>OX467285.1:61210885-63967878 GCA_950108345.1 Malthinus flaveolus | reverse complement strand
TATAGAAAATTTTGTGAAAAAAATATGAAGCTAAATTTTTTGAGACGTGTACCAATAATTTGTACCCTACATGATAGTGCATGATTTGCCACACCTCATTTTTTAAAATTCGGAAATGACATTTGTAAACGTCAAAAGGTGGAGGCTGTTTATTCACTGTTAAATTTGGTCTAGACCTGTTTACCCGTTTATCTAAACTAGTCACGTGGTACAATTTTGATGTTTTTTATTGGTCAGAATTATTATGAGGGAGATAATCAATAGTTTACCAGTTTATTATCCATAATTTACAAAATAAATGGTATGCTGGTGTCAGGATGCAAAAAAATCTCAATAGCAAAAAAACAAAAAGTTGCTTTGCAGTGCCCGATATTCTGGGCGTTTTTAAAAATACGAGAACGGTGTATCAAATATAATACCTCATAATTAAATTTAAAAAAAACGTTTTTTATTAAAAAAGTATTGGTACACCACTGGAGTTTATCATCGTTTCATCTTGAACACGTAAGATGGCGTCAGCTTTACTTATCACCAGTTAATTATTAGTACACTTCTTACAATACTATAAACCTATCTGTTGTTTGCATGATTCTTCTAGTTCAAATAGAAATGATGATGGGCTGTGTCTAGATGTATTCTGGAAGTCTGCAACCACTTGTTACTTGTTACATATTTTAGCAGGCAATCCCATACTGATCTCCTAGAAGGATCATATTTTTTTAAACGCACCAAAAAAAAAGTTTATAAAGTATACATGGATTTGGGGTTGTTTTTAGTGTTGGGCATAATCGAATGATTTTCATAATCGATATGTTGGTACTCGAATGGTTAGTATAATCGAATGATCTCTCGTAGTTTAAACGTTCGTCGCTCGTTGGTACTCGAATGACGGATTGAGTCGAATGATATATCGTATTTCCGTATTTCGTATTATAAGTCTACACACACAGTTGTAGTAAACCTTTGTAAATTGTAACTCAAAATTTTTTTATTGGAAAAAAGTAAAAAACTATTATGAATTACATAAAAATTTATATTCATAAAAATTAAAAACATTTTTTGTTAAGTCCGAAATAATCTATCGTCCTCAACGACTGAAACGAGTGAAAAACCGAAATCATTCGAGTGGCGACAACAACATCTCGAGATATCTCGAGTGGTTTTCATAATCGAATGAATCGATTATTTTCATTCGAATGATCCCACCACTAGTTGTTTTTCGAATTTTGGAATAAAAATACTCTCAATGAAAAAGTCTTTGACTTATTTTATTTACAAAGTTGATATATAATTTTTTTGTACAAAACCAATTATTTTTACAGACACGTCAAGCAGCTATGTACAATCAAAACATGTACCAACAGTATCAACAATTTACTCAAAAACAGCCTAACATTATGAATAGTTACCCAGTTCACCCTGACGTGAAATTTCGAAGATTGCCATTCTTCGATGTGATCGCCGATTTACTTAAACCTTCTTCGTTGGTTCCCCAAAATACGCAAAGACACCAAGAAGGAACATTTTATTTTCACTTAACTCCTCAACAAGCTACAGACGTAGCATGCTCTAGAGATATTAGAAGTAGTAGTAAATGCGAATACATCAAACAAGTTCAATTGCGTTTTTGTCTACTAGAAACTACTTGTGAACAAGAAGATTGTTTCCCTCCCAATGTAACTGTTAAAGTTAATAATAAAATGTGTCCATTGCCGGTAAGATTGTAAACTCGGTTTTCTCGAATTGAAAAATAATATTTTTAATGTTTTAGAACCCAATTCCCACTAATAAACCAGGAGTAGATCCCAAACGTCCACCAAGACCAGTAAATATTACTCCTCTGGTTAAATTAAGTCCCACTGTGGCAAATACTATACACGTATCTTGGGCAGCTGATTTTTCGCGCGGTTATGCTATAACAGTGGCTTTAGTTCATAAACGTACTTCGAGTGATCTTTTGCAGCGTCTCAAAAATCGCGGTATTAAGCATTCCGATCATACTCGAGGATTAAGTAAATATTTCTATAATTTGAAAATTGAAAATTAATTTTTATTCGCTTTAGTAAAAGAGAAACTTAACGAAGATGCCGACGGTGAAATTGCTACAACTTGTCTTAGGGTATCTCTTATGTGTCCTCTTGGTAAGATGAGAATGACGTTTCCTTGCCGAGCTATGACTTGTCAACATTTGCAATGCTTCGATGCTTCTCTATTTTTACAAATGAACGAACGAAAGCCTACGTGGAATTGTCCTGTTTGTGATAAGCCAGCCTTATATGATAATCTCGTTATTGATGGGTGGGTTGGAGAAAATTTGTGTGGCCTTATCTGACGTACTGATTCGATTTATTTTAGATATTTCCAAGATGTGTTGGCGTCTTCGAACTCCGAAATAGGCGAAATACAATTACATAAAGATGGTTCGTGGAGCAGCCAATTAACCGAAAAGAAAGTAATTACTCGAGTTGAGAAAGTTCCGGATGACTCTATAGAAATAATATCTGATGAAATTGGTAAGACGGTAGTTCTCGCTAAGGTTTGTTTCTAAATAAACGATGTGATTATAGAAGTGATCGCTGCTGCAGAAACTTTTAAAGTTGAATCTACCACTGTATCTTCTAAAGAGGACTGTGTGCTATCCAAAGAAAAAGAATTTGTAGATCTTACTGTGTCCGATTCTGATGACGATGAGCCTTTGGCCAAGCGCAGGGCTTTAAATCCAAAACCTGATTCGACAATAAAATTTTCAGGTGAGAATCTTTATAAAAGGAGGTTTATTTTCGGGTTCGAGATGCAGCCGTGTTACTTTAAAATTTTATTGCAGATGCAACTAGCGTCTCGTCGACTAGTAATCAATCTCGAGTAACATCTACTCCTGCTCCTTCTTCTGTGTCAAGTTCGGGGTACCCTGCGAGTCCGTCTATAATAAATTTAGACAGCCCTTCACCACCTAGATCTCCTTCGAATGGTACAACCCAAGCATCGACTTCGGCCACACAACCTTCGTCTTGTGTTATAATGGGAACAAACGACAATAATGTCGACAATGTTTTTAATAATACAGATTCTTTGTCAATGTTCGGTTTAGAAAATGAAGCTGTTAATGGAATTAACTTTGGTTACTGAATACATAATTAAAATTTGTGAATGTTTTCGCACTTGTAATCGTTAGCATTAGATTTTCATTTTATTTTTTTAATAGTTATTTATTGGAAGAAAGTTCAATGAGTTTTATTTAATTTTGCATTTAAGTAAAATAGTGGTTAAATTTATAAGATGAAAATAAAATCTCAAATAAGTAGGTAACGGGCGCATTCATAGAACAGTAGTTCTGCAGCGCTTTAATGAAGAGGTAAACTGCTTTAATAAAGCGCTGCAGCGGTTTACCACTTCATTAAAGCGCTTAACGTCCATTGGTTTAATAAAGTGCTGCAGGGTTACTGTTTCTTAAATGGGCGTTTCTTCGTATAATATTAGTAAAAATTTTTATTAAAAAATAGTAACCCCATTTTTAGCCTCTAGTTCTGCTCAATATTGTTGAGAATGTAAAAAATACTTTCTTACTTTTAAGCTCGTCATTTAAAGAGAATACCTTAATATTTTCATAATGAGGAAAAGACAAAAGTTTTAAAATCATCCTTTCAAGTTTTTGTGACAATTATTTTCTTTGTGTTTTTGTTCTTATTAGTTTTAAGTAAATTAATAAGAGTAGATTAATTTTTGCACATTTTAATTATGAATTTTTTATACCAATACTTTATTCTGTGGAATAATCATAACAATTCACTCTTTAAATGGGCTGGCTGTAACAAAAGTTTTTATTGATATACTTATAACTTCTAATATTTGATTAAATATGTGAATTAAAGATTTTTTTAGTATTTTAAGTTTAAATGTTGAGTAACTAAATTTCAAGTAATAACCGAGAACAATAAAGATACAAAATTAAATACTTAGGTGTAATTTTAAATTTCTGTACCGATTTATTTCTCTGTTCTGTATTTATTGTTTTGGAGCTATTTCCTAAAGTGTTGCTGTTACGCATTTGTAAATAAAATAACTTCTCACTGTACGAGTTCATTTGCATTTTTTAATTTTATCGAGATACTTTTCATAAATGAAGAAAGATACAGTTTAGCGGATTGTAGGCCTTTGAATGTCAATATACTCAGCATAAATGACCACTTACTTTAGGCACCTTTGTCCGCTAAGAGCGCCCATTGTCTTTGGTTGAACAATGATTATATGATTATGCTTATGCTCGCTTCTACTGGTGTTTTGGTTCCAGTGTTACGCTACTGTCTTCGATTGTCAATAGTTATACAAAGTACCGATAGATGGAGATACTCGGATGATTAAAATTTTAAAACACCCATGGCTATTATTTATTATGGGTAGGTTATGTTTATTTTTTTATTTATGTAGTAATCAAATATAAATATTCTAGAATTCAAAAAAAGGTACCTTCGTGCCTTCTTTGAATCTTAACTTATTTTATGTTGCCATTAGGTAACTTTTTGAAATAACCATAAGTCGTAATCAATTGCAGTATTTTTGCCCAATTTTTGCTTTGCTCACTGAAGATTGAAGATACGAGTAGTATATACCTATATGTAAATATGTATATAGCATACGTGCGAGTATAATGGCCCCGGAATGGCTACCCCACTACAAAACGATATAATCATTAAAATATTCGACGACGAAGATTGATCAGATTGAAAAGGGACTTTTGAGTTTGGCTTATTACAGTACGATGTAATTTAAGATATTTACAATTACCTGGTAACTTCTCGCTATCATTTGACGCACGGCCATAGCTTCTTGAAATTACTAGTTTGGTCTTTTTGAAGACCGTAAGAGAAGCAGAACTCAGTGTAGACTCGCTCAAAGCCGCAAAACTGAGCATCTGCTTATAATGGCATTGAGAAGATTTATTCTTCTCCCTGGAGTCCAAAGTCTTTACATACAGCATACAGGGTCCTCTCGGTGTCTATAGTATGTAAGTTTTTGAGACGACGTTCTTTCTATCTCTTTGCAGCTCTCATCGCGGGAAAATAGGAAAGTTTTAACTTATTCTATTATCCTACGAGTCTCCAACCAAGAAGAGATGGTGGTTCTTCATCTACGTAATCCGAGAAATTAAGCCAATACTTTCATGTTCCCTCGTTCCTTGGCCCATACTACGTATACCTTGTTACGTTGTTTATTTCCTTAGGTTCGGTTCACGCTAGGGTTATTCTTATCACGAATATATACAGTATATTATACACTGTATACTATGCATAGAGACTTAGGTACGCTTTACGCTGCTATAAATTATAAATATACACATTACCTACCCATTACCAGAGAGGCATAGGTTTAGAGAAACGGTAACTATTTCTTTTAGCGGTTTATCAATGACGTTTTTCCTGACCTCAGGAAAATTTTTTGAAGATTTCAAACCCCGTTCACCCCCCCTACGTCAGCGATTATCCGATTACGGCCTTGAAATGACGTAATAAGGTTAAACCGCGCTTCTATAATAATATGTTTGCCCTTGTTGCTCATGTAGTTTTCGGCCCTCCCCTAAAAAATTATCTAGTTACGTGCACCAAATTATAAATTTGCCTATTATGTACCTATGTACTTTGAAATTCGAGAAATTAAAAGCAATAGAATTGTTATCATCGAGCTTCGCGAATTTATCAAACACATTTAATTCTATCAATAAAATTTTAACATTTCAATTTCGCAATTTTAAGTAAAATCGTGACAAAAATAAATTTAAAATGGGTAACTAAAATTTTATTATCCGCCTCTGTAGGTAGATATAAAAAGTATTTTGATTTATCGACTGTAATTTACTACTATACAAAGTAAACAAGGAGAAGTAGAATGTAACTTTGTAAATATGTATTAATATCTTTACAAACGACTTTTTAATGAGTGTGACCATCGAGGAAAATTTACTGGCAGGTACCTAATAAAACAATTAATGTTGGTTTTGTTCATTACCAAATTAATAGACGAATTTTGAATTTGTAAATAAGTAACAAATTCCTTAAAACATTTATTGGGTCTAAGTACATTCAAAACAAATCGTCGGGTTTGGTGCCGAATTTTAAAACCATATTAGCCATAAAAATTAATAAATTATGAAGAAATATTCCGAGTCCAGGCCATATTAACGTTTGAGGGTTTATTATAAAGTCGTTTATTAAAATATAAGAAGCTGCAATCATTGAACTAAACGTTGTCAATAGTCCCAAAAATAATAATACTTTTGCGGTTGACGGACTACATTCATTTTTTGATCTGGTTAAATAGATGTTATTGCTCTCGATGAGTCTTATTGGTATTATATTGATTAAAAGTAAAGCTGCAGTGCCAAAAATACCGGGTAGGTAATAAACTTGCTTTAATGTAACTACGCACTTATAAACTGCATGAACGTCTATCATTATCCACCAACCAACGAAGAATAACACTCCTCCTGTTGTTGCACATATAACGTTTAATTTTTTGGTAGATATATCACATTCCCACCATAAACACATTTCTGAAATAATTTTGATTTCTCCAAAAACCAACAGGTAGCAAACCACAATTATCTTTCAAAGTGACGTTTGTAGCCTACTTTTAAAATCACTTTGTGTTTATATCTAGGTATATCACCCAGGTATAGTACCAGTATATATGGCATGTGATGTGGCTATGGCATACACTGCACGGTGAGAATAAAACATTGTAGCCCTAAACACGAAAATTGACCACTGTTCGACTGTGACGGATATCTCCGGATAACTCTGGATATCACGATAACGAGTAAAGAGAAAAGAGGGTAATGCAAAAACCAACTGCCCCCTCTTAATGAATGAACCACAGAGTCATAGGTATGAAAACTGACTGTTTTAAAGGTCCCACTTATCTATATAGCACTGTCGTCAGGGCAAAAATACTACATCAGCTCCTTCTAGATCTAGAGAGATTAGAAAATTATTGTCTGAATCTATTTCGAGACACTAGTCACTAAATGTTAAAAAACCACTCACTGCCAATTGAAACTGTAAGACAACCGTATATATCGTTTGATCATTGTTGCCACTTAGATGACGAGATAACCATCAGCCAAAACGTAATCTGTCGCTGCTCAGCTAAAATCTAATACCTAATACTAAAGGTTTTATAATTTAACATACGTAGTCAAAATAAACACCAACAACCAAGCACATTTCTTAACCTGAGAACTAATGAGCATGGGAAAGCTGCCTAATAGAGGATATACGATGAGTATATCTAATACAGGGTGAATAATATTTCATTTTCCATCTTGCTTATTGTAAGAGTTAGAGAATTGGTTAAATGGGGAAAGTATCGCAGTTTTGAAAGAGTAGTTAATTGACACTTTTAAATTTTGGGTGCGGTGCTCAGTTGTTTAAATATCCCCGAAATGGTACATGGCCTGACTCGTCTCTTTGCAACTGAGTGTAAGATGTTCTACCAGTTTAATCAGGCAAAACAAGCAAAGCTCGAAAGCTGTATATCTGAACTATATTAATATGGTTCCGTCCACTGTCCATAGTATTTCGTATACATTGGTTTTGTCTGTAAATAACCTTAGTAGTTGAAGCGGACGTAGAAAACCACATTAAAACAGTTTTGGGGTAATTATAGTCACTGGAGTTCTCCACATAAGATTTTTGCTAAAAAAATCTGAGCTTCACGTTTCACCCCCTAAGACTAAAGCCGCCCACAGACCTCGTGATTTTTCATCGTTCATTTGAACAAGCTGTCGTGATTGAATCCATGTTTGTCACGAGTCACGATGACCGAAGAAAAATCTGTGGACCCATCTGGGGTGAAAACGTGTGCGCCGCATTTAATTTATGTGCGATATAAACGAAGTATAGTAAAATCGCCAGGTAAAGTTCTTTTTGACTTACGCCACCAGCAGAGAGGTTCAATACAATCAATAGAAGAATAGAATAGAAAGATATTATTCATTATTGTACCTCTCTGCTGGTGGTAAAGTTACCAACGCCGTTTCAAAACGTACCTACCTTACCTACTACTAAAAAATGAGGAGCCCCATGAGACTAAGTTTGTACTAACCGCCTATTAATAATTATTGTCATAGGTTATATAGATATTATGCTCAATCACTCGATTACTCTAAAGGGGTTGAGTGCACTCGGTGAATCACTAGACCACCACGAACAACGGACGCATAATTGCTTGTTAAGTTTTTCTTTTTATATAAGCTCAAGATTTTAATTAACTCCCGTATTAACGTAATGAGTAATAAAATGGTAATAACTTTGTAAGAAGCAAAAAAATGGATGAACTACCGTAGAATTGTATTTTGTTTTTTTTATCAACAACTTCATAAATCACGAAGTGGCTTCACATGACTAAAGAACATCGATTGTTTACTAGAAACCGATAGGTATATAAGGGGTGACTACTTACTCTAAACGCTAAGGGCGGCATGACACGATAATCATCAACCTCAATTAATCCTCGATTGTCGTGCATTTGTCCACTAAAGTCAGTTCGCTTCTGTATAATACACTTTATCAAATAACAATACAAATGTATACAATTAGCGACTACATTAATGAAATCAACCTGAAGTAATTACTTTAAATATAACTCAAAATTGGTTTATAAAAGACTAAATTAATTCATCACGAAGCGTGCACGTAAATGTGAATACAGATCAGTTGGGGTGAAATGAATATCGATGGTAAAATAGCGTTTTTTTTCAATGTTTTCTTGTTTTGTTTTTTTTAGTTAAACATTATTATACAATTACGAATTACGAACTTTAATAAATTACTGTTCTAATCTTAATGATGTGGTTCTTTTAAAAGCTCTCCGTAAATATTTTAATAAATGCTTAGGTAGATGCCTACTCTACTATAAGAAAGTAAGTTTCAATGTTAGTCAAAAATACGTAGAAAATAATAAATATACTTTAAGGGTAATAAATGTTATTATTATTATTTATTAATTATAGACTCTCTTGTCTACGCGTTGTCGCGATTGCTACAAAATAAGAGCAAGCGCAACCTTCTCGATATCAAGTAGATTCCATTACACAACATAATCCAATCTAAATAGTGTTGCGAGTCTCGTTGTGGTAGATTGACACTCGTTTGTAAGAGAGCGAGGGGGATGTTTTTTACCTCTATAGCACATGGTAGACCTCCGCAAAGCGATTCGACACGGCCAAACTTAGCCGGCTCGGCACGGCCACATTAAATCCTGAATTTCTGTCGGAACAACCGCCGAGTCGGCCGTTGTTCCAATGGAACGCTCTATCTGAACGGCTTTCATCTACCAGCGGAGACTGACTTTAAAAAACTCTTTTCATCTCCTTAGAGCTGTATCCTCGTTGTAATACAACATATCTGTTATTCGCCGGTTTCTTTTTGAATAAAATATTACTTTGGCATGTAAACTTGTAAATTACACTTGACGACCATTGAATGCTTTAGTTATGTTTGCACTACTTTAACCAACATGCAACAATAATAATTATAAGTAACAGAATAACACATTGCTTCGCTTAATGCTCGGTGTGTTAATGACTGAAATTCGTTTACATGTTGCGTTAATTTCGCACTAATGGAACTGCATGTATCGCGTTAATATTTTGTTGCAGTTTTCTCGTTAGCATAACAATTTGTACCCTCAACGACCCCGTTTTTTTGCTTTTTTTATATCCATTTGTTATTAAATCGAGATAAGTGTTTTTGTATTTTTACTTTTACTCTAGTAATTCAGTCACCCTTTAAATCGTTTTAAAATCATCTCGCCACCGGATGTTATGGAACTTCCTTTGCCATTACCTAATATATTTTTAAGACACTTTTTTAAAGCGCCTCTTGATGTTCATCTAACTCGACTCGAAAGTTTTTATTTGGTTTTACTAAATAACTTTCGCTGATTTATAGTTTTAATTATCGAGTTATTTCTACTGAAAACCACGAGCTTAATGGCGTCGTTTCGGATTTCTTATAATAGTCCGGGGGGCAGCGAGCAGGCGAGCACTTTTACTAAACGATAAAGTACAAAATGATTAAATGCAGGATGCAGGCTGAAAGAACATATCAAATGGGTAATATAGACAACCGCCTGCCACACCTAGATGGCAGCATTAACTTGGAGGTGACTCGAGAAGGATGGATATTTGCTATTTTTTCAGTTTTTTGGTTATAACTCGAAAACTACGCACTTTATGAGAAAAATGCTTCTATATGAAAACAAACTACATCAAATTGCCTACAAATTCTATCTTTTATGTTTTTTCATCAGACCAACGGTTTAGGCGCTAGAATGCGTTAAAGTTGGACAAAAATTCCGCCATTGGCCAAGAAACTGTTTTATCGCTCATAACTCGAAAAGTACAGACTTTTAAAGAAAAGTCTTCCTATACAAAAATAAAACATTCAATTTCCTACCAATTATGTCTGTTAGACTTTTTTGTCAAACGAACAGTTGCGGTGGTAGAGCGCGGTCTAGCAATCGCTTTGACATTGGTTTTGGCATTGGTAATGCCAATGGGTTTTCAATTTTTCGACTCGACGCCCGTTTTTTACGACTTATAAAAGAAATCCTAATCATCTGCCGCTACCTCAAAAAGATGAACATTTCAAAAAACATTTATAAGATTGAAAGTACAATTTTAACTAAGTTTATTTTTGTTTTTCTACCCCTTTCAAATTTCTTTTGCTCAATTAGCTCGCTATTTCGGTACTGCACACTGTATAAATATGCTAATCGGGAAAATGATTACAATCATCGTTGAATCATGTGTCGCCATTTTATTATTCATGATTAATTAACTTATTTTTTTATCTTTGCACGTTTTTTTAAAATTTAACCCACATCGCTCACGTCCTCACGTGTCACGTGTGCTATTAGGTACCTATATACGTTGTACTACACAAAAGATCACTACACTACTAATTGTTATCACCTCGTTGACATTTCATCGATTGTTTTTGTTTTTAATTCACTTCTTGTTTCTTGTTACATTATGAAGTCGAGCGTTTAGGAAAAAAAAAAGATAAAATCAATGAAGCGAAAGGAGGAGGTAAAACGAAAAATTCTTTAAATAGCAGGAATTTTTCCGCAAATATATCTAATTAACACTTTAATAAACGACTTTTTAAAGTGTGCCATTCGAAACGATTTCCTATAAAAACAATCTATTGGACTTTTTTGAGCAATAATCAAGTTAGAACGATTTATTTTTATCGAAAGATTCACTAGTCCAAAATAAGGAAAGTTGGAAAATAACTGTTTACTTTAAGTTTGCAAACAATAAAAGGCGATCGATGCAAATATGTAAGTAACCTTATCGTTTTTTCTTTTTCCTCTTCTATAATACGGGAACTTGAATGATGGTATTTTGTGCTTTATATCCGTTACTGTTTTATTTTAAAATGTTTTTTGGGGGTATTTTGTGTTTGCTCTAAATGATTGTGTTTGCAAAAAAAAAGACAGGTTTGGAAAATATTATATTAAACTAGCAGGACCCGTGGGCTACGCCACACGCTTTTTCATTTAGGGGCCCCTTGTAGTTTGCAAAACCTAATAATAATAACTCCTAATAGTAGGTATACTGGGTGTTATAAAAGTAACACCCGTCCACTTATCGCCCATGACTCGATCAAGGACCTAATGTCTTTTAACGTGTTATTTACAGCATCAACCTGAGCTTTATGCGTCATGGTACATTCATCCCATACTAATAATGCCGCTTGTTTTAGCACTTTGGCGTTAGCGCCATTTTTACGAATAGAGCATACTTGTGTTTGATGAGGTGACAATGAAAGGGGCAATTTAAATGCCGAGTGTGCAGTTCGACCACCACTTAAAAGACTTCTGATGAGGTTGGTTTCGCAGGGGCCAATGGTTTCCTGGAGGGTAAGAGTAACCAATCAACCTGCCCTCTATAATATAGCGATATAGCGAAAGCTGGGTGCGGGGGGGAGGGCAGGAGGATCGTGAATCCAAATGTTTACCATCTAAACGTACGTACGTACCACTTAAAAGGGTTGCTGCAATTCCAGAAGCGGCTACTGCAATTGCAATTTCTTTGTGAGACCTCACCTTCGCTAAAATCAAATTAATCAAAAACGTCGTTCCCGTTCCACCGGGAGCATCGAGGAAAAATAGTTTCCCTTCATTATTCATAACACTATTTAATATTTTGTTGTAGGCTATTAGTTGTTGTGGTACTAATTTGCCCTCATTTCTGGATACATAAAGTGCAAGATCATCTTCATTGTATTACTGTGTTTCTTGGTTATAAAGTAAATCGTGAATCTCGACATTGTTCCTTTGAGGTCGAGGTAAAGAAAATTGTATTACACGTTTTTCTGCAAGCAGATAAAGTGCATCATGAAGCAAAGTCAAACCTTTGTTGAAAACATCATCATTGAAACGAAGTTCTTGACAATTTCGTATTAAACGATGTCTATGAAGAATATGATTGCATAAGTGTTCTCGAAATTCATTCCATATTTCCAGTGGGTTGGATAGTTGACAAAAAATCAACATTATTGCAAATAATTCCTTTAAAAGATGGGCACTTTCAGAGATAGTAGATTTCAAAAAGCGCCTTTCTCCAATGTGCGTCACTTTCTAAAATACCTAAGGTTTCGCATGCGGCACGGTATGTGGGATAGAACGATAGAAGTACTACATCGTTAATTGTTTTTTGGGGATCTTCATCATCGTTTAGGCGTACTTGCCCATTGAGACAGCACATTGCTGAAGTTTCGTTGATCCATTTCCTTGCGTGGCAATTTAAGCAAGTGTTAGCCATATTCCCAGAGACAGCTCTTCTGCATTTGCATACGCAATGGAAGGTTCATAGTAAAATGCACATTTATTAAAAAACACCTCGGTTATAGGATTTCTATTTCGATTTGTTCGTTGCCGTTGTTGTTGTAAGCGTCCTTTTCTTTCGGACGTACTCTCTGCTTGTCTTAATTGAGAAGTACGTTGGCGCATTGTATGTAAACGCAACTCTCTTTTTGAAGTATTTTCGGCGCAACGACTTCTTTCGAGTCGCTCACGTAATTGCGTTACTTGCAATTGGCGTTGTTCTTCACTTTGTTGACTTCTAGAAAGAGCCATTTGTGTGGACCTTAATGTTGATTTACACACATTGGATTTAGATTTTTAGGCATTGTAAATGGAACAATATACATAAATAATAGGTGTGTAGGTGAAGTATAAAAAACACTAAACGCGGAATAACTAAAAGTTCGTAAAACCAAATAGGTAGGTTAAAAAAATGTAATGAAAAATACGGTAAATCAAGTGCAAAAAACAAATCAAACAATAATTAAATAATAATATAAAAAGTACGCGAACTTGTCTGCTAAGGGTGTTTTTGAAAACTGAACGTTTTTGTTATAACAGTAGTTGGGATACTTATTTTTGGAGTTTGTTATGGTTTATGGATTTATGGTACATTTCTTAAAGTAACGTTTTAAATCTGAATCGATTTCAAGCATAAAAGAATAGTTTGTTCTTGGCCATTAAGAGTTGTTTATTGGTTAACGTATATGTTTACATTTTTTTATGTTAATTTTAATGGGATTTTGAGATTTTTCTTAATTTCTAAGACCCTAGTAGACATATCGTAAAAATAGATAGCCTAATATTTTAAGCGCGGAATTTTTATCTATATGCGAAAGTAAGAATGATAAAAATTGGTTGAGTGGTTCGCGAGTTATTAAGTAACGTACATACAAACGAACTATTTTATATATTAGTATAGAAAAGGAGTTTCATAAGACACGTTTTCGTTTTCATCGTACGAACCGCGCAGCGGTGAGTCTTATAATTGATGAGTGCGATAATACGTCTTATGAATGAGTTTTTTATACTATTTTTTTTATTTTGCATTTTGTACAAAAAATCAAATCTGTCAATCGCTTGACATTATTTGATATTTCAAATTCGGAGTAATCAAATATAGTTCGATAGTGGAAGTATTTAGACAAAGCAAAAAGAAGTAGAGAGGGATATACATAACACAGTATTTTTTACATAAGTAATTTTCTTCCAATTGATTGAAAAATTGGTTAGTTATTTTCACAATTTTTCAAGTTCTATGGAATAAGGAATCTTCAATCTACTGCATGAAGTAAAAATTATTAATTTAACAGGACAACTTGGTACAGTAAAGTAGCGTACTATTTGAGCGTTCCAAAATTAACAATTTTCCATTAATTTAAATAATTTTTTAAGAGAAAGCTATAGTTTTTCTCGCAATAAAAAATATGTCAAGCAGTAATATCATAAAAGCCCTTTTATTTAAACCGCGATTTAAGTACTTCGGAGTCTTCCTTACGATTAACAATAGGAAGGAAAATTTAATTTTTAAGCCTTAATTTGTCCTAGAACCAATTATTTTCAAGACAACTTTTATTAACAAGAATTATCAGAAATTATCATTTCTTTACGATATAATCTTTCAAAATTATAATTTTGTAATTTTCGTTTCACGTATCGTACACCCTTAAAATGATTCAAAATTAATTTTTTTAATGTGATATTTATCAATGTGAGCGTGATGTGAACTAAAAAATTTAAGTTGGTAGTACTTACTCAATTTTAGTAGGATTTTAGTTAATTTGACAGTTAGTTGGCTGTCAACTGACGTAAAAGTGAGTTACGAAATTGACGTATTGAGCAATGAAGCTGTCAACTGGCGTAAAAGTAAGTTATGACGTCTGATAGATTATGACACACAATTGGCGTGTTTTATAATTGCACTCTTTGTTCGAGTAAGAATTGCTCGAACAAGTTTGAATCTGCTCGAACAGATATGATTTAAAAACGGTTTGGGCGTCTAACTGTCATCTGTCATGCCAAGTTGCACGGAACATCCCAATATATATATCTGGAAGCGATAAAGACCCAGTTTCTCCCGACACAATTAGATATTTTTGTTCTTCAACAGTATCGCCAGGAACTTTGATTCCGACAAGTTGCTATTTTTAAATACAATTTTAGATTTTGAGGTTATGTTGCGCGCACCATCTAGCTGCTCGGTGCACCAAGTTCGTGTTTGAACAGGCTGTTCGAGCAGAAATTTGTCATTTTAAAAACGCGATCATATTTGTTCGAGTACTCGAACAGTTGTTCGAGCAATTATAAAACACGCTAAATATTGGCTTGTTTATTTGTCCATGGCAAATATAAAACGTTTGTTTGTCCTGTTCTTTTGCACTAATTTTACCTGTGTGTCCTGCTCTAATGACGTGACACTTGGAACAATTAGAGCAGATCGAGCAGACAAATAAATATACCTATAAATAGATACATTTCCTTTAGCCTTATTTGGCTTCTGTCGTGATGTGTCAGACGTATTATGACTAACTCTTGAACAGTTGCAGATTGCAGTCTTGCAGTCTTGTTTAGTTAAGGATTGAGGTTAAAGTTTTTCACTACTTATTATTTTTTAATCATTTCTGAATTAAACATCCTGTACATCCTGTACCATTTACATATAGGTAGGTAAAGTGGAATAAAGAACATTTTTCTTGTATCATCTCCAATATTGTTAGAGACATGGGCTCACTAATGAAAAGTGAAGCATCACTCTGTAATTAGGTGTATTAAAAAAACAACTCAAATTTAACATTTAACAACATCTCGCCCGAGGAACTCTCAAATACTCTACATGTATTATTCGTTTCCAGTACACCAGTACATTATTCTCTCAAAATCTAAATTGTAATTACATTGTCATTAAAATTTAATTTCAAGTACTCTCATTACACATATGTGGAAATGTAAATAATATAGTGCATTACTATTATATGTATAGCATCAGAGTTTAAAATGGTAAAAAATAATGGTTTTCATAATTTTTTATGGTTATATAGGTATATCTACCTATTTTAAGTAAAAGTTTGCAAATGTATTTGGTTTGTTCATTTAAGACCCTTTCCAACTCTCCTCCCTGTATGAATATAATGTCCCAAAATAATTTCGGAATATACTCTGAAATGGAGTAGAAAGTCAGTTCAATAGAAAATTTTTAATGCAACGCGCTCCCCGAACAAGATGCTTCGGGAAGTTCGGGAAGTAAAGCCATCGATTCCAGTCTTTATTTAGTTGTTATTATTAATTATTATTGACAGTTGTTGTAATAGAATTTTTAATTGTAAACAATGCCGTTTATCGTCAAACTGGTCATTCCATCTCATTATAATAAAATAATAATAAAGTTGCAAATAAAACATTTACTAATGCCGTATATGATATAAAATTTTGTTTATATTAGGTACTGTTATAAATGTGTCATTAATCACACGTAAAAACAATTAAATATTCAATTAATTGTAATTTATAATTGCGTATAATACAGCTTCCGTAACTTCAGAACGTGACCGACATATTAGTCTTGCAATCGCAGATAGAGCTCTGTGCAGTTTCACCCTTCGTTAAACCATTTTTATAGACAACATACTACTGCAATTATTATAATAAGGTAGAAATAGAAGAAAAGTGAATAATTACTAGTAGCTACGTATAGATACGTATTTGAATAATGGGTGTTCGGTAAAAAGGCTTAGGTAATACTGATGCAGATGCGTTTATTAACGTCGAAGCATGTAGCTAATATGGAAGTACGAGTAATGCATTACTATGTTGTCTAATGTCTAATGCTTAATATATTATTTGTGTGCGCCTGTTACCAAACAACTTCGTACATAATTTTGTAATGAATTGTATACACAAGAATATGGTAGGTATATCTTATATATTATTATCTATATTATCTAGTATCTATTTTTATATTATATCGATATCGATATATTATATTATGCTTTTTTTAAATACAAAAAGCTGATCGAACTTTGTATACGGAATGAAGCCAATTGTTACTATTTACTATATTATACTATCATTAAAAATTTCTAGTTTTTATTGATCTAATACAACATTGGGATTTATAAAAGCTGATGCTTATTTGAGAATAGCTCGTGTAGTCGTTTTTAGTTTTAATAATTGTTTTTGTTTTGTTGTTATTTGTTATACAAACTAATATATTTCTTCTTGCGTACATAGTACATACTTGTATAATAATAGTTACGTCGTATACGTCAGATCAGTTCATACACGAACGGTAACAAAGGTAATGAAGGTGTTTAAAAGCTCACACTAACGTTACATAAATTAACACATTTTAAAGTTAACATAACACAGATCTCAAGAAAAATTTACGATAGCGGTATACACACAATACACACAGTTTGCTGTATGTGAGAAATGTTAATAATCATTTTTAAGTGATGTTAAATATTTGTACTTAAAATTTTTAGTTATTATGTACACATCTAATATAGTTAACGGCATTTTGAAAATATCTAAATTATGTACCTACATATACCCAGCGTGGTTTAAATATTAACGACTTATAATTGAAGCACTTAAGTTGTCGATGATTTGATAACCGGTTTAATAAAAAGACATAAAAAATGAAATTATAGAAATTGAGAATATTAATTTCTTCTTATTACTAAATTAGGCAATTAATAAATTTTTTTATGATTTTATTGCTTCGTTTTGATCTCTTTGGCATTTAAGACATTTTACGGTGAGAGAAAAGATACGATAGAATATCGAACTATTATTCAATTTCTCCTAATAAATAATCGATAAAGTCAACATTAAACTACCTAATCGTTCATTCGTAAGATATTATTAACAATTTTAAAAAAACAATGAAAAGCAAAGTGGAAATAAGGTAGCCTATGCTTAGTTTAGAGACGTAGTAGTATTAGTGACAAATCAATTTTTAACAACAGAAGAGTCAAATGGTGCATCTTAGTGGGCTACAAGTTGCTCGTACTGTAGCTCTGATTGAGAATGGGATCAGTAATTCGGCAAGTTGCAAGAAATGTTAGCGTCAGTTCATCTGTCATTCGCCGTTTATGAAATTACTATATATAGATGAATACAAAGGAAGCATCGGGTAATCCGCCTCTGTTTAATCTACTAGCCCTTCCATGTGCCCGCCATTATCACGCGCAGCCTGCGTGTATTTGTGTATGTCCACTGCACCTTGAATTTGAATGAACTATAGTGGCCGCGACTCCCAAAAAACATTACGCGACCCCCAGTTTGAGAAACGCTGCTCTAGATGACCTGCGCGAAAACCTATTTTGACACGGTTTAACAAGATACGCCGTTAGAATTTTTGTCGTGAACATGAAAATTGGCAACTTCGACAATGGATACCAGTCGTTTATAAACGTCCAGACGAACGCTATTCTGCTGTTGCAGTACGAGAAGCTCAGAAATTTGGTGGCGGTTCTATAATGGTTTGGTGTAGAGTCAGTCTTGAAGAATGAATCGACCTTGTAGTAATTCGAGGGAATCTAAGCGCTCAACGTTATGTCGACATTGTGCTAGAAGACCATATTGTACCTGTTGTTTATGGAATGGGTCCTAATTTCATCTTTATGCAAGATAACTCGAGAGCACATACTGCGGGTATTTACATGATGTATCTACATGAACGAGGTATTGGAATCATTGACTGGCATGCGTTGAGTCCTGACTCCAATCCCATCGAGCACGTTAGACAGGCGTTGAGGTGTTTTCGGAGGCGTCCAAATGCACCGCAAACTCTCCAGCAGCATAGAAGATGCTTTAGTGGAAGAATGGGAAAATACACCCACATAAGATTTTCGAGGAATCGTGCGAAGCATGCCACGAAGGTGTTGGAGAAGGACACGCGCGATGTTGAACTGCATGTCGTACACGTACACTATATGTCTCAAGGCTGGGCGTAGCTTGTATTTTCACTTTGCTTTTCCTTGTCTTCTTTAATTGTTAATCATATCATAGGAATAAACGATTAGTTTAATGTTGACTTTATCGATTTATTAGAAGAAATTGAATGTCTTTAAGAATCTCGATACCTCGCACATCAAGTAGTATACATAATTGCCACTTATTAGAAACTTGTGGAACTTCAAAGAAGCGTTCCTCTAGTTTTTTTGAACAGGTACTATTTTATATTGTAGGTTGTAGGGGTAGTTTTTAAGAAATTGTACTATTTATAATATAAATATTTTTTGGAATTTTTAGGTTCATTTGTGAAGGTTTGATATTTTTCAAATTTTTCTCAAGTTTTGACAAAGGGCTGCTTCGCAAGTTGATGTAAATTAAAATGGTGACTAGTATCTCTGATGCTCAGGCCCCAAACGTTTAATGAAAATTAACGTTGATGACAACCCTCAATAATTTTATGAGGATTGTCTTCAGCTCAAATTATCTTATGTACGGGCGCCACTTTATAAAACCGTAATCCTTATTATACTAAGTACTAAAATCGATAATAAAGTTAGTTTCAAAATTGAACCAAGTAAGTACCTACCATAATACTTACTCAGTGCCGGATTACCCACTAGGCTAGTGAGGCTGTAGCCTAGGGGCGCCAAGTCAAAAAGGGGCGCCAATTGCTAATGGTAAAATAAAATTACAATAATTAAATTATTGAGATAAAGGTTCCGGTAAATATTAACAAATAGTCCATTTTAAAAATTAGCAAATTATAGTACGGATAATACGTAAGTCGAGAAGAATCTTTAAATTTATAATAACAAAATATAAATAAATATAAAATAAATTATTTGATAAGATTTTTACCTCCACTCTGGCCGGATTTTTTTATTTAACTTATTAACAAGTTATAAAGAGGAGGCAACAGTGGAGTGTCAAATGAAAAATTATTTCTACCCATTTAATTGTTTATTGGAAAATGCGTAAGATAGCTTTTTCACTCGGGTTTATCATTTAGATGTAAACTATTTTATCAATTAAATACCTAATAAGAAAACAGGGTCCAGGCCTGGATTTAACATTAAGTTAACTACCTAGGCTAAAGTCTAGGATTTTAGGATTCGCGGAACTCTTCAACAATATTTGGTGTGTATCTGAAATAATATAGTAATTTTTCTATTTTGTTTTTGTGAAACGTCTTTTTAGGAGACACTATCAACTGCTACAAAAATTCCTAATCTTCATTTTAAGCCGTTTGACCTTGAACAATAAAAAAAAATTGGCCTGCGGCGCTATTTTATTCCATTTGCTTCTCAAATAGAAATTTAAAAAAGGGCACTAAGATTATTATTGCTTAGAGCGCCAAAGTCCGTTAATCCGCCGCTGTACTTACTACTTACTCGGATTTGGTTGTAAAAAAAAGATTGTGCATGTTGTGCATTTGTCCATTTGTGCATGATGCTTTAATTCTTACTAATTATTTCACATTATCGTTTACGGTAAGTAACATGTAACAAAAGAGAAAAGCAGCAAATTTAATTATATGAACCTAACCATTTCGTGACAAGACTATCTTCAAATTTAATAATTCTACACCGTAATTACATGAGGAGGGGGCATTTATTTTATCATTATAGCTCGCATTACCGAACCTTTGTCTTTCGACTATTAAAGTTCAAGTCGGTTTATAAGTGTGAATTTTCTTTTTTTTTAATTTACAAAATAAACACGAAAAGCGTTAATAGAAAAACCAGTCACGTATAAAATCTAAATAATAGATGGACAAATTAGTTTGTACTTTACATAACATTTTAGCTCTAAACTTCTATATCAAGGCGTTTTACTCTTTGGAATTTATAATAACGACACTCACGGGCAACTCGATGCATTTACTCGTTTTTCACGACTTTCGACTTTGTATTTGTGCAAATGTTATTTCACGCACTTTATTTAATGATTCTAGTCTGGTAAGCGAAGTTTACATAAACAATTCACTCAAAGCGATGATAAAACTGTTTATAGGTATTAGATATTGTACTGAAAGGGATGAGAATTTAAGCTGTAAGGTCTGTAAGTATATATCTATCCACGATATAATTATTTGGAATTGGAAGTGGACTCCCTTCAAACCATTGAAAAGTGGATATTAGTCGCGACAAATGTGAGTATTATAAATTATAATGGTTATACTATGTATACATCTTTCAAAACCTCACCGACCTGCGCAGAAAACCAAATTTCGTACCGTAACCAAGGTTTCACCCCAACCTAAACACATGGATTGGGCGTCTCTTTTTACCGCTTTCTCACTTCCCCTGCTACGCATCTAGGGTCGGTGAGGTTTTGAAAGATGTATACATCTGTACACACACAATAGCACGAGATGATGAAATTTAAATTTAAACGATTGTTCTTTCCTACTCCTCATTGGCGTTTTTTATCTCAACCAAGTTCCTGAAAAGCACCGAGAAGCTATATATTGGGTTACATAAAGTTAATATCGCGATGTAAGAAAATGAAATTTTTAAATGCGCAAAGCGCGTCTACATTTTTATTAGAAACTGTTGAAAGTATACTTATCCAATTTTAAAAAATCAAAGCAAGTTTTGACCAAATTAGTAACACACAATCGTGAATTAAGTATCTCAGATTAAAAATATAATAATGAGAATGCACACCGACGTTCATGCCCCTGCTATTCCATATTTAATTTTTCATTTTTATGTCTGCCAAATTACTTTTCGCATTATTTTTGCTTTTAGCAATTAAGTTTCAGATAACAGGTTGCAGTTGAAGCAAAAATTAAAAATTATAATTATTTTATGTTTTTGTTGTAAATAAAATTAAAACTTTTAACTTTGTACATTGTCGGTTGTGAAATTAACAAAAACTTAAATACCTCTCGTATAATTAAAAGTAATTTTGTTGCCTTAAAAATATTTGTATAAATAGCAAGAAGAAATTATATGCTACCTCATAGCTTCGTTTTAATTCTTTATTTTTACAACGCAAACTTAATTAACGTGAAATAATCACAAATTTTATATTACACAATAAAAAATGCAAATGGGTTGTAAATAATCGTTATTTCCTATTTCGTCGACTTAACTGCTTATGTATTTGCCATCGCATTACTTTTAAGAATTCCATTTTGTTCGCTTCTACAAGGTGATTTTAAAAGGTGTAGGTACTCAACGTTTTTAGTGGATGTAGAGCACGCCAATTTATGACAAAGTGTAATACATTTTTTCTCTGAAGTGTCTCCTAAGGAAGGTACAGCCCGAGAGCTTTTATTATAGGTGGGACTAAACCGAAATTTTGGGTACTCGAAACTCGAAAATTTCGAGAATATAAGCTGGCCAAAGCCAAACAGACCAAAACATAAGACATAAAACAAGTGAAATATAATCTAAACGCAAGGCAGAGCTACAAGTACAAATCCACGACTGCTGATTAGCAAAACTAAGGGAGGCTGCTTGGAGGTAGTACAATGGGCCCGATTAAGTGGCCTAAATGCAGGGAGCTTGCTCCCCTCCCTAAGTAATCCAGATCCAGATACAGGGGTGAGTGATTGCTGAGCTCAAAATAGAAAACGATTAAACCGGATGTATATTATAGTGTAGTGCACAACCGCATCGCGCAGCCGCTCACAAATTTAAGAAACTTGACCTTTTTCAGTTTTTATAAATTTTGACCCAAAAGGACTAATTTTTCGGCAAAGGCAGTTTTATACTTTTTAAGAGTAGACTAAATTATCTACAATTTGAGATCAGAATGGAATCTGTAGACCTAATGGTGTGGGAGATACAAGTGGTACCTACAAAAGTTTACAAATTTGCAGATCTGCCAAAGACAAAAACTTAGATTTATTATTAGGCCTTCATCATATACACGATACACCACACCAAAAAATCAGAACTATCTCATTTGATGCAAGGTAAATAATCCGGGTTTTGTCAAAAGTCCAACACTAAATCGTGCATTAGTGCGAGAGGTTTCTAGGCTAATGGACCGTAATAGTGGAGCGGTTCTTTTAGAGATTCCTGACGTTTCGTTTGCTGCTGTGGCAAACATCTTCAGAGATGTTTTGTCCTGTGTGATAAAGGTCGAAGTGACTGTACCGAATGCTCGGGAGGAGATGTTTACAACAGCAGCCAACGAAACGTCGGGAATCGCTCAACGAGCCTCTCGACCTGTCGTGAAAGCTGAAATTCTCAAATAAATCTCAAATAAATTTTGTGCACTTGTATCTCGGATACCTTTAGGTCTACAGAGAGACCACAATGGTCTCAAATTGTAGAAAATATAGTCTACTTTTAAATAGTATAAAACTGCCTTTGCCGAAAAATTAGTCCTTCTGATGGGTCAAAATTGGCAAATACTGAAAAAAGGTAAAGAATTTCGCGGTTTCTTGTTTTCAAATCATTAAAACTAAAAAAATAAATATTACTGAGCGTTATAACAAATTTGGCTTGCCTCATTTCATCATTTGATAATAATGAAACCTTTGCTGAATATGTGGATATGCATTTGATTTATGGTGAAACATTGAAAAATGCGCGACGTTATCGTATAAGGAAAAAAGAACCTAAAGTAGTATAATACTAACATTTTTTCGAAAACCGTGTACCTACCTAATGACAATTTTCCAAGAAATTTAATTCTGTTACTTATTAATGTACTTTCTGTAATTGCTTTGTGATTTCATTACCTAACCAAGAGCTATGGGTGATGTATAGCAGCATCGAGGGAAAGTGGGAGAGATAACTAACCCCTCCGAATAATCAATCATATCGTTTTCTACAGATTACCAGCTTTATCCTCGAATCAAAATAATTATATCAAATAAATTAGTTGCTCTATCACTTTTTAATCAAAGTTGCCACACTTTAATTTAACTATTTCACTCGGTGATTCTGATTTGGCGACGTAATACGTAAATACGAATAGTAAATTTTGTATTTGCATTTATAAAAATAAAAATTACATTGTAGAGCAAATGAAGATAATAGGAGAGAGCAGCCCCAATGACGTCCTAGCTTATACCTATTACTACGATACTACTCCACTAAATAACAAAGATACAAGATAAAAGCCATGCGTTTACTCATCGCGTTCAGTAATAAAACACATATACACCACCTATAGAATGTAAGATTAACAGTAAATAAACAACTCTCGGCTAAGAAGCTTAATTTCATCCATCAATTCAAAGGACCATTTTTTCTTAAAACATCAACCTGATGGTATTATAAAACAGCAGTTAATGATATACAGGGTGTTGCATGCCGTACTGTACAAACTTAAGGGGCATTTTTCTGAGGTCAAAATGTCAAAATAAGTCGATTTAACCAACTTACCCTATATACCAAAATGGTTTCTAATCCCGTGAGGGTGCTTCAAAGTTGAAGAAAATTTTGTCTTTTTCTTTAATAACTCAAAAATGCTTAGTTTGATTTTGATCAAATTTGGTATGTGAACATTTTAATTGAACTGTTACTTTTTGAAGTTCACAAAACATCAACTAAAATTCCCTAAGAATGAAAAGTACCCTCACTGTTCGATAAATTTGATTATAACTTTTTGGGGGTAGTTTCAGCTCTTTAAATTTGGTTTTAAATAAAAGCCTTATTAATTTTTGGACATTTTATGGCTCTTGTAAAAAACTCGTTTTGTGTCTCTAAATGTAATAATTATGGTTTCAATATTTCAATCTTAGAGGCTAAAATTGCGATAATACATTTATGCTATGTATGCTTTCTCCCTTATAAAATTTTAAGAAATAAAAACTATCTTAAGTGTTTAAAATGATTACCTTCAGCATCGATACACTTTGTAGTACGATCAAGAATGGACCGAGTAGCTGCATTTAGTACCTCCGGATTATTCCTTATTTGCTGACATGCTTCAATAATACGCTGCTGCAGTTGAGTTCGAGTACTCATTTGTACTTCGTACACTTAGCTTTTAACATGACCCCACATACCAAATTTGATCAAAACCAAACTAAGCATTTTTGGGTTATTAAAGAAAAAGATAAAAATTTTCTTCAACTTTGAACCACCCTCACGGGCTTAGGAACCATTTTGGTATATAGGGTAAGTTGGTTAAATCGACTTATTTTGGCCTCAGAAAAATGCCCCTTCAGTTTGTACAGTACGTCATGAAACACCCTGTATAATAACGTAGTTCAATTGGAGCATTGAAAGCGATATTTCAATTTTCAACACGTGTCCCATGTCTCGGGTATTACTTATTTATCATAAAAATTCAAAAAATGTCAAATTTATTTAGTATAATACATTTGTTGCCTGAATTTTTAAGGGATTTACCCGACAAAACCTTTTGAAACTCAAAATCAGATAATCTTAAAATACCCTACCTACCAGGTTTTAAACTTTCTTGGCGAGGGTCGAAACCAGGCAAGGGCAAATTTCCATTGCTAATTCTTTATGGTTAACAATTTTGATGAATTGTTATGTCTCTAAAACCTGACGGTCTCGAAAAGGTAAAATAAATATAATAAGTATTATAATCGCATACATCGTACACAATACCAAGAGCGACTTTTATTTGTTTGTCGCTTTCGTCACAGTATTTTTAGCTTTTAAGTTAAGTTGGTTGCTAAAAATAATAAATTATAATATTTACTTTGATAGTACTTAATTAAAAGTAAATTTAAAATTAGGAGAAAATCACACCCGTGTAATTTTAAATTCCGCCGATGCTTAGCATGTCGCTTTAGGGTATTACACGTTGTTTACTTCAAACTGTTACCACTTACCAGTTTATGTAAATTACATAGTTTTATTGATTTATTAATAATATTATTGCGCGAATGAAACATGAAAAGCATCAACACTAAATTTTACCCGCTATTTATTTTCGATAAAAATAATAAATGGGACATAAATGTCGTTTGTGGTTGTTGGTTGTGTTTTTTAATAGGTCGATATTATGTGTATTGTGTAATAAGAGGGATGCAATTTAAAAGACGTCAAACGAATTCGCGAAGACAAAAGACCGAAATTGTGGCTTTTATTTTACTTTCTATGCGCTGTATAAGCTTCGTAGAAGCTTTGTACAATTTTTCATTGTAAAGTGTGTTTCAACTCCAATGCGACAGTTCAAATTGTTAGGTTTTTGACTCTATTTTGGAATTTCGATTTCATTTGTTACCAGGGGCGTGCGAAATTTTTCGTCTGCGTTCGTTTACAAGAGCGTCCGTTTTTTAGTAAATAATTTACATAGAAAACTATTAGCTAAAAATTTGGTTTCAAGAAATTTGTCCATTTTAGAGAGATGTCCGCTTAGTTTTCACTGTAATCGGTGGTTTACGATATACAATACTAGCACAACATATTTATATACCCTGAGCCCGGGCTATAAAACACGAAAATTTTCTGAAAATTAACATCTATTAAAAAAGAATACAACCAATTTGTACGATTCTACATGGCAATCCTTACAATGGGTTATAAAATATTCTACAAGGTCTCTTGCCTTGTGGTATTTTAAAAATACCTTTTCTCGACCGCTTTGAATAAGAAATAAACATTTGTTTAGCTATTGTCAATTATTGTATTTTTTTGAGTCTATTAATACTCTTCTCACTAGAAGATGAGTGTATTAGATAAAAGATTCAAATTTGATAAGTAAATAGGCAGACACCAAATTAACTTGCTCGTTATAATATTCCAGGTAAACCATACCTACTAATGAGTAATTACAACAATAGTTTTAAGGAATTTTGTATCGACCCATTGAGCCATTGTGGTAATGAAACTGGTTTTAAAATGTTCCATAATTTTGTTTCAATCCAAATTCTGCTGGAAGAAGAAATAAAAATGCAGGATTTTCCACAAACATGCAAAATTATTTGAAATTAACAAGTATCGATTTACTAATAATTGAATAAGGGGATTATTAAGTACTTTAGATTTTTGCTGTTAAAAGACATTTTTGGTTACCGGTGTATTACCGGCTTGTAATTCTGATCGACGAGTATCGTGCGTTTTCGTCGCTAGTTCGTATACATAACATCACGTTTTGAAGCAGTTTGCAAGCAACGGTTCGCAGCGAGGTATCGTTTAAGTAAACGGTTAGTGTGTTTTGTGTCAACAATTTAGTGTAAAGTGAAGTGAGGTGATATTTTTTTTGGCCTAATCGTGGTGTGTTTGTGTATGTGTATGTGAATGTGATTATATGCGAGGTGCGAGCGACGCCATACTAGGATTTCGTGCACACTAAAGGATTACTTACCCTTAACAAAAGTGGATTATTACCGACTACCAACTCAAAGTGGTAGTGTGGATATCAATTACCATCCGAAGCGGGTATGTATCTTGTGGTTTTGATCACGCCTAATTATATTTAGACGTACTATTAAAGCCTAAAATGTAACAATCATTCGAGAAATACTACACTGTCCGCATGTTTGGTATTTTGTATTTTATCTTTGTTTTGCTAGGGAAAAAGTACGGTGACCCGCCCGTCCTTCTTGTTTATGACGCGTCACGCTATAAACACACAACAAATTTACGCATCCGTCTCTTTTTAACTAACACGCCGACTTACTCTTTAACTTGTACTCTCTTTCTTACCGAAATATGTCCCATCTTAAGTTGAATTCACTTCGGTAGTTGCTCTCGCCATTCATTTTCGTTTCTCTACCTCGTTTCTTGTCACTCGTGTAATGTTGAACACGTTCTAAACTTCGATCTATGGAAGCCATTTTGTGATTGCCGTGTTCGAGCTTTTCGTTTTCGATTCAATAAGAATGACTCGATTCGACCGTAATATAAAGTTAAATAAAATTAATGGTTCTATTCAATGGTAATGATAATCGATTTTAACTTTTATCGAATAAAAGGAAAATAAAAAGAAATGCGTTCTTATGTTATGTACGATTGTATGTGACGTCATCAATTTCTAATTAACATAAATATTATGTAAATTTAAGCAAATAGGCCTACTATAAACATCTCAGTTAAATAAAGGTATAAAATTTATAGGATATCAGAATGTGATAGTTACTGAGTGATAACATAATTTCTTTGTGTGAGTTGTACGAGGGTGTGGATTGTGGATCTTCCAATATTAGTGCGAAAAAAATGTAAATTTGAACTTGGAACACGTTTATTTTGTTTTAACAAAAGATTGGTGGTTGAAGGTTACTTGCAACATTTTTTTTTAAACTCGTCCTAAGTAAACAAAATGGGATTATAAATTAACCACTAACCGAGTTACCACTTTTTTAGTTTATAGATTATTATATTTTGGGTCTATTTCATCGAATTATGCTGTTTATTCGACGTAAGATATTTTAATTCTTTTAAAATTTTCTAACGATTGCATGGTATGGTCCCTTGTATTTAAAAACTCGAAAATGAAACCAAACAGCGCTTTTGTTTTAAATGAATGTACTGCTTCCTTTTAATAAAGCGGAATAACAAAAAACATAAAAGTTTTACAGTAATTGTGGCTTCAAAGCTTTTTCATTTAAAATGTTTGTGAAGATAATAAATTTAATCTAGTCTTTTGACTTTTGATGATGAGTAATGAAAAAGCTTCTTATTTTCTTGTAACTTCCGAAGCTAAAAAGCGAACGAAAGTATTATTAAAAAATTTGTTTATTGTAAATGTCTACATTTTGTGACTCTAAAGGCAAAAAAATGTTTTTAAAAATTTTCATTCGTCGGTGTTTGTGTGTTAGTATGTACCAGGATCAGGGTTCAGGTCCAAAAATGTTAAGGGTCGGTCCACACTACAGCTCCACTCCACTCTCGTACTTTCGATACGCTGTCTGCTCGATAAAATCTCTTGTTCACACTCTCGACCCGATATTATTTCATATCCACACTATAGCTCCACTCCCAATACGCTATCGATACCCGCGTATTTGTTTATTGTTTAGCACACAACTGAGCGGTATCATACAGGTGTTCACACTATCGCTCTCGTTCCGATACCCCGATAAAATTATAAACATGTATCGATATCGGAGCGTTATTGGATCGAGATCGGGGCGAGAGCGATAGTGCGAACACGCTCATTGTTTCTTGTGTATAGTAATTTCGCTAGGTAAAGTTATTGGTGACTTACGCCACCAGCAGAGAGGATACAATAGTGAATAGGGGCCTCCCATCTCCCATAGAGAAGTCAAGTAGGTAGGTAATTGTTGATATCTGCGTATACCTGCATCGAAAGTTCGGGTCTTCACCGAATTTAATTTTTTTCAACAAAACTTATATTTGAATATAAAATGTGGTTGTATTTGAAAAGACAACATCTGGGGGTGTCAGTCAGGTATAGTCATTTCAGTCGGTAAAGTTCTCGGTGACTTACGCCACCAGCAGAGAGGCTACAATAGTGAATAGGGGCCTCCCTTGAAGGGAGGATACCTGTAAGGTTCAAATCTGGCTACCTAACCCTTTTAAAAGCCATGACAATTATATGAGGCAGGTAGATTAAAAAAAAACATTAGAAATTCTTATTTTAATATTTACTACAGTATTTACATTGTTATATGAAAAACAGTACGGTGACAAAGATAAAAAAATTTAATAAATAATTATTTGTATGCAGGCGTTCGTTTCTAATATTTCTAATATTTTTTTTTTAATTTACCTGCCTCATATAATTGTCATTGCTTTTAAAAGGGTTAGGTACCCAGATTTAAACCTTACAGGTACTTAACTTCTTCAAGGGAGGCCCCTATTCACTATTGTAGCCTCTCTGCTGGTGCGTAAGTCACCAAGAACTTTACCTGGCGATTTTACCATACCGGACCGCCAGTGTATCGATAGGGTAGAAGGACCTTAGTGGCACGGAATTGAAATTTTGGATTTAAATCTCAAATGACTTGGGTCTGACTCATTTTATTTAGAAGAAAATCTGAACGAAAATCGGGAATACTTTCCATAAAGGGAGAAAGTGATAAATATCGATATGTATTTTAAAAATTTTCTAATATCTGACCCAGGTTTCTTGGGACAGCTACAAAAAAATTTATTGGGCATTAGTAAGTGGCAACTTTCTTCTTTTTATATATGTACGTTTTAGCAGAGAATGGTATAAAAATCGAGAGTGCTATAACTACAAAACATTCCGTTTGTAATTCGTAAAAATTTCGTTGAAATTGTTGACTTGCGGGCATAAATATTCGCCAATCAACATATACTGGCCAATAATTGTTTCTTTTACTATACACATTTTCCCAATACACCTCCAACTTCCGACCTGTTCAGATAGGTACCCATCTTTTTTATTGGGAAGCTGTGTCCTATATAGACTAGAGCGAACCTAGCTTTAATTGATGTAAGTAAATCTCGCTTAACCTAAGCCCTTAAACATGACTTAGTGAAATCGAATAAAATCACCTAAATTTGACTTAATCAAATCAATTAAATCTGACTTAGCCAAGGTAGATATATTCGAACTTAACCAAAGCAGCTAAATATGGCTTAACCAAATAAATAACTGTGACTCTGTGACTTACTCAAAGCGGATAATGAGGTAAGTGCTTCAAATATTAACAATGAATCATTATCTACATCTGATAGTTGTAGTGCTCATATCCGTAATAAAAATTATAAAAACAATTAAAAAATAAGCCGGAAATTAAAACAAACGATTGACTTAAATTAAATGTGAAAACGTTCTAGGATTTCCTGTCCTGACGATCTATACATTCTACTATTCTATATAATATGATGATCGTTTAATCGTCTTAAGTAGGAAGTTAGGTAGGTTTTTAGCAGTACCCAATTGACCCTTAAAAGCGTGTTAATAATCAATAATTTAAGAAATTAACGAGTGAACTAAAATTTAAAGAAATCCGACATTTTTACTGATTTCGTTTCTAATTTATACCGTTGATTGAGGGAATTGGAATTAACTCCCTCAATCAACGGTTATACCGTAAATTATGCCCGATTATGCCATTGTCGTTTCTAGTACACTCATTCATTTTTAAGAAGGCGTTTCGTCAGGACTTAAATTCATAGCTTGGAGTGATTTCGTTGCTTCGATTCGACGTTGTTCAGAGATATATTTCCAAAAATGGCCAAAATAGCTTCAACTCTCGTCAAAACATGTGGGACCAAATTTTATCCAACACACCTTTTAGATAGTTATGGCTAATAAGAACCAATGCATTATTAATTAATCTCAGTGTACATCAGATGGTCACCTTGTCTGAAAGCGACCTTACACCCCAGATTTAAAATGCACAAACGCTGTATAGAGAATAAATTTATTAATTGATTCAACAACGTAATAATTTGAATTGAGCTCATTTAATAGTAATGCTGTTATGTAATCCACTACCAATAAGAATTTAGTAGGTAATTGTTTTACAATCAATTCGCAGTTCAGTTCAACAATGAAAATGGGCCAATTACATTATTTGTATCCCACTTGTTTCAATTCGCTATGACGAAGTCCACACAAATGTAATTTTTTAAATTTGCGCTACCTATATAGCTTTTTGATAACACATGCAAGTTACTATGGAGGCGAAATGTGGATGTTCGTGATTTCTAAATTTAAATAAAAAATCAGTGGAACTCATATAATTAAATTTAATTTCCCATTAAAACTGTTTGTTGAAGATTTGTAATCCACATAAATTATGCACGAGGAAAACGTATGTGTTCTTTTATGTACTATATCTACATTGAACGAATAGTTTTGTACTGAAAAAATATTTTTAGTGTTTCGTGTTTATTTTACCCAATTTAAGATGGGAGTGTATTTAAAGAAATTCCACATTTTTTAAAAGAGACGGTACCCGATAAAAACCAAACTGAATTATTTGGAAATAATAATAATAATAATATATATTTTATTGAAAGCAACACAACACTATACAGACAAATTACAAAACGAAACAGTAAAAGCACATCAATTGCATCCAATAGGCAAGAGATCGGCAGTGCCGTTTTTCACTCATGCCATTACAACGTAAAAAAAAACACAGTTAGAACTAAGTCTTACAATAATGTACCCTGCATCTCGAGCAACTTAGCTGTTAGAGTCCTGCGAAAGCCATCAACAGTAGGCTCAGCGAAGACATCAGCAAAACGATTAAAAGTTTTAGGCGCCAAATATTCAAAACAGCATTCAAATTTAGTGGTCTTATGTAAGGGGATCGTATACAGATTTTCGTACCTCAAGCTTACACTACCTAGGTTTGTGTCTGATCGACTTACAAGAAAATTATACAGATACAAAGGTTCACGCGCTTTTAAGATGTTGTACAGCAAAGTAGCAAATAAAAGTGTAACTCTATTTTCTAGTTTCAGTATACCCAGTTCATTATAGTGCGGCGTCACATGATCCCTATAGGGTATACAGTAAGCGAATCTTAAGCAGCAATTCTGCAACACCTGAAGTTTATTTTTTAAGCCCTTTGTCAAAAAACCGTAGTAGACCGGACATCCGTATTCAATAAGACTCAAAACGAGAGCATTTGCAAGTCTCCACTTTACATCTTGAGGCAGCAAAGACCTGCAACTCCACAGCGATTTCAACTTCGCGTAACACTCACCATATTTTTTAGTAACGTGCCTTTCAAAGTTTAGATTTTTGTCAATAAGCAGCCCCAGGTCGCGAGCGCTTTCACTTATTTTGATTACACTCTCACCCATCACAATTTCCCTTTCCAGGAGCAGGTTTACCCTATTAATAGCGTTACTTGTACCAAGACACACAACCACCGTCTTCTGAGGGTTAATCATCAATCCATTTCTCGCCGACCATTCTTGAATGCATTTCAGGTTATAGTTTAATTCTTCAACTAGATTATTAACGTCTACCGGAGAGCAAGATTTATAGATCTGTGTATCGTCCGCGTATAGGTGCATGTCCCAGTGATGGTGCAGTATGCGTGGGAGGTCGGCAGTAAAAACAGTAAAGAGGGTGGGTGCCAAAACGCTTCCTTGTGGTACACCATACATCACCGAAACTTCTTCCGATATATTGTTGTCAATTTTAACTACCTGGGATCTACCAGACAGATAGTTGCTGATCCAATTCAACACCTGTTCATTCAAACCAAAGTATTGCAATTTAGCCACAAGCAAATCCCGGTCAACAACATCAAATGCCTTGCTGTAATCCAGCAGAGCAAGAAACGTAATTTTAGATTTATCCATATTTCTAGCTATATCAGTTATGATTTTCATCATTGCTGTCGTAGTGCTATGTTTAGGTCTGAATCCAGATTGGGTATTAGGCAGTATATTGTTCAATTTTAAATGCTCGATTAAATGACTGTTAACGACCTTCTCCAGAACCTTTGACAGCGCAGGTAGTATGCTGATTGGCCTGATTTCTTTCAATTCCTTCGCATTGCTCACTTTAGGCAGGGGATTAACAATAGCTTTTTTCCATATCTTGGGTATTGTACCAGTGGTAAGGGAGAAATTAATAATCTCCACCAGTTCATCTTTTTTCATCTTCATGTTTATTATAAACTACTCTTAACTACTATAAGTAATTTGGCAAGAATAATAATCTTGGCCTTATCCGCATAATTAATTGTATTAATTATTTTTGTTTGTAGTAATTATCTTATAAGTTTCATCCGTTGTTAACAGTGACTAATTGCTTTCGGCAGGTTTTCTTTGAGGATTTGCGATAAATCTCGGCTTAATTTGGAGGTTTCTTATTGCATCAGTTGTGATTTGCAATCATCACTTTGAGCTTCGAGAAGACTATATTGAATTTAGTTATAATTAAGTAATTAAGAATTCTATGGCTTATTAATGGGTTTTCGCTTCGGGTTTCGATAACAAAAACGTTAATTTACCTAGTACTTTTATTAATTCTGAATCAAACCAATTTTTCTAGATGCTCTTTCTCGTGTATACGAGAAATGAACGTATGTCCACAGGAACGTAGGCATATGTTTATGTTTCTTTTGTAGTTTTTATACAGAGTGAGTCAGGATATTGGTTTTATCAAACTGTTGGATTAATCTCTTCACTGACCTATTGCTCAATATATCCTGAAGGATTTCCACCCACCTTGACCTTTAAGGGCTATGATATTGCCCCCAGCTATTATCATTGACTAAGGGGTGTGGTAGAATATTGTCTTAAATTGTGATCAATATTGGATTGCGCTTTTGGCAATTTTAAATACATTAGTATGCGATTTTAGAGGGTATCTTGAACCTGTTATTGCTAACAGGAGATTCTCCTTGTATATATTAGACTCCAAGACCGAAAACGAGCATTGAGCGAAATAACCGACCACAACGCGTTCTGACAATAGTTAAATGCCGCACAATGAAACGCGTTGTGCTGGCCTCTAAAAAGACGCAAAACGAAATTTTTGTTGCGGTTGGTTCCGCTAAAAATCGACTAGAACACGTTTTGGAAATGAAGAAATGCCAAAGCGCCCATGGACCTTTATTAGTGATATTCTAATCCCGCTCCGTAAAGTTCTTTTTGACTTACGCCACCAGCAGAGAGGTTCAATACAATCAATAGAAGAATAGAATAGAAAGAGATTATTCATTATTGTACCTCTCTGCTGGTGGTAAAGTTACCGACAACTTTACGGAGCGTACCTACCATACCATCACCCGTTAGAGTAACAGTATGGCTATACCTTAACAGAAATTTTGAAATCTTATGAAGCCTTGCTTGCTCCTGATGACAACGTGAAGCTGGACGTAAAGTAAGTGACGAAGACAAATACACCTCATTTACTTCTAGGAAGTTGCTTTCAGCAATCGTAGCGACTTGGTGCTTATTATATAATTAATTTACGATTGCAGAAAACAACTCCATTTATGTGTCTTTGTTCAGATTCTACGTTGTCATCGGGAAGCAAGCAAGTCTCTAAGCATACAGTGTTTCTATAAAAGTATCTATTTTGGAATTTTTTCATTACCAAAATGAGTCCTGGTCGATTTTTAAAAGAACCACGACATTAATTTTGGTTTGCGTCTGTTTTGTACAAACTTTTTTTACAAATTAAGCCTTCATCGCGTTTACTATATTTTTTACTTTTGCCATTTATTAGTTTTTGTTCACGGCTATTGCAATAAACCTGTTGAAGATTAGAGATATGAAAAAATTATGCCATTCGAAAGGAATGTCATTAATTGCACGTTAAAATTTTAAACCATATATTAGTTATAAATTAAAAACGTATACACGTAGTATGTAGCTGAGAAGTGAGACACCCTGTACATTCTTTTAAACTTTCAACTTGAGCGTGTTTTAAAATTATTTTCACGTTAACCAATTTATTCGGAAATATATGTAATTTTGTGGTAATCTCTGCTGGTAACACATTGTGCACTTTATTGCATTGCAAAGTAGTTCGTGTGTGCATGAAAAGTTGCAAGCAAGCAGTTCTTTTGTAAAGTCTTCGGTGTCATTTTCTCCTCTTAACAATAAAGTTTTATAAAAGCAAATTTTTTAAATTCTACGTAGGTAATTGCTTTCCTGACATGAAGTATGTAGTGGAAAATTTCAAAAAAGAAAACTGATGCGTTTCTAATTTTCTCGTTGTGTCTGCAGTCTGCAGTCGTGTTAGTCCGGGAGGCAGCGAATATTTTAACTAAACTATATTATCTTTTCGGCTTTTCGCTTATAACTCGAAAACTACGCACTTTGTGAGAAAAGCTCTTCTATACAAAAAAAAAGTACAGTAAATTTTCTACGAATTATATTTTTCAGGTTTTTTCCTCAGCCAAACGATTTAGGCGCTAGGTCAAGGTTTAAAAATCGTCGAAAATTGTTTTTTAGAAAAAAGTGTTCCTATATAAGAATAAAGTAGGTACATTCAATTTGATTATAAAATCGAAGTTCGTTACTTCTTTAAATTGTCACTTTTTAATTTTTTGTGGGTTAGTCATCAATTTATGTATACCCGTTGAATTAAAATCCCATTAAGTATTAATGGAATTGGATTGGACATAAATTACTATTTTTTTACCAAACTTGATGTATGTTGCGTTACCTTTTAAGGTATTTGATATGTAATAAAATTTCAATGTTAACTTGTTTAGATGTTATTTGCTTTATTTAGAGTTGATCTTATCGTGTTGTACCTTAATTTCTCACCAATTTCGAATTTTCGTTATATACCATTGGTTGTACTTGTACATATGGACTGAATTTGAATTTCAAATTTGTTAGTTGGTATGTGTGGCTGGCTAATCGTGAGTAACTTACAAATTTACATTTACAACTTGATACATTTAATCTAATATGTTTTTGATTTCGCATAAATAATACGTAACGGAGATGAAGAAAATAGAAGATTAGATTATTCTAACTTTGATTCCTATTACAATTTATAATTTTTTTATTAAGTACATACTTTAAAAACCTATCAAGTCTATCAAAAACTGAAACTCGAACTAATAGGTTTACAAAATATGCCAAAATGCCCTTGACGCCATTACGTATGCAATTGCTTTACTTGTAATAATAAAATTAATGCATATTACCGCGTGTGACTTTGCCATTACATTAATGTTCTTTTTAGACAGCACACCCAATTTTATTGGATTCATTACATGAAACAATGCAAGGGCACGCCGCGCAGTTATCGCTATTTTTTTCTTCTGTACAGACAGGTACGTTCTCGTAGCCTCCAATCACTTCTTTAAATGTAATTTCTTTGTGTCCAACAAAGTTGATTTAAGTCACATCCTTCAAGGCTCTTCAAAATCGCATCTTAATCTTTATGCTTATCTTCGTGTGGCACAGATTGTAACTATAAGTTTCAATATAAAATCTGTTTACTGGTCAGCTGCTTACTATCCCTTAGACTTTCCATACATAGGCAATTAGTATTACCAAAGTATTATGTTACCATTTGACAGTGTGTTACAAAATGTTCGTAACTGAGTAGTAAATGGTCCTTGAAATTTGAAGACTGTTTTTTAGACTGGATATTAATCTTTAGCAGATATCTACTAACCACACACACATCATTGCTCATTGCCGTGTACAGGATGATTGAAATTCGTTGTGCAGCATGGGAATCTCGCTTATCTGAAGAGCACGATCATTTAAATTTAAATTTTGCAAAGCTACTAAATTCGGCGCTGACAAATAATCTGAAATAAGATTTAGAATAAATTTATGTGTTCTCGCGAAAACTGACTCATTTTAGTTTTTTAGCTACAACTTTTTTATTTGTTAATCTTTTTTATTTCTGTAAAAACTTTTTATTGCCACTTTTCATCCTGCTTTCAAATCCGTAGTCACCATTTTGATTAGTTGATATGTTCTTGGTCTTTTAATATCAACTTTATTTTTTGTCTGCACCGAGCTTAGCAGATTTACCAAGTATACCTAGGATCCTAGCTCTTATGATGTTGTCCTCATGTTGCACAACGAATTTTAATCGCCCTGTATATTCAATGCACTTTACATCTTCTAATAGACTCGGACGTATACAAGCTTTTAATGTCTTTTTCGTATAGTTTGCGTGCCATCAGAAAATTCCAATGTTTCTCGAAAGTGTCGTTTTTGTCACATAACTGATATTTGATACTGAAAGAAAAACTGTTGATTTTCTTTTATTGCAAAACCCATTCCTAAGAGCAAGAATTAGCTATAATAAAAAAACTTTTTAGTGTTTTTTTATGTTTGGCCTTTTCGAGCACTTATTTTATCATACATTATTTTTTGTTGTTAGGGTTTTAGCATACTCGGAGCTGGTTTTCAAGTCGTTCCATTAGTCGGAACAAGAACCCATTATTATCGTTTTGTACCCCATTACTGCTTATACTCGAGTTCGAGATGTTTTATTTATTTATTTTTATATGCACGTATATTTGCTTTATTTAAAAAAAACGTTAATACGCTCAGCAGAAAATTATTTGTGATGCCTCGCGAGACGTCAAGGATATATTAATTCTTAGTTGAATTTATTCTCGAGTAGTGAGAGAATTTTTTAGCTCTTTGAACGTAAATCCTCGTTATTGTACCTTTTTAGGGCAATAACCAGTTTAATATGTAGGTTAAGTATTTTTATCGGTTTATTGCGTCTCTCTAAAGGCTTAAAATATACCACAAAAGTCTCATCTCTTAAATTTCACATCGCGCCTTGTAAAACGCCCTTACAAGACCGAAGGAGATTAATGTATTTCCGTATTTTCATTAAAATGTTAAAATCGTATAAATAACAAAACGTGTTAACAATTTGTTCAGCTCGAATGGCCAACCGGCGTGAAACGTTGGTGTGGGAGTTGAAGCTAATAATGGAACCACTTTATTGAACTGCCTGAGATGAAAGGATAAGGGTTAATGGAATATAGCAAACGAGATATTGGGGGCGGCGTCTTTCTGTGTGAATCGCTATTACATTGTATTCATGTAGTAAAGTGATCCCAGTAGATTATCTAGTATCGAGTTAACCAATTATAACAACCGTATCGTATCGCGTATTTTATTTATAATAATATTATGTGGGATTGTTGTTACATTATTTATTTTAAATGCTACAGGGAAAATTATATTATTAAACGTTTGTTACGATCTTAATTATTTGATTCGAGTTCACGATAAGTATTCTATACTTAACAAGTCTTTATTATCTGTTTGTCGGAAATACGTTCATTTCTTGGTTTAGAGCAGCCATACTTAACACATACCATAGACGAACCATATCCCCATACTCAGCTTTTGTGAGTGGCCCGCCCGGTAAAGGCAATCAAAAAACGTGAGCGTTAACGATTTAAAAATTGGAGGGGAAAATTTATAAATCGGCTATATCTGGATTATTAAGGAGGGGAGCAAGCTCCCTGCACTTAGGCCACTTAATCGGGCCCATTGTACTATTTTTTTATTTTTTATTTTTGGTGGCAGCGGTGGGATATAATAGAGATAAGGTACTCTACACTGTTGTAGAAGTGTAGAGCTGTAGAGCGTAGACCAGTTTTTTGCCTTCTACGTACTCGATTCATTGCCTAACTTTTAAAATTTATGCTTTTTTGGTACAAATGGACTGTCATTTGTTTTGAAGCATTAGATGCTCTCCACCGTAAGAAAAAGATGTTAGGAACTACTAGTTTAGGATATGCCACCAAATTTACTAAAACCTTATAAGTACATATTTTGTCGAGCTTAAATTAGCACCCTCAAAGCTTGTTCTAATTAATTTGCTTCGACATAATATGTATTTGGAATATTGGAAATGAAACCCAAATAGGCAAATTAAATTGGCGTTGAATATATTTATATTTTATACAGAAATAAATTTCGAGAAGTTGTAGCTTCCACGAGTAGCACAAATTTTCGTAGAGCGTAGTTATGTATTTATTTCTCATTTCTCCATTGTAAAATTTTGAGTTAGATTGATTATTGCAAGTTTTTATTGCACGTAAACGAATGTGTTATTCGATTGTAGATATAAAAATCCGACTATAAATTTTATATCTTTCTCGAAAGTTTTTGACGTGTTCGTACGTAATTTGAGGAGAGAAGCTACGAAATAAATTCATCTTGCCTGGGGGTTGCTTATTGTATGCCATCAAATGTTCGTGTATTGCATGTCAAACTATATAAATATGAAGTAGTTTCCTAAACATAATAGCATTTGATTGAAGCAACATTAAAAATTACTAACGTATAATTTATTCAAAGATTAACATGTTAACGCAATCACTTGAAAGCCTACGAACTACGAATACACTTTAAATTGTTTTAATTTCTTTCAACAGTAGTATGTAGTGGCATAGTAGGTACAAATCTTGTGTGTAGGTAAATTAATTTTTGTTCAAAGATGGATGGATCATTTACATCGTCGACTACTAAGCTATTTTCGATAACCTTTGTTGTTTAAAGCCGCTCATTAGTTCGACATAATTAATCAACGAAAGTGTTTCTTTGTCGGCATTGAAATATAAACCTGACATTCGATACCCATGGAATGCTAAACAACAAATTATCGCACCGTAAACATTAAACTTTTTTATGAATAATCCTACATGCACGAAATGTGTTACAGCTGGTTACAGTTAGTTATATAAGCGTTATAACTGAAAGAATATTATGTAGATATTCAAACAAAACTGCCTCTAGAGTATCTTTTTGGCCTTTTAATTAAATTAATTAAACATTATTATGTAAATATAGTAAGTTATAAAAGAAGTGATGACCTTAACACGAATTTACTTTTATCGCATTCGATAACACTTGGGGGGCAGAGCTTGTATGATAACTGCATCTTGACGATTGTAGGTCTGGCCCCTGAGAATTGTATGCGCAGCACTAAAGCTGTACACACACATAAGGGTATACCATCAAGGTATACCTGAAGGTAAACCTGAAGAAGCTTCACTTTGGTATTACGTTTATCCACACGCGTATATACCTGTTCAGGTCGCCTGTTCAAGTAAACCATGGTAAAAAGACAAATCAGGTGTCAGGTATACCAGTCTGTTTACCTGAACAGGTATACCTCAAGGTATACCCTTACGTGTGTGGATAAACGTAATACCAAAATGAAGCTTCTTCAGGTTTACCTTCGGGTATACCTTGAGGTGTGTGTCCAGCTTAACGGGAGGACGGTAGCTAAACGTCGTACACTAACGCTCTCTGTACAGCGTGGTACAATTCCGGAGCCAAGCTATAATCGTTGAGTAATAAAAATAAGCGCCTACTGAACATAATGTCATAGTGGCCGCCTACTACTAATTTCCAAGGTGAACGCTGCCTTATCTAAGAAAAAATCAAGTTACAAGTGGTGTTGGAAAAAGCGAATTTCACGCATTCAAAGCCTGGCGCACGTGTTTTTAGTTTTCTCAGATTTCTTAAAAGTATTTTTGTCAAAACTAGATAGTAGTTCAAACGAGGCGCGAAAACGTGACAAAAGCCAACAGGCAACATGTACTTATCTTATACTGCATGTCTGGAAAGCTTCTCAACTGCTAATTTTATCGGAAAATATTGGAGGTTAAGAAAAATAAGCATAACCCATTTAGGGTTAAGGCCCAAGTAATGCCCTTGAAAGGTTTTTTTGTGAAGGCCAACTTAAAATTTCTAAGTATATAGTAGCACCCATTTTACCCAATTTTTTGTAATCAGGGAGAGCTTCTGAGCATACTATTGTAGGTACTATTTCTGATATCGTTTTAATATTCTCGACGCGTACGATGAAGTCCTGTTATGGCCACATCAGTCGTTTTTTATTTTCGAGCTGACTTCGAGAACTGTTTAGAGAAAAATAGTTTTTCGATTTGAGCTCTATATAACCGGTGAACAGATAAATTTTTCCAAAAATATAAATCAATTGTAGAAATTGATAGGAAAAATTTCGCTAAACATGAAATATTGTCAAATCAAGTGTAACAACAATCTAAAATATTTAAGTTTTGTGTTCCAATCATTTTATTAAATACAAATCATATTTTGTTTAATGAAAATTTTTGAAAGGTGCGTTGGAGAGGCTATTCCCTACCTTTCCTAAAAAAATTATGTTTACTCTTCTCAAGTGACGCTTTATTAGAAGGAAATCAGGGACGTTCTCGTAGCTAGTATAGATATTGGAAGATACATCTGCCCGGTGCCCCCGTTTCGTACTTCTTTTATCAACAATTCTTTCAAATATTTCACCTACCCCAACACTTGAGAAGGTGCAGCTGTAACCAATTTAACGTACCGTTCTGCGACGATAATTTCTCTGGATGTTCTGAAGTTTTGTTGTAATAATAAATAAAAATTGAAGGGAAAAGGGAACTAAAATAAATAAATATAATGTGTCCCCGGATATACTGAACAAGAAATGAAAATTTATTATTATTATTTTCAATTTTCCAAAAAAATGTTATTCTTTGATTGATTTGGCCGGTTCATGGTGAAAATCAATCTTCACAAGAAATGCATGTAAATAGAAATAAAAAAATTTGCTTGACCCAAATCCGCTTTTTCTCGAAACGAAATTCAAATATCAGTTTCCATTAGTGAAAAAGAAAAAAAAATTAGTCTAAATTCACAATTTCTAATTAATCAACTTGACTGTGACATTGTCTGAGATTTCTTGTTTTCGTTTCAGTTCCACAAAGAAAGAGCAATTTTAAAACCGATCTGTAAGTCCATCAATTTGATTGTACTATTTTAATCAGTAGTTTTTTGTGTTCTGTATTCTTTATTAATTGTTTCTTAACGTAATGATTGTTCAATTTCAAATTAACAATTTGCTCCTTATGTTCGTGTTTTGTTTTTATTATTTTCAATGTGCATCACATATTTTTTAAGAATTGTGTTCGAATTTTTAATATTAAATTCCAAACATTAAACCGTAAATGTGTAGTTAGGAAATGATCAATTATTTTTATTTCGTAATAACTAGAAAGTAACCTTAACACTTTTTGTAGAGAAAGAGGGGCGCATACACATATATCATTACGTTTTTTCAATTATCATGAGATCATAAGTGTACGATAAATTTATTTTTCAATGAGTGGAACATGAGTTAGTAGTTATGCTCACCTAGCGCAAGTTATTTTTAAAATTACACCCAACAATTCAGAAAGGTCCCACTCGAATGAGTTTTTATTTTTGAATATAATCATTTTGTGCTTATTATTATTGTTAACCATCTATCTTAAGAGTATTCAAATTATACATTTATGTAGGTACTGCACGCGTATAAATATAAGTTTTCAATACCATATAGTCAACCCACGTACCTAATTCATCTTGTCTTGTATATGAAGAAAAGAATATAATACATAATATTATGTGTTAGCTGTACCATGAGATTATAATATAACCAACTGGATAATAAATGTGAAATTGATTGTATAAATGTTTGTGTAGAAATTTATGAAGAACTAAATTTAAATTAAGTCTTCGTATGTTTAGGCGTGAATTATTATCTTTTAATTGTTTAAATTTGAATCTGCAACTTTCTATTCGTTATTCGTATATTATTTATTACTAGTAGGTATTTAAAACTCAAATTTGATTTATTTGGTTCGATTTTCAATACAAGCGATGGAGTGAATTGATTTTAAAATTATTTTTTATTTTAATCATTATGTTCCGTTCTGTTTAATTGGCGAAAGAAACTATCTAGGATGGTTTCGACTTGAATTTTAAAACCTTTTAATGTCAATTTTAATACACACTTTCTCGTTATTTTCGTAAACGCCATTAATTAAGCATATCTGGTCAAATTAATGTACTAGTCCTGTACCGATATAAACTAAACGTATGGCGTAAACGTTGTGGCTATTTGACGTCATTTCTAATAATCATAACAATTCTATAAGTACTACACTCCATAAAGTGCTTAAATAATGTGGAATGTAGACAATATGGTATGGAAATTAACCAGTTCAGATAATTTGGAAACTATTTATTGCACTTTTAAAAATAAATCGTTACTCAAAGCCCACATATTTCTGATGCTTCAAGAACTAAGAAATTGCCTTGAAGTTAATCCGGAATTTTTAAATTTAAGTAAGAAACTGAAAAGACATTGATTTTTTTACGTTTAAGTTGTATTTTTTGTATTTTAATTTTGCTGTTTTACTTATTCTTCGCCTTCGTCCAATTTGACAAAGTATTATGATCGAGAAATATTATTTTTTTAAATTTTCTTGACGTTTCGGATTTTCCTGAATCCAAATTGCTAACAAAATATAAAATATGTTCAATTTTAACTTCCGGTTTCACCGGAAATAGGGTTCGCTTTTCTGTTTTAAATACAATACCCAGTATATTTTTTTAGTTATTTGAAAGATTTTAAAGCTAGCTAGCTAGCTAGCTAGTGATCCAAACATTTAATATTTTGACTTCTGGTTGAACCGGAAATGAGATTAGCTTTCTATTTCTCGCACCCAATTATACACCCTCTATAATTTTAGTTTTTTGAAATTAGGAGAAGAGCTTCTGAGCATACTCTTTTGATATGTTTAGTATGTATAAGTTTTCTGTAAAGTGGTAAAATTGCGACCCCTTGGGTATATCTCGTTTTTGAAATACATACTACTAGTATAAGTTTAGTAATAAATACTAAAACTGAATTGAGCAGCTTTTAGTTGAGTCGTAGATAATGCAATTGAATACAAATTCATATTTTACTGCTCATTGTTCGAATTTTCTTATTGTGCAACTCTTTTAAAAGCAAATAAAATACATACAACTGGAGCTCTAACATTTCAAACTCATGTCTTCCGGATAAATTATTGTTACGTAATGGTTTGTTGAACTTTTTTTTCTTTCTGCAAGTTTCTCGCAGTTTTCGAATTTGGAAAAATTAGATACTTGTTTGGCAGTGCAATTAATAGCCCAGTACATTTACAATAAAATACAAAGCTACATCGAGTTTGAACAAAAAACCCTATCTTTACAATTACTTCCTTTTCTGTTTTTATTTCTTCTCCCTTATTTCTCCACGTCAGCCAGTTCCGGCGTAAAGCCGATTATTTTCTTTGTGAGCTGCTAAGATTTAACCTTTGTAAGGTCTATAAGGGTTGTTGATTTAGGTGTTTACAATGTCAACCTTTCTCCATTAAGCGGTTGTGGTGTTTAGTCTCGAAAATGCTGACGTATCAAGTCGTATATTAATATTATAGATTACATTATAATACTTGTCTCGAATAGTTTCGTAAGGATGAATGACTCGCCCACAGTAAATTAATCATTTGCATTCACGCGAGAAATGACAATTTAAACTTTATGTCAAAAAAATGAATGACCCTAAATGACTTTGGTTTATGTAACGCGATAAATTCTTGATAATATTCATTCTTAACCTTGACTTCTTTGATTTCTTGGTAATGATAATTTAATTGATCTTAACATCAACTTCCAAACAACTTCATTCTGACAATTTAATACTATTTCAAATTGATGTCCTACATCGTCTTATTTTAACCGAATGGTGGCACTAAATAGAAATAATATTTACCATGGCCTTCTATTATCTATTAATATTTTTAAGGTGTGTAATTTAATGTGTAGGTGGTAAAAGAGTGTGCATCATGTTATAGGATTTAAATTGTGAAATTTAACCAAAATGAACATCAAGACTTGGTTTTTAGTACACTGCCTGAGAGCACCTAATATGCATTATGCAACTTTCTTTAATGTTCTTGGAATCTTTTTATAAAGACAACTGCAATCTGCATTCTTCATCGTCTCATTCCACGTGCATTAAAAGCTTTTTCACATTGTAGCCCAATTTTGGCGCAATGCAATTTGAAAATTCAGAATAAATTGTAATTCCTTCCGTCGCCATCTGAAACCACAATTTAGAGCTCAAAATAGTCAAACTAGTCTGTTAGAGAATGCTCAGTAGAGATTCTTATGTAGCACCCCACACAACCAACAGAAATGACGGGCTAAGAATCTGTACTGAGCATTCTAACAGACTATTTTGACGGTCACAGACTGTCTGTCGTGTGCGGTAGTATATTTTGCGATAATATTATATCTACAATTTATATATTCGTGCGATCGACTACTACTTAAATAAAGCCATCAGCATCTTTAGCGTACCGGAAATTAACTCTTTTAATTACCCAAATTGAATAGAGGTTCATCATACCGTACCACTACTAAAACTAATCCTTTAATTATCAAACTCACTTCGTAATACCATTGTAATACATTCATAATATAAACTACAGGCTATACATTTTAAGCGAGTCTAATATAATGCCTACTAAAAGTTTGAGTATTTTCATTCTTTGTGTTTTAATTATGTAGATACGTATTTTATTTTGATTACCTACATTAAAAATGAAAACTTCGTGGAATTTTAATTTATGTAATTTCTCATCTTTGGAATTTGATTTCTTTCTTTTTTTGTCGATTTGAAATATAACTAGATTAATCTAGAAACATGCATTAGTAATTAAATTTAGCATTAATTAGCATAATATATTGTCATTAAAAATTTCGAATTCCAACACATTATTAATTATTTATTTATTTATTGAAATTTATATTCTGTAACTTGTAATTTATACAGTGCGTTTAAAGTAAATTTATGTTGTCTTCTTCAGTTCCAAATTACATACTCGACGACAGACGAAGCCGAAAGGCTTTGAAGGGAATTAATATGTGTGGGGATGATTGTGACCTACATGTTCGGTATGATTTGTTTGTTGTCTTGGGGGGTTTCTGGTTCAAGCCTCTTGTATATTGTTCCTTTAGGAGTCATTTCGCACAAGGTTTCTTATTATGAAACTGACAGGGGGCCCAAGAGCAGGTTTGGGACGCCGTGAAAGGCTCTCAAAGCACCTTAAGCTTATAACTCAATAAGATTCCATTCAGATATATCCCGCTGTACTGGGTACTCAGTACAGCGTTGCAGAGTTGGGTATCGAAAAGTCCTGCAGACATTCAGGAACACAGGAACTAACTTAGAGATTTACTTGTAGTTTATAAGAACCCCCAGAGCAACTTGCTTATCTATCTATATAGTATATGTGAATTTGCTTACCTTGGTAAGCTCATATCCAGACCTATCATGGCATAGGTGGAGATTGCTTAGATCGCCTGGAAGGCCGATGAATTAAAGCCGAGTGCAAAATTTAGTTCTCGTGTGCCGTGAATGTCCTCTTTCGAACCCACGCTGTGTACCCAACTGGGCCGATGTGACGTTCGGTATGATTGTATGATAAGATACAGTTTCTAATTGTGTCCGAGCTAAATCGCCCTCAATTGCATAAAAAAGATGAGTGTAGTAATATACCATTTCCGTTGATATTCCCGCTTTATTACAACCATATTCATGTTTATAATTAATAGCGAGTTTATGCAAGCGTGAAAAACATGCCTCGTGTAATTTGTCGCCACTTTGCTTGTTCAGAACATCGTCAATTTCAAGGTGTTAAAATATGAAGCCATTTCAACGAAATCACCGTTAAATTATTGGGTAATATTTATTTAAACAATAGATATAACCTTTAAAGTTTGAATCGTTATGTTTTTCTATTACCCATACCGATCTAAAGTTTGCGAGTAAATTAACTTCTATTGTTTTGTGTTATTTACACTAAATTATCTTTCGACGTGTTAGATTATTTTAGCTTGAACTCTCAAGTTAAACTTAATGTAATGTAGTGGAAAGTGGAAACAATTAAAGTTTAGTGTTCGCGGATATTAGATACGCTGCTTTGATCTCAATATTGCAATTAATCAGTCCGTAATTACTCGGAGCGCCTAAACGTGCTTGTTTGAAGTCTTTATAGTTGATTGCGAAAATTACGTAAATATCCTTTCTGGTTAAATTTTTTGTTGGTTTTTTATTAGGAAACTAATGTGGTTGGAATTTGAACACGGTCAGATTGTAAATTTATATTCGTGGAAGTTTTCATTTTTAGTCGCCTCACGTTATTTGGTCGGTTTGTAACTTACATTTCTAAAAGGCACATAAAAGCATATTGGACTTTTTAGTTTGCTCATGTTTGTTTGATTCTCATCTCGATGCTATTCATAAGTAACGTGTGGTGTTTTTTAAAATGCCTTTTTGTGAAATAAAAATTGAATTTTTCCTTTTGTAAAATGTTATCTCTAAGGGCAATTTTTGTGTACGATGCGAGGAATGTTAATTCTATATCTTGCGCGAATTTGTGGTTTCCGACTTCTCTGTGATTGTTTTTATCCAATTCTTTATAACGTGTGAGGCGAGGCATATTTTCTTTAAAAAAATAAGATATTTATGGTAAGTGGTGTAATGTTCTCTGGGAACCGTAGAGATTCGTCAAGATTTCTTTTCACTTTAATTTTCAACTTTGCTTTTGATTTTTTAAGAAATGTTGGATAGTTACGTACAAATATTTTTTGCTTCTGCTATTACATTGATATAATTTATTTACCCTAATTCATGCCAAATGCGTCTTTTCAAATCTTCCAAATTAGTAATTTTTAAGTAAAAAAGTAATCAAACGAGCCAATTCGGGAGAACCTCGTTGAGGAATCTACGAATATTTCCAGTAAAATGTTTTGGAACTCTGTTTAGTTGATTCACTGGACACTGGACATTCTCGAGAAAACCAGTAGTACCTTCATTAATCTTCAAACAGATGCAATAATGCTGAGCACTTCGTTTCTGAAGATATTCTGAGCATTGATGAGTCACAGTATGGATATATGGTGTACAATGGTGGTACAATACAATGGTGTATGATACTTTCGTATCCTGTATGGATATTCTGTAGTCCAATAATGAAAATTTTGACGGTTAACATCCCCATATACCTACACACGGGACTAATTATTATTCTTTTAGAAAATATGGATTGGCATTGGCATTTGCTCCAAACTCTTTCTCTTACTATCAGAATCATCTTCTGTAAGTTCTTCTACGAATTTTAGTTAAAAAGGGTGTCGTTTTTCCTTCTTCGCCATCTTTAAAAAACCGTGTAATTGTAACGTTACTGTCCGGTCCAATCCATTCGTGTGAATTTTCTATCGGTGCCTCTTCTACTAATCCAGTACGACCTTTCTATTATTACGGTCTTTGAGATTTCAAGTATTGCGATTCACGCATTAGAATGGGCAAGAATATATAATGGCACCACGGAACTATAAAATAAGTGGAATGGCATAAGTTATAAGTTATAAGCCATGTATAGTGTATATAGGGCGATTCAAAAGTTATGCACCAATTTAACGACGCTTGAAATTGTAGACGTCAATTATTACGGTTATCTTCGAGGCACTGTGTGTCCGATAATTTGTTAATATGACGCTAATTTGGATTCCACATCAATCTTCAGTACGAATTTAATTGTTTGTTTACTACTCATTGATTTAGAGTAGTTCTGTTGATACTAGTACTAGTAGGTAGGTATATCTCTATCTGTTTTTGATTGTAACATCGATATTGTATGGAAGTATTGATTACCTTACATTTACTTGAAATACAAAGCAATGTTCCATTATGTGTAAGGAAGATGTAAATCTCCATTGTTCGAATACCGAAATTGTATTCATTTAAAGTAACTGTTATCGACGGTGACTTTACAAAAGCGTTTATGTGGGAAGTTTTCAGTAAATTGAATTATATAAAAGAAACCAGTTTCTGTTCTTTTCCGTGTTTTTTGGAAATCATTGTCGTTATTAAAAGCTAAATTTAACTACAATAGTTTTGAAAATGATACTTTTTCTATTATGCAGTCATACGGGCAATATATTATTTGGTCGTTGCCTTCAGCTACTGTAACTTTCTGGGCGACTATCTGCGGGTAACTGTTGCTTAGCAGTCGTCCATGCAAAAGTATAAATGTTATAAATAGAATTTTTAATTTAACTCGAATACTAGAAGCTATGAACGATCGCTTGCTTATCTGAACATCCAATATATATTTTTCGTGTTTTAAGTTTCTTTTCTGTGGTGTCCTGTTGGCGTAAGACTAATACTTCCATGCTTCAAAGCTTTCTTTATAATCCTATGAACGTATTCGCCAAACAACCTACTGTTTAGTGACCAATAATAATTATTTCCTTGACTGTAGTAGTACTTGGATTATTTTTACATGATTTTCTGAATTGGTCCTTTGTATTGCGGGGTGTTTTATAAGGCGTGTTTAAGATACCTGGTGTTTTTTACTTTTTCTGTGGAGCTATGAAGGCCAAATAGAAACGAAAGACCACTTATATCCACAAAAACAAATTATTAACGAATTATCCTAAAAATTATAATGTAATGATATCGTATGTTAATATTTTAAACACATTAATTATCTCTTTTATTTCAATATAATGAAATAATGACGCTAATACTATTTACTAATTGCTAAATCGTGAACTCTCTCATAATATGTAGCGAAAATTTCGTTCATTACTCACGATCATACAGTAGCTTTTGAAAAGAGTTGAAAAAACAGGTTTACGAATACAATATAGTGACAGCAACAGTGAATTTTTATTACAATCGCGTAGATTAATCAACCGAGCACCAAACAACAAAGAGTTAATGGAAATAAAAAATTTTCAATAAAAGAGGAAAATTCATCAAATTTTTCCTTGTTCTTTCGCCTCATTCAATTTTTGTAAACGTGCGATATAAAGAACTTAATAGTTAATTAAAAATAAAAAAAAGAGAGTTTAAAAGAATGTTAAACGGTGTTTAAGCTTTTGAGAGTCGTTTATAATGATGTTTAATGTATTCGTTTCCTTGAATGTAGTAATTGTGGCGCGGAATGCGATTGTGTGGTCTGCTCGCTAACTCATCGATCGACCACTGCTTCTAAATGTGGGTGGGTCGTGGTCTTTCAGTTCTTGTTCAACAACAGCCTTTATGTTCTTTCACATCTTGTCAACTTGTTTCGCCGTCACCTGGGATTATGATCGGATAAAAAAAGATATTAATTTTTTTATTTTTCTATTTCTTCCAACTGCGGAAAGGTAATTTATAAATTGCTTTTTGACAACTTTCAATTTGTATAAATTACTCAATTGTAATTAACTTAATAGTTAGTCACTCTCGAGTTAATTGCACTAACTTCAGTGGGTGTACCTAAGTACCTACCTATGTGTTGGGAGTTTGTTATTATTTATACGTTTTCTAAAATTATAGACGTACGTAAATAGCTTTTTACATTTCACGTTTCTTTTCTTATATAATAACTTTAGGAATTACGGTACGTTGAAAACGAAACTCACTATACCGTGGCTAAATATCGTGTGCTCGGCTTCGATATTAAAAGTCAATTTTAGTAATAGTGTTAATGGGATTATTTTTAGGTGTTAACAAGAAAACGTCACGAATTTATAAAGAGAACGTAAATAATTCGTTTAAAGATATTAGGTAGTACTGGTAGTAAGTAGTATCCAAACGTCGCAATTTGGATCGAACTCGTTCAAGTTGCTTCAAGCGCGCCTCGAGTGTTTTGATGAATTTGAAATTTGATGTAATAGACCAGTCAAAATAGACATTCAACTTCGGAAAACTCGCACAGGTCTTAAATACATTATTATAAATTAAATGTCAAAAGTTCCCATCGATCCCACTTCCACTAAAAATTTTATTCCAAGTCAAAGATTGAAAAATCGGGTATTCACAAATATCTCCTAATACAGGGTGCGGCAATCAATACTGGTGGTTTTAAACCACCTCGTATACGGTTATTATTGAAATTTGATAAATAACAACGACTTTTTTTAAACCTTCGGTATTTGCAATTTATTAATTTAAACTATTTTTTGAAAATAACATCTCTTAAGTGAGCGCTATTACAGTTTAAACATTCTTGGCATCTTTCTACGAAATGAAAAATAATTGACGAACGACTGTCAGTTGCCCGTATAGGTATTGAGCTGCAAGAAATCCAATGCCGTTGCATGAAAAACCTTTGCATAGCTGTAAAGTGACTGTTTGGTGCGGAATATCTGCATTTGGAATAATTGGACCTTACTTTTTTGAGAATAATAACCGAACTGTAACTGTTAATTCAGACCGCTATGTTAATACGCTGCAAAATTTTGTGGCGATGGCGCTCCGCGGACTTGGGCTAAATAATCCATTATTCCAACAAGATGGTGCAACAGCGCACACAGCACGCCAAACAATGAATATTCTGAGAGCACAATGTTTCCTGGTCGAATAATTTCACGTTTTGGTGATATTGCCTGGCCGGCCCGATCGCTAGATCTAACTGCTGCAGACTTTTTCCTGTGGGGTTACCTCAAAGGAAAAGTTTACCAGCACCATCCACGAACACTTCAAGAGTTCAAGAGCTGAAAGACGCAATTCGAGATGAAATTAGAAATATTGAACCTGATTTATTAGGAAGAGTAATGGAAAACTTTCTAGAAAGATGCCAAGAATGTTTAAACTGCAATGGCGCTCACTTAAGAGATGTTATTTTCAAAAAATAAATTAAATTAATAAATTGCAAATACCGAAGGTTTAAAAAAAGTCGTTGTTATTTATCAAATTTCAATAATAACCGTATACGAGGTGGTTTAAAACCACCAGTATTGATTGCCGGACCCTGTATTACAATACTAGTCCAGCCAAATTAAACGAATAGATGTGGCATTTGAGGGAAAAAGTCCAGGAATTTTGAAAATTTTTGTAGTTATGGTAGTTCGCTAGAACCTGTAGTATCTGGATAGTGTGGAGCGAGCGGGGGAGGATGAGCTGTTTAAAGGTGACTTTCTAGTTTTTTGCAAATAACTCGCCTCCTATAGATCGTACGTTGATGAAGGTTATTATAAAAGTTATAGAAAACATTATTAGCTACAAGATTGTTTATATGCATTTTTCTTATAAGTTTAACCCTTTTCGGTATATAGCGTGGAGAAAGCGTTACAGTAAATTTGCCTCCACTATACGAGTCTTTTAGTACTATGTTGTACTGCAGGTTCTAGTTGGTTCTGACGAACAACCTTACCAATTTTTAAAACTTCTGGATTTTTCGACCTTTGACTTTGAATACATTTTTTAGCAGAAGTAAAATCGATGGGGACTTTTGACATTTCATTTATAATAATGTATTTAAGGTATGTACCACTTTTCAAGTCAATGCAAGTTTTTTAGACTTTTTTGGTCTATTTTCACTAGACTAGAAGGGGAACTTGGTCTAAAAATAGAAAAAAAACGCATTAAAAAGTTGTTTCTGTTTACTATACCAACAAAGAAAATTTCGTAAGCTTATTAGCTTATTTAATATCTAATCTACATCATAGTTCTAAATTGATTCATCCCACGTACGTGTCATTACGAGGTTTAACGATAACTCTGTAAATTTACCATAATTTACGCTTAGAGCACGCCGTATATGGCCTGCCCCAATTTTTATTTTTATAAAGTAGTACTAAAACGATTTTATTGGAAATTGCTAAAATCTTTTAATAATATTAAAAAAATTTTCCAGAAAATATCAAATTGGTTGAAAAGTTTGATAAATGATGGTGATGATTTTATAATCTTTTTACGGCACTGCGAAGATTAAATTCGACATTTGTTGTGCATTCGTGCCGATTTTATTTATCGCTTCCGAGCTCGCATTTTAAAATCTATTTTAGTCCAATACCAAAGATCGATTTGTATGTAAAATTTATTGCTTAATCGATTCAAATTCGATTAAAGGTTCGTTGGTTTCTTAAACCGTTGTTCAATTTAGAAGTGTAGTAGATATTGGTGTCGAGTCTTAATTTTCAGCTTGATCGACAACGTGCGAGGACACTTTAACCGCCGAATCTTATTTCGTGTTTTTTTTTAAACTGAGCGATCCACAAATACCAATTTAGAATTTGTTATGGTGCTTGTTATTTAGGTAATAAATAACTTGGTGAAAGCGCTTATATCTTTTGCGGGATCCGCAGATGCAATCAAAATTTCATTTTAAAGTGGCTCTCGAGCATTTTCACCAAGATTTTTCATTTTTCATCAGAGTATATAAATTGTAACCTAAGGGCATCAGTTTTGCATGCGCTTATTACATTACAACGAAAAGAAAACTTCTCGTAGATAGGTATAGTCTCGACAGTTACTCGAGGCCTGGCTAGGGCGTGTGTTGATGTTCGGAAATTCATGGCCCTTTTCCAGAAGATTCAAACATTTTTACCACATTAACGTTAATTCGATATGTAATCAGCTAAGCCATTAGGCTTACATGGGGATTACATAACCTTACTATTAAATTCTAAAATATAAATTAATTAAAAGCAATTTTCACTTTTTTCAAACTATCGGATGAATTTTGGGAGTTGCAATCTGTAAAACTAACTTTTTATGAATAAAATGATTCAGTTCATTAGATCAAGTCAAGTACCTTACCACGTCTAGTGCTGTAAGAAGTTCACATTATGATAAGAAACGTATATTGCTTACAAAGTGGAAAATGATTGTTGATTGTAATATTGCCTAGAGATTGGATTTTGTCTAATATATTGTTAAAAACCAAGGGTGGCAATCGTAGAGCAACCGACCACAAAAGGAACACGAAGACGAAAACGCGAATTGAGATTGATTTCTTTAGTTGTCGTATTAGCGTTGATTAGTTTATTTTTGGATTAATAAAATGGATTTTAAGTTTTGTATTTAGAATGTGGGAATAATGAATGAGATTTTTCAGGTGATCGTGCAATTCATGGTTTACCACTTACTTTGGCAACCGGCCAGACTCTTTAAATTTGAAAAATATTCTCGTGATATTGAGATCAGAGGGTCACATTTCTGGCATTCAAAAGTATATTGATTTTCTTTGTGTTTTCTAAATTTGTTTGAATGTTGATTTATCGGATGTTTATAAAACTCGCGTTTTTATCCAGTTGAAACGAAAAAGTCACGATACGATAGATATCGATGCGATAAAGCTTCATCATTGTAATATTCCGTGGTAATATTATAGTCACGCACTTTTAAATAAAGAAATTCGATTACTATCGTAGTACTAGGAGATATTGAAAGTAGCTACTTGAAGCAACAATGCGGTTATCTCTAAAATTGTTCAAGTGAGCTTTGACGCTTTGACCAAATACGTTGTTTACGATTTTTTTTAGAAAACAAAGAATTTGTATTACACAACCTTTTTTTTTATCGAAATCGTGATTTATTTCACGATTCATGATATTATGGTAGACATTCGCATGGCGTTTTAACCCAAATTTGACAAGTTAATATATAGCTCTTAAGAGCCGATTGTACATTACCTACTCGCTCAAAGCAAGCTCAACGGGAAACCTGCCTTATCTCTTATCCATTGGCAATGGTAAGCTTGCTTTGAGCGAGTAATGTACAGTCACACTAAAATGTATTGGCCACAGTAAGTGGTAACTTTCTTCTTTGTTTAGTTTCATTCCCATTCTTCAATATTTTTATTTTAACTTTTGAGGATATTAAAATAATAATACTTCAAAACGATAGAATTAAGCTGTTTTCGGCCATTTCTCTGTATTTATCTGTCTGTAAGCACCATGCAACTAGAAAATACGCGTGTTGAACGCGCGAAGAACATGAAGCGTCTGGCAAAGAACAAACTGTCAGTTGCAAAAGAAGTTCCGAGAATTTCGTTTTACGGAAAAGTGAGAGTACCCTGGCGTACTCGGCTGCGCACACTTACCGAGTAACACATCCTTCCATTACTGATGCTTTACATTTAGATACCCTCACACTAGTTTATAACATAACCATTAACCATTTCACTTATAGTTCCATGGTAAGCCGTAAGCAGTTTGTAATTTACGAACGGTATGAGTAAAACACTTGAAATTTAATATAATGGATTTCTAGCAACACGGGAACGGAACTGCGAGTTTATGATTAATACCTGTCGCTCAGAAATCTTAAATAAAACAAATTATTGTTTTTTGTTGATGCCTCGGCCAAGTAGTTGATTCGTCTAGAGCTATAGATGAACAGTAAGATAAGTTGTCGCTTTACTTCGATATTACGAATACCTATCCTAATCCTAGAAATTCTCTTAAATACTCGAGTCAACAGTAGGACAAGTTATGTTAATTATTCCCTTGTAATATCAATTAATATTATTATACGTAAACATTTTCTGAAGTAGGTACATATAACCAAAAGTTACAGGAGTAGCCCAATTTTTTTGAAATTCGTGCACTGCTGGAGGGTCATTCTAGAATCAATTTAATCCCAAATCTGAAAATGGCTTTTACTCGAAATCAAGTTTTGGTTCTTGCCTATCTTACTGTTGCTCTTAGGCGACGATATTGTCGTTTATAGTCTCTTGGTCTCTTCACGCTAGGAGCTGGGTCATACATTACCGTTTACCGTCGAAGGCGTTTGTTATCGGGAGCTATGGCATTATCCACCACATCAAACTCATACGGAAGCATAATGCGAGCATCGCCACTCGAGCATGTCCTCTGGTATATAAGAATTAAATGGTCTTAATATATTACTTGAAAGCACTTTGATTATTTTTTTGAGAATACGCCATTTTCGTAAATGAAACTTCCTGTGGAGCATTAAAATTAAATTCTAAAACTAATTTCAAAGTGTACGAAAATTTGCGCACACCTTTAAAAATATCCAAATTTTAAGAAACTAACCCTTGTTTTGCCTACTAAACCTTTTTGCCTCAAAACACTCGCCAAAAATCCCTAAGCGCGCTTACATGCGATTTTAACGCGCACCCGCGCAGTGCGTCATACATTTCTAGACGAAGAATGCTCGCGTTTATTAAATAGCAAATTATATGGAACAAAATTAGTGTTTTTATTCATCTGTATAGATAGGTGTTTAGTTGCACCTCACATTCTTCGCATTCACTTGGTTAAACGTTTTTTAGATTGCCCTCCAGGTCGAACTAATAGCTATCGCCTGACCTACTAAATAATTATAGTATAATTTGTGGCGTAACATATGACGTTGGAAATGGGGATGTTTGTATAATTAATATCCTAATCCCCCTTTTAACGAAACGCTCACACACTGACACACGACATGGGTTTTTGACATATTATTATACGAGCGAACTACTACCTGAATTGTTAACTTCAAAGTATCCGTATTTTTATTAAATTAATTAGCCCTTGGGGAAAACAACAAGGATGTACGATCACATTCATTTTGTAGTAATCGGGCAACTCGTTTATGTATTGCTTGTGCAATGTGCATATTTTTAAATCAACGATGAGCAACATTGGATTTAATTTGTTCTTAAAGTCGTCGTGCCGTCGTACCCTTAACTTCCTTTTAATTACGCATGCGTTGGGCTCGATAGTGGGGTGAAATAAGTGACTAATTAGGACAATGGGTTTTAATATTTACACGCGAAACAATTAAAAAAAAACATGTTATTGAGATAATAGATACTCGTACATTTTTTAAGGGCTCGCAAATTATACTGGATGACTTGAAAAATAATTGAAATGACAGGATGTAAAACTTTCGTAAAAGGCACATACCAACCTACCCTAATAGCTATTCGTATGTGAAATTTTCAGGAGGGTGATTTGTTATTGTGTTTGTGTACTTATGCATTTTGCTCGTAGCTCGTATAGGTAAATGTGTTTTGAAAAGATCCAGCTGCTTTTATATAAAGTGTGGGGCTCCTTTATTGAAAAGCAAATACATATATTTAAAAGGGTACTTTAGTTCGTGTATGTATCGATGATATTTCAATTTTATAAGTTTTAAATAGTTTGTTTTTCATTGTCTCACGACTTCGTTTTATTTTTAGTCTCGCATTTACTAGTTAGTCATAGATTATATTTATTTTTAGTGTCGGATTAAGATTTGTATTGTTAATCTTATTTAAATATTAGTTGATTAGCTTCGTTTACACTGCCTACTTCAATTTCAGTGTAGATCTTTTTTATTATTTAGAAATACAGAAATTATGGGTTTAACGAGGCTCGAGATTCTGTTAAAACTGAACAGCGAAGGAAACGCCAATAGCTCAGTAAACTTTCATTTTATTGCCTTCTCTCTATTGCAACTTCAATTTGTCAATTCATTAGCAAATTAGATCAGGGTGGGTAGTTAGTATCTGTTAAAAATTATTTCGGAAATTAAAATTTCCTTCAACATGGTAGGGTAAGTACTCTCCAAATTAGGTTAGGGGTCGTTATAGGCAAGGGTGGGGATGAGAATTAAAAAACAATAGAAAATGCGAGTCTCCAGAACCTGAAGGCTGATGTGTTTGGTGATCTAAAGGTGTGATTTCGTTGCGACGTCCAGCAGTCGAGTCCAGTGCTGACTCGTGCTGAGTCCAGAGCACTGGACTCGACTGGAATCGCACCTTTATCGTCCTCATGTACCTATACATAAAAATAACCCAAAAACTGTAGCAGATCTGAAAGTAATTACTTTCTAATTAAATTCTATCCAAAATATAAAGAACTTTTTAACATTAACAACTGTTTTACCGACCACTTACTAGGTACTACAACGCAGTGTTATTATATACTCAATGGTACTATAGTAAGACCACTTCTTAAAGTTCTTATTGACTTACGCCACTAGCAGAGAGGTTACAATAGTGAATAGATGCCTCCCTTAGAGAAGTTAAGTAGATAGGTAATTGTTGAAATCTGGTTAGACCTCTTTTAAGGATTTTTGCCGCTTATTTACAAAAACTAGATCCTCTATGGGGCCGCTAGTAGTGCATTTATGCCAGAAAATATAAAGGGATGGCCTACAGAAAATATTTACCTGCCTGACACCCCCAGATGTTGTCTTTTCAAACACAACCACATTTGAGACTCGAGTTTTCAATGCAGGTCTACGCAGATTTCAACAATTAAATTACCTACCTACTTGACTTCTCTAAGCAAGGTCTCTATTTACTATTATAACCTCTCTATGGGTGGTGTAAGTTAAAAAGAACTTTACAAAACGGTCTGACTATACCCGCTTTAATTATAATTCAGAAGTCGTTTAAATATAGTTCGAAACTTTTTACTTATTCATTATCATTAGATAGGCATTTATTTCATCGTGTAGTCTTTTTTTTTAAATACCAACAGTTGCTTTAATTATCTAATATATTATTTTGTAACCAACAAGGTCAGATTTGATAGTCCGAGAAGTACAATAAATTGAAGCTAATTATAGATAGGACATTTAATAAGGAAAAATAAATTAAAAACAAATCAACGTTAACGTTAGCTTGCCAGGTTTATAGTTTCGTGAATAATAGATCTTAAACTTAGATTGAATTTGAGTACAAATACATAATAACAACAATGACTTGGTAGGAACTGTTAAATCAGCTGGAGTTTCTAAGCTTTTTGTAGCTATTAAGAGATGATTTGATATAATTCGTGATTGATTAGTTTGCTCTGGAGTTGAAGTATTTAAGTCATTAAAGACTCCCATAATCGCATCGTCGATCTTTAAAAGATATTAAGAACTTGTCGAGTTTTCTCGTTTGTGTACACAGAGCACATTTTCTTTTTAAAGTGTGCCTAAGTGAGTGGAAAGCGAAATATTTCCTTAACTTGTATTATATGGACTTGGAACTGTCGATCTGTTTTTATGAAATTCATAGTGTGGCCGTGTGACGCCGCTGTATCGTTTTTATTACGATCTCACTGCTTTTCTAATTTTAGTCTGATGCCCGGTTGCAGAAACAAAAAATAACACCGTCAGAATGATGTGACGACAAGTCTGACGATAAATGTGACGGATAGTTAGCTAGTATTTGTAAATCAGCATTTACCAACTTATTCCTTGTTAATTGCAATAATTGTAATTAATTTAATACATTTTATTAAATTCCACTACATTTCGCACCATCATATCGTGATTAATTTGTAGACGTCCGTCATATTCGTACGCACCTATCTAATTTTTCGTTGGCATTCAACAAAACCAAAAACAAGCCTCCGATTCTCAAATTAGGTTCATTCGGGATCGAAACGATTTGTTTGAGATGCCGAATGAAGCCGATTTTAACCAACTGTTCCAATTCACTAAAATTACAGGAATGGAGTTTTTAAAGCACTTTACGAGACAAAATAACACCTGTTACGGTCCACAACAATGACCAATTTTTAACAACTTTGTTTCATGTCAGTGGTGTAACAAGACATGATCTGTTTGTGACAAAGCAGCTTCATTATGTTTGGGTGCTATTAATTCCTAAGGTATTTCATGGAATCGAATGCACAAATGTCCTTCGAGGCCAAAAATGCTGAACTCTTTTGGGTCTTCGCTGGTGTTTTGCCTACAATAAGTAATAAAATTTCAACTAACTACATTATCGTAATGATTTTGGAGTACTTTACCTCTTTTATGAAATTTGTCGATGAATCAAAAACTTACCATCTTACCAATAATTCTTCCTCAATTTTGGTGAAATCTTTTCGACCTTTTGTGTTTATAGGTAGCATTAGTAACCTCCATAATGCAAAAATAAGTTATGTACATTACAAACAACAGCTACAATAATAATTATTTAAACTTAAAATAAACACTTGTTGGTCATGTTCACAATTTGGCTTTGACAATTGACGAATTGACGATAGTTTGGCGGGGATTCCCCGTAAATACATCTTTTAATCCTTTGCAGTGTCGTCACATTGATATTTCATTAACAGTCGATTACGTGATGTGGATGTGAGAATTAAATATCACAAAATAGTTTTGTGCAACGCAATTAATAAATTGGGTCATATAATTATTATTTGCTTTGCACAAAACTGTATTTTTTTTCTAGATCGAATTTTGAAATTCTGGCTCGATAGTTCTAAAGCCAATATTCGAAAGTACCCACAGTGTAATTTTCATCCAATTGGGTAAATTGAATTTTTTTTCTCAGGTTACGCGTTTGTCATTTTTTTCTTAAATTTTGAAATTCTAATTTCAGATTTGTCGACGAATTTTCAAGAAACCCATGTATCTCAATTTTATTGCAATCCCATTAATATTTCGATTAGCGCCATCTTGAATCCGCCATATTGGCAGTTGAAAAACAAAAGTACCACATCTATCTCATAGAGTTAAAAATACATAAGGCATCTCCACAAAAATTATTTTCTTAACTGCTTTCGTTTCGCTACAATAAATTTTCAAAAATTTGAAAATTTCAGCTAAAACACCCTGTAACTCTGAATGGGGAAACTTTCGGTATAAGAAAATTGGGGTCAAACGACTTCTTTTGAGTTCTTGTAACAGCCCCTGAAGTTATGACGCACTTATGGGAAACACCCTGTATGTAATTTGTATAGGAAATTGAATGCACTTTATTTTTATATAGAAACACTGTCCATCAGTAAAAGTGCGTTGCGTATTTTAGAATTTTTGTCAATCTTTAACGCACTCTAGCGCCCAAACCGTTCGTCTCAAAAAGTGTGTAGTCTTGAAACTAAGCGAAAAGTTGAAAAAAGAGCCAAAACACCCACCCTTCTCAAGCTGCTTTTAAGAGGCAGACGGTCGGTTTTATTATTCATTTGCAATGTTCTTTCAGCCTGCATCGGTCAAAATTCAACATTTTCTATTTTTGTATTTCGACATTCTGCCTCCCGGACACACTATCGATATATCCTAAACTTAACGCGTTCTACCACCTTAACTGCTTGTTTGACGAGAAAAATTTAAGAGGCATAATTTGTACGGAAATGAAAGCACCTTAATTTTACATATTAACACTTTTCTTTAAGTGCGTAGTTTTCGAGTTGTGCCATAAAAAATATTTTAACGCGCGCTAGCGCCTAAATCGTTCACCTGAGGGAAAACTTAAGCGGATATCATTTATAGAAAATTGAATGCACTTTATTTTTGTATAAAAGAACTTTTCTTATAAAGTGCGTCGTTTTCGAGTTATAAGCGAAAAACCAAAAAAAGAGCCACTCCGATAAAGTCATAAAAATGTACCTACCGGTATCGGGGCGTTGTTCGATCGAGAGCGTACCGAGAATGTGTCGATAGTGTGGGCGGACCCTTATTTGTTTTAATTAAAAGAAATCCTTATCAATTCTTTATTTGCTCAAGGCATTCTAAAATAGCGTACTAATCCATTCACATCTTGAGATTGTCGAGTAAACACTCGATTGATATATACAATTAATCTACATAATTATAACGTAGGTAATTATTAAAGTATGCAATTTAATTGGTATAGCCGATTATCCACAGTCCAAGAGGTGTCGAATAGCTCAGACATAAAGCACTTGTCTGGAAACAGAATAGTATTTTTTTGAAAAAGCTATGTCGTAAGATCGATAATGAATTGTGACCCGGGCGTAGACGCTATTTTTCAGGAAAAAATTTTTGTTACTCAAGAAGAACTTGTGTATTGCTAAGACACTTTTAGCAATGGCCTTTTTAAGCAAAACTCTAAAAACTAGTAATATTTTCATTTTCAACGCACCGCTGAAACGTGTGCTCAATAAATGCCACCTACTCACAGTCATAATCTTGAATATTTGATGCACAATTTCAGTCTCATTAAAACGAAATATGCGATCTCTACGTGTAACCCCATTAAAGTTGTATCGGTTCCGCACTGAAATTTATGTGAAAAATAAAAATAGCCTCTCCCTCCATCTAAACAGAAAATAAAATTTGTTTATTAGTTATTAGTTATTACAGCTGTTTTGCCATTATAGTTTATGTTTTTGCACTTGAAATGTGTAAATATTAAAAACTTAATGGTGAGAAATGTTTTCGCGCTGACCCTTCCTTTAATATTTAAATAATTGTTTAGGTGTCTTATTTAAATAATATTAGGAGTGTTTTACATTAAAAGCTTGTCGCACGTTTTTGTTAAAAGAAACTTTTCATTTCGCTATTATTATGATTTGTGCACTATTAATTAATTTAGCTTTATTTAAAACTCCGTTCATGTAACTAATAAATAACATTAAAGCGCCTATTTAGCTACCGAAGCTATTTTGAACCCACGCATACACATTACAGTTTATTATTATAAATAACAGTGCTGTTAAAAATGTACTAATGTTTGGATTTTTGTATAATAGTTCTCGTTATACTATAATGAACATGTTTTGTGTAAATCAATAATTGGATTAGCTGTTAGTGTATGTGTTGTTTTATTATTTGGTTGCTATTTTTCGCTTTCACGATTTCACGTGATTATTAAAGTACGTTCTAATGTTGTTAGTTGTTACGTAGGAGAGCAACACGAAACATTTTGCTTTTCGAGTCAATGTACTTCTAATCACGGTCACGATACAACTAGTAGGCGTGGAATTTTTTAATGACTTGATTATGCTAGATTTATCTAATATTAACTTTATTTAATATGTCATGTTTTTATCAGTTTTTTTTCTAATTTTGGAGTTTAATGAAAATTAGTACTGACTTTTACATTGGTAGTTCAGTTTTAAATTATTAGTGCTTCATTACACTAAAGTTTTGTTTCCATTAAGGCAACGCGATAAAAGTTATAAATAAAATTCGAAATTCGTTTAGTATGTCGAAATAGATTAACCGAATTTGTACCTACTCTTGTTTCATTTCGACTTAACGACCACTCTACCACCGATCTAACAACTTTCCCGTGGGCGCTCTGCAGAATATTTTATGAATATTTTTATGTAAATATTGTACAATTCTTTTCTCGTTTTTAAGTCCTGATGGCATTAAAAAAATTTCGAAGTGTCCACATAGCGTAAACCCTAAACTCACTCTCATATCTCATACGATATAGGATATACTATTGCTTTCCAGTACAAAGTAGGGAAACTTACCTATTTTATTCGATTCTTGCGTCAAGCATGCTGAAGTTACTAATGTTTAAAAACAAAAAACTTCCAAATTAGCTTTATTATCATCATTTTTTTTTAAATGAGTGACGTACTATCGTAGAAATCTTAGATAATCATTTACTTACAGTAGAGTCTCGATATAGTGACCTTCCAATATAGTGAACTATCCACTGCAGTGAACACGAAAATAAATACATTGAACTCCGTATAGTGAACAAATTCTACCTCTATAGAGTGAACAGTGCTTACATTTCAAGCCGTTTACGTATTTATGAATGACTTCACGATGACTTCACTTTGGTGTTCCTTATGCAGTGTCAAGTTTCAGTTTATTAATGATTTTCAAACGTATAAGTGCGTATTTTTTAGATGTTTTATGTTGTGTGCAAAATAAGTTTTAAGTACTAGTTGTGTTATAGTTACTGTAATTATGTCGCTTAGAAAACATCTAAAATTAAAAGAAAAAGCCGATATTAGAGCATCTAAAGCAGGGTGTAGCATCTGTATCCTTATCTAGACAATATGGAGTTGCTAAATCGACAATAACTTCAATTGTAGTAACACCTCACAATAGTGAACAACCTCGATACTGTGTAAGACTTGTGCATTAATTAGTGTTGGGAATGATGCGGAGAGAGGGCGCGGAGAGAAAGAAGAGAGGAGGAAGTGGTGAAGAAAAGTTGACGGTAGACGGTTATTACGGAATTTATAATTTTTGGTGTACGGTTAATAAATAGTTAAACATAATGAAAACCTTTTTATTTGTGAATTAAGAGAATCATTAATAAAGAGAAACGTTAATAAATCAGAAGTGGGATAAATCCGAAATTAAAACTAAAAGTGAAAAACGTGGTGACGATAGATAACCTGACAAATAAGAAAAGTAACGAGTAGTGACGACTGACGACGAAGTTGGTATTGTGTGGATTTTAATGAACGAAGTGACATCTTTCGGTGACGAATACAAGTACGGTGGGTTTCTTTATTGACGTGCGATTTGACGAATTTGACGCGAGAAACCGCTATACGACGGCGTGCACATCGAAGGACATCCTTCAACTTTGACGTTTAAGATTGTGACATCGAATATAAAAATGGATGATTTTAAGAAGTTAGTCGAAGCAGTGACTCAACAAATTGATAATCAAAACCAAATACTAGAGTTGTTAACCAACAAAAAGTGCGAAGAACCAGCGGCAAATCGACAGGTGTATTTAATGCCGGATGTAAGTAAGACAATAACTATTTACAAAGGTGATGACGATCCTGAGGAATGGTTAGAAAAGCTGGAAAATGTAGGAGTATTAAATGCGTGGACGGAAGGGATGATGATGGAGCAGGTAAAATCTCATTTAGAAGGAGCGGCGAATAATTGGTACGCCGGAAGAAAGAAAGAATTAACAGGCTGGAAAGAATTTAAAACGGCATTATGCAAAACGTTTGGAAGGAGAATGTCGACAGCTGAGAAATGGCGAAAGATGGAAAACCGAACTCAAGGTAAAAGCGAGCCATTGCAGGATTATTTCCATGATAAAGTAAGAAGATGTAAAGAATTAAGATTAGACTTTCAGGAGATAAAAGAAAATATTTTGATCGGATTATGGTCGGAAAGCATGTGTAGTACGTTAATGGTGAGAGAACATGAAGATGAAGATGAATTATTACAAGATTTACGTAATTTGGAAAGAGTAGGAAGTGTAAGAAACCAGAAAAACAAGTCTTCCGGGGAGAGATTTGAGATTGCTAAAAAGGAAGTAACATTTGCGAAATCAGATAAGCAGAGTTCACCGTTACCAATGAGAAAGGAGCAAAATACGCCGAAGTGTTATAATTGTAATTATTATGGACATATTTCTAGGGATTGTCCTGAACCGAGGCAAGTTTTGAAATGTCGTTTATGCCTAAAGGAGGGACACACTGCGAAATATTGCAGTCAACCACAACAAAAGGTCGATAATGTGGGAGTGACGAAGAACGGCGTGAAGAGAGAGATTTCATTAGTAGGCGACGAAAACGATACGCAGTATACGAAAGTGATCACGATTAACAACGAACATGAAGTGGAAGGAATTATCGATACAGGTAGTGCGGTGTGTGTGATGACAGAAGGAACGGCTCAAAAATGTAATCTGGAGTTACGACCTTCAAACCAATCTTTATATGTGTACGGCAATACAAAAGAACCTATGGTGGAAAGCGCTTTTAAGACTAAATGCACACTCAGCATCGACAAGGTGACTGAAGTGGTAGATGTACTCGTGGTACCTGACGAAACGCAACGATTTGAAATTATAATCGGAAGGAGCTTTACAGAATTGGAAAACGTTAGATTTCTGAAGGGTAATGCGAACATCCATTTCGCTTATGCTGATGATTGGCCGTTTAAAAATTTAGAAGTGCCAAGCGCTCATAACAAAAAGGAAAATGTTACCGTGACGAAGGACGTGCGGTTAGAAAAGATGACAATTAATCTTATCGATGTGACAGTGCGGAATAGAGATTGTAGTATACTGTTAGCAAATAATACGCACAAAGACGTGGAAATAAAAGGGCAAACGGATGTCGGAAAGGTAAAATTAGACAAGGAAGACGGATGTGACGACGAACCTTATGAAAGACAACCAATTACGAAGCGAATGATAAATTGCGGGTCGATATTACGTACGGATGAAACTGAAAATTTAATCGAACTGATAAATAAATACAGATCATGTTTTGCGTTGAATATGCGGGAATTAGGACTAACAAATATGATAACAATGGATATTAAAGACAGTGATGTACCGGTTATCAGTAAACCGTATCGGGCTAATAATAAGGAAACGGAAGTGATTGAGAAAATAGTGCGCGAATGGCGGGAACTGGGATTAGTGACGGACACGGATTCGAGTTATGCGTCGCCAGTGTTACTCGTAACAAAGAAAACGGGGGAACCACGACTAGTAGTGGATTATCGGCGATTAAATCAACAAACGATTAAAAAGACGTATCCGATTCCCAACCTACAAGATCAGTTTCAATGTTTGGCAAACGCTAACTTATTTTGTGTTTTAGATATGGCTTCAGGATATTTACAAGTCCCATTGACGGAAGCAGCAAAAGCGAAAACAGCGTATATCACACCTACCGATACAGGACAGTTTGAAAGGATGATGTTTGGTTTGACGAATGCGCCATTCGAATTTTCAAGACTTATGAATTTAGTACTGGGAGGACTACGTAACAGATCAGCGATATGGTACTTGGACGATATATTAGTGCCAGCTACGGACGTAGGCGACATGATGCAGAAATTGGAAGAGGTATTTACACGATTGAAGAAAGCGAACCTAACCTTAAAGTTGAAGAAATGTTATTTTGGTGAGACATCAGTGGATTATTTAGGTTTTAGACTAGAGGAGGGCAATATAAAGCCAGGGACCGAGAAAATCAAGTGTATCGGGCAATTCCCGAAACCCAAAGATGTTCACGAAATCCGAAGATTCCTAGGTTTATGTGGATTCTTCAGGAAGTTTATTCCGGGGTATTCGGAAAAGGCAAGACCGTTGAGCGACCTACTGCGAAAAGGGACAAATTTTGTGTGGAATACAGAACGGCAACAATCATTTAAAATTTTAAAGGAAGAATTAAGTAGGGAACCGGTGCTGAAATTGTACAATCCGAAAGCTGAAACAGAAGTACATTGTGATGCGAGTAAAGAAGCAGTGGCAGGGATGATGCTCCAACGTGACGGGAAAGGAAGATTACATCTAGTTTATTGTGTTTCCAAACGGACAACGGAAGCAGAGAGCTTATATCATTCGGGAAGATTGGAATTAATGGCAATTGTATGGAGTGTAAATAAACTACGGAATTTTCTGATAAATATAAAGTTTACGATACTGACCGATTGTCAGGCAATTGTTCATTTGAATAGTAAGCGCACCCAAAACCCTCAAATTGCACGATGGGCAGCGTTATTGAGCGAGTTTGATTATGAAATAAAGTACAGAGGAGGAGATAAGATGAGCCATGTTGATGCACTGAGTAGAGCAAAAATTGAAAGAGATGGAAACCATGATATAATGGAGGAAACGATGGAGAAACTAGAAGTTCTGCACATAATGGATGAAGAAAATTATATTTTAATGATACAGAACGCTGATGATGAGCTACGGCAGATTATCGATATCTTAAAAAAAGAGGATCAAACTATGGAAGAAAAAAATCGAGTGCATGGCTATTTACTTAACCATGGGAGATTATTCAAATGGCTAGAAACGGCAGAGTCGACACGAAGACTTTACGTCATACCGAAGTCTATGCGGAAAGGAATGGTGATTAGATTTCACGACCAAGCGGGACATTTTGGATTAGAGCGAACCGTAAACTTGATAAAGGAGCGATACTGGTTTGCACAAATGCGCAGATACGTAAAACAGCACATAAAGATGTGTCCGACGTGCATCCTAACCAAGATACCGGGAGGAAGAAAGGCGGGAGAGTTGTATCCAATAGCCCCACCGACGAGACCTTTCGAACGAATACATATGGATCATATGGGCCCATTTGTTAAAAGTGAAGGCGGAAACACCCACCTGTTAGTAATTATCGATGCGTTGACCAGATACATAGCACTGTATCCGACACCAGGCACAAAAACGAGAGATGTCATAGAGGCATTTAAAGACTACATTTTACGCTTCAGCCTGCCGAAACGTGTAGTAACTGACCGAGGGACCTGTTTTACTGCAAAAGAATTCAATGAACTGTGCGAATCATACGGGATAAGACATACGTTAAACTCGTCTCAACATCCGCAAGCTAATGGAGTTGTAGAGCGTGCGAACAGAACGTTATTACCAGTAATCATGTCTGAGTTGGACGAAGAAAAAGGAGGTCGAGACTGGGACGAACAACTAAAGGGAGTAGCGTGGAAGGCGAATGCGGCGGTGAATAAGACTACCGACAAATCACCTTTCGAAATGTTATATGGATTTAAAGGGAGAATGGTTGACGGGGATTTAATCAAGCTGACAGAAGATATGGAAGACGAATATAGACCCCCCCCTGAGATACAAAGAAAAGCAAGAGAACGAATGGTGGTCGAACAAGAGAAATACAAGAAAAATTATGACCGGAAAAGATTCAAGGGTTTGGAATTCGAGGTAGGAGAAATAGTTTTTATGAGGAGGACCCCTGAACCAACAGGTGAACCAAGAAAGACGGCACCGAAGTTTCGAGGACCATTAGTCGTGACTGAAAAATTACCTTCGGGAACTTATCGAGTAGCGCAATTAGCACCAAAGGGACGAAGGAGGTTTTTTACAACAACAGCGCATGTATCTCAATTGAAGGGATATAAAAATTACGAAGAAACAGAGGACAGTAATGAAGAGTCAACCGAAGAAACGGGGGACACTAACGAGGAAGAAAACGAAAAACCGACAGACGAAGAAAAAGGAGAGGACGGGGACGATAATAATCAAGGAAGTGATAGTGCTTCTGAGGTTGAAGAAACTAGTGCAAGTACGCGAAAGACCACACGAGTAAGCCGAGTACCGAAGAGGTTCGACGACTACGAGTGTTAGATTTAAGCAATTTTTTTATAAATATATACATGTTAAGTTAGTAATGTACTAGGAATTGAGATATTTTTGTTAAATTTTGTGTATGTGGATAGTATTATATTTGGGGACAAACATAAAATCAGGATGACCGAATGTTGGGAATGATGCGGAGAGAGGGCGCGGAGAGAAAGAAGAGAGGAGGAAGTGGTGAAGAAAAGTTGACGGTAGACGGTTATTACGGAATTTATAATTTTTGGTGTACGGTTAATAAATAGTTAAACATAATGAAAACCTTTTTATTTGTGAATTAAGAGAATCATTAATAAAGAGAAACGTTAATATTAGTTCACTATATCGAGACTCTACTGTATTTGAAAAAGCCCCAAACGTTTGTTTTATATTTTGCGTCTGTAATAAAGCTGTTAATTAATTAATTAACGAACAATACAAAGTGCTAGGTACAAAACAATTTATTTGAATTTTAAATTTCGAAATATCAATTTGCAATTGTACTGCCAACCGCTGCCAACCATCACTAAAATCCCAACATTTTTATATTCCGATTATCCATCCTCCATCCATATACATAAACTTACTTTACTCATTTACCACGTTAAAAGGCCCTCTTGGATCCAAAAGTGAAGTCTATTGTTTCGAAGAGGTTGCTAGCGGTTTTTTGGTAAATTTTTAAATCGTGCGGAAAGAGGCGGTTTGGCAAAAAAATTGGATAGTTTCGAGAAGCGGCTAAACTTTCGGTTGGTGGAGTGGCGGGCCCGCAACCTGCAGGTCGTCCAATTCTAATAGCTTTTACGAAGACGCAATTTCGAGGATTCGTAATTTGGCTACGGGGCCAAATCGACGTCGCGCACAACGGAAAATTATAGAAAGAATTCCTAGATTCGCAAAAATGTGTTAATAAACGAAATCATTTGACGCCGATAAAAAAAAGAAGCGATTTTCGAGCGAAAAGTATACGGTACTTGCGCGTGCTGATAAACGACGACAATCTCGACTTTTGAGATTAATATTCTTTTGAGGTTACGATTTTATAAAAAACCAGCAATTTATACTCGCCCACTAATGCCGAATTATTTAAAACTTCAAAATAAATTCGAGTGTTAAAAATTGACGGTTTGTTAAATTTGTTATAATACCGTCAATATTTTCTGAAAAATAATTGGCCTGACGTTTAAAATAAATCTCGACAAACTGGCTTTAAGAACTTTCAAAAAATGGGATTTAGAAATGCCACAAAGAGAAGTGATTGGTACGTCAAACCGCAGAAAACTGTTTTGCAGCTTTAAAAGCCGGTAAGGTCTAAAGATAATCACTTGGCAATTAAAAATGCATTTTCCCGCATATTGTATCTTTTCCCTACAGATTCGATGCAACGAAAATATAAACAGATTTGTAAAATACATAGCCTAAAGAAGCCGCCGTTAGAAAAAGATCGAATATTTTACTGGATCTGAGTTTCTCATAACAGAAAAAGCTCTAATTAGAATCGAAGAGAACCAAAACGAGTATAAACCAATAAAATAAACAAAACTACGAATGGCTGCTTCCCTAATTGTTTTAGAGGAAAAATGAAAGAGACAAAAATTTAGCAGAATTCAAAATTAGGAATGGATACATTCCATTCCAGGTAGTACATTTCATCTTACTTTTAGTCAGAGTAAAAAAGTGTTGAGGGTCGTTCAGATTAGTCAAGTAACTTGACTCCCTTCAAGTAGGTGGAATTGATATATTTTAAATTTTTCTTCAGTCCTGAATAAATTACGTGATTAGAAGTACTCATTTGACTTTATAGTAGCGCATGAACGTCCTTAAGAAAAAATGTCCAAACTGTCATTTCTTGACATTCGAATTTATTTTGAAGTTTTAAGTAATTCGACAGTAATGAGAGTTATAAATTGTAATTTTTTATAACATCGTAACCTCAAAAGATTAAATTATTTTAATTTGATTTAATTTGTGCGTGACAATTGGCAAATTTGATGCACGATGAAAGCACCAACGCGATATTCTTTATTTTGTACCAAAGTGAAGTATGTACAAGTTGTACCTACAACTTACATATTCGTGTATTTACCTGGATGGCCAGAAAAAGCTGTAATTCGGATCAAAGAGAAACAAAACAAGTCTAAACCAATAAAATAAACAGAAGAAAGGATTGTTGCTTCCATAATGGTTTTAGAGTAAAAATGAAAGAGACAAAAATCACGCAGAATTCAAAATTAGGAATAATAAGGGTAGTACATTTTATCTTGATTTTAGTGATTAGTAATAACTAATAACTGAAATTGCAAACAAACTACATATTAAAATTAAGGCAAAAAAATTAACGAAAACAGGTTGTTTCAACTAATTTGAATCAAGTGACTCGAATTCAAGTTACTCGACTAATCTGGACGAGGCTTTAGGGTAGCAACTTAATCCGCAAGGTTAACGAACGATTAAAGTACGAATATCGTATTCTGTGCATGCAGGGCCTAGGTACCGCAAACCGGGGCCCAAAGGTCCGAGAAATGAGATCCGAAGGATCGACAAGCTGGAGGCCGAAGGCCGACTATTAAGGGCAGCAGGCCCGTGCGAGAGCCCGTAGGACCGAGGGGAGGCCCGAAAGTGCCGACCTAGAACTAATCAGCGCGCTTTCATATAACACGAGCTTTCATATTATGACAACGTTTGTCTGTGACTTTATAAATCACCCTGTGTAAAGCTATTTTATAGATCCACGACGTAAAATGGCTGACTACATCGAATATTGATTTCCAGGTGATAATTGGCAAGCTTGACGTACAGAACATATATAGAATACGGTATTCTGCGCCTGGAGGGCCGAAGGCCCGAAGAACGAGGGCCGCAGGGCCGATCTAGAGCTATTGGCCCGAAGGGCCAATTTAGCTCTAGTTTTTTAGAAAAAGGGCTTAAAAGCGCAAAATAGAAAAAAATAGTAAAAAAACTCATTTCATAAGTCATTCTATTACTTCTCTCCTATTAAAACGCTCCCCGCTTCGCGGGTCGTATTCTAAACTCGGAGTCGTGCTATAGTACGCGACTTACGAAATTCGTTAATTTAAACTCTGCATTGAGTGTATTTACTTATCAATATATTTATGTACAACCCCTCATACATGATTGTGTTTCACGGAACGAGTGTGCTAACATATAACATGGACTCAATGGTCTCATTCAGCGGACGTTAGCAGCAGTTGGGAACATGTTGTGAAAACTTCTCTTGTTTAATGCGCGCTATTTGAGATTTGAGTTTCATTGTTTCACAAGAATCTAGCTCCACAACTTACACAATCTTATTGAAAGCGTCCAATATCTTGTTGCCGTATTTATAGTTTTTAAAACAACGAAAGGAAATTATTATTTAACTGTAACGCTTTGTATATATTTGTACACATTTGAATTCTATATTTATTTCTGACTCAATAATATTATCATTATTATAAGTTTCTATATCAATAATTTCACCTTTATTTAACTTAGAACTGGGTAAGTACCAATTGTTGTTATGATAAACTTGACATATTATTGCAAACAGCCTGACTAGTGCTTTGTTTGCTTTTGTAGCTCCGCCATGATTCTACCAGTGTAGTATATCTAATTGTAACCGAATAATTGGCAATTGTGTTTTTAAAATAAATAAACAACAGCCGAGAAGTATAATAAAGCGCTTTATTAAAACACAAAAATGTGCAGGGTTGTTCTATAAAAATACTAAAAGAAACTAAGCACGGACAATGCAAGTAAAAGAGACGGACGAGCGCCACGAAAACACCCTGTATATTACACGCAACCCTCTTTCAATTGTTTTATCTAATAGCTTAACCGTAACAAATTAATTGAGAATTTGGAGCTTGTGCTTTTTCATTGTTTGATTATTGCGCGGTAATTCCATTACGTGCCCTCTATTTTATACTTCTGGCGATTAACTGGTCTATTTATATTATTATTGTTCGAAAACCTATAATGGCACAACCAACTCAAAATATTAAATCGTATCGACGCCGTTGAAAATTCAATTTAACATTAACTTCGTTATGTAACGAAGCGGATAAAGCGGATGATTTATTTCCTTAAAGGTTGCTCGGGACAACCTCAAATTTCAAGTTCTTTCCACCTACAACACCTCACCTCGCCGATGTTTTTTTTCAATAAATTTTAATTGTTGCCAAACTCAAATTTTTGAGGCTTGCGAATGCGCACCTGTGCGTACTTTGTGGGCGGTTAAGAGGATGCACTTCACAACCTACTTCGTTAGTTTTGATTATGTTTTTGAACTGTTAGATAATTAGTATAAATTGGAATTTAATTTATAACGATGATTATCATCGCCAGTTTATTAGTAACGTATCCTTCACTTTGGTTTATTACAAACCTTGTTCTCCAATTAAGCGACGCATTAAAGTTATATTAAAACGTTATCGTGTTTCTATAGTACGACGGTTTACGCGATTAAGAGTACTTTATCATATACGAGCAATTTATTGTGCTGTTAACGCGCTTATTTTAACAATTAGCCTAGTTTTTGCAAGCTCATAGTGCCGCAACATTTGAGAAACACTGTGTACTGTTAGGATTGCGGACTGTCAAATTCAGCACAGCCGGGCAGACTGTCGAATAGAAATTTAAATAATGTAAAACTGAACTGTAAATGCGAAAAAACTAGAGTAAGTCCTGCAGAAGTCGCTTGTAATACTGTAAATGGGCCTTCAAGCGACACTTTCTAGAGTTTTCTCGCACTTACAGTCAAGTTTTACGTTTTTCAAGTTTCTATCTGACAGTCTGCCCGGTTGTGACGAATTCGGCAGTCGTCTGTCGCGGATAGCTGATGAAATTAGTAAACGCGGCAGAAGTTGGACAGACTATCAAATAGAAACTCAAAAACATAAACTGAACTGTAAGTGCGATAAAATTCTAGGAAGTCTTACAGAAGCCGCTCAACTTCTGCAAGATTTCCTAGAGTTGTCAAATTTACATTATCTAAGTGAAGTACATTATAAAGTGAAGAGCTTTACTACTCTTTGCGGTTTGTCATTTCCTTCCGAGAGGCCACAATGTATGCAAAACTAAATTGTATAGTATTTATGACTAACAGTAGGAAACATTGAGTGAATAAATTACCTACAGTTTGTCTGATAATTAGACGAATTATTAGGTATTAGTAATTTTTATTGAAATTAGTTGTGTAATAAATATTTATCTTCTGTATTAAATGACTCGTTGAGACGTACTAAACACTAAACCATTGTTTTTTGACGCTCTAAAAATGAATTCATGCAACAAAAACAGGAAATATCAGTTCGCGTCTCGGATCGTGCTCCGGAAATGTTTATCATATATGGAGAATTCAGGTTTTTAAAAGGTGTTCTCAACAGTTACTTCAAAATAAGAACTATATACAATGGTCAAATTCGACACCTAGCACTGTGATCTTGGCCATCTGTCACGTTGTGCGTCTTCAAACGTATGTTGGCTTCGTGGCACCAGCACTAATCATCTAATCAAGAGCATTATTTTAAGAGAAGTGCTCTAAATAACGCATTTTGTACTTTTGCTAATGAGTAAACTTTTTCCTGTACATTACCTATTGGGGGGGGGGGGTCCACCATTATTATTTTGTTAGAATTTCTTGCTTACTTGACTTAGATTTTAGAACTGTTTTTGATTGTCCTGATCTTACCATCCTTTGGAGATCTCTTCCGAACATTTTTGTCATTGTAAGAACTCTGTAAGCTTCTAGAGACGCTTTGTAATGCTGTTATCTTTATCAATCGTTCTTTTTTGCAACGATGACATCACCTATAATTTTTTTAACTTTTTTACATCTTCTGGTTTGACCTATTGACGATACTTCGTAAAAAATCTTCTAATCGTGTTGTATTTGGTGATAAAATCACAAATAGCTTAGTTTATCGTTTTCAAATATAATTTTAATTCCTATACAGCAATTATTAAATAGCATGCCAAACCTGTTGTACAAATGCAGATTACGATCAGCTATTTCATTTTAACTAGTGTATGCATAGAATGCGAAGTAATTAAATAATCCAACAAGAGAATCCAGAGAAATGTAATTTGCAGCGAACATTGCCATGTTTACAAAACCACGATGATACCTCTTTATAGCAAAAATAATTTTTAGTCGAATCGAAATCTACGAGAGTTTTAATTTGTAAAAGCTAATTAGTAGTTAACAATTTAAAATTGTAGAGCATTATAAAAATTACAACATCTGTAACAAGTTAATTGCCACTTTGATCGCCGATTTTGTAATTGATTTCAACTAACAATTTTTCTCACTTAATTTAATAGCATTATAAAAAGTGGAGGTTTGTAAAATTTAATTATAATGTCGAGTATTTTTAATGACTATAATTAACTTTATATCGAAATCTTGTTATAATAATCGTCGAGCGCCATTATCGTATATATACGTTTCTAGCTTTCCTTGTCTCCATTCGGAATAGGTATATAAAATGGCAATTTATTTAAAAAATATATAATCGATGTATAGTTTATGTAATTATTAATTAACTCCCGTGTTTGTTTCAGTGGTAAAATGCAGTTTTGGGTGTTGGCGGGTGCCGCGGGGCAGCGACTCTGCGGCAGCACCCGGCATAGCGGATGGCGACCCCAATGAGATCCAATTCGCAGGACGCGAGCCACCGATCAAGGGTGGCGGACCCCAGGACGACGGCGAAGGCAGATACCCAGGCCTCCAATTTCGAATACGATGACAACGAGTGGGACTTAGGGATTGGAAATTTAATTATAGATTTAGATGCAGATATAGAAAAAACGAACGAGGGCGTGGGGGCGGGAAGTGCCATGGCGACAAACGCGAATACGGCAAGTTCAGGAAAAACTGCTGCAAAGATGGCAATAGAACATTCGGCGACCGTAGATAAAGGCCTTAAAATGAAAATTAAACGTACAAAACCGGGCACCAAAACGTCCGAAGCAAAACACGAAATAGTTAAGTCTAACGAACAGAATGGAAATGTAGACGGTGTTGAGGTGAAAGGTGCAAACAAGCAACATCCGACGACGCCAAATTCCACGAACCCTAGTATTAATAGTATCAATCAAAATGCGGGTAATAGTAGCAGTAAACGCGGATCTAGTGGTCATCGACGCGAAAAAACTCGTGATAAGCATACGTCGGATAAACCAACCCCAAAGACGGTCCCAGCGGCCGTGACAGTTTCTGAAGTGAATGGTGTAGTGAGAGTGAGTGCCTCGCAACCTGGACCTCAAAGACCTTTATTTCCTTCTAGTACGGGTCCAGGCCCCCCTGCTTCCGTACCTACCGTTCTAGGACCTTCACCCGGACCACCGTCTAGTCCAACTGCCGTTGTTGTAACGAATTCTACACCTAAAATTGAACCATCGAAATCGGTTACGCCCGTATTACAACAACAACAACAACCACCACCACCACCACAACAAATTAGTACAATAGACGAACGGAGCTCATCTCCACCTCCTACGAAAAAAATTAAATCGGATCTTAAAGTAAGTTTTTTTTTATCATTTTATATTTTACCCTAGTCGCGCCGAAAGTCAATTTAGAAATTGCAACTTGCAAATAGGTTTTTGAGAAAATGGCGAAATTAATCTTCGGCTTGACTTGATATCGGTAAAAGCAATCATTGACATAATAATATCTCAACTCTGATAGGTTTAAAGCGCTTTAGATGAGACTGAACAACCGCAGTAGTGCATAAAATCTTTTTGAGATTTAAAAATAAATAAATTGCTTTTTCGTGATTTTAATATTATCTCGATGACTTGTTGTATAATTTACTTTTGATTTTATTTATTCAACTCTCAATCCATCAATAAATCCACAAAATTGAATGTTTTTGTGAACGTTGATAGTTTCTAGAAAAGAAGGAACATTTTTGTTGTAACTGTTCGCATATCGGCGCGCCATCTATTTACTTCCTCAGGCCAAATTTGCTTAGAGTGTTGCTATGACTAATGGCTCTTGTCGAATATGTTCTGATGACTTGAAATCGTCCCGTGTGTTCGTTGGCTTACCAGGACTATCTTACAGCTGTATCATACGGCGTATCGTGTAGAAATAATCTGGAACATAAGGATAAGGGTCAACTGTCTTTCATTCGGCGCGGTCTTAGGGGCCCCTTTTAGCTTCGTAATTGGTAATTGAAATGGGACCTAAGACATTATTTTTTTACTCTTGGTAGTCCATGGATTAGCCCGAAAATTTGCCTAATAACAAAGACCGGAACAGCAACTTGGTTAATGTATCCACTTAATCGCATCTAGTGCGCATAGAAGGCGTATGTAATGCGATTCTACTACTACTGTTGTGTTAAGTTTATGACTTGAGCTCCTAATAAACGTACATTAGACTTTCCGTCAGCTAACGTATTTAAATCAATAGTTGCATAAATACGCCCGCCGCCTAACCCTAACGCCTTTTAGATTTATAATCGTATTGATCTCAGTATCTTTGCCTTCAGACAAGAAACTTGGAAATGTAAAATTACCACTAGATACTAGATGCATTAAATAATATTAATTTGAGACACTTGACCAATAAAAACTTTAATATTAGGGAGTAACGAGTATTGAAGTAAATGACAGGTCACTTCACATATTGCGTCAAATGTCACAAACGAACCAATAGAAAAGAATTACACCGACAAAAATTTTACTTTAGAGATTATATTTTGCGCCATGTTTTGTTTTACTATAAATATTTCTTCGTTTACTATTCCATGTTAAACGAAGTTATGTCTACAATTTTTGCATCAGTGTCATCGAGTGCTTCGAAAGTGTACGAGTGGACGGTATAACAAATGATAATTCAATTTTCTTTTTTTATTATGTGTTTTTGGTTAAAATAGTTCTATCGTAAATTTATTCTAATAGACTTGTTTTATGCAAATTATCTTCGCAATTTAGCTAATTATTGTTTGATTTTGATTCATTTAAACTTTCTTTGAATTACCATATTATGCAAATTCGTCCCGATGTTCACTATACATAGACATAATTAAATGACTCGAAGGTTACATGTTTATTTCATGTAAATGAATTTAAGTAGATTACTCCATTTTTGTTGAAATACGGTTCATTTTACGTATTATTATTACTATTAAAATGATAAATTTTTACAATTACCTTATTATTTATGTAAATAAATTTATTTTAAACACACTAGGAACGTTACGTCTGAATTTTCAAACTAATTTATGTAAATAATTGCCTTTCCTTGGCACGATGATCTCTGTGTTGCAAACGACTTATTTTGTCATATATCAAGTGGAATGGAGAGCATTTTTCAACACTTTTTGTGTTTGATAAAGGAAATCGATTGTGAGAAGAAAGAAAAGCTATAACAAGAAAATACAAATTACAGGAATACATTTACCAGCTTTAACAAATCTTTCAATTTCGCAAGATAAATAATGTAACTGCATATACTTACATTACTTACCGTACCAGACATGAAAATGTTTTTTTTAAGTAATCGTTTGCTAGTTGCGTGTTCGTGATTACAATATAAACCATACGCCTTCTATATGGATATCATTATTTGTGGACAGCATAGCGCAGTACTAATTTAACTAAACATCGATTAACGACCATGGAATACTGACCTTTGTGAGCGACATGATGCGTAGAGATTCCAACAGCTTGTAACAAATAATACCTATATCCAATTGAAGGAATTCGAGCCGATACACAGGGCCGATTTATCCATTAGGCATGATAGGCAGCTGCCTAGGGCGGCAGTCTGGTGGAGGGCGGCAAAAATACGTTAGCTCGAATATTTCCCCCATGTGTAAAAAATCCCATTAGAGGAGTGCAATTATCGATTGATTACAGCGGTAATTGCATTTCGCATACTAGGAGTATGCAGTAATATTTATTTCAAGATTCCGAGACAAACTAGCACCTACACCCTACACACTACGCGCCGCTTTCTTATCTTTACTGGTCCAGACTTGAAATAGTATTAGTTTTCTCACATTTGATACGGACAAAGTTTAGAACAGGAAATTATGATATCAAGCATTTTTATTCCAATAATCAAATTAACCCTTAACTCGCGACGTTGATATTTTTTACGCTATAGGCGAATATGGGCTTCAGAGGCCGCTCTTGCTGTATAGCAGTAAAACGCACAGAATAATACGCAAATATCAGTTTTTTATTAACTAATATTAATATGCAAAGCTTAAAGTATAAGATAAGCCAAAAAAAATTAATTTTTATGAAGTAACATTTGTTTTATGACCGTTTCTTCCGAGTTAGATGCCATTTTCTAAAGAAAATTATATTTTAACAGTGTACCTACTTGATTTCCAATAATAAACAAAGAAATTTCACAATATAATTACTTTGATTTTTAACAATTCATAAAAATATACAAATACACACGTAATAAAATTAGTCACGTTATAGGCGACGATCGGCTTAACAAGCCGCGTGAACCTTAGCAAACGGTCTCTAATTTAGTGATATTAAAGACTGGTGACGGCGACATCCGGCCAATTCGCCGATAACACTATATTTTGAAGCTAGACAAGTCAGCAACTTCTTAGGTATGTAAATGAACTTGTTATGAAACTTTAAATTTTACATGCTGGCCTCACAGGCCATAGTCTCGGGTTAACGGTTAATGAGAATTTCAATTCAAATATCAAATATTGCATATTTTTTATTTCTTTTGATTGTAGCCAGTATAGATAAAATTTAAAAACTAGTTCGGCATTTTGTTTTAACATTGTGATGAATGAAGGTTTTCTGTTTTTTTAATCGGAGGAGGGAGGAGGGGCGGCAAAAAAGATTTGCCTAGGGTACGAACATTCGAACATACCTTATCGCGGCCCTGCCGATACATGCAGACCTAACCTATTGGTTTACAAAATTTTGTGGTTGCGAAAAATCTCACCAACGGTTATAATCTTATAATCCTGACAAATCAAGGTGTGGTATGCATAAAACGTTTCGGTGCTAATCACATAATGAAAGACCATGGAGGTCATGCACGTAACGTGCAAATCGAAGAGTAGACAGACATATGCGGACGATAAGGTTCTGTTGCTCTGTTAGCTACCAACTATCATCACTCTAGATCTAGATGATATACAGATATTTTTTATCAATCAATTAATTGAACGGTGAAAACAGTGGACCTACCTGATTCTGGTGTCGTAAGAGTCTCGGATTGGTGACAGTATAAGGGTCTCAGATTGATGACATGATGACAGTATAAAAAGGGTCTCGGATTGATGACGGTTGCCACTATGGAATACTTGAAGCTGCAGTGGACCGCATCATTTCTCTCTCAATGGTAAGGTTACGTTCATAAATAACTAGAAGTTGACGTTTCTAACGCACTTTGAAGGAGACACTAAGGTGCCATAAATTTAAGCCATTTCTAGATTTCTTAAATTTAAATAACCATAATATTATGTTTTTTTTCTATGTGTTTTTGCTAAAGGAATTTAATAAAGAATGGCTCTCCAGTGTCTACTTCCAACTTACTGTCCTGTGCCAAGCTCAAGTCAAAATGTCAACTTCCAATTACTTTTGAACGTATCTTACATCTCACGAAAGTTGTCAAGCTAAAAAGCTGATGTGAATGGTGCCGACTCCGGCACAGCTGGGCCGACTGTCGGATAGAAACTTCCAAAATAGAATAATGTAAAATTGAACTGTATTAAGCGCGAGAAAATTCTAGGAAGTCCTGTAGAAGTTGCTTCCAATACTGTAAATGTGCATTGGAAGCGACTTCCTACAGTTTTCTCATACTTACAGCTTACAGTCAAGTTTTACGTTTTTCGAGTTTCTATCTGACAGCTGACAGTCAGCTGTGCCGAATTCGACAATCCGCCGCGATAAAACTCTTTCAGAAGTCGCTTGCAATGTACCAGTTACAGTATTGCAAGCGACTTCTGCAAGCCTTCCTCGTGTTTTATCGCACTTACAGTTTACAGTCCAGTTTACATCAAGCTAGTTTCTGTCTCTCTCTCTTCCGGCAATTTCTCGCATGTGAAGAAGGGGCCTTTAGGCCTGGTTTTACTCTTTTACTGTAAGCAAGAGTGTAAACAGTATTGCAAGCGACTTCTGCAAGACCTAGAGTTTTCTCTCACTTCAATCCAGTTTCAATCCACAGCTTCTGCTGACAGTTCCAAGTTTTCCACTGTTGAGGTTTTTGTAGAATTCATTGCTGAAATATTATTTTTCGGTCAGTAAACTGCGCGATCGATGATGCATTTTAGTAAAAACATCGTTTTGTGTCTATCTCTAAATCTAGAAGTGCGCATTGTAAACAAATGCGTGCGACATTGTTAATTGTTACTTTACTGCAGAAACAATGCGAGATAGTATATAAAGTCTTGTTTGTTGCATATATTATCTCTCTTCTCTCTCCTTCATATAGTTACAACCAGTTTGTACTGTACGATAGATGTCATTATGTTTGATTGTAATTTATCAATTTACACAAGGTAACGAGATTTGCGATTTAATACGTAGTACTACTAATTATAAGTAAACGGATGGTTTAATAACAATTCGATTTTCCTATTCAGTTGAATGTTTATACCCGAAGGGCGTGTTTGAACATTGCAAACACAATAAATCACTTTGCTCGTGATAAAAACTTGTTGAGATAGATAATTATATGTGATTAGTAACTTGAAATTACATTTCGATAGTAATTGAGATAAAATTAATAAGCAGACTACTACCAATGTATAATTTTAAAAATTTGTAACTAATTGCATATTGTATAAGCTTATTTGGTATTTAAATTTATTTATTAACAACATAAAGTGTGATTTATTACGTAATAGTAAACATTTATTCACACTTTCAGCTTGTATTCGACAAACACTTAAATTCTCTCATTTTCTTTCCGTTATTACTTTGAAGTTTATCGAATAATCTTTTCTGCGGCTTCTCCTTTGACCGAGTTTTCTTGGCACTTCAAAGAAGAAATAAAATCTGGCGCTTTTAGAATTTTATTTTGTTGTGTCCAATCAATAATATGTCTGCGTTGAGTAATAATATTCCTATAAACTTACGTCGAACTAGTACATAGTGCAATTTTAATTGTTTTTTGAATGCGACGAAATTGCTTAATAAAACGATGGTTATTTTCTACATTACGACTCTTGAAGTTTTATTTCTCGCGGTTTTAAGCACACTTTTGTTCAGTCCGTTAACTTTTCATGAAGCGAAAATAAAACTGTGAAAATAAAATTATAAAATATATTCTGAATGATTAAAAATATACAGGGGGTGAAAAACAAAGTGTATGTGCTTAATTTTCGCTAAAAACCGGCAGAGGTGCACATATTTTTTACTACAAAACCGTTGGTAGGGATGATATTGATTTAGTTTAGCTCCTTGGTTTACACGCTGTAATCTGTAATACGTGCTGTAATCTGTAATACGGTGTAGCTATAACTGGAGGATCACTTTTGTTCATTTAGCCAACTCTTATATTTATACGAATAAGCGAGATCCCTGTACTTAACACGAAAGTTCATACATCCGGTATAATATATTTTTAATAAAATTCGGGCCGGATAAAATTCGTTGGAGGGCCGGATCCGGCCCGCGGGTTTTAGTTTAGCGACCACTGCTCTAAATTAACAGCAATGTCCACACAAATGATCCTTTCTAGAAGTCAACAAAATCCATAAGAGCACCAATTACAAGTAACGCAATTTACGTGACCGAGTGGAAAGAAGTCGTTTGGCCGAAAATATTCCCAAAATGATAGTTCCATTTAAGGTGCAGGAGGGTAATAAGGTCCATCGGAAAATAAGGCCCACCTTCAATTTCCGCGCTAAAATATTAAAATCTGCGAGTTTGAGAGCTCCTATATACTTACCAGCATTGCTGATAACGTGATAACGATATGAATGGGATAAAATCGCCGCAAAAACTATTTTGAGTTAGCTAGTGCCTGTATGAGTTACTGAGCATAAAATTTCTTAATTTGTTTAAAATGTCGGTGCATTGTACTGGTTTCTGCAAATGTTTAAGTCTTGGTGTTTCATTGTCTTATATTACTAGTATTTTAAGCTTAAAATGCAAGCTGTGAAAAAGTTGGGTGATGCCACCGTTTATGAACATAATACATTTAACTTTGTAACGTATTTCTGAAAATAAGGCCCGCGGTTTATTTCTAACTTGTATTTGCCTGAACTGCAAAAATGGTTTAGTTTTTAACGTTGTTCAAGTTTGTAAAAATAAGATCAAAAAGAAGAAAACGCAAATTCAAAAAATTAAATACAAAACACTACTAAAAAGACAAATTCAAAAAATTATTCTTGGCTTTGGTTTTTATGTGCTAAAGATGTGCAATATGCAGGCAGATATGCGAGCTTGTGCAGTATGTAATGTGAAGAGTGAGTACAGGTCTAACAATCAACGATAGATATTTATTTTCTTGTTCAAAATGCGAATAACTGCATATTTTTTATGGTGGGCCTTATTTCCAGCGTATTCGGTAAATAACGCCCGACAGAGGACATTTTTTAGTTTCTTCTTACACTTTTTGTTTTGTATAGTGCCATACTAAGACTAAAATGCACCAAAAGGCATGTACTTTGTAATGTTTTTTTAAATTTTGGAATAAAAGTTAATTTGTGCATGTTATGTTAAAAAATGTTTTAAGTGGGCTTTATTACCCTCCTGTACTATACATAAAATGCGCAAACGTGCTTCTCAATTAAGAGAAGCGAAGAGTACACCTGAAAGAGAAGGGCGCTTACAACAACGGCAACGAACAAATCGAAATCCAAATTCTACTTATAAGAGATGTGTTTTTTTATCAATGCGCATTTTTCTATAAACCTTTCATTGCGCATGCAAATGTAGAAGAGCTGTCTCAGGGACATACTAATGGCTAGCTAACACATGCTTAAATTGTCATCCAAGGAAATGGACCAACGAACAACGAAACTGCAGCAATGTGTTGTCGCAATGGGCAATACGCCTAAACGATTATGAAGATCCCCCACAACTGATTAAAAGTGTGTTACTGAGCGACCATAAATACAAAATATTAGGAAATACAACGGCGCCTTCGTCATGACATCTTTCGGTACTCACAAAGTTAAAGAAGGTGCCCACTTTTAAGATTCCTGGACAGGTATATCATTGTATAGGGTTGTAGAAGATACCAGCACAAATTTATTCAAGACACGCAAGCGGGAGAAGATGGCTACTCAAAATATTGCAAGAGATCTTCAACCGACGGCGGTCAACTTCCAGTTGAAACAAATTTCTATATCTGTATATCATATTTATGGTATTATTATACATTCACAAATATTCGTAATTAAATCTCTTGAAAATGAAGAATTTTGAAGAATAATATAATTGTCTGGATGGTCTGGATTTAATTTACATCAAGGTTTGTGCCATAATGAATTACTTAGTCGTACTGGCCGACATCGTAAGTTTAAGTTTTAAGTACTGAAACTTATAATTGGCCATTTTCTGAATCTTAAATTTGGAAGGTCCTACCAATGGTAACTTGATCACAATGATCAATGATCACCAACAGGAAAATTTTGATACTCAACAAAACTCGAGCCAAAGGCGACATTTTCCGTAAGAAATGTGCGGCGGGGATTCCCCTTGGGCGACTTGATGTAATTTGACGATTCAAACGAGAACCAATTTTCCTTCAGTAATGAAACAAGCGATCATTTTGTCAATACCATCAATTCGTATAAATAATGTTGCATTTTTAAGTACCAACCGTCAATGGGAAACATCAACAGGGACTTATCGTCTATAGTGCCATTATTCATAATATAGGTTCCCTGTAAAATATTAATAAACATTTAATATTGCTTTACCATGTTATTTATACCTTTTTAATAGGACATTTAAATTTTGGTTGAATACGATTTAACATGTATTTGTAGGGCGGTAATTCAGAATTAATTATCAGACACAAACGTGAAATTATAATGTCGGGATAAAGTTCACAAGAATCCAATGCTTCTTTGGAACTGCAGCGATTGATTAAAATGTTTTGCTATTATAAGAATTAATTATTGCGGCGCCCTTTTTGATTAAATATAATTTGGTTGCGTACCTTTATGGTGCTAGAGAGGTCTTCTGTCACTTTAATTTTAACGTTAATGGATAAATAGTCGTTAATGTGATTTAAAGACACTTCTTCGAAATTAAACGTTAAATTTTGATAACCGGGACAACGTGGTAGTAAACGATCTATTTGAAGAATTTTGGTTTTGAACTAGAATTTTTGTTAAATTAATTCTAATTAGTTAGCGAAGACGTTTTGAATTTTAACAAGGAATCGCATTGTGCAAGAGAAAATAAAAGTTTCATAATAATTAGCAACTTCATAATAACGTGTGTCGTTACGGTTACCATTGTTCATACAAATTAATTTTTTTAGGGAACTGTCTTTTTATATGCGAAGTTAATTATTTTTCATAAATAAAGCTTCCGAATGGGTATAATTAATTCACTCGGTTTTATTGTCTGTGAAGCAATTTGTTAAAAAAAATTATTTTGGTCTCATTTTATTGTCTGTAATTGGTTCTACGATATGAATCTCGCATTGTATGTTTTACATGGTGCCTTTTCAACAATATCTATACAATTGCATTAATTATATTAATTACCGTTCATTTTATTGAACTGACCAAGGAATTGTTGTAATTCTATAAGTGTTATGAAACGCATTGAAACTTGATTTGCAAATCACTTACCTTATACCAAAGAACATAGAATTATTCTATGTTCTTTGCTTATACATACGACAAGAAGGTGAGAATGGTATAAACAAATATGTTCGTACTAATGTTCCTCTTTCGAGTGACTTTGTACGTCTATAAAATACGTCTTCACTTTGTGTGAGAAGAAGCACTAATTCACTTACTGGAGGTAGCTATTTTTTAAATATGAGGATGCTTTAATTTCATTCATTATTGGAGCTCAAACAAGTTCAACTGTAGAGGTACTGTTTGTAGGAGGTTTTTGGCACATACTGTTTGCAAGAAACCTCCGGTTCCGGAAGAAGAAGAAAAACTGATTGATATTAAAGTTTAATAACCATCACCTTCTCTTGATTTAAGTGACGAGTCGAAACTTTTGTCAAAAAATATATTGATCGTATGGCACAATTGTCATTATTTTTATTGACGGATTGCCAATATTGAATTGGCATTCGAAATTGATTGTCTGGGGTCTCTCGGGTGACACTTCAGGAGGTTGACACACTTGTTTATTAACTGCAGTTTTATTGGAATAGATATCGATTTTTTTCGTTTTTGACTTTCGGTATTAGTTCAGTTATTTTTCTTAAAAATGTTCTTACCTATACCATCCCTACCAATCACCTACAATTTTAGCCGCTTAGTCACTAAAAGTGTATAAATATTTCAATAAATATATACAGGGTGAGTCCAAAATGGCGGATAAGCTCTCCAGTACGTTGTAGGGGATAATAATTGAAGTAAAGAAAAAATGCTAAAAAATTCCTAGCCGCTAATTTGTTGAGAAATGAAGAAGTTAAGTTGAGAACTCTGCCAAATTTTGAAACTTTTCATCATTTCCTCTAGTAATTCACGTGTTTTTTAATTATTAGGCAAAAACAAATGCTCCTATAACATCTTATTATCCTCTAAAATTAATTTTGAATATCGAAATTTCTGTATCAAGTTGTTAAAAAAAATATGTGGCAGCGATGTTTTGAAACTACCCTTATGATGACTTATGTCACTTATGTTTTTATCTGTCATCGATTATTAACATCCGTACCATGTTGCCAAATCTCAATTTACTTCTTCTTTAATAACTACAAAAATATAGCAGATAGATTTTTTTAATGATTTTTCTTTAGTTCAAATAACCGTCTTCTATAACGTACTGAAGAGCTTATCGGCCATTTTTGGACTCACCCTGTATTAATCACACCATCATTGATTGTCTCATGTACTATGAAAAACAAGAAAACTTCTCAAAAGGTCTAATATTGTTTTAGTATCTCACAATTTTCTTCATATTTTTATAAATATTTTTTATTTCGAATATTTATGTTTATTAATCGCATGCTCTGTCGCTTGATTATTTCCAATCCATTATCAAGCCGATTGAGTTTTTATCGCCGCGGAATAATAAATAATAATAAGCCATTTACAGTTTGTTTTATAGCGTTTGTCACGGCAGATACCTCTGTTAGTATTGCGTTAGTTTCAAAGTTGTACATTTAAACCTCTTTAAATTATATTAAACTATTTATTTCGAGATATTCCGAAATGACTTAATGACTTAGCTACGAGGGAGTAGTTTTGAAAAGGCAAAAGTAAAATATACAGGAACGGCTTTAAGGTTTATTTATTTATTATAGTGAAACCGGTTTCATTTGACGCTGGTGACTGATATACGCCAAGAGAAAACTATTTTACTATACTGGAAAGTTGCGTTCAATTTTAGAATTACTTTAGGTAGGTATTATACTCGATCAATATCCAACACCAACTCGGCAGTACTACTTTATAATCAAGTGTACTTGTGAATTTCTAAAATTTACTTAGAGGGTTGTGTGAACTCGGGGAACTTAGTTACGAACTTGCTAATTGCAACATTTGCAATTACACAAATATTTGTCATAATGTTCACCGTTACTGTATTTTATTGAAAAGTTTAAAGTTGTTGGCAGTCCCTGAAATAATACTCTCTTTTCAATAATTATTATTGTTCTTTCATGTAGGTATTGTTGAATTCTTAAATTTTACTCCTATTGTTTCCTTTCAAATTGTTTATTTGGTTATTTTATATTACGTTAACGCACATGGTAGGTGTACAGGGTGATTGAAGTCAGCTGATGATAATGCAGATTACTCGGGTATATTTCTAAATTGAAGTCGTGATAAAATTTTCAAAAATCCATCTAGCAATCACTTTACTATAACAATACGAAAACAATTAACGTTTAATAATAAAAACCAAAGCAAATGATTGGTTTTGATTAGTTTTAGTAATTAAACGTTAATTGTTTTCGTACTGTTATGGTAAAGTGATTGCTGGATTGATTTTAAAAAAATCTTATCACGACTTAACTTTATAAAATATTGTAATGTTTTTTATTATCATCGTAAAGAGAATTAATTTGATACTCTTGAAGAGTATCGAGAAAAAATATATCTACATGTTCCGTTTAAAAAAATAAACTTAATAACATATTACTCTCTTGTTTTAATTTTAATTGTTCTTTTAAATAGACCAACGTAACAAGCTCTTGTAGTACTGTAATTCACCTGATTTCAATCGCTCTGTATAGTATACAGCGTGTTACAAATTTTTCGTTTTAGAACATTTTCAAAAATTCTCTGAAATTATAAAACATTTTAGAGCGCTCCAGAGTGTTCTATAGCGTTCTAAGAAATTCTGCAAGTTATGATAAGAACTTCACAACACAATACTTTGTGGATGTAGTTCGAGGAAGTAAATAGTAATTTTTAATACTGCACCGACACCATCTTTATGAGTGTGGTGTAGCTTTTCTTAAAATTAACTTAAATCCGAAACAATTCTGCTCTCCGAATATACGCAACCGATTATTTTGAAAGTGCCATCAATTTTATCCAACATTTGACTACGTACTCTTAAATATAGCCCTTCGAAAGGAAACATGGATACGGTTTTTGCATCTTCTGTTCCATTGGTCAGTTTATAAATACCCTAAAAAAGTTCAATTTTAGTAGGTATATCTTTTTCTAGATTCGATACTTCACGAATACCTTTCTTAAAGGGCATCCAATTTCAGGCTGTATATGGCTCTTCACCACGTTAAACGGCGGTATTTGCGAATTAAGCATGCTGCACATATTAGAAACATTAATTTCTGGATATGGTTCGCACGAGTCCAACGATTCCTTTGACTTGCATCTTTCTATGTGAATTTTTTGCTGCCGACAAAAAACTTTATATTACATTTATTTTTTCTTCACTTTTTGTAATCGTTCGATATGGTGTGCCGAAACTTGTCTGTTGAATAACCCTAGTGTTTCGAACGTCTATTCCCTCGGGGAATTTCATTCGCCTTCACACATTCCTGATTAGTCATACGGTGGGGTAAAAGCGAGGATAAGTGTTAAGTGTTTAGGTAGCTCGGTAGCTGGCAATTCAACTATGAGTATAAAACGAAATGAAATTTCGAGTTTCTGACTATTTGCTAGGAATAATTTGTTCTAACGTCGTAAAGTTGTTTTGTCTGTGTTTTTCTGCTTTTAATCTAGTTATTAGTTCCTCATTATACTTTAGTTTAGTTTTTGTAGTTTGACAGTTGTCTAATTGTTTGTTTTTAATGAGAGTTAACGCCACGAGCTACTATCAATTTGGAAGCGGCTACTACCGACAGTCGTATCTAAACTGTTGCAAAGTTTGTCAGGTCGAGTTCTCAAATCTTATGATTTAGGTGCACCCAGTATTCGTTTAATTTTGTTTCGTTTGTGTGCAACAGCCACAATAATTGCTAGTCACTGTTTCTCGCGACGTAATCGTATAATTATTGTCGTACTCCGCATCGCTCGTTGGCGCTAGCAATGAAAACTGAAGCGACTTTAAGAAGAAGTTAACTTATCAAAGTTGTATTTTAATTTTAATAGTGTGGTAGAAGTCTTTGTATTGCTAATGAGCATAGTTCGAAAATCACCAGATACTAGATCATCACTGGATGGAAATTATAAATCGTTTTGTACTCACCCTAAGATCAGTAGAAGTGTCTTTTGTGATTACAATTCGAGCGCTATATATGAATAAGTCGCCTACATGTTTAACAGATACATGATCCAAATAAGCTGTTAAATTTGTAAACCCAGGACATTTTCCAAGCATGCGATCGATTTTCAAAGTTTTTTTCGTAAACTAAAGATATTAAAATTGCCGATTAAACATTTATTTTCTAATTATTAATTCTTACAAATTGACATTGTGTATTTAATGTTGTAATACCCAAGACTATTGTCAGTCGAAACAAAATGCTCGCCATATTAATCGTAACAAACACTAGTGCAGCATTATGTCATTCTGGCTGTACTCAACTCACTGCTCATCCATTATATTTAAAATTTTTTGTACTTAGGTATGTGACAACATGTATATGTATTTCCGTTTCCAATTTATTTAACGAAGAATCTAATGGCTTCGCCGATTACTTCTTCCTTATGTTTTCGAAACTTATGTTTTTTTCGCCGAAGGTTGAAATAAAATATTACATTTTCTCATAATTTTCAACCTAAATGTATTTTTTTATTCCCTACCTAAACGACTGCTATAGCATATCGCGCCACTCACTATTTAAGCCTATCAAAGTGTACCGTGTGACAAACTTTTTTTAACTAGTAATGATTTTGAACTTAGCAATACACCGAACTTACGTAATGCGAACTAATTGCTAGGCAGCACGATGTGAATTGTGAAGTTTAATGTTGACCATTAAAGGCGCGATGAGCGACTTCAAGTCAATCAACAGCTGTCGAGTTTGTTTTTGAGATTTATCATTTTTATTGCTTGGCTTTCAGCAGAATATTTTGATTTTTGTTTGAACTAAATTGGAATAGCTATTTGCACTAATTTTGTCAGTTTGGTTGCTGACAGCTGTTTCGATACACTGTATCATCTTCGGAGTGGGTTTTTAACTGTCTGCGTAAGGGTTACTCCGGTATTTATATGTTCGAAGTAACGGTATTTTTCCTTATCTCGTGTTCCGTCAAGACTTTTATTATCGGAGAATTGTTGAGATCAATCTGGTCGTTTAATAATGTGTAGTTACTGTTGTTGTGTTTCATGATTTTTAAGCCTCCTAGGTAATTTAGTTTGATTCTTTTTTAGTGGATATAATATGTAGGATCTCGGGTTTGTGTGTGAATGTGTGGTTGTGGTTAAAGATGTGTTCGGCATAGTTGGAGTCACGTTTTCTGTGTCTATAGCTCTTTGAGTGGTCTTTGAACCTTTGTTCAAAGGTTCTGCCGGTTTGTTTTATGTATACTGCATTTCAATCGGGGCAGGAGAGTTTGTAGACTCCTGATTTTTCATAGGGTCTATTTTGGGTTTAGTGTTAGTTATAATAGAGCTGAGGTTGTTCTTGGTTTTGAATGCTACTTTTTTGTTGCTGTTTTGGCGATGAATTTGTTGAGTTTTTCGGATGGAAGTCCGATGTGAAAGCGGTGTATTCTTTTTTGGTATCATCGTGTGACTGTTGTGCGTAGACCATAGCCAAAGTCTTTTTGTGGAGTTTTTTCTTGAGGATGTTAGTGATTATGTTGGGACTGCATGCATTATTTTTAGCGATTATGTATATGCGGTTTAGCTCTTTTTTGTAGTTTTTGTCGGTCATTGGGACGGAAAGTAGTCTGTGAATCATAGAGTGGAAAGCGGCTAGTTTGTGTGAGATGGGTTTGTGAGTTTGTGTGGAGGTGTTGTGTATAGTCGTGTCTGTGTGAGTCGTTTTGTGGAAAATAGCAAAAGAGTGTTTATTGAGCTCTTTGGATATGGAGAGGTCTAGAAAGTTTAGGGTTTTGTTGTCCTCTTTTTCCATAGTGAAAGTGATTTTTTTGTAGGGTGTTTTGAGGTATTGAAGGAAAGTATCTAGAATATTTTGAAATTTGCGTTTCAGACGGCACGAGAACGGAACCACGATGCGTGTGGCCTCGTTTGTAATTGTGCATTTAAAAGATTGTTTTTATAATGTAACATTAATTATTGTTATATCTCGACCATATGCTCTTTCAACTTGTGTAATGTAATTATTTAATGCGCTTTTATTGTTAATAATAAGTAACAGTCAAGTAGCTTATATTCAATTAAGTGATACTGTTACTTCAATTATATAACATTAAAGTAGAAGTAATTATGTTTTTGTTGCTTAACAATTATTAAAGAGGGTTAATTTTTTGCTAATATGAGATTATAAAATATCTGCTTAATAATACAATTATTGTTAATTTTTAATGAATAATTCCGCGGATAGGTACTGAATTTGTATTAAAGCAACATAATAGTAATTTGTTGTTACTATATTATTTCCTAGCTATTTATTACTTGCAATTAGTATTTTTTTAATGCTTTTAAATGAGCCATTATAATTTTAATAGTTCGACTTACGCGATTACATAATTGGTAATCAAATAGAAACTTATACTTTAATCAAGTATGTGCACTACAAAATTATTTTATTTTAAATTAACAATAATTGTATACGAGTAAGTCCATTTTGTAAGTTTTTATTGCTAATACGAGCCGCGGGGTGCCTACTTATTTTCTTTTGGGAGTTTACGGAAAGTTTGAAAGAGCCTTAAAATATACGCCTCGTTTAAATTTTCTGATATTTTGATAATTTATATCAATGCTTTAGTTATCCTAGTTTTATTTTTTATACCAATTTATTCAAATAAAACTTTCTAAACAAACTACCTTTTCACTATTGCAAAGTGGAATTTGTAGCAATCTCTCTCGTCATAGGAGCACAATGATACATACAGCGGAGCAGATAGATACAGTATGGGGCACATAGGTACATACTTTAAATAAAGCATTTTTTTGGGTACTTAATGATATTGATTACATTCAACACCTACACAAAATGCGCGAAATATTATTCTAGTGAATTACACACTAATAGAGACATCTAATGGCTTATAAGAAAACCACATGTAGTACATAACTACATTCATTCAATTAATTTTTTTTTATAATTTTAATTTTTTTTAAATTATTTGTATCTTATTAATTTGTATGTTGCTTGTTTTATACGGTAGAAACAACAAAAAAGATACGCTATCTACCATCATTAAACTTGACCATATTGTTATTCGGAAGGCAGTCGAATTGGCCTCTCTTCGGAACTTAGTAATTAGGTAATTACTAATTAGACCGAGTAACAAGGGTAGACAAACTGATAAAATCTTATCAATGCCATCACCACCTTTTTCCTTACCCCTTAAAGTCGTTAATAAATCATTTCCTAAACTCCAAACTCACCTGCTACATTTAATAAATCCCCTATCGTCGTCATTCGTTAAAATTTGATTGAGTCATTAATGTTTGCATTCTTAATTAATTTAATTGTGACATTAAGTTATGTTTAGAGTGATCTTAAATTGACAGTGATACTATTAAATTAATTTAATTTATTCAAATGTGTTATAGGTATTACTATATATATTAATTTTTACTTCTCCCAACCGAGTCGCTGGCACGCTGGCGTCATCGAGGTGATTGTGTTGTTAATTAAAATTAATTATAATAAACAAGTTTACTATTACTTCTACTATTAGTTCTACCAAAACACGTTAGCTAGTTATTGAAACTTAACGCATCAGGTTCGGATGGAATGAGAAATGCGATTGTGGAGCTGAAACTCGAACTCGGTGACCAACAATTAATAGTTCTTATCTTACTAATATTTAATGTAAAACTAACACGAAAATTTTTGTTCGATATTATTAATTGAAACCCTCCCACCTCTAGAAAAGTAACTGAAATAGTTATTTTACGAGGTTTGCGTGCCGAGCTTTAATGCATGTACTTATTATATAAATATTAAATTATTGTTTTGTTATTAGTTCCAAAGTGAATTTTTCTCATTGTTGTAGCCATTATCAAGTAATATTTCTATAGTTATTTTAGTACCAAGTTGGTTAATGACTATTATTACACAAAATAATAGCGGGCCTGAAGTAGCCATCTTAAGGAACCCCGTCTTAGCTTTTTGATGGGCGTTTTATATGCGTTCATAAAATGTTAAAATGGACTACATATCTGCAGCTCATGGTACGCTTATTTGCTCGGGCTGGAGCATCCTGTATACTTATTTGATTGATAATATTTTTAAGAATTATCATAGAAAGAGAATCCTAGTTGTAATCAAATAAAAATTCCCCCTCACTTATCTATTGTAAAATTTCCGAGAGTAACCGAGCTGATAAGAATTAATCGAATGGGCCTCATTTCGGTACGTAGTTGAAAGGTTGAAAACTGCGTTTTATCGACGATTGTTAGTTAGAAAATAAACAGTTGTGCTGTCAAGATTAAGATAATCTAACAAAAACACTACTTGTTATGAGATACGCAATGTACATCAATTAGTTTTATGGATATTCCAAGTACATCGATAATTATTGAGAATGGAGGTATTTGTTAATTGTTTTTTAATTGTTAATCAACCTTTGGTAACTCACCTTAATGATGACATCCATGTCTAGAAATATACCAAGTCCTTTACCCGAGGGGCTTGTTCTTCAATAAATTTATGGTAAATATCAAGTGCTGTTTTTTCCATCGTAGTTGTACACGTACTATATTCATTCACGGTTGCTTAGTTGCAACGATACGCAAAGTTTGGTGGTTCGTTAAATTCCTATCTCTGGTCTATTTATTTTTTATCGACTCACAATTCAATTTTCAACTTGTTTGAAAGTGTCTTCGCCTTTTTTTGGAATCGAAATAGTAACGAAAGTTTCGTCAATTTTAAATGCCTCACGGTTTACGACGTTAAATAAGCTGTTAAATTTGTTTAGATAAGTTTGAAATAGACGATGCAATAAATTTCTCCGAACTTTGTAGATTTTATCTAGATCGAAATAAATAATTTTATGGGAGTTATTTAATAAAATGATAATTTATGCGCTCAAAATCAAGTTAATATTTCATCGAGTGACATTGTTAATGAAACCAATATGTTCGATTCGTATCTGCTGGACTGGTGTGACGAAACTTTTAATTTCAATGAAATTTGAAGTGGCTTGTTTCATGGCTACTCACATTTTTGTTCCGTAACAAGCATGGTGATTTGAGGTAGAGGTTCTAGGGCTAATTATTATTATAGTTTTAGCATGGTGATAGGTAATTCCGATCCCGGGCCTTATTATTGCAATCTCGGTTAAAATCTTCGACACTTTACTTAACTGAAATTGTCTTGTATTCAAGCCTAAAGAGGATACATGTTGGAATTAGTGTCTCTATAATATGCCAAAATCAGAAATCTTAAAGTTTTCTGTTCAAGGCTGAAAAGCGCGAAAAGGTCGAAAATTATATTATCGACCCATCTACTCACTATTGTCAAAAGAATTTGATAGCCTGTTTTACATCCTAACCTAACCTAACCTTTTTTTTAATGGAGGGGAAACTCTCATGATCACCCTCGCTAGCTTTTTAGCGGAGGTACTGTGGGACTTGACTAGGAAGAGGTCCCAGTCGCTTACCCACTAAAACCCCTCTGGTGTGTACCATTTGGTCGCCCTGCTTAGAACTCATCCGTATTGGATATTACATTAAAGAGGGGCGCGATGGGCTCATCATAGACGGGCTTGGGTGCTTAAGTTAAATTGAGTCGTCGTTCCTCTTGCTGTCATGACCTGACGGAAGTAATTTGTTATCGTGAGTTTGCTCGTTTCTTATTAGGAGTTCCGCAACTATGTGCTTACCCATCTCGCTCACAATACCAGCATCTCTCATTTTATGTTTTTCCTATCTTGAACAGATAGGTACCGAGTATCCCATGCCATGTGAAGGCTTGGGTATTATGGTAATCGAGCCAGGTCCAACTGCAAAAGTACTATTCATGGAGACTATTGATGAAATAAGAAGTCCATCCTCTGGTCTGCTGGTGGGATTTTCTGGATCATTTAGGGAGGGGAGCTAGCTTTCAGCACGTAGACCAGTTGTACACCTAAACGTGGGATGGTTTAAGGAGCATAACTTGCGTGGGGATGCAGCTCTATTGCATTTTTCTTTCTAGTTTAAGTCAAGAGCTCTTAAGGCCTATCTAAACGCAAGGTTTTACTCGACTTTTTGCCATCACAGTTAAAACGTTGCGAGTGGAGTCTAGACGGGCCTTTATACAGCTTTCTGAGGACTTGTATTTTCGTATCAGTTATTGTTGCTCCCCGAATTTTAACTTCTATCAAATTTTTCTCTCTTGAATTACATTATTGTCATGAAAATGCCGGGTAGTGCTTTTTGTTGACATTTTGAAACTCTCATTTGTCGCCGATTCATCGATTATCGATGTTATACAGTTTACGAACTCTAACAGTAATTTGCTGCTAGTTCTCGTTCAGTTAAATATACCTTAATTGTCATCATTTCAGAACTTGTCCTCCAGCTCTACTTACAAGTTTCATTTGTTTTGTTGAATTAGTTTCGAAGTCCCCCTATTCTTGCAGTTCGCTTTATTTGCAAATGAAAATTGTTTAACTGGCCTGTGTAGTAGTAAGGGGGTGGCTACGAGTGGATTAGCTTAGTTTTGCCCTCTGGCTAGAGCGTTTCAACATAAACATGCAGCATTATATTTCTCACTGAAACAACTTGAAATTAAATTCTCGTCGAAAGTTCGTTATTTTGCCTCTATAAGAGTGTGCTTTTGTCCACGTATATTTCATTCAGGCTATAATAGCATGCTTTTGGTATAAGTTTATTAAATTTATAGTACTTTATTATGATTATTAGCCCGATTAAGAATTTCAATAATTGAACGAGATTTCTCTTTAGGCGCGCTATTCTGAAGGAAAATTGAATTTTTACACATCAGAACATAATAATTACAATTCCATTTCAAGCGCGCAGATTGAAGGAGGCGAACCAAAATCAATTATAGTTTGAATGAGATTGTTAAAATTTATTTGTCTAACCACGATGACATCTTTTTTTTCCTGCTTGATTGATTGTTTATAAATATTTAATGTTGTACCTACACTTATCATTTTATACAATCGATGATGAAGCTTCCAACAAACAAAAATTTTAATACAAAATAAGTACATTAGCATTAATATTATAATATATACAGGGCTCGACAATTGTAATTATTTATTTTTAATGCCACATTTTTATCAAAACCTGGCTTTGTTATGTTATGTTTTCAGACTTAATTTTAACGAAAAATACTAATTTAGTAGACCATTGTTGGAAAAAATTCAAATTATAAATAAATCATTATTTTGCATAATCCGTATAACGGGTTCAAAAAGGCACTTGATCTGAAAAGAAGGTAGTCGTGGCTTAACTGCCATGGCGTCATAGCCGACTTGATTCAGTTCTGAGACAGCCTAGATCGATATTTCGATAATATTGCATTTAATGTTCCCAAGTTTTGTTTGCAAGATAAAATAAAAGGCGAGTTTTTCGCACCTGCACGCACGGCCTACTATACTGTTGTAATGTAAAAATGAAATCGTTGTTCGTTACGTGTACGTATACTATGTATAATTTAGCATGTTTACGTGGGGTTTAAATTATTTTTGCATGATTATGTCCAATAAGCTTATCAAGTCGAGTTTGTAATTATTGTACTTATGAAGTAAGATTAGTTTTGCCTTTGGGAAATAGTTGGTAAGGATTATATAGAGACTTTCTGACAAGTGATAAGGGTTGGACAATTTATATGTAACGGTTACACACATAAACGATAAAGATTTCTACTTCAACTGATACTATTCAAAGTTTGATTTATTTAACTTAAATATAAGCGAAAATAGGTTGGCTTTATATAGGCCGTGATGAATATAAATCAAGTTATTTCGATTTCTATGCATGTGGTCGTTGAATATGGAAAGTGGACTATAACTACCTACGGAGATGCTTGTTTTGATCAATTTATTTTTAGTATAAATTATTAATGGTTAAAGGGGTCCGAAATATGTATTGCTTTTTTTCATATTTAACGCTTGAAGACTTTTTTGTACAAATTAAGAAGTAATTTTTTGCGGTTGTCTCCTCTGTCTGTCCGTCTATACCAACACATGCTTGACTGCCTACCTATAAGCATGCATTTTGAGTTTAAGCCGTGTTTAAGTACAGGGATCTTGCTTATCATAAGAGATAGAGACTTGGTTAAATGGAAAAAATGATCCCCGACTTTTGCCTAAATAAAAAAAAAAAAAACTTCACCCTCTCCATTACGTTTCTGAAATATGGCGGAAAATAACAAAATTGGCGTTTTTAAAAGCTTGTATCGATACACAAAGAATGATGAACAAAATTTTTTGGCTTCGTCTGAAAGAACTGACTGAACTGAATTTTGTCATTTTTCGCCAAATTTCAGAAAAGTTATGGAGGGGATAAATTTTGTTTTTTGATTTTATTTAGTCATAAGCCAGGGATCATTTTTGTCCATTTAATCAAGTCTCTATCTCTTATGATAGAAGCGAAATCTCTGCACTTAACACGTTAAAATACATTCTGTATACAGAGTATTCCAAACTTTAAGCACTCCCAATACAATTACGCCAAAAAGTTAAAAATTGCTTGTAATATTTATGAATCGCCCATAAATTTTTTTGGTGACTTATCTCATAAGAATAAAATTCCCAGTTGCTATAACAAATTTATAAACATATTACTATTTATAATAAAAGAAATGTTTCCTTTTCCAATGCTGAGATCAAAACTGATGGCCAAATTTTACCCTTATCAAACGTTATAAGTTATAAGGTTAGAAGTATGGGGTAGAATTTCCTAGATAAGTTTTGAAGTCCACTAAGCTCTAATGAGCACCCAATTTAGGGTCGAGCAGTTTGTGGCAACGTAGCCGTTGATATACTCACTACTCACCCTTGATTTTTGAACCCTCCAATTGGTAAACTATATGCATAGGTACTTAACTTGTTCATTTCTTTTCCAAAAGGTGAAGAAATTGCGCACGTATATAATAGAGGTAAATATTTTTTTATGAACACTGCGAATATTCGAATTTCTAGTCTTTGTTAAAAAGTTTTCGCGATTTGAATAAAAAGGATATCAATTTATTCCGAAAGGAATATTGTACGAGCACATAATAAAGACACTTTTTATCTCTCATTCAAATTCATAATCAGAATTTTTGCCACATGAGAAGTGACGGGAATATTATTTGCATCTGTTTCTAAACATAAAATACAAGCGTGTTCTTCTTCGCTAAAATTTTATTCAAATTAACAACGCCAAGAAGATATTCGATGTCTTTCAGTTGCTTTTATTAAGTTCGAGGGCATCAAAATTTTATTTGCGCGGATAAAGTAGCGAAATTCAGATTTTTATTATTGAAAAAAAAATTTAATATTGTCAAATGTTGAAACTTTTTGAGTGAGGCAGATGTCGGTTCGTTTGGTAATCCGCATCATGGTTAGGTTGTGCTTTGCAGAGAAAGCGGGTGCTGTTTTGAAATCAATACTGCGGGCTATTCCACAGCTCGCGTATATACCCCGAGTTAACAAAGATTCGTAGCAGAAGGGGATGTAAGTTCCATCAAATTAAATGAGCTGTGAGGGCGCAAGGCAACCAGAATCTCATCAGCTATAGCTTACGAACCGACATAGTAACGTATCTGAATCAACGTCAACACTTTTAACCTAATCCGTCTTTTCTACTCAATTATACCGAGATCTTCTATAAACTAACCTATTTTTATCCCCACACATTTCTCTTTATCAAAGTCTGTTGTTGACACATTTGTAATAAAAGTTTAAAATATAGGAGAGGAATTTTAACGAAGTTGACTGAAAGAAGGAAATGCTTTTATTTCATTAATTGCCGCAGGGCGATGTGATTTTGTTTTACCTTTTTTTAAATGTGGATTTATTCTGTTTAGAGAGACATTATTCGCTTCCACATGAACAAAAGCGATTAGAGGTGAAATTTTCAACTAAAATGTAATTCTTCAGAGTTTGTTCTATTTTTTTTATTACCTTTACTTAGGATCTAAATTGGAGCAGCTTTGAAACCGAGAAATAAACTTTTAGGTTTACCTATTGGTTTTTAGTAAACGAAGTTATTGGATGGAGGAGCTTGCGGTGTTTATTTTCTTAAAGCGGATTATTAGTTTATCTTTTTCTGGCGGTTCTAACTGTTTTTTCACCTAATATTATGTCCATAAGACCATCGTTCGCGTCGTTTGTTTCAATAATTATCAATTGCAAATTGATCCTCTTTTCTATCGAAAAATTTTGTTTAGTGATGAAGCATTCACAAACAAAATTGCCGTATGTAGAATGATAATAATCCTCAAGAGGCTCCTCAGGTTCCACTACATCCTGAAAAATGTACTGTTTGGTGTGGTTTACATGCTGGAGGCATCATTGCCCCTTCTTTTTTTAAAACGAAGACAAAGCGAATGTTATAGTCAATGGCGATTGTTACAGAACCATGATGAACGATTATTTGTATCCAAATTGACTGAAATCAACCTGGAAGACTTTTAGTTTCAGCAAGATGGAGCTACGTAACATACCGCGATCCAAGGAATTAATTTATTGAACGGCTAATTTCGTGACAACATAATTTCAAGAAATGTTCCAGTGAATTGGCTCCCACGGTTGTGTGATTTAACACCATTGGACTATTTTCTATAGAGATATGTCACTGGTTTATGCTGATAAACCGGTACTCATAGCTACTGCCTGTTTAGTTCGTTTCTATTTCTGCCCAATGTTGTCCCAATGGTAATTCATTTGAGTGTGAGTTATTGGATTTTATGGAATATTTTCGTTTAAACGAGCACTATGACCACACACCACTTGTCCCTTTTCATTTCATTTCCTATGCATGGAGACATACATCGTCCGCTTCTTTTTCTGCCTGCCTGCCTATCCTTTTTTCCAGACCCGGCCTTTTGCCAAAATTTCTATAACAGTTTAACCCGGAAAAATGATAAAATCGACCGATGCCAAATAGTATTTATGTTCGGCTGCTTATTTTTGTCGTTCGCACAAAGTTGTTTTTTACGTTAATTCATTTTTTCTTAATTGAGCGGCCACGGTTTGAAAGAAACCAATTACCCGCTGCGAATTTTATAAATAAACTTATTTAATAGTCGATCTAATAGCGGCTGCAATCAAACTTTTAGAAAATGAAAATATGTGGCCAATTTATATCCATTTTGTCGAGAATAAATTGCTCGACCTCCGAGTTTATTGAATATACGTCGTCTATTTATTTAAAGGGCTTCAAATTTTCAATGTTTTTTGACGTATCGGAAGGAAATGTATTAAATAATTTTATTCAATCGTAACTTGGAGAAGTTGGAATTATTTTTCCCGACCTGTATTGTTAACCTCTTGTTAAATTCACATTTTATGGAGCGAACATGGTCGGTAGTCGATAGTCGTAATTTATTTGCTCCAAGCTATTGTCGGTGTCGGCTTTCCTTCGTGATCGAAATGCTTACGTACTAGAGAAGCTTAATAAAATATCTAATCTTGAAATATCTATTACTATTATAAAACTTAAGTAGGTGTTTCAAGTGCCTAATGATGCGACGAGTATAATTTATTTCTTTTTAAAATACCAATAAGTGCGTGAATTATTTTAATTTGCATAATTAACATCGCAATTCTTCCAAATTAATTCTCCACAAGAAAATGGTTTGTTGCGGAACCATTGATTTGTTGCCAGTAGCCGCGTATTTGATTATAATTGCGCGGAAACTATTAAATACGTTCGCTCCACTCAAATCAAATAGACTTTTTGAGTTGATTTTTTGAGAGCTTTATTGCCTTGTAGCGAACAACAGAAGGAAAAGCGGCTTTCGAATTGATTTGTATTCTTTATCTTAACTTGGTTGGACAAAAATTGTTTCTATATACCATCTATTTATTATGGCATCATGTATCATGTCTTCTATTAGATTGATAGAGTTAAAGTGATAAGAATTGTATAAAACGTGCTACGAAACCATTTCTATTTGATGTCAAATTGCAGAATAAAACCGATCGCATCTAGAGAATTCCTGATGATATCTCTACGTCTCTGATGTCACTTGGGAAATTCGCTTCTTTATAAAGCCTTATCTTTGCTTATCGATTTTTTATATAAAATCATTTTCATGTTTTACGCGACTCTTTTTGTTTTGAAAATTTTTTATGCTTTTTATATGTCAATTTTGGCAAGCAATATAACAGTTTTTACTCGACAACCATTGCCAAAAATATTTGGGCGAGAATTATTCGCTACATCATCAATCGTTTTGAATCGACAGACAAATGGGCGTACTTTTCAAAGTGTTACAATCTGTTAGACTAATTGCAACTTTTACAATTTAAACAATCGACGCATTTTATTTTTTGGGCAAAATCCACTTTACGAATTTGGAGTTATTTCAGTGAACAATTTAAAAAATACTCGAACCTATCCGTTTTATTTCAATTCACTAAAAAAGCAAAGTGCAGACTCGATAAAAATTCAAGTATTTTCGTGTAATTTTGAACAATTTCATCTTTTTAGTTTAAGAGAGTTTGCAGTTTCAATTGCTCTCTACTTTTCGCTACTGTTTTCTTTAACCCAAAATTATTTCGAAATAAAAAAGCACATTTAAATAGCACAAATTTGGAAGTCAAATTTATATATTTTCAGTTCACTTACTCGAAATGGTTTATTTAAATGGATTCGTTACAGCAATTAGTTCCAGGCGATCCGTTTTAAATAATTTGTTTTATAAAACGGATCTAAACGGTTATATTCATTATTTCCTCCTTTTTTTTTTATTAATTAGTATGCAAATTTTATTAATTTGATTCGTTTCGTCGACATTAAATTAAATTTCGTTTTTGTTTGCAGGAGGTGACAGATGTTTGTATAGGAACTAGTGTCGGCACAATTACGGAACCGGATTGTTTAGGACCATGCGAACCTGGCACTAGTGTGACGCTCGAGGGCATCGTCTGGCATGAGACTGAAGGAGGTGATTATCTCGACACTTTTTTTTATCTGTAAATTTGAAGTCCAATATGTAAATTATTCCTTTCTTTCTTACAGGTGTACTGGTAGTAAATGTTACATGGAGAGGTAAAACTTACGTGGGGACTCTCCTAGACTGCACGCGACATGACTGGGCACCTCCAAGGTAATCGATTAAATCTCCCGTTTAAAAAAAAACGTTTTTAATGATCTAATTTTAGATTCTGTGATTCCCCTACGAGTGATCTGGATTCTCGGACTCCTAAAGGACGAGGTAAGAGAGGACGCGCCGCTGGTGCATCACCCAGCACTGATCTTAGCAACTTCACAGAGACTCGATCATCGGTACACAGTAAACTGCGCAACGGTGGTATAAAGGGTCGTAGAGGAGCAGCCAACGGTTCTGGTTCGTCTACAGCTCCGTCGTCTCCTACTCCTTTTGTACCTCCACGCCCAGAACCCAATAATAAAAGAAAAAGTCGTCCCGCAGAAGAAGAACCCGAAAAGAGCGTCAACGGTGCTAAGAAAGCGAAAGTTGCGGCCCCTGTTTCTAATCCTAATTCTTATAGTGGAAGTCCGCCTCCTTCTCCGATCCTTTTGGAATGTCCAGAACCAAACTGTTCGAAAAAATATAAACATATCAACGGACTGAAATATCATCAGTCTCACGCTCACGGGTCGGCCGATGACGACGATACCAAAGATATTACGTCGATGTCTGAAAATGATGAATCAAATATCGAATCTCCGAGTCCCGTAACTCCCGTTAAATCTCCGGATAAAAGTCAAGATAGTCCTTTGACGCCGCAAAAGAAAGAGAGCGAACTTCCATTAGTTTTAAGAGGCAGCGGCTTATTAGAAGTTCCCAGTCAGCCGGGAACTCCTCGCAGCACTCCACCATCCCCAGAGACGCCACAAAGTCTTCAAGATATGACCTCGTCGGTAGATTCGCCTTCGGCACCTATTGTGGAATCTAAAAGTGTAGTTAAACCTGGCGTATTGCGTTACAACTCTGAAGAATTTCCAATGGGCGTTTTTGGTGCAAGTAAACCTCATTCTACAGGTTTGTGTAAATTCTTTTTACCATTATTAATACGTACCAAAATTGTTTATCTTTGATATAAAAACTTCAAAACTAAAAATTGGAACCAAATTAATTTGTAGAATAAAACAAAGTTTTTGTTTTTCAGGCTCGACTCTTCCTCCTTCCACGGCACTATCAACAGTACGGTCGATCGTGTCGATAGCTACAGATTCAAATAATTTAGCGCAAACCGATTCTGCAGTTCAGCTTCCTTCGTTTTCTAATCAACTGCAAGCTCAAAATATAGCAAATTCTAATTTTGATCAAGCGCCTACGCTCTTAATTCCTACCCAAAATTCTCAAAGCACATCTCAGTTGTCTCCTAGCGAACCAGAAAGTCCTTCATCTAAAGTTCAATTTAAAGTTAAGCCTACTTCTGCGCTACTTGCGGACGATAAAAAAGATAGAAATAAAGTTAATTTCAAGAAAAAGAGTAGAAAGTCTCCAGCGGGAAGTCCACATCCTCCTCAGAACGAGCAACCCGTTTTTGGAATCGAGACGTCCGGAAGAGACGAAGTGCAAAGCCCCGCTTATTCCGATATATCCGACGATGGAGCACCCATTATAGAACCTGACCTAGGAGATAAGAGCAAAAGCTCTGATAAAAAGACTGAATCTGGACAACCGTTGTCTCATTTAGGCCAATATGGCATGTACCCATTTTACGGACAGCCCCCTTATATGATACCGTCTGTACAACAACAAACACAACAGACTGATCCCAAATTAAAAGAACAGGAAAAGGTAATCGATAAATCGACCGAGAAGGAGATTAAAAAGGAAAGCTCGGATTATCAACAGAAAGTCATTCAACAGTATCATTATAATCCTTACGGATATATGCCGGGATATCCGTATAACATGGATCCTAGTTTTAATTCTGTACCTATGGTACCCGAAGATAAAATTAAAGAAGAACGCTTAAAAGAAACTCCGAGCCCCGCGGAACATTCTAATCTTACAAAAACTAGTGCTCCTATTCCAAATCCCATACAAGTACCCACACCAGGTAAAATGAAAAACGAAATTTCGCTTAAAGAAAAGCAGTTGAGCGAGAACCATCAAATATTAAAAGAAAGCATAGAAATTAAAAGTCAAATGAGCCCTTACATGTATTCGAGACAACAGCAGTCTCAGCAACGCGAAGAAGATGTGCGACGCTTTTATGTTTACCCAGATCAAAGACGTAAAGAAGTAGAACACAAAAGTACTCCTAGTAAAGTTTCCCAATCTCAAGTTTCTAGTATGAAACAAAAAGAAAAAATGGAAGAGAAAAAAGAAAAGGAAATTAAACACGAAGGTGTGAAACCTACGATGGAAACTCAGGGCCCACCACCTCCTCCGACGTCTCAGTACGCGTATATTCACCCAAGTTACATGCAGTCGACGCATTATGGTGCTTTACCTTTCGACCCGAATCACCCCATGTATCGCGGCATCATGGTACCTGGCCCTTATAGTGGCAACCCATACCTTCACCCTCAAATGCCTCGATATCACGCACCCGAAGACCTCTCTCGACCTCCCCCACCTAAAGCATTGGATATGTTACAACACCACGCGCAATATTATCCATCTCATAAAATTCACGAACTACAAGAAAGAGCAATTAAATCCCCAACTCCTAAAGCTACGTCGGCTACTGCGAGTCCGTCTGGAGCAAATAATACCTCTTCGAGCGGACCACCGCAAACTCAAATGTCCGGTTGTCCTACTTCCCAACCTAGCGGTACAATTTCGACGGGCGGCAAACAAACTCCCGGCGATAACAAAGAATCACGGTCGCCTCCTCCACAACGACATGTACATACTCATCATCATACGCACGTAGGACTCGGATATCCTATGTATCCCGCTCCTTATGGAGGTGAGTAACTTACGTCCAAGTTATTCGTTTTATTTACATATATTTGTAGGATTAAAAAACTAGTCGAATTGGACATTTTTGGGAAAACAAAAAACTTTAACTAGGTAGGATAGATGCAAATTCTGTTAAACTTTTTGAAGCAAACTATTTTGAATTATTGTAAATGAGTATATTAAGGCGAATCAGGATGACCCAGTTAGTGAGATTATGGGATAACATATGGCGTGAAATTTATTTGGCTGTTTTTAAGGCAAACTAAATAGAATTTTTTAAGTTTGATTCCACCGAATGCATGTGAGGACCAATTTCTTAACGATAGGACTTTGTTTTTATTTGGACAAATAACGCTTGAAACATGTGAGGAAGCAGTATATTATTGTTCTTCGTCGGAGTGTCTGAGTGAAAAATTAACTGAAATGAAAAATGTTACCAAACTTAAGTACTCGAGAGCTTCAGCGCAGTTTGAAATAACATTCTAAGTGAAGTTATAATTGATTGGCTGATTTTTTGGTGTCATTTTAAGCCTGGTACTCCACCACGAAGAGCCGATTCTACTTTACTCACTTAAACCAACCTCAACGGTACACCTTAAGCTAACCGTAAACTCAGTTTGTGCAATTTTCCCTTAAGCCTTACAGGACAACAGATGCACAAATACTGCTAGAATAATTTTGCACGAACTCGTGTACGTGTGTAATTTGAGCTACCGCTGTTCATGTTAGCGAGGTCCCGATTCGCCTTAATAAAATTTTTGAACTAAACCGATTTACACTCATTTTAAAGACTGTTAGATTTTTAAATCAGTGGATTTATTATTCGATGTAAATTGGGTCTATTTATATTTTACAATCATCACTCTAAGCCGAGTTCGAGCCTTAATTCACCAACATTTGTTATTGTCCTTCGTGGAATAACCGAGTCAAAATTAATGAAAATTAGCCCAATTTTAAATCTGTTGGTTTGTGAACTAGGGCGAAATTTAGATATGACTTGTAATTTGCAGTAAAAAAAGTAATATTTTTTTATATCTTTTCAGCCGCAGTATTAGCGAGTCAACAAGCAGCTGCGGTTACTGTGATTAACCCTTACCCTCCTAAGTGATAAAATATTAAATTCTAGAGCTCTGCAAGTGTTGTAGTGACTCATGCATTCCATAGTCAGTGTCTTGTCATTAGTGCGCACCGCCATTGTAACCCAATGACTTTATTTCTAGATCCATGGCTGTTTTGCAATGCAAACGTGTTGTAAATGATTTATTTTATTGTAAATAGTGTAAAGGCTATTGTCTTGAAAGTCATAGATAATAATTATTGTAGTAGACTGAAAAATTATGCCTGGTAGGTACTGTGTATTTTTTAATGTAAATTTTTGTCATCGGTAATTATTAAAATTTGTAATAATTTTAACTTTATTTCTAATTCCAGTTTTAGTGGAATAAGTATTTAAGGTTGCAGTCTGTACACGTTGTAATATTCTGTACATAAACGAAACCATACACTCAAAAATCTCTTTACATTTTACATAAATTTTTTAAGTAATAATAGAAGAGATATCCTTACACTAAAAAATTGTTTTTACGATTCTGACCTTTTTCGTTAGTCTCATATTTATCTACAAAATTATAGTAATTTTTTTGTAATGGAAAGTTGTATTTTTTAGTGAAAGGGTATGCGGGATTAATTTTAAATTAGTAATTATTTTTTTATAAGAAATTCGTCTTTAACTTTTAAGATCGTTCTTTTCTAATTAATTGTGTATTAGGTAAAAACACGTGAAAATTAACGTGCGTCATTACGAATGTTAGACAACATTTGAAAATTACTTACTGTACAGGCTTCAAAAAGCTTACGTATTATTGCTTTTTTGAAGTGACAAAACGTTTTTGTTAATAAATTTCTTACATATTTGTGTTCGTTTATTTTTGTCATGTATTGTTTTTACGTGGGCAAAATTCTAACCATTTTTGTGTCTTAATAAATTAACATCTTTTATTTTGTACTAAAGTAGCCTGGAATCTGGAATCCCTAATCCTGAAATGACTTGTGTGAAATAATACTAAAAAGGTGGCTACAATCCGGTTACTGAATCTGTAGATCAATAAAAGACCCTGTAAAATCTACTCTGGTATGAGCAATACTTTTAAACCTGAAGTAAGTTTCACAGCAGAGAAGAATGATTTGAATAAATTTGAAAGGACTTCCTTCACCGTTCACTGTTTTATACCATGGCTGTCTCTCGGAGACAGCATGTGCATATAATCGGCACATGATCCCTACAGATTCAGTAGTCTGAGTATAGTTAACCCGGCATCCAAGAGGAGAAGATTTATAACGAGATTCGACAGGTCCAACCCCAACCTCAACTTAAAATAATCTTTTTCGTATAGTAGATCTATAATTAAAATTTTTGAAAAACTTAAGTTATTTATGTTTTGAGACATTTTACTACTCTGTAAAACAAAATTTATTTTCATAAGCTTTCAATATGCATTATAACCCATGCAAGTTAGAAATAGGACACTTGCTAAGGAAATAATTGCTGGAAGCTCCTGCCTCAATAATATTTCTAACTTGTGAAGTGTGGCAGTCCAAGCGCCGCTTCAAAACCATACTACAATATTATTCTCTTGACTGCAGTTTTTGGAGTAATATGTAGAATAATGTGTAATTGAAAGCTACTGGAACCCTGTATTCATTTGGAGCAAACTTCGAATTTGGGTTTGCCGTACCTTACATGTCGGATGCCGAGTTAAGACTTAGCTAGTTGATAATTTTGAGCACATTAGAATATGTCTTCATTTTTGTAGCGGCCTAAAGTTATTAGTATAAAGCACGATAGGTAATCAACGCATATTATGGACGGGGGTTGGAGCGAGTCACATTAGATCGTATCAACGAATCGCTTGATAGGCGAATTGTTTCGCGTGATGCGATGAGATTTGACCCGACCCGTCGAAGAACTAGAACTAGAAATCATTAAATATTTTCTATGATATTTTAAGATATTGAAAGAATTTTCTTTCATCTTCAAATTAATTTTTAAAAAGAGTGAAATTCGCCAAATAACATTTGGTTCTGCTGCGGTCCTGTACACGTTAGTATGCATTATCCTATATGCATTATTGCAGTGCGATGCTCTGCGGCCCGGTCGTTTTAATGTGCGCTTACTTGAAGAGGGTATTAAAATTAATGATACCCTTTGTAATGAAATTTTAAATGTCATAGATACAATAGTATACTCTGAAATGATTATAGAAAGTGATACATTCTCGGACGATGGAAAAATTGTTAGATATGGTTTTAAACTTTTTCTGCGAGTTGCAAATACTAGTTAGTACATACGCATATGGAAACGAAAATTATATCGGGAATCACTAGTCTGAAATCTCCCGAGGCGTAGTCGGGTGACTTAACCCAATCTTTTTTTGCTGACCACCCATTGTATCTTCAATTAAATAAAGCTTTATGTTCACTGCATTGTTTTAAAGGTGTCTCAAGTGGAATTTTTTGGAAAATCGTTGATTTTAGGATGTGTAGTGGACAAGTGGACATTGAGCTATATTCAAATAACCGACCATAAAAGGGTGGAATTTAGAAAACTGGCTTATAACAGTTTTTTAAAAAGTTAGAAATAGAAAGCTGGAAACGGTGCAAGTACTATCATTGAAACTCGATAGCTCTGAATGCTTTGAAATACGAACTTTTGGGACCTCATTATTAACCAAGGCAACTTTGGTAATTGAAGAAAGGGCAATTCTAATTTTTTTAACTGCGCTGAAAAATGCAAAAATAATAACATGTTTTTATTTTGTCTTCATACCATTTATAAATGGAAGTCGAATAACTTTCTAACACTACAATTTTTTTGGCATTTTAATTCGTTAATGAATGTTACCTCAATTAGCAGAAAAATAAAACTGCGAATGATTTTCATAACAAGAAACACACAAACATTCGAAAGTAAGTTATGAAGAATGCTATGAAGCTTAGTCTATCGATTAGCTTAGCAAATAGGATCCAATCTTTTGATACGCTATTGTCAATAGTGGTTTCCGATGAAATTATATTCGCGCCGTCTTCTTCCCCTTTAGCTGTGGCAACGTTCTGAAAAATTTGTATTTCTTAAAAATATTTTAATTTAAATTTTTAAGTGATTTCTGCATTTCCTGGTGTATCTTAAGGCTCCAAGTACAATTTTAATTGACACTCGGTATATATGGGTACACTACACAGTTTCAATGATCTCTACATTATTCTTTATTTGATACACATTGTAGGTGTGAATAGTTTAGAGCTAATGGATTTTGTAGTTATTCTAGTTCCTCTAAGAACTACCTAAAAATACTCGAAAAAATGCATTATCTCTCCGACTAGAAGGAAAACTAGTAATTAATAGATTTACCCTTAAATTAGCGTTGTATAGCAGAAATATTTGTCCAGGTTTGTTTTTGAGTATCACCCCCACTACTGTTGACATCCAGTCGGGGCAAGCTTCATTTGATGATACCATACCTTTCAGAGCAACCGTAAGAACGAGAGAAAATGTACACAGCAGAATCGAATCACGTGCGTATACAACTAAAAATAAATTATTGAATAAATTGATTATTTAAAAAAATAAACGTTACTTATAAGTGGTGGGTTGTCTCCGGTCGATGGTAACTCATAAGTTACCATTTGTACGTAGAGGAAATGACATATCAAATTGCAGTATGCCAAACACAGCCTATCGAAATTTGCAGGATTCATCCATAATGTAGTCAAAGTGGTGATTATGACGACTGAAAAAATAAAATGAGTAGGTAGGTATTAAATTAAACCCAAACAGCGAACTTACCTATTGCTGGAATTATAATTAGTGCCGCGTACGAAGCAGAGTGTCTTTCAATTTGAAAATTATAATTAATGGAAGGAAACGAATTATTAGGACAACACTTGAAAATTCCGGGACTTTTCTTAACTTCCACCGTGAGTAATTTCCATTCTCCATTAGGTACGTAATCCTCTAATGTTACACCCTGAAGTGGTTTAGGCGGTATGTTGAAATTAACTTCTTCGCCACTATGTATCCACGACCCAAATCTCACCGAACAGTTTTGTTTATCGAAAGGATATTTGCTTAAATCTGGTAGGCATAACGCGTCGTGTCGATTTGGAGTTACGCATATAACAAGTCCTTGTTTCGTTACTAAACAGTTGACGGTGGTGGATACGGCGCTCGGATCTCCAGATTCGGAATTTCTGAAACAGTCGTGTTGTTGAAAAGAGACTTTGATGCAGGCAAATTAGTACCTGTTGTATATTGAAAGATCAGGAATCCAGATATCGTTAGTCGATAAATGGATCTGCGAGATATTGTTGTATTTAGACGGATCCCAAGTTAAGTGAGCGTCTTTCCAAACCTAAACCATTTTAATTTATTATTTTTTGTTTCAGCTATTGTAAGTAATATTTACCAAGGCTAGCCAGTTGTTGAGTGAAATGGTGTTGGAATGCATTTCCTATTGAATAAAGTATTAAACGAAGAATCGAAATCTACGTAGACTTACATAAGAAAAAGATTTAAGAACCATCTTGATAGTGACATTTGTAATATTTAACTGATCAGCTACTGGACGCATCGTTTTGTCGTAATCGCATAAAAGATCTTTCTTCAAACGTACTACTGGCAAATTGGAGACTTTCTTAGTGCACTCATCGTCTCCACTGCAGTTCTTTAGTGCTAAGAAAAATAAATTTATTTCGATTGTTGTGAATGCCTAAGTGGTTATTGAACGTGTTGGTTTTATAGAAGCAAAATTGTTGAAAGTATAACATTTAAATATGCTAAACAGTTAGGTATAGTGATATAATGGGAAATGATTCTGTGGTGTGTAAAATTGAATAACACAAAAATACGTACTTATAGCCAAAATAATACACAGAGAAGTTAACACTCTCATTGTCACAACTTTAATACTGCCTTTCAAAAGTTTTGTCTTTCATTGCCTGTTTTACAGATCGCAACTTGAAACTTTACAACGGTTTTACGCCCCTTTTGTATCAAAGATAAATGTTGATTTATTTATAGATTCTTTATTAGTTTGGCCTTATTAATTATTTTTTAATTACCGGTAGGTATCTACCCTATAACTATACAGGGTGAGTTTATGTCGATGGTCTATTAGAATTATGTGGAGTGCTGTGTAGGTAGAATACCATTGCTACCACACTGTCTAAAAATCTGGAGCCTATCTTCAACTATAGACAAAAATATTACAGTGTACCTAGTGAACACCCCTCTGAAAGAAAGGTGAAATTAGAGTCATAATTTGACCCTTAAACCTTTAATAATAACTTATACTTAATAAAGGGTGTCCCAAAACCCAAAATTCAAGCAAGAAGTACTTTTTATAGACAACACAGGTTTATACTTCATAAAGTATACATTAAAGGGTTATGTATATATGGAATAGCATATCGCGGGTAAATTTAGCCTCCACGGCTTTTCTGGCACATACCCACATACGCACTCTTTTGTTGAAATTTGCCATGGACGTTTTGCATAAATGGGGGTAGGCTTGTTGGCATAAATCTTAGACTTCAAAAAACCCACAGAAAAAAGTCCAACAGCGACCAGGAAATGATTCATGCAGTAATTGAATTATTTCTTGAGCTGTATGGCATGTGGCACCGTCTTGTTGAAACTACATGTCGTCCACATTCTTATCTTGAAATTTAGGTACAAAAAACTGGATTATCATGTCGCGATAGCGAGCACCACTATAACTGTTATTGCCTCATTGCCTGACAGTCTGACCAGCAGTATTCCGATGATGTCTCCAGCCTAAAATCTCAATCAAACACTCTCTCGTGGATGTTATGGACCCTAAATGCGACAACTTTGTCGATTAACCATCATCAAGATGAAAATGAGTCTTATCGCTGAAGACGATTTTGTTTGAGAAATCAGCATCCACGCACAAGACGTTGCCACATGCCATATTATATACAGCCCGCGAAACAATTCAATTACTGCATAAATCATTTGGACTTTTTTCTTTAAGTGTTTTACCACTTACTCCTTGAAGGAGGAAATTGAGCGCGCAAATTTCAACAAAAGAGTACGTATGTGCCAGCAAAACCGTGGATTTTAATTTACGCGATATGCTATTCCATACATAACCCTATACTCCTACACTGTATTCTTCATGAATCAATAAAAAACTTAAGAATTTCACAAATTATAAACCTGTGTGTGTTTTCTATCAAAATTACTTATTGCGTGAATTTTGGGACACCCTTTATAATAACTTGCAATCAAAATAAAAGTTTGACTTACGCCGCCGCTCCAATACAAGTCAGAATCATTGGATCAATAAGAGCCTAAGAAAAACAAAATGAACGAGAAGAGACCTGTGATGTTCAGCCGAGCACCACTAATCACTTCAAAAGGAATAATAATTAGTGGGTAAACGTTCTCTGAGGTTAACCTAAAAACGTGCATCGTTTCCGTTTGTTTTAAAGTACTCATGGACCCATTGTTTAGTTGTTTCAGATCTGATCGAAGAAGGAAGTATAGGTATAGGGCCTGTATCAAGATTTAAACTCCTTTTCTGATCTTAAGGCGGCTACAGACATAAAAAGTTGACAAATACCAAATGTTTGAGGATCGGCAAACTAAATTTGATTTGCTATTTGTAAAATTACGAGCATACATCTACACACATACGGATACTTGGCAAATTACAAATCAAAATGGGAACTTCAAACGTTCTGTGTAGTTTGCTCAATAAGGCGGCTACAGACATGTGGAGTTTGGCGAATTACGAAATTACAAGTAAAAACGGGAACTTCAAATGTTTTGCATGCATATACGTTGCTTAGTTTATTCAACAACATGGACGTAGAAATTGCAGCTGCTGCTTTGGTTGTTATAAGTAGTGGATTACTGTTATTAAAGAAAAAGCGAAATAAGAAGAAGATAGGAGTTCTGCAAAGTCAACGCATGTGTGTATCGGTGACAAGTTTGCCATTTCACGAATATTCGTCTCCTTTGAGTTGTGTTATTTACCGACAACCGACGGGAAAGTGTTTGCTATTTGGCAAATACAAAACGTTTGCTTATTTTCATATGTGTGTATCTAAGGTATTTGTCAAATGGCAAACATTTGCTATTTGGAATTCGTCAAACTCTACATGTACGTAGCCGCCTTTACGTGTGCTCACATTTAGGTGCTTCTGCTTTGCTTTGTAAGTCCATTTTACAAAAAATAATGTTGATACTTTGATCGATTTAAGCCCCAGAGGGTATACCTACAGATTGGGTATTATGGAGTATGTATTTAAAAGTAAAGAAGAAGATTGTTCATATTGCAATATTTAATTTTTTTCGGTACATTAATATCAATATCTACAATAAATATTATATAAATAATTTATTAATATTTTTCCAGTCTAGTGCTACGTACATAATAATAGGTACATTTAATAAATTGGAGCATTATCATTTTTAATAAACAAGTATTTGTGCTTATACAGTCTTTTAATTAATACTGTACATAAATTAAGAAGGCATTAGCATTAAATAATAATTTAAAAAATAAAGTCAATGTATAGTAAAATATTTCTAACATAACAATTAACTTTTTAAATAATTAACTTTTGACTAAAAACAGGCTTATAAATATTTAAAAAATTTGGTAAAAATTGCTAACAAGAAGTTAAAAGAATAAAAATTATACATATAGGTACATATACAAAAATGGGTTGACTACTGTTTTGTGTTTGAATATACAATATACTATTACAATGCACGATATGTTTGAATAAATAAACTCATTCCAGGCACAATTTTTCAATTATTTTTTTAATGAATTTAATAACGGCTCATTGAAAAACGCACCCAGTGAGAGTTAAATTTTGGTACAATACAATAAAAGCACAACAAATTGGTTTATACTTTCGTGTTTTTTTATAGTATTTATTATATATTTTTTGATAAGCTTGATTTATTGATAAATAAAAATGCAGAGCTTTAATTATATTTGCTCGATGCAAACGAGTTTAAATAACCATTATAGTAGGTAGGTAAGGTTTGTTACACCGCAATAAAAAGGGAACTTTTTTCAGCCACAAGCAAAGTCTACGATTCGGCTGGAGGAGAAGAATTTTATAGAAACCGTGGTATTAAACGAGCAGTCAATTTAAGAGTCAAGTCCTCGAGCGCTACAGATATCACTCGTAGTGTAAAGTGTAAGATACCTACTACTTACGATGACGTATGCTAGCAAATCGAATATCATTTGATTCAATCGCCCGAGGACTTGAATTTTAACTAGATTGCTCGTACATGCAGCACACAGTGATATTATAAGAAAATATCGACGCATATTTACTGATTTGGATCGGAATTATGGTTTAGCGCCCGTTCAGACACGGCGGAAACCGCGCGGGATGAATCCACTCGGATTCCGCGCGGTTACTTATTTACATTAGCTGATATGGACTTATTTAGACACATCCGCGTGGCAGCCGCAACTCAACCGCAGGAAAACAGATCCGCGCGGTTACCTATGAGGAATTCTAACGTAGTCGTGGTAATTTTATCAGCATTCGCAAATAATTAAAGAATTTTGACTCAAATTGTCGTAATTTGCGTCACAACGAGGCAAAGCCGATTGCGTAGTGCACCTAATACTGCATTTTCCTTTTTTATAAATAACCACAACCACATTGCCTCTTCAACTTCTATTTTGAGACAATAAGCTGGTCCCTGTCTGGCATATCCGCACGTAAACCGCCGGCTGTCTGAACACAGTAATTTCTGCGGTTCAAACCGCGCGGTTTCCGCCGTGTCTGAACGGACTCTTACTTTAGAAAGGCAATTGTGAAAATTGGTTTAAGTTCGTTTACAAGACGTGGTATAAATAAAATAAATAAAAATATGTAATAAGCAAGTATAAAACCCAACAAATATATTTAGTAACCGAATTTTTAAATTAATAATATTTAAGAATTATAATAAATTAAATACTTTAATAAATAACAAAACGCCGCGAACACGTTAAGTTCATTAATTACAATTAAATACAATATTTATAATAATTAAAATTATTACAAGTCGAAGTAGACATACTAAGCGATGAAAACGAAATTGTATCAAGAAGGCTGGAAAATACTGATAAAATGACGCTTTTGATTTTTTCATGCATTAATTTATTTACACGCCTTCTCGATACAATTTCATTTTGGTAACTCTATAAATACCTACAAACTTATAACATTGTTATTCTTGTTATAAATTAAATTGTAACCATTTTAAGAAATACGTTCGTTAAATCGTTTAGTCTTTCATTATTTTAAAAAGTGTGCGCTTATTTTCGGTATAATACATATCTTTGGTTTTGTTACATTTGTTTGATTTACCTTCTAGTTATGTGAAGGTGGAATTTATCTGGAAGAAAAAAATGAACGTTACTTAACTGCCAAATGCTAATTTTTCTACTGTAAGGTGAAGTCGTGTCTAGTTATTTGAAAACTTTTGGGAAAAAGAGTAAATAACAACTGTTTGTTTCAAAAGGTTGTAAAAACTTGGAACCTATACTTTGTTCAGTCAACAGAGTCAGCTAAGTCACGCCCCTACTAGTTTATGATTGGACAAACCAATGAGCGCAACAACCAGTTTTACACGATACAAATGTATTTATACAAGCGCGCCAAGTTCAAATAATTGTACAAAAGTGAAAATCAAGTTTTAGAGTGTTAAAATTATGTAATAAGCAAGAACACAAATGGTCTTTATTTATACGTAACAACAAAAATTATGAGGACTCTAGTAAATGTTGGTCAAAATTATATTTATGTGAGTGTTGTAAACCAGATTTTTAGAATTTGACCAATAGAAAAATTCTATTCCATGTCACTCGCTTTTTGGGGGGCGTGGCTTGACTGCCTCTGTTCGATGAACAAAGATTAGTATAAGTAATAACTGCCGAACGAATCCAGACTTCTAAACAGGGTGTTCCATCTGCAAAACAAAACTTGGAGATTTTCCCCAAAACCAGTAGGACTGAATCAAGTATGATGGTCGCTAATACGTTCTATCTATGAAGCGGAATTAACAAACCACGAACTAATAGCAATAGGTCGGTAAGTTATTGAAGCCATTCCTCGGTAAGTTTACTATACGTAATCTTCAGCATGGTGATTTTAAATGTTTCAGATAGTACTTGAGGAAACGCTGCTTTGCACAATAAACTTACGTACATGAAGAATTGCATGAAAAAAACCATTGTCTTCTGGAGTGCTCGATACTTCTGTGCGGGGACTTTAACGAGATGAGAAGGCGACATTTAAGACGGAATTAAAAATAAATACAAGTACCGGGTGTACCTTATGCATGGAAATGTTTAAATACGAGTATCTGCTAAACCAAAGCAAGTGTTAGGAAAAAATATTCTAGATAAAACTTGTCGGAGATAATTACACGTATGTAATGTACGTAAACGCTGGTCTCTCATACCTTCTCAAAATGAGTTTACAATAAATATCAAAAAATGATTTGATAACTGTACGATAATATTAATTACTTACACATTCTCCCGCATATTTAGTTTCAATTATGTATCCTTTTCTACACGCGTCTTGTATCATGTAACACCACGAATGATATGTTTTGTCATTGGTACCACAAATTTGTCCAGACGATCGTCTTAATTTCGGACACCTTTTGGTACAGGTAACGCAGCGCGGCAAACCAGACTTTATATCGTCCAGACATAACTCTTGGTCTCTACACCTAAAATTGTTACAGGTCGCCGATACTGAAATAAACGACACGTAAATAATTAATCGCACCGAGTATTTTGATAAAACCCACTTTTACATTTTCCCTTGTAGGCGACGGGAATTGCTTTGCCTTTTCGACAAGCCGTTTCTTTAAGATGACAAGCGCTCGGATAAGTATTACCATCGGATCCACAAACTTGTCGTCTCGTGGGACTAGCGGGACATTTGCGTGTACAACGAACGCAATGCGGATTCATATTTTGGTCGACGAGGCAATGTTTACCTGACGGACACTTAATTTTATCACAGGAATCTGTAATTAACAATTATCGTAATGGAAAAATCTCAATCGTAGGTAGGTACGCAATTTACTTTGACACGTTCCAAAATAGGCAATCGAAAGACTACCGACTTTTCTCCTACACGCGCGTTTTCGCAACCTACAGAAGGAACGGTAACTTCGCCCATCAGTACCACACACGGGACCTTTAACCTTTGGTTTCTTATTATGACATTTCGTCGAACACACGCATTTCGGACGTCCATTTCTAACGGCGCACGTTTTACCGTGTGTGCAGGCAACGTCGGCGCACGACTCTGTATAAAATAATAAAATAAATTTAGTTAACTATTGAAAGTGTAAATTAACTACCTTTACATGGTAAACAAGGGAGACCGTCCCCGAGACGAGTCCAGAAGAAAATTGTACCTTCGTCGTATTCTTGGGCCGACCACGCTGTCGCAAGGTTTCGATTGTAGCAGCAGTTTTCTTTGGTGCTCGAGTTGCTCAATAATTCTTTACAAAAACCGTTTTTGGCCATTGTCGACCAACACATACCTGCTAAATTAAGAAAAAAAATGTAAAATTATATATCTAATTAAGATTAAGTTATTTTATATTGCCAAACGTATTTGTTGGCAAGCGTTTATTAAAATAATGAAAGGAAATTGACGCTTTTCTCAGAATGAAATATATTTAAAAATTATTACATAAACAAAGTAGGAAATAAGGAGAAGAGACGCGATTTGTTTTGAATGTTGATTCATCCCGTTTTTGCGATGTGAACTCTATTTTCGGCTCAACTGTAATGAAAAATTGCCACGTTCTAGTGCCATTAAGAAGTTATGTGCGTATTATAATTAAAGTCAAGTTATGCATCCCTAAATTATAATTTTTTAAGATACAAATTCATAAACTTGGGTAATATTTGAGTTGACTTATAAGTAGGTACCCCATAATCTAGGTTCTAGGTCAATAAATTAAAAATAATTTTCAAATTTCTTTGTAAGAATAAATTGATAGTTAGGCCGGTCGTCCATTTATACGACATGTCGTATACGACATGTTTGCGACATGTCGTATCATTTTTTAACCAAGAAAACAAGAAATAATTTGTCTGTCAATTGTACGAATCTCAATTAATAAACACAGGTTTAAAAATGATACGACATGTTGCATTCATGTCGTATACGACATGTCGTATAAATGGACGACCGGCCTTAGAAAAACACGTAACTAAATCAAGGCAGTGACCAAAATACACAAAAATTCGGATATCTAAAATTAACACACTCATCTCCACATCCCGCCAACATGCATATTTACACAGATGAGCTCGAAATCATGTCATAGCACACTATCTAAATTGCTTGCAGATGCACTGTGCATAAATACGACAAGTGGTACACCAATTGATGGCATTCTGTGATCAATGTCAGTTCGTTATTTGATAAATACACACACCCGTGACTTAGGAAAGCTCGTGAAATTTTGTAGCCGATATTTTTTTAGGTACTGTTGCCATTTCTAGACCAATATTGCAAAAATTGTATTTGAGCTTTAACCTCTAATGACTTACTTAGAAGAAAACTTTACCAAAAATGGGGGATTTACTTTATGAGGGAGAAAATTATAAACCTCTTCAGATATACAAACGTAACAAAAAAATTTCAGAAACTGTTAAATTATAAGGGTAGTTTTTGAGAATACTATCTCCTATAATTTTAGAAAAAAATATGTTGTTTTAACTAAAATATGGCTTGAACTATTCTTAATAGGGGGATAAACAGAATAAAAATTTGTTACCAGGGTAATAATCTCAGCAGTACCCGACTTAACAAGAAAGACAAAAAATTTAGGAAAAAGTATCTTTATTTCTCTACATAGTCTCATGTTAGCTATACAGGGTGATTCATTAAGGATGGACCAAACGAAGCAGGGCGATAGAGGACCTGGACACGCATCAATTTGACCCCCATGTGTATAATCCGAAACTTGATGGTTCGGGAATTATCATGACTTAAGTGTATTTCCAGAAGAGCCTGATTTTTCCATAGATATTTTGTCATGCTGACTAAACCGTTCTCTAGCTTGATGAAATTTTCCAGAGGTGTAGTCCAATATGGAGCCTATCACACCGTATGTTAGCATCCTCAATGTAACTTGACAATAGTTGGAAAAAAAGAGCTTTCTAAAATTTCATTACAGCAGAAGCACTCTCCCTTATTTTACAACGCTCTTGCAGAAAATTTTGACATGGAAATTTTTTTTGGAACATGTTTTAAAAACTTCTCTGTTCTATTGACAATGTACCCTACAAATTTCATTCATCTAGTCCTATAGCTTCTCATCAAAAAAAATTGTGTTACTAGAAAAAGGCGATGTTTCATGTTCCTTATCGCAATACATTGGAACGATGATGATAGTTTTCAATTGTTGCTAATTGTCAATAATAGTGTCAGAAGTGAAAATACAGGTTTTGTTCATTAGTTTTTCGTGATCAAATCTAGTTACTGTCCTGAGGTTACTGTCTAGAGGTCCTCTATCGCCCTGCTTCGTTTGGTCCATCCTTAATGAATCACCCTGTACTCTTTACCCAGTGATGATATTGAATAGCTTCGATACCCTGTTTATCGTGAGAACCGTCGAGCTCCTCAAAATAGCTATTAACCGCAGACTACACCTCTTCATTGTTGGCAAATGTTTTACCACCGAGTCATTTTTTTCAAATTTGGGAAGAGAAAATAGTCCGAGGGCCAAATCTAGCAAATAGGGTGTGTGAGGAGGCATTTCGATCTTTGATTCATTGATTTTGATCACCGCGATAAAGGACGTATGTACTGGCGCATTAGTCTTTCTTTTTCGCCAAATGCGGTCGTTTTTCTTGCCTTGATTACTCAAACGCTGCAATAAGTTCGCACAATACTTCGCCGTTGACTGCTTTTCATTTTTTGGAAATATTCAATGAAAATTATTCCATGCGCATCTCAAGAAACTAACACCATGACCTTGTCTGCAGATGGAACTGTCTTCGCCTTCTTTGGAGCCGATTTTCCCATTTTACTCCATTGTTTTGACTGTTCGTTCGTCTCCGATGTGAAGTGATGTTTCGTCCATGGTCATGTCATGAATCGACGCAAAACACTCAATCGAAGCATCCTCACGACTCACGACGCTGTAAGTAAACGAAACACCCATCTTGCGTACAGCTTTCTCAAGTCCAAATTTTCAGTCAATATGCGATGTACAGCACGTTTTTGAAATGCCTACCATGTCTGCTAGCTCGTGCACTTTCAGTTGGCGGTCATCCAATACCATTTTGTGGATTTTCTTCGCCATTTCTGGCGTGACCACCTCGTTTGGTCTACCACTGCGATGTTCGTCTTGGCGGCTGATACGGCGGTCTTGTTTAAACTCGACTAGTCAATATTTTATTGTTATAATCGAAGGAGTGGTCTTCCCCAAAGTAGAACCTAGCTTGGCTTTGATATTGGTTGGACTAGACCTTTCAGATGAAAGTAGTGTATCACATAACACATAACGATGACCAATTTTTTCCATGGTTACAAAAAAGTTGGTAGTTTCTACCATTTTATACTTTTTTCACGAATTTTATTCAACATCACACTTTGCCGCAACAGCCTCAACAATAATAAAATGCCAAATGTTGAGTATGGATTTACTTTTTTGTACTTTGGGAAAAAATACCTTTAATAGAACAACATCGCGGAATAAGCAAACTTGGAAATATTCAACATTTCAAATTTCAGTGGAATAAATTCTTTGTTAATAGATATTTGCTAAAATTTATTATTGTACTGATGAGACAGAGATGGTTTTTTAAGTTTGAAGGCGGTACAGAAACTTTGATCAACTAAGTTGCAAGACACGTGAACATACGAGACTTTGCGACTTTGCGAATACCCAATCCATATAAACAGTATATAATTACCTATGCTAATTTGACAGGTAATAATTTAAATTACTATTGATTACTTCTACACATTTATGGTAATTCAGATTTTCTTAGGCGCTAAAGAAAGTGCAAATTGCCATTACTACAAAGTACAAGAACATAATACACCCCGAGGAACGGATATGCAGAAACATCGTAAATTAGACAGTAAATAAGCAACTGTTTCCTCATTAACAATTCTTCGATCAAAAAAATTTCAAATTAAACAGGTTTTTCCGAAGATTCGAGTATTGGCTCCAGATCCCAATTTAAGTGGATTTAAGCGATTCTTATATCAGTTCGAAGGATAAGCTCTATAACTAATACAATTACACGTTTAGAACCAAAGTTATAGAATCACGTGCAGGTCTTAGTACTTCTTCTGTTGATTTCACGTCTGCAATAAAAAAGAAATATGAATGCCTTCTGCGTTGCATTTTAAGCACTGTTTAAGTTACGATTGGTCTTGCAGTATGTTTAAAGCCTCCAGAAATGAATATACGCTCGGTGCAAAATACAAAAAAAGCGAAATGGATGCAATTTTGACAACAAAGGGTCCAGATTCGCACAGCAAGAATTAAAATAAATCTTCTATTTCCTTTTATATTCAATTTGTTAACAATAATGACCACCTTCTTGCTATTTTATTGTCGATACGTGGCCGGAATGCTTTCATTTTATATTTCAATTACTTCTTTGTTCATTCGTAAAAAAACAAGGTAGTGAGTAATGGGAATCCTCGTTCTAGACGTAATACTGGTAAAATAACAATATTTTGATTTTTATAAAAATGGGTGATATTTTGATGCCGTCTTCCGACAACTTTAACCTAATCTCAACAGAGTCGTTTGTTTTTCGCGACCAGAGTCGAGAAGGCAAACGCCTAGCCATTTTTTACAGATGCAACAACGTAGGTACGGTGACACGACTGGCCTGAGCGTAGGATACTCTTCTAAGGAACTTTCTTCAAAAAGTGCGTAAACGAGTAAACGTACATTCTGTCTGAATGGGGTTGGGACGAGAATAGCCCTATCGTAAACCTGCGTGAAGTATAAAAAGTTCCTAAAAAGGAATGGCACTGTAAACCACTTGGTCATGCAACATGCAAGGACCACTGGACTTAAACCACGAATACGTATAGGGTCGTCAGGAACGAATATTAGGCGAAAAGAAAGACTGTGCAATTGTGCAAAGAAAACAGCTACCTTTACCAATACGTCAAGGTAGGCTCTGAAAAGAGCAAACGTGGCACTCTGGTGGAAGCCAAGTGCTGGTGGGAAGCAGTGCCTTCTCTTCATGAACTCCCAATAGAGCTCTAAAGAGAGGAGACTCTCCACAGACCACAGTCCAAAAATAAAGATACCGAAATCTTATCCTGGTATACACGGCAGCTTTGATTCGATCGAGAAACCTTGCGGAATGACCCCTAAAGAGGCACAATAAGCATTGATATAACAGATGATTAAACAGTCGCTCTTTGTAATCTAAGCAGATATGGGCTCTGAGGACAGCTGCCTCCTCAATGATGTCCTACACACTGTTCAAGAGGACCCTATACATGTGGAGGCTCCTGAGAAGAGAACGAACCTTCCTAAAATATTTTAAGCATATACCTAGCTTTTGTGGCTGAGACAGTTGACTTCGGGTCCACCCGAGCAGGCCTAGACGAGACGCGAGACAGCGCTATGGATAGGCTCATAACATGACAGGGATGTATAAACAAACTTCTGACATGGGTGCAAGAAGGCTTTGCAAGAAACCGCCGAAGAAATTTACGAAAAGTACGCTCCACCTCATCAATTAGCACATGATGATGGTGATCGCACTTTGTCGTAAACATTACAGCTTCAGAGCTCAAATTTGACGTTAATGTGAAGTTTTCTACAACGTTGTTCCAAACCGAGTTTCGAGTAGTAATAAACCAATAAATTCGTGAACTTTGTGGGTATTGAGAAAAACTTTCCAAGACCGTTGGCGGTTCGTTAACCAGCGCTTGAGAAACACCGTCATATTTTATCATGTTTATCATGTTTACTCGACGAAGTTCATCGGTAACCACACTTCTTCTCCTTGGGCTTTAGAATAAATATATAAATATTTTCAAGTCTCGAAGACAAACAAATTAAACGACTTTTACAACACTTTGTTTAAACAAAACAAATTTAAAAATCAACTGACCGCAAGGTAATATTTATGAACGAACCAAAAAACTATAAATATAATATAAAAGTTAAGAACATGTTAATTTACCAACAACTGCAGATGTAAATTGCGAGTTTAATGTACTTTTATTTTACTGACTTATCCTTACCCATCCACAGTAGCTATTTAAAGTAACAAAATAATGTTTAAAAAGTTTCAGATTACATCGATTCGATACGAAAATACATGTTGATTGATGACAAACAACGAAATACGTGAGGTATCAAAACAAATTTAATTGAATGATGTTTATCGAACAAAAATAGTTTAGTAAAATCTGCTAAAATATGATAGATAACTTAAGTAACTTTTCGTTTTTAGTATAACAGAGCCATTTAATTGCTTTGGACGGGAACTGTCAATCTAATCCAATTCGGTCAACAAAATAAGTCAAAAAGTGCAAGACGATGTAAAATCATCTCATCAACTCACGAGAAGTAGGAAAATAAGGAGGTTCGTTTTGTCACTTGTAATAGAAGGTGTAGCCAAAATTCATCGAGTCTAACCACACCAACGTCGAAAGACAGCAAAGTGAATTAAACATGCGTTCAACCGGTACGATTGTTATAGATGGGATCTACAGTTTTAGGTGGGTTACGAACCATTCCGACCACCGACCACCCAAGCAAGGCTTTTTACACGTAGAAGAGGTGCCAGTCAAAATACTCTTGAGTCTGTAGCCTCCGCAATTAGCCGATGTTGGGTGTAATCACCAGCATTCGAATTTTCTCGTTTCTCCAGAGGTCTTTTAACTATCACGTATGGGAGTAGCTCAGTTAGCCAACAGTTTCCACAGTTCATCAAAAGTGACTAGTTGGCAAATATTCTAGAGTCTATACTTTGCTCTTATTTTTTTCTTTTAGGGCAGTGATGTAAAACGCTCGTAAATCAGAGCAGTGTGTGAAAATTCTGGTAGAGGTCGCCGGCTACAGGTCAAAGTCAAAATGTTTGGTGACAGTGGGTAATAAATCAAAAAGCGTGAGAACTAGAAAGGTGGTGAGTGAGAGTGGATAGCGAGGCAAGAATGATTAAAAATTAAAGGCCCTACACACGACCTGACGCGGTCGGCCTGACAGTCGGTCCGACCAAATCAGGTGTTGCCTACACGCTAAATCGTCTGACAACGCTCCACACGACCTGATTTGGTCAGGCGGTTGGGTAGTCAGGTAGACGGGCCATCTGACAACACCCGACGAACCGACTCAATAAATGTCAGACGACAAGCCTACACACAACCTGATATTCTAGCTGATCTGACCAAATCGGCCCGACCGCCTGACCAAATCAAGTCGTGTGTAGGGGACTTAAGTACGTGTAGGCAACAGCTGATTTGGTCGGACCGACTGTCAGGCCGACCGCGTCAGGTCGTGTGTAGGGGACTATAACAGAGGAAAAATATCGTGAAGGGACGGTTTTCGTCAGTAAGTAGGTAAAGTTTGTATTTTATTGTCGCAATTTTGGATCGTAATGTCATTTCGACAGTGAAGCAGCTTCACTGCCAACATCAATCTTTATATCACTCCGTAGACTGAAAAAAATAATTTCTTTTAAATTGAATTTCTCGTCGTTTCGGGCTCTCACGAATCCAACCCTTTTCTATTTTAAATACAACACCCTGTATATTTTAAACGGCTTGGATTGATTGTAAAATTATCTATTTAGTGATACCAAACAACTTACGTTTTGAGTTCTGGTTAAGCCGAAAATGAGATCAGCTTTCCTTATTTCAAATAGAAACACCCTGTATAATTTTAGATTTCGAAAGCTCGAGCTTTTGATCATATTATTGAGAGCTTGTGAAATTGCCTTCAAAGCGTACGAAAATATTGGCGATCTAATTTTACGATCCAAAATTGTATCCAAATCGGTATAAATAACTATTTCGACTTTCATTTTAAATTTCAGTTCAAAACACATGCGTTATTTGCTGTTCAACATCAGCTCAATTTATTAATTTAATATTCTAATTATTTATTTTTTTGTACTTCTAGTGTGTGGCATTAAAAAAAACATTAATTTATTTATTAGTAAATGATAGCACTACAATGTTGCAAATTGTTGCAACTTACATACCTACATGTAATAATAATTACTGTTTTTCTCAGAAAATTACAAAAAAGAAGTAATAATACAAGTAACTACCAATTACGAAACATTACAAATTCAATTTGGCTTGAATACATTCTCTAAATCACCGCAATAATATGATTACCATGAGAAGGTTCATAAGAAGTCTATTTAAATGTAATACACCTGGTGCACTGTCTGCATCTTCAGCAGTCGGAAATCAAATCAAGTCGGTGAGTAATCAAATGCATCGTAAAAGGGTAAATGACCTACATATATTATCCATATACGTAAGGATGTAGCAATTTATTCCACGAAAAGGTAACTCTGATGAACCAAAAAGTTGGTACATTATACAATCGTTTGATGTATAATGGAAGACTCATCAACTTGTTAAACAAAACAGTCTTAACTGACCTTCCTTTACTTTTAACTGTGTTTTACTGAACTTCCTGTTTAGTTTTACAATCATTCAGTATCAGATTTTTTTAATTCAGAAAGTTACGTAACAAAAGATACAAACGCTACTAGTGTAAACATTGATTAGGTAAACACCAGTGGAGAAGTTTTCTAAATTATTTATCACGTTCAGGCGAGTGTTAGTTGCTTTTTCTTTCTTTTTTGGTTTTGTTGATACTTTTTTACATTTTTTACTTAGTTTTGGTTCTCATTATATTACTGTAGCGTGCTAGTCCTGCTGTGCTACGCCGTTTTCACCGTCTAATGCTTACACTTCCTGTCCTGCTCGTCATCTCGTGCAATTCACGTACATTTCTTTTGGAAGGAGAAAATTCTTTTTATACAATTGTTAACCCCGGTCCTCTTCATGGTTAGAATAGTACAGTTCCGATTAACAGTTTTTGAATTACTAGACCATTTCAATTGTGCGAAATTGGTATTTAATGGGGGACTTCTGTGTTCACTTAAAACGTAATCTAATAGGACTTTTACCAGAACCAAAAATTATATGGTATGTCCTGCATTCTGTACGATCTGATACAGTTAGTGCGCAGGAAAAGAAATACTTCGAGCAGACTAAAGTAAGTGGAAAAAAGGAAGTTCTTGAAAATAACAATTATTATAATTATAGATGAATTATATTATATAATGCTTAGCAATTCTAAAGAAGGCGTAAAAAAGCAAGACTTTTAACATCGTTAGTTGTGGGCCCTCGGGATAAGCATTTGAGTAGCTTTTCTGTCGGAGAACAGGGTATCAGGGATAAACCGATAACCGCCTAGTATAATATGATCGTGTAAGTGTCAACTAATGGAAGAATAATGGAAATTAAGAGGAAAATGGCAAAGAAAATTACTATGTTTGCGTAGCATTTGGAATCGAGACTGGGTATGTGGGTATTGGGCAATGGGTATATTTTCTCGGAGTCACCACTTAAACTACCTTAACTTTATTTTAAAAAATCATGCGCTTGTAGGTCAAAATACTTTGACTTTCCCGTCCTGGCATTTAACAACACCACATTTACGGGACTGGTATGTCTAGGGTCTCAGACACGCTTCGAAGATATAAAAGACATGGACAGATGAATCGCAAATGAGTCGCAGTCTGAAAAGTCCCCGTCAATGTTAAATTTTATTATATATACATTTTTCTATAAATGGGATCGTCTAAATGACACGACATAAATTGCAATTAAAAATTACACGAGAAAAATTTTTCTAAAATCCATTAGAACGTGATTCATCAAGTTTAAACAAAACGATTCCGTTTTTTTTCGGAAAAAAGGAACAGTTCTTTTAGAGAGGAAACCACACCTTAATTTCAATCAGAAAATTGCGAATTAATTTGGAATTTAGTCTGAGAGCGAAGCGATGCTTTTAAATTTTGACGGAATCGTTTTAGAACTTGTGTTAGGGTAGGGCAGGGCCAAATGGAATCTAATGCAGGTATTGTTTACGTTGACGAAATTACTTATTATGTAATTACGTTTTTGCAACGAATGTCACATTGTCTGCCCACGTTAACCACAATAACAATTTATGCGAATAAAAAGTGTAAATGCAGTGCAAATAATAAATATTCAAGTGGGAAAATACATTCTAGACTACAACTACAACTACGGGCAGAATAAATTACCCGTTTAATTAATGCCTTTTAATTATGCATTTAATTCTAATTAGGAAAAGGCATCTGATAGAACGAATTTGTCATTATGGCAAAAACACCATCCACGTACAACATAATACGCGAAAAGGTAAAAAAAATAATTTAATGCGCGCCCAAACAGAGTAGCTGCACGGATTATAAGTAACTAATAGGACTTCCGGTTGCAATCCGAGTTATGCAAGGTTAACGAGTTAATTTTCTTTTATTTTAGAAAAAACTACTGCAGATCTATTAAGCTAAAGGAAGTGCAATCAAACTAGAAATACTATGCAATAAAGTACGACGGAAAAAAATCAATTTAATATCATACACTTTGTTACAATACGCACAATTAGGGTAAATTATGCATCATTACAACTGCTAGTTGTAAAGCTCCAGTGCTTTAACTCTTGTTTTTATCTTTAGTTTCTAAAACGATCTTTTATAATGAAAGCTTGCAGAAGGATATGGAAAAAAGGAACGAGTTATAAGGACAGGAGAAGCTTTTTGTTGGTTTTCTTTGCGCGCTTTTCCATTCAAGTCGAAGTTTCTTGAGACGATAGTCTGGACCTATTCTCGGTACATCAATTTTAAACTTGATAAATGGTTATAGCTTCGATACTGACAAGGATATTTGCGGTATTTCCGACGAAATGACGAGGATGACTTTCAAATGTTATTTGATCATTTGTAAATAGGATAATCATTAATTTGTTCTCGGAATCTGGTTTCAAACTTATTTTGTCTGAAGGTTTCAGCAAGGACCTATTGCAAATTAAATGTGGGTGAAGGACAAATCGGATCGTTATTAAAGCGCCCGAACCACTAACATGTTGTTTGGGTTCGGGACCTCCTACTGCCTCCGCAGAAAAATTTAAAGCGAAGAGGTTTGCACACAATTTGTTAGCGTCGTACAAAAGAATTTGAAGGGTACGTTATTCAAAATGACCCACCTACGCAGTTCTCGAAATTGGCGTTTCATCGGCTCTAAAATGCAAATCGGTAATTTATCATCTAAAACGGTATGGTACTCTGCACGGTATGGAAGTTTTAAGTTTATGAAATTATTATGTATTGGGTACTTGACTACTTACGAACGGAATAAGACTTAAAATGTGTTTATTGCTTTCTGCTATCATTAAACGCATATCCCAAACAGTAAAAGATACAAAGTCGGTTAAATGGCCAATAATGCAGTTTTTTATGCAATACAATGTTGTTTTCGAAAGTTCCAAAAATTACGACTTCAAAAAAATCCGTCCGACCATCAAAAATTTTCTGTCTTATTTTTCATCGTATTTTTATCTTAGCCGCAACGGCATCTCGGTACATATGTGGTCAGTCGAACTATAAAAAAAATCATAACAACAAAAGTATATCTTCTATAAAAATTGATTGAATTGGGAGCGATTCATCTCGACTTCGTATCTAAAGCATCTCAAATCCCGAGTCAGTTACACGCCCATGGAGCATCCCTAACTGGGTCTTGTACAGAACAATAAAGAAGAATGTCTATACAAGCCGCGAGGAATTTCTTTTTTTCTTTAAGTTTATATTAAGATTAGATACGTTAGAAGATTTCTTAAGGACAAGTGCTCGTTATGCAGCTGTTACTTTTCAGTAAAAATAGCCAATTTCCACGTACCATGCTGCGAAACACCTGTTGTTATCTTTACATCAACAACCTAACAGTTTTTCTGCTAATCTCGCAGACTGAATCATCATTTTTAAATAATATTCTTCGTATGTTATTATTTTGAAACGAAATCTCAACGCTCCATTGCGAGAAAGTTAAAGAAAATTACTTCAGCGAAAAGTACAATTAAACGAGTCTGTTCTTCAAGTGGTACGAACAACCATGATGAAGGTCACCACTTGTAGGCCCATCAGTAGATTTTAACATCAGATCGAGTTTTTATAGAAACGCGGTTTAACTTCATTACGTATTAGTCGAGGGGGACGATATCACAGAGTTTGAAATATTCTCAAAAATTATAGGCCTGGAGAACGCCATTGATAAACCATTAAAAAATTGTTGCGGTTTCTCTATCTCTACCAATGTGCCGGATTAGTGGTTGCTGCACTATGCCTCTCGCAAATTTTCTTACAATGAGGGATCCATATAGAGATTCTCGTCTCAAAATCCTTCATACTATAGGTACTATAATAGGTGTTCATGGGCTCTGCATGTAGAGACTGAGGACCATGCGGAGAAAAGGACGAATCTTCTCAACCCATTATAAGTATCAGATGTCCATTTTTGCGGTATTGAGAGAGTCTTCACTCTGCTGCTCTGACTGAAGAGTGAAGAGAGCTACAGCTTTGCGTCATGAGGAGCTTGGAGCTAATTGTAGATACTTACATTATACATCGTAAAGGCCAGTCCTGGGCCAGATGGATTTTCAGGAAGGTTATATGCCTGAGACCCATGTTTCTTAAAGTATCCGTGTATGCATACGCTCCAATTTTTGGCGATATTGAGTTAATAGCGAATTTTCCCCATTCAATGCTAAACGCAGTTCACTGCAAAAACGATTAGACGCTAATTATATGAGTAGAGGAAGGTAGAAGTAGAAGGGGGTATGAAGAAACTGTATCTGTCTTAAATACTCAAAACATTGTGAATTATATTTGATACTTGAACTAATAACAATCACGTCCTTCATTGCTTCAACTAGCTTTAATTTCAACCTCCTGTGCACGCTTTTGCTCTAGTCGTTTTGGAACATACAAACTTTACTTAAATTAGAAAATCTTTAGACTAATGAAAATATTGATCTTTCAATTAGGTAGGTAATCACAAATAAAGAAATCGCCTCCCGCATCAAGTAAAGACTTTATAAAATTCGAACAATGTTTTGGCGCTAAAGATAATGAACGGGTGTCATTTCTATTTTAATAACTTAATTTCAATTTTTAATTCGATATGACAGTTGAGCAATTATAATGCAACATTGTATGCATTTTAGTAAGTTATATCCTTAGGTATAAACCACAACGATAATAAAATAATTATGTAGATGGGCACGTTACTTAAGTTGCTTCCATATTTTCTTACCAGGCAAGCACGCGAACGCAGACATGAGACAGACAGACAGATAAACGTGCTCAGTGGTAATAACCTCTGCAGATCGTGTCGTGTGCCTCCGGCACGTTATATAAGAAAGTGAACAATTGAGAATTAAACTGAGATTTAATTTAATTTTCCATTAATAATTTGTAAATTTAACAGCTTTTTTAAATCTTTTGGCTTCTTTTTCTCAATTATAAAAAACTAAATTTGCATAGAATGTACTTGCGTACATTTGTAGAAGTAGTCGACTAACATGACCTTAGTAATAAGCGTATAGTATAAGTGCACAGGTGCACTTGAGCACATAAATTTCAGTGATTTGAGATGAAGAACATACAATGCGTGAATGCATGTAAAGTAAAGGATTTTCCAATAGAGACGATATGATTTTAAAATGGTATGTTAACCATATTTAACAAAGTAGAAATGTCAAATCTCTCATTTGTTTTTAGTGTACTCTGACAATTCATCACGGCAAAATACACGCTTCCAGAATGTTTGGTACTGATTCCACAACACTCGTGAATTATGGAATACATAATCGACCCAACTGTGCTTCCTTTTGGTCGGATCGTTACTAAATTCGAGAATAGTTGTACTTTTGACAATAGTAGCGCAGTTCTTATTACTCAATGACGATACCAAACTACCGACAAAACATCCAAATGTAAGAAGTGAAGGGAATATTGGTGCTGTAAGTGGTGGTAAAATATAAATACAAAATGATCGCCAAAAGAAAACACCACTGTTGCTCTGAAAGATATTTATTTTACGAAAAAGCCTACTATTTACACTAAAAAAACCAGCTCACATTTAAAACCTATAAATGAGACATGAAAGACATTAGTGACCCCATTTACGATATTTAGTGTTCCCGAGAGAACATTCAAAACATTCGTCCGTGGTCTTTCTAAATAAAATAAGCAACGTCCTCTGCTGTTAACCCGAAGAACATTAAATCTTAATTGAATAATATAAGCAGATGCAGTATCGGTGAGATTGATCATTTCTTTTGAACCCTCTCCAAAGCCGATTTATGAATAGCGTCGTGAAGACTTCACACAACTGAACAATACTCAAACCTATTAGGTCTCACGAGCGCCTCATACAGATAAAAATAGTTCTGGAAGTCTCTAGTAGTAGCTTTCAGCACAAATCCCAAAATTTTATAGGCAGAGGCCAGCAGTGGAGCTAACATAAGCCCCATGATAACCATGAGACCCAAATGATAGTAGTCAAATTTTGCTAATTTTTCGCTGTGCAGAAATTACTACACATTTACTGTATAATTTAAATAAAAGTTTATTCTCTCGAGCCCATTCAATTATATTAACAATTAATATCCGACTGCAGCTTTAGGCAATCGTTTAAAGAATCGATTATACGCCATATCTTCAAATCATCGGCAAATAGTAAACAATTCGAATTTTTCGCTCTCTCATCGGGAAGGTCATTCATTAAATTATTAATAGTAAAAATAGAAGGGGCCCAAGTTTGATCCCCGTGACACTCCCGATCTCATCCCATACGCATCAAAGAACAGCAAGAGCCAAAGACAACTTATTGTAAGATGTCATTAGTTCTAACAGATTCGAAAAGAGTTGAGTTTGCACCCATATAAGAGTGTGTCGACCTAAAACTAGACCATTGTAACCATCGTGAGTTTGTCTAATTGAAAAAAGCCTTTAAAAATCAAGTTCATTGATTTCACTCTGTTAAAAAAACCTGAGGTGAGAGTTGGCCATTTACAGCGCGTGTAATGCAGAAAATGATTTCATCGTTTATGCTTCAAAATAAAATAAAAATTGTGACTGTATTTTAAATAGATTTTGTTTTATTTAACTTTAAAATCATATCGTTCTTATTGGTATACTTCCTGTACTTTTCTTTTTTGGCATACTGTTGTATACCGCAGTTCTATTCGTTTTGTCTCGACTATTATCCTTAAGATTTAACATTTCTAAATACTGTAAGTGCTAAACAATTTCAGAGCAAGCGCTTTTCAAGTATTTTTTTAAAGGTGTATCATGTGTATTAGGAAAATTTTACCAAAAACCTTTTATGCGACTTATAGGGGCAATTTTATTATAAAGACAGAAAACTACTCTCAGTAACAGAAAAACAGAACATACGACTGACGGCCTTCCTTACATTTATTGACACATGAGACCTTTTGTGATATCCATATATCCACTATTCAATAGCGAATAGCTATAGTAGGCAAGGTCGCCCTGCTAAGTTACTGCTTCACATTCTGCTAAGTCGTATTTGCTTAATTTCAACACTTTAATAATCTTTAATCCGGTACTGAGTATTTTTATTTGATAGTTATTACTTATTACATTCTAATTTGTGACACACAATTATAATTAAATACAACTTTAGTTAATTACACTTAATTGTCTTAATACCCCTGATTGCAAATTGAACCTTGAAACATTTAATTAAAACTGGTGTTAATAAAATAACTATTATAGGAGAAGAAGTGTATTGCGTACTCAACCACTCAACGCGCTCGTCAAGAATTAGAATACTAGGATTCAGACCCTTTAGAAGTAAACACGCAAATTCATAATTCCTTCTTTCAAATGGGCACCTAAAGTTGTCGATTCTGGTTACTAATAAAATAAGTTCTACTATTCCCTACAATTGGTTAGCTTTTGTCCATCCGACGCACATCGACCATGTAAAGCGGACCCCAGGCAATTATTAAGGGTTGCCATCCGATATCTCGTAAGAAGATTGGTTTTCAATGAAGAAGCATCTTAATTCAATAGGAATAATTTCTTTTGGTATAAGCGAACCACAAAAACACCGATTACCAGCGACGTTGGTCGCACATCTCTTTAGGGCGATTTGTCGCGAACGCAAAGCCGTGGACGACAGAGCGACAAAAAATAAATTCAAGCATGTAACATCAAATTGATGCGCCCATACTTACTCGTTAAGCGATATGTCGTTTAGGATTTGTGGCACGACAGTATCCACAACTTTTCGTTCGCGACAAATTGCTCGCCAGTGTGCCCGAGCTCTTACTGTGATGTAATTAACCACTACTTGTTCGTTTCAGATCCGATGGATGAATGAGGATAGGACAAAACCTCAGGGGCTGCTTTAAGTAGTATCAAGATTCCAGATTAACGGAGAAACAACATTTAGGGCTACCGCACACGACAGACAGTCGGTGACCGTCAAAATAATCGGTTAGAGTGCTCAGTACAGGTTCTAGGCCCGCCATTTCTGTCGGTTGTGCGCGGTGCTACATAAGAATTTCTACTGAGCATTCTAACCGACTATTTTGACGGTCACCGACTGTCTGTCGTGTGGGGTAGCTCTTATATGCAACATTATTTTCTGTTTAAAAATAAAATCCTCATAACTACCGCAAAATTAAACTTTTTCTTTTAAGGACGAACGACAGAGGATGAGAGGAGTACATTAAATTTTGACGTTTGGCCTTCATAGCTAAAGTTAAGGTTCTACTGCACTCAATTTATATTTCTATTTTGACCATAATACGGAATTTTAAAATACGCCTAATTTCGAGCAACCTGAGTAACATTTTAACCCTCTGGCAATTTTTGCCCTTGCTAGATAATATACCTGACACACTTCTGGGGTTTCTATTGTATTCTGCAGGTATTTAAATTTTAGTAAATAAAAACAGAATTTTACGATTTTACGTTTTAGTTTAGAATTATGAACCAAAAACTTATACCTACTTTGGAAAAAATATTTTTGTGTTAGGTAAATGAAATATAAATATTCGAAAGTAGTGACCTATTACAGCAATATTTTAGTCTTATTGCATTTTCACTTTTTCGTTATCTTCGTCTATACTACTTTAAAAAGTATTATGATCAAAAAAAATAATTTTTATAAATGTAATTTCTTGACAATGTGGCTCCCCCCCCCCCCTCGAATCCAAAACGCTAAAACATCAAAACTCTTAGAAAATGTCTGTCGGGGAGGATGAGTGTGTATGTACCTAACTCCGTCAAATAAAAACTACTAAAACGATTTTGTTGAAACTTGGTTTCGGCCACTTTAACAAAATTTCATCAACAAAATAAACTTTTAAACGAATTCAATATAAAGTGGCCCAAAATAAGGGGGTTATTTTGGACGCATTTCGGAAAATTTTGACCCACAGTATTTATACTCGGTTATAAGTTAGTACACATGGGCCCTAATTTAAAAAATACCTTTTCAAATTTTTACTGCCAGCCTACCCGTATAATACCAGTATAACGATTGGCCCGTTTTCTAGTTTTTTATTATAACTTCTTGGAGATAATTATTAGACTATATTATAAAAATCTAAAAATAGGAATGTACCTACATATAAGCAAAATGGAGAGCTTTAGTTTTGATATAGTCGATTTTTAAAATAATTTCTAAATTGACTACTTTTAAAGCACCAAAGTTGACTAAATACCGACGATTGGCTGCCAAATGCTACCAAACATATAAAAGTTTAACTTCCGGTTTAATTGGAAAATATTTTTCCTTATATTTTCATCGCTTACAAAAAAGTCCTATTATGGCCACATTTCACATCAAAAGTAGACGAAGTCAATGAAAAAATAATAGTTGATAGGAATAGAATTTGATTACAACATTTTTTAGAATCAACTTCTTCTAGCGGTTAAACAAGAAGAAGTCTCCACTAACTTTCTTGATCTAAGTGATAAATATTGATTGGTACAACGGTATTGGACAAACTGACATTTTTTATTCTTTCAAAAATCGCGGTGCGGTCTCGAAAATCAAATTTTTCAGTTTTGCGGCCCTTAATGTAAGAGTTGCATAAAAAAATACACAGTTCTCAAAAATGTTTTCTGCGTTGCTGAAAGTTCTAAAATAAAAGAGCAATTCTTAAAAATTGCGGATACGATACTCTAAAGCCCAGTTGTATAAAACGAAATAATCTCGGAGTCAGAGTTACCTCCACGATCTGAATATAAGGTTAGATCTTAGCGGGGATTAGATTAGGTTAGCCCCTAGGCACTTGGTTCAGAGTTAACCCGTCCATTTTCTAGAGTCAAATATATTTCTATTTAACTCCGAATTAGTTGTTGATTTAGGTTGATCGTGAAGTTAACTCTGACTTCGAGATTAGCTTGTTTATACAACTGGGCCTAAATCGGAAAAGTTTAAATAAAATAAATGTTTGTTTTTGAAAGAGCTGCAAGCCTTATGTCTTGTCTAAGTCGAGTCGATACACACTGTATATTTCTGTTTATAAATTTTTATAATATTAATTATCTGTAAAGTTACAATACAAAAACTAATACAAAAGAGAACGACAGAAGGGATATTTTTTTGATTAGGGATTATGTCAACTAACTTCTATAGCCTAGTATAACTATTATAGGTAAAAATTTTCCAAAATACCACCAACATAACCTCCGCATCTTGGACCACCCTGTATCCATTTTGTTTAAAAGCTAAGCTAATTTAATCAAAATCGCTTTAATTAGTTTTTGTTTCATAGCGTTACACATACAACACGTCCATCCATCCACAGCCCGGCAGAATTTTTCTAAGTAATTAATTTTTTTCATTTTTGAATTTAGAGGGACCAGAAACGTGAAGAAATTAAATTTTACAAAAAATAATTTTTCTCGAAGTCGTCCAAAATAAAGATAATTTCACTTCGACACCTTATTGTGGCAGGTACCTAGCAAAAGGATTACAAAAGTGTTTGGTCTATCGTAATTGCTTTATGACCCACCTTTGTACAAAAATTTGTATTATGAGCTAAAAGGATGACAGATGTTAAAATTTGTGTCAAGTTTACGCTCAAAAGTTAAAAATTTCTCTGTTTTTAATTTTGTTTTTATTGATTTTAATTAAAACCCTGCAAGTTGAAAAAAAAGTAAAAATAGGTATCGATGCAGATGATTCTGTTCTCCATGTCTGCCACATTTCAAGAGAAAAGAAGCAGACCGAGGGACAAAATCTGAAAATTATGTTTTAGGGTTTTTAATTAATAATTAAATAATAAATGAGTTATAAAGGAATTTAACATCGGATCTCGATAGATAAATGTAGTATAAATCCATTAAAATTGCGAGAAACGCTTCAAACTAAAATATGTGGCTAAAAAATGAGATAGAAATTTGCATTGGTTCGACTAAAATTACCAGAAATCATTTTGTTTATATCAAATTTGATCGAAAACGAATTATTTCTAATAAAAACGGAATTGTCACAAGAATGGAGACTTAATTTTTGTACACTTTGATATAAAAATTAAGATGAAATTTGAATTTGTCGAGCTTAAAAGTGAGGTCTAGTAAAAACAGTTTTTTATTAATAACAAAAAATCTACGCATGTTTTTGAAACGAAAGTTTGACACAAGAAAAGAGCACATCAAATTCTATAGATAAAAAATTCGAGCGATACTTTAAATCCAAAATTGAGACTGAAAAGTTAGGTCGCGTTTACGTTATTTTTCCCTATACCGGACAAGTGGTGCAGTAGAGCCTTAATGCTTAGACCATTATTTCTAAATAGTGGAATTTAATACAAAATTTGATCGGCACGACACGTACGTGTAAAGTGTCCAGCTTGTCGCTTACCGCTAGGCTTGTCACTTGCCCCCAAAAAGTTTGATCGAACCTGATAATCTGGCGATAACAACTCTGATAGTGAATTATTTATAAAAACAAATTTTAACGCAAACAATCAAGTTACCAAAAATATTAGAAAGACAGACGACAGAAAAGAAAGTCTTGGGCTTGTTACTGTACATACCACCTAATACCATCGTTCCTTTCAAGTTTCAAGCAATTGTTGTGAATCTTTCTCTCGCCAATCAATCGCCTTTGTAATTAATTGACTTTTGTTTTCCAAATCTTATCGCTGTAGCACAAAGCACAAATGGTTTAGAATAAAATATTGAAAACGAAATAAAGTCATTGAGGCTCGGAGTCCACTTGTCGATAAGTAATATAAGTCTTATTTCGCTCTGCCAAGTCGCCTGGAAAAATATTGGTATGTTCCAAGTTTTATAAACACCCTGTATCTATTATAGTACTGAGACTAATTCCAAAACACCTTAGTACAGCTTGTTGTAAGGTAAGGTAGGGAGAATTAAAATGTTTATGTTTTTAGTTTGAACAGAAGATGATTCAGAAAGGCAATTACCGTGAAAAGTAGATGCATTACGATGGTCTACCTAATACGGAAAACCTCACGAAAGTAAAGTGTGGAAGTTGGAAAAATGCAATAAACATCGAACCAACAGAAACTGGTCTTGCGGAAATAATAGTGTATTCAATAGAGAGGAATGGATATGACAGGTCGGAAGACCACAAACAACGTTATACGAAGCCGACACAATTTATACTTTACTTTTTGTATCGAGCAACAATGTGCACACTGCAACATTGTAGCATATTGCGACAATGTGACATTAAAACGTTTTAATTGTATCCAAGTATAGACTTTGAATGGTTATTTAATCTATTTAAACTTCTCGCTGCTCAAAAAACTTGTACAAAATGGAGTAAATCTTCTTTACTTCTTAAATGTAGGAAGGTAATAGGTATGACTGGATTTAAAAAGCATTTTTTCCCCTGTCTTATCAAATTATAAATTTCTGTTATATTATAATATTCGTGTGCCTATCGTAGTGTTTATTAGGTACTTATCACTGTACAAAATAATTAAATATGGTTTTATAAAACTTCCCATCAGGTGTCGATAAGCATTATTGTAAAATAAAAATGTGCAGTCGAACTTTGTTCAATTATCAATTCAGTATACTTTTGGAAACGATTCCGTTGTGACTTGTACCTTGTTTATTTGTGTAATTTGTTTAATAAATTACATTAATTATTTCAATAACTATTGTAAAGAGAGTGCGTGATTGTGTCGAGTTCTGGGTGGTTGAATTTTCTCAAATTTAAGAAATGGTAAGTTTAATTGACTCAAAAATTATAACTTTGTAATGCTATTTTATTGCTTATTTGCTATTGTAATTGAATTTATTTCTTAAGGGGGTCTAAAGTGGAATGCAAACTCGCTTAGGGTCTCCGTTCTTGCCATATAACGTTTCGAAGATATTTTTCTTTCAAATGAAACCTTTTCCTATTATAGACAAAGGTTCAACGTATGTCCGTACCGTGATGTTTTTAATTTTTTTCTCTAAGTATTCGTGGACCTTTCAAAGTCAGTAAAAGATTAAATTTCATAACTATTTAAGATATTTTAGATTGAGATATATTTTTAAAATAGGTACTTAGTAAATTGAAGTAAGTATTTCCGCTATTATTAGAAAAAATTATGTAAACTTTAAGTTTAAAACACGGCAAGATAATAATAGGTGCAATGAACTATAAAAAGAATTTAATTTCGTGGATGAATTTTGGAGGAATTTAGATAGATTTCGTGTGTAAAAAAATTTATAATAATAATAATAATGATACCGTAGGTACTTAAATAACTCAAAAAGTTATTAATAAAGAAAAGGACAACGTACGAAAATTATCAAAATAAACAAAACTTTTAATTTGATAATAAAGAAAACTGCCAAAAATTCGAAATTTTGAACTGTTGGCAAGAAAAGTTAAAATCTGTATTAGTAATCTTAAGCGATTATTGTGTTTGTTTGTCAAAATAGCGTAATAAGTTTTAATGAAAGAAAATTAGGTACTGTTTTTATGTTTTGCTTTCAAGTAATTTTGGCTTTTATTATTATTAGTTTGTAGGAATCTTCAATCGAAGGAGGTTCCAAATTTAACAATTAAAGCTCAAATATGTCAGTACTTGATGTATTGCGGAATACGATGGAAAGTAAAATTCTGATTATTCCAACTTTCTTTTTGAAAGTTTTAAAATTAGGAAAATATAACTATTAGGTACAGACTCTAGTAGTTTTCAGCATAATTCTGTGGGACACTTAAATTGATTAATATTTTTTCGCATTTATTGACGGTATTCGGTTTAGGGATGGACGAGAAGTCTCAAAAGTATCTATTCTCGTCTCGTTCTCGAGTCGAGACGAGACTTGGGTTTAAATTACGAGACGAGACCGCAAAAATCGGAGCGAGACGAGAGATTTACTCTACGAGAATTCTCGTTTCTCGTAACGTATTTTATCTTTTAATTTTTTTTGGCAATTTTATAAAGAACGTGATTTTTTATTTACTTGTCTTATATTAGCTTGCTTTGTAGGGATGTTGGGGATCTATTTTTCCAATTTTGAACATCTTCCCGTGATCCAATCGTTCTGAAATTTTGCATGCATGTTCAATTTACGTGACTTGAATTTTTCAGAATTGTTCAGTAATTTTTCAGAAATTTTTGTGATTTTTTTCAGAATTTTTTAGAAATTTTTGTGAATTTTTTCCACGGCTTAAAAAAACTAAAGGAATTGTCAAATATTGTAAAATTAATAAAAGTGTAAAGAGTAAAAAGTAGAAAATAAAAATATATAAAAAAAACACTTTTTAAAAACTTGTCTTTTAAAAATGCACTAAAAAGTAGAAAATTAAAATTGATTATCATGATTAGAAGACAAGGGTGCTCAGTTTGAGCTTATCAAATTGATGTTAAACGTTGTGAATAGATTTGCACCCTTGTCTTCTAATCATGATGATCAATTTTTATTTTCTACTTTTTGTGCATTTCTAAAAGAAGACAAGTTTTAAAAAAGTGTTTTTTACACTTCACGATTATTTTGTTGATTTTGATGATCTAAGCTGCTCGCGGTTTTTGTTCGTATTATAAAATAAGCCATTCAAAGTACAAAATAAATTTATCAACCTTCGGGGGTTTTTTGGGGAGCTTTTGCACAATGACCTAAACTTCTTGCATGATAGCAATTAAACGGGTTGTTTTTAATGTAAAAAATGCATTTTCGGACTTGAAATTTACAAGAAACGGTTTGCTCTAAATTTTTAAGACAGAAACATACCTAATGATTTTACATTAGGTATGTTACCTTGTTGTTATATGTTAACAATGTTAACAATAATGTTACATTATACCTCGTCATCATTAGTTTTATTTGAAAGTACCTTTGATCAGGCCCGAATTGGCCTGTGAGGGGTTTTTAGGCTAAATATTTTGTAGGGACTCTTATGATACGAGGTCATAGAAAATTTTTTAGTGGAGGGCAAGCAGTAAGTTAATAACAATTCTAGCATATGGATAAATTTTTGGAGGGATTGCATTCCCATTATTCCCTTGTCGGAATGTTAATTCCGTAGGTTTTTTCAATAGTTATTTTGTCAGACATGATACTAAGTATGGAGTATTCTGTATTTCTCTTAGGATTGAAGTGTGTCCTTGCACATTCCGTCCTATGGACGAGTGAGCTTTTAATATCTAAACCCCCCTTAATGCTTTGGATTTCACTACCAAATGTAAGGGTGGAAGGTTCAGCATTGTTTTCATTGCTGCCGTAGGCGTAGCACGCATTGCTCTAGTTATTCCCTTCTTGCACTTTTACTCTCTATCTTGCTATCTCCAATAATAGACAAACTCAAAGCTTCTACATTCTACACCAAACAATATTAACGTAAGCGTTTATCAAGTATTCTTTTACATTTTTTTATGCCGAACGAGAATTTTGAAAATATTGATTTTAATAATTTTTATCCTTCTGGCAGATCGGGCATTTATGTCAGGTTTCTTTTAAGTAAGGGCTCGGACACGCTAGCGGGCGGTTTGTCGCGAGCGAATAGTCGTTGACGACAGAGCGACAAAAAGTAAGTTCGAGTAGGGTAGACTGGGTACGGTTGTAACAGGGTACGGTTGAAACAACTCGAATGTTATCGAAACGATGCACAGTACGTCCCTGGTACAAAGGGGGGGTACGCGGGCAACAAGTCCCGACATGACTCCAGCGTTGCGTCGTCTTTCGCGCGGTAAGTGCGTTTACGAGGAGGCCTATTGTTTTTTGTCTACCAAAAGTAAGTATTTTTGCCGAATTTATTTATGACATAGCTTAAATATTAATATAATTATTGTATTTCAAAATGTATTTACGTAATCGTCCTATTTTAGAGATTATAATACGCTGATTGGTTTTTGTATAGGTTATGTTATCTCGTTACTATGACAGCCTGATTACCAAAAAGGGGGGGGTGGGGACGGTTGTAACGATTTTCATGGGGACGGTTGTAACAGTAATTTTATAATATATTTTTATTGTAGATGCCTAGGAAACGTATCGGAAAAACTTCGAGAGGTGAAAGCGACATAATGTCGTATAAGAACGCTTACGATGAAGTCAAATTAGGGATGAAGGCGATGAAGTTTTGAGTCAGCAACCAGAACCTCTTCCGTCTACAAGCAACCAGTCAGTATTCTCGCCTGAGGTATTACGGCCCTACCCTAAAGCTTCTCCTAGGAAATATTATTTTTGTTTAGCCATTCTAATTATAAAACTACTCGAGTGATACACTCCAAAGAAAAAAATATTATTTCTGTTGACTAGTTTTAGTTTATTTCTAATAATTACGTGTCTTAAATATTTGTAATATGTTTTAAGTACCATTTCAGTATTTTTGAGTAATAAAACTAATTTTAAATACCTGATTTATGTATTATTTTTGAGTGTTACAACCGCCCTTGGCATGGGGTCGGTTGTAACAATTGCACACACTCATTAAAATGACATATTCCGGCCAAACTGTTATACCTGAGCTACGGGTTTTGATATTATTTTAAAGACAAATGACTATGCTTCCGTCGTAAAAGCTTTAATTGCTGCTTATAGCTGTAATAGCTGTGCTGCGGACATTTAAACGAAAATTGTTACAACCGTACTAAAGCTTAAGCGATATGTCGTTTACGTTTTGTGTCAGCATCGACGCTTCAATTTATTTTTTGTCGCTTTGTCGTTCATGACTTTTCACTCGCGACAAATCGTTCGCCAGGGTGCCCGAGCGTTTAGTCGGAGCCAAGTCAAGTTTACAATAACAATAAAAGTTTTTTTCCGATTGCAATATTCTAGATATGATTTTCTTTAGCTTCAAAAGTAAAAAGCTTTTGGTTTCTTTTATACTACAATTTATTTCTCAACATCACGAAAGCTTAGGAATGTTTATAATGTGTTTGCCAAAGTCGATGACAGCGTATTTTGTCACATTCTAAACATTCTTTTAGTATTAAGCTTTCTCGGTGATATTATTTCGACTACATGCTATAAATTATAAATACCTATCAGAATCGTCATAATATTAATTTTATTACTGAGTAAAGAGACAATTAATATGTAATTTTGAAGCGAGGACTGTAAGAATTATTACCGAACGTATAACAAACATACCGTGTCGCGTGTCGCATTGTTTGATTTTTGGACGAAGACTATAGACTAACTAAGTTAATGAAGTAACCGATTAACAATAATTCTGTTCATCTCAATTAGTGTAATTGCTGTGGCAACGGTAGGTGTCGTTAGTGGTAATTGGTAATAATTTCCTTTGTTTCTGTAATGTGTGTAAGTTGTTATAGCAACGGTTTACTCAGTTTTACGTTCCGTGTTCCGCGAGTTTTACAATCGGTGTACGAAGGACAGAATGAACTGTTCTAGGAATAACATCAACATTTTTGCCCTATAAGGGCATTACTAATTACTAATGACAGTAGCCCTACCCGGCGCCAGTAATGATGCTTGAAAATTAGAAAATCCTGATTCGCTTCATTACCGATCACCATTATCACATTAGACTGACCGTCTAAGGTCCGCATTAGGAAACTGATGGAACAATAATTTTGGATTTTATACCGAGAATAACATACCTACTATTCCTTGATTATACCGCGATTGTAAAACTGGCCCTTACCGACTTAAAAGCATTCGGTAAATGCTGAAATGCGAGCTTTTACTGATGGGCGACCGGGCCATAACATGATTCCTTTCCGGTCTAGATTAGCAAAGTTAGTTATCATTATCAGGTTGTCACTCGGATAAGAAAGCGGGACTCATAAAAATGTATTTTTACACAAAAAAATATAAAAATTATTTTGCGTAGTTTCTTTTTTTTGAAAGTAAGGAGTAATAATATGCATTTAGAATTTTTTAACCTCGGTACTCGGTACATGTGTACGTAATGCAGTATTTAAATTTATTTTTGATATTATTACGTACCTACGTTATTTTTGCAAAAGCATCCTTCGTACAAACAAGTCCCCAATAAACACTCATTTTGGCTCCTCGTTGTATTTTAATATGAACTCGAGGTTTTCTATATTTCTTCCAAGTTAATTGTGAAAATGGAAACAAATGTTGAAAATTTCCCACGTAAAAGGCCCATTAAAAGACCAACGATGTTATATAAACTGTACACCTTGGTAATTTTTCATACGACCATAGTAATTAATTGCAAGAAGTAATGGTCTTATTAAAACAAGTCTTATTAAAAAACTTTAAAATTTATGTATTTACCTACTATCTAAATTGCATACAAAATGCACCATTTTCTTTAATGTAGTAGTACTTAGAGAATATGTTTATACGAAGAACAGTTTTAATATGCAAGTAAAATCCAGATGGTAAATAGGAAGGGAATAAATAAAATCAGTGTCTTTAAGTCTCGTTAAATGCTGAATTTACTTGCTAATTTAAAGAGTACAAGTCGCTTCATGTTCAGGCCGTTTGTTTTAGTAGTTCTATTTTAGACGATAACAGTAATGATAAAATGTTTACACTATCTAAATAGATCATGTTGGCGTAGGTCTTGGATCTTGCATAGTTTAAAAAAGATCGAAAACCCATTTAAGCCTTTAGATCGTTAAACGCGCGGTTATTAATAATTATTTCGGCTTTTAAAAAGTTTGGCAAATTTAATGACAGTACAAGTGCATTGTTTTTATCGAAGGAGCCACAAAATGCATTTCGAAGACACTGCCTGTCAATTAAAGATCGAATAACAATTTGTAATGGGCTTTCGTTCAAATGGGCAATTTTAAATTAATGGCTCAGAAGTCCATTATAGGGTAATAAAATTAACGATTGCACCTAAAATTATTATTTTTCTAAAATTATGCACTTTAAAACTTTTGGCCTTTTTAAATGGAAGTTTACCAAAAGGCGAGGGTAGTTATTTCAATAAAAAGGCTATTTATTGCAATTTACGTGAGTGGGTAATTTTATTACATTATTACACGAGAAAAGTGTTTGCGCGAAATCCGAGCTCTGTTATTAAATGAACGAAAGTATCAAGACGCGAACTTCCTCGAAAATATTCTATATTTAATGCTTCGTTATATTATATTTTTTCTATTATAACAGTACCTCCTTATTTAAAAACTGTTCAATATTTACCAACAGACAGTTGAAATTTTGAACACAATTGGACCAGAAGTAGCAATCGAATTTGAGTGGTGACTGCAGCATTCATTGCGATCAACGCCGACTGTTGAGTTTGCAGTTAGCGTCTAAACGCATGCAGATTATTGCGAAGAAAGTCACATTCTTGAAAATCATTAGTTCATAGTTTTCATATCTGAAACATAATAAAATAAGTTATTTATAAAATTTAATTTTGAGCATTTGCTTAAAAGAGTATCATGACCTGAATTGACAACGACAACTTTTCGTCTAGAATTACAGCGATTTGAACGCTCAACGAGTTTTAGGAGGCTGGAAAATGATTTTGCAACCAACGGGTAAAAGATTAATGAAATGATTGTTAATTACAAAAGGTATTAAACTTTATTTCATATACGGACCCGCACAAGCGGGAAATGGTTTGGCTGAAATTTTGATAACTTGTAATTCATATTGACAAAGGTGTCCACATGAGCACGAAGAAAGCAATGAGTAGTTTCTGGATTATTGCAACCTTGAATAGTCATACCAATTTTTGTATTTTTATCAGTCTTTTCTTCCGTCGTGCCTATGGAGACTTTTAATCAGGATGATTCGATGCTTAGAAAGAACTACAAAGTATCACAATTTCTGCTAAATTAGTCAGCACCACGGTCCTATTGTTGCTCATAAGACTTGTCCCCATCAGTCTTCCCGAATCTACTTACGCTTTGATTAAGAGAATTCGACTTTTTGTTTACATTTTACTTGGGGGTTTGGCAGTTTTCTCGACAGTCAAGGCCGTAGTCAGAAAATAATTTCCGGAAGGGTTTTGCAAGCAGAGCCGGGCAAAGAGCAAAGTACGGCAATTAAGCGCCCCTTCAAATGTGCTCTTATTTTGAAACATTGGTAAAATGTCATAAGTTATAAGCCATGTCATCAATTTTTGATAGTTAAAGATCAAACGGCTTGAAATGAAGTTCTTAAATTTTAATAACGATTGATAGTGTCTTCACAAAAGTTAGTTAAAAAAAAACAAGGGATGAAAATGAAGAATTAAATTACTATATTTTTTACTGGGTACCCTAGACTTTAGCCCAATCCAGACCTAATAGGGTCCAATTCTAATACGTAATTATTTTACATGCAGTTTGATTTTGGTTTTAATATTCTTCTTGAGTTTTTTTTACAAGATGCAGAAAAGTACTGTAAATTATTTCGAATTTTTTCAAACTTTTGGAAATATTTGGAGGGGGGGGGTCAGACCCTGATGATCTCCTCTCTGGCTACGGCATTGTCGACAGTCTATTCTAGTGTAGCTTCGTCTTACAGAAACAGTGAAATGGGATTCGAAGTGTCTTAATACAATGAAAAGGTCATTTTTGGTCAGATGCCAATTTGTTTCTCAGTTCTCAAGAAAACTACAGTTTATACCGGCTACTGGCAGGGTTGTCAATTTATAAATCAAGTCAAGATCACCCCTACTAGCTCAGTCAAATTCGACATACTATTGTGGGAAAAACTCCAAGAGTTTTGAAAATTAGTGTTGTTCGTTGGTTCGTAGGTTCGTTGGAGCCTGCAGTACAACATACTGAAAGTCCTGGAGGGGGAGGAGGGAGTTGGAGGATTATTCATGAGTGGATAACTTTGGTGGCTGGATTCCTTTCGTGAAACTTACGCGCTTTACTCTGCAGTGTATACATAAAATAGCGTCATCTCATAAACGAATTTACTGTAACCTCTAAACCCGTTCTTCGCGCTATATATCTCAAAAAGGGTTAAACTTATGAAAAAATGTATATAACCAATCTTGTAGCTAATATTAATTTCTATAACTTTTATAATGACCTTTATTAATGTACGATCTATAGCAGGCGAGTTATTTGCAAAGAACGATGAAAAGTCACCTTCAAACACTTCAGGTCCCAACGAACAACCATACCAATTTTCAAAACTCTTGGATTTTTTCTCTCAAACTCCGTAATGTGTTTGACTAATTTGACTGAACTATTTATATAACCTTTGCGGGTGGGGGGGTTATATCAATTTAAAATTTGAGGAGGTCATAAAATCACAAACAATTTCGAACTTATTTGCGAATTTTTCGAATGGAGCTTAAAAATTTAATTTTACATCTAAGAAAGACCAGTTACTAAAATTTACCAGTCCTTCGTGTTTAGCTTGTGCGTTTGGGAAGCCACGAAAATTTACAATTTGACGTACCATTGCCTGTCGTGATAATAATATACGACTTTTGTCCTCGTTTCAGGTGAAGAAAGAAAAGAAAAAATCAAGTAAATCTTATTTGATGTAATAACCTAATAATAACCAGCGATAAAAATTATAGTTACCATAAAATTACTGTAATTTAGTCTTTTTTTCTATTATTTTGGGCTGTTTAAATCTCTAATTTAATAAACATAATAAATTATAATTTATCGCTTAGCTGCAAGTTCAAACAATTTACTCTTTGAATTTAAATTAATCGACACTAAAATACTTGCTATAAAACCCACACTTTATGTATTACATCAAAGTACAAAATCTTGGATTAATAAGTTACTACTTAACATTCACTCAAGTGTCGTAAATTCCATATATGGTAAATTCAATGATACTCTAATATAGTAATCCTACTTTGAAGCAATTCCATTTAAAACGTGTCAAGATATGCATCTAAAACTATCGAATAGCCTTTTAATAGTTACGTGTATGCAATTTATTTTATTAAAAAAAGGTAACCAATTTTTTTATCCGATAAAATGGTAACATGTAATTAGTCAAGCACAATTAACCAGAAAAGAACTCGTTTAATTCAATTTATAAATACAGAAAAAACATTTAAATGGTTACTTTTGGGGGTAATATAATTTTATGTGTCTTAAATTATGGATGTACTCTGTATGAAAATTGGGTATTCGTTTATTGATTTAATTTCTAATAAAGACGGGTAAAGGAATTTTAAGTCTTTTCACGTGTAAACCTAAACTAAAATTACAAAAATTTAATTGGGTAGGTATTTTGGAACGAAAAATTTATAGTTTGTTTTTCATACTAGTGGAGTGCATTGGGTATTAACTTGTGATTTCTGTTTTCACTTCGAGATTAAAAGCTGCAACCTTTTTAAAAGAATTCCTTATCTTCTGGGGTGGCAAACACTGATAGTCGTCAAAATGTCGGCCTGCACGGGGTGGCTCAAAAATTCAAGAAACCGCTAAGTTGCTTTTTTTAAGTTTTTGTTAATTTTCACCCAGAAGGACTAATATTTTGGCAAAAAATGTTTTATACAATTTAAAAGTAGACTATATTTTCTACAATTTGAGACCATTATGGCCTCTGTACCCCCAATGGTATCCGAGATAAAAGTCTACAAAATTTTGGAAAAATATACACGATTTATTTGAGAATTGAAGCTTTCACGGCCGGCGTCATTAGTGTGAGTGGTTTCTGGGCTAATGGGTCGTGGTCGAGAGGTTCTTTGAGAGATTCCTAACGTTGGCTGCTGTGGCAAACATCTCCTCTTGAACCTTCGGTACGGTCACTTCGCCTTTATCACACAGGTCAAAACACCTCTAATAGAACCTATCGTCTAATAATAATAAATCCAAGTTTTTGTCCGCGGCGGACCTCCGATTTTGCACACTTTCGTACACATGTATCTATTAGGTCTATTATACTCGTAGAGACCATTTTGGTCTCAAATTATAGAAAATTTAGGTGGATCTAGGATCCACCTGCTCTTCCCTCTTCCTATATCAGGGGTTAAAGAAAGCAGGCTAATTGGGATCACCCACTTCCTAGGAAACCATGACTCCCTGCGAATCCGATCTCATCAGAAGCCTTAAAACCTCTGCCCGCAGTGCCAGTGTAACCTAGACTCGTAACGGATCGGGGGCACCTACTCCCCTTACACCAGCAACTACTGAATCGCTCCGGATCATCCATTACGACCTATTACAGACCAGGTGTATCATGAAGATGAGCTCAGTGCTCAGTGTTTCTTTACCACTCACCAACAGCGGGACCGCGCCTGTAACAGGGACTAGGTAGATAGCGGATAGCCTAGACACGAACTGGTGGTGCCCACGTGCCTAATCATTTAGAGCATGACTGTTACGGAAGTACGAGAGCTTCCTACCAGAATTCGTGTCTTCCCGTTACTATTCAAAGTACCTACAACTGCAGATAGACTAGCCCACAGCTCCTCTGGTGGAGAGTCTGCAGCAGCCAATTGATCCGAGAACCGCGTACGACTCCGCCGAGAGCTCCACTGTACCGATATAGCGGGAGTAATTAAACAGTCCATATACCGCATACGTGGAGACACTCTACTTCCAGTTTTATTCGTCAGTACTTAACCTTTTACATGCATCCCTGGAAGTACCAAACCAGTCCCCAAATTTAGGCTTCTTTTAAAAAGTATAGAACTGCCTTTGTCGAAAAGTTAGTCCTTCTGGGTTAAAATTGACAAAAACGGTAAAGTTTCTTGAATTTTGGGGGCACTCTGTACAGAACGACATTTTGACGAAGGTAAAGAATCATTTGAAAAAGGTTTCAGCTTTTGATCTCGAAGTAAAAATAGAAATCATTTCTAAGCGACTTTGATGCGGCTGTGCATCATAATATTACTACACTATACTGGGGGTACTTGGGTACTTGATGATGTGTATTTTTAGGCTACTTAACAACAATTGTAAAATTTTAATATTCAACATAATTTTCCTCTTAATTAATGTAAGACATCTATTACAGCGATCTTGCAGCGCTAAAAAAAACATTCCTTCCAGCTCTGCTGTGCACAGGAACTTGAAAGTTAATAGTTCATGTTAACCCAGGAGCTCGTTAGACCTTAACCCGGTGCTGCAATAAATAAATTAAACAATTACGTTTTTTTTCTGAATTTTGCACAAAAAACTTATAAGATATTTTTAGAACATAAATAAAAAGTGAAATCGATTTAAAACAAGTTTCTAATAACGTCCACCGTTCTGAGCAGTTAATTTCAATTAAGGATAAATTGTAAAAACAAACAATATTACAAAATACTCAGACTAGACGTTCCACTTCGTATAAACAATTTACTTAATAAAAAAGTGCTTTATAATCTTTTAAATAAATTGAAAAAAATGTCTTAGTGTTTTGTCTGGAGCGTTGATTAAATTGGAACTAATGATTTTATATTTTGTATTTTTAAGAATCGCATATCATTGATCAAATTGATTAACAAAAAGCAATTTGCATCACTTTTCATTTATTAAAAAACCGTATAATCGTATACGTTGTTTACGTAGTGGAAACGAACGTCTACATATTATGTAAATTTCGTTTTTCTTTCTTTTATTTTTTCTGGGCACCACTTTGACCACTAAATTTGACGAAACGTTCGTGAACCGAATCAAGCCGTTTATGTTTGATAATAATCTAAATTCAATATTAGATGAAGATTAGAAAGACCAATAATGGCTTAGCAACAACGATCGCTATAGGTATGCCGACGAAGAAAAATCAAAACAAGTTAAGTAACTATTCAATTGCATTTTTTAAATTCTGTGCCTTACTGTTGATGAAAGTTGTACCTACAGCACAATTTCACTTCTTTAAGCGGGACAAGACCGGGCTTTGCAAAATAAGGCTCAATTCGTGAGTGAAAATTATAGGAAAACTCGATAAGCAAATTAGACGTCGGTTCAGAAGCGCTTACTGGAAGATGCCTGTAAAGTATTCTGCATCTGTGTATCATATCAATATTACGATCTCATAATTTCAATGCACTAGAATCAGAATTAAATAGCACAGACAAAAGTATCTGGATTCTAGGTGGCTAATAGACGCACGTTTAAGTGACTTTTCATGACTTTGATGACTTCGTAACTTTCTTTCCGAACCTCGTTTTCTTTCAATCTTGATATCTCAAATTATAAAAACAATTGGAGGGTCAAGTTTTGGTCATTTATTTCCCTCGCCCATTTAAACTAGGCTTTCTGCTAAGGCATCAGACGATCAGACACAAACTTAAATTCAAAGTTTGGCCACTTATTCATTGCTTCCTTTACGTACAACGTACATAAAGACACTAAAGACTTCGGGGGCGTCAAAACCCCTTTCTGACCTGTGCCTCTAAAAATGGGAGCCCGTAAAATATTTTTCAGGAGGTGGGGACAAGTTGTGGGCGAACGCGCCGCAGACGGCATTTTTTTATTGCTCAAGGTCAAGCGGCTTAAAGCGAAGTTTAAGAATTTTAGTAGCGATCTGCTCATTGCCAAGTTCCATTACTATGGTTGCTGCTGGATTCAAACTTATCTTGATGACGCCACTCAAATTGTGGCAATCGAAGGCAAAAAACCAACACGAGCTCTAATAAACAGAGGAATTCCCTAAGAAAGTATTCCCAACCCTACTCTATTTGCACTCTTTACCGCCGACCTTCCTAATGTGGAATTATCCGTCGAGTCTGTAAATGATCGGTAGATCATTCAGTTTCTGGGGGGTTCTAATTCTAATCAATCCCGCAAAATCAGAGCTGATATGTGTGGGAACCGAAAAGTGCCGAGAGTGAGCACTTCGACGGATGCCCACGGGAGTAACCGTCGATGGAAACTTTTTGAGGATGGGTGAGTGTGTAAAAACTTTGGGTGTGTTTTTGGGCTGCAACCTCAACTTCCAGCATCCCGTCAACCGAGAATTATCAATGATGGGACTTTCATACCCCAGTTTAGTCTTTCTACTCACTCTCAGTCCAGTCAATGGGGGGTTTTGCCCTACAAAAGGTGGTGTAGTTCTGATTTTTGAATATGTTATTGGGTTAGGGGCCCTGATGAAAAATCCAAGATTTTGACCTTGGGGGGAGGGTCAAGCTGCGAACACTCGTGACTCATTTTTTGACATTTATAGGTTATCATAAAACTGCTCTAACTTTGGATCTGGTTGAGCTAAAATATCAGTGATACACTCAATTTGAAGGCAATTTAAAATCCTACAACTTTTGTTCCAAAGAATTTTCTCTCAAATGAACGTTAAAACAGTCTCCAAGCGAAGTTAATCAAAAAAATTCATTTTTCTAAAAATAGCGATTTTCTCCAGGTTATATCTCAGAAACCGTAATAGATAGGAAGAAAATGAATAAAACAAATATTGTAGGGCATTTTGTCCTCTCAAAAGTTGGATTTGACAGGTTTGTCGTGGGAACAACCGTTAAGAAGTTAAATCGGATAAACCAATTTTTCGCACCTCTAATCTAAGATGGCGGATCGCGCGGACCCCCCTCAAGGTCGAAAACTTGGAGTTTTTATCAGGGACCCTAACCCAATAACATATTCAAAAATCAGAACTACACCACCTTTTGTAGGGCAATGGCCTGTTTTTCTCCCCATTGACTGGACTATGGACTCTGGTGTACTACCCGTTTGTAACCCAGGAGTTCAAAGCAAAACTGCAACTCCTACAAAACAGCTGTCTACGCTTTTCATATGACATTTCGCTATCTAATGCGGCGTATAGGGATAGGAAGGAGATCTTTCAGCTTGATTTAGAAGTTTTAGGGTGTTAATTTGCCCGTGATTGCGCTCCCCGTGTTAATTCAGAATTAGGAAATACCCTTTTGTTTGATTGGATTTTAAAAAATTTCGGAATTTTTTCGAAAACTTTTTCAAACTAAACAATAATTTTTACAATTGTGTAAAAACTTTTGGCCTTTCTATTGGTATGGTCTGTAAGCCATGGTCTATTTGTCCTTACGGACAAAACGTTCCTATCTAAACATGAAAATCTCTTGAAAAGGTTACCTTAAGGAATACGTTAATAATTTACCGATTTCTTCAAGGGTCCGGAGAGTAAGAATTGAGAGTAATTGTATAAACAGTTAGCTACATTAACAAGAAATGAAGTTTTTAGTTCCACGTCTAGAAAGTTTCACGGTTTTGATGTTAAAAGGCTTTCCAATCACTCTCCGGACAGCTTCCGTTCCTACTCCGCCGCGTTCCTGAAAGTGGTATTTCGTCCGACTGCGTAAAAACGGAACTCTCGAGCGTCCCAAAAGATTAGAAAACTCGAGTTAGATTTAGCTTGAAATTGTGAACTAGACTAGACTGTAGTGACGTAGTAGTTGATGAATAGTTATACTTTTTCGAGTGTACGCTTCTTCCATCGGAAGCTTATAACGAGCGATCAATTTGAAATCAAAGTCAAGTGTGTCTCGTTCACGATGACATATTCTGGCCGATAGAGTATCAGAATTTCGTCCGACCGTCCGCGAGCTTGAATTTTAATTTGATGGCTTCCCCTCAATTAACGGAAGTTTTAAAAAATGATTAAGTGAATTAATGATGCATAACTTGCACGGATCATTTACATTTATGGCTACTTTAGAGAAAAACTCGCAAATACACTTTTGATTGAATCGAGTCGGAATTAATTACATTAATTAAAAGTCGATAATTTATTCAAAGTATGTATAAAAATGTACTCGAGATAAAAATTTATATCTCGAATTGAATAATTTCGACGTCATTTATAAATGAATACGAGCAAGTGCATCGAATATAATTACATTTTTATAAAGGCCAACGTTAAAAAAGTACTATAAGTAAAATGCTCTGGTGATTAGTGACCAAAATAACCTTAGATTTAAAAGTTAACTAAAAGTAATTGCGTGTCCAACGTGTAAGTTTTTTGCTCTTCCATTTAGTGTTCCTAACGAAGCGTTTCTAACCATGACCATCATTACAATTTTTGGCAAATTTTTTTACATCCTCTATTAAAAATTTTTTAAGCTTTTATTTATCGTAATCAGTGGCACGACCAAGAACAAACTTTAGTGGGAACTAGAACTTTTCTGGCACTACTTGTATTTATTTATTTCATACGAGTTTTAATTTTTTAATTTTAAATTTCAATCATCTTTCTATCAGAAAGCCGTATCACGATATAGCTCCACTCTTGAGACGCTCTCGATCCGATAAAACTTCCTCGATAAACTCTCGATACACTCTCGGTTCGATACTCACATCCACACTATAATACCACCGATACCACTCCGATCAAATTATAAAATTGGATCGGTATAAAAGCGTTATTGGATCGAGATCGGAGCGCTAGAACAATAGTGTGACTATACGCTCATTGTTTCTTGTGTAAAAATAATTTTATCGGACAGAGCGCATCGAGAGCGAATTCGATCATTATTCGCAGTATTTTTTGGCAGTTGAATGAAATCCTCAAATTTTATTTATTACTGTATACGTTAACTTAGCCGCCCGAGGACTTAAAAGTTAAATTGATTCCTCATTATTACTAAATGCTGTGAAACGGCACTCGTAAACTTTTACTCTTTAGTCTTCACGCTCTTTTGCTTCATGGCTTTGCTAATTATTCTTATAACAGACGATGTCTAGTTTTTTTTCAAAAACGCAGTAGTGAGTTAAAAAAGCTTCTTAATTTTATTATTTTATGGCCGGCAAATTGTGAGTGAAAACATCCGTATCTTAATAAATTTCCTCGTGTTCGTATTCTGCCAGCAAATTCAAAATTATTCTAAAGACAAACTTGTAGATTTTATTAAGAGCATCGTTGCTTTAGAGTTTAGAGGGAAAACTTTATCCGAAATACAATAGACCTACAAAGTAGAACATTTTGGGTGCATAGATGTTTTTGTAAATTTTATTCTTAAGGTGGGTAACAAGACGATTGGAAATGAACGTATGCTTGTAATTCTAAATCCATTAATTTCTGAGCTTTTTGGATTCATTAAATAAAAATCATTAAAATCGCGTAATAGTTAAGAAAAAAATTTGGATACAAAGTATTCTTTCGAGTGCGAGTTTCTTTAACGGCAAAATGGAAATTTTATTATCTTTTGATGTATGGACTATGAACTCTATTCCGAGGTGTATCTTTCGCTCTTCAAAAAATGGACCATGGAGGGGTGGGGGGTAGTGCACATTTCCAGCTTTATTCGAGACCTTCAAGAAGGAACTTCAGAATAAAAATATTGGTACTCATGGAAGTAGGCGAACAGAGATGCTCATTTGCTCATACTGGGTCGAAGATGGAATTTAAACAATTGTGGGTTGTATTTCAGGTTTTCGTCTTTTGTGGAACAGTATCTAACTATTCACTATTTAAAAGATTTGCAGAAAATGATCACAGTGAAATGTTAATAACGATATACTATAACAACATATTATTATTATATTTAAATGTGTATTTTACGTCCGCATCAACTACTGTGGTTATTAGCAGACGGGGCCTACAGCTTTAGATGGGTTCCGAACCACTAGGACCAGGGCATTTGACACATAGAGACACTCCAGTGGTGTCAGTCGGTTTTGAACCGGCGACCTTTGCATCCGCATGCGACGATGTTGGCCGCTAGACCACCCCGATCCTCAACAACATATTTATTTTAAAGAAGTTCTGAATTATTACACCGTTCGTTCAATAAAAAGTACCATTCGAGTCCAGTCAAAATAGACATTCAACTTCGGAAAAACTTGCATAAATTGGTACAGTGATACATAATTATAAATGAAATGTTCAATGTTCTGCTAAAAATTGTGTTCAATAAGTCAAAAGTCGAGAAATCGCTTTTACGCAAATTAATATCTCCTTAATATTAGTCCAGTTAAATTAGACAAATAGATGTCATTTGAGGGAAAAATCTTGAAGCAGTTTAAAAGTGACTTTTTCTTGTTTCTTGTAAATAACTCGCTTCCTATGATATAGATTGTATGTTGATGAAGGTTATTAATAGTTATAAGAAACACCGAGATGAATAATAAGGTAAAAATTTTCTGAAAACAAAGTCGTGCCAGCTTTCGTTTTCGCCTTTTATAAAGAGGTTGATGAACACTTTCGTTCGAAATTGAAAAATGAGTGAGCTCGCTATGGAACTTCAGAAGCTTCTTATTCATAACTTAGAGGTACGATAAAGATTTTGCTTAAAAAAATCTCTAACTACGTACTTATTATGTGATGCGATATAGAAAATCATTATCGTACCTCCAATTTGTGGTTGAAGCTTCTGAAGTTCCATAGCGCACTCACTAATATTACAATTTTTTAGTTTTTTTATACAGTTTTTAGAATTCTCTAATTACATTTTTATTCTACCTCATCCAGTGTCGGATTATCAATGAGTGAATAACTTTGGGAGCTGATTTCTTTCATAATAACCTTCATCACAACATACGATCTACGGGAAGCGAGTTATTTGCAAAAACTAGAAAAAGTAATCTATAAACCGTTTCCCCTCATCCCGCTCGCCCCCAACCACTGGAACTTTTAGTAAGTTTTACTGCAAATGGCCATCTATTTGTTTAAATCGACTGGACTAACCTTCGACCTTTGACTTTGAATAATATTTTAGCAGAAGTAGGATCGATGGGAACGTTTGATATCTGATTTATGTGTTAAAGGTCTGTACCAATTTTCAGATCTATGCGAATTATTCTGAAATTTCAACTTTTTGAACAATTTACAAACTCTTGCCAAAATTAGGTTTAATAAGTAGTCGTCGTCAGTAGTAGTAATTACTTTTCGTGTACTAGAGTAAATTAAACACTCTCATATTCTATAAAAAAAAAGTAAAAAAGTAACACTATAGAATTACGAAGACCTAGATATGCTACTGCAGGTATTATAATATATAATATGATGCAAGCTCGCTCGTGACATTTTAATTTTGAATGTCGTTAAATTTTTATTAAAAAAATATTGAACGTAAAATATGGGCATCCCAGCATTTAAGAGATTATAGAGATAAACCTCGTGTTTGGTCAAAAATCAATCAAAGTTTGTTATGTCTATGCTGCTACCCTGCGTTCCATCCAAAACAAACATGCGGAATTTTTCTAAATATTTAAACTTTCAGTAGCTTTACAGATAAATAATTAAAAAAAGCCGTGTTTATTTTCGTTAAGAATTTTTTCTCCCACTAAAATACCTGAAATGCATTTCTATTTTAAGCCATTCCACATGATTAATGATTTTTTTTCGCAAATTTAGAAAATTTACGTAACGCGTTTAGGATTTAATTCTTGAGCCATCAAATTTTATGTGGCATACCTTAAGACAAACTTGAATTAATCAACATTTTTTAGACTCAAAAGTTTTATCGTTTCGATGACAAAATTTTTGTTAATCCGAGACAAAAATAGTTCTTAAAAATTTTGGATAATTTCTGCGTGTGTTGCCATTCGGAATAGTATATTAAAGAACGAATTTCATAAGTCACGTATTATAGCACGACTCCAAGTTTAAAATGCAACTCGCGTAGCGAGGAGCGTTTTAATGGAGGAGTGCTTTAATGGCTTATGAAGTGAGTTCTTTATACTATTTTTTTCTATTTTTCTATCTTTCCTCTATTTGGCAAAATAAATATGACTACCAACTTCGAAACAGAAAATTATTATAGCACTCAAAATCTCATTATAACACTCAAATAGATGCTATAAGCTATTATTACAGACGCACAATATAAAAAGAATATTTTTTGTAGAAAAGGAATTTTTAGTTGTAAAATATTTTTTAGAGAAAAGTTCAATAAAACAATAATTTCTTGATGTGTCGAGAGTGAAGAATCACAAAATTTTTTGCGAATTGGAAATTTGAAAATGTAGTATTTTTCCCAAATATTCCAAAAATGAAACGGGTGCAATTTTTTTTAAATTTGGACGTTTAGTAAACTACCCTAAATAGGTTGATTTAAGGCGCTTATTTGAGAAGACGTCTATAAAGTTTGTTTATTATAATGAAGGCAAATTAAAATATAATTTAGCGTAAATAATAATCGTATTGATATAATATATTAGGTATTACGATATTAAGAGCGTGGAATGCGGAAATCGCGAAATTATTTAAACTTCTGCAACACAAGAATTAAATAGGTCGTAAAGTCAATTTTAAAAATAACCAATATAGATATCGAGAGTATAAAATTATTGTCCTGGTCTATTTTTAGTACGTGCCAAAAATAAATTGGCCAAAATGCGACTTCTTAAACGTTCGCGAAAAAATCGTTAAAGAAAAAAAATGTTTTTTGTACCTACCAAAATCGAGGCTACATCAAAGCCATGCAGGTATGGCACTAAAAGTTAAACTTGATGAATTCTTTAAGAATTACATCATTGACAATTCTCAACAATTTACGTACAACAAGTTGTCCGAAACTTATTCACAACTGATGCATCCGCGCACTTATTTACTTGTTTTCTCTGGCATGACCGTGAAAAGAGAATGGCATTGGTGCATTTAGAAGACGGTTACATTCTAATGTTATTGCAAATGTAATTACTACTATGTACATGTATTAGAAGAAGCTTTAACGTGAGAAGGCACTAATGTACTGGCACATACAACCGTGCGCCTTTACTTGTTGCAACTTCGATCAAAAAAACTTCCGACGGGACGCTCGGCGGGGAATGCGATCCACACTCCGACAGGTGAGTGCACCTGCAACCGCCACCCACCGATGGTGATTGTGCTTATCACTGGTCATCATATTGCGCTCGTCCCCTACCAAATAACACACACAAGAATCTGCATACACCCACAACAAATTTTACGCCCGCATCTAAGCGTCGAAAGTTTGAAAAATTTTCCCAATTGCCGTCTACTATTCGTTTAATCCCTCGCTACTCGAATTTTCTTTTCAAAACCGTCTACTTTTGAAAAACCTACGTAAACACTAAAAGCCGCTATAGAGCCTGCTATAATTTTCACCAACCCACAAGAAACTTAAAAATGACTATAAAATTTTCAACTTTTCTCCGAGTCGCGCTAAACTTCCATCTCGTTCAAATTTTAAGGGTTGGCTTTTAAAATTTAAAACCAACTTTATTTCTTTAAGGTTACTGTTTGTCTAGCCGTTGTCTGTACGTAGTACGTATTTTACATCGTGCACACACAACACACACGGGATGGTAATAGGAATTAGGAAAATTGTGTTATTCTTCCATTACGTCGACTGCAATTCCAAAAATAGTTCACCTATACTTACAACTTTCCACTAAAAAAGCTGTAATCGAAAGCAAACATTCGATATTATTTAAATATGTAGAACAGCTACATTTTTTGCAATTGTTTAATTTTCTTCTCGTAGATGAAGCTAAGTTTATTATAATGACATTTAAAATTGAGGTAAAAACCGCGAAAAACTATTTTTGTAGTAAAAAAAGAGACGTTAATGGGAATCTTCCAGTATTTTTAAGCAAGTTCTGATTTTTTTGACTTTGGAGAATATTTTACACGAAAGAGGGGGGGGGGGTAAAGTAACTATACATATAGTATTTAGCGTAGTCAAATAAGACAAGTTACCTCCAAGTTATGAATAAGAAGCTTTTGAATTTCCATCGCGCTTAATAATTTTAAAATTTCGAACGAAAGTGTTCCTCTTCACAAAAGGCGAAAACGAAACCTGGCAAAACTTTTATTTTCATTAATCTTTAACAATTACATCTATATTCTATGCAATGTGATACATCAATAAATCTTTTTCGTACGACCGACTCTAAAAACATTCTTTACGCTTCGTGAAGTAACGCCTAAAGTCGGACATTTTGATCGAGTTTGTTTTACATACAAGTATATGATCGTAAAAATTATACATGGACAGGTATATAACCAATAAGATACTTCACGGTTATATACTTTTTGTTTGATTCTGTGAAATTTCAATTTTATTCCACTAGATGGCGCACGCTCATTAGACAAAATTCAAACTTTGAATAATTATTTAGACAATATTGAAGTCGTAAATTAATTACTTATTTAACAAAATGCAAAATTGTGAAAGTACCTATTAGTTGTACTTATAATTATAATACGAAAGATCAAAACTCAAAACAGTTATTTGCTGGAACAATTTTTAGAAACGTAATTTACGTAAAACATAACCTTACAAAATACAAAAGTTACTAATTTTATATTGCCGTCGTACGAAAAATTTTGTATGTATCTCGAGCAAAATGCGTTTTTGATGTTCGGTCGTCATTTAGCAGCTCAGCTCCGCTTCGCTGCTAAAAATTAAACCTCACATCAAAAACTCTCATTTTACGCTCTAGACACATAAATAACTATTTCGTACCTCCAAGTTGTGAAGAAGCTTTTGAAGTTCAATAGCTCACACACTAATACTACAATTTCGAACAAATTTTCAATAGATGAAGACGAACCCAAACTAGACTTTTGTTTTCCGAAATTTTTATAATTACATCTTTATTCTACTCTAGCTCATATAGTGCCGGAGTATCCATGAGTGGATAACTTTGTGGCCGATTCCTTTCATAAAACTTATGCGTCTTACTCCGCAGTTTGTACAGCGCCATCCCGCGTAATCGAATTCACTATAACTCATTCTCCGTGCTGTGTCTCAAAAAGGGTTAAACTTATGGAAAACATGCATATAATCAATCTTGTAGCTAATAATGTTTTCTATAACTTTCATAATAAGCTTCATCAACGTACGATCTATAAGAGGCGAGCTATTTGTAAAAAACGAGGCAAAGTCGCTTTTAAACAGCTGCCCCTCCCTCCGCTTGCCTGCACCCAGCGGGACTTTTAGTATGTCATACTTCAGGTTCTAACGAACAGCTCAACTTTCGAATTTCCTGGATATTTTCCCTCAAATGCCATGACTGGAATAATTAAAGTGTTTGGAAGTTCAATGCTCACGGAAAGAGGTGCACTAAGGCGCTAATACACAAAAAAATTTTGTAATAAAAAAGAATGTCGGCTTAAACGCAAATGTAGAAGAGTTTGAAATTGGTAAAAAATTTTCTTATCAATTTTTAACCCCCACCCCAGTGGCTTCTTTTTACATTTTTAAACTTCTATGCAGTCGGGGGGTTAAATAGGCAGATTTCACTTTATATCGTAAATTTTCAAGTTTTCTCGAGCAAATTTAGATTTTCGGTTTACAATAATTTTGGCCTGATAAGCAAAAGAAATCTTATACAGGGTGTTTCATCGGTGAAGGAAAATATTCTAATGGTAGATAGAGGTCACAGAGGCAATGGCTCTAAATAATTTTAATTAATGGGTCTCAGAACTCAGAACCTCTTAAGATCGGACCCGCAGTTACACTTTAAAATGGTTTTAGGACTGACAAACAACAAAAAATGAATAATTTCTGACTACTACTTATATAGGTATTTATGAAACAGATCGTTTTCGTAATTTAATGAGGGAAAACAGTAGCAAAATTTCGTATAATTTTAACTTTCGATTTGAAATTTTATTATCAAAATTTTTTGCTCTTTGCAAATCTGTAAATGAAATTTAAAAGTTTTGAGATACAGATGCATGGGTGTTCTGATATTTTAGATAATTCTCAATCTTTCTTGCAGCCTAACCTGAATTTTGATTTCGTTTAATAATAATTGAATTAGATTAATCGTCTTGAGGGTACCTACCTAAGCTTTATGCCAAAAATCAAAAATATATACTGGGTGGCTTATAACTTATTGTTGCATGAAATATTAGAAGAAATCGATAAAATACCCTATACCTCGGCTATGGAGGCTCCGAGACCCATTGCATAAGGTTATTAAAAACCATTTCGATGACTGTCATTCAAATACTTCTCTTTATGAATGAAACGCCCTGTATAAGAGCAATAGTGCTATCATTTTATTACGCTCACGGTAATAATTACGCAGATATTAATTTTAGATACCCTGTGCCAAAATCTTGTTAGTCAGTTCCCGTGTCGTTACGAACCCGTATCTAAGTATACTTACTTTGACTTACTTTAAGTGTCGACAGATGGACAAAATGCCGAAAACTGGGTGGACACAAAAAATATACTTATTCCAGTAGATTTTAACATCGTATCGAGTTCCTAAAAATCAGGAGAACATTGATAAACTATTAAAAAAATTAGTTACTGGTGCTCTACTAATTTGCCGGATTAGTGTTCGCTGTACTATGAAGCGACGTAGAGACAGAGATGCTTCCCACAGATTTTCTCGGAATGGGCACAATGGAAGATCCTCTAGAGCAGGGACCGGCAACCTGGTGCCCGCCAGACTTTTTGAAACTGCCCGCCTCTAACCTGGTCAAATAAATGCAAAAACCCTTTTAAGTACACAATGTAAATTTTACAGAATTATAGTGACGGCGGTAATGAACAATACATTTTTTTACCTGTTTTCCACTTGTACCACTAAGGGTTTTATAGAACTACGGACTAGGGTGGGGGTTTTAGAAAAATATTTACAATAAAATAAGGTAGGATACAATGATTAAGACGATTTTAACAAAAATCATGAAATGAAGAGTGAAAAAATCTTAGATGTCGAGAAAATTTATAATTTTTTTAATTGCGATCTAGCATTTCGCCGAGTACAGTGAGTAGGTACCTAGATATTTAGTTGTTGTGAAACACCTTCTTTGGAGACACTATCAATCGCTTCTAAAATTTTTGAACTTCATTTTAAGTAGTTTGACTTTGAACAATATAAAATTTTCGCCTGCGGCGCTATTTTTTTTTCTCATTTTTTGACTAGCCCCCCCCCTACATCCGAGGTGCCCGCCGCTCTTTCAAAATTTTTAAATGTGCCCACCAGTACAAATAGGCTGCCGACCCCTGCTCTAGAGAAAGAATCTCGTCTCAAAATCCTTCATACTATAGGCACTATTTGTGTCCGAGAGGACCTTGCAATCTTCTCAAGACAGTTTACATTGAGTTCTGCTTCCCTTACTGTCTTTAAAGAGATCAGACTAAGTGCAAGGAGCTACAGCTTTGCGTCCTATTATAGCGAGAAGTTACGAGTAATTTCTTCAAACTTTTCAATCTGATAAATCTTATAGCCATCCAATATTGTACTCATTATGGTTTTTCAGTGGGGTCGCTAGTCAGGGGCTAAGCGGATTTTCAGAGGGGCTAGGCCACCCCAGGCACAGTGGGAAAGCAAAGATATTTCTGTGAAGAAAGCTAACGGTTGTACATTTGTACAATTTTGTAATTACTATAACAGGTTTCTGGTAATAGTTATTCATTATTTTTTAACACTTTTTGGTTTATTTCTAATATGTAGCTATGTAGTTCATAATCTAACAAGAGACATTTATAACACGGGTGCGTTACCTTATTAAGGCAACCCGTATACAAAGAATCGTAAAATCAAAGTCTAAATCCAAGTGCTGTATTATACTGTATGTATACTTCAAAGATGAGGATCTACATTAAACGTTTCCGAAAAAGGGCTAGTAAAAGAACGAGTGAAAGAGTAAACACTACATATATGCATAAAATAGATTCACGGAGCCTTCCTTATGTGAAATCAACAAACTCGTGACTCGTGACTGCCGTTAAAATAATTATACAATATACACAATCGCAGACTTGCAAAATTCCAAAATAAGTTATGCAAATATATGTACTGTTTATAGTGTTTATAGTAAACCTTGTTTGTTTGACCAATACATATTTTATTGATTAATCATAAACAGAAGCTAGACATAATGAAAACAAAAAGTTGATTATTCAAATTAAACAATTTGTAACTGCTAAGCTCAGCAGACGATTAAAAAATAATCTTGTATTATAATATTAGGTATGGAAGTATTACTGGTTTACTATTGAAATAAAGAAATTCTGCATGTTGCTCGGTAAACACTCAAAACACCAATTGGCCATGGATTTCGTCACGTCTCACGTCTCGACGTCTCGCTATTTTGTTATCTTTCAACGCAAGACTTTCAAAATTTTGGGTTGTTATACGAGTGGCACAGTTGCTAATATAAATCGTACTTCCGATGAAACCGGAAATAACATATCGGGGATGATTTTTTGATTTGCACTCTCTTTGACCAGTGTTGCAATTTTTGAAAGTTATTATTTCAAATGAAGATATCTCTTTTACCGTCCTAGATACAACAAAAGTGCAAGAGAGGCAAAACTGATAGACATTTTTATATGGGTTGAGATAGGGTAACTTTCAGAATTATTTTTCGTCTTATAACTAAAAAACTACTAACTATTTTTGGAGAAAACAAACTGATGTACAATACATATATCCCATTGACTTTGATTTTGATAGTCAGCATTCAGCAGGTAATGGGAGCTAACCTCAGGGACTACTAGGCATCAGTACTATACGCAATATTTTTGTTCATCCACTCATAGGGTGTACTGATAGTCAGAGCAGGGAGCAGTCAATAACTTTTTCTAATTATGAACTACTAACATGGTGGCCAACTTTGACGTTTAAACGTTTAAAGTAACGTTCTATTTATGTTTTTATTTAGCTGAGATAGAACGAGATAGAACGTTACTTTAAACGTTAAAGTTGGCGACTATGTTAGAGGTTATGATACAAAATAATAGGCCTGATTATCTAGCTATTTTATGTTTACAGTGTTCTCAGTGGATCCATTGATGCTCTACATGTCTGTACTAGATATAACTTTTTGAGAAACTTAAGTACCTATATACAGCTTGAGCAAACCCTCCATTCTGAAAGATTCACACTCATAAGGTTTTGTTTTCACTTTTCACTGCTACAGAACTATTTCCCATTCTGCACAGTTGAGACTGAGCATGATGATTTTGTTCGTACTGACCGTGATACTCTGGCTACAGGAACTTGAATTGAATTGATTTTGATTATCCGTTCGTTAAACAGTGTTCTCAGGGGGTCTATTGTTGCTCAAGATGTCTGGACTAGATAGCACTTTTGCACCAGGATTATTTAGAAGCTCCCTGCACTTAGGCTGCTTAGGTCTCACTGTAGCCATCAGATATCGAGCCTATACTTGTAGGACAAATTCCAGGATTCTGACGGGAAGGGTGGAGCTTATTCTGACCATGTCGAGTCAAGTCCCCCAACGCGGGCCTTCGTATCTACGCTAGGGATGAGCATTGCTTTTTGATAGCTGATTTAGCACCTCTATGCACTCCAACCGGCGACTAGAGATTACCTTGAAGGTGTTTAAGGCTTGCAAGGCAGCTTTACTGCCCGGCGATTTTCTTGTTTAGGATTTACCTATTTAGGATTTCGTTGGCACTGTGTAATATCCCCTTGACTTCCTTAGTGGTAGGCTGCTGCCGAGGACAGTTATTTCTGCGTCGATGTTCTCAGTTGCATCCATTAGAGTTTGAAAGTTCTTGTTGAAGGTATATTTTGGAGAGATACAGTCTGCACCCATCTGCAAGAGAGGTAGATATAACTTTTTTTGAAACTTATTGTACCTACAGCTTTAGCAAAACCTCCATTCTGAAAGCATTTGCTTAGCACTCACAAGTAGAAGGTTTCGCTTCCACTGCTAAAAAAATTTGCTTCCCATTCTGCACAGTTGTGCACTTGTTTTTGTTCATACTGAACCTGCAGTTCCATATTATAAAACTTTTACAAACAATATCGTATAATTTATTCTAAAATCTTTGTCCATCGATAATACAAAGATTAACTTAATTACCAACAATAAACAGTAGTTATTTGACTAATAAAATATAAATATGAAAAATTCGAACTTGGGAATTTTATGAATTGAAAGTATATTTCTGCAACTACAATAAATCTTTCGTGGTATTTAATCAAGGTGAATTCTAATTGGAAGGAAGTCAACACTTCAAACTTTTTAACTGATGAATTAAGATAACTGATCTAAGCCCAAAGGCTAAAAAAGGAGAAGAAATTTTTTATACTCTTATACTCACACAAGAATGAATGAAGAATGAACATGTAGTAAAAAAACGCATTCATTCAAACTGGTTAGAGTTAGTCTCAGATGAAATAACAAAATAATAGACGTAGACTCGTAGACACTGGCACCACAGTCGTTTTAAAAAGTTAAAACTCTCGTTGCATCGTAAATCGATTAAGGAAGTGAAGTATGAAATAAAAATTTGTGCTGTTGTTAAGTTTCTTTTGTAGCGAAAAGAATTGAAGCGAGGCATTATTGAATAGCTCATCAGTATTGATATTAATCAATCAGTTGAATTCAGTGTCGGATTACGGTTTTCATAGGCCCTAGGCCAAAAAAACAGAATGGGCCCTTTAAAAAAGTGGTCCGGTCTTGGAGCGAATTCTGGAAAAGAAACGACCCGGGCGAATTAAATAATGGCGGGCCCCAATTGATCGCTAATTTACTTTATAATGTGTTTTTTAATTGGGATGTTCAGTGGCGTAGTTACATATTCATCACCTTAAAGCAAGGAAAATCGGTGTGCCCATTTGGTTCTCAGAAGAGCTCTGGGGAAATTTGTTTTTCTGATTTTTTAAATTTTGATCTCCCACGGGTTACCTAGCGCCGCACCAATTTTTTTTTAAATATTCAAGGTCAACAGAGCTTAGATCCACTCTCGGAGTTGGGCGCATTTAGGGAGCAGTAGTGAATGTAGAATGGAAGAGCTGCATTGTTTAAATTCAAGTGCTTTAAAATTTTTGCAATCATTGGCAGTTCATTTTCTTAAAATACCAGCCACCCACCGGGCGGGCTATCGCCCTCGGCCTTGTCGTTTAAAGTTGAAAAAGCCGCTGGAGTTTTGGGCCCCCAACGTCTTAGGACCCTAGGCCTAGTTGGCCTATAGGTCAATCCGGCACTGGTTGAATTCGCCAAACACTCGACGGAACTCTATACATCTCATATATTTTAGAAATAATTTCTGGTTATTCTATCGATAAAACCAGTTGCTTTGGATGAAACTGCCGAATTGTATCCCGCCCGACGGAAAAGAAGCGACTCAACTGGATATAGATACAGAAGTCTAAAGAGCATGAAAAACTTTAATTTTCACACATAAGCAGATTGCATTAGACGAAGAATATTGAGAAGACTAAAAGGAGGCTGCGAACTCTCGATTTGCTTTGGCAAATTCGTCATTCAATTTTGGATGAAGGTTTTAAATTAATTTTTCTGGTGACCTGTGGGATGGTTTTTTGTCAGTTGTTGTCTGTTGGCGTTTCATAAAAAAGAGTTGGTGTAATACATGTAATAACCTTCAAGTATACGACTTACTAATTAGATCAAATTCTAAAATCGCAAATTACTCACATATTTCTGTGAAAATACTTAATTGTTATGGCTATCGACGTGCTATTATTGATTACATTAGTGAAGTAATGAAACCATTTTTTTTTGTTTCTTTCATACTGATAAAAAAGGTTGCTCGCGTAGTTTTCGTAACCTACAAAATTTCGGAGCATCATCTTTCAGTATCGAAGGGACAAAACTTACTGCTTCTACTTCGCTAGTCATTATTGAACGCAATAATAATACCTCTTATTAAAATTTACTTTTTTTTCTATTTCCGTACAAGATAAAAGAGCCAATGAGGCAATGAGCGAACTCACTTTTTCATAAGTAGTTGTCCATCCATCCGTATAGAATATGGCTAGACAGCGTCGTACCATTACGTTCAATAGATTGATATTTTTATTTACAACAAAAAGCCTACGAAGCTGATGGTATCAAGTAGTACCTACCTAGCTTGCTGCACTAGATTCTTATTAACGTAGGTCAGTACACCGTACATCGTACAAGAACAATAATAATGAGTATAGTTAAAAATTCTTTCTCGGTGAAAAATTATCTTATTCATTTAAATCTACACAGTCGTGACTGGTTCTTTGCAATAATTAGATTTATCACTTGACACAAAACAGAACTAAAGTTTATGCAGTTTTAAGGCAAATTCCAAGTATGTAGTACAACAAGATACCTATATAATTATTTGAACGTTGAGACTTTTCAATATACAATGTTTAATAATAAATTATTTATACATAAAAAAAAGAACGTTCCCTTAATGGGTCGAGACTTGTTGAAGATCCCAAAATAAGAAAATGTGCACTTTTTGAACAAGAAACTCATTTATTAAATACAGCGTGAACCAGACCAGAAGAGTTTGTTTCACAATGTCAAAAACTTCAAAATTTTAAATGGCACCACAGACCGAAAGTGGTATCGTTGAAAAGATCGTTAAAAAATAAAAATAAAAACCTGATACGGGTGGTCTGGTTCACCCTGTACGTAACAATTTGGTTCAAACATATATATTTGTGTGCATGCAAAAGTATAGCTAATAGGAAAGGGTCGGAAAGTGGCGTAATTAAAAAGCTGGCTCTGCTTTTGTTAATAGGTAGTAGGTAGGTCTCAAGATTTGCAAAAAAGCAAATTTTAAGAGGTTTGAGCCACAATCACACGTTCCGTAGGTAGTGTAATATAGCGGTTGAGCGTGAGAACCAAGTCGAGACTGTGGGAAAAGTTTGCGTGGCGTAAGGAAATATTGCGTGGGTGGATTTTTTGGTAATTTTTCAAGTCGTGCTCAAGGTCATGACCTTGAATAAGCAGGTTGATGGTCCATTTGAATAAGCAGGTTGATGGTCCATATTGTGTCTTAAACCATTTGCTGAATTTTCTATAGGTTCCTATAATCTTCTCTAAAGATTTAATAATAGTGCCGTTTGAAAGATTCGTAGATGAAAGTCCAATTTTTGGATTCGTGCCAAGCAATGTCTTGTACTAGCGGCGAAACAAGAACAGTTTTTTTGAAATCGCACTACAAAGTAGCAGCCAACCGTCTAATTTATGAAATTATAGTCTCTCTCCTAGGCTCACAACTTATTTTCGACATTTTGGTGAGGATATCGCGATTCATTCATAGTTTTACTAACTCAAGTTTCAATGTTTTGAAATTGTTTTCTTACCTCTTTTCATTTTTTGGAAAGTTTCGTAAGCTTTGGGTGCATTTAGCGGACAAAGCTGCAAAGTAATCAGTAAACTATGCTGAGTAAACCTGCTAAACCTAAACCCCTAAACCGTATACTATAATTCATCGTGTGCTAACTCTCACCATATGGTTTCGCGGATTGTAAGCAGCTGAATGTCAGCATAGTTGACTGATTACTTTAATAGGGCATAATAATTTAATAATATATACCTACCTCGGTAAACTGTAGGAATACAAAACACATTCATATATTCAATTAGGTAGAAAATTTTATCAGCTTTAATTTAGTATAGTTTTTACGTTGAGATATTAACGAAAACCGCAAGAAATTACATATCTTCGGCCACTGCCACTAAAAGTTTACCTCTGATTCCTTAGAACTTTTAGGATGCTCATCACTAGACACTTACTAATGAGTGAAGTGTCAAAAGTCAAAACCATTGGTTGTTGTTGAAGATGGAGCTCATTTTGGTTTTGGTTGACTGGATTAATAAATTGCCGTATAGTCAAAACCAGGAGAGGTGTCCTATGACTCATCGCTAAAATGACGTATTAAAATAGTCTGTTGAATTCCCACAACGTAAAAATAAACTTATAAAAAAGGATAGCGTGATTTAAGTTACGTAGTTTTTTGGAATGAGTCAGAAGACACCTCTCCTGGTTTTGACTATATTATAAATACTGTATGTTAATATTTTCCGTTTTGGGGATTAACGACACAATTAGCTTATCTACAGCTACCTACAATACATACGTGTATTGTAGGTTGCGTTTTTAAACTTTATATTTTTTATACATTTTTCTTAAAATTTTACGGACTATCTGCAAATTTCGTTTCTTCAAATTAGCCTATAAGACTATAGCTTTCAGGGGAGATTTTGAAATTTCAAAAGCCGAGTCAAAAACGGCATCAGAAGATCAGAACCTAAACAAAATGTAAAAACACTGCAAATATTTTTGGATTTTGGAAGCTCGCTACCCACGACTTTTAGACTTTTTTAGTCTTTTTATAATTTATTGACTCCCTGTTCTCCTATGCCTCAGACCCCAAACAAATATTATAATTTATAATGTTTGTGAAAAATTTGTAAACAACGTGTTTTCTTGAACGCAACCACTGTTAACAAAAATTTGACAGTCGCACTTATTTGACTTGACATTCCAAATATTATTAAACTTGAGATTTTCTGCTAAACTTTGTATATTTTAAAGTTTTTATTATTTGTAAATCTTCTTGTTGAGACTATTTAAGTTTTTCGACGTAGTTTTAATCATGGATAATGGAAATAGCGAAAATATAAGTGAAAATAGTAGCTCGAAAGAATGTCCAATCGAAAAAAGTAGTAAACACAAGTTTAAGTTAAACGAAATGTTAAAAGAGCAATTAAAAGAACATTATCCGGATGTTTTAGAATTAATAAGTGCCTTACAAAAGATGATAAAGAAACAAAAAGCCAAAATACAAAAATTGAAAGTAAAGTTAAAGGTTAGTTACCAATAGCAAAACTTGTTGCTCGTAAATATGTTAATTGCATTTTTCTAGAAACCAAAATTGAAGCAACATAGCGTTTCTACTCAAACTAGCCCAGAGGACATAAAGGCTGATAAAACATTATCCGAAGACATAACAGAAGCTGCCGAAAAAGCCGTGGAAAATATGGGATTTGTGTATGAAGAAACATCGGGACTTTACTACGATTATAATTCTGGATACTATTACAATATGGTATGTGCTTCAGTTGTATTTTTGAGTGAATTTAACGGTTATTAATTCAGGAACTAGGATTGTATTACGATGGAAACACTGGAACTTACATGAAATATAATACCGAAACTCAAACCTACGATTTTCATTCGCAAGTTGCTATAGGTGAAAAAGCGACAACTACGGCTAGCGAAATTGTATCCAAGAAAAACCAAAGAGAAGTTAAAACCGGAAAAAAATTAAAAGTTAGTTCAATCTTAACGTGTAAATAAATAAAGTAATTCCTTTTGCTTTTAGGTAATCACTTCTTGTGATTTGGACAATATGTTCCAGTCATTCAATCAAATGAATATAAAACTACTTCATAAAGTTGCACTCGGTATGTACCATAGTATAATGGTGTATTCTTTCTAGGGATGCAAGAGGAAACGACCTACCACAGTGCCCGAACAGACGATCGATTTAGAAGAAGGAGAATGCTCCGATAGTAGTCAAACCGATTCGACCCATTCTACTGGCACTGTCGATTCCGATCAATATGGTATAATTTTTGTTTCAAGTTTTAAAATGTATTTGACCGCTTAGTCGCCTTATCGAATGAATTGTTTTAGAAATTGCAACTGCTTGGCCACCTTGTATGAGAATTATTATTAAGTCGACGGAACTGAGTAAACTAAAACAAGGTAGTCTCTACATAATTACGTTCGAAGGTGGAACGTTGGGTAGAGAAGGAAATCATTCATTAATTATACCAGATATAAACATAAGCAAACATCACCTGAAATTCACCTTTAATAAAAGTGCTAGCAAGTACGAAGTTATCGATTTGGGATCTAGAAATGGTACTTTTATTAATAGCAAACGATTATCACCATCTAAACAAGAGAGCGAACAACATGAAGTGACACACGGAAGTGAAATTCAGGTTGGCTCTACAATTTTACTTTGTCACATTCATCCTGGTAATGAAACTTGTAACGAGTGTGAGCCTGGATTACTACAAGTAGAAGGTAAGCAATGATTCGCATTTTGAGTTATTGTAAAAATGATTTGTTTTAGAAACTAAAGAAAAGGTAGTACCGTCTTCGAAAACAGAACAGCACAAAAATGAGTTACGTCAATTGAGAAAAAAGTATGGTGTAACTTGGACGTCCGAAAATAATACTCAGTTGGCTGCGGGTTATACAGATCGGGCACATACGAGACGGAAAACTGTCGGTAGTCATAATGAAAATGAGAAGACTCAAGTTGCGTCGGTTAATGAGTTAGTTTTAAAAATTCGTTATATCTCTTTATTAACGAATACACTTTTTGTGTTAAGGTCGATCAGTTCGGAAAATAAAGGTTTCAAGCTTCTGTCTAAAATGGGATGGTCGGAAGGTCAGTCGTTGGGAAAAGAAGGGACCGGAGTTATCAATCCAGCACGTTTATTAGTATTACTTACGAAATTTTTTTTATTGAACTTAATAATTTTAGATCGAAGTAGTGTCTACAATTGGAACAACAGGTATAGGCTACACGGGTAGAGTTCCTGCACCAAGTGTAAGAGTTAGCGAAGATAAACAAAATATATGGGAGAAAGCACAGAAACGTTATCAAGCATTACCATCTAATCCTACAACATCAATTGAAGATATATTTGAATAGTTTAATAAATTTGTTTAATTTATATGAGTATTGAGTAATTGTTAAAATATTTTGTACATAAAACTTGATTTTTTAAGGATTTATTACAGCTTTTAATATGTTTGGTTACCTTATCCATTGTATCCATATTTTTGTGAATTATTGAAGCATGCTCTTGGAAATATATTATAAAAAGAATAAAATAAAATTTAGGTTTTAGGTAATCGTCTAGTCGGCAGAAAAACAATTGAAGAAAAGTTGGATTACATCGTTCTTTAGCTGATTTTGATTTCCTTACCTTTCGATCTGTTATTTGTAAATGGTTTATTGATGGAATAATTGGTATCAAACTGTTGGAAAAAATCTTTCTATCTCAATATAATGGGCGCGTTTAGCGGACAAAGCTGCTTAAAGTAAGCGATTATGCTGATTATATTGACATTCAAAGGCCTACAATCCGCTAAACTGTATACTGAAAGTCAGCATACGATGAATTTCGTTACCACAGTGCTGTTGTGCTGACTCTCAGCATACAGTTTAGAGGATTGTAGGCCTTTGAATGTCAATGTAGTCAGCGTAATTGACCGCTTACTTTAAGCAGCTTTGTCCGCTAAACGCATCCTTTTCTACATTTTTGTGGTCACAGCTGCTTTGATGCAAAACTAAAAACACTAATACTCGTGCCTAAAGAAATTTTTCAATAGAACTTTTTTGTGTAGAATAGTATGATCTTTCACTTGGTTATTCATTTTTATGTGTAACTATATTTGCGCAGTTATACGTTATATTATAATTTTTTTCTTCTAATTTTGAGACCCTATTTAAAAACAAAAGCGGCCTGTTGTGTACACTGGAGAGATTTTTATATTTTATTCTGTATACCCATACCTATATTTACCATCCAAAAAATTAGAGTAAATTTAGCCTGAATTCAAAATCTTAGGCGCTGTACTACACGTCAATCAGTGGCGTAACTACAGAGAGAGTAGTGGACCCGGGTCCAAGGCTTTGGGGGCCTTAAAACTTGTTTGGTGTCTTATTGGCTTTTGTAGTCAAAAGTGAATAAGTTTTAATAGTACCATATTGTGTAATGATTACTGATTACAGATAGTGCTACATTTTCGAACGATGAAAAAATTGGTGGATGAGGCTTTAGCCGAGACCAGTAATGGGAATGTACCTTTCCTATGAGTTACTGATACTATTTTTGCTCCGGGATCGGAATACTCAAACAGAAAAGAATCTATACCTACCGTATTTATTATTTTTCTGATTGCGTTTCAAATGCGCCGAGCTTTGACATTTTTAAACCCTTATACGTGGGGGCCCGTGGAAGTTATAGTAATCAATCTTATCTAATAAATATGGACTATATTTAAATTCGAGAATTAAAGATGATTACAGAAATATAAACCAATTTGTTATTTATTGAGAAACAGTATACCTACTTCAAGTACAACAACTTTTCGTCCAGATCTTTAATTAACGAGTCATAATTATAATGAGTTGTAATAAATAAAAAAAGTAAAAAAGAATATTTTGTTTCATTTACTAACAATATTATTCTAAATATTTTAGTTTAATTGATGGAGAAACCGATTTTTTTAATGATAATTCCAGTCTGACTATTATTAGTTATTACCAATTATCAAAATTTGGATACTAAATAAGTGACTTTCATTGTGCTTGGACTTGGGAAAAATTTAAACAAAAAATATTTTACTTCTATTCAAGTAAAGTCTTATTTTCATGGTTAAACCAAATGCTTAAAACCCTTAAACCATGTTAAACTGAGTGTGATTACTGATTACGGGTTGCCTTTTAATAGGTGGTGGTACCTGTTCTGTTTTAAATTCACACGGTGAATAGATAACAAAACGTAATTTTACCAAATTAAAATAATTATGTAGGTAGGTAGTACTTTTAGTTTTTAGATATAAATTATTAATATTTTTTAAAGCAAAGTGTTTTTAGGTGCTTTTGTAGATTTCAATAGTATACGCCGAGCGCGAAAACTTTACAGATGGTAAATATCAAAATTGTTTGTTTTTATTACTATCTAAACTACTTTAAATTCGTAAATAATTGGGCTTTAATTTCAAAAGCAACGTCTGTGACGTGAATATTACATGGCATGGGAAAGAAAAAAGTGTTGCGCATATAAAACTGGAAGCTGTTTATGGGTTACTAGTTTTTTCTTAGCATTTACTGCCGAAAATTTACCTTGATTTTAAGTAAATAGAATGACGTCAATGAAAACGTACTTTAGGTACTCGTACTCAATTTCTGTTAAAAATTAAAACGTTGATGGAGTCTCATTCACAGAAATTTAAACGCTTAAAATTTAAAATACGTGCAGGATGTCACGATAGAGGACCTCTAATATTTGCGTGCAAACTAGAAGGAACTAGTCACATAAAACATAAAAGTTGTCACCTAATACCTACTATATTTATGATCGACCTGTACCAGTAGATTTTACTTTTGAAAAACTGATGGTCGTGGAGAATTTGCATATTGCATATCTACTAATAATAATGTTTGAATGACCTCTGTTTGTGTAATAAACTCATTTTCGATTAGGTTAAAAAAATCGAGTTTTCAGACTTCGGAGTACTCTCTCTAACCAACTCTAACATAACATGACATTTTGATAAAGAAATATAGATGTTTTTTCACGCTTTCGCGTTTTGTAACTTGTAACGAACGAATAAATTTTGGTCAGATTGATCAGAAATAACATATTATATGTATTATAAAGCCAGAGTTCATAAAGTACAACAGATCTATCAAAAACGCCTTCCTATTCTAGTTACACAAAAATAGGAACGCCAGACGTTAATAGGCAAAGCCCATCGTGGTGCGTCTGGCCCAGACGCACGACGATGGGCTTTGCGGGACTTTTGAACAAGTTCATATGCTCAGAGGGTTCTAACGGCACATATTAAAATTATCACGCGGCCATAAATTTATTCGAAGTTCTGCTAAATGCTTTTATATGGTGATTTATTTGAAAGTTATTTTGAACTCGACCGAACAGGCTGCAAAAAATTGCTTCCTTTAACTTTTAAAGTCAGTTTAGAAACCCTTAGATTTATAATTATTCTAAAAATGATTCTTATTTATTTGTAATCAATTTGAAAGTCATTTATCTAATTAGGAGTCGACAAAATCAAAATGTTAGGGCCAACTTCATATTCATGGACATAGGAAGTTCCTATGCATCAATAACGTTTATTTAGTTTTAAGCAGTTTTAATAATTATTTTTGTTTCCGGAAACCTAAAGTGTATATTATGAACTTTTTTCTTCAGAACCGCCCCTAGAACACACGGTGTAAATTTGTCGGCTGCCTCGGTGATCTAATCAAGGCGTTTGATTGGGATTGTCCTGTTATTCAACTTGGGAAACTATTCATGTGCAATTTTTATAAATTGAGCCAAAGCTGGTGGTAAGTTATTCGAGGAAATGTTTGTACAGGCATCAATGTATCTGTTGGAGTCCCACATGGTTCTATTTTAGGCGACTACTCTTTTTGATATTAAGAACTTATCATTAATAAGCATCTGAAATACTTATTTTTTTAAGTTTTGCCGATGACACGATCTTTTTGAACTCGAGCAGCAAACTCGGGACTGCCATCGATGTGGTTCTTGCTTCCAGATTGGATATGTAGTCGTGGTTTACGGCAAACTCTTTGAAATTTAACGAATCTTAAATCCAGACCTACTTCAATGCCATTGCCAGCTCTAAGAGGTTCCAATAAATGTATATAGTATTCCTGCATTCCTAATTAACTTCAATTTCGCCAGATTTTTTGACTATAAACTTGGTTGAGGAGTCTCCGAGAAACTGAGCCATTCTTTTGTTCTTAGAATAGCATGCTGAGTGGAACGGGTTTCGCTGCTCCCTTTATGGTCTAAGAAAGTTAAAACACCCCTAAAGAATGCTCTTAAAAAAAGTCCCCATTCATTTATTAATGAATGAGTTTAGTTACTATTTTCAATTTTCATGAAATGACATTTAAAAAAATGGTGGGATATTTAAATATTTTTGAAATTTTCTAACCAATCATTCAATAATAAATTAATTTAATTAGCGAAACTTTTTTTTATTGCAAAAACTAAGTTTAGATAATTAAGTTATTAAGAATTAGTTAGGAAATATCCTGCCGATAAGAAGTCAATAATACAGTTCATGTAGTATCATCGTTCGTGCGTAGACGCGCAGTGAACAAAATTTCATTTTGGATTCAGTACAGGTGCACAGGTGCTGCATTTTTCATTCTAACCTCAAAAACACAGTAATAAATAATAATTGTACATTAGAATTTAGGAACCAGAAGTAGGAAGGTCAAGAACTGGTATTTGTTACAACAATTAAATTGACGGAGATTTAAAAGTGGGGAAAAATAATGAAAGTTAAGTGAGAGTGGACGTCCCACAACAGTCAAAAATAAAACTCGCAGTCTGTGGTTGTGGATCAATGAGATAACAGTTAACAGTGTATTATATTTGAGCGCTCTTTATAAATATAGGTTAGTGCGAATTTATTTTTGTTAACTTAACGTATACTTATATAATTTTTATATAGTTAAATAAAATGGGAACTTGGCCCGAAAATGTTGGTATAGTAGCCGTGGAAAGTGTTTTTCCATCGCAGTATGTCGATCAGACGGAATTGGAAGAATTCGACGGAGTCGATGCTGGAAAATACGTTATCGGTTTAGGGCAAAGTAGAATGGGATTTTGCAATGATAGAGAAGATATCAATTCTTTGTGCTTAACGGTAGTTCATAAATTAATCGAAAGAAATAATATCAAATATTCGGATGTTGGTTTTTTGGAAGTCGGTACAGAAACCATCATAGACAAGTCGAAGAGCGTTAAAAGTGTATTAATGCAGTTGTTCGAAAAACACGGCGTTACCGACATCGAAGGAATCGATACCACAAATGCGTGCTACGGCGGTACCGCAGCCTTGTTTAATGCTATTGCTTGGATTGAATCCTCATCGTGGGACGGTCGTTATGCCATTGCCGTAGCCGGCGATATTGCCGTATATGGAAAGGGATCTGCGAGACCGACCGGAGGTGCAGGTGCTGTTGCTATGCTCATAGCACCCCATGCTCCATTAGTGATCGATCGTGGTGTGCGTGCGACTTACATGAGACATGCTTATGATTTTTATAAACCAGATTTAACGTCTGAATATCCTGTAGTAGATGGTAAGCTATCGATCGAGTGCTATTTAAATGCTTTAGATAATTGTTATCAACTTTATTGCAAAAAATCTTCCAAACAAACAAATTCTAAAGTCGACTTAAATCATTTAGATTTTCTTTTATTTCATTCGCCTTTTTGTAAGTTGGTACAAAAGTCTGTGGCACGTTTATCATTAATCGATTTTTTGAATTCTGGCTTTTCCAACGGCTGTCAAGGCTTGGAGAAGTTTAAAAATGTTAAGTTATCCGAAACTTATTTTGATAAAGAAGTTGAGAAGGCTTTTATGAATGTTAGTAAGAATTTGTACGAAAAGAAAACGTTGCCGTCACTTTTAATGGCTAATCAAATTGGCAATATGTACACGGCTTCTTTATACGGTGGCTTAGTGTCCCTTTTAGTCAATGAAAGTATTGAAAATCTCGCCGGTAAAAAAGTTGGGCTATTTTCGTACGGCTCTGGTTTAGCCGCGACGATGTACTCGATTACGATATCAAGCGATTGCAATGATAATTCGCCTTTAAATAAATTATTATCGAATTTAAGTCACGTAAAAAAACGTTTAGACCAACGTCGACGAATTCAACCCCAAAAGTTTACCACAATATTAGATCTGCGGAAGTTAAACTGTCACAAAGCTCCGTATGAGCCTACCAGTGATGTACATGACTTATTTGCCGATACTTATTATTTAACGAAAGTAGACGAAAAATATCGCCGGTTTTATAATCGATTTACACATACGTCGAATGGTTCGGTATAATACAAGAAGCGCTTATAGTCGAAAATTAATTTGGTGGTTGTTTGTTATGGTTTAGAAATTTTTAGATGTACTACTAGGGTGTGTTTTAGAATTATTTTTGTACACCAAATTGGAAAATTGTATATTACTTATTAATACAGGATGACCCTTAGTACACGCCAATAGTGAGGCGAACGATTCCTAGTGTTTGAAGTCTATGAAAGGGACAGAGTGGTTTTTAGCAGGGCTTTGAACCGGTACTGAACTAAAAACCGTTATTTTTGTCAGAACGAAAACCGGAACTGAACCAAAAAGTTTTTTTAAGTTGAACCGAAACGAAAACCGCAACGAAAAAAATTATGGTTCGAAGCCCTGGATTTTAGAGTTATATACGTGCTGTTTATAACATAAATTAAAGAATCGACTTCTCTTTTCTTTGGGGAAGTACGTAAGGACTAAGGACCACCCTGTATACATTTCAACCTCTACGACTTTCAAATTATTGTTTTGGTATGTTGTCTTTAATTATTATAATTTTTAAATTTACCAGTGAAATTTTACATGCGGCAATATAGAGCGATTATATTAAAATTCAAGCCCCCAGGCAGTTGAATTGTATACTGATATTCTATTGACTAGCATAAGTCGTGGTGAGCATGTTGCACTGCTTGTGTGAATAAATTGCCTGAGAACTTGAATTTGAAATTGGTTGCTCTTCATAGTAGTAGTATATTTTTAAGAAAATGAATATCTTTTCTATATAAGGCACTAAGTACATTTTTTCAAATTTTTTTAAAAACTATCACTAGGTATTATAATAGGTTTACTACTTTGAAGTATCCATCGATACTTTTGTGAGTTAATTTTATGTACAACATCACTTAGCACTCTAGACGTTTGGAAGATTTTAGAGCTACAAAAATATAATAGACCACACAATTTTAGCTTTGTGTGCCAGTGAAATGTACTTACCAGTATGTACTTAACTCGTCACGCTTTTAACAAGCCTGTCGGTTTAGTAATTTTTTTATTCATGATACGACCAGATTTTTTTCTCATATCCTAGTTTTAGATCAGCATATTATAGAACTTAGGGCCAAACTAAGCTAAGGTTAACTTTTAGGGTCGATTCTTATGTATCGCTCCAATCTCGATACAATCTTGGTCCGATACTAATATCCACACAATAGTGCCTCTCTCGATACGCTCTCGGTTCTATACTATTCAATTCCCGTTTTTTGTTTCCTAATGTGCTTCAGTCTATTTTTTGTTGACAATCACGCAGGTGTTCGATATCGCTCTAGTCTCTGTCTGATACAGCTCCGATACCACTAAAATTATAAAAATATTATTTTGGATGTATCGGTATTGTAGCGTTATCGTATCGAGATCGAAGCGAGAGCGATAATGTTTTATTGATTCTTGTGTAAGAATATTTTATCGTATCGAGACTGTATCGGCCATTAACCTACTTTATCATTGTCTATTGACAATGGTCTGTGGTTTAAGCTTGGTTCACCGTTGAGCTTGCTTTAAGCGTGTAATATACAATCGGCCCTTAGGAAGATGAGCTGCTTGGTAGCCTAAATTCTAGTGTTCAAATTGTTTCGATCAAATTATGCTTTAATTAGATGAAATTGAATGGCACTGCTTCTTGTATAGTGTAAATTATACTCTTATAACCAAAAACATAAATTTAAGGAACCAGTAACAAATTTTTTATAAAATAAAAGAAATATTAGCTTTATTTGACAGTGATTTATAAATAGTAAATAAGAAGTGATGGACAATAAAATGCAGCAATTTTCAATCGACGACTTTTTCAATACATATAAGAATTTTCTAACTCAACAGCAATCTTGAAATGTGGAAAGATATCCGTTTTTATGGATGTTCTTTATTCAACAATAATTATTGGCATAATCTTCTTAAAATAGACAAAGATACAGGGTTTACCAACAAAAGTTTCAAAAGGTAGAGATATTTTTCAACTTGATTATCTACATCTTCTATAGGAAATTCGGTTAATAAATGTAACTCGAGCCATTAAACCTTTTCTATTACTTTTTATGCTGTTATCTTAGCTTATACGGGTTATCTTAAGACATTTTTCGGGCTTTTTCTGTTTTGGACAGTCTCTCTCAAAATCGTATACTAAAAAGTTATTATCAAATTTCTGCTCTCTATTTCCAGATAGTTAAAATAGCCGTTGGCAACGTAGTTTCTCTCCTTTCAGCTTTGACGGCTGAATTAACTAACATTTTTATATTTTTGATGGATTCCTCACCTATACTTGTTTTCATTAGCAATTTTCTGTCTCTTTTGCAGAAAGTTTTATAATATTCTACCGTAAAAGTCCATCATTGTTGTTGTGCACTGGTGGACCTTTCCGAAGAAAGTGGGCTCGCAGCAATTTAAATGTCATTTCTCTTATCGAGCTTCCATCTATTTTGTGCCTTACACACTCACTACGTGAAGTGGGGTGGTATTAGAAATCTAACCATGACATAAGCTCTCTTTCAGTTTTTCGAACAATCTTTAATTTCTACTGCTATTGCAAACAATTTTCATAAACTCTTCAGTTGACTATTACATCACATTACTGTGTTATAAACTTTTTTCGTTTTAATAGTTCTACTCCAGTATTGCAGTTGCTATGATTAGACTGTAGGTGAGTACTTATACGGGTATTAGTGGTTTGAATCCTCTATGCGTTTAGATGACAGAATCTTTTGTGTGTACTGTGTGTGTGATTTTGACTTATCGACAAACTAGGTATATTTCCACACCTTATATATCAACAACTACTACAAGTACCTACCTAATTGTAAAGTTTGTTTTTAGGTAAAGTCCGTATAGGTATAGTCAAAGCAATAGATAGCGAGAGTGGTAGGTAGCAATCGGTTTGTCTTCTCGTTCTTAATATTTTAGTTATAGCCGTTAACCGATTTCCATTTGCTTTTAACTAACTTTTCCAAACTTTGTATTGGCAGGATTAAAATATGAATTTATTGCTAACGTATGCTGTAAGCGCAGGTATATTGGTCTATTGCTTTGACTTTACCAAAAAAGTACGTATTAGATATCTTATCAATTTATAATGCCCTGTGAGGAAAATAAATATCGGTTAGTAAATTAGAGATAAATATATTCTATCGATGAAAGTATAATTAATAATTCTACTGTTACAAAAATAATGATAGAATGCGATTAGACTTAGCCAAAGACGATCAAAATAAATTTTCTGCACTTTGTCGCTTAAATAAATAATAATAGAAAGTAATTGAATCATTATCGGCGGGGATTGTAGAATTAGTCAGATGGCATGTCCGCATGTCGCAATCAATATTTGAACTTTGATTTGTCACGAATGAGATTATTAATTATTTATGATAAACGACCAAAAGGTTTGAAATTAACAATTATAACGCCGATACTTGTTTGCCATTCACCTTGCTCTTGATAAATTAGTAAACAAACCTTGCTGCAATTTAATAACACCAATGACTTTCTTTTTTAAATTAATTATGAAGAAATTATGCAGGGGATCCAATATGAGGAATGTGCTGTAGGAGAGTTTAGGAACAAAATAATGATAAAGTTCCTGATCGAGTTGAGAACTCGACTTCTTTATTTTTCTTAGGCGACCCCTACAACAACACTGGCCATTTTGAAATCACCCTGCATACCTTAATTTGTACTTCTAAATTACGCCTTCCTTCGTTTTAGTGCTTTTAATACAAAAAATACAAATCATTTTCACTTTTTATTGATTTTAAAGTGAAATTTAATTTAAATAAAAAAGTGAAATTTGGTACTTGTTTAACTTATTAAGTTTTAATAGATATACGTAAATTAAATTACAAAGCTATTTTTAACCATAATCAATTCTGAAGGTTGTATTTTTGATTAATTTATACCATTATAATTTTAATTAAAATTTTTGATCTGCGTTTTAAGCGTTATAATCTTACCTGTGTATGTATGTACTCCCTAATGTACTACATTTTAAAGTAATTTGCTTGTAGTTCTAAGTGAGAACACATACAGATTAAAATCTTATAACAAATGTGATAGACGAATTACAAAATTGTAATATAATGAAAAAGGCATTTTATTATAAAAAAGAATTATTGCACGATTAGAATCTTACAGATTTTTGACTTGAAAGGATGTCGTGCTGTTAAATTATTTTTATTCGAAGATGTGAAGAAATTTCACTTTCGACGTCGCGTTTTTAACTTTCTAATAAAACAAAGTAAAGTTTTATTTGATTAGTAAATTTTTTTTATTACGTAGCTTATCTAATAGTCACATTATGATTGTTGTAATTATTTTAAGAATTATTTAATGTTAACGAATTACATGAAAAACTATAAATATATTTAGTTTATAAGATGAAGTTTGTTCTGTTTATATTAGTTATAGGTTGTTGTTGTATTTTGTTAAAATAGAAAGTAAAAAAACTAAAAAAAACTACAGCGTATTTACTATTAGTGTCTCCCTGATTAAATTCCACCTTTAAATTCTATTAGTTGTTTTCAACTCTTAAAGAATATTATTGCTGTGGCCTGTAGCAAGAAAAAGAAATCGTCGATTTCGGTAGTCTTGGCATAACATTTTTTCCTTTGTATTTCAATTAAAAAAGCCAGACACATTTTAAAGAAAAAAAGTGATAGCGTTTCAGTCGAGGTTTCAGCCCTTAAGCCGGGTCCAGATTATCGAACCGAGCTTCGAGCCGAACCTCGTTGCGAGCATAAACACGTATCAAACCCCGTCTTAATTATCGAACTGAACCGCGAGCTGAGCTTCGTCGCGTAACCGTGTACAAGCTCACATCGAACCATCCCGAGTCGGTATTTCGACGAAACTTCAAAGGGATGTTACAAGGTTCGGCTCGAAACTCGTTGGACGGCGCCGAGAGCCGACATTCGAACCATGCGGGTGTTTTAAAAAATTGCGTTTGCTTTTGCATTTATGGAGTTATGGAGTGGACGAAAGAAAAATGTCTCGAATTAATAGGTGCATACCAAACTAAGGATATTCTTTGAAATGCCAAACAACCACAACATTTTAATAAATATAAAAGGCATGATGCAGCTAGTTTTTCGCTGTTCATTGCGTGAAATTTCGAATCGAAATAAACTGATTGTGGATCGTTGGGAGGTTCGAGATGCATGAGGTTCGGCTCGCTGCAAAATTGTCGGCTCGCTGCAAAATTGTCAGCAACGGGGCTCAGTTAGAGGTTCGCGTCAAGGTTCGGTTCGATAATCTGGACCCGGCTTTAGACTCGCCCTAAAGAGGAATAGTTTTAAGTTGAAACTGCTTCCATATCTTCAATTCGCGATATAAAGTTAATTTGTTGCCTGTCTTGAACATTAGTTTTATCTACAATCCCATGTAGTAATTAATCGCGGCAATTTCTTTTAATTTGATACATAAGTATGAGTGATCCCATAAATAAGAATCAAAATGATTCGGATTGGGAAACCTCTAGTGACCCCGGAATTGGTCATCGAAAATAACTTAAAAACGCTATACCTTATAAAAACAAAGGAAATGGAATTTCGCCTGTTTTCATTTTTGCCAAACTCTGTAAAGAGGTTAGCAAATCGCCCTGTATAAGAAATGTGCCTCTCGAGACGTTTGTGAAGTAATTTTCTAAAGGGGTAATACTATAATAATGATTATTGTACTGTTAAATAATACATTATACATTTCAATATTTACATGTACGTTTCTCTGAAATAGCACTTATTATTATTCTTACACGTTTAAACATGATCTTGATGAACCAAAACTCATGATTTTAGATAACCTCAATGACTTTTTCGGACAAAGCAAACTTAAAATAAAAATTCTATCAGTTAAATGCTTGAAGAGAGACTATTTTTGTATTAGTTCACTCGTCAGGTATTGTTTACAAATTGAAGTACTGTATTTATTCAAAGTTATCATATTTTCTGAGAAATTACGGATGGTTATTATACAAAAATTTCATAAACATGACTCGAGAGATTTGGGTCTTTAGTTAAGCACAATTAACCAATAAAAAATATTTTTTTAAACTGTGAAGACGAGAACGAGATAAGGACCTCACGATTAAATTTCAAAACGGAATAACTGCCATAATATTGAACTTTCAAAAAAGCAATCCATGGAACATTACATCACTAAACTTCACAATGTGAACTAAAAAAACGAAATAAGATTAGGCACCTACATATTATTTATAATTTTTGTACCACCATTTTTTGTCAGATCCGTTTCTAAGTAACTCGGAGCCAAGTCGTTAAATCCAGGCTTCAATCCAAAATTCTACTTCTGTGGAGCTGGGCCCTAAAGCTACTGTATACAGGGTGTTTATGCCATTCGCATACAGTGTGTTCCGATCAGTGCCGGATTACGGTTTTCATAGGATAGGCCCTAGCCCTAGGCCAAAAAAAACAAAATGGACCTCTTAAAAAAGTGGTCCGGCCAGGGGCGGATCCTGGAGAAGAAACGGCCCGGGCGAATTAAATAGTGGCGGCACCCAATTAATTACTTTAAAATGTTTAACTGTTTTGTAACAACATGTTCAGTGGTGTAGTGACATAGTCAGTGCCCTGAAGCAAGGAAAATCAGAAGAGTTCTGAGGAAATTTGTTTTCCTAATTTTTAGTAATTTTGATTTCCCACAGGCCACCTAGCGCCGCAGTCAATTTTTTTTCAATTTTCAAGGTCAACAGAAGTTATATCCCACTTTCGGAACTGGGCGCATTCAGGAAACTGTAACGCTTCAGCGCTTATTCGTACCTATAACAATTATAAACGTAAAGTACTTCAATGAAGAGCTGCATTGTTCGAATGCAAGTGCTTTAAAATTTTCGCAATTATTGGCAGCCCATTTTCCTAAAATTTCGCCCGGTAGCACGTAGAAGGATCCGCCCCTGGTCCGGCCTTGTCGTTTAAAGTTGAAAAGGCCGCTGGAGTTTTGGGCCTCTAACGTCTTAGGGTGCAAGGCCAGGGCCTAGTTGGCCTATAGGTAAATCCGGCACTGGTTCCGATGTGGAGTTGACAAGAGAGGAAAAAACTTTATATTGATTTTACGACGAAAAGCCGTTCTTTATCAAAAGTTCTTGCTTCTTTTGGGTCATCAAACGTCGACAGCTTGAGTTTCGAAAGTAAAAAACGTTTCGTCCTGCTGAAAATCAGTTGTCCACTCCACAGACCACATATTCTATATTAGGTGTGTACTTAGGTATTCTTTTTTAGAGGAAAGTTTCCAACCTTTTAATCTTGTTTTCATTTCAGGAAAGAAGATAGCGTGAAAGAGACAGATCTTGTGAATAACGGGAGATGTTTGTGACAATGCTCGATTTGCAGACCCTTTCGATCAATTTTTCGCGTATTTTTTCATTTAGAGCTATTCAGTTCAGTTACTGTATATTACTCTTAAGCCCCATTTACATAGAACTTAGTGCAGATTGATGGTGTAGTTTGCTGGTCTAGAACTCGCCAAGTGGGCAACGTGGCGTAAAACCATTTACATAGACTTTAGTGGTAATCGTTTTTTTTTTCTTTTTTTTTTCCTATTTTTTTTCTTATACTTGAACGATGAGATTAAAATAGTACTACCGAAAACCAAAATGAAGAAATAAAATCAAAGCAACTATTTTGTCAAATCTTTGTTTAAATTTCAAATAGCTGGGCCGCTGGGGAGAGATGCACTTCTATGATTGGCTGGTGCCGATTTACTAAGAAAAGTGGTCTAGAAGTTTAAACATTACAAACTTTCTGACCATTGTTAGCAACGACCTTGCCAACTATATTTCATTGTAAACGGGTACATTGAAAAAACCCTATTCAAGCTTCTAGACGATTCTTACCCTTAATAGAACGATTACACTACTGTCTATGTAAATGGCACTTTAGGCGGCAATCACATTGAACCACGGCCACCAACTAGTGACCACCGATTATTTTTCCAACATAGACTTCGTAATGTTTTAAGTCACACTGTCAGTTACTGTCAGCCACCGTGACAGTGTGACTTACTAGCTGGTGGCCGTTGTTCAATGTGACTGCCGCCTTATAAAGCGATATTTTTGGCGGTAGATACAGAACTCGATCTTTCAGATGGTCCTCATTATCAATTTGCTTCATTTGAAGAAATGGTAAACGGGGTAGCTTACTTGCGAATCAAAAATCAATAAATAACCTGAAACGCTCAAGGAAACTCTCGAGGAAACAAACTAAAACTTACAAAAAATCGTATTTATTTACACACAATATTTTCATAAATAAAATGTAAGTATTTATAATCTATTAGTATAAGTTTAAAGTTGAAACGATGTTCTTATGTTGATATGGCTATTAGCTTTAGTAGGACAACTCCTGAAAGATATCAAAAATGTTAGTTAACACGGAATTATAGCAGTCGTTTTTTTTCTAATTTACATTTTCTTACAATCTTAAAATTAAAAAAAATTAACATGAGCAAAGCTTTACGTCAGCTCGTAAAAACCATTCCTATAATCCTATTTGATCAACGCTAAAGGTAAGCTGTAGTACGTAGGTATCGAAAGTAAACCAATAAAAATGAAAAAGTAACGTACCTATCGTACGTACGTAAGCATTAATTTTAAACGTTAAAATGTTAAAAAAAACATTAAATTAATAGTTAAAGCACTTTGATCTAAAATTATCAAAGCGATAAATTTCATGGTGCCCTACACTTTTAAGTAATAATCAACTGGTTAACCTCCGTGTGTAATAATATTAGTCTTGTATTATTGTCTTTTTTGTTGAGGGTCCGATTTACAATTACAAAAAGAGTGTTATTCGTGCGTAGTTTGAGAACAAATTTGACGTAGTACATTAAAATTTGTCTTACAACAAATAGGTGTATACAATTAATATGACACGATGTATATAATTAACTCGATTTAAATAATGAACAATAGGGTACAGATAGTTTTTGCTCTTAATATAGGTATATTAGGCATATCCAAGTACACATTAGACGTTTTTAGTTAATTTCTAAATGTTTATGTTTGTAATATAATGAATAATTATATACTTGGAGTAAAATGTATTTATGGCGAGAGTTACCTATTATTATGCGGGTATTATTCATACGATAACGAGAGATTAAAATTTAGAATTGCAAGTTGGCACATTAACTTATTTACTTCTTCAATAAGTTCCGTTATTTGAAACTATTTTGGTTAAGCTAGAAATTAGCCAAGTAAAAGGAGTTTTAAAAAGACACCCTGTATATTTTACGATTTAAAAAAAATATCATGTGTCTAATGATACCGAACGTGTTATATTTTTACTTCCGGTTCAGTCGGAAATGAGATTAGTTTTCCTATTTCAAATAGAACACTCCGTATAATTTTAGATTTTTCAAAAATCAGAGAGAGCTTCTGAGCATGATATTGTTTGATACTATTTCCGATATCTTTTGAAATATCTTGAGAACTTGTAAAATTTTAGCTTCAGTTCTTACGAAAAAGATCTGTTAAGAAAACGCCGTAATAGAGTCGATGATGGTAGAGTAGAGGGCACTATTAACAGTATTATACCTGATTTCAGTTCTAGGGTTTACTATTTGAAACTACTCCCGTGCTTAATTTTTTTAAAGATGTTTGCACTCATATTGAGCGCAGGAAATTTTACAAAACTATTTTTAGTTTTTGAAAAGTTTCAAATTTTACACTTCGCTAGCGAAAGTGTTGTGTAGTGAGGACAGTATTTGACAAAAACTATTTTCTGTTATTGGGTTTGATAAAGACACATTTTACAGCGAATTTCATTGGCAAAAAAAGTGCAGCATCCATTGGACACTTGGTGTCGCACTTATTGCCTCAAATTAATGTCCAATGGATATTGCAAACATGCAGACCGTTTCAAACCTCCCTTAAAATGCCCCATGAAGCTTAAATTTTGCACTGGTGCCTCAAAATCGGCGTAAAAAAGCGTCCAAAATAATTGTTTTCAAATTTTTTCATTTTTCAATACCAAAAGTGCTATTACATAAGGCACTATTGTTTCATATAAACTAAGTTTAGTTACAGGGTTCGACAATAGTACATTGTATGTTACAAAACGAGCTAATGACCTCGTTGTCAAAGCTCCAAAAAAAATAGTACATCGGAGAATATAGTTCACTTATTTCATAAGATTTTCTTGACTTTTTAATTCTTTTACATCCCTACTTGGGGGCTAATCGCCCAACACAATAGCATCAATGGCATACTGTAAGTAGTAAATAGCTTTGAATTGGTTTTAAGGATGCCATTAAGTTGGACGATTACCCCCGCAGTAGACAGCAGGGATGCTTAAGTAAAAGAATTGAATAGTCAAGAAAACCTTATGAAAAAAGATGAACTATACCTACGTTGCTTAAATTTACAAAAGATTTTTGCGCTCTGACTAAGCGCAAGAAAACTTTCTGAAAATTCTTTAATTTCTACACCTTTCAATACTGAAAGTGCTGTAGTTAGGGCACATTTGATAAGTAATTTCAGTTACAGGTTTCAATAAATGTTTGAGAGTACAATGATCAAATAATATACAGGGTGTTTACGGTCTTCTCTGTAATATTTTAAGGGGCGATAGTACAGGTCAAAAGAAGTTAAAAAACCTCCAAACACCTTGGTAAAAGTTTCCTCACGAACTCTTATAGTTTTCAGAATACACGATTAATTTGTTTAAAATCTAGTAATCTACTACCCTGTCCACTTTGTACGTACGTAGTAGTATACAACAACGGGCTCGGTGATTCCACGGCTCCCACATAGTTCTCAAGGCATAAACCTTGTCGACGAATTTCCACCGCTGCTGCTTACACCCGGTTGCCGGTTACATCCTGGATGCCAAAAATTTCGATGTTCTAAACCATGGTCACAGCCCCACAAATAAAAGTCCAAGGGTGTGAGGTACGGAAGTCGAAGATACCAGGGGATTAACAAGTAGATTACTAAATTTTTAAATCGTTTATTGTAAAAACTAAAATAACTGTTATCTCGCTTAGGAGGAAACTTTTGCCAAGGTGTTTTAGGGTTTTTCAACTTCTTTTGACCTGTACTACCGCTCCTTAGAATATTACAGAGAAGACCGTAAACACTCTGTATTTTAAATAATTTATTTGATTCTCAAAAATTTGAAAAATTTCCACTTTGCGATCTTTTGAAGTTTTTTTAGAACAGAATTGGCCCACAGAGGCCGAGATAATTTTACCAAAATATTTTTGACCTGTCAAATAAAAAATTTGAATTCTCTTTCGTAATTTTGATGTATTCGAAAATTTTATTTAATACCTAGTAAAAGTAAAACTTTGTTTGGAAAATATTTATCTTTATCGTGCCATTTGTTTTACTTCGATAAGAATTTTTACACGTGAGGCTGCGAACAAATCCGATAAAATTTTATTCAAAATACTACCTAATAATTATCGAGTTCGTATTGACTCGAATTTTTAATATTTCAGTTTATCATTGAATTTGGTTTGGTTATGTGTAGTGGGTTCGCGTTTGGAAGTATCTTTTACCGTTTGTGGGACAATTTGCAAGAAGTTTTAAGTTCAATTTCCGTTACTATAGGAAGGTAGATATATTTTTATTATTACAAAAGATTTTAAGGGCTATTCTTCTTTTACTACAAGTTATACGCAATAACACTGCGGAAGAAAGATGTCAAAAGGTGTACAGAACCAATGTAGAGCGTCATTATGACATACTCTTTTTTCCTATCTTTATAAACCTTAATAAATATGTGGTATTTGATGTTTCTTAAATATACAGGATGTTATTTATAATATAATATGAATGCACCAACTTCACTAGATTAGCGAATTCTATTGGTGAAAATAATTGAGGTTCTACCTATGTTTTCAATGCTTCGTTAGGAAATTTGGCGTTACCTAGTTTTACCTATTACCTAAAAAACTACCTTCTCCAATATTTCTACAGAGACCGTTCAAGATAGTGGAGCACCTCTTACTGGAACACCTTGTATATTTAATCTTTTTTTCATGAATGTTAGACAAAGATTATGTGCTCGTGACAAATTATTACACAATATTATTCTATAATACATAAAATACGGGAACGTTAATAGTCACTCTTTCAAATTATTATTTTTATTAATATTAAACCATCTAATTTGCTTCAGAATTACGCCAAGTTTCGAACAGAGCAACAAAATTGTATTTTGGACCCAATTTTTATATTGCTACTTATTTGTAAGGAAATGGGTCCAACATTTGATCCGAAACTCGTTATTACGTTTTTGGACGATACAAAGTTCTTCAGTCAATTTTATTTTATAGCGGGCGTTTTTATGTTGTAGGTACTTACATCACTAGCAAGGTAAATAGGACAATGGGTATTTTATTTTTATGAGTTCCTGCTAGACAATTCAAGCTACAGGTTTTCAAATAGAATAATTCTCAATAATATTATTACATTTTTTGAATCAGGAAGTTATTTTGGTATGTTTCTCGATATTCCGAAACGACTTCTTGACTTTACTTACCGTAATCCGTGTTGCCATAAATTAAACTTATAAAGCCACCTTTAGACATTTGTTCAAAATTTTTTAAGAAAAGAGGTAAAATTTTGAACAAAACGTCAAATGTGGTTTTGTATCTTGGTAAGCTTAATTTATGGCCCTTTTTAACAGGGAATACGGTAAGTAAAGCCAAGAAGTCATTTCAGAATATCACGAAATGTACAGTACACATTTCAATCTTCAGTGTATCAAAAAAAAGTTTTATTGAATCCCCATTTCTACTTGTGCATCTTTTAAATTAGAAAAAAGAGCTCTTTCAGATACCTATTAGAAAACAATACCCCCATTGTTATTTTAAAAAAATAACGTTGTTAAACGCCCCACGTTGTGCAAATTTTACCATTAAAAAAATTTAAAGTTTAGGCTCAAAGCGCTTGCCGCACTAAAACTTATTTTTTTGTGTATTTCAAACACGAAAGAAACGCCCAGAAAATTGTGGTCGATAAAAAATTCAAAAACCAAACAGTTGACATACCTGAAGGCTTAACTTTCACTTTAAAACTATCTCGAGAATGCAGTATATACGGTTGTGTACGGTCGTATATGTCCTAAAAAAGTTTAATTAAATATTTTACATTAAACCATAAGTTTTGAATAACTTACCTGAACTAGGTATCCGTAATGATGTGAAAGGGATAAATTGGCAAGAGGAACTTTTATTTGGTAAGCGTAACCGTCGACACGATTGCTAAGAAATCCGACAGCGTAAGAATAAGACCCTTCTACTACAGGAAGAATCGGTTTAATCCAAATATCAATTTTTTCGACCTACAAACAGATTGATGATAAATTTATAACATGCGTCACTGTAAACTCGTTTATATCTGAAAGATTCGTGAATATTGAAAATTTAGCCCAACTTTGCTGTTTGTGACTATAAATTAATTAATTAAACCCCAACTTACTGTCGAAATTAGTAAGCCTTGTATTCCGAGCGAGTCTTGATTAATATCGATTACTTCTTTATTTAAAAGAATTTCTTTAAATTTGGGTTCGACTTCTCGCAAATCGTTGGACATTATAAGAGGGGCTGCCATAATTGCCCATAATGCCATTTGAGCTTTACTTTGTTCATAACTTAAGCCATAATTACCAATTATTAACTAAAAGCACCCAAAACGTTTAGTATGCAATTATTTTGTTTAATAGCTTCAATACCATATCTGGATCGTTCCAATGCCCAGGTCCCGAATATGCAGCGATGCGATTTTGGTTATTACTAAACCACTTAAGAATATTTGTTACGTTAGACCAAGCGTCGTCAATATCGTCCCAATTTCTCCACAAATTACATGTTTTTACTAAAGCTTCATAATTAGACTACAAGAAGATAATAATAAAGATAATCAAATTATTCATGTACGTTTGTACAAAATGTGATAAAAAAACTATGAATATAGCCAAAGTTTTCGTTTCAAGTATTGGTTTCTTGTGCAGTTTGTAATCAAACTGGCAAGCGCTCATTATTTGCTTTGTTTTAATTGTCGATCTGCTTTTTTCAATTTGTCCAAAATTAGCCCAGTCATTACGTCGGAAAAAAGGCAAGTGAACCGAGAAAGCCGATTTTTGGATATGTTGTAGAGGGGGCTCAAAAAAGCTTAACCGTTAAAGGTACCGCCGTGCAAAATTTAAAGTTTTATAACAATTTTATTGACACACCTAAGAAGTTGCTGACTTGTCTAGCTTGAAAATATTGTGTTATCGACGAATTGACCGGATGTCGCCGTCACCAGTCTTTAGTATCACTAAATTAGAGACCGTTTGCCAAGGTTCGCGCGGTTTATTATACCAGCCGTCGCCTACAGCGTGACTATACCAGCCGTCGCCTACAGCGTGACTAATTTTATTACGTTTGTATTTGTATATTTTTATAAAATGTTAAAAATCAAAGTAATTATATTGTGAAATTTCTTTGTTTATTATTGGAAAATATAATTTAATTAATTTTTTAAATTCAAGTAGGTACACTGTTAAAATATAATTTTCTTTAGAAAATGGCATCTAACTCGGAAAAAACGGTCATAAAACAAATGTTACTTCATAAAAATTAATTTTTTTTGGCTTATCTTATACTTTAAGCTTTGCATTTTAATATTAGTTTATAAAAAACTGATATTTGCGTATTATTCTGTGCGTTTTACTGCTATACAATAAGAGAAGCGTCAGATACCGCCGTTCGCCTATAACGTAAAAAATATCAACGTCGCGAGTTAAGGGTTAACTTCAAATTTTCGACCAAGATTTCCTATGAGCTTTCGCCGCCATCTTGAAAAAAGGGTCAAATTTTTTTACGATAACTCGGCTCTACTTCACGATACAAAAATTGTGCTCTGTAGTTTTTTGTTGCCGTTTTTACGCTCTACAATTAAGGTTATACGATGAATTTTTTACCTACCGTTGATCGTTGTTGAGATATCGAGCGCGAAAGTGAGCTTGTTTGTAATCCGGTCAAATTAGAAAAAATAAAAACAATAACCGGTAAAAATCTGGATTTTGGTATACAAGCTCATTAAGGCTTTCGGATAAACATACTAAAGTGCCCAATCGATAACTATTGCGCTTGGACCGCCATCTTGGTAAAAAGGTACACTTTTTTAGTTTTTTGCCTATATCTCAGGAACTATTAATGATATTAGAGAAATAGTTAAAAAGCTTCCATACATTTTTCTCTATCTTCAATACTTCAGCGGTAATTTGCCGTTGAATTCAGAGAAATGTCTTTTGTATTCGCTAGATCGACGTCTCTCAATTTTTCACTTTCGCGCTAGATATCTCAACAGCGATCAACGGTAGGTGAAAAATTCATATAATCTTAATTGTAGAGCGTAAAAAAAGCAACAAAAAAGTACACGAGTACAATTTTCGTATCGTGAAGTAGAGCCGAGTTATCGAGAAAAAACTAAATTTGATCCTTTTTTCAAGATGGCGGCGAAAGCTCATAAGAAATCTTGGTCGCAAATTTGAAGTTAAGCCCCCTCTACAACATATCCAAAAATCAGCTTTCTCGGTTCACTTGCATTTTCAAATGTTTATAATGACTGGACTTAATATGGATTGGCCAAAAAACACAGCCTCAAGGCTATGCCATTATCGACGTTCTTCTTAAACGTATGAAGTATAGGTAGTGCAAAGATATAAAAAATTTGACCACGCATCCATGCCTTTTTTTTTGGCGACTAGTTTACGTAGATAACGTATGTAGTTTATGTTTAATTAGCATATTCATAGTTTTATTTGATCATATCTCGTGTAGGTAATACTAACGTGAACACCTAAAGGTTCTTGATAAGCTGGCCAACTGCACGAATATACCATGGGTCTTCCAGTTTTATTCAAAAGTCTTCCAAATTCGGCATAACCTGGAAAAATAAAAATTTTCTACTTTCCAATTCGCATCCCAAGAAAGCGGCGTTTATATTTATTATTAAAACGTATTACAAATTTTTAAATATTTAGGGTTAATTAGTTAGATAGATCTAATGCGTTGTAAATGAACCCCAACATACACACATAAGTGAAAAAACTTTAAATGAGAAAAGTTGTTTTCCACCAAGCGCCTCGGGAATCGAACCCAAGACTTTGCTATTTCCGGTATATAGGTATAGGTATAGGCGTGCTACCGGAAATAGCAAAGTCTTGGCTTCGATTCCCGAGGCGCTTGGTGGAAAACAAATTTTCTCATTTAAAGTTTTTTCACTTATGTGTGTATGTTGGGGTTCATTTACAACGTATTAGATCTATTAAAACGTATATTATGATATTAGTCGACGTTTAAAAAATTTAATCTAAGATTAGCATTCTTTACCTTCTTCCATAGTGTGATAGTCTGAATAACAGCCGTCCAGTTTAACGTAGTCCACATCCCATTCTGCAAAAGTTTTCGCGTCAATTTCTAAGTGGCCCAAAATTCCAGGATATCCTTTGCAGGTGAAGTTTCCATAATCTTCATATAAACCAAACTTTAAACCCTTGCTATGTACCTAGAAGTTTGAATAGATGAATAGTTAACAGTTGGCAGGAAGAAAAAAGAATTAAATTCTTGTAAAAATACCTACATAGTCTGCCAATGCTTTGATACCACTCGGAAAACGAATAGGATCTGATTGTAGTCGTCCTTCTTCATCTCTTTCCCTCGACATCCAGCAATCGTCTACAATAATATAATTATATCCTGCCGCAAGATATCCTTCTGAAACCATCAAGTCTGCCATTTTTCGGAACAAATTTTCGCTAAAACGTAAGTTGAAAATTTCAAAAAATATACATTAATTGCTATAATCTGTGTAAGATAGTGAAGCAGTTTATATTTTTGAAATCTCCCTATATGAGGTGGCTTAAATTTCGAATTCAAGTCCTTGGGCGTTTGTCGTTTGGGATTAAAATTAGGTTCACTTACGTAACACAGTCATTTGGATAAGTTTCACAATCGATAATGCATCTAAATCGTTGCCAGTGCATCCAGCCCATGGGCGGTGTGAGTGCCAGACCATTATCGAGTCCTTGTACAAATGAGAACAAGGCGCCGAAAATAATAAACGATAACGTCTTCATACTGCGTTAACTATTAAACTATACTGTTGAGATTGATCTGAAATAAGTAATCGAAATCGTTTATGCCAGTTTATCACATTAGTCTCTTATCTAGAATTAAACAATAATTTAATTGTCGACGAGGACGTTTAAGTTGACCCAAATCTTGACCGAAATTACAATTATGAATTGTTAAACAACATTTTACTAGAAACGCCGAAGTAGAAATAGTATCTAACTTTAATGTTGAGGTATTAGTGTAAGTAGGTACTTACGAATTAAGATGTAGGTAGTTCTAATATTTGAGGAGAATTAAAGAATTAGTGGGTTAACTAAAAGTTGAAATACATTTCGTCGTTTCGATTTCGATTATGAATAGGTAAATATTTTTCAGAGCACATAATCAACTGATTTTTTACACGTCCTACATAGTATAATTTAATATATAAAACAAAAAACATCTAAATTGGTTGTAGGAGTAGATACTTCGTACTTGCATTAATAGAATGATACTGATGTAAAAATGAGAGCTAATTCAACTTCTGATTTGCGAATTTGGGTCTAGGTAAATGTTTTTATTTATTACGGCTTATTAGATACGGTACCTTTTTATTTATTTTTTGTCTACGTAAGTATAATTAACGCAAATACAAAATTTTAATACGTATTTTTTCGTATTCGAATCTTAGTTATTAAAAACCTAAATTTTCAGAAGGTTTTTGGAAAATATCTTACATCCTAAACTCTGTTATAGAAAAAGTTAATCTGTTTGGGTCTTTTGATAATGGCGAATGATTCAGAAGCCTTCATATAAGATCTTCAGAAAACTATAACGTTTAAGATAGGTAAATAGCAAAATTTAAAATTGGTATTTACCCATAAATAATTATTTATCTACTTATATATTTTTTTTAAACTCAAGAATGGCGGTAATCATAATCATAGTAATCATCTTGCTAGTTAGGCTTTGAATCTCTTTTCACATTTCAAGTAAATATTGTTACTTTTAAAATTAGATTACAAATTTTTAAATAATTAGGGTTAATTAGTTAAATAAATCTAATACGTTGCAAATGAACCCCAACATACACACACAAGTGAAAAAAAAAAAAATTTTAAATTTTAAACTTACAATTTTCGACGCATTTAAAACAATGCCGGATCGCAAAGAAAATTATGTAATCTGCTGGCGTATTAGGTATAGGCGTGCTACCGGAAATAGCAAAGTCTTGGGTTCGATTCCCGAGGCGCTTAGCGGAAAACAAATTTTCTCGTTTAAAGTTTTTTCACTTATGTGTGTATGTTGGGGTTCATTTGCAACGTATTAGATTTATTTAAAATTAGAGTTCTCAATTAAAGCTTCCCCTAAAATTAGCATTTTCAACTCAAAAAACAAATCGAACAAGAAATTTTTTGGTGCAAGAAGCAGTAAAAGTAAAAGACATTTTAACAAGACTGGATCTTATTTACAAAGACCAGGATAAGGGCGAAAGCAGTGTACTAAGCTAAGGTAATAAGCGTTTTCTTAGTCAATCCGCTCTAATTCTGAAAACTCGAAACCTTGCAATATCGTCTCCAACAATAATTAAACAGAGCTTAAATAAAAATGGATTAAGCAGCAGAAGACCTGAAAAAAAGCATTGCTTTACCACTTAGCACAAAATTCAAAGATTGCGTTTGTCAGGAATTATCAATTAGACTGTTGAAGAGTTAAAGAAAGTTTCATTTTCCGATAAAACGTAAGTGAGTCTTAAATTACCCGATGGACGTGAGCTTGCGTGGCAAAGGATAGAAGAGATATTTTTAAGTTGCTACATCTATCTAAGGAGCCCTTTTGGAGGCGGCTCCCTTTTTGTTTTGGGGTGGAATCTGCTTAAACGGCCGCACATACGAGGATGTATTGATAACTAGTTAGCCTAGACCAGTTCCATGGAAAAAAAAATATTGCGTTACCATAGCAACGAACAATAACTTATTAAAAGTGTCAGTGTAAAGTTTGACGTCAAAAAAGTAAACCAGAGTTAAGCAATAAATTAAAAGAAAAAAGATGTCCACCGAAATTGTGAAAATCGAAAAATTGGAGTATCGAGCCATCATCAAGTACCTGTATTTAAAAGGATTAAGAGGTAAGCAGATTTACGAAGATATGGTTAATACCCTTGGTGATCAATGTCCTTCGTATGCGACCGTGAAAAATTGGACTGCAAGCTTCAAAAGAGGTAACTTTTCAATTGAAGATGATGACCGATCGAAAAGTTCTTGCTTCAGTTTTTTGGGATTGCCATGGAGTAATCATGATTGATTTTTTGGATAAGGGTAGAACAATAACTGGAGATTACTATTCGACATTACTGACCACTCTACGGGAAAAAATTAAATAGAAAAGACGCGGAAAACTATCCAAAGGTGTTTTGTTTTAGCAGGACAACGCCCCTGCACACAAATCTCATGTTGCCATGCAAAAAATTCGTGATTTAGGGTTTGAATTACTAGAACACCCCCCTTATTCTCCAGATTTGGCTCCGTCCGACTATCATCTCTTTCCTCAACTGAAAAAAAGTTTAAAAGGTCGTAAATTTTCTTCCAAGGAGGAGGTAATAAAAGCTTTGGACGTCTGGTTTGCAGAGCAAGAAGAAACATTTTTTTTGAAAGGTCTAGCGACGTTGCAGTTTCGCTGTAATAAATGTATCCAATTAAGAGGAGAATATGTTGAGTAATAAAATATTTTGACATTGAAATTTTGTTTGGTTCTATAGTAGGCTAAGAATTTTTCAATATAGCCTCGTAGTTGGTTCCAATACGTGCGAGATCTATGAATGCGGATTATTATCTCGAAAACATCGTAATTGAACATGTAAATACCGTTGGCTTCTTTCGTGGGCCCTACTTTTTTATACGTGCAAAATAATGCTCGTCCCCACGTGGCGAATAAGAAAATTGGGACTTTGTTGCTTGAAAAACATCTCTTTACTTTGCTATTAATGGAGCAGTATCACAAAAGATTGGCGCATTGACGCATTGCGGTGCTTTACAACTGCTCACTTGCATAAGAGAGGCTTTTGGACTAGTAAGTGGAAAAAGTGTTGCAAATATGGTTGTACGAAAGTGTATCCTCTTCTGGGAAATTTACCCAAAAAGAGACAGTGTTTAATTGGATTACGCAGGTCCATTATTAATCAGGTACAAAAAAACTCGCGGCTCTAAGCTAATTAAAGCTTACATAAGCGTTTTTGTCTGTTTGGTTACAAGGGCAATTCATTTAGAACCTGTAACAGATTTATTCACACCTGACTTTTTGGCGGCATTAAATAGATTCATTACCTGAAGAGGTAAGCCTCACCCAATTTCAAGCGATAATGCTAAAAATTTTATAGGAGAACAATGAGTTCAAAAGAATGTATGAGTTTTTAGAAAGTGAAAAAACAAATAATGACCACAATCAACTGGTAGATGCAGTAATTGTAGAACGGGAGACTCTGTTTCGGAAAGTTCAAACGTTGAAATCTCATTTCTAGATGCCAAGAGGCACCAAAGTGCGTTAATTTTGTCTAGGAGCGTAGTTTATTAGTTTTCTTATAAGCACCAAGTTGGATTTCCACTCATTCCTTTCAAGATAATTCAGAAACGACTGCAGATATCTCGAGCCTGCTTTTTTAAAATATAAGCATAAACGGACTTTTGTCATCATTTAACCGACTTTGTATCATTCGCGAGACTCCAATGGTGAGGAATTAAAAACTGATCATCTCGGTGTTCAATTATCATGTCTTATAAAGTCTGTATATTAATTTCTGTATAAGATAACTTACTGCACCGGGCGCAAAATAGGAAATGGGACTTTTGGTGTACTTGTTAATAGACATTGCCCGAATTTTTAGCCAACCATCAATCTTTTCAACATAAAATCATTAAATTGGGATAGAAAGCTTTTGATACCTTTAATAATTTCCCTTTTTCATCAGAATGTCCAATATGGGCTTAAAAAGTCAAACATGCCATCAGCAAACAATAAATAAATGTTTAATTCGCGGTCGGAAGAGCTCAAACTAATAATTTTGAGAAGGCTGGAAAATGCTCGTTGTTTCTGTCCTTCAAACTTTCCAAATTTTCAAAATTCAAACTGTTCCAAAAATATAGTGGTTTCGAGTGCTCTGCTGATGGATTTAAAGTTTACAGTTCTATTTCAAGTTGTAAGCTCTATTGAAGGACTAATAATTTTGATAATTGTATACTGCGAAATAAAACTTGCACAAGCTACAAATTAATGCCACTTATCCATTTTACTAACAAAAACAAAATTAGTTCTAACCAAGTTTTAATACAACATTGGTAATTGATTTGTTACTTTATGAAGATAGTGTTAACTCGATAATATAGTTTCAAATTAAAGCCAGAAGAAAACAATTAAAAATTCAACTATAGCTAATTACCAATTAATTAAGTAGGTACCCACACACACACAATTTTTATCAATTTTCACACTTTCGACAAATTATACTGATCAGATCACCAACTGTAAACTTATTAATACCAGGTTTTCGTTTCAAATCAAGTTTTAAGCACAGTTAGGATGTAATTAACAGTTAGGCCATTCGAATGCAATTTATTAATTTGAATTAACAGTGCATGTCTCCATTTCAGATCAATAATATTACTTCAAATTAAATTATATAGGAAGGATATTAGTGTTACACAAATTATGTATTATTCACATTTTTAAACACATAATTAGTAAATTATACATATTATTATTTAGAAAGCGAAATGAAGGGCGCCTAAATTCTAAAATTACTAAGATCAAAGCAAAATGAAAAATAATTGTCAACTTTATGACTTGTTTGTTTCCTCTTATTCATTACCTTACCATTTAACTCATTTCAAGGATTTTGTCGATTAAAATAGACAAAAGCTGCCAATTAGGATGACAATTTAGACATGTTTTTGTTTACCCATAAAAATTCTTAGGATATAGGGGTAAATTTCATTTCTAACATTGATTTTTTGTAGGGGTTCATACAAGATAACTTACATGCACATTGTTGAGGTAGTTTTTAACGAGAAATTCACGGCAGTCCTCAAAACCTGGTTTAGAACAAACTAGTACAAATAGTAAAGGGCTAAAGTGAGTAAAACAAATAATTTCACATAAGTACATAATTTTTATTTTAGCTAACTTTCTTTGTAAAATATACAAAAATAATTTTAAGTCTTAAAATAATAATAAATATAAAACCTACAATTTCTCGTTATGAGATTAAAACATATCATAACACTCGTAAAACATTAATGTATAATACCATGTTTGTACTAAACTGTAGTCGACTAGATTATTTGATAAATCTCAAACCACCCAATTTGCACTTATAGCAGTCTTTCGTTGCTTCTAGTTAATGTCTGCAGGCCTTAATTGTCTCTCGCCTTCATTTAAAAATATTAACATGGCTTTGTACAGCAATAAAACACCTAACGTTTTTTGTTGATGCTTAGACCAAGTGGATGCAACGCCATAATAGTCTCCGGTCTTTAAGTTCTTAATATTTTCGATCTTTAATGCTGCTATCATTGCGGCTTCTCTAGTGTAAGCTTCTACCGGTATGACGTTTTGAAAGACGTGTAAACAAACGACACCACAATCGTCGTTCCAAATATCTAATATGTGCTGTAACTTCTTATTATAATTTTGCTTATTTCCCTCTTTCCAATGTAAAACGGCATCGTATAAATGCGAATAAGGTCTAGAACGTTTGCCTTTTCCAACGTAAAAAATTGACGACACAAAGCTATTCCAAACTTCTTCCGGCGACATAGTTTCTGATCTGACGGGTAAATTATTCGTAATGCGAGGATCTAATAGTAAGTACGTAAATGACGATTTGTTGGTACCTTCTCTCCATTTTCTGCTCGAATCTGGATTACTAAATTCCTTAAAGATTAATTCTTCAAATGCTTTGTATTCGGTGAGATTATCGTTCCATTTTGAATTTTTTAAAGTTTTTTCTAATTCCGCAGAGTAGACTGGAAATAAAAATAAATTTGTTTAATATTTATTAAATTGAAAGCTACAAAATTTATTTAGAGTCATGAACTATAATTTTTCATTTTATTCACACTGGGGTCTCTTCAGATTTTGAGAACGACAGAAATTGCAAACAATAACTTGTCGTCGTGAAATAAATGGAAAAAGAAGTTTTAGTGACAAAGTTTAAGCGAACCTACATTTACTGTTACAATGTAACAAACGAATAATTTTGTTGGAGAATATTAAAAAATTTTTCATTCTGATATTCCAAAAAACTTCTAATTTGACAAAAACATTCAAAAATATGACATTTCTATAGAAATAAAAAAAATTTCAGATTTAAAAAAGAATATTTAAAAAGATCGGTAAGGGCTATTGATGAACAATGAATAGTCTTAAGACACTGCATGCAAATGAGCTGCTCCATTATTTCTATAATAGTGAAGAAGTACATGCAGTGGAGTAAGAAAATTTATGATTGAAGAGAAACAACTGTGTATGTCTTAGTCACAAGCAAAAAACTCTATGATTTCATGAAGCGGATTGGCATAAAAAGTTCTAGTCATTTCATGAAACTCCTAACTTGATTAGACGGGCGATGTAATGGCTTAGTAATGAAATGAAGTACTAAATAGTTTATTATAGATTAATTCAATATTTGGTGCATCATAAAATGTCTAGACATTTTCATGAAGCACTTTATTTTGCTTGTGACTACAACAGACATACAGATAACATGATAATAAATAACCACCAACCAAAAAAGGAGCTATTCACATCCATACTACTTAGACATTTCAGTCTAAGTCTATGTCTAAGTCTAAACAAAAATAAGTAGAACAAATAATTACCTTTCTTTTCGGTTTTCAAATCAATTTGCGGTCTCCTATGATGCCTTTGCAAATTTCGAAGTTTTCTAAGATAAACACGTTTGGTACCCTTTGTAATAGGTCCAGGTAGAAATCCACGGTTGGTCAACTCTCGCTTCAACGTGTCGGTGTCGTAATCAAAATTGGTAGGTAAAGATGATAATTTCGAAGACAAAGATTGACTAGATGATAAAATTTCTTCAATCTCCTCGCTACAAATAAAGCAAATAAAATCGTGTTTAAAATGTTAATTGCTGAACTTTACCTCTTCTTATTTGTGACTAATCGATTTTCAAACAAAACTATTCCTTCTTTATTATCGACATACTTATAAACTTCCGTGATACTTGAAAAACTTCTATTTGCAACAGACGTATCGATACTTCCTGCAGGTTGTGTTAGAGATATTTTATTTAAACTGTCGCAGATAGACACAATTTTAGTCGAATTGTTTTCAAATAAGTCGCTACTTTGATTACTAGATAATAAGGATGCTCCGCATATGTTTTGTTCCAAGATATTTGTACTTCCAGAATTTTCGTTACAAGTAAAATAATCGCTGCTCGTATCTTGAGGTTCAATTAAATTGTCTGTCAATTTAGTTCTGTCAGGTTTTAGATCAGTGACATCTTTAGAGAACACTGAGCTTCTATCAGATATTGTGTCAGGAAGGGTTACTATTCCACTCTCTCGTGAACAATCAGTAAATTTGGATTTAAACGACAAATTAGAAATGTCTGCATCTCTTTTACAGATCTTTAACAAATACTTCACACTAGGTTCATATTCGAGAGAGAAATTTTCAATTACGTTTTTATTAGGACTGCCCCTATTGGAATTGAGAAAACCAGGACTTGGGGAATACGAATTGCGAGTATTGGCACTATCTGAACAACACTCATCTTTAAACTCAGATTTAACAGTCTGTTCTATTTTAAATTCGCAATCATCGTGTTCTTTAGCATGCTTGCGACACCAATGTCGAACGTAGTCATTAGGTGCAGCTTGTGGCAGTTGTTGTAAATTAGTTAATGAGGTATCGAAGTTGTAAGAATTTTCATTTTCTAGATTTTCTTCATATTCGCCTTCCACGTGTCCATTACTAATTATTATTTTCTCTACAAATGTTAAAAATTAATAATGGCTCGAGCTAAATCGAAATTAACTTACCTAAAACTAATACATAATTTTCTTTATCGTCGTTACATAATGTAATGTTGTTATACATAACATTACGTAAAAAATTTTCTGTGTCGTAGTGTTTGTACTCGATTGCATAATCTAGACACGTAAACCAATTATAATCTTTAATATCGGGATCTGCTCCACAACTAATTAATAATTTAACTATATCGAGTCGTCCCCAAGCCGCCGCAATGTGTAAAGGTGTCAAACCGTCGTCGGATCTATGTTTAAATAAGTAACATAATTATTTTAAGGAAAGCAATTTACAAATGGTATACTCACTGAATGTTAGGGCTGGCGCCATTCTGTAAGATTAAGTTTGTGACTCGCAGAGCAAAATCGTTGGAGTTGTTGCCGACAATTAAATGAAATGGAGAGATACCAGAATTTGGTAAAACGATGGTTGGATCGGCACCCTTTTCAACGAGAATGTATTGGACACCTCTGAAAAGAATTATAATCGTTAAACTCAGTTATGAAAGTGTTTACAGGACTGTTTTGATTTCTATTTCAAAAATAGAGTAGCAAAATATAAATGCAGACCATTATTGAAGCCTTTGTGAGCAGATTTTGATCAAGAATTTAGAGGCACCCGAGCTAATGGTTCGGTAAAAATATCAGTAAATTTTAAGTTCTTGAGAACGCCGCTTTCTATTGTCACGAAAGCAAGACTAATTCATACTTCAGTTTAAATGGATATGCAATGGATTGATATGTACAGCGATGTAGAAGTGACCGACTGGGATAATTGCAAGAGACCTTTCTAAGAACCCCCAGAGGAAAAAACACAAAAATCTTCGTTAATTCTGCATTTCAAGATCAATTAATTACGTAAATACTTATCAAGGTTTAATTATGAGGTTATTCGAGTTGGGAGTGGTTTAAAAAGAGAAAAAAAATTGCTTGTCTATGTTATTTTGCCAAAGTTCACAAGTTGAGTAAACGTTTTCTAAATTGTGCGCAAAATTTTAAGTGAAACACATTTATCTCTACTAATAATGGTTAGTTTATCAATTAAATGAGTTAGTTCATTCACTTACAATATAAAAAATGAACCTGCTCCTCATTAATTTTTAAGCGAATAAAGCTAACAATTGCGCGTAATTATAGCAGACGAATTGTTCAATTTGTATCGGAAATTGGAATTCCATTTTAGTTCTAGTTCTTAAAGTATTATCTTATAAAACGTACATTATGTAACAAGCCTACGATTAAAATATAACAAATTAGATCATTGAAAAAAGAATTAATAACAACACTGCATGATTATGAAATACATTTTTACCAAAAGCTGGGCACTTGCAGCAAAAATTATTCTTTATTGAGTCTACGGCATTGATCCGAAAAACGTTAAGCAGGTCAGTTCATGAAGTTAAAGAACATAATCAACGTAATGTTTACTTTCTCGATCTTATTTTCGTTCGCAAATTATCGAATGACACAGACAGGAACAATTTTATGCACGAAAATTACGTTTCTCTTCATTAAACATCTTCACAAAGCTTATGGGTAAAAGTGACTGAAGAAGAAGAGTTTGCTTTGTTATTGTTATTGTTAAAAAATTGCTATTTTTGGTCATAAAAGCGCGAGCAATGGATTAATTGTCGTCTTTACAAAAACAACAATTTTTTTTCTTCGATTAAAATAATTAAAGTGCAATGTTACATTATGATAATCCACATTCTTTTTTGTAAAATAAAATGAAACGCTCGAAAATAATTTTTTTCTTTCAAACTAGTTTTAATCCAAACTTTGGGCGACAAGCAATTGATTAGATTTATTTATTCGTCTGCCACTTATCATTTATAGAACATATCAATTTTACACGATAGAACATAATATCCATTTGATAAGTACTTAATTGTTGCTTTACAGAAATTACTAAAGAGAACGATGTGCAAATAGAACCTATTAGGCAACATGTGGTGTGTACGGTTACCACTGTATTCCGAGAATTTAATAAACGAAAAATAGCACCCCTCATCTCGAGAGATTAAACTCCAAACTTTTTTACGGAATTCTGGTCTTGTAATCAAAATCGCGCTTAAAATAACACCCAAAGTTTACAAGCATAACTTGCAAAGGTGATTCATTCACACTTCGAGAGTCAAAGGCTATGCTAACAAAATTAAGCACAATTTAAAGGGCACGATTAATTAAAATTATTTATAAAATACTAATTAACTTTATAACAAAAGGTTATCTCTTGGGCCTTTGAATAGTAAAAATATGGGTGATGAAAAATAGTTTACTATTATTGATATGGCATCGATACTCTCAAGTTTTGCACAAAACCTGACATTGAAAATTAATCGAAGACATCTCGAAGGACCTTATTGCTCGATGATTTACGTCAATCAATCACGAACCAAATCCAAAACAGTACACCTATATACATTTTTTTTTAATTCTTTGCGTCAAAACTATTATCGATGTTTAAATTACGTGCATCATTGGTGAACTTTGATTGATCTCCTATAATCCAAGTAATTATTGTTTCATAAATACGATAATTATAATTACCAAACACGAATTGATTCATTTTTTATATATAATTCTTGTAATTTTAACTGGCCTTGATTAAAAATAGATTGAGCTGGATTGAACCTAGGTATTGGACATTACTATTTATGTATTTATACCAATCACAAATCATCAACTCATTATCAATCTCTACTTGAGAACTTTCTAGAATTATAAATTGCAATATCACACTAACTTTAGGAAATATCTAGAATCTTACACATGAATCGAAACATAAAAATCTGTAAGCAATTCCTGGGTATATAAGGACATAGCTAAGACTCTTTTGATGAAATCAGTCTCCGATCTCCAGCCGTCTAAAACCTTTTGTAATTCCGAATACATTATAAAAGCTTAATATGTCTAGCCCAAAACGATACTAAAAATAATCAATATTTCTACTGGTTTTGCTAATGTATTTGCTGCAACGATCATTATATAAAATCCTCAAGAACAATAAATGAGACCCGTTTGTAGTTTTCTTTGCTTTAAGTTGAGTTAGATAATTCTTAGTGCGACTAAAAGCAATTAAATTGTATATCTAATTACTTTAGGTAAACTAACTTTCTTCTCATGATAAAAGGTACAATGTACCTATTCTACAATTTTACATTACTATCGGATTTTAATGATTTAAACATAATAATTACCTGAAATCGTAATCACTTATTGCATCATATAAGGCCGATGCTAATGAAAAATCCTTTCTATTTCTTCCTCTGTAAATACTCATGGTTCTTCGTTGGTTAAAATCGAACAAGTAATTTAAAAAATTTACAAACAAAACACTTTTATTTAATAAAACTACAGCTCAATAATTAAATCGAGCGATTGCATACGTTTGCATTGCACAAAATAAAAACTACTTTTAATTTTGAAACTTTAAGTGTCGCCAATTTATATCCAGCGGATCCAAAGATAAATTTGTATCATCTGCCACAAGTTTTAGAGGTTATGTTTTTATAAGTTTTAAATTTCAACTGTCATGGCGATGCTCACGCTCATAGACGTGCGATTAGTAACGGAGGAAGATAGAAAGTTATTTATAGTATGTCGGAACTTTTTTATACACGCGAATAATTTCTTATCGTACTTATAATAGTAAATAAAATTGTACAAAGTGTACGATTGCTCTAAGTTTTGCCTCTTTCTATTGGTTTCTATATTTTGCTTTGGACTTGAATAAATTATTTATGTATGTATTATTTAACTGTACAAATTAATGTTAAATGGTTCGAAGTTCATTTAAATGATTATAAAGTATAAATAAATTGTCATTTTCAATAAATTAATTTATGATATTATACACTGCAGGTGCAGGTACCCAAATGAGTTTTCTCGAAACTTTCTATGATTTTATTTATATACCGGGTGCGACCAACGCAGAGAACGGAATTAACCTTTTTATGCACACCTTTTTTCACATTTCTGTTCCCCATTTTAACATCATATAATAATTTATGCATTATCCTTTGCTCAAAGTGTGTCATCATTATAGCAGGATACATAGGCAAAATTAGTACAAAAGAGCAGGGCAAACAAACGCTTTAAATTTGTTTTTTTACTCAAAGCAGACAAATAAACAAGCCTATTGGGTGCTCCCGGGTAGACTAAAAATGTCACTTATTAGTTATTCCTTATAAAAGTTTTAGCCAGCTAGTTTGAGCCAAAACCGCTGTTCCTTCCAATGAAAATCAAATACATAATAGTGTGTTTCTGAAATCTGGACAAGAACGAAGAACTTTCTCAACGCAATTATTGCAGTTCTCGCTCTATTCAGTACCCTATTCTAGTAAGACGACGCGAACGGTTCCCTGTTACGATGTGTACAAATACATGGCAATTTTTATCGAATCTCGTAAAACTTTACGATTTACGAGCAATGAACGAAAACAAAAAATGTACTTCATTCTTTAAAAAATCCAATAGTTTTGAACCTTTACATATTGATTTCTAGGTGTCTAGTGATGAATACCCTAAACCCTAAAAGTCCTGATGAGTCAGAGGTGAGCTTTCAATGCACTGGCAGACAAAATTTAATATATGCAAGTTTCTTTTATACCCAAATTTTACCGAATTATAGGGCGTTGAAAACTAGTGTTGTTTTCCAAAATTATGTTAGTGCTGTATTATAAATAGTAGTTAGACCTGATTCAAAACCTCACCGACCTGCGCAAACAACCAAATTTCGTACAGCGCCGTAACCAAGGTTTACACACCAACACACGAATTGGGCATCTCTTATTACCGCTTTCTTACTTCCCCTTCAGCGCATCTAGGGTCGGTGAGGTTTTGAAAGATGTATACATCCATTCCAATTCTAAAGTATCAATGAACCAATACAAGAATTTCCTTCAAAATTATTCAAACAATATATGAACAAAGTTCATTATGGATAATATGAACGACCTTGGTCATGTCGCAAAACGTAAAGGGTTGTGGATACAGAAGCAGCCACTTCTTTGAAGCAGTTATTGGCTGGAGGGTTGGTGCCAGTAGGTTGATGTATCGTAAAAATTGTTCTGGATATCCTGTCGCACTGTTTCTGCAGCCACTTTTACAATCGTCACTTTCATATGATTTTCTCTCGTCATACCATGAATTCAAGGTTTTAAATCCAACGTCATTGAAACAAACAGTTGCATTGATGATTTAGGCACAAAAGAACACCAATATTCAACGCCCTAGAACTCGCCAAACTCTGGGAATACAAAAAACATGCATATATTCCCTTTTGTAGCAAATTTTATCAGCTTTAAATTTGTATATAATCCCGTTTCAGCTCCCATCCATAAAAACCGAAAAAAGTGACATGTCTTCGGTTACTGCCGTTAAAGCTCATCTCTGAGTCAGCAGGACTAACAAATAATGTTACAAATGTAAGCAAAGTTTCAAAACTATTGGGTTTTTTGAAGGTGAAACCCTTAGTTAACAGGAGACGGGACTATAACATATACACAGAATAAGGTCTGAAAGAAAAACCTTTTGCTGCATTTTACATCCATCATTGCCAATTTTGATACGCTAGTTCAAATCGTATGTAAAAATGTTATTTAGTGTCGTATCTATATCGTATACGACGATGACGTCTTCTATTCCAATCAAACCAATTTATAGGACCATGATCCTAAACAAATAAACACTATTTTGGTACTCTGGTACAGTAAACAGAAATATGACACTGGAGGAATATTGTTGTTTACAAAAATCGTCGTGCAGCTTTTAACGTCACCAATAAAAAGTGATAAGCCAATCTTTGAACTACACACAAATAGATTTACAACAATTTTATAGCTTTCGCGTATCTATACTCTATTCACTATCAAAGTAATGCCCAAGTTTTTTAGGCTTTAGGTTTGTGCCTTGAAAAAGCAAGAAATATTCCATTTTGATGAGAACCTCAAGCCAGGATTTGCGTTTCGCCTTAGTATGATTAGATTGCCTTACTTCGCCTTTCTAGAGTGGTTTGCCACTCTAATTTTTTAGAAGTACATACATGCTAATTGTATTTTGTTCACCTATCTATTCACAACGTTAAAACTGCAGTAGCAGTATCACTTTTAGGAATATCAAGTGGAAGAGAAAGATGACAGATACTAATACTAATTTTAAGTAAGGATAAAAAAGATCAAACTGTGAAAATCGGAACTTCCACGTATAAACCTTGTGATGATCACGAGGCATTATCATATGGAACTATCATAATAATTTCGATAAATTAATGATTTGAAACGATTCCTTAGCTCGGGTACTAGAACCAGCAAACTAGTGTACGATGACGTATATGTTAGCTTTAAGAGCATCATAAGTTTATTCGATCGCCTGAGGGCATACATTTTAGTTTGATGGCTACATCACAGGTGTTTGACTAGCTTATTCAGAAGTACTACCAATTACAAAATTGAAAACAGAGTAGAAGACTAGAGGATAGCTGGACTGGGTAGGGGTGGCTACTACATTTATATAATAGTAAAAGTTAATAATGTAACTTTTTAAGTGACTACGATTAAATTATACATAATATATATTAATTCCACAATTCTCTAAGTGCTATAAGTCTACAAATTTTTACGAAAAAAATGTGTGATTACAAGCATGAGCTTGATATAAAATTGCAATAAATTACGTTTCGTCTTATCGAAGGCTTTTAAGTCGTAGTAGTTTCTGATTTTCATTTTATTAAAATAATTACTGGATACTGCCTTATCTTCATTAACCTCCTTTGTTAATGAGAATGACATATTATTTGCTTATATAAATAAAATAATCGATTAAAAAGGAAAAAATTAGATGCGTATTATTAGGTACATATTCGGTAATAATAATTTTATGAACAGAATACATTTATCGAAAGTATTTAAGTAACACCTATGATATACATAGGTGGTTTTCTATATGGTTTCGTATATTTTGTGCTATAGTAGTATATGAAAGTATTAAGTTATGATTATTTTCTTACCCTATTAATTTATAAATACATATTAAGTTTGACACTAAAATCTACACCTAAAAGCACTAGTTCCTACCACATTATGCTCTCGTATCGAACTAGATCTTTCCTATAAATTTTCTCTCATATTCATAAAAATGATGCAATCCATGACAATTTTAAATCATGCTAACATGTATATTAGTGGCTGCATAGGCTTCGCTTCCGAAGCCATACTAAAAAAAAAGTACCTACGTTAAAGCCGTTTTCAAATTGTTACTACATGTATCTACTTTTTACACTATAAGTGGCTTATAAACCGTTTCTAGTAACAACTGGAATCGTTTTTTAAACCACAATATCGCACAACATGCATCTTACTCCTTAGTATTATAAATCTCGACATTACTCATTACATATTAAAAATGATCTAGTTTTAACTTTATTTTCTTTTTAAGTAATTAATCTTTCTACTGGTTCTTTTCTCCAAAACTAAATCAATAGGCGCCTCGTTTGTTTGTGGATGGTCTTATGTCTACGGTACCAACAGTGGAAAACTTGACTTCTCGGGTGTTTCTTCTATCAAAGTTTTAAGACGTCTACACTTACTTGTGTGCACGTCAAGTGTAAAGTTCCAATACACCAATAAATTAAAATTTTTTTTTAGAGACTAACAATAGACAATATTGACGTATGTACGTAGAACAAACAAAATTATTGCTTCTGTGCGTATGTGTAAGCACAGATAACTTTAAGCCATAAAAATTAATTGATAGCACAACAGGATGTTTTTTATTCAAAAAATTATTCATTAATGTTTTTTCAAACCTTATGCACCCGGTTTTAAAACAATTAACTGGCAAAATCCTGTACACGTTCTTACTACAAAGTACAATTAATTATTACCAAATTATTTTACAATTAAGAAATTTTCACTAATGCTATTTTGTCAAATAGGGAAAATGGTAAACTACTAGGTTCAATTATAAATACATTCAATGAAATATAAATTTAAGGTCAAGTTGTTTGTTTAGTTTATTTACGTTAATGGTTAATATTAATCCAATTAATCCACAAGGTCAAGTTTAAAGGTTTTTAATAAGTCACGGAAACTAAAATTGTCTGTTTTTAAGGGCCAAGGAACAATCTTTATCACTTTCGCTTATATTAGATTACACAACAAACTTGTTATCAACAATTATAAAATTTATTAAAATAAATAAAAAATTAACAATTAACTAATATCACATTCATAACTTAACTTAAAATTAATTATTACCATCAAGAAAGAATTATTTTTGTTTGCCTACAGGAACCCAAACAGGTGAGGCAAATAATCCTATTTGGACTCTATTAATAGTTATAATTTCATCTGTTACATTATCCACGTTATAAAATTTATGTAAATCGTCAATTGCCTTATCTTCAATCTAAAAATAGCAAGTAGAAATATTTGGAAGAATTGCGTTATTGTTAATTGGTATGAAAATTTGGGCTACTGTATGTTATGTAAACACACAGTTGAGCAGTAGGAAGATACAATATTATTTAATCATAAGCCACTACTTTAAAACGAATGAGGCACACTGCTCCCAGCAGTATCTTTGTATCATGTTATCATGTATCAAGTGTTTCTCTTTTTGATATGCAATTTTCTCACTTTTTCAGACTACACAAGAGGTAAAAATGACAATTAAAAACCATTTTAAAATCCTCTACTTATATTTTTATCAAATTAATAATTTATTCAACTTTTCAGAAATTATGAAATCTAAATAATGACCTAGTCACAATAATTTTTGATAAGGGAAAAACCTAAGATGCCCCGAGATACAATTATTGTTCAGTAGGGCGTGAGCTATAAGGTGTGTCCAAAATCAGAAAGTGTTAAATTACTAGATAAAAGTTTACCTGAGTATGCATCAAGAGTTTTGTTTTCATTTTTATAAAATTTTCTTTTTGCTTTTTCTCCTCTGTCATTATCGAGCTTATCGTCGCTGCTGAATTTGGAGAACTTATAGGACTAGTATTATCTACTTCTGAAAATATTTTCCAAGGATTCTTAGGGCTTCCTAAAATTATTATAATTATTGATAAGAAATAGCACTTTAATACTAGTAATAGTTAGAATGTCATTAGAGTTCAAGGAAAAAATAAATAATTTAGCACCAAGGAAATCAAAACAAGATTGCATCCGCAATGCAACTACATATGACTGTGTCACTCACTTTATTCTTAGATATCACAGCTAGATAGAATCTTAGTTTGACGGTAAAAATAATAAAATAATATACGTATACCTATTGGCAAAGGACTACTCGGTTGGATGACACTCGAACTGCTTTCTGAAGACAGCCTCTTCCTCTCCTTTTGAGAAATTCTGGTAATTTTGTGTTTGGCATCGACTCGATCCAATTTATTCAACGACTTAGAATAAGTTCCAGAGTTATTATTTTCCAATTCTGGAAAGTCGGTTAATGATAACTTAGTCGCATTTGATTTTAACGGTAGCATCGCATAATCATGATCTGCACAACTTCCTTCAAGTTTATCGTGAGCAATTGTAATCGCTTTAACTCGCATTTGAATTTGACTTAAAGGTTTTTCTTCTGGGGAAGGCAATATGGGCCTCTGTACCTCCGATTCACTAATTGATAAACTTTTATCATCATTTTCGGAACACTGCCTCTCTCTTCGTTGACCGAATTCGGATGATCCACTTTTCCTAGATCTTCTCTTTTTAGTTTGAGATTTTGTATTTATTTTTGCATTTTCGTTATCACTATCATACATACTAATTGGATTTACGGTAGCAATTTCGAGTACTTTCTCGTCTGATGGAGCATACGAGTAAGGTGTAATAATTCTCTGTTGCATGCAGGAGTTATAATTACAATAAAATTCCGTTAGGTCACGTAAAAGTTGTTCATCTAATATTTCTAAAGATTTTAATTCCAAAATAGCGGTTAAGTTTAAACAAATAAACTCCATACAACAAATTTTTAATTGAAAAGCATTGTAGGTACACGCAAATAAAAATAGATGGACGACGTTTTTCATCGTAAGGCATAAACTTAAAGAATATTCACAGATTTCCTTCAGTCTCGTAATTAGAAACTCATCGGCAAGAACTAGTAAATTGCAAGTATTATCTATATCTTCTTTCCACAAATTGTTCAATTCGTCCGTGTACAAATAGTCTAAAAGTTGGTCAATTAGGTGATACGAATAAGGAAACGGTAATTCTGTTTTAGACGAGCTCTGAAATGAAACAAGTTAACGTGAACTTGAAAGAAAAAAATGCAGTCGAAGCAAAGGATTTCTACTTTCGCTACAAACTACAACTGGACATTAGAAGTGAGTAACTTACCTCGGCCCATCGCACTGAAAATAAATTATTGAAGTATTCCATTCGAGCAGCCAAAATGCACTTGTGCGCCAATACATCTTTTCCATCTTTAGATTTAAATATAACAGTCTTATATTCGGGAAAACCGTCACGATCAAATTTCAGTTTTATTGTTGCACTTACGGAAGCTTGGCACATTATGAATTCATCGTCCATATACAGATTACCCAAACGTTTAAATAAATTGGAAATATCAAATCTCTTAGCAGCTTCGCGTAGCAGTTTTATTGCGTCCTTTTTTATTTCGGCTTTATTTTTGGCGCCTTTATGATCTTTTTTATCATAAGCTAACCCTCGTAACTTTTCTGGACATTTACCAATTTTTAATAAATCGCAAGTTCCGGTATAAATAAAAATTAAAACTTGTTCAAAAATTAAATGTTCGATATTTGATAATTCGATAATTTTGTCGTCACTCGCTAGCATCAGCTTGTTTAGGGTAGGGCTTGCTATTGATATTATGTAGCGATGTGCAGGAAACAAATGGGACGAAACTTTAAATATAACATCCTGAATGCTGTCTATTTCGTTCGTTTCGTTAAGAAAATTGAGCATATCTTCTTGTATATTAGATTCAGACACTGTCGGAAGTTTTGTTAAAAATTCTTGAGGACTAGTCTGTAAAAATGATCAGTTGACGTTTCTTTATGTAACTGTTTTCTCTGCCGATGCAAGATTGGGGGAAAGATTTTCTTGCTAGGATGGGTCCATATTTTGACCTCAAAAACCCTACATTAATACTCATTTCTCCTCAAAGGTGCAAATTTTAGGCGTGTGACCATAAAAAATATAAAAATTAAAAGTACTTCTTCAAACAAATTGTTTTCGTACCCCAAAATTCCCCCCTTCAAGATGTTAGCTTATCTAATCAATGCTACTCTAGCAGGAAAATATTTTCCACCGATGTTTACACCACACAATGGGTACGTTTAGCGGACAAAGCTGCGTTAAGTTATCAGTCAATTATGCTAAGTATGCTGGCATTCAGATGCTCATAATTCGCTAAACCGTATGCCGACTCTCAGCATACGATGAATTTAGTTACCAGAGTGCTATTGTGCTGACTCTCAGCATACGAATTAGCAGATTATAAGCATAGAATTCCAGCATACTCGGCATAATTGACTGATTACTTAAAGCAGCTTTTTCCACTAAACGTTCCCATTGTCTTTATTTCCTAGACCCATTCGGTCTACTAGACCGAATAATGGACTGAAACTTACTTGTAAAACAGCAAAATTGCGTCCTTCCGAATCACTACTAATACAAACAGCTCTATGCGTCCTCGGTATCCTATTTACTTTTAAAACTTGACAATTATCTTTTTCTAAAAAGTCGTGAAAATCTCCGTGAGAAACAGAGTTGTTACTCTCGGTGTTTCTCCTTTTTCTTTCTTTAAAAGTTCCTTTAAACGCCTCGCCGTAATAAGTAACAAATAAAACTTCATTCAAATTTAATACCACTTGTCTGATCTTTAAAAAACGATTTATAGAAAAAATGCATCGACAAAACTGCCCGTCTGATTCTTTCCAAACATACAAATTTCCAACATTACTGAGACCAGTAATAATTAATTCGCGATTCTCTTCTACTACATTATTGTCAATTTTCGTCGCTAATCTACCTCCAATTATTCCAAGAGAAGTAATGCTTAATTTCCTAAAACAATCACTTGGGGTAATCAAACAATATAAGATTGTATTCATACATACTTGGACACTATTTTACGACAAAGGTGTTCGTGTATCACATAAATATCACCTTTAGATGTTAAAACTGCTATAGCGCAATTACTGCTTACAACATCTACTATTGTGTAATCCGCTCCAAAAATACAAGTGACTAGTTTTGGTGTCACAATATACTTTTGGGCAGATTTGTCGTGTCCTAACTGGCCAGCATTTAAACCCCACGTATAAATAGCCGCACTACCCCATGCAACTGTATGATATTTTGCGGCGCAAATACCTTTAATTGCATGTTGAAGTTCAGATAATTGATAAGGGGTCAACATGTGTATCGGTGGAGGTCTAATTCCCAATACTTGATAAGTATTTAATCCACAAGTCCATATCTTAAGTAAGAGATATAAAGCTATGACCCAAAAGGCAGCATCAAGTAATCTACTCGGTTATTAACTAACGAGTTACAGTCATTGTTTGCACTAATTACCACAAATTATAGTTACTGCTCTGAAGATAGCACACTGGCCGAAACACTCGTCAGAAAATCAGTTGACAAAATTAGTGTAAATAATGGTTATAACATTATGTTAATAAGTTAAAATTATATTTATACATAGTAAATTACTTACATGACCCGAGTCTGACAAAAACACACTGTGATCAACAGCAATGCTAGCTTTGGTAATCACAACACCATGAGATTGAAATCGAGGTACAAACTTAACTTCTTTAGGAACTATAACTGTTTTATCTGAAGCGAATCCCAAGCGACCACCATGTCCGTGTCCACTGGCAAAAACTCGACCGTCCTTCGATACCAGTACACAGTGAAACCTTTCTAAACACGCCTGTTTAATATAAACTTGTGGATATTCCTTAGAAAACACATCAAACAAGTCTGGTACTAATCGTGCTTGTTGTGGACCAAGAGTATAATTCGTATTCGATCCCCATACGTATACTTCTCCCTTAGTTACATCACAAGTAGTAGTTAATTCTTTACAATCATTCATCGCATGCTCCAACCCTGTATAACCATTAAAATCTGTCAAAGCCAAGTTTGCACCTACAAACACAGCTTGCAACATTTCAACGACACAAATTTTCAAAAGCAACCTAATTTGATTAAATACACTGCGATATCAATTTTTCCATAAAAAAGACTCCTATGCAACGGCGTATAGCCCGATTCGTTATCTTTAGAATTTATATTTGCGTGTTTAGAGCGTGTTAGCCATTTAACCATATCGCTACGTCCACAAGAAACTGCAACGTGTAAAGCGGTTCGTCCTAAATCGTCTTTAACGGTATCGCAGGAACAGCATAAATAATCCAAGTACGAGCATAATTCATAATCTGATACTGCTCTTTTAGTTAAAGCGGCACAAACAAGATCTCCGTGCTGTTTTGATTTACATTTATCGACACAGTCCCGTATATTGATGTGAGCGACTGACATGTTCTAAAAATATTAATTTAGTAATCTGCATAGAGGACAGGGTTACATTGAAGTGACTGGAAGCATTATTACTTACTTTAAAATATATTTTTTTAACTTTTAAATTATTAAAATCTTGCACAATCTTGTAACACTGAACCCAGATCAGTTAATCAGTTTTAGTTTGTGGTCGGTGGCCTTGTCCGCTTGTCCCTCGCAGTTGGTTAGGAAAAGGTTGATGGGTTGAATAATTGTGAAACAAGTTCCTCTTGGGTATGCAACTTACAACGCATGCTTGTACCTAGAATTTTATATAAAGCATATAAAGTGAGTTGAAATCAAAATGAGCTTCAAAGCAGGGCCGTCCTTGGGATTTGCGAGGCCCAGAACAATAATAATTGAGAGGCCTATATTATATGAATCTGCGCCGCGGACGATATTTCTAAAGGGCCGTGGTCTACTTTAATGATTTTTAATGAAAAACTGGACTTTTTCGTACGCGTTGAAAATATTTAAAAAATATCAGAAATAGTACTACCCAACAATAGTATAATTGTAACGGGGTGATAAATGTTTTACTTATTTTATGACTGAAACTTTCACCCTCGCTACCCCCAGGAAAGCAACCACCGAAACGCGCAAAAACCTCACAGGAATTATTTATTTTTGATTATGCTGCCACCACCTGTGAGATTTGGCCCTTGGGGTTGTTCCGAATTTGGAGTACTATTTTGGTAGCGTACTGATTTTTGCCACCACTTTTGCTTCGGAAAACGTAAATCCGCTCGGCTTACAGGACAGCGAGTAAAATTGATGTATCTATTGGTAAACTAGCTTTTCTTTTGCTGATCGATCTCGTATCGATCAATAATAAACACAGTCTTTGGTAATTTAAATTAGTATCTATTTTAAAATGCTCCAAAGGACACGCAACAAAACAAAATGCATTACCTCTACAAGAGGCGACTACTTTAAAATACACCCTAAACAATATTAATAATCCCTAGTCCTAACTGAATTGAAAAAAAATCGCTTATTTTAACCTAACGACGATTACGTAGAGCGTTTTCAACCACGCTTAAGTTGAGACTCTCTTATAAAATACCTGAAAATACCTATCAAAATTCCTAACAACGACCAGCGGGCATAAACACATAAAAATGCAGTAGACCAAACAGTTTCTACCTTATTTAGTTGGCAAGCTGCGGCCTGAAAATCCTGTTGATTGGAATCCGGTTGAAAGCTATATTCGTTTCCCGGACCTCGCCCGGTGTTTTGTCCACGATGCGTAGCGTTGAACACACCTTATCTAATTTCCACTCTCGGACTCCGCGTCACCGCACTTTACCTTTAGTTAATGTTAAATTACTCAATATATTTATGACCGTTCTTTATCCCGAAAACCTTTTGTCCTTTATGCCTCCCGCACTTTATTACGTTATTTCGCAATGGTTCTCGACCCGTATCGAATGAACCAAAAATGTCTCTCTTTTATCGAATCTAATGTTTATCGCTCTTATTTTCCTTCGGGATGGTTTCTCCCAAATACTTGGAAAAACCGCACTTTTCGCTCTTCCAAAATTGGCACCTTCCGCTTATAACACACAAGAGCTCCGTTCTACGGGACGTCTCTTGGCTTTTACGCTTTCTCTCCTACCGTGGAGTTCCTTCGCGATCGGCGATCCTTAGGCAGCTTTTTTTAACACTTTTCCAATTCCGCACTATTCGCAATTTTCGCACTTTTCGGGCTACCCGCTTATGAGTCCTTTACGATTGGCAGACCCAAAGCGACTCTATTCACTATTTTCCAAGCGTCCCGACGCGATCAGCAGACCCTCGGCAACTTTTATTTTCCACTATTTTCCGCTTACGAGTTCTTTCGCGATCGACAGACCCAAAGCGACTCTTATTATTTTTCGCAATTCACAATTCGCACTTTCCGCTTACGAGTCCTTCGCGATCGGCAGACCCAAAGCGACTCTTATATTTACGGTATTCACAATTCGCACTTTCCGCTTCGAACGCACAAGAGCTCCGTTCTACGGGACGTCTCTTGGCTTTAACGCGTTTTACTCCTACCGTGGAGTTCCTACAGGGTCCGCGATCCTTAGGCAACTCTATCTATTACCCTGAGTTCTACCCGGTCCACAGACCCTAGGCGACCCTCGAGTCCTTTCGCGCTCCGCAGCACGTAAGCAACTGACTTAATTTTCCCTCCCGTCTTTTTGCGGGGACCAGTCTTTTTCATCCAGTCGACATTTCTCACGGCCCTGAGGAATATCTCTTCCCAAGTGACATCCGCCCAAAACAACCTACTTGCATTAATGTGCATCTTTATGCCCACGGTTCAAACAACTTTAGCTACAATGTACTACAAACTATAATGTCCCTATTGTTCTCTTGGAGACAACAAAGAAAAGCTCTAATTTCATAAATGCAACTTTCGTCCCCTTTAATAATTAATTAATTCGAATCAAGTTATCAAATTCGAAACTTACCAAATTCCTAATCCTAAATATTATAAAATTGAACAAAAATTATGAACAATCTACCGATTAAAAATCGTGATTGTTACATAATCAGAAGTTCTCTTAATTTCAAAAGACTAAAATTATACTGGACTTTTCATAGGTTATATCCCGAGACCTACACATTTTACCGGCTAAACTGCTGGTAGCTTGTTTCTGCTTAGATAATGTTCGAGATTTAATAATTTATATATAAGCCCGAGACCGTAGGTCGGGGGGTTTTTTGGTAAATTATTAAGTCGAGAACATTTGCTCAAAGGCAAAAATTTGAAAAGCCGAGCTACCGGCAGTTTGAGTGGTAAAATTTGTAGATCGAGGGGTATAATATGTTAAGATTATCTCTCAAATAAAATATACTTCATCAGTTTAAAACAATTTGGCGACACCGAAAAAAATTTTTGATCTACGGTCCGGGTCGACTAGCTACAAGAAAATAAGATCTTCAGATTATAAAGAAGTTGTTTTGCTAAGGATCAAATGTTTTAATTTTTTTGGTTTAAAATTACATTTTATTTTGATAATAAAGTTTTTATTTTGCCTATTTCGTTATTACGTACCTACTTTGGTTATAACGTACAAAATTTGCCCACTCCTGAGGGTACGTTATAACGGGGTTCTACTGTACTTAGAAGCGTAACTTCAAATAATACTATATTGAGGTGAATTAAGTTTTTGGGTTCAATTTACGTTCAATACGTAGACAACACTTTATACAAGTTAATTGTCTGTGAATTAAAAAATTTTTAATGTACTTCCTCGTAATTATGTACCTACTTATAGCTATTTTTTGTTTTTAGGTGTTCTAAGCAATATCGCCGGTGTTTTCGTCGAGAGTAGTGAAATGGTATCCGAAGAGCAGTTTGGCAATTATTATTGTGGAGAACACAATTACTAGTACATGAAAACGAGACGACGGCATGAAAATATATAACAATGTACCACCACTTTGTTAAAGAAAATTTAATGTTGACAAAAGGTAATTTCCCACATCTTGTTATTGTTAGGGCTTTAGCCTGGTATAGTTGTCTACTTATGTTATTTAAAATATAGTTAGTAGAAATATGAAAATTTAGTAGTTTTGTGTTTATAGATACCAGTGAACACAAAGACATAATGGAAATCCAATATGGCCTGGAAAAGATCCAAGAACTGGATTTGTAATAGGACCTACTTAACTGGTCTACCGTCGAAATCGCTTTTGAGCAGATGTAATGTTTCTCGCTTCAAGATTTTTGAACAGTGGATATTGTCTCCAGAGAAATCTTCAAGTTTTTAAATGTTAGGGTTAAGTCGAGCTAATAATTCTTGGAGAATTAATTTCATTTATGAATTGAGAACTGGCACTGAAATTATTTGTACTTTTTGATAAAGCGAACATCGAATCTGTGTGTACTCATAGTAATAAGAGCACTAATGAAATATTTTGTAACAACAGCAAAGGATTGCCAGCCATTCAGCAAGATGTTCCTTTGATTATTAACTAATTTTGTTGTGTAAGTGTAACATATTGTCGTTCTTTGTCTTAATTAGGGAGGGCTGGTCAACCAGGGGTGTGAAGCATTGAAAGCTTCACAGAAGAGGAAGAAAAGTCTTGCAGAAGAGACGTCTTTCTCAGTTTATTGGTTAAAAGGATTTTAATTTTAAAAAACACCTCCGCATATTTTTATTTCTATAATCTGATTACAATTCACAGTTCTGAATACAAAAGGGAAAACAACTAACAGTTCTTGCTACTGAAGTACATAAAAATTGCATCTTGTTTTGGGCGTATTCTACATCTATAAATTAATAATTCCTTCAATAAAGGTTACCTCGATTATCTGTATGTCTATGATCTGCATTGACCCTCCTCGTCAGTTTCGTCAAACATCAAGAAAAAATAAACAATAAGGAGGCTCATTACATTACTTTTACACATAAATTTTGTGAATGTGAGCAGTTATTAGTATGTAGAAACGTAATTTCAAAATATATGGGGCAATAATAATTATTGCAAGAAAGTGTAATAAGTTTGCGGTATAATTTACGCCTAATATGTCGGCAACACTTTATACACCCATGAATAATTTTTAATAATAGTAGTGGATTGTTGACGTGTATAATATTGATCATGCTCGGAAATACTGAATTATGATTGGCTGATTTAGAGTTTGTGGTAGGGAAAAGGTAGGGACGAGTTGATATAAGGCCGAGTTTCGTCATTATTTTAGATTGTTATCAACGCTTAAAATCTACGTCCGAGACAGAAATTTTGGGTTACTCGTGTGAAAAATCAACTTTCGATTTTGAGATTTTTTTCGATCTGAAGTTGTTCTTTACAGTATTCTGAATAAGTAAAAGCATATTTTAAACGAATCGTTTTATTAACAAGGCTTAATTATTAAATTACAATTTTCATTTTTGTCTTATAGTAATTGGCAATTTAGCTGTGGATTTCTCCGAACTTTATAAAACTCTAAAAGCTTTTAATAAGCAAATAAGTAAAAATATGTAATTTGAATTAATTTAATTAAAATAAAATTATATTTTTGTTACAGGCACATTCTTGCGAGTTCTGCTCTACCAGGCATCTTAACTGAAGAGTACCTACCCAGAACAAGAAGATTAAGGATAAATGTAAATTTTCATTTAGTTTCCAAAACCGCAAATGGACACCTATAAGATAAATCAAGCTCAGTCAATACTTCTTTTTCTTCTGAAGAAATTGTAAAATATGTATTTATGTAATTACTAATTAATGAGATGTATTAGTTAAAATAAGATTGAATTATATAGATTGAGGTGTAACAGATTTTCTTAGTTAATGAAGTTCAATTATTCTTTGTAAATAACATTTAAAACAAAATAAAGAGCGTCGAAATTATAATTAAGAGTTGTTTTATTTTTATAAAGTGATTTCAAAATGCTGTAAGCCATAATATTACGCAATTAACGTATAACGTTGCGATGGGCAATAAATAAAAAAGATACGTACAATTTACGCCTGAAACACAGGCAACCGTCTAAGCACATGTTCTTATAAGGCAACCGGACAACTCTGATATTAATTTACCGACACCTCCTTTAACTTCCTAATCTCCTTATACATCGATCCAAATTTAATAATTTTCACAAATATTTTTAAAATATTTTTTGTAAAAGAGCAAATTTTGAAAGTTTAATGACGCCAATTTGTAGCCCTCATAGGGACAAGTGTTCCTATTAAATATGAGCCCTTTTGGACTGGTAGTTTAGAAGATATTCAACTTTGAAGTTATTTTGAATGGTGTAATTCTTAAAATTTTATGCTTTATGTCGAATATCTTCTAAACTAGAGGACCAGCAGCACCCAAATTTCACAAGTATATTCCTCGATAGTAGAGCTAAAGATTCGCACCTTCAGATTTGCAAAATTCCGATTTTTATAAACTAGGTTTTAATATACTTCTTTCATATTTTACAATTTTTGGACAAGGTAGTAGGAGAGCAGAAGTGCGATAAGGTAATCGAAATAAATTAAAGAAAAATATTTATTCAAAAAGCTTCTGACATTGTGTTATGAAACGAGGCGTTATCGCTTATGATAAGCGTTTGAATATAAATTCTGTAAAATATAAAATTATTGTTGTCTCAATTTAAAATTTGTTTCCAACACCTTATCGACCTTCTGCTCTCCTACTACCTTGTTCGAAAATTGTAATATTTGAAGAAACTTTTTAAAAACCTAGTTTTAAAAAAATCGAAATTACGCAAATCTGAGGGTGCGAATTTCTAGCTCTACTATCGGGAAGTATACTTGTTAAATTTGGCCGCTTCGACATTCGACATAAAGCATAAAATTTTAAGAATTTAACCATTCAAAATAACTTCAAAGTCGAATATCTTCTAAAGTAGAGGACCGCAAGCGCCCAAATTTAACAAGTATACTCCCCGATAGTAAAGCTAAAGATTTGCACCCTCAGATTTGCGTAATTCCAATGTTTTAAAACTAGGTTTTTGAAGATTTCCTTCAAATATTACAATTTTCGGACAAGGTAGTAGGAGAGCAGAAGTGCGATAAGGTAGTCAAAATAAATTAAAGAGAAATATTTATTCAAAAAGCATCTGACATTGTGTTGCTCGGTTGCCTTATAAGGGCATGTAATTAGACGGTTGCCTGTGTTTCAGGCGTAAATTGTACGTATCTTTTTTATTTATTGCCCATCGCAACGTTATACGTTAATTGCGTAATATTATGGCTTACAGCATTTTGAAATCACTTTATAAAAATAAAACAACTCTTAATTATAATTTCGACGCTCTTTATTTTGTTTTAAATGTTATTTACAAAGAATAATTGAACTTCATTAACTAAGAAAATCTGTTACACCTCAATCTATATAATTCAATCTTATTTTAACTAATACATCTCATTAATTAGTAATTACATAAATACATATTTTACAATTTCTTCAGAAGAAAAAGAAGTATTGACTGAGCTTGATTTATCTTATAGGTGTCCATTTGCGGTTTTGGAAACTAAATGAAAATTTACATTTATCCTTAATCTTCTTGTTCTAGGTAGGTACTCTTCAGTTAAGATGCCTGGTAGAGCAGAACTCGCAAGAATGTGCCTGTAACAAAAATATAATTTTATTTTAATTAAATTAATTCAAATTACATATTTTTACTTATTTGCTTATTAAAAGCTTTTAGAGTTTTATAAAGTTCGGAGAAATCCAAAGCTAAATTGCCAATTACTATAAGACAAAAATGAAAATTGTAATTTAATAATTAAGCCTTGTTAATAAAACGATTCGTTTAAAATATGCTTTTACTTATTCAGAATACTGTAAAGAACAACTTCAGATCGAAAAAAATCTCAAAATCGAAAGTTGATTTTTCACACGGGTAACCCAAAATTTCTGTCTCGGACGTAGATTTTAAGCGTTGATAACAATCTAAAATAATGACGAAACTCGGCCTTATATCAACTCGTCCCTACCTTTTCCCTACCACAAACTCTAAATCAGCCAATCATAATTCAGTATTTCCGAGCATGATCAATATTATACACGTCAACAATCCACTACTATTATTAAAAATTATTCATGGGTGTATAAAGTGTTGCCGACATATTAGGCGTAAATTATACCGCAAACTTATTACACTTTCTTGCAATAATTATTATTGCCCCATATATTTTGAAATTACGTTTCTACATACTAATAACTGCTCACATTCACAAAATTTATGTGTAAAAGTAATGTAATGAGCCTCCTTATTGTTTATTTTTTCTTGATGTTTGACGAAACTGACGAGGAGGGTCAATGCAAATCATAGACATACAGATAATCGAGGTAACCTTTATTGAAGGAATTATTAATTTATAGATGTAGAGTACGATAGTGCTTTAAGATTTAACAGAGATACTGTACGCCCAAAACAAGATGCAATTTTTATGTACTTCAGTAACACGAACTGTTAGTTGTTTTTGTTTTTGTACTCAGCACTGTGAATTGTGATCACATTAAAGAAATAAAAATATGCGGAGGTGTTTTTTAAAATTAAAATCCTTTTAACCAATAAACTGAGAAAGACGTCTCTTCTGCGAGACTTTTCTTCCTTCTCTGTAAAACTTTCAATGCTTCACACCCCTGGTTGACCAGCACTCCCTAATTAAGACAAAGAACGACAATATGTTACACAACAAAATTAGTTAATAAGCAAAGGAACATCTTACCGAATGCTGTTTGGCAATCCTTTTCTGTTGTTACAAAATATTTAATTAATGCTCTTATTATTACACACAAATTGGATGTTCGCACCCCAAGAGTAGATTTTTATTCTTTTCATTTATTTAAAAATAAAATCAATGCAACAGTCAAAGACTAATAAATTTAAGAAAAAGATAGTCCGGACTAATTTACAATAAAATGGTCATTACAGACACTTTATATAACTTCTGTTTCAATTAAAATTTTGATCGTGTCCGCCTGTCGTTCATTTGTTGTAAATACGGTAAGTTATTATACTATCAAAAAATACAAATAATTTCAGTGCTAGTTCTCAAATCATAAATGAAATTAATTCTCCAAGAATTATTAGCTCGACTTAACCCTAACATTCAAAAACTTGAGGTTTTCTCTGGAGACAATATACACTGTTCAAAAATCTTGAAGCGAGAAACATTACATCTGCTCAAAAGCGATTTCGACGGTAGATCAGTTAAGTAGGTCCTATTACAAATCCAGTTCTTGGCCAGGCCATATTCGATTTCCATTATGTCCTTGTATTCACTGGTATCTGAAAACACAAAACTACTAAATCTTCATATTTCTACTAACTATATTTTGAATAACATAAGTAGACCACTAAACCAGGCTAAGCCCTAACAATAACAAGATGTGAGAAATTACCTTTTGTCAACATTAAATTTTCTTTAACAAAGTGCTGGTACATTGTTATATATTTTCATGCCGTCGTCTCGTTTTAATGTACTAGTAATTGTGTTTTCCACAATTGCCAAACTGCTCTTCGGATACCATTTCACTGCTCTCGACGAAAACACCGGCGATACTACCTAGAATACTTAAAAACAAAGAATATCATATTAAAAAGATAGGGTAAAAACAAACGTCCAATGTCAGGGTGGTTAGGGTTAAGAAGAGGGGGGAAAAATGTAAGGCAAAACTTCGGCTAAAAAAAATTAACAAGGAATGATGACGCAAAAAATTACAAGGGCTGACTAAAAAATTCAAAAAACAAATTAAAGAAATTTTAATTGTAACTAAAGGTGAAAATTAAAAGTGAATTTGTAACGATGTGGAGTTTTTATACAGCTCAGAGTGATAAGAATCCCAAGATTCCAGCTTTGAGCTTGTCCCAAATCCGCATCCGTTTTGGTTGTCAACTCCCTACCCCTAAACCACGACCAAATATTTCTCCCTTATTCATTTTCCATGTTGTTAATTATTAACAAAAATTAACAATTGTTAAATTAGACCGACACCTGAACATTATCTAGTGTGTATTCAATGAATACGCGCGAGGTCAAGCATTTTAACGTCCGATCTTTATACACTCAAAGGCACAAAATTCGATCCATCGACAATTTCGATCAAAATGTGCTTATTTTTTAATTTAACGGTTTTATTGTACTTTATTATCGAGTAGGTACACATTTGTAGAGTTTTTGTCAACAAATGAAAGTCAAACGATTTGTTAATCGCATTAAAGTTGATAAAATTAGAAATATCTTAAAATTTGATTAATTTTCGTTGCATTTGTATCAATAATTTTTGTTCTATCAAACGTCAGGTTGTTAGCCGTCGTACTGAATACTGTTTTTAATTGGTGCCTGAAGAAATTAAATATGGTTTTGAATCCAACCGATACTGCCAAAGCCATTGCTTTAATTGAAGATGGGCGATCTCAGTACTACGCGGCTCAAGTTCTTGGTGTTACCAGATGCAGCGTTCAAAGAGCTGTAGAAAGGTTTCGAGAAACTGGAGACTACACCAGGAGAGTTGGATCAGGCAGAGAAAGGTGTACAACTGCTCAAGACGACCATTTTATTCGTCTGAGAGTTTTACGAAACAGAGGTACTACTGCGGTTAGTGTCCGTAATGAGTTGCAAGATGTACGAGGAGTAGCAGTTAGTGAAAGAACCGTTAGAAGAAGGTTGCAGGAATACGAATTGAGCGCAAGAAGACCTGCAAATGGTCCGGAACTGACCAGGGATCATCGAGTGAAGCGAATGCTCTTTGCTCGTGAACACCAAAACTGGGGTATTCAAGAATGGGGACATATCCTTTTCACCGACGAGTCCAGGTTTTGCCTAAAATCTTCAGATGGCCGTCAAAGAATATGGCGAAGGACTGGTGAAAGGTTTGCCCAATGATGTAATATTGTGCCAAAGCTTAGTTTTGGTGGTGGGTCAACTATGGTATGGGGTGGGATAACTTCAACAGCTCGTACTGAATTAGTCGTCGTAAATGAAGGATCTATGACTGGAGACAGGTACATTAGGGACATCCTCGAACCACATGTGGTACCTTTTGCCCCATTTGTAGGAGGCGATTTCATGCTGATGCATGATAATGCCCGTCCACACATTGCTAGAATCGTTCACGAGTACTTGGATGAAGTTGAAATACCCCGTATGATATGGCCTGCAAGAAGTCCCGATCAGAACCCTATCGAACATGTCTGGGACATGGTAGGAAGACGAGTTAGATCCCAAATACCTGCTCCTGCAAACTTACAACAGCTAAGTGCAGCAGTAGTACAAGAATGGGAAGAAATCGACCAGCATGACATTAGACGCCTTATTGTGAGCATGCCAAGACGAATGAATGCCGTAATTCATGCAAGGGGAGGTAATACGTGTTATTAATTGTGTTTATAAAAATTATGATTCTTGAATTTATAAAAAAATTTTTTCGATTTTATCAGTTGTGAAGAAATATCGCATTGCTTTTGTAATTGAGGAAATAAAAATATCCGTGTTAGTTTACTTAAATTAGAATTTGATACACGTCTTGCAGCGTGAACTGCATGCAGCTCAAAAAAAGTAAAAATAAACAAGCTTTGATGAAAATTGTCTGTGGATCGAATTTTGTGCCTTTGAGTGTATATAAAATTTAACAATTTCAAAACTTTAAATTAGCTTTGTCTAAAAACTTAATTCTCTATTTTTCCCCCCATTTCTTTTGCTCCCCTAATCTTCTGTTTACGTCCCCTGCTGGTCCATAATTAATTTTATTAATTACTGGCCCTGAATATAATTTTTCTTCCTTTTGCATCCCCAAATTTTCCCCGATTACGACGAGACAAACACCCTTCAAATGCCCTTTTAACCGCGCATTTTTCCTGTTATCATTTTTCCTGTTATCATTTTTTTCCCCGAATGCCATTAGTTGAATTTTTAGAAGTATAATTAGCTAGTGGATGATAGCCCGTCCGCCACTATTATCCCCATTCTCTCAATCACAGCTAGCGCTGTGATTGGCTGTTTCCCAAGAAGGGGAAAAGTTAATAAATAACCGTGCGACCAAAAGGTCTGGGCAGTCCCTGGCAGTCTTGGCGTTATGACAGTCGTCTCCGTGTAGTCCCCTATCAGTCGTTACGTGTTAACTGTGTGAAGTCTTGTCTTGTCCGCGGTTCCAGTTTGACAACCAAATACCCCAGCTTCCGAGTGGTTAGAATTTCGTAGTGGTTCGCAAGAGCCGCTGTGGAATTGTCCCTAGCCGCCGTATTCCCTTCCGTGTGGCTACTGTGCTGTGGTGGTCCGCAAGGGCCGTCGTAGTGCCATATAGTCGCACCCGTCACTTCCGTGTGGCTACTGTGCTGTGGTGGTCCGCAAGAGCCGTCGTAGTGCGTAGCCGCACCTCCCCTCTTTCCCCTTACCTGATCCAGGTCCCTGCCCCTGTACGTAATTTAACGCTGTTTTTTTCCCTCTAGAAGATTTTGTTAATTAGCGAATTAATTAAAATATGAACTGTATTGAATATTAATATTTTGGAATTCTTTATTTATTATTTAACAGAATAAATCATTTTAATTTGTGGTACGTGTGACTTTTATTTCCGACGCCGAACCTACCCCTTTCACCGACTGAGCGACGCTAAAGGGAGCATTAGTAAGCTACCGATTTTCCCGCTTACAAATTAAAAGCGTGCAAGGTCGCGAGTAAATCTCATATCGACGCTTGCACTTGGGACGATATCTAAAACACGGTGGAAGTTAGTTAAATCGTTAAATTTAAATTGAGACAAGGGAAAAAATGAAAAAGAGGACAAAATTTAGATATCAAAAAGGGTTTGGGATATGTACCGAATTTAAAAAACAAGGAAAATCTCAGTGACTATCAGACTACCCCAGAGATAGCGTATAAACGGTGTTGATTTTGATAGTTCGGAGCCAGAATCTCAGGATTCATAACTACTCCGAACCATCCCAAAATCCACATCGTTACAATATAAGTACATAATTACGAGGAAGTACATTCACAGACAATTAACTTGTATAAAGTGTTGTCTACGTATTGAACGTAAATTGAACCCTAAAACTTAATTCAACTCAATACAGGGTGAACCAGACCACCATCAGGCTTTTTTTTTTCAAGAACGGTTAGTCGTAGAAAGTTGAGTCAAAAAATTTTATAGCAAAAGCCCTAATAAAGAATGGAATGGTGATGCCAAGAACTCCATAATTTTAAATGGCACCATAGGGCAAAAGTGTTATCGTTGAAAAGATCTCAAAAAAATAAGTAAGTTTTGTAGTGAAAAAATTTTTATTACTCCCATCCCTTTTGAGTAATATTTGATTGAAGTTAATAAACTCAATGGAGGTATAGTGGAGTCTTTATTTATTGTAAAATCGTTCCAACGAAAGAACATCACCAAGTGATAATGCTTAACAGCGTTCAAAAACTTAAAATTTATTTCTGGAGACGGTATTCACTATTCAAAAATTTTCAAGCTAGAAACATTACATCTGCTCAAAAGCGATTTAACTGGTAAATCTGTTAAGAAGCATATGACCGCAAAATATGAAGAAATTCAAAACCCGATAACCCTCTTTATACCCCGTGGAACTGCAGTAGCTGCTGATACGGTTTTGCAGTTAACATCGGTCTACTAGAAACGTAGATTCGTCTTCCATTTTACTGTACGAGCTAAAGTTGAACATAAATTCAGTAAGATTTTCAATTTTTTCAAACTTGAGGTAGAAATATGGCTATAACTTTTGTCACTTACTTCTTTCAACTTGGTCAATATTTGTAAACCAGTATGTACGCAATTTGTACGTAGGCTGGCACGGAACATCCCAATTACATGATATATATCGTATATTTATGTGGCTGGAGTTTCCAAATTTTAAGGTTAGGTTTGAAGTTTGAATCACGGAACATCCCAATATATATATATTATATATGTTTGAATGTCAAAAACTTCATGTTTTGGAAGTAGCTACCATGGCTTTTTCACTCGACGTAAAATAACTTTAAAATCTTATGTATGCAACCCATCGTACAATTCTGTATTACCTGTCACCTACGGTTACCTCTAATTAAACTAATGGAGTGATTTTTTCATTATGCGCTCTATTCTTTAGTTTCTAAAAGAAGCACAAAACTACTAAATTGTAGGTTTCCACATGTGAATATTAAAATACCTACATGTTTTATATTTCTACTAACTAAATTCTTAATAACAAAAGTAGACAACTCACGTGGTACGCCCTAACAATAAAGAAAATGTGAGAAATTACCTTAATTCAACCTACCATTTTATTCAACACAATGCTGGTCAGTTATTAGATTTTGCTTGTCTCTTTTTAGAATACAAATTGTGTTCTTCTCAGATGCCAATTGGAGCATGTAGTAGGTACTTTCTCCAACTTCCAATTAGCACAAAAAGAAACTGCTAGAACAAAATTCTCGTCGGGTACTATTACAACACTCGTGACGACACCAAGAATACCTACAAACACACAATAGTATAAATAACGGGCGGTAAAATGAAGAGTTAAATCACATTTTTTTTAAACTCACGAAGACTGTCTGCATGAAGAGTACGTATTAGGCGTAAATAGCATTAAAACATTTTTTATATTTTGCGTCTGTAAGATCGCTATTATAGCATCCATTTGCGTGCCGTAATGAGATTTAGCGTGCTGTAATAATTTTGGTAAAATTTGATGTTCGAAGTTGGTAGTAATATTTAATTTGACATATTTTGTCAAATCGAGGAAAGAGAAAACGACAATTTTTGTAATTAACGTGTTCTATTTTTTAACATAATAATTAAAATTAATTAATTAAGGACCAATTCAAACTACAAAACAATTTATTTGAATTTTAAATTACAAAATGTCACTTTGAAATTAGTACTGCCAACCAGCCAACCATCACAAAAATCCCTAAATTTTTATATTTTGATTTTTTTCTGTGAAAATGGACTTTAAAAGGCGCAAAATAGAAAAAATTGTATAAAGAACTCATTTCATAAGTCATTATAGCGATTATAGCACTCCTCCATTAAAACGCTCTTGGCTAAGCCAGTCGCATTTTAAACTTATAGTCGTGCTATAATACGTGACTTATGAAATTCGTTCTTTAATATACTAATTAAAACTGCATGAAAAGTTGAAAAGTAAGATCTTCGTTAATAAATAATGAACAGCCACCTTATTAGCCACTCTCCACTCTATTAACCGCACTATCAAATTAGGAAGTGGTGGAAAGTTCGGTTTAAAAAATTCAACACAAGTTTTCTACTTTAACTACCAAACTACCATTGCTTCCATATCTTGTAAAGCTCGACAAATTTAGAAATTACGCTTCTAAAAAAGCGTTTAAATTACTAACATGTATTGAACAATTGCTATTAATTGTTTGTGTATCTAGAGCGCAAGCGGAGCGCGACAATTTTTTAGAGCGACAAAGACACTTTGTACTCGAGATGCACAAATTATCTTTTCTAAAGGAAACGTTTTTATTGTATTGTAACAATAATAATATACAAACTTATAACTATCACGTAGCACGTAGGCAAACTTTGCTCTGTTTACTGGCTGCTCGATCTGCTCTAATTGATCCAAAATTATTTGTTTGTCCTGCTCTTTTGCAATAATTTTGTCTATGTGTCCTACTCTAATGAAGTTACACCTGGAGCAATTGGAGTAAAGAAATTCAGATCTAAAGAGGTCAAGGGTCAAAAATGACCTGCTAAAGTTAAATCGATAAATGCCAATCACGTCAAAATGCACACACTTATAGTCCCCAAATTTAAAACAAAAGTAGTGACCATTGGTCTAAACAAAATGCCCGTAAGAAATTCGGATCGAAAAAGGTCAAAGGTCAAAATTACTCGCTAAAGTTAAACTGATAAATGCCAATCACGTCTAAATGCATACACTAATAGCCCCCAAATTTGGAACAAAAGTAGTGACCAATGGGCTAAACACAATGCCCGCAAGAAATTTTGGATCTAAAAAGGTCGAAGGTCAAAAATGACCCGCTAAAGTTAAATCGAAAAATGCCAATCACGTCTAAACGCATACACTTATAGACCCCAAATTTGGAACAAAAGTAGTGACCAATGAGCTAAACAAAATGTCTGCAAGAAATTCGGATCTAAAGAAGTCAAAGGTCAAAAATGACACGCTAAAGTTAAATCGATAAATGCCAATCGCGTCTAAACGCATACACTTATAGACCCCAAATTTGGGACAAAAGTAGTGACCAAAATGCCCGCAAGAAATTCGGATCTAAAAAGGTCAAATGTCAAAATTAAATCTATAAATGCTAATTACGTTTAAACGTATAGATTAAAATGTATAGATTAGAATGTAGGTAGTGGCCAATACGCTAAAGAGACTGCCTAAAGGAATTTAGGATCTAAGTAAGTCAAGGGTTAAAAATGACCTCCTAAGATTAAATCGATGCACGCCAATAACGTCTGAACGGATAGACTTGTGATGCCCAAAATACTATTCGTATCTTTAAATCGTCGGCAAATAGTAAACCTCTTGAATCTTTAACTCTATCAGGAAACTCATTTATTAACAGTAAAAATATAAGAAGGCACTCCATACGTAATATTAGTAGAATAGCAAGAGCCAAAGACTACAAGATTACTTACATCAGTTCCAATATAGTTCCAATTGTACACTCTGTATGATGTTCGTCTGCATATTCCCGTCCAAGTCACAGCTTAAATCCTGAATTACTTTTCCTAGATTGATCAACGTCGATATAGTTGCCAAAAACCGTGTTGATATAGAAATACGATTCGAACGTGCTGGAAATTTTTCTTATAGAATATTGCTGGTGAATTGCTACATTGTTTTATGCCGTCGTCTCCTTTTGGTATTGAAATTGGAGCACGTACTTTCTCGGATTTCCGATTAGCACAAAATGATGCTGCTAGAACAAAATTCACCTATTACTATAATCACCAAAATATGCTAAAATTAATATTATAAATTAAAATTTGAAAGCACAGACGACAAAATATGGACAAATTCAAAACTCGAACAACCTTCTTTATATTCTGTGGCTTGGACACTAGAGGTAGCAACTAATGTAGAATCCTGTTTTGTTGTTTTGCAGCTAACAACTGTTATTGATAAATAATTAATTGATACGAAGTTAACTACACGAATTGTTGAATAAAGGTGCTCTCGAGTTCTCCACCTACCTCGAACTTCGCCCGTATGCGTTAACTTTTTTCTTTTTGCATAAATGTAATTTTAACCGCTAGCCGTCACTATTTATATTTCCAAATATCAGTTTTGAGCATTATTACGATGCCAATTAAAATAATTAATTGTGAGTAACCATCCTATCTTCTCTATTTTTCTACTTACGTACAAGGCGTCCGAAATTTCTAAAATCTGATGGTTGAAGCTTTCACGGCAGGCTTCATTAATGTGAGTGGTTTCTGAGATAATGGCCATGGTCGAGAGGTTCTTTGGGAGAACCTTTCTATTCTCTTCTATTCTGAGCTTACTATTCTTAGGTACTACTATTTCTGATATCTTTTTAAATATTTTCAACGTGTACAAAAAGTCCTGCTATGGCCAAATCAATCGTATTTCTACTCGGACCCATATACACTCTCAAACGTTGCTGACATGTTGATACAACAAAGTTATTTTATTTTTACTTTTTTGAATTTTGGATCAAATAACAAAACCATTTAATAAAAAGGGTACCTAATAACAAGAAGTTAAAAATAACGTCGCCGCCGCAATATTTTTGGACTAGAAATACGAAATATATTTTTTTCGAGTTTTGTTTTGATTTGTTAATTTATGCACAATAGGTTCGCCTCTTTTTTTGATAATTGTTTCTGAAGTTCCCCATAAAAATTTGTAACGGCTTAAAATTTTCAGTTTAGAAGCACAAAATATCGCACCAATCAATTCACCCCTAAATTAAACCACATACACTAGTCACAAAAATTGAAGGTTATTAAAAAAATTCCAAATTTTAGAGCGATTTTCAACAAAGGATAACTCGGAGAAAAATGGTGGTACAGAAAAATTAAAAAAATTAAATCATAGCCTCAAGTGTCTAGTTTTCAGATGTGAAGTTTTTCACGCCCTTAGCGTGGGCGGTTTCCAGGTAATCATTCAAAAACCAACTAAAAATAATTTTTCCAAATTTTTTTTGTCTTTGAAATGGTCTGTGGACTTTACAAACTTTTTTTTCATTATGCGACTATAAAACTCGCTTAGACAATTTAATCAGCTTTAATTTGACCTCTTAATGAGCTGCGTACGATTTATTGCCGCGAAGTAGTCGTCGATCAAAGCAAAAAAGGCCATTTTCACTTTGACAATCGATTACTCGAGAACTAATGATCGTACAAAAAATGAAGGTAGGGTTTTGGAAGCTGCAAAACATTCTCTATAAGACGCAATCGGTGGCGATTAATAAAAAAAAATTTGTGAAGCGATGATGATGGCTGAAAAAAAGGTGAAAATTTGCGTATTTAAGGATATTTGGAAAATTTGGTATAACTTTGGATATAGTAGACGAACAAAGGATATCGTCGGTAATTTTTTAACCTCAAAGTGTCTCTAAAAAACTTTTAAAGTTGCAAAGCTCTGCGATTTTTTTGCTTAGCGCCCCGAAGGTTGAAATTTATCGTATCGGCCAAAAATCACCGTAACAAGCAATTTTTCGATTTTTATGCACTTTTTCGACTTCAATATGGTTTTTTTGGCGACAATTCATATTTTTCTCTCAAAAACATGACTCGTTGGGTAAAATTAAAAAAAATGTTCATTTTCTGTACGATCATTAGTTCCTGAGTAATCGATTGTCAAAGTTAAAATTACCTTTTTTGCTTTGATCGACGATTACTTCGCGGCATAAATTCGTACGCAGCTCATTAAGAGGTCAAATTAAAGCTAATTAAATTGTCTAAACAAGTTTTATGGTGACATGATAAAAAAAATTTTTTGAAGTCCACAGACCATTTCAAAAAATAGACAAAATTTGGAAACATTATATTTACTTCGTTTTTGATGATTACGTGAAAACCGCCCACGATAAAAAAGTTTACACTCCAGATCTGAAAACTAAACACTTGAGGCTATAATTTTCTTTTTATAAATTTTCTGTACGACCATTTTTCTCCGAGTAATCCTTTGTTGAAAATCGCCTTAAAATTTGGAATTTTTTTAGTATCCTTCAATTTTTGTGACTAGTGTTGTATGGTATATTTATTTCCTATACAATGCACAATTTTTGGCAAGCAAACAAAAAGCGAGATAAAACTCAATTTTTAATAATATTATTTTAAAATCTACGGTTCTATAAGGGCTTTTATTGCTAGTGCGGAAAATTTCAAACAAACGAACTCGACAACGCAGACTGCAGATTATTATTTATTTATATTTGCATTTGTTTTGCTAGGAGCTTATAGTTTTGTTTGATTTAAGTTCTAAACTCGTTGCTTTAGCTTATAGTAGAGATGTAGAGAGCAGAGAGGAAAACCTTAAATTTGAGTAATTCCAAAACATTTCCAATCCATTTTAGAGAAACGACTGGATGAGTGGCAATTTACCGAGCCAAAATTATCGATTCGAGTTCTTTATTCTTTTCTCCGATAAAAAATAAATTTTAAAACCCCGTTAGTTGAGATTAAATACTTTTTAATTGTTAATTTAGAAAATAATAATTTTTTTTACTCCGATTACTTTTTCACGTCCTAAAGTCGCGGTTAGAAGAGCCCTCTAATTTGCGTTTAACGAAACAGATAATAAAGATTCAATTTTACGAGCACCTTTTAAACAAACATAAACATTTCCTTGTAATACTTCAAGTTCGAAAACAGCTGATATTCAGCGACGCCTGCCAGACGACGCAGACGTGACCGACGCGTCGGCTCCAAATGTAGGTACCCGCGGTGTTTACTCTGACGAAGAGCTCGAGCTTTCCAAGTGTTTGTGAGACCGTTTAATGAGAAATCTGTGTTTCGGTGCAGATAAATTACGAATTAATGTATACGATTTTTGTATAATGTCATTAGTGATAAATTAAAATGTAAGCTATTCATTATGTTAATTTCTAATGACGACTAATTGTTTTACTAATTTGAGATTAAATTAAAAATATTAAGACACAAATGCGCAAAACTCTTTCAAACTCATACCTCTGTGCTTGCGACTTATAAACGACGCTTGTTTTTTCGTTTTTACTCCTCTTATTTGACTTTTAAACTCTTTTGAGACTTTTTGTGTTACTTTAACTTTTCTAAACGTTTAAAATTGAAGCACCCGCGTATTAAAGTTAATTAAAGAAACTTTTAATTTGAAACTTTCGAAAAGTGCCCAACAAATTTTTTTTAACAATTCATTTTTGCTCTATAAAGTAGTAGGTACGCAATTTTATTAATAAATTTAGGTCAAGTATTTCACTTTTGTGGTCAAGTGCTTTCTGTTCCATATATCTTACAGTTGCTATTTATAAAAAGCGTCTAAGTTGTTTTCGGTGCAACTTCACGTTCCTTCAAAACGAATGTAAACTTTTCGGGATACCTCAGTAAATTCAAGCAATTTCAACAGAAAAGTTTTTAATTTTCTTGCCGATTTACTTACATTTTGAGCAATTATCTCTGCTGAACACCATGATGACTTTACGAGATTTTGTGTAACTTGGATTTAAGGTTCAAGGCCTTAAGGCCCCATAGAAAAAATAGGGACCCTCTAAACAGAGTAATAATAAGATATTAGTATCCGAAACGTTGATAATCTTAAACTGGAAAACATTAATGTGCACAAAATAAAAACAACACAACATGTCTGTCTTTTTGTATAATGGAGTATGAAACTCTGTAATTTTATGAATTTTTTGAATCTTAAACTTCAAGTCGTGCTGGGATAGATAGAAAGGCATCGGTGGCTAGTTATGACAGTGGCATCGGTCGTTCTCGAAATCGGCAATTAAAACTAAAACAAATGAACCGGTCAGTTTAGAATTTAGAAGTTGGACGACTTAAGATCTTGTTTTTAAAAGAAAACAATAATTATATTCGTTCTATGGTTCGATAGATGCAAGGCCGCAGGTAGCTTTTTAATCACACCTCGTATGTGGAAGGTAATGATCAAAGGTTTTAAGTCTTTTAATGAATTTGCATTGATTAGTTATTCAGTAGGCTCAGACTTGAATGTTTACTTTTCTAACAACTCGCCACTTCTTCAACTTTGTCTTCAACAAGAGGCCGGTGTCATACAGGGTGCTCCTCGAGGTAACCGACGGAGTTACTAATGTTCTAGAGGTGATTCTAGGCAGAAAAGTTCACATACACTTTAGGTCAATTCCTTTTGGATACCGACAAAGAAAAAACCACGGCCTACACGTTCTTCTGATACCTTAGGACTTACGTTATTATACGTTTTCTTGTGGAACTGCCTTTAAATCCGTTTTTACAATAAACATAAGCGAGGCACGCGAGATTATTTTAGTAGATTATCTACCTAATAAACTTGCAGATATTAACTGGTTCGGGAGGCAGCGAACACTTTAACTAAGCCATGAAGTACAACATTTTTGACTACAGGATGAAAAAACATTGCAAATGAGTAATAAAATCGGCCTGTTACCGTGTTAACAGTGGCAACATTAACTTTGGGAAGGTTTGAGAAGGCTGGATTTTGGTTCTTTTTTACGTTTATCGCTTTCAACTCGAAAACTACGCACTTTATGAAAAAAGTTTTTCTATACAAAAATAAAGTACATTCAATTTCCTACAAATTATATTGAAAAAAAAATTTTTCCGTTGAAAAATTTAGGCGCTAACGCGCGTTAAAATTAAAAAACTTCCAAAATGGCCCAAAAGATTTGTTATCACCTTGAAAACTATGCACTTTTGTTTACAAGAACTCTCTATACAACCTTCTCGAGCACTCCCGTGTATTATCAATTATCATCTCTCGCTCGCTTCCGCCCATCAAACTTTAAAGGCGTTTACCACCACTACTCAATGCCCTCACGAAGGTGGCACTAGTTTTACTTCCATCATACTTTATACTTCTAGCACCTACACTGTTCGTTTGACAAAAAAAAACTAAGATACCTAATTTGCAGGAAATTGAATGTATTTTATTTCTGTATTAGAACACTATTTACCAAAAGTGCTAGTTTTTGAGTTATAAGCGATAAACTAAGAACAGTTTTCTAGGAATTGTCAAATTTTCTCTAGCACCTACGCCGTTCGTCTGAGGAAAAAACCTTTCGGATATAGTTGGTAGAAAATCTTATTGAGTTCACTTTTACATACATGCACTTTTCCCAAAAAGTGTGTAGTTTTGAAGTTATAAGCAAGAAACTGAAGAAAGAACACAAACTCACTCTTCTCGAGCCACCCCCAAGTTATTCCTGTTACTTTTGAGAGACCAGGTGGTCGGTTTCATTATTAATTTGCAATGCTCATTCAACCTACATCGCTCAAAATCTTAAAATTTTGGGTTTTTGCATTTTGGCATCGGCCTTCCAGACATCACACTTTGTCCGGTATACCCTAAACTTCAACGCGCTCTACCACTTCAACTGTTTGTTTGACGACAAAAATTTAAGAGACATGCTTTTTAGGAAATTCAATGTACCTCATTTTTGTATAAAAAAGTGCGTAGTTTTCGAGTTATAAGCGATGAAAAATATTTTTGGCCAATTTTGGAAGTTTTTTTAATTTTGTCACGCGCTAGGGTCTAAATTGTTCAACTGAAGAAAAAACTTAAGAGATATAGTAATGTGTTCGGATTTTTTAGACTCAAACAGACTCAAAGACTTAAGACGTATTTGAAAAATGACGGCGAACAATTCGAGCAATTATTGAAATACCTACTAAGTTTTTTAATTTTGTGAAGTTCGTCTTTAATAAAATCGTAAATTTGCATTAATTGATGCATTTTTATTTCGTTCGAAGCGGAATTGACCTTATGTGTAATAATAATATGAGCTTTTTTGCTCAGAATCGCCTCGAGAACACACGGTGTAAATTGACCGGCTAGGTCGCTAGGTACCTTAAGAAATACCCTGTAGAATGGTGCTGATATAAAGCATATACCTAGTTTAGTCCCATATAAACACATAACCTTTCCCCAATCAATAATTATTTTCATCCTTATTTATAGCCACTCCGAATCGCACATTTGTACTTTCATTAACTCTGAAGTCTTAACTACTTAGGAAAATTGATCACCAATTATACGAAACGACGCGTTTTCGATTCATTTCCGAGACTACTCCGCATTTCGATTCCTAAAATTTTTAGTATTCAGATGATGTGTTTGCTAGATGATGAAAAATGCGACTTTGAGGCGCATTCGACCAAGTTTTATTTAAATTATTTAAATTTACCTATTATAGTATATGTTTATATGTTACTCTCGGATAAAACTCAAAGAAAATGATATAAAACAAAAAAAAAGTCCAATAATTCCCATTCGAAAACAATGCAGATAGATTTACAGGATTTATTTCTCTCTTTAAGCCAATACACATCTTTGATTAATGTTTACCTAAAAACTTTGTTGACGTAACGAAATTTCTAGTCAACAACGTGGAAAACTTCTAACTTTTAAAAGTACGAAGGTCAGTTAATAAATTATTGAGAAAATGTTGGAAAAACTAAAGTAAACTGTGTAGAAAAATATTTATGTTTTCTAAAATTATTGTTTACACGGACGGAGATTGCAAACAAATCAATACGATTACTTATCGTCTCCTTGAGAACTATGGAATTGCATTCATAAGATCTTACTGAGAACAAGTAAAACAGTAATTACCTCAACATATTATTAATAAAATAATAAATTAAGGAATAAGTAATAAGATTTATTAAATGAAAAAAGTATCAGCTTACTCACACACGCGTCATTCTCTGAAATAACTACAGACTGATGCAAAGAGGCGCGTTTGTAGTTTTTGAGGCTCTCTCTAGACGCTACTAAATTATGGGGCTCCTTGCTTGAAGAGGAAGTAGAATAAAATAGCGCTGCAGACAAAAATTTTTATTGTTCAAGGTCAAACGGCTTAAAATGAAGTTTAGAAAATTTAGTTAACGATTGATAGTGTCTCCAAAAAAAAATGTTTCACGGAAACAAAGTAGGGAAATTATTTCAGATAAACAAAAATATTGTTGGAGAATTCCGAAGCCCCTTTCGACCCAGAGTCCTAAACTTTAGTCTAGTTAGCCTAATAGTAGAGTGGGCCTGAGCCTGAGTAGAAGAAATTTTAATTGGATATATTAATATAAAATAAGCTATTTTAGAGCCCTCAAAAGTACGGGGCCCTAGGCGCGCACCCACTGCGCCTAGGCCTAAACGCTGCACTGCTGATGTCTAAGTTCGTAGCGTTTCAAACGCTCTGGCAATTTTTAGATTCCACGCTTAAAGAAATGCGGTGGTTTGCATGTGACGAAGTCGTCGAGCCAGTTTTTGAAGAAGAGCGTCGTTGTTAAATGAGATTCCTCGGAGATTGTTGGATAGAGAGCGGAACAGATGAAAATGTGATGAAGCAAGATCCAGAGAATAGAACGGATGTGCAATAACCTCCCACCCGAGCTCTTGAATAGTCGCTTTTATGTTAGCAGTGTGAAGACGAGTATCATCATGCTGCAAAATCGCCCAATGCCGTCTAACAGGCCGTTTTTCTTGAATTGTGGCCTCCAGGCATCGCAGTTGTGGGTAATAAACCTCAGAAGTCATGGTTACATTCCTTGGAAGAAATTAATAGTTTAATATGAGGCCTTCTTTGTCCCATCAGATGCACAACATTACCTTGCGTGGATGGGTATCAGCTTTTTTTGTTAAGGATCAGCCATTCTTTTCTGTTCTTGATGTTGATGTAAGGGTACTATTTTACGTCACTAATGAGAATCTGGGACAAGAACGGTCGATTTGTTGACGAGCTCAACGATGACAAGCAGCAAAGAAACACAAACGGTAATAAGTTGATTTTTGCAGTTTTCGCTCAAAACGTATGGTACCTAAACACCCAACTTTTGAACTCTTCCCAAGGAATGCAAATGTTGATTGTGGTCATAATTCATCATATTGGCCAATTTCCGAGTTAAATGACGTGATGGATATCCCAAATTGAAGCATTTAATCTGTGCTTATCAAAGTCGTGTTGGTCTGCCCGGAAGTGGGAAATTGGTCATATCAAAATGGCCTTCTTTGAAACGAGAAAGTCATTTTTGTGGAGTGTGCAGTACTTTCCCCGATAGCGTTCTCTCCGTAAACGACACAAATAGTTGTAGCGATCTCTGATGCCTCAACTCCTCGATTAAATTCAAACAAAAGAATATGTCTGAAAGGTTCCTTTTTTGTACTTGACATTCCATTTTATTCAGCCAACAATTACTCCTAACATAGACATTTCAAAACAAGTTTGTTTCCAAAGCACACTTTTACCATAGAAGTCAAAAATGCAAACTTATGTATCGACCCATTTCGATCTCATTGGATCTCCTCAGCACGGTGTCGACGATGTAGCGTCTAATGAGCCAAGTTACCTGTATCTGTGCGTATAGGTATAGTAATAAGATTTTTAAATGATCACTATTGGCTATAATTACAATACATAGTTTAGCTGGCAACAGCTGTTCAAATTTGAGCTTTTATAAATGCGATCTTCAACATTATTTTACTTAGATCTAATACGTTGCAAATGAACCCCAACATACACACATAAGTAAAAAAACTTTAAATGAGAAAATTTGTTTTCCGCTAAGCGCCTCGGGAATCGAACCCAAGACTTTGCTATTTCCGGTAGCACGCCTATACCTAATACGCCAGCAGATTACATAATTTTCTTTGCGATCCGGCATTGTTTTAAATGCGTCGAGAAAGCGAAATATATATAAATCAAATTAGTATGCATACAACAATCATACGTGAATAAATTACAAATTTTTTAAATATTTAGGGTTAATTAGTTAGATAGATCTAATACGTTGCAAATGAACGTATGATTGTTATATGCATACTAATTTGATTTATATATATTTCGCTTTCTCGACGCATTTAAAACAATGCCGGATCGCAAAGAAAATTATGTAATCTGCTGGCGTATTAGGTATAGGCGTGCTACCGGAAATAGCAAAGTCTTGGGTTCGATTCCCGAGGCGCTTAGCGGAAAACAAATTTTCTCGTTTAAAGTTTTTTCACTTATGTGTGTATGTTGGGGTTCATTTGCAACGTATTAGATCTATCTAACTAATTAACCCTAAATATTTAAAAAATTTGTAAATTATTTTACTTATTTTTAGACACTTTACATTTGATTTTTTCCACTAAAACACCTCGTATTACCTCGTATTTACCCAATTACTAAATCACCTACCACCACATTCTAAAACAAGTACGTGACTTACGTCTATAATTAAAAGGAATTTGAGTTGTTTCCGTATCCAATTTTTTTCTTAAAGTCCCATCAGACGATACAATTCACAGTTTGGTAGAACTTCCTTTCTACAGAGTACAGAGACCGTAGAAGCTTATCACTAACTTATCACAGCACGACCCTATAATTATTTCCAACTCGTTTAGAAAATTGGTCCGAAAAACGGCCCTATTTAAAATAAATGCATTCCAATTCTTTTGCAACCCCTTCAATATTTTGTATGAAGTAACATATGCAGTATGCTAGTATGCAGTAACCGCTAACTTTTTAGACCTCAAATTAAATATTTTTTCCCCTAACACTAATCTTTTTTGAGAATGTTTGAAGTGCGTTATAGCTACAATGAAGGTGAGGTATCGAACTTGAAGCTCTGTCCAATTAGAAATAGATGACATCAAATTTTCTTTTAAAGCTTAATCCTGGCACCTGGCACCCATTTCCGAGATAATGAATTTGTAAAATGATACGCTTTAGGTCGTAGTAGAAAATAAGGGTGTCTATTATTAGAAGATAAAATACTTCTTTACACATTCTCATCCAATTAATATAGGAAGCAAAGCAATAAGGCACTAGTCCCTCAAGTCAGCAAAAATAGTCGCCACTTTATTAAATTCAACGTTTGCTCAAGTAAAAGCATCATGGGGTATGTGGGACCTGCCTTAAAAATTTAATACGTAACCGTTTCGGCCTACATAAATTTAAGCCTACTATATGGAAGAGGCTGTATGAACCAACGGACCCGTAAATTAACTTTTTTAATGCTCTACACTCTACACGATCATTATAAACAAAACTGATTTATCGGAGTCAAATATCGTTATGCAAATAGCGCATTACTTAATTTTTTTGTCGGTTTTAAAAATAAATCTGCATGTTTAAGTTCTCAAATGCTTTAATAACAGTTGGAGAGATATGTGCTAAAAATATCATAAACGAGGAGGGTTTGACATCATTCTATATGATGATTTAATTTCCCGCCGTAATTATTTCGCAATTTTACCGAATTAAGACCACTTAAATACGCATTATGGGCGTCATAAAATCTAATCGCGAATCGAAGAGTAAAAGGAAAAGTTTTCTTTTATTAACGATTTTCCATTTGACGCTTTTCTGATAAGGCTGTAAAGAAATGCAAATTTCACGTGTTCCGAGAAAATTACACTTCTGCAAAGATCAAAAAGATACTAAACACACGAGCTTCGATGTTTTAAACATTATAGCGATTCTAGCTCAAATTTAAATATTTAAAACGTTTTTTTACGTACACATTCATGAACAAGTAAGCATTAGGTGTTTAAATATTTTTAGCTTTCATTATTTTGGCAAGTTAAATAACGACGTGCTAAAGTAAACATTTTAAATATCATTTCCTTAAATCTATTCGCAACCAAAGCGATTAATTCTTTAATATTTTTATGTTTTGAGTTAAATATAACGGGGGATTAAACAAACCGTTGCGATGCATTTGCACTTAACAAGCCATAACCAAAAGTACTGGGACATTAACTTTCGTCAGACAACGAGACAACCATTTCACCAAAATGCGCAGTAATCAAAATGTCAAAACCAAGCCATTTTTAGCAGTGCGTCGGATTTTCAGATTTTCGCCAAATAACTAAAAAAGTGGAGCAATATGGCAGGGATTGTAATATAAATAACCAACATTTTTGAAAAGAATCCTCGGATCCATCGATTTTATTTTTGAGTTCAGTTTCAGTTTCAGATGGAGTGACCGTATTGTCTCACAACTCACACAAATTGACGCACCAGTGGCTTTAGAGACACTAATACCCCCTCACCAAGAGACCGACTGCCTGACTGGAATAAATATGTTTACTTTTCTCACATTACACTTTAGCCCATTCGTAAATTCTGTCCTAAGGGAAATTTCGTTTGGATCGTCTTTTAATATCATTCTGTATAGCTTATAGAAGACCTTATTCAAAAGAGTCGTCTTCATCATTAAATGGCTCCATTATAGTCCGGAAGGCAGCGAACACTTTTACTAAACCATAGAGTTATACTATACTAAATATTTGCATATGCAGAATGTAAGAGCTAATGAATAATAAAACCGACCGTTGCCTCTTAAAAGAGGCAGTGTATTAACTCCCGTGGTGGTGGCTCGAGAAAAGTGGCTCTTTTTCGGTTATTCGTTTAAAACTCGATAACTACGTAGTTTGCGAAAACAACTTTTTTATATAAAAATAAAGTAAATTAAATTTCCTACAAATTATATTTCTTATGTTTTTTTCTTCAGGTGAACGATTTAGGCGCTAGCGCGCGTTAAAGTTAAAAATACTTACAAAGTCGACCAACAAATTTTTTAATCGTTCAAACTCAAAAACTATGCACTTTAAGAGAAAAATTTTTCTACTTAAAAATACGACACATTCAATTTTCTACAAATTATGCCTCTTAAAATTTTTTCCTCAAACAAACAGTTGAGGTGGTAGAGCACGTTGAAGTTTAGGGTACCTACGTCTGACATAGCGTATCCGGGAGGCAGACTGTCGAAATTATAAATTTTTTATTTTGACCGATGCAGACTGAAATAACATTGCAAATGAGTAGTAAAACCGACCGTCTCACCGTCTGCCTCTTTAACGTGACAGCATTAATAAGCGGGGTGGGTTTATGCGCTTTTTTCAGTTTTTCGCTTAAACTTCAAAACTACACACCGAGAATGACCCGACGTGAAACGTAAAGCTACTGCTTGCAGATCTGTCCTCTGACACTTGATTGCAGTGTAGTGCATTAATTTGTTTTGTTACGAGCGCATTGTTAAAATTAGCCAAAGTTGAAAATCAAAAATAAATGCATAAAATTAAAACTTTAAAGAGCCCCAGAGACCCAGATCGGAGAGCCCAAAGTTAAAATAAATGAGTATAATATGCTGTGGTAGTAAAAAAATTTAAAAGCTTTTTTTAATTTAAAACAGGATTAAATTAAAAAGTACGATGTTGCAAACCAGCTTAAAAATTCTCGTAATAATTTAAGCGAAACAATGAAACAAAGTTTTTCTAACAATTTGTTAGTTGTACTGGTAATGTAGAAAGTACGTTGAATATTCTTTCTTTCCCTTGAAAAACATCGGAAGATTAATCAAACGATGCTAAATAATTCATTTGAATATATTTATATTTCATACCTTTTTCTTTCATGGCCAAGCTTTAATTTTAAAAGATTCCTTTTCAAATAAGTATTCTTAGATTTTCTTACAGCATAATATATACACAGTGAGCTCAACTTCCTTAGTAACACCACACGCCGGTTTCGTATTCGACGTTTGATAAATTTTCATTGTTCTCCTATTACCTGCTCACTCCTCACTGCAAGAAAATTAGAAAGCAAATTAGGCCCCGTTTAATGACAAAAATTTTACGAAATTTGTAAACCACACATTGCAGTTTTTCGGGCCCCGACCAACCGCATAAACATACGCGAACCTATTTGACACAGTGGGATATAGGTCTTTCATAAAAGCTACTAAGACAGCGGTATCATCCACAAAAGTCTTTAGAAGAAGTGAAGGTGACGAACACTTTTACTAAGCAATAGTACAATATTTTTAACAATGCACGCTGAAAGAACATTGCAAATTTAGTACTAAACCGACCGTCTGACTGACACTCTTAAGTGGCAGCATTAAACTTAGGGGAGGCTCGAGAAGAGTGGGTATTGGCTCTTTTTTTAGTTTTTGGCTTATAACTTGAAAACTACGCACTTCTTGAGAAAAGTGTATTGATATAAAATAAACTACATCAAGTTTTCGAGCAATTATATATCTTAGCCTTTTTGCCTCAGACGACCTGTTTAGGCACTAGAGTGCATTAAAGTTTTACAAAAATTCCAAAATCTGCCAAAAAACTTGTTTTATCGCTCATAACTCGAAAACTATGCACTCGTAGTGGTAGCTGGATTTGAAGTTCAAAGGCCGAATCTTCTTCAACTCTTTTCCTGTTTTTTTAGCCTGCATCGTCAATGTCAAAAATGTTGTATTTTAGTATATCTACACTCTGCATCCCGGACACGCTACGTCCGAAGTATACTATTAAAATTCAATCCGCTCTTGCACCTACACTGTTCGTTTGAGAAAAAAATTTTAAGAGGAATAATTTGTAGGAAATTAAATTTATGTCCCGTATTTTCGGGTAAGAACACTTACTTTTTTATAAAAGTGTGTAATTTTTGAGTTATGAACTATAAAACAGTTTTTTGGCCGATTTTAAAATTTGTGTCAAACTTTAACGCACTGTAGCGCCTAAACTATTTGTCTATGCCAAAAAACTTAAGAAATATAATTTATAGTAACTTTGATGTAGTTTATTTTCATATAGAAAAACTTTTCTCGTAAAGTGTGTAGTTTTCGAGTTATAAACGAAAAACTGAAAAGCCGAAAATAACAAAAATCCACCATTTTCGAGCCACCCTGAAGTTAACGCTGCCACTAGGTGTGGTAAACGGTCGATTTTGTTACTCTATGCAACGTTATTTCAACCTGTATCATTAAAAATGTTGTACTTTTTATTTATTAAAGTGCTCGCTGCCTCCCGGACTGTCAGTAACCGATGAAAAATGCCGCGTTGTTTTTTTCTTCTAATAATTGTCAAATAATTACCCAAATTTGTTAAAAATGCGCTGCGATGGGTGGCCGATGCGTTTCGATAGACTAAATTTTTGCGGTTGAACCACAATTAATAGTTGCGGTTGAAAGTGATCCGCACCAACCTGCTAAAACTGCAATTTTTAAATAACGTGTTTCGTTGTTGCCGTGTATTTTTCGCAGCGGAAAATCTGCAACGTGTGGCCCACTCAACTTTTTAGAAATTTCGAAAAAATAACTTCTTGTTATTGTTTATGGAAAATAAATGCAAATGTGCGATTCAATTCGAATGGCAGCTTTTGCAACTGTTTTTGAAATCAAACTTTTGACAAATTTGTTTATTTGTGAAGCAAAAGTTTTTCTATATCGGTCGTTAAGTTAAAGCTTTCGGATATTATCATAGCCCGTTAGAGAAGTTTTTATTTTGAAAAAGCACCATTAATCACGACCTTGTGTAATATTAAGGAAACTCGAAAGTAAAATTGCAAACTTGCTAGCGTATAATAGCGAACGTATGAAAAGATGCCCGATACAAAGTCTCCGCTCTTGCCATCGAATTTTGCGAAGAGAGTTTTTTTCAAACGTACCTTTCTCCTTTTATAGAAAAAGGTTCAACCTATGGCCGTACCACAGTATTTTTTTAAGTTTTGTGTCAGTATCCATAGAGATATATCTTTCTGAGTTTCAGACGAAATGCGTAAAATTAAGCATTTTAGCACTTTGCAAGGCATTTCCATGAATATTGATAAAAATTTTCAAAAAACACTGTGATATGAACACACGTTGAAACTTTTACAAATTCTAGGAGAAGAGCTGAGGCTCTCCTAGCAATATACATTTCATATAGTACTGCACAGAGTGATTCGTGTATAGTGAGGCCACTTCTTAAAGTTCTTATTGACTTACGTCACCAGCAGAGAGGTTACAATAGCGAATAGAAGCCTCCCATACAGGAGTCAAGTAGGTTAGTAATTGTTGAAATCTGGTTAGACCTTTTAAGGATTTTTACCGCTTATTTAGTTGCGAAAATTAAATCCGCTATGGGGCCGCTAGTAGTGCATTTATGCAAGAAAATATAAAGAGATGGACTACAGAAAATATTTACCTGCCTGACACCCCCAGATGTTGCTTTTTCAAATACAACCACATTTTATATTTAAATACAAGTTTTGTTGAAAAAAATTAAATTTAGTTGAGACCTGAGCTTTCAATGCAGGTCTACGCATATTTCAACAATTACCCACCTACTTGACTTCTCTAAGGAAGGCCCCTATTCACTATTGTAGCCTCTCTATGGGTGGCGTAAGTTAAAAAGAGCTTTACAAAATGGTCTGACTATACTACGTATATTGCAAAACCTTTTAAAGGGTGATTTCTTGCTTAAAATTAAGGGGGTGTGACATTTATATAAATTAATTGCCTGCAGCGTCTCCTTTCAGAGTTACGTTCCTTTGTAAATCATCATCTAAAAGGGTTGAAAATGCACTCCTAATGGTTTTTCTAAAGTTCTACGGAGCTCCCCTCTTCATTAGGGACAAGGAACCCCCCTTAAAGTTTTAACGCAATGAAGTTCTAATTCCGAAATAATTAGAATGAATTCCAGTAAAACTGAATGTTTGATTGCTTCATCCAGAGCGTGGTACTACTTCTGGTGTGACGTTTATTAGCTGATACACGAATCAGATAACTATAGGTTGTGGACCTTCAACAGGACCGCAGTCAGCTTTGGCGGGCTCCGGACAAACCTTATTTCGTTGGTCCTACTCTACCGGGGGGTCTGGGGGGTATGGAGAACCCCCCAGTCAAGAGGGGGTCCCGGGTCTTTCCAGGAAAATTTTTGAAAATTACATACTAGGACATCACTTTTTACGCTATTTCAGCTCATAAAAACAGTATACAATTACTGTGACTTTCGTGAGGGTTATTTTCTTTATGTTCAGCGTTAGCCGGCTAACACAGGGAAAATTTCATTTATCAATTATCATTTCATATAAAATAAACATTTTAGGGTTTGTGGGGTCCGCTACCTAAACTTCATTCAAGCTGAGGATTTTAAATTTTTTATAGGGCCAGGCCGGGCTCCTAAAAACAAGGCTTATGGCCGGGCCCCGGACAAATGACCCGAGAAAACCGGTCTGACTACGGGCCTGACCTTCAATCAGTATGTAGTTTTATGTTATGCCCTGTTATTTTCGCATCGCTGTAGTAATTTCCATCGCCCTCAATTAACACTTCTCTCGTACGGAGGAATCTTAAAGTGGGTCAGTATGTCCAATCTACTTCTACGAGTATTTACGCCTCTTTGCCCCTTAATCATCAGTTGTGACATTTTTAGCCAGATATTTGTAACGAATATTTAGCACTTCGTTATGTTATTTCCATGTCGCCATCTTGTGCAACAGCACACGTTTAGCGGCTGCACTTTAAGTAATCTTAGCTTTCCCCACCTTGTGATTTTGATTGTCTATATTTTCCTTAACGTACCAAAAACCTTCTAAGCCTGTGCCATACTTAGGTTTTTCTTTTCAAAAATGTAGGTACTATGAATCCACGAGAAGAGTCAAACTCTTCCATCTCTTATATTATGTTGCCCCTGCGATATACCGATGTCTTTTTGTTGCTGTCCGACTGTAGCCATTTATTTTATTCCTGGTTTCTTATTTTGTTTCCAATGTATTGCTTTCCTGTTGTAGACGTCTGAAAATTCGAGGCTTATTTTGAACATTTAAGTTAATTCTTGTCCTATCTTCTTGGTTTTTCATTATATTCCACATCCAATCTATAACGATAAGAAATTCATTCAGAAATTTCGTACTAAAAGCATTTGAATAATTCATATGTATAGGTATTTATGTATTATCTGGCAGCTCATATCATTTACTTCGATTCTCTGTATCGGGTACACCTACGTTTTTTCTGCACTTACGCACGATTTACGACTTCTAAACCCAATCTGTCATTTCCTCATCTCATATGAAACTTCCCCTGTCGTTATATTCGGTACAATTTTTTCGATATTTTACCGGCCATGCATAGTAGCGTGATAGAATGTAACGGGTCTAAAACTTTTGGATATTTTACAGGTTACAGTTTTCATTATCATTATTAACTAATTAGTACGTAGAATAAATTAATCTTTTGCGTTCAAATCTGACGGTGATATTTATAACTTTTCTTTTTTTTCAGAATCAAATAAAATGTCGAGTCAAACCGATACCAAAAGTAAAGTGCTACACTCGTCTACGACAAGCAGTAGTCATCGAAAACACCGTTCTCGTTCTACGCCCAGATTTACAGATTTAGATAAACCGAGAAAAAAGAAGAATTTGGGAGCAACCACTTCATTAGTGTCCATTCCAAATACCATCAAGCTTTCTATGTTAAATAGTGGATTACTCTCAACAGGTAAATTTATATATTTTTCTTTTAGTTCTGCTTATTATCTATACACTATACAGGGTGTCTTATTAACAATGGAGCCTAAAATATTTATTCGTTTAAAAATTATTTTAAAGTAAGTGATAAAAAGGTGTCAAAGTAGCCCCTGATTACCTACCGGCTAGTAAATATTACAGGAAAATTTGCGTTAAATCGCCTTTTTAACTCCCCCGCAACACCTTCTACGGTAGACTCTTGCTTAAAATGTGGTATTTTTAAACAACTTACTGGCAAATTTTCATTCACTTCGTATTTTTTTTCGTTTTGAATCGTATTATATAAAGTCAAAACCAGGAGAGGTGTCCTATGACTCGTTCCAAAAAACTACGTAACTTGAATCACGCTATTCTTGTTTATAAGTTTGTTTTTACTTTGTAGGAGTGTGACAGAATATTTTAATACGTAATTTTTAAGTCATTTTAGCGACGAGTCATAGGACACCTCTCCTGGTTTTGACTATATAGGTATATTTATAGTCCAGTCAATGGGGGGGTTTTGCCCTACAAAAGGTGGTAAAGTTCTGATTTTTAAATATGTTATTGGGCTAAGAGTTCTGATAAAAAATCCAAGTTTTCGACCTTGGGGTAGGTCCGCGCGATCCGCCATCTTGGATTAAAGGTACAATAATTTGTTTTTTGCGATTTAACTTCTTAACAGTTTGTCCCACAACAAAAATGTTAAATCCAAATTTGAAGAGAACAAAATTCCCTACAATATTTATTCTATTCATTTTGTGCCTATCTGTTATGGTTTCTGAGATATAAGCTGGAGAAAATCGCTATTTTTAGAAAAAATGAATTTTTTTAAACTTTGCTTGGGGACTTTTTTACCGTTCATTTGAGAAAAAATTCTTTCGAACAAAAGTTGTAGTATTTAAAATTGCCTTCAAATTGAGTGTATCACTGATATTTTATCTCAACCAGATCCAAAGTTAGAGCAGTTTTATGATAACCTATAAATGTCGAAAAATCATGAGTCATGAGTCATGAGTTTTCGCAGCTCGAAGTTTTTGTTATAACCCTTCCTGCCTTCATATCAACCCATTTGCAATTTAAAGGCAATTTAAAATACTACAACTTTTGTTAAAAAAGAATTTTCTCTCAAATAAACGGTAAAAAAGTCCCCAAGCGAAGTTTAAAAAAATTCATTTTTTCTAAAAATAGCGATTTTCTCCAGCCTATATCTCAGAAACCGTAACAGATGGAAACAAAATGAATCGACAAAATATTGTAGGGAATTTTGTCCTCTTCAAATTTGGATTTGACATTTTTGTTATGGGGTCAACCGTTAAGAAGTTAAATCGGCAAAACCAATTTTAAAAAACATATTTAAAAATCAGAACTACACCACCTTTTGTAGGGCAAAGGCCTTGTTTTCTCCCCATTGACTGGACTAATAGCCTAATTGTACTAAAATTCAGTTATTTATATCATAATTCACTGGAACAAAATCGACTACTTATACGAAATCCCTCAAAAACTCAAATTAAATAACGTGCGATGTACGATCCATCTTATACTAAGTTACGAAAACTTAGTGGCAAAGAATAGTTGGTTAACTGACATTTTCACTTTCGCATTTCCTGCACGGTGAAGGCTCTATCCGTTTTGAGACGTTTATAATCGATCGAACCCATTTTTAGATAAAGATGATTTTTTTACCCATTCAATCAGAGTAAATGCTTTTAAATTAATTCAAACGAAAATTAATGTAACGACGCCGATTTAAATATCTTTGACGCTAAGCAAATGGATAGTTCTGTCATAATTCATCATAACATACATCGGTATTTTTTAATTTTTGTGTTGTATCTCGAGTTTTCATCAACAGCTGGTCTGGTGCCAATACTATCAAAACCTGCTCATTGATTTTCTAAATACAAAAATTGCGAATAACGTAAACCAGGTGGCAATTTTAAAAAACAACATAATATCGTAAGAGTAGAAAGTAATCAGAGAGGCCCACCCGTACCAACAGAATTGATAAGACAAACAGAAAGTTATCTACAGGCGAAAAAATGATGAATGGGTTCGGGAAACTTTTGAAACTGGTATTTTACTTACAGAATGATAGATAAATCGAAAGATAGAATTGATATAATATATTACGAGAATGACGAAAACTGATTTTTTTGTTAAAAAAAGAATTTTGTTAAGTGCTTAACTAGAAATTAAAAAAGCAGAATTTTGCAACTAATTTAATAAAGCGATCTCCGAAAAAATTATCTCGATTAGTAGTGGAAATTTAATTAAAATAGCCGTTAACATTATTTTGATAATTTTCCATCAGCAGAAGTAACTGTCTACTAAATTGCAATTTTCCCTAGGGCGTCTGCAATCTTCCCCAAGTTAATCTAAAGGTTAATTTATTAATAAAAAGTACCCTCAATTTTTCCAACCAATAAAATGCGGTCAATTTATCGACCTCGTAAATAATTTGATTTTATCTCAAAATTTGAACCCGAAACAGAATATTGTGGCAACAATTTTACCTTGATGTTAAAATTGTTTATTCGTGATTGGTTATTGAATTCCAGTCCATTCTTCCGGACGAATGTGTACCTACCCATTACAATCAAAAATAAAAATTTTAATCGAGAGCTTGGCTCTTTGTTTAAAATACCTATCGACCACTGAGCACTGTTTTTTTTATTTAATTGTAATTAATATTTTGTAACATCGCGAGTTATGCGATTTAAATTAAACTAAATTCGTGCCAAAAATTTATTTTGGGACCAAGAGTTGAGACACAATTGTGTAGTAACAATGATAAAAGAATTATTTCATTAGTTTTGTTTAATAATATGGTTACAAATAGTACAATTAGTTAATTTCCTATAAAATTTTCAAGTAAAACTAACTACGAGGGATATTCGGAAATAAATCTCACTTTCCGGATGACAGGGGCGTATTTTAGCTACGGGGCATCAGAAAACAATATTTATTTACATGCACAAAAGTTGGCTACAAACTACTTTTCCGAGTAATTTCACTGTTTGTCGCATCGTGAGAAAAGGTTTCGGACCTACTCATCAAAGAAAAATGCCTCATATGTGAGTTGAACTGACTCACTGACTCCAGCTAATTATTCGGTTCTCATTCGTGAAGAATACAATTTGAAACTGTAAATACAACAAGTAATCATTTGGGTTGAATGAGTGCAAACAACTAGTTTACTTTTCGTACAGTCCAATAAATACAGCAGAAAAACAAGAACCTTACTGAAAAAGTCCAGATTGTGGTTTAAATTATTTGTACGCTTCCCTAAGACACAGTTGTAAATTACCAACCTGATGAAAGTATCATAAATTTTTACTTTATTTCCGAGAAACGTACGTTAATTATTACTGAAAACTGAAAGAAGTAAATTTAGAGTTTAATTTTGTGAGCATTTGTAAAGGTAGGTCACTATTGCTACTATTCTCAGCCAGTATCGATGATGACATCTGTTAAAAAGTTGACTTTTGTTTTTTGAAATTAATTTTCTGGTCGTTACAGTAGTTACACAAGTTGTTTACTTTGTCTATTATTATTTTATGATGTAGGACGTTGAGAGTGTGCATTGTTTTGTAATTTCATATCCATTGTCGAGCTTAGATTAAAACTCGGTTTTTATGAGTCGTTAGGTATCTCAAATTAAAAAAGCAATCCTGTGGAATTGAACAAGAATTTAATATCTTACCAACTACACTATTTAATCCAAGCAAATTGTATTTTTCAAATGCAAAAAAGATATTTATTTCTCTTACCCACGAACTCGCTAGTATGATTAAGAAAAAGGGGCCGAAAAGTTACCACCTTGCTCGCGTGAATAAAACATTCCGTTTCGCGGAAAGCTACCAATGTAGTGGATATAATCGAGGGGGGGGGGAGATGTTCGGCCCCGAGCCTTGCAAAGACAGAAATTTGGACAAGTAGAACAAATTTAATGGTTCTACTTACTTTGATTTTGTGACACATTTTTTTTGGAGACACTATCAATCGCTACTAAAATCCTGCACTCCATTTTAAGCCCATCAAGCTAGGACTCCCTAAAAAAATCCGGACCTGTTTATCCACAACTTTATTTTAAATTAAATAGAAGCCCCCTAAAATCTAATACGGAGTGGTCGGAACAGTAATGTCAGTGATTTTATGGTAAACCTGTTGGGATTGGTGAAGGAGAAAGTCAGTTTAAGAGCACGCGATCGTTTAGTTGTCTACGACCATCCGGAGAGTAAGGATGTAACGTGAAGTCTACCGGTGGCACAAGGCCTTTTTAGAAGGTCGAGAAGAGATCAACAATGACGCCCGCCCTGGACAGTCATCAACGACCACCGCCGACTAAAATGAGTTTGTACCACATGGTGCAACCGTCAACGCCAAATTCTACGTGAAAGTGAGGTAGGTCCGCTCCGTAAAGTTGTCGGTAACTTTACCACCAGCAGAGAGGAACAATAATGAATAATCTCTTTCTATTCTATTCTTCTATTGATTGTATTGAACCTCTCTGCTGGTGGCGTAAGTCAAAAAGAACTTTATCTGGCGATTTTACTATACTATAGAGACTTAAAGAAAGGGTTCATCACGTCCGGACCCGACATCGCAAATGAGAGAAAACTTCACCACGACAACGAGCTAGCCTACGCCGTCTTGACCCGCTTCTTGGCCGATTCAAAGATACCAACGAGTTCTCAGTCGCCCTACAGTTCTGACGTGACTCCCTCAGACTTCTTTTGTTTACACGCTTGAAAACTCCTATAAAAGAATATCATTTTAGAAGCGGTTGACAAACTCAAAGAGGCTTGCACCGATATTATAAAAGACATTCCGGAAAAGACCTACCGTAACGCCTTCAATACATGAAAATCTCGTTGGAAGCGATGTATCAAAGCAAGACGAGCGTATTTTGATGCCTTTCAATGTATTGTACCGATCTGAACATTGCTTTTTGGACAAATCTTATATTAGTTACTCTGGACCTCGCATTTTCTCTGAAAGGCCCTGTTTATAATTACAGACGAAAAATAGAATTAAAATATTCATCAAGCATAATACAATGAGCCCGATTAAGTGGTCGAAGTGCCCGAAGGTTGCCCCCCCCCTAAATAATCCAGATTCATCAAGAAATTCTGCCCAAAATCAATTGTATGGGCTAAGTATTCCCTTTATTCCTAGACCCAAATGCATGCACAAGCTGAAGAGTAGTTGGCCACATGCAGCGAAAAATTGCTCTACCGCGACTTACCACCGTAAATATCTCCGACACTGTTGACGTTCCGTAAAAAATTGTAATGATAAAAATTCTAGACCAAACTCTTATCTATAAAATTTGTGGACGTTCTGTTGTTCTACATTTTGCAGTTGCAAGATATAGTAAGTTGGATGGTTGCATTCATAATTGAAAAATAAACCATTTGGTAACAAAATCTAATATGACAAGACCAAGAACAAATTGACTAATCAAAATGGTGATTACGGATTCGAAAGCAGTATAAAAAGTGGCAATGAAATTTTTTTTACAGAAGTAAAAAAGATTAACAAATAAAAAAGTTATAGCTAAAAAGAAAAAACAAGCGAGATCCCCATAATATTGCACAACGAATTTTAATCACCTTGTACATAGCGGTATGTATTTGATTTAGTTTGAACACAAAATTTCCAAAACTTAAATTTATTGTATAACTTGGTAGGTTTGGATAGTTTAGAGTTTATGGAATTCCTTTCAAGGTAAAGTGTTCATTCAATTTAAGTCCAACTTTTCTCTGTTAACACACCGTGGAAATGACAAATTTTCCTACCGTGCAACTTTTCATTAAATAAGTGAAACTGCCACACACAAGTTTGAATTACATGACGTATATTACATTCGTATGTTATTGTAAGAAAATTTAATATAAGAGAACTTGAGCTTGCAAGTGACGTGAAATTATATTGTAGACGAGACCAAACGCTTTAAAGTAATTCGTGAAAATTGTCTACGAGACGGTTTCCACTAATTCGCAATCAAAATCCGAGACGCTCGTTGAGATTTGAGATAACAAGATATTACGATGTAATTATTTACTTAAGTTTATGCTTCGTAAAAGATTCAATTAGGAAAATTGCAATACTTCTCATTTAAATTTTTCGCATTTGTTGGAAAACGTATTTATTCATTTTAAGGAATAAAATAAATATTGAGCTGAACAATTCGTTGGAATTTAAATATACAGCCATGACTGAAAACTTCCAGTGTAGAAAGTCAGTGTATAGGTACTCTGTGTTTATATGTATAACGAAAAAGTGTTTAATGAATACTAATAAACTCCAATTACTAGTTGTATGTTGCACGTCAAACTCTAATGATCGCTAATGAAAAGTGCGAACTGTACCTATACCAGAACATTTCACAATAAATGTAAATTTTCACTTAATTTATTTTTTAACCCAATTTTAATAATTGGGCACTCGCGCTTCATTTTTAAAATAATGTGTAGTACGTTTGAACGTATAGCAACAATACAATAGTACATGATAATACACTGTATACACACAAGCACCCTTCATGATATTATTATTTGTGATCAAAATTCATGCCACGCTAATTCTTAAACAAGTTTTTGCTTTCAAATGCGATTATAAAAACCCCAATGTTGGTGAAAATTTGTGCTTTTTTCATGAGTTATTTTAAATTCTGTATAGAAAATTTGATATTCGTTACTATAGAAAAGTTTGTAAAGTCGTGCCGAATTTTCCACAATCAGCATGGATATCTTGATTTTAAGAGCTACGATTAGTCCCAGGCGGTCTCAAGACTTATACGTCTAACGTCTGATTAATAATGGAACACCGTTTAGTCATATATCCTTTAGGTTAAAATAATCGCTAATTTGACAGGGCTATTTAACCATTTTCTCTTAAAAATGTCCAAACATTTTAAGAGATTTTAGAGACCAGTAGCAAGTTATTCGCCTTCTAATTCGAAGATCAAATCACTAGGAAAAATCGAGTACCTAATTCCGGGGTTAATAAAACGGACCCTTGAACAAAATCTAATAAACTGAAAAATTTTTAAATTAACGCGATCAAAGCTAAAGAACTACTAACCACTACATCGCGTCCTGAAATTTGAAAATATTTGTATGATCTAGTTGTAAGTTGGTCGAATCATTAAGAAAATCCGAGCAATTCCACGGTTCAAAAACGGCGCACTAAACGCTGTGCGTGTTTTTGTGTCTCGAGACTAAAACTTTACGTGATAGAGATAGAGCTCTATGTTTGTTGTCCGTGCCCGTGACTGTGGAAGGAGTCGTTTTGTTACCCTCAGAGTGCATTAAGAACCTGGGAGTGTGTTGTGATTGCCATTTAACCTTTCAGTATCATGCGGTGAAAAAATGCGCTGTGGCTTATTCTAAATTGAAATTACTATATCAGTTCAAGAACTTGTTGGTGCCCTAAAATGCCTGGTGGCTTAAAATGGAAACTTTGTAATGCGTCTTCTTTACTCTCTCCATTACTGCAGACTGCAGCAGCGTTTACTACTTTTATCTTTCGTCCGAATATAGAAACAAATTGCAAGTTCGGCAAAATCGTTGTTTTCGCTTTTCATATTGGGATCTAACAAACGCAGAATTAAGATATCTATAGATTCACTCCAAGTCTCCAAGACCATCTAAACAGACAGACATATCGCAACCAAGTTCGGAACTTAAATAGTAAATGGTTTTCCTATCTCAAAATCTAAACTCAAAATCTTGAAAATCGCAAGGCTATAAGTAAAGGCAAGTAGGGCCATTATCCAACAATATCGACCACATAAAACAAATCACGCAACCAACCACAATGTTTTCCTAATTTCAGAACACTCAGAAACACGCATTTAATTTAGACCACTTTCTCCTAACTCACGAGGTCTAAAAATCTGCAAACCGGAGGTCTGTTAACAAGCATGTGTAGTCACTATAATACTACAATAACAATCCCCTAAATAAATCACCCCAATTGCTACTTTAATTGAAAAGTTACCAAAAAGTTAAAAAATCAGAAACACCCGCAACTAAAGAACTTAAATGCCGACGGGCTATAAGAAAATGCAAGTAGGACGACTGATGCGACTGCCTTTCAATAACAATTCTCTAAATAAAACACCTGTTATACAAGGTGTTTCCTATAAGTTCGTCATAACTTCAGGGGCTGTTATACAAGAACTCCAAAGAAGTCGTTTAACCCCAATTTTCTCATACCGAAAGTTCCTCTATTCAGATGAGATACAGTGAGTTTTAGCAGAAATTTACAAATTTTTAAAAATTTATTGTGGTGAAACGAAGGCAGTTGGGAAAATGATTTTTGTGGAGATGCCTTACGTATTTTTAAGTCTATGAGATATAGATGTGGTATTTTTGTTTTTCAACTGCCAATATGGCGGATTCAAGATGGCGCTCATAGAAATATTAATGGGATTGCAATGAAATTTAAGATCTCTTAGACTTTCTGTATACGAAAATTGAGCCAAACGACTTCTTTTGAGTTCTTGTAACAGCCCCTGAAGTTATGACACTCTTATAGGAACCGCTTTGTATTCATTTAAAAATAACCAGAAGTTCAATAACAAAAATGATGGATAGAGGTTGCCCAACAAGTACCGGCTCCTACTAATTGAATACGACCCTAAAAAATTCGAAAATATCAGATAGATACGAGTCTGTTTACGATTACTTAAGGGAAAGAAAATTTTCAAATGTCCGTTTACCGAATGTGTGTAAACGCAACGAAAAAAAACATTTAGCCCCAATTTTGAGGACTTACCTTTTTCGTTTGTAGTTGGCATTCAAAATTGCGTTTTTCTTATCGTAAGCTGGAACTTCCATCCAAGAATATGCTTATAATTGATGGAAATCTGGTAAGTTTTCTTGTACTTGTATATCCCACAATCTGCAATAATTTAAAGAAAAGTTATTAACTATATAAATATTAGAGTAAAAACATAGTGAAGCCTCGCTTCAGGACTCGACTCGGGCCTCGCCATCAATTTCAGAACAAGCACATGTTAATAATTGTGCCAGCACATAGTGAAGCATCGCCGAAGGACTCGAGCCTCGCTATTTTAAAGATTCAAATTCAAGTTAGTAGTTTGATTTCAAGCATCTCTACAGGATTTGATGCCTGGAATGGAAGTGTGTGATTGGTGGAGTAGAGCACACATATGATTTAACGTATTGCTTCAGTAGCGTAGTAGCGTAGCGACAAGCACTTTGGTAAGTTGTTTCAAATTTTTTTTTTTATTCTGCATACTGATTATAGTCCAGTAATTTTGATATGGAAAATACGGGTCACTTTGCATCAAATGGAGTAGTAATGATTTTTTGGTGTTTGTATATGACGAAGGTCTAAGAAAAATCCCAGTTTTCGAGCTCGGTGGACCTCCGGATCTTTGATTATTATAATAGTATATTAAAGAACGAATTCATAAGTCACGTATTATAGCACGACTCCAAGTTTAAAATGCGACTGGCGTAGCCAGGAGCGTTTTAATGGAGGAGTGCTATAATTGCTAAAATGACTTATGAAATGAGTTCTTTATACAATTTTTTCTAATTTGGGCCTTTTAAAGTCCATTTTCAAAGAAAAAATCAAAATATAAAAATTTTGGGATTTTTGTGATGGTTGGCTGGTTGGCAGTACTAATTGTAAAGTGACATTTCGTAATTTAAAATTCAAATAAATTGTTTTGTAGTTTGAATTGGTCGTTAATTAATTAATTTTAATTATTATGTTAAAAAATAGAACATGTTGATTACAAAAATTGTCGTTTTCTCTTTCCTCGATTTGACAAAATATGTCAAATTAAATATTACTACCAACTTCGAACATCAAATTTTACCAAAATTATTACAGCACGCTAAATCTCATTACGACACGCAAATGGATGCTATAATAGCGATCTTACAGATGCAAAATATTATAAAAAATACTTTTTTGATGAATAATGAAAAACAATTAAGAACCTCTTAACGCCGCCTATGAACCCATAACTGACGTAGCAAAATAATATTTGATGCCTGCACTATGTACAGTCTGATGCTTGATGCCTAGCGAGGCTCGAGTGGAGTCCTGAGCGAGGCCTCACTATGTTTTACCCTTAGAATAACGAATATTATTATTATTATTAAAACGACTGATGTGGCCATAACAGGACCTTTTCGCACACGTTGAAAATATACTCAGACACTCTCCCTGATTTCAAAAAACTAATAATATAAGGGGCGACTCATTTTCGGTTCTACAAAAAACACAAAAATAAATGTTTGATATCACTAAATAGACAATTTTACAATAATTTCAAAATACTTAAAATATACAGGGTGTTGTATTTAAAATAGAAAAATGAACCCCATTTTTGATTAAACCGGAAGTTAACATTTAGCATGTTTGATATCATTAGACAGCTAATCTAAGGTATTTAAATATATCGCAAAATACACAGAGTGTTTTTAAAAACTCCTATTGCTTGGCTAATTTCCGGTTTACTCGAAAGTGTTTTTATACCAAAATTGTAACAAATAATAGAAATGTATAGAATAAATTTATATATCAACTTGCAATTAAACATTTAAATTACAAAAAAAATTATATTGTTTTTGAAATTTTGACCTTCAAAAAATCATAACTCCGAATCTGGTCATAGCAAATGAAACACGGAATTGCTTCTTAAGAATAATTAGGCACCTCGTTGGCATTAAACCAACAAAAATACAATAAAATGCTGTGGTGGTGAGTTTAAAAAAAATGAGTTCCGACTTCTGACCATATAAAATTTAAACAAATTGTTTTTTCTTATTTTTGTATATCCTTTCGCCAGTAAAAAATTCTTTTACAAAATAATAATGAAGCACGGTAAATTTAAAATTCATTTGTTTTCAACGTCGAAAATTAAAATATAATAAATTATAAAAATGCCATTAATTTTAAGTTTTTATTAAAAATTTAATTTTTTGGACATTTTAAAACAAAATGCTAATGGCGTTCGACAAGAATCATTATATTGTTGATTGATGAATTAATGGACTGTTTTCTAATTTGCTATAGAGAAGCTCGGCAATTACGACAACAGGGTAGTCAAACACTTATGACTTATGACGGTTATGACAAATAATTATAATATAATTTGTTCAGCAGCTTGTCCTCTCCAACATGCAATGTACACATATCTTCCTATTTCTTCAATAGAAAAGTACCGACAACGACTAAAAGTACTACGATTTTCTTGAATGGCACTAATATATCTAAATAATTATGCCAATCGAGAGATAATTTGATCTGTAATTGTTTTTATCCCTACTAACTTTTTTTAGGGGAAAGTTATAGAAGGAAATGGTCAAGAAATTGTCTTTACGATATGTCGAACAACGCGTGCAGACATTAGGAAAGGAATAAGGAACACTTTTCAACAAATTAATGAAACAAATTTGGCGTACCTATATAGGGTTTTAAGTAACATTCCGTAAAGACAATTAAATGCTTCCCTCAAAATAAAAATAAAAGTTATATTAGGGATGATAACAATTGTACATCTGTAAAGAGAATAAAATTCTCTATCGATTAATGTAATTATTTAGTTAGGTAATTGGCGTTGCCAGTGTCTTCTTTCTATTACAATAAAATATATACAGGGTGTCCAGTGGCTGAGGAATAATGGAAATATTTCTTTTCTCAGCAGGAATATTAAAAAACTATTTAACACGTCAAATTGATTAAATTCAAATCCAACATTTTCCGATTATTTTCATTTTTCTACCACCTACCCTACGCTAGCAGTGACGTCATTAAACTTTTTTTTAAATTGCAACACCATATTTTTTTTTAGATTTGGATAGATTATTAAATTCTGATTTCAGCAATATACACAAGTTTTTCTTTTGGAGATATTAATTTTTTTATGTGCGCTATTGTTCCGCTATTATAGTGACTAATTTAAATGAATTTATCCATTTAAATTTCATAAGAATTTTTATTTTTTTAAGTAACTTTTTTTATTTATGAAATTTAAATGAATAAATTCATTTAAATTAGCACACTCCTTAGTTAAATACTAGTAATATAAGACAATGAAACACCAAAGACTTAAACATTAGCAGAAACCAGTAAAATGCACCGACATTTTAAACAAATTAAGAAATTTTATGCTCAGTAACTCATACAGGCACTAGCTAACTCAAAATAGTTTTTGCCGCGATTTTATCCCATTCATATCGTTCTCAGCACTACTGGTAACAGGTAGGAGCTCTTAAACTCGCAGATTTTAATATTTTGACGCGGAAATTGAAGGTGGGTCTTATTTTCCGCTGGGCCTTATTACCCTCCTGCACCTTACATATAAAATATGCATTGTATGCTAGGGAGAGCACTTCCCCGAACAAATTTTTTTTTGTCTATCTGTTCCTATTGGTTTTCATTTTAAACCGCTTGTCATAAGTGTTCACAAAATAATTCTTTTAATTCTCACACAGTGCTTAAATTACAGATACTATAAGTACTATAAACTTATTATAAATGACACAAAGTTCAATATATGTTAGAAAACTAAAAACTATATGCAATTCCCTTTTTATAAATTTGTCCTTTAGAAGCTACACTTTGCAAGAAAAAGTTTGATTTACGACTTATAGTAAAAACTAAAATTCGAATCCGTAAAAAATTTATAACCAATTTTATTATTTTATAAGAAAAAATAATAAAAGCAGAATATACTAAATAGATTTTCGATAACTGGGATGTAGGTATAACTGGTATAACAAAGCGTGAAATTCTTAAGTGATATTGATTGTAAAGAAAATATAATAAGAAAAAAAAGGAAATGATGGTTTTGACTAGAAGTTTTAGATTTTCGATAGAAAACCTTTTCAATATTCAATACAAAAACATTATTAATCGTAAGCTTCCTAAATTGTCAATTTATTTTATTATTGCAAATTCTAAGGCTTCTATACGCACAACAAAACGGGTGTATGGTAAGGGCGCGATGGAACTTATAATTAATTTATACTTTCAATCGCAAGTAAAAACTATTACATTCTTCAAATATTTGTGTAAAAAAATAATTTTTTGGGGGGAAAACGGCTCAAATTTTTTTGGTGGGGGTTTGCTTTATAATTAAGCTCAGGCCTTCAAATAAAGCAGCTACAGAAATATGAGAACCGATGAAGTCATAAACAATTGAATAATTAGAAACAAATATTGCGTCGGTGTGTGAGACCGGACGCGCCTCCTCTAGAGTTAAAATGCAGTTTTCTTCAAGGAGGTGAAAACTAAACTAAACAGTTAACAGTTGGTAGTATGTTTTAGATATAGTACCTATACGTAGTCTGTAAAGCACTGTCATGCAGTACTTTACAGCTAATTTTATCCTATTGTATGAAGAATATAATACTTATACGGATTTATGTTCTGTAGTAATACCACAAGGGCTCGTTCCTCGTTAAGGATGTTGCTAAGCAGCTGCACGGCTGCATTTACTGCGTCAAATAATTCAATACGATGTGTACCAAGTATATAATAATTAAGTTACCCGAAATTTAATTCTCCATTAACTTTTTTATAGCCGAATGCCGAATAATTAATATTAACACCTTTCTTAAGAAAATAACGCCAGTTATTAGTTGTAAACTAAAAAACTTTTTCTCGGTTAATTTTGAGCGTAATTCGCACTTTAATAATGAATTAGAAAGTTTTCCATTTCTAAAAGTCTAAAATTAATTTTCCAGTCTAGTCCTGTGAACGCTTTCCAATTACCCAAACAATTATTAATCTTGTAAACTGCCACGGTCGTTAAGCCAAGAAAATTAAAAAAAACACAAGAAATATTTTCCTTGCAAATACCGTAGATAAATGAACTGGGGAAAAATTTAATTAAATATTTTTATTAATTTAACGAAACTTCTCAGACAACGAGACAACAAACACAAACATCTAAAGCACCATTAATATTATTTGTGCACACTCACAACTTTCAATTAAATTTACACCTTTGCGAGCCTATAAGGACTACGAATTTATTATTTGTTTACCGAAATTAAAGTTGATTCTAGCACTTGATCTCAGTTTACGATTTAGCGGCGCTCTTGTCTCGTATTAAATTACAAATCCCTTTCTAAAAGCACTTGCCTCTATTATAATCAAACTCTCAATTTGAGGCGAAGTTGTATAATAATATTACCAAATTAATTGTTTAATTCTTATTATTTATATTTTAATTGTGCTTAATTCAACTGAAAATGTAAGGCAACTGTTTTGATTACTTAATCACTTTGGGGCAGAGTGAACGTCAGTTTTACTAATTAATTGAAAATCAACATTTCTACTTGGTTGAGTGGGGCCACTAATACATTTTATGCACGTCCAACGTCCAATAAGTACCTATTAAAATGGAATTCTAATTCGACGTAGGATATGGAGTATAAATAATTCTGTGCATTTGAAATGCGAAATTAATTACAGGATATTACGGTTTAGATATACGTTGTTGCCGCAGGAGACTAGCTGCGAGTGTGAGTTGCAAGTTGCAGCGCAGGAAATTGAATACTGGAATCATACCCTTTAGGTTTAACGCAGGAAATCCAAGTTAAAACCTTTTACGATGGAACGAAGTTGAGCAATAATTCATTTATGAAAATACAATTTTTTTTAGATTTGTCGATGAAAACGAGCTTTATATTGAAACGTTCGACGAGCGTTCGAATTTAATTGTGGGAAGATATTTCGTTTTCATTTGTTTTGAGCGCAAATACTAATTTAAAAATTTGTTGTCATAACTGTAATAATTTGAATTTTTCTCATGAAATTGCAGGTATTATTAATTAGTATATCAAAATCCAAAATCATTTGAAATGGTTGAATCGCATAGTACGGTCTTGAGTCTGTGTCAGTTTAACTACGAAGTTCATAGAATAACCTATGTAGAACTACGACCGAATATTAAGAAATTTATAAAGGAATAAAAATCTTGTACGCACAACACGTTTTAGAGAGTTAGATTTTTCTGAAAAAACATGCAGTTTAAACTTCTCTTTGTCTTTTTTGTAACCGCAGAGCATTCCCTGGAATTCACTATTTATACAAAGGCGTTCTACATATAATAAATATTAAATATCGATCAAAATAATCATGAAGTTCGTTAAGTGAGAGAATGTTTTGGTTGAAAATGGTTATTTACTTGCTTTCGCAATTTTTTCTTCCAACGAAACTACCCATACAATAATTAAATTAAATTACGCCTAAACGCTATACAACCCACCATACCGAATTTTCAATATTATAATAATATCTATAATATTTCAAACTTATGCTCCGTGTTTAATATCGAACTCTATAAAAAATACACAGGAGTACTTAAAAGTATTGCACTAACCCCCCCCCCCCCCCCCCTTCACAAACAATAACCTCCTGCCACCCCAGAAAAAAATTATTTAGGTTGCCACAAAGAGATTTTTGCTTCGGAACTGTTTAGACATATTTAAATTAAGGAATGAATTTTAAGAAGACCAACAACAAACGAATTTCCACAGCGCTATCATTTATTAACTTTTGTGTAAAAAATATATTTCTAGTTATGACAGATTCGAGATTGAAAACTTTATTTTTGGTTTTATTTGTAGCTTGAAGCTACAGATTCGAAATCTCTCCAAATAATTTTGTTATAACTTTATTTAACTAAATATTCATGTTACTCATTCATAAATAAGAACAAGTACAATTTTACCGTTTGAAGTTCCAAAGTACCATCTTTGTGTGAACCCAGTAGTTGTAGCAGTTGCTCCAACTGCTTCTCGTATTAGTTACGCCACTGGTGAGAACGGTCTATCACAGCCAATTACAACAAACTCTCATCTCGATTTTAATTAAAAAACAGAGTATAGTAATCCTAATAAGCGACATACAACATACAAGTACACGTAATTTATTCTTGATGAACTTTATTCAAAATTTGAAACATTGAAAGAGCGACTAATCAAGCTTCTCTACTATTGATGCAAATTATTAAATAAAATTTATTCAATTGACATAATTATTGTCAAAGGATTTCAAAATTAAATCTATTTCAACTTTAATTATTATGTGAAGTTGATGAATGCGAATAAACAACTAATACGCTTCGATTACTAAATAATAAAGTAACATCAAATGGGCTATTTTCACGAGTAGATATACACTTTCTTTTAAAATCCCAAGTGTCCTAAAGCCGCCTGGAAAGTTGCCAAGATTTTTACGATAATATGTAGAATTATATACTTTTTCATGTGGACGTGGAATTTATAAGACATAATTAATAGTTTTGAAACAACTTTCGTGTGCATCGTACACGAGTAAACTATAGGGCATCGGCTAAAATTTTTTATTATCGGCGAATTTAATAGTTATCCGATTTAACCATCCACAACCTCGCAAATTTTATTTAATTACGGCTTTGAAAAGTTGAATTGATGTAACAGAAGTTTAGTAATTAAAAAAAGATTCAACATTTCAAATTCTGAACAGCATGGCTATTCGTTACAAATTTTCAACCACCATTACACATAAGTATTACATTACAACTATGCGAAGTAGACTGAACTGAACTGAGATTGCTTTATTAGTAGAGTGGTAGAATCTCTTCAAAGTTTCGAGATGTTTTAGTAAAATCAAATTTCTTATAGAACTGGGACACTTTACAAAGAACAATCTCTAGTTTTGAGGAATGGCATAATGCGTCAAAATATGAAAGCGAATGAGACAGTGTGACAGTAAATTTAAGAAAATATATTAGGGTTAAAAAACTCTCTAGTCGGCTTGTTCCCGTATATTATATGGGACTATTATTGTTTTTGGAAGTTTTAGCTCGGGTTTAATCAATAGCGGCTAGGACTTCTAGAAATATTAAGTGTAAACAAATTTTATGGGCTTCCATTTGAGAAGAGTAAGTTGTTAAAATCCCAAATTCCTAAATTCATGGACTGTTAACTACAAATATCCAATTTTAGATACCTACGAAATTTACCCCTTACCCCCAAACTTAAGACATGAAGCAAAAACATTTGGTACGTTTCTGAGTCTTCTTCTAGAATACGACCGATAACCGATAGCTTCCCAGTTTTGTGCTTGAGCTCTTGCGTGAGATATTGTTAGTTATCAGTATTTAATCGTTAAAGAAAATGGATAGCAACCTGGTTATTGTTGGATAATAGAACGTCTTCTGAAGGAAGGCGTTCTAGTTATGGTTTTATTTTGTAATAATTTATAAAAGAGTAAAGCTAGGAAGAGTTTTTTAATTTTTGGATTTATTAGTTTTCCACCCTAAAACTAATTAGCGCACAGGCAGTCAGATTTTCTTTGACCTCCCCCCCCCTCCCTCAACAGCTGGGATATGGAAAGAAAGATAAGTGTCACGTAACAAGGGATACCTATAAACATGGGCTTCTATCAAATTTTTAGCCTAAGGACGTCCTCAAAATAAAATCCGAGTCTGTGTGCTTTGCAATATCATTTTAAATTTTGAAGTGTCCCTAAAATATTAGTTTCTCCGAGTCTCGCATTTTTTTTGAAAAGTCCTGAATATAGGGGTTTGATCTCAATCGACATTAAAAAAAACGTAACTTCAAATACACCAAAAGTTAATTGCTTGATGCTTTCCTGTACATAGTGAAAGCTGTATTAGGTATACTCGTACGTTTCTTTTATCTGAGTGAAATTGGATTTTTTAACTCAAGTTTTTATTTTAAAAATTCACCCGAGCCCCCGAGCGCATTATAGGTACGTATGACTGGATATTAATCACATCATTATTTAATTTTATTAGACTTTTTTCCATAACACACTTTCTTGAACAAATCTAATGTTTTAGATAGAAAATTAACTTCTTGGATAATTATAAAAATAAATGAAAGCTTGTATTTACATGAAAAACAATGTGGAAATCAAAAGAAAGAAAATAATTTTTTGATCAATTATACTAGGCACATAAATTGAAGGATATTAAAAAAACTCCAAATTTTAGAGCTATTTTCAACAAGGAATAACTCGGAGAAAAATGGTCGTATTGATAATTTAAAAAAAGGAAATTGTAACCTGAAGTCTCTAGTTTTCAGATCTGAACAGTAAAATTTTTTAACGTGGGCGGTTTTTACGTAATCATCCGAAAACCAACTAAGAATAATTTTCCAAATTTTTTTTCGTTTTTGAAATGGTCTGTCGACGTCAAAAATTTTTTTTTCATCTTGCGACCATAAAATTTGTTTAGACAATTTAATCAGCTTTAATTTGACCTCTTAATGAGCTCCATACAATTTTTTGCCGCGAAGTAATCGTCGATCAAAGCAAAAAAGGCCATTTTAATTTTGACCATCGATTACTCAAGAACTAATGAATCGTACATTTTTTTTTCGATTTTGTCCAAGGTGTTATGTTTTTAAGCCAAAAATATGGATTGTCGCCAAAAAAAAAACATATTGAAGTCGAAAAAATGCAAAAAAATCGGAAAATTGCTTGTTACGCCGATACTATAAATTTATGCCTTCGGGGCGCTAAGAAAAAAAGTCGCAGAGCTTTGCAACTTTAAAAGCTTTTTAGAGACACTTTGAGGGTAAAAAATTACCGACGATATCCTTTCTTCATCCACTATATCTAAAGTTATACCAAATTTTCCAAATATCGATAAATTCGCAAATTTTCAACTTTTTTTCTGCCCTAGTCATCGCTTTAAAGATTTTTTTTATCAATCGCCACCGATTGCGTCTTATAGAGAATGTCTTGCAGTTTCCAAAAACCCACCTTTATTTTCTATACGATCACTAGTTCCCGAGTAATCGATTGTCAAAATTAAAATAGTCTTTTTAGCTTTGCTCGACGATTACTTCGCGGCAAAATATCGTACGGAACTCATTATATGGTCAAATTAAAGCTGATTAAATTGTCAAAACGAGTTTTATGGTCGCAAAAGTCCACAGACTATTTCAAAGACGAGAAAAAATTTGGAAAATTATTCTTAGTTGGTTTTCGGATTATTACGTAAAAACCGCCCACGTTAAAAAATTTTACTGTTCAGATCTGAAAACTAGACATTTGAGGCTACAATTTTCTTTTTTTAAATTTTCTGTACGACCATTTTTCGCCGAGTTATCCTTTGTTGAAAATCGCCCTAAAATTTGGCTTTATTTTAAAATATCCTTCAATTATTGTGACTAGTGTACTTTAAATTGTACAAAATTTTTGGCTGTGCGAGATGAAAGAGCAGTGCAAATAAGTAATAAAGCCGACCGGTTGGGGATGGCTTGAGAAGAATGGATTTTCGCTCTTTTTTGTTTTTTCGCTTATAACTCGAAAACTACGCACTTTATGAGAAAACTTTGTCTTTATAAAAATAAAGTCCATTAAATTTTCTATAAATGATATTAATTAAGTTTTTTCTTCAAGCAAACGTTTTAGGCGGTAGCGCGCGTTAAATTTGAAAAAAGTTCCAAAATCGGCCAAAGAATTTTTCTATCGCTCATAACTCGAAAACTACGCGCTTTTGGAACAAAGTGTCCTTATACCATAACAAAGTACATTCAATTTCCTACAAATAATACCTCTTAAATTTTTTTGTCAAACAAGCAGTTGAAGTGGTAAGAGGTCGAAGTTAAGGGTGTATCGGACATAGCGTGTCCGGGAGACAAAATGGCGAAATGCAAAACGCTCTGTTTTCAGTTTCTCGCGTATAACTTCAAAAGTTCACACTTTTTGAGAAAAGTGTATTTATGTAAAAGTAAACAAAATAAAATTTCCTATCAACTATATTTAAAAGGTTTTTTCGTCAGACAAACGGTTTAGGCGCTAAAGTGCGTTAAATTTTGACAAACTTTAATTAAAATTTGATAAACAAAAAAAAACTGTTTTTTTTGTTTATCTCTTACACTTCAAAAACTACGCACTTTAGTAAATAGTGTTTTTATACAAAAATAAAGTACATTAAATTTCCTACAAATTATATCTCTTAGATTTTTTCGTCAAACAACCAGTTTAGGTGCTAGAGCGCGTTTAGTGTAGATTTTATATAAATATATTGTAGTTTTAAGACCATTTTGTGCCGCCTTCATAGTGGTCAACTTCTTTGAAGTTTCATCGGGCGGATTTCGCAGAGCGAGCGAGCAAGCGAGAGACGATAATACGCGGAAGTGCTTCATAAGGGTGGACTTTAGCTCTATTTTTTTGGTTTCGGTTTACTCGTTGTTAACCGAATTGTTTTAATTGACGTATTAATTGGTTTCTAGAATTTGCTTTACACATTGGTTTCATAGACCACATTGGTGAGGTCTGGCCAAAACATTTCCCTTTCAAACCCTTTCAAATATAACCATGTGCCAGTATGCCATTGTGGCTAACTTTAAAATTATATTTTGAATTTATGAATGTTAGATCAAAAGACATCTGTTATACTGTGTCTGTGTTTCTACGATAATCGCAAGATGCTAATCCATCTAGACCTTGCAGAACACGCCCCTAATAAGGTAAGCACCTCTGACCTCAATGTTTATTGCATAACATTGAATATTATTCCAAATAACGATTTTAAAGCCAAAAATTGGAAAAGCCAATTTTGTTATTTTCCGCCATATTTCAGAGAGGGTAAAAATTTTGTTTTTAAATTTTATTTAGGCACTAGTTAGGGATCATTTTTATTCATTTTACCAAGCCTCTATGTCTTATGATAAACGAGATCCCTGTAAAACTAAATACGTTTAAAAATGCAACCTGTACATTCTAAAACCTCTAGTAATAAATTACCACCACCTTGTGAATCATTTGGTCATCAAACCTTCGAATAAAAAACTATTAAACCCTTAACATGGCCTTATTTGGAACAGGTGCCTATAGTCAAATTTACGATAAAATCTTTTTGGCAAATTATTGTTCAAACAGCCCAGAAACCTCTCTCTCACTATTGTTCAAACATGCAAGTTTTTTAACTTTTTTTTGACTTTTCAGCCTAGTTCCTTAACGATGACCTCGAACTTCTCAACTTGAAGTTTGAACGAGAAAAAGAATCATTTCTGTCGAAATTAATTTTAATTCAAAACGCGATTCAAAATAACTAGTTTACAAACTCATTTCATATTATTGATTTACGTAGAAGTTGAGTTGATCTTCGAACTAAACTTGAAATTTGAAACAGTTTAAACGTAAAGCAAACTCTAGAAACCCTAATATAGGGAAGCATCGATGGCAAATACGCTAGGGTATTTTATAAATAATGTTGACACAACCCCCCAGGTTCTCCGAATAAAAACAATTCACTTTTTTGAATCGAACAGAACGTTCATTTGTTCATATCGATTTGTTGTTCGTCAATCGGCAAATGTAAATACAAAAGAAATTCAAAACGCACAAACTCAATTTATTTTACCTCCCGTTGAATTTTCTTAGGACGTGTGCCATTTTCAATTTCTGCCATTTAAACTTGAAAACGTTTGATGTTTCAGTTGAAATTAATTCAATTTAAAATTGTAAAGCTCGAATAAAACGTACAAATTAAATTAGTTCCAGTGCTTTTTCCATTTTCACGGAAAGTCCTATAATATGCAAAACTAAATTCAAGTCCATCGACGACGTGTTTCATTCGAACTAATGTAGTTTAAAATTATACGTTTTGAATTTTAAAGCGTCGTTGGATTTTTTTTTGAAAAGGATGTCTTAATTTCTTGTGTAATACAGTCTACTCTTACGGATTATAGTATTTCTTGTGATGTTGAACTTATTAGTGGTTTTAGCAAAGCAGCCTCCATGAAACGAACGTGATTTGTCGTTTTAACCCTCATAACCTTAGCAGAAGCAAGAAAAGTTACAATCCTGTTTTTCTCACTTTAACTTTCTCTTTTTGTGTAGAAGTGTAGGTACTTGTTTGTTTAGTAATTTACTACATTCTCTTGTAAGTTACAACCTGAGCATAGGTTTTGGAGTAGGTACAGAAACTGAATTTTGTGTTTAAAAATATTTAGTAGCAACAAAACTTATTGAAATTAAGATTGTAACGTATTAGATGCAGGGTGTTCTCTGAGGAAACCGACAAATTTACACCGTGTGTTCTAATAGAGATGATTCTGAACAAATGCACTTTAGGCCATCAATTCCTTTCAGTTTTGGAAATTCGACCAAAGCAAAACCACAACCTACACGCGTGTAGGTACGCTGCGCGTTCTTCTGACATAGGTACTCCATTAGACTTTTTTGTGTGGTGTTTCCTTTTAAATCCCGTGTTTACAAAAAAGATTAGCTAGGAACGCGAGAGTATTTGAGTAAGTTTTCTATCAAATGAACTTGCAGATTGCAGTTATTAAATGACAACAAAGTATGACTCAAAGACTAGAGGCATTTTTAGAAAATAGAGGCGAACAATTCCAGATTAATTTTTGAAATTAGTTATGTTGTCTCTTTTTTTATATATAATTTTTAAATAAATAATTTGCATTAAGTAATTGATGTATTTTTCCTTTGTCGATATTTCAAAAACGAAGAGGAATTGACAGTGACGGCGCCAGGGTTTTTTAAATGGGTGGGCAGGTTATTTTCGTGATGGGCACATACATTTTTTGATAAATGGGGGGTTGCAAGTAGAATTGGACAATTTTGCATTTCTTGCGTTAGAAATAAAATGAAATAGCGCCGCATGCAAAAATTTTTGGTTATTCAAGGTCAAACGGCTTAAAAACGAAGTTCCGGAATTTTAATAACCATTGATAGTGTCTCCAAAGAAGATGTTTCACAAAAACAAAGGATGAAAATTAAGAATTCAATTACTATACTCTTTTAAATAAAGAAACAATTTTGTGAAAAATTACGGGGATCCTTTTACCTAAGGCCCTAGGCCAAATCCAGGTCTGATAGGACCCAATTCAAATACTTAATTATTTTACACAGTTTGATTTTGATTTTAATATTTTCCTAAAGGTTGGCGTTTACGGGACAGAAGATTTCTATCGCTTACTACCTCGCACTCATGGTGCATTATAGACAGTACAAGCCGATCTGTTTGGCTGGAGATCTCCCAAACTAAAAAAAAATTTCTGATTTATTTTTACTTTTAAAATCTACGAAGACCAATTTGGGCCCGGAAATAAATTTCAAGTCAATCGATCAATTATTTTTAAAAATACTGCGGTTTGAAAATCATCTAAAAATTGTTGCGTAAATTTTCTTAACATTTGATTTTTTTCTGAAGCGATTTCATAGTAGATGATTATAAAAATTATTTTAAGCACCACAAATAGTCATTGTCTTTCAAACAAAACAATAAAAATCAGAAAATTCCTTTTAGTTTGGGAGATCTCCAACCAAACAAATCGGCTTGTACCGTCTATAATGCACCATGAGTGTGAGGTAGTAAGCGATAGTTATCTTCTGTCCCGTAAACGCCAACCTTAAGCCATTTTTTTCGGGAATGGGGACAAGATGCAGAAAAGTACTTAAAGTGTAAATTATTTCGCATTTTTTAAACCTTTGAAAACTGGTAACTGGTAGCTGGTGCAATATTTGGGTGGGCACTCGAGTGGGCACCGCAACTTAAAGGTTGGGCACGTGCCCACCCAGGCCCCCCTGTCGCCGTTACTGGGAATTGACGTAATGTGTATATGAACTTTTTGCTCAGAATCACCGCTATATGTAGAGCAGAAGATTTAGGTTTGTCGGCTACCTCAGGGAACATCCTGTATGTATTATTTATAAATCTTAATTCTGAAATCCATCAGAAACTTCTTTTAATCTCATTCTCAAGTTCGTACTTTTTGATAATAAAACACGTTTTACGTGAACGAAAAATGACCTAAAATGCAGAAAAAACATTTCTCAAATTAAACAGGTTAGATGTGCCTTTTTTAATAATTTATAACACTTTTTGAAGGGTAGTTATAGTAGGTACTTCCAATTGCATTAATATAAAAAGTGAAAAACTCGACTTCCACTCACTTAATATGATGAATGGTTTTATTAGTTATTATAGTATATAGGACCACGGTAACTCCCGAAGTAATTGGATTTACAATAAAGCTTCTTTAATCTCCGTAGACCGTAGATAGAGTAGATTTGAACAGTACGAGAGTCTTTTAAATTTTGCCCTTACTCTTTGTGTGTAAAAGAATATTTTTGCTTTGAACTTTGATCCTTTATTAAAAGTGTGGTAGGTACGTTAATAATCTTCTTCTTTGCTTTATACGAAAATTAAAATCAAAATTAAAATATAAGAAAAGTAATCATCTCGATTAATTACAAAATTTATCTCTTTTTAAATTTCTAATTCACATTTTTTTAATTTAAAAAGGTAATTTAACTTTCAACTGCATAATTAAAATTTTATCGTAATATGTCCACTAATTTTTCTTTCATGTTCATACTGGATAATGAAATATTTTCTCATCAAATTTACCATATATAGTACATTTGTGCCAATTGCGCAATGGCTGCACCCAGACAATTTATGGGAAGTTTAACATTGATTAGGAACGGTTATCGCTTCACTTTACATAATGACTCCTTAGGATAGGTTTGAGTTGTCCGACAAAGTGTTGAAAACTACTTATTTGAAATTTGACCAAAGAGTTCTATAGAACGCCCACCCTCACGCGCTCAAGATAAAATCCAATTAACGAAGAGCAAAAGCAGAAAATACCTACACAATGTCCGTAAATAGAGACCATGAGTGGCGCTCTCAATTTATTTATTTCCCATTTTTTGTGGAGATGTCCTTTTTGACTTTCTATTTTCTGTTTAACCCACTAAAATAAGGTCAATTGAGGGGAACAATCCAGTAGTTTTGAAAATTGGTATTGTTGGAACCTACAGTACAGCATACTAAAGGTTCCAGAGGGTGGGAACGAGCGGGGTGGAAGGAGAGCTGTTTCAAGACTTTTCCTCATTTTTTTTGTTTATATCTCCGTCGTATCAACTCTATGGAAAATTTATTTCAATACAAAATTAAAGTAGACAAAATACTACAAAAAAGGTTCAATCCATTTTTCTCATGCTGCCATTTGTTTGTCTAATTTGACTGGACTAGTTTTGATAAAACGCTTTTTTACGAATATTATTGGCGGTACGCTATTCCTGCCAGTCAAATGCTGTATGGTGTCTGCTATATTCAAATTCTTGGCAACTCGTTTGTTATGCTTGTGATGGCCCACGTTTCTTTTTTTATTTTTGCTGTAATAATATTTTGGTTTGCAAATTTTTAAATATTTAGGGTTAATTAGTTAGATAGATCTAATACGTTGTAAATGAACCCCAACATACACACATAAGTGAAAAAACTTTTAAATGAGAAAATTTGTTTTCCACCGAGTGCCTCGGGAATCGAACCCAAGACTTTGCTATTTCCGGTAGCACGCCTATACCCAATACACTACGGAGGTCAACATACTTTAACATGCAATCCGGCATTGTTTAAATGCGTCGAGAAAGCGAAATATATATATAAATCAAATTAGTATGCATACAACAATCATACGTGAATAAATTACAAATTTTTAAATATTTAGGGTTAATTAGTTAGATAGATCTAATATGTTGTAAATGAACCCCAACATACACACATAAGTGAAAAAACTTTTAAATGAGAAAATTTGTTTTCCACCGAGTGCCTCGGGAATCGAACCCAAGACTTTGCTATTTCCGGTAGCACGCCTATATTCAATACACTACGGAGGTCAACATACTTTTTTGCACGATAGAACGATATCACTTAGTTACCGCGTTTGTTGCCAGATCAGTAAGATTGTTTTACTGGTTGCTGAGATAAACAAAGCAGTAAGTAATTTACTTACCGTTGTAGAACAGTAAGTAAAAAATATAAAAATACTCATTTAAAAACGATATAATTCACAAAACATTAAAAATAACAATAAACTGCAATGAAATTATTTTACATTGAAATTGAACGTACAATTATTACAACTACCGAATGTAATTACACTGCTTTGTGCAGTACTTGAGTTTAAAGAAACTGTTGCCGAGTTCAACATTTGCTTAATCTCGCTATCTTTTTCTGCATGTAAAACTTCTCCGCTACTTGGAGTTAAAGACACTGTTGCTGAATTCAACATTTTTTGCCTCACCTCGCTGCCTTGTTCTGCATCTAAAATTTTTGCAGTAAAGTCAAGTTTATTTTCAAGGGAGTCTTCAACATAACTCTCTGCTACCGTGGAAGATCGCCATCCACCATGCCTCTTTAGTCCTAATACGTCTACTCCTTTGTTAGCTAAAAAGGTCGCCGAAGTGCGCCTAAAGGAATGGCCAGTGTAAGTATTGGAGTGTTCTAAATTTAGAAAATTTGCAATTTTTGACGGCCAACCTCCAATAGTCCCTTTGCCTACTACTTGATTACTACACTTCCCCTTATAATATTTCAAAAATAAGTGCTGACTCTTTGCATTTTGTGGGCGTAGCCTGAAGTATTTTCTACATATTCCCAGGTAGTTAATATCATTATCTTTGTCAATCACCGTGAATGTTCGCTGGATGTTGGTTTTAGTGATGGGAATTCTCACAATAAAAAATGATTCTCGATCTTCTATGTCCTGCACACACATATTATACAGTTCTTCCCTCCTACACGCGCCTGATATACCTAATATCATTCCCACCTAAAAAATGTAAACAAAAATTCTTATCTTATAAATTACAATAATGTAGAAATACCTTAAGAATTAAAAATTCTTCATCCGACGCTTCTTTCAAAAACTTCGTCATACCTTCTTTAGTGAAAATGTCAGATTTCTTTGGCTTGTGCCTAACATTTTTTCTTTTAAGGAATGCTATCAAGGTTGTAAACTTGGATATATCAATTCCATCATTTAGAAAAATTGTACATTTCAGCATGGAATATTCAGCCCAAAGACTTCCAGGTGACTTCAATTTCTCGTTTCGCCGAACAAAATAAGCCAACAAAACTTTTTCATTAATTTCAAAAACTTTTCCCTCACACCAGCTTTTAAAGATTTTATATACATTCTGATAACGAATTCTTGACTTTTCAGGAATTATGGAAGAACAACCAATGTTCCAAGCTTGTTCTATTTCTCTTTCTACACTGTGTAAATCACTCATTTTTATGCAGAAAAATTTAAAAAAATTTTACTTCAAAAAACGGAAGCAATTGTTAGTAAATAACACCACAGGTAACTAGAATAACACTATGGCAACGCCTTGAAATATTATTTCTATAAGCCATCTAAAAAATTATTAAATTAAAACGTCATTTTTGACATTTTTAAAGATAATTTATTAAAATTAAAAAAGAAAATTCTATCGTGCAAAAAACGTTATAAGTATCACGAACGTTAAGGGTTTACTGGTCTCAGACAAAATTGGGGACTTCGCTTTGCTCAGTCCCCAAACATTTGTCTTCGACCAGTAAACTGCCCTTACCGTTCTTGATACTTAGTATACTATAACATGCAATCCGGCATTGTTTAAATGCGTCGAGAAAGCGAAATATATATATAAATCAAATTAGTATGCATACAACAATCATACGTGAATAAATTACAAATTTTTAAATATTTAGGGTTAATTAGTTAGATAGATCTAATACGTTGTAAATGAACCCCAACATACACACATAAGTGAAAAAACTTTTAAATGAGAAAATTTGTTTTCCACCGAGTGCCTCGGGAATCGAACCCAAGACTTTGCTATTTCCGGTAGCACGCCTATATTCAATACACTACGGAGGTCAACATACTTTAACATGCAATCCGGCATTGTTTAAATGCGTCGAGAAAGCGAAATATATATATAAATCAAATTAGTATGCATACAACAATCATACGTGAATAAATTACAAATTTTTAAATATTTAGGGTTAATTAGTTAGATAGATCTAATACGTTGTAAATGAACCCCAACATACACACATAAGTGAAAAAACTTTTAAATGAGAAAATTTGTTTTCCACCGAGTGCCTCGGGAATCGAACCCAAGACTTTGCTATTTCCGGTAGCACGCCTATATTCAATACACTACGGAGGTCAACATACTTTAACATGCAATCCGGCATTGTTTAAATGCGTCGAGAAAGCAAAATATATATATAAATCAAATTAGTATGCATACAACAATCTAACATTAGTTAGATAGATCTAATACGTTGTAAATGAACCGTATTGTATTGTATAACCGTAAAATCCGTAGTGTATTGGGTATAGGCGTGCTACCGGAAATAGCAAAGTCTTGGGTTCGATTCCCGAGGCACTCGGTGGAAAACAAATTTTCTCATTTAAAAGTTTTTTCTCTTATGTGTGTATGTTGGGGTTCATTTACAACGTATTAGATCTATTTTGGTTTGCCGTACCTAATTCTGAAACCTTGCTATAAAGGAAAAGTAATAGTAAAAAATGCAGTGATCGGGCGTCTCCGTAACATGATTTCCTATTCACCCTCGATATTAAGGTGGCGATACCCTAGAGTGAAAAGTCCCTTGCTCGTTTTGAAAAGTAAGCAACTTTAAGAGTAACGACGACTGTTATCAAATAGCTACATTAAAATCTACATAGTTAGGAGAATTTATTCCCAATTTCAGAAGGCCCCTTATAATAGAAATCAAAAATTCATTAGCGTTTTACTGGAGCGGTTGGTTTTCGTTCATTATGTTAATTATTCTTCAAAACTAAGTTTTAAAGTGAAGATAAATATATATGTAGTACGATATGTAGGTATATCTCAGAATTTTCATTTCATATGTAAAAATGGGCCAAAAGTGCGTAACTGAAAGCAAACAATTATCCTGAATTTCAGCAAAGCATATCTAGTAAGAGAAATCCTAAGCTTATGGGTCTCATGCGTCTTCTTTTAAACGTAGTACACCGGTGAGATTCAGATGTCGCTCCTCATTTTAGCACAATTTTTCGTATACCTACGTAAAGTAACAAAGAGAAGGACAAAAATATATAAAATGTTTGTCTATTCTAAGCAATCTTAGGTAGCTGGAAAGACGATTTTTACAATACTATTTACCGCTAAGGGGCAAGGTTGCTTTTCTATTGTTATTTTATGGTTATATTGTCACGAAAGTTTTTGTTGATAGGAAGTTCAAAATCTTTGGTCTTTGTAATAACATTGCTACACAGTTTTGATGAACTAATAATTATCGGCGATTTAATAAAGTGGCCCAATTAAACAATAAGAAAATGAATTTGGTTTTTTAAGCTTTGAATCTTTTGATTTTTCATTTAATTACCTAATCGGTTATTTAAACAATCAGAACCCAATGTATAATGCTTTAATTAAAATAAAATTTTTACTGTAGATAAGGAAAGAAAAAACATGACAAAAGAAACTTGCATTTACAGTAAAACTACCTGGCTAAATTTACTGGGTCGTAAAAATATTATTATGTTCAACTGTTACAAAGGATTAAAATACCATTCGGATAGACCTTCCATTTAAACCATTTAAACTCAAGTTTGGACATACTAAAATAAATGTTTCATCTTCTCACTCTCTCGAAAGTGCCACATAATGAGCAGCGACATCTGGAGCTCAATTGTGTTACTACACTTTAAAATGTCTTAAAATTTTACATTGGTTACTTTTTCTGATAATTGTATGTTCTTTGCTTTCAGTAAGCCTTATCTCTATTAAATATCAACATTTCAGCAACAAAATTGAGCTTACATTGTACTCGTAGCTACTTTATTTTTTGTCTACATAATTTTTTTGTAACTTCAATAAGTTTTGTTGCTCAAGCGCTCCAGTAAAGCACTATTTGCAACATTTATTACATGGTCAAAGTCGCCACCTTAATGTAACAGTGTACATTGTACAAAAGATGTACAGTGTACAGTCAGTCATCGTTCATCGTTGGTATATCGTGCAAGAATGTCTAGCATCAATCTCCGTTATTTAACGCCCATTACCCAAAACGAAATTCAAGTAAAATGAGGTTCTTCATACGATTTTCACATTCTTCAAAACTAAACGATTTTGAAAGGGTTTACTCTAGAGTGACACGGGCTTAAAAATCAGCTCTCACGCTAATCTTTGCCTTCATTAATAAGTTGAAGTTGTAAAATGGGAAAAGACCTAAGCGAATCGCAATGATAATGAAGGCTAAAAGGTTTAATTACATAGTCCCATAAAACAACCGAATAAAGCAATAAAATGAGTACTAATTTTGGAAAACTTTATTATTTAAAATTTTCTCTAAGGGGAAAAGTCTAAACTGGAAAAGTGGCTCAAACTAGAAAGACGATAATGAGTATTGCAAAACTAATTATTGCTATAATTTTTGAAATAATCAGACTATATAGGGAGTCTCACAAACGTTCAAAAACTTCACCAGTTCATGGGAGGTGATCTGATGATTACCGAAAATTTTAATATAATGGAATATTAGAATAGATAGTATAAAATCATCAATGGGAATGATAAGAATGAACTATTTTAAAATTCGAACGGCGACTTCGACTAGCGACAAAGTTACAAAAATTTCATTCCATAACATTTATAACTTCCTACATAAAACATTCAGTGCGAGATAAATAAACAATTTTATTCGCCACATTAAAGCTTTCTTTGAATATTATAGTTTTCAAATGCATCTTTTATGGCTTGCGCTCTTTGTTTTTTAAACGGGAAATGTCTTCTAAATTAATGAAAACGGGGTTAAGTTAACAACGGTGTAAAAGAGTATTTAAACGTTTATATTTTTCTCTCGTTTAATTTTATTTAAAGTAGAGATCAAAAAATTACGATATATTTTTTACGTAAAATTCAAAATCTAGAGACTGTAGTGATGAGTACTGGTACTATCTACATTGAGACATAAATTCGTGTTTCGACACTGAGACCTCGGGTATTATCAATTATTATAATAACAGAGAGAGAATAGGTATTGCGCCCGCAAAACGAAATTTTGATTTAAAAGGTCATGGCTTGATGCTTAAAGTGATATGATCATCACTTCGAGCTAGACTTTACTAGTCCCTTATGTGGTGGTATTAAAATGCTACTACATACCTACGTGGCGAGCGGTGTAGCTGGCCACAGACGGAGACTTAGGAGCGCCGTTCAAGTACGCCGCATTCAGGACCGCGCGATTGGAACGGCACATGCCAGGAGCGCCTTTCCCCACTAACGCAAAAATTTTTATTAAGTTAAAAACTAACAGTTTGGAGTCTGACATTAAAACGCGTTTGTTAGTGGGGTAGAAGTGGCCGACTTCCGATACATTTGGCGTGGCGTGTGGCATTTTAGAAATACTAAAACTTTTTGCGTAGCGTCTGTAAATTTTAGTAAGATTGTGATGTCTTTAATGTTAGAAAAAAATTTTTTAAAGCGATCATATGTAGTATCATGTATGCATATGCCTCCCAGCTTATACAAAAAAAGAAAAAAACGTTCTTCTTGGTCAAAGAATTGGTTAGAAGAAAGGGCAAGATATAGCCATATAGATACCACTTCTGACGGAGCTTCGAGAAAACAATCCTTCCGATTTTCGCAATTATTTGATAATGGATTGTACATTTGTACAACATTCAATGTACTTAAACCCCATTTAAGTAAAGAGGATACCATAAAGAGAAATGCAATTCCATCGCAGCAGATGAACGACTCATGGCGACTTTAAGATTTTTGGCTACAGGGAGGTCATACGAAAATCTTCAATTTTCCACAGCAATTTCTCCTCAAGCCTTGGGATATATTATTCCAGAGACTTATATTCGAAAAACTAAAAACAAAATACTTATTGTTTAATTTGTAATAAGTAAACATAATTCACCACGTTCTAGGAGTTTCGTACCTTTGTGAGCAAGGGCACGCAAGAACGTGGCATTTACCACCTGATAAAGTGCCGCTCCGAATCTATAATCCTTCATACAACACAAACCAACACTTTTGCGCGAGATTTTAGAATGGCACACATCAATCCTGCACGCTGAAGTGCTCGTCTGGGGCCAGCTTAAAGCTAAGGCACTTCGTATCCCTAGAAAAGTGTATGCCGAATCACGGAAAAGTTGTTCCATTATTTGCCGAAATTCTTTCCTGCGTTAGAGCAGCTCGCGCTAAATTGTCTAGATCATGTTCCGAGACAACGCCCATTAGGAGGGACTATTTTTAAATCGAATTTTGCTCGAATGTCAGAAATTGCACTTAAAAATCCAAATAGTGGCTTGACCAAAGTAATGCCTAAAATTAATTTTACACTTGAAATCAGGAAAAAGGATAGTTACAACCGTGGACGGCAAAATGGAGTAGTACAGACGTAAAATTCGATCTACATTGACATCTTGGACGAAGAGGATCCAGCAAATGCAAAATGTCACTAACTTTGTTTTTTGTTGTGTTATAATGAAAGAATAAATTTAGGAAACAGAACACTTGAATTCGAATACTTTTAAACCGCAATCGATACGATGACGTCAAATAGCAAGAGATATTGTCCCTGCTAATGAACTATGTTTCGGAACATAATCTACTGCATTCAGACGCTTGAATATTTAGCGCGAGTTGTCCTAGAGAGTGTCCAGCGTAATAATGACAAATCGTGGGATATTGTCTTTCGGGATTCGGCATACATTTTCCTAGGGACGTGTCGTGCTATTAAAATACCATCATTAATTTAACAAAATATAAATTAGCTGATGTAACAAAGTCTCCAAGCAACAAAACAGCCAAAGAGCTGTAAAACACAAACAAAAAATTTATTTTTATAGTGAAAGGAATATTTTGCAAAATGTGCTATTGCAGCAATTATCAAAGCGATGGCCAAGGAAGGACTGACTATCTACCCCCCCCCCCCGTTTGCAGGCATCAGGCAAACTTCCATTGTTATATACCTTAAAGGAAAGAGTTACTGTCTCTACCAATTTAGTGCGATTAGGTGTTCGCAGTTCGATTTAGGTGTTCTGTTGTAATGTGTATAGCAGTGTAAGTTCCCCCAAAACTTTCTTTAGGGTAACAGCCTCATAGCTATATCGAAAAGACCCTATCTCAAAATCGTACATATCTACTATTAGGCGTCCTTTACATCCTGCATGTTAAAGCTACGAGAAAAATTCATCTTTTCTATACATTATTAGGAAACGACAATGAGACAGTTTACCCTGAGTAACCTCAGAGAATAAGAAAAAAATCATCTTTTGTAGCTAAAAAGTAGTAAACAAAATATGGTGGTACTCGGGTATTACCACCATCACCATCAGAATGTGTAGCATTTCTTTAAGACCAAAAATCCGCCACTTGATACGCCTATCGTACCTGAAATTAAGTCAATACGGTTTCCCAAAAATAAAATATTTCACGTTTTGTACGTAAAAAGTACCCGGGTACCACCGTCAGCCACATAGGGGCTAGATATTTAAAATCAAGTCAATAAGTTGTAATAGTAACGGACTGTAGATTAAGTAACTGTAGTTTACTGTCATACTTATTTAACGTTTCCCTAGTTTAACGCCCTGTACAATATATTGAATTTGTAATTATAGGTTAAAAGACTTTTCAGAAGAAGCAAAACTTACAAGTATAGTTAGGTCCAACCGCAGACACACTGTATATAGGTAATAAAATAATGTAGGCGCGCTTTAGCGCCGAAACGGTTTGTTTTAGAAGAAAAATCTAAAAGAAATAATTTTTAGGAAATTGAATGTAAGTACTTTATTTTTGCACAGAAGCACTTTTCCATAGTATTTCCTGACATACATCTTAAATTCCAATAATTTTCTAAAATTATCCGATTATCCCTTATCCCCTAATATATTTTCGATTTTCATTTTGCAGTATAACATAATTTAACATTTTCCACAAGTTTTCTTCCTAATGTACTAAATTGGTAATTACGAGTATGTTACCCACAACTACTAAATTATGCACTTAACATTGTTCGTTACTTGTTATAACAACTTTACCGTCTTCAAATATTAAACCCGTAACTAAAACTACCCTAACGTATAAAGACTCGGCCATACTATTAACAAATTAATGTTTCTTAATTAGTAGCTAAAAACGTGTAAATTTAACACTCAGACAAGCACTGTTTGAATAATACTTTATTAGCAGCAGCGTCCTTTAGGACCCTTTAGTTTTTAGTTAAACACAAAAGTTTTGTGTACGATATTGATAGTAGGTTAGTTCAAAGTGAGTTTGAAGCTTTTTGAAAGTACAGATAGTTATGTACTTAGTTGATGTAGGTACCAACTTTGAAATTCGCCACACTATTTTAAAATTTAATCTTTTAATTTCGAAAGTTAAATCAACTTAATCGAGTTCTCCTTAATAAAAGACATTTTCGTGTTCAAACTGAAGTTGAAAAACGGATTACGCAATTAAAGCTTTGTCTCCGTTATACTGTTATACAATATCCAATAATTCCGTCGATTAAACTCGGTTTAGTAATATCATTCTCAGTGGATTACATATTGAATAAATTACATAACAGATTTGAAGGATTTTTAAAAAGAATTTCGATATCGTGCCGGGCCACTGTATCTCTGGCTCGTAGATAATAAGTAGGGACACAGTCGGCCGACTCGGGGGTTACAAAAAGATCATTATCGATGGCCATTCATCAAAAGAATCGCCTGTAGCTCCGTACACAACATTAAGTACAATTCATCAAACGAATCGCCGAGTCGTCTGTTTTCCATTTCAAATGGTAAGTTGGTAAGCATCGGATAACTAACATTTTTGTGGGAATACAAAGTCAGTATCGTCGTTTATAAATAGTCCAGTCAAATTAGACAAAAAATCGTGGAAAGTTCGGAAAAATTCGCATAGAGCTGAAACTTGATGTAGACATTAAATACACTATTACAAATAAAGTGTCAAAAGTCCGCATCGATCCGACTTGTGCTAAAAATTTTATTCAAATACAAAGGTCGAAAAATCGGTTTTTGTCAATATTAATCCAGCCAAATTAAATAAATGGATCGCACTTGAGGGGAAAACATCCAGGAGTTTTGAAAATTGGTGTACTTGTTTATTAGAACCGGCAGTACAACATACTAAAAGTCCCGGAGAGTGGGAGGGGGGCAAGAGCGGGGAGAAGGAGCTGTTTAAAATCGACCTTTTCTATTTCTTGCAAATAACTCGCCTGCCGCCTCCTATAGATCGCAGGTTAATGAATGTTGTTATAAAAGTTATAGAAAATATAAGAGAAGGGGTTACAGTGAATTTGTTTACGAGATGACGCTTTGGAAAAATTCGTATAGAGCTGAAAATTGGAGTAGATCTTAAATACACTATTAAAAATGAAATGTCAAAAGTCCCCATCGATCCGACTTGTGCTAAAATTTTATTCAAATACAAAGGTCGAAAAATCGGTTTTTGTCAATATTAATCCAGCCAAATTAAATAAATGGATCGCACTTGAGGGGAAAACATCCAGGAGTTTTGAAAATTGGTGTACTTGTTTATTAGAACCGGCAGTACAACATACTAAAAGTCCCGGAGAGTGGGAGGGGGGCAAGAGCGGGGAGAAGGAGCTGTTTAAAATCGACCTTTTCTATTTCTTGCAAATAACTCGCCTGCCGCCTCCTATAGATCGCAGGTTAATGAATGTTGTTATAAAAGTTATAGAAAATATAAGAGAAGGGGTTACAGTGAATTTGTTTACGAGATGACGCTTTGGAAAAATTCGCATAGAGCTGAAAATTGGAGTAGATCTTAAATACACTATTAAAAATGAAATGTCAAAAGTCCCCATCGATCCCACTTGTGCTAAAAATTTTATTCAAAGCAAAGGTCGAAAAATCGGTTTTTTGCAAATATATCTTTTAATATAAGTCCAATCAAATTAGACAAACGGATGGCATTTGAGGAAAAATCATTCAGGAGTTTTGCAAATTGGTATGGTTGTTCGTCATAACTTGCAGTACAACATACTAAAAGTCCCGGAGGGTGGGGTGCAAGAGGGGCGAGGGGGAGCTGTTTAAAAGCGACTTTTTATATTTTGTGCAAATAACTCGCCTTCTACAGATCCTACGTTAACTACTCCTGGATAATCCGGTACTAGATGAGATAAAAAAAGATGTAATTAGAGAAGTCAGAAAACAAAAGTCGTATTGGGTTTCGTCTTCACCTATTGTAAAGAAATTAAAAATTTTTTTTCGAAATTGTAACACTTATGAGATTGCTATTGAACTTCAAAAGCTTCTTATTCTCAACTTGGAAGTACTATAAAGATTTCCTATATTACGTCTAATAGAAAAAGGACGTAGCTAAAGATATTTTAAAACAAAAATGTCTTCATTCAAAACAAATTGTCTTCCCCTTTCGTGAAGTGGTTAAAGAAAACTTTTTTTCGAAATTGTATCATTTGTGAGAGTGCTATTGAACTTCAAAAGCTTTTTATTCACAACTTGGAGGTACTATAAAGATTTACTTATCAAATCTCGTAGAATAAAGATTTAGTTAAAGATTTTTTAAACCAAAATCTTTATCACATTTCCAAGTTGTGTATAAGAAGCTTTTGAAGTTTAATAGCACCCTCACAAGTGTTACAATTTCAAAAAAATGTTTTCTTTAACCTCTTCACAAAAGGGGAAGACAAAACGCAATACGATTTTTGTTTTCAAACTTCTTTAATTACATCTATATTCTACCTCATCTAGTGCCGGATTATCCAGAAGTGGTTAACTTTGGTGGCTAATTCCTTTCGTAAAACTTACGCGTCTTACTCCGCAGTTTATACAGCGCCATCTCGTAAGCAAATTCACTGTAACCCCTTCTCCGCGCTATATCACCTCAAAAAGGGTCAAACGTATGGCAAAAATGCATATGACCAATCTTGTAGCTGATAATGTTTTCAATAACTTTTATAAGAAGTTTCATAAACAAAAGATCTGTAGAAGGCGAATTATTTGCACGAAATAGAAAAGGTTTTAAATTTAAACACCTCCCCCCTCTCCCCTCTTGCACCCCACCGTCCGGGACTTTTAGTATGTTGTACTGCAGGTTATAACGAATATCTATACCAATTTTAAAAACTCCTGGATGGTTTTTCCTCAAATGCCATCCACTTATCTAATTTGATCGGACTAATATTGAGAGATATGTGCGAAAAACCGACTTTTCGACCTTTGACTTTGAATAAAATTTTTAGCAGAAGTGGGATCGATGGGGACTTTTGATATTTTAATTATAAAGAGGTCTTTAAGATCTGTGCCAATTTTCAGCTCTATGCGAGTTTTTCCGAAGTTGAATGTCTAGTTTGACTGGACATTAGTTAATGTGTGGACTAGTTTACTAGGACACATAGTGATTGGCCCATTTTTTATTGACGGTAAGCTGATTAAACAGCGTTATCTGCAAGTAGTGCAAGAAGAAGTGGGACCCACAATCGCGGATATATTCCCAGAGGGAAAAAATATGGTTCCAGCATGATGGATATCCAGCACATAATGCCACAATAATTGTACAAAACTTTTTAAACGATACATTTTCGGAACACTGGATATACCTTGGCCAGCTCGGTCACCTGAACTAGACCCGTGCGATTTCTTCCTCTGGGGTTACTTAAGAAACAAACTTCATAACAATGAACACTCTTTTGAAAATTTACCGGCCTCCATCCTACATGGAAGCCATAGTCGCAAATTGCGAACGAATTCCTCAATATTGCTCTGCTATTTATACAAAAAACAATTTCACAGTGTATATGTACATTATGTACAATTATTACTTGAGTTAGTAAAAAATTTTGATTTAGCTTTCAATAGTAGGTGCCTAGGTTAGGAATATATCAATACACTTCGTACGTGCAATTGCTAATAACTAGTAACCTACGTTCGTTTTAATCGTAGTTAATTGCTTGATTAGGTACATAAAAAATGTCGATTATTAAATTTCATTACGCTAATGACCCTGTACAAGTCGAAAACAAATTTAGCAAATTGATCAGATGATCAGGTTTTATTCCTAGACTCGATCAATTTAAATATTTTTTCGTAACCTGATGGGTATAACGTAACCGATATCAAAAGTTAATTTCGGTTTAGAGTGATGTAAGAAAAATGCGGACGTCTTAAAAAGTAAAAAGCATTATTTATCCGGGAAAATGTAAATTTTATGCAAGAAGTGCATATTAAACAGACACAATTATTTTACAAAATTTGAATTATGAACAGCGTTTTGTTTGTAGTTTTGTTTTGTTTCAGATGAAAACGGAAAAACTTTAGGTACCATAAGTGAGAAAGCAATACCGTTGAAAGAGTACATAAAAGCATGCGACCATAGAAGAAAATTTCCAGTCCTCTATAAGCTCGAATTTCAAGTAAGTTAATTTTTCTTAAATAATTATTTTAAGGGCCACACGAAAAAGAAATATAAAATTTTGCCTCTGTATCAAGCGACCAAAACTCGTGTAAATCGAGAAAGCTTTGGGATTAATGGCGTGCACTTTAAAATAAAATTTGTAGCCATCTTCATTTTTAAGAACCTTGATCGTCTGATATTACCACCGCACGAGCAATTTAGAATAAAAAGGATACAAAACACGTTACTCATACACGAAATTTTCGCAACTATACACATCGGGAGGAAATAAAAAAGCACCTAACTTTATTTGTTTTTCTTTTCTCTCCGAGTCTTCCTCGTATTTTACAATTTGTCAAGAAACATAAAAAGTATTAGAATTTACATTACTTTCTAGTTTAAGCTTATATTGCACACCGTAAGCCCTGTTCCTACTAACCAATAACGCAATAACGTTGCTACGGCGTATAACAATATTATTTTAGCCGGCACGCTCTGGTTGTTTTTCTCATTTTCCTTTTAATGGACATAGTTTTATGAAATTTTTTGTTTGGCGGTTCAAAGCTTTTAGCGTCTTTTAGCTTTACAGGTTGATAAACTCTTAAATTATATTTTAAAAGCTTTTATTGTTTTTTGTTTTGTCAAATACATTGTGTTGGCGCGAGGGTATTAAAAGGAAAGGAATTCTATACAAAGAGACTTGAGATAATTTCCTAAACTTTAGTTACATTAATAGGTACCTACATAGTAAGAATGAAGATAATATAAAGTATTGTAATAATATTCCGTATTATAAGAGTTGGATTAAATGTTATACTTTCAGGGCATTTCCGTAGATAATAATAATAAATGGACTTTATTTATTCTGGCGAAGTTCAGCCACGTTAATTATTACACAGGGTTCAGGGGCTAAAGGACGATTATACGTGCATATTTTAAAACTACTTTGCATTGTATATGGTGTACATGTCTTGGTACATAAGCGCGATGTCTTAAATAGCCAGTGTGTAATTAATAATAATCAAAAATAAAAGTTTTCTTATTTGCATTAACGGCTGCTATTACTTTTTAATTATTTTTTAGAGATGTTTTCAGCAAATTTAGTCGATTGTTACGGTTTGGAAAATGGAAAACCATAATACGAGACATGCACAACAACTGCAGTATCTTTTTGTCTACAAAAAATGTCAATACGGTTTGGTTCTATAAAAAGGAACACATTGCCACCGAATTGTAACCGAATAAGCTTCAGTTAGGCCGGGTTTTCACATGCGAGAAAACTTCTATGACAAATGTCAGACATCATAGTCCCAGGCACTAAATAAAGGGTGTCCCAAAATTAACGCAAGATGTTAATTAAATATAAATGAGAGTTTTTAGTCTTTAGATTTTTATTTTTTCATTGAATCATAAAGTACATAGGATAGTATGATTTATGGAACAACACATCGGGCAAATGGCCTCCACGGCTTTGCTAGAACATACGCACCTTTCGTCGAAATTTTTCATGACCTTTCTGCATAATTGTGGCTGAATTTTCTCTTGTAATGGACGTGTGGTTGTGGGCTTGTTGACATAGACCTTTGACTTCAAACAACCCCATAAGAAGAAATCTAATGATGTTAAATCACATGATCTAGGGGGCCAATTCTGATCACCGAAACGAGAGAGTACACGACCAGGAATTGTCTCATGTAGTAATTGAATTGTTTCATTGGCTGTATGGCATGTGGCACCGTCTTGTTGAAACCACATTTTGACCACATCAATAGCATCTAATTTCGGCAGAAAGAACTGTGTTATCATGTCGCGATATCCAGCACCAGTAACAGTTGCTGCTTGACTAGCCTCATTTTCAAAAAACTATTATGCTCCACTGATGCCTTCTGCACAAAATCCGCACCAAACAGTGACACGTTGTGGGTGCATTTGTTGTTCGCCAATTACATGTGGGTTCTCCGAACCCCAAACACAGATATTTTGGCGATTAACAAAGCCATCGAGGTGAAAATGTGCTTCATCGCTTAGGATTATTTTGCTCGAAAAATCAGCATCCACTTGTTGATGATTAATAATCCATTCCACGAACTCTCTTCGCTGTCCATGGTCATTAGGCTTCAGTGGTTGTGTTAATTGAATTTTGTAAGCATGGAGACTTCTTGAAATTTGCAATTCTTGTTCACAACAATTGATCTTCCAGGGTTTTCATCAACACTCTTACGCACTGCTTCGATATTGACATTTGAACGGCTTGTTTTTGGACGACCGGTGTGTTTAGCGTCTCCAACTGATTCAGTCTGCCCGAATTTTTCAATTAATCTTTTCACAGTTGACGAGGTTAAAACACTATTTTGACCATATTTTGTATAAAGTTTTCGAACTGTGGCCGCCAAACTTTCATTATTTTTTAAATATTGTTCAATATTGAAAATACGTTGTTGTATCGTAAAACGCTCCATTTTTACTAACCCTAAACTCTCAGCTGCCAAACTGCTCTTTTTTCAAGGTTGCCAACAACTTACTGCAAAAATGGCAGCAAATTCAAATCTTGCGTTAATTTTGGGACACCCTTTACAAATAAGTGGGATTTTGCTACAAAAGTTCTAATTTGGTAGATTTGTACAATTTGGTGTCCTAATTAACATTCCGAGTTTGCAACCTTGAGCAAAAGCAGCTTGCGTCGCCATATTGGTAAAATGGTAGTACCAAAGACCAGTTTTTCGAGAATATCATCTTTTCGGTGCCACCGAGGTCATAAGTAGATATTACAAAAATTATAGAGCATGAAATTTCATGTAACTTTTGTTAGAAACATTTTTCAATCAGATGAATAGTACACGAGTACGAAAGTTTACAAATTTGTCATATTCTGCCATTTTTAGCGATACAGCTCTTGACAAAGATTTGGATGATTTACCTTGCATCAAATGGAGCATTTATGATTTTTTTGTATGTTATATGTGATGAAACTCCAATGATAAATCCGAGTTTTAGACCTTGGTGGATCTCCGGATTTTTCTCAAATCTCCAAAAATATATACGACTTGGTTTTGCTTTTGTTTTGGATTTTTGACAATGATCTGGAGGTCCGCCGAGGACCAAAACTTGGATTTATCATTGGACCTTCATCATGCACAACATACCAAAAAATTATAATTATTCCTCTTTGATGCAAGGTAAATAATTTGCAGTATATTTATACGGTATAGAGTATAATAGACAACGTAGAAATTTGCAGAGCTTGATTTGCTGTAACTCGTACACTATTCATCTGATTGAAACATATTTCTTACAAAAGTTTCAGGAAATTTCAAGCTCTATAATTTTTGTAATAGTTATTTTTAACCTAGGTAGCGCTGAAGAGAAGATATTCTTGAAAAACTGGTCTTCGGTGCCATTTTACCAATATGAAGGCGTGAGCGGCGGTCGCTCAAGGTCGCAAACTCGGAATATTAATTATTAGGATACAAAACTGTACAAGTCTACCAAATTACAACTTTCCTTGATTTTTTGTAAGTCAGAACCTACCCATTAGCCCATTGCCTGAACTGTAAGATAAACTTTAAATGTGAGAAAGCTGTAGGAAGTCTTGCAGAAGTCGCTTGCACTACTACTGTAAATGTGCAATGCGTATTGGAAGCGACTCCTGTAGTCTTCAGACTTCCTAGAGTCGATTTTGAGAAAGTCCGTTTTATAATTTTAGTCAACTTTGGTCCTTTAAAAGTAGGAAATTTTGAAATTATTTTAAAAATCGACTATATTGAAACTAAAGCCCTATATTATATTCCTGTTTTTACATTTTTATAATAATAATTATCTCTGAAAATGGGACAATCGCTACACTAGCAAATAAAGTTTAAAAGACATTTTTTAAATTAGAGCCGATGTGTAATAACTTATAACCGAGTATAAATACTTTGAGTCGGGATTTTCCAAAATGCGACCAAAATAGCCCCTTTTTTGAGACCGCCTTGTATCGATTTCGTTTTAGAATTTTGTCGATGAAATTCTAATAAATTTGACCAAGATACATATTATACACAAACATCCACCCAGACAGATCTTTTCAAAGAGTTTTTTTCCTGTTTTGGATCTATCTGAGAGTCTGACATTTCTCGCAGAAGTTTTCTGTTTTCTCGCATATGAAAACGCGGCCTTAGAAAGTGGTACATGAGAATTTGTTTGACATGATTGTGTAAGCTGCATAAATCAGTCCTTAAAATTCACTCCCGTATTATAGCAGTACGCACAACCTAAAACCACTCAACCAATACCCATCAATTTTTTTTCCCGAAACGAAATCTTTTTTACTAATCCAATAACGTTTCTCCACTAAATTTAAAATTCTCGTAAGCTTGTACCTACCATATAAAAGTTGCAGATAAAAAAAAGAAAAATAAATTACTTTTTCCAGCGAAACACCGACATATCACGGTTTGTTGGATTAAAAAAAAAGGCGAGACTGCGCTAAAATTTATACTTTTTCTTGTAAAATTTTTAAAGTGCAGCTTTTGCAGTATTAAACTGCAATCCTTGTACCCACTACAAAAATTACGTGTTGAGAACAATATAAATTTTTAAAAATGACCGTGTAGTGCCATTCATTTTCATTTTATTATATCGTAAGTGCTCTCTTTTAAAATAAAGCGCTCTCACGAAATGACGCTCATTTAAAGAAAATTACGAAAGAGTCTACGTCTACACTTTAATCTGATTGAAAAGTTTAGATTTTTAATTTTGCTTATTTAAGTTGTAGGGTAGGGGTAGAAAGTCAGCAACATTTCACGATTTTCTTTAGAAACTCAGTGGTGTTAATTTTAATCTATTTTACTCACACCACACTAAGCTATCCACGACCTCTCCAACTATATGGAAAATATCCATCCAAATAATTTTCCCTATCTAAAAGAATGAGCTGGAAATCGGTCATTGCTGTTCAATTTTACAAAACAGAAGATCACAAAAACATTTGGCCGCAAAATTTGGCGCATACAACTGTAGATAAAATTATCCTTTTAATATTTGAAGAAACTGTAGCTTTTCTAGTATCAAATTCTTTACACTTTGTAATCCTAGGATTACCGAAGTGCTTAAACTAGACAAATCTGGAAAGCATATCTCGGAGGCCATTTAATTAATTGGCATCAAACAGTAACATTATATTCCGCACTCGTGTTTGTTGTAGTTATTCCCTTGATACCGATAGGTATGACAGTTAATTACACTACAAATCAGAAACGACTTTTACATCGACTAATGTAATATAAAATGAATGATTACGAGAGCTATGTTAATTTGTAATTCGATTCGTGCCGATACCTCGTGATAATGCCTATAATTAATCAGACCTATTTATGTTTTCCTTTCTAAATATTTAAATGTTTTTCATTTCCACATCTATTCATTAGGCTTCTTCTGATGAAGTAAAAAGAGGATACACGTTTTTACACGATTTTTCACGCAGAATTTTCGGAAATTATATCTATAATAGACCTTGTTAGTGCAAAAAGATCAACATCAATCAACAGCTAACAAATAGTGGGTATAAAATTGAGAAATCCACCGGGGGCCCTGTATATAAAATTTTGATTAAATACCGTAAAATACTCACACCAGCACGCTAAATATGTACGTTTTTGCAAAATATGACTATTTCGACATGTTTAGTGGGCTAGTGTGGGTATTTTATAAGGGCTAATCAAAATTTCATATAAAGGATCTCATAGTAAATTTAACCAGCTTTTAGATAAAAAAAGAAATTGCGGATCGGACAAAAAGTTTTGGAGTTATGGCCCAAAGAGTACCGACAAACCTGGTTTCATGGAGAAGTGCGACTTACCGCAATCTTTGAACGCGTGTGGTTGCCAAACCCCTAAACCGATTTTAAAGTTATATGAGGTCGACCCCCCCCCCTAATCCCCTCTTCTCAAACACTATTCTCCCATAATAATTGTCGACATACGAGACAGGTTGTTGGCAATATAAACGAGAAAATTCTTCGCTCAACATCTCTACCCCCCCCTCTAACCATTTTAAATTGAATAAATGTTGAAATGTGATAGAAATTGTTATAGGCTGATATGGGGGAGAGAGGGAGCTGTAACAAAAACTTCGAGCTGCGAACACTCATGACTCATTTTTCGACATTTATAGGTTATTATAAAACTGCTCTAACTTTGGATCTGGTGAGCTAAAATATCAGTGATACACTCAGTTTAAAGGCAATTTAAAATCCTACAATTTTTGTTCCAAAGAATTTTCTCTCAAATGAACTGTAAAAAAGTCTCCAAGCGAAATTTACCAAAAAAATTCATTTTTTCTAAAAATAGCGATTTTCTCCGGCTTATATCTCAGAAACCGTAACAGATAGGAAGAAAATGAATAGAACAAATATTGTAGGGCATTTTGTCCTCTCTAAAGTTGGATTTGACAGTTTTGTCGTGGAATCAACCGTTAAGAAGTTAAATCGGAAAAACCAATTTTTCGTACCTTTAATCCAAGATGGCGGATCCCGCGGACCCCCCTCGAGGTCGAAAACTTGGATTTTTCATCAGAGCTCCTAACCTAATAACATATTAAAAAATCAGAACTACACCACCTTTTGTAGGGCAATAGCCTGTTTTTCTCCCCATTGACTGGACTATGTGTGGTGCTTCGGGTTTCAAGAAAAGTCCAACAAAAGACTCGCCCTGTATATAAATATGTATGTGCGCATATTTGCAAGTATTTGGTGCGTATAATTCCGAGTTTTTAAATACAAAAATGCTTTACGGTCTTAGCAGGTAACAAAAAGAGCAAAGAACTCGTACAAGTTTACAGAGCTTTGAAGCTGGAGCTTTTTAATATTCTGTTGTGTTATGTTTAGGACATTATCTGTGCATTATCTTGAATTCGTCAATCACTAATCACTTTGCGTGAAACAGCGTTGAGTCGTAATAAGTATTGAAACTAAAATACGTATTACGTGTAAAGAAATTAAATTAAGAAGACTTGGGGCTGAGAAATGCTTTTACACGCGATTCAATAAAGTCGAGAACATCAAATGAAAACCCCAGTGTATAAACAACTTACTTATGCCAGACTAAAGAGCTCGCCACCTAAAAGTATCTACCTATCCCCAAACGTCTCATATTATGCTTCTGTTTCGGCGAACATGCTATTAGCTATATTCTCAAACTTTGGCGTATACGCACTAGTAAAAAGATAAAACCAAAAAATTTAAGCCACCTGTACTTTTATACTGTAGCAGCAGCTGTGGTAATATAGTCTAATACCGAAGTAAATCTTCCACTTCTTTTATATTTTTCGTGATTAAATCAAAACAGTCGTAAACGAATTAAAACTTGGCTCAACTTTTTACTGTCGCGTATTTTAGCGAAATTGTTTAGACTATAATCCAATTTTGCTTGCATTAAGAGAACGCATTATTGTTGAATGATTGAAAAACCTAATCCGATTAATTACCGACATACCGACTAATTGAATAAATTTAAAAAACTGCCCTATATAAAACACCCAATTAAATTGAAGACACTTCCTTTTCAGTAGGAGCTAATTCCAATAAATGCAAAACATTTCTTTAATTGTAAAAAAGAGCCTTAAAGATTATAATGCGGAATAAATTTTCCAATCTCGAGTGTTTGTAAAACTTTTTTTCTATTTTACTTTCGTTTCTAAAAACCTTTTTAAATTGTTAAAAATTTATTAGTGCGCGGCTCTCAATTCGTTGAAAAACGAAAAACAAGCCACCAATAAATATTGTTTTATCACTAAATGACTTTATGGCGCTCTCCGGAGTTTTATTGTTATTGTAGAAAGTTTTCTATTCTTAAGCTTCTATCTGACTAACAGATTTTGTAAAATCCCCATCGAGGCAAGAAGCGCGAAGTGAATTAATCCACTACGTATCACCATCAAGAGAGCTCAACTCAAATAGACGATCTTTGTAACAGTAACAGTAACAGAAATAAATAGCTAAATAGTAAACTTGTCCCTATTTAATATAGAGCTATAATTTATGATGGATTAAGACAACCCCTAAAAAACAAACATCTTCAATAAAAGTCGGGAAAATTCGATTTAGACACGTTATTCCATTTCAAATACGGTCTACTTAGTTAAAATCTAACTATCGCATAAATAAATCGCGGACATTGTATACGCTTCATAAAGTTGTACAAATTTATTTAAACTAAAATATATTTTAAACATTTCCGTTTAATCTAATCTTCCGCTTTGAGTTTTCCGTCTCGTTAAATTCAAAATACACAAAGAGCGTTCGAATTTTCATTCTAATTTATTAATTATTAAATTATATTATTACTTTAACTTTAAGAGGATTGAATGAAATGCTGATTTTCTATTGACTATCTAAACAACCCGTGGCCTTGAACTTAAAATTTATTACTCGTTAGGTACTGGAAATTTTATTCGATATATCGGCTTCCTTTTCGGTTTTTTGCGTATAACTCGAAAACTACGCAGTTTCTGACAAAAGTTTATTCGTGTCAAAACAAAGCACCTCAAATTGTCTACAAATTCTATCTCTTAAGTTTTTTTTCTCACATAAACGATTTAGGCACTAGCGCGCGTTAAAGTTAAAGAAAAAAACTTCCTAAATCGACCAAAAAATCTTTTTATCGCTCATAACTCAAAAACTACGCTCTTTTGCAGAAAAACGAATCTATACAAAAATAAGGTACATTTAATTTTCAACAAATTACGCCTTTTAATTTTTTTCTTAAAACAAACAGCTGAGGTGGTAGAGCGCGTTGAAGTTTAGAGTATATCGAACACAGCTTGTCCTGAAGGCAGAATGCCGAAATATAAAAATTAAAAATACAAAATTTTTGATTTTGACCTATGCAGACTGAAATAATATTGCAAGTGAGTGAGTGAGTGAGTAATAAAACCGACCGCTTGCTTCTTAAAAGTGGCAGCATTAACCTGGGGACGGTTCGAAAAGGGTTTTTGCTTTTTCTTCAGTTTTTCGCTAATAACTTCCAAACTACGTACTTTTTCAGAAAAGTGCATCTATGTAAAAACAAACTAGATGAAATTTCCAACAAACTATATTCGAAAGGTTTTTTCCTCAAATGAATGGCTTAGGCGCTAGAGTCGATAAAAGTTGACAAAATTAAAATAACTGTTTTTCTTTGCTTATCGCTTATAACTCGAAATCTACGCACTTTTAGTAAACAGTGGTCTTATACAAAAATAAAGTACATTCAATTTCCTACAAATTATGTTTCTTAGGTTTTTTCGTACAACTAACAGGGTAGGTGCTACAGCGCGTTGAAGTATATAAGGGTGGTTTTAAAGTTTGATATGAGGTATTTAATGGATTCGGCTTTTACTATGTGCAAATCGAGATTGATTTTTGTATGAACTAAATTGGAATTGCCATTTGCACTAATTTAGTCAGTTTGGTAGCTGACAGCTGTTTCGATACACTGTTCGGAGCGGGTTAAAAACCCGCTCCGAAGTTTGATATGAGGATTTCACTGAGCGAGCGAGTGGAGACAAGGATTGGATGTTCGCTCTTTAATAGGTTCTTCGCTTATAACTTGAAAACTACGCACTTTATGAAAAACGTTTTTCTATAAAAAAATAAAGTACATAAAATTTTCTAAAAATTACATCTCTTTAGTTTTTTTCTTCAGGTGAACTATTTAGGTGCGAGCGCGCGTTAAAGTTAAAAAAACCTGCTAAATTGGCCAAATAATTGATTTATCGCTCATAACACGAAACCAAAAATAGGACAAACAATGGAAAAAATGTTCCCAAATTAATGCATTTTCACTAACCACTGCCCTTTAAAAATTTTGATTCAGATAATTAAAACTACGGAGCTCTTATGGACTTTCTTTCGTTAACCATCACTAAAGGAAATCATAGTATCATATTTTGAAACTTTTTTGTACAATTTTCCGTAACGCGATTATATTTATGAAGCTCATCCACCATTTGGGAACTACCCTGAATAATCACACAAACTAAAGCTTTTCTATTTAGTTAGTCAAAGTGTCAAAGCAAAGTTACTAGCACCGTGTGGTGGTTTTCCATATTTTCATCAAGTTTAATCGAATGAGATAAAAGGTGAATTCATTAAACAACTTTAATTACGCGCGAGTTTCTTATTTATTAGTTTCATGTAGCGCCGTTACAAAGTTAATAAACCCTCTAAAAGAGAAAATCGATGCGCTTGACAGTGACAATGATAAAATATCTCTTTAATGAAAAAGAAACTTGTTGTAGCACAAAAAATAAAATCATTTATTTACTTACAAACATGTCTAATTTAATTTCCATCTTGAGACCAACTATTTTAGTTTTGATTAATTTTGAGCCAAAATTTACGAGAATTTGAATAGAAACCGTGTTTAATATATTTTTACTGCAAAAAATGTTTCTCACAAAAGTCCCTGAAACTTTTAATATCAACAAGGCTCAAACTGTGTGTTTTCTTAATGCTTTTATTGTTCTCTGTCCGCAAGTTTACTTTTAAGATTTTCATGAATACTAAATATTTCCTTTTTGTTTTGCAATTTTGTGTACCTATTCAAACGGCTTTGATGTGGTTAATCATAATTAAATTTGAGTTTCGTTTACTTTAAGAGAGTAAATTTCAAGTTGTCTCTATTAAATCGTCGATCAATCGACCAATCAATTAGTATGTGTTTGTCTTTGGACGGCTGGGTGTTCACATAATTTACTTCATTCTAGGGGCATATTTTGTTATTATTTATTACGTATTACAGTAGAAATACAAATAAACTATTACAAGAAAAATATAACAGATTTAATTACTAAAACCAATAGGAGCCGAGAACAACACTCATTTACAGTTACAAAATCTCAAATTACTAACGCAGACTGATCTTTATCGATCTGTATACCCAGTTTGTTTTGTAAAGTTCTTTTTAACTTACGCAACCCATAGAGAGTAGAGAGGTTACAATAGTGAATAGATGACTCCCATAGAGAAGTCAAGTAGGTAGGTAATTGTTGAAATCTGCGTATATACTCGTACCAGCATTGAAAGCTGGGGTCTCAACCAAATTTAATTTTTTTAACAAAACTTGTATTTGAATATAAAATGTGGTTGTATTTGAAAAGACAACACATCTGGGGGTGTCCGGCAGGTAAATATTAACATCCTTAAAAGGTCTACGCAGATTTCAACAATTATCGACCTACTTGACTTCTCTAAGGGAGGCATCTATTCACTATTGTAACCTCTCTGCAGGTGGCGTAAAACTCATAAAGAAATTTACCTAGCGATTTTACTATACGACACAGCACTAAACACACTGCGACTACAAGGAAAGCCCATCCCTGATGAGACGCTTCCTAAAAGTTGGGACTGGGAGACACAACAATCCGTCCGGCAGTAAATTTAAAACTTTTGCGACGTTATAAGAAAAATATCTCCCGAAAGTGTAACTCCGGCGTCTCGGAATGATTAATAGCCCTCTACCCCTAAGGTTAAGATGATAGACGTCAGTTCTAAAAGTAATCTTACGGTACAGATAATTAGGAGCTTTGAGGGCTAAGGTCCTATACAAAAAGCAAGTGCAGTGTAACTCTCCTTAAGCCACCCCGCAACGTCCAGGGTGAGAGAAATTCGATCGTTTTTCCTAAGTCCGGTTTCACATGGAGCGTAGGATACGCGCTACGCCCTACGCGGCGCGTTTTATTTTTGATCCTTTCACATGAGGCAGTAAGAAATAGAACGCGCCGCGTAGGGCCTTTCGATAAATCGAGCGTTGTTGCCACTGCTGCATATTATTAAATTATTAGTTATAATAAAAGTCGTTCAAAAAAAGCAAATGAGAGTTCATCCTAATAGTAGAAAAAATGCTATTAAAAGGAACAATTTTAAGACTCTATGGAGAACTGAGGGACCACTAATTTATAATTCCATGTGAATTGTAGCCATGGTCTAATTGAATTTTTAAAACCAAATTACACAAAGAAACGAACGCGAGTGTTCTATTGATTTAATAATAATTAATATTAATATAAATTTAACACCTTTGATAGAACCGACACCTCAGCATATCAAACGCGCTCGACGTAGGGCGTACCATGTGAAATGCTAGTATAGAAACCATGCCCTCGCGCCTCACGTAGCTACGCGTGGCGTACGGGCCAGGAGTTGACCTTGCGTATACGGCGCCGTAAATTTAACGCGTTACGCTTCCATCTGAAAGGCTACATTTAACTCAATGCCAATGCATTTTGACGCGTACGACGTAGCGCGTATCCTACGCTCCATGTGAAAACGGGCTAGGATAAGTGGATAAGTGATGTGGGACTTGAATCTCAGCTCCGTATCTAGCACAACGCCTAAATTCCGAGCCTGGTCCGATAAGGGTAGCGTACATCCCTCCGAGATGTACGCGAATTTAAGAAAGCACTGCCAGTCTCGCAAAGATTATAAACTAATGAGACCAACAGATTCACCACCAAGCTTTCGGTAGATGAATAAAATTAAAAACAAAAGACGGTAGTAAAATAATTGTTTTTATAAATTCTTTCTGCGTAAAAGTAACACTCCAATTTCATACGACGAAACCCATTTGCAGTTTGTACCTACAACTACAAAAAAAAGTTATCTAGAGCAAGTGCATCCTGCCTGAAAGCTTTCGGTACTTTTTTCCACAATAAGAAAAGAGCGATTGTTTTACTTTGCCATTGCTTTTAAATTTTATAGAAACTGTTTGAAATAAACTTGTTTTCGTATTCTAAATTATACGTTTATACAGGCAATTTTGCATAAAAGCTTTCAAAAGTGTAGTGAGAGGAAATCATAAGCCAGGGTATGACGTGTAAGGGACCTTAATTAAATTCGTTTTTAAATATGGAATTATTTAAGTCCATTTTATTCATTTTTCCTATTTGCCTTCTTATAAGCCCCTTAGATGAAAGATTTGAAAAAGAATTTATTCATAGAATTTTATTAAAAAGGAAGCTCGGTTTAAATTTCAACGATTTAAATAAATCAAAATAGCGTCGATTTGATTTTTAACGAAAAGTATTTGAGTTAAGGGTAACGAAATGTTATTTTTATTAGTTTAGAGTTTAGGTAAAGAAGCTTTCTACTGGAATATTATTATGATCCACGCATCAGTTGCATTTGAATAAGTGACTTATTTCTAAAAAATAGTTTTGTTTCAGATTGCTAGTAAAGTAGAACAACATTCGTGTAGACATGGTACCAAACGAACCAATTTGGATAAAAACCAAAACCAAAGAAGCATTCCTTGTAAGTATTTTGTTTTTATTCTTTTTTAAAACTTCAGCTTTTTAATATTTTTCTGTTTCTGATCGTTGCCATTCAAAGTCAAAATTCAAAAAGAAAAGAAAAATGCAAGATTGAAACTCGGCCAAGTTTCTTAACGACCGATTTTTAAAAATCATTTCTATCTCTTTTCCAATTCTTTGTTTAAATTCGTTCAAATACTACTCCTTTTATAGACGGGCACGTTCGTTTCTCATCAAGTGCGCTTGATTGAATTCAAGTGGCCTTTTATGCTCGCTGCTTAGTGTTTACTTTTTCAAGTATTTAAACGTTGCTCCACTAACTTGAAAAAAGTTTATGTTTCTTAATAAAAAATCAGCAAATTTAACCTGTTTTAAAACGTGGTCCTTCGTCTTTCGCTCAACTCATTGTTTACACCAAATGCATGGAGATGGAGAACCTTTCCCGTTAGCTCTAGTGTAGGGTCTCAAAGTCAACAACTCGACTTGTTTTGCGATTTTGTTAAAAAAATTTCCCCGGCTTATCTAAAAGCTTCTAAATTCATTTTTCCAACTTCCCGATGATTTACGTAAAAATATTTTTATCTTCAATTTTCTTATCATTCTACTGACAGTTAGTGCGCCTTCAATCTCGGTATAAAGTGTTCGTTTTTCTAACATCTTGTACTATAACTTAACAGCATCGAGCATCGCTGTTGATGTTACAATTATTGCAACTGCAATCTGCAATTGCAGATATAATCTGCTTAATTCGCGTCGCGTGGCTGATGTAACAAATTTCCCAAAATCCACTGAAAATGGCGATGGCCGCTTACCGCCTATCAGGTCACCTTATTGTAAGTTTTTCTAAAATGTGGTTATGGCAACAATCAAAAACGCACGGGACGCATTGTATTTTGCTTATAGCTTTAATTAGAGCTAATTGTACAAGATGATTTTTTTCATTTCTTATTATTTTTTAGATGATTACAATAGAGTCGTTCTAGAATCGATAGAAGGTGAACATGATTCAGATTATATTAATGCCTCATATGTTGATGTAAGTAGAAAAAGTAGTAAACAGCAAAGCTTATTTAAAAGATTAGGTATTATAATACTCTGTATAGTAGTAGAAAAAGGTACAACTTGAAAAGGAAAGTAAATTAGAGTTTCTTTCAGAAAATCTTAAGCCCAAATCCCCGAATTGGAAAACAAGCCATTTAAGTGACAAGAAACCCTACCTAGACACATTATTAATTTCTTTGATTTGTAAAAACGAAAGATGCTTACAGCATGGGTGCCGCTAGAAAATTTTATAGGAAGGGGCAGAAATAATATGATAAGTAAGTCCGGGTTCCGGGTTTACTTTCAAGAGAGTCGTAGGCTACAGTTCTATAGGAAATTTTAATTGTTCAAGGTCAAACGACTTAAAATAAAGTTTAGAAATTTTAGTAGCGATTATAGTGTCTCGAAAGAAGGTGTTTTACAAAAACAAAGTATCTACTCACTAGGAAATGCAAAATTACAGTTTGAGCAATTTCGAACTGTGGACATTTTATTCATAATATTTATAGAAAAAAATTAAGAATTAAATTATAATGTCTATCAACCCTATACCATGTGGCCGGCCTCAAAGGTGAACATGGGAGTTGAAGATGGTATTGTTCATTTTTGCTGATTCCTGCTCGCAAATTCAACGTACAGAAAAGGTAATGGTACCCACCGAGAGATAATATGATTGCGCATTAAATGGTAACAAAATTAAGAGAAAAAACTAAATTACTCAGCATTGAACACCTAACAAAGAGTAAAACTGGAACCTGGAACTAATTTAAATCGAAGCACTAGCCTTTGGTCTTTTCCCAAGGGAGGCTGCCCCTCCTTGACGGCGCCCATGTACAACAGCAGTAGGTATAGTAAATTCAATAAGCTATGACACCAAATGAATTGTAGAGTAAAACTACATCGGCAATTTTCTGAAAAAACAATTTCTGTGTTGATTTTAATTATATTACAAGTATATAGCTCGTATACAGGGTGATTTACAAGCTCTATGCCAAACTTAAATATATGAATAATGATGATATTCTAAGTAAAAAATGTTATATAAACATATGTCCGGTTTCTTCTAGTTGAGAAGTTATAGGCATTTTAATTTGTATTAAATTTTTTGCACAATTGGAAAATCAAGTTATCTTTGATTATCTGGTACACTTTTAACTAAGTACCTCCCTTATTATTATCAAATTTGCAAAGTTTTATCTGAGTTACAAATAATTATGTACGAATTTTCAACTTTGGAATATGCAGACAATCAGGCATAGTGTATCAAAACCTCTAAAAATAAACAAAACTTTGCAAGTTTGATTATAATACGGTAGGTAATCAGTAGTTAAAGGTGTGACACACAATCAAAGATAACTTGATTTCCCAATTGCGCAAAAAATTTAATACAAATTAAAATGCCCATAGCTTCTCAACTAGAAGAAAACGGACATATGTTTATATAACATTTTTTACTTAGAATATCATCCTTATTTATATATTTAAGTTTGGCATAGAGCTTATAAATCACCCTGTATAATTCATATATGCTGATTCACGTATAATACACTTCATGTGGTGACTTCTATATAATATACGAAACCCACGTATTTTTTCAACGAATTTAAATTGTATGGAAAACGCCATTTTATGATATTAAAGTAAATAAAAAATAAGAAACATTGCATAATTCAATTTTCGTTAAACTGGTGGTATATTACGTATTGGCAAACAGAACGAATAGCATATATACCTTCGTTTAATTGCATGAACAATTACCAAATAACCATTTTATGTTTAAACCCTCATGCGAACTGCCAGAATACTAAATTTGTGATAAAACAATGGCTATTGTATTAGATAGCTACTGAAAGAGCAGTATATTTACCAAAGTTCTACCCTTGGTTCGACATACCGTGAATTTTTAAAAATGGAGAAATTCTATCTTTTATTTAATGAATCGAATACTCGATATATCAAACCTTTTTTATTTTAAATATTAAAGGCGTAAAAGAAAAATATAACTATCAAGGTAAGGACGCAATAGATTTTAAAAGCCAGAAACCGTCTTTTGTACGGGGTGTCTCTATTTTTAAAAGCATTTCAGAAAATTTTAATGCGGAGCTAAATTTCAAATTATGCAAAAAAGAATGTGATGCCGAGAATCTAGAATGTTACTTCTATTGTTGTAAGTCAAAAAGTATGTACCTGGATTTTGACTTTGGACAGGAGACAGGAATAATTATTATGGTCTAACGGATTTGGACATTACGAGCACTGTACAATCCTAAAATGTTGCCTGGTCTGAAACTGAACCTGAAACTGAAACTGGAGCTTGTATTCGCTTATCAGAAAATAGCTTATCACCTCGAGTTGTACAATTTTAAAAAGCGATTTAACCGGCTGGTACTGGACAACTAGACAATCAACAAACTCGATTGCTGCATTTAACCACCCTGACGTCACTAACAGCGGTTTACCTGCTTACAACTCGAAGGATGATTTTCAACAAGGGATAACTCGGAGAAAAATGGTCGTATAGAAAATTTAATAAAAGGAAATTGTAGCCTCAAGTGTCTAGTTTTCAGATCTGAACTGTATCTGGATCATTAGTTCCTGAGTAATCGATTGTCAAAGTTAAAATCGCCTTTTTTGCTTTGATCGACAATTACTTCGTGGCAAAAAATCGTACGCAGCTCATTAAGAAGTCAAATTAAAGCTAATTAAATTGTCTAAAAGAGTTTTATGGTCGCATGATAAAAAAAAATTTGTGAAGTCCACAGACGATTTCAAAGACGAGAAAAAATTATTTTTGTTGGTTTTCGGATGATTACGTGAAAACCGTTCACGCTCCAAAATTTTACAGTCCAAATCTGAAAACTAGACACTTGAGGCTACAATTTCTTTTTTTTTTAATTTTCTATACGACCATTTTTCTCCGAGTTATCCCTTGTTGAAAATCACCCTAAAATTTGGAATTTTGTTAATATCCTTTATTTTTGTGACTAGTGTATGTTCTAGTAGTTCAAATCGAACTGATGGGCGTATTGCTCAGCCTAAATCCAATTTCGAGCACAAAAATTAGCTATACAGGGTGAACCAGACCACCCGTATCAGGCTTTTTTTTTCAAGAGCGGTTAGTCGTAGAGAGTTGGGTCAAAAAGTTTTATAGCAAAAGCCATAATAAAGAATAGAATGGTGATATTTTTATTCCGAGGAAAGGTCGGCATGCCGAAGAGTTTGATGCAGAATAATTCAAAATATTCAGAATAATCCATAATTTTAAATGGCACTATAGGGCAAAAGTGGTATCATTGGAAAGATCTCAAAAAAATAAGTAAGTTTTGTAGAAAAAAAAATTTTATTAGTGTCACCCTTTTCGAGTAATACTTAATTGAAGTTAATAAACTCAAATTTAACATGGCTAACTTATTTTTAAAATAGTAATAAAATGTAATAAACATTTTCAAAACTCCCTCAATTTGGCTAATTTGACTTGGCTACAAAATCCGCGTTTATTCAAAACGCGATTATAACACCTTTATCCACTTACTCCTTAAATTATTAAGTACAATTATTAGGTGTAGAGGTATACTTGACCGAATTTAAAAATTTTGGTACGCATGAACGCAGAATTTGATGCTCTACAACTTCTATTTGAAGAGTTTTTCTCTTAGAGTACTTATTTCCAAGCTACAGGCTCATAGATTTTATTATTAATAAACGAAAGTTCAACTTTAATCTTATGCTCAAACGCTTATCAAACAATCATGATTTTACAATCAAATGATAAAACAATTGATTGTTAATTATTATGACATTGTGAACTAAGATTGTAAATGTCCGTTTTTAAAATAAGTTAGCCATGTTAAATTAGAGTTTATTAACTTCAATCAAATATTACTCAAAAGAGGTGGGAGTAATAAAATTTTTCTCTCTACAAAACTGACTTATTTTTTTGAGATCTTTTCAACGATACTACTTTTGACCTATGGTGCCATTACAAATTATGGAGTTCTAGACATTGTGCATCAAACTCTTCGGCATGCCGACCTCTCCCCGGAATAAAAATATCACCATTCTATTCTTTATTATGGCTTTTGCTATAAAATTTTTTGACCCAACTTTCTACAACTAACCGTTCTTGAAAAAAAAGCCTAATACAGGTGGTCTGGTTCACCCTGTATACTAAAATACTAACATCGAAGGACAGTAAAGTTTTCTTGAAAACTCATATGTGGATAACTTTCGGCCTACTAACGAAGTAGGTGTAGGTAGAAGTAAATCCAATAGAGAATAGTCTACTGCGTGTACGCACAGAAACTTGGTCTCAGTACAGCTGTACAAGTGCACAAATGGTACAACAGTGTAACTGTTGTATTATGAGATACCGCACAGTAACTAGGGTAATGAAAATTTCAAATAGTCGCCTCTGGGGGTCCCGAATCAACAATAAAACCAGTTGTAAAAACTGTAAATACTCTTCTAATTATATCACCCCCGTATCGATCACATATTGCAATATAGAAAAATAAAACTAGCTGTTGCTTAGGCAAAAGAGATTTTCTGAAAAATACTGTAATTACGATATTATACCTAAAGGCGTATTGTTTAATATACAAATATTTTTTAATTTTATTGTAGAGTTTACTAAAACCAAACGCTTACATAGTAACACAGGGACCTACAGAAGAAACAGTAACCGATTTTTGGAGAATGGTCTGGCAAGAGAAAGCAAGCTGTATAGTTATGTTAACTAAAACGTTTGATTTTATTAGAGTAAGTTCTATTTTTGTTATTTTTACACGTAACAAAAGAAGTAGCTCTACTTACAAAAAGTGAATTTTTGCTTTGAAAATTAGGAATTTAAAACTTCAATTTCTAATGGCTGCTAAATGTTAAAGTTGGAATAAGCTTACTATTAATACCCACAAGAGAGGGCTAAAACTATCCAACATTTCATTTTGTAGCGCGAAACATGCCTTCGTACATTTTTGCACGTACTTATACAAGTTTCTCAAATTCATCAATGCCAATTTTTAAAACTTCTACTTTTGTATTAATAATTTCAGGTAATGTGCGTCCAGTATTGGCCAGCATCGAAGGAAATAGAAGAAACGTATGGTGGGATCCATATATCCATCGTACACGACGAAGAGCTGGCACATTTCCACATACGTACATTTCGATTATTTAAAAAAGAATTGGAAGTGAGTACATAAAGTCATCAATCAATATGTAATACATTAATACATATAGAATTTAAAGCTCAATGAAAATTTCTTTGCAATAAAATAAAATAACAAAGCTCCCATGACATCTAAATATTTATTCTCGGGAATACGTTCTGACTATTGGATTTATGCCAAATATTTGGAATTCTGTATTGATTTGAATTTTTAAAAATGAGCAATGAGCGCGTTAAAAAGCTTGAAATCTTAATTTTATTACATCTACTAATACCTTGCATTTTTACGCGTAAATTTTTAATTTTTTCATTAGCGAATTACTTTTTTAGAAGCTAATTACGTTTACCTTGACCATCCCAAGTTTGAAGTAGCCTACCTACTTCCCCTGTGTTAAATAAATATTTTTTTGTTCTTTCAAGTGTCCAAATTGAGTACTTTAAGCGATTAAAAAGTATATAAAGAAAATTTTCGTTCCTTTGTTATGTTGACAAGGTTTGTACTGCGTTATTTTGTATGCAAAGATACGATGTGTCATCACGTCATCAGTGATCAGGTCATCACAATTAATCCTCTTCCGTCAAATGCGTTAACCCCCAAAAATACTAAAATTCATTTTTCTCTGAATAAAGATCCGTAGAATAAATATTATATCTGCAGTTTACCTCTATCAGAAAATCCCCCTTTGCTAATATAATATGAGACAAGAGACGAGGATTTTTTGTCCTAACGTAGGACATCGAATCTGTATCGCTAAAAATGGCAAAATATAATAATTTGCAAACCTCTGTACACTTGTATCTCGGACACCATTAGGTCTAAAGATACCATTTTAGTCTCAAATTGTAGATAATAGTTTATTTTTTAAAAGTACGCAATTACCGTTGCTGAAAAATTAATCTTTCGGGGTCAAAATTGACAGAAACTGAAAAATCCGTGAAATCAGATCCGGAGGTCTGCCGAAGTCGAAAACTTGGATTTATAATCTCCATAATAACTATTAAAGAACTAAAGTGCCAATATTAAAATTATGTTTATGCAAGGTCAAACAATAAGATTCAGACTACTATCACTACTACTACTACTATCATGAAGAAGCGCCCACGAAACCCTGTTTTTGTACAATTAATGCAAGAGACAGTAAACTTTTTGAGAAAAGGGTTAGTCCTACATAAAAATTCGTAAGAACCTTCTTAGTGTAGAATTAATTGGTGTAGCAATATTTTTTTATAAAACTTTTTTTCGTAATCTCAATGGTTACGTAGTTAAATTGAAACAAGGGTTTGCGATGTCGTTCATTTTGTTTCTCACGCACAGCACTCAAACGCATCATTTCCGAGAGTGCCAACATCGAAATTATGTTTATGCAAGTTCAAACAAAGAGATTGAGACTACTGCCGCACTTGCATCATCAAGGAGTCTACATGAGACCTATTGTGTCCAATTGAAAGGGGGCTAATTTATAACAAATGCAAAAATAGGAAAAAACGACCGGAGACATTTGGAAGTTTAATTAATTTTATTTAATATGACTGAGAGACTGAGGTTCTCCAACTTTTAGCCAAGTCTGCCGCGGACGTATCACCAGACAGCCAGTGCGGAGCCATGAGACCCATAGGTTTCAGGGACCCATGGCAGAACCCTATCCTTCGTATTTTGACAAACAGATGCTCGAACTTCAAGCTAGAACCTAATTTTTATAGACGCGTTATGATATGATAGTTCCGGGGGTTCAATTTTAATAAAAAATAAAATTCAAATCGCGTTACTATAATCAACTACTGCTGCAAAAAGGGCTTAATTTCAGCGAGAATATGTTTGAAGATTCCTAGAGTTGATCTAAGCTTGTTGACCTTGAAACTTCCAAAAAATTTTGCCTGCGACGCTGGGAGACTCGTAAAAGCTCTTTGAAACACAAATTCGTGATAGTGTTTCTACGCCACTGGTTAGATCTCTAAAAATACTTGGAAAGTAGGGCTCATGACTGCTTTTTGCACCGAAGTCCACTCACTGCTAGATTCGATATACTCAGCCAAGTATAAATAATGCCTCAAAACGGATGTTCTCATCCTCATCCCAAGTTTTGCTTTCCCATTTGTTACTAATAATGATTCGAGCTAGACACATTAGACATTAGAGGCCAAACCAGATATTTCCGTTTTGACATTTTGGGTCAAACTCGATAAAATTTCCATAAAGATTTGGAACAGGATATAGTTACGTTCTTATGAACGTTAATCAGCAGGGCCAGGATTTTTTTATCTACCATATTAAAGCGAAACTATGATAATTTGAAGGTCGTGTCATTGATAACTTTCAATCAGTAGCTTCGAAACTACTAAACTCCAAAATTTCAACAAATTAGAATTAGACATAAAACTATTTTTTTTGCAGAAGACGATGAAATTTACAAAAAATACAACGTAAAGTATTATTGGGTTAATTTTGTTTTTCAAGAGTTCCCATGCTTCTTAAGCAATTTTTAATGATGTCGTCAAAAAGATAAAAAAGAATGTAAAAAAGAGAATTGGTTGTTAGTACAACGTTATTCAAATTTAACAATGTATAAAGTGGGCGCTGTAAGTGGTGTAAGTGCAAGTGGTGGTATATAAAGTTTCATTTTACGTTTCTTGAAAAATAATAATATAATAGACAACGAAGTTTAAATAGGCACACTACTACTCACTGATGGTTGTTTATTTTAGAAAGTATTCATTCATTCGCTAACGTAATTAAACTAAGTTTCCTTTCATGTTGCAAAGTCTTTGGAGAAAATTACTTTAGCTGAGATTTAATTAACATTTTTTAGTTTCGTACTTGAAATTAAACTGAGTTTCTTAGATTTTGCGCTAGTTTATTCGTCAACAAGATTCATACATAAACATAAAAATATAATGACCTTTTCTCATTACAAGAGTGGGTGGCGCTCCGGGCTTCGCAATATTAGAGTCCGTAATTTGGAAACTCAATAAGAAGAAAATGAGAAAAATAAAGGGGAGGACAAATACCTAAATTAGGAGGAGTAGAAAATATTAGGAGCCCCGTAATTCTCCAGCAATATTTTTTGTTTATCTGAAATGATATAGCAACTTAATTCTTAGTTTTTCTAAAACTCTATTTTTAGACGCTATCAACTGCTAGTAAAATTCCTGAACTTTATTTAATTTGACCATGAACAATCAACAATTTTGATATTTAACTAATACTACTACTCTATGCCATTGCACTAAATTATTAATAGTTGTCTTAAGTCTTAAGCCTCACATCGTCTCTGAGAAGGCCTGAATATAAGTACTGTAGGTTTCACGTTATTCCGGAATGACTTCTTGGCTTTACTTACGGCAAGCCGATTGAAAATGACCACAAATTAAACTTACTTAAGTCATCTTAGACATTTGTTCAAAATTTCACCTGGAAGAATTAAATAAAAGCGATCAAGTTTTAAACAAATGTCTTAGATGGCTTTGTAAGTTTAATTTACGGCCCGTTTCAACCGACTTACCGTAACTAAAGCCAAGAAGTCGTTCCGAAATAACGTAAAACCAACTTCCTGCAAGTGCATTGATATTTTAATACATCGAAACGGGTACCCGTTTTTAACCTTCTCTTCCTTATGGATGAGGCTCTCTAATGAATGACTATAATAGGTTAACATTTCTCATCTTAGGATTAAAACTAGACATTTATTTTTAGTAATTTGAACTCAAAAACGAAATCCTTTTTTAAAAATATCTTTTTACGCAGGTACTTTTTGGTTAACGATTACTAATGGTTAATGGTGGTCTTTGAATATCGAGGGAAACAGTTTTAAAAGTGGACAAAGAGCTCGCTAATTATAGAACAAAAACATTTTGTGTTAGTAAAGTACTAGCAAATACATAGTTCTTCGTAAGAGCAAACTTAACTTTGTTTTTGAGCACGATCACAGCACGCTAAATTTAAGAATTTTTCGAAACGATTCGATGTGCTCTAAAATTTTTAATAATTTGCCTACGTAGTTGGAGTTCTAGTAGAACTGATTAAAGCTTTTCTGCTTTCAATTACAATCGAAAATTATAAAAGTTACGAAGGGATGCCTTTTTTGACATAAACAGCTCTTTCCAGAATTTCAGAGGTTTTTATAAACTCAAAATCTTATTTTCCTGTCAAATGAAGCAACGATACTAATGGTGCACGAACAATAAATATAAAACTCGTGAAATTTAATTTAATTAATTGTTAAATAAGGGAGAAGAGGATTACGCGTTTAATATATCGAGAAAGAATATTTGAAGATTAGTTAGTTAAATAGCTTTCCAAGTGGATTTGTGGTTAAAATTTCAGAATTTGCATTCAGATTCACGATTCAGTATTAGTAATATTATAAAATAAAAATATTTTTCACAAAATACAAACTAGACTCCCTATCACAATCTCTATAAATTATATTTTATACATCAGAAATAGCAATTAAAATAGCAGCCAAATAAAGACTGTGCTTTGTAATTGCCATGCTTTATCGCTTTATTTCAAATTCTTTTTCCCAGTATATTTCCTACATCTATAATAAATGTAATATGTCAATGCCATTGATACGATATGATAACTTTTTCAGTTGAAAATACATTCTCCTTTAACTCATTTGTCAACTGCTTCATTTTTTTGGCTTTTTTATCAAAATTAGATCCATCATTATGAGAGATTTGGGTTGGAAATCTCAAGGCTCTTCAGAGTTATACACAGTGATTCATAGATAATGCGAAAAACTTCAAGGGGCGATTTCCAGTCAAACATTATGGAGGTTATACTTAGGATGTCTTCTAACCTATGGCCAAAAAATGAAATAGCAGCTAGAGAGGGCCAAATTAGAGGTGGTTTCTTAATAAACGCTTGACCAAATCCGAATAACAAAAAGTTAAAGCGGTTTCAAGTTCCCAGTCCGCCCCCAGTCCAAATAAGCTGAGGCATGACTCCTCGCTATGTAACATAAAAATCGTCCTAAAAAATGTTGTTATCTTTGTTCATCTTCCATAATAAAGGAAGATGGGTAGCGAGATGAGATGAGATGAGATGAGATGAGTCATGCGCCACCTTACTTTAACTGGGGTATAATACGCACCCATGAATAGATTAAATAAATCAACGACTCTCAATCAATGAACACCTAAAATTGAGTATTTTAAATTTAAATAGCCATAACTTCTTTCTTATTAAATTTTTTGAACTTTTGGCTAAACATTGTTAAATGAACTTTCAAATATTCCAAATTTTAATTCAAAATGTAAATTTTCAATAGTTTATAAGAACTTGGCACTGCTGTATCTTTTTTGTTATTGGGATTTGGTCAAGCGTTTATTAGAAAAATTCCTATAATTTGGTCCCCTCTAGCTGCTGTTTTATTTTCGTTCGTAGGTTAGAAAACACCCTGTATACTCCAGCTTTTAAGTTTTCCTAATAATAATTATAGACAAAGTTATAATAACAAAAACTACAAAATAGAACAATCGTTATACTGACCGCCATTTTAAATTTAAGAATATGAAAAGATATTCCTTTGATTAGGGTTGATGTGTAGTACTAAATTATAGCCGAACATAAATAAGGTGGGTCAAGATTTTCTAACCTTTCACCAAAATGACCCCCTTACTTTGATCCACTCCGTATAGATTTCTTAAAGCTTATTTGGTCGATAAAATTTTGTTAAGTGGCTAAAACCAAATTGTTTTTAGTCGTTTTTGTTTTAGAACGGTACACACACCTTAACTTTTTATAGATATTCATTTTTTTACATTTTTGGGTTAAGGGGGGCCAGAAACGTTTAGAAATAACATTTAAAAAAATTATTATTTTGCTATCGTGCCATTACTTTTCAAAGTCAAAGTATCGACGAATCAACGAAAAAGTACTAAAATGAAAATTTCGAATCGATTTTTAATTCCTCCCTATTCTTTACGTCTGTACACATCATCTTTGTCTAATATTTCAATTCGTGTATTGCATAACAACTGATGATGAATTTGACAATTAAATTCCGTGATTCTTAAAAATAAAAATGACAGTAATGATTATTGACGCCCTGTAATTTCCTAACGAAGTGTCGAAAACATACGCAATTGTTTTTATCAGCAGAACACGCTGAAGTTAATCCTTTCGTATTATTATAAATAACACCCTGTATATTTGAAAAGTGTATCTATCAAAAACCACATATTTATTAAGGTCATAGTCAAGTACGTATGACTTTCAATGTAGAAAAAGTAGCACATAAAATTTTTAGTAATTTAAAACGTCTAACCTTTCATGAAGTAGCGGAAATTGAACTTAAAACGTCTTGCAGATGTCGCAAACGCCAACAGATAATTCCAAACGCGAACACACCACATAACATAATCTAACCGAGTTCAACAATATACTAAAAATTAAAATCCCGAGTCAATACAATTCGTTGATTAATTTGTAAAATATTTCAGAGTCTTATCCCACCTTATCCCAGACCGCGCACCTGCAAAAATTCTTATCGAAGTTAAACAAATGACACGATAATTTTCGAAACAAAGTTTCACTTATATTAAATAAATATTCTTAAATACGTCAAAATTACAAAAGCGAATTCAAATTTTTATTTTGAGGCCAAAACTATTAGGTATTGGGTAAATTATCTCAACCTCTATGAGCCAATTCTGCTCTAAAACTAAAAACTGAAATTAGTTGTTAACTAGTGCCCCAACATTCAGTACCTATTAAAAAGTGGAAAAAATTCAGAAATAGGTACAAAATTATTTTGAAAGCTCTTTGCGCTCAATTAGAGTGCAAAAATCTTTTCTAAATTTAAGCAATAGGCCATTGTCGAACCCTGTACAAAAACGAGACCAGAACGTCGATAAATTAAATTTCAAAAACAATTTTTTTTCGATCGTATTCCTTTATCCTTTTTCAAAGTAAAAAGAAATCTCTTATTAGGCGAGCTTCAGAGATTTTAACCTTTTTAAATCCTATTACGGGGTATTATCTGTATTAAATGAGTATTATTGTATATTATATTATGTAACTTTCATTTCGTTCAAATCTTATCTTATATAACATTCAAACTGACGCAAACGATACTTCTTTTAATACGATATTATATTTTTATTGATTATTACGTCATTTCTCTTCATAACAATAATTATCATAGATGCACTGCTCCTATTGGGTGCTGGTAACTTTACCACCAGTAGAGGTACAATAATGAAAATCTATTTCGATTTTATTTCTCTAATTAAACCTCTCTGTGGGTGTCATAAGTCACCAGCACCAAAATGGAGCGGTAGGTACCTCTGTTTACGTAAGCTCAATATTATATTGTATATCTGTTACCGTCAAAACCAGATCCTCCTAGGACAAACTAGTTTTTACTATCATCCACAGTTAATTCTAGATTTACACTAAAAGTGTCAGATAATCTTAGTTAAAACATCTAAAAATTTCAAACTAAACTAGTTTTTAATGCCAGTCGGAATGGTACCTAATCTACGAATCCCTGGATAGCTATGTAGTTGGGCTGCCCTTTCAGATCTATGGGGCAGCAAATAGGAAAACTAGAATTAACCAATTAACTGAGAATATTTGTTTATTCTATTTTTAATAGTTAAATCTAGAATTGACTAGAGGAGTTTCAAAACTAGTTTTTCCTATGAAGATCGGGTTTTCATAGTAACATATCCAATAAGTTTTTCTTTTCTTTAAAGCTTCTCACCTTAGTTCGACTCCTATTCCTCAGTGTAAAGTAGGGAAATCATTTACTGGCAGACAACCGTTCAAGACGAAACATTACCAAATATACAGGTCGCGTCACAGGACATGAGCCAGAAGTAGAGGGCACTTGGGTGCGCAATAGCTGTTTAAGTACCGCCCTCATACCCAAAAGCCGAGTTAAATTAAAAGTAGTGGTGGCAGTGGCTTGATCTGTAATCGGAATTCGTCGTCGCTTATCGGGATGCGCTAACTCTGGTTCATGTCTTGTGACGCGACCAGTAAGTCAGTTAAACGCAAAAGCCAATTCTAACCTCACCTGTACTCCACATGTATACCAAACCTACTAATTAATTTTTCCAGATCGACAAAGGCCCAGTTGTATAAACGAGATAATCGCAGAGTCAGAGTTAACTCCACGAACTGAATATAAGGTTAGATCTTAACGGGGATTAGATTAGGTTAGCCCCTAGGCACTTGGTTCAGGGTTAACCCATCAATTTTCTAGAGTCAAGTATATTTCAATTTAACTCAGAATTAGTTGTTGATTTAGGTTGATCGTGGAGTTAACTCTGAGTCCGAAATTAGCTTATTTATACAACTGGGCCCAAGTGTTGTTTTACTTTACTAAATTAGAAATTAGTTACCCTAAAGGGATGGACTTCCAGTATACTTGTAAAATTGTACATTATAACTTATTATTTCGTGAAACAGGGTCCTGATATGACGCTAGACTTGAAGTAACTTAAACCAAATACACTAGACCTTAAACTGACTATAGCTGCTCGACTCTTTACAACACTTTAGCATCTTTACGGGAATACTTCTATAAATACAAGTCTTTTACTTTACTGGCCACTTATTCCTATAATGCGAAAGTCACAAAACACAACTAATTCTTGACAAAGTGTACTATAGATCTACAGAGTAATTGAGCTATTAAATTTTGCGGATATTCTCAAAAGCTTATATAGTTTTATAAAAGCCGCAGATCAGTCAAAAATATCAATTAAAACTTTGATCACTATAAATAATAGGTATAAATAGTAGGTATAATAAAAGAACTAAGAAACTAAATTTAAGTACAAACTAAACATATATTCTTAATTTAATTTCATTAGTTCGATATTATTGTAACATTGTAACACAACGAAATTAACTTTCAAATTCCATTCTTATTAAATAAATAATAGGTACTAACTAAATTTATAGATTCATATTTTTACACTTAATAGATACTATTGAAGACGCAAGACAGTAATATTTCTGCTCAGTAACAAAATAACACATTCAAACACACATCAAACTTTAAAAAATTTAAAAGTAGTGTGTAAAATCTATACTGTTTATCAAAATTACAATATTATATTATTATAAGCTTTAAAACAAACAACCAAAAACAATTTACACTAAATAAAAACACTTTTGGTTAATTATTTATAATAGCAAAACGTCTGTCTTTTATTATAAAGCATCATTTCTTAACAAAAAATACTGGTTTGACTTCTTTATCTAAATTATGAAAATATGGATGAGAAACCAATTTTTTAGCAGAAATTCTCTTAGTTGGGTCATAAATTAACATTTGTTTAAGTAAATCCAAACCATTGTCGCATAAATTTTTAACTTGAGCATCCAAATTGTAATTTGTCCATTTAGGAAAAGTTGCCTTATAATCTGGTAAACCAGATACGCCTGGCCATAACTCTTCAGTTGGTGTCTGTAAGACACGGAAAATTCTAAACAACTGATCAATTTCCGAATCTCCTTGAAATAAAGGACGTTTAGAAGCCATCTCTGAAAAAATACAACCCAAAGACCAAATATCGATAGGGCACGAGTATCGTGCCGAGCCTAAAAGAACTTCGGGGGCTCGATACCATAATGTGACGACTTCATGAGTATAAACACGAACTGGAACACCAAAAGCACGGCCCAAACCAAAATCGGCTACCTATATTTAAACAAAATTTAATTCAAATCTAAACAAATACTAAATATTAACCTTAATAAGTCCTTGTTCGTCGATTAAAAGATTTTGCGGTTTTAAATCTCTATGTAAAACTCGGCGTTGATGGCAAAACAAAATGGCTTGGTTAATTTGATACAGATAACTTTTAACTAATTTAGGTTCCATAAACTTTCCATTTTCGATGGTGTCAAGATACCTCTTTAGATCCATCGATAAATATTCAAAAATTAAATACAACCTGCAAATTAACGAATGTTTAATTGTTTTTTTCTCATTTATCATTATTTATGGTTCAATTTAAATCAACATGCTCTTTAGAGAGATTGTGGTAGTTATTTTAGGTACTGTGAAATATCGCCGAAATGTGTTTTTGAAGGCATTAAGGTCTATTCATATACAGTGTGTCCGGGGATAGGTAGAACACGGCTGATCTCGCTTATTAGTGATTTTATTAAAAAATGTTACTCTTTGTAAAAGTTTTTGCTTGTTCCAAAATTAATATTCACAGTTTCATTTTTGTAGATTTTTATACAGGATGGTCTTTATTAGCGTTTCTCTAAAATTATACATCAGTAAACTACTCTTATTTTAAGAGGAAAATAAAAAAGTCATAACAAAAAATTATTTCTACGCCGATTTCTTATTAAGATATAAAATTTGAAACCGATACGGCACTTTTCATATTTTCAAAAATTTCGATGTAACGATGTTTCAAGCTGCGTATTTTGAATTTCGCCAAAGAATTGTAAGGATGTATGAATGTAAGAAGCACTTATATTGAGAAGTAATTATTATTTATTTGTTTGTTTTGATCTCTAATAAAAAAATGTTATGAATTTTGTTTAAAAAAATGTTGAAATCGTTTAAAAATATTAAGGCTTACCGCACACTACAGACAGTCGGTGACCGTCTGTTTTGTAGCGAAGTGACCGCACACGACAGGCAGTCGGCCAGACATCGGCGCCTACATCTACACCATCGCACACGCTACCGACTATCGTTAAGAAGTCGGTGGTTGTTGCATTGTTTGTCCGTGATTTTAGCTATGGGAGATGCACAACGCCAACAACAATTTTGTAGTTCGTGTGCGCGCCCCTACTTAATTACGTTATTCCCATCTACCGCCGTCTAGTCACAGACAATCATGTCGGTTGATAGTCGGTGGAAAAATAGAACACGTTACATCTTTTATGTAGGTCCGTCATTTTAGTCGGTTGTGTGCGGTGCTACATAAGAATCTGTACTGAGCATTGTAACCGACTATTTTGACGGTCACCGACTGTCTGTAGTGTGCGGTAAGCCTAAAAGTACCGCATCGTTTACAAATTTTATATTTGAATAAAAAATGAGCGTAGTACGAATAATTTTTGTTATGAATTTTTGATTTTTCTCTTCAAAATTTTACTAGTTTACTAGTGTATAATTTTAGAGAAACGCTAATAAAAACCACCCTGTACAAAAATCTGCAGAAATGACATTGTGAATATTAATTTTTGAACAAGCAAAAACTTTTACAAAGAGTAACATTTTTTGATAAAATCGCTAATAAGCGAGATCGCCCGTGTTCCACCTATCTCCGGACACACTGTATATCAGTGCTGTGTCCGTCCCGTGCCAGTCCCATATTCGTTCAGTATCAGTGCTAACCGTAATGTATATTCACACATATCCGTGCCGTTTCTTCAGTTACAAGTCAGTGTTTGGCGATACGCCTGCGTTTTCAAAGCAAGACTGCTAAACACCGTCAGTGAAACTTATAAAATAACGTTGACAACGAATTTAAAATAAAACTGTACGGACACTGAAGCAACACTGTCGTTAAAAACAGGGACTGTGACGGGCAGGTGTGAATAGCTGCATATAAGTATATTGCAACGATATCATTTTTACCGGATACTGATAGCATTTCATGGAACTGAACAAACACGGGACTGACACGGCACAAGTATGTGTGGATAGACCTTTACAGGTGGCGAGTATTATGTCACTCTTCAAAAGATGTGTTAGTTTAACCACAGACAACCTAAACTTAAGTTTATAAGAATTATAGAAATAACAAGATCTTTTAAGTAAGACCAAATGAAAGTAAAGAAATTCCCAGACTATAATAGATGTCACTACTCCGTTGGACAATAATGTGAGAGAGCAAAATAAAAAATTAGTTTCTTTGAACTAAAAATCTTAGAAATGATATCAAGTATAAGTACACGTTTGTCGGGGCTTCATCTTTCAGATGACATCTAAAAATTTGTTTAACTCGGGTCTAAGTGTACTACCCTTATGCCCTTACAAACGTTTATACATAGTTAGATTGATTTATTAATTCATTTTCATATAGTTATTGCTAAAGGCATTCTCCAAATTCAGTCGATAGTGTTTCTGTATTAGGAAACATAAAACATCTTTTATAGGTTTGAAACTCTTGGTCTACCGCGAGGTTTATTGCAACTTCTTCTTTTGGTCTTTGTTACACTTGTTATACCGTTTAAAACTTCTTGAAATATGCTAGCAGATATCCAATTACATTTGGCAGAAAGTTGCACGGTTATTTTATTATTTCTATAATCCTTGGTTTAACTTAGGACAATTTCTTACCTCGCTTCTTCCATCAAAATGTCTTCGAGTGAAACAATATTTTTATGGCGCAACTCCTTGAGTAAAGATATTTCACGAATTGCTGTACAAGGCACACCTTCATCTTGCGATTCGAGTCTAATTTTTTTCATTGCAACCAGACAGCCAGTCTTTTTGTTACGTCCCTTGTAAACCACACCGTAGGTGCCTTCGCCGATTTTTTCCATTTTAGTAAAGTTTTCCATTTCTGTTTATATGCTAGAAATTAAGTAGTTAGGAACTTACGTTACATATTGTATAAACAACAAACAGTTGTACTTTGCTATGAAATTCTAATCGGGTTTTCATTCAACATACACCAAATAACGTGCAAATAATTTTCGTACAATAATTACGTAATTTTTAAGTCATACTTACATAATTTTAACTCACAATAATGACTATAAAACAAGTTTATTCAACTTTATTAACGGACACCCACTATGCTCAAAATGGAGGGTAAATTCGTTAACATTTCAATATCTTCAATTCAAATTTGCCGAGGTCGTTAAACATACAGCGCAATTCACATACTACATCTGGCGGATTAAATACATACACGATAATTTATGACCTAAAAAATTATAATCTTTAGCTAAAATTGAACTTATTCGTATAATTTCTCCTTAAAACTAAATTTCCTATTTGAAATAATTTAAGTAAGGGACGAAAAAAGAATTGTCATCTTCTCGTCCTTTTTAAAAACATTATAAAATAGTTAAAATGAATTATAATACGATTTAACACAATTGCAGAACATTGCAGAGGAAAGATTCATATTGCAATTTCACTTTACTGAATGGCACAGCCATAACTGTCCTTTTCCAAATTCGATTTTGGAATTTCGTCGAAGAGTACGAGCAGTCGTCGGGCATCGCATAAAATCAGATGAACTGGGACCAATGGTTGTACATTGCAAGTTAGTATAAAATTCATCATTAACTAGAGGCGCATTCATTTTACCATTAAAAGAGTAGCTCTGGACTACTCCCGACGAACGCTCAAATAAGAAACGTGAACAGCTCAGAGCCCAGAGCTACTTGTAAAGGCGGTCCCACACACATCGCAAGTAATTGCAAGTACGATTATTCGCAAGTATGAGCAATGAGATCTCCCACACAATTGGATATACTTGCAAATGCAAAATTGAAAGAACTTGCCTTTCATTGCAATATTATCTTTAGTTCCCACACCGTTATACGTTATATCGTTATACGAGTATTTCCGATAGTTTAGGAGCTATTTAAAATGTGTAAACTGCAAGTTTAAACGAGGAAATTTTTCTTTGATTCGTACTGTTTTACCGACAACCGATGATGGGAAGCACACGAGTACAAGCAAAAGGATATCCAATGCACGATTGTGCTGTCCTACACTAATCGTGAATATCGGCAATCGCAATTACTTGCGATGTGTGTGGGACCGCCTTAATGGTAAAAGGAATGCGCTTTAGTATTCGCACACGCACTTTTCATTGAGCGCGTTAGTTTTTATGAACTTTTACTGAGGAGAGATTAGAAATAGGTTTCAAAAAACTGAAATTATTACTCCAAGTACCCAATAATTCTCATTTCAGTGATGGAGGGGGAAGATCAGGAGTTTACTTAGCGATTGATGCTAATATGGAATTAGGAGAAGACGAAGACACTTTTGATGTTTTTGGATATTTAAAAAAATTAAGGCAGTCAAGAAGGGGCTTAGTCGAAAATGTGGTACGTATTTCAAATGAAATTTTGAATAAGTTTTAAAAAAATAGAGCAAAACCTCCATTTAACGGTGATTTTAAATCATCGCCCCATATAACTAACTCCCCTTCTTGACCGTTAAATTCAAGTTTTACTGTATTATCATACTCTTTTAGGACCAATATAAATTTGTATACGACACTCTGGAAGAACATGTAACTTGTGGAAATTCCTGGTTTCCAGTTAATGAGTTATCGCAGAGATTAAAACAAAAGTCTTTAAAAAATGCGGTAACAAAAATGAACGAATACCAACGCGAGTATTTGCTCATTTGCAAACAGACCCCAAGATTCTCAATTGGAGATTGTGCTGGTGGTCATCGTGGCGATAATCGTAAGAAAAATCGTGATGTTTTAATAGTGCCTCGTAAGTTATACATACACGCATTCGATTATAAAATGATAATAAGCGCTTTTCAGCTGATAATTTTCGACCATACTTGACTTCTTTTCAAGGAAATAGCTTTACCGATTATATTAACGCTGTTTTTGTTGACGTAAGATATCCTTAAAACGGGCAAATTTCAAAACTACATTTGTTTTTATTAATAGGGCTATACTAAACCTAGAGAATATATTGTGACCGAATGGCCTGTAAAAATGACGTTGGGTGAATTTTGGTCTTTAGTTTACGACTACGAGTGTGCAGCAGTCGTAGTTTTAAGTGTGCCTCCTCATAATTCGGTACATATTTACTTGACAATTCATAAGAAACGTTATTAATACCTACAAAAATTTATAGCAAACCTATCCAGCGTTTTGGCCAGAAGGGCGATCTTCAAAAAAATATGGACCCGTTTTTACTATCGACCATATATCCCACAATCATTATGCCAATATTAAAACTTGGGTGTTTCGAATGAACAAAAAGGTGAGTTAATCCAAATGAAAGGCGATTGGATGACATTTCAATTTTCAGATAGTATCGTTAACAGAACTAATGGCCGGTGTAAAAGCGCCCCCACGGACTGTTCAATTATTTCAACTCACGTGTTGGCCGATGGGCCATAAAGTTCCAACCTCGACTAATTCATTAGTAGAATTAATGAACATGGTGGAGAGATGGAGACAAAGAACTGATTATGGGCCCGTCTGTGTGGTTTCTCCGTAAGTCTCTTATAAAATTATTAGAGATGTTTTTCACTTTCACTTTTCTAGAGATGGAAGAAGCAGGTGTGGCGTTTACTGTGCCGCTAATGCTTGTATAGAACAAGTTATACAACATGGAGAAGTTGATATTTTTCAAGCGGTACGAACTGTTCGAAGACACCGTCCTCAACTAGTAGAAAATATAGTAAGAACGGTATTGAAATGCCCGATAATTTAGTTTTCATACTCGACACTTTTCAGACCGAATATAAATACTGCTACGACCTCGTCCTTCACTACGTCCTTCATTACTTGAACAAAGATCTAAAAGAAAAAAGTTTGAGCAAATAATGAGAAGAAATAAAATACTATATTTTGTATTTACTATACTAAATTTATTCCAGTGCCAAAATTTGCTATCATCTGTGTTTCTAAAAAGTTATTATATTCTTACTATTAAGGCAGAAATCTATTTCAACTTATGAACAGCAATCTTAACACTACTGCTATTGAGATTATACACTTTGTATACTGTCCACATAAATTCGGAAAAATATTTTTGCTGTTTATATTTTTGTTACGTAGTTTCTAAAATAGTTTTTAAAAATTATAAATTAATACCTTAACAAATATTAGAAATAAATACCTAATAAAAATGCATAGTCGTACATCTCGTCAGCATACCTTGTCAGAATTAAGAATGCCTATGCACTCTAAACTGTATTCAGCTTATATTTTATATTTGTACTCGGGAGACTCTGGAGGCCAGTTAATATGTAGGTAGGTACTTCTGTTTCGACTGTAAAAAATATATCGACGTCGAACTATAATTATTACGGTTAATAAAACTAATAGTCTCCTGGATAGTGAAAGGATCTGAAAACTAAGTAATTATTTTGGATCACTTACTGGAATTCCAATATAATTCTTCCAATTATTAGAATTTTAAAAATCTAATCACTAAAAAAACGAATAAATAGTTACAAACTACACTTTATTAACCTATTACAGTTATGTAATGTAAACTAAGAAATTCTAAATAACAATAACAATCTTAAAATGGAATTTTCTTTACAATTTATAAAGTGAACATTGAACACACCATTTACTCGAAATAAGCTAAGAGTATGATGGCCAATTTTTTTACATTTTATTTACAGTTACGATTATATTTTTATTTACAGAAAAGAACAAAATACTGCAAGTAGGTACACAATATATTTAAAAAAATTATTGTCTCCGTGTAATAGCTATTGAACTAAAGGGTAATTAAAATCAAATAAATGCTGTCAATTAAATATTGCACAAAAATTTTGCTTTTTACAACTTAATAAAATTTCATTTGAGCATACAATAAAAGAAAACGTATAGCTGCCCCAAGATTTGTTAATAAAATTTTATTGCAGTTATTAAAAAATAAAGATGTGCAAATTGGTAAAAGTTTTAAAAAGCTGAAACTTGATACAACACTAGTGCCTAACAATTTAAATTTCAAAAGAAGTTAAAAAGGAAAAAAGTGGCAAACCAATTAACATAAATTTGCGTAACTAATTTCTAGTTAAAGCTTGTGACAGAATTCAAGCGATAAAAACTAAAGCAATGTATATTTCCCACAAAACCATCATAAATACGAAATATCCAACAATTTATTGACAAAGAAATATTGCTTATATCAAGATGAATCAGTGAGTGACTGACGCTCATGCTTATCAAATAAACTGTTCCACAAAGATGTCAAAAATATTGTAAAATCGAATTTTCGCCATTTTGCTGATATGACTCTTTAGGTCAAAATAATTTGTAACATGCACTTAACTATTATTACATTATGCTAAACAATATCTACTATATGGAATTGAATTTACACTTTTGAGTCGAGCATATCAATGTTTATTTTGTAATATACATAAGGATAATATTCCGACTGACCAAATCCAAGCCCAGGAATATCCACATTCTAAAAAAGTTCGTAAATTGTATAAGAATTAAGAATATTTCAAACTAATTAGCTCACTACGCTTATTTTAAAATCACTTACATCGGCAACAGACGAACCTTGCAGAGCGCTGCTATCTAAGTGTCCGTACAGTTGGTTGAGAACATCCCGTAAGCGTTTCAAACTCTTTTTGTTGGGATGTAAAAGAATGGCTTGAAAATTAACTGGTAAACCGTACCTACAAATTAAAAACGTTAATAAGAGTCTACTTTAAAACAATAATGAACTACCTCAACACAGATTCCACAAAAACTCGTAAAGCTTTTACGTGAATCCAAGCACAGAAGCATTCACTAAAATTAACCTTAAGCCACCTAACCAAAGGACCCTAAAAATATATTTCGCAAAACGAGTTCGGTAGTTTGAAATCATACATACAAACTGCTTCTTCTTATCTGTAACTAGTTTGGTAATTTCACTCTTTCCTGCAGCTAGTTCTTCTTCGTTATACGTAAAATCGCGCACTATAAACTTCCTCTTTTGTGCGTGTAACTTAAAATCGTCCATTTCTTTTTTAAAAAGCGAAACGGTAAATAAACCGTACTCTTGATCTTGAGTAATCAACTGAGTCGAACGAGGGATTACCATGTTGGTTAATTTTTCATAAATTCCTTGCCATTCATTAAATTGTGATCTGGGAACGATCACCAGTAACGTCGTTAAATACTCCGAATCTAAGACAAAATGTTCTTTTTTAACCAAGTCGGCCAAATTACGAGTGAGTAAACTTCCACTAAAATATTAGATATGTAAAAGCTAAATTAGTCGTCGAGAAGAAAACCACTTACGTTTGCTTCTTTTCCAAGTTTTGAAGGTTTCCCTTTAAATTATTATAAGCTGAAGATTTCGTTTTCAAATCGGCATCGATTTGTCCCACTTGTTTGCTAATAATATCGGCTATGTTTCTTAACGATTGTTTTGTAGGGTATTTAGCAATGTCCCATTGGAAACGAGTTATGTAACTTGGTAAGTCACCTAATAAAATAAATATTGGTGAAATTTCAAGTAAGAGTGGAATCTATAATACTAATTTTACAGAATTGTGTGCCTATAAATTGCATTTTACACACAAGCGCCAAATACAGTCTAAAACAGAAGCCAGAGGTGATCTGTGAAATGTGAAAATATAAACAATAGAAACATTACAGCTGAAATAAAACCATAAATAACTTAATGGCGTGACAAGCTGGTGTATGAAGCTGCTCGGCCACTGACCTGGCCTTAGGGGGTAGGGCAATTCTGTCGGGGACCGATCGACGGGCGTTTGTGGAGGTGTCAAAAACACTTCGCTAGTTGAGTCCGAATTTGATTCGTCTATTACATCTCTCGTACATCGTATGCCATCTTCTGGAGGTCGCCCTCTCGCCCCCACGATTATACAATCGTCACAAGCGCAGCCAGACAAGCACAAACCAAATACCTTGCCAAGGTCTGTTAAAGCGACACTTGAGAACTATTAATATTTTGCCTTCAATACAGTATGTGACAGCCCAAAAATTATACATTGTTGTGCTGCACTTCAGACTTATAATATTTATACAAGTCATCGTTAAGTACCATAAATTAACACCCTGAAGTCAAACTAAATGTATGAAAACGATAATCTGACCCGCTAATCCTTAATTTATATTTGTTACAAAAATCTCCAAATGTCTTACTGTTATTTGCTGTTAAATTTTCTTGAAGTTTATCTCTTTGATCCTCCAACACTTCGCCCAAATATGAAGCAACTTTACGAGTAACTTGTTCGACAAATCCATCTAATTTCCCCAAGTCGTCTGACAATCCAACCAATTGATCTAATGTTCCAACCTATAGTAATCAGTGGTTAAATAAGGTTTTTATTAGATACCAACACTCACCTTTAAATCTGGAATGTGAAACTTATAATTAGCGGACAAAGAATTCTGTTTGCTGGTAAGATTGTTCACCGTTTCCCATGTTTGTTGACAGGTTTTATCACCTGGTGCCGATATAAGCCAGTATTCCGACATCACACCCTACAAAATTAATGTATACTAAAATATTGCAACGCACAAAACGCATATCATAGTTTATATTCCAGCAAACGCACAAAGAGCAGGTTAATACTAAACTTGTTTCGAAAGCACATACTGCTCCTAATGAACTATTTTTCAAGAAATTTAATTACTCGAAGTACAAATTAATTTCAATTTGTTTCGATAATTATATCTCACAAAAAACCAATAATAAACATACATTTACAACTACTAATTAACTAAATTGAAAAACGATTATGGGCAAATACATTCAAGGCAAAACACCCCTTTCGAATATTGATTTTCAATAGAATTACTTCGAGTAATTCGCTTAATTATGCCAACACCTGGAGTAGAATAAAGAAATATAATATTACTTACGAAAAGTTATAATTTATTTCGAGGAATAAATGAGCAAATTTGAGAAAAGTCACCCTTTTTCAACCACTCCCCAGAAGACAGCTGATCGTTATTTTCACGTGATGACCGGTGATGACAGAAACTCTCGCGCCATCTGAGTGAATGTACGAGAAACTACCTAATTCCTCTAGTTTTTAAATTCAAATTCAGTAGCACTAGGACGTCGATAGTCCGGATAATCGATAAAAAGTAATATTTAATAAATAATACTACGTAAAAAATAGAGGCGCGATTTCATTTCAATAAACTTCAAATAGTTTTCTGCTTTTGTCTAACATTCTTCTTGCTTTTCAAACTACTTCACTGCTGTATTTATGACTCAAAAGACTTCATTACGAGATATTCTTCTTGGCGGTTATAAGTCAAAGTCACTTTTGTCTTATAGTTCTTGTTATTCTATTTAATGTGCAGTTTTATAATTTCAGTATCTGTAAAACTTGATACCCAGAAAAATTTTCATTGCAACCAGTCATTCACCATTCCCGTCATTAGTGAAACCAGAATTATTCTGCATATTAAAAATATTGACACCATTTTACATTTTTGTCTCTTTCTCCTTCAACAGGTTCCTTACTTTCGCCCAGAAGTTTTGCAAAATTGTTTCCAATACAGACTGCCATATAAATGCAATCTTCTAAATTAATTTTTTTTAAAGGATCCACCAAGTTATCTTTAACATCTTCATCCACGAGTCGGAACAGATGTTTTCTGTAAAACCTTTCAAAGGTTTAAAAAACACTTCATGGGCTTGGGTATTAAATTAAAATACCAAGAAATTTTATTTTAAAACACAAAGCATCATGAAGACAAAAACATTTATTTACCGATTCAAAATAAAAGTAAAAACAGATATTACAAATTTATTTATTTATTTTGAAAAGTTCTTCCAATAATACTTAAATTTAACTAAAAATGTTACTGAAACCAAATTCTAGATGAGAAAATTTCAAAAATAAATATAACATTACAAACGAGTACATATTTGTTGAGCTCTCGGCATACACTTAACTATAAAGATCGTCTGGATCATCTTGAAAATTGCCCTGATCACCTGTAGGTACACCTGGAGCACTTGAACCACCGCTGGCAGTAGGAAAGCGGAAATTGGTTCCAAATCCCCGAGACTGTTGTAGAGTTTGGGCAAACATTTCGTATTTTCTTATATCGTTGTCAGAAACCGAACGCCTAGCAAAACGCATAGCTTCTTCAAAGTGTGCTCTAGTAATTTCTGGAACTGGATCTTCTTCGTCCAACTGAAAAGTTATTTCGTTACTTTCAAAAAATTAGCCAACTAAATTTAACTTACGTCCATTGCAACATTTGCATTTGCGGCTCGTTCGCGTTCTCGGCGTATTTCGGACTCGATACTCTGACGAATTGCAAGTTTAACTGCACGTTGACATATTTCGGTCAAGTCGGCACCAGAAAAACCGTGAGTTACTTTGGAAATATATAAAAGATCTACATCACGAGCTACTGGCGATTTTCTTAAATTAGCCTTAAATATAGCTTCGCGAGATTTCTCATCTGGCAAAGGAATATAAATCAATTGATCTAAACGTCCAGGTCTCAGAATTGCAGGATCGATTATATCCGGTCTGTTAGTTGCTCCAATAATAAATACATTCTTTTTTGCTCCCATACCATCCATTTCAGTTAGAATTTGATTAATTACACGATCGGCAGCCCCACCAGCATCCCCTACATTACCACCACGAGATTTAGCTATCGAATCTAATTCGTCGAAGAATAATACACACGGAGAAGCAGATCTAGCCTAAAAACAGTTTCGAAATTTAGATTTTAGAATATAAAACAACAAAACTAGTTTACCTTATCAAATATATCGCGCACATTTGCTTCAGATTCTCCAAACCACATAGTAAGTAATTCTGGCCCTTTCACAGAAATAAAATTGGCTTGGCATTCGTTTGCGATCGCCTTGGCAAGCAAGGTTTTACCACAACCTGGTGGTCCATAAAAAAGAACTCCGCGCGAAGGTTGCATTCCAAATTTGAGAAACTTGTCTGGATGTTCCACCGGATATTGAACCAACTCTTGTAACTCCTTCTTGACATTTTCTAATCCTCCTATATCGTTCCAAGTTACATTAGGCACTTCGACGACAGTTTCACGTAAAGCACTAGGGCTACTCTTTGACATTGCATAACGGAAGTTTTCCATCGTAACGGCTAATGAGTTCAAAACTTCTGCATCAATTTGATCGTCTTCTAAATCGATTAAATCCATCTTTTCTCTGATTTGCTGCAGAGCAGATTCCGAACAAAGAGATGCCAAATCAGCACCAACATGCCCATGAGTTTCGGCAGCAATTTGTTCGAGATCAACATCATCGGCCAATTTCATATTTTTAGTATGGATACGTAAAACTTCCAATCGACCTGTAGCATCGGGAATACCGATGTCGATTTCACGATCAAACCGTCCAAATCGTCTTAGAGCAGGATCGATGGAATTAGGACGATTAGTAGCAGCCATGACAATTACGTGAGAGCTCTTTTTCATTCCATCCATGAGGGTCAACAACTGCGATACAATACGTCGTTCAACTTCCCCATGAGTTTTCTCACGCTTAGGGGCAATGGCGTCCAATTCGTCGATAAATATTATAGCGGGAGAATTTTTATCCGCTTCTTCAAAAGCCTTGCGTAAATTACTCTCCGATTCACCAGCCAATTTACTCATAATTTCTGGGCCATTAATAAGAAAGAAGAATGCCCCAGTTTCATTTGCTACAGCACGCGCAATTAAAGTTTTTCCCGTTCCTGGTGGGCCGTACAACAATATGCCTCTTGGCGGTTTAACACCGATAGCTTTGAATAAAGATGGATGACGTAAAGGCAGCTCCACCATCTCTTTGATTTGTGCCAGTTGTTTTCGGCATCCACCGATGTCATCATAACCAACTGCATTCAAAACTTCTTCTTCTTCCTACAAAATAAAAACGTCAATAAAGTTGAAAAAAATAACAATGTCTATGTCTAAGCTCGTGAGAATTAAATTACGTACTTCACGTTTAATCGGCTCTCCCTCGCAATGAATGACCGTATCTGGTGCAACGATACAATACGGTGATGGATCAGTTTCAACAACCTTAAATTCGATCGCACGCATGCCACCTCTTACAACAAATACATCCTCCTTATGTATTGGTCTATAAGCTTCCAAAAAGTATGGTTTCAAGTAAACTTCGAATAAATTTCTGAAAAACGGATTAATGTAGATTAATGAAAAAGAGCATTGCTATACAGCTATCTCACACTATTAAAAGGGAATATTAGATTGTATTATAAACAGTTAAATCATATTGCTTTTATCTTTGAAATGCAAAGTTTTGAATTCCATTATCTCATGTTTGGTATTACTAATCAAAACATTCTATATGACGATGTATCAAGTATCAACAAATTTGAATCAATTTCTCACTTGAAGTGTCAAGCTTACATTAAATACAGCAACTTCTACAAGATCTTAAAATTATTTATTCATTATCATAAATTTTTTAGGAGATAATTTTATTTTTTTTAGCCTCTTATGTCCTAAAACAAATCGTAGAAGAGTCTATAAGCTTTCCAAAATTGTCAAGTGACAGAGACATAACAAGAGCTTCCAGATTATCGAATACCCGACACAACGTCCCTTATAAAACGAATACGAATTGGAATAACTATTCACTCAAAATAAATAATTCATTTTTTCAGAAGTCTGGAAGTTAATTTTAGTGACGCTTAAAATTTAAAATGCTTCTTATACATTAAACCATTTTATAGTAATTTAATTGGACATAAAAAATTGGGTTGTTAAGTTCCACTCATTATAGAAACCAGAAAATTGTCTTAGAGTAAAGTAGCCGAATGTGGAATACGGTTTTGTTTTAATTAGGTAAATTATAGTAAATGTCGTTTTTTTTTACCTTCGTGATTGGGTACAAATAGAATCAGGCGTTGTTTAATTGTTGTCAAAATTATGGAAATATTGAATATAAAAAACTTGTTGAAAAAAGCAGAAATGTAAAAATCTTGGCTTTCACTTAAATCAAAATATGGGTTGGTAATGTAGAATATCCACATATCAATATGTGGAATAATACCATAATATCATAATGTAGAATAGGGACTACACGATTAATATTCAATAATACAATATTATTTTGAAACAAAAATTAGAATTTACATTTAAAGAAAACTTTTCATACATAGATTATATTATACGGATTATCGTAACGCTAATGTTACAATACCGGCTTTTCAACATTTAACTTTGAATTAGAGTCAACAGTTGAAAAAGCTATTTTGGGTTAAATATTTATTATGGGTTAGATACACACATTTCTTTTATAACCATTTATGAAATTTTCATACATGATACTCTCATACATTCATGACAATCAAAATTTTAAGCACTTACATTTAAAAAGTCAGGTTGCCGGGGAAGCACAATATAATTATTTTGAAAGTCAATCTAAATTAGTATATTATGATGCTATTTAAGCATAGGTAGCGTGAGCAGTTTAAAAAAGGGGGTATTCCACATTTGGTCCAGTATTCCACAATCGGCTACTTTACTATACCACTTTTTGATATTTCACTTGAAAATTTCAAGTCTTAGAAGTACTTTTAGGGAATATCAGCATAAAATTTGATGCTTCCCTGTTGAAGAATAATTAGATGCAAATCAAATAAAGAGGATTGAATGAGCTTTTAGCTTGTAGAAAAATTTTAAGTGGGAGTATTCATTTTGAGATAAATCGTGAAAACAACGCCAGGAAATAAGTGTTTAAAAAAAGTGAAAAAAATACTTAAAATCTTAGAAAACGTCGATCTTGGCCAATTTGTAACTTACAGGAATAAATTTACACCAATCCGTCATGTATCTACTATTAAACAAAAAAAATACCCTATTGAATGATTTTGCTCAACTTACCCTGTCAATCCTTCGACAGTATCATCAATTGGAAGCACGTGAATTCGTTTTCCGTATTTAACGTCCGGACAAGGTTGTACCGACACAACATCTGACAAACGAACACGTAAGTTGTTACGAACTATTCGATTCATTCGTATCTTTTCATCTGGGCAACTATCATCCGATAAAACAATACAAACTGTTTCCTTCCTCCTTTTTCCTTTAAGGAGGACAGTATCGCCTCTAAAAAGTTGCAATTCATCCATTTTTGCTTGTGATAATGCCACAACCGAATTATCATCATTAACGGCTTCTTCTACTAAAAGTCTATTGGGACGATCTTTACGACGTAAAATGGCAGTCGCCAAATCGTCAGGGCTAAAAAATATAGTTTATTAAAAAAAATTATCGGAAATTCTTTTGTTGGCGCACGAGTAAAAATCTATAACCTAACTACCAACGCCTTTTTTGGTCAATTTTACTATTTTACCAACAAAAATTTAGATAAATATAAAATATTTTGCTTGTGCAAGAATAAAAGATTTAGGATCAGTGACTCAAAATAAATGGCTATTCTCACAAAGTAAAATGCCGGTTTGAAAAAGAGATATTTATAAAAAGACCTACCTTTTTCCTTCTGCCATAATTATATTGTATTTACTTGGATATAGTAAAAAAGGTAATGAATAAAATTAGAACTATTTTAATGCAATGTCTGTAACAACTAAATCAGCAAATTCAATAACTACAATGACGTTGCCAGTTTAACACAAATTGACATTCGACAATTCTAACAGAATTGTATATCATTTCCCCTACTTGTATTTAAATGACAAATCAGAGTTCACCACGCATGTCTATGCGTAATTTGGAATAAACAGTGACGCACTGTTATTTAGGGTACATTTATTTCTTACTTAATTAGAAAAAATGTTTGGAATTATATAAAATTATTAGTGGTTACGAGATTTTACTAATATTTAGCGATATTTAAATTTCAAAGTTGCCTGAAAGACAATCAAACTATATATTTAACAAAATCTGCATTTGCGCCAAGTACAGGCCATTTTTTTCGTTAGATTTTGTGGGTTACACTAACAATTTCTCCGTAGAATTACTGTAACTAAACCATTAAAAACAGAATATTATTTATAAAATATTCTTTTGTGGATAAGCCTCACAGATTTATACAAAGCGCCCTCTATTGCTAACAAAGTAATGCACTTAAAAAAGTTATTAATCAATGACTCATTCACATCCATTGGCCGATTCGCCGATTGTTTTATTTGTTTGTTTTATAGAAATAAGTGACATTTGATGCCCCTTTATAATAATTGGTTATATCGCAATAAATTTACGAAAAAATTATTTTTGATTACAGACTTTGTCATGCTAGAAAGTACAAATATTCGGTGTTAAAGGTAGTTTAATTGACTCTTCTTGGACTTGGTGGTTACAAAAATGGCTGGAATAAAAGGTTTGTTACATTTCCGTACAATTTACTAATTATAATTTTAAAAGAAATTAGTCACATTCGATTTGGAGCATTATCTAGGTCATTCATCGTTCTTTTATGCGATTCGAATTCGAGCAAAAGCTTCCTAGTCTTGCGGAATTAACATGTAACGATATAAAATACACACTTGCCGGACTTACCTGAGTCCGTGTTAATTGAAAAGTTTTGAAGCATGAAATCTCTCAAAGAACAATGTATATAAATGTAATTCCGAAGTTACCTACAAATCGAAATGCGTGACATGTATCCTTAGTGCCTATAGTAAAACTTACTCTTGAGTTTTATTTTTAGAAGCACTACAAGTTTACTAATTCTGGTGTTTATTTGTTTCATGTTTTCTCTGTGGATTTTCAATGGCTGTGTTTCATTAGCGTAAGTATACACACAATCTATTTATATTAAAAAACTATAACTAGTAGTGAAAAGGAAACCAATTATTCTATTTAACATAATGAACATTACGCTACGGCAGTGATTAATAACGTAATTTTATTTTATCTTTGTTTTACAGATTGGTCAGCTTAGCCTTTGCTGGTTCTATTGGAATGACATTCGTTATATTAGCGTGCGCTTTACCTAAATACCAGTAAGTAAAAATAAAAATGAAAATTTAACCAAAGACATTTGATGTCAGTATATGATTTAGCACTGTTTCGATGTACTTACTAGAATATTAATTGAAAACTATAAAAATTAGCGTTTACACAAACACATTCTCTTTTTAGATTATGGTGGCCGTTTTTCGTAGTGCTGTTTTATGTGCTTGCACCAATTCCTACTTTAATGGCTCGACGTTACACAGAACATCAAGGTTCTAGCAATGCTTGTATGGAAACTGCAATATTTATTACTATGGGGTTGGTAGTAAGTTCATTTGCATTACCAATTGTACTTGCTAGAGCTCCAGTCGATGATCCAACAATACAGTGGGGAGCATGTGGTCTTACCCTAGCAGGAAATGTAGTAGTGTATCTTACTTTACTTGGATTTTTTATAACTTTTGATCAAGAGGATGCAGATTATAATATGTGGTAGCATTCTTAAACATAGTAAGTTTGTATATATTCCACAATTACATATTTTTTGCTGTTGTGATTTCGTTTGTATTTATAAGTCACATAATATTAACTGCCTATTATTAGTAACATTTAAGAAGTAAAATTTATTATATTTTTTTGTAAATAATATGTAACATTTAAGTTTAATTATTATTTAAAAACTATTAGGTTATGTACTTATTTGAATTATAAAAGAACGATATTATCAATTTTAGTTCTTGTTTTGCTTTGTCAGCTTTAAATATTTTTAGAGGTTTGTGGAATATTAAACTGTAGAATAATTATTAAGAACTGTATTGTATTTTTATATGTATAATAAAAATGCTCTTGTGGAAGTAAGTAAGACTGTGAATTTTTTTACTTGAAGCTTGAAGTAACTGTATGATCCACAGTCGCACAGTCTACTGGTGAAAGTACAGTACCTATGTGTCTAGAGGTGTGTATGTGGCAAGTTCAACCACTGTCTATTTACTATTTTACTTTGTATTTGGCCAAACAGTCAATTTGGAATTTGTACCATCTCTGAATAGAACATCAGCAAAAAATAAATATTCTAAATTTGTACAGGACGAGTCTGGATAAGGAACTTTAACCTCGAGCCGTAGGTTAGCCTGCTATGGCAGACTCTCTATATCTATATGTATAATATATTGGACTCAATGGGCTATAAATTTAAGCAAAAATGTTTGACTATTTCAAAATACTAATCGTCAATAAACTGCAATGAAAAAATCAGAGGTAGTAGTATGGAATCGTATTCATTCCATGTAAAAAAATGTAGACTTTGTAACTTTGTAACGAATCCGGACTAACGTGAGTACGCGTGAAATGCAAGGGAATTACAAGGACAGGGGTGGCGTAGTGGTGACGGAAAATGCGAAAATGGTGATCCCGATGTGATGAGTCAACAGTGCTCCCTAATCCAACGACCTCACTCGTACGTCCGCTGTCTTTCGTCGCCCTAGACCCTAGATGGACGGGGTTCCAATCAACGGTTGTAAGACACAGCCCTGACACACTCATAATATTGAGACGAACGACGTCTCTGGAAAGGGTAGTACATTTATACAATAACAATACATCCAACGGGGACAGCAGAGGCGGAAATAAACAAGAGAATAGAGAATACACTGAAACTGTACTATGCGATGAATAAGAACTTTTTAAATAAAAAGGAAATATCGCGAGAAACAAAAATGAAAGTATACAAAACAATACACCGACCAGTGCTAACCTATGGAAGCGAATCTTGGGCAGTAGAAATGAAATATTTGAGGAAAATTAAAGGAGTAACAAAGAGAGACAGAATAAGAAACATAGAAATAAGAAAATAATTAAAAATGGAATCGACATTAAAATGCATTGAAGAAAGACAGTTAAGTTGGTGGGGACACCTACAAAGAAAGAAAGGACCGACACCAGTGAAGCAGATATGGGAAGCTCGAATAGAGAAAAATAAAAAAAGAGGAAGACCAAGAAAAACATGAGATACAACAATAGCGGAAATAGTGGGAAGAAAGAGAAAGACATGGGGGGAGGCGAAGGAAATAGTGAAAAACAGAGGAGAATGGAGGAAGTTTGTAAAGGCGAAGATCGACTAGTGTTTATTTGTTTGTATTTTATTGCAAAACTGTACTCCAGAACATGGTACAAAACAGTAAAAGATTAATAATAATTCTTATTTAATTAAACGCGGGAATTAAAAAAACTTTCTAGACACGTTTCCGTATATTTATACTAACCTTTAAGCAAAATTTTTTTTAATTTTTTACATTTATTTATCTGATGAAGCCTAAAATTGGCTTTTATATCTTCAAAATATTAATAATAATAATAATAATAAAAACTATTGCCAAGTGATTGTCCAGCTCGATTCAACTTTTGTAGCTTCTATAGCTGAAATTCGCTTTTAGAGAAACAAGAAACAATAATATTGGTAGGTAGATAATAGGTAATTCATGCAACGCACTCAGGGATGGGTGAAAAATACATACAACTGTATGTAGTGCAAGAAACTAACAACAATTCTTTTTAAATGCTCGAGCTGAAATAGTGTAGGTGATAAGTGATACTTTTGTTAGGGTCACATCTGTTTATATTTTGGGCTCTCTACGGCCCTGTTTAAAAGGTCTTGAAATGGAAATAGAATATTAGGACGTTTTCTAATGTCATATACGCGGGTACTCAATTTTAATTGTTCACCCTCTATCTCGGGAACTATAAAAGCTATGAGGTTGTTTAGATTAGACAATTTTTATAAGAGAATTATCAACAGTAATGTATTAAGTGCATAGCGACTTGCCGATAATACTGACAGGAGAGATGCACGACTGCATGTTGCGACGAAAATTTGCACGACTGCGAAGCAGAAGTGCAAATTTTCCAAAGCAACAAGCAAGAGTGCGTCTCCGGTCAGTATTATCGAAGCAAGTCGCTATGCAGGAAATGCACTTTGCGTGACTATTGCATAAGTAAAAAGAAAACGCTAGAGAAAAAATTAAAACTGCTTTTGAAATCTAGTAGTAACAATTTGTGGGTCGCTTTGACAACACATAGCCTAAACATAGCAACAAGTAAACAAATCATTTTTTCTGTAAAGCCAAAGCGAAAATGGCAAAACGTTTTGGTGATAAATCTGTGCTAAATATAGAAAAAATTGTGAGTTTTACGATGCCAGAAAACACCAAGAAGTCCAAAAAATATATATGGAGGCAATTTGAAAAGTTCTGCCAAGAAAAAAACTACATACTGGATGAAAACTTGTCGGTAGTGAAAATCGCCGCAGTTTTGGCTGATTGGGCTTTCAACATGAGGAAAGAAGACGGAACTGAGTACAAGGAAAGTGTCGTTAAGCTCTTGTGGAACAGTGTGGCAAAGCTAGTACAGGAAAATTATTACCAAAATTATGGAACAGTGTTTGATCCTTTCAAGGATGTTACCTTCAAATTAGCCCGAGATGCCAGAAATTCAAAGCGCTGTCAATTGCAGCAAATACCAGAAAAAAGAAAAACCAGTTCGGCGGCGATTACTCCAGAGGAACACACAAAAATTGTTAAGCTTTGGGATGAAGACACACCAATAGGGTTACAAAGAAAATTTTACTACCTGGCTGCCCTAGAATTGGCATGGAGGGGCGGAGAAGCATCCAAATGTATTTTGCAACACTTTCATGAAGAGGTCACGAATACAAGTGCCCCTACAGGACGAATAGCATATAATACTATCTTCAGCAAGACTGCTCAAGGTGGAGACAAGCGGCTGGCAGAAACAAAGTGGCTAGTAACGAATACAGAAAATCCCAATTTATGCCCTGTGAGGTAAGTTACACCAATAAATAAATAATAATGTTCGAAATAATAATATTTTTCATTATTTTAGGCTCTACAACACTGAGAGAAATATCTACTCACTGTAACTAAAAATTCGATTCCTGTAAGTAGAATTTAGTCTTACATAGGGGACAAGTACTTCAGCATTTAGCAGTTAGTAAATCAAGATACTTGTACTAGTATTCTTAACCCAAGTATGTGTATTTGTTTATTTTGTGTTCTACCTATGAAAATATTATGATCTAATAGCAAGTATTATATAATGCTAGCAGTAACAGAATGTGCTCTAGCCTTAAGTATACTTATTGCTTATGGTAAGGAAGTATTTACTACTGGAATATAAAGAGTTTTCTAAGGGTAAGTTTCTTTTTACTCTTTGCAAGTATTATATAATGCTAGCAGTAACAGAATGTGCTCTAGCCTTAAGTATACTTATTGCTTATGGCAAGGAAGTATTTACTACTGGAATATAAAGAGTTTTCTAAAGGTAAGTTTCTTTTTACTTTTTGTGAAAAATCTTTTACTTTTCATTAGCAACGCTTATTTTTGCTACAAGAAACATTTTTCTCAAAGTAAATTCCTTTATAATAAACTTTCACTACTTAATTTTTGCTGCAACAATTTATTTTTCTTGTGATTAGTCAGCATTCACTAGAGACGAGAAAACTTGTACCTGCTGTTAGTTACTATCCAATTCAAAAACAAAATCTTTTACAAAATACAAATTTATTAAAATTTAGAGGTATATAAGTATATATAGTAGGTAGCAGTAAAGTAATTAGTAAAGTAAAATAAAAAGTATAATTATTTATATAAATCTAAATAGTATTATATAATAGTAAAATACAAATCTTAATCATTAAAATATTAAGGTACAGGAGGGTAATAAGGCCCACTTAAAACATTTTTTAACAACATATGCGCAAATTAATTTTTATTCCAAAAATAACAAAAACCAAGAATAATTTTTTTAAATGTTTTTTCGCAGTGTTTTGAATTTTATTTACCCTCCTGCACCTTATGTTATATGTATTATTATATAAACGCTAAAATACATACTTGCTGCTTATGTAATATTATTATGCTATGTAATAATATTATTTCCATATTTTGCAATGTAATACGTTTTGCACTGATGCAAATGTGATTGGACCAAATGAGCATTATAAATGACTTTATTTAACAGTGTACATTTTTCAATACCATCAGAGTTCTCGATTTCATATGCATATATATGTTTATTGAAGCATAGTAATTTTTGTTCTTTATAGATAAAGCATATTGCATCATCTGTAGAAATTAAAATAAATGTAATAATGCCAAATAATGGAGATAACGAAATCTGAATTAAATCACCTACTTTGTAACAAAAATTATTTATTGAAACTTTTTCAACACAAAATGATATTTTAAATTGCTCAAATAAGGAGCCACGGGATGCTGATGCGATTATTATATGTTCGAAATTAGGAATTAAGGACCTTATATCAAGAGGCACTGCTCCCTTATTTTTTATTTCGATATTTGTTGAAAAGCCCTTACTGCAGGTAAATTTTTCACTTAATTTTAATTGGTGCTTAATAGCTAAAGTTTTTGTAATATTAACCCTTGACGAAACAACATTAGAAGATAACTTAGCTTCTCGATGTTTAGATTCAAATTTAAGAGAAGATAAATAACTTACTGGGCCAACCTTACGAAATATATATGGGTAATGTGTAAGTATATGGTGTTTAGGTTTCAAAGGTAACAAAAATAAAGTTTTATACAAAGTGTGGTGTTTTTCAATGGCAGTTTTTAAAAGGACACATTCTTCATTTGTTAGATTAGATGATAAAACAAGATCGATAACTTCTCTTAAAATTAAATACAGTTCCCAATGTTTATTTTCAGGTGGTATTAAATCTCCAATCATTAACCCCAAATATAAAACTAATGTTTTCATTTCGGCACAAGACATTTTTAATTTTTTTTTTTTAATATTATCTAAACTGATACAAGGAGGCTTATTAATATTTTGATTTCCAAAATGAAAGTATTTTAACCGTGTATTTAAGGTATCAATAGTAAAAAGCTTATCATTTATGATAAATTGATAAAATAATTCTGAAATATCAAATAAAGCTATGCCTTCAAAAATGTCATGAGAAACATCAACACTAAAATTTTCTGTAGCATGAAAACAGTTTAGATTGTTCCATACGCAAGGTTCTCTAATGCCGGTTTGTGAAACATTATTAATTTTGATATCCTGATCATAATTTTTTCTGTTGCGCAATTTATTATCATCTTGCACTGTTATTTCTTGGGTTTCGTTTCTAGTACATTTACAAAACCTACAAAAGAAATTTGCACGAAAACACTCCGTAAATCCTAACATACTGTGAATCCCTAAATTGTCCCCTAACAGTAAAGCTAAACGAAAATAAATCTTTACAGATCCAGAAGGTAGGTCAAGTGTTATACCTTTTAAAGCTAAATCATCTAAATCGTGTAAAAGTTTTTGAAATAAACTGATAGGACCAAATTTTTTTAAATCGGACCCATGAAAGAGTTGTATTAAAAATATATTCTCTAATTGAGATTGAAATTCTATAGGAAGTATAGGGATTGATCCATATATAGCACCTAATTTATGTATGCCAGAGTGTGAGCCTAATGGGTTTCCACACTCATATTCATCAAAGTATAAAAACAAAGGAAAAACTGTGTCATTCTCGTTGTATAATTCTATTTTCTTTTTCCAAAAATCGGTTTGACAGATGTTATAAACTCTATCCTCACACTTTAATTCTTCTACATAACTAAATATTTCTGACATAACATTGGGCAATTCCAAGTATTTTTTTAAAGTAAGGCCTAATGGAATAATTTGGAAAGTATAATTCTGTGCTACAATAGAACTATCCCTACGAATTTTCTCCAAAGGTTGGCCTAAAATTACTTCTTTAGGTAAAATAAGATTTCCTTCCTTTTCTAAATGTTTAAATCGTAAATATTCACTGCTAAATCCCGAAAATAAGTTTTCAAGTTCTAAAAAAAATTTGTTGGTATCTTCAATAGTCAAAGTTTCAAATGCAGAAATTTTTTTATCAATAAATCTTTTAAAAATTCTGATGGGTTCTAAAAGTAGTTTTGAGACGCTGTCAATAATATCTTGTACATCTTTTCTAGAAAGAGTGGAATCTGCATAAAATTTGCTGATAAAATTTAATACATTTTCATCTACTGTTTTTTTAAACAAAGGATAATACAAAGAGGTGTCACACTCCCTTGTATTAGTAATAAGTGAATTGGGTACAAAAACATTTTCTTTAGTTTCAGAAGCATCATGAAAAGTGTCGTGATTTACTAGTATGTCTTCGATACTGTCATTCTTTGTATATGATGTAGAAACATTAGTACTAGTTTTATCTATTTGATTGCATTGATCTAAGTGAATTCTTAAATGTTTTCGAAAAGAATTTAAACACGAAAAAGTTCTGGTGCAATCACCGCAATTAAAATGTGAATCTTTACAACAATTATGAAAAACTTGAAGATGTAATAATAGTGTTTTTGGTAGCGTAAATTGATTTTTACAAAAGTAGCAAGTATGCATTTTATAGCGTTAGGAAACCACACACGTTAAAATTATTTTTGATTGGTTAATTGATAATTGATGTCAGTTATGACACATACAGTGCTACTGCATTTGCTAGTAGCTGGGATTTTAAAAGCAACTTCTTGTAAAAATTGCCATACGTGCTTTGATTCAGAAGGGTATTCTAAATTTAGAGCATGAAATGTTTTGAAAAGTAACTCTAAACACCTTATTGCGCAATCGGTTTTATACTTAACTTTATTAATGATTATCATAAATTGAGGATTTTCTTTTCCTATGATGGCAGCAAATGGTTGCAATGGTAAATTTAAAGCATCTAATTTTTGTTCTCTCCTTTGTATGTTGTCATCCACTTCAACCAAATTCTGCATAAAGATAAAATGTGTTATATTATTATATGCATAAAAATTAACATCAACATTGTTTAAGTTACTTTAAAAAACTCAAATTCCATATTAATATAATGAACTATTATTTTGTGTAAGTAAATTACCTGAACTTGCAAAAAGAAACTTTCTTGAATTTCGGCTCTAGTGGGCCTCCAACTTCCGGATTTGTTCTTTTTAACAAAAACTGGTGAAAACAATCCGCTAAGGTGCAACACAGCCTGAGTTGATGTATCTAAAAAAAATTAAAGTTCAATAACATAACTGTAAATTAAGTAACTATTAAGTAACTAACTAAACAAAGCAAATAAGTACATAACTATTTAACTAAGTAAACAAATTTTAAACTTACCAAAGCTGTCATCAATATTTATTTTTCTTTCTCTCAGTTCGGCTAATACAGCCTTAGTAATATTTGGCCAAGTTTCATAAATGATGCCACTTTTGTCTGGATATCTTTGATTGAAGTCCGATTCCAACTAACAAAATATAGAAATTAGATGAGTTAAATAATAAGGGTTCATATACTTTTTTATATTATAGGATTATAGGCAGGTTTGAATATGTTTCAAAATAAACGAACTGACATAAATACGTATTATAATATGAAAACTTACCAATTCTAAACCAAAGAGGCAGCTCAGAGCAGGAAAACTATCGAAAGTATTTGAAATTGGTCCAGTTAAGTAACTTTTTTGCCTTATTGCATAAGTCTCTTCCCAAAATTGCAAAATTTTGGGGAATGGTTCTATGGCTGTCTTTAAATAATCGAGTTTCTTTTCGATGACGTCTGCACTTTCATTATCTTCATCTATATCCGTTTCGCATGCCTCAATTTTTGGCCCGGCTTCGGCAAGTCGAAGTGCAGCTTTTATGTTGACATATCTTGACCATAATTTACCCCTGGCTCCTCTTTTATTACATCTAACAGTAGAAGGGCAGTAAGAACTATAATACGTTTCCTCGCTTTCTGCAGGAAATAAGGCTACAATTTCTTTTGCAGCCTTTTTAAACTGCTCTGTTTTTATTCTAAAACCATACCATCGTATTAAAAATTTGTATGTACTATACGATAAGAACTTACTCAGTTTTCGAACTTTTTGACTTGGAAAGTAACCCATTGATTACAATTTTGGATATTTTTTGCCTTAGCGAGTTGTTTAGTTTATTTTTATTCGCTAGCACAATCCGGCCTTCAGCGTTACTCCGAAGAAGTTCTTCTAAGCCCTAAAAATATTTAAAAATATGCCAATTACCTATAGCTCTTCAAAAGAAGTTTCAATTTTATTTACTTTCGGTCCAAAGATACTATCACTCTCCAAATCGAAAACTATGTACGACGTCGAGGTCGATGGTTGTTCATCAATTTTTCGGATTTTTGATGGGGAAGGTCCGTCTAAATTTACCAAATCCAGTAGACTACTTTTACTGCTACAAGATGGATTTGACACTATACAAGTGTCCGTTGACACATTTGAAATCGTCTCAACGTCTGCCTGATAAAAAAAATCCTGCTTTTAATTTTACCTTCCGAGATACACGATTATATACGAATACACGATTTATATGAATAAAAACGAGTAAGTATTTACTTTATGCTCAAAATTCATAATTTTAGAGTCGATACTCGCAATTGCATGAAGAACATCATACAATTACGAGTATTTACTCCCAAATTTTGAGCAGAAAGTAAATACTCATTATTATTCTTATCACCCTATATATGTATATAAGTACAACAGGTACATGCGTAGATGCTGGTACAACGTATTTATACAATTAATTGTACACTTAAAAATTATTAAATAAAATGATGATGTAATGCTGATAAGTGATACCTAACCACTGCAAAATGCAAAGCTCTAAACCAAGGAAGAATAAAATTCTTTCAATGTAACTTAATAAAACACAATTATAATAATGCAGAGCTTTGTGCTTTGTATACCTATATTATATACTACATGTAATATACGTGACTTTCGATTTTGGCGGGAGCGATTATTTGGTTTATGAATCCAATAGACTTTTTTACACTATTATTATTTACCTGCAGTCAAATTTTAATAGAACTGCATAAAAACAACAAATTTAACTAACAATTTTGCAAAATAAATTTACTTACAATGCGCGGTTAAAGATAGTTTTTAGTTTTACATATTAGTAGGCCAATATAAAAAAAATCAAGACACGTTTCCACGTTCAAATGATTTTCATAAAAATGATTTTCAAACTTACCTGCTGCAATAACTCTGTTATGAGAACATTTTGCTGATTTTGCTGATTGTAGTAAAAGTTTTTGAACAATAACCTGGGGCCGGCCTTTGGAAATAATAACTTAATGGTTTCTTGATCTAGCAAATAGAAACTTCCATCTGTAATACCCTCTTCTGATGGTGGTGTAGGGTGTAGGTAATGAAAACACAAAATAGGCACATTGTATAAACATAGTAAGTGTTATTCGTATCTTTGACTTACCGACAAAAGCATTATAATGGGCCCCTAAATCCCATTCTTCGAGTAATCTTTTATACGCAAACGCCATTCTAGTTTTTCAAAACTTAATACACAAAATAAACACGCACTCACTGATATAAATAAATAATATAATATACAAATTACTCGTACACGTGCGTTGTGCTTCACCACTTCGCGCCATATATTCGGTCGGCGCAGTTTTTTCATGATTCATTCGTTGCATAAAATGCTGATACAAGAATTAAAATCTTGCCATAATAAAAAGTAATCCTATATTTTAAAAATTGGATACTAACCATTAGCAACCAAAATGGGAAGTTTATAGTTAATTAACAACAAGAAAATATCTCTTGCTATAAGAATAAAAACTAATCGTGGTAAGAAATTGTTGACATTCATGAAAAAAATACTCAGGGATATAATAAACATTTTTAACCATTAGAAAAGTATTTTAAAAAAACATTTTTATTTAAGATAAGAAAATAGACTACTTATTATTAATAAGTTTTCACTAATCGCTAATAGAAATTTCTTAAGTAAATTTTTTACTTAGCTCATTTCTCTCAGTGAAGAAGCTATTGAGCAAGAGGACGCCTCAGATAACCATTGACCGGTTTTTTCTAACACCAAATTCGAAATGGCAAACAGGACAGTCATTGTGGTATAAAAATATCCCAGTAGGCAGGAATGAGCTTTCGAAGTGGACTGTGGAGGCTGCAAGTAAAATTGGGATTGATGTGAAGAAAGTTAAGATTACAAATCGTTCTCTGCGCTCTTCGTCGGTTTCTCATCTTGCAAAGGCGGGTGTGCAAGATCAGGAAATCATTAAAATGACCGGTCACTCAAGTGCGGGGTCCATCAAGCCCTATTTGCAGCTGGATGCAGAGCACCATCTCAACCTTGTTGAAAAAATGAGAAGCCAGCGTAACAGTTCTAAAAACCTGGTTCACTCGACAATCACTTCAACGTCGACATATCTCGAAGACTGCACCAACGTTACAAAAAATATTAATTATAATAATTGTGTTTTTAACATTAATAAATGAGTATTTCTAGTTACTTGGCTTAACGTACACTTATTTTTATTAGAAAGCTGACGTCGAACCAAATGGCTATAGGACATAGGTTGTCTAGAGGGGTCAATCCTACTCTACCCGGGTGATGTCCTTGAACGCACTCCTGGCGATAACCCGAAAACGATAAGTACACACCGATAAGTGTTCACCTTACACTTATCGTTATAAGTGGTCTGGGATTGGTCTGAATTATGAAATAAAAGTTTTCTTATTGGTTCTTGACATACGTATGCAATAGTCAATGAAAGAAGCAATTTTTTGTTTTGATCAATAGTTTTCAAAATACTCATGTAACTTTCTTATTTTAAATTAAATGGTAACACATATATTTGTCTTTTTTATACCAAAGAGTATTTTATTCTGAATTAAACGATATAAATAAATTATAACTTTATATCACAAAATAACTGCAATTTAATTATTAAACTTATGGAAAATAAGTTTATAGAGATGGCACAAGAGATGGCGATAGTAGTTTTATGCGCTATTTTATTTTATTGCATTATCGCGCATTTCAAATTTAATTTTGGAACTGATGTGATTCAGTGTCGAATTTTATGTTCCTTGTGGAATTTTAAAGTTACAGTTTGTTTCGTTCTTTGATGATGAAACGATTTTAATTATTATGAAGTCGTTATTCATCATAATCATCAATCATCGTAAAATTTAAATTTGATATTTAATAATAATTTATTGTTTGATAATAATAATTTATGGTAGATTTACTTTCAGTCACAGAACACCCCGTAGCCTTCAATAAATCGTATTTAGTAATTTTTGAATCGTTGCTTCTATTTGAGATTAAACAGCATTTTATTCAATTATTGTTGTGCCATTGGGGTACATTGGGGTACGCGGGTACGCCGGATTTCTTTTATTTATTTCATGGATTTCCTAACCGCGGGTACAAAAGGACGCGGCAGTGTATGATTCAAACAAAACAAAAAATAAAAAATGATTTCAATTTTAATAGATAAAACTAAAAGTGTTTAAAAGATAAGAACTATTTTTTTATTTTCGACAAATGAAATTCTTGAGTAATGATGTAAAGACATTGAAGATAAGGAAATAAGTACCTAATACCTATATTATTACTTATGGTTTTCCCGTTTATTAAAGAGGCAGAGAAAAATGGTCGGATATAAATTTTGAACGAACGCAAATGGAAATTGTCTTAACAGTTTAAATAGTACAATAGTAGTACCACGAGTTTGCATAAAAGAACCTAGTGCTCTAATTTATTACTTTCTAGCGTCAACTTTATCCAATAAAATTACGTATTGAGGAGTTTCTTCCACTTGAAATGGATTTGTAAATTTATATTTTGTTTTGACACAAAAATAGTTTGATGTAGCAATCGTCCATCCCTATCTATTATAAGTAGGTACACACTTTTACAAAGTCAATGAAGTATTACAATATGAAATAAATAGTATGAAGAGTGGAAGAAAACCTCTTCCCGCGTGGTGGCCAGTGGCATATTTATGTTATCTTTAATTAATATATGAATTCACTATTTAAATTTCTACCTGCGTTACTGGAGTGAATTAAACTACGCCTTTTGTACCTGTACTGTATTAGGTTAACGAACATTGGCGAATAATAATAGTTCGTCGTTTGTATGGAAAGGTTTTCTTATATTACGCATGTTACTACCTCCTTAGTATTACCGAAATAGTTGCTTAAACTTGACTCAAATTTTTATAAACCTTGGCATTAAATTGAGAGCGTTTCTGAAAATCATGTCATCACGATTAATAGCTTCTCTTTTGCTCCTTTCTTCGGGATTGGCTTTAGGTGCAGTTGGTACGTAAATTTTTAATTTATACCTAATCGTATTTTTTTAAGTTTAATTACAGTTTGAAATTTTATTATTTTTCATTTTCAGATGATAAAGTGGTATGTTACTTTGGCAGCTGGTCCATTTACAGACCTGGAAATGGAGCTTTTGAAATTGAAAAAATAGATCCACACTTATGCACTCATTTAGTTTACACTTTCGTTGGAATTAATGAAGATGGATCTATTAGGATTCTTGACCCATACGCCGAAATTGACCTAGGTAAGAATTATTTTGTAAAAGAACTGCGGTCGATCCACTCCATTCCAGTAGGCATGAAACATTCTGACTCCAATTGGATTCAGAAAAAGAAACCATTACTATAGTATGTGCGTGCTAAATTTCTTCCTGTTCCTGAGAATCGTTCCAGGACCGGAATCGCTACTTTGGAAAACTCATAAAATTTTTATTTTTCTTATACTTTCTTCACTACGTCTTCAAGGGTGGCCACGAAAGTGGAAACTGCACCAGTTGCTAAACAGTTCCACATTTTTGGAGCTACGACTAAAATTAAACTACAATTATTTTGTTTCTATTGCTTCAGGCGGTTTCCAAAAATTTAACGCTTTGAAGACTCAAAATCCAAAACTCAAAACTTTAGTTGCAATTGGAGGATACAACGAAGGTTCCGTTGTTTTCTCAAAAGTAGCAGCGGCACCACATTTAAGAACGGCGTTCGTTAACAACGCCGTTGACTTTGTTAAACTTCACGGTTTCGACGGATTTGACTTGGATTGGGAGTATCCAGCTCGTCTAGGCGGAATTCCGGACGACAAGGTTAGTTTTACTTTAGCATATAATTTAGTCTCAACCGAATTTAATTGTAGCAAAATTTCGCCCTTCTGGTAAAAGAGTTCAGAGAGGTTTTTGATCGACACGGTTTATTATTTACTGCTGCCGTTGGAGCAACAGCCACCGCTATTTCTACTTCGTATGACGTTCCTACCTTGTCTAAGTGAGTAGGTATTTTTTGCATATTGAATTTTTTCTAAATTAGCTTTTTAAGGTACTTACACTTTATAAATATTATGGCTTACGATCTTCATGGATATTACGATGGAGTTACTGGGCAAAACGCGCCGTTGTATGCTTCCTCTAAAGACGTAACCGAACTTGAAAAAGAACTTAATGTGGTATGTAATTTATAAACATGTAAAGTTTAAGCGAAGCTCTTACGAACTCGTTACAGGCTGCTGTTATCAAGGCTTGGATCGACAATGGTGCAGATCCCAAAAAATTAGTATTAGGGCTCGGTGTATACGGAAGGTCCTTCACTCTTCAAAATCCTGAAGATAACGGTATTGGGGCACCAGTTACGACAGCAGGAAACAGTGGTCCTTATACTGGTGAAAATGGCTTTTTGGGCTACAATGAGGTTTGTTACACAACAAACTTTATATGTTTTTGTATCTAACACTAATTGCAGATCTGCGAATTTTTGCAAGGCGGAAAATGGACATACGTTTGGAACGTAGAACAAGAAGCTCCTTACGCTTATAATGGCAACCAGTGGGTCAGTTATGATAATCCCCAATCTATAACTTTAAAGGTTGAAGGTCAGACTTTAATGAGAATGAAATGTGAAAATTTTACACTTTTTTAGGTTCAATACGGTAAGAAGTTCAATTTAGGAGGTTATATGATATGGAGTATAGACACAGAAGATTTCCGAGGCTCTTGTGGGCAACCATATCCATTACTAAACGCAATTAAGGATGCTCTTAAATAAACCTTAGTTCAATAATGAAATTCATTACGATACGAATTTTAATAACAGCCATAATGGGAGTTTAACTTAATTTTACAATTAATTAACGTGCATATTTGGGTTTCGCTATTAGTGTAATATTTAACATTCCTTCTGTAAATTTAATTAATACTTGAATATTGTACGTATATTTAAATATTTATTTACTCTTTCCAAGTAGTATACCACAATAATTTTGATTAATGTTTAAATAAGTTCTATGGAAATTTGAACCAAGACCGAAGACAAAATCAGGTAGCTTGAAATTGAAGAAGTCAATTACGTAATCTACCAAATATTTAGCAATTCAAAGATTCCATGTTATGCAAATTTTAATGTACAACTACACAAATGTATTTGAACTGCGTCTACAGTCTCGATAGAGGACACTTTGGGCCTAAATCGGGTTGCTACAAAATTGTGAAAAAAATTATTATACACGCTACGGTCGATAAAGTAAAAATATTATTTCTTCGTGAGCACCTGAGCAGTGTTCTCCTAATTTAGAAAGGTTCTCCATCGAGACTCACACCGTATACGAGTTACAGTCATAAAATAATAAATTCTTTATATTTTATTTACTTTTTCGTTTGACTTCGTCTACTTTGAAAAAATAATATAATCGAAAAGAAATTGTATGAATCTACATAATCTACATATAGCTTGTTAATAATCAACCTATGAAGGTACCCCTTTCTAAAAATCGACCTTCTAGAGCTAGAGCGCGATACCAGAAGCCAGGAGGAACATTAAAATTATAGAAAATCAGGGCCAGTAGTAGAAGTAGAAAATGTTGAGACGATGATACCTCGAAACTCTAGTTGTTGTATTATTATTTACTCTTCATTTACTACGTCATTAGTAAGACTAGACTCGTGATGATATTATAACGGCTAATTAGCATAACATTTTCGCCTAATAGTATACCTTAATAACGACAACCGGACTTTTGTGTAACCCATCAACTACCCAACTAATAGTTCAGTCAGTGACTTTCTAGTTTTTTTGCAAATAACTGGCCTCTTAAAGATCGTACGTTGATGAAGTTTATTATAAAACTTATATAAATCATTATTAGCTACAAGACTGGTAATATTCATTTTCCTCATAAGTTTAACCCTTTTTGAGATATAGCGCCGAGAAGGAGTGACAATGACTTCGCTAACGGGATGACTCTGTATAAACTGCGGAGTAAGACGCGTAAGTTTCATGAAAGGAGTCGGCAATCAGCCATCAAAGTTATCCATTCATTGATAATCCCGTACTGGATAAAACAGAATAAAGACGCAATTAAAGAATTCTGAAAACAAAAGTCGCGTTGGGTTTCGTCTTCACCTATTATTGTGAAGAAATTTAAAAAATTTGTTCGAATATTAGTGAGTGCGTTGTTGAACTTCAGAACCTTCTTATTTACAACTTGGAGATACGATAAAGACTTACTATATCACATCAGATAGAATAAGGTAGCTAAAGATATTTTAAAACAAAAGTTGTGCAATCAGGTTTTGTATTCACGGACGTGGGACGTAGATAACTTTGGTGGCCGATTCCTTTCATGAAACATACACATATACGTCTTACTCTGCGTTTTATACGTCATTTCCTAAACAAATGCACTATAACCCCTTCTTCGCGCTATAACTCGAAAAGGGTTAACCTTAAGCATATAACCAATCTTGTAGCTATTAATGTTTTCTTTCTTTCATAATAAACTTCATCAACGTACGATCTTTAGGTCAGCTATTTTCAAAAAACTAGAAAAAGTCACCTTTAAACAGCCCCCCTCTCCCCGCTTACCCCTCACCATCCAGGACTTTTGGTATGTTGTACTGCAGGTTCTAACAAACAACCATAGCAATTTTCAAAACTCCTGGATTTTGTCCTTCAAATAACATCTATTTGTTTAATTTGACTGGTCTAATATTAGGAGATATTTGCAAAAAACCCATTTTTTGACCTTTGACTTTGAATAAATTTTTTAGCAGAAATAGGATCGATGGGGACTTTTGACATTTCATTTATAACAATGTATTTAACATTTAACGTCTGTACCAATTTTCAGTTCTATGCAAGTTTTTCTGAAGTTGAATGTCTATTTGATTTGGACTCGAGCATAAATGTATAAGAAAGTAGTAATAAAACATTTTAAAGAAGTCAGAAAAGCTGTTTCATTGCGGTTTTCAGTACATTCTAAGAATTTCATTTTACTAACAACTAACTACTAACCACAATAATAATTTGTTTTACAAGTCAGTTCATCTCTAAGAAAATTTTCAGGAATAAAATAGCAATTGGTTCAATTACTTAACACCTCGAGACTTGAGACGAGACATTTTCAGAACTCAACTTTCTTTTCAGCAAATTAAATTAAATTTTTTTAGCTTCTTCAAAGATTCATAAAGACGGTATTAAAATTTTATTGATACTCTCAAGCTTAAAATAAAGATTATTAAATTTGTAAGTAGCTTTTATGAGAAAGAAAGATATGTTTGAGTTTGAGGGGAGTTTTTAAGAGGTTTCTAAATGAAAGTAGACTTTTTCCGAGGATGCTGGAACGTTCGTCATTATGAAATTCAACGTGCGCTTTTTATTTAAATTACTTATTATAAAAGGTTTGTAGCATAGCGCACGTCATTATGTCAATAAGTGGTAAATAGTGGTTTATGAAAATCTTCAGAAAATCGATGCTCGTGACGTCAAAATGCGCGTCGTGTGCGTCGCGCTGAAGACACAGCGTTCATTGCTGTCCTACGATGCACCCGTACTGGTTGCTGTTCCTCATATTTAATTTTGTGTGTTTATGCAACTCAACTACAAATTTCTTCAGCAATTCTTTTCTCGTACGATTTAAAAGAAATGTCGAGCCTAGCGAGGCCCGTATTGTGGCGAACAGAAATGGGTTCATCAATATGGGACCGGTAAAGTATAACAGATGTTTTTTTGCTTGGTGTTATTCAGTTTTTTGGCATTTCAAAAATTTTTATTCGGCTCTGTATATTTTTGTGACGTAATTCTTAATTGTGCATAATTGTAAACGTCATGCTCTTTGTCATTAGGTACTCATTCAAAAAAGTTTTCCCCTCCAGTCCATTGAAAAGCGATTATTTTTACACATTTAGTGCGTTATCATTTTCGAAAAGAAAAATGATAATGAAAAATACATTACATAGGTAGTTTATTATGTAAAAGTATGTACTGTTAAACTTAGTTTAATTAGTTACACAAAATTTCCTTTTAAATTCCCTCGGTGATTTTCGACGTGTCTGCACTGCCCACTTTAAAGTAAATTGTATTCCATTGGATAATTTTGTAGCAGGATATTTTCCACTGCCACTTTTCCTCTTGAAGACTAAATTTGATCAATCACACTCCTGAAATGTGGGATAATTCCTTATCTATATCTTCTGCAAGAACAATAAATTTTGATTTCTATTATTCAGAATTAATTAAGTGCAAAAGTGGTTCGGAGACAGAGCTTCTTTCTACGATAGTAGGTAATTAGTAATTACCATCGGCTTCATAATATTGCTCTAACTAAATAATAGTTTTAGTTTAGAAAAACAGAACCAAGCACTCGATCCAAAAAATAAAATACAAAGGCGAGCAATTTGGTTTCTTGCATTCGATGTATTTATTCAACCCTCGTTAAAACGCATGAAAGGAGAGACAAATATTTTCCCAGTTTAATTTAAAAACTCCGGTGCCTGAAAAAAAGTTCATTATAATGTCAAAGGTGTGTCTCGCAAATGAACGTAACGTCAGTAACGTGCTAAATTTCTCACAAGGTATAAAGCGGCGTTTGAAAATTTTCTTCTCTTGTATACTATCAATCTAATATTCACCTACTCGAGTACTCGTATCTCGTATATAATGCATCAAGGATGCCATTCGAAGAATCTCAAACTCGATAAATTGAATTTTATACTACTAGACTTGAGAACTAGTGATAAGTGACCTTTTCAAATTCGTTTGTAAAAATCTCCGAGTGGTAATATTTGCTCATAATATTTTGTTGTTCGTATAACGAGTTCTTTCCAATTCGGCGACTTTTACGTCACGCTAGAAGCATTTGCTTTCTTTTTGACGTGCAAAGAAAATTCTTTTGTTGCATTCTAAAAATCCAAAGACTGAGATCCTTATGATGAAAAAATTCTTTTAATAGAAAATGCGCAACATAAAAGCCAAAGTGTGGAGGAATCTCGTTGTCTTGCTCTAAAAGTTGGCGGCATACGTCTAATATCTATGGGCATTCTGTTCTAAAATGACTTAAAGAGCAGCCCCCTAAATTATTATTATGCAAGCTTTATGATGCATCCTATATATACGTATCTAGAGCTTGTACAAGCTAGAAATGGGATTGTGACGTATTTTAGTTCGAATGGTTATCGATGCAAGCCGCATTCTATTTTACGACCTGCTCGACTATGAAAGTACAGAATAATTTTGTGCCGCTCCGATTTTGAGTGGTTTCTAATTTCTAGAGGTAGGCCTGCCGCTGGACCAGTTGAGTAATGTTTATAAAAATGATACAATCCTTTGAAAAAAATTGCTTGGTCCACTATTATTGTGACAGCTCTAGTAACCATAAAGTTGCTTTTGTGAACTGTCAATCAGTACTGATTGGACGCTTGCAAAGTAAGTAGTTGGCGGGAGCATTTGTCTCAATCCCATTTCTAGCTTGCACAAGCTCTAGTTAGGTAGTAGTTATTCAGCCTTCTAAGAATTACAGATCTACAGCAGGATCTGGATTGCTTAGGAAAGAGGAGATATAGCTCTCTGCACTTAGGCCGATCTAACGGGAATTAACACAGCAAATTTAAAGTGCCTAAATTTAGTTAGAAAAAGGATGTATTTTTAGTGGTAAGAAGTGGGTAGTACGAGGCTATATTGAAAAATTCTTAGCCTACTATAGAACCAAACAAAATTTCAATGTCAAAATATTTTATTACTCAACATATTCTCCTCTTAATTGGATACATTTATTACAGCGAACCTGCAACGTCTCTAGACCTTTCAAAAAAAATGTTTCTTCTTGCTCTGCAAACCAGACGTCCACAGCTTTTATTACCTCCTCGTTGGAATAAAATTTACGACCTTTTAAACTTTTTTTCAGTTGGGGAAAGAGATGATAGTCGGACGGAGCCAAATCTGGAGAATAAGGGGGGTGTTCTAGTAATTCAAACCCTAAATCACGAATTTTTTGCATGGCAACATGAGACTTGTGTGCAGGGGCGTTGTCCTGCAAAAACAAAACACCTTTGGATAGCTTTCCGCGTCTTTTCTCTTTAATTTTTTCCCGTAGAGTAGTCAGTAATATCGAATAGTACTCTCCAGTTATTGTTCTACCCTTATCCAAAAAATCAATGATTATTACTCCATGGCAATCCCAAAAAACTGAAGCAAGAACTTTTCGATCGGTCATCATCTTCAATTGAAAATTTACCTCATTTGAAGCTTGCAGTCCAATTTATCTGCTTACCTCTTAACCCTTTTAAATACAGGTACTTGATGATGGCTCGATACTCCAATTTTTCGATTTTCACAATTTCGGTGGACATCTTTTTTCTTTTAATTTATTGCTTAACTCTGGTTTACTTTTTTGACGTCAAACTTTACACTGACACTTCTAATAAGTTATTGTTCGTTGCTATGGTAACGCAATTTTTTTTTGCATGGAACTGGTCTAGGCTAACTAGTTATCAATACATCCTCGTATAGGCAGTACTATTCCCAGCTTAGAGAAATATACGTGCAGTTATAATAGGACAATATAACTGACGAAAAATTAAGTGCTTAGTACTTGAATATAGTCCACCCTGTATGCGACTAGCACTTCAATGATTAATTTAAATTGAAATTTAATCTACGTAATATGAAAGTTTACCAACGTTTTTTTAACAATCAAAAATAATTCTGCTGTGTATATTGACTCTCTTCTGTGAATATAAACCAATTAAGTTTGCTTTAATTTAAATTTGGTACTACTAGAGCTTAAACAGTAATTTTAGCCAATATTCTCTTTGAAAGCAAACTGTTGGATCGTGATGATTATTTATCTTTATGATTTATCTATATAAAGTAAACGTCATTGTAATAGATTATGTAGGTAATTTATTGTTTAATAGGCATTAAAATAACTTGGGACTTAAATTAAAAGCGCAAAATAGCCAAAATCGTTTGAAAATTAAATGTGGCAATTTAAAATATGTAGCTCAAACAAAGGGAAATAATATGTGGATCGTAAACACCCCAAAGAGTACTAGGTTTCGATGAACAATTTTCAATCAACTAGTTTGGACGATTTCAATTTTAAAACTCGGATTGTGACAATCGCAAAACTTTAGAATCAACCAATCAAGGTATAGGCACGATTCAAATATATAAGTACCTACACAAACCGGCAAATTTAAAGGGATGTACATAAATGCGAATTTGCTTCTCCATGAAAGTTTTTATTAACAAATTCCTTGAAATTCCATAAGATAAACTTCATCTAGCTTATTTTTCAAAGCTTTGATTCATTTTGAAACCTGTTAAAACGAATAACACAAAAAGGAGATTTTTTTCAATGTCGTGTGTTTCCTCCTCGAGCTCTTATGTCTTTCCATACTTCTGATAACTTTGTCGATTATTTCTTGATGCAAACTCTCCCATTCTTCAATTAAAACAGCTCTTATTTCTTCTATGCTTCTTATCGCTGGTACTCTCGACGTTAAGTCGTCTGTCTAGCATTGCCCAGACATGTTCTATTGGATTCATGACTGGAGAACATGCTGACCAATTCATTTTCGTTATATCCGCTTGATTTAAAAAGTAAATTACACAGAGTGGACGCGCATTGTGTTGCATTAAGACGAAATTTTGCCCCAATATGAGACGAAAGGTACCATAATGGTCTTGCAGATTGTCCCTTTGCATTTAAAGTATCTCCATGGCCAACTCTGTGCGTGCTCTTAAACATATTCCGCTCCACACCATAATCGAGTCTCCACCAAAAGAGACAGTAGAAGTAAAATTAAATTGGGCATTTTGTTCTCCTCGACATCTTTCCCTACCATTAATCGAATTAACAGAGAAACGACTTTCGTCTGAAAACAAAACTTGACTCCATTGATCGTTCCAATTTTGGTGTTCTCGAGCAAAGTGTAGTCGCTCTAATCGATGATGTATTTGTAGTTTTGGGACTTTTATAGGCGCATAGGACTCCAAACCAACTTTTCTGAGTCTTCTTCTTACTGAACGCTCACTTATATGGGTTCCACGAACTTCTTCAAGTGCGTTTCTTGTTTGAGTTGCCGTTTGATGCCGGTTTCAAAGTGTTTGCAACGGTATAAATCAATCATCTACAGCTGTGATTAAGAGTTTTCTACCTCATCTTCTCACGTGCAGTCCAGTTTGTCTCCGACAACTAACATTACGATGGATCGCCGATTTCGACTTACCGAACATTTGGGCAACCTCATCAGTATAAGTTTGACTATTTTCTATCATTGCTACATCCTTAGCGATATCAGTTGGTGCTAAATCGGTCAGTATTTATTGTTTTACAATCAAAATAACAAAAACACAAAGAACAAATAGCAAATAACAACTAACAAATTTAAACTCAATCAGAAGGCATAGACAGAAATTAGAACCAGTAGATAAAATTTAATGGTCAAATTCCGGGGCTTCATAATTCTCCAACAAAATTTTTTGCTTTTTAATTGCTATTTTCCTACTTTGTTTTTATGAAACATCTTTTTTGAAGACACTATCAATCGTGGACCTTAAACAATCAAAAATTTCGCCTACGACGCTATTTTATTTTACTTCTAACTCTTGATTCACGATATTTAACCACTACTTTCAAGTATCTATTACACCATTGCATGGTTTAATCCCGAAAATTTAAATTTTGAAGAGGCCCTAAAATATTAATTATCCAGGGCCTCACATTTTATCTGAAAAGTCCTGTCTCTCAATACTATTCAGTAGAGTTTTCCTCAATTTTTTCTGTATATGAACTACATGCTTATATGACTATAGCATAGTTTATAATAACCTTCGTTAGGCCAACATTTTCTGTTCTTTGTCTAAATAAGAAAATTGAAGGCAGAAATTTAATTAAAGCTACGAAATTTGCACCAACTCTAGGTATTTTTAGCCGTCACATTTTAATATTTCTGAGCCTTTTTGATTAATTTTTATATTAATACTTATTGCCATACCGTCGAATACTAAATTGAATTTTCAAGTTACATTTTTGCATGCCTCTAGTTCATATCGATCGTAAAAAGCGATCTGAAATGAGAGAATGTGTCCGAATGTAGCATTCAGTATCTGTCTCGAAAAAGCGCGTTGCTTGCATAAATCAAAAGTACAGCCTACACCTCAGGTACAGCGTACAGGGTATTCCAAGACTCGAGGTCCATAGCTTAAAGACGTGCTATTGAAGTGATTTGGAGTTAAAATTGTGTAATAAACATATGCCCGAAAACGGAACTACAAGCATTGAAAGGTTGGTGTTACAGAGGGAAAAAGTTTCATTTTTGACTTCTCAAAAAATCCACTCTTTATAAAAACTCCTGATTGCTTTGAAACTTTCGGAAAACAGATTATTTTTTATCCATTTCTTACAGGAAGATAATAGTAAATTAAAGTACAAGTTTCATAAGGCACCGTGTTAACGTACGAGTCCAAGTTTTGAAAACGAGCCGCTTGCGGTGAGTTTTAAAAAGGACGAGTACTTAACAAGGCTTATGAAACGCGTAATTTATACTATTTTTTCTATTTCACATTTTAATAAAATTAATTTGTTAAAATATTTAAATAATTAACTTCATGGAGATTTTCTTTTTATAATAATTGTGGTGGCACTGACTGAAATGTCACATCATTTAGTTCAATGATTCATAGATGTCGCAAGTTTATTTTTTTAAATTTAAATAATGCACCTACTCCTGTCTGCATAATTTAAATTTTAACAAATAAATATGTAAAACCATTATTCTTTATTACATTTCAATTCTAATAAGCTCTAAAAATAAACATTTTAATAAATTATATTTGACATTGTTAAACGTCAGTTCAACTTGACGCGAACTTAGCAGAAGAAATTCCCCCAGAAACAGTACGTTAAGAGAGCTTCTTAACGCACTGTTTTGAGACCAAAACAGTACGTTAAGGAGTGGATTAAAGTACCGAAATAGAAAAAAAATAATATGTAGCACGAGAGTTTCAAGGTAAGTAGGAACTTATACGATATAAGAGTAGATTTTTAAGAAATCAAACATAAAATTTTGACCCTTTTTGTAACCCCAATTTTCAATGGTTGTAGTTCTGTTAGGAAACATTTTTGGACGTATGTTTAGTAAGCAATTTTAACTCGAAGTTATGTACTTCGAGTCGAGTCTACAGGGTGTTTTTGAACCTACAAACCAAAATGAAACAGCAGCAAAAGAGAACCAGATTAAACGTATTCTCTTTATAAACGCTTAACCAAATCGCAATAACAAGAAAGTTTAAGTTCCTAGAAACTAACGCCCATTTATTGAATACCGCTGAAATTTTAAGTAGGTACTTATCAGCAAAGTATGTACCTACGCTCTAAGCACCTATGATTAGATTAAATTAATCAGCAGCTCTCAATCAATGAACACCAAAAATTGGATTTTTAAACTGCAATGTAATAGTCATAGCCTTTTGTTTATAAATTTACTACCGTAAATTATAATCAACGCTCAATAGTTTACAAGAACTTTAAACCGCTGTAACTTTCTTGTTATTGAGATTTGGTCAAGCGTTTAAGAAAGAACCTCTATTTTGGTCCCCTCTAGCTGTATAGTATTGATGAAAATCTTATTGGCCAAAAATATTATTAATGGTCTTGCATACAACTTCTATTTGAATACTTATTCATTTACCTATACTACTACTTCGAGCGTTTTTTCTAAAATTAAAAATATTACTTGTTGTCTGTAAGAACAGTTCTGAAAACTCGGAAACTTGAACTACATATTTCCTAATAAAGTTAAAAATTTTATAATTTTATGAAGAAAGGATCTCTTTTAGATCAGCAGCTCCCATCTAAATTCTTTTTATTATTTGAAGGGCCGTCTTATACGCTATTAAGTATTAGCTACGGTCAGTTTTTTGATAAACACATTGTTTAATTGCAATAAACTTAATTACTAATGGGTACCCATTTTCTATTTTTTGGCTTAAAATACTTAAACACAAGGATTCATTTTTGTTCATATAAAACGTGTTGCTTTTATTAATTACGCAATCGAATCAACGCAGACTTAACACTGTCAAAATTATTACCAATTAAAACTGGATCCTTCTGTTTTAGGCTTCACTACTGCTAAGTGTTAAGTGAAAATCATTGGGGATTAGGAATTGGGTTATTAAGAGCGATAAAATGTTTATGTGCTCACTGTTTTTTTAAATTAAACCGAGTTTTCAAATGTCGAGAGTTGAGAAATACAAAGCACCGAATATTGCAAAACCGTAGTTTATCTTGTCGTATCTCGTATATCTTCAATTTCGAAATTCTTGAGAGTTGAGTAACACAAAAAACCAAATATTGCAAAACCACAGTTTATATCGTCGTTTTTCGTATAGGTATCTTAAATTTTGAAATTCTCCTACAATTCCCTTATTCCCATCGGCTTGGCTTGGGAAATTTATATCTGTTGTAATGTACTATCGCAATAGCAAAATTAAACCAATTTTATTCCAAATTAATTAATCCTATGAGACTAGAGTAACTGAAAAAACGAGTAAAAGTTTAGATCCCATTGTAATGATGGTGTAGCTATAATATTTGAGCAGTGCTCATCAATTAGTGTTTGGTACCGAAAAAAAAATTCTTGACTACACTGTCGTACTGCCAACTAATATCGATATAGGAATAATAGAAAACATACTTTTCAGCTCAGTGGCACTACCATATTCATCAAATATTTGATTCCTGTGAGAACGTTTAAGAATTGAACAGAAAATAATTTTCACTCATCCACAGAAAAGGCGATCGATGATACTTTTATCTATCAGATTTACGTCATTTTATAGTACAAAGTACTGGTGACTTAAGTAGTATGTAGTCATCGAGTACTTGAAGCAATATTTAATGCTGAATTAATGTAGTACTAAGCACTAAAGTTTAAATTTTTTTTAATGTGGTATTTTACGTTTGCATCAACTACTGTGGTAATTAGCAGACGGGCCTACAGCTTTAGGTAGGTTATGAACAACCAGGACATGGGCATTTCACACATAGAAACACTCCAGTGGTGTCAGCCGGCTTTGAACCTACGACCTTTACGTCCGCATGCAACGATGTTAGCTGCTAGACCACCCCGGTCCTCACGAGCTGTAAATTATTTCCAGGAAGCGATTTAAATGGTTTAGTTTTGAGGCTCGGCTCTCAGCACTCCGTAGTTTAGAGATTTAGACCTTTTTCAGTTCAACGGCGCTCTCAAGATTAAAGATTACATCTTCCTTTAATTTACAAGATTTTTTAAATTAAGTTTCGTTTAATATAGGAAAAGTACCTCTTGGAGATATGTTACGGCTACGTACGGCTCATGAGCTATATGGTCAAGCTATATGCTAGTAGGTCAAAAATAATGTACAAATACATAGAGCTTTCAACGCGAAACTGTCATTTTTTATTTGAAATTAACACATTTTTAAAAATCTACCTATTATAACGTGGAATGTGCCATATCGCCATATCATAATAACTCACACACACATGGACGTTGTAATAACGCACGGCCCTTTACACAAATGAAAGGATGAAAATCCGTTTATACACATACGCAATTAATTGTATGAAATGTGCTGTTTTTGTGTGCGCTATACGCAAAAAAATATTTTATTGAAATTATAAATTAACAATGGACATTTCTAGTTTCAAGTTTCTTTTCCAATAAAAGCAATTTTATCACGGTATATGATCCCCACCCGTTAACTCTATTGAAAAATTTTCAAACGTTTAATTGGAAATAAACACGCGTGTTTAAAAAAGTATAACCCAGAGCACTTTTATAAAGCGCGTTCAAAACAATCACGATAAACTACAGACCAGCGAGTATATTGGCCTATTGTAAAATAATGAAATGAAATAAAAATTCACCCTGGCAATAACCTGAAGCATGGAAAAATGAACAACTTTTGGAAATAACAAGTTACCAATGAGTGAAGTTGCCGAACCCTTTATTAATATTCTTTTGGCCTATTCTATTAATCAGGTTATTGTAAAAAAATCCTTAAATACTACAGGAGAGTTGTAGTAGGTACGTTGGGTACGCCAGCTAAAAAAGCCCAAACTCTGCACTTCTTGATTGGGATGTGCCACTTTCTGTGATCAAAGTTGATGGCGAAAGGTAACTTTCCAGATAGGGAGCCACTTGAAAATCCGTGTAGAACATCATCATAACGGCCATTAAAGATGACCTTCGTTAGTCGAATATCTTTTTTTGTATCTCAGCTGCTACTGGTCTTATTTCGATTTTCTTTTTTTTTGTTTGGAAGCTGTTCTGAAAGGGAAACTCTTTGGTCCCTATACATTCTGCACAATTTTCAAAAATCTGAAAATTTCAATTACCTTACGAATTTCATCGATAAGTCTCTTGTTAATTGTACTCAATATCTCTTTTAACCGCACAACAAAAAGGGTTTATGTCTATAGGGTTCCGTATATGTAAAGAAAGGCTTATTTTCATAAACGGCAGTAAATTTAATTATTTTAAAAGTATAATAATAATAGTAATAAATAATTACAAAGCAGTTCTGACTGACAATTCTATTTACTTTCGGTTGGAACTGTCCCGCCCCAACCTCCTTAACTTTGACGAAAATGTAAAATAATTTACAAAAATCAGAGAGTCAAATTGGTTAGTAAACAAAGATACAGTTCTGTCGGTCCCTTTGGTCTCTTTTGGAGTTGATAACTTTACAACTATACGTCGGTTAAATCGGCAGATGCCACGTCTTGGGGATTTGGAAAGACAAATATCCATGAATCAAGTTCGATAGACCTGATTCAGAAACTACTTTACTCAGCTAATGAACGATCGATGTCCTTTTTTTTTTTATTACGGAGTTATTGGCTTTTACTGTTACCGGAGAAGGTGGCCGGATTTGTTCATCTGAACGAATATCATCGTCTCCAGAAAATCAAAAATCGGAAACACTATCACTTGAACAATATATTATCGTCAAATTCATCATCGGAGGTAAAAGCGGATTTAACGGTGTAGCGGTGTTTGGGACTTCTTTTGTTTTTTTGACTTCAGGTTAGTGTTTGTAGGATGTAATTTTAGTAAGTTTCTGGCGTGTATAGGGTACATCGATACGTATCAAACTGCTCCATTCTTCAGTATATCAATAATCCCAGTTGTAATCCCCAAATAATACATGAACAAAATTTCAAAGCCAATATTTAGCATTAGCATAGCAGATAGTAACACACACTTAAATAAACGATTACCATCTTCAATAGAAAAATTTCCTCTGATGAATGAGCAAAAACACTTATCTGCGAATTACTTTTAACATCTACACAAAACGTGCAAAATATTTTCCTAGCGAATTACAAACTAATGGAGACATCTTATGGCATAATATAAGAAAACCTTATGGTTATTTTCGTTATCCTGTAATGATTAAAGTATTAAAGTGTCCCGTGTACCGATGTGTCCCAACTACGAGAAAGTGTTTTTAAGATTTTTCACTTTTTCACCTTAGCTTACGCGAAAACTTGAGGGAAGTTTAAGAAAAATGATACCCTTCATTTCCTTGACCTTTGATTTGCAATTTTAGGCGAATTGTTCAAAAAAAGTTTAACATTATGCGGGTTCAAAACAAATTAACACTAACCTAATTTTAAGAGGGTCTAACCTCGTTACCGTTATTTGAACTATTAATCAGATTAAAATCAAATTGGTTTAATAATATCATTATTTATTCCTAAATAAATCAAAGATGTTTTCGTATAAAATGTATAAAAGTAATCTGAGCTAAAACATTTGGTATGCCCCGAAATAGATACTATTTACGACATATAATTTTCAAAGTAGTAGAAGGTAGACTGTGATTTAATCATATTAAAAAGGTTTCGTTTACCTCCAACAAGCTTAATTTTGGGAGTTCCTATTGGAGTTTTTCAATTACACTAAAATAGGTACTAAGGTACAAGATGTATACTTCAAAGTATTTTTGATCAACAACTAAATCGCGTATTCTATAACCCGCGAACTTCAAACGTCATCAACTAGTTTTTTAAAAATTAATTTCCTGAATTTTTTAACTTCTGCTTTACTGGTTCGGCACACTAGGGCCATTGACAGTAGTAGTGATCACTTTGATGTCACTCACGAATTGAATTATGTTTAATAGTTTTAAAAGTTGAAAGCTGTTGAGATTTAAAGTGTTATAACAAAATGTTTTTTTCAAATCACTTTTACTAAGTAGGACGTTTTGGGGGAGTCGTGGATTTAGGCGAGTTTCGTTGGATCGCTGACCAATGGACCAACTGCTGTTAGAAAAAATCTTAGGTTACGGAAAAACTTTATTGTTGCAATTTTGATTTAATCAGTGCCGGATTTACCTATAGGCCAACTAGGCCCTAGCCTAGGGCCCTAAGACGTTGTGGGCCAAAAATTCCAGCGGCTTTTTAAACTTTAAACGACAGGCTGGGTCAGAGGCGGATTCTGCTACCGGGCGATAGCAGATTGATTGCTTAATTTCACAGTATACAAATATATGTTAAAAAATTCCGAAAATGGATCTAATGTTGACCTTGAAAATTCAAAAAAATAGCCTGCGGCGCTAGGTGACCCGTAGAAGACCAAACTTAAAAAAATTAGAAAAACTTTCCCCAGAACTCTTCTGAGAACCAAATAGACGCACCGACTTTTCTTGCTTCAGGGAGCTGAATATGTAACTACACCACTGAACATGCTGTTAGAAAACAGCAAAATATTTTTAAGTAAATTAGCAATTAATTGGGGGCCGCCACTATTTAATTTGTCCGGGCCGTTTTTCCTCCAGGATCCGTCCTTGGGTTGGATCACCTTTTTAAGGGGCCCATTCAGTTCTTTTGGCCTAGGGCCTATGAAAACCGTAATCCGGCACTGGATATAATCTTTGATATTTTCATATCAGTAAGATATTATAAGTAGTGAACAGTCACTATTGCTACATTTTTGTTTTCCTCCGGGGGTTCCTTAGAAATGACCCTTACAGTTGGCCCAGACGCTGAAAAGCATGCACTTCAGACCTCCAATCTCGGACATGTGGACTTCGCCGTCACAGGAAGCCCACAGCTTAAGTTGAATATTTCTTAATAATGCCATGATTTTTTCTCTAATTTAGTGTGCGGTGACGGTAGTTGAAAACCGTGTCACATTTTGATTTAAAAGGGAAATTTCAAAATAAACTAGTATTTACAGACAGCACAGACAAACTCCTGTTTACTCTAGTCTTATACACTATGCCCCTATGCCGATATTAAAAATTCAATTAAAATTTAATTAAATTTGGTTGGTAATATTATTCAAAAAATTTGCATGTTTAAAATATTTAAAAAAAACAAGGATTTGTAATTGCTGATACCGAGGTTAGCTTATGTTAATCTAGTTCAAACATGCATAAATATTATTTCCCTAAAAAATGGAATTCGCTTTTTAACAAATATAATTTATCTTTAGATTTATTATTTTGCAAATTGTAAAAGATATTCTATTCAGACGGTTATAAGTTATAACTTTCACATCAGGTGCTCTTCAAACTTCAAAGATAGCTCAATAGCGTCTAAAACATCTTTTTTCGAGTATGGTTTGAGTCAAATAATAAAACTTTATTCGTACGTGAAAAATTGAATATTCGTTCCTTTTGATCCGTGCCAATATATTCAAAGGAACAGTTAAATTTAAAGTTTCGAAGAAAAATTTCAATTCCCTCGAAGTCGAAATTTGACTAAAACAATTTCGTCGTAAAAGCTTTGCTTTGTTATATTTTGCGCCGAAGTCAAGATAAAAAGAAATGCTTCAGGATTGTGTTGTGTACCAACTGTTGAATGCTTCCAAAATATTTCAAATTGTATTTTCAACTGCTCCTTATTTATTACATCACAATACCTACAGTTTTGGCAATTCTCGCATATTAATATTATCTCTTATCGCCTTTTAGCTTTTTGGAAGCTTTCTAGGGTTTAAGTTTTCAATTTAGTTAGGGATTTTAAAAGAGATTTTTGGGGCTTAAAAGAGCTTACCTTTTTTTTGCAAGAAGTGGGTGAAAACGTAAAAAATAATACGGTTACATAAAATTTATGTTCAAACACATGGCATTTCGCACTTGGCGACGGATTTACTTTTCAGGGTATAGCTACCATTAGGCTGAAAATTTTATACAGGCTCTTATGCCAATTTCTCGTAAAGTAAAACAACGCTAATTGGTTTTTTCTTGTTATACAATAATTAAAAGAGCAATTTAAAAAATAAGTGATCGATTTAGTTCACGGAATTTTTAAATAAACGTGCCTCGAGATACGTTGTTTTAACTATTGCCGTCTTATACTACAGCCGAAGTCATTGGTCATTAGGGTGAAGTAAAAATCTATTTAATGAAGTTTTAAAATTTTTGATTTTATAATTATTTTAGCCCTCTATTAGCCCTTCAATCCAACAAGCAATTGATAATTTTTGTTCGAAAACAGACAGTATAGTTGGGAACTCCGGCTACTTAGACATCAAGGGGTGACTAGGCCCCAAGAAATTGTTTTATGATTATTATTTATTTTGTTTATTGCTGGTTTTTTAGTTTATAATCCGTTTTAGAATGATTTTTGTTAACTTTATAAAATAAAAGAGTTATCTCAAGAATTATTTCACTTTAAAATACAAGAAAATGACTTTAAAAGCTGCCTAGGCCCAAGATTTTTGAATTTGTATTCAAAACAGTTGTTCCAAAGTTCGAGGTCGATTTATAATATTGTCTTTAGATAGCCCCTTAAAAAATCACAAAATGACAGATCCGGTGGCCGTGCGTGGCGTGGCGGTGGCGTGAGATCCCCAACTTTTAAAATGACACGATCAAAAAACATTCATTGCAGATTTTATAGTTAGTACTAGTAGTGTGGTTCTGCTGAAACCATATTCTGCTGATATCTACACCAACATTACGAAGTTGTTCAAAATTTTGCCATACATGTTGATAACGTTGTGATGTAACAGTAACACTCAATTCATTTTCTTCAAAAAAGAACGAGCCAAACATTCCAAAGGTGGATGCTGCACACCACAAAGTAACTTTCTTGCTATGAAGCTCCACTTGATGCAGTTGCTGAGGATTTTCTGTTGTCCCAGTAACGAAAGGTCCATTTGTTAATAAAACCTGACAGGTAAAAATGAGCTTCGCCTGAGATAAGCCAGCGATCGGTAATCAGGTTTTCAGCTATTATCTCTTCAAGATGCTCGCAAAAGTTTTTGCGTATTACAATATCTAGAGGCAAAAGTGTGTGCGACTTGAATTTTGTAAGGATAGAAGTGTAAGTCTTTCAGAATGGAACTTGTCGTTTGGCTGATCGTTTAGTACTTTGTAGCACAGCTGTCCTTGCTTTTTCAGCATTTTCCGGTGTTTTCATAGAACGAGCTCTTCTTTTGGGTTTTTGTCTGGTGGCTGAAGCAGTACTGCAAAACTTGTGAAACCACTCTCCAATTGGCAATACCTGCACATGACTTTCTACACCGTTGCTAAACAACTGCAGAACAAATCTACTTCGTAACTTGAGCGGTAATCACGTGGTGGGTTGTTTTTTTTCTGAGGACACTCTAACATTTGTCGACTTATTGATTGGGCCGTTTGGGTCGTAATTGGGCGAAAATGTACCTAATTAACGAGTTTTCAATGAAAGTGGCCATTAACAATAAAAACTGGAAAGTTTCTAATAAAAATTATGAAAAATTTTTAGTCATCCATAACAAAACTCTAGTTCTAAATAGAACAAACTTCAGAAGAGCGTGAACAGTTCTACTAAACAAGAGTATTACGGCTTTCACGGTCAGTGTCATTAGAGGTTGATTCGCCCAATTTTTCTTTGAAAATGCCTACCACAGAAGTGGACTAAGCGTCAGGTATCACAAATAGGACCTTTAATACCCCAGTTCTACTAAAATTATTTAAATACTATCAGAAAAATTGAATTTCAATGTAAAAACAAAACGGAAATAGCTCGCTAAGATTTGAATAATAGAATTCGATATTTGAACAAACAAATGAGTTTTAGGTAGGAAGGTGGGTTGCTTCTTTTTTTTTCTTTTTTTTAGGTAGTAGGTAGACGCGTTAACTTCGCCGAAAGTTCTAATGAAAAACAATATATAGAAGTTTCGGTTTGAAATGGTGTTTTTGACTTTACCACCAGCAGAGAGGTTCAATAGAATCAATTGAAGAATAGAATTGAAGAAGATCATTCTGATGATACTGATGGTAGATGGTGGTAAAGTCAAAAACACCACTTCAAACCGAAACTTCTATACTCATGATGCCCAGCAAATTTGAATCACCCTATATAATGTTTTCAAAAGAATTATTATTAAAATGTCAATATTCCTTTCTTCTACAACATTCAGTGCGTGGGCTAAACCGATTTAAAAAATATTATACAAAATCATAATTCGCCCTAATTATTATTATTATAAGCAAAACATTTTCGAGCAAAATACAGTTCATCACTTCATTTTATAGGTACGCTGTTTATAAATTAAAATTTTAAAGCGTATTTTGAAAGGTAATTAAATTGAAAATTGCTTCTCATCTTTGATTCTCATTCGATCTACAACTAAGCGAGTCAAAATCGCTTGTAATTTAATTTAATGAAAAACTTAATTACGAAAATTAAGGGTTCATTTAAATATTACATAAATATTATTAATTATTACTTTATCATCCATAGTTATAGTCTTTTGAAGTTTATAATTAACGCAATAAGAGGCTGAATTTGCTATTGTCTGTTCAACGTTTTCTTTATTACTCATACCAGGATTAATTTGTATAATGTAAGAGTTTATGTTTGTAATTTCGAATTTCTTATTATTTTTCTCTACTCTGTCTCTTGTTTATATACTTTCAAAAAGTCGTCTCGGATGTTGGATGTAGTTTCACAAATTGTAAAGGTTACGAGCGCTTTTAGTTTTCAGGTTTCTAATTAATAATTCCAAAAATTTGCCCGTGAGTGTTTTCTCACACCACTTTTTAATTAAAAATTGAGTGAGCATCGCTTTATATTATAAGAAGATTAGAATTATTTTGTATTGTGTATTCGCGTTATTAAAAGTTATGTTTTCGTGTGACGTTTATTACTCAACTTAAAACTTAAAATGGCTTTTGTAATTATATGAGTTCAGTTGTTCAGTTTGAAAGTGGATTTGCATTAACAACTCTTATTTCCATTTCCATTAGAAATTTAACATATTATTATACGATCTAAGCCAGTTATGTGACAATGACAATAACAAATTATTACTCAAACGTAATACAAAAGCACACAACTAATGTATTAGTTTTTATTCAAAATAATTTTAAGGTCGATCAATAATATTTTAGAAGACTCTGGATTTATTTCTTATTTGCTTACATATTATTTATGTAAGTTTTCAGAGTCTTTCTGAAACAAGCCATTCTTGAGAAAACCTCGATTTATTAAAAACTACACCGGATGGACTATTTTGATTTGATGTTTTTAAATTTTCAAAGAACTATCTCGGGAAAATACAAATGACGGTTATAAACTGTAAATGTCTTAAAAGTAGAATGTAATATGTTTGAATTTGAAGAATGAATAGTTAATGTGACATTTATTGTTTTATTGTGCAAAGTTTGTTTCTGTAAGATCGTTCAAATATAATTGCCAATTAAAGATGTATTTCGTGTTTCCTTTGTAAGTGTATAGCGTTCAAGCTTTTGTTTTTGTTTTTCTTCGCTCAGCTTGCAGAGTCGTGGGTCGTGGGTCGTGGGTCGTCGTTAAAAACTCATCAACTTGAAATTTTTATAATTTTACTTTAATACATTTATACTTTTAGGGGAAGCCCCTCGTCCCGTTTCTTGTTTGCTTACGATTTTCGAAACGATTAATTAAATTTTCACATTCCAAAGCCTCAAATTAGACTGACTAAAAGGGGTAACATCTCAAGAGAATTAAGTTTAGATTTATTTCTTGTTAGTTTATAGTTTCACAGTTTCAACTGCTTGTCCTTTCAATTGAAATTTTGGATTCTAAGGTCAGGGCGAATTTCGCCTGCGTGATCAACAACGAGGGCGTATACATACATAAGATGTATTTTTCGTGAGAGCATTATACAAGTACTATTCATGACGTGATAACAAGAGCTCACTAAACGTACTTCGGCTAATCATTATTGATAGTCATTTTTGAAAATCCATACATCAGAGTCTTGATTGTGCAGGAAGCACGTAATATAGAGTACACAAAAATAAATTGACTGATTTATGATTTCCAATTAATTTCCAACAACTTTTCCGATGATTCGCGCCAACATACACTGAACAAATATTTGAGTTCATACCTATTTCGTATTAAAATTACTTTATTTATAAAAAGCAAGTTGCGAAGTAGATAATATTTACCTATAATGTAGCAACAATGAACGCAAGAAACAACGAAATTATCAGGGGCTTTGGTAATTAATTTACTCACAACTTGGTAATCAAAAAGTCGACAATTTAAATGATCTTGTTCATCTTAGACATTAAATTAAGATCAAAATGTAAACTGAACTTAATTCAGCAATTCGTTTTGTTATGTCATCCTAGTCGCAGATTAAATCCTCAACCGAAGGATTAGTTAGATTTATAAACATCTAAAGGACTACAAAGGAGGAAAAACAAATCTCGTCTGCGGCACAAACTTGAAGCGTATATAAGAGATTAATTAAATTCTCCCTATAAAATTCGTATTTGGCATTATGGAGCACTGCAATCGTTTCGTCTCATGATACAGTTAATTCACTTTATTTTACTAAATGTGTTGTAGTTATAAAAGCACAGTCGAAGTTAATTAAATAAGTCAAATTTAATTGTTATCGTAAAGTTCACGAATATTCTAAAACGGTTTTTCTTTTGAAGTTGGAAATTTCCCGTACGAAAGGTTAGTAATTAAATTCGTAAATTGGCCAACTTTGTTCCAGTTAGGAATTTGATCAAAATTATATATCGTAGAATAAACGAAACCCTCTTCAAAAGTTTGATATTTACAAGCAGCCAATTAAAGGGATCTCCACATTCGACGTGTAATTGTACTTTACGTGGTAGTTACTTCGCGAAAGTTTGGTTTGGGTATTTGCTTTACCTGATAGGTAAGTCACGGTAAAGGTACGGACAGAGTGCAGGCCGATTCAGATGCAGATTCCGATTCAGAAAGTCGGCGCATGCTGTGTCGGAATCAGATTAGCATGTGGTGGTTATAGTGGAAGCGTTTTTCAGAGTCATTTATCTGTAAATGTTGGCTGAAAGTTGGTTACAATCATGGAGCCATCTGAAGACATAGTGTTTTTATTAGTTGCGACTGAAATGTTGAATTAAAATTAAAGAAAAGTAGAACTTCATGAAATTAACCAATTACGATATAAATTTGGTGAATATCATTACCTTTTTCCCCAATTAAAAAAGGATAGAGAACGATTTTTTGAATATTTGTCCCAAATTTGGGGCTTTAGTAACACTTTTGCAATTTGTGCTTCTGCATTCATTTTTAAACTACACTATGTGTACGCCGATTTCCAACTGAATCGGAAACCAGAATGAATAATTCATTCCGGTAAAGTATCCATCCAGCCAGCTACAAGGGATGCCTAGTACGTAAACAACTACAGCAAAAGCTATACCCAAAATTAAGAGAAAAAACTAACGAACCAATCAAACGACAAAACGTTCATAATCTCACACAACCGAATATTGCCTATGCCCAAGTAGCTAGCAACAGTACTCAACAACCACAGCCAATCAACGCTCAACAATACATTCAACTACCGGAACAACAACCCCACAACATGCAACCACAAAACATCAATAAACTAGAGGAAATGATGTACCAGCTAATGGGAAAGATTGATACAATGCTTAATATACTCACAGCCCTCATTTCCAAACTCAAATAATGTCAAACAAACTAAAGATAGGAATCTGGAACTCCAACGGCTTGGCCCAACGAAGCCAAGAACTTAAATTATTTCTGACGCACCATAATATCGACGTAATGCTCGTATCGGAAACACACTTTACAAAAAAGAACTACTTACGAATACCGAGATACTCAGTGTATGAAACACAACACCCAGACGGAACTGCACATGGTGGTACAGCAGTGATCATAAGAACATCGATAAAGCATTACGAAGATAAACAATATCACAAAGATTATCTCCAATCAACCAGCGTCGTCGTCGAAGACTGGTATGGACCACTAACACTAGCAGCAATATACAGCCCACCAAAACACGCAATCAAAGAAGAACAATATACGTCATACTTCGAAACCCTCGGAAAACGATTTATAGCAGGCGGTGACTTCAATGCAAAGCATCCATGGTGGGGCTCTAGATCTAACACAGCAAACCCTAAGGGAAGACAGCTCTACCTGACAATGATAAAAAAACAACTGCATCCACTATCAACAGGGGAACCAACCTACTGGCCAACAGATCGCCGTAAAAAACCTGACGTCATTGATTTCTGTGTAACAAAAGGTATTATCGAAGGATTTACAAAAATTGAGTCGTGTTATGATCTGTCATCAGACCATTCCCCTATTATCGTTACATTATCATCACAATTATTTCACAAAGTAAATGCACCATCACTCCACAATAAAAGAACTAATTGGGAATCGTTTAAAACTATTGTCAGCAAACAAATAAATAATAACATTTCACTTAAAACAAACAACGAGCTCGAAACTGCAATTGATCATCTGAATTATTGCATTCAACGGTCTTGCTGGGAAACCACTCCTAACGTCGAAAGAAAGCAAAAACAAATTAGCTGCTCAAAAAATGTAGAAATAAAAATCAAAGAAAAAAGGAAATTGAGAAAACAATGGCAACAATCACGAGACCCGCAAGATAAAATTAAACTAAACAAGGCCGTAAAAGAATTAAAAGAGCTGATTAAAGAAGAAAAAAACAGAACTCTAAACGAATATCTCAAAAATCTTTCTTCGACCGAATCGTCAGATTACTCTCTGTGGAAAGCTACAAAAACAATAATCCAACAACCTCGAAAACATGCCCCACCAATTAGGACAACTGACAACAAGTGGGCTAGAAGTAATTCAGAAAAAGCGACCGTTTTCGTAAACCATCTAAAAGAAGTGTTCGAACCTTTCCCCAGACAGATCTCAGAAACAGATGAAGAATTCATTCATAAATTTCTGGAAGCTCCTTATCAACTCGACTTGCCCATTAAAAAGTTTAAATTAAGTGAAGTACGAAACACTATAAAGACCAACATAAATCCAAAGAAGGCACCAGGATACGACCTCATAACCGGCAGAATATTAAAAGAATTACCAGAAACAGCGATAAGGTTCATAACATTATTATTTAACGCTGCTATAAGATTAAGTTACTTCCCTATACAATGGAAAGTCGCACAAATGATTCTTATTCAAAAGCCTGGGAAAGATCCTGAAAACGCATCATCCTTTAGACCTATAAGTCTTTTGCCGATACTTTCTAAACTATTTGAAAAAATGATTTTAAAAAGAATAAAGCCGTACTTACACGAACAAAAATTAATACCTAACTTTCAATTTGGATTTCGTGAGAGTCACTCCACAGTGGAACAAGTCCATAGAATAGTACGAAAAATTAATAACGCCCTAAATGAAAAAAAATGCGTTAGTGCTGTGTTTTTGGACGTTAGTCAAGCCTTCGACAAAGTATGGTATCCGGGCCTTCTATTTAAAATCAAGACTCATCTGCCTCATCCTATCTGCGAATTACTGAAGTCCTATCTCGACCAAAGACACTTCTTATTAAAATATGAAGATATCTACACCGATCTACATAGCATTAACTCAGGAGTACCTCAAGGTAGTGTGCTCGGACCCCTACTGTATCTATTATTTACATCAGACCTGCCTGCAGATAATAATGTAACAACAGCCACATTCGCGGACGACACCGCAATCGTAGCTTGTCACTCTCAGCCAAGAACAGTTGCCAAATATCTACAAGAGCACTTAGATAAAATACAAAGATGGTCAAAAACATGGAGAATTGGAATGAACGAACAAAAATCAGTTCAAGTTACATTTGGTATAAAAAGTAATAATTGTCCTCCTGTTTCGTTAAATGATCAACAAGTTCCGCAGGCAGAGTCTACGAAATACCTAGGGATCCACCTAGACAGCAAATTAAACTGGAGCACTCACATCTGGAAGAAAAGAAAACAGCTAGGTACAAAATTAAACAACTTATACTGGCTACTAGGACGAAATTCAAAACTCTCCATAGAAAATAAAATTTTAGTGTACAAAAGTGTTTTAAAACCAGTGTGGTGCTACGGCATTCAGCTGTGGGGCACTGCTGCCAAATCAAATATTGAAATTCTCGAACGATTTCAGTCAAAAGTGTTGCGGATGATAGTAGATGCGCCTTGGTTCGTAACTAATCAAATAATAAGACAAGACCTAAAAATCGAAACAGTGAAAGAACAAATCCAAAAGTGCAGTGAAAACTATTTTAACAGACTGAGCGTCCATCCTAACGCCTTGGCGAGGGACTTGACTCGTGAAGATAGAGACATGTGTAGACTAAAGCGTTATAAACCAATAGACTTAAAGACGCGATTCAAATAAACATTAAAATAATTACAGGGTAGTGACATTTAATTTACCTTTATTTTGACAAACTTATAGGATATTATGTCATTGGACAAAATCTTAAATTATTCATTTGTTCTTGGTTGATGTGTACATAATTATTTGTTTAATTTGTATGCTTATACGTACTTGTGTATAGAAAATTTGTTTATTGTTTTTGTACAGATTACAAATAAACTTGGAGATAAAAAAAAAAGTATCTGACTCGGACACCTGCGAGCTTATTCAGTTTCCTGCTTCAACTATGTCCACTCCCATTGAACAACACAGTTGAATCTGAATCTGAATCTGAATCGGCCTGCACTCTGTCCGTACCTTTTGTCCTGCTGCGTACCAGCGTACCGATCCGTGTTGCAAGTGGACTATTCTCCAACACTGATCCTGTACGAGTATATAACAGTTTCATGAAGCCCGTGTGCTTATCGACAATTTGACGGCGAAACGGTTTTGAAAATGTTATTTCACAGTGTTGTTGGTATAGCTCAGACGGCTAAGGCTTTTAAAAACAATTGCAAAATAATTAACGCCATAAATAGACTATATATATATATATTGGGATGTTCCGTGAAATAGACGCACTGGGGTTCCTTTCAAAAGATAAACTATTTTTTGGTACTTGCGGGTAAAGTAATTAAGTTTATGTGAAATTGAATCACAAAGACCTTCAAGCCTCTAGGCATCCAAGACGGCCTTTATCTTAATTTTTAATAAAAGAGCAAAGAATTTGCAAACTCAAAATTTTTCATGAAATAATTAAACTTTTAAAAAGTAGGTAGGTGGATACTTATTTTTCTGCAGATTTATTAAATAATTTCCACGGCTTATAATTTATTCTCGCAACTTTTTTAATTAAACCAAAACTAACAAAACTCTGCGAGTAACAGAGTGAGTTTCATTTTATAATAATTATTTTTTAATTTAAATAAACCACATTTAGCACGTTTTAATAACATTTCAGGACGAAATCCGACAAAATGTTAAATATAGAGTGGATGGCAAAATTTATCTCGTTAATAGCAACCGAGATGCCAAATCGTTTATCAGATATTACGTTTGGAATGGAAATTCAGCATCTAGAGAAGTATGATTCTGTGCTAAATGCTATTAGGAGAATCGGGAGGAGTATTTTTTTTTCTGAAATCTTCAAAGGCATACAACGCAGAAAAAAACGGGACTTAACTTCGAATATTTTTGCGATACATTGTAAAAACGTTTATAGTAGGTATATAGTTATATAGTGTATAACACAGCTGTGCTATATGTTCACATAAACTAGCATTTGTTACGTTGTTACACATATTTAAGGGCGAAATTTCAACAACTAATAATGTCGAATGAAATACCTAAAGACAGAGGTAATAAAAGTAAATCATGGCAAAGTAAAGAGCTACGAATTGCTACATATTTGCTCAATAAGTGTTTATGTGACTCCACCGGAACTCTATAAACTTCATTAAATCGGATTTCAACTGCATGTAGAGAAAAGCCTCGAAGCATGTCACTGAAGTCGAAATCAGCAATAAAAGCTGTGTGGGCAGATCGGCAGAACTATACATTTGCATTGAAAATGATAAGCGACAGTTTGAATATTTAGTCAATAAATAGTTAATTTTGATAAATCGTTTCAATTCAGTGTACGAAATGCTCCTTTTTACATTTTGCGTCTAGAAGAAAGCTGTTACAGCACCCATATGAGTGCTATAATAGCTTTTTGAGTGATATAATAATTTTGGTAAAATTTACTGGTTCTAAGTTGGTGACAATATTTAATTTGACATATTCTGTCAAATCGATGAAAGATAAAACGACTATTTTTGGAATTAACAGGTTCTATTTTTTAACATAATAATTACTCGGAATTAAAATTAATTAATTAACGACCATAACGACCAAGACAAATGACTAAACAACTTATTTTTATTTTTAATTTCGAAATGTAACTTTGAAATAGGTATTGCCAACCGCTGCCAACCATCACGAAAATCCCTAAGTTTTATATTTAGTTTTTTCGCAAAATAGAAAAACTTGCATAATAAACCCATTTCATAAGTCATTCTAGCACTTCTCTATTAAAACGCTTCCCGCTATGCGGGTCGTATTTTAAACTTCAAGTCGTTTCAGTACTACATGGTACTACTTTTGAGTTAGGTTAGAGGGTTGTCTCATTATAGCACCATTAAATTCAGATGTAATAAAAATGCATAGCAGTTTATTCAAAAACAAAAATAAAAACGTTGATTTCTAGACTAACGAGACTCGGGATGTTTAAATTGCATCAAAAAGTAGCATTTTGTTAGAAAAATCGTTAATTATCTCTATCACTGCCTACTCGTAAATTTGTTATTTAAATACTAATTAATGCTATTACGCTCAAGGGTCGAGTTTGGCCTACGCAGAAATTTCTGAAAAGGACTTCTTCAAAGTCATCGCAAACAGAACATCCTCAAACATAATTACATATTTATTATAGAATACGTACTGAATTTAGAATAAAGTTCACCAAAAAATTAACAACACTTAACTATTTTTTATTTATAAAAATACTATAGTGTTTTAATAAACGCCAATGAGCGACCTAGAGCCCTCAGAAGCCCCAAACGATCCTAACCCTGAATTTTCGGAAAGAAGAGTAATACTTTGTTTAGAAACATTGTTTTTAAATAAATATAAATATACCGTGTGTTGACTGCATGTAAAATTAAACCTTAGTTAGTTAAATCTTTAGTCTACCTCACGTCATATGCTAAATAATCTCAGCTGGTAGTTTGGAAAAAGGGGCTTTTGCAGTTTAGTAATGAGCGAACTAATGAATACGTGATTTTTGTTTTTACCGTGATCGCCTCCGTCAGAAGTGAAAATTCAAAACGTCGTTACAAAGCTTGCTCGGGACTCGGAACTGGTTTCATTCCTAATATTATGTTTCTGAATTATTACAACATACCTGCCTTTTTTTTTACTTTACTACTATCCAAAGCCCACATAAGTTGAAAAAATCGAAAACGGAGTTTTAGTTAACCAAAATATGATACAAGATTTTGTGGGACAATATCAAATTAATTCGTTATTTCGTACGGTAATCGGTGTCTTAATAATGCATAAGTCAAGAGCATACCAACGATTAATTTACAATTCTAAAGCAAACCAAACATCATTAGAAGACTTACCTATTTGCCTGAGCTTAGAAGTTGGTTTATACATAAAATAAATTAAATTGGCACAGAAGTTAAATTTTTCTATAAGCACTTCATTTAAAATCTACGTGTACTTCATTTGGTCTTATTATATCTATTATACTATGTCAATTTCACAAAATAACTCATACTATCTATTTCGCGTGTTGCAGTTGCAGATAAAAATAAAATCGTAAAATCGTGATAGAAATTTGAACACCTGTAATCATTTATGACGTAGCTTACTATCAAAATTTGCGTAAATTACCAAAAATATACAAATCTTTCAAAATTAATAGTGAAGCTATTTCCCAAGCGAATTTGTAACATTTCGAAAGCAGCGTTCTAAAGTAAAGTGGGGAAGACGATGCTGGTTTTTTCGAGAAAATGTAATTTCCTGCATAAAAGTACTTTGGTTTCGTATTTGAAAATTTAAAAAGGTCAAAGGAAATAAATATTCGTAGCCTTTTTAAATAAATTCCGTAACGCGTAATAGAATATCCTAATATAGTACATGGTGTGCAAATTGAAAATTTAAACATGGAATGGTTTATAATATTTTCATATATATAACGCATAAAATTACTTTAAAACGTGTACAACGTACAGACAGACATATAGAGAGACAATTTTTTTGTTTTGATTGTAACTCATATAAATAAGACCTTCCGTCAATTATTCTTTTATAATTTTTGAAAAGTGTCCACTTCATGGGTAGACCTGACTTGAAACGGTCAATCGGTCAAATCGTCCTGTCCATGAAACTCCTAGCTGTCCAATTCATTGAATGGTTAGCTTCTAATTATAGCCTTCAAATTTTAATCTAAACTATATCAATGGTTTTAACATACATGTCTAAAGCCTATGAACTGCAGATTTTACTGATAACCAATATTATTAACAATCGTTTTTCACAAAACTAGACAAAATATTTGAAGCTAAGTCTAATAGATTAATAGATGTAATGAGGCGTCGTCCATAAATCACAAGAATAAAATGTTGAGTATTTCAATCGAGTGTACCTATTAAGAAATTCGAGTGTTCGATCATAGGCTGTCCACTTCAAGGGAACTCTCCCTTAATATAATATTGCACGATGTGGATTTTTTATACGGCTCAGAGTTATATGAACCTCAAGATTCTAGTTCTGAGCTGGTCCAAATCCGCATCCGTTTTGGTTGTCAACTCACTACCCCTAAACCACGACCCAATTTCCCCTTGTTCATTTTCCCTCTTGTTAATTATTAACAAAAAATTAACAATTGCTAAAATAGACCGCCAACACCTGGTCGTTATCTGGTGTGCATTCATTGATAAACGCGCGAGGTCAATCATTTTAACGTTCGACCTTTCTATACAAAATTTAATAATTCCAAAACATTGAATTAATTTTGTCCAAAAATTAAATTCTAAATTTCAACCCCCCCCTCCACCCCCCATTTCTTTTGCTCTCCTAATCTTCAATACTAATTAAGTAATTTTTATTAATATAATTTTGTATTCCTTTTGTGACTCAAATCTTTCCCCAATCTCGAGGAGACTTATACCAATCGAAAGCCCGCTTAACAGCGCATTTTTTCTGTCTTGTCATTTTTCCGCAAATTCAATTAATTGAATTTTTGTAATTACACAGTTAAGCTATTGAGTGATAACCCATTCACCAATTATTTCCCTTACTTTTAGTCCCGTCCAGCCCTGTGATTGTTTATTTCCAAAGAAAGGGAAGAATTAATAAATAAACGTGCGATGTATTTTAAAACGAAAACCCTCGTACGATATTTTAAGAAATACGGTAATTAGCTTTTGCTTTGAATTATTATTATTATTGTGTAGGCTACGAATATTTGATATATTCCATTGCCGAACAATAAGATTTGAAACCACTGTATAAGTATACGACCCCCACGTTGCTATGGGATTTGAATTAGTTTGAAATTTATATAAGCGAAGTTTAACTTAGAACTGACGTAAACAGTAGACCCGCTGGCGACTCAAATTTTAATTTTCATAAGAAATGGAATCGAAACGAAAATGTCATTAGTATTGCCATTGTGCAATAAGGTAAAAAGTTGCAGATCTCTGAAAACGAAAAGAAATATTTTTTAGTAGCCATTCCTTGAGAAGGCGCACCCAAACTACCTCGAACTCATCATGTCTTGCAAAAGCTTGACTTTTGAGACTTTTCCACATTTATTCTGGTGTATTACGGTTTTGCTGAAATACAGTGTCCATAATAATAGCTGGAAAACTTACTAAAAACGGCCTGTGATAAGGTGATAACAAAGAGAAAGGACGGTTAAAGCGGAAATATTGGCCTGTGTTTCCTCTGTATCCAGGGTATCCAGTAAGTTAGTTTGTCGAAAAGATAAAACCTGAAATGAAGTGTAGAATATGTCATAAATTGTAAGAAATTCGATACGAGATGGTGAAACAGTCCACATAAGCTCTTACTGGAAAAAACTTACTTCATCTTTCATCTATCAATAGTTTTGTTTTTTTAATTAACTTTTTAAACTAAAATCTGAAGTCTTAGACCTCCCTTTTTTGTAATTTAAAAATGCTGCCTCAAATTCATAATGTGGAATTTATTCAAATTGGTCGAGTGTAGGGTGTACGGAAATTATTAATATTTATAGCAGCGGGTTCGGCTTATGTTTTACTTTCTTTATAATAAAAACTAGAATTTCGTACTGACGTTCCTGAAATTCCACAACTACAAGCCCCGGCTGCTCGGCGTTTTTGTTTTACGGATATTATATGGTCACGCCATACTAGCAAGTTTCGCCTACGCCAGAGCTCCAAAATAAAATAGAAATCTCTCACATATTTAAAAGCGATTATCAATTACGTAACGACTAAATTGTAATTACCGGCTTTTGAATTGCTCGCTTGTTAATTGATTTTCACGTCCAGCGAGCGCGAGATTCACTATCTAGTTCCTAGCTGAAGCAAACGATAACCGTCCTCTAGATGGAAGTAAAATGTGTTTCCAGTTTCTACTTTCTCTGTTCTTTTGTAGGGCGCCTCAAAACAATTATTATTTTCCAGTTTACACAAAGGGGCCTTTCTGCAATGAGCGCAGTATAAAAAAATGTTCGTTAACTTCAACTACCCGGAATCCTTTATTCTGTGCGAAAGGGGAGAAAATAGGAAAACATTATGGGCAGTATAACAAACATTTATTTCACTCACTTTTCCTTTTTATTACTAAATATTACTTTAACTGCCGACTACTAGCTAACGTAAATACATATTATTTTACTTTTCTTATTGCATTCGTCGCATTACAAGCACCGACTACCGAGTACATTTAAAATAAACGTAAAGAAAACATTTAATGTAGGTATAAACATATAATGTATAATATCCGTAATCCCCTCTCGTCTAAAAGAATATAAAAATTGTTAAATAAATAAATAAATGTCTATAACCATCCCATCTCTTATAATGGGTATTCAATTTTCTTTTGAAGGCTTAATATAACAAAAAAGTTTTTCTGTGCTTTAATAAAGCAACATTTATTATTTATTTAGGAAAGAGGTAAGTATAGTAAAGTAAGGTAAATAAATATCAAGAAAATTTTACTCGAGAAATAAATAGATATACGAGTACATTATACAATCCACGTACCTTTTCCTTTGAGGTTCTTCAGATACGATAAAATGTATTTCTTTGAATTTAAACAAAAATTCAAATTGACTTTTATTACGCGACACGGTAAATTTATAAAATGCAAATATTTTTCAAGAAGAATGATTAATTCAGAATTTGATTTTTCAACTAGCAGCTTAGTAGCTAATTGAATTTCAGATTATATTTGTATTTAAACTTCATCATAATCTCCAAGTTGGCATTTGTTGAAGTTTGAAGTTTCTACTTACTCCGTTTTAAATAAATAAAAAAATCGACAAAGCATTTCTTAAGACGGTTTTATACGAGGGCCTTAATATAGAAACAAATTGAGAAACGGAGTTTAAAAAAAAGTTCTTCCTACTCTGCCAACTCTTCCACAGCTTCTATTAGCTCTTTGGAACTAAATTTGAAACTTTTTAAATAGTTTTTCATTTCATAGAAGAGAGTCTGAAAGAGCCTAGTTCTGGGGAATTAGAGAACAAATGTTTCTTCCTACTCTGCAAACCAGATCACACCAGTTGTATTACTAGAACAGATGCTACGACTTTTCCGTCTGTCATATCTGGTGAATAATGAAGATGTTGGAAATAAAACTAGAAATCATATTTTCACTTTTCCAATATGTTCATATAGTCCGTTTTCAAGTGTACAAAAACAGGTTCCCGTGGGATCCTTGATGAAGCAAGTATGGCACTAGTCTCAATCTCTTTGTTTGACCTTGGAGAAACATAATTTCGATGTTGGCACTGTCGAAAATTATGCGTTCGAGAGCTGTGCGCGAAAGAAAATGGCCAACATCGCAACACTTTTCTAGTTATCTATTGGGATTACAAAAAAAAGTTTTATACAAAAAATATTGATACATCAATTCTACATAAAAAAGGATATTATAAATTTTTATGTAGGATTAACCGTTTCCTCAAAAAGAGAACTGTTCTTTTGCAATTGTGCAAAAACAGGCACTCGTGGGCTATTGATGAAACAAGTGTGGCACTAGTCTCAATCTCTTTGTTTGACCTTGGAGACACATAATTTCGATGTTGGCACTCTCGAAAGTGATGCGTTTGAGTGCTGCACGCAAGAAACAAAATGGCTAAGACCTCAAATACTTTCCAATTTATCTTAGCAGTTCCAATTTTTGGTATCTTGTCTATTACGGAGGCCTAATGATAAATCCAAGTTTTCCACCTCGACAGACCTCCGGATCTTTGTCAAAAATCCAAGAAAGTGCTAAATTTTACATCTTTTTTCAGTGGCTGTCAATTTTGACCGCGAAAGATTAATTTGGTGGCAAAGATAGTTGAATACTTTTTTAAATAGACAAAATTTTCTACCATTTGAGATTAGAATGTTCTCTGCAAACCTAATAGTATCTCAGATACAAGTGTACAAAAGTTTGCAATTTTGTCACATTTTGGCGATACAGCTTTTGACAAACATCCGGATTATGTACCTAGTATTAAATAGGGTAGTTAAGATTTTCTGGTATGATGTACATGATGAAGGTCTAATAACAAATCTAAGTTTTTGACCTCGGTGAATCTCCGGATCTTTGTCAAATCTTCAAAAATATATAGGATTTAGATCTGCTGTTGTTTTAAATTTTTGAGAAACATCCGGAGTTCCATCGAAAACAAAAACTTGGATTTATCATTAAGCCTTCATCATGTACAACATACCAAAATATCATAACTACCTCATTTAATGTAAAGGTAAATAATCCGGATCTAGATATATGCGTTTTAGTTTTAGATTTTTGAGACGGGTTCGTATTATTTACCTATCAGCAAATGGAGTAGTTATAATTTTTTGGTATGTTCTATGTGACGGAGGCCTAATGATAAATTCAAGTTTTGGTCTTTGGCGGATCTCCGGATCTTCGTCAAATATCCAAAATTAAAGCAAAACTGAATCGTATATATTTTTCAATATTTGACCAAGATCCAGAGATTCACCGAAGACCAAAAGGTGTATTTATCGTTACATCTTCATCATATAAGACATATCAAAAAATCATAACTGCTGCATGTTGTGCAAGGTAAATAATGCGAATCGCTGTATCGCTAAAAATAACAAAATAGGAAAAATTTGTCAACTTTTGTGCACTTGTATCTCGGACGCCACTAGGTTATAGAGACCAATCTAGTCTCAAATTGTAAAAAATTTAGTCTACTTTTAAAAAGTATTAAACTATCTTTGCCGAAAAACTAATCCTTCGGGGTCAAAATTGACAGAAACTAAAAACGTTTTTAAAATTTCGCTGTTTCTTGGATTTTTGACCAAGATCCGGAAGTCTGCCGAGGTCCAAAATTTCAATATATCATTAGGCCTACGTAATAGATAAGGTACCAAAAAATCAGAACTATTTAGATAGATTAAATAGTGTTTGCGATATCGGCCATTTGTTTCTCGAGTGCTGCCCTCAAACGCATCATTTTCGAGAACATCAAAATTATGTTTCCCCGACGTCAAACAAAGAAATTGAGATCAATAACATACTTGCTTCATCAAGGCTCCGACGGGAGCCTGGTTTTGTACAATTACAAGGGAGCTGTAAGCTTTCTGAGAAAACAGTTAGTCCTACATAAAAATTGGTAATAAGCTTTTTTGTGTATAATTGTTGTAGCAATATTTTGTATATTAAACTTTTTTTGTAACACCAATGGTTACTCAGATAAATTGGAAAAAGTGTTTGCTATGTTAGCCATTTTGTTCTTCACGTGCAGCAGTCAAACGTATAATTTTCGAGAGTGCCAACATCGAAATTATGTTTCTCCAAGTTCAAATAAAGAGATTGAGATCAATGCCACACTTGCTTCATCTAGGATCCCACGGATGTACATTTGAGAACGGACTAATAGGTTTTCATCAAAACGCAGAAGGGGATGTTTAGGGTTTTTCAAATAGGGAACACTTTACTCAGGTATTCCAAACGCTTGACGAAAACCGCCACCGCCGCTAGCTCTTATATTGATAATACTTTTATTTATCGCATTCTTGATTTTTTAGTCATTTTTAAACACAGAATAACTGAACAATTAATTAATCTTCTGGAAATAGACGCACAAAACCACTTCAATTTTGAAAAACCAAGCATGGCGAAATAAATGGCAATAAATAACAGAAAATAATTCTTTTAAAAGAGAAGCGATTTGTATCCTGTTCGCGATTGTGCTCTTGTGCTAGAAATTATAAATTACTCCCTACGGTACATTATTTTTTTAGTTAGGATCAATAGAATATTCTACTTTATACGGATATATTATATTCTCAAATAAATTGGATTTTCGAGAAAAGTGTACTATACTCGTATATTACGTTTTCCCAAAATAATTAAGTACATTCTTATAAAAATTTTCCAATTTCTAACCGAGTAGAGAAGGCAGTGATCCAAATCTCGTCTTATTCCCCAGTTTTCCAGTAGGGTAAGCGCGTTCGCTTCGGCTTTTTAAGCGTCTGAAAATTATTCAAAATTATTTCAGCAGTAATTGAATTTATTATTCGGTGTGTAGGATGTTCGTCTTCAATATCAATCTTATAAATGATTGTGGGTTTTAAATCCGCCCACTGCACTCGGTTAGAGTAAGACTTATTTTGAAAGGTTTATGAAATAGGATATAGTCTCACGTCGAAACTTAATCATCGACTATGCAACATAACAGTAGTTGTTAGTTATGGGTGTCTGAGTGGCTATTATAGTATACTAGAGATGAATAACTGAGATAAGGCTCGGTGAATTGATTTTGCACACCAACTCTTCATATTATTTTCATTCTTTTGAGATACCTACGCCTAAAAGGTATCAGTATCAAAATAGCTCAACATACCTAAATGTGTTCGGAATCTTCTCCTCATTTAAAAAACTTAAAAATGTAGGTACGGAGTTTTCTGCTTAAGGTGGCGATTTCGCTCATGTAAGAAACCTTGCAAATTGTGCTATACTGGAGCGCTTGAGTAGCAAAACCTATTGAAGTCACAAAAAAATTGTGTAGATGAAAAATAAAGTAGAAAGATTAAGCTACAATGTAAGCTAAATTTTGTTGCTAAGAAGTTGATATTTAATGGAGATAAGGCTTACTGAAAGTCAGAATAATTGTTCGTTTTTAGTTACCTACCCACTTTTGGCCTACTTTTAAATAAAAAATGAAAATTCTGAAATATAAATATCGTACTCTATAATATATTTATCTTCACTTTAAGACTTAGTTTTGAAGAATAATTAACATAATGAACCTGAACCAACCGCTCCAGTAAAACGCTTATACAGTTTAATATTTCTATTATAAGGAGCCTTCTGAAGTTGGGAATAAATTCCCGTAACTATGTAGATTTCAATGTAGCTATTTGATAACAGTCATCGTTATTCGTAAAGTTGCTTACTTTTCAAAATGAGCGAGCGACTTCTCACTCTAGGATATCGCCACCTTAACATAAGAAAATTGGGTTAATTTCTGATGCGAAAGTCAAAAATATTAAATCGAATCTCAACTTACCTATACGTAGAGTTTGATCGATTAGGCTTAAACGATCCGTTTTTGTGAAAGGGCAAGCAATAAGAAGGGGAGTTACGTTCCTTATTCCTTCAGAGATTTCTCAGAAACGCCCTTTGCTCTTTTTGTTAAGGTCTGTTTGCAGTCCTGTCTCCTCTAGAAAAGCTACAAGCCAGCCTGGAAGGATCTTTTGTGTATCCACTAGTTCCGGATAAGCAGAACTCAGGGTACAGACTGTCTCAGAGCCGCTAAAGCTGAACATCTGCTTAAAATAATATATTATCGAGAAGATTTATTCTCTTCCCCGATTACATTACATATAATACATATACACAGTACGATTACATATAGGATGTAGGCTCCTCTTTGTTCCTTGTACATCACTAGTACGTAGGATTTAGGGGTAGGTTCCATTTACGGAAAATAGAAATCACCTTATTAAATCCACAGCTAAGGCGTGTCCATTCCTTTTAGAAGCATTTTACTTCACGCAGGTTAATGATAGAGTTATTTTCTCATTATATACAGGCTCGTTTTAGCTTTAAATTCAGATTGATGAAACTAGCAGAAAAAAGCGGTAAAGTTGGACAACATTAACCTCCTAGGAGAGCTACGAAAAACTCGCTAACTCTCAGTTCAAGTCAAACTGTTGAACTCTGTAATAATTGTGGCAGGAGACCGTCGTAGTCTTTCCAAGTTTAAAGATTGAGGGTATGTTTCCCACAAACTGTCATCAAGTCTACCATAGAAATAGAGTTGGTTTCATTGAATAATCCTCATCTTAAGGACGCCTGTATTGTATTGAACATTTTTTTCATCACGATGAAAGCCAATACGACTTAGGTTAGTCAGAGTCACAAACTATAGACTCTAGATCACTGACGTCCTGACGTGCATAGTCACATTGTGTGCCGATGTGATGGGATCGTGAGCTGTTTAGTCACAATCACAATTTCAAAGTCAAATTAGGCATTTGAGGGGAAAATCCGAGGTTTAAAAATTGGTATGATTGTTCGTTAGAATCTGCAGTATATTAACATACTAATAATCCTGGAGAGTGGAGAGCAAGCGGGGAAGCTGTTTAAAGATGATCTTTCCACATTTATTGCAAATAACTCGCCTCTTATTGATCGCACGTTGATAAAGGTTATTATAAAAGTTATAGAAAACATTTTTAGCTACACGATTGGTTATATGCATTTTTGCCATAAAGTTAACCCTTTTTGAGATACAGCGCAGAGAAGGGGTTACAGTGAATTTGTTTACGGGATGACGCTTTTGACGCTGTATAAAATGCGAAGCAAGACGCGTAAGTTTCATGAAAGGAATCCGCCACTAAAGAAAGTCGATAAGACGGTTTTTTAAAGAATTTCTTCCCATTTTTAAGGGCACATAACTAAAGCTCTATTCGATGACCCCACAACTAACGTTTGAGAGTATTTGCCAAGCCTCAATCAAATCAAGCTATCAAGATGCTCTTTCTCGGGAAAAGTTTGACACTTTTAAAGCTTCCGAAAAATGTAGATATTAGGCACCTCCGTTAAGTTTCCACAAAAGAATTTTTAATAGTATTTAAGTAGGATTTAAACTTAATAATAACTTAACGGATTTTTTGTTCTATAGGTTTTGGGATCTAACAACGAATATCACTTCATCAACCGAGCTATACCATATGTAAGAACAAAAAGAAGTATTGCTCACACACGACGTTTGAAAGTTGATCCTTTGGTAAGAGTATTTTTATTTTATTCATATATATTCCTGAAATGCGTTACGCAAATCATAATCAATACTGTATTGATATAGCCTAGAGATATTTTTGTAAAGCTTGAACGGAAGTTGTTGTAAAACGGATATGAAATGATGAAATTCAAATCAATCGATTCGGAAGCAGCATGTGGGACGTGTATTACAAACAACTTCAAAGTGTTCCTAAATTTGTCAATTATCTCCTTTTATAATTTTCAACACCAGTTTAACTCCGTTCTAGTGGATAAATTTTGATTAATAATTGTAATCTCCGCGTTTTTCTTATTTTCCTGAACATTTGTGATATTCTGGACAAGAAGGGCGAGCAGTTAGGCCACTTCTTCGGGTCCACTACACCTCCTCACGAACATATTTGCCAAATTTGAAATTAATAGATTTATTCTTTTGTAAGTTATCGCGCTCTTGACAGACAAGTTGACATTTCTTGGCGCTAGAAAATAGTGAAAATAGGAAAACATCAAATAATCGTATTGGCTAAACTTGTTGAGAGCTTATTGCCAAAAATGGATTATTAGCAAGCCGATGAAAATAATAATTGAACTTAGTCAAGAAAGCGACGGCTGAAGTGTAATAGGTACGCTGAGAAGAACATTCGACATAATGCAATCTTTCAGCGCCTTCTGTATGAAATACTCACTAAAAGCTTCCATCAATTGGCAGAGTAGCTTAATAAATCGAGTAGGCAGTATTATGATTTTTAGTGCCTAAAAATCTTCGTTTTTCTGTAGCATAATAAATTAATTTTTATTAATTTTTTTGTAGATCCATACGGCAATCCAACAACCCGGTTTTATTCGTGTGAAAAGAGGTTATAAGCCTCTGAGGGTCGAAAATTTAGTGCAAAATATACAACCACACAAGGATCCTACCGATCCATACTTTTCATTTCAATGGTACCTGAAGAATACCGGACAAAATGGTGGAAAATCCAAGTTGGATTTAAACGTCGAAGCTGCTTGGGCTCAAGGAGTAACTGGAAAAAATGTCACAACTGCCATTATGGACGATGGTGATTATTTTTAATTTTATTAAAAAATACTTCTTTTATCTTCTTTTCGCGTACTCGCTTACTTGCAAATGCAACTTTTTGAAGTTAACATTGAACATTGAACATTGATGGTGTGGCTTTTAGTACTAAAATTATATTAGAGGCGAGTTCAAAGAGAAAATACCAAAAAAAGCTTTTAGAAACGAAAGTAAAACAATAACATACTTTTGCGAAGTTGGAGATAAATTAGTTATAACAAGAAATTTAATAAATCTTTCTCGGGAAGACGCAAACGATTTATTTAATTTTCACATTAATTCGGGAAAACGCAAAAACATTGTAGACATAATATATTAATTATAATCAATATTTGCCCAAAGGAAGTAACGAAAATTAATTTTATATGTAGAAAAAAAATTGAGTAGACGTTGGAAAACAAAACGAAAATAAAAAATGAAAATGAGAAGTTTTAATATGCGTTTGCTGAACAATTTTATTGATGAAAGCTGAAATTGATTTGCCGGAATGTAATTGACAATAATGAGAAAAGGAAAATGCTATCAAAATTTCCCTAGGCAACGATAGAAAAATGTTTTTGCAAAAAGAGCTCAAAAAGTGTATACGTTGGTAGCGTATTATTATTTCTCCATCTTTAATTATTAAGAATCTTTCGCTTTTAGTTTGTGAGCAGTTTCTATACTTGAATTAGCGAAAATTCGGCACGTGTCTAGTTTTTTGCACCCCGTGGGCTTCTGGGTTTTTCCTTTTCTTGTAAGAAGCTATTTGAAAAAAAGAGTTGCGTAATATCATACAAAAATTTTTACCGAACTTTTTATGCGATGTACTACACAGTCTGTCTCAAATATGTGCGTCTTTGTATTGGACTAATATCTCAAAAAGCGTAGAGGAATTATATTTTGATCAATAGAAAATGAGGGCTTCAATTTTAATTATTTCTGGATGTATTAAAAAGAACATTGAAAAACAGAGAGCACTATACTTCACGCGACACTCTTTATTTTCGATCAAAAGTTACAATCAGAATTTAAAGAAAGCGTTTCGCCTCTTTGTATACTCATCATCAACTTGCAGAATAATAGATATATTTCAAACTTCAAAACAAATTCCAGATTTTGCAAATTTTCACGTGTTCGCGTGTGCGTACTACTTTTTAGTGATCGTATACAGCGAGAAGTTTTGGCGTGGTCGTTTAAAGCAACCTGTAAGTAGTACAGTACTACTCGATTTAGGTTAGGTTAATTTAGAAAGAAAGTTAAGAATGTGTTTATGTGCATAACAACACATAACTACCAAGCCAGCCTAAGTGGACCTTACACGATCAATAAAATTAGCATTGACAATAATATTGACAGTGTAAGGGGAAAAACTGGAAAAACTGGTCTATATTGATGGAGTATTGAAAAAAATCCAGATTTTCTGTTTTTCGGGCGTCAATACTAGAAATTGGGAGGGATATTGTCGATATTATTGTAGGAGCAATTCAGTCTTGCTGTCTTGTGAAGGTGACAATGATCAACGATGAAGATACTGTTGCCTTATCCGGTTCCCGTGAGGAGCAATATGCCAACGAACTACCCCAGAACTGTAGAATCCGACCAACTCAATGTATTGATTTAAAGACGACAACTCAGCTCTTGGCCTTCTCGTACCCTTTGCAAGAAGTAAGTGAGTGAATTTAGAGTGAGAATAAAGCCAGATGCCAACAAAAGAGAGACATGTAGTTTTGTAGGAGATATAGGCAGCTCTTAACTAGCTGGATGCCACGGATGCACAGCGTCCAGTCTCATAACCTAAAGGGGTCCAGAATCTTTAAATTTTATAAATTGGTAACCGTAATTACTCCAAACATTTTGTAAGCCGCTATGCATATAAAGCCGTAGCCATACAAGGAATCAGCAAGGTTTGATCCCTCTCCCCCAATATTTCCAAAGGTTAAAAAAATGTGAAATAATTTACAGTTTAAGTACTTTTCTGCATCTTGTCCCTATCTCCGAAAAAAAAAGTTCAAGAGGGATATTAAAATCAAAATCAAGAGTCTTGAGTTACCATTAGGCTCACTAGGGCCCCGTAATTTTTTCGCAATATTGTTTTGTCTATCTTAAAAAAAATAGCAATTTAATTTTTAATTTTCATCGCTAGTTTTTGTGAAACATCTTTTTTGGAGACGCTATCAATTGCCATTAAAATTTCTAAGCTTTATTTTAAGCTGTTCGACCTTGAACAATCAACAATTTGCGCCGCGACGCAAAATTGACTTGTAGTCCAGTCAATAAACATAGTGTAGAGTGCATGAAATATGCGAGAATTTTTGACTTCGGGGCTTCGTTAGGAGTAGTTAGTAGGTGAACATACTAAAAGTTCCCGCCCCTGGGAGGCGAACATACGGCGCGGGGGTATACAATTTTTTAGAAATCTCGGATTTGACACAAGAATTGACGAATGTATTGTCAACACTGATATTGAAGCCAGCGGCTTCTTTATTTTAACAAAGCAAAATTGATCCAAACCTACAATAAATTGTTTAAAGGGGAGCTAGTATTGCTGAATTGGCTAACTAAATACAGTTGCTCCAATTTAACCATTTTTGTATCTCGGAGTTCATGACGAGTATATATAATAGAGTGTATAATCTTCTACAGACTGTTCAGTTTCAACATTAAATTTTCTTTTCAAATAGTTTGTTAAAGCAAAAACGTCTAAACATACTATTAAAGAAAAAGAAAACCATTGTATACGGAGTAAAGATTTTTATTATTCTAAACTGCCCTTTAAACTGAATTCTTTCTCAGTTATTGGGTCGTCTATGAGATTTATCTTCTCATATTATCTATTTTATGTCTTCAAACATACACTTTTACTCCGTTCACTTTTCTTTTCTATTACCTTCTGTACAAATTTACTTAAAATACTAATTTTCTCTTAAATATTTCTTTAAATTGGTTCAAATGCTCGAAGACGTGCAAAACATTTATATATTTTATTTCATTTCAGGCGTCGATTACATGCACCCAGACTTGAAATTTAATTACGTAAGCAAAATTAACACTTAGCAATATTTTTTTTATTGTGAATTATATGGCCCTTTTAGAACGCAAAGGCCAGTTACGATTTCAGCAGTAACGATCCTTATCCGTATCCTCGCTACACAGACGACTGGTTTAACAGGTAACTTACTCCCATTAACTTCTTTATTTAATTACCCCATTTTTCAATTAATCAAATTGTTTTATAATTGAATTGCCTCTGTAGTCATGGCACCAGATGTGCTGGAGAGGTCGCGGCAGCTCGAGATAATGGAATTTGTGGAGTTGGCGTCGCTTACGATTCTAAAATTGCCGGTAACATTTTCCTTCAGTTTATTCTCGCAATTATAAAACTTCATTTAATTTAGGTATAAGAATGTTAGATCAACCTTACATGACCGATTTGATCGAGGCAAATTCGATGGGACACGAGCCAAATCTCATCGACATTTATAGTGCGTCTTGGGGACCAACTGACGATGGAAAAACTGTCGATGGTCCTCGAAATGCGACGATGAGGGCGATTGTTAGAGGCGTTAACGAGGTACAATTTTAGTGCTTTTTTAAAATTAAGAACCTACTGAAACAAAAAACAAATATAGGGTCGGAATGGGTTAGGGAATATCTACGTATGGGCAAGTGGTGACGGTGGTGAAGATGACGACTGTAATTGTGATGGATATGCTGCTAGCATGTGGACTGTTAGCATTAATAGTGCTATAAACGATGGTCAAAATGCACATTATGACGAGAGTTGTTCATCTACCTTAGCTTCCACCTTCAGTAACGGAGCAAAAGATCCCAACACTGGAGTTGTAAGTATCTTATTATCAAATGTGTTCGTAGCTACTGTCAAGACTATGCTGCTAGCAATTATTAGTGCCTAAAACTTAATTTATTAAGGCTACGACAGATCTGTACGGAAAATGCACCACGACGCACTCGGGAACGTCTGCTGCTGCACCAGAAGCTGCAGGAGTATTTGCGCTAGCCTTGGAAGCAAAGTAAGTTAAATTTAACAGTAAAGTCTCTCTAAGCCCAAATTATAAAAAAAGTTTCTAAATATCGTAAATCACTTCCGCTAGTTAACGATTGCACAAGTACATATCTACAAATCGATTGTGAATTTAGAAGAAACTTCGCGAACGCTTTTCTTCTTCCTAACGACACGACAAATTATTCGCCGATAACAAGTTGATTTTCCGTCTGTCTTACGGACAAATTTAAATTTAATACCTTTCAGAGCGACTCGCAAGTTTAACAAATACGAAGTGTCCGGTCCGATTTAAATTGTAAAGTAGGTAAACTTTTTATTGCATTTTAGACGATCCAAAAAGTAAAAAATAAATAAATAAATCAAGAATAAGTAAAAGTGATTAACTTATAAATAATGTTATCAATATTTTAGTACCAAATTAACGTGGAGAGACATACAACATCTGACGGTTTTGACCTCTAAAAGAAATTCGCTTTTCGATGCTAAGGGACGTTTTCATTGGACGATGAATGGTGTCGGATTGGAATTTAACCATCTTTTTGGCTTTGGAGTTTTAGATGCTGGCGCAATGGTTGCACTTGCAAAGCAATGGAAATCTGTACCTCCACGTTATCACTGCGAAGCCGGATCCGTTACTCAGTTGCAGTACGTTATTTTTGTAAATTTTAACAAATAAATTTATACTTTTTCACTACAGAAAAATACCGTCTGAAAGTTCATTAATTTTACAAATTAACACTAACGCTTGTGAAGGTGAAAATACTGAGGTTAAATATTTGGAACACGTTCAAGCTGTAATTAGTGTAAATTCGACGAGACGAGGCGACTTAGAGCTCTTTTTAACATCACCTATGGGAACTAGGTAGGTGCTACTAAGCTTGCACTTTGCGCTTTTTTTAAATGTCTTCTAAATTAATAATTTATTGTAGATCCATGATATTAAGTCGAAGACCAAACGACGACGACTCGCATGATGGCTTTACTAAATGGCCTTTCATGACAACTCACACGTGGGCCGAATATCCCCAAGGAGTTTGGTTACTAGAAGTAAGAACATTTAAATTTCTAATAATGATCGCAACTCACTACTACTACTTATACTAGAGCACCTACTTTACCTACTAACTACTACAAACAGTAGATAAAGAGCCTGCTTTCTTAAACGCCTTTGGATTTTCGTTTCAGAATCAGATTGAGCTTGTTTAAGTTTCCTTTTCGAATTTTCCCAAAACATTATTTGTATAACGGTCGCTTTGCTTGCATTTTTTTAAAGCAGTCGTTTAGTTCGCTTTCTTTATTCTTTATAGGGGCACCTAAAGTCTCTAGTTTATAAGCTTAGTGCTCTATATTTGACGACCTGTGGATTCTATGGACCTGTAACCTATTTACATTAACACAAATGAGTGTTTAACGTTTCGTGTGTTGATGAGATTACCTATTTACGATATAGAAGAAAATGTGTAGCGACTCCAAACTAACGTGAGCACGTGTGAAATACAAGGGCGTTGTTAGGACCAAGGTAGCTTGGTGGTCAAAGCACCACGGCGCGACACCTACTTCTTTCATTTTATTAATGCATGCCTATGACTCTTAATACCTTTCGCTCCTAGAACTTTTTAAAATATACGTGCTTTAAATTCATTATTTGTTTATCAAATAATTAATTTCGTACAAATTTCAGGTAAAATTCAATGCAGAAACACCCCAAGCAGGATTCTTGAAAGAATGGACATTAATGTTACATGGAACTAGGGAGCCACCATATACAGAATTAGCAGTTCTAGACCCACATTCCAAATTAGCTATAGTTAAAAAAGCTCATGAAGGCAGAAACAAAATGTAAAGTACTATTTAAAAAAATACTATTTTAATTTAGTCAAATTTTAATTAATTTCTTAAGAATGAATTATTTGAAATTTAAATGAAATGAAACATTGAGCTTATAAAAATGGTGTGAAAGTAGAAATGATTCTAAAAAATTAAAGAATTGTATTTTATTTTAATAAAAATTTAAGGGCATATGAAAGCATATTCATTATTACCTAAGTGTAAATATTAACTTATTTAAATACTATCAAGAAATGTACAATTTTTAAATGATAAAAACTAACTAATTAGATTAAATTTTTGGGTGATATGATATGTAATTTAATAAATAGCATACACAACTAGACTCTTAAGCAAATTTATACAAATTATTATTTACCGAGATATACTAAATATAAAAATATATTATAAATACAACAAAAATTATTGTAAATCTTATCAAATTAATTAATTGTGTAGAGATTATATTCTGTAACTATAAAAATAATAAAAATATTACCTATTTTAATAATTATTTCGTTAAAAGAACAGAACTGCCTCAGAGCTATATAATATACACCCATTATTAATTTAGACAATTATTTGACCATTCAAATGTTAGCGCCTTTAAAATTTTGAACTTCCGTTCAGGGTTGGCAATATATTTGGTTACCAGAATTTAAAAAGTAACTAGAGTCTTGTCGTGGTCTTGTCAAACTTAAATAAGGTTCGATTCCGATTGGTGTGGCAACTTAAGCCTTAAGTACTTTACGTTAAGGACTATAATTGCTCAAAGAATCTGACATTTTGGAGACGACAAATTTTCGGGTAGCATCGTTTTTTGGCGATTGTTGTTTGACCGCCATCCTGCTGTCACATTGAAGCACGCGTTTTTATATACAATAATTTGATTGCATAATTAGAAACTTATTATTGTTAATGTGTTTATTTTAAATCTTTGCGGCATGTCAATTAAATTAAACGTTAGTACAACGCGCGTTATCAATTAATTCCTCGTCGGCGGACAGTGTAGCGTCGGTGTAGTTGAAAATTTGCAAAAGCCGTATTTGGCACCGAATTTTGTTGATTTTTTACATTTTATTCCTTAAACTTTGTAAAATTAGTAAAATCCTTCGTACTTTCATAGTTTTTAATGGTTTGTGTGAATAAATAACGCAAGTTCGTTTTGACGTTTGAACTGTCATGATGAAAATAAAAGAGGGTAAGCATTTTAATTATGTTGTAAATACGTTTTTCTTGAGATAGGTTGGGGGATATTTTGACACGAATTTTATGTATTATTTATCAAATTATGTATTCATGCCTAAAACGTAGCAAATTTGTGTTTTTTGAATTTGTATTTAGTGCAAGTAACGAACACGAGGTAATATGGCAGCCATACCTGTCAACTGTCGAACTGTCAACTCAAACGGCAAATCTAATATTTCGTTTGGAAAAAATCCAAATTCCTCAACTTACTTAATCGTGACCTTTATTTAATTTGGTTTCAAAGATTTGTAAGAGCTTTTATTTACCCACGAATTCTCTTTAAAAAAGTGAATTTTTGTTTTGTAGGTAAAATTATGTCGTTTATTTAGAGCATTGCTCACGTGTGTAAATAAACTTGAAATGCCAGCCGGTTTATGGCGAATGAAATTGAAGCATTTTGGCGGTTAAAATATAAACATTCGGATTTAAATTTTGTTTCGATTAATTATTGTATCGACATTTTTATTTTACAAACTACCACTCTTTTTATTAGTATTTAATAATTCAAATAATGTAATCAAGTGACCAAAGTATTTACTTGTTTCCAAGAAAATAAAAGATCATTTTATAATATTAACTTTCATTGACTGTCATCATATTGCACATTACCCATCCAAGATTGATATTTTCAAAGGGTATAAGATGCGAACAAATTTAGGTACGTTTTCTTAAACAATACGATGATAAATCCAAGTCATCCCCTATCAAATGTTTTCATTTATAAATTTATGTCCGAATTAAAAATTTTTATTTACAGATTCAGACCGATTCCAGTCGAGCAGCAGTACAGATGAATCAGGCTCGGAACAAGATGATGCGGTTCATCATTCCTTACAAATGTCTAATATACAAAATAATAACATAGCGACTGTACGAAAAAGACGCGGTAATCTTCCAAAGCATTCTGTTAAAATTCTCAAACGGTGGCTATATGAACATCGCTACAACGCTTATCCTAGTGATGCTGAAAAACTCACCCTATCTCAAGAAGCCGGTTTGACCGTTCTTCAGGTGTGCAACTGGTTTATAAACGCCCGTCGGAGGATATTACCTGAAATGATACGGCGAGAAGGAAACGATCCTTTGCACTTTACAATTTCCCGACGTGGAAAAAAATTAAATACTGCCGGCTCGATAACAGTTAGCCAACCTCATCCCAGTTGGGATGAGGAAACAGCAAGTGGTAAACGAATTCGCTTGGATCACGATTACGACGAAAACGTCACTTTAATATATCGTTCGGAAGAAGATAGTCCTAATGGCTACGAGAGTTCGAGCCCAAGCGAAGAAGAAAAGTTTACTTCTTGGCCGACATTGATTAGATTTCCCGATTTGAGTCATCCAGCTCACAGAGGGTAAGAATATTTTCCGGTTTTACAACTATTTTAAATTAACAACTTCTTTCGTTTAGATCTCCTGAAGAAAGTGTCGGGACATCTGAAAACTATTGGAGCAGTTCTCATCCTCAGTTGGCTCATTTACCTCAGTTGCCTCATCCGTTGGCAAATCCTAAAGTACAAGTTGTGCCAACTCGTCCCGTAAGTGCTTTATTACCATCTTCACCACCTCGCACGCCACCGGAAGCAGACGATAGAGATAAATTCAAATGCCTCTACTTGTTAGTCGAAACCGCCGTTGCTGTGAGGCAACGCGAACAAGAACAAGAAGATCACGTATAGCCGTGGTCTCCAAAGCCATCACTTGTGCCTTGTATATCAATTTTGCTCAAAAACCATACAAATTTTAATTAAGTTCACATACATAAAAATGACGTGTTTCCCATTTTCTTTACTTCGAATTATCAAGTTTACTTAAGCGTAGTGATAGAATCGACCTGAACGAGACTGTTTGACTAAAATCGCTTTTTCTAAGTTTTTTTATAATTGTGGCAGCAAATCAAGTTTTGAAATTAATGTTATCCTTCGCTCAATGTTAACAAGTGTGAAACAAAGAGACTAAACTGTAGTTCAAATTTTATTATGACAATTTTTCAAATTTTTGTACGTTGAAGAATAGGTAACTAAAAAAATATAAATCTCAGGTTGTAATTGAACCGATAATTAAGATAATGTAAGTTAGTGTTTCTTTTATGTGCATTACTCGTTCACATACGAATGCGCCAGTAGGAGAGAATAGAGCATGTATCAAGTTTGGTTGTGGGATCTAAAAATCGACTAAGTAAAGTCTAATTCTTTTGGTTCGAAATTCAAAAAAATAACTAAACTATTTGCATTTGACGTTTTACAAATGAATATTTATGCGCAGTTAATTTGCAATTTTATTAAACGTTGGTCCGGTCTTATATTGCATTTTTATAGAAACGGATTCAATATCCTATCAAGAACTAAAACACGTAAAACTTGAAATGCATCGTCCTATCGTGCTCTATTCCCTCTTTAATCTTCTGTACGTTTTACAAGAAGCTCACTTTGATCATTTGACTTGAATCCTTATTTTTAGATTTATTTGCGACCGATTGTAAATATTTTAATACAAACACATGCCATAGGAGCTTAATTTGATAAGTTGATATAAAATTGTGATTGTGTATAATTTCAGAAGAAAGTGGCTACTTTTTTTGTTTGCATATTTTACGTATAGTTTTAAAGACAAATTTATATAGCTGTATCGATTGTCCCAAGTATCAGGAAGTTGATTGTAATTATAAGGAAAGTACGTTCGTAATAAATACATTAATGCCACTTCTTCATAACTACATCTAAACGTTCTTTTAATTAATTTAAAAAAATCAGTTCAAAGATGTAAGTGTTCAAATTACCAAACTTTTTAGTGTAGTTAATGGTATTTAGGCTTATTACATGCTTATACTTATTTTTATTCGTTCATTATATGGTGGTATTGAATTTTTGCATTTGCAGAGTTTGAAATGCAAAATAAACTTAAGAACTTTTTAGAAAATCGTGTATAATTTAATTTTAATTTGGATCGTATTTCTGTTGCCATTTCGAAATTAATTAGTATTAAATTTTGTGTGACAATCATTTACATTATCAATAATTTGTTACTTGTATAAACAGAGCAATTGTTTAACTATAATGTTCTTCCAACTGTTTTCACACCAATTGGTACAAATAAAATAAATGTAAAATTATTTGAGGATGTATTTTGTAACATAAAAATTTATACTTACATTTTTGTAGTCACTTTGGTTGTATTAAAAAGTAACAAATGGTACCTGCGTATTTACAAATCGTATTACTTCAAATTTCATTTAATTTTCTACTACCAATGTAAATACCTTTTATGATATTAAAATACATATTAATTCAGTTGAATTTTTAACATGTATTGGAGTTGCATTAATTGTTAATAAAATTTATTTTAAACAAATTCGTTTCATTATTCAAAGGTTTTATTTCGCTAACGATCTTTTAATTCGAAAATGAATTACAAAAAATTTTTAGATCAAAATCCAATGTATAACAATTTATTCTTAAAGTAATTTTAAGCCTAAAGTGGTTGGTTGGATTAAGATAAGTAAACCCTTATCCAACAATTTAAACAGCACATAAAACAGAGAGAAAAATATTTTGATTAACAACATTGGACTTATACAACCAGCATTCATTTTGCATTTCTTCCAATGCAAATGTTTGACACAAAGCATGATTTTTTGTCGAGCACATCAGGCATACTTATTATTCGAACCGAGACACATTGTAGTTTTCTACTTTTATTGTAATGTTACCAGTGGAACCTAGCAATACAGTTCAGATGTTGCTATTATATGCACTTATAATTATTATAGTAGTCAACTTAAATTTTGGACGAAATCTTGAAATAGCAATGCTTTTTTGAAATTATTAGCAATCAACATGATGTGGTGTCCTAAGCATTGTCGAAAATGTGAACACGGTTAATTGTTTATTTGAGCACGGTTAGAAAAAAATTCATTGTTACGCCCTTCGTTCACCAGGGCAGTATGTTACAAAAAAATGGGAAGCGATAAGTTAATTTGTTCGTTCACCAAAACGATATTTATAGTGTCTTGGTGTATACATCCATTTATTAGGAAAAACCAGAAGAATGCGTGTATTTAGTCCTGCAAGACAACTTATTGAAGACAATATTAAATTCGTGATTGAATTGGCTGAAAAAATTACCCAGAAAAGCACCAACTACAGAAGATACATTCCTGCTAACGATATTTCCACCAATTAGCCAAGCTTAACACAAAATTGTTCCCTCATTTTTATAGACATTCATTGAAGTTTAAACTAGAACTCGCTATTTCTATCCAAGTTTATCGCAAAGAAACTGATACAGGCATCGCCAGATAATATGGTATGGTATGATACACCAGTCATTTAGAATTTAGAAGTCACGTTATATTATTGGTGTCCTAGTCTCTATTAAAATATGTATTCGATACCTTGATCATTAACTAGAGACAGTCGTATTGTAATCGCCTCGGCCCGGCAAAATAAAATTTTTTTTCTAAATTTAATCGTATTCGTAAACTTAATCGTAAGTATGTCTACTTTTGTTTTTTTTCCTCTACGATCGATAGAACCTGAGATATTAAAATTCAAGAAAAAACAAGTTTTTTCAATATGCTCAAATAAACAATAAGTTAATTTCTCATGTTCAGATTTTTGAAAAAACCTCAAGAGCACATCTTATGCTGATTACTATGGATTTCAAGAAAATAATCACTGTTTTGTTATGCATTTTTTAGAACATTTTGACTGCATAATTATATTATTCGTAAGCAAAATATGACCAACCAAAAATAGAAACTTATTTTAAAGAAACAACAAGTATCTTTAACAAAGACAGCACGATTTTAAAAACAACAAGAGTACAAAACATAAAATTACAATTAGCATTTCTCATAACAAAAAAATAATTTCATTATCCCCGTTTCTATTTATTACCAAACAACATCTTACGAAAATCTTCATTTGATTTCAAAGCTCCTTGCGAATCTTCAGACTGTGGAGAACTATTGTTACTCGATTTCTGAACTGAACGTGGCACAAGTGGTATTTGTAATCGACTTCTAGAATGACGAGAAGGTTCAGAACTTGCACTGTCGTGGAACTTTTTGGGTGGTGGTTTACTAAAAGCAACAGTAATAACTCGATCTTTTATGGTAATTTCATTAGTCGCCTCTAATGCTTTACTAGCTTCTTCTTCAGTCTGAAATTCGACATACCCAAAACCTTTCGAAAGTCCGTTAGAACGTGTAACTAATCTAACGGCCAATGGTTTATGAGGTTTAAAAACGGCCTCTAATTCAGATTGCTTATATTGTATCGGGAGATTTTGAACAAATAATTTATTCTTTTCGGCATTTACCGAATATCTCAATTTGGGTTTTCTATCACTTTCGTGCCCGCGACATTCGGATATAAACAAAGGTTTTTCGTCTAACAACTCCCTATCTCTGCTTAAAGCTTGTTGTATTTCTTCTTCTGTAGTAAACTGAGCATAGGCAAAACAACGTGAGATGCCTTTGCTATCCCTAGCGATATAAATACAAGCATTAGGAAAAACTTCTTTTAATCTTTCTTCATCAATATTTTGGTTCATATTACTCAAAAATACACATTTACTTTGATCAATATCGCTTTTATTTAATGGTTTAGGTTTCTCCATTTTTAAGCGTTTATTTTCTCGCGTACCACTGTTATTAAATTCTCGATGACGTTTCTTCGGCTCCGCGTTATTATTTGCTTTAGGAAATTCGACTTCTTTTTTCATAAATGTACTGCATTTTTCTAAGCAACTAAAAACTTCCTCTAAACTACCACATTCTCTTTCGTACATTATCCAGTCCTCGCCGATATACTCGGGCCAATCAGTACAAGACTTCAGAGCTCGCATATATAATTTTCTCAGCTGTTGAGAATTACCAAACTGCTTTTCTAAAGCAATAAATTCGAGCCAAGCCGATGCACAACCGTTAACAGTGGAAGAATTCAAAATTATATACCAGAGCGAGCGTGCATCCTTTATATTCCCTTCTTTGGCATAAATGCGTGCCTGCAAACGCAAAACTCGACACGACGGATCACCCTCTTCGCCCAATTGTTCCGATGCTTGAGTAAACAGTTTATGTAAGCGTTCTTTAGATTCTGCCGTACGTCGTACATATTCAATGTATGTCAGCCATAAATCTAAACCCGGTGATGGCGATACAGCAATCAAACCTTCTTCAAAACATCCCATTACTTCTTTATCGGAACATTTTAAATGCTCAAAAATTCTCAACTGCAAAACCCACAAACTTTCGATCCAAGAACAATTCCTCAAAGATCTCTTGCTAACTTCTTTAGCCAAGTCGCCCAACTTTAAAGAGTACAAACAATAATCACACCAAAGAGCAGAATTTAAACTTAATTGTGCCACGGCACGTTCGAACAAACATACGACAGTCGACGGATCTTTAACCACTTTTATGTACTCTTTGTAAAAATTAAACAAATCCTCATCGGAAGAAGTACTTAATTGTAGTTCAAAAGCCTCATACACTGACAATAAATTTAATGCTTGTTTGTAAGCCCAATCGACAGACTTTGCATCGACTCGGTGGCCTTTGGGTAATTTCCCAACCCACTCTTGGAACTGTTCGTACACTCTATCCATACCAATTAGTGGCACAGCTAACCGGCGCTTATAAATGTCGAACACTTTAGCGACTTGCTGGTGCCAGGCTTCACTCAATTCTTCTTTAAACTGATCTTTTAAAATAGTATTTTCGAAAGCCAGATAAAGATCCCACACGTAAAATCCTTCAGTCACGTGTAAACCCATCGCATTTAAAGCGCGTTCAAAAATTGCGCGCGTTTCTTCATCTTCACAATTACTCATGCTATAATCTATGTATTGGACCCAAATTTCGACGGCTGAAAGAAACACACGCTCATACATAAAACATTAAAAGAAACATTAAAAATTATTAACTTACACAAATAATCTTTAACTGCCTTTTCAAAAAGAGGTAAAACATAGGCTTTGTTACTATATTTAATTTCGTCGGTAATCCACTCGAGCCAAATTTTTGATGTTAGAGGATAATAGGTAGCAAAACGTTCATAAGCAACTCGCATAGATTTCAAATCTGCCAGTTTACGATACAAATCCACCAACTCGACATGGTACTCATATAAATAATTATTGTTATTAACTTCTGCTTCCAATAATCTTGCTCGATCTTCTAATGCCTGCAAATCAATAGGCCTTTGGTGCAAATAAAATTTAAAAAGAACTATCTTACATCGTTTTCATCGTCGCTAGAAGACGTATCTTCACCACTTGATACGTTCATTTTACCGTCATCACTCATTTTTAAATAATGTTATGTAGAAGAAATTTGTCGAAAGTTAGATGAGGTTATGTGTTGTTTCACTGAACAAATTGAGGTTATGTTACCATTTTATACAGGATGTCTCAAAACTGGTCACCAATTAAATAATTATTCAAGAAAACTGTTATGCCCTTGCGATTTGCAAAATTACGCTATACGCGACAATATATTTGACCTATTTAAGGAGACCGCAAACAATTTAAAATTATCTAGTCATAGTTTCGAATATTATTTAATTTTGAGGTTCATGAACTGTGTTTTATAATAATTACTGATTACAAACTAATGCAAATATTGTCAAATAAGTTAATGAACGGAATCACTCCACATTACACGACCTATTAAATGTATTAATGATTTTATGGCGACATAATATTTACATCTCCAACCATAGAATCTTATAATAAACCGTTTGTTAACAACAGCGGAGGGTGAACGTAGAAAATATTGGTGCTTCTGTTGGTTGAAGTGACACACAAAAGCCCGTCTTTGTACTGACCTTACAACGCACAGATTTATTAACAATAATTTTCAATAAATATAAGATATGTCCCAGTCAGCGAGCCACAGTGGTCGAGCATCGGATTCAGGTCTGGATGTTCTCGGTTCGAGACCGGCTGACATCACTAGATTTTTCTATGTGTCAATATCTTGTACCGGGTGGTTCGAAACCCACCTAAAGTTGTAGGTCCTGTCTGTAAATAACCTCTGCAGTTGAAGCAAACGTTAAATAGAACATTTAAAAAAAAAGTCCCCGTCTGCTTATCCCACTTTCAAAATTTGTAATTGTTTACAGCTTTATTTATTTATTTTATATAGGAGGGACCGACAGTATGTGTTCTCAATAGATTGAGATCACAACCAAAAAAAGGTCCCTCACTCAATAATACAACACATGCATATGCATAACTACACATAAGAATACAAATTATTAGACAATTGAAATAACAATCAAATTACAAATTAAGCAGTACATTATTAATAGCAGATCTAAACTGAGAGAATGTACCCCCAAACAGATCGACAGTACCAAAGCGCCTGTTGTAAATATCCGCCAGTCGATAGGATGGGGAACTCTCAATGAAAGTCTTACTATGGGCTTCATGATAAAAAGTGAATGTTTGTCTAGTATTGGAAGACGGGACGCGGAAGTCAAACTGATCAATTAGCATCACATCATAATGATTGTTAACGATTTTATATAGAACTACCATGTCGCTTCTCAGTCGTCTCTGATAGAGACTGGTCAAGTGGTATCTCAACAATCTATCCTCATAACTTGGGCACATATCACGTGGGAAAAACATGCTATCCAAATAAAACAAAAATCTTCTTTGTACCGACTCCAGCATGCTAACATAGTGGTTGTAGTGCGGGGACCAAATAACAGACGCGTAATCCAACCTACTCAGTATCAATGACTGAAATAAAGCAATAAATGTATAGTGACGACGAAAAGGTCTACACACTCTCTTTATGAAACCAATCTTCCTGTAGGTCTCATTGCGGATGAATGCAGCGTGAAGATTAAATGACAGTTTAGCATCAAAAATAACGCCCAAATCTTTCACCTCGGTAACCTGTTTCAGCGGAGTATTATTAATAGTGTAATCAAAGGTCATTGGGGATCTTTTTCTAGAGAAACTAATATAAAGGCACTTATCAATATTCAAATGCAAATCATTGACCACATAGTAGCTTTCGAACTTATCAATATTACGCTGTAAGTCACAGGCATCGCCTAGGCAGGAAATACTTTTATAAATTTTTAAATCATCGGCAAAAAGAACGAATCTGCAGCCATCGAAACACTTCCCAATATCGTTAATAAAAATATTAAAAAGGGTAGGGCCCAAATGACTGCCCTGAGCAACACCCATTTAATGCTACAGCCTGTGATCTATTTTTTATATAGGAAGCGAACCAACGCAACAAGTCCCCGTGGATTCCAAACATGTCTAGCTTATTTATAAGTATAAAGTGGTTAACCTTATCAAAAGCTTTCTTAAAGTCGGTAAAAATAACGTCTACCTGTTGGTTTTTATTTAGTGACCGGTAGATATAATTACAATACGGCATCAGGTTCGTCACGACGGACCGGCTCGCAGCGAAGCCATTTTGTTCATTTATAATGAAGCCTTTTAGGTAAGGGCGTAGAAAGTTGTAAATAATTTTTTCAAACATCTTACTGAAAACGCACAACTTGGAGATCGGCCTATAATTTTCAATATTGGTTCTATCACCACTTTTAAGAATAGGGGTAATCAGAGCAGTTTTCCAGATGGATGGAAAACATCCCAATTTAAGTGATTTATTAAATAAGATATGAAGTGGTTTACTTAGGGAGGAACAAGATTTAATAAATAGAGGATTTATTTTATCAGAACCAGGTGAACTACCAACGTTAACGCCGATTAGAGCTTCCAAAATAACTGCCTCTGGGATTTCATCAATAATTATAGCGTTGGCGTTCGTATTTAAATTGTGAACGGACTTAGCAGACTCGGGTTCAAACACGGATGAAAAAAAAGAATTGAAGAGATTACAGATAGACGTACTATCATCTGCAGATTCGTCACCGAGGTGCATGGCCGATGGGATGCCATTTGAATTACGCTTACGAGAGACATATCTTCAAAACGTCCTGATGTCCCCCCTTATATCCTCCTCACATGACTCAGTATAGAGTTTGTAATCATTCTTGTATTCCATTTTAAACCTTCGCCGGTAAAAAGAAAATTCATCATAGAAAAGAACGTTGTGATATCTTTTCCACTTTTTATGAGCCCTTTGTTTACTTTTAAAAAGTTTCTTCGTCGAGGGCCGAACCCAATGGGGAAACCGCGACGGCTTAACGACTACTTGTGGAACGTATTTATCGATTAAATCATAAATTCCCGTGTAAAAAACATTCACATCATTATCAATAGTCTTCAACAAACAGATCAACTCTAGCCTCTCATTAATGACTGCATAATCAGCCCTGCCAAACAGATATTTATTATATTTTGACTTGGGTAAAAAGTTATCAAATGCCAAACCAACAACAATATTTAGCGCAGGATGATATACATCCTCCCCAACCAGCGGATCCACACATCGATCCAGGTGTACAACATTTTTAGAATTACATAAAACAAGATCCAATATATTACCGCTTACATTATTAACAAAATTGTATTGACATAAACCAAAAAGCATAAAGGCTTTATAGTTTGAATGATCACGGAACACAATTTTTAATCGACCTCCTAGTAAAAAAATTTTTCTACTACGACTAACTGTAAGATGTAAACTAGCAACGCTACTTTATTTTTGCCAATAATTGTTAAGTATTCCAAGTCTAGATTATTTACTTTCCAGAAGGTTTTAGTTAAGTTTTTTAAATATTATGCATAGTGATATCATTTTGGGCTTAAAGTAACTAAGTAACGTATACACAAAATATTACTGCAAGACCCTCCCAGTATATTTCTTGCTCTACTCTCGACCCCAATCAGAATCAGTGGTGTTACAGATACGGTTCTGTCCTAATGGTGCTAGTAAAAATTTTTTGGAGGTATTGAAAAAATGTTAAAAAAATTTGTACTAAATTTTTGTAGTCTGAACATTAACCAAGTTGCGCCACTTTGTTTTTAGCAATCGACATGTTAGCGTTTCCGAGAAAATTCAAATTTTTGACATTGAAGTGCACGGAGAGTAAAAGTTTTAGTTTGGTGAGAAACCATACTGCTTCAGCACAGTGCAATGTAGATTAACGAGTAATGAATCAACTTCATAAAATGTATGCTGGTCAAACAATGTGTACTTTTTTAAATAGGCATACACTTAAAAAGAAATACATATCCATTAAACTGGGCTTACACCTGAATCCAAAAATTTATTTTTGAAAGTCTGCCTGTGTCTAGTTAAACCAAATACTCACATAAGTAATTATTATGAGATAGCAATCTGTACTTCTAATTTTTAATTACATTGTCAACCAGCACTTGTTGACTAGAACAAATGATTAGATTTTTATGTCACGATAGGGTTAGAGATATGAGAATGTGCTCGTATATAAACCGTTCCGATGTTAAATAAAAATTTCATCAGCACGATAAAAACTGTGCTGACCTATCGACTATACTCGCCTTTCAAGTTACTAAATAAATTTTAGAATCATAGTTTACTCTATGTTATTGGTAGGAAGAGTAAAACACAAAAAATATATCAAAATTCGTATATCTATTAATAAAATTGCCAGGATCACAATTGCTAAATATACAAAAGAAAACTCCATTTTTTTGTCAAAATACGTAGTTTAATTATACAATTATGTCAATAAAAACATTGTATTTCAACACGTAAACAAATAACAAACTGGATGTGGATAAATCTGTCCTAAAGAAATTTTGATAAAATGGTTTATAATTATAATATCAAAATATAACAAACATAAAACAGTACTTCATAACCAGCTTCCTGAAAAGATATATTGATAATAACTATTTCCTATTATCCTGGTCACAGTCTCGGCTTATATGGCCAGGTTTGCCACATATGTAACAGGTTTTTTGGTTCTCAGGACATTTCCTCGATAAGTGCCCCTTCTTGTTACAATTGTAACACACACCCTGTGAACCAGACGAGTTTCCACCTTCCGGACAACTGCGAGCAATATGACCGGGCTTATTGCAATTATAGCAAGACGGTTCATCGGGACTTTGAGGACAATCTTTGGCGAAATGACCTTCGCCGTTACACCTGTAACATCTCTCGGATTCTTCTTTGCATTCGCGTGCAAAATGTCCAAATCTGTTGCATTTGTAACACTTTTCCCTTCCTCTATTGAAGCTATCGCGATTATCTCGTCCTCCTGGCTGAGAACATTCACGAGCAAAATGACCTGGTCGGCTACATTTATAGCATACTGAGGAACTCATTTTTGTTTAAATCTGCTGAAACAAAATCGTTATTTTATTTCGAGCATGAAGAAACTAAAATCTACAAACTTATAATTCAAAGTAGGACAAACAAAAATTTGTGGCATGGATTAGAATAGAAAACGAGTTTTCCATTTGTTTAATTTAGAAATTCGTATCAGTTATCGATTTTTTATCAGATTATTGTATAATATAATTTTAAAAATTGTCATTAACTTGACGTTACTCAATTATTCGGTGATTATTTATTAAAATCACGTTTGGTATCAATTTAAAATAAAGAAATGCAACAAAATGCAATATCTTAGAGCCGAATAGAAAGTTAGCCTTGTGGATGGTCTCCCTAGTTTTGGGATCACTTAAAAACCTTGTATCGTATTTACTACGAGTTATCATACGACCCAACAATTTGTTGATACAGACAATATTATTTATTATTTTCATTTAACAAAAATTATTTACAATAATCGATAAGTTGAAAAATAAAATGAAGGCAAAATTGAAAACGAAATGAGATAAATATGAATATTAATCAACTCGAAACTTGTCTTGTTACTTGTTTGTTGAGAAAACCACTATTTGGTATTCAGACAAAAAAATCATAACAAAAATTTAATTATTTACAGTAGGTTATACACCTATGCGTAAATTCATTCTCGCAAAATGTTACTAACAGTAAAAAGTAAAATACCATGCAAAACGAATAGAACGATTTCACATTAGTTGCACTTTTAATTAGTAACTTTTCGATGTGACAGTGTAAGTGACAATTTAATCATCTACCATGGCAATCGCCAATCGAACAAATTATTGTACTTATTGCATCTACAAAATTAAGGACGATAATGGGGTTCATTCAGGTTTTAGTTTTTGCAAAATTGGGTAGCTCATCAGGTATTAATCTCTAAGCGGGTGCCACACTGTACCAGCTTATCAATTAATTACGTTTATTACTTGAAGGAAAAACGATTACAATTAAAATCCTCGTACTAATCAATAAAAAAACAAAAAAATTGTTGTAGTATCGTAGTATACATTTTTTTTTAAATCAAATATTAACGCATGCGCTCTATCTAGACATCTAGAAGACCTACACCTAAGTTTTTAATTATTTTTAAATCAAAATCTATCTCGATAACAAATTAATTAATGGTAAATAAATAAGTTGTTGCTCTATCGTCCACATACGTTCTGTTACCACAAGATTTTTAAGAGTCAAGGAAGTACATATTCGAGTGGCTTTTCACATTAAAAAATAAACGAATTTTCCATCGATATTAATAAAAAGACGTTTGCCATTCACTTTTGTCCTAGATTAAAATGCATTTCTATTTTTACCTGTTATACACTAAACAATATCATTCTAATGCATCCCGAATACCGATAACCAAGAAAGCCCCGGTACAAAACATGCAAAGCATCGAGTCATCTTCGTAAGCCTCATTATGAACAATTCGACACATTCGAAAAATTATTATACAAATTATTTTCAACTGCTAACTTAATGCTAATAAACATAACTGTACACGATGAACTTTACATTCCATTCTATGACTGGTTAAGTGGTAAGGAGCAAAACAAAACTCGACTTCTACGCATTTCGTTGTACAAAAAAAAATTACTCATTATTATTGGTAATTTTCCTCAATTGCTACACTTTGGAAATAAGTGACCCATTTGTTGATTAACGATTAAAAATGAGTGTCAATGTTAAGGCTATGTTACCGCCATTTAAATTTTTAAAAAAATCGTAAAAACACGTCCATTATTAATTCTACCAAACGTGACCACGTTATTTATGAATACAAACACAAAATTATTCGACAAACAAGCGTAAAACGCCGTAAATTCTCAAACAACGTGTAATGGTTACACGTGTGAATGAATACATGAACGTGTTGAAATCGGAAAATAATTAAATTCTGACGTACCTTAGATCGTGCGTATATTTCAAACGGTAACAATTATATTAATATGCGTGGGAAAGTAAAACAAATTGATGCAAGCACCTTATATCCCATTCAACCCACAACGGCAAATTTTCTCCCAAGGATGTTACCCTGCTGCCTCTACTACGAACTAAACCTCTTCGTAAAATAGGCTACAACCTGAAAGACCGAAGCCGGTAGTCTTTACGTAAATCAAATACACAACCTCAAAAATTTAGTCATTTGGCGCACGTAGCGTTTTCCTAATCAAAAGAGCGGGAATTTTAAATATACTTTTTTTTATTGTATTTTTAGGTACTTTTTACATCTAATTTTTTAAGTTTTTGTTATTTTCTTAACGATATAACAATTCTTAAATTACTTTCAAGTTAATAATTTTTTCTAGGTAGGTACACAGATGTAGGTACATATTAACATTTAATCAACATTAGAATATCAAAAAATTGAAACATGTACCTTGAAACTAAAATATTATACTAAATTAAAGACCCAAATTTAAAATTATTACAATTTTTATTATTATATTTTGAATAAAAAATGTACTACATAATTTTACCAAAATTTTTGGGTTGCAATCAGCAATCCCCTTCTGAAGACCATTATTTCAATTAATTATTTAAGTATTTAGTAATAATGTAATAAGTATTAAATATAACGAAACAACTTAAATTACACAAATTAAAACTTGGAAACACTTTAAATATCAAAAGTTTAGCATTTGCATTCAATAAATCGATGCATTTTGGTGGTTTAAGCGGGAATTCAAAATTGAAAGAATCACTTAAGCAATTCATTTAAATTTGCACAATAGAGACTATCTTTAAACTTTAAATCACCGATAATTACATTTAATTCGTAGGATAAATTTTTATTATGAATTTGTATATTTTAAATTTTAATTTTAAAAACATAACCTCAAAATTTTACTGAACCCAAACTCAAGGGACGAAAATTATTATATTTCGTTTCTACGTAAAAATTCAAATGTTCCTCAAGTTGTCTTTGGTGTTTTTATCCGTTTTTGCTTATTCGAAGGGCGCCGAATACATTAATAAGGCACGTTTGAATTATTTTTTATAATATTTAAAATATGAGTTTTTTTAGGTTGAAGATTTTGTTAAAGAAAAGGGGCACACAAATAATTGGGCTGTACTAGTAGATACATCACGATTTTGGTTTAATTATCGTCATGTTGCTAACGTGTTGTCTATATACCGCAGTGTAAAACGACTAGGTATTCCTGATAGTCAAATTATATTGATGATCGCAGATGATATGGCATGTAATCCCAGAAATCCTCGGCCTGGTACCGTTTTTAATAATGCAAATCAACATATTAATGTTTACGGCGATGATGTAGAAGTTGACTACCGTGGATACGAGGTGTGGTGAACTTGGGCATGATTCAACATTGTGTTTTGGTAACACATATCTTCATATTTATAGGTGACCGTAGAAAATTTTGTAAGGTTGCTGACTGGACGATTACCACCAGGTACACCTCGTTCTAAGCAACTTCTAACAGACGAAGGCAGTAATGTTTTGGTATATTTGACTGGACATGGAGGTGACGGCTTCTTAAAATTTCAAGATTCTGAAGAAATAACAAGTCAGGAAATGGCAGATGCACTAGAACAAATGTGGCAAAAGCAAAGGTATGGAGAGAGACTAAATGAGACTAAATTACACATTCACTTTTATACAATTTTTGCAGGTATCACGAGTTATTCTTTATGATCGATACTTGTCAAGCAGCCTCGATGTACGAAAAATTTTATTCGCCAAATGTGTTAGCAGTTGCCAGTAGTTTAGTTGGAGAAGATTCGTTATCTGTAAGTATCTTTAATTGGAAGTGTATTATAAAAACTAATAACAAATTTTAAGCATCACGTTGATCCAGCAATAGGAGTTTACATAATTGATCGTTACACATATTATGCATTGGAATTTCTTGAAACTGTTGAGGCATCGAGTAAAAAAACCATGAACGAATTTGTAAGTTCTTGTTAATTTGTAGTCATTAACTAACTTTATTTTTTCAGTTAACTGTATGTCCAAAAAGAGTTTGCATATCAACAGTCGGGATAAGAAAAGATTTATTTACGAGAAATCCTGCCGAGGTACCAGTAACTGATTTCTTTGGTTCTGTTCGACCAGTAGAATTTTTGAGAGACAATTCTACTGAAATTTATGAAATTATTTTGAAAAAAGATGCAGTTCCGAGTATTAAGACTAAGTATAGATTTGTGCCATCATTAATAAGTTTTACTTAATTGTAATCAATTATTGTATGTAATTATTATCCCTTTTTTTTGACTGATTAAATTGTTTCCGAGTTTCAATAATTTTTGTTTTGTGTTTTAAACCATGTACTGGAACTACTTTCCAGTCTATGAACTGAAGAGCTGAAGACTAATCCAATTTCCTTACAAACTGTGTATGTATACTCATCTGTCCATCTGATATTTATATCAAAATATCGAACTAAAAGTTCTAAACTTTTAGGTTGAAATTGAAATTGCTTATTCTGAAAATATTCAGGTTGCAAATTTATTTCAAGTATATATTTTTTTTAATTCTGAATTTTAAATTATAATTTCGTAAATCAAATTGTAGCGCTAACGTGACGTCGAGTTTATATAACAAATATTGCCTGTGATTGGTTGCCTTGTTTCAATTCTGTAAATTTGATTGGCTCATTTATGACAATTGGGCTTGTTGGCTCCTCGTGGTTGGTAATCTGAAACTAACTGATAAAAAGTGGAGAACAGACTAGTGTGTGTGCGTGTCATGTCCTGACTGTCAATAGAATTTCAAGCCGGTCGGCAAATTCCAAAATGATGAAAATGAATAGCAAAACGGGATTTAGCAGTCTTATTATTTTTACTGTACTTATGCTGGCTTGGATTGCCGGATTTTCTTCACGTTTGTTTGCAGTAATAAGATTTGAAAGTATTATACACGAATTTGATCCATGGTATAGTAATTGTTTATGTTTAATTGATTTTACTTGTAATACAGATGTTTTAAGGTTCAATTACCGAGCTACAGCGTATATGGTAGAAAATGGATTTTATAATTTTTTAAATTGGTTCGATGAAAGGGCATGGTATCCTTTAGGGAGGATAGTGGGTGGTACTGTTTACCCAGGATTAATGATAACCTCAGGAAGCATACATTATGTTTTGCATTTATTGAACATTAATGTACATATTCGTGATATATGTGTGTTTCTAGCTCCTATCTTTAGGTAAGTTAATTATTCGGTTTTGTAGGTGTGTTCATCAGTTTCATTATAGTGGCTTGACTGCAATTTCGACGTATTTTCTTACGAAGGAATTATGGTCGGCGGGAGCAGGATTATTTGCTGCTTGTTTTATAGCTATTGTGCCTGGATATATCAGCCGTTCCGTAGCTGGTAGTTACGATAATGAAGGAATTGCAATATTTGCATTACAGTTTACTTATTACCTGTGGGTTAAATCTGTTAAGACTGGATCTATCTTTTGGGCTTGTATGACTGCCTTGTCTTATTTTTATATGGTTAGTAATGCTGTTTACAAATAGTATCATAAATAACGCATTCTTGATTTACAGGTATCGGCTTGGGGTGGTTATGTCTTCATTATCAATTTAATTCCACTTCATGTATTTACTTTACTGTTAATGGGACGTTACTCCAGTCGTTTATTTACCAGTTATACGACGTTTTATATACTGGGTTTATTGTTTTCAATGCAAATCCCCTTTGTTGGGTTTCAACCAATTCGTACTAGCGAACACATGGCTGCATCGGGTATGTATTTTTACATGAAATTTTAATTTAAATAATGTTTTTCTACGTTTTTAGGAGTGTTTGCGCTTATAATTGCTGTAGCTACTTTGAAATACTTACAAACAATTCTATCAAAGTCTGAATTTAAATCGTTGTTTTTTGTTGGAGCTCTCCTAGCTGCAGGATTTGTTTTTCTATCTGTTGTTGTACTTACCTATGCAGGTTATATAGCTCCATGGAGTGGAAGGTATGTGGCAAAGTGAATTTACTAAATTAAATGTAAAGCGCGTGTTATGTGCAATAATTATACAGTATCAGTGACCACACCTCTTTCTAATTGATCTTCAATTCAAATTAAATGGAATTCAAGTCACTTGAAACAATTTTAAATTCTTTTTCCATTTTTTGTTCAAGTCACTGAACAAATGCAATTGCAGCTTAACATTAAATTACCACTCTTATTGGTGTTTGTGTGAAATATGAAAAAAGCGGCAATTATTTGATTTTTATCAAACGGTGTATCAATTTAAAACCGTACAAAACTTTATGGGTAGGTTTTAATTCAAATAATCTATAATAATTATGCATCTTGTGTTACATTTTGACAATTGGCATTCGTAAGATGAAATTACTACTAAATAATTAGTGACATCTTTATGAAATTTAGAGCGCCGCTCAGCTTAATTGCAACATTGCAAGTCATAATTTTTTGCAAGCATCTAAAATTGCTTTGCGTTATGTTAATTGTAAATATATTTTCAGATTCTACTCATTATGGGATACTGGCTATGCAAAAATTCACATTCCGATTATAGCATCTGTATCTGAACATCAGCCTACCACTTGGTTTTCATTTTTCTTTGATTTACACGTCCTAATTACAACATTTCCAGCTGGCCTTTTGTATTGCATCAAGAATATTAACGACGAAAGAGTTTTTGGTAAGTGGCTTTATCTTTTGTTTTCGTTGAGTATTTATTTTGATATTGTAGTTGTTTTATACGCAATCAGCGCCGTTTACTTTGCTGGTGTAATGGTAAGATTGATGTTAACTCTCACACCCGTGGTGTGTATGTTGAGTGGAATAGCATTTTCGAGTGTATTTGAATTGTTTTTACGTGAAGATGACACTCCTTGCTGTAGCATAAGTGAAGAAGACGAGCAGACGACACCAAGTAATAGAAGATTGTATGATAAGGTAAATCTGTTTTTTTGGTTTATGGGTAGGGCATACTCTTTGCATATCGGAATTGATGTTACATAAAATACTACCCTATACTACCCTACTCTTGATCGCGCCTCAATTAACATTTATTTATAGGCCGGCCGCGTCCCAAAAATGAAACACGAGCAAGTAAAAGAGTCCGATGGGATTGGAGCCAACATACGCAGTATAGTAATTGTAGTTATGCTCTTACTGTTACTCTTGTTTGCTGTTCATTGTACCTGGGTAACGAGCAACGCATATTCTAGTCCAAGTATAGTATTAGCATCATACGGAAATGACGGAACTAGACAAATATTAGACGATTTCCGTGAAGCTTATTATTGGTTATCTAAAAATACCGAAGAAGATGCACGTGTTATGAGTTGGTATGTGTCTTGACGAGTGGTGCAAACAGTAGTTAATGAGCTTTTTTATTTAGGTGGGATTATGGCTATCAAATAGCTGGAATGGCAAATCGCACTACTTTGGTCGACAATAATACGTGGAATAATAGTCATATTGCTCTCGTGGGCAAAGCCATGTCATCGAACGAAAGTGCAGCATATGAGATAATGACTTCTTTAGATGTAGATTATGTTTTGGTTATTTTTGGTGGCGTTATAGGATATTCCGGAGACGATATAAATAAATTTTTATGGATGGTACGAATTGCAGAAGGGGAACATCCAAAAGACATAAGAGTGAGTAGACTTTTAAAAGTATACGAATATTATCGAAATCAATTTTGTCCACTTTTAGGAAAGCGACTATTTTACCGAGCATGGAGAATTTAGAATTGATGCCGAAGGCTCGCCAACTTTACTTAATTGCCTTATGTATAAACTCAGTTATTTCCGTTTCGGCGAATTGAAACTCGATTATAGAACTCCCGCCGGTTATGATCGTACTCGTAATGCAGTTATTGGTAACAAAGACTTCTCGTTGACGTACTTGGACGAGGCTTACACGACCGAACATTGGTTGGTTCGAATATACAGGTAAACATCATACGTTTAATTTAATGTCGTAATTTACACTTTGCTTTATTAGGGTGAAGAAACCTTATGAGTTTAACCGCCCTCGCATACCATTCTCTAGCAGGGTAGTAAAGACACAGCACTTTGTTTCAAAGAAGGTAAGCTTTTTGTATAAATATCGGTCACGGAATTTTAATTAAAACGTTTTTAGAATACCAAACGTAGGAAAGGTACATTAAAAAATAAACCCAACGTTGTTAAAGGAAAAAAATTAACAACCAAACAGTCATAGTTAGTGTCCAATTAATGAGACCAAGTGTGTTTAAGACTTTTACATGATATCTGTACTAAATTTTTTATGTTGTTCAGAATAGTTTGTTGATTGTTATTTCATCTCCCAAAAAGTTTTTTTGTTATAACTTTTTAAAACGTGTAAAATATGTGATAAACTGTATTTGTAACTGAAATAAATATTGTTTTGCACTTCACAGCAATAGGTAAACATGGCATTTCTTATTGAACACTATGTGAAAGTTTTTCTTTTTTCGTGCAGTAACCAGTGTGTCTCAAAGAATAATGACATATTTGTCCCTACTTTATTGCATAAATTATTTTATTTATGTGTTAATATTTACAATTTAAACTATTTTTTACAAAGATCTTAAAATAAATTATAAACTAGTCTAATTACCAATAAAACCCTTAAATGGGGTGTAAAGTTTGTTTCTTTAATTACATGAAAGAGTACGTGATGTAAAACGTATTTCTAAACATCATCAGAATTAGAATCTGAAGGCATTTTGTGAGCATCTACTGGCTCTCTTACCGATTAATTTTTCAATATTTTATATGCAAGAACACATATTATCACTCATCGATTCTTAATAAAATAGCTGCCAAACTGACAAATATACTCGTGTTAGCAAATCTTACAAACGTAATTTTTACATAAATTTTTTTCAAAAAATCGTATAGAAAAATATAACTACTTTTTATGATGGAACATTAATACAATTTATTCTTTCAGTAGTTTTTTTTAAATGAGTACAAGTTATGTTCAAAACGCAATTAGGAAAATGATAAAATGTCTCTTGCATATTTAGAACACATTAACGAATTGATCTGACAAACAGTACTTTCTTATTAAAATTCTACAATAAATTGTACACTCCTATTACACAGCTTACAATAAGTACCACATACATTTTTCTACTTCTTATAAACCTCATACAATAAAATTTATACAAGTGACCAAAAACAATAAATTTGTTCGACCGAAAAAGCGTGTGCGTAAAAAGAATGTACACTTTAGTATTCTTTATAAAAGAATACTTAGGTACAAATTGTTTTGCACATGAAACGCAGTCATTTAAGTTAATAAATACACACAATCACAGGAATTTTAGTAGAAAATTATTTAATCGCTTCATACGCTCCCTAATTAAAATTAAATAATTCTTTGTCCCTAATTTATACATCTAACATGTTAAAAAAACTATTTCATATTAGCACGTACTAATATCTTTTTTATTTAATTCAAATTATCTACAAGAACATTTTACACAAGATAACTTTTTTTTGAACAGGAACAAATAAGGAAATTTACTTCTGGTAAACAAATCTTTTCCTAAACAAATTAATAGTTATTGATAACCATGTTTTTTTAACGTTTAACGCGAAAAATTGTTTAATTTAGCTTCCTTAAAATTCCCTATCGTTTTTTATTTATAATTAGATTGTTTTCGAATGTTAATCACAGTGAAAAAACATATTAGGGCCCATTTTACAAAAAAAATTGTTCAAGAGGTTTACTGCATTTAATTATTTGTTTCTTAAGCGCCCTTTACATTAATTTACGAATACTCGGATCCGAATTAAGCTACTCAAATGCTAAATTCGGATGTGTAAATGCGTACTCGTGGACAGTAGTCGCTCGAATACGAGTACAGATTCAAATAGAAAAAGATTTGATTAAGGTTCAAGTTCACGTGTTTTTTTCAAGGCTTTGAACTGGAACTGAACCGAAAACCATAAAAAAACGTTATTTTTTCCGTAACGAAAACTGGAACCAAAATTTTTTTTAATTTGAACCAGAACGAGAAAGATAACGGTTTGAAGACCTGGTTTTTTTTTGTATTCAAAGATGGTGAAAACTAAGTCCTCTATACGAGGAAGCCATTTTTAAATACAAAAACACTCAAATTAACTTGTACGCAATGTAAGCAAGCTCAAATAAACTCGTAGCTAAATTCGGATCCAAGTAAATCCAAGTGCTCGTAAATGTAAAGGCTGCTTAAGGGCTTGGCTCAGACCGTTCGAGTAACATTGTCTAACAATGTCATGGAAAAGCAGATTAACCTTAACCACAGTTCTGTTTTCTATACAAGGATGTATGTATGTGATTGAAATTTAAAATCAATCGGATTATATATAAAAACTGAGAAGTAAAACAACTATGGAGAAAGAGTTCGTGACAAACGAATTTAGAAATTTTTTGTTTAGTTGTTGGTTACCAGTAACAAAGTCAGAAATCCATTTCTATTGTTTTTAAAGCATTTCTAATTACATAATTTAAAAATGTTAAAACACATTTTTTAACACTTAAAAAGACACAAACAGAAGCGTTACAATCTATAAAATTGCATTTTGTACTTTGGAAAAACTTACTTTATTTATTTAGATCATCGGTTCACCTTCGTCTTATCGAACAAACCCCAATTATACAGTTCTTAATAAAACAAATAACGTGGAATTTAATTTAAGTTGGCAATTAATCATTATTAAGATTGTGAATGTGGTTCCACAGATAAAAGGCGTGTCGTTTGTGTGACTATGTTTTCTCCGCATGGAACGTAACCATTATGAAAAACGTCGGGAATTTGTACCAGCGATTCGACTAAAGTGTTTTCGTCAAGGAACGGATCTAACAATCCTTGGGATTGGGTTAATTTTTCTAAAGATTTTACGTCATTGTCAACTGCCGCTAATGCTCTCTCTAATTCTTCAGTTTCTTCACGTGTTGGTTCATATTCGCCATTGCGATTAACTGTAAACTCTAAATAATTTCATTAGAAATTTCTTGAAGTATTAATCACAAATAATCTCAAAAGCTAATGGATATTTCTAATGGCTTGTTCGGACGTGTTGGTAACTCTTAAGACGCTTCTCTTAACTAACCAGCACTTGGTTATTTAAACTAGCCAACGAACAAAGTCCACTAAATACCCTTCTTTTACCCAGGTAAAAATCGGTCAATAACAAGACTTCTTTAGTCAATCATTTTAAAAAACCAGTTCCAGCTTGTTAAGAAATGTTGCTTTCTGACTTTACCAATATGCCGATAAGTCAAAAGAATATTTTACGTTTTGGAGTTACACTACTGTGTTGAAATACAGTGTGTCCCAAATTGAGTAGGATAACATCAGTATCTTTTTTATTATTAAAGGTCGAGACATATTGGTATGTTTTGCAGTTTTCAGTCCTCATGTACATTCAATTCCATTTAACTCAACCTCCACCTTTAATAATAAGAAAGATGCCCATGCTACCCTAATCAATTTGGGACACCCTGAATACGGATTAAAAGTTGAAGGTGCCACAAACAATTTCGCGTTTGTAGTGTCAAAATTGAACTATTATTTAAATTTTAATACTAATAAAAGAGGCACCGTTTAAACAAGCTAACTATCACGATTAAAAGACAATAGAAAAAATATTTACCTGTAAAAAAATCATTAAATTCGTCAGCCTGAATTGTACTTAGTACATTATTAATTTCGCTCTCTTCTAATAAATTTGAAGCTTGAGTAACCAACGCTTGTTCGACAGACACAAGCTCCAAACCATCGGATTCTTGTAGTGCCAAGACTTGTTCGACCATATCTCCGGCGAGATCAGGCGTTTCTTGACAAACTTCTGTGAAAGAAACAAAATAATTAAATAGGCGTTTTGAACCATCAAATAATTCACCTTCGGTCGTAGGCTTATTTTCACCAGGTGATAAACTAATTTCAGGAGGTTTAGTAGGTCTCTTTTTCTTTTTACTTCGTTTTTGGGGTCGAATCATTGCGGAAGGCTTCACTTTCTTACGTAATTTCTTTGGTTTTGTTTCTTGATACATTCTATAATTGTCCTAAAAATTACAACACAATTAAAAATTTATTTAAGGAAATTTTCTAGTTACCCACCCTTTTTCTGGCATGTTCTGGACACAATGGAAGTTCGTGAGTAATATCGAATACAGGTACAGAACATTGTGTATTATCGGCAAATTTAGCTGTGCAATAATCGAATAAAACTTGTTCCGCATTATGCATTATATGAAATGTACAATAGCGCGTACAAGGCAATGCTCGACGTTTACAGTCGTCGATATCGCATGTCTTTTTGGACACTAATTTATCATAACCAGCATTCAAGTTATATCGTTGTATCATACTCGAGTCACTGTAACTTTGTTGATATACATTTTCTTCACTATAAGCGTCACATTTTCCTAAATTGCTTTGAGTTATCTGTTTCAAATGTCGTTGAAGTTCGTATCTAGTCGTTTCCAGTCGTTCCTCTCGAGATTTGTCTTCAAATTTTAATCTCTATAGTTTTTAAATGAATTAATAAAAAATATATTCGGGTTATGTGTGACTTACTTCGAGACTAGTATGAAACCAATGTTGCTGATAATGATTATAGGAAGGATCGCCGCCACCTATCCGTTGTAAGGATTCATGATAAGTACTTCTACTACTATTCTGTTTTAACCTAAATTTTGATGTTGTATTCAATTTATTAACTTTAAAATTGTTACTATGATTTAAATCTGTAAAAATTTCCGATTATGCACTACCATCGAAGCTTTTTCAGTTCTTACCTATAATACTGTTAGTAATTATTTTCTGTTCCGGTTCTTCATCCAATTCTTCCTTTTTGATGTTTAACAAACAATTTGCCACATTATAAGGAAGAGTTGTGTTAAACACGGAATCTTTCGTATTATTACAAATTAAATTATGATGAGCTAAAGTTTTTTCGTTTTCACCAACATGATTTTGCACGTACAAAGTTTTATACGTGTCCGTACAATTACCGGTAAACTGATCATCTCTGTTGCTATAAACGGATGGTAACATCCCATTGTACCTAAAATATGAAATTATTTTTAAAACAAATTTTAACTTTCTAACGTTAAAACAAGAATACACACTTTTAATTTTGTAATATTTGATATCGCTGTGTTGTAATTTAATGTTTGTTTTGCAATAATTATTATTTAAACTTAATAACAAATGATCGTTTCACTATCGCGATTCATTACAGATTTTGTAGCATATCTGAGAACCGCCAACTTTGGTAAGTTACGTTCATATTTCAAAGCACATGTCGTAGATTCGCATAACCACAACTCTTGTATTACTACTTTACTGAAGTATGTCTAGTTGGAGGTATATAAAACTGATGTTATTTGTACTAAATGTAACATCGTTCTACTTTCACTGTCTCAGTATAATAATGCACCGACACAACTAACAACAACAATAATAGAGTCGATCGTAGTATATAACAAACTTATAGAAGACTTCAACAACTACTTTCGTATAAACAGAAAAAGGATATTTAACAGTACCTGTGATTGCCTTTTAACATATTGATACAGAACTCCTAAATTAAACCCCAAAGTCTATCACCGATAATTTTCATTTTCTTTATTGACTATTGCACAAATGACTGCTATACATAATCACCTAAAATAAAAAACGTTAAGCTTGTTAGTTTGCGTTAAAATACAACTTACCCATTAAATTTATTATTAATACACAATAATAAACAATTTGACATTCAAATAAGGTTATACTTCCATTCATGAAAATTGGTAAACAACACGAGATTCTCGTTGAAACTCAATCAAGAATATTTTTCTTATTTTTTATCGATCTCTAAAAAAGGTGCAAAAAAACGAATTATGATTAAATATTAATAGTATTACGATTTTATATACATGTCAATTATTATAAATGACAATTATTAACAAATATTGGTTATAGTCAGTAATTTCTAGTACCAACTTAATAAATTCCGTTACAAATAATGTCCCTAGAAACAAAATCGCATTCTTCATTTGACTAATTTATTTAAGTAATTAGGAGGGCCGCTTAAAACTTTAAACGGGTAAAGGAAGTTTTAGCAGTAAAAAAATCTTGTCTGCTACAGGCCATGAAACGTAAGTTAGCGAAAGGTGTACGTGCGGGGATGCGTCGTGCCGTCGGGCGCATTCGCTTTTCTGTGGCGCTAAGTTCGAATATTGCCAGTGGCGGTGCGCATCCTGTTTACATTTCAAATAAAATATTAAAAGTTTTAAGTTTTCATTACGGTGTTTCGGTGTTCCTACATCCCCACATAGTTCTTAAGGCCCAAACCTTGTTGACGAATTTCCGCTGTTGCTACGTGCACCCGGTTTCAGAGATCCCCAAAGTGGAAAATTTCAGAGTTGTACCATTGACTAACTAAGTTGTACTATGGTCTTTACACAACCCCACAAATAAAAATTAAACTGTGTTAAGCTGCAGTTATACCTGAGAATTATATCATGATAGATATCTCAGAGATCAATATATATAGATATATCGGACGTATAAATAGATCTCTGATAGTTTCTGTAATCAAGGTTTACACTTAATATAATTTATCTCCGAGAGAAATGTATTGAAATAAATCTCAGGTGTAACTGCAGCTTTAGGCATGGTAATCGAGAAAGCCAAGGGACAGGACCGCTTCAACCTATCCAGGTATTGTAAAAACTAAAATTATTTCACTTATGATTTTATGAAGAAACTTTTGCCAAAGTGTTTAAGGTTCATTGACTTCTTTTAACTTGTACCATCACCCCTTAAAAGGATACAAAAACCGTAAACATCCTGTATAAAACTACATTTGAATTTTTGCGGTTAAAGTACAATATCTTCAACTTCCAGAGTTGAAAATGATCGGACAGACAATATTTATGCTACTTATAATTCACCAACGAGCAGGGCTCGGAAAACGCTACAAATACTATATAAAAATATGCATTTTTATTGGTTTTGACTATCAAAAGTTGTTTTTACATTTACATCTATTTACATACTATTCATTAACAATTAAAAGAACGCACGTTAAGGGGTAAAACTAGAGTAGTAATAGATGGCAACTAGTTCGCTTGGAAGTACTCGACACTTTTTCAGAGAAAATAATATAAGGCATTAATGTACTACTAATTAAATATAATTAAATTCATACAAATGATAAAAATGTTCTCAAAGAACTTGAGCAGATAAAAATTACATAGTAAATAAATTTAAAATTTTTGTTTCTTATCACATATTTTGAACTAACGTTAATTCATTTTCCATTAGCTAAATCATTTAATGCTAACTGACGTCGTACCACAATTTAAACCTATCTACTGCTTTCAACCAAGTATTAAAATCGTCTATATTTCTTTCTAGTGTTTCTTTATCGGCATTAGGAGAGAATACTTTATTTAAACTTCGTAACTTGACTAACTCTTTTTCGGACTTCCAAACACCTATTTAAAAAATTGTTATAGTATTGGTTTTCAATTATTCAATATTTTCGACGAACCCGATTTTAATCCGGTGATAAAAGCAGCCCCCATCATTGTCATTTCTGTCGAAGAAGGCCTTTCCACCTCGATTCCTAACATGTTAGCAAGCTGCTGGCATATGAAGTCATTATTAGATACTCCTCCATCGACACTAAATAAAATGTATTTGTTAAAAATTAATTTGGGGTAAATACTGTGACAAACCAAATTCTTTTAATTTCGTAATTCGTTTCTTTAGCTGCCATGTAATATAGCAAAGTAATTCGATAAACTATACTTTCTAAAATTGCTCGTATCATGTGGTGTTTCTTGCTGGTTGGTTTCAATCCTATAAATCCCGAAGCTGCTTTATCATCCATTATTGGGGGCTGAAATTTGGAAGTTGTATTTGTTAAAAAAGTAAAATTGTCCCAAACCGATGAAGTATAATAATTAATAATGGTAGAAATTTTGAGATAACTTTAAAAACAACTTATTTATCGTGTATTTTAACAGTTGTTATTTATTCAATAATGATTTGAATTTTATTAGTATTCAAAGTCCAATTTGGAATTAGAGTAGAAAATAAAAAAGCGTTTTGTAAGTGATAAGAAGTCATGCAAATTTGTACCGCTTCCGTGCAGTGAAGCATATTCCCAACCAATATGAAATATTATAATTCTAACCCCTAAACCACTGAACGCCGGAATGAAGTACACTCCATCATTTGTATCCAATTCGTAAGCCAACATCGATGTTTCATTCGGATTTAAAATAACATCTACAATCAACATGTTTAAAATTAGAATTTTGAACTTAATTTTATCAAATACCTGCTTGTAATGCCCACTGAATTAACGAACCCGTATCGTTACAAGCTCCTTCCACGATATAAGTAATTTCGTCATTCAATTTCCAGCCTACCAAAGGGTAGAGACCCGCAGCACTCCCGTGGGGCTTGTTCTTAGTATTAATATCTAAGAAGCTTCCAGTACCCAACGTCACTTTTGTATCTCCACTATTAAAACAGCACGATCCAAACATCGAAGCGGACTGATCGGATATCTGAAAAAGAAATATAATTTGAAAGTGCACACCTCGAGCGATTTTGTCTACTTACTACACATAGAAGTGGTATCGGCGCTCCAAATAAACTTTCTTCAATACAGCCAAACGAATGATCATTTGCAACTACTTGGGGCATTATATCAAACGGTATAGAAAATATTGCTTTGGCCCACGAGGCCCAATCTAAAACGAACGGATCGAAAAATCCAGTAGCGCTAGCATTTGTCATGTCAATTACATGCAATCGAGCAGCAGTGAATTTATAAACTAGCCAAGTATCGATTGTGCCGAACATGACATTTTTTTCGCGAACTGCTTGTTTTAATTCTGGAATGTTTTCTAAAACCCACGCTAATCGTAATGTTGTCTGTAAAAGTTATATTTTAAAAAGTTCGACGATAACTCGGGAAATGCAAACCTGGGTGCTAGCAACTTTCAGGCTGCTTCCCGCTAAAAATCTTCTATTTCTGCACATTAAATACAGAGCATAGCACGCTAGTCGGAATCCCTAAAAAATTCAGATTTTGTACAAAATGCTTATTTTTTCAAAAGTATTTTAAATTATAACTACAGATAATAATAATTATTAGAGAGTTACCTTCATTGTTAACGAATTATTCCACTGATGAGCCAATTTTTCGGACCTCAAATCTTTCCAAGTAATAAAATTGTGAAATGTTTTTCCATTGCCTTTTCTCCATGTTGTAAATGTTCCTCTTTGCGTTGAAATTCCTAAGCCGGTGATTTGTGATGGTTGTAAATTGGCGACTTAAAATTTAAAGTTATAATTGTTTTTAAAAATTTTCAACTAATTAACTTACTACTAATAGCATTTTCTATTACATTACAAACTGTGCTCCATAACTCGTCTGGACATATTTCGACAAAACCGGGATTAGGATATAAAAGATTAATCTAAATAAATTTTAATTGATTTAAGTGGAATTGAATGGTTAAAACTTACATTATTTGAAGCAATCGAGATACACTCTGCTTTGGAATTTACAATCTGACAACGAACCGATGTAGTTCCAACATCTAATGCCGCTATGTATTGTTCGGCCGTGTCTACGGTCATTTTTTTCTAAATTCTGAAATTTATAAAAGCAGTTATTAAATTAGGTAGCAGTGTTTACAATTGTTTACTGACACGGTACCCTTTTAACCTTGCAGTCACATACAATAAATAATCGAACTTTTTAATGGAATGGCGCAAATGAACTTCAAACTTCGTAAACAAATTCTAATTGTAACATCTATGTATTAACAATCAGTTATTTATGTAAAAGTAGGGTAGATTTCTACTTGAACTTTGGTATTAACCGTATTAACAAATTTTTTTTTATCAAATTTTCACAACTTTCACAAGCCTATGTATATTATAATTTGAGTATTTATCATCAACGAATTGGGTACTTTATATGGTAATTACAAGAAAAATTTGTAGATATTTCGTTATTCGGTATACAATTACTTATATTATGTAAAGTGTAACTTCTCACATAATACATAATTTCAGACAATTTTCATTAAAATGGTGTTTTATTTGTATTATTATAGCTTTTATAATATCCAATCTTGGAGTGGAGAAATAATGGACAAAAAGTACTGATTACCTTACTTTAATAAGGTTTACGGTTTGAATAAATGGGAGGCATTTTTGATACCGACAAATCGAAAGATGTATAATCACAGATAGTGAAGGCACATCACCCTTAATGGTTTATTGATTTAAATAAACATAAAGACTTATTGGCACTAAAAAAATTAACATTAGGTGAAAGTATTCAAGGGCAACTAGTACCGGTTGTACCTGAATGAAATTCCATAATATAAGTAGGTAATTAAAACTTTATCATTGTAAGAAAAAATAAAACACTTGAAACGATTGAATTCATAGATTAAAATTCATCATAAATATAATATACAGTGATGGCCTGATTCAGATCCGAGACATAGGGTTTTACCACGTTAAATTAAGATAGGTACAATTATTGGTTCCTCTAATTATTTTAAGAGAAAACTGTAAAGCAATGATGTATTCAGAATTAAAAACTGCATCTAATGTCCTCTTTAGTCTTTATTTTTATAATTCGTGTCTCCATTTTTTAGTACTTTACGCCGTTAGCAGGTATATTTAATATTTTGTCTTTACCAACGTGTACTGAAATTCTGGCACGTAACGAATCACGTATTTACGTATTTACAGTTTTTCTCTTAAAATAATTGAGGGGGCCAATAATTGGAACTACTTAAATTTAATTTAAAATTGTAAAACCGGGTAAAACGGTACCTATGTCCCAGATCTCATTCAGCACACCCTGTAGGTCAAAGTAATTAAAACTTTATCATTATAAGAAAAGATTCACTTGCAACGATTAGTATGTTATTAATAAATAATCATAGATTAAAATTGAAATTCATCAATATTTACCAATTAATTAATTACTATCACCTTTTGAAATTAAATGGGCATTAATTGTTTACAAAGAATATTTTTAGCGAATAAAGTTTAAAAAATTAATATTTAATTAGTATTATACATAAATACTCACACAAGTAGGTACTCAGACTGATAGTTTCTTTTTAATTCCACTTTTTTAATTTACTGATACGCACTCACCGATATAAACCTAAACCTAATGCCAATTAAAGCTAAAACTTGTGGACTTCAAATTCAAGTTACTGCTATTTAAAAGTAGTTTTGTTATTGCTTCGTCAGTGACGAATGTCTGTTTACTATTTACATCACAATTCACATATTCAATATTCACATACCAACACCAATGCACCAAGCACAGCTGTTTTAAGGCGGGAGAACCTGGAGAACTGTTAAGCTGGATTCACACTATGGTGCCGCTCTCGATATTCTCTTCTTTCCCTAAAATATTTTTACACTACAAACGACGAGCGTATTCGCCTTATTTACACTCACACCATCTCGTAACGCTCCAATACCTATAGTACATACCAAAGAATATTTTATCAGAGCGTGGTCAAACTTCAACTTGTCATGATTTTTGTGCACTAAATGGATGCGTGTGATGCAAGCAATATTTACGCAAATGTTTGTGAATTGTGGACTTCTGCAAAAGGGAATTATATTAATTATAGATTATAGATGATATATGTGAAGTGGAGATTTTATCGAACCGAGAGAGTATTGAGAGCGGCAGTAGCGGCACTGTAGTGTGGATCTACCCTTAGAATCAAATATTGGTAGTGAGTAGTGAGTTCCAAATTTTGCACATAGACGTCGTTCGCCTCACAATAACTTTCTTTTAAATTAAAACAAGAACTCGCTAATACTAATACTAATTAAAAAATTTTAATTTATAGCAACTTTTAAACAATAAATCAATTACCGGTTTTTTCCTATTTTCTTCTTTCCAGGAGATAGTTAGTGCCTACTCGTCATTTTATTTTTAACATGCTGACTTCAGTCTTTGATCACTCATTTTGAAACATTTTAGATTCTGCCTGTGAATCATGTACGGTGAATACTCTCATCAGGGCTAAACAATTATCATACCTCTAAATTTCTCCATAAAAGGCAAAAACGGATTCTGCCTTTAAATTTATAATAATTTAGCAACGCATAGAACGTTTCTTTTGCAGTTTCTATACTATATTGGTCGAATTTTGAAAAATCCGAGGATGTTCGATGCTATATTTCTTCAAACCTGATGGTGGGCTGGTGGATGATATGTTGTATAATTGTTCGAACCCGCCTAATTACTATTTCCTCCTTAAAAAATATAATGACTGAACAGTGGTCTTAAAATTATAAATTAAATATTTAGTCAAAAAATGGGATTGACATTTAATTCTCTGAACACTATCTTCAGCTGATCGAAGGGCATAAAAGCCCAAAGTTGAAAAAAATTGAAAATAAATAGCCATAAGTAATGAAGTTGAAGCTGTCCCGCAGGTTGTACTACAAAGAGTCGTGGAAAATTCTGCCAACCCCATTAGAAGATCATTGCAATAAACGGAGATCATTTCACCGACACACAGTTTTTGAGCTTTTCATTAAAAACTTGCCATTCTCTTTCAGTCACATTTGCATTTTTTCTCGAATTGAGTACCATTCATAGGAGTTGCAGCGTGCAAATTTGTATATTTCTCGCCCAAAGTAAAAAACTTGCTTTTACATGTTTTTGGTCTCTAGCGCGCGCGTCTTTGGAGTTAGGGTAGTCAAGTAAGTTTATGTTCATTACCAAATGGTCACCATAAATGATAACGTCAAAAATTAACTGAGTTTAGTTATATTTTGAGTATTTCGATATAGTGGAAGAAATTCGCGAAGGGGTCATTTGAGACAAAACGAGTAGGGTAAATTGAACCTAGGCTCAACCATGGCTCAACTGACCCCATTTATTTTGGCTTGATGCTTGGGTGCATTAATGATGTATTTGAAGTTTATCGCTTGAATTTCTTACTCTGCTTTGAATAGCTCCTCTGGTTTCGTTCTCGTAAAGGCAGTTATGTACTTCACTTGTGGTCACCTATTATTATCATCTATCTAGAAGAAATGCGTCATTATAATGTTAATGTTACACCATGTATATATTATAGAAACTTTAAGCTGGGCAGGGTACCCTTAATAACTTCAAAATATTTTAAAATCATTTCGATGTGCTATTGGATTGAAATGGTTGAAATCCTGAAAACTACGCAAGCACGCGTCTTTGTCTTTGGTCTTCAACAGTCGATTCAATAATTACATATTAGCATAATAAGGACAATGACAATGAAGGTTGAAATTTTTATATTCATCTTGCTAATAAGAAAGAAAATATCATCAAAATACTCTTGGCACGAATTTGTACCTGCAATTTTACACCTGTCAATTCTATAAGATTATTTTTAAGTGATTGTAGGTGCATGTAAAATACGCGACTTGAAGAATATTTCCCTAAAAACCGTAAACATTTATATTTTTTTACTGCAAGAGAGGAATCTTGGGCGAAAAGTCGACTAATTCTGAAAACTTTTTTGAGACACGAGTATTAATTTTAGAAAAATGTAAAATTGATACAACTCATTTATTTAGAGTCGAATTTCTTTCGAAATCTAAAACGTTCTTGTACGTATACTCCAGGTTTCTCCAGGGCTTCGAACGGAACAAGCTTTATGAAGATTTTATCTTTTGAATATTTAAAAGCCTAAAATCAAAATTTCTGTTAATTAGGCTCAGTTTTTTAATTACTGGGTCATTTGGCTGTTTTCTACTTTTATAGTGTCTCGATTTTAAGGATTCCCATTATTTTTTCCAACGATCACATAACAAAGAGCCTAACTTTATTTCAGATAAAAAAAAATTTAAACTAAAAATAAATACCGAATAGTTGAACAACTTGCATATAGTTCTAAGCATAAAATATCTCCCGAGACCAGTACGTTTCTGGCGAGTAGCCATGAGCGGTAGTGTTCGATGTGAGCAGATATTTTAGTATAAGTGCAGATTTTGAGTAAATTAAGTGCGCAAATAAAAACAAAAATTATCAAAAATGGATCCCGAAGCCTTCTTGGATATAGCTAACCAAGTTATTAAATTAAAAATGTTTCCTTATTTCGATATAGCTTATTGTGTATTATGTGCGCTCTCTGTCAGAGAAGATTTAGGGAATGGTAAGTGCAGAGCCGTTTGATCGCTCAATGAAGCGATGAGATTGCGCGTTCTTCAAGTAGACAACACGTTAACCGAAATAGATTCGACAATATGTTCCGATATTCTAATTTTAAACTTTTCCTGAATTATTTCATTTTACTCTTGATATTACTTTTTTTTTATTAGACTAGTAGGTAGCGTTAAATGATTCGATAATTTAAATTGTGAGGAATATGTTTCTGAAAAGACGCATCTCGCTCTTATATGAAAAATTATTATCTGGCTGGCTCTTATATTAGGTATATTTCTCAGTTACTTCAGTTGAGCGTTACAAATTATAAAGTTTAGTTGTTAGCCAAATAGTTGCAGACGTTCAGACCTAAATAAAGAATCAATTATTTTCTCATCATCGTGTGCAGTTTTTGTGATTTTTGACTAGCATCTTACAAATCGCACATGGAATTTTTTTGGTTATCTGAACGGTGTTATTGCTGTTCCAAAAATTCATTTCTAATCAAACCAATTGCCAATTACGGTTTCTGGTACGTTCCTTAAACTTCTAGACTTCTAGCAATGAATAATCTTGGAATAGAAAGTACCTATATTTAATGAACTTTCGGATTCCTATATAAAATCTGGTAGAAACCAGGGCTTTTAGAAACAAAGTTGGGGTCAGCAAAAATTACGAAAACTGTTTCTTTCTAATTTATCGGAAATAAACTTGCTTATCAGATAAGAACGACCCTCTCGTTCCGATTAGCGAAACATTTAAGCCAGTTTAGTACCATGATCCACTAAGTATCAACTAAACTTTAAAAGTCTGAAAATATTGAGAATGACGACGGTCCTCTAGCTTACATAGCTTTTCATCACCCTCTCGCGTGCACATGTAAAGGTTTAAACCGCCAGATAAATTTGTTTTGGGTAAAAATCTTGAAAGCTACCTTATACAGAGGGTTGGATTTTCATTTGCCTATATCTTCAGTTATATTTGACATTGTGATAAAGTATCACATGAGAATAATTTAACTTTCACCAGCAGACAAAAATGTACCTCTATACTTTAAGAGAGTTCACTTCCTCTTTCTAAATTTAACAGATAACCCATTGTTATCTCGCTCTTTCCCTAAATAGTCTAAATACCAGTCGAATTTGCGTCAGTTACTTCTTATTTATGTTTTCCTCTTTAACTTCTAATAATTTTATTTCAAGGTGCTCAAGCATTTTCACGCAAACACCCATTATCATGTTGGCTTTCGTACATGTTGGTAGTTTTCGCCGGAGGAATGGTATGCAATGCCTTATTAGCAGAACCAATATTAGCGCCGATAAAAAATACGCCTCAAGTTTTAGTCGCCTGTTTAGTTTGGTGAGTTGAAATATTCTCTTGAAACTTATTTTTTTAAGAAACTAAAATTTGTCTGTTATAGGTACGTTATATTTTACACTCCAGCCGATATTGGATACAAATTAGCTAAATTTTTACCAATTAAAATAGTTTGTTCGGCAATGAAAGAAGTTTACAGATGCAAAAAGGTATACGATGGAGTGTCGCATGCAGCCAAACTGTATCCTAACGCTTTTCTCATCATGGTCATCATTGGTACAATAAAAGGGAACGGAGCTGGATTTGTGAGGTTATTAGAACGACTCATCAGAGGCGTATGGACACCCACGGCAATGGAATTTATGCAGCCAAGTTTGTAAGTAGTTACATCTTTTTTAAAAATTTAAAATATAATTCGTATTCAATTTAGTTATACCAAAGCCTCTTTGGTAGCATCCATAATTTTTGTGTTGGACAAGAAGACTGACTTAATATCAGCACCACACGCTCTAGTCTATTTTGGAATCGTCATATTTTTTGTTTACTTTAAACTCTCGTCAATTCTTTTGGGTATTCACGATCCATTTGTACCTTTCGAAAATCTACTTTGCGCATTATTCTTTGGTGGAATTTGGGATTCGATGGCAAAAATTATGGGACGTGGACAAATTAAAGAGGAAGCTAAAGATGTTAAGAAGACAAACTGAAAATGTAGGTGATTTAAAATAAAATCGGTTTCTGTAAACAATATTTTCTATTACAGTTCGATTTAGATGAGAAAAAATTCAATATTATGCCTACTTTTCAATTTTAATTTCTCAGTAACCACAATATCGTGAACGACGAGTTGCAAAATAAGTTGTTTGTAAAATTTGAATAAAGTGAAAAGAAATGTTTTTCTGTTTTATTTTTTTATTACAAACGTATAAATTAAAATTCACTTAAACTACTTTTAGTCGGTGTTTAAAACTAAACAAACTCCTTGTAATATCCAATGACTGCTGTGCTCGGGGGTACCTAAATCTGCTTCAAAGACAAGTCCTACGCCCATAGCATTACGTCTCGAAGATGTCGTGTAAACGGGCGTTCTCAAAGTATTTTGGAGTTTTAAACGAAACGATTCGATCGGAATTACGCACAAGATTGGCAATTCTTCAATTAAAATTTTTGGTATCGAGCGTCCCAAAGAATTACTTTGAACGTTCCATCGAGCTCCTTCTAAATATAACCCGTGAACCAAACACGTACCCTGAAAATATATAATTGATTGAAGGTCGATGCGTTTCTCAAAGAAAAACGACATTGGATACTTACTAGTTCTGGACGTTCCTCTACGTCTAGCGGGTCCAAAAAGCTGGTAACTGTAGTGTATAAAGTTGATCGATCCAAAGGCCAATTATTTTTGCGACAAGCAATTTGTACCAAAGCCGCAAGGTAAGTTTCTGGAATGTGTAAGCCAGACAACCACAATACGATGGGATCTCCTTGCACGGACTAGAATTTAAAACTTGCAAATGGAAATATTGTAACAAAGACTCGTAACAAACCCAATTGACGTATTGCAGCTGTCTTTTTAAAAAGTGCTGCATCCATCCGCCCAAAGTTTTTCTAGTATCTGGAGCTAATTTCTTCCACGGTGCCGGCAGTTGTCCATTATACAGCGAATATGCCACGTTGTCTAATATTGCGTCCATGCCAATTTCGCCGACGAGTGCCTTTTTAAGTTGTTGAAGTGTTCTTCTCATTACAACCAACAACTTGTTGAATCTTTCCAATTCTTGTAGCAATACAATGATAGTTGGAGTCATGACTAATTGGAAGTATTTCTTTACCTTCCAAATCTCATATTCTGGAGGCATTTTGCTCAAAATATCGTTGGCAACATTCATTATGAAGTCTTCTCTACTAATGCCTTCTCCAGATTCACCTTTAAGAATATATAAGACAATTTAGTTGGTGGGGCGTTCACGAGGTAAATTTACTCAAAAGGCAATACCAGCCGATTGCAGTAGCAAAGTTCAGGGCCGTTTCTAGGGATATAGCCTCCTGCGTACAGATTTTTAAAATGCCACCCCTGGCCAAGATTTATCTTTGATAGGGGTCTGGGCTAAAAATTTTAAAGGAGATAGCGCAATTTCGGATTATTCAAGGTCAAATGGATTAAAATGTAGTTCAGAAATTTTTAGCCTAATGGTGAAATCCAGACCTGTCGCTTGCCCCCTCCCACCTCCCACCATCTATACATATAACCAAAAATACTATGTTAATAAAACTCGTAACACATTTTAGGAATCGAATTTAAAATATTATTTTCTTATAACTGGGATAACAAACTCAAATGATTCACATTCTCCTTATTCAATTAATAGAGGGCATTAGTTAGGTAAACTGTAAACTCTTAATTTGAATAGAAGAATTTTATCGTTTTGGTTGATAAGCGCTAGTAGATATCAAGTTTTAGTTGGATTTAAATATCTAGTCGTTGAATTTAAGTCAAGGAATAAAATTATAATTAAAAATAGTCGGTATAAAATATATCAATAATTAATTGATTTATATTATTTTATTGGTGAATAATAATTATATTATAGAATGCCTTTGTTTCCGATCATACTAATTATAGGTATAGTTTTGTTCATCGATTTATCAGGTGAGTTATTTTTGGATTAGTTTTTTTTGGGTTGATTTGATTTACCTATACAGTTCACCGATTACCTATATTTATATGAAATTTTAGAGAAATAAGTTCATCAGAAAGTTCAATTGAATATTGAATCTGTATCTGATATCTGATTCATCATTAACACCACTATGCAGCTTATTTTGTAACTCGTTGCAGTGGATTCTTGGAGTATTGTGGTTCCTTTCAAAAAAATCACGAATAACTCTAAAACCATATCCATCGAACAACTCAAAACAATATTTAATGTAGTTCAACTGTTTAGTTTCTTCGTTTATCCTAAGAAACTTGGCGCCTTTAGAATTGGCCGCACTGTCTTTATAGTATAGAAACGGCCCTGTGCCCCTGGCAACGTTAGCAGTTATGTCAACTCGAGAAACTGTACGTACAAAAATAGTGATTGTCAATAATAATAATAATTGTTAATTAATCCAGTCAAAATAGACAAAAAAAGTTGAGATTTCGGAAAAATTCGCATAGATCAGAAAATTGATATAATATTGGAGTGCACGGAGTATTAAATTGTGATTTCGAGATTAAAAGCTGGAACCTTTTTCAAATTCTTTCTTACCTTCTGGGGGTTACCAATATTCGATAGTCGTCAAAATGTCGTCCTGTACGGGGTGGACCACAAATCTAAGAAACCGCAAAATTCTTTAACTACCTACCTCTTTAAAGTTTTTCTCAATTTTGACCCAGAAGGACTAATTTTTTGGCAAAGGCAGTTTTATACTATTAACAGTAGACTACATTTTCTACAATTGGAGACCAGAATGGACTTTATAGACATAATGGTATCCGAGATACAAGTGAACAAAAGTTTGCAAAAGTATGCACGATTTATTCGAGAGTTTAAACTTTCACGATTGGCATCAATAGTGTGATTGGTTTCTGAGTTATTGGGCCGTGGTCGAGAGGTTCTTTGAGAGATTTCTGACGTTTCGTTGACTGCTGTGGCAAGCCTCTTCTCCTGAACCTTTGGTACGGTGACTTCCACCTTTACTACACAGGACAAAACACGTCTGAAAATGTTTGCCACAGCAGCAAACGAAATGTCAGAAGTATCTCAAAGAAGTTCTCAACCACGGCCCATTAGCCCAGAAAGCACTCACACTAATACACGATTTAGTTTTAGTTTTAGATTTTTGACAACAACTGGACCTTGCGTCAAATAGGATAGTTATGACCTCCAGATTTGCAAACTTTTGTACACTTACATCTCGGACACCATTAGGTCGACAGGGACTCTTTTAGTCTCAAATTGTAGAAAATTTAGTCTACTTTTAAAAAGTATAAAACTGCCTTTGCCGAAAAGTTAGTCCTTCTGGGTCAAAATTGACAAAAACTGAAAAATAGGTAAAGTTAGTTGGATTTTTAAGCCACACCGTACAGGACGATATTTTGACGACAATCGGGTTGAGAAGCTGAGAGTCAGACGGAAGACGAAAAACTAATGTTTAGATACAGGTTACCGTATTCAAATGCTAAAGGGTTCTGGAAAAAGAGCCAGCAGAAAATTAAGTAAAAATAATAAGTTAGAATAAAGGCCTAAATCCGCAAGAGTAACTTTCGAAATTCTCATCTTAAGTTAAATGTTCCAAAACGTTAATAGATAGTTAATCACCTGCTTGTGGTTGAAGTTCTATTAAAATTGACCACATTTCTTTTACTGCCTGAGTGTAATAACCAATTTCTGCATTGGGATGAAGTCCAAACACTTCTGGGCTGTTTACTAACGGAAGCTCGTCAATTGCAGCTAAAACGAACGATCGAGCAAACTTTTAAATAACGATAATTAAATTTACCTATATAGTCATCTTTATTGCCCTCGGGGGGTATATGATAATCTACCGAATTATCGCGGAAAAAATGAAAGGGCTGAAAAGTGTCGAACAAAAAGTCCCCCATATATTCGTCCATGTACGTCTTCACAATCCGTCTATCAAAATCGTCGATAACTCTTCCACCGTACATAACTTCCCCAATTAAATATTTTAAACTACCCCAGGGGATTCTCGTGTCTTTCAACTCGATGGCTTTATTTAAATAGGTATCTAAGATTAACACGCAAACGTTAAAATCGGACTCGTTGAAGTCGTAAGCAATGTTCCAGCCAATCTTATCATATTTTCGTCTTTCTTGCACGACGGCATGAAAAAATGCAAGAACATACACGAGAGGTTTAAATAACGAATGAGAACATCCTTCCAAAGTTTGAGGTCTTAGTTTGAAGTAAGTGTTTCGCAAGTTTAATTTTAAACCGTTCGGAGGCTCTATCACTACTTTTAAAGACCTCTGCAATATTCCTATCGGAAAGGTGGGCGTCGGATCTGTAGTTAGCCACAAACGAAAATCTGGATGAGGCTTGGTAATTTTTTCCAAGTATTTTTCTAACTGTTTAATGAAACTAACTAATAAATGGCAATTTTGATACATCAACCATTGTCCTCTTCCAACTGCAACTTCCAAAAGAGCTAAAGCGCTTGTTTCTTGTCCTTGTCCTAAGGATAAATAACGAAATTTGCCCCCGCCCATTCCGCAACGATCGGCTAATTTCATCAAGTCGGCAGTAGGATCTGAGCCAGGACTTAAAATAAACACCACCGGAGTTAAAGGGCTACTTTGATCGTAAATGTTATCCAAGCTTATTACGGGTGGCATTATGAACTCTTCGCCCATCGTGACCTCGATGTAATCGCTCACTGCCCTATAAACTCTATCGATTCTAAAACAACGCATAAACATCAATATTTCGAAAGGCTCAATCTTCGACTTGTAATTGCAAGGAAAAGCGATAGACTCGGGATTATCCGTATCGTACCATTCTTGCCATTCATCTACGCTTTTCGCCATATCTGTGGGTAGCGTCTCGAAAGAAGCGGGAAAATCTGAAGATAGTTTTAACAAGTCTTCCCATCCTTGTTCCGGTAACCATTTAGCTGGACAAGCCCTTTTGGATTTTTCTAAAGTTACGCTTCCTTTTATAAAAAAATCCACTTGAACTTGTGTTATAGTTTTAGCATTTTGCTCTAGCTTTATAGTCATTTGAAACGAAAACAAGAGCTTGTGCTTCTCAAATATTCCGGTGCATCCGTAATCGTATACGTTCTTAGTTAAACTGCCTATTATATTTTTCAGGCGTTTTCCTAAGACCGTGTGTGGTAGAGCCTTTCTCAAAGAATACGCAAATACTTCTAAATACGAAGATAACGAGAATTGGTACATGCTATTGACTCCAGACATATCGGACAGAATGAAGAATAAAATGGCTCCCCTTCTCGATACGACTCGATAGCCGTCCCGCAAACGATCTATGTCTTTACCCGTTTCTTCTGCAAGTTTCAGTTTAGCCGTAACTTCGCCCGCTTTTGTCTTCGTATTGTCGAGAGTATCGATGAGCTCCACGTTATCCAACATATTTCCGGTCGAAGTCGACAATTCTCTCAACAACGAATCTTCCAATTGTTGTAAAAGATTTTTATTTTCGCTAGTTTCGGCAATTAAGTTTTCTCTTTGTTCTTCTAAGTCGGCTCTTTCGTTACGAACTACGACGCTCAAAAGTTGATCTTCTAGCCCAGATAAAGTGACGGTGTAGTTTATGACTACCGCTTTGGCGTATGCGGATGGATTAAATATTGGATTCGCAAGTTTAGTAGTCAAATACATACGAAAATTGGGATCGTAATCGACATCTTTATCTCCTAACATAACAAACGCGCGTCCACTAACAACTTTTATGTTCTTCTCTAATACGTTCTCGATTACTGGATCGATGTAGTCGTCGACGTCTTGAAATAGAACCGGCGAACCGTATTTAATGGCCATATCGACAAACTTTAAGAAATCGGAGTCGTTAAAACTTAAAATTTTCAGATTACTTCTTTCTTCTTTCTTTTTAAGCCAATTTATTGCCTGTTGTTGTGGATCTATGCAAAGAGGAAATCGCGAACCGCGTAAAGTGAGAATTCCGTTTTGTACCGAAAGTTCGTCTGGTGGCAAATTTTCGGAATTCCACGTACTAACTTCGACGTCGCTAGTTAAATTCGATTCAATTTTATATGGGAGCGTGATGGGAATTTCTCTTTCGATGACGTCCTGTAGCCAATCGTTGTACACCATGTTTTTTCTAAACTCGTAACTGAAGGGACCCGTATAACTCAAAAATGCGCTAGATACCAAACAATTGCCAACGAGACGTTCTTGTTCTAGTCTTAACTTGGCCAAATCTACGGTCCATCGAGCTTGCTCAGAACTGAGCCCGCTAATTAGTTTATCGGCTGCTACTAATCTTCGCATCATAATATCGGTCTCTTCTTGTAGTTCTTGCTTCCTTTTCATGGCAATTTCATATTTTTCGTTTAATTTGGCTAAATCCGATTCCAATTTAGCAATTTCGCTATACAATTTCTCCAAACTCCTTTTCGCCGTATCGTATTCCTTTTGCAATTGATCTACTCTTTCTTTTTTAGGTTTCACTTCTTTATATACCGCGCAGTAACCTAAGACGGCAACGACGAATTTAAGTAGACCGTAACCGGCTTTACTTATATTCTGCATATCGTCGAGTTTTTTAGACGTTTTCAAATGAGCCTTAACGGCTTTTTGTTGACCTTGAGTTATGGCGTCGCAATTTAATTCTTGTAAACTACGCAAGAAACTAGGATCGGACATCAAGCCTTTCGCACTCTTCCAGCTTATTTCTTTGACGCCTCTTATAATAGCCACACACTCGCACACAACCTGAACGGCTTCGGGAGGAGTTGCGAATGAACGAATTTCGGTAATATCGGCTTTATCGAGGTCGGCTAACGCCAGTCTCGCCATTTCTAAAGCGGGTAAAGCTGCCGAGAGAACTTCTTCGGCTTCGGCTTGTTCTACAGAAATTATTTTGGATTGCTCTTCAATTTCGACACTGCGCAAAGATGCCACGTCTTTTTTCAATGTAGCAGCTTGTGTGCCTGCGTCGATTTCCAGGAGCATCTCTTGACAAGCGCTGGTTGCCTCGTCGACTATTACTTTTTGAACTGCCAGCTTAGCGTTTAAGATTTCCAACTCTTTAGTAGCTTCTTCAATTTTAACTAATCCGCCCAAGAGGCGATCGCATTGGGCTATGATATACAAATTTTTTTCATCGAGTAACCTGAGATACGTGCTGATAAAATCTAAATAATGCTTAGGGGTGACGAAATTTTTTCTTCGTAATTTCACAAGAAAATCAATCGTATACTGACCTACCGATGTGTGTACGTAAACGACGTGCTCTACGATTGTGTTTCTGTAAATTTCGGGAATTTTGGGATTGTCTTTGAGAAAAACGGACGCAACTGCGATCAGCGCTTGTTGTGGCCAAGGAAACAACCAATCGATAACGGTATTATTCACAAGTCCTGGAAAGTTTCTGCACCGTTTACTAAGCGTATCTCCAGAGGGAGACATGGATAAAACGACGTGAAGACTATCTACGCATTTGTTTAAAAAATAACTCCACACCCCGTCTTTATTTATGCCATAACCTTCGTCTCTAGCGGCGTTCCTGCACTGCCCGACAATCTGATCTTTATCTTCGTCGGTAAATAACGCAGGCACTATTCCTATCATTAAAATATTATTTATGAATTCTAAGAAGCCTTCCTCTACCACCTGCGCTGCGGTGAATAAGAAAACTGTCTTCTTTCTATCAATTCCGAGCATATAAAACAATCTTTTAAGATCTTCTTTAAAGTTCGCTTCTCCGTAACCTCTGCAAAGTGATATCTCAAACATTTCACAACCTGCCGTAAACGCCGCTAATCTCGTTAAGCTCGCTTTACCACTACCACCGACGCCTACAATCATCAAGTGTCCTTTTAATAAACGCAATCCGCGATGAATTCGAGTCAAATGTTCCAAAGCGTCGTCAAACAGAACAATGCTCATTTTTTCGTTTCTTTCGTTGTATTCGTCCAAGATTTCTTGAAATAAAAAGTAAATAGCTTCATAATCTAAGAGGTCTTCGTAATAACGTACTTCGTCTTCATTAATAGCATTTCTGTAATCTCCAAATAATAGAGGATCTCTCATTACATATTCTAATATGTTAAGTTCGTTTTCCTCTTCTTGTACATCATCTTCTTCCTCTTCATCTCCTGGTTCTGCCGGTGGAAAACTTTTATTTAATTCATCTACTAGACTAACCCTCATTAGCTCCTGATCGTTGTCGTTAATGAGTCTGTCGCATATTACGCGTGCGAATTCGTTTCTCCAAACTCGAAGTATGAGGTGAAGAGACGAATAGTGCGTAGGAGATATAACACACATTCCAGAGACTATACGCGACAAATCCCTCATGTTAAAAATGTAGTGGAATTTGCTAGGGGTAGGTGGTAAGGCGACGATAATTTTGTTGTACAAATTTAAAGTCATTTGTATTAAAGTTCCCGCTACTTGTACTTCCGGCTCAAAAATATCTAAATGTCCAGATAAAATCGAACAATAAATATGATGGAGAGTTTCGTCCGAAGGAAATACCAAATTAAAGACAGTAAACATAGACATGAATCTAGGGTCTACTTCGTTTCGACCTCCTCCTGCAACTCCCATCGCTGCCAAATAACTCACGTCTCTTATATTTTTCCAGTTTAAATCTTTTCCTCTATCGTAAAAGCCTCCTTTCTCGAATAAGAGTTTTAATAAAGCGATGGGCTGTTGTGTGCCGTAACTATCAACTTGGGGCATGTTTAAGTCGTCCATAAAGCACAATAGTTTCTTACCCATTGGAGGACCATAGATATCTTTGGTTCGTTTTTCCACGGAAGATTCGAAATTTTTTTGCACGTCCATGGACGATGTTCGAGACGAAAAATTTATGTTCAGCAAAACAAAAAAGTCTGCATCTAGTTGTCTTAAGAAATTTAAAATTATGGCAGTTTTTGAAGTTCCCGTTTCTCCGACGAGTATAATTGGGCGTCTAATATTGTTCATTAACTTCAACACGTAAGTAATTCGCACAGTATCTACGGTTGGAACTAAAATTTCTGTAAATCTCGCTTCTCTATCGTGTATATATCCGGGAACTAACCACTCCCAAGCGACCCAGTGACCATCCGCTATGTCTAAATAATAATCGTAAAGTGTTGGAAATTTGTTCGGTAGTTGACGCAATTCTGCTCTAACTTCGAAGGTATCTTCGACGCACGTTAAAGCGCATATTTTTTTAATAAAAACGTCGAACTCGAATCTTCCATATCCTACTAAAGAGGCACCTAAGGAATTGTACATGGCGTGAAGAAATACGGATTCTAGGAGATTTTCGTCTATTTCATCTACTTCGGGATCTCGATTGTCTTCGATCGGTTGAGGATACATAGAATCTATCATGAAACACAACTGAGTCACCATGTTTAAGCCAGTTTGAGGAATTACTGTTTTGAGCGGATTAACTTGTGCATTGCCCAGTTGTCCGTCTATAATATATGCAAGTAATTGATGTATGTATTGGTCGAACAAGGTTTGAAACATCTCGTTTTCTGGTAAATATGTACGCGTTTTTACCCATCTATCCCAAAACGGTTCGTAGCCTAAATTTTTAGGATCTACATACACCATACCTGCTCTAGAAACGGTGGCCGGAGAAGCATACGCCAAATCCCCTACTTCAAATAGCAAGGCGCACGTGGGTTGCAAAAGCCTAATTCTTTCTCCGTTGGCAAGTGTGAGCAGTTTATTATCATCCATTACTGAATTCATATTTTCGATCCACAAAGCGTCTACGTCTCCATCGAATAAAATGTAACGACGCTCGGATTTTTCCGTGGGCTTGTTACACTCTCTAAATATGTTGGATAAAAGTCCGTCGGTCCAATCTCGCGATACGGGATCTAAAATTCCGTATAGTTCCACAACCGAGCAAGCTTTGGGATTTAACGTAGAAATTTTAGTGGGCAAATTCATGACAATTTGAGCTCGACATAAAGTATGTATAACGACCGACTTTCCGCCACCTGTCGGACCGACTAACATCGAAGAATGACGCGTCATCATCGTTTCGTACAACTGCACAACTTTATCCACTTGAATCGGTAAAATAATAAATGAGTTAGCTTCGAGAACTTGTTCAACTGCCGCATTAAAATCGGGATAACCGACTCGAGGACAATCTAAGCCGGGAAATAAATCTTGAATCAAGCCCAGAAACAAAGGCACGTCGTCGAAAACAAATTTGGGATAATTCATATCTCTCAAAGCTCTCATTAACACCAAAGTTTCCGAAATATCCGGAGAGGCGCGTTTTAAAACTCCGGCCATACGCAAAACTGAGTTGAGAGCTCTCAAACCCCAATCGTAGTGAAATTGCTTCGAAAGTTGTTCTCGAGCCAATTTGTACAATACAGTCATTTTTTTAGCCAACACCTTGGCCTCCAAAAAACCATCAGAAAACAAAGAAATTAAACAAATCAATTCTAAATTAGGCAAAATACACACAACTGGTCTAAATAGAGCTTTGACCGATTCCGGCAATTCCGTTCTTCCAGCATAACCCGGATTCATCGTAATAAATATGCCCACTTTTGCGTCTAACTCTATTTCCACGCCTTCAAAATTAAACCGCTTTACTTTCATCATTAAAGCACTCCTTATAGTTTGTAGTTGCGTGGATATTACCGATAATACCGATATGTCGATACGATTGAACTCGTCGAAACATCCCCACGCACCACACTGTGCTAAACCAGCCAGAGTCGTTCCGATTGCTTTAAAATCCATGCCTTCTCCGCAGTTTGTTACTATACACAGAAGACCCATCGCTTTAGCCAAATCTTTTGTGGTTTCTGTTTTTCCAGTTCCTGCCGGACCCGCGGGAGCTCCGCCGAGATGCATAATTAACGCTTGAGTAATAGTGAGATAAATTCTGTCGGTCAAAGGTGTTATAACTAGCCGCCCATTCAAGCCCATATATTCATAACCGTATTCGAAAGAGCCCGTACATTGTCGAACCCAACAGTTGTCCAAATTATTTACCCAATAAAAACGTAATTGACTCTCCCATTCAAATTCTCGAGAGTCGGTCACGCTCTCGCGTACGAAATTTTCCACGATGTCGCGCGCGTGCACTTCGACCGTGGCGACAGTCTTAAATTTTGAACGGTCGTTCGACGTAAGGTAACCTCTCACAGTCAACACAATTTCGTCCAATTGAACATTAAGAACTTCTAAATATTCTTTCATGGCGCGTTTGTTTCCCTTTTTGATTTTTGCAAAAACATTTTCGACTTCGGCCGTCCACCAAACTTGATTTCCTACCAAACAAACCATTCCTAAATAATCCATCATCCATTCGGTTCGCGGCCTGCGAATTTTTCCGTAATAAAAAATGGCAGATTTTGTTATGAATCTGTTAGAACGCCGCATTTCGTTTAAGACGTCGTTCATCCATTCTTCAACTTTACCTTCTGTAAATACGATGGTGCGAAAATCCATAACTTCGCCCTCTGTCGATATCATGGCACTAGCTATCGGGCGATTTTCGTTGTCTAGGAGCAGCCTCAAAGCTTTAATGTTGTCGAACATTTTAACCATGTGATCTTGAACGACGCCGGGATCGCTGCTTCCAAGTATGGATAACAATTCGTCGGTGGATATGAAATAAAACCTAGGAAATCGTCTACGTTTGGAATCTAAATAATCGTTTAAGGATTTTTGACATCTTTCCAACCCGAACCCTAACCCTTGAAATTCGCCTAAGCGTCCGGGAATAGAACAACACGCAAGTACATTGGGACCTTTGGCAGTGTCGGTCATTATTCTTCTAAAAGCTTTATCGATGTCATCGAATTTTTTGGCTTCGTCCGGTAATTGAGAACGAATATCTCCACCTACGAAAATTCCTTCTAAGTACAACCATTTTCTTTGAACCGAAAGCCATTCTTCGATAACTTCTCCAACATTAGATAAACTCTTTTCCCATTTTTGAACTTGCGGCAAGAACGGTCCGACAAACTGAGATCCGGCCATGCTTTGTAAGTTCATCGAATTATCTTCTAAAACTTGCATTATTTCGTCTGTTGGTCCAATCAAGAAGCCTCTCTCTTCGTTCCCTTTCATATGTTTATGAACGATGAAAGTTATCGCGGCCCAAGTTTGTGTTATGTCCTTTATGCCCTTTTCGATACTCAACTCTTTGATGGCGTTATTTATAATTTCTTCCGCCATATCTTGATAGCGGTGAAGTTCCATAGAAAACATATTGTCTAAAGTGAATCGATCGGGAGACATATCAAAAGAGATGTTCGTTTTCCTCATTAATTCTCTCCAATGTCGTTCGCGTAAAGCCTCATTTTTGAGTGCAACCATAAGGGGCACGACATTTTTAAATTGTTTCATTTGTAAATCTAACATGTTCGCGATAGGATAGGCTCTGACCGCTTTTGGGAGCCTTCGATAATCTTTAATAAAAATTTCTATACCGTCGACCAAAGCTTGCGGATTTAAATTTGTCCACAAAGTTCTACCCCAAACTTCTCTTCCTTGCTTTTGAGCCCTGTGTACTTTATAGATTTGGTCAAAAGCGGCAAAATCTTGTTTCGTGCGTAAAAATTCAGAATAATCTGCTAACGGGGCATCAAATAACATTTCGGCATTCATCAAATCTTGTCGTTGCATTTCCATCTCGTTGAAAAGTTTTACGTACTCGTCCATTAATTTTAGGCCGTAATCTAAATTTTCGCCTACAGCTCCCGGACCTTCGTTGTCGAATTTTTTTATAAATTCCGCCAATATGCTGATAAAGTCCGAAATTTCGTTTGCAGTAATTAACGCAAATCTATCTTTGGTCGATTCTAAAGTTGTATTTCTATAAATCGCAGATAAATACAACCCTTTCCATTCTTTTTCAAGTGTGCGAGACAATTCTTGGTCTTGAGGAGGAAAAGGTATTTTGTGTTCTCTTAACGTTTGGTACGTCTCTTGAAAGTTTAAATATTCCAATTCGGCGGATATGTTCATTCTCAAAATCGTAGCGATTGCGTGCATTATTAGTTTGAACAAATCTAATCCCTTGATGTTTTTATTCACCGCTAATCTCAATTCGTCGATCGTGGCTTTAAATTCGAACATTTTATCTCTAGTTAAATCGGCTAATTTCGTTCCTAAAATTAACCTCCATTGTGAACAGTGATTACAAATTGACTTGAGTAGAGGTCTTAAATGAACCCTGATACAACCGATATCGACGTAATCGACGTGTTCTTCTAATTCTTCTATGATGTTGGCGTAAAACATAAATTTTTCGTCGAATCGATTTAATACAGTATTTCTTGCTACGAATCGATCGGAAGTTGCCATCTTATCGAAAGTCCACAAGCTTCTGTAACGTTTCCATCGTTGAACGTACTTATGAACTTCCAAAACAGCCATGTGGGCGGTATCTTGCACCCTTCCAAAAAAATCGTTAATGTCGGGCACTTGCATAATGTCGTCATAAAATGAAAACACAAAATATTCGTCTCTGTTTTCTAATTTTTGAGGAGCGCACAAAAGGCAAGTAGCGTTCAACCAACGCGAGAAAGATTTTAATCTCGTTAAGAACTCTTTCGTATTTCTTAATATAGCGTTATACGTTTCGGTGGGCGTCGGACTCAAAACTACTTCGGGCACTTGCAAAACTGCGTCCATTTGAAACATCACTTCATTCGCCATAAGCTTATTATTAAAGCTCTCTAGATTAACTAACGTCATTTTAATTAAGGACGTATAAATTTGATTCTCCCAAAAAGCGTAATAGTTACTCATTAAAGGCGATCTTCCACCATTCGTTTCTAAAACCAAACTTTCCAATTTCATCAAAATCGGCCCGAACGTCTCGTAGAGTTTCATCATTTGGCCTACAGTTTCGGTACGATCTACGCACAGTTGAATAAAAAATTCTTTGCACGGTAGTCGTTTTGGATTTACGCTTAAGGGCGTAAAACTAAATAAATCGAATTCTGACAAGGATCGAATTCTGGTGGTCAAGTCGAGTTCGACGTGATTTAATTGTAAAGCCAAGGATTCCAAATTTTTTATTAGCTGTTGGCAATGCTTGGCGTATTCTTTTATGCCCAAAGAACTCCAAACTATTCTCGTCAGGCCGGGTTGAATGTTTATTTCCACTTCTCGTAGTTGATTTCTTAAAAAGTAAAGCTGAAAATAGATTATATTTATTAATAATGGTAATTTCTGAAATTATTAGAGCCCTCGTGGGTTGTGATAACGTTTACTTGTGAGAGATGCAGTCGCGTGTGCTAGTAAATAGAATATCAGCATTTCAATTTATAGTGGAGTGCACAGTTGCATCAGAGTCGTTTAGAAATGATTTCTATTTTCACTTCAAGATTAAAAAGTGGTTTCTGGCCTAATGGGCCGTAGTTGAGAGATTCCTGAAGTTTCGTTTGCTGCTGTGACAAACATCTTCAGAGGTGTTGACCTGTGTGGTAACGGTCGAAGTGATCGTACTGAAGGTTCGGGAGAAGATGTTTGCCACAGCAACCAACGAGACATTAGTAATCTCTCAAAGAACCTCTCGACCACGGCCCATTACCTCAGAAACAATTCACACTAATGACGGCGGTCGTGAAAGCTTAAATTCTCAAATAAATCGTGTATATTTTTGCGAACTTTTGTACACTTGTATCTCGGATACCATTAGGTCTACAGAGACCATAATAGTCTCAAAATGTAGAAAATATGCCGTACTTTTAAATAGTATAAAACTGCCTTTGCCGAAAAGTTGGTCCTTCTGGGTCAAAATTGACAAAAACTGAAAAATGAAAGAATTTCGCGATTTCTTGGATTTTTGAGCCACCGTACAAGACGACATTTTGACGCCCATCAGATTTTAGTACTCCAAAAGGTAAGGAATCATTTGAATAATGTTCCAACTCTTAATCTCGAAATGAAAACAAAAATCACAATTTAATACCCCGTGCACTCCACTATTAGGCGAAGATCAATGTCTCGATACATCAAATGTAATTACCTGAGGCACCGATAGAGACTGTACAATGCCATTGTACTTATTAACCATATCGTTAACAACTTCGACGTTTTGGTGTAAGTCATCTTTCTGAATAGAGATCATACTGACATCATGGGGCAAAACGAAACTAAGATATTCCATTAATTCGGCACCAACAATGCAGTCGTAAATTTTAATGTTAAAATTGAGCGAGAAGTGTGATTGATGTTCAGAAATGATGTTATTTCCCATTATTTCGTTCCAAGTTAAGTTTTTTTTAGAGTCCAATTTTTCCCTCAAGTTGTACGTCGGTTTTGAGGTCATTAACCATTTCATGGCAGTGCCGACGGTCGCCAATGTGATACCTAAAACATCATCCGGCATATAAAATTGGCATATCTTAAAAAAAAAATTTAATTACGCTGAGCCACTGACTGTTCCGGTCCAGCATTGCTTGATGCTTGCGGAGGGACACTTTTCACTGGTTTCTTTACTAAAAACAAAATTTTAGTTAAATTTTTAGCAGCTTCTAGACAACCTCCAGCTGAAGAATAATTTAAATAAAAATATTACCTTTCTTTTTAAACAACTCCTGGCCAACTCTAAGGATGTTCATATTCATGGTCGAATCGATGAGTGGCGAAATCTCGTCAACCCACTGTTCATATTTTGCTTTTTCGAATCTTTTGATCATTTTTGCCGTCTTTAAGTAATTTGCGAAGGCGCTTTTCGTCAACTTATCCGAGCTTAATTCTTCAACTTGTTGAAATTTCAACACTGGCTTCTTTAAACGGTTAAACAATAGACGCGCCCAATAAATTGAACCAGCTTGCGGAGGTTGATTTCTACATAAAGGTGGACGTCTTCTATTACGCTAAGTAAAGAAATTGAAATTACACCTAAAGTATGCATATCTACTTTAAGATAGTTGTCTCGTGGCAATACTCTTTCATGACAGCATTTATGCACCCTTTTTTCTAATTTAGGTATACTCAGAGGTCTTGCCGATTTTTAAATAGCTTTGCCTAGTTTTTTTCGAGAAAACTACTTCAATGTGGACTACTTTTTGTTAAAAGTACTAATTTGAAGTTTATGGATCAATCGTGTGTTTGGTATGGCTAGGCTACGACGAATGTGCCTCTTGGATTCCAAGATCCAATTTGCAAACTAACAAATCGAGTCTTCTTTATCATATGTATATATGTGATTTGTGTAATGTGCGGTCTGGCGTCATCGCCAATAAAATGAGAAATTGGGACGACACCAGCCTCTTGAAGAACTTTTCCCACCAAGAATGTATCTACGAGCGCCCAAAGCACCATTTCCCACAACTATGAAGTCAGTGTGTACTTCTCTGGAAGTATCTGGACATATCGTCCGTTAAATGATATCCGTTCAGAGATATTGCATATCATTCCTATCGTTTTCCGACCATCGGTCGATCGGAAACAAAAGCGCGACTCATCAGCGAAGTGAACTTCGCCCCGCGTGAAGTCTAGTCCAATTTGCATGTGTTAACGGAAATTGAAGAAGTGCCCTTCGATATAGTAATTGCGGTCTTGTGGTAGGCCTCCTCAAAACAACTTTCTACAAGCCTTTACCTAATCGCCCTTTTACTTATTTTAATTCTTCGCTCTGCTAGCAGGCAAACTGCTGTTGATCACGTAGAACTAGAAAATAAGTGGAATGACTATAAGCTAGTTTGAGGGTATCTAAAAGTAACGGAAAGGGGTGGTATTCAGTAAGAGTGCGCGGCCGAGTACGCCAGGGTACTTTTCCCTACTACGAAATTCTTGAAACTTCTTTATGCAACTGACAGCTTGCTCTTCCCCAGGCGCTTCATGTTCTTGATACGTTCAACCCTTCCACTAATTTTCTAGTTTCATGGTTGAGCATAACAAAATGAGGGTAGTTGTAACTGTTTTCTTCCGGACCCTGCTCGCTCGCTCGCTCGCCAGCTGAGAAACAGATTCAATCCTGAACCATATTACGAGATATTCCCAGCGACTAGTATCTGTCGGTTAGTTTCTAATCTCTTCTAATGCTGTCGAATTTGGGGAACTACATCGTTCTTAAAAAGTGAATTAGGTCTTTTAAAATTAACAATGATGGTATTTTGAAACGGAATAAGCAGCTTAGCTTCCTAGATATAAAATAGCAATCTCTAGTAAAAATTAATGAATTTTGAAGAGCTTTTTAACATTAAGATTGTTACCATGCAATCTTTGTGGCTCGTTTTTTTCTAAATATATTATAGTAACGATTTGAATTTGGATCAATTCATACAAAATTTGTTTAGCACGTACCTACTGCCGCTAGACAACTATACCTTAAGATCCGAACTTACAGTAAAATAATCGTCTATCGTGCCCACTTCTTGAATGAACTGATCCATAACTACTTCGTATTTGGACGATAATTGTTTTTGAATTACTGCCCTCGTCTCCATGTGCTTAAATTTAAGGAGCACATCTAAAGCTTTTTCTGCTTGCCTGAAAGAAGTTTTTTTCCTCTTAAACCATCTTAAAAATTATCACTTATTACCTCAATTGTTTGAAACTCGAATCTATAAACGAAACTCCTTCCTTTTCTAAAAAGTGAACTTCTTTGTAAAATCCACCCATCACGGCTTCCCAATTTTCGCTAACTTCTTTACTAAATATATCGAATTCGACATTTTCAATAGGAACAACTAAGAAGTCGACTCTTCTTGTAACGAAATCTACTTTTTGAGGATCGTTAACGATGGCCTTTAATTGAGGACCAAATATATTGTTGAAGTGATAAATAACCTAGTAAAAGCAAATACGATCACCTACTGGCTCAATAGGCAATTTATGGCTTAACTTACAGTGGCCACAGTATTCAAATCCTGACAAACCGACGAAATGTAATCTGTGTCTGCAAACAATCTCTTTTTATTGAATTCCCAACGTATGCCCTTTCCTGAAAATTCAATTTCTTGCCTCTTGGCTAAGTAAGACGCTTTCCAATTATCTAACATCTCTTTAGCTTCTTCCGTTTGCTTCCGTACCTCAGTAATTGGTTTTCTAACGGAAACAAAAATTGCAGTTGTTAACGGACACATAATTTTCGCGATTACCTAAACAGTGTCTGGCAATCTAGCGCAACTTTTGTTTTATTACTTAAACACCAAGCAACTCTCTCTAGTAACGGAACCATTCGTTCGTCTGTACAATAATATCTCGATAGCACCCAAATCATATGAAATCCATCCATTAAACTTGGTAAGCATTCTTTAATTTCTTTAAAATCGTTTGATTCGGTGACTGTCTACAATCATTGAATGGGTACTTTAGTTCAGTTTTATTATTTTGTAAAGACCACTCATGCAGCCATTTTAGTGTTTAATCTTGAAATAATTATTGCAAATCTGTATGTGGTGTAGAGAACAATCATCAACGCGTCATAAGGTCATACGGTGTATTATGCCTGCTTCGCGTTCTTGCATGCAAGAAGAGGCTATGGAATCTTCTCACAGGATAACAGGAGGCGTTTTGCACCAAACTATTTTATCCGTAATTCGACTTGTTTGGAAGTGTTCGGGAGTTCATCAAAGTAATGATACAGACAACATACACAAAAAATATGGCAAAACCTCTCAAAACCATTATGAAGCCGGCACGTCCTGTATGACTTTTTGCATTTTGTTCACGCACCGCATAGAACATTTCCACCAATTTGTAGATGTTAAAATTTTGTCTAAAATGGCCGAGTCGTGTCTTAAGTAACATACCTTGAAATGTCTTAAAATAGTAAACAAGAATTTGACGTTATCTCTGGCATTATTGTAATATTTCATCAATTCTTCTTTATAGCGTTCGAATCCGACAAGAACTTCAGACTTTGCAATTTCTAACAAGTGCATTATCCTCACAAGCATTGGCTTCTTTAACTGTTCAACTACGGCACTTAATCCGATTTCTCGATCGTGCCAATATTCGAATTCTGCAATGGGCTCATTGCCAACTGGAGTCTAAAAGAAGCACCAATATTTCCATAAAGATTTACGAAAACTCGTTGGGTTCGGTTGGGTTAGGTTAGGTTAGGTTAAAAAATATTCAGGGAAGAAAGTTAAATGCAACATAATAAATTACATAATGGATTTCGGCCCCAGTATTAAACAAAAGATCAGGACGCTAGATTTCACGAAAAACTTAAATGGGACTATTATAGTCCAGTCAATGGGGGGTTTTGCCCTACAAAAGGTGGTGTAATTCTGATTTTTGAATGTTATTGATTTAGGGGCCCTGATAAAAAATCCAAGTTTTCGACCTTGAGGAGGATCCGCGCGATCCGCCATCTTGGATTAAAGGTACGAAGAATTGGTTTTTCCGATTTAACTTCTTAAGGGTTGATCCCACGACAAAACTGTCCAATCCAACTTTGGAGAGGACAAAATGCCCTACAATACTTGTTCCATTCATTTTCTTCCTATCTGTTACGGTTTCTGAGATATAAACCAGAGAAAATCGCTATTTTTAGAAAAAATTAATTTTTGTGGCAAACTTCGCTTGGAGACTTTATTACCGTTTATTTGAGAGAAAATTCTTTGGAACAAAAATTGTAGGATTTTAAATTGCCTTCAAACTGAGTGTATCACTGATATTTTAGCTCATCTAAATCCAAAGTTAGAGTAGTTTTAGGATAACCTATAAATGTCGAAAAATGAGTCATGAGTGTTCGCAGCTCGAAGTTTTTGTTACAGCCCCCCCCCCTTTCCCCATATCAACCCATAACAATTTCTCTCACATTTCAACATTTATTCAATTTAAAATGGTTATGGGGGGGTAGAGATGTTGAGCAAATTTTCTCGTTTATATTGCCAACAACCTGTCTTATATGTCGACAATTCTAACGTTTTGGAGGGTAGTAGTTGAGGAGTGGGGGGTCAACCTTATAATACATTAAAATCGGTTCAGGGGTTTGGCAACCCACACGCATTCAAAGATTGGCTAACTTTTGGTAAGTCGCACTTTTCCATAAAACTTGGTTTGTCGGTACTCTTTTGGCTATAACTCCAAAAATATTTGTCCGATCTGTAGTTTCTTTTTTCATCTGAAAGCAGGTTAAATTTCCTCATACCTCAGACCTCATATATGAAATTTTAATCAAGCCCTATAAAATAAAAATCCTAGCACGTTAAAACCGTGTACTGCTGTGGGATCCAAGTTTTCTTGGTACATTTCTTCCAATTACTCTGAAACTATTTGTCCGATCTAAAATAATTTTTTTCATCTAAAAGCTGGTTAAATTTACTATCAGCCATGTATATGAAATTTTGATTAAATACCGTGAAATACTCACACCAGCACGCTAAATGTGTACGTTTTTGCAAAATATGACTATTTCCACATGTTTAGTGGGCTAGTGTGGGTATTTTATAGGGGCTAATCAAAATTTCATATAAAGGATCTCATAGTAAATTTAATCAGCTTTTAGATAAAAAAAAGAAATTGCTGATCGGACAAAAAGTTTTGGAGTTATGGCCAAAAGAGTACCGACAAACCTGGTTTCATGGAGAAGTGCGACTTACCGCAATCTTTGAACTCGTGTGGTTGCCAAACCCCTGGACCGATTTTAATGTTATATGAGGTCGACCTTCTCCCCCTAATCCCCTCTTCTCAAACACTACCCTCACATAATAATTGTCGACATATGAGACAGGTTGTTGGCAATATAAACGAGAAAATTTGCTCAACATCTCTACCCCCTCCCCCATAACCATTTTAAATTGAATAAATGTTAAAATGTCAGAGAAATTGTTATGGGTTAATATGGGGGGGGGGGGGGCTGTAACAAAAACTTCGAGCTGCAAACACTCATGACTCATTTTTCGACATTTATAGGTTATCTTAAAACTGTTCTAACTTTGGATTTAGTTCAGCTAAAATATCAATTTAAAATCATACAACTTTTGTTCCAAAGAATTTTCTCTCAAATGAACGGTAAAACAGTCTCCAAGCGAAGTTTACCAAAATAATTCATTTTTTTTTAAATAGCAATTTTCTCCGGCTTATATCTCAGAAACCGTAACAGATAGGAAGAAAATGAATGGAACAAATATTGTTGGACATTTTGTTCTCTACAAAGTTGCATTTGACAATTTTGTCGTGGAATCTACCCTTAAGAAGTTAAATCTGAAAAACCAATTTTTCGTACTTTTAATACAAGATGGCGGATCGCGCGGACCCCCTCAAGGTCGAAAACTTGGATTTTTTATTAGGGCCCCTAACTCAATAACATATTCAAAAATCAGAACTACACCACTTTTTGTAGGGCAATGGCCTGTTATTCTCCCCATTGACTGGACTATCATATAAATATAGAGAAAAGAATCCAAGAGTTTTGAAAATTGGTATGGTGTATTATGGTGGTTCTTTAGAACCTGCAGAACAGGCACTAAAAGTCCCAGATAGTGGGAGTGAATTAGGGGAGGGAGAGCTAAAAGGTGAATTTTTCTAGTTTTTTGCAAATAACTCGTCTCCTCGAGATCGTACGTCGATGAAGGTTATTATGAAAGTTTTAGAAAGCACGTGAAGTGACGACGAAACCCAACACGCCTTTTGTTTCACAATTCTTTAATTGCATCTTTATTCTACTTCCTCCAGTGCGGGGTTAGCCATGAATGAAATGGATAACTTTGGTGGCTGATTTCTCACTCCTTTCATGAAACTTACGCGTCTTATTCCGCAGTTTATACAGAATCATCCGTTAGCGAAGTTATTGTCACCCCTTCTCGGCGCTATATCTCAAAAAGGGTTAAACTTATGAGGAAAATGCATATAACCAATCTTGTAGCTAATAGTGTTTTCTATAACTTTTATAACAATCTTCATCAACGTACGATCTCGAGGAGGCAAGTTATTTGCAAAAAACTAGAGAAACTTATCTTTAAACAGCTCTCCCTCTCCCCACTCGCTCCCCACTCTCAGGGACTTTTAGTATGTTGTTCTGCAGGTTTTAATGAACAACTCAAAACTTCTGGATTTTTTCCTGAAATTTCACCTATTTGTCTAATTTGACTGGGAGATATTTGCGAAAAAACGATTTTTCGACCTTTGACTTTGAATAAAATTTTTAGCAGAAGTGGGATCGATAGGGACTTTTGGCATTACATTTATAATGTATTTAACGTTTGTAGCAATTTTCAGTTATATGCGATTTTTGCCGAAGTTGAGTCTATTTTGACTGGACTATAAATAGTTAGACCAAAAGTGCCATTTACATAGACAGTAGTGTAATCGTTCTAGTAAGGGCAAGAATCGTCTAGAAGCTTGAATAGGGTTTTTTCAATGTACCCGTTTACAATGAAGTACAGTTGGCAAGGTCGTTGCTAACAATGGTCAGAAAGTTTGTAATGTTTAAACTTCTAGACCACTTTTCTTAGTAAATCGGCACCAGCCAATCATAGAAGTGCATCTCTCCCCCGCGGCCCAGCTATTTGAAATTTAAACAAAGATTTGACAAAATAGTTGCTTTGATTTTATTTCTTCATTTTGGTTTTCGGTAGTACTATTTTAATCTCATCGTTCAAGTATAAGAAAAAAAAAATAGGAAAAAAAATAAGGAAAAAAAATGATTACCACTAAAGTCTATGTAAATGGTTTTACGCCACGTTGCCCACTTGGCGAGTTCTAGACCAGCAAACTACACCATCAATCTGCACTAAGTTCTATGTAAATGGGGCTAAACTGTAATTTACACATGAAATATGAGTGGCAAAGTGAGAGGTGAGATATATAAAAGAATGAACGGTTACAGAAATATTCATTTTCATTCTTCATTTTGAAAATGATAAACAAATCTCACATCTCACATGTATTTGAAAAAATTCTTACCTTAGATAAATACATTTCAATTAGCTTCGTAATATGTTTTTGCCAAGAAATTATAATTTCTCCCAAAGCCACGATTATTGATTTATCACGGATGATTGTCTCATCGTCTGTATCAAATATATCTGGAATGTCAGTTAAAGGTAACTGAAAATCATCTTCAACGTGATCTTTAGTCCTTAAAAAATTAAAAGTCGATTAGTTCAAGTTTATTCGTCCAATTTTTTTTACCATTCCAAACATTCCATAAGTCGGTGTATATCCGATATAAGATCGTTTTTAGTAGGCATCGAAGCTCCTTTGTGGGATTCTTGATGCTTAGCTTCTACTACTACTGAAATTTTTTTATTTAAACTGCTACCACGCATTTGAAAAGTCTTTTTAATCGACATCGACGCTCTTCGAAAATCTGAAGGTTTTTTTAAATCCGGCTTCAGAGAATTTATAGACATGATTTCTATATCATCGTCAGATTCTACTTTCTTTTTTTCTTTTCGAAATCTAGACGAAGATGGTTCTTGAAATTGATTTTCAACCAACGTTAAGTAAGACTAAAAATATAAACGCTTTCTAAGGAAATGTTAATTAAAAAAGTGAGTAACTCTTTTACCTTTTTCGTGAGTGTACTCAAAGAAAGTAAAAATTTTGCCGAACACGAACCGATTGCAAAATTACTGCTCATGTAAGCGAACGTTTCTTCTGGAGAATCATAATATGGTATGCCTTCGTCGGACATTCTTATCATATAAAAAACTCGAATACCTTTGGCCATATCATAAGGTAATGCTGCAAATACGCCATGAATTAAATAATCCTTTTCCAACCTTTGAATGATTTTCTGAAATTTTCAATTTTACGTTTTGTACTTAAAAACGTTATCTAAATAGATTTTCTTACCGGCACAAAAATAATTTCCGGCTCTTCTTCTGGTTCTGGTATGACTTCCACAACTGGAAATTTTAAAAGTCCACTCAATATAAAATTCTAAAGAGTATAATTAGTACACGGCCTTTGAGAATGAGAGTATAATAACGACAAACAAAATAGCAAAATATGCAATTTTTTTTAATTCCGGAAATGTACCTTGTGATGTTGCTGATGTATCTCAATATACGATATACTGCATACTATATTACAGTAGAAAATTTTGTGTATTTTTTTACGACCCGAAATACGAAAGGCGACGAATATGAGTGCGCGGTAGTTGGGTGGAAGTGGAAACACTGCTGACTGATCACGTCGGGGTCATCACTTTGGCACGCGTTAGGTGTTCGTAAACGGTTTACAAGGCCGTTTCTACCATAAGGACAGTGCGTGCGGTTGAAGTAGGTACAGTCAATAACGTTTAGGGCTTTTAAATGAATAAAGAACTACTTTTTAAGTTAGGAGGGGGGTGATTTTTTTAAATCGTGACGCCATCTAGAAACGACCCTTAGACGGTAAACGTCCGTGCTGCGACGATCATCCAAGGGAAAACTTGGACAACGATCGAGGATCGAACCCGGTGTCGCGCCAGGTGCTTTATCACTAAGCTAACAACTAACAAATAATTAAATTTACCTTCTACTACTTTCTCCTTTTTTCCTTTCTTCCCTTTATCTTTTTTCCCCTTCGCTTCTTTTGCAGGAGGAATTGTACCGCCTAAAATTTAACAGACAATGTTAATGAATTTCAAAAATAAGCTGCCGACCTTCGTCTGTAGCAGGTGCATCTTCCGTATTAGCAATAGAATCGTCTACTTCAGTTTTTGGTGTATCAACATTTTCGTTTAATCCTTCAGCTTCACCTTCACTTTCTGTCGGAATTGGCGATACGTCGTCCTCTAATATTAATTAAAACTTTTATTGCGAAAGATTTTAACTTAGGTAACTATTTACCCGTTCTCGCTCCATCCGAACTTGCAGCAGATATCGCTTTTTTGCCTTTCTTATCCTTGCCTTTCCCTTTCTTCTTTTGGGGAACTTCTACTATTGGTTCTTCCTCAGGCTCTGGCTTTGGAACTGAAGTGTAAATTTATAAACGTTTAAAAAATGAAGTGGGTATTGAGTAGATATTAAGTACCAATTTCGGCAACCATAATTTCTTCTTCAACCAATCTCTCAAACGCAACTCGATAAAAATAAAATATTTTTTTATCAACTCCGTCGGTTTTATACGATACATCGTCGTCTATAAAAGATTGTAGCTTTTCTTCCAATTCGCCGTCATTAGCGAACATAAGGTTATCAAAATATTGCCCAGAAGGGAGCCCGAGGTAAGAAATAACGCGATCTTTGATCCATTCTCGACGAGTATCGGCCATTTTAAGCGATCTAAAAATTTATATTAAATCTGCTAGTACCGGGCAAGATTGATAATTTGTACAATACTTACATAATATATAAAATACGAAGATAAAATTAAATTGAAAATCATAATCGTTTCTTTATGAAAATTAGACTTTGACAGTGCGTGTGTATATTATTGTTTGGAATTAGTATCCATGGAGCGTCAACAAGATGAGGATTCGCCTAGTTACTAGTCTCTACGATAAGAAGAAGAATTTCTAGTACGTAAAATGTAAAATGTAGGTTGTCCAGGTCCAGCGTACCACGAATAAAATTTTTGGTTTAAAGTTTGTCATAAAAATGTGGCAAACTATCTACTACAAATAAAACAGATTCTAAACTGTCTATGTGGGTGTTTTTCTATAGTTGAAACACAAGAATGTACGATAAAAATGGTTTACTAGAGCTTGTACAATTTAGAAATGGAATTGTGACGTATTTTAGTTCGAATGGTTATCGATGCAAGCCGCATTCTATTTTACGACCTGCTCGACTATGAAAGTACAGAATAATTTCGTGCCGCTCCGATTTTGAGTGGTTTGTAATTTCTAGAGGTAGGCCTGCCGCTAGACCAGTTGAGTAATGTTTATAAAAATGCTACAAATCTTTGACAAAAATTGCTTGGTCCACTATTATTGCGACAGCTATTAACCATAAAGTTGCTTTTGTGAACTGCCAATCAGTGGCGAGCAGGTACTTTTTGCCAATAACTTAAGGTAAAACTTCTATTAGTGCGCACCTCAACTTGACTCTCTGTACTGATTGGACGCTTGCAAAGTAAGTAGTTGGCGGTAGCATTTGTCTCAATCCCATTTCTAAATTGTACAAGCTCTAATACAGAGTGTTAAAAAACACGTGTCACAAACCTGAATCTCCCAGATGTTGTCTTTTCAAATACAACCATATTTTATATTTAAATACAAGTTTTGTTGAAAAAAATTAAATTTGGTTAAGACCCGAGCTTTCAATGCAGGTCTACGCAGATTTCAACAATTACCTACCTACTTGACTTCTCTAAGGGAGGCCCCTATTCACTATTGTAACCTCTCTGCTGGTGGCGTAAGTTAAAAAGAACTTTACAAAATGGTCTAACTATACAATCAGGGCGATTCTGATCGCTGTAGCAACATTGCTATGCGTATTTTTAAAGAGATCTTGTTAAGTTATAACCATATCTTTAAAAATGGTATTCAGGTTGTCAAAAGTTAGCAAGATGGTGTGTCAGATTTAGCCAGATCTGGTTATAACATAGCAATCGCATTTTAGTACTTGCTGTGAAGTGAACAAGGTTGCTAACTTGTACAAAATTGCCAATAATCCGCTATTTATTGATTTTAATTTTAATTTTTTTGAAGAAATTTATTATGTTTAGGAGCGAGAAGTTGATTATTATTAGAAACTTAATTTTAATACTATCTACCTAACTCTGCAGAGTGAATATTCGCGTAAAACTCGGAAGACACAATTATCAGATATCAATTTGGGTCGAATAATAAATAAAATTAGCGATATAGGGCCAGTGTTTCAATGATGGTTTAAATTAAATTTGGAAAAAATTATTGTTTTTCAAACATCCTTTAACTCGTAAACTAAGATCATAACAAAGTTTACGTTAAATTTCCATGTACAGATAATTCTTTTAGGCTCTTTTTTATACGAAAAAAATTTATTTCCAATAAATTGAATCATTGATCAAATCGATTCAAATAATTAAAAGTAAAAAAAATGCATGGTATTTGTTTTTTATACGGTAATAATAAATTATTTTTATACATATCGTAATACAGTGTAGCAAAAAAATGTAGCAACAAATAGGCCGAGGGAGCGAATTTATAAAGTTCAAGACGGCTTTGCGCAAACTCGATAGTCCTTTAAATGCGTTTTTTACAGCAATATTGTTAAAGCTAAATTCATAGCAATCATTGCTAAGATGCTGTAAACAGAATTCGAAAGATTCTAAAGTTTTAAGAGTTCAGCAATATTGTTATCATAGCAAGATTCATAACCATATCGAACAGAATCGCCCTGAATATGACCATGATGGGCTTGCAGTTGGCTGGTTTCGGAGTTAAGAATCATTTTTACTTTTTCGTTGACTTCGTCTACTTTGAAAAAGTAATACGATCGAAAAAAAATTATTTTTTTAAATTTAATTTTTCGGTTGTCCTGAATCCAAAACGCAAATAAAATAAAACTCTGAGAAAATGTCTGTCTGTATGTGTATGTAACACCGCCAAACAAGAGCTACTAAAGCGATTTTGTTGAAATTTGGTATCAGCCTTTTTAACAGAATTTCATCGACAAAATAAGCTTTTAAAAGAAATCGATACAGGGTGGCTCAAAATAAGGGGGTTATTTTGGTTGCATTTAGGCCTGTTATGGCCACATCAGTCGTTTTTAAATTGATTTTGTTTATTTCATTTCAAAATTATGTATCGTTTTTATTGAGAAACCCTATATATCTTGTTTTGGGACTGGAAATTACCAATATTTAAATATTTGGGGCGAAGATGTGTTAAAAAATAGAATACCTATTATTAATTATTTGATTTTAAATTCATTGTGTTCGTCAATTCGAATTTCAAATTAATATTTTACGCTAAAGCCACACAATTTCTAATCACGTGTTGATAACACTTGCACACCTGCACATTTTCACTTGCGAGACGATACAATTTATAAATGTATACGTTCTATGCATTTAGTAGTTGGTAGGTAGTAGTTTGTTTGGTAAGTTGTCCGTGGTTTTTACATGTTCAAATATAGTTTTTCAAATCCACTCTCCACCCTCGTTTAAGGGCGTCAAGAGTTTGAATAGTGAAAGATTAATCAGTAGGTAGGTAGGTAGTAGGTACTACGTATTTGTTATAAAATATTTTTCTACATTTCTGATTATAAAATTCAATTTTACTTTGCAATTTTCAATTTTAATTGCAGATCAATACATATGCCCTATTGACAAAGCAACATTTAAGCGCACGTATAGTTAATCATCACGATTATAGTTAATATGTTAATAATAATAAATACATATATCAAGGCTAAATCTCTAATAATAGGTATAGTAGGTATTCGTTATTGCAATATTCGGTGGATACTTCATGCCTTTTCATTAAATTATTGCAGATTGTGAGAGCCAAATTCAAGAAAGCCTACCAGATACCAGATTGCTATCAATTGCAAGCATATTCCTGTATAGAAGTTCTACCTTACAAGAAAAACGCAATTTTGAATGCCAACTACAAACGAAAAAAGTAAGTCCTCAAAATTGGGGCTAAATATTTGTTTTCTTTGCGTTTATACACATTCGGTAATTGGACAATCGTAAATTTTCTTGCCCTCGAGTAATCGAGCAGTTTTGTATCTTTCTCAAATTTTCAAAGTTTTTGGGGTCTTAAGTAATTAGTAGGAACCGGTAATTGTGGACAACTTCTATACATCTTTTTTGTTATTGAACTTTTGCTTATTTTTAAATGAATATAACAGGTGTTCTCTTTAGGGAATTGTTATTGAAAGGCAGTCGCAATCATCCTACTTACAATTTCTTACAGCCCGTCGGTATTTAAATTCTTTAATTACGGGTGTTTCTGATTTTTTAACTTTTTGGTTATTTTTCAATTAAAGTAGCAATTGGGGTGATTTATTTAGGGGATTGATTGTAGTAGAGTGACCACACATGCCTTGTCAACAGTTCTCAGGTTTTCAGATTTTAAGACCTCGTGTCTTACAGTCTTACAGATAATTTTTTATTTATTTTCATACAGCTGATCTATTTTATAAGAGTCAAAAGTGTGATCGAAATTTCAAGAAAAACGTACCACTTGAACTACTCGTTTCCTTATTGATATTTGACAAAGATCCTGAGGTCAGCCGAGATCGAAAACTTCAATTTATCTTTAGGCTTTTCTGCTTCAATAATATACAACGTAGCAAAAAATCATAACTACCCAATTTGATGCAAGGTAAAATGTTAAAATTCCTGGAGTAACTTCTATAAGTATGTTTTTGTAATTAAATATTTGACGCACCCTATGTACTAAGTATGAGTTCAATGTAAATAAAGTTGCCTAACCTGCCAATTAATTTAGCGTCATAAAATGACTTGACGTCTGTTTTGTTTGACATTTTTTTTATTAAGAGTTAAATAGTGTTAATAAGTAAATTGGGTTCATGTACCCACATAAACGATGGAATCTTGTAATAATTTAACAATGAACGAAACGGACGCATTAAAAGCCGAGGTCGAAAGGTTAACAAGGGAGCTGGATCAAGCAAGTAGCGAAAAAATACAATCTGCCCAATATGGTCTTGTGTTATTAGACGAAAAAGAAAATTTACAACAAAGATGCGACGACTTAGAAACACTATACGAAAATACAAAACATGAATTATTTATTACACAAGAGGTACAAATTTAAAAATCGACAAAACTTTGTTATAAATTGTAATTTTTAGGCACTTACAAAATTTCAGTCTAGTCACAGGGTAACTACAAAATCGGGTATAGAATCCGAAGAATCTTTATTATCAGAATCGGCAGCTAGAGAAACATCTCTAAATTCACAAATTATCGACTTAGAAAATGAAGTAAAACAATTAAGACACGAGTTGGAGCGTGTGACGATGGAACGAGATCGTATGTTACAAGAAAATTCGGATATGGGTAAAGACAAGGAAGATAGAAATATGGAATGTAAAAAACTAAGAGCCGAATTACGAGAAATTAAATTTAGAGAAACGCGTTTAATTGCCGATTATTCAGAATTAGAAGAAGAAAATATAGCTTTACAAAAGCAAATTTCTGTGTTACGGTGTTCCCAAGTAGACTTCGAAAGCCTCAAACACGAGGCACGAAGATTACAAGAAGAAGTCGAGTTACTTAATTCGCAAGTAGAAGAATTTTCGAATTTGAAAAAAATTGCCGAAAAACACATGGAAGAAGCTTTAGAATCGTTACAATCTGAACGTGAAGCAAAATATGCTTTAAAAAAGGAACTAGATCAGCATATTAATCGTGAATCTTTATATAACATTAGTAACTTGGCTTACAGTATACGAGGTATGGCGAACGAACAAGGAAGCGACGGGGAAGATGACATTTCGGGCTTAAAACGAATCGAAGCAAGCTTATCGGACTGTTCCGTATCAGAATTAGCTTCTCCGGACGATAAACAAGTAGACCTCTTCTCCGAAGTTCATTTGAACGAGTTGAGGAAGTTAGAAAAGCAATTGGAACTGTTGGAAAAAGAAAAGTCGTCTCTTACTCAAAATTTACGGGATTCACAATTAATTGTCGAGCGCAGCCAAAGCGAATTGCAGGTTTTCTTGTCACGTCTTTCTCTTTTGGCGTCTCACGTGGATTCGCTCCAACATTTGTCACAAAATGCCGATAAAAGACTAGCCATTCCGGCGGAACAAAGTAAAATATTGATATCTCAATATCAACAGTGGTTTAAAATGTCTTGCAAGGAAATTGATCAATTGAAGAATGACCTAAAAGATTTAGAGAAGCTCAGTGCTTGTTCAGATGCAACGTTACAGTTGAGAACCGAAATTACTAATATAAAAAATAAATTATTAGATTCGGAACAAAAATGTATGGATTTAGAAAATGACGTTCAGTTGTTGAAAGAATATGCGAGCGAATCGGGTACGGCTTTAGAAGATGCTTTTAATAATTTGCAAGCCGTAACCGAAGATATGGCCCAATTGTATCATCACGTATGTACCGTGAATGGACAAACGCCCGATAGAATAATTTTAGAACACGAAAAGCAAGGAGGTGTTACACCTAGTATGTACTTGTAGTTTTAAAAAAGAAATTATTGATTGATTTTGATTGCAGGTTCCGAAACGGTACAAGCAGTAGGTCAAATGTCCAAATTGGACTTGTTACGCAGTCGTTTGAGAAGTGATATTCCCATACACGACTTAGAAAGTTTGAACGATGCTACTTTAATCGCCAAACATGTTGGTACCATAATCGATCAAGTTAAACATTTACGTTCTGCAATCGAGAATACGATCGAATTGTCTAAAATTAAGGGTCACAAAGCCGAAACTGCATATGATTGTAAGTTACTTACGATTTTTTAAAGAATTGTTTGATTCGTATCGATTTGTTGTTGAGATTGTTTAATTTTTTTTACTATTTCCAGCAAATAAAGATGACAATAATGAAATTGAAATAGCAGAATTACAAGAACAAGTTATTCGTTTAAAGAGTTTATTGTCTACAAAGAGAGAACAAATAGCCACATTACGTACCGTCCTTAAATCAAATAAAAATACTGCCGAAGTGGCTCTTAATAATTTAAAAGCAAAATACGAAAATGAAAAAACTATAGTTTCAGAAACAATGATGAAACTACGCAATGAATTACGTTTATTAAAGGAAGATGCCGCTACATTCTCCAGTAAGTTATTTATGTTTAGGCTTTTAAACGAAATCTATACAGGGTGGCCCAAAATAAGGGGGTTGTTTTGTTACATGAAACTAGAAAATAAGTGAAATGGCTATAAGCTAGTTTGAGCGTATCTAAAAGTGAAGCGTCAGTAACAGAAGGGGGGTGTTACTCAGTAACTGTGCACAGCCAAGTATGCCAGGGTACTCTCACTCTTCCCTACTACGAAATTCTTGGAACTTCTTTATTCAACTGATGGCCTATTCTTCGCCAGGCGCTTCATGATCTTCGCACGTTCAACTCTTCCACTTATTTTCTAGTTCCATGTTTTGTTAGCACTTAGGAAAATCTTGACCCACAGTATTTATACTTGGCTATAAGATAGTACACATTGGCCCTAATTAAAAAATTTTCTAGTTTTTTAATAATTATAACTGGAAATAATTATTACAGTGTAGTTTCGTTAATCCGAACTAATAGAAACCTGGCCTCATTCGGATTACTGGAAACCTTTAAAAAACAAAATTTTGCATATAATTTCACCAGATAGGCACCCCTTTGGCACGTTCCTGATGGAACCAAGTAAACACGGCTTTTTCCATAGAAGGATTTTCAATAGGTTTAAATGTTTTTCGTTTACCTGGACCTTTATCGGTGGTAGAGACTAATAATACAATCCATTTTTTTTTTTAAAACACTTGTTTGGTTCTCATTAAGTTAATAATAATTTCCATTTTTTGATTTATAGTTAGCGGTGTGTGCTTTTGTTTTTCCATTTAAAATTTATAACAAGAATACTCATGTTCTATAGATACTAACTACCAACTCACAAAACTGACTGGTAGACCAACAAAACATGTAGATACGTGCTTGATTCATAGAAAATTAAAAGTGCGAATTAGCAAAAATAAGTTATGCATTTATAAATAATGAATGTTTGTATTAAATATTTTTTGCCGTACCATTTCTGTAATCCGAACACTATTCTGTAATTCGAACATTTTATTAGTTATGTTCGAATTATAACTAATTGTGGCGACTACTGAGTTTTCTGTCTTTTGTTCGGATTCGAGTGTGTTCGGATTATGGAGACTACACTGTATTATTAAAATCTAAAAACAAGAATATATGTATAGGCAAAATATAGGGCTTTAGTCGTGATACAGTCGGATTTAAAAATAATTTCAAAATTGACTGCTTTTAAAGTACCAAAGTTGACTAAACTATTAACGGATTTTCTCAAAATCGGCTTTGGTGGTTTTGTCTATGGTTAGATAGCGGGTGTTAAATGGCTTACCCGTACTTACATAGCACTAAAATCACATTTTTATAATTTCTGCTTTTCTAATTGTTTTAGAGCAAAACTAAGAGACATTGGTAGCATTGATAGCATTACATTGATATCCTGATTAATAAAAATTTCAACAACTTTTTAACAGTTTTATACTCTTTTAGTAAAAATTTTTGCTCTTTCACTTTTGCTCTAAAACCATTAGGAAAGCAGGAAATAGGAAAAACGTGATTCTACGGGTTATTTCCCTATGTACGATTAAACGATTCAATGGGGGGTTTATTGAAGTTGCGACTGGCCTTTAGTATACTATTGTTATTTACAATTTCTAATATCTTTTGAAATATTGCATTATGCATTGAAGTTTAGGATATATCGGACATAACGTGTCCGGGAGGCAAAATGCCAAAATACATAAATACAAAATTTTTGATGTTGACCGATGCAGACTGAACATATACCAATATATACCCTAAACTTCAAGGCGCTCTGCCACCTCAACTGTTTGTTTGTTGACAAAAATTTAAAGCCATAATTTATAGGAAATTGAATGTACCTTATTTTTGTATAAGAACACTTTTCTCTAAAAGTGCGTAGCTTTCAGATTATGAGCGATGAAATCATTTATTAGCGATTTTGAAAGTTTTTTTAACTCTAACGCGCGCTAGCGCCTAAGTCGTTCACCCGAGGAACAAAATTTGTTAGGTATAATTTGCAGGAAATTTAATTTAATTTCTTTTTGTATAGACGAATTTTGCTCATAAAGTGGGCAGTTTTCGAATTATAAGCGAAAAACCAAAAAAGGAGCCAAAATCCACCATTCTCGAGCCACTCATAAGTTCATGCTGTCACTTTTAAAAGGCAGACTGTCGGTTTTATTGCTCATTTGTAAGGTTCTTTCATCCTACATAGTCAAAGATTTTGTAATTTATGGTTTACCAAAAGCGTTCACTGCCTCCCAGACTATTATGGCCACATCAGCCGTTTTTGTACTTTATGTTCTATGAAACCATTTTAACCATGAGGATCTGGGGAACTGTTTATAAGTGATACGAAGTCTGTTAAATTAGACAAAAATTGCCTCGTTAGTAAAGTAACGAGTGTTAATAGGTGAGCACGCACCATGATATATATCTGCAATCTCTAACTCTTCTTCCACACTTCAATTTACAGTTTATAATATACACTTCAATCAACGTCCCCAAACCAGTAACAATAAAATACATATATAACAGTTATGAGATATCTCCAGTACATATTGTATATTTATAGATGTAACGAATAATTCTTTACAGGTTTGAGAGCAATGTTTGCTGCAAGATGCGAAGAGTACGTAACCCAAGTAGATGAGTTACAACAGCAATTAACGGCAGCTGAAGAAGAAAAAAAGACGTTGAATCAGCTTTTAAGGCTTGCGGTCCAACAGAAGCTCAGTTTAACTCAAAGATTAGAAGAATTAGAAGTTGATCGTGAAATTCGTAATGCCAGAAGACCAGGTGTGCGTGCGTATCAAAGACCTGGTCGTTCAAATCGTGATATGTTTTAGCCAAGATCTAGGGCTGCAGTGTATATCGTAGCGTTTGTTACGACATTCTTCAAACTGTAACCAATCTAGAAAATAGTTTAATACATTGCAGTTAATTAGAAGAATATTTATTATGTAAGTATTAATTGTGTGCAATATAGAGTTGGCAGTGCACAGTAAGTTTTTAACTTTTTAAAATTATTTATTTATTAGTTGGTGTCAGTTTATTGTTTAGGAAAGAGAGCGAAATTGTATGTTTTTATTCTTGACTATTCCCCAAATTAATGTACTTTTATAAGCATTAAGTTTGGTAGATTTTTCTACTTGAACAACTTCTATTTAGTAGAAAGTATTAAACTTGTAGAAAAAGTACGTATTATATAAATATAATTAACGGAAAATTGTTGAAATAATGTTTTACCCGAAAATATGAGGGTAAATGTGATGATTAGATGTAGACTACGTTTTAAACTGCTCGACTTATTTATTTGTACTATTAATTTTACTAATTAACACTCAATTATACCACACATTAAAATTTGGAAGCCATTGAAGGTCAAATTTACGTGTGTATTTTCGAAGAGATTATGTAACGCAATTATTGTGGTATTGCAAAGCCGGAAGTTTTACTTAAACTTCACTGTGTAATACATTACTTTTGCATTTACTAAAAACAGAAAAATATTCTAATCGAGATAAGAAATGTATAGACTAGATTTGTATCTGCATGTATCGGTACAGATTGTGCTGAGTCGTTGGTAATGCACCAGAGTACTGAGCCAAGCTTGGTATGGAATTTGCATGTTTCATTAAAATTACACATTCCTGATACTAACAAGCTTCTACACAATCTTAAAGGTCTATTTTGTTGTTATTACACAGAATGTTTTAAAAATTAAATCAACAAACTCCTACATCACTTAAAAAATATCCAAATAAGCAACACATCCGCAAGCGAGTTATTTTGACACTAGAGTAAATAAAATAATCCAGTATATTTAATTCAAGTGTAAAAAGTCTCATAAGCTGCGATCTTTTTGTTAGTTTGACAGCGATTGTTTGAAGTGTTACCAATTTATTTCAATACAGGGATTGAATTGGTGGTTTGTTAATTCTTGGGCTCTTGGAATTTTTTATTAATTAGGGAGACAGGGCACTTAGGTCACTTATTCCGGCCCATTGTTCCTGTTCCAAACAGAACGATTAGAGTTGATTCCCTCTAGTGGCAGAATGGCTCATTTGCCAACATGAGTTCATGGCCTTTATTCCCAATAGGTCTAGATTCTTGGCGTGTGCGTCATTATATATGTCATCATACTTTATTGGTAAAATACAGTGAAATAAAGGAACCTGACATACCTAAAATCAAAAACGTATGTTACTTATTAAATCAAACATCAACGTACTTCGCATGCTAAATAACGTTAGGATGAGAGTAAAAATAATAAATGAAGCTCATAAATTGATGCATTTACGTGCCAAGATCGCTGAATAATACTAGAATTAATACACAGCATAGCGTTTTTCATATAGCACTCGTTTACTCTTCATAACCATATCAATATACATATTCTTATTCATATAAATTTTCTTACCTAATCATCACATTATATGTGTATTTGTACATAGGAGTGTGTGAAATTAACAATTATTATACATAAAGAACATAGTTAAATTTTAAGAAAACTGTCCGGTAGCTTCCGAAATTGAAATGAAACAATTTTGATGTAGTTTCAATATTTGTCCACTTTTACAATAATTTAAAAAAATATAACAATAAATTGTTGGTTACGAAATTGTAAATTATAAATGTGCTGCCAAATTTTACATCTTAATCTGATGTATTAAGTTATAAAATTATATTTATAAATAATTTATTTTTATTTAAGATCGATATCGAATTTTAAGATTGAACACTTTTATCGATTAATGTTTGTAGATATAATCATTGACTGATTGTTTTAATAGGTTAATTCGACCTACACGAATAAAATTAATTCATTATGTAATGTACGTTTAAATAAACGTTTAATAACATTGTTATTGTAACTGCTTGCAGTATACATTAAAAGCATCAATACTTAATGTTTATTGTACGCAGTATAAATTAATTCCGTTGGTTCGAATGTCCAAAATGTTAAGTTGTCTTATTTCCGAGCCTCTCGACCACGGAATTGAGACCCGTCCCTTAAAAATTACTATCCTCATAACGTGTAATGGTAACTTATTATATTTCCATTATATTTTATCAATATTATTATATATTTAAAATGTCGATTATGTTTAATTAAGTTTTAACAGCTTTTGGTGACTAATAGTTGCTCTAACAAAAAATGTGTTAATAATTTTAATTATACGTACGTATTTATTGTAACTACGTTATTTTTAATAAAAATATAGAACTAATGTGTGATATATTACTGAGTTTTATTCAGTTTTATTTTATGCTCGATCAATGTGTGTAAAAGCTTGGATTTTACTAAAACAGATTGTTAAAAGGCCCTTTGCAAATCTCCGAATACGAGTAAACTCGTAGCAAATGCATGCAATTTTTTGGTGTATAGCGTACAGGAATAGACTAGGAAAGAGACCACTGGCATACTGAACTGGATTATTTATTTCTCACACAAATTTTTCTTCGCAAATAAAGATATTTTTAAGTAAGTAAGTGCGGCTGTGATGTATGGACGCACCATATTATACTCGGCAGCAAACGTGTTAATTTTCGTTACATTTGTATCAATAATTTTTGCTTTATCAAACGTCAGTTTGTTAGCCGTCGTACTGAATACTGTTTTTAATTGATGTCTGAAGAAATTAAATATGGTTTTGAATCCAACTGATACAGCCAAAGTCATTGCTTTAATTGAAAATGTAGAAAGGTTTTGAGAGTTGGATCAGGCAGAGAAAGGTGTACAACTGCTCAAGACGACCATTTTCTTTGTCTGAGAGTTTTACGAAACAGAGCCACTACTGCGGTTAGTGTCCGTAGCAGTTACTAGCAGTTAGTGAAAGAAAGTTTTTTAAAGCAACTAGGTATGTAATATTATAATTTACTATTCAACTACCCCTCTTCTGAACAAGTAAATTAGTATTTAGAAAAATCAATATTGTCAATTAGTACAATGGTAACAGTTTTGGTTTCAATGTTTCTTCTTTCTATTGGTGAAACATTTTGCTAATGAAGAAATGAATTTAAATTAGTAAATAATAATTTATCGATTTTATGCTTCTAAGCGCACCTAATCGAGTATTAATAAGTTCACAAATTTAATTAATTGCTTCTCATTAAAGTGCTTTTTATTGTTTTACTATTGTAAATCGGTAGTTGCACCATTGTTTATGTATTAAAATTTAGAATTATAACATTAGTTTATTAATTAGTTAAAAGTATTATGTATTTTTCCTTCTATATTGACCACTTTCTAAGTTGAAATAATGTGAAAGTCAAAATCGTAAAAACTCTAACTTTTTACGCCTACTAATACATAGGCAACACTTGTTACTCTCCCACTACATTATAAATTTTGAAATAAGATAAAAATTTACAGAGTGGAGTGGTCACATGACCACCAAAAGTGTATATAAGGCCGAGTTTCGGCAGTAGTTCAGATTGACTCAGATTCGACCACAGACTCGGAGTTCTGTGCGAACCACTGAGCTGACCAGACGTGCCGCTTGCGACTCTCTACATTATCCGACTTCGGTTGCTACTTCAACCTGCGAGGAATTATTAGTTGTTTTCACAGCTACACCACCGCTAACGGTTCTTCGAACCAGCATAGCAATAGTTGTTTTTACAACTACATTCGACGTTAGTTGTTTTCACAACTTAGAGTTTTTTCACGGTTTACCGTAAATTCTAGTTGTTTTTACAACTAAAAAGAGTTTTCGACGGTCCGTTGAACCGTATAATAAAGAGTTTTAGTTTTTTTTTTTTTTTTTTTTTTTTTTTTTAAATTAAAGTTACCTCACCATTCATCCCATTTCCTGTTGCTAACCTACGGAGGGCTCTGCCCTACCGTCTATTTTATTTTAGTTTCAGCCACCATGGACATCACCAACCTCGAAGACGCGAAAACCATGATCTTCCAGCTGCTTGCGCACCAGGAAGTCATGCAATCGCAGATCGAGAGCCTCCGCAGCCAACTCAACGCCGTCATACCACCGACCACCTCAAAGCCGAAGAAACCGACACCACCACCAGGACCGACCACACCCACCGCCAGCTCAACCGCCGCTCCCAAGAGGCCTGCTCCGCCATCCTCCGAAGAGTCCACCCCACCCGACAACCCCTCCCCAGACGACAGCTCGGACGCCCCGGACGCCGACTTCGAGATCGTCTCCAGGAGGAAGAAAAAGAAGCGAGCGAAGAAGGCCGCCAGCCAACCCTCCCCCTCCCCCTCCCACGACGACCGCATGGATGACGCTGAACCGACTCCATCCCTGCAGGACCGCGCAGCCGCTACACCAGCAGCCGCCAGCCCGACCGCAGCCGCTCCCACCCCCCAGGAAGACCGCCAGGAATCCGTTCCCCCCATTGTCCTGAGGACCAAGGAGCTGTACTGCAAGCTCGCCTCCGTCTTCTCGTCCAAGTCGCTCATCGTGACCAAGGCGAAGAACACGCAAGACGGTATCCACCTCCATCCAGCCACCGCCAAGGATCACCGCGGGATCACCAAAGTCCTCGACGAGTACAAGGCGGAATACCACACCTACAGGCTGGAAGCCGAGAAGACCCTCAAGGTCGTCGTCCGAGGACTGCCAGAATGCATCACCGACGAGGAGGTAAAAGACGCACTCTCTGTTCTAGGTCACCCGATCATCTCCGCTGCCCGGATGAAGACGAGGTACAAGCGCCCGCTCCCCCTGGTGCTTCTTCACCTGGACCGAACCGACGCCGCCAAGAAGATCTTCGAGACCACGAAGATTCTCAACATCGTCGTCAGGATGGAGTCCCTCCACAAGCGACCCGTGACCAACCAGTGCCACCGATGCCAGCGTTTTGGACACAGCCAGCGTGGATGCCGAGCCACACCCCGATGCGTGAAGTGCGCCCAGGCCCACTTCTCCTCGGAGTGTGTGAAGCCGAAGGACTCACCAGCCACCTGTAGCAACTGCGGAGAACCCCACCCAGCCAGCTACATGGGATGCCAAGCGTTCCCCCCCATCGCTGCCAGGACCACCGCCGCCCGGAGACCTCCAGCCCGACAGCAGCCGCCACCAGCCCGACAACAGCCGCCACCATCCCGACCTCAACCTCAGCCCAGAGCCCAGACCAGGCCAGGAACCTCCTACGCCGCCGCTGCCAACCCGAGGACGCCTCCACCATCCTCCAGGCCAGCTCTACGTCCATCCAGGCCAGCCCCAGCAGCTCCCAGAACACCGACCCGTGAGGCCCACCCACCTCAAGAAGCTCCATCCACCCCGAGGAAGAGCCAAGCGCAACTCCGCACCCTTCTGGATATCGCAACCAAGTTCCTGACGATGCCCGATGATGATATGGAAATCCTCTACAAGATGATGGACAAAAAGGCCAAGCGAATGAAATCTACCCGTCCCTAAATGCCAGACACCACCCGAAGAAGAACCAAGCCCTCTTCCCTCCGCCTGGCGTTCTGGAACGCCAACGGACTGATGGACAAACTCTTAGAAGCGCGCAATTTCGTAGCATATCACGAACTTGACGTCTTCTTGGTAAACGAGACGCATCTTCGTGCTTGTGATAACCCAAAGATAGCCAATTTTAGATGTTACAGGAACGACAGGACCCACAACCGAGGAGGTGGAACCGCCATTTTCGTGAAGTCATCTTTATGCCATCACGAAATGGACACCCCCCCGTTGGTCAACCTGGAAGCGACTGCCATCCGAATCGTCATGGTTAACGATGTCAGCTACGAGATAGTCTCAGCTTACTGTCCACCCGCCAAACGACTCCTTTCACCCGATCTAGATGCCTTCTTCGGACGTCACCCCCACGTCATCGTCGCAGGAGACCTGAATGCCAAACACCGCAATTGGAACAGCTGGAGAGCCAACGCTAGCGGGAATATTCTCGACCGATACGCAACCACCAACAACCTGTTCGTCCACGGACCCGATCGGCCAACTCACTACGGAGCCGTAGGCAGGCCCGACGTCCTCGACATAGCCATAGTCAAGGACATCCGTCAAGACATCGAAATCGAAGTACTCGACGAACTCGACTCCGACCACGTTCCCGTCCTAATGCGAATCGGTCAAGACATCACCCAGCTACCAGCCACCTTCACCAAGACCAACTGGCCAGCCTACAACTGGAATCTCCAATCCAACGTAGGACCAGTGCCCGTTATCAATTCCGTCGAGGAGGCCGACAACGCCTTGGAAAAACTGACGTCGTCCATCCAGGACCATGTCAGAAGCGCGACCACCACTCACGCTGTCAAGGACCACAACTCGACCCCCCTACGGATCCGTGACCTCATCACCGCCAAACACCGTGCGTGCAATAGATGGCACAGAACCCAATTTCCAGGGGACAAGAGAGAATTCAATCGTCTCACTAACGAAGTCAAGCAAGCCCTGAGAGAGAAGAGGAACGAAGACTGGCACGTCCATCTAGCGTTCCTCAACACCCAGGACAACTCGCTCTGGAAGACCCAAAAAGCTCTCAGGAAAAAGAGAACTTCCATTCCTCCGATCCACGGTCTTAACGGCATGGCCTACTCCGACAGCGACAAAGCAGAAGCCTTCGCGGACAACCTCGAAAGCCAATGTACCCCTCTAGAGTACGACAGTTCTGACGAAGACGTCCAGGTGGACCTCATCAACGGTCGTGTTCGCAGACTGCTCCAAGTCGAGGAAAACGAGACTATCACTCCCACCAGCCCCCTCGAAATCAGGACTCTCATCAAGAAGACCAAGGTCAAGACTGCTCCCGGCAACGACGGCATCTCGAACCGTGCCCTCAGACATCTCCCACCACTAGCCCTAGTCTGGCTATGCACGATAATTAACGCTGCTTTACGTTTTAGGTACTTTCCTAAGAAGTGGAGATGCGCTGACGTCATCCTCATTCCCAAGCCAGGTGGTAACCGCACCTTTCCGCAGGACTACCGACCCATAAGCCTTTTGCCCACCATGAGCAAGATCGCCGAAAAGGTCATCCTATCCCGACTCTGCGAGTCCTCCAGCGACCTGAACGTCATCCAAGACGAACAATTCGGATTCCGACCTTTCCACTCCACCGTCCAACAAGCCGTTCGAGTAGTAGAATTCGTCGCCGATGCAATCGACCACAAGGACTGCGCCGCTGGTGTGTTCCTCGATGTATCCAAGGCATTCGACAAAGTGTGGCACCAGGGGTTGCTATACAAGATGATCACCGCCCGATATCCTTTATCCATGGTAAAGTTAATACGTTCATTTCTAACTCGCCGTTCTTTCAGGGTCAAGATCGAAGACGAGAAGTCCACCCCCAGACGCGTACTCGCAGGAGTGCCACAAGGAGCAACCCTTTCTCCCCACCTATTCACCATCTTCACCAGCGACATGCCCAAGACAGAAGCCACGAGCCTCTTCATCTTCGCCGACGACACAGGTTTCATGGCCAGCTGCAGGGACCCTCGACTCGTTCGAATTCGCCTGCAAAACGCCGCTGACAGCCTGGAGCGTTGGTTCAAGAAGTGGAGGATCGCAGTCAACGCGACCAAAAGCGCCGCCGTCTTCTTCACGAAGCGCCCGAGCCTCCAGCGACCACCCAACATCGTGATCTTCGGCCAAGATATACCTTGGAAGGACGACACACGATACTTGGGACTCACCATCGACAAAGGCCTCACATGGAAGCCCCACATCGAGGGAGCAGTCGCCAGAGCGCGAGCCGCCTACTCCGCCCTCTACCCGCTCTTCTCAGGAACAACTCTGGACCTCAGGAACAAGTTGCTGCTGTACAAGACCGTCATCCGACCCATAATGACCTATGCCGCTCCCGCCTGGGGGTACGCCGCTCCGACTCACATCAAGAAGTTGCAGACAGTCCAAAACAAGATCCTACGAACCATGGTCAACGCACCATGGTTCGTACGGAATCGGAACATCCACGAGGACCTCCAGATGATCAGCATCAAGGATTTTATCCGAGAAGCCGCCGTCAAATTCCACGACTCAACGACGGACCACGACAACCCCACCATCCGAGGATTGTGGGGTTACAACGTCAACGAGACGAGACTCCGAAAGAGGCCCAAGCTGGTCCTGGACAGAGTCTAGTTTTCGGACACCAAGACCGACAAGGATTAATGTTCGCCTCCGGCGAACCAAGTAAGACGCGTATCGTCAGCGACTTCGGTCGCACTTCATTTTTACTGTAATTCTAATTACCCATGTTTTATCTTTTCAGATCCATCCGATGAAGAAACAATGGAACCAGTTCCCAAGTTTCGTAGCCATTTAAGATCCACGATCCACGATCCACGATAGTTCAGATTTTTATCTCTACTTCAAATCTTGCTCCGAGACCGAATTTTCCGGTTCCTCCTGTGAAAAATCAACTTCAACTTTTTGAATTTTTTTTCTCGGAAGTTGTTAGAGGCATTGTTCTGAATATCTTTAGCGACTTTTGGATCATTTGGTAGAATATTAATACGGGAAATTAAGTTATTAAAATCAATTATTTATTCGTACCACAATATTAATTAACTCGGCATTCTTGTTTGGAAGGTGTTTGGCGCTTCTTAAGCGCTGTTATTTCTCTCTTCTGAGGAGAATTTATATTTAAATTTATTTTTGTCTTATAATTTATTATTATTGTATGTATGTAAATTACGTTGAAAAAATAAACGATAGAAAGCAATAATTTCTTTTATTATAAGCTACTCTATTTACAAGTAAAATCTTAATTTTCGGACTAAATAGTTGGAAAACAAAAAGGTGGTAGGGTTTTGAAAAAAAAATCAGAATTATGCAATTCTGAGGGTGCGAATCTTTAGCCCTACTGTCGGGGAGTATACTTGATCAATTTGGGCGCTTCTGGTCTTCTATTTTAGAAGATATTCGACATAAAACACAAAATGTGAAAATTTATAAAAGTTAAAATATCTTAAAAGTCGAATATCTTCTATACTAGAGGACCACAAGCGCCCAAATTATACAAGAATATTTGTCGCTAGTAGGGCTAAAGATTTGCACCCTCAGATTTGTGTATTTCCCATTTTTTTAAATTAAATTTTTTAAAGTTTTCTTCTAATTTCGGTCAAGTTTTCGGACAAGGTAGTAGGAGAGCAGAAGGTCGATAAGGTAAACAAAATAAATTAGAGAGAAATATTTATTTAAAATAATTTTAAAGGCACTGACAATATGTTATGAAACGAGACGTTATTGCTGATATCGCAATGCTTTTAAAATTCGTTTAAATAAATATTTCTCTTTAATTTATTTTTAGTTTACCTTATCGACCTTCTACTCTCCTACTACCTAGTCTGAAAATTGTAAATTGTAAAGAAACTTTAAAACATATACTTCTTTAAAGTTGGAATTACGCAATTTTGAGGGTGCGATTTTTTAGCCCTACTTGCTGCAAATGCCCTTGTATAATTTGGGTGCTTCTGCTTCTTTAGTTTAGAAGATATTCAACATAACACACAAAATTTGAAAAATTATAAAAGTTAAAATATTTTAAAAGTCGAATATCTTCTAAACTAGAAGAGCAGCTGCGCTAAAATTATACAAAGATGTTTGCCGCTAGTGGGGCTAAAGAATCGCACCCTCAAAATTGCGTAATTCGAACCTTTAAGAACCATTTTTTCAAAAGTTACTTTGCAAATTTACAGTTTTCCGGCTGGGTAGTAAGAGAGCAGAAGGTCGATAAGATAAACGAAAAATTTTTAAATTGAATGCTATCAATATAACTGTAACGTCTCGTTTCATAACATATTGTCGGTGCCTTTATAATTCTTTTAAATAAATATTTCTCTTTAATTTATTTCGTTTACCTTAGCGACCTTCTGCTCTCCTACTACCTAGTCTGAAAATTGTAAATTGTAAAGAAACTTTAAAACATATACTTTTTTAAAGTTGGAATTACGCAATTTTGAGGGCGCGATTCTTTAGCCCTACTAGCTGCAAATGTCCTTGTATAATTTTGGTGCTTCTGCTTCTCAAGTTTAGAAGATATTCAACATAACACACAAAATTTGAAAATTTATAAAAGTTAAAATATCTTAAAAGTCGAATATCTTCTAAACTAGAAGAGCAGGCGCGCTAAAATTATACAAAGATGTTTGCCGCTAGTGGGGCTAAAGAATCGCACCCTCAAAATTGCGTAATTCAAACCTTTAAGAACTATTTTTTCAAAAGTTGCTTTGCAAATTTACAATTTTCCGGCTAGGTAGTAGGAAAGCAGAAGGTCGATAAGGTAAACGAAATAAATTAAAGAGAAATCCATATTTTAAAGAATTTTAAAAGCAGCGACAATATGTTATGAAACGAGACGTTATCGCTTATATTGATAGCATGCAATTTAAAATTTTTTAAGGTTTAAAAATATCGTTTTTTTAATTTAGAATTTGATTCCAACGCTCATTGTCCATCTGCTCTCCCACCTAGCCTGAAAATGAGGACTTTGCAGATTTTAAATAAAAGAAATTATCGTTTATTTTTTTCAACGTAATTTACATACATACAAGTAGAGATAAAAATCTGAACTACTGCCGAAACTCGACCTTATATAAACTTTTGGTGGTCATGTGACCACTCCACTCTGTAAATTTTTATCCGTGGTTTTTATCTTAGTTCAAAATTTATAATGTAGTGGGAGAGTAACAAGTGTTGCCTATGTATTAGTAGGCGTAAAAAGTTGGAGTTTTAACAAATTTTGACTTTTACATTATTTCAACTTAGCAAGTGGTCAATATAGAAGGAAAAATACATATTACTTTTAACTAATTAATAAACTAATGTTATAATTCTAAATTTTAATACTTAAACAATGGAGCAACTACCGATTTACAATAGTAAAACAATAAAAAGCACTTTAATTAGAAGCAATTAATTAAATTTGTGAACTTATTAATACTCGATTAGGCGTGTTCGGTTGGCCCATTAGACCTACTAACTCTAGACCTGTAATCCAGGCGTGCAGGTTGAGAAGGTTGAGAACACGTTCTAGGAATTTATAGTTGTCAAGCTTTCGAAAAGTTTTCGAGTGCGTGCTTAGGAAGTAAACTTGAAAACTTTGTAAAAGAACTCTTGATGCCGTCCATTCTATGTTCTTCTAAGATACCAGGTAAAATTTTTGCTAGTACTTCCTCCTATCGACGACACTGCTAGAATCCTAGAGTAGGTACACAAAATTAAAAGAAATTTCCACATTTCGAAGAAATAGTTTTCTTATAACAAACTAAAACTCAAAAGGACATTCTGATTCTGGAATATATCCTGAAGTAGTACAAATTTCTGTCGTGTGTACTATACTATACTGTGTACTTCTTCAGCAAACGTAAGTAGTACCGAAGCAAGCAAGCAAGCATATCCTCAATCCACACTGCTAACAACTAAATTACCCAACTACAAACTACACCATGTCTAAAATTAGTAAGATCAAAGTTAATCTTGAGTGATCTCTGATTAAGATTTACGAAGTACCAGAAACTAAATGAACGAAATGAACCAGTTAAAAGGAAAAAGTTCTAGAAGATTTCTGCTAAATTACAAAACATTTTACCTACTGGGAGAAGTCTACAAATTTTAACAAAAATTTTGACTTCACTCAATTATCTGCTCCCTGCGTTCGGGGAGCTCGCTATTAGTACTAATAGCACGATTTTGCCGTTCGGGGAGCTCGCTTTCAACGCTATGAAAGCTTTCGTGACGTCACTGTTCCAGTACGTAAACTTATGGGTCAAACGCTAAAAGCCTCCCCGAACGCACAGTAATACGTCATAATAGCGTGTGGTGCTAATAGCGTGAAAGCGAGCTCCCCGAACGCACCCTTACTCGAATTGCTCTAAGTATGACGTCATTAGAGCAGATCACACAGGCAAAATTAGTGCAAAAGAGTAGGACAAACAATTTCGGATCAAGTAGAGCAGACAAATAAACAGACCTTATGCTTCTACATTATTTCAACTTAGGGCTACCCACACGACAGACAGTCGGTGACCGTTAAAATAGTCGGTTAGAATGCTCAGTAGAAATTCTTATGTAGCACCGCACACAACCGACAGAAATGACGGGCCTACATAAAAGATGTAACGTGTCCATTATTCCACAGACTATCAACCGACCCGATTGTCGGTGAGTAGATGGTGGTAGATGGGAATAACGTAATTAAGTAGGGGCGCGCACACAAACTACAAAATTGTTGTTGTCATTGTGTATCTCCCATAGCTAAAATCACGGACAAACAATGCAACAACCACCGACTTACTAACGATTGTCGGTAGCGTGTGCGGTGGTGTAGATGTAGGCGGCGGTGTCTGACCGACTGTGTGCCATGTGCGGTCACTTCGCTACAAAACAGACGGTCAGCGGTCACCGACTGTCTGTCGTGTGCGATAGCTCACAATGCTGCACCTACCAATTTATAATAGTAAAACAAGAAAATCACTAATAACGAGAAAAAATTAATGCAATTTATGAACTGTATAATTACGTTTCAGCTCAAACCCAGTTTTCGAGATATAAACGAAAATCCAAGAATCGGTCACTTCGGCTAAAGATAACCTCCGATTCTACAGGTCTTTTAGGATATTCATCACTAGACAACTAGACGTCCCGTAATAAACATATGATCTATGAAACATATTTTCATTTTTAATACACAAAAAAACAGAATTTGGCATGAACGTAATGCAAGTAGCAAATATTTTTTACTAAGAATCTTCAAACATAAATCTTGTTTTATGGCATATTCCAAATATGCTCTACTTTTTATATTGCACATTATCCTTAGTTACATTGTTAGGTTCAACAATTCAATTAAATTCTAAGATTATAACGAGGCTTTTTTAAAGATCAAACTGTGGCCAAAATCTTTCTTTGCCAATTTTAAATTTTCTATAAAAGTAATTGAAAAATTTAAATAGTCGGCCACCAGTCTCATTAAACCTGTGGTTTACCTAGAACGAAAACTTCTCGATTTTTAACTTTTCTAAAACAAACATTAATATAGTATGGACACATGGATTGTTAAAGTGCTTCGAAGTCACGTAAAATGTTATTACTTTACTACACATATTGACTGTTCTCAAGAAAACTAAATTTTGATGCAAAGTTTTATTACATTGTAATTGTAATATAAATAAAATCGTAACATTTCATCGTTAAACAAACCCACTTTACAGCAATATAGAATGCAATTTTATTTCTAAACACAAAACTCTTAAAAATATATTAGTATAAACTGCTTTTAATTAATACTTATAAAATAAAATTTAAATTCCATATAAAAAGGTTAAATGTAAGCTACTGTTATACAGGGTGAATCCAAATAATATTAAAATATCTTCGATCTCAAATTATGGTTTTCAAGTCCACGATATATCATTTAAAAAAATACTGAATTCCACTAGAAACCAACTTGATGATTGGTTGATAGTTGATGAAACGCCACTAGTAATACCTTGAAAATCCATAAATTTAGAAAAGTTTTTGATTGATTTTAGCCAGTGCGTTTAATATCAGTCTTTATGTTAAATAATTTATATTTAAGTAAAAGGTGGCAATTACACAGTACATAACTGAGTATATATTCATATAACCAAGGATATAACTTTAATTGCAACCACTACTTCACCCTGTATATAAAATTAAGGCTCGTATCACATGGCGTTATCGTGGCAAAACCTTTACCTTCATTGCTACGGATAACAATTAGTTACAAAATTGGGGTGATTATTTCACCTTTTAGAAGGTTTGCATTATAAAGACTGTTAGATAACACCTCCTAAGTCTGAATTGCAGTTCTTACATGAAGCTTTGAATACAATTAATCTTTTAGTCACAGCAAAAAACCTATTTAATAACAGAGGCGAAAACAAAATGTAGGACTTGTTAAAACAGAAACCCATAATTTAATCTTTACTCTACCATACATGTAATATTATGCTAGTTAAGCAATAACTGGCTGGTGTTTTGCAACAATGATCTAAGATCTAAGGAATCTAAGCCACAATCATGTTGTTTTCTACAAATGAGTAAAAATCTTGAAAATACTTTATTAAATCGATGTTGTGCGAATTTGGTTTGTTTGAGGAAGCCTGTATTTAAAATAACTAAAGGAAACGATATTTGCGTTCGTGAGGACGCTAAAATTGGTATACTTTGTCTCAGGCCGGAACATAACAAATTTTTAAGTCAAATGTACGGCTACAGACAAAACGCGCGGTGCGCCACCGGTGGAGCACGTCGTCGCGAACGTGTTAAACATCTTTACTCATTTTTAGAGAAAAACATGCTGTGGGTTAGATAGATAGATCATTGTTGCAAAATATCATTCAGTTATACCTCATCATTTCGAAAAAGATACATTGAATGTTAAGTAAGGCGTTCACAAATGTTAAAATATCTGACAAGAGGCAAAAACGGAACCTGTCACTTTTGTTTAAAAAATTCTAGATTAGATTTTGAATCTACAACTTTTAATTTGTTAAACAATTAGTGTACCTCCGTTTCGAAAAAAAGACTTAGGAAGTTCAGTCACCAGCTCACCAATGTTAGAATATCCAATAACAAATTTTTTGTGCCTTCCATTTTTTGACCATAACTGTGAAGAAATTGGGCCATGTTTTTTCGTATTGTGCATAACTAATTGGTAATAAATATAAAAGGCTTTCCTCTCGATCATTATTTCGTCATTGATTTCAATTTACTTAATAACCCGTATATATCGCAGGCACTTTTTTATTATTATGAGGCCATCATATATTGAAATAAGCGATACTTATTAAAATATTAAAGAGATCAAATTTGCCAGAACTATGCCGAATCAAATGTGTACGAACAAACCTTTTAAACCTCTTTTTCACATATTTGATACGAGCCTTAATTGTTTTTTTCTCGATGTAATTCTTAACAAATATACTTCAAAATATAATGTACTAATAACAATGATGTACAAATTTATGCAAAAAGACCTTGAGAATTTTTTTTGTGAGCTTAAAATAGTAAAAGTTATGGGAGTCTTGATTTAAAGAATTTGCAAGATCTTCTTACACATAAAAAATAATAGGTACACTTCACTTTTTCAAGCTACATTATTGTAAACAAAAAAATTCTTATAAATTTGGTCACCTTATAAAAGTTATAAAAGAGGTTCACTCTGTTTTTGCTAATTTTAAAACATGCGTAATAACTTCGTCGACAGTTTGATTGTTCAATAGAGATTTGACTGCTTCATCATCTATAACTACAGTAAATAACAATTTTACATTTTCTCGCATACGCCCAATATAATCGAAATCTTCTTCGGATGCAGGATTGTGTCCACATCTACTAATAACAGAATCAAGTAACTTATCGACAGGTGTATCGGGCCATCCAAAATTTTGCAAAGTATTTTCATCGACTAATAAAGTCAACAGTTCTTTGACAGAGTCTGTTAAAGTAAGTTCGTTCCAAATTCTAGTCTTACTTAAGCCCTTGTATCCGTTCTTAGCGGCAGTTAACAATTGCTGTTGAAGCTTCTTCTTCTCTGCTCCCGCTAAAATATCTTCCAACACATCTCTGTGCCTTGCACGCATATGGCGTAGTAGACAATCTTGTCTAATGAAAGCTCTGCCGCACACATCACAACTGCAGGGTTGTTCCTTGCGATGAGTTAACAAGTGTAACTTTAAAGACGACTTTACTGCAAACGATTTGGTGCAAACTTCACACGCGAAAGCTGTACAGAATAATGAATTAAAAACTTTTTTTTTTAATATTCAAAGGCGAGTACTCACGTTTAACTCCTGAATGTAACAAATTGTGACGTGCTAAATCTTCTTTGCGGAAGAAAGTCTTATTACAGTGATCGCATTCCAAAGGTTGAGCACCTTCGTGTACAAACTTAACGTGCATCGTAAGACGTGCTCTACGATTAAATGCACGATTGCAATGTGGACAAGTATAGGCATTTTCTCCAGTATGATGAAATATATGAGCTCTCAATTGGGCAGCTTGGATGAAAGTTTTTCCACAAAATTGACACGCATGGGGTTTTTGACCGGTGTGAGTGCGCACGTGTCGATTCAAAGTTTCTTTGGCTGCGAATCTATTGTCGCACTGAAAGATTATGATTTTGTATTAACTGGGTGAAATGTAAGTTAATTGTACCTTAGGACATTGATATGGTTTTTCACCAGTGTGCATTCGTCGATGTTTCCTGATGGCGCCACTTGATGGAAATCTTTTTGGACACATATCACATAAATACGGCTTTTCTCCTAAAACAAATAAAAAAGATCGTCTTTTGTGGTGCGCAAGTAGTAGTCAAAACCAATGTTTTGAGGGAACTCTTAAAACATTAGCAATCACCGTAAAATGTACTTTCACAAGTTTTGTAGAAAATCTCAAAGCATTAGAAATATTTATGCAAGCATGTTTATGAACAAATTTTCGTTTCTGCTTGGATTTTATTTAATATCTGACCCTATTGAACGTAGAAGTGATTAGCAACAATAATTTTTGTTGATTTTCTTATTTTTAAACAAATGCAATTTAACGTAACTAAATAAATTAAAAACTTGCAACTTCAATATGTAACAATTTTGAAATAAATATATTAACGATTAAAATTGATACACTTCGATGTTTACCTGTATGAGTTCTCAAATGCACAGAAAGTGGAGCAGAGCCTCTAAATTCCTTATTACAGTACATGCAGTGGAATATCTTTTTCTTTTTAGCTTGTCCAGCGTGAGCTCTTAAATGATCTCTTAAATTATCCTTCCGTGAAAACGACTTTGAGCAAACTTGGCATTGAAATTCGTTACGACGAGTTCCGTCACATCCAGTTTGGGCAATATGGCGGTCTAAATGATATTTACGAGAAAATTCGCTATTACATTTCTTACACACAAAGGCTTTATTTAAAGGATGACTTTGCATATGGTCCATTAACTGTGCCTTTTCGACAAATGTTTCGGCACATTCCACACAGTTCCAACTTTCGGTATTTGAATGTTCTAAACTTTTATGTCTTTCCAAATTGAGTTCGAGTGTGAAAAGTTTATCGCACCATTCACACTTGATATCTCCGATCTAATAAAAATAAGAAAATAACGTGAGAAAACGTGATATAGTTATTTACTTGCCGTATGAGCTGAGTCCACAGGTTCGCCACAACACAAACATAATTCAAATGCTAATGGATCATCGTCATCATTCTCTCCGTCTGCGTGGCATACAGTAACGTGTCTTTTCAAACTCTACGGTAAAAAAAATCAACATAAATAATAACTAAAAACCTGTAAATAGTTATTTGTAAAAAACGTGCCTACATTAAATACATAAATATTTATTGAGGACCGATCCACATTTACAACACACTCTCGATACGATAAAATATTCTTACACAGGAATCAATGAGGGTATTCACATTATCGCTCTCGCTTCTCTACGATAACGCTCCCATTTCGATACATTCAAAATATTATTTTTATAATTTTATCGGAGTTATATCAGAGTGAGAGTGTAGCGAGAACGAACAGCTGTATGATAAAAAAGTTCATGCACCGAATAGCAAGGTGGTGCATATCAATAGTGTTCGAGCAGATTCAAGCTTGTTCAAGCACCGCGTACTTGAACAAAGAGTACAATTAAAAAACATTATTTAACACATCATGCGTGATTCTTGGCAAAAAAATGACTGAAAAGTGAAATGAAAAGACAAAAATGAATGAGAGTGGCACTATTGTGTGGATATTAGTATAAGACCAAGATTGTAACGAGAAGATTTTATCGTATAGAGAGCGTATCGTAAATGTAGATCGACCCTTATCGTTCCACTTTTTGAAAAGAGTTGTATCGTAAATGTAGATCGACCCTTATCGTTCCACTTTTTGAAAAGAGTTTTTAAGTGCTATTTTACTCTACTACATATTTAATAAACTACTAAAGTGTCAAAAAGTACTACAATTGTGTAAAATTCTTATCACTTACAGCGGGTGTTTTAAAACTGCGTTGACAAAGAGGACAGTAGTTGATTTCTTCATCTTTTTTCTTTTCTACCTTAATTCGGTTTGTAGGTTTTACTTCAAACTCTGGATCATCGAGAAGTTCCGAATCGTGTTCTTCATACAAATCGTTTTCTTGTAAGTCATCTTCTACTTCGTCCATAGTATTTTCATCTTCAGTCGAGTTTTCGTCATCTACTAAATATGAATCATTAGAACTATTATGAAAAGTTTTAGCGCACACTTCTTCACCATAATCTTCAGTTTCTTCTTGTATAACTTCCTCTTGACTGTAGGTATCGACATCACTATAATTAGACACTTCCTCTAAAGTTATCTCTGCAACTTGTACTTCGTGTTCTCCCCTGGAAAACCGAACAAAACTGTATTAATCTTTTAATAAACAAAATAAGAGCACTTACTCTATATGTTGTACCATTCCAGGTCCGAACTGATTAATTTCCATATTACCGTCAGAATTTCCCATCAACTGTATATGATTTAGTACTATTGGGTCAGCATCGTTATTCACGATAGTCATATTTCTCAATACCGTAGTTTTCATTCCATCTATATCTGTATTTAGTCTAACAGGTTGTAGTTTGCCAATGATTTGGCACACATTCTCTTCCGCTTCCATATTTTAATCCACAGCAAATTCTAAAATATTAACCTTCTCATGAACGGGTATTTTAAAAGAAATATTAAAATGAAACCAGAAATTCCTATAAAAGGCTAGGATATACATTGTAAGAGGATATAAACCTACTTTTATGAAGGTGAATGATTTTTTTTTAAGTTATGCTTTCCCAACAATTTAAAACAATTATTGAAGCGATGTACTTTAGTGTTCGATGGGTAAACGGAATTTCTGGCTTCCTCGATTACTTTTCTAATTTTAACAAATCCTAGTATAATTTGCCACATTAAACAACAATGACGAACGAACTTTCTAAATTAAACGATTTCTACAGAAACTCGATAACTGAGTTTTAAAATCTTACCACAAGTATTGAATATAAAATAATTATTTTAATAAAACTGAAATTATAATTATTTTAATATTACTTACGCCCCTAAAATGTTGTCAACCGTTTTATCACGCACGCAAATATACAAGATGGTGGCTGTTGGACTAGTTTCCAGGCGCGGCCACTTTTTGGTTACTAAAAGAGTACTTAGGGATATTTAGTTTTACAAGAACTATGATTAGCGGTTTATTTCAAAATATTAATGGTTACAATATATAAATTATTATTTAAAACCCAAAACTTAAATAATAGTTTAAATACTACATTAAAACCATCTTTACTTCAAAAAGTGTATTACTAACTGAGAAGTAAGAAAATTTTAATATAAATATGTATAAAATTATGGTAATAGGTACTACGAAGTACTACCTACTACCTATGCACCTATGGAGGAAACACGTCGTACATACCTATCAGACATACAAAAGAAGCAGAATCATTGTTTAAATTAAATTTGTGCTAATTTATTTTCAGTGGCAAACACTTTGGTGTACATCACTAGAACATCAACGCAGTTAACTTAGATTTTTTGGTTTCAGTTCGAGTAGCATGAACTAAGTATTGGCACGGAAAATATAGAAAAATTATTATCCACTTGAAGTTGAAGGAAATCCACAGTTTTCGGAAAATTTTATGTTTGTATTTCTTAGTACTGTCTATATTCTACCAAAAAAACGACATGTAACTAAGCAACCGCCACTACAACAAAATTTCTTTCTGACTTTTTTATTCCTTGAGAAGTGGTACGAAGTGGTGACAATCGTGATGATTTAAACGTTAACAAAATGTCAGAAATAGATTTAAAAGTGGTACAGAATACGCAAAACTCTTTAGGAAAATATATTAAAAAACCGCCCTTGACAGAAAAACTTTTAAGAAAACCGCCGTTTAGGTTTATACATGATATTACTACAAGTGTTATCAGAGAAACTGGATTTTTGAAAGGTCTGTACGCAGAACGGGAATTAGTATCAGAAAATGTGAAAGATAAAGAAGCCAAAATTGCTTTTCTGAATAAATTAATTGACGCAACCAGTAAGTTCATAAAATGTTAATTTTGTGTAATTCTTGATTGTCTTATTTCAGAAACTGTAACTGGAAAAGATTTGGCCGTACGTCCAACAAAAGTAATAGCAGGTTTGGAACCAACAGAGACAAATTTGTTGCTCCAAGCTATCGGTTATGCTCTAGAAAATCAATTAGATAGTTCTCAATTTGTGACGCAACTATCAAGGACAGACAGAAAATCAAAAAGTGAAACCAATATAAAAGATAAATCCATAAAAAGTAAAACTAAAGAGAAATTGGTAAAGCCCGAAGGTAAGGAGAGAAAAATTTCTATTAATTCGAATTCCAAAACTCAAGAAAGTGTCAAACCGGTAGTTTCAAAGACAAGTTTATCTAAAGCTAAAACATCTAACAGAAAGAGTAGTACAAATGCTGGAGACTATAAATCTAAAGAAAAAGTAAAAACTCCGAAAGACAAGAACGCAACGCCTCGAGAAGAAGTTAAAAAGACTTTGCAAGGAAAATTTAAGGATGTGCAAGAAAATGAACCCATTCATAACGATTTCCATGCATTAAACGAAGACTCTATCGAAATTGAAGATAAATCTGTAACTATAGATAACAGCCTAAAACTCGTGGGTCACGAAGAAGTTCCTATTAAAGAAAATACGTCGAACGAAAATAATGAAACTTTTGAAGCTCCCCAAATTCGAAGATTGAAATCCGCACGGCCAAAAAGTGGTGTTTTAAAAAGAAATTCTGAAGAAGTATTTAATGAAGAAAATTTTAATCAAACACCGAATGAAAATTTGAAAGAAACACCGATTGAAAATTTGAAAGTAATACAAGGTAAAGAAGAAAATGTAATTGGAGCTGGTGGTAGTACTACTTCAACAGAACCAAATGATTTAAACGGTTTTACAAAATCATTAGGTACCTCTATTGAAATAATAAATTGTAGTTTTCCCCAAATTTCAATTTGCAGTACGACCAAGAAGTTCGCTTCGACCACCAAGTGTTAGACCTTCGAGTGCTCGACCAGGAGCGCCACGTTTAAGGAATGAAAACTTTGTACCAGAAGGTGAAGTAATTCCACTGGGTAAAGTAAACGTCATAGTTGAGAATTTTGAATCGAAAGAGCTAGACGAAGAAGACACAGTCATAATACAAGCAGTGCCAGAAGCAGAATTTCAAATTTCTCACATACTACCTATTCCGACGGATAAAGGTCATCTAGTCGAGCAAATTTTGGAACAAATTAATCAAGAAGATGTAGAACATACAAAACATAATGTTAATATCGAATGGGAACAAGATGGTAAAAGTAATGTATAGCTTTATTAGAATCTGAATAATTTAGAAATTTTTAGGTTTACGTACTAGAAATGCTACTACTAAAGAGATAGAACAGTTAAAAGCGGCGATTCAAACTTTAACAAAAACTGTAAACCCTTTGGGTAAACTCATTAATTATTTACACGAAGATTACGAAGCTATGCATAGTGAATTAGAAATGTGGACAAACTTAGCACGGCAAACTATGGTCGATGTTGCAAATCAAAAACGGTAAAAGTTACTCAAGTTCAATTTATTTCTATTTATAAACTCGTTAATTGCAGATTAAGTTACGAATCGAATAAACCTTTACAAACTCAATTAGATGAAATAGAAGAAAATATTATTAAGCATCAACAACAAATTAATTCAATATATGGAAACATATCTCGTAATGAAACTCGTATACGAGATTTAATCGTAAAGTAAAGATCTAGTTATTAACTTTAGAAATTTTTGTGTTATTCGAGCTAGTTACTTTATTTTGTTGACACTTTATGTAATTGTTCTTGTTAAATAAATCGAAATTGCAATTAGTCGTTGCTCGTCAAAGTGGACAAAAATATCCCATGAATAGACGCGAAACTCTAATATGGTTTGTGTTACTGAAAAAGGTTCCGTTACATATTTCTAATTTCTAACTTTTATTATTTAAAAAATATACTAAAGATTCTTGGGGTTTGATAGCGACTTAACAAAGCACTTTGAGATATTTATTTGGTCTCAGGTGTATGTGGTAGCTGTTTGTACAGACCCTTTAAAGACCTGAAAATAAACAAAGAAATGTTTTTCCCTTAACCGGACACTTCCTACAACCGGACAAAAAAGTCGGTGCCACGAGTGTCCGCTTAAGCAGACACGTTTTAGGCCCGTTAGTAGCAAACTTTGGTTTCAGTCTGTAAAAATATTTTATTTTACATCTATATTGTCTACATTATGATTTCACAAACACAATTTTTTACGTATATTACAATATCTGTTATTCACTAATACAAAAGCTACAGATATGTTTCTCTACTGTGTATGTGGAAAAATTAATAAAACAAGTTCCAATTAAAAAATATGAATCACATTGTTACTTTTACTTATTGCACACTTTTTTAGTAGTAGAGTGCTGCAATAAGCTTCTTACGACTTCTGTGGGGGTTTTGTGGTCAAAAGCTAAAACGTAAAAACGTTCCGTTTCAAAATTTCAAGACCTTTAAAAATTGGAGGCACTAAATAAAAAATGAGACAAGCATACAATCAGAAAGATAGAAAAAATTCTATTTTTGGCGTACTTTTCATTAAAAGTCTTTCGTTAGAATTAAACTTGTAACGCTAATATCTCCATTTGGGGGGCGTAGAAATTGAATTAAAATCAGACAACTTTGCATTTCCACCACTTTATCTACGAAACATGAGCATGAACCAAAAAAGACTATTCCTAATAAAAGTTCAACCCGTGTTTTGCGAAAATGTGTAAATTATAATTTTATCTTAAGCAAATTTTTAATACTTCGCGCGAGGTCCATGGCTCACGCCCCCAACACACGAATCCTTAGTGTATCTCATTTTTCTTCATAGCTCCATTGTGCTGATACTAATGGGGAGTTCGAATTTATAGCAGGATGCCACAATTTGTATAGTGACTACCACAAAACCCCCACAGACATTTTTGGGAGCGCTCTACTATAACAAAAATTTAAAGAATCATTTAATAATTATATTTTCAGAAACATTTTTATATGCAAACATTTATTATCAATTTGGTTGTTTGTGGTAAATAAAATTTATTTTTTTAACTGCGTATCCGAAGATTTTACGTTTCTATTATCTGCATGACCTGCACCCATTAATTTGGTAAATAGATTACATGTATAACACGTCTAAGATAAAATTGTTTATCTGCATTTAACTTAAAACAGCTCTAACAAAATGTTTGTGCTTTTATTGAGTACGTATAACAACAAAAAATTAGGTTTCAAAAGACTCCTTACTTACAAAATTTAGGTACAACTTGCAGAGAGGTATTAGGTGTTCGATATAAAAAATAGCACCAATGAAAAATGTAACAATAAACTAAACAAAATTCTATAAAAACTTCTAAATATATTTTAATGTTAACAAACGCAATAGAAACTAAACGTATAATTTTAATTTTCAACAACTAAAACAGATAATTTATAAAATTTAAAGTAAATACCTTAGTACGATACGAACAAAATAGCTCGTTTTCTGAGGCACACCTTTAAAAAGCTACAGTTCAAACAGCTCATCCTGTTGTCGTTCCAGTCTTTGTATAGAAGACCGTACATTACGTGGCATAACTACAGTTTCTGTCGAAGACATAGGATCCGAAAAACTATTGTTGTTGACTAATTGATTTTTTCTCGAACTTGCCGGTTTTCTTCTTTCGTTACTAAAATTTAAATCTAAGCTCGAAGCAAACCTTTAAATACAAAATTTTAATAAATCGATAAATTGTGAAGAATAATAAGTGTGTACTTACTCACTATTATGTTGAGCCCTCTTTACTTCCTCTTTAGTATTTGCTATAGAGTTATCAATTTTAAATAAAAAACTAGTTGCATCTTCGTCGGCACTAACTGGAGTTGTTACTTCAGAAGAACTAGTAATCACATCACATTCTCCACTATTATTAGAGACATAACTGCTATCAGATACCGGTATTAATAGATATTCTCTTAAAAATAAACTATCTGACGCCCACAAACGATTACTCCTACGTATTTGCTCCATCTAAAACGTAACAATCGATTTTTAAAAAACAATTAATCATAATTCTTACCGTTACACCATATTTTAATGCAATGCCTTGTAAAGTATCAGAACTGGATACCACATGCTTGGCATAATTTTGATTTCTCGTTACGTGCTTACTGGTACTACCATATTTCTTTAAAGATTTTGCCGAATCACGAATAGATATCTTTTCACATCGTAGATCTTCCATCAGTATTGAATTTTTTCAAATTAAAATTCACTTCAGACTTCAACTATGTGTATATTATAAATTAAATAAGGCGCACATTTAAGCTTACAGTTCAGTTCGGTCACAAGTCACAAGACCGTACTTTTTTATGGTAATATTACTGATATTCCATTTATTATATTCTGTACCATTAATTAGGATAATGCAACACTGGTGCTAAAAAATCAAAATAAATAGGGCATAGTTAAAAATTATAATCACTGTAAAGATAAGAGCTCCAAACTTACATTCTTGTATGAGATAAAGAAATTCCTTTCATACGATTATTTAACCTACAAACTGTTGCAAATAGCCATCAAATAGCAATAAGACGGTTCCAGGTTCCTCCGTTCAGTTTCTTCCACGGGTTTCTCCCAACCTTCTTTAATTTAGAATAGACAGAGATAAGAAGCTTTCGGTGTAAAGATACGTCAATGAGCAAAAGAGAAAAAATATATGAGCAAAAGCCAACTGTCACGTAAAATTTTTTTATTAATTTTTTAACATTATTTACGAGAATTGTTTGTTCCTCCAATATCATGTAAATAATTCGGTTAATATTATTCCATTTGAAAACGGTTCAATAAGAAATTACTATTTACCTATTTTTGTAAATTCCGTAACTATCCCAACAATTAACACAATTGGCAACGGTGGAAAATAAAACGGTAAACACATTGTCGGTAATGTTCGCCACTTATCGTACGACTACCAGCGACCACAAATTTGATATTAATTTATATAATATTTAAGTTTATAATTTCATGACGAAGTCTTTAACATCGAAAAACTTAAAAATTAATGTTTCACGTTTAATTTATTTTCAGTTGGATCTACTAATTCAAAATGTCATATCAGTTATACAGAAATACCACTTTGGGCCATACTTTACAAGAAAGCTTGGACGAATTAATTCAGGTGATTAAAGTGAGGTTATTAATTGTAGAATATTTTTAATAGTCTAATTACTTTTTAGTATGGTCAAATTACACCTCAATTAGGATCAAAAGTATTACTACAATTCGACAAGTCAATGAACCAAACACTCGCTACTCGAGTTAAATCTAGGCTAACGTTTAAAGCCGGTAAATTAAATACATATCGTTTTTGCGATAATGTATGGACTTTCATGCTTAACGATGTGGAATTTAGAGAAGTACAGGAGGTGACTAGGATTGAAAAGGTTAAAATTGTTGCTTGTGATGGGAAAAGTAAGTATTAAATATTATCAATTTTAAAGCTGTATTTCATATTTATTTATTTTAGATGTTGGAGAAGAAGGAAGTTCAAAGAAGTGATTTTTTTCATAGGATCTAACACTGTAATATATTTACTTTATAAGTATAGCTTTTGTAATGTAAAATATGTAATTAAGTAATTTCTAAGTAAATGTGCTCTTGGAAAAATTAACCATTATTTTACAAGACCTAAGAAAAGTGAACCTGTTAACACGTTTAGTTTAAGGGGGTTTAACTTTTTCAAGTAATGACATTCTTAATTTTAAAAGAATTTTCGTCGCAACTTAAAATATTTCTTTACAATACCAAAGTGTCAATAATACCCCATCTTTGTTTTTCCCACTACAGCTACACAGAGGTTGCCCCTTATTTGCAAGCTATTGGTAGTTCACCAACATAATTCTTCAAATAACCGATCAAAGGTAAAAAAATATTTTACGATGGTCCACTGGAATCGTAAAGTATCTTCCCTGAATTTACTCCTTTTACTCAGTGGTACCCAAAATGGAGTTCAATTTTACTTACACATATTAATACTCGAGTCATTTTTAATGCGATTTGAAATAGTATATTAGGAGTTTCATAAGACATGTTTTTATCATACGTGTCAAACACCAACCGTGCAGCACGAAAGACAAACAATGAAACATAAGCTTCCAAATCATAAGATGAACATAATTTCTAATAAGATTGGCATTTTGAATATAGTTCAATCAAATCTATATTATACCTAGGCCTTTAACTAAAAATTATTTTTACTTTAATATTAGCTGATGAAAATAGACAATTTCAATTTTTCTTTTCCAACAAAATTAAAAAGAAATTACTTCAGGATCTTTCTATTATGGCCTACTATATGTCAATTTTTTGAACAAGACGTTTTTCCGCTTTCCACCTCATGTCTTCTCATAAAAAAACTTGTAAGACATTTTAACCCTCGTAATACCATAAGTCATTGAAGACCCCAGACAAAAACATGTTTATTATACAGGGTGTCCCGGAAAATTACCGAAAATGCCTACAGTGAATTCCCAAAACGCCAGGACCAATTAACTTCAACTTTGAGAGCCTATAACTTTTTAGGGTCACACTTTGTGGGGTCACTCACCCCACCCCAGTGGTATTACGTGCGACTTTTTAATTATTTGAAAAATGATACATGGTAACAAAATATTTATTTTACTAACAGAAGTAACGTATTTATGTATAGTCAATTTTTTTTAGAATTTTACCAACCGCAGGTACAAAGATACAGCTTATAACTTGTTTGGGGTCTCTGTTGACCCCATGGTATTATGACGGTTACATAGGTTAACATAGGTGAAACCACCACTTCTTGTATCTGATATACCAAAAACTTTACTACACAAAGACTTCACAAACAGTAGTAATTAAAAACTTTATTATCTTAACAAATAAGGTCTCAACATGTAACCTCAGAAGAAGCAAATATTTAGTTTTAATTGTCTAAAACATTAGCATTACTCACTTCTTCTTTTTTGGTTTTCCAAACGCTTTACCTTTACTTTCATTGCCCTTTTTATTAGTGCCTCCTTTATTGAATTTAGAAACGTACCTCAACTTTTTAGCATTTTTTTGTGTGGTATCACAAAGATCTACAAAGTTTGATTTTTTCTTGGGTTTCGCAGCAGGTCCAGAAACAGCAGAATCCGTACAAGTTCTAATTTTCTTTTGCTTTCTTTTTTGTTTTGCGATTCGGTCTTTTGGATTAATTTTTAAAGTCTCCTTTATTTTGTTTTTTAATCCTTTAGCTTTAGCTTCTAATTTTTCTTTTTCATCTTTACGCTCTTGTTTAGTTTGAAACCACGGTCTATTAGGTTCCGCATCTCCTTTTATAAGTCTTTCTGTGCGATTCAATTGCTTTTCCATTTTACTCATAAGCCTTTCTTCTAATTCTTCTTTGAGAATTTCTTCAATTTTTGGCTCTAAATCTTCCAATTTCCTTCGATATTTGTCTATGATTTCAGTTGGTACGATTCGGCTTTTAACAGGTTTTTTCGCATTTTTAATTATCTCTTTAACAACTTTACGCTCCTGCTCACCTGCCAAACTAATAGAGACTCCTGCACGTCCAGCACGTGCAGTGCGACCTACTCTATGTATATAATGCTCCAACGTGCGAGGCATAGTAAAGTTTACGACAGTTTTAATACCGACAATATCCAGACCACGAGCAGCAACGTCAGTTGCTACGACAATGTCTACTTGCTCATTTTTAAATCTCTCTAAAGTATCCAAGCGTTGAGGCTGTGTTAAATTACCATGTAACTCCGCAATTTTAACACCTAACAAACCCAGCAGTATATGCAGACGATGTGCTTGCTTCTTTGTACTTACAAAAATTATACAACGATCTCTAAATGTTCTACATACTAGTGCAGCTAAAATCGCCTCTCTTTCTGAATCATTATTCGATCTAATTCTTATAAATTCTTGCCGTAAATTAAAAGCTACGCCTTTATTACTGTTCACAAAAATACGCACAGGGTTTTTCAAAGAAATTGCAACTAACTCGTTAACTTCGTCATTCATCGTTGCAGAGAACAACATTGTCTGTCTATTACGTGAACACTGTTTTATAATCTCTTTCATTTGCTCAGCAAAATACTCGTCGAGCATACGATCGGCTTCATCCAAAATCAGTATTTCGATAGAATCGAGTCCAAAAGTTGGAGTACCGTGTAAATGATCAATTAAACGACCAGGAGTCGCAATTACAATATCGGGATTCTTACGTAACACATTTTCTTGTACCTTAACGTCTAAACCACCAACCGAAAGACCCACTTGAATATCCGTAAACTGACATAATTGATTAGTGACCTGATAAACTTGTACTCCTAACTCCCTCGTTGGCACCAAAACTAGAACTCGAGTTACTGCCATTCCATTATTTGGACGAAATAACAAGCGTTCGACAGTCGGTAACATGTAAGCTGCCGTTTTACCTGTACCAGTTGCAGCACATCCATAAATATCTTTCCCTAAAAGAGCAACAGGAACCGTTGCAGCTTGAATCGGAGTTGGATGAGTAAATTCCATTTGTGTGATGGCTTTAAGCAGAGGTCTAGACAAATTCATTTGATGAAAATTCATACTTTCGTCGTACGAATATACATCTTCCTCATTTTCTTCGACGACCTCTTCTTTTATTTTATTACCTCTCTTGCTTTTCTTTTTCTTTTCTTTAATCTTAATATGATCATGCTGAAGATCTTCACTCGATAAAGAACCATCGGAACTATAATCATGCTCTTCTATAGCTTCGTCGCTAGTTTGGTGTTCGGTACGTATCTTCTTAATCTTGTCATCTGTTTTGGTAGTTGCTTTTCTTTTAACATATTTTTTAACATCGTCCCAAGTGTTTTTATTGTATTCTTCTACGGAATCCACAAATTTAAAGTCCTTATCAAAATCTGTTCGTCTCTTCTTTTGTTTGGAAGGTTGAAACTGAAAGTAACGGTAGAGAGGTATTATTATTTATTAATTTAGGGTTTAGGGAATTTAAAAAGAGATTTTAAGATGTGCATGTTTTTACAACTAACCTCAAACTCGTCGTTAGAATCGTCAGAAAAATCTTCAACTTCGTCGTCACTATAAATCGTTTTTATTAATTGACTTCCAAAATTAGTTTCTTTCTGTTTCTTCATTATAACGTATTATTAATTTAGCAACAATTAAATAAAACCAATAAAATTCAAATTTATGATGGAAATTTACTCGGTTTTCGCGTGCAGCCAAAGTAAATTCGAAGAAGTACGTAAACATACGATCATGACCGAATGTGAGCGGAATCAAGAACCCGGCAATTTTGAAAAAACATACAATAAAATTATCGTGGTACATAAACTAGGTTGTAGTAGTTTTCTTTTAAATTGTTTCTACGCTGAAGGCACTCTGTACTCTCTTTTTTTAAAAAAAGTTTTCTCAACCTTGGCATCTACATAATAATTACTATATTAAATTTTAAGTTTGTAATATTCTAATGTGCATAAAAGCCGTTTTCAGAAACGATGACAAATGCGAGCAACTACCTATCTACGGTGTGCAGGTTTGAACGACTCCATAAGAACCAATACATAACTAGTCACCTCGTAGCTCATTTCTATGTCTTGTAGTCGCCTAACTCGACCAGAACTGGATTATTCTATACAAAGCAATTGAAAATAATTATTAAATGAATTATGGCTTATTTTGATAAATAAAATACTCGTTTATTTCGATTTAGTAGAATAATCCATTATATTGTTCAGCCCCACCTATCAGATCTCATTCCACCCGGTTTGTACGATGAGCTCTGACACTATGACGCGAGGATTGGGCCAGATCTCGCTCACCACGAATCTTCTTGTAGACATAAGAACTGGATCGTACACGTTTGGCTATCTCGTCTTCTATTAAGTGGGATCCTCAACATTTGGTATTGCCTACTATTATTGCCAATGTGTGATACTTATTCAATGTTCATATTGCAGTATATAATAATGGACTCTGAAGAAGAGTATTAATAGTTTTTATGAATAACTTTATGATTGGTTTATGGGCATTTCATTGCCCTTGCTACCCGATATCTCTACCCACTACCCAGCCTAGTGTAAGAATATCATCTTTGGACAGCTGGTTCGGTAGCCCCGTGCGCTTTATCAGGAGGCTGGTTATCTGATTTTTTTTTGTTAAGATTATATTGAAGCTGTGCAATATGCCCATCAATTCGATTTCTAAAACTGAAGCCTCTCAAGGACGAGCTCAGATGAGTGCACTTTTGTTCTTGATCTTTAGTTGAAGTTGGCGATATCTACTTTGATGTTTTCTCATTTGAATCTTAAAAAATCACCTGTTAACCTTGTTTTTAAATCACCCTGTATATCAATGTTTTAGCTCATGGCAGTTTTAGTTTTAGAGCACTATAACACTAGACGAAAATGGTCTCTATGAACGTAGCTATAATACCAAATAGATGAAAATTGAGAGATGATTTAACACTAATCCAAAGCAAATTTTTCTTTTTGCCAAACGTCGCGACAACAGACGCAGATGTTACTAATTGTTATTTATAACGAAAATCTAAAAAGTGTGACATACATTCCTCGCATTTTACAGCTATTTTGATATTGTACACTTTGATTGCTCGATTATATTAGATTTCCTCCACAAAATTTTAGAAAAATACATATAAGCATCACAGAAAGAAGTATACAATCACACAACATAGACTGCTTACTTGTAAGGTAGTCACAAAATCAAATAATGGATTTTTGCAAAGAACTGTTTTTAACTGTTCAATTTTTATTTAACATTCGCTCTCTTAATTATATTAAGAAATTAAAAAGCCTCGCTATGCTTTTTGTGAGTTTACAATTAAATTAGAAACACATTGTTAAATGAAATAATTAGTTAAAATTATTTTCAATTTATTAAAATAACTAAAAAAACAATTAAAAATAAATTGCAGCAACAAACAATCCCAGCAAGTTGTGTGTATCACACTTTCGTGTTGTATTAACACTTTGTCGATAAGATTATATATAACCTATGTGCATCAAAAATTTACAGCTGCCACATCGAACGATTTACATTACAATACAATACAAAAAAAGTTTAGTACTCTGTATTTGAACTTGTAATTATATAACTAACTATAAATTTTTATTTAATCGTATAAATGTGTTATTACCCTAAATTAACTATCAATTTTAACAACATAATTTATACACAAAACAACCCTATTTTATTCTATTACTCTCTCAAATAAAACTTGAAAAATTACATTCACATTGCGTGGCTTCACTATTTTATGAGATCAGTCTATCAAATTAGCACTCACCCTTTAATGTAGCAGTTTGATGCCATAATATAAAAAATAAACGACTGAAAAACAGTTATCGTCGGTTGAATTAAATTAAAAAAATTCGTTAAAGAAGATTTTTTAAATGAAACGATATATTGGTTAAGCGATTAAAAAACGACACAATAAATAGTAAGGGATTTCTATTTAACAATATATAGCTTATAATTCGTCAACCTTTCCACAAATCTACAATAAAGAACAATACAATTTGTTGTATTTTACGCAAAGAAACAAGAAACATCCTACAAGGCTTCATCGTATAAATAATAAAACAAAAAACTAAGCTACAACATAAACAATATATCAACAACTTCACAATTATTATAATAAAAAAATATACATTAAAAATAAAATATTTAATGTTTATCCACGTAAAATGCAAATAATGATTAATAAGATGTCTACATAATTACTGTATATGTAAAATACAAATACTATATATACATATAATGCAAATACATATACATAATAATAAAACCATATTTACATATGTATACATACACATTATATGCATCTGACAATATATGACTCAACACGGCTATGTACAATTATCTAGCTATGTACAGTATATCACAATCTATACAATATTAAGCGGACTCTTTGTACTATTGCCGCGAGTATTCAAGGCTGCACTTCCGTATGAGTTACGTATATAGGCCGCAGCAGCTCTTGGTTTGGTCGTGGACTGCAACAGGAGCAGCCTACAAGGCAATGTCACTTTACGTCTTTTCTTCTTTTGCCTTCCACTTCCGTGACTAAAAAAGAGCAATTTATGTATTATTCGCTTACACATTAAAAGGAGTTTTGTAAGCTTACAAAAATCAAAAGGCACCATCGTTCTCACAGTACATGACTAAATTTCGATCGAGTTTACTACTGTAAATGTTCTGAACTTCGCATCACTACTACACCTTTACTTTTATATGAAGCAATTACTTAAAAATTGTAGTTAACTGAAAGTTAAAACTCACAATAAACGAGAACTAAATATCGTATTACTTTTCTCAACGAGTAAAAAATTACGTGCAAAAATCGTAAATTCAAGTTACAAGGCATTTATTTCGATGAACTGAATTACTTAGACCTTCAGAGCACTTTTCTGGATACAATTTAGAACTTTACAAACCGGCGTCTTTGTCGTTAAATTGGCCTGATCCAGTTTTAAATTCCAGGATGCCTTAAGCATAAAAGTTGGGCATTTATTCATTATCTCCATCTAACCACAAAATTTTAATAAGATTAGACATGTCTACTAGTAATAGTAAATGAATGAAAGTACAAGAAGTTCCAAGATCACTTGAGAAATTTGAGCCCAGAAGACCCATCTAAGAAAGAGTAAAATAATAAACACAGAAAAGCCATATTGTCTAAGTACGATCGTATAACATTTTCCATCACTCTGAAAGTTAAACCAATAACACGCATTTTCTAACAATACAAAATAAGAATTGCAAACTCCATAGTTGAAAAATAAATTTCCTGTAAACTGAACAAAATAATTCATTAAAGACCGATTTTAAAACAAATAAAACTAAAAATAATTTAGAAATTTAATTAACAATAGATAAAAGTATTTACAATTACGAAATTATAACAAAAGATGTATATCTTCATGAATAATGAACGGTTTATTAAAACAATAATTTACATAAATTTCGATTTACTATTTTAATCGTACTAATCTACAGTATGCCTTCGAACACATAGTCGACAGTTTCTTCTCTATCAGTGTTACGGTTATGGCTTGGTATAAATGTATATATCCGAACGTGTGGTCTTCAGTTGCGGCGTAACTAGGAAACAAAAATGTCCAGGATAATACAAACATGTTGACGACTTAAACAGTACTTTTACATGAATTTAAAAAAAAAGAGGTAATGAGATCAATTATAAAAGAAAAACATCAAAATTTCATTACAGAGTGTTCTAGCAAACCTTCCAGTTGTTTAAGAACGTGGGCAAAATCTGCTTATATTTACAGGACTAGATAAACCATGCAAAACGCCACTGCACTGAGCAGATAAGAAAATGATTCTCGCCTTTTTAGTCAACAAAAAACAATTTTAGAACCTCGTTGGTACGGACTAAATCAAGTGTAGGAGTATCTAATTACCGAAGAAATAAGGTAACTAGACTTGACTGTCCTGCTACCACTAGAAAGTTTTTCTAACACTGAAAACTGCGGGATATTTAAAAAAACTTAGTATATCCTGTGGCGTTCTGGAAAGTTAACATGCGTTTTAGAATACACATTAGAGTAACTTCTAAGTTTAAAATAAACTTATTCGTCAGTTATGATTCTACATTTCAAAGAAAAAACATTGCGTCCATGAACTTGAAATAGTAATTTTATGATTAGTAAGTTTCACTGTGAGAACGCAAAAATTACAAAAGTGCCCTTTGTAACTAAATTATAGCAATTTAATAGACAACTCACCAGTGCTGCGTGTTTTTCGCCGCAAAATACTAGAATTAGACTGTACTTTGTCCCCTTTACTACGTGTGTTTAGTGCAGGCATGGTGCGTACAGAACTTCTCGTTTTAACAGGTCCCGTTTTAATAGTTTCGTTAAAAGACGCCGGTGTCGTGGCCGTCTTAAACTTCGTTCGCACAGTATTAATGTTATTTTTACGTACTTTTCCAGCAACTTCGATCAAAGGTTCATCACTATCCGAACTATCGTCCACCAACTTTTTTCTCAAATTTATTTTTGTAGACTCTACGCCCATACAAACTTTAATAAGTTCAACCGCATTTTCTGAACATTTTCTCAACTTTTTATTTCGCGTATCTTCGACACTATTATTCGAACTATCGGATTCGCGTCTTTTACGTTTAGGTGCGGTCACTCGAGCTTGTTTAGGTGGTACGGGAGAGCTAAGTTCTGGACTACTCAGTTTGGAAGATGCGCGAGTGCGCAGAGATCGCGTCACGGGGCTAGGAGAACTAGGATTCTGATTATCGGGTATGTCTATAAGCAGCTGTTCTAATAAACTTTTGTTTTTTATTAGCATCGAACACGAATTACTGTCGGAATCTGAAATCGTTGGACTTTCAGAATCGCGGGCTTTTTCTGGATTCGAGTATGTATACAATGGCGGCGAGACACGTATAGGTTGTGGATCTGCATCTTCTTCGTTCTGTATGGTTTTGAGCGGTACGAGACTAACCTCGACTTGAGGTAATTGTTCTTTTAAGATTGGCGATGAATGCGTCGTCAAACTGACCGTACCTTGCTTCAAACTATCTTGTAAAGCCGACGTAAGACCGCAACATTGTTCTATTTTGGTGTTTGTTCCGTGTTTGTTTTCATTTAAATCTTCGCCATTTAAACCTTCCATTTTAGCCAGCTGCGCTTCGATATCAATAATGCTAGGCACTTGAGATTTAGTTTTCACAGTTTCTGAAATATCGGTGTGAGGACTTTGGCTAGCTTGGTTTGGCGATTTCTCACTGAGTGCATCCATACTTTCGATTCCACTATCTTCACCTTGTCCGCCAGAATTCGGCGAACGTCCGACTTGTTTTTCTACCAGATCAGTTTTACGTTCTGCTATTTTAACTAATTCTGGTGGTTTAGCTTTTATAGCAGGTTCTTCTGTTAACGTTTTTACTAATTCTTCTACCTTCTCGCAAGACTGATATTGACTACTTTCTTGCACGGCTTCGGTTCGATTCGGAGGTCGTGTCACGCCCTTTTCAAAATCCTCCAACAACCTTTGTTTAAATTTAGCTTCCATATCGATCTCTCCAGTAGGTAAACTCGTTTGTTTGATCAATTTATCTACCATATTTTTATTATAACTTTTATTTCGGTTTGATTCTTTGCATTTTACTTTTTCCTTTCTGGTTTTTTGGGCTGGCAGCGCAGTCACTGTACCAATGTTAGTCGAACCCAAAACAAACAATTGAGATTCCACGTCTACTTGATCAGTGTGACTGAGCCGCCTTTTCTTGTCCCCCGACGTAATTCCGTTGGTTTCCGTATACCTTTTAATAGAGTGAGCTAATTCGGAGTCGCTGCCCCTTCTTTCTTTAAAATGGGAATTATAACTCGGGTGTCTCGCAATGTCTTTATCTACTATATGACCTCCGGCCAACAAACTTTGTTCTCTATGTTCGTGACTTAATTTAATTTTCTTCATTTTATTTTTTGCATGTTCGATCCCTATCGAAGCACTCGAATCTTCTTCTCCTACGACTGATTCTTCGGGCGTCGTAAGAGATTCTTTCAAGAACGAATTCTTTTTTGGTTTTGTTGGATCTTGAAGCTTCCGTATTTTCGTGGATTTTTGAGCGCCTTCTAGCCCCGAAGAACTTAACTTCACTTTCTTTTTATTATTTATTACCGCATGATTACGCCCTCGTAAAGAGATATGTAAGGGAGGTACTCGAAGTTCTTCGCCGGTGGAATTACTGACTACACTTGCACTTTTCTTGTTTGCAGAAAGATTGATATAACTAACATCAACCTTATATGCAGGACTAACGGGTTCAGATTTCTCCAGTTTTAACCGAAGTTTAATTTTTTCGGTTTTCAAATTGGGCGAATCTCTACCTCTATCTTTATTCTTTGCACTTTTCAGTCTGGAATTCTTACTACTGTCACTATGATTAGATCTACTTTCACTATCACTTTGATCTGTCGTATCTGGACGACTAATTGGATTAGTGTCCTCATCCGAAGTAACGACGGGAGAAGATAAGCCCGTGAATATGTCGCTAGGCGCTTCTTCGGGCTCACTATCACTATTAATATGCGGTTCTAATTCTCCAGTTAGAGGATTAATAAGGTAATGACAACGATCGTCATTATTTGTTAAGACCTCTGGTAAATTAGGAGGGCTTCTCGCTATTTCATTTTCTATGGTTGGTAATAATTGTTCTAAATCGGATCCTTTTAATTCGGTGAGAGAAGGTGTTAAATCCACAAGTTGAGGCATAGGTTGTGCTATCGGTTCAAAAGGGTGAGAAGAATACGAAGGAATGGAACACGATCGAAACGATGCTATTGTTCTTACAATCGAATTTCTGCTACTAACAGCAGTAGAGGTATTAGAGTTGGTGTTAGAAGGTAAAATGTTCGATTGCGCTTTTATAGATGCAATGACGTGGTTCATTCCTTGTGGTTCACTACTTTTTATAGACATACTCGGTTGAATTAGCTGGTTACTTTGCCTAATAGATAAACTAGAGGCGGGATTAACCGGCAGAACAGTAGGCGTTTGAATGCCGCTATTCGACGAAACGTTTGAAATGTGGTTATTTTGTAAATTGTTAATGTTGGAAACAGAAGTTGTTGAATTGCACTGTGTTATACTAGTCGTGGATAAGACACTAGAATGTGAGTTAATGATACTTGAAAAACTTGAAACAGTAGACGGCGATATCGTCGGATGAATAGAGGGTGCAGTAGGTAAAACATTGTTTGTTTTTATATTAGTTATTTTCTTCATAAACGATGTTGGAGAAGAAATTAAATCTTTCATAAGTGGTAAGTCTGAATTATTGGTCGAAGTAATAGAATATTTCAAAGAAGCCGTCGTAGCTCCCGACGAATTTGTTTGCATCATAGACGACGAAGCTCCCGATGATCCATTTGATGAAATAGTTTCTAATTCGGTTTTACAAGTTTTTGAATTACCATCATTTTGTAATAGATTAACCAATAAAGGACTAGAGATGGTGATGGGAGGCGGCTTTCCCGGATATGGCGGAGGCGGTGCACTATAATTATTACTACCCAAAGATGCATTTTCTCGACTGTGAATTGCTTGATTCATACTAGTAAACGGAAACGGTGCAGAGTATGTTCTAGTACTCGGTAAAGTAGAACTCGATGCGGTGTTTTGTGATGGTACTTTTGGAACTACCGTATCGGTAGGACAAACAACATTAGGAGACCGAAACTGGATTTTCTCACTCGAATTGACCATCGTTGCATTCGGGATTGACGAATTAGATGCAACCTGGGATAGTGCAGAGATGGCACTCGAACTTGATGTGCCAGCTTCATCTGAAATAAAAATATAAATTTATTAAACTAAAACTTTGATCAAATAAAATTCTTCATGCGAGGGGAAGTAAATTAAAATTCGTAAAAACAAAATCTGAAAATTATTTCAATAATAGTTTATCTAGATCTGTTAGGTTATTTCAGATGAAACTGAAAGTTATTTATAAGTTATAAATGAAAGCTTAGAATCTTTGAAATTTTACAAAATCGAATTAAAGAAGGAATTTCGTAATTCCAATTTTATTTAATTACCAATTCAAGTTTTAAATGATTCAAATTCTTCTTGAAACTATTAAAAAAGTACGATAACCTGCCCAGTTACGAAATTTTAAAACGTAACCTCAAAATCTTGCACTTTAAACAATCAAACCCTAAATAAATTACTATTCACTATTCATAGCTATGGATAGAAAGTTGAGATGTTCTTCATCCAAGACTGCAATATGTAATGAATACTACTATTTATTCAATAATATAGTAATTATTATTAACTATAAAACTCATATTGAAAACATCGCAACATAGCCGATTAGAATTTAAACGAACTGTAATTATCTTCTTGGTAAACATTGCAAGTAAAACAATTAAATATCTGGCTCTGTCCGTGGACAATTTTCACAGCTCAAATTATAAGAAGAGAGTTCTAAATAAAAAACGATAGTGTAGGTCAAATAATGACCTAACAAATTAAAATTCAGATTCATAATTTCAGCTCGTAACGTAACGAGCTGAAATTTCTTAATTAAAAAAAACAAAAATAATAGAGCAATCAGGTATCTAGTTATTGAAAGTATTATTAAGTTCTTTCTCTTTTACACCCCCAAAAAAAAGTTCTCTACTAAATGTTGAGCATAGCGAAATGTGTAATTTTATATTAAAAAATTGTATATGAAGTAAATATACCGTTTGATTGTATTTTGACTGTCAAGTTCAAATTTCAAATGAAAAATGCATTAAATTATTTGTTGCGCTTACCTTGCTGAGTTGTTCTCAAAATAATTTCTTGCGGTTCTGGTCCCGCTAATCGCAATGAGATGACTTGGTCGCCTTCAACTTGTACACTTAATATCCCGAGTGCACGTAACTGTTGAGACCCTTCACTAGCAAGATGTCTTAAACGTATAGCTGCTTCACGAGGAATAGACAGCGTAACACGTACTGAATTCCACGGCTCCAGTTTGCGGACTTTTAATTTGTCACCTATCAAGTTTTGAAGATTACCTATTACTAGTTCCAATTTTTCGGGAAATGTGGGATCGGTGAGATCGCCTTCGCATGTCACTACAGTAGTTATACTATAGCCATCACTATCCTCGGCCATCTAAAATTTGACACACACGATCACACAATTTTAATAAATCACTTTTTTTAAATGGACTCACCATTCTAAAGGCTCACATGCCGAAAGGAGCCATAAAATTTGCCATTAAAGCAAATTATTTCAAGTAAAATCTATAACAATATAAAACATAATGTAAGCTACTGTGATATTTATCTTCAATAAATCGTTTAAGTTTTATTTCGCATAAATTTCCTAATTAATTATTGCATAAGAGTAGTAAACGTAATAAAAAGAAGTGCGGATTATAAAACTTTTAATTCGATTCATTAGTTGCTATTGGGAATCGACGAAAGGCTGAAACAAATTAATCCAAAGATGGTTCTGGTCGCAGCCATCTTGTATATGAGTGACGGGGGAGTGTATATTTCCATGTGCCTTTTTGTCAAATAATATCCATAAACCGACTTTAATTTAAGAGTACAAGACAAAATAAGTCATTTCGGACCTTTATGCATTCTTACTTAGAGTAACTGTACCGTAACACACGAATGACTATACAATAATTAATACGGAAATTGATTTGCTTTAGGCAGAACACATATTACATACCCCATTTGAAGTGACACACTTTTTAAGACTTTTAAGTGAACAGTGTTGTTTAAGCGACACTTTCGCTTAATAAATGAACAAAACTGACACCGATAATCTATTTGTTGTTTTAATAAAGTTGTTAAAAACGTCCATAATACAATTACAAAAAGTTATACGCTATGAACAATAACAACTACACGCCATTCAAGGTGCGCACTAACGTTGCGCGTTTGTTTATAAAATGGTTCTATATTACTTCTGTACATCATATTTCAACCAACCAATATATTTCTGGATTTAATTTTAATAAAAATTAAATTTTAAGAAATATTTATATTGCACATATTTCGGAAAACCCTATTAGGATAACAAGATACATTTTCCAAAAGTATTCTCGACGGTGTAGTTGACTACACTCGTAAAATAATATTATTTCTCGATTCTTTCTCAGTATTTATTTATAATATAAATCTTTTAAATAAATATGTACTCCCTATTTGAGAACATCTTTGATATTAATTTTAGTACTTGCTGGTTAAAAGTTAAAAGTTCTTAAATTATAGAGGAAAATAGATATTAAGGTATAAATAGGTAAAGTAATCTTTGAACATAAAAACCAGGCGTTTGTGAAATGGTATAACAATTATTGTTTGTTAAATGCAGTTAAACAATACTTATTCCATATTTCAAAACTTTCGTTTATTCGAATTCATCAAGAGACTGGACTAGGTAATAAGTAATAATAAGAAAAAAATCAACAATTACGTTTGAGTCCTTTATAAGGTTTCAATTTTAAGTTTGAATAAGAATTTGAATTTCATCCTCAAAGCTTTCCGATTCTTCACTTGACCCCTTTTTTAAGAAAAAGTAGCTACTTATTCGACCAAAATACTACGCCACTGTTTGATAGTGATTAGCTTAGTTCTAAATTACACCGCTGGCGCTAATATAGATAAACAAAGACAGGAGGTAAATGGCAACCACGCAACCATGACAACTTGGTAGTTTGAATAACCTCAAACTCGTCGAGAATTATTATAGGATGGTCATACAACGGCGACTAATTTAGAGTTTTTTCAAACATAAAGTAATCCCAGCTTATTAAAATGGATGTAGACTTATTACGTCCAGGTACAGTACCTCTTTCTCCGGACACCGTTTTGTGGTTTGAGTTTTTATTAAGTAAAGATCTACTATTAAGTCATCTCCAGAAGGAAACGCCAAGTAAACCACTAATTATTACCTAAAAGTGCTTTTTAATATCCAACTTGTTTTAGATCCTTCTCCTACAGACTTAATCTTTAAGTTCACCTCGGTAGTATTTGAGTCGTCAGATAATGAAATCCAAATGGATATAGAAAATGGTGATATTAAGGAAGAGGACGATATTCCTAAATATTCCCTCAAACATTTAGCTCTTAAAATTTTATCTCTGAAAGTTGCTGCATTTATTAAATGGAATTTCGGTTTGACTTGTTACTTACACCAAATTTGAGTTAACAAATATCTTTTTAGATACCTTAAAAAGTTTGCCATTTAAATTTCAATTAAATTTGATGCGAGATTTGTTGTATTTTACAGACAACCAAACAATTATAGATGTACAAAATATGCCGCCATACGAAAATGTGAGTTTGTTGTCTCAACCGTATCGGTTCTCCTTAGTTTTGTATCATCAGTGGGTAGTAAAAACTGGAGTTCATCATGTTTTTAATTCGCAAATGAAAAATTTTATGTAAGTTACGTTAAATTAGTAAAATTTAGTTTATTTAAGCACGTGCACAACTTATGCATTCAGTTATAATTTTAGGAACCTCGAACTAATTTGTGTGGAAGAAAATGTAATTCGCTCGATGGAGCATATTGAGAAAAGTCTCACTTTTCTAAAAGATGCTCTTACTTGGGAAGAAATTCCACCATTGCTAACGTTCGATTCTTTTGTTATGTTAAAAGAAGGCAATACTGAAATAGTTAATAACTGGAGCAAATCGATACCACTTTCGAAAGGAGAATTCAGAGCTCAGATAGCCTATGACTTGGCAGTTTTTAATTTTTTTAAAGAAAATTATGTTATAGCTACAGACCATTTTAATTTGTGCATGCAAAATTTAAACAGTCAGTTTAATGCTTCTGGGTTTTTAAGTGTGAATTTGGAAGAACTGCATGGGTATATTGCAGCTTGTAACAAGACAATTGAAGGGACTCCAAGTCTTTTACAACAGTTGCATATAAGTGTCGTAAACCAATACATGGTAAGATAATTTTATGTTACATCGTTCAGTTTAAAGCTCTTAAAGGAAAACAAAATAAACTTAATTATGCTTTAGGGCGTGTTAAATATTTTACAACAAGACAACATAAGTAGAGACATTCCGATACTTTATCGAATTAATTTAGAATTAGATATTCATGGAGCTATGTCGAGTGGTAAATTTACAGTTGCAAGAGATTTATTAACCAAAATTCAAGCATTAAATGCAGTTCGCTGCATTTTAGATAAAGTGTCTGTATGCACTTACGAAATAACTTCTAGCAACTTGGAAGCCTTCATATGGGTACTTCTTAAATCATAAGTTAAACACTTTACTCAAACTTTTTTTGCAGGCCGTTACACCTATTTTACAGCACAATAATTTGGAGAATACGCAAACTATTAAAGCTTTCATTAACCAATCTATGGCAGGACAAAAAACGCAAGAAGCTTTAAATGAATTGAAGTCTAATGATGTAGTTGCTGAACTATTTAATGAAGTTTCCAATAATTATGTCTGTAAGGACGTCAAAATTCCAAGTTTGCTATACGAATCACAAACTGTTTTTTTACCAAAGACTCTAAGTAAGTCAAATATACTTCTATAGTAGTTTAAAATCGTCACATTTATTACTTTTAGACAATAAAAGGTTAGAGTTAAGAATTTTAGAGCAGGAGATTATCACATCTTACAATCTTCAAGAATTAAGACAGTTAGTTCTTAAAATAACAAGTAAAGGTTTGAAGAGGCCAATTTGGAAAATTAATCCTTGTTGGGAACTACCAATTCCATTACAAAGTGTGTTGGTTTCGATGGCGTCAGGTTAGACGAAAAACAGAAGTATACGTGAAGCATTAAACAAACAAATTTTAGGTTTTTTACAAGACTTTGGCTTTATTTTATTGGCCAAATCTAGAGAATTAATGCTTAGTAAAAACTGGGATTTATCTTTAGAATTTCTAAATGTATTGAAGGTAGAAGTTCAAGCCGGAAGTGGAAATTTAATTACGAAACTAAATCTTCTAATAAATTGGGAGGTTTTACTTGTACAAATGAACCAACTTTTAGAAGAATGGCCTTCTTCAACTATCGGTATGCACATTACATAAAATTGCTTTAGATAAGTACTTTGTAATTTTAGACAAAAAGCAATTAGCGGAAGAATGTCAAAGTTGTTTACAAACTGCCGAATCTGTATTACCCAGAACAGAAATTATGGAACACTGTGCCCTATGTTTAATTAGTTTAGGTCACTGGGAATTTTTAGCTAACTTTGAAAAAAGGTGGAGTTATTTTGAAATTGCAGCAACTATTTCATCCGCGTGTCAAGATCTCGTGAGATATAAAGGAAATAAAAAGTTATCGAGGGATTTATGGGATTTGGGTGAGCTATTGAAAATTGGCATTTAAAATTTTTAAACGGTTTCTTTAGTACTTCCAGTATTTAGTACATCACCTATGCAGTCGAAACGTTCGAGTTCTGGAAATTCTACTGTAATTCATCGAGATTCACCTACTTCAAATTTAAAGTCACAATTAATGACGTTTTTCTTGAAACTAAGAGATTCGACTATTTTAACTGTCGTTATTTCAATGTTAGCGAGACTTTACAATGTATTAAGAGACGAATCTAACTTGGAGCTTAGCGTGGATTATATCATGTTGTGGCCTGCAGTAGTAAGCAAGTAAGTTGTAATCGTATTTATTACCTAATTATATCTAAATAAATTTTTGATAGCTCAAACTCGTATAACTCGACCGCAGTATTGGAGGTATTAACAGAATTATTACGAAAAGCGCTAAAATATTATCCAACAAATGTAACTTGGATGCGACTAACGGGAGATATTAATTTTGGTAATATTACTTATAGCCTATGCAATTATTGTGTAAGAGAATTTTCTTTTCAGTAAACGGATGTTTTGAGGAATCCCTTAATTCATATTTAAAGTCCATTATGATAGTGACTGAAAATTTAAGTCTAACTTTTAGAAATGACGATCACGTAATAAGAAGAATGATCAAGTGTTGTAGCGCATTAAATTGCCACACACAAGCTGCTATACTGTGTCAATTTTTAGAAGATCCGGATTATACATTTGCTTTTCATAGTTTGTCAGAACAAAAGTTATGCGCCGACTCTGTCGATGGCTACTATCATTGCTTTTGGGATACAAGTATGATAGAATATTTGGTAAATCATCATCAAAAGAGATCCGAATTCCAACGTAGAAAATGTGCAGTTCAAGTTATGAGCCTTCTCGAATTGAATTCAAATAACAATGAAGAAATTCAACACGAAGCTAGTAATCTTAGAAAAATTGTCTTTTTAAGTGCTCTTTGTAAGCAGTACGTACACTGACATTTAGAAATTAAGTTTTATAAACGTGAACTTGTGATAAAATTTTTCAGTACACTAGACTGTTCAGCCCTGTGGTTAGAACAAAATTATGCATCGGTACATAAGTTGTAGGTAACATTATATATAAAATTTATTATAAGACTATGTTTTGCCCAAAATTATTTTGGATTTTTAATATTGATTGGACGTTGGGTTACATTAGAAAAATTTCTAGCTTCTCCACATTGATTAAACGAGTTACATGTAAAGTAACCCGGTCTTCAACATAGGAAAGGAAGTAGCGAGTTCCCTAGCTGCCCTGATTTGAGGAGTGAATGTACAAGCTGGTACAAGCCAAGGAGTAAACTCACCGTGTAGAATTAGAATCTTCACTCTATAAGTATAATTTCAGTTTGATGCAATCTTACAAGCACGAAATAAACTTTTTGAAAATAAAAATTTTAGGTAGGGTCTTATCACTATTTTGGATTAATAAATGCCTAATCCAGCTAAATGCATAAATTATCTGTTTAATTAGTGCAAATACTAGAAAATAATGCAAATCGTGCATAATTTATTAATTGGATCTTCAGACTGTAGAAGATACAAATAATGAACTCTCAGTAGGGGGTAGGGGACATCTCGACCAATCCCGACATCAGTACTATTGTATAATTATCTAGTGGTCAAAGTTTTTTTCAAAAACTGTACAGACTACACCCTTTCTCCCACTTCAATTTGGAACAGTAGCTTAAAGTTCCTTACCTGTATCGTCAGGAATCCATATTCCATATATCCATTTTCAATTCTTTGCTTTAAAACTCTTGAAACTTTTATCAGAATCCACACGATCCCTTTATAGTAGCTAATTAATAATCTTTAAAGAAGAGCTTTTCACTAAACTCCATCAAGAAATAGTGATGTCGCTTTTTTTTGGTACTGTATATGTATTTTTAAACACCCTATATATAATATGTCAGATTTTATTGCGACATACCCACTAATCCCCACCTTGTACAACCTTTAACCTAGAAATAAATAATAATCAAAATTTCAATGTTAAATAATTTTTTAAGGAGGTATTCGACTGCTACGTAACGATATATTGTTTTAACGATGTCTTATCCTGCCGATATTTATGACGATTTAAATTTGTAAGTTGCAATAATTTATCAATCTGTGTACTTATTAAAAAAATCCTCAGATACATCACGCCAGAAAAATTTTATATACAGCCAAAGGCCGATAGTAAATTATTAATAATTGATCGTTTAACAGAAAAATTAAGTGTCGAAAATGACGTAAATCAAATACCAGCTGCTAGAAGTTGCAGAAAAATTTTTGGAATATTGGGTAGCATTAATTTACTAGCGGGAAACTACCTAATAGTGGCTACTGGGCGTGATTATGTAGGATCTATCGCAGGGCATTCAGTATGGAAACTCACAAATAGTGAAGTTTTACCATATAATCGTAGTACGTTGCACTTAAGTCCAGAACAAATTGAAGATAATGCTACTTACGTTAATATGATTGAACAAGTATTAAATACACCTCACTTATATTTTAGTTACACTTACGATATTACACATACAACACAACGATTGCATAATACAGATCCGGAATTTTTATCTCGATCGATTTTGGAACGTGCAGATCAACGTTTTGTGTGGAATAAATTTATATTGCACGATTATGCACTTGCTAACTCGCATAAATTTTGTCTTCCAATCTTACACGGCTTTGTATCTATTAATGACATTTACGTGAATAATACTAATTTTACGTGGTCCGTTATTTCAAGGCGTAGCATTTATAGATCTGGTACTAGATTGTTTAAAAGGGGTGTGGATAAAAACGGTAATGTTTCCAACTTTGTGGAAACGGAACAAATTGTGGAATATCAAGGTGATCGAGCGAGTTTTGTTCAAGTGAGAGGTTCTATACCCCTTTACTGGTCCCAACTGCCAGATTTAAGATATAAACCGCCTCCTCAATTATTAGACGTTGACATAGAAGAACAACAGAGTGCTTGCTCGCGTCATTTAGAAAATTTGAGCCTTATTTACGGTCGCCAAGTTTTAATTGATTTAGTCGATCAAAAGGGGGCAGAGGGAAAATTACAAAGTGCTTATGGCGAGATAATTCGTCGTTTATCTTTTTCTTTCGTTAAGTACGAACCATTCGATTTTCATGCAGAGTGTCGACACATGCGATGGGATCGTTTGTCAATACTATTGGATCGAGTTTCTTTAGATCAAGACGAAATGGGTTTCTTTTTATTGTTGAGAGACGGATCGTTGTCTTTGTTACAAGACGGTGTGTTTCGTAGTAATTGTATCGATTGTTTAGATCGTACTAACGTCGTTCAAAGTATGTTGGCTAGCAGGTCTCTCGTTAATATGTTACGTAGACTCTCTATAATAAATCCAAATCAGACAATAGAACAGTGCTCTAGTTTAGAAAGTAGATTTAAGGAAGTATGGGCTGATAATGCAGATTTAGTTAGTATCCAGTACTCCGGTACGGGGGCTCTTAAAACTGATTTTACGAGAACTGGTAAGCGAACTCGTTGGGGTTTGTTAAAAGATGGTTGGAATTCTTTAACGCGTTATTATAAAAATAATTTTAGTGACGGTTTTCGTCAAGATGCTTTAGATATATTTCACGGAAATTCAAAGGTGCAGTCTCCGTTAAGAGTCGAACGTGGGTGGAGATACGTAACATTCCCCTCTGTACTTTTGATAGCAATTGCAATGTTTGTCGCTTGTGCAGTATTACCCATGGAATACTCTACGGAGAGTTTGCTATTTTTAATGTTTTGGGGATCGATGGTTGCTGCAACTTCGACCACTATTTTACGACACGGACCAGAGTTTGTGGATAAACCACGTTTAACTAATAATTAGTAGATGAATATATAGAAAACAATTATAATTTAACGCGCATTTCCAATTCAAAAATATTATATCGCGTTCGTACTTCGTTCAATAAAAGAAAATTTTCTATCGAACTTCCATGTTATGAGTGGAACTAAAGTTGGCTGAACGAAGATGAGTACGATCCTTTGTTTGGGCAATTTCCACGTATTGCATAGATTACGTTATTTTATTGTTGGGAACTAATATAATTAGCGTTTACATTAATTTTTATATGTTATTAGATGTTGCACAATAAACAATTATACAAGTGTTAGTTTGATATTTTTTTGGAAAAGTTCCCATCCCTATATCGGCATGTTACATTTTATGAACATGGAATCTATTTATTTATTTTTCTTTTAAGCAATTAACCCAATTTAAATTATTTCTGCCCCTAAAAATTTTAATTTTTTTAAATGAAGTACTATACTAAGCTGGGACGACTCTTGTAAGTAACAGAAAACCCTTTTAGTCCAGTGTAATGAGGTTTATACCTCTGAACCCAGTTATAATGAACGGATTTGGATGATTTTTTCTTTTTTGGAATCCCAATACCACAAACTAAAAAGTTTACCCGTTGAAAATTACCGCAATTTCGAAAATCAAAAGCTAAAAATATAATTTTGAAAATCTCAACGAAGAAATCAATTATCAGAATTAAAAAAAAAAATAATGATTGTTATAGTTTTCGAGGTTCTTTATAAAGAATTTGTGACAAATTTAAACTTTTTAAATTTAATTTGAAGATGGCAGAAGCCCAAAAAGCGCAACAGGAAAGAAACCTTAAATTATAGTCCGCAGTCATTTTGTCACCTAAAAAATATTCATAAAAATATTACAGGGCGTCGGGATCAAAATAAACGTGGAACGAAAACGGTACGTATTCGATCATAACCATAAGATCAGCCACGGCTAGCCCCGTCAAAATTGCAAAAATAAAAATATGCCATGACAACTACGTATTTAATCAAAAATTGTGCTCATGAAAATACAAATTGATTTGCAAAATTTAGTTACAAGCAATTACATTTAAATGCACGAAATTTTTACACAAAATTCGTATGTCCTTAAAATCACAACTGTGTATAAAACTTTCTAACATTAAAACTTATGTGGAATTGATATGAAACTTTCATAACTGATCACAGGGGATTACCTCTGTAACTTTTTTATCTTTTGAGATATCAATCTGAAATTGTAGGATTTTTAAACAAAGGGCAAATCTAAATTAATACTGTCACTTCTGGTCTTACCGGAGATCCCACCAATTGCAGTATGCTCCTATTCCTATTATAAATTCCAAATTGTTCATTATTTATTCTCTAAAATTTCAAGTCGATTTTTCAAAAGACGAAGTTACGAAGATGATCCGGATTTGGTATACAATACAAAACTGAGAGACAGTAAATTTAATTAATAAATTATGGTTAACGTAACATCGTAACATTAAAATAAATATATTAAAACCATCCAACAAATGGTGCGTTTTTATAAATCAAAGCACTTCTTGTGCACATTCATTTCGAGTTCGTAATCATTACGAACTTACAAGACTTTCATTCTTAAAAGTAGATATGTACAACCAATTTAGAGTGAGCATTTCGATTTGTCGTATTTTTAGCCTCTTAATTTTAACTAAAATTTCAAAGTAAAATTGAAATACTACACCACTCCAGATTTTATCCATTTTAACAGATACACATTAAATCATTCGTAACTTTAAATTTACATAGTATACTACATGGCTACATGTCAAATGCTTAAATGCGGGGATTTTTTAAAGCTTATTTTGTTGATTTAAGCATCGGACAATCATACTCATAAGTGCTTCGATCATTTATACAGATCATCACACCTACATGTTTCATGGAAAAATAGAACTGCTATGGGCGGCTTTAGGAAGGACAACCCACCTATCTACAAGTCTATATTTGAAATACTACTTATGCCATCGAAGAACTACCTAGAGCTCAGACGTAATGATAAAATTTATTTAACAGAAAGTAACAACAAAAAGGATTACTTCTTGAGCGACTCATTAACCTTGACATTTAAAATTTCGTTTTGCGTCCCAATGAAATCAGTAAATTTACCAGTACATCTATAGTTAATTATCCGCTTAGGTTTTGAATAAAAAAGTAAAATAAGAGTTTTTACGTTACACAATCTTTCAATCTTTTCATATTGATGCTCATGAGGAATACATTCTGCAATAATAATTTATGTATTTCACAGCCATTTTAACTCTTATTACACAGTGAACATTAATAATTTGAAGATAATAAAAGATTACCGTTTTCTTCCATCAAGGATTAAGAGTTTAGGACAGTGTCTGGTTCCTGAAGTGTTAAATTTTTTTTTACATATAACAACCCTGTTATATGACAAGCCAATGCACATTTACATAATCTATATTTGGCGTTTTTAAAATTGCACTCTGCAATTAGCAAAACTAAGCAAATTGCTTAAATCTGCTCAAACACAATCCATATGTGCTACCTCGCCCCTCGCTGCATGAAGTTTATGTTCGAGAGTAGTGTTACAGCGTTACAGCACAATTCTGTCATTTTAAAACGCGTGCCCATTTGTACTGCAGTTAAAAATGCAACTTTCACGTTCGAGATCTCGAACTGCTGTTCGTGCAATTATAAAACACGCTAAATTTATACATTTAGCTGCATTAGATATTTATTAATCCAAAATATTGATAAGGCTCTACCTAAAACTTTTATTCGCTTCAAAAAGTTTATTTCATGGTTGTAAGATTGCATCAAACTGAAATTATACCTATAGTCAAGATTTTAATTCTACGCGGCGAGTTTACTCCTTGGCTTGTACATTCGCTCGCCCAATCAGGGCAGCTAGTGAACTCAGCATTCGCTTTCCTATGTTGAAGACCGGGTTACTTTACATGTAACTCGTTTAATCGATGCAAAGAAGGTAGAAATTTTTCCAATGTAAACCAACTGTTCTTTCATTCTACTAATCTAACAATGTTATTGCTTTTAAAAATTAATCTTAGCCTAAAATCTGTAGTGAATGTTTAAAATATGTATTTACAAATACACACAATTTCTTAAATAATAAAAACAAAAAGAAAATTTATATTTGGAAGTATGGAGTATTAAATGTTCGTTACATTAACTAGAGACTAAAAAGGGTATCTACATAATAATATGGGTACTACTGATCTTTATGATTATTACTAAAAATTATACTAAAATAATGCTTTATAACATTTACCTACCATTTTTCAAGTAATAATATCCACAAGAAAACTAATTTAGTTGCTTTCTTTATCAAAAACATTTATCAATTTTTGAAATTGTAAAAATAGAAGCTTTGTAATAATTTTGAAATTGTACAGTTTGGTGTCTTCTACTAAAATTGCAAACTTAAAAAAAAAAATGAAAGATTCCAACTACTTTATAAAAATGTACAAAAGTAGTAAGAGTTATAAAATTCGACGCTTATTTTATATAAATTCTGCCATAATAAGGTAAATTGTTGTTAATATCGATTTTTCCCCAAACGTTGTAGATTCTTTTGGTTTAAGCAAATATAAAGAAGCACACGAAAACACGTTCACACCTCTTATAAATTTACCATCCGTACGAGTTGATTGTTGATATATCAATTCAGCTGATGAACGAAATATTGAAATTGCACAAGTTTTCAAGTATTAAGCACGTACTTGAAAAATACTTAAAAAATAAATAATTTTATATGTTAACGAAGATAAAATTTTGGCACAAAATTAACAAATATAAATTTACCAACATCAAATATAACATTTTTAATTCGAAGGTTCCGTTTCGCGTAAGCCTTCGCTGTGCATAGTTCTACCAGCTAACTTCAACATGACCTTACTTTCTGGATTCGAATCTAATACACTCATACCCACTCTCTCTCCTCTTTCTTGAGGTGTAGGAGGTGGTAAACCTAAGCCCCAAACTTCCAAATGTCTGTACTCAAAATCTTTAGAAAAAGACATTTGAGAATATTCCGAATATGTTGTACACGACTCGCTCGTATGACCTGATCCGTAGTTTTGATCTAACCATAGTCCACAGTATCCGTGTTGCCCACCCATTGCCTACGATAAAAGATATATTTTTGCAACAACAGTGGTACTTGTAAAATGTAGAAATCTACAATAGAAAAACTTGATAAACTTACGAGTCCATTTGGCATTGTTTGTTGGTGCAGATTAAGGTATTGAAAGTGTTGATTATATCCGGTTGAAGGAAAAACGCGCATTTTCGGTGCAAGAGTAAATAAGAAGCTACTATCGTCGCCGTAAAATTTAGGTCCTAAAGACCAACTAGCAGGTGCAAAGGCACCAAACATATGTCCATTTCTATCTTCTACTACAAGCACAGATGGTCCCTGATTTACAATTCTTCCTAAAAATTATCACTAAATACTTCTTTTATACCACCTTAACTTATTTACCTATCAAAGTAGAGAAAGATTCGCCATGAATTTCTGACGAAAACAAAAATCTCCATTCCAATTGATAGTGTTGAGGTAAGTGCGCATTAATAAAAACTAACTGATTGAGATCGAGTAGACTAGGATACGAAGGAATTAAATCTAAACCTTTACAAAATGGCACGAGACTACGTTCCTTTCTAGCACCAACTGAACTTGCTTCGTCACCAGCTTGGTTTGTGTTAGAACGATCCGACGAAATTTGTTTTTCTCGATGTGATATGTTGTAAAGATGTGTAAATACAAATAATAATAGTTGTCCAAAAACAGTCGAACTTTGTAACCACCCTTCTAACGATTTTCTTGTGATACAATCGCCGGTGGCTAGTTGAAATGAGAGACTTTCGGCTAAGCGCTGAACATTTTGTGGTGAAATGAAACAGCCTCTAGAGTGCCAACTTTTAAATTGTTTTGTGTTTGCTAATTTTTGAATTTTCATATACGAAGACACTATGCTTTCCACATACTAAAATTTACTCAAAATTAATTTTAAATAAAATAAAATTAACGGTTAGTACTTCTTTGACTAGTATATAAGGAACGTCGTCACTTTCTGCTTCACTTCTACCCAAAGAATTTAATAGAACCTTCAATTTTTCGTCTACGGTTCCACGAGTACAATAAACAAACAATTCGGCGAATTTTTCTAATTCGACAGTTAAATATCGCAATTCGCCTTTACCGAATAAGTAATTGTTAATGTATTGTAATAAACGAGCATCCATTTGTGAACCCCATAATTTCTTAAAAAGACAGTTCAATATTAGCTATTGGAACTAACAGTTAGGTATGTACTGCCCGTATCTTTTTATTAAACTTAAATAAAACACAAATCACCATTTAGAACGTACAATAAATATCTATACGCTTAAATAATTCTTCAGTTAACTCACCGTTAATTCATCTTCTTTAATTTTTTCGGAATTTTTACTAGCTAATCGAAAGGAATTGCTAACAATTACTTGCTCATCTTTGGATAAAAACGAACATTTTGCTGCCAATCTTTTACTGCTGTTCAAACCCATTATCTGAAATTTCCTTGTTAATTCGTGTTATCTAAAATAATCGATACTTACTGGTTTTAATTAACGCGAATGTGATAAATTCAACTTTTCTGTACTTGAACCGAAATTAATATTTACATTGTGGATGAACATATGATTTATATCCGATGATCATTTGCTATCTTTGTCGAATATCGTTTATCTTTTATTATCTAATATCAATAGGTTGACGATGCACAGGTCAACCTATAGGCAATTTTTATTGCACGTCATCGAGCTTGGTTGCCAGCAGTCACCAGAAATAAATCCTTAGTTGCCACTCAAAAATCTTGGGGATTCCGATTTTAAACGTTGAATTTGAACGTGGTTCTGAAATGATCTGCCAACAATAATTACTGTTTCATGCACCTACAACCTACATAATTAGCTGAATTATCAGTCTTTCCAAAAAAAGCTACAATAAATGGTCTATAACATAATATACCGTCTTTCTCTACGAAATAATACATGCATATAAATTTATACAAGGTGTGGCATGATTTTTAAATGGCACAGCCTACACTTACGTTGCTTGTAACCTGTTCAGAAAAGTTGTCAATATAAGTCCCAGAAGCATCTAACAACGTTTTAACTTTACCAATGTGTGATTGATGAAGAGTTAGGATCCTAGGATGTAGCATCTTCAGCTACAATATAATAAGTGACCTGACTTTACGCTTACGGAGGCAGAGTCCACGATTAAATTTCAACAAACTTTTAGTATGCCAATTTAAAAAAATTCATTGATAATCAATTAGATTGCACAAATGAAAGTTATAGATTATACGTTTATTGGGAAATAATTCAAATTTGATAATGCAATGCATACATCCTCTATATTTTTCCAAATTAGAAAATAAAGGGAGGCATTTTTCATTTAAAATTAGTAACACAGATAAGCTGTTTGCAGATTTGTGGTACTTGATTGATGCAAGGTATAAGAAATAATAAGGATCCCGCTACCGAATACAAGACCCTCCAATTGATATCGACATTAAGAAATAAAAAATTCTATAAATGGACCAATAAGAAATTAAAATAGATACACTGCTGATGACACTCCTATATTAATACATTAAATACATGGAATAAATTTGCATAAACTTAAATCTATTTGTACAATTGCAAACTAATTTACAAAATTTTCAATAACGACAATTGGCTTTTTACGATTTTATTCAGCCCTACATTGTACAATTTTATCTTATTCTAGAGCAGTACTTCATAAATTTCATTTAGGTAATCATTGAATGTAATAGTACCTACGTATATCCATTTTAATGTAAGTTTGATCTTGATAAAAAATTTAGAATTATTATACAATTTTGTAACTTATAAAAAGTAAATAAAACTTTTCGGTACATAACATAAATAAATTCACCCAATGGTCGAAAAGTTTAAAATAAAAAAAATCTCAACATAATTAAAAATCATAAGAAACTAAACCTGATAACAGTTTTACAAAACATTCTACTTTCAAAAAACTTCAACTTACTTTAATTTGAAAATTAAAAAAACATAAGTGCCATTAGGCGCGTTTTCAAGTTAAAGATAATTATTAACAGTTACATTTTTTTCACTATAATGTCCCTGAATTGAGTTTACAGTACGTTCAAATAATAACATTTTGGCTCTTTAAAAGAAACTTAGTATGCCATTACTGCAATGCAATTCTATTAAGCAGGACTAATCCACATAAAAGGATTATCTTAAAATCAATTTTCAAATAATTTTCAATCATTTAAACTTATTGTAAACTCAATCCAAGGAAATTCTGTATGTATAAATAAACAAATTCAACTTCAAATATCACATAAGTAAATAACTACTTAAAACTATTATTACAATAAAACTATGTTGACTATGTACTTAAAAAAACTTTTAATACTTTTTTAAACATTTTTGGTAAGTAATTATATTACACATTGACAAGAACGATATCATTCTGAGAAAAAATTTCCAGTCCGTATGTTACGCTACATCTACAATAAATATTTTGCCATAATATTAGTGCTATAATAAATAATAGCTGAACTATTTTATATTAGAAAAATATTCACTTACTATTAACAAGTACCTAAGTGAATATTAAAAACGGACAATTTAATTGTCCTCTTAGTAGAAGCATAAATAAAATTTTGAAATTTAATTTCTGATATAACTTTATATAATTTTCCTTCAAAACTACAATTTTCGTTTGCTACAAACTTGCACCAAATTAATTTAAATCGCTTTTCATCCAATAATTATTCCATTTTCAATACATAAATTACTTCATTTAAATTTTGATGCCGATATGCCAAAGAAAATTAGCAAACAAAATAACAAACGAGCTGCTTAAATAATTATACACTGTGCAGTACAGGGTGAGTCTAAAATGGCGGATAAGCTCTTCAGTACGTTATAGGAGACGGTTATTTGAACTAAAGAAAAATCATAAAAAAAATCTATCTGCTATATTTTTGTAGTTATTAAAGAAGAAGTAAATTGAGATTTTGCAACATGGTATGGATGTTAATAATCAATGACAGATAAAAACATAAGTGACATAAGTCATCATTAGCGTGTTTTATAATTGCTCGAACAACTGTTCGAGTACTCGGTACTCGAACATCAAAGTTGCGTTTTTTAATGCAGTTCGAACAAATGGGATCGCGTTTTTAAATGACAGGTTTCTGCTCGAACAGCCTGTTCGAACATGAACTTGGTGCGCCGAGTAGCTAGATGGTGCGCACAACATAACCTCAAAATCTAAAATTTTATTTAAAAATAGCAACTTGTCGAAATCAAAGTTCCTGGCGATACTGTCGAAGAACAAAAATATCTTATTGAAACTGGGTCTTTATCGCTTCCAGATATATATATTGGGATGTTCCGTGCAACTTGTCATGACAGATGACAGTTAGACGCCCAAACCGTTTTTTAAATCATATCTGTTCGAGCAAATTTGATCCTGTTCGAGCAGATTCAAACTTGTTCGAGCAACCCTTACTCGAACAAAGAGTGCAATTATAAAACACGCTACATAAGGGTAGTTTCAAAACATCGTTGCCACATATTTTTTTTAACAACTTGATACAGAAATTTCGATATTCAAAATTAATTTTAGAGGACAATAAGATGTTATAGGAGCGTTTGTTTTTGCCTAATAATTAAAAAACACGTGAATTACTAGAGGACATGATGAAAAGTTTCAAAATTTGTCAGAATTCGGGGTTGAGTTCTCAACTTAACTTCTTCGTTTCTCAACAAATTAGCGGCTAAGAATTTTTTTAACATTTTTTTTCTTTACTTCAATTATTATTCCCTACAACGTACTGGAGAGCTTATCCGCCATTTTAGACTCACCCTGTATAGCAAGTTGCAAATAATAAGAATAATTAAGATTCAAGGTTGATAGTATAATCGGTGTGTATTAATGAAATAATAAAAGTAAAGCTTTTTGCGCAAGATATTTCAATATTTCAAATTAGATATCACTTAGGCTTAATTTTCAATTCCTTCGAGGATGTTAATATTTTACCATCATCTCGATACTTTTATTAGTACAAATCTATATAGAATTTTTCTGTAAATAGTGCAAAAATTATTTCTACTTTACTTTTAAAGATTACAAAACTAAGTTATTGTTACACACTTGCATCTCACTATTTTGTTAAAAAGATCTCCTCAAATACATTTTAGTAGATTCATTACTATTGAGCACATTAAAAATATATTTGAGACTTAGTTAGAAACTAACACTTACTTTTGAAATTTTTACTTTGTTTGGCATGTAAATCCAATAAGAATTTATAGATCTTCGGGTTGATCTGATGCTTTCACTTCCACCGTTACGGTACCGCTAATCGTCGTTACGTGATTCTCTATATTCAAAGAACCAACTTTTGCTCTGTGATACGCACTTACCGTATTTTGACCCAAAAATCTAAAAAAAGATAGTAATTGTTTATATTGTACATTTAATTTTAATTCGGCAGTAATGACTTACTTGATACAAATGTAGATCACCAAAACAGCCAAACTTGCACTCAACATACGAATGTAAGGATCTTCAAATAACTGTATTACGGTCCATGCAACGGCTACGGCAGCGCACAAACACGTGACAATGAAAGCGGTGCTTCCCCAATGATAAGCAGTAAATCCTCTCTCCCAATCCAACTTCTCTGTAGAACGCACGTTATACGGCTGATCGCAAACTTTACATTTTAACGTTTCAGAGCTCGTGGAAGAACTTTCCATTAACCAACGTCTCAAACATTCATGATGTACACTCGATACATCTCCTATACAAGCACACGGCTCAATCAGAGGCTCAACCTTTTCGGCGTCGTAACAAATCCAACATTCGCGTTTGTCAACAAACGATTCCGTTTCCTGCGAATTATGTTCGTTACTTGGCGCATTTTCCCACGAAGACGATTCTAATTTCGAGAGCAATTTCCTGGGGTTCAAAATCCACAATTCGCCGGGAGAAATACAATTCCATAAAACGGCAGGAAACCACAAAGCTACTCCTATTTCTACCACCCGAAATATAACATCGTGCCAATTACGCGAATTTATCGGTACTTTGGTTTTCCAAAATTCCGATAAAGTTTCAGAAAATAAAAAGCCGACTATGATTATTAACATGAACGCATGGCTTAACAAACCGACTCTCGATTGGTGTAGTTGAGAATTGTTTATTTCGGGTTCTGTTTGTTTATTATAATTCAATGGTTCCCCTTCGGCGCTCGCTAATTGAACACGTTGTTTAATAAAACTTCCTCTTAACTAAAACATAAAAAGTCCTTTAGTTCGTATAATCTCTTCATAATAAATATTTTTTTAATGATACAAAAAAAAAGGTTATAAAACACAACAAGAAGTGTCAAAGAATTTTGATTGATAACAAAACATTTTTAAACTATGGTTTGTGAGTTTAAACTTACCTTAAAGTAAACTTCGATACCATAAATTAAAAAGAATACAACGACGATAAATAATAGTACGGCGTAACAACCATTAAATATATGATTATAATAATATCTATCTCTGGCCGAGTTCTCTGCAAACTGGGTTGTTAAAACTTCTGCCAACAACAAACTGTAACTTATTATGTTAAATGTCAAGAATCCAAGAAAGGACTTAGATAGGAAGTGCGGCTTTTCCCATTGAATGCTTGGTAGATGAAAAACCTGTAAAAACGTAAATTTAATGAAATATTAAGTTCACTCAAAAAGTTTTATGTACGCAATAATTACTAGTCTAATAAAATTTGATAGACTAGTTGCAGATTAAGGTAAACAAGTTTGCATCATTAAATATCTTCTGTTTTTGTAATATTTAAAAGAATTTATTACTAACCTCTGCCCAAAAACAGACTATTAAAGATGAACCAGACATCAGAAGTGGATAATAAGCAGAAACCAAACTACTAGACCATCCTTGTTTAAAATTATTCTAATAATAAAAGAAATTAATAAATCGAACAGCAAAATCACAATTGTACTCTTACCGGCGACGTGAAATAAGCACCTCGAATTAAGGTAGCAAGAAAAGTAACAAAGTAAAGAAGCTTTTGAGTAGTAATTTTGCAAGCACGTAGAAATGTTGGAGCTTTAAGACGTTGATATTCGGAAACAATACACATTAATAGCTGAATAGCGCATACTAAAGCTATTAATAAAAAGACTCCTCCTATACCAGCGTGATACGGGAAGTTTGGACCATCACAATGATCACCTGCAAAACGAATTTCACACACACAAGTGCCATTATGACATTCTCCTCTTCCTGAACAATCCCCCGTGCAGCTTAATTCCGACATAAAGAAAAGATGTCGAATCATCACAATTTTTTCCGAGACCTAAAATTAAAATAAACGATTTAAAAAAAGACAGGATGCTTCTTAATAATATTTTCTATAATTACTAAAAAAACATTTAATTTCAAAGCAAAATAACGTTAAAAAATAGTTTTAACTTACAGATTCCCACGTTAAAATTGTTACTAATGTTTGATTAATCGTAAGGTCAACTGAAATTTATTAAATAAAAATTGTTCGATTTTAAAGAGTTCCAATACGAGTTATTTTTAAATTATTTCTGGTTTTTCTTAAACCATAAATTGTATTTTACTACTATAGCAAGGCTAGTAGATCTACTAGAGCTTGGAAAAATACTAAATACCTTCATCAAAGATGCAAATTAACGTTAGTGGTAGTACCTATACAAATGGAATTAAAGCGGAATTTTACTTTATTTATATACTGATAGCATTCAATTTACTTCAATAAACATTAAAATCACTTTTGTTATTCAAATACAATGTTTAAAATGAACTCTGAACCTGTAAACAATGGTTGACAAAAAATACGAATGCACTAATTATAATAAAAAGAGAAAGTGCAGTACGTTAATAGTGCGTTGTTTACCTAAAAATTGGGCATCAAACTTATAGTATATTATAATAAATCCATTTCCAATGACATATCCCAATTACCAATATACATTTGCCCCAATTTTGAACAATAATATATGAATATATAAGTAGGTACATATTCCTTTTCTTTTGTTAATTTTACTCACCAGTTTTTGGTCAAACAATAACATAAGATGAACAAGAACTTTTTAATATGTACGTTTTAACGCAATTTATATATTAATCTTGACTTCATCAGGTACAATTTACAAAACTTGAATCGAAACTTTGGCACCTATAGAAAACAGCTGCTTCTCGCCATTCACAATGATTCACTTCTCTCTTCTTCTCGCGGTTCGTGCTCTTACTTCTTACCACAGTGTTACATATACTTCTTACCGATCTGACAGAGATAGGAGCAAAATATCACTGCTGACCAATGCGCATTTGTATTAACCTAATACCGAACGGTGATACCAGGTGACACTCGGTGACAGAATCAGAGCAGAATCCCCCAGAATCCTAACCAATCATAACACCACGGATGACAGCGGGAAAGTTGGCAGTTCAATTTAGAAACCGATTAATTGAGATTATAAATTAAAAAAAAATTCATTTTACTTATTTTCTGTACAGAAAACGAATAATACACATATGCATATTTGTTTAATATAATATTGTTATTTTACTTTAAGCAGAAAACTGTTTTATCTTTTTGATTTACTTTTCAAATGTCAATTTGACAGTTGTAAAAAATATAGGTTAAAGACCACAAGATTATTTATCGTAGTAAACAAACTTGAACCAAAAATGATAGAAATAACGGTCAAACTATTAAAAGGTCCTGTTTATTTAACGGGCGAAATAGTGGAATGCATCATAACCTTTAGCCACCCACCCTCGCCCACACATAAGGTGTCCCAAAGTCACAACGATGTGTTTGAGAGTTTGGCATGGGCATCGGCTCAAATTAACTGTCAGTGTACCACAGATATTAAATTAAATAACGAAGCAGAAATTCAAAGAAGCGACCCTCTTTTAAATGACACTGCGTTGTCGTCTTGCTTTCCAGATTTGGGCCGTGTCGAATTATCCACCAAACCCAAAATCTTGTTTTGTGACTTGCGCTTATCTCCTGGACAAATAAAATCTTGTAAGTTTACTAATTATGATTCGATAGGTTTTAAAATTATTATCTTAGATATTTATAAAGAAAAAATTCCGAATGATTCTCCTCCATCTTATCGAGGTCAATTAGTCAAATATTCCTATAAGCTAATAATAGGTACACAACGGGTTAATTTACCAGTAAAGTTGCTTAAGGTACCTTTAAGAATCTTACCTGTGAGTACAATTGCGTTGAATGATATAAGTGGTCTTTGTAATGACACTAGTGAAGATTTGGCACCGGCTAATCCATTTTTAGAAGTTCGTCAAAATGACACACCTTTTGAAATTGCTTTGCAAACGTTACAGGTAAGTAGAAATGTACATTTAAACTTTTATTCTACTGTATGTAACATTATAGAATATAACGGCAAGAAGAAAACCTAATTTTTACATGATATCGAATACGTGGGGAAAAGTCGCAAGGTTTTGCTTATTTAAACCGGCATATAAATTAGGAGAAGATATTATTGGCACATTTGATTTTACCGTAGCGACTGTATCTTGTGTGCAATTCTCGGTGTCTCTACAATGTGAAGAAGAGACGTACATTCAACAAAGTAACAACGAAAAAGGAAAACAGTGCCGTATTATTACATTCAACAAACAGCATGATGTCTGTTTGGGATTAAAGTACACACAACTGGTTCTTCCTATACCTTTGCATATAACTCCCGCATTTAGCACTCCTTTAAGTAAGTACTCTAATAATTAACATTTTCAACGTAAAATATTTAAATCTTTTATATGGATTATAATTTGTAACTTGAAATTTTATTTTAGTGAGTCTCAATTGGCGATTACACTTTGAATTTGTAACTAGTACCAATAAAGGTCTAGAAAACGCCGCATTAGATCAGAATGGTTGGCAGGCTCCTGCCGAATTATCTGTAGAAACAATGGTATGGAGCTTGCCCATAAAAATATTTTCCACTACTCCAGCTCAGGTGGTTCAAGGACTTCAAACGAATAATATTCATCGACTTTTTATACGCTAAACTTATATATTTACTAGAAAGTATTTTAATAAATATTAATTGTCAAACATTTCTAACATTTTTATATATAAAAAAGCAATTATTTTCCACAAATTTAATTAGTAAAAATCAATAATCTACAGGCATAAATCAAATGGACAGTCAAATAAACCCCCCTGTCGCTTACAAATTTACAATAAAATAATTTTAAAAACGTATTGTAATTTATATTGGCAAATTCATAAGGAATTTTCAATCAGATATTCTTAAAACCGATAAATAAAATCTTATCCCTCTTTTATAATATGAAACATCAAATTTATGGAATGGATTTTACCTTTTGTATACTTATATATATAAAATAGAAGTCATCTTCATAATCAATTAAATGTAAAAGTGACGAATAAAAATAACATACAATCATGTCAAGGCTTTTTTCGATCGATCAAAGATATAAAAACTAAACTGCATTACTTCAACTATGAGTAATTACAGTGCAATGAAATTGAAATAAAAAGCCCCCAGTGAAATTACTTAAAACTAATTATTTACAAAACTTAAGAGTACTTAAAAAACAGTTTTTTAGGAAATCTCACGATTTGTTGTCATTTATAGTCACATTTCTCTTTTAATTATTCTATTTTTTAGCATAGCTTGTATTCATCACCACAACTCGTTATAAAAAAAACAACACTTAGACCCAAGATCACTTCTACATATCAATTTTCATACTTTCCCGTCGTCTCTTAGATGGAGGTTCGTCTAAATCGTCATCCAAAACGGGAAGTTGAATTTTAGTCTCGGACGCTTCTGATGGCTATAAAGAAAATCCATATTAGCAGATGAACTAATGGAATATAACAAAAGTACTAGTTCCAACTTATTTCGTACGATAATTCTTATGTACTACATATTAACGATTAAAAATCTTACCTGAGCATCAATTCCACACATATAGTGCTAGCACCAAAAGAAACAAGATAATCAATACATATTGCACAAAGACTAATTCATACTTTCACTTAATAACTTAAAAAAATAATTACCTGCACATCCGTACCCAAAGGACCACAACCTTCCTGTTTGTTCTTCCCTTTAGGTTTTTTTGGTTGACGTTCGGCATTAACCATGGCCATGGTAATTCCACTTTTTTTACTGGGCTGATATTGAAGCTCGGGTGGTAAGAAAACTCTCGTATTAATGAAATCAGGTTGTGGAAAAAAGTACATTGTCGGAATTCTCGTATCAGCTGGAAAATCTTTTAGATCGTAATTTGTAGTTTTAGTCATTAATAATCCAGATGTCAAGTCGCAGAGAGCCCATAATTTCTAAAAGTTTATTTTAAGAGTAAAAATAACCGCACCCATATTAGTAACTCTCTTACATAGTTAATGGTGTCGTCATCTGGATGTAAAGCATCTTTATGGTTTTTCATACGTTCAATAAGACTTTTATAAAAACCATAACTGAAATATTCAGTTTTGGTGACTAATGGCTCTAAAATGAACCACAAGCACTGTCGAGATCGTGATAGATCCGAAACGTCATCCCATCTCGATAGAGCAGGATCGTGCGCTAAAACTGGTATAGCAAAGACGAGCATATAATCAGGTAAAATATGAGGTAACTGATTCATGGCTTTGTCGACCTGTCCAGTATTCATGGTTAATGTTTTCACATAATCTCTTCTCCTGTTAATATCTGCCACCATATTATTACGAATAGCAGTACGTAGTTTTACTTCTGGTTCACGTCCGGCGAGAGCGTAATATCCCATAAAGTCCAACGGTAAGCATTTATTCGGCAAACCTCGTCCCAATCCTTTGTGTAACTTCGAAGCAAACAGTTCTCTCACTTGTTTAACTTCATCTACCATGAGTTGGGATAAATTATAAAATTGTTCGGCAGTATATTGGTCGCCGACACCCTTCTGCTCGCACACTTTAAGCATGGCGCAGCCTGCTGCTAATCTAAGCCAAGACATTTCTGCACGAGTAAGACGTCCATATTGAAGTAAATCGCCTTTATGTAAAATAAAAGCGTTCAGCATACGAAATGTTTTCTGTGCAGACGCCGTATCTTGCTTGAGACCTAAAAGCCACCTTGCCATGGCTTTAAGACCTTCGACTTTACAACGAGTTTCTTCTGGTAAATCCTCTTCTGAGCACCACGACTCAGAATCGTCTTGCTCCGTTTCGTTATCCCGTGTTTCTTTTACTAACAATTCTTTGACAATCTGCAATATTTAAAAAAATGAAGAACTAGAAGTTTTATTTCGATTACAGACGTTCTGAGACTAACCTTGCGCGAAACAATATTTTTGATTTGTACTTTACAGCGTTCTGGAACGTTATAAGCTACATGTCCCAGTGTAACTATAGCCGTACGATAATAAGGCGACTCTAAACATAAGTTAGATTTAACGGTTTCTAATATTTCAGGAAACAGAGTATCATGTAGTTCTGGCATATTAACGTATATGCATCTAATAGCCCCTTTTGCTTGTTTCGGTGTGCCCGTTTCGGCTAATTCCTTACATATTGGCGCTAATTTTTCCATTAACTTAGGGAAGTGGTTGTCTAAAAATTTTATTACAAATTATACCAATATTGTTCACATCGCTATAAGGTAAATAAAACAGCTGCAAAATATTGCTTTTAATGAGAAAATGCAACACAAATTTAAAAAAATAAATTTGGGGGTAATAGTTTAGAGGATGGTAGTTTAACACATTAACGCCCAGAGTCCTATTTATACGACAGTGAAATAATATTTTTTTAAATTGGATTCAAATGTTTATAAATTAGCACAAATAAGATTTTGAATTTATAAAGTCACTACAGAATTTTTAAGTTAGTCAAAATTGTAACTCGCGGCTTGCAAGATATAATGTTTAAATAAAGTGAAAACAATTGTTGATAATTTTTAACAGTTTCTGGTTTCCTATTGCAGTTCATACATTATGTTACTGATATAAAGAATAATGTACCTCATTATTTGTTTATAAGTTTGATAAAAATGATATTACATTTGCTGTCCTATTTATACGAGACTGGGCAAATGCGGTATTTCTTCATTTCTTGACACTACTTGTTACTTTCATAGCGAATTTTTTATCCATTGATGAAATCATTGTCAAATATTACGGATTAAACAATGAATTAAAACAATTTATACCGAGAAATCCTATTAGATTTGGCTTTCAATTTTGGGCTCTATGTGGAGCAAATGGTTATTGTTATACGGGAAAGGAAAAAAATCAAACTCAAGGAGTCAATTTAGGCTCCCGAGTTGTTGTGGAACTATTGTCTTGTGTAAATGAACATCAAGAACATGCAGTATTCATTGACAATTTTTTTACCAATCGTGACTTGTTATTACATTTAAAAAATAATAATTTTCGAGCTACTGGTACAATGCGGGATAATCAAATTGAAAACGCCCCACTCATGTCAAGTAAAGAACAAAAGAACTATCAAAAAAACTCGAGGTTCTCATGCCTATACATTTGATAGCAGAGGTGAAGTTTTATCGACACGTTGGCACGGCTATAAATGTGTAATCATAGGAACCAATTATGATAACATTCACCCTTTGTGCAAAGCGTCGCGGTGGCAGTCAAGCCAAAACACGAGTTGATGTACCTCAGCCACAAGTTCTTACAAATTATAATCTTATCTGGGTAGGAATCGATTATCACGACTGGTTGATACGCAAATATGGAATTCAAGTACATGGTAAAAAATAGTACTGTCCTATTTTTACAAGAATTTTAGATATGCCTGTAACAAATGCCTGGATAATGTATAGAAGTTTACACAGTAAACAAGCTTTCAATTTATTAGAATTTCGTCGTGCCATTGTAATTCCATATTTGTCTCTCAATAAAAGAGGCGCTACAGTCAAGTCAAAACCAGGAGAGGTATCTTATGACCTTATGACTCATTCCAAATAACTACACAACTTGAAGCACGCTATCCTTTTTTATAAGTTTGTTTTTACTTTGTGGGAATGCAACAGAATATTTTAATACGTCATTTTAGCGATAAATCATAGGACCCCTCTCGTGGTTACTACTATAATATTAAACATGATCGTATTTGCCCAAATAGGACAGGCTGTTTCTCAAAAACTAAAAAAAATAATTAAAAAAGTTATTTACAAAATTTCTTATAAGACCTAACTAACAAAATTTTATCAACAAAAATACGTTTTTATAAAATTTTTGGTATTGGGCGTTAATGGGTTAAGAGAAAATCGTGTTCACACACAGACAGAATATTTTACAAAAAAATTTGATGAATACGAACCTTACCAGACTTTGTATGTCGGGTATAAGCAACAAGGTGAAAGGTCAAAGTAAGGAATCAAAATAACTTGGTTTTGTTATTTATAGCTAATAGTGGATTGAAAATTAAACAAATAAACTAATGAGGGTATAAATAAATTAAAATACTTACACAAACATTTGTATTTTCCCAAAAATGTAAATACTGATAAGACCAGAGGTGCAACATGTTCATCTTCCAACTGTAGCAAGTTCAGCAATTGTGACAAAACATCGGCATGATGAAAATGGGAAGGAAATACGCAGCTCAACATAACTAACAATTTCAGACCACGATCTCCTGCAGTAGCAGGATGAAGTCCAACTTCTTCCAAAGTATTACCACCTCGAAGACAATCTTCTACATACCCTATCAAAATGCGTATAGCTTCGTGGTCGACCATAACCGAACTTACGCGTTCGAGAAGCATTTTCACTGTATTATAATATAAATTAGTCATCACTGGCTGCCCTAACTTTTTCAAAACAATAGCTGTGGCGTCGGAACATTCTTGGCAGCTAACCGATGGACGAGCAACAATTTCCATACTGGATAATAAGCCGTGATCTCGTTTTAGATGTCCACTAAATTTCGTCAAAAACTCGTGGGCTTTTACTGGTTCTGGTAAACAGCGAGACAATGCTTGTACTTTAACAGCAAGTTCCTTTTGTACGTCGGCAGTTAAATTACGACGATGTAGTTCTAACCACTCCAAAACTAACTTGCGAACGCACAGTTGATTTCTTTGTAGCTCCATAAACGCTTTCGTTGCGTGTTCGTCTACAGTTCCCAATAAATGATACAATTTACGCATACGCTCCGCCGTAGGTAACTGATAAGGTACTAAACAAGTATTAAGAAGACGTTCAACAAGTAAACGATCTTCCATTCCGGCCATATAATAGCCGTGCAAAATTTTGTCTTTTATCCAAGTAACGGCCTTTTTAGTGGCATTAGGTACGTCGGGATCATTTAAGTGTTTACGATAAATCATGGCTAAACCAGACATTGCTTCTTTACGTATTTTGAACTTTTTATCCAAAGTGCGCTCTTTCACGAAATCTAATAAATCTTCTGAATCGGATACGACTTGAAAATCGCGACGAGCGGTAGTGACTATGGCCATAACTACTTCGTATCTCACATTTTCGTCACCATCGTGTTGGCGTAGTTTTAAGGTGTCCGTTATATCTTTACGCAAATCTGGATGGTTTAATAAAAAATGCATCGAGTATTGTACGCACTTTGTTCGAATTGCGACAGAAATATCGTTAAAGCGTCCCAAAAAAGCGCACCACAACGTACTGTGTTGCTTTGCCAACTGAGAGTCTTTTTCGCTAAACATTCTCGCTAAAAGAGCTACGGCTCCTAATCTTTCACTCTCGGATGTGCTTTTTAATTTACATTCTAATTGTGGCAAAACGGCTTCTAAAACTTGGGGGCAAATGTGATTTAATTCGTATATTAAATCGTAAACTTTGCCGCAAATTTGTATATTTTTGACTTCTTTTCCCAGAATAAGCACTTGATTAAAAAAGGATTGAATATAAGGTTCCAACGTGTCCGATGTTTTAACTACTAGCTCTTTGGCTAGTAAGTACGCATTTTTTCGTTGTGTTTTATTAGGCTCTACAATATTCATTAGAACAATATCGAGTAATTCGTTGCTGACCAAATCGCTTTCTGTTATTAAAGGACAGAGTACATCTAACATAAAGCTTTTAACGCGACCCGAGTGCTCATCATTAACAATTTTAAACATTAAATGAAATAGGGCGCAAAAAATTTCTTGGCAATCTTCTAATTCGAAACACATATTAAACGATTTAACGTACGCCAAATTTTCTAATAAATAAAAATATCTTTTAAACGCAGCATCTTTGGGATCTTTAAGACCAGATAGTTGAGTTATCAAAAATAAAAATATAGTTTTTACTTGGTCTGCATCTTTGTACGGAGCTTCTGGAGCATACACTCGTAGAACGTCGGCAATACAACAAGCGATTAATAATTGAACATCTCGAGAGGTGTGGTTCAAGAATTGTTCATCGGCTAAGTGTATGGCTAAGGGTATGTATTGCTGATAAGCTCCTTCGTCTTGACCCATAGCTTGCAAAGTGTGGGCCAAAGTTTTGAGGCGCCGAATAAGTTCGTCGGCGCCCAGATCGTCACAGATTGCTCGGCATCCTGGGGGATACGTAATTTCCGACATTTTTGTCTGTGTGCAATTAAAAAAAATATATTAGATATAAAAATTGAAATTTATTGTTTTGAAAATTTGGTGATTTTGATACAATGAAAGTGAAAGTGGCGTCTTTTATTAATTTAAAAAATCGTGATTTTAATACGTAAAACATGCATAAAACTCGTTGATCTCACAAGAAAATAAGACAGACGCCAGAGATGCAGATAAAGTCAGTTGGGCGAGCCCATAGAAAATTATACTTTCAGTGATGTTATATCTTATAGGCCTTATAGGCAAAGAAGATAATTGCTTCGGACCCTCAAACCAATATTTTAAAAACTCATTACTACACTAGGCCGATCGTAAGCCAGGCTGGACCACAATCCACAGTAGGGTTTGAGGAGCCAATAACTTTATTATTAATGAACTAATTTCAGTGAATTACGTACAATGAATGCTTGTGGAATAAAGACTTGTTCAACTTTAGTTTTTACTACTCACAGAATTAAAACAAATCGGAATGATATTCAAGCTATATCGAGGTTTCAACACCATAATATCAGTGACCTAATATGTATGAATATTAATGTTAATCTAATTTCAACTCTCCAACTCTAATAGTCTGAGCTCTGACAGTTGTTCATGGACCGACGAGCAGACTTGTAAGCACTTTACCGTGAGGAAGCTAAAGTCGGTGTACTTGAACCTACAAGAGTTTCCTAATGATGCATATTATAATCTAGCCATTAATACTGCAGCACAGCACTCTCGTTATTGTTAATATACTCAATTTCAAAGCACGTATAATAAACGCCGAATGAGTTACGGTTTTGTCAACTACTGTTGATACTTTTGCATCTTCAAACAAACCACAAACCTAACCTAATTTTCAAAACAATTAATTCATGCAAGTTTTAACAAGACAAATTACGATTAAAAGAAAAGGGATTACAGTTAATACGACTCAATAATACTGTTTACCTTTGGATTTTGCAGAAGATTGAACTTAATGTGTATTTTTAACTGTTACAATTATTTTTATAATTGCAGTTAAACTATAAACTTCGTCAAATTTTAGAGTCAATTTTAAACAACACCATCTTTCAAAAATAAAAACGTTTTACACATAGTTGTTTAAGAAATAAACTCTGTAGCATTTTTATTATACTGACGCCAGTTTATCAACGCATAACACCACGACATTTTTTTAGTAACAATTTGCAGCATTTTAGATTATAATCCACTAGATTCTTAGTGCTTTTCTTTAATACGAGTTTGAATAATTTTATTTTATACAACTGGCAAAACTGTTCTGTTGGGATCATGCGCATAATTATTTGACATATGCCAGTTCATTTGTTTCTGTAATAGTTTTGGATAGATATTTTGATCAATAAATTAAATAATCAGTTAGTTTAAAAAAAACAAATAACAAGTTTGTTTATTAAACTTATCTACTAAAAGGTAAGAAGATTGTTGGTTAAAGTTCTTGTAAATTGAAATTCAATTACGTAATTAATGTTTTTGACAGCATTTTAAAATTCTTTTCCGAATTATTGGGTACGTTTAGCGGACAATGCTGCTTAAAATAATCAGTAAACTATGCTGAGTATGTTGACATTCAGCTGCTTACAATTCGCTAAACCATATGCCGAGAGTCGGTACAACATCACTCTGGCAACTGCTGACTCTCAGCATACGGTTTAGCTGATTGTAAGAAGCTGAATGTCAGTATATTCAGTATAGTTGACTGATTACTTTAAGCAGCTTTGCCTGCTAAACGCGCCCCAATAATTACTTATGTTGAATTTTGGCTTTGTATATGACCATATTATTTATTGAATGAAGATTTACGTACGTATATTTAAAACGTAATTTAAATATTTACTGTACGTTTCACGTTATTCTGGAATACCTTCTTGGGTTTACTTACTGTTACGATAAGCAGGAACTGGCTTTAAGTAAACCGGTTTAAGTAAAGCCAAGAAGTCGTTCCGGAATAATATAAAACGTACAGTATGTCTCTATTTACATTTTTTAATTTTAGATGTCTTCTAAACCACAACTTCGCAGATTGTTGCAATCTCAAATTAAAAAGCATTTGGGAATAGCTATTGGATTAAGCATAGTGAGTGGTGTGGCCTTTAAGTACATAGTATGCGATCCGTTTAAACAAAAATATATCGACTTTTATAAGTAAGTCTAGATTGTTAGCCTTTCCTTCACATTTATAAATAAATTAATAAAATTACTCAATTTTTAGGAACTACGATATCGATAAGGAGTTCAATCTTATCAGAAACACTGGAGCATTTGATTCTTGTGCACCAGATGCTTGAATCAGATAATGTTTATAGTTAATCTTGTAGTCAAAGAGTGAAGAAAAGTGAATATGTATACATTAAATGTTAACAAAATAAATTAAGTATAATACAATAATTACTTGAATGTAAATTTATAAAATCCCTTGCCATTTGTTATTCTATAATCCTTTAATTGAGCTCCTAAAAACTTATGTATTCAAAGTTTTATGTCTTATAATCGTGAAAGCAGAGCAACTTTAACAAGCTGTAACTGTGTAATGTTGCCCTTTTGCATATAGGTAAATTGGATTATATTGCTCATATTTTATAAGTTCCCCCAGCTTTGCAAGGCGTTTTTACTAACACCCTGTATAATTAAGTTAAATTAAACAAATCCAACTTTAACTTCATGGAGACAGTCGCGTAGGGTATCCGCGACAAATAGGGGAGTACAGTACGTCAATATTTAGCGACACTGGCAGTTCTCTGAATGGCGCTTACTAAAGTTTCATAACCTCAAATATAAAAAATTTAAGTTGTGAATTATGAACAAAAACTTGTCACCTTGAACGTTCCCGTTGTATAAGTTGCTATCTAATAATGAATTATTACTATAAGATAATATTATCTTACATTTTTACTTCAACTGATAGATAGTTGGAAAAACCTTCAACAATTGTTATTAACTTTATAACTATTTTTGTAAAATATCGTTAAACTGAATATTTCTCAGGTATGTCTATAGTCTATAATGAGTAGTAGGTACTAATTAGTTTAGTAATTACAGTAAATTTCCAGAAATCATGTCGAGAACGGTTCATCAGTTTGAAAGTATAATATCTTTGCCTTTGCCAGAAATTGAATTAAAAGAATTAATCGAAAAAGCGAAAGATTGGGTTTTAATGCATGGTTTAGGAATGCGGTTTAAAAGTGCATTTTCTCCAGATTCTATTAATTTTGCACCTTTTATATTAATACCGTCTCCTTTTCCACGAAATGAATTTCAAAAGGCAGTTTCTGTACAAGTTGTATTTAATGAGCTTATTCATCGTGTAGCACATGATATGGCGTTTTTAAGAGACTGTTTAAAAGATACTATTCAAGTAGATGAATTCACTGGTAATTTGTTTAAAATATATGAAACTGTGCAAGAGGAAGGTGTTGCTCAGGTACATATCTTTATATAATATGCAGTTTTTAGTTTTAAACATAGTATTCTTGCAATTAAACCCTAAAATCGTAGTTGCAAACCTGAAGATACCATTCAATAGATACCAAACATCTAACTGAAAGTTCTACCTGTTTGGTACGCTTCAATATTTGAAGGTTTCACTTCCTGATGAGAAGACCCCATTGTTTTGTTTGGTGTGCTATCTATTGAATTTCTGTGCGCTTTATAATAATGCCTATGCTTTATAATAATTATTAAGCTTTTAGTTTTCGATAATATTTACTACAGTAAAATTCTAGAAGTGTGTTTATAACTATGTGTATTTATTCTCTATTTATTCATAATGCTTTATAGCCTTTATCATTGGGTCTGGTTCGTTCTGATTACTTATTGGAAGTACCTAATTTTTTGATCTATGAAAAACGCGAAGAATGTATTTTGAAACAGGTGGAGATCAATACCATCGCTGCAGGTTTCTCTTGGCTTGGAAATGTGTCTGGTAATTTGCACAGGTGGTAAAAGTATTTTTAATTGTTAAAAACTAATTGAGCTTTATTTTAACAATTATAACATAAGAATTAACTGATCTGAAAAACTCACATTATTATCTACTCAAACCGCCGTATTCCGAACCGTGCTAAAATAATGTATCATTAATAATTATTAATTTAGGTTTGTTTTAAAGTTTGGTCACATTTATTCCAAATATTATTGTAAATTGCACTTCAAATTTCAATGATCTAATGACTGAATAGGATACACTACACTTGCATTTTTATTTTTCGTTAACTGTTAAATAACATCATTTTTTAGTACATACTATTAAAAGTATACTGTTTATAAAAAGTCTTATTTTACTGTGCAATTACAACATACACAATTTAAAATTTTGAATTTTTTTTAATCATTGATTTTTGATCTCCACTTGTTTGCAAATCTTCATTTATCATGTACTAAATAATAAGATAATATTTTACTACTTATTTTAGCAAGTGTCGTTGGGTTTACTGAGGTCTGATTATATGATTCACGGTGATGCAAACAACAAAATAAAGCAGGTAGAAATTAACACTATAGCTTCCAGCTTTGGAGGTCTCACGTCATTCTTCAAAAATTTTAATGGGTAATTTATTTTGTAAAATTTAAATCATTCTATTTTGAAGTGATTTCGTGAATTTTGTTAATGGGAAAGCTATGAGAAGCCTCTCTAAAGATTTTTAGAAGCACTTCTGTATTTATTTAAAAATCGGTATTTATGTTTCAAGTTTTTTAAGCGAGCAGTTCATAGCTTTTACACAAACAATCACGTCATTTTTAAATAAAGTGATGCGTACGCTAATTATTTAATTTGTAAGTGAATTATTTAATAATTTCAAAATAGTTATTGTCATTAATTTGGTATTACAGTAGACACTCGATACCTTGCATTGGAGTTTACGTTATAGGGAGGACAATGCAAAAAACACATTGTTCATGTTCACATTAACGAGTATCTACTGTATTTACAATACATTTTGAGTAGGAAGAAATTTATTATAAAAAAATTGGCTAGTTTATTCAATCAATAATTACCCTCAGGGCTGGTGATCTACATACTGAGACTCGGGTGCGAGAACTCTTTTGGGGCACCCTATAGAAAACATTTGCTTTTATATACGTAGTAATATTATCACAACTCAACCACAACAATTGAAATATTTCTTCATTTTGTACGACTTTTATCAGTTTTAGAACTTTGTCTTTGAACAGAGATCATTTTTTAATTTACTATCGCTTCCAAATCTATTATTTTAATTTCTGTACCAGCCCTGATTACCCTTCTTTAATTTGAGAAAAGAAATAACAAGATTTTTATTATGGTAGTACCTACTAAAGTTAGTAATTTTAAATTTTAGATACATTCTACAGCAATTAGGAAAAATTGATGAGACAGTTAATGTGAGTAGTATTAAAAAAATTGTGAACTTCTAAAACTGTTAAAGCCTACATGAAGGAATAATTGAGACGAATTATTCTTTTATTTAGCCCACCGAATCAACATTTGACGTATTACATTTAAAGTTAAATTTTTAGCTACCAGCGAATAATTCTCTACGTGAATTTAGCGAAGGGATGATAGAATCATGGAAAATATATGGAAACGAAAAAGCGACAATTCTTTTCATAGTAGAAGATGTAACTTACAATATCTGTGACCAACGCTTTCACGAATATGAAATAAACAAGATCAATCCTCGTGCGAAAGTAATAAGACGTAGCCTTACCCAAATTGCGGATAAAGCATATTTAAATGCCGGCAGTGAGCTAGTTATGTAAATATATTTTTTAATTGTAAAATCTCTACTTACAAAGATCAATTTTAGTGACGACCATATAGTTGCTGTTGTTTATTTTCGAGCCGGATACGAACCTGGTCACTATCCTTCACAAAAGGAATGGGACGCTCGTCTTCTCATAGAGCGGTATGTCAATGGATTGCTTTAAGTATAGTTAAGCAAACATAGAAACTTTAGGTCGTTGGCAATAAAATGTCCTTCCATTCAATATCAATTGGCGGGCACTAAAAAGGTTCAGCAAGCTTTAGCGTTTGGAAGAAATTTGGAACACTTTTTGAGTAATCCTAATCAAATTGAATGTGTGAAGGACGTTTTTACTGGATTATATGGTTTGGAATTTGATGAGTTTGGAGAGCAAGCCGTTCAGATGGCTTTAAGCGAACCAGAGAAGTAAGTCTAGGCTACTAAAGAGGTCATTTAGGCTAAAACAGATAAAATAATGAAAAATATGAAACGAGTATGTACCTTTTTCAACCCCACTAGAGTTTTGATTGGTTCTTATAACACTTTAAAATTGCGGCTTTCGTAAATTATTATAGGTACGTGCTCAAGCCTCAAAGAGAAGGTGGTGGAAACAATGTGTATGGTGTAAATGTGCGTGATGCAATTGAAAACATGAGAAGTTCTAAAGAGCGTACTGCTTGGATTCTTATGGAACTTATTAATCCACCGACAACTCCTGGTTACATGATTCGTCCTGGAGGTCCAGATGTCCCGGAAGTTGTAAATTTAGTATCGGAATTGGGAATTTTTGGATTAATTATTGGGTACGTGTAAATATTATAAACAAAATTTTTTTAGAATATTTACTTTGATCGTTGATGTTATAATGAACTTGAATTTTAGGGATTCAAAAAAAATTTTTACAAATCGCCAAGCTGGTCATATGTTGAGAACAAAATTGTCTAATGCCGATGAAGGTGGCGTTATGGGCGGTTCAGGTGCTTTAGATAGTCCATACTTAATAGATTGATGTATTGTAAAAACTATGTAACTAACGGCTTTTGTCAAAAAAATTTATTGTTATTTTTTATAAATAAATTGTTTATATCCTATGTTTCTATTTAATGTGGTTGCAAAAATCCGATGACAGTATATACAAAATAAGAGAAGAAAATTTGCTTGCATAGTACCTAAAATATTAACCTCTGTAAAGATAGCTGAGAAAACTGATCTTTCAAATACTTACTAGAAAATATTCTTTTAACAAAAATGTTTCCTATTTCAATGTTTGAAAGAAAATAAACATTTGATATCGACGACATAACGAACAAAGGAGTATTCAAAATAGAAAAAAAATATTCTTTCATTGTTTGATTTATCACAGCAGACGTTACTTTTGAATTAGAAACATCTCTCAGTAGTCTTTCTAGTAATATACCAATAAAATTCAAGACCGTCCAAACTAATATGTTATGGTACACTCCATGCCACACATATACAAATAAAAAAACTAAAAAACTGGAAATCATTCTGCTTTTCTTTCTTTCCAAACTAGGCATGTAGATATACCTAAAATACAATGTTCTTGATTCTGTTTAACTTTGTAGATTTGAAATACTTTTTCAAAAATATATATAGTCCAACGTCAAAGTTCCTCCAGATATCTGAAAACAATTGTATGCAACCAATGCACTTGGGGGTGCTTGGTGAGCTTATGTGTTCGAACGTTGTGATACTCGTAGTTATTCCATACAATACAACGTACTTAACATGCATAAATTGTGCTATGGAGTAACCATATCCATACAGCGCCCAATTATCAAAAGATTGTACTAACTAAAATTAAAATTTAAACTTGAATAAGTGTAGTCAAAAGATCCAAAAGAACATACCTCTATTTGATATTGCATCGCATTACAATAAATGTAATGTAAAGCAAATTCCAAAAAGATGAACCAAAATCCAAAACGAACTAAACTACACGACAATCCAATCAGTCTTGCATTTAAAGGCTTTCGATTAGCTTCTGGTTTATGACATTTTATAAAAGATTCAAATAGTATCACAGGTCCAAAAAATGTAGGAAGATACAAATAGTACCATAAAAAATCAATAATAGTGGGCTTCGATGTATGTGTATCGATGTTATAGCTTATACAGCGCATAAGACCCCAAGATATTATGTACATTATAGTCATATACTTGGTGGAGTCCCCTAAAAAATTTAAAGAACTATTTTCATAATGGAACTTTCCAACAGTCAGCATAGTCAAAGATGCTGCGCCAAACACCCAAATGTATAATACCCTTTTAGGACATTTTTGGAAAAAACAATACCATAACAAAGGTTGGCCACATGTTAGGATTAGGCCGCTTATGCCAGTTTCATATGTGATAAACAATAAACCTATCAATATTTGCCAGTATGGTACTACCTACAAAATGAGAATGGGGTGTTTTAACAATAAATGTAATAAAACAAACCTGATTGTAGATTTGTCGTAAAAGTTCAGATATAACTAAGTGAACTATAAGCCATGGATAAATTTTCGAATACATATCCAGAGCAAATTTCCATTCATATTCTGATATATCTTTTTTTCTGTTTAAAACTAACCAACCTTCTTCAAAATCTCTATATTCATCGGGGATATATTTAAAAGCTACAAAAAAAGTCCGATTCTCAATGTGTTTAATTAACTCAATATTTAATTTTGACACGCAAAATGAAGCATTTGAAGAATAGTTACAAGTTTTTGGATGCCTACGTAATATAGTTATTCGCACCTGCAGAAACTACAAACACAGTGTAAATAGAGTAAAAAACCGCTCCTATCCAAACGAAGGTACTTCCAATAAATTCAACTTTTTTTAAGTCCATGATGAAGAATTCAATTCGATTTTAGTATCCTAAAATGAAGAAAATTATTACACTTACACGTAAAGAATTATTTCCAATATCAATAACATTAGCCAGTATGCGTATAAAAACATTTTAAAATACAAAGAAGTTAAGTGCCTACCCCTTTTGGTCTCTTTCGCGTAAAAATATTTCGCTTCTTAACTTTTCAAACTTGAAAACTACATCTAACCTAAAAAATAATAACAAAACAATATCAAGTAAAGGTTGGTTTACACAGCTCATGGTGACTAAAAGTGACACTAGACGGAAATTTAAAAAAAAAATTTCTTATAGCTGAGATGCAGATCCAAGTATCAAATTAAAAATGCATGATACGTGAAACGTGCTACTTCAGATTTCGGATAAAACGATACCTTTTTCATTGGTGTGGTATACAAAGCACACAAAAATATTGAGCGAGCGAATATAAATTGAAATATTCTCAATAAAGCTTATTTACTTTTTTAAATAAATACACCGACAAAATAGGTTTTCTGGTTTTGCCATTCGCATCCATGAATGCTTGTTATCATGTTATCTTGTTAATCTCTGTCTTAAACGGGCACACATTTGCCGAGTCACCAACTCGATAGTACGTCATTTTGATGATACAAAATACAAATTAATTAATTAATGTATCTTGATAGTGTTGTATCCTAGATGATGATGATCCTAGGTACTGTTCAACTGGTCCAGCCTTGATTATAACTTTGTAATAATTATAAATAATAGGTAATCTGATAGGCGATCCTAATATAATTTTTACAATAATTATTAGGGAATATTCTTTCAATACATTTATCGCCAAAAAATCTATATTTATGTAAAATATATAGGTAATTATATTTCCAGGATGCTATAATTAACCTTGAACAAAATATAACATGCAAAACGAACACGCAGTCAATGAGTACAGAAAAATCGTTTCAATTGTATTTCTAAACTACATATTTGCGTAAAATCTTGATTTGTTGTGTTATTATAATGCCCAAAAATATTTTTTGTAGTATTTGAATATGACATTTAAAAAAATGTACGTGTAAAAAGGTATTCTACTGTGACAATTGTAAATTTCGCAACGTTGTAATCGAAATTGATGAGAGGATTGTTTATTTAAAATGGTTATTTATTGAATATATAAATAAATAATGACATGAACATTTTATTACATCAGGTTTGGAACCTATTGAATATGTATGAATGTTATTAGGTAGATACGACATACAGTAAGAAAGCATAAGTTTTTTCAAACGCATATTTTTAGGCTATTAAATTAACAAAATTACAAATGTTTTTATTAATTTTCGTTAAAATAAATTAAATTATGGATAAAAAGCTAAAAATTAGTAGTAGCACTGTTGCTAACGATTCCGATGCTAGTGGAGAAACTAATAGTCTTAGTGCCGAAAGCATGACGGAAAATGTACCTCTTTCAGTTTCGAAGAAAGTGGGTTCAAGACGAGATTCAGAATGGGAAGTTATAGAAGGCTTGAAAGAAGGGCAAAGATTTGAAAAGAAGCCAGGCGTTTTTAGTGGGTTTCTGCATAAAAAACGAAAGTGGCCACTTAAAGGTTGGCATAAAGTAAGTCTTTTTGTAAATTTTTATTTTATGGCAATTTACTTCTCGATAAACAATTTTTATGACCGTTGTGCAATTGAACATGCAGAACATAAATTATAGTATTTATCGAGTAATTAAATCAAAACTCTAAGCTGTAAGGGCGAATTGTACAATCATAAGTTTAAGCTGGATTACCTTTGAACTTGATTTTAGCGAGAGTGTACAATCGGCGCTAATTTATAAAACGAACAACTGTAACTCATTTAAGTCTGCTTTTTGTAGAGATTTTTCGTCTTAGACAAGGGAATTTTAATTTATGGAAAAAGTCAATCTGAAATTAATAAAGCTAAAATTCATGGTTCTATAGATGTCGGCTTATCGGTTATATCGTGTAAGCTTAACGGTCGGCGCATCGATATCGATACAGAAGAGTTTATTTATCACTTGAAGGCAAAAACAGTAGACTGTTTTACGAGATGGGTCCAGCAATTGAAAGAACACCGTTTACACAGACAACACGCGTTAACTTACGGTAGTAAAGTTGGGCTGCTTTCTACAAGTCATAGTGGTGAAAGTAAGTTTGTAATATTGTTAAAATAACGTTTTTAAATTTGTATTTTAGGAACTTCGAGTATTCCAAAAATTTTAGCAAAAAGTGACCTTACAGATGGACTTCAACCATCGGACGATTCTCAAGAAAGATTAAAAAATTGGTTAAGAAATGTTAAATCTCCTTTAGAACAAATTCAACGTGATATTACAGTTACTGAAAAAAGTTTTAGGCAACTTAGTGGTTTGTTAGATCGAATTGAATCCAAAAAACTTAATAAAGGTGGTGCATCAGATCCAGAGGTAACCATTATTTTTATTATTACTTTAGGAGAATGACGTTGATTGTTACAGAATAATTCTTTGAGTAATATTCGAGCTACTATAAATTTAAATAGCAGTTTTTCAACTGACGTACAATCTCTTTCTACTGATCTTTCTTACTTATCTGTCGATTTTTATGATAATCAAGTTTACGATAAATTTTTTTTGTTGGCAAAAGATGGTAAGTAAATAATATATGCACGTGCTTATGATAATTGGTCGTAGTAAAAATGTATATTGATTTTGTGACTAATTTATAACTAAATTAAAATTCACGAATTTAGTCTATCATAATATGAATTATTCCATTGTCAATGGTAAGCGCTTATTAATAAGTAAATTAGGTGTACTATTAATCAATTTTAACTGAAGAATAATTTTGATAGGTAGTTCTATATTTATTGCTAATTTATTTTTAAAATTAAATTAAACGGACGTATTTTTCAATGTGCACATTATCGTCTAAACGATACAAATTTGGTTAAATAGTCAATAATGCGGTTTTTTTATGCCTAATACCAAAAAGGACATGATTTCCTAGATATTTTTAATTTCTGTGTTCAATGTTTTTTTCCTGCTCAAGACTAAAAACTTAGAAACAATTTTTCAAAACGATGTTTTCATATTTTAGAAATATCTAGGAAGCCATGCAGTTTCTGGGACCTTTGAGAACAGCATCGTATTAGGGTATTAACCAAGTCGTATCTTTAAATACAATTTGGGAGATACACATTATTGTGCATGTACACGTTGAAGTACACCTTCTAAAATTTGTTATTAAAAATATCACAATGAATCTTTATTTTTTCAGTATTTAGTACTTTAAAGAGCATATTTTCGTTATTAAATATCGAAAGAGAAACGTTGAGCAAAGCTGTAAATAAGGACAGTTCGACAATAACGGGATTCACTTCGAATGCCGATTTAATTGCTGGTCTAAAAAGCAGCTTAGCGGAAGCTCTACATCAGAATAATGAACTAAGATGTCGCTTAAAATGTATACACGCAACTTCCGATTCGTCCAATTTAACAAATATTAAAACAGAGACACCAGTTGTAAGTTAAATTCGTAATGTGCCGTAATGTAACTTGATGTTTTCCATTCTTTAAATAGAAAGATAATTCGAATTCGTCTTTGAGTTTGGATTCTTCTTGTGTTAGTGCTAGCGAATTCTTCGATGCCGAAGATTTGCCGGATGATGATCAGGAAAAAACGGAGGTGCCGACAATCGAGTTAGATGCTCAGATGTCTACTAGAGGCTCGGATACCAGTTCTGAAGCTGGCTCTTTTTCGAGCAACGAAAGTTTAAGTTCTGAATCTGAATTAGAAAATGAATATGGCCATGCAAACAGTCAAATGGTAGCCAGAGGTGGGTGAAATTTGAATCTTGGGTAAGGTTGGTTGGGAATATAGAACTGAAAATTTTAGGCGGTCAAGGTCTTACTGGGAGAAGAACCGTACTACCAATTCCTCGACCAGCCACCGAAGGATTATCTTTATGGAATCTTTTATATAAGAACATCGGGAAGGATTTATCTCAAATAAGCATGCCTGTAGCTTTAAACGAACCTTTAAATTTATTGCAACGTCTATGTGAAGAACTGGAATATTCCGAGTTATTAGATAAAGCTGCCGAATTGGAAGATCCTTACGAAAGAATGGTGTACGTGGCAGCATTTGCCGTTTCGGCATACGCTAGTTCTTACAGTCGAGCAGGCAATAAACCATTTAACCCTTTATTAGGAGAAACTTACGAAAATATTAGAGAAGACAAGGGCTTTCGTTTTCTTTCTGAACAAGTCTCTCATCATCCACCTATCAGTGCTTGTCACGCCGAGAGTAGAAATTTTATATTTTGGCAAGAAGCTCGAATCAAAACTAAATTTTGGGGTAAAAGTATGGAGTTTCAACCTTTAGGGAAGGTGCACTTGTTATTACCGTTAACTGGGGACACTTATACGTGGAATAAGGTCACTACATGTGTTCATAATATTTTTAGTAATCAGCGATGGGTAGATCAATACGGAGAGTTACATATATCTAACGAATACGTTTCGTGCAAGCTTACATTTGCAAAAACTAGTTATTGGTCGTCTAAGCGACACGAGGTTTGTTCTTTTATACTTGCTAGTTTATTTATTTAAAGAAGTAATTTTTGTAGGTCATCGGTACAGTTTTCGATGGCAGCGGTAAACCCGTAAGAAAGTTATTTGGGAAGTGGTCGGAAGCGTTATATTGCGGCGTGGCTCCATCGGCACGATGTATTTGGCGTGCCGGTACTATGCCATCAAACCACGAACAGTACTATGGATTCACTCGTTTTGCAATCGAGTTGAACGAATTAGGTCCAGATCAGCATCTACTCCCGCCGACAGATACGAGATTTCGACCAGATCAACGTGCGCTAGAAAATGGAAATCTCGACAAAGCCGAAGAACATAAATTGGTATTGGAAAATGCTCAAAGAGAAAGAAGAAAAGAGCGAGCACAAAAAAATATACATTATCAACCTCAGTGGTTTTGTCGTAGGTTAAGTATTAAAGATGATGACGAGTGGCAATATAATGGCAAATATTGGGATATTAGGAAAAATATGGGATTTTCTGAATTGAAGTTGGAACCTTTGTGGTAATAAAATTTTTCAATATACGAATATACCTAAAAATGTTGTTCCCTTCAAATAATAAAATTTATAATAGAATTGGTTTTGAAGCTAGCGCAGTTTGATAAATGTAGTTGATTAAAAAAGGTGCCTCGGTTATTAATCTTTAGTTAGCTTATAAAATCGTGTTACATAATCGTCAATTGTAGGGAGAGAAAAACCAATCATCAGTTTTGTATAAATAAAAATGCTTATACTTTCCTGTACTCCATAAGTATATTTATGATTAATTTATGTGATATTTTATGGAAATTATTTACTGCGTATTTTATTTAGGTAATACTGTTTTAAGAGAAATCAAATTATGGCTTCTACGCTATTTTTACCTTGATTTGCCTGTAAAAAACATTAGATGAACTGATTACATCATGAACAAAGTACGAAAAGTATAATTCAGTTACAATTAACTATGTGCCATCTTTGTAAAGGTTAATTAAAAAATAAATGTATAGGTTACATTTTAGAAATGGTTTTCACATCATTGTTGATAAATAGCTAAAAATTGTTGAGTATATCTATATAGTTTTTTGTGTAAATTTTATTTTTTATTTGTTTTATGGACTCGTTATATTTAATAAGTATTTATATGGCACAACAAAAATCAACAGAAAGTGATAGGTACGTTTTTTCCTGCCGTGTATCATACATTGATGATTTTATAGGAAAACGCAATATTTATTCAAAATTAAAAACATCTTTTAGTTTTGAAGTTATAGCAACCATCTCCATGAATAAGAATGTTTTTCCTAAAAGAATCATAGCTATGACGGCAAGTATGTTTTTGAACTAGTTTTTAATTCTGATGAAATATTGTATTTATAGAGCAAACTATTAAATTTGGCATGGAAAGTCTCATCTCGAATAATATGAGCCAGAACACTAAATTTTAGATATCTACCTATTTAATTCAATATTGTTTTTGTTCAAATTAGAACGTTTATTCCGCTAACAATTACTAGTTGAGAGCCACAATTAAGTATTTGCTTAAGAGCCCGTTCACTCAGTTGAAATTAGTCGAAAATTATGAAAATTTCCAAACCTTCAAAGGCATATTTCAATATTAATAAATAAAACAAAGATTATCACTAAAATATTTAGTCTCATCATCTCGCCAAAATAAATAGTGCTGTTTTGAAGTAATAATCATGGATATCCCTTCCAAACCACAAATTGCGTGAATGGTTAAGGCAACCAGTCATTTCTATGTACTACAGGACTACAGCAGCCAAAAATAATTTGTAATGAGTGGCAGAGAAATTCAAGTTTTCGATTTTTTGTGTTATGTTATTATTGTCATAATTTAAAATCTTGAAAGTGATTTTAAAGTAGATATTAATCTTTTACTATTATTTAATACTCAAATTTTTATGTGTTATGTTTTACTATAAACTCAGATTTTAGATTGTTGGAGTATGGGAAAGAATCACGTGTATATTCGACATAATATATAATAATAAATATTAAGCTTTTTAAGTTTAAAATTTTATCAAATAAAAGCTCGTAGATTATAAACGCAAAATCTTGTTATACTTAATTTTCTGAATCATTAATTATTGTCAATTATGATGTAACTTATACTAACAGAAAATTAATTATTACAAAATAAAAATGTTTACTGTATAGATCAACATGGCCTACTTGTATTTGAAAAATATATGTAATAAAGAATTTTATTAGCTGTTTATTGCTATAATTAAAAGGTTTTACACTTACTTAAAGAAAGTTTGTATTATAAATTAATCTTGCACAGGTTCTGCAGTTACGGCTTCTCTGTTTTCGTAAGTCCAGAATCTATGAAACTCTATAAGTATACTGACAAAGGTGTCTCCTTGACCACATTCGTATAAATCATTTAAAGTAATTCGCTCAGGATCTTTCGATCTTACCATATCGAACAGCTCATCTTTAACATCTTGAAAACTGACAGGAGCGGCTCCGTGTCCTCTCATTTGATCTTGAATGGCACGAAAAAAGTAATTTAAGGTAAAAGCGTCCAAGTAACCTTGTTCGTTAAAATCTAATATTCTGAACAAAAATGCGAGAGCTTGAGGTTCTGACCGATTCTCGAGTGTTAGTACTAAATCTAGGTACGTTTTATAATCGATTTCACCCCCATAAGTAAGGCACGTTTGAAACACTCTTTCTAAAAATGGTTGTGTAAGAGTTCCCGAACCGTAGTTCGCTAATTCCGATTGATTCAACATACCATTATGATCACGATCTAAATTTAAGTATTGGCCGTACACACGTAAAGCAGACGGGGCACTAAACCAATTTTGTTCTTGTAGTTCTTTACTTAATTCTTCATCGCGTAATTCTAATAGATCGTCTAAAAATGAACACACTAACACGTCTAATATTCGTACTCTGCCAGCACGCAATCCATCTAAAAAATATAAAAATTTTCTAACTGCGGTGCAAATGTAGAAACTATGAAATGAACTTTCTAAGCCTTCTAATTGAGGTAACGTCGGAACTAGTTCGGCAATATAACTCTCTAAATCGGCCTCACGTAAATAACCTTGTCCAGTAGCATCGTATAAAGATAGTCCTACACGCGTTTGTTGTAACCACACTTTACGCATCACATAGTTAAAGAGGGACATAATAGATACTCTACCACAAGGATCATCCTGTTGTAAACGAGCAAAAGTATTAGCCGTAAAATACGGTTGTAATTTCGGGCCAGCTAAAGCAGTCACACGCTTGTAATCGGCATAGTTAATTAGCTGCTCTTCGGGAAATGTCTGATGTTGATCCAATAGTAACCATAAAGCTTTCAATTCGTTATTATCCAACAATTCGAGACTACGTCTCTGCAAAAAGCTAGATCTCGTTTCTTCGCGTAATTTTTGTCTAAGAACTTCGTGCTCTTGAGGCAGTCTCCAAAAAAACTGAGGTATTTCATAAGAAGAAATTTCGGTAGTCTTTTTGTTCCATTTATTTAAACATTCTTGAAAGTGATCATCTTCAATTTTTTCCAGTTTGGACTTGTCGGGCACTGAAAATTATTGTTTTACCTATACTCTTTAATCGTTAAATTACTTACAAGGTTTATTTGCGAGTTTCTTTTTTAATAACGATTTAAAATCCATTATATTGTACTTCCGTAAATTTAAATTTAGAATACAAAATAAATAATGTTAGGTTAGGTATTTGTCGTTTTGTTTTGTGGCATGTCCACATTTCATTTACAATAAATTAAATACAGAGGAAAGATTTGCCCAATCTCCTGGTCGTGCAGAAATCTCTTGAAAATTTAATTGCACACATACTTACACGAAAATTTATTCACAGTAACACCTGCTCGTTTAATACACAATAGTTTTAACTTTATTTTCACTCTTTATAATAATTCCCTTAATCTAAATAGAATATAACAAACTATTTACATTTTAAAATAAATTTTATTGTCTTATGGACATGCTATCGCACACAATTCAAACTAACTTTTAAAGGTGATGGTGCGTTGTAATGAGCGTTTTTTTTTATTCATTTCGAGTCTTTGCAGTGCTTGAAGTCTATTTCGTTCAATTATATCTTGTTTTTTCTTTGCTTCTAATTTAGCTAACGCTTTCAATCTCTTTTGTTCTATTTCTTCGGGTGAACATTTAATAGGCGAATCACCTAGAATGGAACCAGCAATCATTACAAATTAAATTAGTCATAGGTATACTTACTTTCACTAACTGGCTGCTGTTTTTTGGTTTGAAGTTTTTCTAGTGCCTGCCTTCTCTTTTTTTCGATTTCTTCAAGAGTATGTTTTGCTAAATTTTTTGAGTTTGAAGTATTCGGTTGCGGTGCCTGAATATTATTACAGGTATTATTATATTCGTGTTTTGCTGTTTTATTTGAAAATTCCAGATCTTCATCATTTAAACTTTGTAACGCAAAATCAAATGAATCATCGGCAATTTTAGTTTCAACTTTATGGTTTAAATAAGAACTAATAAGAGCACTCGTAGGTTGGTTTAAAGTAATATTGTTGTTTTTTCCCACTTCGCCATCTTCCTTTTTTAGAACATAATTACTATTCGTACAATTTTCTGTTACACTTTTCTCGATCTCTTGACTAAATACAAATAACTCCTCCTCCATGGAATCATTAAAAACTTCTTCCAAGTTAGTTTTTACTTCTTTAACAATAGTTTGTTTTGAAAGTGAAACTATATCGGCTTTTTCAATAATTTGATCTCTTAACGATTTGATGTCCTCTGTTAATTTATTAAGTTCAGAAATTTGATTATTTGACGAATGTCTTTTTATTGGTATTTTAGGAGGGCCTTGCGTAGTTATCCTTTTTTGTCTACGTACTCTTGGCTTCGATTGCGGCGAATGCCAGTCCCATACTACATCAATTTCTTCTTGATCGTCTAGATTGCACTGTGAAAAAATGGGGCTAAAGAACTCCTTTGTGTCAGCGATCGAATTTTTACATTGCGGAGTACTACTCTCATTTTTTAAATATTCTAGGTTCTCATTTTTATTTTGGGAACTCCTTTCACTTTTTACACTGCACAAGTTTTCGTCTTTTTCACTTTTCATTTTAAAATCTTCTGAATAATTTTAATTTGTAAGTGAATTTTGATTTCACCTTGCACATAACGACATACCTAAATAAGAAATAACGGACATAACCTTAAAATTTTTAAATACAGGACCGCAATATACAAATTTATTTGAAAATGTTGATGGAACAGCCTTGAATTCGAAGCTTGTAGCCTTGTACATAAATCATCTTCAAATGTTTCAGATAGTTCTCAGAACGTCCTGCAAATTGTAATTTGTGATTCTGTGAATATTTTTAGTAGGACAAGAAAACATTTGTAGGTATAGGTATAGAGTATAGCACGGGGTATAGGAGTATAGGTACCTAAATATAGAAAGACCACTCCGATCTGGCGCTGGTGACTTTACAACCAGCAGAGAGGTACAATAATCTCCTTCGATTCTTTTCTTCTATTGAATCTTTCTACGGGTAGCGGAAGTTACCGGTATCAAAAAGGAATGGTCCCTCATGTTTTAGTGGTTTATCATTGAAACGTATAATATGGTCCTTTAGTTTTAGGATGGGCGGACGGGGAAAATAGTTACAATTGGTACATAAATCATCCAAAAATGATTCAGGTAGTTTTCAGAATGTCTTAAAAAATAAAATCTTTCAGGCCAATAGTATTGTTCCAATAAAAATTTAAATTAGGTTTCAAATTTCAAACAAAATACCTTTAAAAAATAAAAAATGCGAGATATTTATACAAATAACTGAAAAAAAGATAAATAGAAATAAAAAATAATAAATGGTGGGACGTTTAGAACTTTCGTTCCCTTTCCTAAATAGGATGCTAAAAAATTATAATTAAAAGCATTGAGAAGCTAGATGAATCTGGTGAAACGTATCTCAAATTTTTTTGATCTACACGTTTTTAATGACAAAGCCGTAAAAGCGTGAATAAGTTTTAAAAGGAAAAAAATATTGGCTGAACCACTTAACTCCAATTAATAATTTTTGATTTAGAATAAAAAATATTTCTTTTATACATATTTTAGCCACTAACAACATAACAACCCATTAAAATAAGATAATATATTTGTACTTTTACAACATGTACAAAAATTTTTTATATAAAAATAAATAAAGTATACAAAAATATAGTTACAAATAAAATAGATTAAAATCACTAGTTTTATTTATCATAATTTAGTTTCGTGTCGAAATGGACAACGTAATTGTCGTAAAGGCACCGGAGGTGTATTATAATCGGACTCTTCATCGGCAGAATCTACATCACCGTCGCTACTATTAGTAGAAGCGACAGTACGCATGGGTTTTCTTGTACGACTACGTCGATAATATTTAAACTCTCTAGGCAGTGTATATGAGCGTGGTAAAGATAATTGACTTTCGAGATCAGATCCGGCACAAGAGCCCGGTAATTCAGTCGGTTCCGGTTCTTGAATTGTGCAATCGCAGTATAGATAACGAGGGGTAAGTAATAATTCGGGAGTATGACAACGAGGAGCTCTAGGAGGCGGACGACGGTTAAAATTGACACCGTAGCTAGCCAAATTATTCAAGGACGCCAAACTTAGCAGTTGTGGTTCTATATGACGCTTAGTACGAGGAATCGGTTGTCTGTCGTCGGGATCGGCATTTACGGGCCCTCCCAATTTGCCTTGTTTAATTTCTTCTTCAATAATTTTAAGTTCTGCAAGCTGTTTTTGTTTTTTTTCTTGTAATTTCTGATGTATATTAACACGCGACCCTACACTGCTGCCTTCATTTTCACTGGAAGACGGTAAAGGACGCCTCCAAAACGGTACAGCCACAGAACCCAAGCCAGGAGGTGGAACAAAACTTGTAGGTTTCTTCTTTTTCCTATACAAGTCCGACGCATTTGGGTTTGTAAAACGGCAGTTAAATACTCCAGGTGGAGCCGAAGGCTTTTCTAATAGGCGATGTATGTGAAAATATCGATAATACAGTAACATAAATAAAATTCCGACACCAAATAGTCCTATAGTTAAACTTGGAATTAGTTGCCAATGTACAGGCCGTACTGGCCATACGGCCGCTAACCACGCACTCACTAATAAAACATTTTCTAGAAGCATTACGATGTAAAAAATTGTCATCGTGCGACGATGAGGTTGGTCTTGTAAATTTACGTACGCAAAAACGTACATCGCAGCTACCAAAACGCATACTCCCAAACGACTTTTGTGCTGTCCATGAAATGCACTTCTTGGAGATAGCAACCATAAAAACATACACGTCCAATGCAAAGCAAATACTAAAATAATCCAAGAATGATAACAGGCCGCGTATGCAGACAATGCTATGGCACGAGCCGTTACGGTACCCCCACGCCACAATAACTGTGAAACTACACCTAACCACGTAAGAACTAAACGATCTACATTTTGTATATGCTTACTAAACGATGCCAACGCCCAACATATCGAAAATAAAGATAACACGGCCGACACTTTAATTAAATCGGAAGGAGGGCCCACTTCAGATGCAGGAAGTAAACTTAACTGTAATAACAACATAGGAACGGCTTGTAAAAACCCATGAACTAGTCGTAATATACATAAGTCACGAACTTCGTGTTTAACACTAGACAGTTGAACCGGTACCAACAAACGTGCATAACGCCATAACACACCCAACTGAGCAAAATGTATTACGACCACAAATATTCGATTAATACTGGACGTCTTATTGCTTAAATACCAATGAAGAGACAATATTTGCATAACCAGCGTCGAAAATAGTATCAAAGATAAACATTGAGCAAATAACAGATGCAATCCTTTTTCGTATAACGCATAAACCATTAAAAGATCGAACACCAGATCGCAGAAATATGCTGCCAATGAGACTACGTTAAAAAGAAGATCACATAGCGGCAAAAATTCCGCCATGACTTCGTAAAAACCATTACATGTTGAGCTGACCCATTCTAAAAAATAAAAACTTTATTATTTGGAATAAAGATACGATTTTTAAAAATTTACCTTATGACGAATGTTTGTTTGAGCTGCTGCATTCCTAACCTAGTACGATGTCCTTTTGAAAAATTCCTTCATAAATTTATGACGCATTTTTTTAAAAATAATATTTATAATATCGCGAACTTTATACTGCTTTTAACACGAAAATAATTACTTAGTTTTGTTCATAATTACAAAAATAGAAGGTTTTCCAATTAAAATTACAAAAATTGAAAAACTTCAGGTGCTATTTAACCTGACAAATGTTAAACACTGATTACACTGTTGCCAACTCGGTATTAAAAATGGTATTGTACAGAGTGCTTCAAATTTTAATTTGAACCTAACCCCCCTAAATCATTAATTAAGAATTTAATAACGAAAATTTTTTAATTAGAAAGAACTTCAATAGAGTTGGAAGCACAATTCTTCGGATTTTATACTTTTTGCCAAGAAAAGAATTGGCAAAATCTTAATTATTGACTAAATTTAAAGTAAACGCCGCGCATGGCATGTAAATTTTAAATGTAGACAGTGCGTATTGAGCAAGTGCTAATATGAAAATGATTTATATTTTTAAAAATTATACTAGTACTTCTAAGCTGTTCCTATTTCAATTGTAATCCAGTAATATTTCATTTTAATTTGATAACATTTACAAATTTGAAGCCAACCAAACATTTTTGTTAATTAGTAAGTTTAAACTCTACAATAGTCACAACTGATTATGTAAACATGATAAGGCAGAGCGCAGAGCTAAAAAATAGTATATTTTTAAATTTATACGAGCTAACACAGTATTTTTAGTCTATATATCGTCCGATTTCTACTTGTTAAGACTTCAAATCGAGTATTTGGCATTAAATTATTTCGTGAAAATGCCAAATATAATAAATGAAATTAAACTAGATTTCAAAGATGTTTTATTAAGGCCTAAAAGATCGACGTTGGTCAGCCGTGCTGATGTAAGTATTAAGTATATTTTTTAATTTTTAATCGATAAATTTGAACCAATCGTTGCGACGTATAGGTATACTAATTTTGTAATTCAAAAAGGTGGGAAAATTTAAATTTCATATTTAAAAGGGCATTAAACTATATTTAAAAAAACAGAATAATGAATTTTATTAAAGGTCTAACAAAAAGAAACTAATTTTTTTTATACCTACTTAAATTTTCCATTTATTTTTTTCTACAGTTTTTAAATTTTATTGATAATTTCTTTTATCGTAGGTCAATTTGTTTAGAAGCATTACTTTTAGAAACTCGAAACAAACTTACTATGGCATACCGATCATGGCTTCGAACATGGATACCATTGGGACATTTGGGATGGCAAAGGCTTTAGCTAAGGTTTGCACAAACTTAATTACTTTTTATTAATTGTCTTTAATGCCATGTTTGCATAGACGAGATTTTTAGAATTGCATTTTATTAATAATATGAATATCAAGTGACTAGAGAAAGAAATAAGTTCAATGGTTCAGCTTAAGGTTGGGAGTAGAATTCAGGTCAGGTGCATTGTTTGCATCATACAAATATCAATTTACTGATTTATAATAGCTTTATTGACGTAGAACATAAATACATAGATCCTCTTAAAGTATAAGGACCCTTTTGTGTACCTACCTACTGCAATTTATTACTTATCGGATATTGACAATTTGATGTTTATAATTAACTAACTGAGTGATCATTATATTCCTCATCCTCATGTCGTTAAAATATAAAAATAATGCGAGTTCTATTCATATCTTTGAATAAATATTGAATAATTTATATTTTTTCATCATTTTCATTACTCTTGTAATAATGGAGTAATAGTTGAGATAAATTCATACATTTAGACAATTAGGTATTTAATGAAGGAATAATTTATTCGTTTTAACTACGTATGTTATTAATCATTCAAAAGAAACATTTTATTATGAGTAACAATAGGATGACCATGATGGGATCAAGTGATAAGAATCTCAGTTGTAAAAATGAGAAAATAACTACAATTTTTTAAAATCAATATCGCCTATTATTTTTATTGCAATGCGCGCAACTGAGTCGATCTTCTCTAAAATTACTGAAATGCCTTAACAACTTTCTTGTGGTTGTGGGTCTAAATAATTTCCGTATCGGCTGAAATCTTCTGAGCTGATCTACAGAACGTCCCAAACAAAAGATGTTCATTAGAAATTAATCGTGCAAAGTTCCGTTTGCGTGTCTATTTTATTAATCAAAATATCAAAAATAAAATTTCAAAAAATCCCCTCGAGCCTCGAATGGATCTTTATCAGACACGTTCAAAAGCGCGCAGATGGACTTCGGAGAACTTTTTAGTGTCAGTGTGCCAAATTTTGCTGAAACACTTAATCAAAAGTATCGATTTGGATGATTGGGTTTCTTCCTAACATTAAGAGTTTCTTCCTAACATTAAACTGAATTTTGATTTTGAAAAAAACTAATGTTATTTTTAATTATTCTATTTTAGCATGGTTTATTTACTACAGTTCATAAATATTATTCTGTTGAAGAATGGAAAAAGTTTGCTTCTGAAAATTCCGATTGTTTATCTAATATTGCAGTAAGCTCGGGCATGAGCCAAAATGATTTTGAAAGATTGTCTGAAGTTTTAAACGCGCTTCCTGATATTACGTTTATTTGCTTAGATGTTGCAAATGGATATTCGCAGAGCTTTGTAGAATATGTTAGGAAAGTGAGAGCAGCATTTCCGACGCATACAATTATAGTAAGTATTATAGTCTTTAACATTTAATTCGTGCTATAATTGATGGAATCTGAATAACTTTTTGTTACAATAAATTGATGTTTTTTTAGGTTTTTCTCATAAAAATTATGTAAGAATTATCAGAAATTGTCGGTATGTTATCAGTAGAGTGCTAGTAAATTATTGGGGATAATTTGTGGTTTACTTCATTATTTTATATTGATTGCAATTGCAACATAATTTATAGATATAATTAATCACCGCTGTGCCAGAGTTTTCTCTTTAATTAATAACTACTACAATAAAGTAGTTGCTTATGTCGGCATTGAGTTTCTTTAATTCTGAATTCTCGTTAAAGTAATCTAGACATGTTTGTATAATCGTGTTACAATTTCATTTATAATTTTAGTTTAGCAAGCCCAATTTTTTTGTAAATTAACTTTTTAAATTATTGTAGTAACTATCTGAAGCACTTTTTCAAATTATATATACAGGGTGGTAAACACAACTCCGGTCATTTAATTATTATTATTGTAGCTAAAAACCTTCAAACATAGGTTTTTGAGAATAAAACCATCTAAGTTAATAAATAAAATAATGCTCAGAAATTAAATATGAAAATGTCGAAAACTACGTTGTAGTCATGGACTAGACTAAGACCAAAAATAAATAAATGAATAATCACATAAAATAACTTTTTATTTTGCAAAAATATTTGTATAGGAAGTTAGTATCATTTAATAACAATTATTTTTTGTCAACTTAAGTTAAAGCGGCGTCAATAATATTACGTAATAAGAAAAAACAAGATATAAGTGCTCAAATACATTTCGATTACTTGCTAAAAAAATGCAAGTTTGTCGTAAAAACTGAATTGCAAATTTCTTCGTTCCAATTTCATAGCTGCTGCTATTTCCAAGCTACTTTTTTACATCTTCGTATATTTAATTTTCGGCGTTACAAATTATGTGAAATTAATTTTGCTTACTGATTTACCTAAATAAAGAATTTTATGCCCTAAAACTCGTATCTGAAGGTTTTTTCGTCTAAAATAATCAAGAAAGCAGTAAATTAAGAATGTATGATACATTATGTTAAAGTGAATAATAGATCCTTAAAAATGTAATCCTATCTTTCAGTACCGTTTTAGATAACTCAATTTTGAACAATTTATATTCTTTAAAAATTTATAATTTTACGAATCGTTTTGGGGATACTTCATTTTATCTATAGAAGCTTGAAAAATGATCTCAAATACTCAAGAAAACTGACATATTTTCATTTTAGGCAGGCAACGTTGTAACCGGGGAAATGGTAGAAGAGTTACTTTTATCAGGTGCCGATGTCATAAAAGTAGGCATCGGCCCTGGATCTGTTTGCACAACTCGTATGAAAACTGGGGTTGGATATCCCCAGCTTTCGGCTGTGATTGAATGCGCCGATGCTGCACACGGTCTACAGGGACATATTATTTCTGTAAGTCTCGATATCTACCTTTTTGTAGTTTGTATTACAAAAGATTGCCCACAGGATGGCGGTTGTACATGTGGTGGTGATATAGCTAAAGCGTTTGGTGCCGGTGCCGATTTCGTTATGGCCGGTGGAATGTTTGCTGGACACGATCAATGTGAAGGAGAACTTATTGAAAGGAATGGCAAAAAGTTTAAGTTATTTTATGGCATGTCTTCTAGTACAGCAATGGAGAAACATGCAGGTAATTTGAAATTTTCTATTAATTAAGTTGAAGTTTTAACGGTTTTGTCTATTAGGTGGAGTAGCAGAATATAGGTCTTCTGAGGGTAAAACGGTCGAAGTTCCTTATAAAGGTAATGTAGAAGCTACAGTATTAGATATACTTGGCGGCCTACGGAGTGCTTGCACTTATACGGGAGCCGGTAAATTAAAAGAATTGCCTAGGAGGGCAACTTTTATACGTTGCACTCAACAACTTAATACAATTTATACTTAGTTGAATTTTTAAATTATTATAAGATGCCTTTTTAAAATAATTGTGTAGAGAATTTCTTGTAATAGGTGCTGCGACGTTACAATTATACAAAATTAAAATTTCTTATACAGAACTGCTGTTTTTTTCTCTAACTTTTACATTTTATGTCAACCTACACTATTTTTTTTTGTTGTGTCATTATTAATTTATACTACTATCGCACAATAATTTATTAACATTATGTTCTTAAATATAAATATATTTTAATTAATTTAAATTGTCTTTCAATTCTTCCTTATCACTAATTATTATCTTAATTACACCACAGATAATAGACAAATATGTGATTTTACATATGTATATTATGCTAATAGCCGAGGACGTTAATAGTTTCCTGTTAAATCAAGTACTTTCCGTGAGACGTCCATATGTAGTTGGCCTAAGAATTTTGTTAAATAGACTTCTCTAATCAGCACAAATAATTTTTAAACCAATCGGAACTAAATTTGCAAATCTATTCTAGTGCCTCTAACTCAATGAATGACCATGACACCATGACAGGCAGCCTCACCAATGTTGTCCAATAGAGTTCAAACTAACACTAGCATTGCAAGATAAATGCATAATTTGAAAGTTAGACTCAAAGCCCTAAAAAAGATTTGCAAATTCTAAAAAGTTATTTGCATTTAGTTCCAATTAGTTTTCAAACGATTTGTCGTGATTAGAGGTTGATCCAACAAAATGTTAGGGCCAACTTTAAGGACATATCCGTGAAAGTTAATTGCTCATAAGAGCAGTAGAGGTGTTCATGTTAATAATTGACTATCGAATTAAATTCATAATAATTAATAAGTTAGTTTCAAAACTTTATTGTGTACCTAAATGAAAAAAAAATGCAATTACGTATATTTCTACATCAAAAGTTGTAATTGAGTTAATAATATTTGTCCTTTAGCTTTAACAATTGTATGAAAGTTATTAACTTGAGTGATTTTAAAATAATAATTCGTCACCATTGTTAGTTTTTAAATTTTTTTGTCACGCGAGGACGTTGAATTTAAATTTCACCAAAATGATAAATTAACAAATATCTGATTCAACAATTTACAGCCTTTTCTAATTACTACGTATTATGATATGGAGGGCGGCTTAAATTCGGGTATCTGTTATAACAGATTTTTAATTTGACAAACTTGTATAATTTAGGGCTGACTGATTTATAATCCGATAGAAAATGAAGAGAATTTTCAGTTATCTAAAAGGCTTTTTTTAAAAACAAAAAATGAAAAAGAAACATAAATTTTGAAAACCATACAACTTTTTAATTTATAAACTATTTCAAATTTGTGACTTAGACATGTACAGCAGCTTTTTGCAACGTTTTGAATGTTGGCAAAGTACCGCTGGTGTTGAGCCCTTTATTGGTGTTTCTAGACTGATTTTCCAAGAAACATTAATTTTTCAGTCACCTTTTATACATTGCCTATTAATTGTTTCTTGTGCTATAATTTACATTAAGAAATTTCACTTTTAAACTATTAATTAAAGAGTCTCTTTTTATATAAAAAAGACCAGTTATATATAGGGAGAGCTTGTCGGAGAACTTTTTTGTCATTATTTAATTGCTCGATCAAAGAATTTGTTCAATTAAATATATACTTGAATTGTTAAAATGTAAATTATCAAAAAGAAATTTACTATTGAAATAGAAATTTTGCTTTAATTGTTGTTCAACCTGGGTGCTTAATAAAACAACCTAATTATAACTTTTCTTTCAAGTACTAGTTAAATATTATAATTAGTATATAATGTACAATACAATAAAGAATAAGTATACAGTTACAATTTTTTTTGTTAAAAGCTGAAAATAATTAAAATACTTAATGGTTATTAACTCGACCATTACATGTTATGAATAAATAACACTTAAAACAATTTGAATTGAAACATTAATTGAGCTTTATGGAAGGTTAATTAAATTGTTTGTTTTCTTTCTTTAAATTATATATTATTTTAAATTTAAAGCAATTTGTTCAAGTGATCTATTTAATATAAATTTGCGAGTTTTATTTTTCGTGGTCTCTTGGTATTAACGGAAAAATTTTGAACTTGAACAAATCACAAAAATTCACTCAACTTATAATGAGAGAATAATTGTGATAAAGTATTTCTCATTAATTTCCTTTCAATCAACTGCATGGATTCTACAAGAACTGATTAGTTTAAACGCAATTTCAATTTCTTCACTTAAAGAAGAAGTCATCATCTCAAGAATCAGCATCCAGGCTGATGGAGGAACGAGATTACTCGTTCAACTCATTGGTTGGGTAAGTCAAAAGATTGACTTTGGGAGAAGATGGTCGAGGATATTTTCAATTTTGACCCTGAAAATTTGTCAAGTTATTAGTAATAATAATAATTGTCTTTATTTTCCCAACATATTATCACAAAAAAAGTGTACATGTATTGTGTACAGGAAAAAAAGGCGAATTTCAGCGCAATGCTGCTCTGTGCAACTTCTCTGCTGTAGTAAAACTTCCAAATTTCAAAAGTTGCATACTTACGCGGTCAAAGGAAAAATACTTAATTTTTTGTATAAAGTTAAGTGTAATAATGTTTGCATAAAGTTGAGGTTTTAATTGATAATGATAATAATTAATTGTGCAAAATTAAACGCTTTCTATCACCAAAAGTTTAATTATTTCGATACTTGCATTTACTAACTACCTGCTCATTAAAAATTTTATAATAATTTCTACTAGAATTTATATCAAAGTGGGTTAAGGGAAAGTAACTTTTACGATTCAACATAGCATCAAGTTCAGTCTGTGTGTTGCATTTGAACAAGCATCTTCTTTTCGAATTTTGAAGTAAGTTGTTCTTTTATTTGCAAATTTTATAATTGGCTTAGAATTAGTTTTTTACTCTTTATATCAATAATTTTTAGAATTTTTACGTTTTGTGAGTATGAACTAACTTTGTAACAAACAAAAAATTCTACCAAAACCCAATAGCTAATGAGCTTGTAGTCGAAGTCGAATTTATACTTAGAAAAAAAAATTTGGTACAAGTTAATTCGTATTTTACACAAATTTGATATAAAAACTTATTAAGTTTAATTAAAATAGTAGATACGAATTAAATAAGTAAAAAATATTGCGTGTTGTGCACTCGAATATTACTATCTATTATTTATTTATTTTTTTCATGTTTTTCACATGCAATCCCAATCTTAATTAGACTGCTTAAAATTAGAAAGTTGCATTGTTTATTTATAATTTTGATTTTGAGCAAATTCCTCAATATATAGAGTAAATTTCCTATACCTTAGTTCTTGGGAAGACTAAATATTAATTTTATGGACACTTTCAAACTGTGGCATCTTCTCCAGAATATTGTTTCGTCACACAATTAACTATAATCCTTTTATTTAATTTATAGAAATGAAAACTTTATTGAAAACGAAACTTTCTTTATATTTAATAAACAATATATGAGGTACACCGGTTATTAACTTCTTTTTTACTTTCACTCTTCTTTCGTAATGCTGTTTATTAATAAATTTTAAACTAGTTTTGTATGCGTTAATTTCTTTCAACTTCCATAACTTTCTTGTAACATTTAGTAACAAGTTGAGCAGTTCTCCAAAATTTTAAAGACGACTTATTGGAAAATACATTAAATTAAAGTGAAAGTTTTCGTAATAGTTTGTGCAATTCTAAAAACAAATAAAGTGAAAATTACATGTTACGAAATTAACGTTTTTAAAACATTTTGTAGTTATTTAATAATTACAATTACTTAATATTCTATTAGTCTTGTAGTTCCTAATGATAATCTTTATGTACAGTACCTTGACACTTGCGTATTATGGTTTAGGAAATTTAATTCCAAAAAGTGTTGGTCAAGGATTATTTGTTTCCTATCGGAAAAAAACTTTGAATATTAATTACGTTATAAATATAATGTACTGATCAACATAGAGAGAAAGGAATTGTTCGTTTAAATAGCATTTTTTTTTAAACTTTCACTCTCTATTAAACCCTTTAGGCTACCAAAAATTATAGACTCCAAATTCCACTAAAATTGGTCTTAATTATTTTTCAAAATTACAATGAAAAAGTTTAAACATTTACGAACAAATAATTATTACAGACTATAAACGGCAATGGGTTTAGGCGCCAAAGATGTTGATGACGAATATTCTTGCACTTTAACCGAACCAGTCCGAAAAATAGCTTTAGAAGAGTTACGAGAAGATGATTACACAAGAGATCAATCTTTGGAACAAATGAGAGAATGGATAAGAAAACATCCCCACATTAAAAGATGTCATACAGGTTGGTTTATGACAGTACCTACTACAAAAATTGGTTGGCTTAAAAAGTTCGTGAAAGTGTTTCAAATAGCATACTACAAAAGCAAACCGTATAATTTTAGTTCTGATTTATGGTAAAGCATTTTCAACAATTTATTATTTCAACAAATTTCCTATAAATAACGATTTTATTAATTTTTTAAACCGATGTTGCGGAATTCTGGATTCCTCATGTGGATCCACTTTTAGATGTAAAACTATTTAACTCAAAGCTCAAAAGCAAATATTCCATTTAATATAACAAAGCTGGGTTAAGTACCTTTTAAACTGAAAACTGAAGTATATTGAAAAATACTTGACCTTGTAGAGAATCTTTCTCTCTTAAGAGTCATCCTGATTATGTGATTGAGAATAAAATCTGTAATAACTTGAAAAATACGGCTGGTGCTACCGTGGGCCTAGGAAAATTTTTATGTCTAAAGTGAGACCTATAATTTCGACTTTTTTACATTTTTACGAACTTCACGAGCCTTCCGTATTTATCTTCACTTAACCAACTAATTAATCTTTTCAGACGCAACATTCTTGTTAAGATTTTTGAGAACTAAAAAATTTAGCGTTCCTTTAGCTTGTGATATGTTAGAACGATACATTACTATAAGACAACTTTATCCTCATTGGTTTCAAAGTTTAGATTGCGAAGATAACGAAATCTCGCAACTCATAGACGATGGTTATATATTTCCACTAACAGAAAAATTTGAAGGCAAAACAGTAATATACATTAACGCCGACAAATTTGATCCTTATAAATATACTTCGACTCACATGGTAAAAGTTACAAGCGTCGTTACTGAAACTTTAACAATGGAAGAAGATAATCAAGTAAACGGATTTATTTATGTTAACAATGCAAACGGCTTCCAAATGGCACATGTATCTTTGTGGTCTTTAAAAGACGTTAGAAATATTGTACGTTGTGTGCAGGTGATGAGAAAATTTGTTAACATATATTCCTTATAATAAAGTATTAATTTTTTAGAACGCGTCACCGATGCGACATAAAGCAAACCACATCATTAATTTAGCCACACCCACAAGGAAATTAATCGAATTTGCACTCTCTGTAGTGTCGGAAAAATTAAGAAATAGAACTTTTGTACGCACTATTTAATACCGATGTTTTAAGATAAATAACAGTTAACTTTTAGGTACACAATTCTGTTGGCGATTTACAAACTAAAATCGACCCTAAAATACTACCCAAAGAGTTTGGAGGAGAAGTACCTATGAGAGAGATGATAGAAACATTTAAGATTAAACTTCGTGAACATCGAAAGCAACTTTTAGCTTTGGACGATCTTTATATTGAAATTGACGAAAATAACTGCAAATTGGTGGCAGAAATGAACGAGGAATTAGGTGTTGGCATAGAGGGAAGTTTTAAGCAGTTGCGAGTCGATTAATTTATAGCTTTGAATTAAATAAAAATTTAAAATTAGCACAAAATTTATAATTTGTAATACAGTTTTAAAGTTTAACATTGGTGGTGTAAAAAATTTATTTTATGTACGAAACTTGTGTAGCTTTAGAATGTAACGAATGTTAATAACTTACTATGTATTAGTATTTTTACATTTAAATGCATATTTTAATTTCTAAGGGAAGAAAATAATGTTTAGAATTTAGAAGCCTTATGTAAGCAATTTTGTATACGTTATTGTCATTATTTAAATTTACAATGTCAATAATTACCACCTTGTTCAGTACAATGTCATTCTGAGGTTTATTTAAGCTCTATGAAAAAATTGCTAGTTCAAAATTTCGTTAAGTTTATGTTATTGCCAAAAGAATTATTTGGAACTTAAATAAAGCACTGCTTTTATTAATTTCACTCTTTTCTTTTTACCATGCCGATACGTGTATATTTTTACTACTTAAGTTTTTGTGAAAAATTATTATTAAGCATTAACGCACATACACTAATCAGAGTGAGTAAACACTAACAAATTAAAATGCTTTGAAAATAATACAGTCATCAATATTTCTTGACTAAATACTAACAACTTAATATATTATAACTAATGCTTATTTATTCCTATATTTAAAATGAAACGTGAAATACTTTAAATATTATAGATAAGTCTACGTAAAACACATAAAACTCTCTTTGTAAAATGAATTAAACAACTCAACGATTTGTTGGCAATGCACAGACCGTATTGAGATTGTCTCGTAATGCTTCAATTTGTCTTCGAGTTTCAGGATCAAGAACGGGTAGCTCAGATGGACGCAATCCTCGATTGGGTTGAATTGATATTATTCTACCATCCTGAAGTGGTATATTTATATTCGCTATGTGGTCATTTATAACACTGCTGACCATAAGGGGACTTCCCTGCATAGATATTGCCATCTCACCTTGTTTTGGTCTACGTAGAACAACTTGTGGCGTATTAGGCTTAATCTACAATGAATTGCATCAAAATGTTAGTACTACTACAAACAAAATAGCAAGAAACTTAATTACTAAGAAAGTTTCATCATGTTCTACAATAATATTCTAAGTGAATTGTACTTTGTGATATCCTTTGGTTATGATATGGTATTTCATGTAAATATTATTTACTCTTAAACTAAAAAGAAATTTTTTACCTTTGGTGTAACCATGCCAAAAGTAAGAAGACATTGCTTGTTTGCCGGAGTATAATGGTCATTTGGGGCTCTGTATCGAGATACGGATCTAGAAATACGTGCAAGTTTTTGTCTAGGAACATTAACTTGGGATTTCGATCTTCTTCTTGGAAGGTGACTATTATTTCCTAGTAATAAAATTATTATCCATTTGTTATGCGAATCAATCATGAGCATTAATTTATTACCTTTTTTGGTAGAAGACAAGAATGTACTATTTTTGATAATGCTTCTGGTTGTACTTCCAACAGAACTTATTGTGTCAGATGGAGGTTTCTCAGCTTCCAATTTCTAGGTGATCAAATAAAATTTATTTGTAAAATTCTAATTTAGATAACTTAGAGCAGATTGTACATTACTCCCTCAACGTTAAACCTGCCTTATCGTTGTTAATGGTAAGTTTGATTCACCGTTGAGCTTACTTTGAGCGAGTAATGTACTCTTAGCCTTTGAACTTACCAATTCTTGTAGTGTTTTATTTCCACCAGTGGGGATTTTGAGGGCGATTTCATTTATACCATGTCTAACTTTGAATAAAACGGGTTCAGCTTCTATGTAACGCTTTTTAACTATAATACATTAAAAACAAATTATGTCAGACTACTAGCGATTGAGTTTATTGATATATAGCTTTACCTTCAGATTCTAACGTCGTAAAATATGATTTTGCCAATTTTAAGTTAAGCTTTGATCTGTCCGGTTTACTATTTTCACAATTGTCAACTTTTCTTGTTACTTTGGTTCTTGGCATGTTTAATGTTTTAGAATTTCGTAATTCTTTTAAATAGTATATAGAAAACCTGTTTAAATTTCAAACATCACACTATTACCACTATTACGTACTTACAACTATTGTAAATTGCAACTATACCACAGAACAACGCCGTTATATTACACAAACAATTTCGAAAAATAACCGTTTGAGTTTGAAACAAAGTGACATTTGACACGATTTGACAAAGTCGGATGCCGGTTTAACAGAAAACTTTCGCGACTTTACCAGAAGAAACATCAAGAAATTAATAAGAAAATTAATTTAAGATAAATATAAGAGAGTAGCGTATTGGCATGGTATTGGCGTATTCGAGTAATATTTTAAGGGTAAATATTTTTTAAAACTTATAAGATATAATAGTAAACAGATTTCAAATATAATTTAAATTTTAAACTTGACAGCTGACAGCTGTTAAAAAATACAGATGTTTTGATTGGCTTTTCAAAAATTGCGTTTTAAAACCCATTAAAACTTAAAACCTAAACAACAACAAAAAACAGAAACTCTCCAGAAGAGACCAGAAGAAACTGGAAGAGACTCTCCTCTAGCTAGTTCTAGGCGGCAGCAGAAGAAATAAATAAACTAATAAATTAAAGGTTACTTTTATATAAACATTTTACGAATTATAGATATAGTAGCTATAACTCTGCTATAACTCAGCTTATTTTAATTGAAACAAGTAAAACATTATTTGTGATTGTATCCTTAATCAGCTAAGATGACCACGAACAATGTGTTTTTATTACCTCGACTTCAAGTAAGTGATAGTATATAGCAATTGACCGAAACTTTAATTTTTTTATTGTAGACAAGTTTTCTTAAAATCGATGAAATATTACACCCTTTGTATGAAGGAGTAAACACAATCGGACGAACCAAGAATGCAACAGTTGTAATCAAAAATGAAGTAGGGTATATAGTTTAACCACTTACTTGATATTTAATATAATAGTTTTAGAATGTAAGTCAACATCATGCCATAATAACAGTTATTAGAGATAAACATTATTTGAGCGATGTTGGATCTATTAACGGTACCTCTTTAAACAAAAATAAATTACAATCCTTGTTATTGTATGAATTATCGCAAGACTCGAACATTAATTTTGCTTGCGTTTCGGCAGTTTACATAAAGGTAAAAAGATTGATGCAGTAAGATTTTATTGATTACAGTTTTTTTTAAATAACAGAATCCGAGCTCTACACAACTTAGCAATAACAATTCAGTTGTGAGAAGAAATACACAGGATTTGAGCGAGTCTATTTTTCTTGGTCAAACTCAGCCTATGACTTCAACAAACACACAAAACATTAATTGCTTTGACGATGATTACAATTTTGCCGATGTACCGATCGAAGACAATGTTGAAAGATCTTGTATTTCTATTCACGATATGGCAACACAGATAATTGACATCGATGCGAAGAAAATACAAAATCCTGAAAACCCCGAATTTGATATACACGAATTACCTACACAAATATTTGATGAAGTAACCAAATGCTCATCCAATCAGTTAGTGGTTGTAAATATAAATACAAGCGAAGGCGTCAGTGATACCGGAAATGTGAATAATTCATCGTCTGAAACGAATAACTTACTTGAGCCTGCAAATAAGATTAATGTTGCCGATGTGCTTCCTGAAACTAGATCCGAGACTAGTGTTTCCAATTTAATTAAATCACCGTTAAATAAGTGTGATGAAAATGATGACAGTTATTGTAGTGTAAGGAAAACACAATTTGATGCCAGTGATATTGTAGAAGATTCATTGTTAAATGATTCTGGTTTTGATATTAAAAAAAATGACATTCAAGGAAGTAATAACGAAATAATTGCATCCACAAGTTCTACTGAAGAATCTGATGTTGTACATCCCATTGGGAAAAAATGTGTACCATTATGCTACACAGAATCTTTAGAAAGTCAAAATGACGATCGATCCCCACAAAATTCTATAAATGCATCTCAAGGATCATGTATAAACTTTGGTGTTATAGCACTAGCTAAAAAAAAGAAGAACTGCATGGTAATAAATTCCGACTCTGAGACTGATGATGAGTTGATTAATCAAGCACAAACTACAGTTTCTGTTCTTGAAAATCCCGAACCATCCAAGCAAAACATTAATAGCGGCGTGGTTGAAACTGATATAGATTTAGATATAACTCAAGATAACATTATTAGTAAGCAACAAGAAAACTCTTCTGATTCTGATACGGATATAGAAGACATGCTTCCAACTACCAGTACTCATAAAGAGGGACAGAGAAACTTTGAGGCAGCCTTATCAGGCTCTGACACAGACATGGAGGATTTAATTGAACATGCAGAAAGCAAACCATCGCAGAATGCAACCGATTTAGATAACGAACAGATTAATGACACCGATATTGTCCCTGAAACTCAAATGTCGGATAACGATGATAATGATTTTGACTTTGGTATCAAAGAAAATAGTACTATGATTGACAAAAATATTGATAACTTTTCAGAAGAAAGTTTTAGTTTAAAACTTTCATCGTACGTAGAATTCAGTGAGGAAACTGACACAAAAACTTTGGAAAATAGTAAACAATTAAGTGGCGTACGTACTGAAAATTTGGAGGATGATAAAAGTGGTTATCTAAATAATAAGTGTAGCTTGCAGCCTTCTACTTCCAATTTAAATTCTGATTTTTGTATACCACAAGCACAAACAAGTAACTCTGAAGTTAGTACTAAACCTCAAGAGCTATTAGCGCCTAAACAACCTCAAGAAGTTCAAAAAGAACTCATAAATGTATGTGATGTACAGTCGAATACAGGGAAAAAAGTAGTATGTACCAAATTTTTATCTTTATCAATTGAAAGTAAAACCGATTCTTCTTGCTTAAAGGATGAATTTAATCAACAAATTCAAGATATTACGGAGAATGCTGCTGCAGTACAGTCGATAAGTGATTTGAACGATAGTGACGTATTTTCTGGACCAACTCAAAAAATAATTACTGAAGACCGACATGAAGAGCCAACTCAAATTGTTACGCAAGAGATTGGGGAAAGAATAAATTTAGGGCACGAAACAGTTACACAAGTAAGGAATAATTTTAATGGTGGCGATTTATTTGATCAACCAACTCAAATACTTTGTGAGGACGGCACAAATAGTAAATCATTTGAGCAGTCAACTGGGGTTATGCCAGGGATTGGAGAAAAAATCTATTTAGGGGACAAAGCAATTACAAAAGTGAGGAATAATTTTAATTGTGACGATTTATTTGATCAATCAACTCAAATACTTTGTGAGGACGGCACAAATAGTAAATCATTTGAGGAGTCAACTGGGGTTATGCCAGAGATTGGAAAAAGACTAAATTTAGGACACGAAGCAGTTACACAAGTAAGGAATAATTTTAATCGTGACGATTTATTTGATCAACCAACTCAAACGCTTTGTGAAGACGGCACAAGTAATAAAAAATCATTTGAGGAGTCAACTGGGGTTATGCCAGGGATTGGAGAAAAAATCAATTTAGGGGACAAAGCAATTACAAAAGTAAGGAATAATTTTAATTGTAACGATTTATTTGATCAACCAACTCAAATACTTTGTGAGGACGGCACAAATAGTAAATCATTTGAGGAGTCAACTGGGGTTATGCCAGAGATTGGAAAAAGACTAAATTTAGGACACGAAGCAGTTACACAAGTAAGGAATAATTTTAATCGTGACGATTTATTTGATCAACCAACTCAAACGCTTTGTGAAGACGGCACAAGTAATAAAAAATCATTTGAGGAGTCAACTGGGGTTATGCCAGGGATTGGAGAAAAATTCAATTTAGGGGACAAAACAATTACAAAAGTAAGGAATAATTTTAATTGTGACGATTTATTTGATCAACCAACTCAAATACTTTGTGAAGACGGCACAAATAATAAATTATTTGAGGAGTCAACCCAAAATATTGAAGATATCAAAAAAACGTCAATAAGTAACAATCAAGCCCTCAAGTTGTGTGAAGAATTACGTACAAGTACAGATGATGACATTTTTGATCAGCAAACTCAAAAGTTTACAAAAGATACTGGAAGTACATCATTAGATAGTCAAAAAGTTACATCAAATATTAGTTCTAATAAAGAACACGCTTTTGTGCAACCAAAGCAGAAGCAAATAACAGACGAACATGAAAGTGAAGATATCTTTCTTCAGTCTACACAGAGGGTCAAAGAATCAGGTGACCAATGTGCAAGCAAAGACGTCTTTAATCAACCAACACAGGCGATTGAGGAACCAATAGAAAATGATTTCTTTGATGAACCTACGCAACAGCTGTGTTCAGAAATTCCTGGGGACGACATTTATAATCAGTTAACTCAGAAAATTAGCAAATTGCAAGAAAAAAGGGAAAGTGAAATTCATCCTTTGAAAGTAGTTACAAGCGATTGTAGTAAGTTTTTATCAAATAATTCAAAAAAGGACGAGATTTCAACAGCACATCCCGGTACTAGTGTCGAAAGCCAGTTGGAAGTTATGTTTGCATCTCAACCGTTGCAATACATTCCAGTCTCAGAAATGAGACCGTTGAATCCTTTAAGTGTTATACTCGAACAAAGTTCTTTGAATTCACCAGAGAATGAAAATTCTAACGCTTGTATAGACACTAATGTGATTTGTAAAAGTTCTAGTAGTTCAGTGGCCACAAAAAACAAAAACAGATCAGTTAATAAGGAAGAACAAGAACCTAACAGCAGTAACCAATATAACGTAGGTCGTGAAACAAATAAAGAAAAGAGTCCCAAGGAGAAAACTATACAAAGCAAAGAACCAGATGTTGAAAAGATATCACGTTTGAAAAAACTAGACATAAATAGAACTGAAAATGCTAAATCAAAATGTCAGGGAGAAGAAACTGAATCTTCTGATAGTGTAAGTTCAGCGCTAACAACCAAGAGAAATAAGAAGCAAGTGAAGATGTGTCTTGAAAATAAAACTTTAGAAACTAATATTGGAATAAATGAAAAGAAAAAGACATTACCTAAAAATACAAAATCAAAAGTGACAACTAGAAGAAATAATGAACAATGTGTTAGTTCTATCGAGTCTGTAACGAGAGCGAATATAAGCAGAAACGAAGATAGAGAAGCGAATTCTCCTGAAACTGCAACAAAATCTGTGAAAGTTAAAAAAGGAGTAGATTTTGGTTTGAATTCGAAATCACTCGAGCACCAAAACGTCGATGGTAATCAAGTAACTGGTAAAGAAATGGAAATAAAACCAATCGATTCACGGGTTTTGGATAAATCTAAAGACGTATCTATGGCCTCACTTTCTGCAAGTACAAAAAGCAGTGTAAGAAAGAAAAGAGGGAGTATCGCAAAGGACATCTTGCCGAGCTTTCCAATTAAAAGTATCGAGTCTATTGAAAATGATACTTCAAGCGACACAGACGAATTTGAAAACGAGAACAGTACACGTAACAGAAGATTAAAATGTAATACTACAAAATCGGTAAAGAAAAGTACAAAGTTACAACAGGAAGCTGTAATTGAAATTACAGACGAAAGTAATGAAGATGATCAACAAAAAACGAGTATGTTGCGATCTAAATCAAATAAGCGTAAAGAAACAAACTTGATTCCACCGTCTACACCTATAAAAAAGAAAAAAGTTGAAACATCTATTCCTAATTCAAGAGGTACAGATAGCATTATAACGACGAGGAGAGGAAAGAAATTACAAGATGATAGTGTAGATGTTAATAAGAATAAACGACAAAATAAAACTAATTCTGAATCGGAGATAGACTGTAGTTCAAGTTCATCAAGTAGCAGAGTTGAACCAATTCGAATTAGAAAAGAAAAGCAAATTATAATAGAAATTATTGATAGCAATGAGGAGGAGCAACAAAAAGTTGGTCCACGCCTAACGAGAACTAATAAACGTAAAGACGAAAATTCAACCGACTCTGATACATTAGCCAAAAAGACAAAACTTACGGCTTCTAGTAGCAAGAGAGGAACAAGATTACAAAGTGATGCTAGTGATTGTAGTAAAAAACTGCGAAGAAACGAAACTACTTCCGAATCGGAGGTGGATTGCAGCTCGAGTTCGTCAAATAGTAAAATTTTAGGAACTCCGAGTGGAAATAAACAGCACGATGTTTCGTTCACTGATACACCAACGGTAAGTGCAGTTAAAGAGCTACATATTTATAGAAGAGTAATTAAATTTTTTTACAGAGAAATAAAAGAAAACTGAAGCCGAAAATTGTATTCACAATGCTTAATAGTCCAGAATTAGAATCTTTGATTAGAAGTTTAGGTAAGTATCTTATCAATCTCTACAAAAGTGTAAATTTAATCTAAAATTATAGGTGGAATGATCGTCGACAGCGTTAGTGCTTGCACGGTTCTTGTAACGCAATTTTTAAAACGATCCCAAAAACTGTTATCCGCCGTTGGTCAAGGTAAACCAATTTGCTCGCCAAAATGGCTTTATGAATGTAAAAAGGCTAATACGTTTCTTGGTAAGTGTTCTAATATATTTTAAGTAATAATAACTAAGTCTTCGTGTTAGATCCATGGGATTTTATTTTGGAGGATAAAGAGGCCGAGGCTCAATGGAATGTATCTTTGAAAGAATCGTTAAAAAGAGGCCAAAATAATAAACTGTTAGCCAACTATTCTGTACACCTTATGGTTCACAATGCAACCGATGTTCTTAAAGGTACAATTATTTCTCGTCTGACAATTATTTTAAATATTAAGTTCTTCTGATATTTTAGCTGCTGTTGAATCTTGTGGAGGCAAATGTATATCTAAAGTCACATCTCGAGTTTCAAATAACATTCTTATAGTTTCTACAGTTGAGAATAGGGCAAAGTATCTTAAATTTTTACAACGAATACCGCCAGTTACGGTTGTAACTCCAGAAGCTATATTTGACGGTGTGTTGAGACAAGAACTACAATTTAAAGATCATCTATTGTCTTAAACGGTAAAGAGCTGGCGTCTTTAAATTATACATTGTTACATTTACTTCATAAGTCTTAAAATGTTAATTTAAGCACTCATTTTTAACTGTTGTACAGAGTGATCTAAAATAGTGATAACCATGATAAAACTTTTATTATGCATTTTACGGAAAAAAATTATTCTTGCAAAGAAGTTCTGCTTTGTCTAAATTGGATAGAAATGAGGATTTTTTGGAAAGAATAATTTGTTCGTGAATTCATAATGAAACAGTTTTTCTTTTACTATCTTTTGAATTGTTTGAAATATAGATATTTTATAAATAAAAAGTATACATTTTCTATAAATATTAATGTGCCTATTACAATGAAAGTAATTTGTTAATGAAAAATAAAGTTGACTTCAAACTGTAATCGTAATGACCTATATGGACTTGAATTTTAGTTGCTGCAGAATCTTTAAATTTCAGCTCTCTAGCTCTTATATATGTAGTTGGGGCTGTGAAAGTTGTTCAAGGAAAGACTCTTGAACCTGAATTTTGATTTGCTGGCTTTGTTATTCGATCTATATAGCCGTTGAAGCTAAGATTTGTTGCTGTGCTTAAACCACAAAATTAAGTAGTACGTATAAAGATAGGGCACTAGCTAATTACCATATAGGATTACTAGACTCTCGCCTAGTAGCAGTCAAGAAAGAGAGCGCACAGCTCAGCGGATAGCCAGGACATTTAATAGAATTGTGAGCAAAATTTGAAAATGAATTTGTACCAAGATTAGCAAACAAATGCGTTGATGGGAAATGAGCACCTGCAGAGAGTGTTTCCAAATCTGGACATTGCATTGAGAATATTTATAAATACTGCTGTAACTAACTGTTCAGCCGTTCTTTTCAGGTTTTAAAAAGAATAAAATCCTATCTTCGAACAATAATAGCTGATTCTTTAGCCATGCTTAAAATATACTTTTTGGAAAAATAAAGTGGTTGTTTCTCCAATCAAGGAGGATGACTTCTTAAATTTACACCTAGGGGCACAAAGATAACTTACTCCGCCACTGATGTAAGGGTTACCTAGTAACGGAGACATCAAATGTCAACAAACAGTTTGAAAATGGCACCTGCTATGGTACGTGTAATATAAATTAATTCCAAACTTTTAAAGAAATTAATCTTTTTAGGAAAGTAACGATTCAAAAAACGCAATTATTTTTAATGCCTCCAAAAATGAATTATTCAAATTAAATGACAATTACAAAATCTTTAATCGTAAAATGAAAATTTATTGGAAACTAACGGTGTAAGTATATTTTATAATTATTAGCCAAATCTAAATTAATTGTTGTTGTTATAGCAATAAAGAGGAATTAACTGATGATGTGTTAAAGAATTCTACCCTTTTAATTTTGCCTGGTTGTCGAAATCCTTTCAACGAAAATGAGATTATTGTAGTAAAACATTATTTAGATAATGGCGGTAAAGTTTTAGTTCTACTATCTGAAAGTAACCAAAATGATGTTAGTAATGTTAATATTTTACTTGAACAATATGGAATTATTCCTAACATAGGTATGAAAAGTACAATAGTATAGCATTACCGTTGATTGAGGGAGTCAACGGTATTACCTTAACAAAAATGATGGTTTACCCCACTAATTTATGCCCCTGGCCCTAGTCTACATAAGTAGTACAATGTTCTCTTTCTCAAAGTGAACCTGAATTGCAATTTCAGTTGGCTCCACTATCCGAGCCATACAACATACAATCAGCTCTAGTTTAGGTTGTGAAACTTGTTCACAAACACAGAGTCGTATCAATAGCTTCCTACTTTTTGATACTCTTCCAATATTGACGTGGTGGAAGTTAAAACCCCTAATTCTACGTCTGTGGGACTAACTTGGCGCTACAGACGACTACGTTTGTAGAGCTATTGTTGGGTGCAAATGTCTAAAGATATGTCTTGTGACAGAATATACAAATACATCGAGTTAATTTGCAGATTCTTTAATAAGAACGCACTATTATAAATATTTTCATCCGAAAGAATGCTACATTGCAGATAGTAATATCCATTTAGCTCTAACAAACAATGAAAAGGTGCATTTAAATTTGATTTTTCCGTACGGATGTACATTAAGTGTTAGCCAACCGAGTACTGTAGCTTTCACTAGTGGAACTACGACATTTCCTGTTGATCGACCTTTAGGCGCTATGTACTACAATAAAGCCACAGGTATTAGACACCAATTTAAATTAATGAATGCCAAAAAGCAAACTTTATCACTTTTTAGGTGGTACTCTCATAGCTATAGGCTCAGGACACATGTTTTCTGACAAGTACCTTGATCACGAAAACAACGAAAAATTTCGAGAAATGCTATTCGATTTTCTTATATCAACAGAAAGTCGTAACGTCTCTCATTACGATCAGGATGACGATCTCGACGTACGTATATTTGTTTCCTATTATTGATTTGTAGAAAAATATTTTTAGATATGGGATCATCATATCGTACCTGATATAGCCGAAATTGCAGACCGACCTAAGTTATGTTTAACAGATGCAATAGGTAACACTTTACCTATGGATTACACCAAATTATTCGATTATAAAACTTACTCAATGAGCACATCCTCGGGTAACTAACCCATAAGTGAAATTCTTCATCGAATTTTACTCATTAAAAATTTTTAGTACCCGAATCGATCGCTATTTACGAACGGCTAGGAGTAAATCATCAAACGTTGAAATTAATTAGTCCTAGTTTTGAGGCTCCTCTTCCGCCACTTCAAGCGGCTGTAAGTTTAAAAAACGTTTTGATAAAATATCCATATTAATTTTTAGGTATTTCCACCATCTTTTCGCGAACTACCACCACCTCCTTTAGAATTGTTTGATTTAGACGAATCTTTCAGTTCAGTTTTTGCTAAACTTGCACAATTTACCAACAAATTTTTATCTACGGCTGCAAGTGTAAATCAAACAGAACAACAGATTCAATTTTACATACAACAGTGTGCGAAAATCGTTAGAATAAGTACAAAAGATGATGCTCCAAAGCAAATTTTGTATGAACTTGCTCAGCAGTGTAGTAACTATAAAAGCATCGATTCTATTAAATAAAGTTGACGCACTTTGATGTTGAATTTCTAGAAATTCTAATAAACTGTTGCTGTTCTTAAGGAAAAACAGAATATTTTTGTATAAAACACTATTTGCAAGTTTATAGTTTCTTAGTATACATATTAAAATAGTTACATGAAAGAAAACCCATTTATTTAAGAACACTTTTACACAACAAATAAATATAAAAGTTTTAAATTTTAATTATTAAACATTTTATGTAAAAAATTTCTTTTATAAATTACTCCACAAATAAAACATGCACTACAAAATTTCTAATTAATAACTGACTTTATCTACATTAATAATAATTATGTCTTAAATTTTTTATTTTTATTTTTCTTATTTTTACTTGTACTAGCAGCTTCTTCCTTTTCCTCCTGAGTTTTTGAAGTTCCACTTACGACTGGCTTTTCACCTTGACTTGTTGAAACTTCACCTAAGGCCGCTTTTTCTTCCCGGGCTCTTGCAACTTCACCGACGATCGCTTTTAAGGCTACCACTTCCAGTGGGTTTTTATAAGTATTTAAAATATTTTCTATGCTCAAATTAGGCAAAATTCCTATTCGAGTTAATTCCGAACGAAAATCAGTCATCATTTTTTCAGCAACTAAATCTGGAATTTCTAAGCTTTTAATAAAATACTTTGTATTTACTGAAATCGATTGTCCAGGTTCGGCAGATGTTTGAGTTTGCTCAGATTTCATTTGCTTATGAATTTTGGTGGTTCTAGTAATATGTTCATGTAGGCGGCTCAAAAAATCATAATTGTGCACCGTGAATGTGCTTATTTTTATTTCTATGGATGAACTTGGATAACTTACGCTAATTGCAGTTTTCACGACTGTATCGATTATGCTTTGTTTGGTATTTCTAGACGCTTCACTAGTAGGACAATTTTGTTCTTCAGAACTTTGAAAATGATCACTCAAATTGCAGGGAATCGGAACCTTTTTATTTGCAGCTTTTAGTCTCATATCTTCAACACTAAACATTAAATTTTGAAATTGAGGCTTAACTTTATTATAACTATATACATTATCGCTCGAGTCCTCAGCTTCAATCGACGTGTAATCGCTGTACAGTTTCATAACTAAATTATTGTCGAATCCGCAGTCTACTTCTTTTAACCCCGCCATTTCGTCAACATTAAGGGATGCCATTATGGCTCTACATTCTTCAGTTCGTTTGGCTTCGGGTACAGGTTCTTCCGGGATTGCTACCTTTGGCTTCAGTTCTTTATTATCTCGATTACGTAGAGATAATTTTCGTTGCGATTTATTCTTAGGCGAACTTGTACTAGGTTGAGGTTGAGTTTCCTGGGCACATTTCTTTTGTTTTCCTTTCTCTTTTTTGCTCGAAGGATACGGCGGATTGATTGGACGCTGCACAGGTTCTTTATATTTGTATGCTTCATCTCCTTGCAACTGTAAGTTTAATTTACAGTATGGACTAGTTGGTGTACAATTTCATTTTTACCTGTAACGGGTATGTTGCATCTGAATCGTAAGCACTAATATCGCCACAGGCTAAAAATGGAATGACTATTCTATTGTTGGATGTTAGAGTGCTAAAATTACGATTTCTATGATCTAAATATGGCGTGATTAACTTAGGATCGAAGTCGGTAGGTGGTGCATAATCGAAACAAATCAAAAATGCCTCTGCAAGGTAACTTTACATTCGCCGATAATCAAAATTAATTTCCACTTACCGATACTGGAATTACGTGAACTACAAGGTTTAACGACTTTGATGTCCTTAAATAATAAAGCTAGTTGATCTGTTAGGAAATCACAATCTTTACCCCTAAATATTTTAGTAACAAAATTTCCACCAACTTTCAAAACATTGCAAGTAATATGTAAAGCCCCTAACAGCAATTGCGATTGAATAAAAACATCCATACAATGAAGACCAGTTACTATAAAAATAAAATGAAACTTAATAAATCTCAAAACACAAGTTCAGATAATAGTCAAGGTTGTTCGATTGATTATCAAAAAATAACTTGCCCACAATCCGAAATACTTATAAATTAAATAAATTACCATCAGGTGCTCCATCGCAAATGACTAAATCAGCCTTCTGTCCCTTAAAATGACCTAAAATTTCTTCGGCAGTTGAGAATTTTGTTATATCGCTCTGAATTTGAATAACCCCAGGTAATGGAGCCATCGGCTGTAAATCAACCGCAACTATTTTAACGTCTTCTTTATTAAAACCACTTGCGGAAGCTTCATCTTCTTGATTTCTTGCACTCGGTTGCAATCTACACACAGTTTTTTCCACTAATTCTGGGAAAGATAATCTTGACGAATCGTGTATTTCTTCACCTAAATACAGTTTCCTCGATAGAACTTGACTCCAACTTCCTGGAGCCGCACAAAGATCTACCACTCGAGTAACATCTGTAAAATATCGTATTAAGTTAAACACATGTTTCGACAAAAAAATGTTTAAATTTCTTACTTTTCAAAATATGGTACTGTTCATCTATCTGTAAAAGTTTAAAGGCACTTCGAGCTCTCCAACCTTGTTCTTTAGCTTTCCGATAATAAATATCTCTTTTATCTTTTGATGTTTTGCCCATTTTTTAAAATTAATTTTGATAATGTTAATATTGCATTTAACTTATAATACTTATTAAATACTAACTCTAACTGTTAAGAAATTCGTTGCTTTAATTTAGTTTACAACAAAACTGCACGTTTTTAAAACCGCGACAAATCTCATGTGTCAATTATCGAATAATTCACATCTTTACATGTAAAAGAAATTCCATAATATCGTCCATTGTACATGCACAACGAGTAGAATAACGACAACAACCGAGCAACCCAATGAAAAATGAAACTTTAATTTTTATATACAGCATGTTTCAAAAGTTACAACGACTATTAATTTATGTTTTACAATACTATACTTTTATAATTTACTATTTTAAGCAATTTTACTTGTACCTATAACGATTTCATATCAAAATTGTTTATTCACGATGTGTTCACGCGTCCACCTCTCCTTCTTTCACAAGACATGAATATCCTTATTAGGATTCCTTTTCTTCATGTCATCTTCCGCATCTTCATGTCATTCATTGATCTGCACTAATCATTGGAATTGGATTATTAATAAAAAAAAGTTATTAACTTCTCAAACTCTATTCTGATTTCGACCCACCTTGGTGTTAGCTAATTAAATAGACTAAGAGAATTGTGGTAAAAATTGGAAAAGTATAAATATACAGAATCCACACATCGTCAAACGCTATACTCTATACCCTGGAGAACGAATGACCTGTAGCGACTCAGGACTAACGCGAGCACGCGTGAAATACAAGGGAATTGCAAGGACCGAGGTAGCTTAGTGGTAAAAGTACCCGGCGCGACACAGTATAAACTTGGGTTCGATCCCCGAAATCCGACCAAATGGGTTAAATTTGTCGCATTTCTAATGTAATTTATAATCTACGAGTATGTGTATTGTGTAGTAAGTAGTAAGTAGTAATTGTATTTTATACTAAAAAATGGTTAAATTTATGAATCTGGCAGAAGTGAAAGTTTCTTTTTACGTTTGTTAATTTTGTGAACTACAACTTCTCTTATAAAACTTAAAACTGAAAGGACATATCCTCCAATTAAAATTGCAAATGTCCCTTCTACGTGTATCCATTTCAGTTGAACGGTATCTCCCTGATCTTGTTTATCACTTATTTCTCTATAATATCTGACAATGTTTTGAACTCTCAAATCCATGCGAGTCTGAGCAGCCTGAAACGTTTGTTTATGATAATAATTACAGTTTTAAGTTTGCTGTTTCGAACTGGTTGCAAACTATGATGAACAACGAGCACCCAGCTTTAGAATTCATACTCTCATGACACAGAATAATTATTGCTTATTGCCATGAGCAGGAATATTTGAAATTAACTGGAATTTACGGATTTTTAAGATTTAACTATTATGAGGTAGGTACCTATAATAGATACAGTAGGTATAAGTAATATGGTGTAATACAAACCTTCATTTCCCAAAAAAGGATCAATCCTGATTGAGCAAGTATCAGTAATAAATTGTCTAACGAATTCAACAGCGGCGAACTTTTACGAAGCATAAAAACACAATATTCCCAATATAAGTCTTCTTTCAACAAACGCAAGTTTTTGACCACTTCTTCTGTTACATAACTACCAATTGCATATTGACCTATAAATTTCAAAATATATATTTGTTTCATTTGAAAATGTACGACAAACCTGAAGGCAGACGTTCAATGGAAAAAGCAAAATTGTTGCCTTTCGAATATTCTATCAAATATTCAGCTTTTGCTGCTATGAAGCGATTCACCAACGTGATGTATTGCGGCTAAAACAATTTTGTCAACTTTTGGATTTTAAATCTAATAATAGGTACCTACCCTTTCATCGTCCATAATAGAAAAAATCCACGCATCTTGAGTAGCGCCCCAATAATATCCACTATCGGCTAAATCGGAAACTGTGTTAATAGTTCCTTGATATCTGAAAAGGGTATGTTTTAAATATCTATTGACTACATTTGAAATGGAAAATAATTTCTACCTGGGAATTGTCATAACGGTTGCCAACCCACTGCTGTAGGAACAAGTCATTAGTACAGCAAATAAATTTACGACAAATAAATATTTGAACGCAATATCTGTTGGCTTATTCATACTTGGTACAGATTGCACAAGAAAAATTCGAACCATTTTCAAAAGTGTTCCAGCATAAGTTTGATTTTCAAGTCGAGGAGCTTCCGTCTTCCTGATAATTAGTATGAAAATCATTTACTATCTAATCTAATTACTGGTTTACTGAACATACCCTGTAAAGTGGCCTTTTATGTCGAATGATGTTAATTTGGCTGTCACTATCCAACAAACTACAAACGAAATAACTGTACCAATCCACATTAACAAGGAAAACGGGAATAATGGTAGTAGCCATCCTGCTGCTAACCTGTCAAGTTAAAAAAACGAAAAATGTAAGTTGGATAGTGTATTTATTATTATTTCACCTTGGAGCTGGAACAAGGCAGGTAATGCCGGTACGAACTACAGGCTTCGAAAGATCCAAAAATCCGTATTCGTGAGGCCACGTGTATAATGCGGCTAATAAAAAAGAATAACTTAAATTAAGCCGCAGTTTCACCTATTCTAATTTTACCAAAACTCAAGTCAGCGTAATCTAAAACCAAATTTCCCAGTACTCCATTTCCGGTACCGTTCTCATAAATTATGCCCCATTGTTCGTCATCGAGAACGTACTCTAAAGTCATGTTAAGTCGGTTAGCAAATTCGTGAGCTAAAGTGTTCTCGGAACCTTTTGCCATATTTTGAACACCCTCTATAAGAAACAAGAAAGTCTAACATTTAAAGATAAAGGTCGAACAGACTAGCTTAGTCGTCTAGGGCAGTTTTTCTAAAATTGGCTTTGCCTAATCTAAAATTGATGCAGAAGAATTCGCTTTTTTGTTCTCTCTTACCTACTATACTATACGGTTCATATGTAAATGTGGCGCATCTTAGTGCTCTTCCAAACTGATTGGCAATTTTATCGGGAAACAAATGACTTCGATTTTCAAAAGTTTGATTAATGGCTAACCAAACATCTAAAAGTTGAGGTTCATTATTATCGGTCGTGCCCACGTACTTGTGCGTAAATAATTCGTAATCCGTATCTTCCGAGCAACTAATACCAAATTGGTCTTCACATTCTTTGCTGGAATACTCTTCTTGTGGAACGATTACGAGAAGATTAACAATGTATTGTAATTCTGGCATATTAAACATCTCCATCATATCTCTCGATGTTTGATTTTGAGCTGGAACTATTAAATATTGTCTAAAATTAAATCTGTCGGCTTGTAATTTAATTTCTCTTTCTAATTGAGCGAGTACGTGGGTTGCGTTTGAATGATTTATTATAAACGTCTGACATCCATAACTGCGAAATATAAGAGAACTCTCTATATTTTCGTTAATTTTTAAATTAACAATTGGCACTAGTTCTTGGTAATCGAAAGATATAGAATTATCAGAAATTAGAAATATACAGCGAGAGTTGATAAAGTATTTGTGAATAATTGTTGTAACCAATAAATTTAAAGTTATTGTAGGTTCCATTATTACGGAGCAAATGGCATTTTAGGAAAATGCAGTTAATTATAAGTTCTCCAATGTTAAATATTTGTGTTCGTCGTTATATAATTTTGGTATGTTTATAGATATTGATGTACATAGTTGCACGATTAAATTTAGATTGCATGGAATATCTAATAGAATGGATCAACTAGCTTTGTTGGTCTTTCTGTTGATACAAAGATAAACAAAATTTTGGCTGAAAAAAGACCAGAAAAAAGAAGGATAATACAATATTATACTTAGGTAATAGTATAAAATAATATTTTTATTTGTTTTGGATATTGACAAAATAAAATGCTGCTTCGTGGGCTTATGTAAAGAACAAGGAATAATCAATTGGACAACAAAGAAAATTAAGTTAACAATTGAAAATTACTTAAAGGGGGCCTCACCTAAAAATTAAAGTTATAGTACGAAAAATTCTAACAACAAATTTCAATATCGCACATCACTGAGACAAACCGTTTTAAAGATAATAACGTTTTTAAGTATACAGTGACGTCATACCGACATCGGCCGTCAGCGTACCTAGTCGTATTTGGCCGTATTCACAACACATTAGTAGCGCAAGACAGTTTGTTGATTTCTATTTCGTTATTTATTTTATTTGTTTCTCATTTGTAAACGTCAGTTTCCAAAAACACAATATTAATCAAGAAAGTTTATTTTATCAAGTCACTAACTTGTAAAACTGACAGTTAACTTGCAAAATTTTTACAAGTTAGTAGTATTATTTACATTAGAAAATTTTGTTTTATCGTTATATATGTTGAAAATCATGGTACAATTGTTATTTCCAGTAACACAGATTTTTGATGATGAAAGAGTTGATACTGATGATGATGAACCATCTGTTGACTCAGAAACTGCTGAACTCGAGGACTGCAGAACATTTGTACTCTCCTTACTACCAAATAATTTGCTAGACATTTTGATTTTTTTGTTGACCGAATCATCGACATAACTCATCGCAATTTCGGTGCTCTTCCACCCTCCTGCACGCTTTAGTGCTAAAATATCTCCACCCGAATCCGCAACCATAGTGGCTCCAGTTCTGCGAAAAGAGTGGCCGGTGTATAACTCTGGGTCTTTTAAACCTAAATATTTCGTTATTTGCTTTGGGACACCACCAATAGTGTGCTGACCAGCATTAAGGGAAATGCACTTTCCATGTCGGTATGTCAAAAAAAATCTTAGGCTTTCTGTTCCAGGAGGCCGAAGATTTACATATTTTCTGTATAACATGCAGGGCTTGAAGCTGCAGCCATCATCGGTTATGGTGAATCTTCTTGTTGTTAAATTTTTTGTTTGCCGCAATGTCACAATAACGTATTTTCCCATATCTTCTATATCATTCATGTTTAAGGAGAGAATTTCGTCACATCGACAACATCCAAAAATCCCAAATATTGTTACAATTTTCGCCAGCAACCACTGGTCATCAGGAGCATGTAAAAGAAATTGTTCAGCCTCTTCTTTACTTAATACCTTGGCCTTTTTTGGCGTATAACGCTCATTTTTTCGTTTCAGAAACGCTATTACCTTTTGAAATCTGCAAATGACAACTAAACGTCATATTTTTCAATAAATTTTTTAAGGAAAACAAACCTGCGAACAGGGGCATTTTCTTTCATTTCCAAGCAGCTTTTCAGCATAGACCATTTTGCCCATAAAGTATTAGGGCTGAATCTAGCTGATAGTTGATTCAAGTAGACCAACAAAACATCTTCAGTTACCCCAATCACACTATTTTTGTTTTGCCACTTTTTGAAGTCGTCGTATTCTCGCTCGTACCTGGAAGCTGATTTTGCAGGTAATAAACTTGAAGCTACACTGCTGGCTGCCTCAATAATTTCTTTTGGTACATTCATTTTCGCTTTCGCAAAAACAAATGTAAAGAAAAATAAACAGACATGTTCATGGCAACGCTTCCATAGCTTACGACATTTGCGACAAATTATTGAGATTTTTTTGGAATTTATCTAACCTTTTTACAAATGAGAAACAAATAAAATATAAAACAATACACGCAAGGTAACGGGTTTTACTGGCTCAAGGAGGTAACTGACTCGCCTACGGCTCGTCAGTTATATCCTCCATTCACCAGTAAAAACCCTCTTACCTTGCTAGTAATGTTATATACTATTTCTAGTTACAGCTTGACCGCCGTAAGGGAAAAAAAAGTTGAACCTCGCGCAGAACATCTGAGCAATATGTCTTTGCTTCATACCGTATATATCCGTTTCTTCAACCAATTAGAACCCCTGGTTGATACTACCTTGTATCTCTTAAAAAGACCAGTGGCGTAGGGCGTAAGGATGTCACTGCTATACATATAAGTATTGGAAAACAATTAGAAAAATAAATAGTATCTACAATGAGATAATTCTTGGAACTACCTAGATTCCTAGATGAATTGTAAGAGGGTTGCACCTAGGTGTAAAATAACATTACAATTGAATACGACCAAATACGACTAGGTACGCTGACGGCCGATGTCGGTATGACGTCACAGGCAGCTTCAGAAAACTTCTATATATTTGGATTTTAGATGTGCGGTTTTAAGAACTGTTCTTAGATATTTTGTTTACATATATTCGTGAAATATGTTATTTTTAGGTGAGACCCTCTTTAAGTTCATGAAACTAGCTTAGAATAAATAAAAAATATTTGAATTAAGGATACTAATTTTAAATTATGAGGACGTGAATATTATTATTGTTATTGGACGTATGAGCAGTAATATCGGAGACAACTAGAAGTGCGAATCATTAGAAACTTAATTTTTACGGTCCTCAGTATCGGCTTAATTTCTCTTCCTTCTTCGGGACATTAGGCGACCCTCCGTTGCATTTCAGCTCTCCTGGAAAGGACCATCTTTTCTAGACGACTGGTAGGATAATAGAATAAGTGCAAACTTTCTTATTTTCGTATATTCCTGCAATGAGAGCTCCATAGAGAGAAAAAGAGAGAGAAAGAGAGAGAGAGAGAGAGAAAGAAAGAGAGAGAGAGAGAGAGAAAGAAAGAGAGAGAGAGAAAGAAAGAGAGAGAGAGAGATCGTAATAAACCAAACTCAAAAAGCCCTTTTGAATCTGATAAATTTTAATCATCGAATATTTTAATCATTATCATCACTCTAGGCCCTCACGTAGTTACGTGTCTGGTCTGCTGATAGCCAAAAGAGCTGTTTAAGTGAGAAAACCGTTAAAAAATTTTGGCCAACCTCAAGAATGATTTCCTGAAATGGCTGAAACGCGTTGAACTGTCTCTAATTAAATCTCTCTCAAGAGCATGAAATGTTTAACCACTATAATAGAAACCTCCCCGGCGTACCTCGTATATTTAGGGCTGTAATCTGTATCATCTACATTATACCTATAGAGTTGACTCATCTATAGTTCATAGTTTATTATATTTTTTAAAGGAGAAGGTCAGTTTCAAGTACAACTAAACATTTGATAGGTAACATTTTTATTGCTCCGTCCCAGCAACTCGCAATGATTTCGGATAGTTTTATAAATGTTTATTTGTGCTTAGTTTTTAATTTTTTAGCTGCTTTCGCAATTGATAATTTCGGTAAGTTACTAAAACAATTTATTTCTAAAAAAAATTCAAAACACGTACGAGTAGGTACTTATGTCAATAATGAAAGAAAATTCAAGTTTTGAAAACTCTTCGAATTCTCAATTAAAATAATTAGTCATTCATGTACCTACGTTGGAAATTAATTTAACAGGTTTGAATTGAATTTACGTAAATAGTAGCATTGAATAGACTTTACTAACTTATTTAGTGACTATTTAGTAACGAGAAATCAATTTTCTTAGTCGTGACCACAAAGTTCATTTTCAGAAAGTCACGGCATGAAAACTGATGAAACAATTATCACGTTTAGTTTTTAAGTTTTTCCATATGGGGCGGCCACGTCGTTATATGGTTAGGGTTTACAATTTTTTTGTACAAAAATTATTAAAAATTTTCTTCTGTTTTGCTCTCTACAAATTTTCTAGTATTCGCATTTTTTGTTAACGTTTTACGAAGTAGGCAACATTGGGGTTATTAAAGCGTACTTTTTAGTGTTTATAATTAGTACAGCGATTATGAAGGAAATCGATAAATCTCGTTAATTTTATTAAACATAAAGGTCTGCCTTTTATGATTCCAATCAAACCACTGTAGCACTTAAAACAATTTAGGTCAAGAATTGACTTCAAATTTTTCATTAGACGTTCAGAGAAGAAATTTAGGGAATCCGCCATATCAAAGAAAATATATATAGTTTTTTGATAATTATTATAATAAAATTATGAAACAAATGAGCATCAAAAAATTAGGATAGTGAACCGTTTAATTTTAGTTGGATTAGCAAAACTTATCATTAACAACTTATTATGCGTTTAGTTATTCAACACTGGTTTTGGCGGTCTTTAATAGTAATTATTTTGTAAATTAAAGTATAAAAACCATATTTTTGGTTAATTAAGCTAAGGTTATTAATGCTACTAATCAAAAACAATACTTTTTATTCAAAAGATGATACGTTATTCAGTACGATGTTCATAATACATGACGGTTGGTCAGTCACAACCTTGATGTCTTCTACATGAAAACATAAAATCCAATATTAATGAAACTTTTGTTTACTAAATACTTGTTAAGGTCATATAGAACAGTTTTTGATCATTTAAATTTTTTTCGTTTGGAAAAACTTGAAAAGCCCATTCACTCGAAGATCATCTCCTGGTCTCTCCGCTTAAACTTTCCTAATTCTAAATGTAGAAACTTTAAATTAAAAATCTCTCTTAACACTATTCTTTAAGGTTTTAACGAAGTTAACACTAATTGGGGATCGACCATCGGAGGCGTAAGCCAAAAACAACGATACGGAATTACTGGCTTTTGCGCCCCGAACACGCAATGTCTTCCACTTTCGTCTTGTCCAATTCTAAGCAACATCATGAACCACGCTTGCGTTTATAGCAATCGGTAAATATGAAGATAATGTTTAAAATTATTAAATTACAAATCTACGTAGAGTTGGACAATTAGGATGTGGTTATCAAGGATCTGGCCTAGTTTGTTGTCCTACACAATCGACATATTCAACCTCAAATCCAAATGTTAACTCGTACAACGCCGATAAATGCGGTTCAAGTTTAGTTCAAGGGTCTAATTATAACGGTATTGGAGCATATCCTTGGGTTGCTCGAATCGGTTTCCGAAGTACGTTCAATTAAATGTTCCAATTAACGGACTATTAAATATATTTTTTGTCTAGATACCGGTAGTGGAGAAATAAAGTACGCCTGTTCAGGATCTATAATCACCAAAAGAGTGATTTTAACTGCAGCGCATTGTGCATTAGCGCAGTCGAACAATTACAAACTGCAAGCTCGCTAAAATGTTATTTTTTCCATTTCTTAATTAATTGTTTTAGGTATACCGTTCGAGTGGGCGAATTCATGACAAATTCAGATACTGACTGCGGAGATGAATTTTGCGCACTTCCCGCGCAAGACATAACCATCAATCACGTAATTTTACATCCTAATTACGAGAAACAATTATATACAAATGACGTTGCTTTGGTTGTGCTAAACTCAAATATTAACTATTCGGGTAATTTATAAAGAAGTCTTATTTACTGTTTAATAACATATTTTATAACAGTTGCCGCACAACCAATTTGTTTACCGGAGTCATGGTCTGGAAGTAATAATCGTGGTTTATTAGTAGGTTGGGGAAAAACTGCTGGACAAATACGTAAGTTTTGTGTGAAGCGAAGAGTAATTGTTTTAAAAATTTTCTTTTAACAGAACCTTCTACTCGTCAACAAGTTCTTAATCTTCCTTTACTAGATCTTCAACAATGTAGTAACGTATACGGTAGTACTTTACCAATTACTGAAAATCACTTATGCGCTGGAGGAGAAGCTGGCCACGATGCCTGTTCTGGATTTGGTGGATCTCCTATGGTACAAAGACAAACGGACTCGTACTTTCAAGTAAATATAATTGTTTTCCATGTTTCTTACTTCTTCCGAGCTAGACTAAAGCAAGGCCATACTATAAGACCGTCGGAGTAAATAGGACCGTCTGAGCCGAAATTTAGTTCAATATCCCTTATTTTAGGGGATTTAGAGTGAATAAGATGTTGCAATAGACATTGCATAGTAAGTCGAAGCTTTAATACAAAATAATGTTTTTTTGAACGGTGCACGCTATTTGTAAAGAGACACACCAAATAACCATTCTTACTCGAGTCGAACGTTCAGTTTTTACCTGCTTATTCTGAAATCCTTTATGGTTAAGCTGGTAATACAAATATATTATCTACCTATTTGCGGTCATAAATCTTGTTCGCAGTAACGCAGTAACAATCAAAAAACAATAGAGAAGGTTATCCAAACTTCAAAATACAAGATGGTAATGGTCAAAATTTCCATGTTTTTATCCCTTTCTTTGTTGCTCTTACAAAGTTATTAAAAAAATATTTCGACTACGATGCTTAAAAATTAGTTAAGCTTCGGGTCTCTTTATATCTTTCCTCTATGACTAAAGTAACGAAATATTGCGAATTCACTGAATTTACAGAATTCTACAGATACTCAAACAGACAAATTGGCAGAAAGGCAAGCAGGAAGCAAAAAAGGCATCTGTACAAATGTATAGGTGGCAATTTAAAAGAATGCCATAAAGCTAAAAAGTAAATAATGATAAATCTACATATAACATGTAAGAAAGGCTGCATAGCTATTAGGCGTATTAATGCTTCGTAGTTTGATGTTATTGTATGTTAACTTTTGTTAGCGTTCGGTTCGTCATTGTTTTAAACAAAATAAAAAATAGTAGGTACTCTAATTCTCGGTAGAAAGGCTTTAAAAGAGAAACTTAATTTTCCGAGTTATTTGTAAAAAACGGGTAAAAATCCTCCAAGTCAGATGCAGATTTTTGACCGCCAAGTTTTATTTTGCCGTTTGTAGTTCGTAGTTCTGCTTAGTCTTTAAACACCGAACCACCCGTTTTTCGACAGCCTTAACTTACCTCTTCGTTTAGCCTTAAATAAGAATTAAGAACCCATTAGAGCAGAGCTATCTTAAAGCCTTTGGAAAATGTACTACGACCCCTACCGCGGTGCTAATCTACTCACCGTAATCAAAATATAAAAAAATGGTTGCACAATAATTACACTTATCTACAAGTAATAGATTGATTTTTATGGGGGGGGGGCATGGTGAGGGCTCACTTAAAACTGGGTGGACCACAAAAATATCCTTATGTTAGTAGATTTTAACATTATATTGAGTCTTCATAGAAGAGCTGCTATAACAAGACCCTAGTCGATGGGGGGGGGGATTAACGGAATTTAAACACTTCTCAAAAATTTTCAGAGGCCATGAGAACGCCATTGATAAACCATTAAAAGAAATAGTTACTGCTCCTCTACCAATTTGCCGGATTAGTGTTCGTTGTACTATGCAGAGATGCAAACAGAGATGCCTCACGCAGACTTTCCCGTAATGAGGGATCTATAGAGAGAAGTTCGTCTTAAAATCCTACATATTATATGCACTACAACAAGTGTGGAATGTCTAAGAGGACCCTACATAGAGACTGCGGAGAGAAAAGAATGAATCTTCTCATCTTCTCAACAATAAGCAGATACCCAGTTTGGCGGCATTGAGAGAGTCTACACTGAATTCTGATTCTCTTACTATCTTTCAAAAGACCAGACTTAAATGCAAGGAGCTACGACCGTGCGTCATATCATAACGAGCAGTTACGAGTTAATTGTAGATATCTCAAAATTACCTTGTCAATCTGATAAATCTTAGCCATCGAATTTTGTAATCATTATGGTTTTGTAGTGGGGTGGCCAGTCCGGGACCAGCCGGCTTTTTAGGGGACCCCCTCCCCCCCGCTGTCATATGCATTAAGATGTGACATTATGAACACATACGTATCTATTATTACATACTATAACCTCTTGCCGCCTTTATGATTACGATAAGATGTCTTAAGGAGAGCTTTTTTAAAGCCGTTGCTTCTGTTAACTAATTTGTTATGGTAAAACCGGTACCAAAAAGCAAATTTGTTTAAGAGAAATACTAAAATCGAGTAAATGATTCTATATCGATGGTTTCGTTTTTGCATTTTCAGATAGGAATTTTATCATTTGGTTCCGATCAGTGTGGAGCTCCAGGAGTACCAAGTGTCTATACGAGTGTAAGAAAATACGTGGCTTGGATAAAAGAAAATATACCAAAATTTTATAACAATTAAAATGATTTGTAATATTGTAACGCTAACGAATGAGTACACATATTAGGGTAACTGAATTTTTAGAGAGCTGGAAAGCAGTTAAAATATGACTAAGTCAAGAACAGAAATACAGAAAAAATATCAAATTTCGACTATTTTCTTGTTTAATTCCCGAAAGTACCTAAATAACTACTTTAATACCTACTCCAGTGCGGATTGTCGACGAGCAACAGTAAGTTATCGACTCTGAAACATTGTGTTGTTAGGTATTGTTTTATACAGTTCAATAAAATATAAATTGCGATTTGAAATTTTATTTCAATAATGTTTTTTATTATTATAATAGTCGATTCTAATGATTTTGTAATACCTAATAAAATATTAAGTATTTAACAACCATTATTTGATTCATGAAATGTTATGTACAAGACTAGTTTTTGTGGTCTCATCATTAACAAATAAACTTTTCAATTATTTACAAAATTTATTTAAATATTAGCTTTTATTTTTCAATGATAGTTAGTCTATATTATTCGAAGGAATTTAAATAATTTATATTTGTTTATTTAAAATAATTTATTAACTTTTTAGAGGTTAATATACTTTTTTTAATTTTCACTCTTTGATTTCGCACAGCCACTTTTGCTGTTTTTATATATAAATTATTTATATATGTTATTAATGAAACCACTAATATAAATTTTAATATAGAAGATAACAAGATTTAATTTACAGAAATATTTGCAAATAGAATATTTTGAAAATTTGAAACGATTTCTTTTAAATACTAAAGCGTTTAAATGGATTCCAGAAATACAATACTTATACCTACTATGTGTAAGTATTTTAAAATTAAAAATAAATATTTAAGTCTAGCAAGATCCTTTTCTGCCATTTAGGAGAGCTTTAGTTTTAAAATATGAAAAATTAAAATTTGAGTAGAATTTCAACAACTAAACTAACACATCTAAAAAAACTTCTTTTTGGACTACCTATACAATGTTGTTTAAACTTTAAAAGTACAACCTATAACTTAACAATTTTATCACAATTCTAGATAGGGAGTACCTATGATGAAGACAAAGGCTTTGAGAGCTAGTTTCGTATTTGATTAATTATTTTTACGCAATATTATTGCTATAGACATTATTAAATTTATATTTAAATCAAATGTTTATTTTACAAATTTACATTCAATTATGTAAATTCTTTTTCGAAAAGGTGTGGAAGTTTATACATTGATTGGACCCCTTACTTGGTTTTATTTATAATTTATGTACCTAACCTTTCCCAATTCGAAACAATTCATTTTTGTTGCACTTTGTATACCGAGTGAGTCAGAAGTAATGCTCGTTCGTTTGTAAACTTTTACCTCGTGGCTTCCGTTAAATTAAGAACCCGCAGATTTTTTAAGGCTTTCATACGCGAATTTCCAGTCCAAGTGTTTCAACAATACTGAACTTTTCAACAGAACTTTTCAAATAACATCATTTGACCTCTATATACTGGATCCAAAATAACATGAAAAATTCGGTCTCTAAAATTTTGGATTCTAAAGTTTGGCGATTGTTAAATGAAAATTGCACAATGGCAACAGAGGCAAGATGAAAATAAGCAAGATATATTTTACCCTCATCGGCATTACATTATCAATCATTTTTAACAACAATCCAATCTCATATTTTTTAAAAGAAAACAAGTAAAACAGTCAAGGACCGGGGTGGTCTAGCGACTAACATCGTCGCATGCGGATGTAAAGGGTAAAGGTCGGAGGTTCAAAGCCGGCTGACACCACTGGAGTGTTTCTATGTGTCAAATGCCCTGGTCCTGGTGGTTCGGAACCCACCTAAAGCTGTAGGTCCCGTCTGCTAATAACCACAGTATAGTTGATGCGGACGTAAAATACACATTAAATTAAGTAAAACAGTAGAACAGATTAAGCAACTAATATCTACTATCACAGCCGATATTTTCAATCAAATGAAAGGCGAATACGAAGTGGAAATTGATAAAGTTGAAGAAAATAAGCTGTCAAATATGAAGTTGATTTAGTAGCAGATAAAACCGATGGCAATAAATATTAGGGTATTACCAGGAGTAACGCAAAATCCTCGAAGAAAGTATCTTACAGAATATTTTGGTAAATTATCTCATTTTCGACATTTGGTTTAGCAAATTCTCCTTATTGCTTCTGGAACACCATGCTCTGTGAATAAGGCAAGTATGGAGAGTCTGGGAAGACTCGAGAAAAAATATTTGCGCCCTACTATGGGCACGATGGATGTTCGCCCCATCGAGCTGTGACTCAAGTTTGTTCGATAGTAAATTACACAAATAGGAAGTATATGGCAACTTTGGCCTATTATTTGTCCATCAAACAGATGCTGCTAAGCCACACCCCCTCAAACGAGTCACATTCGAGTATAATTTTTCTATTGGTCAAATTGTGAAAACCCTCTTTACAACACTTCTTGATGTGCTCATTGGCCTGCGCAATCACAAATTTGTGAAGACGTAACTTAGCTGCATCTGTTAGATGGACAGAGATTAGTGGCCCTTAAACTGCTTTATTTTTCGTACAAGAAATGTGCGAATTTCTTTATACAGGACTTGGAAAGGAACTATTCCAATTTCTGACTCACCCTGCGTATCAAAGTTCAGACAACCTTTTTGAGGGTTTTGAAATTTATGTAATCTACGAAACAAATTTATGTAACAAATTGTTATAACTTGTCAAATTCTCGAAAATTTAGAAACTTTTTTCACGACCACAAGCTTACATTTTATAATATGCCCATTAATATTTTAAATTTCAATATAAACGAGATTTCATCCCTTTATTTTTGGTGTTATTTATTTTTTATGTACACACCAGAAAATCGAATTTTGTACCTATAACCAATAATGAGCCTCACACTTTCAGTTGTTATTTCCTAATTAGCCCGCCTTGTAAAATTAATTTAATTTATTACAATAGTAGATTTGATTTACGTGCACATCGAAGTTATTTTGTGGTAATAGCAACATTTTGTTTTTATTTCAATAATATTTAGAAGGTCATTTTGGTTATATTACTAGTTTCTTTTAATTAACTTTAAATATACTAAGCTACAATTTTATCTACAATCAATGAACTTTTTTATGTAAGGGTTTTTTTGGTCATTTAATACTCTATAAACTATCGTCTAATATTATTTTAGATATTTACAAATTTATTGACTGTTTTTACAACAAAAAAATATATTGCCGATGAATATTTAATATGAAAAAAATTAATTAGCGTTCGCTAATAAAGATATGTACTTAGTGTGCGAAGGAAATAACGAATGTAATGTAATACTGTGAGTATTTTATGTAATGAAGTCCATTTTTGTCGTTTACGTATACGTTTCAAATAACTAATTTATTTATTTATTTAAATGTAAGGCCTCAAATACTACCTGAAGCTAGAAAAGAAGATTAGTATTGTTTTTTTGGTAGGTCACTTTTGATAAGCACTATGTACAGGAAGCTTGCAACTTGCAACGTTTGCGAAGAATCACAGTGATTTAAAACTTAACAGCTGAAAATTTGTAAAATTGATGTATAAGAGTGGTGCACGAAAATTTAACGATTACGTATTCGAAATTACCTCTTATACAACATCGTAGCTAATAGAACAAGTATAAAACTGTATCTAGTGATTTCCAGCAATATTTTATTGTTTGAATTATTTTCATTATTTAAAGTCATTCTCTCTCATTAAGGCCACGCCAACATTTACTCTACGACTATTTTCCTCGCATACATTTTCTCTATCATTGATTTGTTAAACATTTATTTTGTACATCATTATAATAGGTAAGTTAATTATTTGAAACGTACTACTTCAATTTAATCATTTTTGGTGGAAAAATTAGATATAGGTTTATGTTGCTCTCGTATTTATCGTAGTTGTAACACCCAATTATAAAATTGTCAAAATTTGGCACTTACATCACTAAACATCTCCGAATAAATGAGATGCTTTACACATTCATGATAAAACGGACATGATAAAATAACACGATCAAAGAACAAAATTAATATCACCAATAAGACGATGGCTTTTTTAGACGAACTTTATCCATGTTTCAAAATGGGTTACTTACTAGAAAATCACAAAATGTAGTCTAAAAAATTTGTCTATAAATCGGCGCGAGTTTCAAATGATCACCTCAAAGTAAAAAATTTCACTTTTGATTTTCACAATTGCTATTTTCTACAAGTAGCAATTAAAAGATGTACTACTCTTCGTCATTTCGTAATCCAGTTTTAAACTCGGGCGGTACTTGCTTTTTAAAACAGTCGTCTAAAAATTGACCCATACTTCGGTATAAATGCTTCTTTACACCTCCCAAACCGTGACTCTCATCTGGATAAATCTGTAAAAGTAACAAAGAGGCGCCCATTAAATTAGCCAGAATTTTGCTCTTGGACGTCAATTTTTCAACTTTAAGTTGATTATACAACCTGAATATACAGTTAAAATAGATGAAGAAAATTTAAACGTCACCTGTTGTCTGAATAAAGTACCGGCTTCGGCTAAAGCTTTCACTAAAGCCATAGACTGCTGCAAGTGAACATTATCATCTGCAGTTCCGTGCACTAAATAAAACATTTTGTCCCGAAGTTGTTGCGCTTTCTTGCTTACATCGGCCTCTTCGTAACCCTTGTAATTGTCGGTCACGTTTGGAAGACCCATATATCTCTCGGTATACGCAGAATCTAAGATTAAGATACGAAATAAACGTAACAATCGACAATCTAATAAAAACTAACCGTAAAGTTTCCAGCTCGTAACGGGAGCCACTGCTATGGCGCATTGAAAAACATTCTTTGGACTAGCCAAAGCTAAAGCCGCAACAAACCCACCGTAACTCCAACCCCAAACTGCAACACGCTTCTTATCAATAAAATGTAAAGTATCCCGCAAGTATCTAAAAGTTCAAAAATTACTCATCCTCACGTACAATAGTTAGCGACTTAAAACTTACTCGGTAACTTCCAACTGGTCGGACACTTCGATTGTTCCCAATTTATAGAATACTTTGTGCATCAATTGTTGTCCTTGTCCACCGGATCCTCTTCCGTCTATTTGAGCTACGATGAAGTCTTTGTTTCCGGTTAAATAAGTGTTCCAGTCTACTCTCCAACGTTCGGTGACTAGTTGACTACCCGGGCCTCCGTAAACTTGCACGACTAGAGGATATCTCGTAATTTCGTCTTCTTTTAAACCGGGAGGTAAGTGTAATCTGACATGAGCTTGATAGCCTCCCGAAATTTGGACTGGAAATGTTTTTATTTGCGGAAATGCCATTTTTGCTACTTTTTCTCTTAATACGGTATTGTTTTGCATAACGGTAAGAATTTTGGGTTTAGGTAAAGTGGAACGGTAAAGGGTATTGCTAGGAATTACGGGCCCTAAACATTCTAATACGAAATACGTCGCATGTTTACTAAATACGGCGTTGTGGTACAAACAAGGCTGCTCTAAATTGGATTTGTTTTCTCTTTTAGCCTTTTTTCTTTTCGGCGCTGGAGTCGTAATTATTATTTCTTCTTCTAACCAATCTTCTTCCCATTGTCGGGTTTTTGCGGCTACGAGGCCTGTTTCGAATTCAAGGTATGGCAGAATGGTCGGTGGTGCTACTTTGACGCACGTTAAACAAAAAGGTGGTTGCAATGTTGCTCCTGTTCTAGGAGGTAACGAGGTAACTCTGTACAGATGTTGTTCGCCTGGTTTTCCTTCGGGTATACCCAAAAAGTATCTGTAAGGAAGAATTTTAATAAATTGGAGAATAAAAAGATAAGGGTTAGAGGGTTTCGTTACTATATTAGAGTAATTTACTTAAACGTATAATACTCAAAACTCCCTTAATAAATAAAATTTATGGCGAATCGTTAAATTTAATTTTTTGCCTAGTAAGGGATTTTTCGTGTTGTAAAATGAGATTATTGGCAGCGTTATAATGTTCGGTACGTATCTAACTTTATGTTTTTATGCATGGCATGATCGGTATACGTTCAAGCGAACTAGGTGATTGGAACGAAGTTTGATTAGCGAAAAGCTGCTAACAGAAATCGCTCAAGATTACTAAATTTTTTATACTTTCTTTTATTGATCCAGCATTTACTTTTTATTTTAAACTCGTTTACAATTTTTCAATCTTATTTTATGAGGGAGTCCTTCCATAAAGTTTAAAAATTTATGTCATTTGAACGGTATTGCCCAGGCCAGTCGACAATACGTTCTAAAAAGACTACTGTAAAACAAACTGGGGACTTCTGAAGTCCATATTTTGCATCATTAAAGAAATTTTTATGAATATTCATAAATTTCTCGATTTGGGGTTACTTTAGAGAAAAATGTAAAGTTAAAAATAAAGTTGGGTAAATTTTCTGTAAAAATGTGCATTTTTTTGTTCCGTAAATTACTCAGTTGCGGAGTTTTCTCAATTGAAGTGGGTTTAATTATTGGCGAAACCGTGCCAGAATCTACATTTCAAAGAGACTGTCAATCAAATAAGAGAAAGACGCCAATCTCTTTCTTTTTACATAAAGCATAAAAAAAATTGTGAAAATGTGCCAGATAGTTTAAGAGAAACCGAATCGAGATCTTTGCTGATGTACTTATCCAAGTGCACTTTATGAGCCACTTGTTCACTTAAGCAAAAGGTGTAAAATTCAAGCAGAGAGATTAAAGTTAAAGTTTCTAAGTTACGAGTAACTTGGAAAGTTTTTAGATGGCCCATTTAAGTTTTATTGTGCAGATTTTTAAATTTTAATATTGGGAAAACTTAGCTAAAAGCTTATAGGTGTAGCTGAATATTTGAAAATTATTTCAATCAAAGGTATACTGTTGACATCAGGACTAGTGCTAAAAATGAAGTGTGTGCTCTGATAAACCATTTTTGTATCTCACCTTTGTTGCTTTTAGCTGCTTATAACCTGATTTAAATTAAGTTTCTTTGGATAAAGTAATTACAAGTAATTTTAGTGTCGCTCTATAGATATTTCTTAATCTATATTTTAGAACTCGTCTAAAGCTTCATTTCAATATGGCAAAGCCAAGCCCTAAGAGTCTTTTATAAGCTCCTCTTTTTTGTAAAAACTTCATCACTTTTTACATAAATTCTGTCGTAATTTATACGTAAATAATTAACTTTACCTGCCTTAATTTTACTTTCTTTTTTACTTTAAAGGGTTTTAATTTAAAACCACCTCTAACCTAAGCTTTTAAGCTAAGTTCGGTTATATCGAGCTGTTTACAAAGATATCCAATGGAAACTCCTTGTAATGGGTGTTTAGTTGATGTTCGTATTTATATCGCAAGCCCGTACTATTATAATAGTCTAGTCTGCTCAGGCAAGTAAGGGTTTTACCTTCAAAAAAAATCCAATAGTTTTGAAACTTCAAATACTCATTTTTGGAGATGTCTAGTGATGAATATCCTAAAAGTTCTGATGAATAAGAAGTGAGCTTTAGTGACAGAGGCCGAAGACATATCACTTTTCTCGGTTTTTCGTTAATATCTCGAAAACTATGGGTTGCAGCTGAAAAGTAATTTTATACTAAATCAAAGTTAATAAAATTTCCTACAAAATTAAATTTATGATGTTTTTTGTATTTCTAAAATTTACCGAGTTATAGGGCTTTGAAAACTGGCAATCTTTGGGCTAAAACCACCTAACAACAAACGCAACTATCTGCTTCAATGAAGTTGGATATAAAATTAACTCATGGTATGACAAGAGAAAATCAGATACAAGTGACTAAGAATCATAAAAGCGGCGGCAGAAATAGTGCGACAAGATATCCACTTTTTACGATACATCCACCATACCATCCAGGCAATAACTTCTCCAATAAAGAAGCTGTCAGATCGATTTCAAATTGTAAATTTTGAATTTTGGGGAATCCTTTGAGTAAACTTTCCGTTGGTAAAAGTCATTTTTAATGTTTTCGGTATCTGCAGATTAGGCACGTTTTCATCGTTATCCCGCAACAAGCTGGAACCGACATTTGAATACTTTCTAAGCTCTGATGGAATATGTAGTCGTTTTTGAGTAATTTGAGTTTTTGGGTAAAAGTTAAGTTAAATTACTGTTTGTGAAGTTTATGGAAATTAAGTTGGAGCTAATACATTTTGCGCAAAAGTTTTTATGTTGAAAGTTTTGGGAACGCGAAGAGCGGATCATTTCCTAACTCCTCTTCATTAAATTCATTGAAGCAGCCGTAGGATGCCTTTCATTTTGGATTTTGGATTTCAGTGTTTAGTCTTCGTTTGTGCAATTTAAGTTTAGATTTTTGAAGTTCTTTAGTGAATATATGTAAGCCGTTTTCGATTCTTTTGGGTTAGTGTTGGTATGTTCGCATTTTTGTGGACACCAAGTGGGTGGTTATAGGCCCTGGCGACCAACCTTTGGTTTAAATTTAAGTGAAACCGACTTGATTTCACCCGGATTAGTTGAGCATTCTTGGAATGAACCACATTCGAATTGACGACAACTAACATCTGTTATCTATCACATTTTGTTTTGGATTTTCGGTTTTAGTAAATTAGATACTTTTTGGAATTACGCAGAAGGCCAGTGAAATAAAGTATTAGTTGATTGTCGGAATTCCGGAAGTTTACTCACTGTACCAGGCGCGGCTTAAGTGTATTTTAGATGTTAGTAATTCAGTTTCAATTTTCAGAACCCATTGTCTTTGAGTATTGTCAGTTTAGTTGATTTAAGTTTACAGTTTTAGTCAGCCATTTTGGTGCTGGTTTAATTCAGTTGATTAGTTGCTAGTAGTTAGTGGTAATTTTAGGCGTACGACGAATTTTGAGTTTATTTCAGTGCTATAACCTTCTGATTTTCAAATATACTGCCGTTAGTCAGGAAGGGCCCATCTAGCGTTTTATCTAGTGTTGGCGCCCTAATTATTGATTTTGACGTATTTAGCTTTTGAGATTTCAGCAACTGGTCTTCCGGGATAAAGTTTTTTTTGTCTGTTGGGAGGTTAATGCAAGGTGTAGATGTATCGTAACGACGCGTTTATACCGTAACAAAGCGGCTGTTTGTGTGTCCACAACCCTTTCCGTTTTTCTGGACACTTTGATTCTGATGATGAGGAAAGCAAACGTTAAAGAAATAAAAAGGAAATGCGATGCAACTGCCCACAGTATTATTTCTGCGATGCAAAATGGTCGTTCATATCCTCCATAATAAACTTTGTTCATAGTTTGAATAATCTTGAAGGCAATTTTTGTATTGATACTTTCTATGCAAACTCTTAAGCCCCATTTACATAGAACTTAGTGCAGATTGATGGTGTAGTTTGCTGGTCTAGAACTCGCCAAGTGGGCAACGTGGCGTAAAACCATTTACATAGACTTTAGTGGTAATCATTTTTTTTTCTTATTTTTTTTCCTATTTTTTTTTCTTATACTTGAACGATGAGATTAAAATAGTAGTACCGAAAACCAAAATGATGAAATAAAATCAAAGCAACTATTTTGTCAAATCTTTGTTTAAATTTCAAATAGCTGGGCCGCGGGGGAGAGATGCGCTTCTATGATTGGCTGGTGCCGATTTACTAAGGAAAGTTGTCTAGAAGTTTAAACATTACAAACTTTCTGACCATTGTTAGCAACGACCTTGCCAACTATACTTCATTGTAAACGGGCACATTGAAAAAACCCTATTCAAGCTTCTAGACGATTCTTGCCCTTACTAGAACGATTAGACTACTGTCTATGTAAATAGCACTTTACTATACAGCGCTAAAGTGGTTTTCAAAAAAACACCAATTTTCAACGCCCTATAACTCAGTAAACTTTAAGAATACAAAAAACACGCACATATTCAATTTTGTAGCAAATTTGATCAGCTTCACTTTTCTGTAGTGTCATGTTTTAGTTCCAACCCATATTTTTCGAGATATTAACGAAAAACTAAAAACTGCCGCTAAAGCTCGCCTCTGATTATCCGGACTTTTAAGATATCCATCTTTTAGACACCACCTCTACACCTCATTTTTGTCGTTTTTGTTTACTGAACTACTGAATTTATTTGTTTTTCTAACTTTGTAATTTAGAAGTAAAATGTACATTTGCATAGTGTGTGTGATAGTGCAAAATTACACCGAGCAAAACTGATATTTATTACATTTCGTGCAATATATCTAAAATAGAGTGCAATGGGAGAGAAAATTGTAAAACAACATCGTAATTCGTATTATACTCGTTACTTTTCAAGTGCAGTAGCTTAAAGTAAAAAGGTTGTTGCTTCTTATAATCCTATATCAACATTTTTTGCTCGTTACACCAGATTAAACGCCTTCAACAATAATTTCTTTAACGCTTATATTTTTCCTCAAAATGAAATTACTACGATCCGAGTTTATTTTTCATAAATTCGTTTTATTTGCCATTTCCAACTTTATACGATCTAAAGGTTTTCGTGTGCTTTTAAGCAAAAATTTAGCCGATTCACACGTATTCGAATTTTGCATTTGCAATTCAGTAATACTTAACACTATAGTTCATTTAAACATTTACTCCTTTGTGAACTTTTGCTCAATGTTAACCTTTACAATGCACACGTTCTCATTTGCAAGTTTTAATACCTTTTGAAATTCAAATTATTTTGGGCTTTTAGTAATAAAAGCTTTTAAAAAGAAATATGCAATATGGCGAATTCTAGATTCGGTTTTTACCTTCAATTAAGCAGTTTATGTCGTCTAAATTGTAGGGCAACAATACACACAATTTTCAAATTCGGCTTTGGCATACGTGTGGGGTTGTTGAAAATGTTCCTTGTAAAACTTACTATTATAAATAGGCTTTGGTGTACCTTTTATAAACTTAACTTTTTACTTTCTTGCATTTTTAATATTCGTATAATAGCGCAATAGTACCTACAGACAAAAATTGACTTGCAGATGCAGCTCATTTAAAAGCCATTCAGCTAAACTTGGGCTATTTTGTACCGCTTCTAACAATTTCAAACTGTGGCATAAACTTATTGTTATTATTTTAAAGTTTAAGTTGCGAACATTTGGTGTGAAAAAAAGAAGATAAGCACTTCATACGCATAAAACAACGAGAGCGTCTCCTTGAAATGTTTTTCACAATAATTTTCTCAAAGTTTTAGCAAATGAAGTATGTGAATAGGGTAAAACGTAATAGACCGGGAGCTAGGAAATATTATACCACTTGTCATTATTCTACAAGGATCATTATTTTTATTTAAAAGTAGTTTACATAGTCGATGTAAAATCACTCGTCTGCCGGTCTATAATGGCCGCCTAGTAGTAGGACACTCACTTAAATTACTACAAGAATTTTTGCTTATAGCTTGAAAACTACGCACTTTTTGAGAAAACTACCTCTATATAAAAATAAACTAAATGAAATTTCCTACAAATTATGTCTGTTAGGTTTTTTGTTCAAACAAACGGCTTAGGTGCTAGACCGCATTCAATTTGACAAATATTTCAAAATCGTTCAGAAAAACTCTTTTTTTTAGTTTATCGTTTATAACTCAAAAACTAAACACTTTATTTACCAAATGTAAATACCAAAAAATTACATTTTCAGTCTAGATTTTGAATATACTATAGTAGACGGTCTTAAGTGTAGCATTCATAGTGGCAAAACCTTTGAAGCTGAAGAAAACACTTGTCGGGCGGTTCTCTACACGTAAACTTTAACGCGCTCTAGCGCCAACCTAAACAATTTGTCTGTCATAAGTCATAATCGACACAATTTGTAAGAAATTTATTGTACTTTATTTTAGAATAGGGGCACTTTTCTTATAAAGTGTTTAGTTTTTGAGTTATAAGCGATAAACTAAAAAAAATTAATTTTTCTGACCAATTTTGGAATTTTTGTCAAATTCAACGCTTTCTGGCGCCTAAACCGGTTATCTGAAGAAAAAACAAAACACATATAACTTGTAGAAAATTTGATGTAGTTTAGTTTTATATAGAAGTACTTTTCTCAAAAAGTGCTTAGTTTTCAAGCTATAAGCGAAAATTCTTGTGTCAATTTGAGTGCGTACCTACTGTTACGCGGCCAATATAGACCGGCAGACGAGCAATTTTACATTGACTATGTGAAGTACTTTTAAATAAAAATAATAAGTAATGAGCCTGCGGAATAATGCAAGTGGTATAATGTTTCCTAGCTCCCGGCCTATAAAGACGGTATCAAATGTACGGTAGCTATCCTAAACAATTTGCAAATCGTACCTATGCGTTAGGCCGGTCGTCCATTCATACGACATGTCGTATCATTTTTAAACCTGTGTTTATTAATTGAGATTCGTACACTTGACAGACGTGTCGTAAACAAGTTATTATTTGTTTTCTTGGTTTAAAAATGATACATGTCGTATAAATGGACGACCGGCCTTAGACAGTGTCGTAATCACTTGTTATTCATAACGTCGGAAATTCACGAAAGCTTGTAAAATTAAAAATGATTGCGCATTTCTTGATCGAGTAATGAAAAAAAAAGCTTAGAATATGAAATGGATAATTTTTAATTAAAATTCTACTTGCATAACGTCATTGGAGTGATCCCATGCCAATATACGAGTAACTTCAAATTTTCCGTGAGTAAGAGGTAGAATTCTCCTTTTGGGTATGTTTACAGAAACTGCGTGTTTGAAATAGCCGGCGGGACCGTCTCTAACCGGAGCAACAGTTATGTAGTTTGTACTATCCCGACCAAATAAGGGACTGTCTCCCATATCCACCCAACCGGGGCCGTCTGCTGTTATGCGTTGCGTCTACAAAATGAGTTAGTGTACAAGCACGAAGCATTAAAATTTATGACACGAAGTTTGCTCTTTTTACGCGAACAACACGTCGAAGTTGATAAATTATGCGTGCGATGGTGAAAAGTTGCAAAATCTTACCTCTTGACAATTCCACATGGGAGTTTTACATATTGAGATGATGGATAAATTTTGTGGTCGATTCAGCCAAACAACACATATTTCTGTTAAGCTTATCCAGGATACTGCAGTAAAATAATACTCTCTGAAAAAGAAATCGATATTTAATTTATTTTTTAAGAAAACTTCTTTCGCAATTAATCTGAATTTGACATTTAAATATATTTTGAAAATTTAATCAAAAGGGAATATTGAGTGATTAAGTAAACTTTTTTCGATACGAGAAGCTCTAATTAGTATTTCGTTATTTTGATTCGTTAAGAGCCAACAAATCAACAGAACTTTCGCCCTAAATAGAGGTTAGCTTGAACTTTGAACCGACGTCTTAACGCGTCCCGTGAAGCACGGTCAAATGCGCGGCACTAATTACTTAGATGATCATTCATCTAAGTGGTAATGAGCTAATGGTGTATTGTTATCGTATTATTTGTATAATAAAAGCCAAAAGAGCTCGAATGAATTAATTCCACAATAAAAACTTTTTTCACTCCCAAAACAAACTTTGGGAATTAAAGTAAATTCCGCTTGATTGATCTTCATCTTTGGATGCTTAGTAATGATGATTGATGACACTTTCTATCTATAATTTAGTACCATAACGTTGAAAACTGAATAAAATAATATCGACTCGTCATTTTCTTTAAATGAACACGTTAATAATGTACCGCATTAGAATAAGTAATAAATTAAATTTAATAACTTCAAAATTTTGCTTATTTTAAATCGTCGACTATTTGAAATTTAACAAAAGTAAGCCGGGAGAATGCCTGTAGAGGATCTGGATCGTCTAGATGAGAATCGAGAACCTGCGTGAAGTAATAGTATATTAAAGAACGAATTTCATAAGTCACGACTCCAAGTTTAAAATGCGACTGGCGTAGCCAGGAGCGTTTTAATGGAGGAGTGCTATAATCGCTATAATGACTTATGAAATGAGTTCTTTATACAATTTTTTCTATTTTGCGCCTTTTAAAGTCCATTTTCAAAGAAAAAAATCAAAATATAAAAATTTAGGGATTTTTGTGATGGTTGGCTGGTTGACAGTACTAATTGTAAAGTGACATTTCGTAATTTAAAATTCAAATAAATTGTTTTGTAGTTTGAATTGGTCGTTAATTAATTAATTTTAATTATTATGTTAAAAAATAGAACATGTTAATTACAAAAATTGTCGTTTTCTCTTTCCTCGATTTGACAAAATATGTCAAATTAAATATTACTATACCAACTTCGAACGTCAAATTTTACCAAAATTATTACAGCACGCTAAATCTCATTACGATACGCAAATGCGTGCTGAAATAGCGATCTTACAGACGCAAAATATAAAAAGGTTTTTATATAATGAGTCGAGTATAGCCAAACTACTTCTAGAAACTTAAATTGGTAATCTCACTTAATTACGCTTTCATTTGACAGTCAATTAAAAATTTATTCCTCTTAAGCTTCAGGAGTAAATTAATTCAAAATTTTACATCAAAATTGTCAACTTCTTCAAGATAAATCGTTTTTAAATTATAATGAGTCGTTTACTTTAACAACGAGGGTGTAGTACGGGTTGATTGCTTTTTATGGTTTTCCTACTTATCTATCGCATTAGTTTTTTTAAGAAAATGGAAATTAAGCGATGCTAATTAGCTAATTGCTAACTCTTCTATTTTTACGATGTCGTCGCCTACTCGGATTTTCGAGTTACAGCGATATTGACCACTTTTTATCCATAAAGATGTTTGTGGTGAGCGCGTAGACGATTTAGCATTCCAGATTTATTATTCCTGCCTCTGTAAAATATGTTAGCAATATCTTGCAACCCCATCGTGGCTATCACTAACTTTCATTCTGTGCGCTAGTGACCAACAAAAAGGAATGCAATTCTTCTGTTAGATTAAGGCCAAGAAGCTTTAAATAATAATTCTTTTGTAATTAACAAAGCCTTACAAAAGATGTGCTGATCTGTTGATAATTACGTAAAAAACTATTTTTCTTCAACTGTTAATTTCTTATCTATTTAATAAGGAGATGGTAGAGTTTGTTAAAAAAAATTGGGTGGGTAAATCAAACGGAATTTAAAAAGTGACGTTGAAAAAAGGTCTGAACGCAAATCCTTATAAAGAAGAAAATCCTCGATAGCACTTACTATAAACGCTATTGGGGTACTAAATATAAATCACGCTAAAAGTGATGAATACCGAATATTGGGAGAACTTCGGAGAAAGTGATTTTAATTTATAAAACCGTAATCCTCAGCTTAAATTTGTTAAGTGTAACGCACGATTTAATTATCTATAACGAATTTTTGTTCGTAGTAACCAGCACGCCACCCTAGAGCTCCATAACGGTTGGTAGATATTGGAAATTTTCTTACCGAATACGCGATTGGGTTAAATGGCAGAGCAAACACAGAGCAGGTGAAATTCGTTAGGATATACTTGGAGATCTCGGTTATTTAGAGATGGAGTAATTCATTGAGCACAATTTTAGATGATTTTCTTATTTTATAAAATGTTTTAAGTACCTACTTCGAATAAAGAAATGTCCTAACTCAATTTATTTTTTCCTGATGTGTCGGCTACTTTTGTTTCTAGTGTTTTTACTTTCAAAAACGTAGTACCCAATTTTCTTAATGCGACCACTCCAACGTAATTGAAGGTATTGATAGTCTAGTCAACTAAGGGTTTCAATTCAAAAAAATCCAACAGTTGCAGATCTCTAGTGCTTATTATCCTAAAAGTCCTGTTGAATAAAATGTGGGCTTTAGCAGCAGTGTCTGAAGACAGGTCACTTTTCTTGGTTTTTCGTTAATATCTCGAAAACTATGGGTTGGAGCTGAAATATAATTATATACTAAATTAAAGCTAATAAAATTTATTATAAAATTAAATACGTGCGTGTTTTTTGTGTTTCTAAAGTTTACCAAGTTGCAAGGCATTGAAAATTGGTGTTTGTGCCGAAACCACGTTAGCGCCGTTGCATTGGTGGTTTTGGCAAAAAACAGCAATTTTCAACGCCTTGCAACTTGGTAAACTTTAAAAATACAAAGAAATGCACGTATTCAATTTTATAATAAATTTTATTAGCTTTAATTTAGTATATAATTATATTTTAGCTCCAATCTATAGTTTTCGAGATATTAACGAAAAACCGAGATAAGTGACATGTCTTCAACCACTGCTTCTAAAGCTCACAGCTAATTCATCAGAACTCTTAAAATTATATTCATCACTAGACACCTGCAAATTAGTACCTATGCGAAGTTTCAAAACTAGTAGATTTTTTTGAAGGTGAAGCCTTTTAGTTTTCGTTGACTGGACTACGTGTGCCATGCTGTCGTTAATCAGAAGTTTGTAAAATTTTTATACCAATTTGTCACGTGACTATGCATCACAGCATCACAGCAAAAGTTTTTTAGTACTAACTCGGTTTTCATTGACATCGAGAAGCTTTCCATTGTTAACGCGAGTCAAAAAGTTTTCGGAACGGAGAGGATTAGAGGAGGGTGAGGGGCTTTTCTTGTTAATAATTGGGCTCATGTGACTGAACATCGAGTTTCAAACTGAAAGTGTTCTGAAACAGTTTACGAAAGCATACAAAAATGAAATCGTGTAGAATATAAGGTTGATACGTCACAACTAAACGGATAATGCCTTGTATTGTGCCAGGTTGAACAATTATAAGAAACTACAATGAAGAAAAACAGAGAAAAGTGAAGCTACACGACAACACATCCTTTCACAGCAGAATTGGTTTTTGCCCACCTTCGCTTCATTCTCCCCTCATCTCAAGAGGCTCCTTATATTATCTCATCTTACTACTCATTTACTCTTCGTTTCTTAATATCACGCCGCTTTAGTAATATACGCTCAAAGAAGTTAAGCCCGCAGGAGTAAAACGAGCCTCGTGTGTTTGTTGCAAACTCATTTATTTAAATTACATTTTTTTGTTTGAAAATAAAGATTTACGTCACAAAATAAACGATAAAAGGTAAGATTTATTTGTATAAAATTTAAGGTACTAAGCTGAAAACGGATTGTACGGGTATAGAGACAGTGACAGTTTGATGCCGCATAAAGTCCTTTGGGATAATGAACCGGCGCGGATTCTGGAATGATGCGACGCGAACGTACAGAACACATCATTGGTATGCGACAATTGTAATTATTCTGTTGTTGGGCATGTTCGAATTTAATTGAACCACGCTCCAAAGTACCCTCGAGACGATTCACTTGTCCAATCATTTTTCAATTAAACAAATATTTGGCGCAATTTTATAATTTTTACCTTAGATTAAATGAAACGTTTAATTAAAAAAAACGAGTTTATAATTTGCAAAATATATTAAATGTCGCGTCGCGTCTTTGATATAATTTAAAATTTTAATTAAAAAGTACTTACGCGTTACCGAGACCAGCCGGCGGTTTTACCCTTCTTGTGCGAATATTTAACGGATCCGCTAAGTCTGCAACTGTGAGAGTAACTTGAGGATTTCTCGTTCCCGGTTTTGGATATCTTAGGGAGCGTATATCCGGATATAAACGACCTTCCGCTACGGAGCCGTACCAGGGAAATTTCAATTCTTCTACCAAACTGTCGTTAAAGGTGGCGTAAACTAACATATGACCATCGCTTGATACCCAAATTGCGTTGTTAGTTCCCAATATTTCTTCTGAAAAAGTTTAATGATATAAAAAAAGTGATTTATTACGTGAATTATTTTTGTAATAAAGTTATAGTAGAGGACACATAACATAACAAAACGAGCGTTAAAGGATATTTGAAGACGAACGTAAACGGTTTGTCGTTTATAAAATGTAAAACTTTGTAATATTTTACTAAAGCACAATAATATACAACTCCAGCCTAGTAATCACCAAAAACCTTCAAAAATTTAGTATAAATGGGTATGAATATTTCTTTCGAAGCACACTATGTACAGTCCGCCTATAAGTACAGATGGACCAAAGAACGGGTTATAGTGCCAATTAAATGATTAAAAAGTGTTCAGCACATTTTCTTTTACATCGATGAGTGCTCGAAGTATAGAAGCGTTTAGAAACTCGCAGCATTGTGGAAATGTAAAGAAAATTCAGACGTGAACGTAAAAAGAGAAATTATTTTTATCAATAGAAGTTTTTTTCAACGTCAAAAGTTGGAAAGATTTATTATTTTTTCAATTTTCTATTATACTAGTTGCCTTATATTTCAAACTTCCAATATAGAAGACAGTTTTACAATTTTTCCACTTTAGGACAGCGAAATTAAGCAATTCTAATTTTGATCAAAACCCCGAAAGAATCCAAGGATTGAAATTATATAGAACCATCGAAGAAACGAAAATTAACAACTTTCGGTTCTGAACGCCTCCACAATAAAAACCAAAAATAAAACCGTCATTTTTATTTGAAAAATTAGTGCACGTCGACCGTTTTTTGGCTAACCCAACAAAAACTAAGAGAGATATCGAAAAAATTAAGAAACCCATTTTTGTAAAGCATGAAAATTCCCAAAAGGGCCTGCGTGTGGTTTAGCTAAGATAATAAAATAATTTCAAGGATAAGAGAGCCAATACTCGCATTTTTCGTTTGTTATGGCGACTTCAAGTACCATTTTCGTTTTCGAGCTTATAGAACTCAAGTTTTAGAAGACAATTTCAAATATTTTCATCGTCAAATCTAGCCTACCAATCGCTATCAAACTTTATGACGCTAATAACTATTATTTTCTTGATGTCCCCTAAAAATTTCAAGTCTATCGATCGGTACATTGGTTTTTAAGATAAATATATCTACTCGACCTCGTTAGTTTCGAGCTCGTCTAAAACTCAAGTTTTTGTAGGCAACTTAAAATTTTTCCATCGGCAAATCTAGACAACCATTCACCATGAAATTTTATGACAATAATCATCATTTCGTTCTTAACACCTTCTCAAAATTTCAGGTCTATCGGTTTATTAGTTCTTAAGATATATCTACTCGAACTCTTTTGTTTCGAGTTCGTTTATAACTCAATTTTTCGTAGGCAACTTAAAATTTTTCCATCGGCAAATCTAGACAACCATTCGCCATGAAATTTTATGACAATAATCATCATTATGTTCTTAACACCTTCTCAAAATTTCAGGTCTATCGGTTCACTAGTTTTTAAGATATATCTACGCGAACTCCTTTGTTTCGAGCTTGTCTAAAACTCAAGTTTTTGTAGGCAACTTAAAATTTTTCCATCGGCAAATCTAGACAACCATTCGCCATGAAATTTTATGACAATAATCATCATTATGTTCTTAACACCTTCTCAAAATTTCAGGTCTATCGGTTTATTAGTTTTTAAGATATATCTACTCGAACTCTTTTGTTTCGAGTTCGTTTATAACTCAATTTTTCGTAGGCAACTTAAAATTTTTCCATCGGCAAATCTAGACAACCATTCACCATGAAATTTTATGACAATAATCATCATTTCGTTCTTAACACCTTCTCAAAATTTCAGGTCTATCGGTTCACTAGTTTTTAAGATATATCTACTCAAACTCTTTTGTTTCGAGCTGGTCTAAAACTCAAGCTTTCGTAGGCAACTTAAAAGTTTTCCATCGGCAAATCTAGACAACCATTCGCCATGAAATTTTATGACAATAATCATCATTATGTTCTTAACACCTTCTCAAAATTTCAGGTCTATCGGTTTATTAGTTTTTAAGATATATCTACTCGAACTCTTTTGTTTCGAGTTCGTTTATAACTCAATTTTTCGTAGGCAACTTAAAATTTTTCCATCGGCAAATCTAGACAACCATTCACCATGAAATTTTATGACAATAATCATCATTATGTTCTTAACACCTTCTCAAAATTTCAGGTCTATCGGTTTATTAGTTTTTAAGATATATCTACTCGAACTCTTTTGTTTCGAGTTCGTTTATAACTCAATTTTTCGTAGGCAACTTAAAATTTTTCCATCGGCAAATCTAGACAACCATTCACCATGAAATTTTATGACAATAATCATCATTATGTTCTTAACACCTTCTCAAAATTTCAGGTCTATCGGTTTATTAGTTTTTAAGATATATCTACTCGAACTCTTTTGTTTCGAGTTCGTTTATAACTCAATTTTTCGTAGGCAACTTAAAATTTTTCCATCGGCAAATCTAGACAACCATTCACCATGAAATTTTATGACAATAATCATCATTATGTTCTTAACACCTTCTCAAAATTTCAGGTCTATCGGTTTATTAGTTTTTAAGATATATCTACTCGAACTCTTTTGTTTCGAGTTCGTTTATAACTCAATTTTTCGTAGGCAACTTAAAATTTTTCCATCGGCAAATCTAGACAACCATTCGCCATGAAATTTTATGACAATAATCATCATTATGTTCTAAACACCTTCTCAAAATTTCAGGTCTATCGGTTCACTAGTTTTTAAGATATATCTACTCGAACTCTTTTGTTTCGAGCTGGTCTAAAACTCAAGCTTTCGTAGGCAACTTAAAAGTTTTCCATCGGCAAATCTAGACAACCATTCGCCATGAAATTTTATGACAATAATCATCATTATGTTCTTGACACCTTCTCAAAATTTCAGGTCTATCGGTTCATTTATCTATGATATATATCTACTCGAACTCTTTGGTTTCGAGTTCCTTTATTTTTCGTAGGCAACTTCAAATTTTTCCATTGCCAAATCTAGCTCACAAACCGCGATCAAATTTTATGAAGATAATTACCATTCGTTTCTTGATTCCTCATCAAAATTTAAAGTTAATCGGTTCATTAGTTTTCAAGAAATATCTTCTAGAACTCTTTTGCTTCGAATTTTTTGTCATTATTAATTATTAGTAATTTTAAAATCCGAAATTATTACTCCATTAATTTAATATTCTCATAAAATATATTAGAATAGAGACTTTCGCAGAGGCAAGAAACGACGTTCTAAACAAACTGCAGGAATTTCAATTGTCTTAAGAGCTCTACAAATCAGTCCACTTGAAAGTTTACTATGTAACGCTGGCTAAATCTCATTATCAAAACGAAGACTCCAATTTTCATGAAATGTGTTATTAAAGTGCAAGTATCATCAACATATCGGCGTCATAAAATATTTAAAAGCAAAACACCCCATTATCTAAAGTATTTGTACAAACCAAAATCGTTAAATCCAGCAACAATCAGATAAAACCATACTAATTGAATTCCCAAACCTAGTAACTAGCAACCTAATGGATAATAAACTAACAGACATTGCAGAATAGGCAATTAAAGCACCCTTGGCAAATATAACACTAACTAAATTCGTCAAAACTAACATCTCTAAAACCACGTAGGTACCTTTATTAGATTTAGCGTTAATCGACACCAGAGCTATAATAATATAAAAAAATTATTGAAATTTTGAAATTTCGACTTTGGCAGACCGTAGCTACAAAACGAAAAGCTTGAGAACAAATAAGTTCCATGCAAAGTATTTAGGCCAAAGCTTAAGCCATTTCTCCTCCTAATATACCTATTATGCCACTACGCACCTTCATATAACCAGTCAGGCACACCGTGACTCACTACTCCAGGCACAGCATCTCTTGTAATTCTGTAACCATTATGGGACGTCGGTGTCGGTCGGTAATAAATGTCGTAATTGTGAACCATCACCACTCCCTGCCCTCTCGGTGACCATTCTGCTAACAAAAGAAATGGATGATCTTCAGTTTCTGGCGTAGGTCGTACTGGAAATTCGTTCCTAAAAAATTTGGTCAAATCAGCTTATCATTGGCTTCGTTATTAATTATACTATAACAAACCAAACCTTCGATTAAAAAGTGTTAAAAAGATAATTACCCAGTATCAACTTCGTATACGATGTATTGAGCAAAAAACGAATGTCTGAAAAGCTTTTGTACATTTTGAGCTAGTAGTAGGTACTTGTGATCAGGCGAAAGTTGAAATCTTGCAGGATTTAATCTCACCTGAAACAATTTAAGAACAGGTAATTAATCTCCAATGAAAAATATGAAAAAGGGTTACTATAAACCTTTAGGTAGCTTAAATAAACAAGTTTTGTTAAAAGAGTACTATTTAGGTAGGTACTAACGGGGTTTTCAATAAGAGCGACGCGTTTTGAAATCGAAATTGTTGATAAATATGTGTGTATAGTTTTGTTGGGATTCCACTAAAATTTGTGTTCGTCAAAGACTACCATTTAATTATGCAGCAGTACACGCGCTTCCATAACGCACACTGTTCAGATTTATAATGAAAAGTGTAGTTCAGTCGCGGCAACTTTGCGTGCGCTAACAGCAAGTTTCTTTTGCTAAAATCGGCCTACTCGAAGAACTATTGCACGATTGTTGTAGAAATTCGAGTCAACATCAAGTGTGTCCGTAATGTTCTTGCACGGAGCGAAGAATATATTGCTGCTGTACGAGAGAACGTTAGGGCAGACAAAAATCTATTGATTCCACGTCGTACTCAACAATTGGCTCGAAATCGGCCTTATGGCGAATTTTGCACAAAGATCTTGGCTCATGTCTCTACAAGATTGATTTGACACAAGAGCTTAAGCCACTTACCCCACTGCCAATGCAACAATAGCTTCATTGAGAGAAAAGTCCGGCGAGTCGATTACTTCAAGCAATGGACCAGTCGATTGGCCACTTCGGTCATGTGACTTAACATCCTTAGACTCTTTCTTGTGGGACTTTAAATTACTTGTTTACAGTAACAAACCAGCAACATTAAGTGCTTTCAGAATAACCATTCAGCGCGTATAATTGCCGATAATCGGGCGGATTTGTGTCTAAAAGTCATGGAACATTTGGTTCAACATATTAATTCGTGCATACGATTTTGTGGCGGATATTGAACGATGTTGTGCTCAACAAATAACAGCATGTAACGTACTAAAAAATGCTAACATCTATCATAGTCTTTGTTTTATTCGGATTTAAAAACGCGGCGCTCTTAATGAAAACCTCTGTCTTATTATTAGCTTCCAAAGTTCTCTCTTCTGAAAACTCGTGTAGTAATTTCAGTAATATGTTCGTTGGATGAAAATTTAATTTTACAAGTTTGCGACTTTGTGACAGGCTGTGTTGCCAAAAAACTGTTTAAATTTAATAAATATCAAGCTCAGAGGAACTAAAGAGGCTTGTTTGTACAGTTTTGAACATCTTCAGGATGATTTAGTAAAAAGTCACCCGTTTGTTTTATTTTCGTAACTTTTTACACGCGAAGCTTCAAAAAGCCTTTTCAGGTATGAAGTTTCAGTAAAATGACTAACTAAGAAACTAATAAGTAAAGAACGTGAAGGCAGCGAGGGGGTCTATTTCTGCTCTAGTACTGTTTTAATCTCAAACAAGGGAAGCCGGCAGCCACCACAAATCTAAGTAGCATTTACATAAGAACACATTCATTCAAGACATTATAGTAATTAAAAATCCATAGGTAGATAATTATAAATTTATATTACAAATTTTTAAATATTTAGGGTTAATTAGTTAGATAGATCTAATACGTTGTAAATGAACACCAACATACACACATAAGTGAAAAAACTTTAAATGAGAAAATTTGTTTTCCACCAAGTGCCTCGGGAATCAAACCCAAGACTTTGCTATTTCCGGTAGCACGCCTATACCCAATACACTACGGAAAGTATGTTGACCTCCGTAGTGTATTGGGTATAGGCGTGCTACCGGAAATAGCAAAGTCTTAGGTTCGATTCCCGAGGCACTTGGTGGAAAACAAATTTTCTCATTTAAAGTTTTTTCACTTATGTGTGTATGTTGGGGTTCATTACAACGTATTAGATCTATGTAAATTTATATTTTCATGCTATACGTAATAATTGTGGATGTATTTGCCGAGTTTATAGCATCCCCCTACGAAATTATTTCGAAATCAAATGGCCTTCATTACGTTAATAAAACAAGAGAAGACTAACTGCAGGTATGGGGAAACCGAATTGTTTAATAAAAGATAGATTGCAGCTTTAAATCCGATAATTTACAACGTGCTCGTCACAACGCTGTTGGTTAGTCCTAATTTGCACCAATTACTCAAGAGACTTCACGTAACCCTGCATTATCAATGCCCTCGGTGTTGGTTGTTTTTGAAAAATTAGTAATTTGCGCCAACAATTCGATATTAATTCCATTAATTTGTTTGTAATTTTGAAAAAATGGATTATGAATGACATAATCTCACCCTCTGACTGAAATTTTACGGTAATTAATTAATGTAGATGTTTTTGAATAGAGAAAACATAAACTTTTTTTAAAAATAAATTCAAATTAGGCGCTACAAGTGAAACGGTTATGATGGGCGTATTGCAATGGAAAACAATCGACTAGTAGTAAGTGCTTGGTGCATCAACAACCAACAACGCCATCAATCGCGTCGTCCACCATGTTGTCGAATAATTGTAAATTATTAATTCGTGTTGTTAGTGCGTAATTTCGACCATCGGGCATTAATAATATGCAATTTGTTGTAATACCGCGTTATTGACACTGTATTAACTGTAAATTAACTTTCTGTTTATTGTGATGTTCAAGAAAATCACGGATTACTCATAAAACAAAAACGTGGAAATTTTAAGCGTTTGCTGTGGCTGTAAAGATCTAAGGTAAATAAATACAGATTTTTGCATGTTGTAACGTAAATATAAGAAATATCTAACTCACTTTTATTCTTTATACAAAAAATATCCATAAAAAGGATGTTTTTATATAACTTGAATTAGAAATTTCCACCCACTGTTACACCACACCACGGTGGTGTGGTGGCTTGCTTAATTTAAAGCTCCGTTCTTTGTGTTATTTTATGTGCACTTTTATTGCTGGTCACATTTTGAAATTTAAGGACAATAAAATCCTTGCAGTAGCACAAAGCTTTATGTCCTAATTTTAGTCGAAATTTTTTGTAGCAGAAATAAAACTAAAAGTTTTTGACTCTATGTAAATTCTAAATTGTAATCTCGGCCAAACTTTAAATTCTTGTGCCTAAAAAGCAAAAAGTTTAAGAAATTATAGTAAAATTTACTTTTTGCAAGTCTAATCTTGTTTTCGTCACAATTAAGTTACGCATTTCTATCTCTCTCTAAGGTTTGGTTTTGTTTTCTTTTATTCGATTTCTATTATCACATTTGGCGCTTCAATTTAAAGAGTTTTACAAAAGAATTTCGTAACTTCCTTCAAACTCATTAATTTGGCAACATTTAAGTGTTTTCTTGTAAATGTTCTTATGTTAGTAAGATAATTTCTAACCCTTATCAAAGTGACGTCTAACAAGATGTGGATTTTCAAGAGGTTTTTATATTAGGTCTAAGGGAAATTTATTTATTTCCTTCGCACACACTGAATGATTTTTCGTTTAAATTTGTTTTTTGGAAATTCAATGAATTGAATAAATGCGTGCGAAAATATAACTCGTGGTTAATTTACGGGATGGAACTGGAAATGAAATATAGAAGAAAGCTTAAAAAGTTTAAAAACGAGTTTTTTTGACAAAAACATTTTCGATTTTTTTTGACATCTCACACATGGCATTTGAGTTCATTCTTTTACTTTTTTAACGCTTGAACGTATAATAATCGCTTTAATACAAAATTTGAATTCCCATTTAAACCCATTCAAAAGTTAAAATACCATTTTATAAAGTCTCTGTACAAATTTTTGTAGTAATCGAGAGAGACAAGTGACATCAACAAGTTAACACTCCACACACAAAGAAAGATAAGTCTTATTATCCTTGCACGCTCGATGGAATATTGCCAAACACATCCTTTAATTACGCTACAACTCTTTCAGAAACAATGTTGCGAATGTCAAGTTAAAAGCGTTCAAGTGCTAAAAAAACTTTTCCTATGCATGCCGATGTATGTTAAAATGAGCAAGCGTTGGTTCTTTTGTTTGATCTATTCTTTCGTGCGAACTTTTGGTTGAAATTTAAATTCGAAAGTGATTTGTTGATTTGCTTTAAGCAAAAAAATACGTTTTTCATAAGTTTGCTTTTGAAGATACAGGGTGCTCAAACACTTATGATACCCGGTTTTAAATGAAAACCAATTGAGATAGAAAAAATTGTTTTAAATATAATTCGTTTATGAAGGTGCCCTCCCCAACATACAATACATATCTTTATTTTATTGCTAATAGAAAAGCACTGACAACGCCTACTACAAATTTTTTTTTAAAAGACGCCATAATCTAAATATTTATGTCAATCGCCAGACAATTTTATTGTATTTACAGGCGTGATATAGTATATTAAAGAACGAATTTCATAAGTCACGTATTATAGCATGACTCCAAGTTTAAAATGCAACTCGCGTAGCGAGGGGCGTTTTAATGGAGGAGTGCTATAATGACTTATGAAATGAGTTCTTTATACAATTTTTTCTATTTTGCGCCTTTGAAGTCAATTTTTAAAGAAAAAAATCAAAATATAAAAATTCATGGATTTTTGTGATGGTTGGCTGGTTGGCAGTACTAATTGCAAAGTGACATTTCGTAATTTACAATTCAAATAAATTGTTTTGTAGTTTGAATTGGTCGTTAATTAATTAATTTTAATAACTATGTTAGAAAAGAGAACCTGTTAATTACAAAAATAGTCGTTTTATATTTCCTCGATTTGACAAAATATGTCAAATTAAATATTACTACCAACTTCGAAACAGCAAATTTTACCAAAATTATTATAACACTCTTAATCCTATTATAACACTCAAATGGATGCTATAATAGCGATCTTACAGACGCAAAATATAAAAATGTGTGTTTACCACCTTGTATTCCGTTGGATTGCAGCTCTACTACAGATTTATTTGGTTCCTTTCTTGTTCATCTCGTACACGTGTACCTACCAACTACCAACCGACTATTGCAAACTATTTTCCGGTGTGAATTTTCACTACTCGATGCGCTTTTCGATAAAATGTTTTTCTTTGACGCTTTAAGTGCATCGTAGCACGAAGTAGCGTTCGCCACTTAATTAATTCACACACGATATGTTGTTCGAAGTGTAGTAGGTGTCTGAATATTAGAATATAATTTGCTCTGCTAGAAATAATGCAATTACGAGCAAATTATGGTCATTTTAAACTTAATTTGTTGCTTTAGTTATGTTAACACGTAACCTTGTTAGGGGCGTGTAATCAAAATTCCAATGCATCTAGAAAGCACGAAAGTGCGGTCACTACATTAAACTATTACTTTGCGTAAACGCGATCAAAATCAATTCTACTTTTCAATTTAAGTTGTTATGATTTTGATTAATCGTCATTTGTTTTCTTGGTAAAAATGATTATCGCACAGCTATTTGCAACGATTGAGAATTAATTCGCGTGTTTACGAAGAAAAGCAAACAAATTTAAGCTTCTGGGGTAGTTTAAGACTTTATCCAATTAGCGCCTAATGCATCGGCATTGCCGTCGTAATAAATAATCCTCCTACAAATTGTTCTATTTTGAATTAATTGTTCGATAACGCAAGTTGCACTGCGGCGGAAACTTTATGCGGTTTTGGGGTTCGTATTGCGGATATGTTAATTTAGAGGTTCAGTGAAGCTATGACATCGATTTTTGATTGAATTAACAGATTAATTATTAAATAGTTATTTTATTAGTCTAATAACTTTTACGATTGCATTATAGTTTGAAGTTATAAATCGGACGATTTATAATGATAATTGTAGTATTAGGTATCGAAATTACTAATGATCTGATTAACATTTATACAACAACGCCCAGTATACATAAACTTATAAGTATTTTGGGCAATAGTTTATGGTGAAAGTAATTTGTAGGAAATTAAATTTATTTTATTTTTATATGAAACAATTTTTCTCTAAACAAAAAAACGATTTTTGGCAGAATTTGGGATTTTTGGACAATTTTAACGCGCTCTAGCATCTACATTCGTTGTCTGAGGAAAAAACCTTTCGGATATATTTTGTAGAAAATTTTATGTAGTTTACTTTTATTTGAGAACACTTTTCTCTTCAGATGTGTAGTTTTGAAATTATAAGCGAAAAACTTAAAAACTCCTTAAAAAGGAGCAAAAAGCCACTCTTCTCAAGCCGGTCCCAAGTTAATGCTGCCACTTAGAAATGGCAGACGGCCAGTTTCATTACTCATTGGCTGTTTTTTCAGCCTGCATCGTCAACGTCAAAAATTATGGTTTTAAATATATTGACCGAAACGTCGACAAATTGATCATTTTGTTTTAATTACTTCATTAGTACCCGAGAATTTTAAAAATTATGTATATCGGACACGCTATGTCCGATATACACTAAATTATAACGCGCTCTAGCACTTCGGATATTAAGGACCGATCCATACTATTATAGCTCCACTCTCAATACGCTTTCTATACTCGTATATACAGGGTGTTTATATAAGTGCGTCATAACTTCAGGGGCTGTTACAAAAACTCAAAAGAAGTTGTTTAACCCCAATTTTCTTCTACCAAAAGTTCCTCCACTCAGAGATACAGTGAGTTTTAGCTGAAATTTACAAATTGTTAAAAATTTATTGTGGTGAAACGAAAGCAGTTGGGAAAATAATTTTTGTGCGGATGCCTTATGTATTTTTAAGTCTATGAGATAGATGTGATACTTTTGTTTTTCAACTGTCAAGATGGCGGATTTAAGATGGCGCTCATCGAAATATTAGTGGGATTGCAAAAAATTTTTAGATAGATGGGTTTCTGGCAAATTCGTCGCCAAATCTGATACTAGAATTTAAAAATTTAAAAAAAAATTACAAATTCATAACCTGAGCGCAAAAATTATTTTTACGCAATTTTTTGTAACAACTCCTAAAGTTATGACGCACTTATAGGAAACACCCTGTATTTGTTTGTTGTTTAGTACAAAACTGAGCGATATCGGAGTGCATCGACATCGTACAGGTATGTTTACACTGTGACTCTCGTTCCACTCTTGCTTCGATAAATTTATAAAAATGTAATGTGGAAGAATATTTTATCGGACAGAGAGCATATCGAGAGTGTATCCATAGTGTTAATCGACCCCAATCCTTTCCCCTGTTAATTTTTGATTATATTTCTTATGCGTCGCATTTAACGTTAATTGAACGAATATTAATTAGCCGATTATTTCAGTCTTTTATGACTACTCGACCTTGTGGTGCAAAGCATGAAATTGCTTTAGTTTACGATATAACCATTACTTTATAAAAGTTTTCCAAGTTTACGATAATACCCATCTAAACTTTCATTTATCCCGCACCAACTTTTATTAGACAAAAGGATAATCAGAAAACATGCATATACGAGTATTTCGATAATACCTACTTAGAAGTAATAAATCAAAAAAGAATCCACTTATTCTTAAGCTTAGTCACCTTAAAAAACTTTGAGAAAACTCACATAAGTTTGATTGGACATTAATGTTTTCACCGATAGATTTGAAGCACACATTAAACTAATTCCACCCCATTGGTCTCTAAAGAGCAGCTCTTCATCTGAAACAAAGAAAATAATTTTAGATATTTGTTAAAATTCGTTAAATTACGCAAAATTTGAATTAAAAAAAAACATCTGCTGACAAAACTTGTTGGATTCGGGACTATCACGTTTATACTCTGTTTGTTAACCAATTGACGTGTTGACAGATTCATTTGGTCTCCCTTAATGTCTGATCATTAGGCATTTTCTCTTCTTCCCTCGATTAATTTTGAAATGATTCTTTTCAACTTCTATCTCGAATAATAATTTGCAAAAAAAAGTGTTTTTTAACTTCAGCTTATAAGCTCATTGTGGTAGAAAAGTTTAATACTGTTTTTAGAAGAGAAAATACGCTATGAAAATTATTTTCAGCTTTATGCTTTAAATTACTAAATTATTCTAATGCTTTGATGGGATTACGTATCTGATGAGTTCTTTGATGTCATTTAGCATCAAACGTAGTTGATTAATGATCGTTAATTTTTGAATAACTCTATCAAGTTACTCTTTCATAAACTTTGCATGATTCGGAAAATAATTGTATAATAATAAAAAACATGTGTCACTAGCAACCTTTTTGTCGCACTAAGGAAAAGCTTGCAGACTGACTGCAAGGATGCCTGCAATTTACTGAGTGCGACATAAAGCCTTTGTGATTCAAGTTTTTATACTATTTTTTCTATTTAGCAATATTACTTTTACGCCGACGATACACACCTCTACCTTCCCTTTCCTCATGATAACGTCATTAATGCGATTAGTTCACTGAATTCTGATCTCGCAAGCCTGCTTAGCTTTTCAAATGAACATAATCTCGTCTTAAATCTCTGTAAATCGTATGCTCATCATTTCGGTAGTCGTTGTTCGAGTGGCAGTGCTTTCTCAAATTCATATAACCTATCCTTATCGCACGAGGCTCGAAATTCTAGTATTGTGCTAGATACAGAGCTGAGATTCAAGTCCCAGTCCCACATCACTTATCTGCTTAAGGACCCATTCTCTTCTTAAGATGCTTTAATCTAATCGTTCCATACTCGACGCGAGGCTCAGCGGTGCTATTCTGTTTCTTTGGCGACAAGCTCTCGCTCGTAGTCTGTTCTCGCCGGCGACAAGAGAAAAAGTGACAAGAGATCTCGCTTTTACACCGAATTGGTATTCTGTTTCTACTCGGCGAGATCTCGAGACGCTTGTTCGTTCGATGTAAAAAAGGAGACAAGAATCTAGGGGAAACGGTATTTTTTGTGATAGTGACCATGTAGTAACCAATGTCACGTGGTGTATATTTTTTGACCTCGGGCCACTTTGACAGTTGTTTGTTTATATTCAGCTGTTTAGAGCGTGTTATTACTATGGAGACGATCGAAATTGTGGGGTTAGTAAAATAGTAATTTTTTTTTCATAAATGGAAATAAAATAAGAGTAAAGAATAATTTTGCTATTTTACTCTTTGTATTTTAGTGGGAAAAAATACTAGAGTTAATTGTCAGAAAGTGCATGGAAGAGCACAGAAACAGAAACTTGGCCTCTAGTAGGGTGAATGGCAATGGACCCCCGTTCCCGATTTGTGTAACATAAATACATAAAGAATAAAACCTCTACCTCAGTGATAATGTGAAAATTTACAAACCTTATAAAATTATGATTCTAATAAAATTAATAACTAAATAACCGAGTAAATTAAATTTAATAACCTCTAATATTACACAAGCCACGATTACGATTTGCCTCAACCTACATAAAAATCAAAAAATGTTCTAAAAATAAACCTCGCCCGAAAAGGATTTACTAAAAACTCATTTTTTGCGTAATAGTGTCCCAAAAATTTAATTTAACTTAAAAAAAAGTCGTAGAATTGACTACTTGTCGCCGATTTCTTCCTTCTCATCGCCTACCGAGGCGATGTTAACTTGTCTCCAATTCTTGTCGCTTTTGTTATGTCGCTTATTTCGTTCTCGCCCCTTATTTAAGAAACAGAATACCGATTCGGGTTTTTGGCGACAAGATCTCTCCATTCGACGATCTCGCCGGCGACAAAAAGAAACAGAATAGCACCGCAGGTCTGTCCTGTGCGATTCCTTTCTCTCCAGATTTAATTACTGTGATGTTTTGTATCATCCCTGTCTTGTTGTTGTTGTTGTCAGTTGGCTTAAGCAGGGTCCAGCTTGTTCACAACTCGTGTCTTCGACTTATCTTCGGTCTAAGGAAGTACGCTCGAGTTTCTCACACCCTGGACGTGGTGGGATAGCTTAACACGAGACGACGTCGTAAGTTAAACTCCACTTGCTTTTTCTATAGGGTCTTGGCCGTCAAAGCTCGTTATTATCTCTACCGTAAGATTACTTTTAGAACTGATGTCCATCATCTTAAGCTTCGGATTAAACCATTCCGAAGCACCGTGGTCACACTTTTAGAAGATGTTTTTCTTATAACATCGCAAGTGTTTTAAACTTACTGTTGAACGGATTCTTTTGTTTCCCAGTCTCAACTTTTAGCAAGAGTCTCATAACGGATGGGTTTTCCTTGTAGTTGCTGGTAGGGTGATGTGTCGTACAGGTCGGTCTACGTTAGTAATTAGAGATTTTATCATTGTAAATGAGTGGTACTGATTTAATCTGTTTTTAATTATTGATCGTTTTTTCTCTTTAATTGTCGTAGCGCCTAATTTAATAATTATTTTTGTTTTGTTAAGGGACCGATGGAAGATCCGCCAGTTTTACTGCGCTAAATCGGCTCCTATTATCAAATTGTTATATTTTTCTTCTAATAGTTTATTTGGATTTAGCAATATATAAGTTATTATTATTAAAGGGTTGAAATTACGTTAACCACATTTTGCAAACACTTAGTTTAAATAGTTTTGAAGCACGTTTCTCGTAAGTATTTACTAATGGGCATATTTATGCTGAATAAATAAAAATGATCGTGTTAACAAAATTGATATCTATTTTATTGATGAAGAAGTAATTTAAATTACTTTACCTACTTGAAACCAAATTCAGTATCTTGAAGATAATACTCAAAATTAATTATGTATCTGCACTAATTTACGTAACGCTAAAATTAATGCTAACTAACTTACATTTGTTATCTAATTACGTTAACTTTCCTTAAGATAATAATTTAATTACACACCAAAACTTAATAAATTTCGCGAGAGTTAGCCGAAAGACCGTTAATGCCTTATTGTTAAACAGTTTACTGTTTTTTAAAAGAAAATTTTCACAAAGGTAATTTTCGGTATCGAAGAGTCGAGATTGGTTTTCTAAAGGGTATAAATGGTGCAGTGTGTTAAATCAATATGCCATTTACTTTCATAACAATTTTGTCGAAGCGACTTTGAAAATTTTTGGGTAATTACGCCTTTGTGCGCTCAATTTATAAAGTATTCAGCTTATTTAATGGGGCGCAAACATTAAATTCGATTGTTTAAAAAAGTCGTTACAACAAAATTTTCATTTTATAAAAAGGTGTTTTCGCATTTTCTTTTGTTTGGAAACCCTTTTTATTTCCACTGCGCAATTTATCACTAAGTTTTAAAGGTCCATAATCTGAAACAGCACGATTCGCTTGAAAAGTGACCACGATTGAATTATCTCTTCTAGACAATTCAAGCCAAGACAATTTCAAAAGATCAAGTGTCGTGCGGATTTTTCTTATTTTCTGCTTGTTCTGTTCGTTACAAGAATATAAATGGCTATGTTGAGGGCTAAAATATGCAAATATGCAATATAATAATAATGTTATTTCAAAGTAATTGAAAGAAAAAGAGTAGTGGCAGTATACACGTATACAGGCTGATTTAGAATACACGATGGGATGCTCTCACCAGTGTATGTCGAGGGGGGCTATTAAGTAAGACATCGTTCCCATTTAAATTACTACCTCAAATCTTTAGAAAGTTGTTTCTCTAGTTTTCGTAAGTCGAACAGTTTGTAAACAGTAAATTTAAAGATGCTAATTCTAATTCTCGTAATATGTTGAAATATGACACCGTCGCGATTCCAAAAGAATAAAGAAAACGTAGTTATGCTGCAGTACATAACAGAACAAAGTAATAATGAACTTTTAACAAAAACAAGAAAGCATCATTTTGTATACGAATTGATTTAGCTTCATAAGGGTCGATTCCACAATCTCTAAGTTATTTTTTTGAGGGTTTTTCACATGGAAACATTAATTTGTGAGGACAAGAGTAGTCTATAGTTAAAATACCCATCAGAGGTTGTAGAATCGAGCCTTAATTGAAAATAAAGTGAACTGAAAATCTGAACTCCCTATAGATAAACTATATCAATAATTTATCTTTTTAACTGTATTTCGGTGTCTGTATTTTTTCAAACAAAGTAAATAGAGATTCAACAAAAAAAAAATTCAAAATATCAAAAGCCAACATCCTAAAAGTTGACCTAGTGCAAGAAGAATTCTAAAATAAACATTGAGAAGACGAAGGGAATATTTTTTCTAGTTTTTTGTGTTTGATTGATCTATAAAATAAGCTCCAAAAAAATATTAGTGGTAAGAAGCTTCACTATTTTTTTGCGCCAATTATTTTTTAAATTAAATTCTCATTTGGTTTTATTTTTACGATTTATTCAATGCGCACCCAAGCCGGTTTATTGGAAAAGAAAAACTTATAATTGATATGCTATTGATATATCGAAAAAGTTAAGAGAAAAGATTTCCACGCTATATGAATAATTCATACGAAAAATAAACAAAAAAATTGACAAAATTTATTTTTGAATTATGTGGATAAAATTTTGTAATACATTTCTGGCCACGGCCATAAAGAAAAGGTTCGTCTGCAAAACAAATAAAGCAGCCAATCTCATTAGCTTTTTTCCTGTAATTCCTGTAATTACACCAAGGGTTAATCTACATCCAATCACTCGGGGGACGACACTCACCGACCCAAATTTTTATAAAATTTTTACTCCGGTCTAATATCAATTTTTTACATTGCAGAACTATTAGTTATTAGAAATGCCCGTATTTAGACCAAAATGTGCTCTCATGACTTTTCATCAAGCCAAGATCTCACATTCTCAATGAGACCATTTGTACTTAACCAGACGACGGGACGAATTACTTACACCTAGACAGACAAAGACACTTGGACAGAGAAACTATCTATTTCTGGCACCTAAAATCTATAACATTTTTCCGCAGGGAGTCAGAACTACCCGTTACAAGTGAAGCTTTTCTCACTTTTAACACATAAATGGCTAAGATCCTCGACAGGGAAAGAGGTAGAGGGGCTGTTTGCTGACCCGCTTTTCTGAAGTAAAGCAACAACACTCAATTCGTTTGCTTTCTTTTTGTTTGTTTTGCTTTGCTGGAGTATATTTTTTTCTTTTAGCTGTGTGAACATTTCGAAACAGTTGAACGAAAGGGAGAGGGAATCATCTTTTTTCTTATTTTTTCTCTGAAGTTAATTCATTGAAGGTCATTCCCTCTTGAACGTTCGACCACGGCTCATAAGCCCAGAAACGACTCACGTCTTTATAATGTTTATATGTTCATGCACATGCTACATGATTGTATACGAGGAAATGAAATTTGATTTGATTCGATTTGATCTACGAACACTAACTCACGAATTGGCACGTGTGTTCTCGGCGACATGAATACGGAACAGCAATATATCGAAAAGGGTACAGTTGTCTTGATACATAGTTACTCGACGGGTTAAAGCAATTTTATTAGAGATTTTGTGATGAAACAATTGTGAGGCCCGTACGGGTTAGCTTTGATGGCATGATTAGCAGTAGCGGTTTTTTATTAAAATTTTGAATAAAATTGGTACATATTATAAACTTGTAATTGCTACAACTTTTAATTAAAATATGCACCACGGTTAGAACTTGATCTGTAGTACAGAAATCCTAAAACCTCTCAAATCGTTGACCGCGTTATTAAAAAAAGTAAGACAGTTTACCACTTCTTCACGCCGAGTCAACATATAAAAAGTGAGTAGAAATTTCGATTTTAATTATAGATCAATTTAAATTCTTTTAGAAAATAATGGAAGTTACGGAAATTTTAGCTCTAATCGTAATATTAATAACTTTAGTAGAAATATTAATAAAATTGCATCCTGATTTTATTTGGCTCTTAAAATGCAGATTTTTAGATATTTACTGTGCAATTTCGAGCAAATGCGGTGCCGAAATTTTTGAAGAAATATATTTTAGATTAAAATCGAAGAATCATAAATATGGAAAAGTTTATTTACTACTTCAACCCCTTTACATTTTAACTGATAACGAATTAATGAAATCAGTTTTCCTAACAGACTTTCTTCATTTTCAAAACAGATGTATTTATTTTAATAAAAAATATGGAGTTATGGACGAAAACCTACTCAACGCATTTTACGACGAATGGAAATTTGCGAGAGCCAAATTTACGCCAGCTTTTACGCCGTCGAAAATGAAGAAAGCCATAGAATACATTAATATTTGCTCCCAACAAATGATGCTCGCGATTAATTCTAAATTAATAACTAAAAAAGGTGCAGAGGTCGACATTCGCGAATTAGCTGTAAAACATTTCTCTAATATTTCCAGCGCTTTTGTGTTAGGACTAAAATCCAACAGTTTTTACGACGAACAAAATCTGAAATTTGAAAAGCACGCCTCGAAATTATTTACCGATAAATCGCTGTGGAGAAATTGTAAACTCTTTTTGGGAGAGGTGTTTCCCGAGTTAGCCACCGAACTAGGTATTGTATTCACCCCCAAGAAGACGGCCGATCTTTTCTTAAACTTACTGGACGAAATCATAACCTATCGCCAACAAAATAACGTACCTAACGACGATGTGCTAAAATTAATGATCGATTTAAAGAATAAGGGTGATATGACGATGGAAGAAATAACTGGCCAGTGTCTATCGTTTTACATCGCCAATTTCGAGAGTTCGAGTGTAACTTTTTCCTACTGTCTTTACGAACTGTCAAAAAATCAAACGATTCAAGATAAATTAAGAGACGAAATTAACAGAGCGTACGAAATTAACGGAGAACTTACCTATGAAACTATCTCAACTCTGGAATACTTAGGACGAGTTTTAGCGGGTATAGTATATCCATATTTTGATACTACAGGCAACAATCACCCCAAGAACAGGGCGTTGTTTGTTGAAAATTTGTTCTATTAGAAAAGCGATTCCACATTCACCAGACTGGTTTGAAAGGTTTAAAATTTCCTCATTTTTTGATTTTAATTTATTAAAATTTTAGAAACGCTCCGGAAATATCCTCCTGTGCACACAATCACCAGAAGATGTACCAAAGATTACAACATTCCCAATAGTAACGAATTAATAGAAAAGGGCACTCCAATTTTAATTCCTGTCATTGGTCTCCACCACGATCCCGAATATTACCCAGACCCACATAAATTTGATCCAGACCGCTTCCTACCCGAAGTTGCAGAAAATCGTCCACAGTTTACCTACTTGCCTTTTGGAGCAGGACCTAGAAATTGCATAGGTGAGCTGTACATAAGACGAAATACGAATTAAAATCGTGTTGTTTGCAGGTACCAGGTTGGCGAAAATGCAGTTGAAATTAGCCCTGAGTTGGGTCTTGAAAAATTTCAAGTTTTCTTTAAGCGCAAATACAATCGAGCCATTGACTTTCTTGCCCTTTACAGTAGTTTTAACTGTGAAGCACAAAATGCTTTTAAAAGTAGAAAAGATTTAACTTGTAACTTGACTGAATAATTTTGCGTTTACTTTAATCGTTTTTATATGGTATGGAATTAAAAATTTTATATTGTGCAAAAATAGACTTTTTAGCTCTCTCAAATTTTTTTCGTTTTCATTAAATTCATATTGACAGTAGGTACTGCAATATTTTCAATAGGTATAGGGAAAGTGGCAATGAAAAGGACAGTTTTTTCAAATTGTTGTATTTTCTGAACCCACTGTATTTCCTGTCATGTCCCATTACCCATTCATGTCAAAATGGTGCAAAGTTGTACTTATGAAAATATTAAAGTGAGACCTTATAGTTCTTAACCCTGCCGTTGGTACTCTGGGGTATGAGATACCCAAACTCAATGACATGTTTACGAGCTTGGAACTTTGGCATCTTCTTAATTTTTAACACGTGAGCCATATTTGCCCATAAAACTCTATGTGGCCCATCAATCCCAAAAGTTCAGTTCTAATTGGTACTTTGTATGAGTGCGGTCAGCGTGAAGTGTGCTTAGGTCTCTTATACCCCAGCATACGATTCTCGTAATTCTTTTTAACGGTTTTCCATTAATTTTACATATAAAACATTTCATATAATTTTTATATTTTAGTTTTTATTGTTATTCTTAATTTTTCTACCAATTTTGTAAATATTTTTGTAAATAAATTCACCCTAACTCATATCACATAAAACAAATTTAGAATCCTACAGCAATTTTCGGTAGCGAATTAGGCTCACTGAAGTCTAGACCATCCATTTTTAAAATTTAAATTTTAGACAAATTTTGAGTAGCAGGTATAGGATACGTCAGTGTACCATTTATGTATAAAAAAAGTTTACCGACGCTGGGTTAAGATAATGACAGTGTCCGTTTCATAAAACTCCCGATTCATTACCCCCCTACATAATTAGTTATGTCGACATAATATGTTTAATATATTTTAATTTTCCAAACAAATACGACCAAAATAAACTAGCGGAAATTTTTAACGATGTATATGCATAATGGAAAATCTTGAACCCTTGTTACGTAGAAAGGTAAAATTTTTCCACGTTGCTCAGTTTTTATCAAAATCTGCTTCAGTTTGTGACATTTCAGAATTATATTGTGTGATCTGACTTGGCCCTCAGTTAGCCATAATAGGTTGGTACTACCAGAAGATCCACGCTTTAAGTGGTTTTCTCAATTATTTTGAATTAAAAAAAGTTGCAGTTACGTATTTTTAAATAATTTCACACAAGTTCGATACTTTGCGGAACTTGGCAAAACTTTCAAAGTAATAAAATTCGAGGTTTTATAGCTCCTACCTACCTGACAAAGCATATTAAAAACTCTAAAACTCTTGATTAAATTAAACAATAAATTGCAGACACCTTAATTTTTTTAGTACCTTATGCCTGTTTAATAAGAAAACTAATTTCCTGCAAGCTTCACAACCACGTACTTAAGTAATGTTTTATGATATTTTCAAGCCGTTAATTACAAATTTTTTTAAAATTCGTTAAGCATCAACTGAACATTAATTATTTTGTAAGTTATAAAGTTGCTTTAATTCTTGCTTTTAACGAGTAAAGTTTCCAAGATAGAAAATAAAATACATATAAAGTTTTTACAGATGTTGATAATTAAATGCGCTTTAGAAGCTGTGGAAAATGTTGTCAAAATCGTGTTTTTACTGTGTGGCGGCGGTGAAAATTTTTCTCTCCGTCCTGACGCGTAGTGAGTTTCTTCGTAAAAGGATCTTCCATGTTTTCTTTGAAATTAGTCACCATATGATGACATCCAGACTTTTACGAGCTTCAATTTCGTGTTACATAACGCAGTGTCGTAATGCTGCTATTTAGTACTAGGCCCTACATTGCGGTTTAGGAGGTTCCTGCCTCTTTTCTACGCCGTAGTAAGTAAGTAAGTAAGAATTTAGAAAGCCGTAAAACGCATTAACCCGGACAAAGAAATACTCTTCTAAAGTTACAGCAACTAAATTTGGAACAAAAGCTTCAGAAAATTTAAAATTCGACTTAAACAGCTAAAAATTAAAGTTTTTAAAGGGATAACAACTATTACGGATAATGAGTGGGTTTTTCACGGGGCGGATTAAAAGCTTATAATGTATTTGATGTCGTAGATTTAGTTAAACTGTCATGGTTTATTGAAAGAGTTTCATTAGCACTGAAGAGTTTTCTTAATGGAGTTTGCAAACTGCCAAAGTTTACAGTCGTGTTCATGTATCTTGTATTTAGAAATGTTTTAATACGTTTTCCAATATAATAGAAAGCACCTGCCAAGTATTACCATCAGTGCTTCCTCCACTACAAAGGTGTTTTAAATTTGTTTATTGTTGATGGTTTTATTATTTGTTTACATGTTGCACTTTCTGATAAATCTGAATTTTAATAACCAAAGGAAAGTAAAATAAATATAGAAAGTGTAAAATACATATTTTTGACCTCATATCTTTGCAATGGGGCGGTAGTCCCATCCTAACCATTTTACTCATTTTGTTCCCTTAACACAGGCAACGTTCTCACGAGTTTTTAAGAGTCCCAGTAGGGCCCGGCAAAGTCGAAAATTAACAGTTTGTGGTGGTACCCCATTCACGTAAAGCCAGGGCTTCTGTGCCTCTTGACTATACGTATTCTACGGCTGCACGGCTAATCGCTTTACGAGTGTCCATTTCTCTTAAAAGCCCTTTATGCTAAGCAGATTCACGATATCGGTATTCTGTTCCCGACTCTGACACAAGATATAAAAGAGCATAAGAGGTTGATTTAAACTTTGTCGCAACTTTTATTTCTGATGGTTGAATTCTTTTAGGGTCATTTTGTTAATCCACTCCGCACGCTCTCGTTTTTGCTCAGGTTTGAGCAAACCTCTTACTTTACTATTTCAAAAGTCGATTTGAGAGGGTCTTAGTGGAGAAGCCTGTTCATCAGAGTTCAGGTCACTAATTACAGGCCTATTTCTAAGCTTGATTTGTCAAAATTGTGGGTAGTATTGCCGACTACCCGGCCCTGCTGTCCCATATGTTTCAATATGCCCGGTAGAGCGATAGAACCAATCCTACCAGAATTCGTCCGTTCACCGGTTTGCAATCACTATTGTGGGGATATGGGATATTGATTGATAGGGATACCTGTGGGTTGGACGCATTAAATGTATGATAAACTAAAGGAGGAGGGGGTATGTGTAATTGTGATAATTTAGAATTTTGTAGTTACTTATTTTGTTTTTCTCAAAATTTTTTGTTCTCACTTCGTGAGATGTGTGTTTGTGGGGACACATTCTTGGGTTTCGGCTTGTAATGTCCCCCAAATATGAAAAATACTGCCACGAGTTTTGTAGATTAAATAAAAAATATCTACCCCTGCATAATTGGTTTTAGAAGCTGTTTTGAATGTTGCTGTAGAGACGACAGTCATTACGTTACAAAAAAACCTCTGGGGATGAATGTTCTGTTGATATCAGTGCTTAATGCTAATCTAGGGGCTAAGGCAATACATTTTCATTTTTGAAATATCCTGCATGGATAAAATTATAACTTTTATTAAAAAAGAAAGTTTTTGAGTTCTAGGACAAGTCCTGTGTTGAAAATGAAAGCTTTGAGTAAATGAAAAATGATTGTAGGATTTAGAAATTGAAACATGTCAACGTATTATCAACGTGAAGTTGCACGTGCAGTATTATAATAGTATACGTTTTTTATACTCCATCATAGTTAAATTGACTTATTCAAATGAGAATTTAAAAAATCTCTTCAATATTTTAGTGCATATAATCGAGAATGATAGAAATTCTATATATTTCTATCATCCTTGATATAATGTAGAGCGTAAAGGTAACCGTGTAACCGCAACTCTATTTCACCAAAAATACGTCAATATTTCATTTTTATTCGTTTATTGTAAGAAAAGTTATTCAAACTAAATTCAAACAAACCTTTGAAGGTGTTTATTTTTGAAAATAAAACCCCTCTTCTTTTGTGTTACGTCATTATTATAATATTGACTAGTCTTGAAGCTTTTGGTAAAGCGTTTGATAAGCTTTCAAACAAAGAAAGAGCTCACTGTTGATAAAACAGTTACCCGCCACTTCCACTATATTATTTTCATTTAAAATAAAATTTATATTGTTTCAACTTGAAACTTTTCAAATTAAAACATTTTCGGGGTTGGTACTATTTAATGTTATTCGTTAGAAGCATAATTTTTAAGAGTTTACAAAACTTTGGAGTAAATTGCGTAATTTGTATTTAACGTTTTTGATTCAATTACCAACAATTTGAGCCGTAATAATTGTTTAACTTGTATTTGCGCTACTATTTGAGTTTAATGCTTCCACCGGGATTTACTTTATCAAATCGAAAATCCCTCACACGTCAGATTCGGGACGGTTTGTAATTTTTAAATATTTAACGAAATTTACTGTCACGTCGTTATTGTGTGTGTTATCATCCCATTTTTTAACTAATTTATTTCGTGGTCGTTGCTCCAAAGTATTTTTACAGTAAGTTACTCACCAGATATCCATGTTCCATTAAATCTGAGAGGTTGAAAGTCGTGACTGAGTATATCTTGCAATCGAAATCGAACACCTTTCACCCTGGGTCCTTCATCTGGTGGTGTTAGTAAAACAACCGACGTAACAATTAAAGCTAATACCACCACAATAACGAGAACGGCTATTAAAATTCCTCTCCAGTTCCGTTGGTTAGTATTGCTAGACACCAGCTTCTGGAACAAAGAAGTTATGTAGTTACTCTATAAAAAAATTGTAATTTGCAAACTTTATGTAAATATCAGAAATTGTGTATTCAAATAGAGATTAATTTTTAATTTGGGAATACACTCCGAACGTGCGATTTAAATTTATTTTTTCTAGGGATCTTTTCATTCACCACATTAAACTTAGAGTAGTTCTTTTCACCTCCAGGTAAAGTCCCAGATAGCTTAACTAAAAGATGTCTCTATAATACGTGAATTAAATACTTGTTTTAGTTATCTGACAGATAGCGCTATTTGGGAGATGAAAAAACCCGGCATTAAACGGAAAAAAATTGGCAGTTTTTAGTAGCCGATCCAAAACTGCTTTTCATTTTTATAGTGGATACGCTGCTGCGAAATATGGTGGAAAAACTTAAGTAGAAAATTCGCTTTGTTTTGTTGTTCTTTTTATTATATTGACGATGTTATTTCAAAGCCATCTCGATTTAAACCGATGTAATATTTGAAATTTATCGTAACCTTTTCAAAAAACAAAACAACAAGCTTTTTAATACAAAGCAAGCTAAGAAATTTTGTTATTTTTGTTAGGGCAAAAACCAGTATGGTAGTACTGCGAAAAGTTTAAGGTACGTAATATTATAAATGCATATCGTGTGTTGGCTTAGATCTGAGATATACGATTTTACCACGTAAACGTGGTAAATACTGTGAAAGTTGAAATATAATGGAAATTATAGCCATTCAGTAAACTGACTGAACAAATTTTGCAACAATATAAAACGAAGAGTGTAAATTAATGTACAATAACTCCGTCGTAACAGAAATGGCATTTTAATAAAATAATTTTATTAGTAGCCATTTGAACATTTGACTACGTTTTGCTATACATTATTACGACATTAAACATACATATTACATATTATTTATACTATACAGTTGTGAATCATTAATACAGTAGGTATAACCCCGTTACACTGTTATATACAAGATGTATCAAATTTAGTGTCCAGTACAGGGATCTCGCTTATTAGCGGAGATAGAGAGTTGGTTAAATGGACAAAAACGATCCTCGAGTTATGCCTACAATAAATCAAAAAACAAAATTTACCCTCTCCATAACGTTTCTGAAATATGGCTGAAAATAACAAAATTGGCATTTTTAATTTTTGACTTTAAAATCGTTATTTGTAAAAATTTTAAGAAACTGAAAAGACCTCCCCCGGCGGTGACCATGTACTTAATTAATTCAGAAATCACGCTTAGAAATTTCGAAATTTCAGGCTAGTGGCTCGGGCAGGCTCAGCGTGCGAGCCTGCCTCGACGTACCCCTGGCTACGGTCCTGATTTGCATTTTATTCAATTATTATTTCTTATTAATAAAATGTTTTGTAGTATTAATTCATTTTTACGTTCAAAGTTACATTTTACATTTTTATTGATTCATTTTTGATAATAAACGTTTTTATTTTCTCTATTTTTGTATTAATACGTACGTCGATTATAACATACCAAATCTTCCGACCCTTGATTGTACATTATAATGGGGTTCTACTGTGTATAATCCATACGTGAAAACTACAATTAATTATTACACAATTTTCAAAAAGAAATGGAATTTATTTGAGTGTTTTTTTAAAACTCTTTTTATAACTAACGTAGAAATTCAATTTATTTTCGTTTTTTGAAATTTATCGACCGTATTATCTCTATAGGATATTTCTGAATCGTAAATTTAAGCACTATCTTTCACTTACATTTCGAACTTTAGTACAAAACCGATCGTAATTAAATTTTACTGTTTTTTTCGTTTAAATTTTCTTTTTAAATTATGTTCCTTTGTGTACTACTAATAATAAAAACAAAATGTGTTTTACTAAATTATTCAATTTTCTTGTAAACCACAAACTTTTTGAAAGTGTATATTGACCTACAATAGGTACTACATCAGATCAGAATACGGAATAAGGATATATCGAAATGCTATAGTGTATTTTTTCCACCAGATTGAACATAGCTAGAATGCTTTAAGCGTCCATATTGTCCAATTTTTCAGTGAAGCGTTAAGGTGTTGTTGATGTGTTGTATTCTCGTGCCTACACACACTTTTATCTATCTACCCCGATGAGTCGCTTTAAAAAGAATTTATTTATATAAACTCGCTCATAAATGTAATTTTAAACTGTTTACTATTATTTATTTTACGTTACTTAAGTTTTATTACTCGTTAGCAATTTCCAGCACTCTTGTGGGCAAACCACTTGATCTTCGATTTATACCTTATTTTCAAAACTTGGTTCATTGCCCGTTTTTTCTTTAATTTATATTTTTTCATTTGATACTTGTCTAAGATATAAATGCGAATTTCATTTGTGTTTGCCTTTTACCTAATCCAAAGTTAATTTAGGAAGACTTTAACTTATTTTACGAAGACATCTTTAAAAGCAAATTACGCGTAATAAGTTTTGCCCTTTAAATCCATTTTCTCAAAATAATGGAGTGAATCGATTAGACTTTGATTAATTTAACAATTTACGTTGTACAACCGTATAGTTAGAAAGTTAAAATTAGATTGTCAATCAAGTAGTTGTTGGTGCTTAAAGAATTCTTGGCTTCATAGGGTCGATTTAGGAAAAAGTTCGATATTGTAATATCAGTTTCGTCGTTTTATAGCTGAAATTGAAGTATTTAGATGGTTAAGTACCTCTACTATAATATGTATGCATGTTTATGTTAGGTATTTTTTGCCTTTTTTTGGAGACTTGTTTAGGACCGATATTGAAACTAGTGAAATAGTTTTTCTCTTTTCTAACAATGAGGGCTCCGCAAGTAGGCCTAATCTCAAAAATCCTACATATTACTATTATATTAAAGGCTTTGGGGAACAAAAGTCGTTCCACCAATTCGTTTGGCCCTTTCATTACCAATGTTTAAGCGGGAGTGGAACCAATTGTTCTCCATCTTTAACATTGTAGCGTTCCCGATTGTCCTAAATAAACACAGAGCGTCATACGCCATTAGAGAATAACGTATCGAGTTTAGTGTACTACAATTTGCCGCAGCATATTAATAGTATAAAGGGAAAAATTTAGGAAATCAATGAAAATTTGCATAATTTATATTATGTATATTAGTATAGGTACTATAATAGGTTTATTAATACATTGGTATTGATGAGTCTACCGCCGATCGAGGACAGCTTTTGCTTTAGAAGATGAAGACCCCAGGATAAAAACTGCTTACCGCAGTTAAACCAAAACTGTTAATAAGTTGGAAGATTTTAAATATGAGAGTAGTTCACTGCCCTTCGATGTAAAACAATTTTATGAGGTATTTCTAGATTGTTTTCAGTTAATTTCAACATGCAAAAAGTAATTTGGGTAATTTGCGTGCACGTAAATGCAGATAAAGCTATTTCGTGCTTAATTTCCACCTTTTTCACTAAAATTTAAATAAAACGAAATCGTAATTTGATAATAATAGGTTTTTCATCATCGACTCAAATTACCCCGTTAAATGTCTTAAATTTCTTTAATAATTTACGCGGTAAGCACAGTTTACGTTTTATTTATTTGTTAACGTGAAATTCGCTAATTGAAAATTTCGTAAATAACCATTAATTAAATTAAATTTGCAATAACGTGAAATGAAAATATGCGCATTACCAATTTGTGTTTGAGGTTGTGAATAGAAAATGGAAAATATTTAGTATTCAACTACAAAAGGTGGAAGAAAGGGAAATTAGAAGTAATGATGAAATTATTCAAGCTTCATTCCTTGGTGTTGTAGAAGCAAAAATCAAATAAATGTACAGCTGGGGCGAAAATCGACGCAGCTAAAGCTCGACTACAGTACTTACTGTCTTTTAACTTTAATTAACAGTAAGGGGGGAGTTGGGACACATCGATACGATTAGAGTTAATCAATTTAAGTTGATTATATAGGTGATAGAATTGCTCTGGTATTTGCGTAAATTGTTTTAACTTATTATAGTAGAATTAATTCATTGTATAGTTGTTACTTGTTAGACGTTTCGAATTTCAGTAGGAATATTTAGCATTCCTTATTATTGGAGAATTAGGCATACCATTTGAAAACTCAAAATGGGAACAAATTTATGAAAACATTATTTCGGACAGATGCCCGATAAAACATTTTCAACTCAACTAATAACGGAATAGTATATTAAAGAACGAATTTCATAAGTCACGTATTATAGCACGACTCCAAGTTTAAAATGCGACTGGCGTAGCCAGGAGAGTTTTAATGGAGGAGTGCTATAATCGCTATAATCCCTTATGAAATGAGTTCTTTATACAAGTTTTTCTATTTTGCGCCTTTTAAAGTCCATTTTCAAAGAAAAAAATCAAAATATAAAAATTTAGGGATTTTTGTGATGGTTGGCTGGTTGGCAGTACTAATAATTGGAAAGTGACATTTCGTAATTTAAAATTCAAATAAATTGTTTTGTAGTTTGAATTGGTCGTTAATTAATTAATTTTAATTATTATGTTAAAAAATAGAACATGTTAATTACAAAACTTGTCGTTTTCTCTTTCCTCGATTTGACAAAATATGTCAAATTAAATATTACTACCAACTTCGAACATCAAATTTTACCAAAATTATTACAGCACGCTAAATCTCATTACGACACGCAAATGGATGCTATAATAGCGATCTCACAGACGCAAAATATAAAAACACCATTTTTTTGAAAATGGACTTTAAAAGGCGCAAAATAGAAAAAATTGTATAAAGAACTCATTTCATAAGTCATTATAGCGATTATAGCACTCCTCCATTAAAACGCTCCTGGCTACGCCAGTCGCATTTTAAACTTGGAGTCGTGCTATAATACGTGACTTATGAAATTTGTTCTTTAATATACTATTTATTGAATCTTTTAATGCCTATTGAGAGAAAAAAATGGAAAAGCTATCTGCCACTCTCTTAATAAACGGTAATTAATAAATTGTTTGTGACAATAGCTTATCTAAACATTAATACTTGAAAACTTTCTCGGATAATTTTCATTCCATGCAACTTCTATTGTTGTAAATTTAACGTCTTCACATAAGTAGTAAAGCTATTCAGAAGCTATAAGTTATACATTTTTCAGTAAACGCTCCTTTTATCTGTTAAAATATGAAATTGCAAGTTTCATAAGTAAATGTAAATGTCCAGATATTTCATATTTTCTTTTTCTTTTAACATTTTACAAAATATGTCAAGAAGGGTCTTATACTATTACAATACCCGTGATGAGATTAGTTTATACTTTTACATAAGATTAATCTGCAGCAACCTAATTAAGATCCGGGACGTATCATTTTATCACGTTAAATTAAATAATTGCAATTATTGGCTCCCCCAATTATTTTAAGGCTGGAGAATTATAGTTTAGAATTCTTACGTCGTCCTGAACAGCTTTAATACTCAACAGATACAACTGAGGTTTTTGTTAGGTCTAGCCAAACAGCTTGTCTATGGCTTGACATATTTTTAAATCCAAAAAAAGTATTAGAAAGTAACAAAAAAAATTATTTCCGAAAAGTGGCAAATTACAGTCAGTTTAAATTGATTGTTTTCTGTTGCTTATAAATACTTAGAACGATATAAAATATGTCAAGCCATAGAGGATATTATATAGAACATATCTATAATAATTGATTTAGAAGAAAATGTGTTTCCTATGCCCTGAGGACGACGTAAGATTTTCCCCATAAGCCCAATGTTAATTAAGCTTCTCAAAAATTCTAATTGATGTCGCCACCCAGCCGTCGCTGCGATTCATAAACGTAGATAAATATTAGTATAGGTAATGATAAGTTTGACCTGGAACAAATTGCAAGAAACAGATTTTTCGCGGTAACTTGTTCAGAATTTTACGCTGATTACGACCATATAAAGTCTATGCCAAAAATATGATGGAAAATGGCAAAATTTTGGCATATAATATCACTATTTTTCGAGGTTATGATACAAAATACGCCTGAATGACGAGTAATCAAGACAGTTAAATGATACACACATCCAAAAATTAAATGTACGAGACGCTACTGAAAATGTTAGTTGGGTTGCATAAATACTTTTAAGCACCATAACCTATAATTCTCCAGCCTTAAGAGAAAAACCGGAAAGATACGATTTATTCAGAAATAAAAACTACATCAATCTAATGTTCCTTTAGTGTTGTAATTTGTAATTTATGTCTCCATTTCGACAAACTTCGGGAAAATAGTTTCAATAATAGTTCAATAGTAATGAAAGTTTTACTAAATAATTAATAATACAAAGTCAATACATTTTGGCAAATACGAGAAGCGATTAGGATGCTGTTTACCTACTAACGGCAATTTGTTTGAATATGTATAAGAAAAACCGCATGCCTCAGATCTCAATCGGCACACTGTAGGTAGGTATAGTACTAAATACGAGTTTTCAGATGAATTAAAATTTGCAACAAAAAACGTGTTTGTTTTAATATTTCGAGTGGAATAGATTAAAATGGATCTTTTAAAATTGGGTAAAACATACGTATAATGCCTATACACGAATAACAATTGGGATAATTGCTCACACAAGCGCAACTTTATTAATATGATTCAGAATCAGAATGTGTTTTGAACAAACTGAGAAAATGTTGTTGAGTTTATAATTACCTTCTGGAATTCATCAAGTATTTAATGGAAAATTTGTTGCAGTAGTACGCGTAGATGTTAAATATGTAGTTATAAATTATCCGTTAAGCCAATTAGTTAAAGTTTATTAAGCGTTCATTCATAGTTTACACATTGATTTATCGAGTAAATTAACATAAATTAAATTTAATATGTAATATGCAGAGTTGGAAGTTTTTGAATGAAATTTTTTAACTTCCAATATTTTAAAAATGCGAGGAAACTCAGGAGTACGAATAAAACGTAAAACTATCGGGGTCGTTTCAAGCAAGTCCAGCTTGGAACAAGACAAAATGTCGCTAAGTTTGTTTTGAAATTGGCTTATTTTCTATAGTGGTATCATAACCAGCGCATTGGTGTTACAATAAAAATAGATATGCAGTTTTTGGATTTTTGTTTTTCCCCATTGAAGATTCTGAAGATAAGCGTTGGTGACATAATAGTATTTGTTAAATTATGCAGTACAAGTTGTTAGGCTTTCAGATATTATGACTACTGGTTATAAACAAGATAATAAAGGATGGGCCAATAAGAGTATTACCATATAAATAGTAACTAAAAAATTATTGTGTTGGAATGATTGTGATATCTTTATTGAATCATGCTTATTGAGCGATAACAATTATCTGTGAAAGATAATCAGGCGTATTCTGTATTATAACCTTTAAGGATAGTGGCCAAACTTTTACGTTAAAATAACGTTCTATCTCTTTCTATCACAGCTAAATAAAAAGGATAGAACGTTACTTTAAACGTAAAAGTTCGGTCACTATCTTAAAGTTTATGATACAGAATAGGCCTGATTATCGGCCAAATGTTCACCACAGCTTCGGCGGTACACATCAATCCGTTTGTTAAAGTTTAGGATGGCATCTTGGCATAATTTCTCCTATATTCCACCAATACGCCTTATTAACTCGCCCTTTAGCTCTTGAATTGTTGTTGGCTTATTGGCACATACCTTACTTTTGATATAACCCCAAAGAAAGAAAGTCAAGGGTGTCTAATCGCACGATCTCGAGAGCGAATTTACATCGCTGTTTCGTGAGATAGTGCGCCCCGGGAACTTCTCGTGCAATAACGCCATTATTGCAATAGTTGTGTAGCATGTGCCATCGTCTTGTTGAAGCCATATATCGTCCACATATCATGCTATCATGGTTATCATGCTACCATAGCATTCACTATTCATAGTAATAGCATTGCAGGCATCGTTTTTGAAAGAAACGGCCCAATAATTCCTCCAGCCCAAAAACCATACCAAGCAGAGACCCTTTAAGGATGTGTCGGTTTTTCTACGATCTTTCTTGGGTCTTCATTGGCCCAAATGCTACAATTTTGTTTATTACGTACCCAAAAAATCACGTAATGCGCGAATGCATTATTGATTGAACGCCCATTTTCATATAATTAATAGACTTCGATAATTTTAACTCGTGGTACCACCTTGTATCTATCCATAGCTCAAATTGTTAATGACTAGATGGCAGATGTATTGACGAAACAAGTTTTTTTTATTACGTTAAGATATTATTCATGGTGAAATTCGAAGGCCTATTAGTTGTATAAACTGTTAACTCCCCGATCTGAATATAAGGTTAGATGTTAGCGTAGATTCGATTAGGTTAGTTCGTAGGCACTTGGTCCAGGGTTAACCCATCAATTTTCTAGAGTCAAATATATTGCAATTTAACTCAGAATTAGTTGTTGATTTAGGTTGATCGTGGAGTAAACTGTGACTCTGAGATTAGCTCGTTTATACAACTGGGCATTATTAGCTCACATTTTAGATAGTCAAAGACGTGTATGTTAGATGTACATTTAGCATATACCTAGAATGTTTCATAAATGTTGGTCTTACTCAAATTTCTAAAATTTCTAGATTAAACTGATTTTAGTGTTAACTGTTATTCGAAACTTCGCTCATAAAGGTTTTTGTGAGTCTGTGATCATCTGTTGAAAAAAACCTAAAACCCCAAAAACCAGGGACTGTTGCTGTTACTGTTAATTGCGCGACTTTGAAGCTAACCATCTGGCCCAGGAAAATAAGAGCGACTTTCCTCGGTTTCTTCTCAGAAAATAGAGGCCCAACTCATAAAATAGACACACAAAACAAATGAATAGTTTAATTATAAAACAAAAAATGTTTAGTAAGTCTTATCGTAGGACCAACATTTTCGGAGAAGAACTAAACTCGCTCTTATTTCTAATATGGCGACGCTGCCGGTAGAGATAGAGAAACGAAAACTTAAAAATTAAGCTCCCTTGAACACCTCCTAATATTTTGGAGTGGCGATTTTTTTTCAACTTCAAGGCTTTACGACTTTCAGTTGTGTGGTTGTGTCATCCAACAAATTTTTACGACGTTTCCATGCTAATAAGAGCAAAAAAGACCCTCTCTTTTAGAGGCCTGCATTTGAAAAATGTGAATATGTACTATGTATGTTAGAGCGGATATTTACAATTAAGATGTACTCATAAAACTTGTGATATTAAAAGCAAACTTCACTTGAGTTTACTCTTCGGCGAGCACTTAAAAAAAAGAAAAACTAAAAGCTTGTGCTGAATTTCCTAACTCGAGATTTTCAAAACTAGAGCACATCGCAAATTTTAAAACGATACCCTTGTTGAATGTTAAAAATGTTCTTGTCTTGTTACATTGCGAGGGTAGTAATAAAGGTTTGGAAAGGTTAATACGTGTGTTATATTGTCAATGACAAACATCACTTTGCCCAACTTTCTATTGTTGAAGTGTTGGTAAGGTGGGAATAGTTTTATGGAGTGCCATCACGTACTAAATTGATATGTTTTTTCATCATTTTTTATCTGATCTATAACATGAGCGTTCAAATTCAAATTTTGTGATTTTGCGCCAATAGCTACTACTTTAAAATATTTATGCTCCAGATGTTGCAACGTAATTTTTGACTTTTCGGCGTAGTCCCAATATTCTATTTACAGTGGCATTCAACAGATTTTAAATTTAGAATACCTACATTTTTTTAAATAAAGGGAAACATCCCATATTTAGTTAGAAATGTTTCACGTAATTTCCATTTCGAATGTTCCGCTTAATTCGAATTTATGAAAAGCAATTTTAGTGAAGTGCCTGAAGCTCAGTCATTACGTGCGGGATGTATTGAACTTTGACCATTTTCTACCGAGTTAGTATTTTTTTAAATATAAGTTCCTACTATAAATCAAGCAACACTTTTATTCCATCCACACCCTTTAAAAAGGTAGCAATTTTTAAAGTGTCGCCCTTAGAACGACTGTGATAAACTGATTATACAGTGAATTTATTAAAAAAGTATTTCCTTTTAAGTTTAATATAACAAAAAAAAATTTAATTTTAAAAATTGTCGAACGAGATGATGTGATGGAGAACATCATGCAGTTTCCTGCTTACTTTATAATACGCATTACTTACCTCTTTACATAAAGGTAAGGATAAAGGCTCAAAAATATTAGCTTTGCCATGACGTCATAAAACATCTTTTTTGTGTTCAAAACATTAATGCCGAATACGTTTTCCTTTTTGTTTAGCTCATGTAAAAGTTTCGCGTTTCAAATGTCAAAAACCATAAAGTCCGTGCTACCTACCGTAGCGTTAATCAACTTGAGCTTACAAATTAATCTAATTAGGGTTTGTAAAATAAATTCCAAAATAATTAGAGATTTGCATAGCAGTATATTAATGTGGTACTTGATGCTTTTTATTAACAAATACAAAAACTTGGACATGAACTCATTAGTGCACAGCATGCCACGACGTATTTTCTTTAACGCAAATTTAAAACGAATGAAAATTAACCCCTACAATTAATTACTCTTTCGAAAGCTTGACAGATTTTCTTACATTGTAAGATGAAGATTTCTTACAACTATTAACGCGACCTAGTTTTGCAACAAAAAGGAAAAACACACATGTAGTACATGTAACAGATTGTACGAAAATCTATAATAACGTTTAAATTAGTTTTACTACACTTGAAATCGGAATGAGGACCAACGTTTCAAGTTCGAAGCTCCCATTTTGGCATTGTTTAGTGACTTACTAAATAAATGGAGCAGATTGTATTGTTTCTACATGTGTGCTAAGTAGAGATAGGTACTAAAATGTATTATGTAAACTTTACATTTGAATTGAATTACAGATCCTTTATACAATTCTACAATTCAAGTACTTAAGATGAAGCAGATAACAAATTTAAGAATAGAACATTCCGGTAAGCACACAACGGGCTTTATTGAATAAGATAAGGTACCAATAAAGCCTCGATGTGGAATTGTTCGAGCAATACTAAACTTTTGTAATGTGAGCCATTGGATGGAAATAATTTTATTATAGTTTTAGCATTAATTTACAATTTTAATGCCGTTATTGGCATTTTAACCACGTACAGCTCGATTTAAAAAAAAGTGAGATTGGGTACTTTCATGCAAGTCAAACTTGATTAAAAACATTTAAAATTATTGATGAACTCACGATCAGGGGCAGATCTTTAAATTTGGGTGAATTGAATTCTTTCAATGCAAAAAACACGCGTATATAAATTTTAGAATTTAAAGAAAAGGACAAAAATTTATGTATGACAGGAATTTCAAAAATATACGGTAAGACTCATGTTAAATTGTACAGCAGCTTAGCTACGACACAGAGATAACATAAACTCACCATAATATGTTACAGGAAATAAGTAGAAAACAAAAATAAAAATAAATTCAAATTTTTAATTTTACATAACCACCAAATTTTCAGTGAACATTGGTCGCATTCACCGGACGTAACTGTTGTGCAACTGTTGCGAATTCGTCCGCTGGCAACACCGCTACCGAGCGCTACTCTCGTAACATGTTGTGGAGCGGTAGACATTTTTTCGAACATACTTTATTTCCGCTAAATATTGGGAGCGGAGTTGTAGCATATTTTGAAGAGTAGTTGTTTATTTGAATTTACTTACAAATTAAGGTAGTACTACCGGTTTTAGAATTGACGTTCAGAATTTAATGAAACTTAGCATATTGGTACATTATAATATCATAATTAACCAGTTAAATTTTTGGAGGCCTACAGAGAACTGAAAAAAAGATAAAAATATTTAAAAAATTTTGCCTTTAACATTGATCCTTATGGGAAATCACAGATTATATTTTATTTCACAAAATTGGACGTTCAGATTTTTATGAAATTGGTATCAATAGAAAGAAAAAAATTAATTGAATTTTCTGTATTAATAAAACCTTAACTTTAGAGCTTGTGGTAAGAGTAATTAATAAATAATTAAGAAAAAACTTTCATGTGGCAACGCCGCCAAGAAGGTTAGACGCGCGCGAAATTTAAATATGTACAGAATACGGCTAATGCTACTTGTTTCACATTTTTTTATACCTTTTTTCAGTGACTCTTTTATTTTTCCAATGAAATATTCGTTTTGTACCATTTAATAAGTTTGATTCAGACATTTCATTAGTAAACAAACATTACATGTCAAACCGATAACCTGAAAGGTATTTTTTGTCTCTTTTGCTTTTACGCGGCGTTGCCAAATATAAATACGACGGAAGTCAAATTACAGTAAGCACACATTTGACACTTGTGGTATCGGTAGTACTACCTTAATAAACGCGAAATCAACAACAACAATAACATAACCACACATACCAACGAGATAATACAACCGATAAATTGACATATATAAATTGTGCTCACTTTTAAGCCAACTTAACAAATTTACCGGACGTTGTACCGCTACATATGTAGCAGATGGATCGGTAGCAGCTTACGCTACGTCCGGTGAATGCGACCATTGATCTTCTCCAGAGAAAGCGTATATAAACGTTGCTGATTTTGCTAGTTTGGAGTCAGAATGTTAGGTTTCATAACTACTCCGAACCATAACAAAATCCACATCCTTACAAGATTGTTATTATACCTGCTTGCATTAATTTAGTAATTCCTATTTTCTCAAAACTAACTTTTAGACCGCTACGCATGCGAGAAATTGCCTGCGATAAATTTTAGATATACTCTCAGATATGAGAGCTACAGCTTAATGCAAACTGGCTTGTAAGTGCGAGAAAACTCGAGAAAGTCTTGCAGAAGTTACACTATTGCTTACAGTAAAACGAGGCCTAAAGGCCCCTTCTTCACTTGCAAGAATATTTCTGCGAAAAAGTGAAGAGAGACTGTCAGATAATAAGTAGCTGAATGTAAACTGAACTGTAAGTGCGAGAAAACTCTAGGAAGTCCTACAGAAGTCGCTTCCAATGCATGTTTATAGTGTTGCAAGCGACTTCCGCAAGATTTCCTCGAGTTTTCTCGCACTTAGAGTCCAATTGACATTAAACTAGTTTATAACTAAATCTCTCTGACATTTCTTGTGAGACGTTACTCGCATGTGAAAACGACGCTTTGCAATCCAGTTTATATTAAACTAGTTTCTAACTGACAGTCTGTCTGGTGTTTCTCGCAGGCGATCTCTCGCGTGTGAAAACAACGTCTGTGGTTTCTCCGCAATCAAGTATTTGCATAAATTTTGCTTTTATATGTTTTTGTTAAATTACAGAATGTTGTTTTCAAGTTAGCTTTTATTTTTGATAAATTTTGGTTAAACCAATGGCTTGTTATAAGTGAAAGCACCTTAACCCGTGACACTCGCTGTTAAATCGATTCCTTTTAAAAATTGTTTCTCATTTTTGCGGAAGTAATTGCACTCTTCTCAAAACTAAAATAAAACGTAGATGTAAGTAGTTTTCAACTGAAAAAAATATTGTACAAAATCCTTAAACATTTACTGTGTAAAATATCGTAAATAACAATTCTCGAGCTTTCTTAGCCACGACCAAATTCAATTATTTTGCAGCAACAACAATCGAGAATAAGTTAAACAATCTACAAGTGAAAAGCATTTTTTCTTTTTACAAAGAAATGCAATCTCTTTTATCGTAAACAAAGAGTTTCCTTGATCTTAGAAAATATTTTTCAAAACGAAAAATTCTGGAACATGACCATTTTAATTACATAAATTTATATCTTTAAATTTAAAAGTGAAGTATTAATAAAATATTTTACGATTGCGTGCTGTGATAAAGGTGAATAAAATGAGAAAAAAAATTGTCTTTAAATATGAAGTGCTTTAAGGTCGTAAAAGCTTTCGCTACGCGAACGTACAATCAATGGGGGAAGAGAGAGATTGCAAATAAATCGTAATATTAAAGAGTCTCCGAATATTTACCAATAGAATATAAAAATTTTATAAAACTTTTGTTGGGTAACGATAGTAAAAGAAATAAATTTTGAATTTCCTATTTAATTGTTAAAATGTTGCATAAGAAGCGGTTTACGATTTACGTTTTCGAACGTCGCGAGAGTATTTGAAAGGAAATGCTGATGGAAATGCGTGCTATAGAAATGCGGGACACTTTTCATTTGCTTCTGATCTTTTTAAAAAGAAAAATCATTTTTAATTGAATGGGTACGGTGTATGGTGTTCTGATTTCAAAGAGTGTAAATTATTACTAGATGTAGAAAACAACGTAATAGCAGTTGTTACGAGAAATTGTTATTTTATTTTTTCACATTTTTCCTACACAAAGGCAGAAAAGCAGAAAGAGCTTTGGCAAAGTTGTTGTACTAGCACCCTTGGGACAACTGTATTTATTTCTTTGTGTAATGTGATTAATAATAACTTCGTACATGTTGAAAAATTTTAGTAAAACTTGGATTTTATCAAAAAAATACATACGGATTCGACTGCTGTAGTTCAAACTTAAATTGTCATCTAAGCAGTACGAAAAACTATTTTGGTCTCCAATCAAAACTACATGGGCTTACTCTTCTTTCTAATAGCCTCGCTTGAAAAATAACCCTCCGGAGTAAAAAACAACAAGTGATAGAAAATTCTGGGAAAATTTTTAACTACAGAAAATATACGGAAGCCCACAGCGGCTGCAAAAGAACAACTGCAGGATAGCTACGTTTGACTTAGGTTGCAAGTAGTTTTGTTAAATTGTAGGTACTGTCGATGTGTGTGTATTTGACGGCATAACTATGGTCGCATTACGCTACTGTGTTTTAAAGTGCTGTAGCGCTACTGTGTTTTAAAGCGCTGTAGCGCTGCTGCTCCCTGAATGCGCCCAGCACTGTCAAATTAAAAATCTAGACAGTGCACATCAGTTCGAATTTTTTCAATAAATATTTGGCATTTCTAAATTTTAATACGTTATTATTATTAATAGTCGTCAAAATGCCCGATAAACCAGACTGTGATGTATGTCCTATAAAGCCTGTACCCTGTGCGGCACCGAAAGTAAAAGCTCCTAAAATGTTTCTCGGAAAATATACTGCGCTTCTAACTGTGTTTTTGCCATCTCTCGCTTGTTATGGAGCAGCGGCCGCTATAACTTTGACTTACGTCACAGAGTTTAAAACAATTCTTCAGTATTTTCCATACTATAATACAAAATATAAGGACTGAGGAATAAGTTGTTTTTGTTGAGACAACAGTGTAGTGTAAAATGTATAATGTTATAATTAAGGTACCTATCTAAATATTTGGCGTTTTAACCACTTTTTAGGCATTTTATGAGATGAGAAGAACTTTAATTTTAATTAACGAATGTACTCAATAAATTTTCCACATTGCGCATGTTTGAGGTAGTTGCAAAATTAAATTAATTTGTCGAAAACAAGGTTAACCTGGAAGGAAAGCGGTAGATAAAGTAGCTTCAGTACAATAGCACCTCTGCGTGTGTTTTTGCTTGATGTCGGCCAATCGGGAGCTAGCAAACGGACCAATTTAACCACAGCGGTAGAAAAGCTTAATATGACTCTGATAAACTACGTCTTTCAACACGTCTGCGACACTAAGTAAAAAAAAATCTCGTAAATCGTTGAATTCATCTTTATCATTTCTGTAACTCGAAGAAAATCGACGGACTTTTTCCGTTTTACCCGTTGATAAAGAACCACTTCTTCAGTTTTTTGGATACATCCTGTAGATATATTGTATGCAATTTTCTGCTCCACATTTTTGTTGTGTGACAAATGTAATGAAACATGGCTACTGCTTTTAAAATACATTGTATACAAATTCCTTATAATCGTTAGTGTGACACCGTGCCACCCTTAGCCGCCCCACTACCATTTTTCAAATAGCACAATGCTCTTTGTAATACTTCAAAAGAAAGGTATTTTATTAGGCAATTTATCGGTATAAATCAATCAAAATCCGTTCGAGAAGTTTTAAAATAGACTCTGTTTATTTTTTGTGGAACCCAGTTAAAATGAACGGATTTGAACGATTTTTTTTTTGGAATCCTAATGCTATAAACTAAAAATTTTACCCATTGAAAATTACCGCAATTATCAAAATCAAAAGTTAAAAAAATAATTTTGGAAATTTCAACGAAGAAATTAATTATCAGAATTTTTAAATATTTATTTTAAGAAAATAATGATTGTTATAGTTTTCGAGGTTCTTTATAAAGAACTTGGTGACAAATTTAGACTTTTGAAATTTAATTTGAAGATGGTAGAAGCCCAAAAAGCGCAACAAAGGAGAGGAACCTTAAATAATAGTTCCCAGTCATTTTGTCACCTAAAATACGGGTTGAAGCAAATGGGGTAGTTCTGATTTTTTGGTGTGTTGTCTATGACGGAGGCCTAATAATAAATCCAAGTTTTTGGCCTCTGCAGAGATCCGGATCTTTGTCAAAAATCCAAGAAACTGCGAAATGTTTAACAAAGTTTTATTATCAATAAGCTTTTTGTTTTTTATGTCGTAAAATGTTAAAATATCAAAAAATTCGAACCAATTATAGGTCTGTCCACATCCGCCACTACGAAGCGCCACAAAAAAGGTTCTCTTAGATTAAAACTTAACTCTAAGGTTTAGAAACTAAAAGTAGCTATCTTGTTCGAAGCGAATAAATTATAGTCCGTTTTGGTTAACATTCCGCGCACGGGAGTTTTTGAAAAAACGCTAAGATTGGCACCGGCATCCACTAAAAATTGTATTTTAGTCGTTTGATCGGTAACGAATAAGCGGCTTGATTTAGAAGAAAGAAGATCAGTAGCCGCATCACTTACTGACTTCTCCTTTCGTTTTTTATTGTGGCGTCATTACACGGCAAAACACACTTGTTTGCCTTGGTACCATACGTAAAATGGTACCAACACAGCCCACACAAAGGTGAGTAGGATCTTGTCCAGGATTTAGATCTGAATCTTGACTGTCTTGTTCGCGATACCCTACATTGTTTGGTGCTATTAAAAACTCTTGCATGTTCGCAAGTTGTTTTGTAAGAGTATCAATTCGCGCTTCCAGATTTGTCGTAGGCACCGCATTAACATTTACTTTAGCACCTATGGTCTCATAAATAGTATCTACTAATAAGGATAATTCATCTACGGTTTTATCTAACGCAGCAGCTGCTAGAATTGCCTGCATGTTTGTAAGCAAACTAGTTCTCTATAAACTCAGCAGTAACTTTTCACCCACTTCGATACCTGCTAAATTTCGAAGATGACGCAAAAATTAAGATGGAGTCTTTTGCCTATTTCTTCATGCTCTAAAAGCTTTCGGATGTTTTGCTCTTGAGAAACTGACAGCCGGGATATTAATTCTGCTTTTAATTTTGCATACATTTGTTGTTCCGCAGGGGCTAATAACTTCTTGTGTACTTTTATGATCTAAATTTGCTATGGCGTAATTAAATTTTGTATTGTTTGATCGAATGTTTGCAATTTGAAATTGGATTTCTAATTGTACGAACCATAGTGCTGCTGTAGCTAAAATGGAGGTACTTTGAACGCTATACGAATAACTTCCGTTGAACCAGATGGTGATTCGTTCACTTGAGCGTTGGGGTCACCATTTGGTTTATTTGTTTCCCTAAAATCAACTGTCGTTCTCGCTTGCTTTCTTTTTTATCCTCTCCACTACACTCTCATCAATGCAAAAAGACAAATCCTGATCTCATAGGAGAACAAAACGGATCCTCATTTCTTCAATGTCAAATACAAGTGATTGTGTGCAAATTTAAGGCGTGCTGGCGTTAGTTTTGGACTACTTGCAAATCAATCTGTGAGATATCAGGTTCCTAATATCCTGCAGTCTTCGCCTTGCCGTTTAACGACTAGAGTTCGTGCAGGATAAATTTTCCTCTAAAAGATAAAAGAGTCAAAACTGTAAACCGACGGGTAGTACTTAAGAAGGGTATATTTCTTTGCATTTCTGTTTGAAATAAGAACTGCTGGCCGTTTACTATTCATTGGTAAATGAAAAAAAGAGAAAACTGTACAAAACTATTAAGAAAGAAAGAGTACAAAAACCGGCTGTTTTACTACCACCCGTCGGTTTACGGTTTTGACTCTTTAATCTTTTAGAGGAATATTTAAACTACACGAACTCTAACAGTCACCCCCTCGTGCCCCATGGAGCTGTTGTTGTACCTGAAATTTATTCAGTCGTCGGTTCTGTAGCGTTATTGATGCAGTAAAGCGACCATCTCGTTCAGATGTTTACCTGTTCTTCCTATTATTAGTAGGCAATGAAACTAAGTATGCTCAAAACGTTGGCACGACTTTTGAACCGCTGAGCGAGTCATATTAAGTCGTCGATATACATCTCTCGTCAATTTTTTCTCGTTGGGTGATTTATCTAAGTTTTCGTTTTGTCTGGTACGTACCGTACGTCTGATTACATTGTTTTAATACGTACAAACCGTGATATTTTGACTACCTTTATGTATAGTCCGTCAGTGCTCATGCTCAGTCCACCTACTTTATCGTTCAGGTCTGCTCTCTTTCTTCTCTCTTTTTTATTTACCCCTGCTTCCTTCAATACTTAAATTTTTGTTAGGATGGTTTCTGGTTTTGTTTCTATAGTATAGGTTTTAAGAGGCACAAAGCTCCTAAAAGACAACATAAGTTTATGCAGGACGTGGAAAACTTGTTGCTAAGTTAGTGACATCTTCGAAAGTAATTAATATATTGATACCACTATACATCATAAATATTATTTGTTTTATTGTAGTTTTATGTTTTATTGGAGTAATAAATCACCCTGATCAACACTCGGGAATAGAACGGTATCTTAAAATTAATATTTATACCCTCACATTACTCACGGTATCTTACAATCAAGTTTGGAAAACTAGTGTAATTTTAAACTTTATTCAACTATCATTTAGGTTAAGATAGAAATTAAGTATCCAAAACAGAAACAATCATTCAATATATAAAGTTTGTATCCTATATTCGCATTAAATTTAATAACGGTTGAATACACAACCTATTAAATACGTAGACTCGGTTAGGAACAAAGCCCTTTTCAGGTAAACTGTGCGGTATTGTAATTTTCTCTATTTCGCCAAAGCGTAAACGTTTGAAAATGATTGATTGTTGTAATTTAACGGAAAAAAATTTATTATTTCATTCAATAAAAAATATTTCACCCACATTTTAAAATTGATTTCGCGCGTGGTTTCCCAAAAAGCGAAAAAATAGAACATTTACGACTAAAAATACATTTTGATACAATTTAATCGCCACATAGTTTTTGCATTTTCATGCAAAGAAAACAATTTTACACACAAATTTGCTATATTTGTTTAATGGCGATGTTATTATTTTTTAATAGCAGCTTGAATTTTTGATTATTGTTATTAATCGACTTTTATTGTTCTCTTGTGTCTTTTCTTTTATAATGGCAAGCAATTTAAACAATATTAATGCTTACTTAGTAACGAATATACTTAGTTAAGTTTTAAATTACGGAAAAGAAACACAACGTATAGAATACCCACTAGGAAACTTCTAATAAATTCAGAATAATATGTTTTTTATTCCGAAGGTGTTAGTTAGTGGCAGAAACAGAGATGAAAATGAATATAATATGCAAATGGATTTTAATGCAAGGAAGTAAGCGATTAATTTCTCCTGTTGTTTGTATTAAAGCACGAAAGCTTCGTTTTGAAGGCTTACATTAATTTTATGTTTGGAAGTTATGACATGTACTATTATTTATTTTAACGTTTTTTATTGTCTCATATTTTCATAGTCGTACTTTTAGATTTTTTTGCTGTTTATCTGATTTTATTTTTGGTTGGTAATGTCGCCAGTCGCCATAGTCGGTTCCAAAAATGAGAGAATCATACCAAGCTCCTAAGCACTTAACCAATGCCTGATTGATCGGTTAGTTACCCACCTTTCGGGCTTCTCAGAGTGCTATTGAAGAAACTTGTTGAAAGAATGACGATTAGTATTATGGTCCAGTTCATTTTGGCTCTTAACGATTGTTTCTAAGTTACTGCATCACTGTCGCTGGTATTCGAATTGTTCTCCCTTTTTGTGAATTGTTTTCTTCAGGTCAGGCTGTTTCTTCGTAGTTAGTAACCTACCCGCCTGGCGGCCTCATGATTACCGTTGTGTTTATATCGCATATTACATTACGTAAAAAAGTAGATAATTATTTGCGACATTAGTTAAATAGTTAAGTTTGGTAAGGGCTCATTAGTCGTTTATCTTAGTTCTTTATGTTTTCCATACGTAAAGTAAATAGAAGAGCAAATCTCTATGCCTTTAAATTAGTAATTAGTAACGTTCAGAACGTAAATACCATTGACACTACATTTTCATGAAAATCAAACATAATCGTCTTTAAAACGTTAATTAGGTACCATTAATTTAGTTAAAATATCTATAGCAGTGAACGAGACAATAAATTAATTCCTACGTGATTTATTCAGAAAAAAAAAAAAGAAATTGACTTTCAGTTTCGTTTAGTGTCGTGGTGTTTAAAGCCCCTTAAAAAGGACAAATTGAACCAAAATCGAAGGATTAAATTGGCTTTAAAGCAAAGATTAGCAGAGAGCTTGTAAATAACACAACAAACCCGAAAGCTTTTTAGTTGATAGTTGCTTTTTAAAAAGAATAAATTGATGATGTCGAACGTTATTTATTTGAGTTATTATTGACTAACAACAGGCCTCTAAGTACACGTTACTCTGGACAGAGGCAGTTTTGATCAACTACGCGATGGTAATTATTTAGGATTTAGATGATCACTCATTCAAATGGCAGGCAGAACTTATGCGCTCTGAAAAGCGCTGGTGGTGCGATAAAAGCTGTGCACTAACGACCATCGGCACTACACAGTCGATATCGGTATGGCAGGCATTCTTGACCGTGAAAACCCCCGGTTTACTTTGACTATAATTATTAGTTCATCTTATGAAAAGAACCGATCCCACCCACACACAAAGTTTGCCTAAAATTAACAAAACCACACTAGACAAAGGTAGTTCGGTTCGATTTCTTAAAAAAAAACTTCAACTATATCTTTATTCTTTATATTTATCTAAAATATAACAATAAATGTGTTAAGTGTTAACAATAAATTGTATTTATAGCGCCATCCCGCCATCAAATTAAAAAAATATGAAGAGAGATTGCTTGAAGCTACTAAAAATGTTTTTAAAAGAAATGTCAAACGCAGCAAACCTTTGATTAGCTTGCCAATTATTTCCGTAACAATCGGTATTTTTTTAAAATAAAAAACCAAACGTTCAAATTTTATTAATGGATGATGTGCAACGTAAAAGAAAAAATGTTCACATTTTCGGCAATTAAAACAAAAATAATCTGAAAGTTAATTTACAGTTAATTCGTTTATATATTATGACGGAAGACCCTCCCAAGTTTTTCTTTCAACCACTTGACATTTATTGTAGCTCTACACTGATACTGTTATTATTTTTTTTTACAAAGCGAGATCTCGTATCTAATGACATTATTTTATCGTTTTTCCACTGTTATAGTATATCACTTAATTCAATGTTTCCATTCCTTTGCCTCCGACAGTTTTCCGATATTCGCTGACCGAAAATGTCGCATCACTTCAGGAATCTTAAACCATTATGTTGGACTAAAAAAATACGTTTGCGAAGTCCATTATTCACCTTCGTTCTTATACACTTTCAGAAGTTATTAAAATATCAAAATGTATAAAATATATTTTTAAGGGAAGATTTTTATTAAGATTGACACACACACACACACATCCATATACTGTAAATTTATAACAGACCTTCTTCGATATTGAAAAATATAAATTCTTCATTTTTATAACGGATGTAAGATAAAACGGAAATATTTTTTTAAAAGTGAGTTAAAAATGTGGAAAAATGGGTTTATTAAAAAGGCAAACTCTTCAGTTTTCGTACATTTTTTTTAACTTTTTGTATTTTGTCGATTTTATGCGTCAAATAACGAAAAGTTTGTATAAAAATGGATTCATTAAAATTTTAATGGGGCGCTTTTAGATGTTTAACTAGGAATGCAGAGTTTCAACACATCATTATTATTTATACTATAGTTCATGTAAATTGTTGGATAAACCAACAAAGATTAATCGACATACGCTCTACTTATGAATACGAATTATTATTTCCCTAATTAGTAGAATTACATAATTGAATACTAGTAAAATTAATATCATATTTCTAAAATTAATTACTACTTACCAATGTAAAATATATATTTTTTACATTGAATATACAGGGTGATTTATTGGCTAATAAACGATTTAGCGTTCTTGTATAATATGTTATCTTTTAAGTTAGAATATTTTGAGTCGTTGAAAGTTTTCAGTATGAATGGTGTCAAACACTCTATCATAATCAACGCAAGCTAGCATTAATCTAACGTTAAATTCATTACACTTTTCAATTAAAATTTTCATTCCTTGCAGATTTATTAGGAGCGTTTATGAAACTAACCGCCGTCTACTCTAGAATTCTAGAGCATTTCCATCTGTAATAGCTATTCATAATAAAAAGAGATTACATTAATAGGCGATCCTATAAAAGTCGCATTAAATTTAACGTGTCATTAAATTAATTCGACTCTCCCATCGATGAGTTAGTACCTATTCAGAAAAATACTTAACTTTCCATTTCCGTACAGTCTGTAATTAAAATTATTGACTAATAATTCCACACCAATTCAGCTGACTTGCCTCTAAAGCTCTGATATTTTAAAAGAGAAGTGAACGAATCACGTGATTTGAAACAGATTAATTTCTGCCTACCTATTTCGAACTAACATAACTTTTTACTTCTTGGTTTCGCGAAAAATAAATTTTTATCTGATCTAGAGAGCACAGCGTATAAAGGTCGGCCTCAAGCTATTACAATAAGGGTTGATTAACTACGTTGTAAGAATCTAGCCTCAGCTTGTGACTGCATACCACTTTTTTGATAGTCATAAAGATGAACTTCGTTAGAAAATGTTGACCAATTATTTCAAGTCTGCGTGGAATTTTCTATGAATGTTTAAGCTACTATTTCGTAAGTTGTTGGCACTAGAACGGCATCTGGTAGGTATCTGGAGATTCCACAATAAAGCCAGAATTAAGCTGTCATTCTAAGGATGTTTGGTTAATAATAAAGGCACATCTTCAACTTTCATTGCCCGCATGGAAGTTATAAATTTGTCGCTTTTCCCAAACTATCACCACTCTGATACGCAAAGGTTGCATTCCCAAAAATATTGAAAAGCTAATTTTATGGAAATATCCAAGCTTTTTTTTTCTTTTGTGATTTTCGTAATTTGTTTTAGCAATTTTGTATCTGCAACAATAAAGTTTATGCAATTGTGCAGCAGTTGAAAACTACGTCGTTCGTGCAAATCCTGGAACATCCGAGGTTAACAATTTTCCAAGTTGGTAAAATATTGCGTGTTAGAAAATCCACTTGTTACTTTGCCGTATTTCTTTTACTCAGTTTAAACTTCTGGGTTTAAAATTAAATTTACGTTAAACCACATTTTAGCGTGTGGAGAACGCCGCAAAGCGGTGTCTTGATTCTCCTAATTCGGTTCCTTTGATCTTGACTAACCCAAATTTCAAAGCTCAGCTCACAAAATTTTTATTTACTTCGTCGTTAGTATTTGAGTTTAAATTAAGAAAATATTATTTTGGTTTGTCAACAAAAAGGGCCACGAAACTTTTCCAGTTACTTAACCTCGAAAATATTAAAATTAATTTTTTTTACAAATCTGACAAGTGTCAGACAGTTATTCAATATTATTAGCATACATCAAGTAGTCCTGTCAAATTATACGAAAAATCGTCCGACTGTCGGAATAATTTTTACCAAGCTAGATATTTGTATTCATGACAAAGCCCTAAAAATATCTTCAGGGGAACTCGAGATATTCGTGCACAAAAATCACCAAAATTATTTTTGCAAATAACTGGCCTCATATAGATCGTACGTTATTGAAGGTTAATATGAAAGTTACAGAAAGAATTATTAGCTACAAGATTGGTTATATTCATTTTTTCCATAAGTTTGACCCTTTTCGAGATATAGCGCGAGGAAGGGGTAATAACGAATTCGTTTACTGTGGATAACGCTGTAGAAACTGCGGAGTAAGACGAGTGAGTTTCAAGAAAATAATCAGCAGGCACGTAACTACGGCGAGGCCTGGAGTGGCATGACCCCTCTAAAAAAATTTCTGGTTCCGGACTGGCCACCCTCCTACAAAGTCATAATGATTAAAATATTCCATGGCTAAAGTTTATCCGATTGAAACGGGATTTTTGTGTTTGGTTTATAACGATGTAATTTATATCTACAATTAACTCGTAACTCTTCCCTATCATATGACTCAAGGCTGTAACCCCTTGCACTTAGTCTTGTCTTTTTAAAGACAGTAAGAGAAGTAGAACTCAGTGTAGAGTCTGTCATACCGCAAAATTGGGCATTTCTTATAATGCGTTGAGAAGCTTCATTCTGTTTCACGTAGTCAACATTCTCTATCTGCTGGGTCCTCCTAGACACCTATTATTGTAGTATGTAGTATTTTTAGACGCGGTTCTCTTCTCTTGCTCTCCCTCCCTCCTCTCGCTACTCTCGTTTGCTCTCTCTCTTTATTCTCTTAGCCTACGAGTCTCCAAGAAAAGATGACCCATCCCAGGAGGGCTGAAATACAACAGAGGACCGCCTAATGTCTAGATGAAGGTTTTATTGTCGTACTTCATCCACATAATCCGAGCAATTAAACTAATACTATCGTGACCCGTGTCCGTGGTTTACAGAGTTATTAGTCATTACTTGTACATATTAGACAAGTTTTTTATTTCCTTCAGGTTCGATTCACGGTAGGGCTATTATAATCTAGAAGATAAATATACAGTATACAGGGAGGCTTACACAGTTATAAAATACACTAATACACATTACAAAAGAGGCATGCGTCTGTGTTTCGCTTCATACACTTCATACAGCGAACACTAAACTGGTAAATTGCTAGAGAAACGGTAACTATTTCTTTTAATGATTTTGTCAATGGCGTTCTTCTGACCTCTGTAAAATTTTGAAAGCATTCAAACCCCGTTGATCCCCCACCCCCCACCCGAACAAAGGCCGTGATATGACGTAATAAGGTTATACCGCGCTTCTATGAAAACTCGATACAATGTTAAAATCTACTGACATAAATATATTTTTCTGGCCCACCCGGTTTTTCGCAAACCTCCCCGATGACCCCCCTAAAAAAATTATCTAGTTACGTGCCTCAGAACGAGCCATCAAAGCTATCCACTCATAGATCATCCAGTACTTCCTGAGGTAGAGTACAGATGCAATTAAGTCTTTCTGAAAACAAAAGTCGTGTTAGGTTTCGTCTTCGTCTATTGTAAAAACATTTAAAAAAATTTTGGCGAGCGCTCTATTCAACCTTAGAAATTTGTTATTAACAACTGAGAGGTACCATAAAGATTTACTAAATCACATCAAATAGAATAAAGACGTAGTTTAAAATTTTAAAAAAGTCGTTCCGGGCTTCGTCTTCGCCTTTTATGAAGAAGGTTTTTTCGAAATTGTAACATTAACGAGCTCACTTCAGAAGGTTCTTATTTAGAACTTGGAGGTACAATAAATATTTTGTTTTAAAAACTCTTTAACTACGCCCTTATTCTATGAGATGTGATATATGAAATGTTTATCGTACCTCCAAGCTGTGAATATAAGTTCCTGAAGTTGAAGTAAAAAGTCGTTTCCAAGTCTTTTTAGCTCATAGTTATAAGTTTTGAGTGGCTCTTTCATTACAAAGTACCTATACACCATGTTTTTTATTAAAATTTTTAATATTTTGTTCATCTGTTTCAACACGAAAAGACGGAATTTTATCATGTTTTCCGGTGCCTGTTTAATATTGACTGGCACACAATTTTTATAATGTCTGTCTAATGTGGGACAATATTTCTTGATACTGTTACTAAGTTTGGGATAAAATATGCCTTAACAACAACTGTCTAAAACCGTCTGAAGCCCTGAATAGACACGGAACTCGCATAATGATAAAATAGAAGAAGAATCTGTGGTGGAGTTACAAACATACGGCTAACTTTATCTCCTTTCTAACGCATAAAACTTTTTATAACGAGGTCCAAAGCTCTATATGGAGGGCCGAAGAATCATTGGCCCGTTGCGGTAAATTAAAAAGCTCTTTAAATATACACCCGTGCTTCTTTCGCTTCTAAGGTTTCAACTCTTGCTTTTAAGAAGAAGGAATGTCTCCCTGTGCGTTGACAGTTTGAACATCGACAAGAAACCTTTTGAATCGTTACGAGCGTCTTTTCGATAAGCCTCACGATGGAACTTTGTAATTGTTGCTATTCTGTCTCTCAGAGTTTCTACTTCTCTTGGCGAGTTGGATTTAACTTCTGATCTTGTGGAAAGACATCTCCAAAAACCAAAAAGTACCTTTTCGCCTGAATTGGATGGGATGTCTTCATTACTTTTGCAGAAGTGCACCGACAGTTCGCCCTGCCTGTTTCAATAATTACGAATACAGTGACCATACTTTCTCCCATATTGAAAGTAGCTTCCGTTACAGCGATTTTTAAAAAAGGTAATAAGTTGGATGAATATAATTATCGCCCCATGTGTCTTACACCAGTTATCTGTAAAGTTTTGTAATCCATAGTTAACGAGCATAATTATGGTAAATTTTCTGCTGAGGGAAAACGTTAGCTCATCTCAGCAGCATGGTTTTGTGAAGGGGCGGACTAGAACATGTTGGTATTCGTGGAGATCATAACATTTCGAATTTCCAACTTTCTCTCTGGTAGGAGCTTCCGGATCAGGGTTGGAGTATCGTTTTCGAGGGAGCGACCAGTGCTTATTGTGCTTCCACAAGAGTCCCTTACTTTTTTTAGTTTATTGAAGCCACATTCAATTTCATATTGGATCCAACATGTCTCTTTACGCTGATGTAACAAAAATACATTGTAATCAGATTATCCACCACAGACAACTTCAGGATAATCTCGATTCCATTTTTTCCTGGTGTGACGATTGGATGCTTCACTGAACATTAGTAAGTGTGTTGTGCTTCAAATTGAAAGATGTAATCCGAAACTGTTTTATAATATCAACGGTTAGAGTTTGAAATCGGTGAACTCACATGGTGACTTAGGCGTAATTAAATAGCTGGTCGGGACATATCTCTCATACATTCAATCGAGCAAACACCATTTTTTTTTGTTAAAAGAATATTTCGAGAAATTAAGCTATACAACTTTTATGATACTTAACAGAACGTTTATCCAATGTATAGTTTATCCTTACCTTTTGAGCAAGTGAGACTATTTTATTTCTAACGACTCTCTACGGCAAGCATTACTAGTTTCAAACATCGCAGACTTCGCGGAGATCTTATCTTGACATTTAGAATATTGCATCAAAACTATTACTGCAATCTCTGAGAAATGTTCCAATTAAACAATGACAATCGACTACTTCGACATTCTCTTAAGCTGAGACGAGAGAGAAGAGAGAGAGTTTCGGATCAAGTCCTGAGAGTTTTTCCTGACTAAAAAGGATTTTTTCTGTGTGGAACAGTTTTCATTACGAGGTTGTGAGCTCAGAATCAGTGAATCGAATCAAAAAACAGTCTTGATGTGTTTTAATGGGCTGATTGGAGATAAGTTCTTACTCGTATGTAATAATAATTTGTTTTTTCGCTTTCTATAATGAGCTAAGATTATATAAACATACCGTCGTACGTAAAAAGTTTATGACTATAGTTAGTACGCGGTGCAATTTATCAGTTTTTAAGCCTCAATTCTAAAGCGTGTATAGTAAGAATGGAATGACTCTCTGGTTCTGTTTTATTAACATTTTGTATTACCGAATAGAGATGACCAAGGTTAATTTCTGTAAATATGTTCTACGAAAATCTTTATTTTTAATCATTTTGTATTTTCGGCCACGAAGCTAAATACAGAAAAGCCATAAGAGATAAGTAAAGTAATTTACTGGTTCTAGAACAAAAATCAAATAAAAAACACAAATCGAAAGTTGAACTGTCGAACATCGTATATTCTTAATCCAGTCTCGTTTAGGAGACGGAAACGGGGAAACGTTATGGTTTATCTTATTTGTTCTAACACAAACGGCAATTCTCAATAGTAATAAGTTATTAGTTTACAGCTTTGAAGTTCATATAGGGCTGCAGTAAGCAGTAATAGAGAGAAAGCGTAATTGTTAAAGGTTAAAGTTGAGCACAAGTTTTCTAGATAAAACCAAAGCTCTAAAGCTTTTTAAATCGGTCTTTCAAAATATATTAATTGGAAATTTAAATGACATTAATTTTTTTTATGTAGGTCAAACTCATAAGTTTATTAAAGTACGGAATAAATTTTATTATTTATACTAATTCCAAAAATAATATAGTAACTTTTGACTCGAGAGCAAAAGGGTTTACGATCAATATCAAGCCAACCGCAATAGTTTATGCCCAACCAATTAGTACGGAGCACCTACCATTAATTTTATTTCCTTAGTTGTAGAAACGTCTAAATATGGGTTTCAATTTACTTTGAACATGGGCTTTTAACCAACGCTAAACAATTGAGCTCAGTAGCAACTACGAAAGTAATGTGTTCGACACGAAAAAGCTTAAAAGCTCCGAAATCACAAAGTGGAAATTTCTCGTAAGCCGAGAGCCGCGAGTTCATATTAACTTTTAATATTTATTTATGGGGTCGATTTATAATTTAACTACTCCAATTTCCACAGAAACATGTTTTGAATTACTATTTGTATTTAAGACTGATTCAGATTGTCTTCTGTCTGAAGTATCTTAACAGATCAATTTCAAGTCTGGGTTTTTGGTTAGTATAAATTGAAGTTGAAAAAAAAAAGTGTAGAAATAGGTCACAGTTACAACTATCAATTTGGATTTAACTAAAAGCTTATATGGGTGGTGGGGGGTACGGAGCTGTCGACTAGGAGGCGAATAGCGACTCATCGCTAGAACTTCAATTTTAATTTATTGATCAACTAATGAACACGTCTCAGAAAGTGATTAAAGTTTTGTTTTATTTAATCGGTCAGACGCTAATTCGTGATATCGTAATTTTTTTAAAAGCTTTTAAATTATTTCCGTTTAAGCAATATGTCGTTTTCATAAATAGAATCCATTAGGGCAAATGCATTTGTTTCTGTAACTTTGCGTTTTTATTGGAGTGTATCAGGTAGCACGATCAAAAATCTATAACATGCAATAACATATTCTATAGTAACAGGGGCGTAGTAGGAAATTTTTAGAGACGTGAGGGGTATATTATAGTGGATTTTATCTCTACCCCAGAAGAAGAAAAAATTGTCTCTAGAATGTACAAAGGAGAAGCTGGCCCTGACCCAAGGAGTAGGGGCCTTTCAAAGCGACCCTCGGAGAAAGAAAAATTCTCTAGACTCTAGACTCTAGAGAGTTAGTAGTGAATGCGTTCCGAACATTTTGGAAGATCTGGCGCGGAATGTGGCTCCGCCGCTGCTTAAATTCTAGATACCAGTTTTGTGAGTTTGGAAAGTAACGCAAAACGGATAAGGATCTTTTTTTATTCTATAAATAACAATCCTAATTTAAATGTGACGTAACACAACAAACCTTTTAGTTTGTATATTACGTTAATTAATTAAACAAGGGACGCCTAGCAAAAGTGACTGACATTAATCGATAATTCAGCGTTGGTAAATCTCTTGCCTTAACTTTGTTTGATAATAATTCAATATAAATATATTAACTTTAGTGATGAGGGCAGTTCGCTATAGTTAGTATAAGTTGGCAGTTGTTAGATGTTAGATTGAATTTGCGTTAAAAAAAATCAAATAATGATGGTGACTAATTTTTTGAAATTTTGTTACTGATCTCTAAGTTGATTGTTAAAGGATGTCAGATTTGAGGATATTTTCTTTATTTACGCCATTAATCATTTTTGTTTGAGAGTGGCAAACGTTAAACAGCAGCGAAAATTCGACCTCATGTCACAATGTCGATGGCACATGTTTCAAACGAGTTTGATTTGGGCTGTTAGATATTGCTATAAAAACAGCACAAACCGAAAAAGATCAAATCTATTTTATTCCACATCATTTGCAGAATTTCGATTACACATAATAACGTGAATATTGTATGTTGTAGTATGTCGAGTTCGAAACCATTTTTTAATCTGTCAAAATATACGGAAAGATTGATGGGTTGTCTGAACAATTTTCTATTACAAATATTCCCCTATTCTGAGCTCTTAGAGCTCATATCGTACATGAGTTGAAATTAAAAATTTCTAAGTTTAAAAGTAGTTGAAGACGATTATGTACTTACATCTCATCCACTTTTGCACAATTTCTATAATGAGAAGGTTTTTTGTATATAAAGTGCGTGCTTCATCAGTTTTCTTTATCCAAATCTCTAAAAGAGTTTCACCTAGCGTCGTGGAAACGTTAACTAACGTTTTTGTGGGTTTCCCACTCCTCGAACATTTGAATCGAGAGATTCAAAACCGCTATCTTTTATGAAAAGTTAAACTAAAGATGTTTCTGTTATTTTATTATTGATATTAATAAGAAGCGTTTTTGGTATTCTGTACATTTTTATTTACATGCTCTTTCTTCCATTACCATTTATATCTTAAAATTAAAAATCCCTTCTCCTCTTGAACGTTGCGCACTCGCAACTAACTTTAACTCAATATCTAACACCTTCCGCCTTAATTATTTACATAATAATAATAATTAATACTTTAATCTATCGGGTTGTTTTAACATTCTTTTAGGTCTCTCCACTATAATTTTAGGTTCTTCAGGTTGAATTTGTAAAGGTAAGGCATTATGAAACTTGTACATTTTTATTTGATTTAAATGTCTAATAAACTTCGACTTTTCATTAATATTTTTAATTTCGAATATTTTCTTACCGATTTGTTTTTCAATAATGCCTTCCTTCCAATTTTCCTTGCCATTATACATTCTAATTAGAACCTTATCTCCAACCTTAAAATTAGTGGATCTCTTCCCCTGAAAATATTTTTGTTGGTTACTATGATTTTTCTCCACGTTAGCTTTAACTACATCGTTTGTTGGCAATAGCAAACTAAACCGCGATCTTACTTTATGTCTTAACATTAACTCCGAAGGAGTCACCCCTGTTGCACTATGAATAGAATTTCTGTAATCAAACAAAAAATTACAAAGTATACGATCTACATTGCTATTCGAGTCATCTAATGCCTTCTTCAACGCATTTTTTATAATTTTAACCGAAGACTCGGCTGCTCCGTTTGATTGGGGATGATAGGGTGGTGACAATACATGCTCAATCCCGTTATTTTCCAAAAATCTATCAAACTCATTCGACGTCAGCTGCGTCCCATTATCTGAAACCAAGGTTTTAGGCAATCCAAACCTCGCAAAAACATGCCTTAAAACTTTTATAGTTTCACCAGCACTAATATTGTTCATTCTAAAAACTTCAATCCACTTCGAGTGGGCATCAACAACCACCAAAAACGTCATGTTCCGAAACGGACCACAGAAATCAATATGAACTCTCTCCCATGCCTTTTCGGGCCAACCCCACGAACTAATTTGAGTTTTTTGTGGGTTTGGAGAACTATCTATGCATTTCGGACATGTACCAATTTTTTTCTCGATATCTTGATCGATTTTTGGCCACCAAAAATAGGAACGTGCTATCCCTTTCATTTTAACTATCCCTAAATGGGTATCATGAAGCCTATCTAACAAGATTTCTCGCAACTGTCCCGGAACCACTAACCTATTGTTCCATAGTAAACACCCACCTTCGATAGAGAACTCAAATCGTTTAAGCAAAAAATCCTTAAACCTCTCCACCCCATGAGTGTAACTTGGCCACGATCCTGTTTTAACAAATTTTATTATTTGCTGCAAAAACTTATCTTTAGCGGTTTCCACTTGAACGCTACTAAAATCTAATTGAAAATTTTCAATGTTACTAAAATAATTTGAATAATCTACTTCTAAATTAACATTGTTACATACATTTGTAGGCAACGGTAATCGTGACAATGTGTCAGCCTTATTTTTAAGCGAATTTACATATTCAATATCGTAATTATAATTAGACAAAATTACGGCCCATCGACGTAACCTATTAGCTGAAAATTGCGGTATAGCCTTCTTTGGACTAAAAATATTTACTAACGGTTTATGGTCCGTAACTAAGACAAATCTTCTACCATATAAATAATCATTGAACTTACTAATTCCAAAAATAATACTAAGACCTTCTTTTTCGATTTGTGAATATTTTGATTCACTATCGCTTAAGGTTCTAGAAGCAAAAGCAATTGGCTTTTCGACATTATTAATAACATGACATATCATCGCTCCCAGACCATAATTTGATGCGTCTGTAACTAATTTAACAGGTAAACTTGGATCATAATGTACTAAAATTTCTTCTCCCGTTAATTTATTCTTAAGATCATTAAAAGCCTGGTCACAATTTGGTGTCCAGTTCCATTTGATCTCTTTTCTCAATAAATTATACAAAGGATGCAATAAACTAGATACGTTATTTATGAACTTTGAGTAATAGTTGACTAACCCTAAAAATGACTTTAATTGCGAAATATTTTGAGGAATTGGAGCGTCCTTAATCGCTTGTATCTTTTCGATACATGGATGTAAACCTTGCTCGTCGATAACGAAACCCAAATATTGTATCGAATTTTGAAAAAACTTACATTTATCTTTGGCAATTTTTAAACCAGAATTTTGAAGTATTGTCAACACCTCGATCAAACGCTTTTCGTGTTCCTCTTTAGTCGAACCAGTGATCAAAATATCGTCCAAAAAACACACGACCCCCTCTAAACCGACCAACAGAGTCTCCATAATCCTTTGAAAAATTGCAGGAGCCGACGAAATTCCAAATGGTAACCTATGATAGCAAAATAAACCTTTATGCGTCGAAATAGTTACAAATTTTTGAGAACTTTCGTCGATTAAAATCTGTTGATAAGCATTTGCTAAATCGATTTTTGAAAATTGCTTCCCCCCTTGAAGTTTATTAAACAATTCTTCCGTGCGGGGCAAAGGGTACTGATTTAAATCTAAAATGGGATTAACTGTAATTTTAAAATCTCCGCATAATCTTACGCTTCCATTTGGTTTTAATACGGGTACTACAGGAGTTGCCCATTCTGAATATTCGACAGGTGAAATTACTTTTAAGTCCAACAAACGATTTAATTCCAGCTCTACTTTTTCTTTCATTGCATACGGCAATGGTCTAGCCTTTATAAATTTTGGTGTCACCTCTAAATTATCTTTTAATTTAAGTTTTGCCACACCTTTATTGAAGGTTCCCAATCCTGGAGAAAATAACTCTGCAAATGTACTTACTAACTTCTTATTATTTATAACAACGTTATCAATGAAATTTAAATTTAATACATTAAATTTATCACAAAAATTTCTTCCCAGGATTGGTGGTCCTCCATTTTCTACAACATAAAGATCTAAATTATAACACATATCCTTATATTCTACATTTCTATTTATTTTACCAATTGGTTTGAATGTAACCTTATTATAAGCAAAAAATATTTTTTTACTTTCGAGTAATTTAACATTCGAAAAATATTTAAGATAAAATTCGTATGAGACTGCTGATATTGCAGCTCCAGTATCAATTTGAAATTTGTGTTTTACCTTATCAATTACAATTGTAACGACGAAAGAATTACTATTAGTGGAATCGCTATCCCCAATATTATAAATCGAAAATTTTTCTTCTATAAAATTGTTAAATTGGGTATGATTAACTTTGCGATTACCGTTAAAACTTTTTTTCTTGAAATTTCTTCTATTATCCTTCCTACACATTGGCGCGATGTGACCAGTTAAACCGCACTTATGACATTTAAAATTACGGTATCTACAATCACTAGTAACGTGATTCGATCGACCACAAACTTGGCACTTGATTAACTTATGTGTTTTACTACTAGATGAAAAATTTAAAGGTTCAGCTTTGATATTACCTTCTTGATGCCTTTTAATCGCCGCTTCTTTACCTTCCGCAATTCGAATCGCATCATCCAAATTCAACGTAACCGATTCTTCAAACAATCTACCCAGTAAGCTCGAATCTTCTTTTAAACCCATTATAAAAATGTCTCGCATTAACATAGGTAAATTATCTGCCGTAAATTTACAGTGAACCGCCAAACTACGCACTCTTGCCGCCCAAGCCTTAATTTCTTCTCCATTTTCTCTCTTCGCATTATAAAATTTAAAACGTTCCGCGAAAATTGAAATTTGTGAACTAAAATGGTTATTAAATAAAGTAATTAAGTCATTGTACGCTTTCGACTCTGGTGCAGTTGGAACACATAAGTTGTAGATTAATTCGTAGGAATCTTCGTTTAGCAAATTTAAAAAAATCGCTCGCTTAATTTTGTTATCTTCAATTTTATTCGCCTCGAAATAATTTACCAAACGTGGTTTAAATAAAGACCAATCGTTACATTTATAATTGAACTCACGCAGATGTCCCATAAGGTTTCTTCCATCCGCCATTATTTCACGTGGTTAAATTTTCCAACAAATCCTAAAATATTTTTGCAATCCGCTACTGTATGTATTTATTACTTTTTCCTTTAAATCCTCGTCGCCACTGTTATTTTATTATTGATATTAATAAGAAGCGTTTTTGGTATTCTGTACATTTTTATTTACATGCTCTTTCTTCCATTACCATTTATATCTTAAAATTAAAAATCCCTTCTCCTCTTGAACGTTGCGCACTCGCAACTAACTTTAACTCAATATCTAACAGTTTCGAAAGACAATTTTTATGTTGTCTGATACGTACCTATACAGGGTGTCAATTAAAAAACTTCCCACATCCATTATCTTCGCCTTAGTATAAAGTATAATATATTTTATTACTGAGGGGGCACTTTAATGGAGTGTTAGTGTTCTCCCTAGATAAACTCTCAAAGGGGAAGACTTAACCTCTTAAATCTTAAATGGGAAGAGCGGTCGAGTGGAACCTTTTTCGAAAGCCCCATCAATTGTCTTTACAACGATATTTTTTGGAATTATTTTGGGGATAGTAGTTTAGATGATATTGAGAATCTTAAAGAGAGAATTACAGTACATAGGGCGCTACTTGACTGTGTTATTTTGAGTCAGTGTCCGTTCGGAAGGCTCTCTTCACTATTGAAGATAACGTCCTTCCTGGCACCTTAAAGGTGCGTTTTCGTTACGACGTCCAGCGGTCGCGTCCGGCCGCGACACTTACACAAAGTGCTCGACCGTGTGCTCGACTGCTGGACCTGGACGTAGCAGCGAAATCGCACCTTTACGTACATCTTTATTAGATAAATTACCAGCCCACTTTACTAATAAGTTAACTGCTCTTACTTCTAGGACCTGGCGGTTTTAATTAAATACGCCCCCACAAAATAAAGGCCTTGGCCGATTTTTAATTGACTCCCCAAATTAGTAGTGTCTCGAGAAAAAATTAAATCATAATATTAACTTAACTAATTGGTGTTTGCTGAGCTTTCAAACATTGTGGATCATTACGATATTCTACGAGTAATTGAGAGATTTTTTACCAACTACCAACAGTTAAAATTACAATTATTTTCAGTTATAAATTGAATAACTAGTTAGTATTCGCCCATTAACGCAAATTACTTATAAATTTAACATATTTAATTGCTTTTAATCTGTATAATTCCATTACAACCCCGCAACAAGTCTTTATTAAATAAGAATTACCTATAGGTAGTAAATACAGCGAGAATCGATGTTAAAATTACATTTTCTCTAATTGTGTTACTATTACCTTCGTAAAATACGGTTTAAACTCACTTGAAGAAATTACTTCAGACGTTTAGTTGCTTGAGCAATACTGAAACATGCGTAATCGTTTTAGCTTCGTTTGTTACACTTTTGCGAGTTTTTAATTTGAGTTTAATTAAAACGCGCATTTACTATTATTACGTTGAATTTTAATTGTAGTGGCAGATTTAAAAATAATTGTGGAGCGGAAAATTTAATTGAAAATTATGATTTTTAACTTTAAATTTCCGCTAGAAGTTAAATTTTTAATCACTCGATTTTAAACGTTTTGAGATGTATAACTAATTCACTTAAAATTTAATTAAACGTCAAGGTAAACTCAGAAAAATTGGTTTTATGTAACGTAATTTAATTTTGTGTTCGGTTTTTATTTTAGTTCGTTTCTCATTTTCACTAAGTACGTAGGTACACAATTTAATTTTTCTTAAAAACATGAAATGTCTTACTCCAAGGAAAAATTAGAGAGATGAAATACTAAGTTGGGCCTTTTTTTGCTGGCACGAATTGAAACACCCTTAATTGCTTTGAAAGCATGTCTTTATTAATGTATTTCAGTTATTCATTTTACTGCCATATAATTTTTAGAACTAGAAGAAGAGAAACTCATCGAGTTAGTGTTACCCTTGGAAATAGTTGACTGAAACTTTCAATGGGCAACCAAGATTATAAATATTTTTTTGGCACAAGTTTATTGATATTATTATTATTTACGGTTCTGGGACTGGCCCCCAGTGGTTCCTTGCATCGCGACCTCTCGGATCTATTATGCGACTCGGGTGCAGTCGTCCTTTATGTGAGTTCTGTGGTGTGATAAAGTCTCTAGAATTTTCTTTATTGATAATTTGGGCAGTTCTCTTGGGAGCATCTTCTCCTTTCCGAGAATCGTGTGACGACTTCTTGTGAAAGCCTCGCAGTGTAGCAGAAGATGCATAAGAGTTTCCTCTTTCTCTGCACCTGGGCCTTCTTCTAGTCCCATCGTATACAGGTGCTTTTGAGCTGGTAATACTCCTTTAATATTGCCGTTGTCAGTCGTAATTCACCTCTGCTCATTTTGAATAGAGAGCGGAATCTTTTGCTAGAGGGTTTCTCCAATACTAACTGAGGTGTTAGTCCTCAGGTTTTGCCTAACGTTTGGCTACAGGTCCATAGAATTTTTGTAGCTTTATTTACTAATCTGTCTATATGTTTGTGGTATGAAGCTTAGTTTTTTTTATCAAGGATAACTTCTAAGCATTTTGTTTCTCCCACTGCGTCGAGAGGTTTATTGATATTCATATTATTAAATAATTTATATTTGATGTGGAAAGTGCACTTAGAACAATGGAAACGATATAAAACTAATGCAGTTGGTCTAAGTAGTTTGCCACTGGTATACTCAACGTATTAATTCCATTAACTAACTATATTTAAACTAAAGTTTGGCCACTTAGGGAAATTAGAAACCCTCGAAATCGATAAAAAACGTAAAAGTAAATAATATACGTGTAACTTAATTTCGCAAACTTTTCGAGAATAAATTTATATTCATATTTAATGCCTTATCGAGTTGAAACCATTTAGTTGAAGTTTATGGTCTCGAACTTTTTTATCAAGTTCTGAGGTATTTGTAGATTATAACATCTCTTCCCGTTTCAACAGCTTATCTTGAGAAAATTCAATTTTTCATATTACAGTATTATATCGTTCGAAATACACATAGTAGTATATTGCATCTGCAGCATTTTTATTAAATGATCTAAAAACACCATTTCATCATTTTAAATGCTGAAAAGTGTTTTTAAAATACGTACAAAACTAATCTTGTCACACTTATTTCATCGATTTTAGATTAGACGAAAGAACTAATTACGATGTGTATCAAAATAGAAAAAAAAAGATTAATACGATTTTGTAATTATCACTTAAAGCAGGGATGTCAAACTCAAACTACTAAAGTGCCAATTTTTTTATTTTAAGTATGACGGCTAGCCATATAGTTATCTACTTCTAATAAAATTAACTGTTTTAATGATAGGATTCATCACATGATACCCAGTAGTCACTCTATTAATTGAGACCGAAAATATCCCTGTTAAGTAATGACGGAGAAAAATAATTTTTTTGAAAGATGTAACGCGTAAGAAAAAATATCTATATTTCAGGTTCGAATGCTCATACCTTTTGTCAGTAGTCAGTACCACGGGAAAATGTCATAAGACGAGATTCTGGTGCTTTTGAGTTTCTTTAATAAGTTCAAAATAAGACAGTAAAGGTGCCATGTATTTCTAATCCATTTCAATATGCAAATTTGGTTTTCATTTAATATTAATATTTTGGACCTCTGACGCCACTATTTGAATAGGTAGGTATACAAGTATACACTATACAGGTACGTAATGACGAAAAAAATATAAATTAAACACGGCTTCAGGGAGTAAGTTGGTTGTAACAAAACCAACATATTGGTTATGAAAAATTCAGTAATGTCAATCCTTGTATTTCAAATAAATTCCAATTTGGCAATTTTCGACGTTTTTCCAATTATAACGAACAAGCGTTTTAATTTAAACGAACGTGTTGTGACGAATGAATTTTATTCAATATGTGTACTGGGCGTGATAATCTAGACTTCGGCTATAAGTAAATTTTCAAATGCGAGAGCTTTAGATTTGCTTAGAAAAGCTGGCTTTGTATACTCTTTCTTTTGTATTATTTCAAGGAATAGTGTACGTACCTACAGGTATTTTCTCCCAGGAAGTACGTCGATTAAAAACAAAATCCACTGATGCTTATTCATTTCAACAGCGTGATGATTATGATGTTCAGGGCCCACTTAGCCTTAAATACTAATTTAGTAATAGTGTATTTCAAGTAAATTAAGAAGCAAATCTTTAACTGCTTTCATCCAGTAATTTTTATTTTATTTATTTTGGACTGAAATTCAGAGGCTCGCTCTAGCACATGTTGGCGACTTTAGTTTACACTTCAACATAAAACCTATACAATATTTGAATGGATCTAACAAGAAGAATCTTTTTTAAACACGTAAAACTTTGTTTAACAGTTTTTAAGCCAATCCAATGCATGCACGCAAAAGTTTTATGTTAAAAACTCCCCTTAAAAGATAATTTATGTAAATTTATTATCAAGTTCAATTTGTAAAAAGTTTTTACTCCGCAAAGCTGTACTTTTTACTTTAAAGCTTTTAATTTAAAAATACCTAGCTAATCACCAGAACCTTGTAAAGAAGAATTAGTTGCAAATAGCTATTACGTACGAGAGCCAAATAAATACGAACGAGTACATCAAAGTGGTTAGTTAAACCAGTTAAACTTTGAACGAGGAAAATAAAAATTGAACAAACATTCATCCGACTTTATTGGAAAATTTACTGCGAAAAATTACGCGTTCATTATTTTAGACTAATTAATAGATAATTTTGTCAGCACGAGAGAGGAGAGGATATGAACTTTTTCGAATATCACGATCTTGAATCTTGAATTCAATATTCGGCAGGATATTGAAAAAAGGTTCAGGCAATACAAAAGCATTAAGACGACAGAAAGCAAATAACTGGCTCGTAAATTAGATGTTAGTCAAAGTTTAGAAAAAGTACCGCACAAAATGGTCTAAAAATAAACTTTTTAGCCCTTTAAGAACTTTAAAGACTTTTCACTTTGACTTTCTTTTCGTCACTTGAATAAATGTTCGCGAAAACATCGTTTTATCTTAATTGTTAATGTCGTCTAGAATACAAATGTGGCTTTCTACATAAATTAGGCGTGTAATTTTGTAATTCATTGTACGGTATTTAGGTGTTTTGGTGTAATGAAATTTCAACTCAATTACAAGGGGTCGATTTATTTTATGCGTACAATGAGATTGAACAATAAAGAAACCACAGATTTCAAACGATTAATGCCCCGGTCTGTATTAGGATAACCGCCTAATCTCGTTTTAAATATCTAAAGGAGAGAAACAAGAGACTGTTGTTAGGATTTCGACAAAGAGAATTTTACGAAATTTAAAGCTCAAGAAATCAGTGAAAAATATTGCTGTCAGAGACTCACCGACTACGATATTGTTTTTCTTATTTGGTTTAACACCTAAAGAAAACAGCATTTCGATATGAAAAATAAGTACAATAATTAGAAAGCCGCAAAAAAAAAGAATTTTTTAGCTCATTAGATTTGGTATACTCTGGGCCTATATCAGAAGGGGGAAGAGGAGATACAATATTAGAGATCCCAACTTGGCAACTCAATACGTTAGATGTTAGACAAAAATAAAGGGGACGTCAAAGACAGAAGCCCCGTAATTCTCCAAGAATATATTTTTGTTTATTTATAATAATAAAAGGTCTCATTTTGGCTCTACGCTACCTTTATTAGACCTATGATCTGCTCTTATCTGGTGGCCCAAAAACAGACAGATCATCACAAAAAGTATACTAGATAAAACACAGATATTCTTTTATCTCATGGTCATAGAGTCATAGGGAACGAGAAAGCGGACGGTTTGACTAAAGAGAACAGCAAAATAAGACCCATCGGATCAGAACCAGTCTTTGGCATTCCTTATGAAATGGCAAAGAGAGAAATACAGTCACTTTTAGCGAAATGGCATATTAAACACTGCAGGGAGACTCCCGGACAGGGCCCCTCTAAATTTCTACTGGAGAAACACACCCCCAGCTACGACTGGCAACGGCACTGATAACTGGACATTGCCAGCTTAAAAAGCACCTGTATATGATGGGAATAGAAGAAGACCTATTATGCAGAGGGTGTGCAGAGGAAGAGAACTCCAATGGATCTTATGCTACACTGCAAGGCTTTCACAAGAAGTAGTCACAGCATTCTCGGAAAAAAGAAGATGCTCTAAAAAGAATTGCCCAAACTATCAATAGAGGAAATTCTGGACTAAATCAAAGGCACATAACTCGCATAAAAGAAGATTACATCCGAGACGCACAATAGACCCAAGAGGTCGCAATGCGAGGAACCACTGGAGGCCAGTCTCAGCGCAATAATTAGTAATTAATGAATAGCACTGGAGGTGATGCTATGCCTTTCTCCACTAGATCTATATGTGGAGGAGATGGTAACAAAAGCAGCGATTAAGTGGTCTAAGCGCAGAGAGCTTGCCCCCCCCCCCCTTCTTAAATGATCCAGAATAGGCATTGAAATTTTCTTTTTAATCTTTTTTTGGATACCCTAAACCCTAATGAATCGTTATCAAAATTCTTGAACTTCATTTTAAAACGTTTGATCTTGAACAATAAAAAATTTCGCTGTTTCATTTTATTTCTCCACTCCTCTACTCGTAATATTTAACCACTGCTTTCGAGTATCTACGCCGTTATCTACGCTATTACATGTCCTAAACTTGAAAATATGCCGGAAGTTTGGTTCATAATCGTCCTGCTCTCCCTTGAAACTTTTAGCACGGTTACCTATGACAAAAACCTCTATAAAAGTTTCAGCCCCTCAAAAGCCCGAGCTTCTTTGCCCATAATTTAATTTTTTATTTTGAAAAGCCTCTAAAATATTAATTGCTCCAAGACTCGAATTTTTTCTGAAAGGCCCTCGTATACTCATGATACTAATAATGTTAACCGATTTTAAACGTTAAAGTTAAGTCCGATTTTAAGAATTTAAACTGGGGTAGGAATTCTGGTAGTATATCAATAATACTAAATTTTCATTAGGGATTTTGTAAAAGTTCTCATTTCTACAAAGTTATGTAGCTTCTCCTACTGACATAAACCACAAAACTTTTGGGGTTTAAAGTACACCAAACCAACTGGAACTTAAACGTTAATCAGAGTTTTCAAGGTGATATGTGCCAATTTTGGATTTTATATAAGATTTAAAACAACTTTTATTCAAATCATTTGAATTAAAATTGTTTTCTGTACTGGAAAATTAAAATGATTTAGAGAATCTATAGACACAGATTTTCCATTTATATGTAAAGTTTGCAAATTCGAAGCTCAATTTTTTAGTTCTCAGTTTTGGTTATGTATACAAAATCACGATAAACTATAGGCTAATTTAGAAGTTAACCATAACCGTGCATCGTCTATTTTACTTGTAAAATTAAAAAAGGTTTCATTATTGGTAATGTAAGAGAATTCTTTATAAATGTCTCTCGTGATTATTTTATTATTAATTCAGAGATATCGAATTTTTAAATATTTTTCCAGTATTACTCGTATTGACGTGAACAAATTTTTCAAAAACTATCCAAAACTGCCACAAAAAGAGATGCGGGTTGCTTTGAGCAGCCCCGGTTTACTGCTCTTCGAATGCCTCGTTAAGCCATCGCGGCCTAGCAAATTTGTAATTATGGCAAAATTCCTGTTAGTAATAAATCAATAAATATTTACTACATAACAAAGAAAAATAGTTAATAAAAACGTGCCCGGGTTGTAGAAAATCGTGAAAATTGGAAAGAAGTTTTATTAAAATTAGGTTTCAACAAAGCGAAATATGTACAGTTGTATATACAGTGTACTCTTACACGACGTCATAACCATATTTATAATTTACGTATTTATTATTTACAATTTATCGATCTGCACGGAATAATTTACACATTAGGTTGATATATTACATTATTCACTTGTTTACTTAATGTTTGCTGGGGAATATTTTGGGGACTACATCTTTCAACTAAAATGTTGACAAATTAATCCCACTTACGACAAATTATTACAATTAACCTTAACGGATTACACGGAAGAAATTTATTAGTGAAGTCGAAATTTCGTAATAATAAATATGAGGGGCTGCGGCAGTGCTGCGCCGTTTATATCTTAAATTTAGCGAGTTTGCAATTATATACTCTCTCATGTTCATGGCAGTCTCAAAATTGTAACTGCAGTCCTGAATGCGCTCGTTCTTGTTTAATTAGAGGTATGGTAATGTTGCATGTTTGTATTGTTCGTGACAAGTTGAGTTTTTGGCCAAAATTACTAATTTGTATGCAGGGTAATTTGTAATTTCGGGAAAAAATTTCAAAGTTTAAAAGGCTTTGAATTAAAACGCGCCTTTATAGTCTTCCGTTCATCGTCGTTTGTAAATAACTAACGTTTACTTTAGGGCTAAAAACTGTCACTCGTAGGTTACGTCAAGTGCCGTATTTTTAACAAGCCAGTTGTTTTATGAAAGAAGCCGACGTTAAAGTCATTACGAAATTTTCGTAAGCTATAAGTGCCATTAGATGTAAAATATCAGTAAAAATTTTTAAATTATTACTTCAAAGGCTTCCGAAAATAGCTTTGATATGCTAGAACCACTTTATTTCTAATTCAAGTTTAAACTTTTCCAAGGACAGTCCACGATGTTTGAAACGACTTCTACTACAAGGTGTAGATACTTCTTGGCTTTTCCGTACAAAGCAGAAAAAGCTGTGCTTTTAAAGTATTAATAAAGAACAACCTAAAAATACATTCCAGGAAAACAGAAAAGTTTGCTTATCATTAACGTTTCATGAACAAAAAAAAAACAAAATTTAATCAATAAGTGGCAACCTAGTTTGGTAAGTTCGATTAAAATAGTCGTATTGTGTTTACGGTCTTCACCGAGTCGTCTCTTTGACAAAATGGCCAGATTGTCATTAACTTTCGAGGTTAAGTTTTTTCCTCCAGACGCTTTTGCTAAAACCACCTACTATCAAAAACTTTAATCTCTTCTTTTCTTATAGCAGTTCCCAGAGTACCTACTAACTTCGGTTGATCCGTCTCTGTGTGTTTGCCCAAACTACACACCTATTGAGTTACATAATACGTAATAATATTTTGCAATAAGAAGGAAAAAGGTGGGTGTCTTATTTAAGATACCTAACCTAACTTTTTTATTTTTAATAGAATACCTAATTTCTATTCCAAAATATACCCAACTCGTTCTCCTTTTCAAAGCGTCAAAATTGATCGGTATTTATTTATACAAACATTTTTGAAATAGGTCCACCTACATGTGTAGGTATCCACTAGAAACATCGATAACTTTTACCTACGTGCTTTGCTTTAAATAAGAAATCCGAGATTTTATTACAAAGGTCTTCAGTTCTCGTGTTCAGTTTCAATTTTTCGAATAGGCTCCACCAGAAATTCGTTTCATGTTAAATTGCGAAGGCCTCATCTCGAGTTTATCAAATCAATTGAAACCATATATAATATGTTTTTATGCTGTTTGATGAATATTTCTATTTTAACTTTTCCACAACTTAATTTAGACTTAATAAGCCTTCCATCGAAACTCAAATTGTACGTACAGTCTTTTATATCTCTGCAATTGTGGAAATGACGATAAAAATAAATAATAAAAAATTGATCTTTAAGGCCTTATAACTTGTTAACGGATACTTTACTCTAAGGCATATTATGTTTCATTGCCCATTTTAACTTGAAGAATTGGTGACTTTATGGTGTCTCATTCTTAACGAGACACCCTGTATAACCGTATAACAGAAGACAGAAGCAAATTATCAGGCAAATGATACATTGGAAATTTGGTTTAATGCACATTATTATGGTAAAAAATAAATGCACAATCTACCCAAAGCAAACTTGAAAAAGATATCGACTATCGATAATATAAAATCTAAGAAAGCTCTAAAGAATTCAATCGTATGGTTGGAAGAAAATGGTATTTTTAACCGACTAATGTGAGGGTCCATCTGTCTTGAGTTTTTATTAAAAGTTGACACATGTTTAGATCGATACGTCGAAGGAAGCTGAAATTGATTTACTTTACAGGAAGCTACTGAAACAAAGTCTCTAATAATTATTTCATTTAAAAAAATTAGTAATTAGTAATAGTGGGTAAATTTTGCAGAAAGAGGCACACAATGTTTAATTTCAATTTGTAAACAGAAAAAACGAAATAATTGAATCGGTTTCATGTTGACACTCGAACTTAATCGTATCAAGTAGAGGTAGTAGGACGTTTCCATCTGATGAGAGAACGTGCACAAAGCCTACGTGAAAAGGATTAAGTTAGGTTGGGCTTTGGAAAGATCTACAAAAAAGCATCTCTAAATTTTTTTGTTTCAATTGTTTTTTAAAAGTTTTTGAGTAAATGAATTAGATGTTACTTTTTGTACGCCTTTAGGTCGTTGGGTATTTACAACTACAACCAATTAGTACCCCTCAACTTGAGCAAATAACCATTAAACGAGCAAATAAAAACAGTCAACAAAAACGTAATTAATTGGACTTTTATCTCGATACTTAGTTGAGTAGTGAGCAACTTACAAATGATGTGTGGAAAGGCGATAATTGATAATTATGTTTTCACCTACTTTTACACGACCCAATTAACATTTATTTGAACACTTTCGCCCTTAAATTAATTGAAATTATTTTTCTGAAACGCCATACGAAATTTAAACTTCAAGAAAATTTATTGTGTGTTGCCTGTGTATTTATATTATGTGTAAACACATTTGTACAATTGAAAATAGCAGAAAGTCTTATTTTCAGTGAGTACTTTTCAAATAAAATGCTACACCTGAAATAGTACAGTTTTATTATTAGTTTTCACCTCCTGGAAAGGACGCACTTTAATAAGAACAACAAAATAAGCTCACAAAGAATTTTTTTTGAAACCTCGCATTTTTTAACTAGAGTGGTATTTTTTGGATAAAATTTCTTCTCTTTTGAATAAGAAAAGGCAAACATCTCATTATTCAAGAGCAACCTTTTTTAGAATTATATATTTTACACCCTTTCGAGTAGTTTCTAAATGAAGCTTTCATTACTGTTGTTGATTTTTTGGTACTTAGTAGGTATCCCATTTTGATAACGCACACCGGCAGATAGACCAAAACATTCGTATCATTAAATTAGGCTACCAGCAAAAGACCTATATAGGCCGACATACTTCCCAACAGAAAAATATGTGTCTCGCCAAAAATATTTACGAAAAGAATGTACATTTAAAAGAAAAAAGTCAAAAAGTTTGTAACGTAGGCCGTACCCTAACGTACGCGAAGTATTTAGCAAAAAAATGAAATATGGAGAACTTTGCGAAAAGTTATCATTTATTTAAGCGTCAAGAACGCCATCGTCAAACGCCCCGATCTCAATTTAAGTGAACAGCCTGAAAAAACAACACGCAGATGATAAAGTTATTATTGAACCATTCATTTTTATTTATAAAAGTAACAATACCTTATTTTGAATAAGAAAATTAAGGTTAAATCGCGTCTATAGCACGGTAAGCTCCAAATTGATTAATGTAGAAATGCTAAACATTAAAAATGTATTAGCACGTTTTACTGTTGAATAAAGTTTTCATTTTCAAGTTAGTGTTGGGCTTCATAAATTCATGCCTGTTTTCCGATAGGTAGCAGTAACTTTGAAAATGAAAGAATACTCAATCTCGAAATATAAGTAAAAACCTCAATGACACTTTTCCAATAGCACTTTTTAGTTGATTTAACTTTGGCAGTGTTTTATAAGGGCGTTCAAGTTGAGAGTTATGTTCTGTATGAGTCGAAATACAGAAATACTAAAACAAATAAAGATATATACTTGAGACGACTAAAACTATAAAAATTTCATAAAAGTATGAAAAATTTGTCTACTACAATATTCTTATTTTCGAATCGGGACTAATTTTGGCTTTCATTTTATGTGCTTATGCAAAATGTAAAAGTTGTTATCGTTTCTTCGAGTGATTGCTTTTGACGTAAAGTATGTTGTTCTAGTAGTATACAGACAAAACCATCAAAGGAGGTTGTCTTATGATTTATTGACATTGACTATTTTACGATAACATCTTTCTTATAGTAAAATAATCAATTTCACTCTGTATCGTGCTTGAGATAGTTGCTTCTACATCTCCCAGGAATTTCACGACCTTTAAACCCCGATGTAACTTTTCCTCTGGTTTTAAATAATTTGTGAATTGTTACGACTCGTAATGACGTCACAACTGCTGGTATTTTAGGCCGATTATTTTATGTTACAAAATACGGGCTTCAAAACTTAATTACACAATTTAAAAGTTTGCAAATTGGCCATGTTAGTATATGCTGCAACAGCTCTTCACAAACCGTATACAAATGTTCATAGAGTCGCTTCTTTTTTTTTTAGTAAATACTGTTTTGCGGAACCGTAATTCTATCGCTATTATTGCACGAAATCGGTTGGAAGAGGCACATGGAAATTATGTAAACTAGAGAACGGTAAGAAGACGTTTCCAGCGACAGGCCTAGAGTTGCTCCCACAACATTGAGTGGCCTGCTTGTAGTTTACAAGGCAACATCTACATTGGACAGAGCAGCAATGAGACATTTGCCCAGCTGTCTTCAGATGGTCGAGAGAAAGTATTGAGACGACCAGGATAACGGAATTGCAAATGTGAATTTGCTCCAACGACGCCTTTTAACAAGGATTCTCCAACTATATGGGCTTGCATTTCTTACCAAAGCCATACGAAGCTTCTTTTTGTTGAAAATGGAACTTTAACGACTCATACGTACATAGAAGAGATATTTTCAGAACATGTTGTGCCCTACGCCCTCTTTTATTAGTGATGAGTATGTCATAATGCACGATAATGCCCAACTGTACGCAGCGGGTATCGCTTCGGAATATTTAAAACTAGTGCAAATTAGGCGATAGATTTGGCCAGCGCTTAGCCCTGATCTAAAGCCTATAGAACGTGTTTGGGGCATTATTAAAAAACGTATTCTCAGTCTTCCAGTCGTACAAGAGAATGTTAATGACCTTCGCATTGCTCTTGGAGAATAGTGGAAGAATATTCCTCAAATCGACATTCAGGCCATTATTTGAAGTGTGCACCGCATAACGAAAGCTGCAATAAGGGCAAACTCATTAAATTATAAGCGATTAGTTTTCTTTTCGGTGTGTACAGTTTTACTTTAACATTTACGATACAAACGCAATAACTTTTGAAAAGCTGGTATCTATATACTCACTTCGTATTTGTATTGAACGTGGTACTTACTTTTTAAATCGATGCGCTTGATAATAAAAATAGTAAATTCTGATGTTAAGTAATTGGCACTTGATATTTTTATTACTTTTATCGCCTAATTTGACATATTCGATTCGACTACTACGTAATGTATGCATTGGCTATTCAGGAAGAGGGTTGTAAATGAAACTGTATTGTTCTACGTATTGCGTAAATTAGCAGACCATTCAGGTCGATTTTTTGATGCTACTAGTGATCACCTATTGCCATAATATTTACTGAGACACAAATTTATTTTTAACGCGAAAAACTGTAATTGTGGGTTACATTTCGTTTTTAATTATACATAAGTGTCACTTTTATTAGTATAGAGCAAACGGTAGATTTATGATTCAAGTATGTAGTAGAGAAAACTTTCCGTCAATTCAACAGAATTTTAGGGGCATAGCCCTGGAAAGTAAACAAAGGAAAACTTCGAAGAGCATTCGTTTCTTTGCAAGAACAATTTACTATTCAACACATTTTTTTATTGTAGGTACCTAACTTTCGCAGTTTAATAAAATTTTTCTTACAATTTCAGTTATCTAATTGAATTAAAAATATTGTTAGGAGTTAAATTGATTTTTAAGGGCTGGGGCGTTTTGTGTGTACACTATCTATAATAATAAAGTGAAGTAGAAATAAAGTAAACATGTCGGTTTCGGTTGAATAGAGATCGATTTTTATTTATGTGCCAACAACCAACACAAAATGCATGTGCTTGTCATGAGGTTAGAGGGTGTTGATTATTACTTTTACAAAATAATTTGAAAATGACTAGCCGATATAATTTGCGGAAATTGAAAAATATAACTAAACAGAAGTGCGCTTTATTTTTATTTTCTAAAGTAACTTAAATATGCTTTCTGATAATTTGTTTTGGAAAACGCATTTTTTATTATGAAAGGAATAAAAAGTTACGAAATATATCATCTCTGAACTGCAGTTTTAAGTGAAAAATATTTAGGGTTATAAGTAAAGTGTTATAGGATTATGAATTGCCACAATTCCATTGTACTATGTAACTTGAAAGGCACTCGATAAGAATAAGAGTTTTAAAAAAGAAAGATTGCGAACTCGTAAGAATGAGTTATTTAGTTTTAGTATACATACCACTGCTTTCAAGCTATACAGGGTGAAATTTAAGTTGGGGCAAGATACTGTACATTATTTCGAACAATCCTAGTCGAAATCGGTACTACGTATAGTAAAATGTTCGTAATAAACGAGAAAAACTTTATTGAAATTTTTTTTCAACGCCTTATAGCTTGGTAAACTTTAAGAATGTAAAAAACATCCATAAGTTCAATTTTGTAGAAAATTTTATCAGCTTTAATTTTGTATAAATTTACTTTTCAGATCCACCTCATGGTTTTCGAGATATTAACGAAAAACCAAGACCAGTGGCATGTCTTCGGCCATTGCTGCTAAAAAAGCTCACATAGGCATCTACAAACGGGTAAGTGACATTTTGAAGAATATTATTAAAGTTAAAACCCTAGTTGATTAGACAATAATTATTATAGTGCTTAAAAATGATAAATAAAGTTCTTATTTTATTATGATAACCTAGGTATGGCCCAGTTTTTCAGTTAATTCACTAGATTTGGGTTAACCGGTTAAGCTAAACCTACACGACAGAATAACTGGGCTATAGACAAAAACAAAATTGCTTTAACAGACGCTAAACTACACATAAAACGACAACTGGACAAAAAATGGAAAGACGGCAGCCCAAGCCAGACTAAACCATTTCTTACTCCTCAAAGCCTCACAAGGGACTAACGTATGAGTCGAGAAAAGTCCCAACTTAAATTTCTAATTTTAATCGTAGGGGTCTGTAGGGCCGGCACGAGGCCTAACCTAACCTAACCTAATGTTTGCTCGTTTCTTACTAGGAGCTCCGTAACTGTGCGTTTGCTCACCTCGCTGTTCAGCTTCCGTTAGATGTGCCTTGGCATTGTGCTAAATATCTTATGCCTTGCTAAGGTGTTATGGTTATCGAACCAGGTCCAGCTACAGAAATACCATTCAGGGAAACCGTTGATAAAGTAAGGGGTTCAGCCTTTGTATAGTCGCCATCGTGAGTTCCATTCGTCGGTCATGTCTATTTCAGTTTGCTTGTTTTCGGCTTTTGTTTATTTTTTGTCCGGTGCTTAGTGTAGATCTCTATTGATGGAAGTTTGGATAGCGCGAGGAATTGCTTCAAGTGAGACGGTTTTGCAACCGCAGATGATTGGGAGTGCTAGTCTTCAAGTCAGCCTCTCTAGCATGGCCTCTGTATTTTGCCCACTTAAGGCTGTGGCTCATTGTTGGTGTCCGTATAAGGTAATGGACAATGCGGATGAGCACATCACCTTTCTCTTTTGATGGAAACCTAAGCTAACCTAACTTAACTACCTAAGAATCCTCTACTAAAAGATATTTTAAATAAGTTTTTTTGTAAAAGCTAATGCGAGACTAGCGATTTTGTAACAAAACGACGTTTTGTATCGCCATGGGCACTCAAAAATAATTTCTAAAAACGTTACTTTGTATCTTGTACATCTATCATTAAAAAAACGAGATAAAAATTTCTCTCACCTGTAGGTATTTTGAGCAAAAAAGAAAATTTCTGAAATATTCCTAAGTTAACATAAAAAGCCTTTTTCGAAAATGAATTTTACATTGGCACAGCAACGTATAAAATAAAAATTTCTTATCGATTTTGAAGTTTTACGGTTCACATTTCAGAAGCTTTCGCAATCATGAGATTTGTTAAACTAATCTGCCAACATAAAGTTGCAAACGTCGATTTAAATTTATTCAACAATATCTAACCGACTTTTTTGGTACTTAAATTACCTTTACTTTTCGTGTCATTTGGCAATTTTCCAACGACATTTTCCGGACTTTGCAGTAGGCAGGCGTTTACAAGTTGAATTACTTGACCAATTTCTGCAGAAAATCTCATCCTGTTCGTGTTATTTGTCTCAACATCAACTGATTATAATTTCATTCCCGTATGTACGTATTACATGCACGCATTGAAGAGGGTAAAATTTTTTATTTAAAGATATCGTCGACCGCTGAGGTTACTAGCCACTTTCCACTCATTTATCATGCAATACATCCTAAATACAAATTATTTACACTTTTTTCGATGAGTACATTATGAGAATTCGTTCATCCATCCGTCTCGTCTATCAAATAACAAACTTTAGTCGAAAATTTTGCACAAAACCTTGTCCAAACCATTTATTTTAGACAAAACTGCGCGAAAGCTCTTCTTCTATTCTTTAGCAACAACAATAATAACATAAAAAAGAATTTAATCTAAGTTTGCTATCTCATCACTGAAAAAAGATATCCTATATAACATTTGATTTATTTACTTGTGGGTTACATCTTTTTTACAACCTTTTATTGTAAATAATAAAAGCTCTGCTAACAGAATTAGATCGAATACTAAATAATCTTAAAAAACGTATATTCATTGTTCGGCGATGTGTATGAATTGGAATGTAGAGCATCAATTTAATTAAAGCTCGTTGAATTTTGTAAACGATAGAAATTGAAGCAGGTATTGTGCGCTATTCGTTACAACGAATGTAACATTTTGTGAGAAAAATACAACTGGAATGTAATCAGAAGGCTCTTTCGATTATATTGTTCCTACCTTCCTTGTCGGCTGTGGTGTTTGTTCCAAATACGGATTTACTAGTAATTATTTTTTCTTTGCCCGGTACGATAAGCTTGTAATTTCAATTTTATACATGTTTTATCCTCCCACAATTTTAGTTCGTTTGCTTTTGGAGAGTACATAACAACCCCAGAACCCAGTATGCTGGTGACCTGGTTTTATATACGAATGATCAACACAGGTGAACAGGTGCATTTGTGGTACGTGTTAGTGTTTGGATTTAAAACTTTCTAATAATTAGACCGCGCCATTTTCTGATATTGTACCAGCATTTTTCGAAAAAATGAATCTTAATCATCACTATTACGTTTCACTCACTTCCTCACTTGTAGTGTAGATCGAACACTTGAAGGTTTTGAAATATTTTTTAAAGTAAAGTATGTCGTTATTATACTCATTCGATAGTCTTCTTTTATCTTTTCAGTCATGTAAAATTTGAGTGTCCTCATACAAGAGAATTTGAGTGAAAAACAAAAAAAAAGTTTACATTTATTTTACTGTTCAGAATAAATTTACAACAAATTGCAATTTTTAATTTTTCTTATTTTATGTCCATCATATTGTTTTATTACTATTAGGAAGCTGATGGCCATTTGGGATTATCAAGGATCATCCTCGCCGAATACTTTGAAAAAGGAAGGACAAAAGTCTATTAAGCCACATTATTGGACCGTTCCAACCAAGTTATGAAACAAAATTTCTCATCCACCTTATTCTTCGAACCTGACCCCGCAACACTTTTTCCTGTTTTCAAATTTGAAAACTTGGCTCGGTAGGAAGAAATTCTCATCGATACTCATACATACTTTTCAGACGGGCAAGTCTGGTACTTCCAGGGGCTTGCCCTTAAAACGTCGGAGGCTCTGTCTTATTCTGCACTTTATGGGACGCAGGTAACGGATGAGCGCCGACGTATTTTAACTGGAAGCAGAGGGGCCTCAACATGTGCGTTTCATGGCGTTTAATTACACCCTCTGCCTCGGTGCGTTGGTCACTCGACCTCGGCGGAGCCATATGTGATATTTTGCTAAACTGGCTGCAGCAGCCTCTGCACCGGAGGAGCTGTAGACTAGTCTATCCGCAGTTGTACTTTAAATAGTAACAGGAAGACGTGAGTTCTGTTAGGAGGTAGCCATGCTTTCAATGGTTAAGCATGTAAGACCATCAGTGTGTGTTTAGGCAATCTATATCTTATCACTGTTGCAGGATTAGGTTCGCTATCGGCGTGTTAGGATGATGGCTAGAGACAAGTGGGTCCATTCTTCCGGTGTCTTTTCTCCGTTACGATAAACCTGATCTATTTCAAGTCGTAATGGATGATCAGGAAGCAATTTTGTGGTCGACTGGTGGTAGGGTGAGGGCTTTCCCGATCCCGAATCGTTGCCAATCACGGTAGAGTTAGAATGCTAACTCTGATATTGGTACTGCGGGCAGAAGTTTACCTTCTGGTGAGGTTGGACTCGCAGTGGCTCAAGGCTTCTCTAGGGAGCGATTAACCCTATCAGCCTGCTCTCTATACCCTGGTATATTTAATTGTAGGTACAGGGTGTAGAGGAAGGGGAAGAGGGGAGCAGGTGGATATAATGGAAAGGTATTAAAAAATTAAAAAGTTGCTAGACAATGTGTGTGGCTCACTTTGACCCAATGAAGAAAATGTTGAAAAATAAAAATGATTTTTTTCAAATGTTTTTGTTTAATTTGCTTTTTTACGTCACATTGGGCCACCCTTCCCTGTAACAAAAGTACTAAAAACAGAGGAATGACTCTTTAGTTTATTTTTCACTTTAGAATAAAATGTTGTGTGTATTTGCTGTATTTTGCAATTTAATTTTAACTTTTCTGCATGTTAATAAAATTTAAAATAAAACAAAAAGATCACAATAACATTATGAATTCAACCTAAAAAAGAATGAATAAAACAAGAAAATTTAAATCGTATTTAAAGTGTCATCCAAACACCCTTTTGATAACTTTTCAGCAGTTTCATTCAACGTTCGCGAATTTGAAAACCGAGCAGAGATTTTGTTAAACTTTATTTGGTTAGTTGTTTTCCTGCACTCAATTACTCGAGTTTAAACTAAATTGTACGTACGTCCTACCTACTATGCGCTTGTTATTCAAACGTAATATACGGTTTGAAAAAGTAGTAAAATGACATTTAAATAATCGATTATATTTCCAAAATACGGCTTTTAACTCTTATAATCGTCGCTATAGTTTCGGTTTTTATTGGTAATGGATGATGACAAGCTTATTTTTAGCCCTCTGATATGCCGTTTATAGATTTCTACTAAAATTTGATTAGTAGCTATTGCTACTATTATAATAATCCTCGATTTTCTCTTTGTATAGCATACAATGCAATTGTATAATTCATAGGTATCAACGCAAGTAAATTTATGATTTGTATTCGATACAAAAGCGATACAAGTTCAATCATGCAAAACTACCACCGAGTTAGTTTATTATTCAAGTTATACGTACAACGTACATAAAGTAGTTAAATAAATATTGATTGTTCGTATCATATCTCACTTTGTGTTTTGTATATAAGAGGGAAGATACAAAAAATTTCAAATGTATAGAAAGATGCTGTGAATTTATTTATTTTTTTATTTTACTATATCTTTTGTTAAAAGCCATTTATATGCGGACCACATAATATTCATATCTTGATAAGAAAATTCATGTTGTGCTAGCCACCATATAAGAGAAAACATAAATTTGTTGTCAATTTATAAAAAGCTACACCAACTTTGCTTACAAATAGTAAAATTTAAACATTTTGTAAAAAATGTTGTATCGGTTGTACATACATTGGCTACGAAATTTAAACATTTAATTTTTTTCTCTTTATATTACAGAGCTTTTGCTGTGTTTATGAACTAATAATGAATGGGAATAGTTTAAAGTTTATATCTCGAGAGACACGAAATCGGTTTAGTTGGTCCTAGTGAAATTTAGAACCTGTAGTACAATTTTCCGTCTCGGGATATTTTTAATACTTGCTCTGGAAAAGATCTTTTCCGCAAATCGCTAGGAAATTTTGACATTCCTGTCAAAATTTCTTGAAGAAAAAGTCAGGACTTCCTTACTGTAAGGAAATGTACATTTCCTTACAGTAAGGAAATGATATTTCCGTACAGTTGTTAGTGTTCTACATAAATGATTGAAAGCACATTGCTTATAAGGAATTAATTTATATTTTGAAAACATCAAGTCATTGCTGAATACATTTTTAAGATCAATTTGTCATATTTACAGTAATTTGACAGTTAGTACAATTATTGAACATTGGAGGAACACTCTTAGAACTATGAGAAACATTTTGGACAACATGAAGGTTGGTAGGGTCATTTTGTTGAATATTTTGTACTGTGAAAATTTTATTTGCCACCTCAACCTTATTGTTAAGCGATTCTTCGATATATCCTTCAGCAACGTTTGATGACTTCCATCCGCCATGCCTCTTTAAACTAGTTATGTCGGCACCAGAGTCAACCAATATTGTTGCAGAAGACCGACGAAAGCAGTGACCAGTATATTCTGTCGGATTTACCAAGTTCAAATAAGTAGCAACTATTTTGGGCATTTTTCTAAATTGATGAATTCCTACCACTTGTCTACAACCCTTTCCGCTTTGATATTTAAAGAAAAATCGGTCACTGTTCATATTTTCTGGTCTTAACGAAACATACTTTCGATAAACATTCAAGTAGATCTGATTAATTACAAATGATCTTGGTTTGTTGGTTTTCGAATCAGGTATGCTGATTAAAAGCTTAGATTCTAAGTCTTCTATATCGTGTACAGTCATTCGGACTAACTCATCCATTCTACAGGCCCCAGAAATACCAAATATTACAGCCACCTAAAAAATAAATAAAGCTATAATCTAAATAGAAATTAAAACCTTGTAAATTACCTTAATCATTAAATTTTCTTTATCTGGAGCTTCCTGGATAAATTTTTCAATTTCTTCCTTCGTTAAAATCTTAGATTTCTTTGCCCTATAACCTTGAGCTTGCCGTTTCAATAAAGAACGAAGTTTTGAGTATGTAGATATATCTACATTGTGTTTAAGTGCAAGGGTTGACTTCAGCATTGAATAATTGGACCATAATGTTGAAGATTTCATCTTTAAACAAAGGTCTAGGAAGTATGCCATTACAACATTTTCTGAGAAAGAACTCGTATTTTTACTCATGCGATAATCCATAAAACGTCTGTATGCATTTTCGTACTTTTCTCTTGATTTCTTTGGCAATAATTCTAATGAAGCAGTATTCACTGCCTCAACCAGCTCTGGAGGAGTCCCAGGAATGGAAATTTCATCATCACTTATCATTTTACTTTCGAGAACACCAGCAATTAACTTTATAAGCGTCAAGTTTGACAATTCAACCTCAATACGTTTCCATAGTAACCCAAGTAATTTTATTAGGAATTTCAAAGCACCATTTATTTGGGAATAAAATTATCGCGTTTTTTTTAAATCAATCAATATCTGTCGAATTTTAAACGATTTGCGGAAAAATAGTATGTTTACCTCGTAGGAAAAGCCACATTCCTGGACTCTGTGTTGCTAAGTCTCGGCTTGCGCCTCGACTTATCAATCTTCACAGTCTTCCAGGAATGTTAAGCTTTTCCTACCCGGTAAACAATGTACTATTATTTCATACTGTACGGCTATTGCTACTTTCCGTCATTAATTTGAGTCCGGGAAATGGCACATTACATCACTAGGCCGGGAAGTGTTGCTAAGTAACACTTCCCGGACTGTTTGGCAAAGTTTTTGAAAAGGACTTTATTTTTTAAATTTTTGATTGAGAAAAAAGCTTGCCGCCAGGAGGGATCGAACCTATGAACCTTTGGGTGAAAGGCAAGGGTGTTATCCAATACACTATACGAACACCTATATTAATGTATATCAAGATTGAAGTTATAAAGTAGTTATTTGTTGCTAAGTAACGAACATAAAGTGGATAATGTGATTTAAAATGAAATACCTACAGCGGATATTTAATTTGACATTTCTAAAATGACGTTTTTGTACAAAGAAATTTTTCAAATAAAAAACTGTTTTTTACAGTATGAAATAAAATTTTATACGATATACGTCCGTGAAGTGATTATTAAAGCATTCGTTTCGAAATTCCGGACTCAGCTTCGCTTCGTCCGTTAACATCTTACTCATGCTTTAATAGGTCACTTCCCGGACTAATGACGTAAATAACTATTAAATAACATTTGAAAATTGCTGGGTTGATAGGCAAATTCTGAGTCAAATTCTTTATTAAAATGCGATACCTAAATGTAGTGTGAAACATGAAAATGTTTTATTTCGTTATAACATCTCTAAGGACTCCCAAGAAATAAAATGTGTTTCTTAAAGTAGAACAAATGCTACATACAGGGTGTTGAATTTTAATTGTCTACCATTGCTATCTCGAGAACTATAAAAGCCACTAGGTTGCTTAGATTAGACAACAATAAATTACTACTCTATAAGGGAATGCCAATGAAAGAAGCAATTGTTTATGTTGGTCAGTCATTTTGAAGATACGCCATGCAACTTTCTTATATTTTAAATGGGAACGCAAATTTTTTTGTTTTTTATTCGAAAGAGTATTTTATTTTGAATTCAGCGATATAAATAAGTTATAACTTTACGTCATAAAATGGTCGCAAAAATCCAATTTATATCAATTTTATTGAAATCCCATTGTAGCTAAGAATGACAATTGGAAGTTATTATTTCATTAAATTGTTTGTTGAGGTTATTGAAGTTATTATTGCGACAAGCCGACAAGAAATGAATAATTTTACCCGTAATAAAACAAATTATAATAATATTCGCATATTTAGCGTAGCTATTAAAATATCTCCAAGTTAATGCTGCCACTTTTAATAGGCAGACTGTCGGCTCAATGTTCAGCCTGCGTAGGTCAAAATTCTTTTTTCAAAGGTCTTTTTTCTTTTTTCTGCCTTCCGGACCCGCTATAATATCTGTTATACCAAAAGTTAAGCGCGCTGTACCACCTCAACTGTTCGACAAACGTCAACGTTTACGTGCGTAAAAAATTTAAGAGGCATAATTTGTAAAAAATTAAATGGACCTTATTTTTGTATATTAGTAACACTTTTCTTCAAAAGTACGTAGTTTTTGAGTTAGGAGCGAGTATGAGTTTTTTGGCCGATTTTGGAAGTTTTTTAGATTTACCTCGCTCCAACGCTTTAATTGTTCGCCTGAAGAAAAAAATTGAAGAAATATAATTTGTAGGAAATTGAACGTACTTGTTTTTTTATAAAAAAAACTTTTTTCCTAAAGTGCTTACTTTTCGAGTTATAAGTGAAAAACCTAAAAAAAGCCTAAATCCACCCTTATCAAGCCTCTCCCAAGTTAATGCTGCCACTTTTAACAGGAGACGGTGGATTTTACTCGTACTACTAATCTGCAATGCTCTTTCATCCTGCATAGTCAAAAATTTGGTACTTTATAGTAAAAGTGTTCCGTGCCTCCCGGACTATTAAGCCGACAGCTAAATTGGTTCTTGCAGATTGTTCAGGAATTGAATTATCAGGCAATTTCGTTCGCTTAAAATGGTGTTTGTAACGAGAACTTGTTATTGTTACGCGTATTTTACAACCCTTTAAAACAAATACTTCATTTAAATTCACGGATAAAACAATAAATTGGCCTAATTCACTCGATTTCGTGTATTATCTCACGGTTTTCCAGCCCTCCCTACTATACATGAACAACTATTATACTCGTACATGCAACTGTTTCAATGATTAATGAATGCCCCGCATAAAATAAAACGTAAAATATCAAGTAAATTTTTAACCTACCTCGTCGTCAAAATTGTCTTGATCCATTTTTGAAATGGGTAACTGCTACGATTTATAATAGTAGAACTAAGCTGCTAATTTTACTTTTTGGACATCTATATTATTTAGCAGCCATCGTTCGATACCGAAAAATTTATTAAACATCGTAATATTTTTAATCTTTCCAAATTTTCTTTGTTTGTCGCGAAAGGAGATATTGATAATAAGCAATAAGAATTCCGAAAGCTTAATAAATCTAAACTTATTTCCAATGAAACACTATCTACACTACGCGAATTTTCTTTCCGTTTATACTGAGGACCTCCTTTCGATTTTCAACTATGATGTTTTCTATCCACGTATCTGTAACAATAATGAAGTCATTAATGAAAAATAATTTAAAAAAAGTAATTGGATTTGTAATTAAAAACAAACCCCTTTTTATTTTCTCTTAAAATGAGATTACTGGAAATAACAACGGTTTATTAATGTGGTTTATTTTTTTAGTGCGCTCGTTTGGAGCAAAAGCGTAACAAATTGTAACACAAAAATTGTTTTGCATAATGGGGTTTTAAAATTGCCCTTCAACCTTCTCGAAAAAAATTTTTTATGCTTTAAGGTGAAATTTTAAATAGCTTTTCAGCCAATTTAATTGATTAATAGCGAACAGCTGCGTGTAACCCTTATTGCGATAATGTTGAAAATTTGAGGGAATTTTTCGGCTATCAAAACTAATGTGATTGCAATATAGCGATTTCTGATATGTCAATTTGAATTGGTAAATTCGAGTGCGCTCGTGTTTAAATTACTTGAGAAGCATGGAGATGGAGAGCAATATGAGACAGTATGGGGCATCGAAAGTATGATCGAACGTACCCACTGTTAAGGTTTAAAAAAACGTAAAATCAATTTCACTTTTTATATTTACTCGTTTGAAAGCTCCAAATTTTTACACGAAATATTTACGATATTGTAGGATTTACCCATAATCCGTAGTACCTACGTACCTAATTCACGTTCCGCAAGACGTGGTATTACCAAAGCTTTAAGCAGAAAAAAAATATCGCTGGAAAAAATTCAAGTAGGTAGTATAATGGTTGCCTAATTTGTGTTATAGATTTGTACAAGTAGTTCACTTGTTTACCTTTATCCTTTGACAATGCTAGGGCACAAGTGGTGCTCAACCGCTCTACGGAGACCCTTATTATACATTTTCGTTGCTCTACTCTCTTTTCCCTTTTACTTGAGCGAATTTCAAGTTGGGTTAGCTCACTTTTATTATTTTAAACCCATAAAAAAGTGTTTTGACAATTCTTCATGGGAGCGGGTGTCTGGATATGAATAAATTGCTAGAGTATTTAAAATTTTTATATTATTTCATTATAAAACACGACGCGTAAATTACAGTTGGGGAAACCTAGCACAGAGACGTTATTAAAGTAGAGTAAAATATATGAAGTTTCATTATGAACACATGACCCATTTTAGTCAAGTTGTGTGTATCCTGTATGTGAAGTTTAAAAGTTTCAAATGTATAATATGGTATATCATTACAGTTTTAAAATATTATAGTATAAGAGTTTGAAAAAAAGTAGCGCTCTATTTCCATTTAAATGGGACTAGAATTTAAATTTACATAATTTGACTTATTTCCTCCTGTAATTGGTAGTTCATGAAACATAGTTTACAGTAGTCTTTTTCTTTTGGAAATTTAATAAGTATAGATCACACCACCAAAAGCCACTTTTTTGGTCATTCATTTTATTTATTTGAAATTTCCCGAGCTATCCAAATGAGATTTTATAAAGAAGGCTTTAGAGATGTTGTGGAAGTTGTTTCTAGAATTTTCCGTGTATCAAAATATTTCTAATCCTTTCAGACGCAATTTATTTTTATTTATGTGCTCTGGTTAGAAAGCGGTGACAAATAACTTGGAAAAGCTTAAAAATAATAAAATAAAATCTCATTTTCTCGAGGAATTTTATAGTACCAATAAAATTAGTACAGCATCATTTTTCCAATGCACATTACATTTTACATTGCAATCATAACAACTAATTAGAAAGTCAGAGTTTGAGTATATTAAATACTGAATATTAAGAATGGAATTCATCTTATGTTCACTCCAATATAAATGAGTATCTGGAGCACAATACACAATACATGTGCACTGTAACCGATAGCCGATAGGCAGCTATAGATGTTTCATACCGGCTTCTAAGGACCATTACGGAACGGTAGCCACACGGGAGTTGAAATGGCGCGGGAACAAATTTCCCACGTCCAAAAATATGCGGCCATATAAATTCCCCGACGGCTCCTAAGGACCACCACGAAACGATCACCACACGGAAGCTGTGCGTAGTTGATTGTTAGTGCAAATATTACCTAATTAATAAATTTAAATTAATAGAATTAAATGAAAATGGGGAGGGACACGGAAAAATGCACTGTTAAACGGGCTTGCGATTGGTATAAATATTACCGTGATCGGATGAAAATTAGGACTGCGAATTTAATTTAAAAAGCTAAAGATCAGGTGATCAAAAGAGATGGTGGGCGAAATTTAGAATTATTATTTTTGACAAAATGAATTAAATAAATATGTTTTTAAACAGACCATACTAAGTCCAAGGAGCTACCCGCCTTGCGTCGTACGATAGCAAGGAGTTACGAGTTAATTGTAGATAGTATATTGAAATTATTACTAACTTTTGTATAACAACAACAAGGACGAGTGAAAACGTCCGACCTTGCATCAAGTCGGCAAACATACAGAGTGGGCAGAATTCGATGGTTCTTATGGAAAAATCTATAACTATATACATATAAGAGATATGGAAAAATGGATGACGGATAGATTATCTTCATTCTAAAATCGGAATTCGCGATCTTCTTTTGTTTTCAACCCATAAGAAAACTAACGAAGATATATTGAAAATCCTTTCGGTTTATTTTATTGTCCTTAACATTTAGCGAAAAACTGAAAAATCAAAATTTGGCTAGCTCCAAAACAAAAGAAGATTGCGAATTCTAGTTTTCACCATCAAGCTCCCCTCAAAAAAAGATGCGTCATCTATTTTTCCGTAATATCTCTTATAGTTATCGATTTCTCCATAAGAACCATATATTTTTGCCAACCCTGTATACTAGATACAGTCTCAAGTAGTAGTAGGGTAGGGAATTAATAACTAAAAGCGATGCTGTTTTTTTTTACATCGGCGCATACTTCTCGGGTTTATAAAATTTAGTTTAAAAACGATTTTTAAAGCTTACTGCCGCTTCGACCTTTCGTCATTACATTTCAAAATATAGAACTGGTCTGCTCAGCTCAAACCTACTACGACTTACGCCCGGGACTACAATACGTACTTATACCGCGGAATAGCTATTCTTGTGATAAATTTATTCTAACGATTATTCTTGGAATAAGTTCTACATTGTATATTTATACCTGGAATAGTTATCCTGCGTTTTATTCGAGTCGTTCAATGTTGGTATAACTGAATTGTGACAAATGTTTATAGTATTCAGCATTTTTGCTTACACTTTTCGTTGTTATAATCGTCTACCACGCGTGTTCGGCATCTTTGCTTAACTTTTCGTTGTTATAATCGTCTACCACGCGTATTCGGCATCTTTGTTTAACTTTTCGTTGTTATAATCGTGTACCACGCGTGTTCGGCATCTTTGCTTAACTTTTCGTTGTTATAATCGTCTACCACGCGTATTCGGCATCTTTGTTTAACTTTTCGTTGTTATAATCGTCTACCACGCGTATTCGGCATCTTTGCTTAACTTTTCGTTGTTATAATCGTCTACCACGCGTATTCGGCATCTTTGCTTAACTTTTCGTTGTTATAATCGTCTACCACGCGTATTCGGCATCTTTGTTTAACTTTTCATTGTTATAATCGTCTACCACGCGTATTCGGCATCTTTGCTTAACTTTTCGTTGTTATAATCGTCTACCACGCGTATTCGGCATCTTTGCTTAACTTTTCGTTGTTATAATCAGCTATTACGTAATCTCGGCATCTTTACTTAACTTTTCGGTGTTATAATCGTCTACCACGCGTATTCGGCATCTTTGCTTAACTTATGATTATGAAGAGGTGTTAATAAGTAGTCTGTTACAGCATAGCCACTGTCACCTATTAGTATGAAATTTCCCATTTCTCGCTGTTCAAATCTTCTTTTCAACTCCGATTGACTGAAAATAGTTTGGTCGTGAGCAGATCCTGGCCATCGAGCAACGATATCTTGAATTCGCAATTGGTTATCGCATACAGTTTGTACGTTCCATAACATATAACCTTTTCGGTTTCTATAATATTCAGCATCATCGCCACCAGGCGATTGAAGTCGTATGTAGGTGCAATCAATTGCCCCGATAACATTAGGGAAGCGAGCAATATTATAAAATCCTGCAGCTACCTGCTCATTTCCTTCTTGGGTTCTTGGAAATACAACATATTGCTCTCGTAGGGATGCGATCGCTTGAGAAACTTGCCTAGTTATAGTGCAAGCAGAGGTTTTGCTAACATCGTCAAAATCTGCTATAGCAAGAAGCATCGTAACTACCGCATAAAACCTAAGACATAGCAATACTTTCGTTATTGGTGCTATGGAATGATTTCTGTTGAAGAAAATGAAAGTATTACAACACATCTGAAAATAATAAGTAAATTATTTATTTTTGTATTACCTATCAGTTGGAGTTTCAATCATTTGTTCGATCTCAGCTAATAATAATAACACTGTTGGTTTTTGTAGACGAAAACGCATAAAAAATTGCCCATCATCGAGATCATCAAAGTAGTTGTGCCGGTTTCCGTAAGATTTAGCCCTTCTAGGCCTTGCAATAAAATTAATTATAACATCATCATCATCGTCACTGTCGAATAATGGTACATCATGAAGATTCATTGCCATTACAAAGTTTAATAACAACACAACGAACTCTAATTAATTACACGAATTTGCGTAAACACGTCAACTGTCAACTTATTCTTGGTATAAGTTGTTTAACTGGTCATACGTTGGTGGAATAAGTTATTCTACTAGTTATACCAATTTTTAACCTATCCCCAAGCTAATGTTGCTATTGTAGACCCTAATATTTGACTTTATTCCGAGAATAACTTTATTCTTGGTTTAAGTGTGTATTGTAGTCCCGGGCGTTACTAAATAACTACTAAACAACTTATTGTTTACAATTCCTACTTTGTTTCTGTGAACTGTTTTTGGAGACACGATCAATCGCTACTAAAATTCCTGAGCTTAATTTTAAGCCGTTTGACCTTGAACAATTGAATTTTATAACAAATTGGTGCTGAGGCCCCAAAATTCTAATATGCCCTAGGCCTCATAAAAGTATAATGCGCCACTAAGCACCCGTTAAGAATGCGAAAAGTCGGCGCTCCTCATGCTGATTTAAGTCAGCTCAGACCTAGAATTTTAGGACTCTGTCGTATCAAAAAATCTACAACTTTACAAAGTTCGTAATACTTTCACTTCGGGCGTGTAGGTAATGTAGTGGTTTAGTGTTAAAAGCAGCCACTTGTTTTGAAGTAACACCCTCGAAGGTATTGGTCTATTGATTACTCTATTGTATCTCATTATTTCAAGTTTTTAATTTTGGATGTGTCAGTACAAGTACGACTCTCACAATAATTGATCCTTGTTCGAGTTGAGAGGTGTCATGTAACTTCAATTCAAAAGCACTTTACTGAAATGTAAGTAGGTATTGCTTCTAGAAAAGAATTTGTTTGTTTTTTAATAGATGCATATTATACTAACACAAACACTACTTTCGAGCACAAACTTTTATTAACTGTTTGATCTCAAATATAATAATTTAATACCAACCCTCTTCAAATTTATTCAATTAAAATATTCTCGATATTAAGTTTATATTTTGGAATATATTAAATTTTAGGTAGGTACATATTAAAATTAAAACTAAAAGTTTAGGCTTCGTAATAAATTACATACATAAATTTATAATCCTAGGATTAATTATTATTATTATTATTCTAAAATTTTAAGTTATTGAACAATTGAGTTGGGATTAAAAAAGCTCACCAAACAATCGTTATAAATTTTGGAGAACAAATATTAATTAATTTTAACATATTGTTTCGTCGCAGTTTTTATTAAAATTTTATTTTATCTATTTTATTTTAAAATTTAATTAAAATGGAATAGAAACTGTTTTAGAGCACAACGACTGAGATAAAATTTTGTTTCTAGTAGGTAAGTGATTTTATCAAGAGCAGTTGGTGAGGAATTAATTCAGCAAACTGAAAGGTCTCCTCGTAGATGCTTGCCATATACAATATACTACGTCGGTATAAAACGACGTTCTTTGATCCATCATTTGAGTGAAGTTAGTAACGTTAAACGTTATGTTAAGCCGGTGTTGGTTGAGGAATTGGTTGGAAAACCGGAAGGAGTATTCACATGTCGCTCGCTTACCGAAGGAAACTGAATAATGACAAAAACTATTTCCGTACCACTTCCCAACCCCTGAAATTCCCCAATCTTTTTTATCTTCCTCTGTGAATTATTTTCTTCCGAAATGGCCTTCCTTGTGCTCAATGCAACGCTTATGGTGCAAAAATATCTTCAATTAGTTTTAAATAATAACGCTAGTTAAAAAAATTTGGTAGTCATTCCGAAGCCAACAGAATGTAAAGCATTCTCTAATCTTACAGAGGAAATCCAAAACTCGCTTGATTTATGTCTAGTTATTAGCCTAATTAGATTATTTAAATTTAAGCTGAAACTTGGCGATGAAACTCTACGTGTTTTAAACAGTAAAAGACAAAAGTTTGAATAGTAGCCAACGATTTGAATGAGATATTACTATTGTGTACTACCTCGAATGTTTATAAATTTTTCCGTCGTACGTAGTAATTATATTGTTATTTAAAGTACAATAACCATTAAGTTTAAATGGAGTGGAAATCATTTTGAATGTTGTTTAGATTAAAACTCAAGTGTTCTTCCAAACATTTCAATTTGTATCTTTACATCTGTTATGCTGTACTAATATACAGGATGTTTCTCGCAAGCCAAAAATATATTTATTTATAATAGTTACAGATATGTTTCCTCAAAATATTTTCAACATTATAACACTTCTGGTTAAACCGGAAGCCGACACTAATACTTCTTAAACTTAAGTTCAACGTGTTGTTGGCAATGGTTATGTCAATGAGCAAAATAAGGCAGGTTTAACTTAAGCTTACGCTTCGAATGCACAATCGGACCAAAAACTTAACTTGAGACTTAAACTTTTGTTTGCTCTAGTATACTTAATTTTAATTTTATTTGATTACAACTACAATCAGAACAAGAGGATTATTTAATCTGGTACTGTTATTGAATTTGTGGGGGTTGGATGTAATTGTTATTGTTGAAAAGATTATGCATGCACACTGCACAGTAGTCTCTAAAATAATTAGGGGAAAAAATAATTGTAATCACTTAATTTTACATGGAAAAACCCCATATCTCAGACTTTAGTTAACACACGGTAATATGTACGTTGATAACCTACGAAATAATCTTCTCATAAATCTTTTTAATGCACTTTAGATAGGAAACGTCTTGTGAATGATTTAGTTATTACTTATTACGTTATTACATTGTATAGACTAACCTCTAACCAAAACGACCAAAAGAAGAATGAAATTGATCAAGATTAACAAGAGTGCCAAAACGAAAATTGCATTTTAGAAGGAACATCTATCTTTATAAGTAAGCAACTAGATGAAGCCAGCTTAAAACCAAACCTTAAGAATAGGAAGTCAAAGTTAAAATATCTTTAAAATTTAAATTGACATTAACGTCGTTATTTTAATCGTCAACTAACTTGCAGATAATTGATGAAAGTCCAAAAACAGCAGTTAAAAGAAATTGAGGCGAAAATTAAAACTAAACTCACACAAAACGACAAATCATCACCAAATGCCAGGTTTGGTTGACAAATTATTTTCTGAAACCTTACATTCATCAATTTACAATTTAGAGAAACGCTGGTAGGCGTAGGATAGGTGCTAGACTATTTGAAAAGTTGTCACTAAAAATTTGAACGTGACCTTTCTAAATTTTGAAATAGAGAGTTCGGATGCCGTTAATTTATATTCCGAAGTCGTATTTTTGACTATTTCAAACCATGATTCATTATTTAAAACTTTTTCAAGTAGAAGATTTCAAAGTTGATAGTTATAAATTCATTATTTATACAGCTGCCAATTATACTGACATCAAGGATACGCATTTCTCATCGGTTTAACTTCGTGCTAAAGAAAGTTTTAATCTAAAGGAATTAAATCTTTCAGCTCATTATTTATTTTTGGAACTGTTAATAATCTGCTCTCATTGTTAAAATAGAAATTTATTTTATTAGCAGATCGATCGGATGGTTTGAATAACGATGAAATTAATACTGGGTTTTCGAGTTTTGAACAAAATTGCTAATTTATGTAAAGCCGCCCACGGACCTCGCGATTGTTCATCGGATATAGGTCATCGTCACAAGCCGTCGTGAAGGATTTTCTCAATAAGCCCACAGATCTTGTGATTTTTCATTGGTTATGGGAATCCCGACAGTTTGTTACAATGATCGATGAAAAATCACGAGATCTGTGCACTTATTGGGCTTGAAAACCAATCACAATAGCTTGTCACGATGACCGTTGACTGATGATCTGATGAATAATCGCGAAAAGTCTGTGGGCGCCTTATATGGAATACCTAACGATATGGGAAAGTTTGAGAGATACAGTGTGATTACATTGAGAGAAAATTTAATCTAAAGTAGCGGAGAGGTCAAAAGTTATTATCAAATAATAGTTTTAAGACTCTGTTAAAGATTCGGGCTACTTTCGAGCAAAGTATATCTGTATGCCTTCCTGTAGCTATGCATGCTTGTGTGTGAATGTTTTAACGATGATATTAAGGTAGTACTACCGGTTTTAGAATTGACGTTCAGAATTTAATGAAACTTAGCATATTGGTACATTATAATATCATAATTAACCAGTTAAATTTTTTGAGGCCTACAGAGAACTGAAAAAAAGATAAAAATATTTAAAAATTTTTGCCTTTAACATTGATCCTTATGGGAAATTACAGATTTTATTTTATTTCACAAAATTGGACGTTCAGATTTTTATGAAATTGGTATCAATAGAAAGAAAAAAATTAATTGAATTTTCTGTATTAATAAAACCTTAACTTTAGAGCTCGTGATAAGAGTAATTAATAACTAATTAAGAACAAACTTACATGTGGCAACGCCGCCAAGAAGGTTAGACGCGCGCGAAATTTAAATATGTACAGAATACGGCTAATGCTACTTGTTTCACATTTTTTATACCTTTTTTCAGTGACTCTTTTATTTTTCCAATGAAATATTCGTTTTGTACCATTTAATAAGTTTGATTCAGACATTTCATTAGTAAACAAACATTACATGTTGAACCGATAACCTGAAAGGTATTTTTTGTCTCTTTTGCTTTTACGCGGCGTTGCCAAATATAAATACGACGGAAGTCAAATTACAGTAAGCACACATTTGACACTTGTGGTATCGGTAGTACTACCTTAAGAGTATTAATTACCCACACACTGAGAGGAAAATAGTCTTCAGATAGTTTTGCTGTGTTAAAATGATACGCCCTTGTCCAAACGAATTTTAACAATATAGTTTAGGGGCGTATCTTTAGGGGATAGAAATGGACGACTTGTCGGTTTTTAGAGCAAACATCAAAGGTGCGCGCTTTACACGTTGCAGTTGTAATCTGGATGAGGCTTAAGAGAGCTTTTTCAGTTTTTAAATACCTTTCCAAAGAACGATTTTTGAGCCAAAATTAAAAACGCAAGTTTTGTTATTTTTCGTCGTATTTTTGAAATGTTATGGAGGGGGTAAATATGATTTTTGGATTGGATGTAGGCGTAACTTACTCAAGGATCAATTTTGGTCGTTTAACCAACTCTCTATCTAAGCTAATATAAGTGAGATCTCTGTACTTAACTCGAAATTTGATACAACAGCTATAATATGTCTAAATAAACATCGGGGGCCTGATAAAATTCTTTAAAGGGCCGGATCCGCCCCGCAGGCTGTTGTGTGGTAACCGCTGCTTTATGGTATAGAAAGCAATTTTTAAATGAATTCAGCCTACAAGGAAGTGCACTATTAGTGTGACCTATTTTAGTTCCACAGCAATATTAAGGATCTAATTCCTACAGGTTTGTCTTTCCTTTTCACTATAGCTACTGTATAGGGTCGGGGAGAAAATGAAAGCCTCCCAAATCTTATTTAAAACAAAAACCTACTATTTATTTATTAGACCATTATCTACCTTGGCGATTCTACTATAGGATTGGGATTAATGTTATTCAAAGCGAATAAAATTGTATTTGTGTAATATTTCCAGTAACTAAATTTCAACTTGACGCTTGACTAAAGAAAGCCGATTCGAAATCTTCTGCTTGAGTCAAATTCCAACTGGCGTCAATCGATTTTGATGTTAACCACAGCCAACAACTCGTTTAAATGAAAAAAAAAACTTTTTCTTGTTTGTCAAACTGTGGTTTATGATAAATATTTACACCCTTAATTTAATTTTTGCCAAACTTGCGAACAAGTAATTAATTTTTAACCCTTCAATCTCTTTCGGCAATTAATAAAGTAATATAAAATAGAAATACATTTTAAAGTTTAAAGTTCCCTGCTTGTAGTACGGGGGATGTTTCAAAGTTTAATTTTCGAAACCCGACACGAGAATTGCTGCATAACCTACAATAATTGGGAGACATAGGTGAGAGTTCCCTTGAAGTGGACGGTCTATGAAACGGACACTCTGATTTTTCAATACACGCGATTGAAAAGTTTTACATTTCATTCTTGAGATTTATGCACGACACCTAATTATATCTATTAGACCTAGTTTCAAGTTTTACATGATTTTCATTGTTAACAAATGCACTATCGATAATTTAACATAATAAGTGGTTGCCTGGGATATGAGATATAATAAAAGCAAGAAACTTGGCCAATCCCAGGGAACTTTCCCCTAAAAGTATCCTCGTGTTTTTTTTTCATTCTCTAAAGCTTAAACTAAACTCGGCGTTTACATAAATGTCAATATGTAAAATTTTCCTACAATAGAAGAGTACGGCAATGTGACATTTTTATACGAATTTTCAGCATAAAAGATATTATGCTATGCAAAGATGACCCACATCTCCGATTAAAATGTACTGTCTTCTACATTATACTATAATAATAATAATAATAATAATTATACTTTAATGAAGGACCGGCTTGTTACACAATAATTGCTTATATTATACGAGGGTGCCCACTTGTCGGCGCAAAAATAAAACTTATGCTAGATTGTTGAAGAATATTTAGACAAAGTTTCTGATGTTTTATAAAACTATTTCTTGCTAAACCTTCAGATACTTAGATTGAAACAATATTTCACGACGTTTACTACGTTAGAGAATGCGAAAACTACAAAAACCTCATCATGTGGGTAATTTACCCGAAGTTGACCATTCTAAAGTAACAAGGGATAGTAATTTTCTTAATACTGTAGTGACAGTTACCGACAAAACCATTCATCAGCTCTGCTACGAGCGTTCGCTATGAAATGTTTTTCAAATATTCGGTTGGAATTCAAAAGGAAATGTAAGGGTTGGTAATCATGGAAAATACGCGAAATGCATTTATATTAAATTAAATAACTAGCAAAGATACTGAGATACATAGTTGCAACTTTACAAAGTAATGTAATACGTTTCAAGCAATGAAATAACGAATCTCATTAATTAAACAAAAAAATACTTTCAACCCCTTCGGATGGTAAAAAATTACTTAATTTAGTAGAGTAAGTGCAAAATAAGTGTAACGTTATTAATTGGACTGATTAGATTTTTAATTAGATTGCACAAGGGAGGTCTTAATTAGAAGCGCAAGATGGCTAGAAAATGAACTTCTGAATTTTAATTAGTAGTAGATTAAGATGAAATGGTAGTAAGAGAAGTTAAATGCTAAATTTCTGGATTTAATTTAATTTGCTTATATGGCGGCACAGCTAAAACTTTTAAATAAGGCATTTTAAAAGTTAACTGGCGTACTACCTAAGTTTATTTTAACGTTTACTCACTTATAGGGCATTCTTTGGCATTTCCATATGGAAAGATTAGGTATTTTGTAAAAGTTTGAAAATTAAATTTATTTATTCGAGTGCATAGAAATCCGAACCCTACTTACGTCACAACATGTAGAAATTGCAAAATTCTCATCTCATCACATCACGTCGCCGGAATAATAGAAACAGTAAGCTTTGGTTTTGGGTTACGCGACCCAATAACAACCTTAACAGGGGAAATTTTTCTGAATATTAAACTTATTCAAGTTTTTAAACAAAACAAATCAAAAGTTTCAACTGTAAGCGAGATAAAATTCTCAAAGTAGTTTTCTTAGTTAAATTATTTGAACTTACTATTCCTAACATTGCCTAAGGTACTTTTATTATCACTGTACAAAGTACAAATAAAAATTTACGCAAAGTTTGTATAAACTTTTGCCACGACGTTTCTGCACTTGAGCTGGGTGTCGAGTTATAAATTCCAATCTTTATACCATAGCCTAGTAAGTTATCTTATAGTTGACTGTTGACGGGGTGTGTGCTTTTTAAATAAATTAAAATGTTTAGTTTTTTTAGCATTTGCAAACAAGAAAATTCGTAGGCCTTAGAGCACCCGCATCTGAACGACCAAATACAAAAGGAATTTTCTATCCATGTCAAGTAAACGCACTCTGAGATCAACCGAAAGTCGGTTGCCCGAACAAATAGCGTCAAAAAGGGTCGGGCTGTTTTTGGTTCTCTTATTTTTTGTATGAAACATACTGTCAAAGTGGACCCAAGTAAAGCTTAGAAATTTTCGCTCTTTTTCGTGACGAGTTTAGAGTTTTTACTCAATTGATTATCGCCTTGTTTTTGAGCAATTGTTCAGGCACAACAACATATAACAGACGGATTGTGTTATGATTCTAGCATTTTCCGATAGTTTCGTGCCTAATTTAGAGTTAGCTATGTGGAAGAAACCCAGGGGTGAAGAAGTCGCAGAGCCAGTTTTGAAGAGCAGCGTCGTTGTTAAATGAGATGCCTCGGAGATTGTTGAATAGAGAGCGAGAAAGATGAAAATCTGATGGACCACGATCTGAAGAATAGAGCGGATGTAGAATAAACTACGAACTGAGCTCTTGAATAGCCGCTTTTGTAATGTTAACAGTATGCAGCGAGCATTATCATACTCCAAAATCACCTAATACCGTCTCACCGGTCGTTTTTCTTTAATTGCGGTTTCCAGGCGACGCAGTTGTTGACTATGAACCTCAGAAGTAATATGTATGTGGCGCCTTCTTTGCCCCATCAGGCGCACAATATCCCCTAGCGTGGTACCAGCTTTTGCAAATTTATTATAGTGGCCAAATCTAGAATTGATTGATGTGGACTATCACGAATTGAAGCATTTAATCTCTCTTCATAAAGTCGGAGGGTCTCACAGAACGTGGGAAATCATTCATATCAAATGGTTCTCTTTGAAACGACATAACCATTTTCGTGCAGTTTCCAGTTTCCAGATGGCGATCTCTCCATAAACGCCACAAATAGTTGTAGCGACCTCATATGTCTTAACTCCTCGGTTAAATTCAAACAAAATGATATATCAGAAATGTTCCTATTTATCTACTTGCCACTCCATTTTCTATAGCCAACAACTACTCCTAACTTTCTACAAATTCAAACTTCAAGAAGTATTTAACAAATTACATTCAAATTTCCCCAAACAAATTTGTTTCCACGTCACTTTTCCCATGGAAGCCAAAACGGCTACAAACTTATGCATCGACCTGTATTATTACATCGATATTTTTGGGCGTAAGCGCAAAAATTTACACGCCAAATTTGCCTCTCATGAATGGCCTCTTTGTGAATGGATTTGCATCTTAACCCTTTTAAATACAAGTAGTGCCTATTTAGTTTATTGATTTTTCAATTTCAGATGTATGCTCTTTAAATGCCTATATAGGGAAATTTAAAATGAGCCGTCGTTTTGTGCATGAAAAATCTCGTGAAGAGCTGTCTAGGCGAAATAGATATCATATCTATACCCTTTGTCATCGTCATAATATTGAAGCGCTTGCAACGAGAATGATGCTTCTTTTACTATAGTTACATTTCTCAAACGGCGTACTTTACTGTCATCTAAAATGTGCAACTTTCTGCATTAGTACATGGAACTTTTCTGGTTTAGTTAATAAAAATAGGCAAATAAAGATTTCGTCCCGTGGATTCGTGACTTGTCAGTTTTTAGCAGCCTCGAAAATTAATCATGATAAAACTGTCATGTTGTAGCGCAGAAAATTTAAATATGACATAGTCTTATTTGAGCTATTAGTAGCACTACCGAAAAATCGAATAAATTAATACTAATTTTTCGTTTATAATTTCGTAGTTGGAGCAGTTTGGTGATATCGAATATCGACGCGTTTCTCTTCAGAATCATACTTAGTTAATTCTGAGAGCAAGTCGAGTAGCGATGTTTTAAAAGCACTTCGAGATTGGAGATAATGAATTATTATCTCTTTTTAGTAAATAGTAAACACCAACTTCTTTAAACTTATATGAATAAATAATCAAGATCGTTGAAAATTATCTACAATGGAAGTTAGTTAACAAAACAAGAACTTAAACTAAGAGAACTTCATTCGTGCATATACGAGTTTAACTTCTATAATATATCAAGGAGGAGATGAAATAATGCTCTTGCATGATGGTTTTGACATTCGTTTTAAGACATTACTTTAAGTTTGCATTGTAAGATCATTGGCGTTGAGCAACAAAAATCAGACAACCAAAAAGTTAACCACTACATTTTTAAATTTCGTTTAAAGTTCAATTTTCAAAAATACGTATTCTGTAGTTTATTGAGGTTTGTGCCCAAGCATTTTATTTATTTTATTTAAATGGCTTCGAGAACGAGCTCATGTAGTAAAACCAAACATTTAGTATAACACAAAACAATGCCCTATTTTGTTTTATGTTTTAGAAACAAAAGAGAAACGCAACTCTTTTTTATTTATATGTTGAAAATTTTTTGTTTAAAGATTGTCTAATTTGAAGTGATTCGCTGCTACACGCTTTGCATTAGGCATTAGGCTATAAAAAGACGTCTTCCACATCGTTCAGCATTTGCTATCTATAACTTCTATAACCACGTCTTTATTAACAGTAATAGCATAAACAACGAGTTTCATAAGTCACGTATTTCAAAACAAAAATCGAAATATAAAAATTTAGGGATTTTCGTGATGGTTGGCAGCGGTTGGCAAAATTGTTTTGTAGTTTGTATTGCTCGTTTTAATTCTAAAAAAGATTGTTTTCTATTTTTTAAATTTTGTTTAATTGCAGATTGCTACCAACTTCAAAGCAGAAAACTTTACCAAAGCTATTCTAGCACTCATATGGGTGCTGTAACAGCTTTATTACAGACGCAAAATGTAAAAAGTTTATCATTAGTCAAAATTCGTTAAAATAGGGCACTTTTAGATGCAAAAGGTAATTTAGCTTTCTTATGTTTCATTGCCGTTTAAAGTGGCGTAAAGGTTGATTTATCTTCAGACAAGACTTGCAATAAATAATAACCTCTTTAAGTATCGTTCGGAAACATTTTGGGCGATTAAGTCTTATTATACTGCAGGTAATCTTCTATTACAACAAGTTGTAAACCTTCGTCTACTTAGTTTCGAAGTGCATCTTGGGGATTAGAAAAGGCTAAGGTGATTAGGCGAGTGTGTCGATATTTAAATTGGGACCTTGGTAGCCCTTTAGTATTATAGTGCCACACCACTGCAAAACTTTCAAAATTCTCCAGAACCAGAAAAGTTAACTTTGAAGCATCTGATTATTGGTCCTGCCATAGACTTTGTTACTTTACATCGTTTGTTTTTCGAAAACGTTTTCTTCCAAACCAACTTGAAGAAGATTTTACTGGGGTTTAAAGTTCAAGGATATTTAGCAATTATTAACCGGCCATCGCTTACCAGTACAGTCGGCCTATTTAAAACAGCCGGATAAAAGTGCTTCCGTTCCGTTTAGTGGGATAAATATTATTTAACAGGCTGATCATATAACTGAGGAAGGATAAGAGAGTGCAAACTCATCTCCTTAGAAACCCTCATTCGTCATGTAATATCTATTTAGGTTTACTGCGCTTTTCAAAATTATTTCTATTAATTTCTTACATAAAAATTGTAAGTCCTTTCAGTATTCTAAGATGTTAACTGAAAATAATCTGCCGAGTCTGAAATAAATCTTTTTAAAAATAAGTTCAACATCTCCCGAATAGTATAAAATTACTATAAGGGAATCTATTAATGTCAGCGTTGAGGACGAGCGCAAACACTTGAAAAATAATTTTACGTTGCAACCAATAAATTCACTAGAAACATCGATTTTCATTTTTGAAATTGCGATTTAACGCCAAAAAATACTTTTGGAGCTATTTTAAAATGAACTAAGTGGTGCGGACGTTTTATTGGCGAGATTCGGCCGAAATTGAAATTTATTCGTTTTATTTTTGTAAAAACCAAAATTTAAGTTTTAAAAATATTAGGTACTTAGATAAATTTAATTTTGTATTTTATCGTTTGAGAATTAATTTTCATTCGCACCATTTGTTCGGTTATCAGTGAAGCCGCATTCGTAATGTATATTACGTAGTGTCGATATTGGTGCAAAAGGACCTTAATAAAAAAAATTGCTGTTGTCGGTTCATTAAACTGCACCCAGGAATGTAGGTATTAAGTCTTGCGATTTCTGTCGCATTGCAGCTAAAGTAGGGGAGCAATCAAAACAAAATTTAAAGTCCAAGACCTTTAGTAATATTTATATACGATGGCGTAAAAAATAACTAAGTAATAGTAAATAGTATATTAAAGAACGAGTTTCATAAAACTAAAAATAACATCTGGGTTGGAAATATAGTCGACTAGGGAATTTTGTATGTTTTTGTACTGGTTGGTAACATTTGGCATTTTAATTTACAAATTTGCTTTCGATTCTAAAATTCTAAAAAGCTTAATAAAATTTTTTTCTAAGGTGTTTTCTAAGGAAGATACAGCCCCCTTATAGGAGGTTGTTTCCTAAAAAGAGTTTTTAATTAATATCTCTCAAACCGTTTGAAATATTAATGTTAAAATTTTGCGTAACTACCAACTTTTGATGCTTAGCAAAGCCAACTTAATAACATCTGGAGATGTCAACTAAGAGGAGGTTATATCTGGAGTGGAGGTGCAAATAACCTCTCTAACTTATTATTGTATGTAGGTTTCTTTTATTTTTGACATCAAATTATTACATTTCATTGTTATTTATAGGGAAAAGGTATTCTTGTAAAAACCCTTTAGGACCCAATTTTACTCGAAAGCGGTGGATCCTATCGATGTTTGACAATAGTACCTTTTCTCAGTAAATAACTATGAAAGTTAGTAATTTCGTGTCACAAACAAAAGAGCCCTGGGTACAAATGAGTTAAGGGGGTTGTTTGCACCTCCATGCTGCACCTCAGATTTAACTTACTCTGAGTAGACATCTCAACTCTCAACATGTTATTAAATTGGCCTTGACCTCCCTTAGAAGACATCTTAGAGAAACACTTTTCTACATAAATTGACTTGCTTTGTATCATCTAAACCATTGAATACACACTTTAGAAACCCCTTGTATAATTAGTTGCCCAGTTTAATTGTAACTATACAACAATTCATAAATTTAATATAATCATTTATTTTAGTTTAATTACCCTATTTCCTATTTAGTACTCCAAAATTGTATGGCGTTTGATGCTACTGGTTATTAAAGTACACACTAACTGCTTTTTGGCACGTTAGAAGAGCATATAGTACACAACATCGACATTCTCAGCACATAATTATTAAACCACTTTATTACAAATTTATTACTCCACGTCTTTTAGTTAATGGAGTTAGATTTTTTACTTTGAAATCTCACTTTTTGATAATGGATAGTTTTTTTCGCATATTAGGGGTTCCTTGAGAGCTTCGAAAAATCAACAGCCCCACATGAAAACTTGAAATTTAATTAATTTGTTTTTGCAGATAAAACCTATCGTCGACTACCACTTCAGCTTCGCCTAATTATTTTAAAAGCTCCAACTCCTTTTTTAATAAACATTTTTCTTATTCCTTTTTTAAATTTACACCTGAAAACTTGCTGCTGAAAATTTAGTAGCTGGCGCGTAGTTAAACGGACCTCTTAAAATTCAAATTGAGCAACTTGTTGTAACTGAATATTTAATTATTTCTGAGGCAGTTGAGTTGAAACTAGCTTAAACTTTTAAGCCCAAGAGCAGTTAAATTGTCTTTTATTAACGAAATATTGCTAATTTAAAGAAACTTCTTACGCTTTTGAAGCTATAGCTGCTGCACTTGGATGCAGTACCATTACATCTCAATGCTGAAACAAAATTTTAAAAATCGTTTAGGGAAATCGTAAAATACTGTGGATATTGGTGGAAGAAAATTCGAAAATCTGATTTAATATCCAGTAACTTTTATAATAAATGTTTCGTATAAATTCTTTCTGATATTATTTATTGTGATAAAATAATAATTTTTGCGAGACAGCGACCTTAATCGAATGTCCACATTAATAAATTATTGTGTTTCTTTAAAATTTAAAAAACAGGCTTTCGAAAAGATAAAATTGGCACTAGTGATAGAACTTTCGGTGTGAAAAAGTTTGAAACCAACAAAGTTTATATTTGTGCAATCGACTGGTTAGAAGTAGCCAATTGTAAATATTATTAGTTGGAAAAATAGTTTTTAGTATACTCGTATGGCGACATTTTCGGGATGGCCATTACGACCTTATTGGGTCTCACTAGGTGAGAAACGGCCACTGTTATAATTAAACAAATTAAATGAATGTTTAAGATGTGCTTGATAGGCAATACTAATACTAAATTTGGGACACACTGTATAAAAAATACGATTAATAAAACTTGTAGACCAGTTCATGAGCTATCGATATAATTTTTTCTGTTTTTCTATTACGACGTAAAGTAAGCTGAAGATTACGGCCCGATACTCGTGGCGACGCTTCTTGCATCACAGTATCCATTGTTAATTTTTAAGCAAAACTTTGAACAAATTGATGGTGAACTGAAAATTTGCATACTCGAGAGAGTTCTCTGGAGTTCTTACTTAATTAATCTCGTTAACTAAACCGATTTATTTATTCTACAAAAACACTTCTTGTGATAGCTAGTGCAGAAGTCATCCGCAGTAACCAATTTCACAGCTAATACTATTCAGACTGCATGTTTTTAAAATATTTAAATTCAGAGTTAATTTTACGTGTCGATGCACTTTTGAAGTTGCTTTCGTTTTAAAAATTAACCAACGCGTTTCAAACAACACTGATACGGACCACCGCACGAGTTGTAGTAGAGCCGATGTGGGTAAGGTTTTTAAAACTAGAATATAACTAATTATAGATAAATTTGAAATTTTTTGTGTTTTATAAATAAACTCCTTTGCGTATGGTTGAAATAAAAAAAAGTACAGTAATAACTCCTTTGAGAACGTGTTATTGGCAATATCTGTATGGGGGAGTTGGGGTTAACATTGGTATACACGAGTCACTTTGATACTTTAATTAATTACAGGGTAACAAAAATAATCACGAGGTTTTCTTATATGCCATATGAGTTGTTTCCATTAGTTTTAATTCACTAGGAAAGTATTTCGCGCTTTTTGTGTAGGTGCTGAATGTAATCCGCAGATAAGTGTTTTTGCTCATTCAGAGTAAATTTTTCTACTGAGGGTGGCAGTCGTCTATAATAAGTGTGTGTTATTATTTGAATGCTTTTGTTTTTATGGTAAGTAGAAGTCATTTGCTAACTATTTATATTGGTTTTGAGATTTTTTTATAAAACTAGCATATCGTCAACGGCGATCATTGATACCTTAAAGAATAGGTCAGATTAATACGTATCAATGTACTCCATGCACCCCAGGAACTTACTAAAATCACATCATACAAACACCAACCTCAAAACCAAAAACAGAAGTCCCAAGTACCGGCAGTAAAATCCGATTTTACCTCCGATGATGAATCGGATGAACCAATGTTCAAGTGATAGTATTTCCGAGTTTTGTTTTTCTGAAGACGATGATATTCATTTCGATAAACAGATCCGGCCGTCTTCTGCAGGAACAGTAAAAGCCAATGACTTCGTAATAATAAAATTTCAAAAAAAGACATCGACCGTCTATTGTCTTGGTAAAGTAGTTTCTGAATTAGGTCTATTAGAACACCAAGTGTACTTGAGGAAAAAACTTGGTTGATGGACGTTTGTCTTTCCGGATGTCAAAAACGTGGCATTTGTCGATTTAACCTACGTAGTTGTAAAATTTAGCAACTCCAAAAGATACCAAAAGGGCCCACAGAACTGCATCTTTGGTTACTTTTCAATTTGACTTCTCTGTTTTTTGTAATATTCGTTAAGCGAGTTATTTCACTTTTATGTTAAAGTTAAGCACATCTATTGTTTTCTTCTATAATAAGTTTATATAATTTTTTGAAAATCAATATCATGAAGTACCCAAAAAGTGTTTTATTTAAAGTATATTATGTGCTCCATTCTGCATCTGCCCACTGTAAGTATCATTGTGCCCTTCTGACGGAGCAGATTTCCACAAATCCCACTTTGTAATAATAAAAAGATAGTTTGTTTATAAAGTTTTGTATAAATAATTTGGTAATCAAAATAAAAACTAGAATAACTAAAGTATTGCTATAAATTATTAAAATATCAGATAATTCTAAGGTTCTTTTAAAAAAACCTATCAACGTGCCCCAACTCCCCCTACTATTGTTCTCTGATGATGGTAGTCTTCTAAAGTTCTGATTTTCTGTTCAACTGTTTTATAAAGAGTAACATAAACATCAAAGTATAAAAAATTACGCTTGTGTAAAATTACTAATTAATGTCATACTAATAAAGTACCACAACAGTGTGTTTAAAACGTTGATCTAAAAAAATAAATATTTTCATTACAGAAATAAAATTGGAAAAATGTAATTAGCTATAAATATGGTATACCAGTGGTTGGGGTAAAATTAAACCGATCGATTAATATTTTTACATTTAAAAAAGTGTCGTCTATCATATTTCTGCTTTCAAACAAAAAGTATTTGAAGTCCCAACAAATCTATAATCTAAATCCAAATGCTTGTCGAGTGAGCCCAAAAAATTCTTGTATCTCTTGTAGGTGTAAAAATTCCTCACACAAATGCACTAGGACGAAAGTCCGAAAATAGTCAACCGAAGATATAGGTACCTACCTTACTTGGTATAAATGGAAAATGGAAAAATGTATAGTGATCGAATGCACCACGTGTCACGCAACTTGATCTACATACTTATACCTAATGAGCGAGCGATTGTAAGTAGCAAAGCCTAATATACACATGGGCTCTAACTCACAATGCTTCGAGCTGGTACCAAATCCTCAAAGTTGACCATATGAAATACTTACATTGTTGGCCATTAAAAATAATTGTTTCGATTAATGGTGGTTGAATGTATCAATACTACAATACAACTGTCGTAAATCAAAAATATATAGAAGGGAAGATATTGATGTAAATCCCTAGAACCATCTTTGATGTATGTCACTCGATATAAGTAGTGTGTCATAAGTTTGGTTTATTTGTCTGCTCCGCTCATGGTAAGTGTTATGCCATTAGAGCAGAATGAGCAGAACAAATAGACAAAATTAGTGCAGAAGAGCAGGACAAACAAACGCTTTAGATTTGCTCGTTTTACTCCGAGAAGACAAATAAATAATCCTAAATATTACATCAGTTGTTGTTATTATTATTATTAAAATTTGTCCCACTTAGCTGTAAATACAATACATTGTGGAAGAAAATTAACTTCATCGAGAGTTCGATTTATTTTAACAAGCTTAAATAAAGACCAAGATTCGTATATACGTTAAATGTTGCAAATCAACCGTAAGGCGCGCATATTTTTTTTTTTCGAATCAATAGAAAAGTATTAAATCGACAATTTTCACTAGAGGTTATTTTTGATAAGTTTCTTTGACAGGTAAAGCGGTTTTTGATATTAAGTTCCACTCGTCCCAAAGAAGCAAAGCAAATTTTTGTAAGTGAAACTTGTATTTGACGTCTTCCACATTCGTAATATTACCCGATACCGATAAAAAAGTTGTCGACATAACGTGAAAAACTTGTGGTGAAAAGTGAAAACAAACTTTATGTCATTGTTTCCAAAAAATAAAGACGAGGTAGTGAAAATTGTTGGTATAATTTGTTTTTATATGTTTTTAGAATAAACAAATAGTCGTGTTGGTTAGGTTTTAATGTTTAACATACGAATTGAATTTGCAATAATCAGTTTTGTCGACTACTTATACTCAAACGAATTATAAACTTTAAAAGGTTTTCAAGCGGCTAAATTGCGCGGCTTCCGAAAATCTATTATTTACAAGATATTTCACAAGGTTCAGGATCTAATTTAAAGAAACTGGCAAAAATAAGAACTAAGTCCTTTTTCTAAAACGGGCATTTAGATATCCCATACGCATTTCCTTTTATTAAATTTAAAAATTGAATAATATGCTAAATTATGCACGTTTTGTACTTATAAATGCGATACAATTTAATATTTTTATTTTATAGCCTCCAAACATGCTTTCTAAATAATTTTTTTACTAACCGAACAAGTAAATAGTGCTTTTTATAAAATAATCTATAATTTGCTTATTTTTAATTGAAATTATTTTTTGAAAAGACATGCACCTTTAAGACAATTCTATACTTCCCAAAGTGAAAAGATTTAAATTCTTAATTAAATTTTTTACATACTTACGTAATTAAAAATTGTCAAAATTTTTTTTAAGTGAATTTTGTTGATTCAGGTGATCAAGTGTCAGTTAACAGACAATTCTATACCGGCGTCGCGACGCGTCCTTCGATATTGACGACGATAGAAGGACTGAACTTTGGCTCGACGCCCGGGTACATTAAACGCATGCGTTCTTCCGCAATGTTTATTATTTAATGCCATGCAAAACGGTTAAAATATAATAGAATTACCACTATAGAATCTATTTATTATTTGTCCTACACAAATTTACAACAAAATACCTTCTTCGAATCTTTCTTTTTCAATTTTTAATCGAATTAGTTTATGTTAAACCGCAGGCATAGAAAGAAAGAGCTGGTGCGATAGATGAAACAATAAAACAATAAGTTTTTGTTTCGAGCTTTAGAATCAATTTTTCTTTTGATTTTTCTTTTATTTAGTCTACTATTTTCTTTTTATTATTATTGATTTTAAGTTTTTAAAGGAAGTTATTTTACTTTTGTATTTTAATACCTTTAAAGACACCTTGCCAATTCCATTTCTTTTTATTGTTAACTTTTAGGCGTCGGGTTTTATTTAGCAATTGAGCTCTCTTTTATATCCCCAAAGACGGAGTTCCCTTATGTTACGGAAATTAAATATAAATGCCATTTTATTTTAGTAACTGTTAGAATCTTGAGGAAACTGGCCAACGTGCGATTTTTCGCCATCTACAGACAAAACAATCTTTAATTTAGGAGATTTTCTTTTGCACGCGTTAACCTCATTTTAAGTTTAATTTTCAACTAAACTAAACCTCTTTTCTTTTCAATAAAACAAATAGAAAGTCGATAGAAGTTCATGTCAAATTCATCGGTTTCTGCCTTTCTGTTTTATGTACCGACTTTTCAAATACGTTTCTTCGCTTTTTTAATCAATATTATTGTGTGAAAGAGAGTTTTAAATTTACATTAAGGTTCATCAAGGCATTAAACAAAACAGACTAGTTTTAAATGGCGCCAAACGATACCCGTTCTATTTGATTATTATCCCGAGTTGTTCAATTTAAAAAGCGATTTAACCAGTTGGTCTATCGACATTTAGCTAATCAACTACTACTCGATTGCTGCATTTAACCACCTTGACGTCACTAACGGGGCTATAGCAGACTGCTAAAGTGTCTTATACAACTGGCGCTTACTCCTGTAACGAGGCCGTGCGGGGGGTGACCTCTGTTTCCTGGAGACTCTGACTCATGGTATCGAAGCCGTTCAAACTCTAATGGATTCAACTGACAACATCGAAACAGACATCATAATCAAAAGGAATCTGGAGCAGGTGTGCATTCACCTGAGCTTGCTCTCGACATCAACGTACAGCTGGGGAAATATGCCCAAGTTTTAACACCTGCAAGGTAACTTCTGGTCTTTTGTTGAAGTGCCTAGAGCTGCTGAATCAACTATCCAAAAACAATGTTCTTATACTCTGTTTGACCAAAGAACATCCAGAAAATGGGGGTAATGATAAAATAAACGAGTTGGTCAAGAAAGGTTAAAACAGTCTTCCATGTGGCCCAGGACCAATCACCAAACCAGCCGTAACTATACTGTTAATAGCCTCTTTAAAAAATACCCATCAATTACTGAAAGATGCACACATGAACACTCATGGACTGTCGATTACATAAACATTTCAACATACTGGGTTTGGTAGATAATCCCATATGTCGTGGATGCGAACTAGAAGACGAAACGTCTGAGCATGTACTTTGTCACTGTCCAGCTCTAATGTCGATAAGAAGATCCGTGTTGGAAGACTTCTGGCTCGACATGGCCAGAATAAGCACCTCCTCTCCTACCAGGATCCTGGAGTTCATCTTACAAAGAGGATGGCTCAAAATCTGATGGACAGTGGGGGCCCGATTAAGTGGCTTAAGTGCAGGGAGCTTGTTCCACCTTCAAATTTTCTATTTCCATCAACGAAAACTCCGTAAAGGGGGTCTTTGTAACAAAATTCTGCATATTATGGGCGCCCTAGAGGACTTCAACGCCTTCTAAAACAATCTAATTTATTAGGGTCTGCTCATCTGTAATCAGTGATTATGGATATACAGTGTGTCCGGAGATAGGTGGAACACGGGCGATCTCGCTTATTAGTGATTTTATCAAAAAATGTTACTCTTTGTAAAAGTTTTTGCTTGTTCCAAAATTAATATTGACAGTTTCGTTTTTGTAGATTTTTATACAGGGTGGTCTTTATTAGCGTTTCTCTCAAATTATACATCAGTAAACTACTCTTATTTTAAGAGGAAAATAAAAAAGTTATAACAAAAAAGTATTCCTACGCCAATTTCTTATTCAGATATAAAATTTGAAGCCGATACGACACTTTTCATATTTTCAAAAATTTTGATGTAACGATGTTTCAAGCTGCGTATTTTGAATTTTGCCAAGGAATTGTAAGGATGTATGAATGTAAGGAGCACTTATATTGAGTAGTAATTATTATTTATTTGTTTGTTTTGATCTCTAATAAAAATTTTTTATGAATTTGTTAATAAAAAAATGTTGAAATCGTTTAAAAATATTAAAAGTACCGCATCGTTTTCAAATTTTATATTTAAATAAAACATGAGCGTACGAATAACTTTTTGTTATGGATTTTTGATTTTTCTCTTCAAAATTTTCCTAGTTTACTAGTGTATAATTTTAGAGAAACGCTAATAAAAACCACCCTGTACAAAAATCTGTAGAAATAAAATTCTGAATATTAATTTTGGAACAAACAAAAACTTTTACAAAGAGTAACATTTTTTGTTAAAATCGCTAATAAGCGAGATCGCCCGTGTTCCACCTATCTCAGGCATACTGTATTATATCCAAAGGAGTCTTCGATAAGACAGAACTGCGGACTGACCTATAACACGACCAGGATGTACCTTTGTACACCCTTGCCGGCAGTTTCCAACTTTCCAACCAACTGGCCTTAGCGTAAGGGGCCTTTTCAAACAACCCTTGAAAGAGAAAAGAACAAAGTTGTCGGGAAAGCGAACGTGGTGGTAGTAAGATGTGTATTTGCTGTAGTATTGGGCAGTTCCGGAAAATTTGCCAAATCCTATTACATTTCTGAATCTTGATATATTTTTCTTGTATTTAATCCAAAGGCAGACTTTTTTGAGTTTATAAATTATTGTGTAACTCGTGTAACCTTGTGTAACCATAAAGATTTGTTAAATACGCTATTACGCCTATTACGGCCAACTTGGAGTATTTTCTACATTTGTAACGGTGACACTTTATCTTTAAACCATTTCCTATAATGTCTTTCATTTATTCTTAATCTCGAACAATTTATCGTTCGACTTCTTAGCGTCTCTTAAAATACATCACTGTTGGATAAAAATGTTTTTTTGAAACACTGTTCGACGCTTGTAATTTGAGTTATTCGACTTGGTTACGAACCAGTAGGATATTTGCGATAAATAAAATAAATATTGTCTCTGTAATAATTTCTAATTAATAGCAACGATTTTCAATATTATAAATGGATTAAAATTTAATTGGTTATATGGAGATTTTCTGTCATCGTCATCACCTCATCACACTAAGCTGTTTGGTAGATTATAATAAAATTTACATATTATCTAAAGATAATAATTTTCGCATTCAATTTAAATATTAATTTCGACAAACGACTTTTTGAATTACACCAATTAATTTAAATTAAATTAACAAAAAGTTCGGCAAAATTCGCGTCTGCTTTAATTGTTATTACAATAATTTTTCATACGTGACATTGCGGTAATGAAATTTGCGGTATCTACCCAAAATGAAAACGAAAAGCAGTGAAAAATGTGGGTAATTGCAAGATTTTATTAAAGGAAAAGATTTATGATGTAATTATGCTCAATATTTTGTCTTGATGTTTAGAAGTGCCGCAATTATATTATATTTCTTAATCTTTTTTAATATTAATCGATTTCTAAGGATTCTTAGAAAACACACAGTTAAAACTTATTAATCATTGTAAGTCTTATATTTTGTAATTAAATGTAGTGTTTAATCAGAATTTAATTATTTTAAAAGTTTTCAAAAAGCTACTAACATTTGTCTCAAAATCTCTAAAATAGTTCTATAACTTTTTCCACCACTAGAATGCTTTATTTCGGTTAAGTCTCGTAGAGATGTCCCAAAATTAAAATTAGACCAAAAACTTTGGGTGGTATTAAACGATGCTACAATGAGCCAAATATAGGCGTCCTGTCTACAATGAGGTGTCTCTATCGCTATCGCTCCAACCGAACTATTCAAACTATTCCTATTATCTTATATGGAAAACTATTTTTGGTCTTTTTGTAAACTTCCCATGCATTTCAGTGCAAAATAATTTTCATCAAACCATGTACTGATTTTTATTTGTCGGCATGCCGAGTCGACTTACTAAAATTTCCAATCAACTTTTTACATTACTTTGGAATTTGCACTAAGTTGCAATTAGAATGCACCACATTTAACTCGAAACTTCATTTAATGGCATGTTGTTTTCTAACTACATATCCGTCCTTATATTTATCTTATCTGAAATGAGTTTGTTGCGGTAATCTCAAATTTGAATCGATTCAAAGTTTAATATTTCGTATTTCAACTTGCATAAAATTTGTTTCGAGACATTTTTGTTTTTCGCAAAAAATTAAGTGGAAAATGATGTTTGAAAGCTTCTACACGTACTTATAACACGAAGCTGAATTTAGTTTACAAACTTTACGTTTTATTACAACTTGAAAAATGCGAATGAAGAAAAAATGTCTGTGGAAATTTTAAAATGTGAAATTCTGAACTGCTTCGATTCTATCTCTCCCCATTATTTAACACTCTTCATCACAAGAAATTAATTAAAACACTTTAAACTTCGGAATTACTCGTTGTTGCACAACTGGTTTGGGATGTTAATGAACTAAATTTCAAACGTTTTTAAGCAATCCTCCATTCAACTACGCTCGAAGTAATTACTTAGAATTAATTATTATTCTAAACATAAAATATGCAATTGATAAAAAATGTCAGGAAATCCTGGGCTCTGAGAAGAGTCCGGTTACGATCTCTCAGTCAGCTACCTACGCCTGAAGATTGGGAAAGAGGTCGAAAAGACAACAATGAAGGAAAAACTGCAACTTCTGGTCTCAACACCGAGGTGGGGTCTATATGTAGCAAACCTGGCACTTTTCGTTGAAGAAAAACTACATGAGGGCCCTAGAGAGGGGTGTGAAACCTTCCAGGATTACTGCTCAAAAACAAAGATACTTTGGACGCCCAGTTAAAACACTAAAATACTTCTAAGTCTGAAGTACGCCACGTCTAAGGACGGCGATGGCCTTTTTGGGAAGTAGGTAGTGACCCATCTTCAGTTGTATAAACGAGATAATCTCGGAGTCAGAGTTAGCTCCACGATCTGAATATAAGGTTAGATTTTAGCGTGGATTAGATTAGGTTAGCTCGTAGGCACTTGGTTCAGGGTTAACCCATCAATTTTCTAGAGTCAAATATATTTCAATTTAACTCAGAATTAGTTGTTGATTTAGGTTGATCGTGGAGTTAACTCTGCCTCCGAGATTAGCTCGATGATACAACTGGGCCTAAGTGACATAACTTGGAGGGGGAGTGGGCAATTAAAAAGGATATCAACTAAAGCTTGACCATGTGTAACGACTACAAGGAAAAGAGGGAGAGCCCAGCTTTTATGGAACTGAAAGAGTCTACCCTCCTACCCTGGGTTCTGATTATCCGAAACCGGTGGATGTTATACAGAGATCTATTTATTTCGAGATGTGTTAGTTATATTTATTATTACCCTTAAAAATACGTAGATACTAAAAACAACGAATTTTAAAGTCTCTGCATTGTAATATTCAACAGTTGTAACTTTGTTGTGTTTGCTAAAACCACCATTCAATGTATTGCTTTTAGAAGCGCTCTTTAAAGTTGCTGCGCTATTCTATGCCTATACAAATATAGTTAATCACTTTGTAATAGTATAATAGTAATAAACTATTAATGATAAATAGCAGCGAATTGAACTGTTATAATAATGTCCGTGCAAATTTAATGTATTGCTTTAGTTAAACTTTACTGATTTCTATTACATACTGCTTTGTTAAACAAGTGCTTGATTTATTATTGCTACTTTTGTTTAGCGAATGCTTCCCAAACTCATTTATATTCTGCTCTTTGTTATAGAAACGATTTTGTTTGTTGTAAGAATGTGTGTATAATGCTGTGCGAATTTATTCCCTAACGTGTAATAAAATATAAAAATTTTGAGCAAATTCTTACCTCTTATACCTTTTTAGTTTCGTCGTGAATAAAAACGTAGTGAATTATGGTTCGAATTTAAATCTCAAGTGGAAAGACAAAAAATTACTTATAAATGTTGTAAGTTTCAGTTTCAAATACGTTTTAATCCCTTTGAAGTTAACGAAAAGAATTTGACGCTCATTTTCTTCTCGAATAAATTCGTCGGCCAATTTATGTAATTGTATTTTAAGAATGAGCCAAAATTTGTATAAAACACGTTATACGGGGTGTTTATGTTTAAGAATAGTACCAACAAACTTTGAGGTGATAACGCCACAATAAAAGGAAAGGAGATTTTCTTTCGTATTCTTTTCCGCAACATTTTTTAGAAAATTTTGGTATATACACCTAGTATACCCTATTTTACACTAATAGCATGGAATTTGTGATGTGGAGGGTGCTCCATTAAAAATTATAGTTACGATTTTTTGAAATGCCTAAATCTAGTGAGCGAGGTTAAATATCTGGGCATTACTCTAGACCACAAGTTTCATTGGGGAAACCACATCAAAAACAAATTACACAAAGCAAGTCTGAATTTTTGGCAGTGCCACAGGACAGTGGGAGAGACATGGGGCTTTTCTCCTAAAATCGCATTTATGCTCTACACTGCCGTTAATAGGTAATATAATATCTATGATCTGCTATGGAGTTCTTATCTGGCGGTTCAAAGCCAGATAAATGACTACGAAAAGTCTACTAGATAAAACACAGAGACTTTTTTATCTCATGGTCGTGGGCATAGCACCTCGAGGTACCTTTCTCTACTAGATTTATATGTAGAAGAGATGGCAACAAAAGCAGCTCTACGACTGTTGGGATGGGGAGTATGGTCTGTCATATATATGGAATTTACGGACACACCAAAACCCTCGAGGAGTGCCCCAAGAAGCTATCTCTCTTGGAGATAGACGCAGACCGTATCTATCCAAAATGTACATTCAACAGAAACTTTCAAACTCTAATGGATTCAACTGGGAACATCGAAACAGAAATCTTTACCGATGGATCTAAAAATCAAAAGAGATTTGGAGCAGGTATGCACTCACATGAGCTGGTCCTCGACAGCAGCCTACCGCTGGGGAAACATACCTTAGTTTTTCAAGCTGAACTGGGGAACATGGGGATATTACACAGTGCCAACGAAATCATAAACAGAAAAATCACAAGTAAAAGCTTGCGCGGTAAAGCATGAGATTTACCACCTCCTTCTAAAAAGCTGAAAAAATGCTGTAGACAGTTGTCCTGAACTAATCTATGAACAATTGCAGAAGCAGTCACGGGACACTGCCGACTACACAAACAACTCCATACCCTGGGCTTGGTAGATAATGCCAGCTATATGTCGTGGATGCGAACTAGTAGAAGACAAAACGGTTGAGCAGGTTGTGCTATGTCACTGTCTAGCCGTAACGCCAATAAGAATATCCGTGTTGGGGAATTCTGGTTCGACGTGGCCCTCCACACTACCCCTCCGGTCAAAATCGTGAAGTTCATCCTTCAAGTAGGATGGCTCGAGATCTGATGGATTCGATTAAGTGGCCTAAGTGCAGGGAGCTTGCTCTCTCCCTACATGATCCTGATGTAGACTGCAAAATATATATAAAATAAAATATATAGGACGTTCCATTTAAAATCAATATGTTTTGATGTCGCACCCCTGCACGTTAGCACTCGTTCTATACGTACGTTCTATAATAATATTAATCGAGAGATATTTATAATGATAACCGGCAAAATCGTTTAAATCCATTTTGAAGGTTTGTTGTATTTCTAATACTGGAACACAGGAACTGTGGTGGACGGACTTCTAAATTATTCACCCTATATATAAGAATCGAATATTCTCTCATTTGATAAAAATATTCTATGCGAGCTACCCGTTTAAATGGCAAATTTCAGTATTTCCAATAATTTATTTGCATGCCTCAAAAGCTGATATTTAACATTTTGCATAACAATGCCTTTATAACTTGTTAAGCTTTCTATTCTCAAAGGTAGTCCTGTAACAACAAACTCCCCAGTAATTAAAATTCTTTCCATTATATCGCCCAAAACATAATTAAAGGTTTCAACATTTTCAACAAAGTATTAATTAGACCCGAAGTCAACGTTCGAGGACGTAAAATAATACGCGCTCTGCGTAACGACCCAACATAAATTTTCTAGTCGTAGTATTTTGTGCCACTAACCTAGCCTTTAAACGCCCTTTATTATTCTCCTGCGCCTGTTGCTCCATCTTACTAATCTACAGCATGGAGAAGCGTAAATCAATATCCCTCACCTATTAAAAATTAGTACAAATAATGGGTTAGGCGAACTAGACTTACTAGACGAGCGAATTTCGGTCATTAAATTATTCACCCCCGTTTAGAATTATCTATTCTCGGCTCAATAGTAATCGGCTAATCGTCTTATCATGTAGAACTAATTTACGACAAGAGAATTTGATTACGTAGCTGGTTAAATTTATATCAAATCTCCATGCGTGATTTCATTACAATGTTAAACGGAGTACAACTGAATCATACACATATATTGTTATTTCGTAATGAGATACGTCTTTCATATTTATGCAAAGTTTCAATAATCAATTGAATTACGAATTACGACAATAGATTTTGTGGAGGTTGGCTAGTGCACCACAAAACGTATTATTGGATCCTGCTGCCTGTTAACCGTAATGCGAAACCTGTAAAATGGAGAGGACCCATAAAATCAGACTAGATAAAATTACATTAGTAGTAACGAGGGTTGGTTGAATTAAAATAAAGAATTTATTTCGACGTTAGTTTCGCCCCGTAAAAAGATAGTAATGCTTTTTACTACCATTAGCTGATTTCGCCCTATTACACTTTCTTTTGTCGAATCTCGTCTAAAAGTGACAAAAAGGAGTTATTCGTTGCATTATTTTGGACTTTGGGGCAATAAACAGAACTCAGAACTGTTAGGTTATTCGTTTGAGCATATATGAAACTTATTGGTTGGCTTTTATTTCATACAATATACAGCGTGTGGTTTTCAACGTGCACACTCAAGTGTTTTTCCAACCCGGAGAGAATTTTTCTGGAGAGAATTAATAGCACCTTTGCGAAACTGAAAAATATCTTAAATAATATGAAAAGTGTAGTATTTTTCGGCATTGGTTGTTGAACGTTTGTAAGGTTTTGAACCCAAGGTGTTAAAGAGTATCCAGAATCTCCAAGTAAGCAAGATTATTTATATATACTTTTTTAGAACTACATACACGTCACTTATTTTCCAAATTCTGCTATCATGTATACTTCCGGGCACATCTATGCTCGGGAATATTTGTTTTGCATCACACTTTGCCTGTATATTGAGATTCAAATAGCCTTCCCTCCAAACCGATGAGGCTATTTAATTGCAACATGAGTGCAATCCACCGCTGCACCTCTCCAATCACTGTTGGCATTTAGCATATTTCTGATCACCGCAACTTGGCTTTTTTCATTTCGTGCATAGTTTTTGGAAATCTTATGCATCTGCCTGCTTTTGAAACATTTTCAAGAGCAACATTGTGAATTATTTGGAAACGGTCGATATGCGCATCTTTATTTCTTTTCTAATCCCACTTTCAAACCCGTTATTATCACGAGTTCTCTTACTAGGAAATCCAAATTAATTTTCTCAAACCGATATAACATTTTGAAGTCATCCCGATCAGCTTGTAAATATACTAAATACCTAGCTATACTAAATAAAAAAAGTTCAATATCTTTAACTCTGTAAATATATTATTGGAATCTGCGACTCAACATATAGAGCTACAAGCCGACGTGATTTAAAAGAATATATTTTATGAGAAAGTCTGAGAACGTTTTTATGCGTATATTGTAAGGGGATGAAGAAACGATAAATTTGTTAGATTTATTCCTGTACACATTACACATACCTAGGTATAAGTAATATATTTTTTATAGAATACTCGCTTCGCATGTCAGATAAATTACACAGATCTAATCTTGTGTTCAGGCTTGGATGCCAAATAAACGTGCGCTCAAACACTTTGAACTTCGATGTTATTGGGTAGTCAATATACGCCATGTACTACTAACTATTGTAACTGACTGAAACTAGTGATTACGCCCATGATAATGCATATTTATTTACTTATCTCTTCCTTAAGGCTACATCCTTTCAACTTACCTACCTTAGAAACTAGAGAGCAATGAGGGAATTTCATAAGGTAACAAAATTTCAATTTACTGAAAATACGTTAAACTGAACATTGTTCTTACAGGATGTTCTTAAAACGTAAAGCCAGACTGCTATGGCGTATTTCGGTATTTACATTGAATGTAAAAACTAAAATAGTAATTATTATCCTTCTTATACTGGGTGTATCCATTTTGTGTTAAGTACAGGGATCTCGCTTATTAGCATAGTTCATAGATAGAGAGTTGATGGTTAAATGGACAAAAATGATCCTTGAGTTTTGTCTACGCCGAATCAGAAAACAAAATTTACTCCCTCCATAACGTTTCTGAAATATGACGAAAAATAAGGATCATTTTTGTCAATTTGCTAATAACTAATACTAATAAGCGAAATCCCAGTAGGTACTTAACACTAAAACAAAGACTAGTAAAGCGATTTCGGCTAAAAGTAGTATAAAATTTTATTTATTTATAATCTCATGAGATGGCGTGGGCTTTCAGTTTGCCTCATTTATTTTTCTTTATCTTCAATTTTGTTCGTATCACATCAAGTGATAAAGTGTTCATATTCAACTTTCATTTTAAAAATTTATTTTCAAAAGTTAGTTTTGATTTAATTTTAAAAAATTAACCTTGAATTTGAAGATTATTTGAGAATAATTAATGCAAGTGTATTGGATAGTAATTTTAATTCCCATTTCGAATAATATAGGTACTTTGTTTTACTGTTGAAAATATTATGTACTTATTTATGTAATCATAATTTTTCGTATTTACTACATTATATTTACCATTTGTGATAATTATATTTAAACTTCGTTATTATCAATATTATCCATTCTAGTATAAATTTAGGTAAAATTTTGCGAGCTTCGATCCTTCGAATCATTCCAATTTCTTTACCGGACCTCCTCTCCACGATTCGCAAAAAAATTGCCCCAAAACTAACTGCACTTTTTAACAATTGGACAACCAATTTAAAACAAGGTATCTTTGTAGGTTTCCTTTATGCTCTTTTTTAACCCTACTCATGTAGCTATAAAGTCAGAAAATAATTTGGGAATATTCAGAAAAATAAAAAATTTACGCCAGAATTAACTTGGAATAATTTCCTTTGGGTAAGGTGTGTAAGTGCCCGCGGTTCAATAATCGAAACGTAACCCTTGTTGTATAATTGATTTAAAAAAGTTATTAAAAACGTTGGTCGTAAGTTTAACCAATTACGTCAAGCATTACATATTCATTCAATTGTACTACGTCTAAGTGTAAGTCTTTGGAGATATTTTTTACTTAACTTTTTTATACCCACCTACAAACTTTCAGAGTCCTATGTTCAGCAGTTCAGATAGGAAGTATTAATTACATACTTTCCAAGTACTGCTACCGCTATATAAATATATACAAGCAAATTATTATTTCGGGAGTCTACGAAAAACTTACTAAAGATGAAAGACCTACTGAAGTTCCCACTAAAGTGCCTAAACATTTTGGGCTACTTACTACTAAACCCAAATGCAAAATCCACCATCATGGTTTCAATATGGGAATTCTCGCTCGCTTTTAGTCTCTTTGTTTCTATTGTGAACTATTTTTATTTAAACGATATCTACGATATTACAAATAACTGTCAAGGTACCAGCTCGTTGGTCCTAGTAAGTTAAAGTTAACATTTTAAACTGTAAGTAATTTAAGTATTTAATTGTTGTTGCAGCTTTTTGGGCACCTAACTTGTTGTATTTGTCGTAAAAGAAGCCTCTTAAGTCTTGTTGAACAACGCAAGAGTTTTTGGAATATCGACGGTTGTTCGGGGGGCGCAAAAAGCACCGTATCGCGTATATTAAACGTTGTGAATATTATTCAAAAAAACTTTTTCTTTCAGACTCTTTTTATTACAGTGGTAATTGTAATTCCTTATTCTTATTTAAAGAAGAGGTTGCCCTTGGGAATTTTTAATGTATCCCACGATCCTCTAACTTATTACATTGTTTGGGCTATTTCGGGTATCGCACTATTTACAGGTGCTTTTGGGGTAGTTAGTTTCGACTGCATCTTTTTTGGAACTTGTTCTGAAATTATAGTGCAGTTTAAAATTTTAAGTGATCATTTGGAAAGACTTGATGTCGGAACTGTCAACTCAGAGGAAGACTTACAAGATTTTGTTGCTAAATTTAAACTCTATATGGAACATCACAAATTTTTGTTGAGGTACTAATTAGGTATCAGTTTAGTAGTATATATACGAATATTCACTAAGAAATGCAGAACTTTTCCATAAGAACGGTATGACCCTGCAAATTGCCACCTCAGACTTGTTTAAAAGAGTTAATTTTTCAAAACTTTTTTCAATAAATTAAATATAAGGAATTTAATAATGCAGGGTTAGATTTTTAATTTTTAGTCGTCGATAGCGTCTGTTGAATATCCCGTGGATTCGTTTTACACCAAAACCGACAATTTTGCTTTTGACAGAGCCATTTAACCAAAAATGAGATTTGTTCGAAAAGATGATCAGTTTTGAGTGGCTCAATCGGCAAACTCACAATAGCTATGATACTCTAGTTGCTTCAGTTTTAGGGTCGACACATCCTTACAAGTCCAAGTTCTTTTTCCAGTTGTCGTTGTTGAAAGGCCTAATTCTCAAGAACGACAGAAATAGATAAAATTGAATCTTCTGTATCACCACCACTTAGCTCAGTAGAAATAATTATCAAATGTCGCGGAACCGCGAATGAATGATGAATTCTCAAGAGTATATTAAAAGCAAATAACATTGACATTTCTACTTGTATGGTTAACATACCCTTTAAAAATTAAATAGTTTTGTTTACTCAAATATTTGTATTTCCATTTTAAGGTATCTACAGAGCGTACAGGACTGTTTTGATATCCCATTTTTGTTATCGTATATATCGACGGCTCCTATATGTTGTGCGTTCATGTATGTAATATTCGAAAGGTACGTTATTTATACAGTATGCCCGCGATTCTTTTGAGGAATTTCAATGAAATCGTTATATTTATTGTTTCAAAGTTTCCGTATTAGCTCTTCCGAGAAGAGCGCGGTATTTGAAATTAATACAAAATTGACGTATTTGACTATTTTTTGAGACAATAAGCTTAACGATTTTTGAAATTTCTCCACTTTTTAACGCAGACACACTACGTAGTAAATTGCCATTTATTTACACCTGAAATTGTTTTAGTCCCCTCATTGGGGATAAAATTGCGTGTGCCTTGCCCCTTGGCATCGCGCTTTTCAGATATGGAACTTATTGCCTGGCCTCAAGGTTTGTGACAGACGAAGTACGAAACTCGTAAAATGCCGATTACTAACACTAAAAGATTTCTTTGTTAGGCATCGAAAATTGCAAACGCCGTCTACAACTCGAACTGGTACGCAAAGTACTTCATCGCGTTGAGAAAATCGACCCAATTGATGATTCAAGACGCTCAACAAGAGATTCGAATGATTGCTTTGGGTGGTCTGATTCATATAAATACGACATCATTGATAACGGTGTGAAGTTTAATCTTATTTAACTTTTTCTTTAGAAATCCTGTTTTTAGGTTATCAGAACGTCATTTTCTATCTGCACTGTGCTGAGAAATTTTAAAAAGACGGAAGTTGAGAATAATTTGCATTAGTACACACATTTTCGTGATACATTCTCTTCACTTGTAAAACTAATAACACGATCATAGTATAGTCAAAACGTCGGACTTTGGGATAAAAATTTTAAAATTATTTTCAGAAAATCTGTTCCGGTCGTTTTTGAAGAGGTTCTCACTGTTATTTTGCTCGTTTGCTATGAACAGATTCTAAGTTACGATTTGTTAAATGTAAAAATTTCAAAAATTTATGTTTTTGTAAATAAAATTTGTAATTGCATGTTGGCGCATTAATTTATTTTATAAATTTCAGTTATTTTTTTAGATTTTGGCTTACAAACACTTTTTATCCCCACGGTTTATCCTAAGTTTTAGATACAACACCCAGTGTATTTTAAATGGTTTGGAATATTGTAACGATATCTGTCTAATGACATCAAACGTGTTATCTTTGACTTCCAGTTTAACCGGAAATGAGATTAGCGTTCCTATTAAAAAAAAACACATCGTATACTTTTAGAATTCTGTACTCAGGAAGAGCTTCTGAGCATACTATTGCGTGGCACTAGTACTCTGCTATATTTTTAAATTAAAATTTGCTTCAACGCGTACGAAAAGTTCGGTAATGTCCACATTAACCATTTCTAATTTAAAAACGCTGTATAGAGTAGTGAGGGCACTATTTAGCATGAACGCCGAAATAGTTTCATTTGGGTAAGTTGTGTAAGTGTGTTCGCGGCTCAATAATCGAAACCTAACCCTTGCTGTATAATTGATTCAAAAAATTTATTAAAAACGTCGGGCGTACGGCTAATCAATTACGTTGCGCATTATATATTTATCAAATTTTATTATGAAAGTTTTGATATCGAAAGTTGAAAATAATGTCTAATGTCTGTTAAAATATTTAGAGGGGTGGTGTTGAACAAACTTTTGACTGAATAAAAATATAATAAAACACTTGGTTTAGTTCCAAATAATTTAATTAGTTAAAAACTAACAATTGTTTCGACCTCTTAATAAGGTCTTTTTCTAAGTAATAATATATAAAAACTAAAACTAAAATTTAATACAGAAGTTGCAAAACTTAAAACTATTGACATATTATAACGATTAACTGAAATTGATTTATCTGTGAGCTTGACTTGAGGTGGTGAAACATGAAATAAGTTGTTTGACGGAAAAGCTGACCATACAAAGGGATATCAAATTTCAGCAAAATTTCCAAAAGTAAGGTGTAGGTTCAAGTTAACAGAGATGAAAATGAACAAAATGAAAAGAATTTAAAAAATGAAAAAGTCAAAAGGGGTTAGAAAAAACACTGAAAAAATTTTTTATACTTAGTTCGTTTTGTTTTAATACTACTTCATTTAAAAGTGGACTGTAACCTAAATCTGTTTGGTCATTAGTGACTAATTTGTTGTTGTATATAGCTTTTTTGATTTCAAAATTTTTCCATAAGTTCATTTCTACTCCCTTCTGACAGTTATGGAGCATTTTAAAATTGGTGACGTCAAATTTGAGCCTATTGTTAATGCAATGATCTGAAAGCCGGTACTACATTTTCCGTCAAGGATTGACTTAGCATGTTCTTTCATTCTGATATTGAAATTCCTGCCGCTTTGGCCGATATAGATTGCCTCGCAAGAACCACAATGAGCCTCATAGATGCCACTTTTTTGAGACACATCTATTTTTTGTTTATTGTTGACTAGTAATTTGCCCAGATTTAATTTATTTATGCTTATGATGTTTATGTTGCTGTTTTTGAAACTTTGATTTAATTTGTGACTAATCGGTGGTACATAGTTAATACAGAACCATTTCTTATCAGTATTAACGGGAGGAGCTGTGTAAATTTTATTTTAAACGATTTTCTTAGTTTTTTTTATTTAATAGTGAATCAATTAATGAAGGCTGGTACCCGTTGTATACTTTGTTGAAATTTGAAGGACTAAGAGGGATCGTTACTAAACGGTGTATAAGGCTGTGGAACGCTGCTAACTTTATATTCGTGGATTGATGTGAATTATACGGAATTATTGTGTCAGTTGTAGTGGGTTTTCTGTAAATGCTGAAATCAAGGTTCTTTGAGTTTCGTTTTATGATGGTGATGTCTAAAAAATTTAGCGATTTTTCCGCTTCTATTTCGATCGTAAACTGTATTTTGGGGTTTAAACTATTTAATAACATCAAAAGGTGGTTTAGTTCTCTCTCTGTACCGTTGAACATACAGAAAACGTCGTCTACATACCTATGCCAGCAAAGGATTTTTTTCACTAATTTGTGGCTTGCATTGAACAAGTTGTCTTCCAAATGATTCATAAAAATGTCTACCGGCAGTGGGCTAAGGGATGACCCCATCGGGAGGCCCTCAGCTTGTTGATAGAAACTGTTGTTGAATTTGAAATAATTTTGATGCAAACATAACCCTAATAAGTCTTCTACCTCTAATCTCTCCTCATCCTTCAAATTTTGATTTTTAGATAGATATTTAGTAATTAACGGTTGTAATACATGGGTGGGGATGGAAGTGAAAAGGCTTTTGACATCAAATGAAACTAGTTTAGTGGAAGTGCTGATGGTAAGGTTTTTTATTTTGTTGACAAGTTCCAAGGTGTTTAAAATGGTGTATTTGGGTTGAAAATTTAGATATCCAGGCAAGATTTTATTTAAGAATTTACAAACTTAAAAATTAGGGGCAGTTAAAAACGAAACTACAGGTCTCATAGGATAATCTACTTTGTGTATTTTCGGGAGGCCATATAACGCGGGTGATAAAGGGTTCATGACTATCATTCGGTAAACCTCACCTTCTGGAATGACATTACTACAATTTTGTAATTAATTAATTAATTTCAATTGAAATTTTGGGGTTGGGTCTGTATTTAAAATGCTGAAATTATTGTCTTGTAATAATGATTCTGTTTTTGCTATGTACTCATCTGCGTTAAGAATGGCTATTGTGTCTCCTTTGTCAGCTTTATAAAGCGTTAGGTTGTTATCGGCCAGAATATTTTTCAACTCTTCAACTAATTTTATTTCCTTGGTGATAGGGTTGTGGGTTTTTAGGATTGGGAATGTTTAGTTTATTAGAAAATTGAGTTTAAAAGAAGTTCAAAGTAAGACTAAATTAATTACGTATAGTCGTAGAGCATTCAATCTAAATTATTTATATTACGCCTTTTAAGATACTTGGGAGGGAGGGTGTAAGAAAGGCTTTTTGTTTTTAAATACTACGTTGATCTTCGTAACGCACTATAGGAAAGAATCTCTCTAATGGTTCTTTGAAACGAAATTTTCGATCTTTAATTGTTCAATCTATTGGCAATAAAAGTACCACTTTGTGGTATTTGAAGGAAGCGCAGCTTAGCCAAACAAATGAAAAACGTGCGAGCTAAATAAAACGTGCTTTCTCTATCAGGAAAGTACGCCATAAAGGTACTTTTAATCCTAGGTAAAGAGGAGCTGCCCTAACCAAACGTACGATTTTTTCTACGAATTATTCTACAGTATATAGTGTCTATATTGGGTCAAAAGTCACAAGTAAAAAAATTAAACTTAAACGTTGTGCGTCAAGTGACACAATGTCGTGTCTCTTTTTATGTTTGAAGATAAAAAAAGTATATGATTATGCTGTGAATATCTCCGCCCTTTTCTCTAAGTATATAAAGTCGAATTTTCTTCCAATAATTTTCAGTAGACAACGCATCACTTAAGGTAGGCCATCTCTCATTATTTTCATCAATTTTTTTTCTTAAAACCACAATACCTATCTATCTTCCACTGTTATTTATAGTAAAGGCGAAATAATTTCAAAAAGTTTTCAAATTTTCATAAGGTAAGCGACGTCAAATTGTACATTTCTGCTTATTGGAAAAACACTCTTTCATCCCTGTGAAAATAATTTTTTAAGCTCTTTAACTTCTTAGATAATTTTTGTTCCTATAGGACTTTTTATCGAGTCCTATGCTCAGCAGATCAAAAAGGAAAGTGTGGATTACTTTCCAAATACTGTATACATTATACTCCTACAAAAAAAATATACAAGTAACTAGGTAATTATTTCGGGAATCTAAAGAAAAACTTGTTTACGATGAAAGACCTACTGGAGTTCCCTCTAAAGTGTCTCAACATTTTGGGCTGCTTACTACCAAACCCAAATGCAAAATCCACCATCATGCTTCTAATATGGGAACTCTCACTCGCTTTTAGTCTCGTTGTTTCAATTATGAATTATTTTTACATAAACGATATCACCGAAATGACAAATAACTTTCAAGGTACAAGTTCACTGTTTCTAGTAAGTTGAAGTTTATATTTTAAACTGTAAGTAATTTTAGTACTTACTTAATTGTTGTTGCAGATTTTTGGGCAACTAAATTGTTGTATTTATAGTAAGAGAAGCCTATTAAGTCTTTTTGAACAGCGTAAGAGGTTTTGGAATACCGAAGATTGTTCGGATGGCACAAAAATCAACGTATCGCGTATATTATACACTGTGAATATTATCCAAAAATACTTCATTTTTCAGACTCCTTTCGTCGTAGTGGGAATTATATTCCCTTATTCTATTGTAATGAACAGGTTGCCAGTAGGAATTTTTAATATATCCCACGACCCTCTATCTTATTACGTTGCTTGGGCTATTTCGGGTGTCTCAGTAATTATAGGTGCAGTTGTGCTTATGGGTTCCGACTGTATCTTTTATGGAGTTTGTTCTGAAGGTCTAGTGCAGTTTAAAATTTTAAGTGATCATTTGGAAAGACTTAATGTTGAAACTGTCAACTCAGAAGAAGACTTGGAAGAGTTTGTTGCTAAATTCAAACTCTATATGGAACATCACAAATTTTTGTTGGGGTAATAGTAACATTAGGTTTACTAAAAGTAACTAGTAAATTACCCACCTTTTTAATTTACTGTACGATAGTAGTAAATTCAAATTTCTCTTTTAATACTCTCTTGACTATTACCATTACCTACTTCATGAAAGCTGCACTACTTAAAAATGTTAGTTTTGTTTACTCAAATATTTCTATTTTTATTTTAAGGTATCTACAAAGCGTACAGAACTGTTTTCATATCACATTTGTAATATTGTATGCATCGTCGGCTCCTATATGTTGCGGATTTATGTACGTAACAATCGAAAGGTACGTTATTTATACAGTGTGTTCGCGATACGTTGAAGAATATCGATGAAATCGTTATATTTATTGTCTAAAATTTTCCGTATCATTATAATTTGTACCCTTGAAATTGTTTTAGTCCCCTCATTGGGGATAAAATTGCGAGTGCCCTTCCCGTGGCCGTCGCTCTCTTCAGATATGGCAGTTACTGCCTTGCCTCGAGGTATGTGACGGACGAAGTACGAGACTCGTAAAATGCCGATTACTAACACTAAAAGATTTCTTTGCTAGGCATCGAAAATTGCAAACGCCGTCTACAACTCGAACTGGTACGCAAAGTACTTTATCGCGTTGAGAAAATCGACCCAATTGATGATTCAAGAAGCTCAACAAGAGATTCGAATGATTGCTTTGGGTGGCCTGATTCAAATAGACCCGACATCATTTATAACGGTTTGAAGTTTACTCGAATTTAACTTTATTTTTACAAATACAATGTTTTAGGTGATTAGAACATCATTTTCGATCTGCACTGTGCTAAGAAATTATAAAAAGACAGAATTTTAGATTTTTCATTAGTACATTAGTATTCGTGCTATATATTCTCCACTTTTAGTATTATAAAATAGCAAATAATATACGTAGTAGTCAAAACATCGGTCTTTTGTTGTTTTAAAGTCTGCTTAGGTATAATAAATAGTTGTTGATTAGTTTTGATAGAGGTTAGATATTAAATGTAATATCTAATAGTATCGTAATAGTATCTCAAATACAAGTGTACAAAAGTTTGCAATTTTGTCACATTTTGGCGATACAGCTTTTTACAGAGATCCGAATTATGTACTTATTTGTGTATGGGGGTTAGTTATGATTGTTTGGTATGTTGTATATGATGAAGGTCTAATCATAAATCCAAGTTCTCGACTTTGGGGGACTTCCGAATCTTTGTCAAATATCCAGAAATATCCAGAAATCCGGATCTTTGTCAAAAACTGTATCGCCAAAATGTGACAAAATTGCAAACTTTTGTACACTTGTATCTGAGATACTATTAGGTTTGCAGAGACCATTCTAATCTCAAATGGTAGAAAATTTTGTCTATTTAAAAAAGTATTCAACTATCTTTGCCACCAAATCAATCTTTGGCGGTCAAAATTGACAGCCACTGAAAAAAGGTGTAAAATTTGGCAGTTTCTTGGATTTTTGACAAAGATCCGGAGGTCTGCCGAGGTGGAAAACTTGGATTTATCATTAGGCTTCCGTAATAGACAAGATACCAAAAATTGGAACTTCTAAGATAAATTGGAAAGGTTTTGAGGTCTTAGCCATTTTGTTTCTCGCGTGCAGCACTCAAACGGATGTATACATCTTTCAAAACCTCACCGACTCTAGATGCGCAGAAGGGGAAGTGAGAAAGCGGTTAAAAGAGATGCCCAATCCGTGTGTTTAGGTTGGTGTGTAACCTTAGTTACGTCGCTATACGTAATTTGGTTGTTTGCGCAGGTCGGTGAGGTTTCGAAAGATGTATACATTTGAAAACGGACTAATAGACCGAGTGAACAGCTTTGCGACAAACTTGGTTTTGATGCTTCCCAGTGGTGCCTTGCTAAAAAAGTAGTACCTGAACCCTAGTCGATCAGCGGCATTCAAGGTTTTGGAAGGGGGTACTCTACTTTCTAAAGTAAACTCGTAATGTTTAATGGATTATAAAATTAAGTTTGAAAAAAGTTAAAAGTAAGGTTAAATCAATCAGGTCGAGTCGTAGAACATTACGTATTCATCTAAATTTAAAATACGCATTTTAAGATATTGGATATCTCCGCCCTCTTTTGTAAGTAATATTTAAAATCGAATTTACTTCACAATCATTTTCAGTAGACAACGCATCACTTAAGGTAGGCCATCTCTCATTATTTACATCAATTTTTTTCTTAAAAACACAGTACCTACCTACCCTATCTTTCACTGCTATTTATAGTGAAGGCGAAATAATTTCAATAAGTTTTCAAATTTTCATAAAATAAGTGACGTCAAAGTGTACATTTCTGCTGATTAGAAAAACACTGTCTCATCCTTGTAAAAATAATTTTGTAAGCTCTTTCTTTAACTTCTTAGATAATTTTTTATTTCCCATACAAATTTTTAGAGTGCTTTGTTCAACAGTTCAGGAAAGAAATGTGGATTACTATCCAAATACGGCATACTGTGTACACTGAACATTATACTTCTATAGAAAAATACACAAGCAACTAATTATTTTGAGATTCTAAGAAAAAACTTGCTAACGATGAAAAACCTACTGGAGTTCCCCCTAAAGTGTCTCAACATTTTGGGCTGCTTACTACCAAACCCAAATGCAAAATCCACCATCATGCTTCTAATATGGGAACTCTCGCTCGCTTTTAGTCTCGTTGTTTCAATTATGAATTATTTTTACATAAACGATATCACCGAAATGACAAATAACTTTCAAGGTACAAGTTCACTGCTTCTAGTAAGTTGAAGTTTATATTTTAAACTGTAAGTATTTTAAGTACTTATATGTTGTTGCAGATTTTTGGGCAACTAAATTGTTGTATTTATAGTAAGAGAAGCCTATTAAGTCTTTTTGAACAACGTAAGAGGTTTTGGAATACCGAAGATTGTTCGGATGGCACAAAAATCAACGTATCGCGTATATTATACACTGTGAATATTATCCAAAAATACTTCATTTTTCAGACTCCTTTCGTCGTAGTGGGAATTCTATTCCCTTATTCTATTGTAAAGAACAGGTTGCCAGTAGGAATTTTTAATATATCCCACGACACTCTATCTTATTACGTTGCTTGGGCTATTTCGGGTGTCTCAGTAATTATAGGTGCAGTTGTGATTATGGGTTTCGACTGTATCTTTTATGGAGTTTGTTCTGAAGGTCTAGTGCAGTTTAAAATTTTAAGTGATCATTTGGAAAGACTTAATGTTGAAACTGTCAACTCAGAGGAAGACTTGGCAGAGTTTGTTGCTAAATTCAAACTCTATATGGATCATCACAAATTTCTGTTGAGGTAATAGTAACATTAGGTTCACAAAACGGAACAAGTAAAATACCCTTTTAATTTATTGTTAGTAATAAATTAAAATTTCTTTTCTAATTATTGACTATTATTACCATAGTTACCTACTTCATAAAAGCTGTCAATACGATAATTTCCTAGGAACAGTTGAAATTGAAATTTTGTTTCAAGCACAACTTAAAAATGTTAGTTTTGTTTACTCAAATATCTCTATTTTTATTTACAGATATCTACAAAGTATACAGGACTGTTTTAATATCACATTTGTAATACTATATGCATTGTCGGCTCCTGTATGTTGTGGTTTCATGTACGTAATAATTGAAAGGTACGTTATTTATACAGTGTGTTCGCGATACATTGAAGAATTTCGATGAAATCGTTATATTTATTGTCTCAAATTTTCCGTATTATTTCTCCCCAGATGAATTCGGTATTTGAAATTAATATAAAAACAGCGGGTTTGACAATTTCTTGAGATAATAAGTTTAAGAAGTTTTTTAACCCTAAAGCTACCGTACGGGGTACCCGGGTACTTTTTTGAGTTTAAAAGCCTATAACTTTTTTTATTTTAAAGGAATATTATTGAGACTCTTTGACATCCTGTAAAATTTAATTCTTTATACGAAAATATTAGAGGGGCACAAAAAAATTAAGTGAGATGGGATATTTTTGTAATTTAATAACTTACACCTTAAACCTACCGCATGGGGTACCCGGGTACCTCGCTGTTATTTGCTTGTGTTTCATGGGGAATCAATCAATTAAAAGTAGAAGTATTCGAATTATTCATTTATATTACACATTTTTATATTATAAATAATTATTATTATTATTAACAATAATTATTACTAATTACAAATCGCAAAAAAAGTTAGTGATGAACTTTTGTACTTGCACAATCGTTAGATCTAATGGAAGTCGGTGAGATATGCCCATCACAGACAAAATTTTTATAACTCTCTCATCTCTTCCTCGTTTTCCTGTTTGGCATCTTTTCACCATTCTTCCAAATTATGCAACAACCAATTACCCTCAGTCGTTCAGTTTAATCCCGTTCTTGAACGTTTATTTGTGGCTGTGGTTTTGTAATGCTTACTTTGACGCCAAGAAATGATAACAATGCAATTTTTATCAAAATAAAATTGAATAATTAATCCTTTAGTTCCCTAATTCATAATCCTTAATCCCTAATCTCTAGTTTAGTTAGTATAGATCCTATATACTTCGATCTAGTATGGATGGCATACAAAGAGTTTTTCCTAAATCTTTTAAAATTTCCCTACGTTGATTTGATTTTGAAGGCAGCTAATAGGGTGATTTTCAACAAAAATTATTTCTATGATTCTGGACGCGGATTATTTGGAAAGATGTTGCAGTACAAAATAAAAATAAACCCTGTTGTAAATGTCCTTGACGCTATGTCCACAGAAGGCGCATGTTATCTTCACAAAACAGCTTCACTTTGGAGACGCAAATAGTCATTTGCTGGTTATAAATAAATTTTGGATTAGGTAAAAAGGCGTGGGAAACTAACAATTGTCTTCTGGGCACTGTCGAAATAAAGCACGTGCCGACACAGGGTTTATTTGTGAAAATATTGCAGTGTAATATAACATAAACTCCGTTGTAAATGCCGACGACGCCATGTCTTCACAAAACCGCTCCAATTTGACAACAAAAATTGTTATTTTAATTTTTTTAAAATTATAATTTAAAAACTAATACATTTGGAAGTTGCAATAATAATTAATATTGCCCAAATATAAACTAATTAGCTGTATTACTACTCATTCTCCATATAAAACATGCAGGGTACCCGGGTACCCCGTGCGGTAGGTATAAGTTGTAAATTTGTACAGTACCATGAGGGTTAAATTTGTCATCTTTTTAACCAAGGCCACGCACACTGACTAGTAAATTATCATTTATACCCTTGAAATTGTTTTAGTACTCTCATTGGGGATAAAATTGCGAGTGCCATTCCCGTGACCGTCACTCTCTTCAGATATGGCAGTTACTGCCTTGCCTCAAGGTATGTGACGGACGAAGTACGAAACTCGTAAAATGCCGATTACTAACACTAAAAGATTTCTTTGTTAGGCATCGAAAATTGCAAACGCCGTCTACAACTCGAACTGGTACGCAAAGTACTTCATCGCGTTGAGAAAATCGACCCAATTGATGATTCAAGAAGCTCAACAAGAGATTCGAATGATTGCTTTGGGTGGCCTGATTCATATAAATACGACATCATTGATAACGGTGTGGAGTTTAATCTAATTTAACTTTTTCTTTACAAATCCAATTTTTTTAGATGGTCAGAGCGTCATTTTCCATCTGCACTGTGTTGCGAAATTATAAAAAAATAGAATTTTAGAATGTGCATTATATACAGGGTGAACCAGACCACCCGTATCAGGCTTTTTTTTCAAGAACGGTTAGTCGTAGAGAGTTGGGTCAAAAAATTTTATAGCAAAAGCCATAATAAAGAATGGAATGGTAATATTTTTATTCCGGGGAGAGGTCGGCATGCCGAAGAGTTTGATGCACAATGTCGAGAACTCCATAATTTTAAATGGCACCATAGGGCAAAAGTAGTATCATTGGAAAAATCTCAAAAAATAAGTAAGTTTTGTAGAAAAAAAGTTTTTATTACTGCCACTCCTTTCGGGTAATATTTGATTGAAGTTAATAAACTCAAATTCACCATGGCTAACTTATTTTATAAATAATAATAAAATCTAATACAAATTTTCAAAACTCGATTATTTTCCTTCAATTTGGCTAATTTGACTGGGCTACAAAATCCGCGTTTTTCAAAATGCGATTATAACACCTTTTTCCACTTACTCCTTAAATTCAATTATTAGGTGTAGAGGTATACTTGACCGAATTTAAAAATTTTGGTACGTATGAACGCAGAATTTGATGCTCTACAACTTCTATTTGAGGAGTTTTTCTCTTAGAGTACTTATTTCTAAGCTACTGGCTCATAGATTTTATTATTAATAAACGAAAGTTCAACTTTAATCTTATGCTCAAAAGCTTATCAAACAATCATGATTTTACAATTAAATGATAAAACAATTGATTGTTAATTATTATGACATTGTGAGCTAAGATTTTAAATGCCCGTTTTTAAAATAAGTTAGCCATGTTAAATTAGAGTTTATTAACTTCAATCAAATATTACTCAAAAGGGGTGGAAGTAATAAAATTTTTCTCTTTACAAAACTTACTTATTTTTTTGAGATCTTTTCAACCATACCACTTTTGCCCTATGGTGCCATTTAAAATTATGGAGTTCTCGACATTGTGCATCAAACTCTTCGGCATACCGACCTCTCCTCGGAATAAAAATATCACCATTCTATTCTTTATTATGGCTTTCGCTATAAAATTTTTTGACCCAACTCTCTACGACTAACCGTTCTTGAAAAAAAAGCCTGATACGGGTGGTCTGGTTCACCCTGTATATTAGTAGCTCATTACTCATTACTCATACAGTACGTTGGGGAAGCAGCTAAAAACGCCAGAACGCTGCACTTTTTGATTGGGATGTGCCACTTTCTGTGGTCATAGTTGATGTCAAAAGGTAACTTTCCAGCTAGGGAGTCACTTCAAAATCCGTGTAGAACACCATCATAACGGCCATTAAAGATGGCCCTCATTAGTCGAATAAATCCGTCACTATCTGGAAAGTTACCTTTTAGCATCAACTATTACTACAGACAGTGGCACATCCCAATCAAAAAGTGCAGCGTTTTTTGGTGTGCCAAACGTACTAATATCGGACAGAGCTATCAAAGTAGTTAAAAGGTATTCGACAAATTGTGTTAACAACAAGCTATCGTCTCGCCACTGTAATGCGTTTGTTAATAATGCACGTTCCAAATTCGCAAATTCGGGCCTCGTTTGTTGGAATTTCGGCCCTCGAGCGACTCTATATGGATACTTTGCTCTAATCGTGCGTCTAACTTCTAGCTATCGCATAAATCAATGTAGCCGTAGCCACTCTAATTATTTTTTCTATATTCTCCTAGATGTTAATTGTTATCAGATCATCAAATTAAAATAAATATAGTATAAACAAACACAGAGATACTAATAATTTCTTCTCCTACTACCGTGTAGTAATTGGTTTTATCTCTATTCATTAACTGTATTATGTTAACTGCCTACCTTTCCTTAAAATTATCTTCCAGTCATCAAATTTCGGTCAATCGAATGCATAAAGAGCAAATTTTTGTAAAGACTTAACCTTCACCAAATCGTCTTCAGATTGCTCTTCAGCTGGGCGCACAAAGTGCGATATTTTATTAAAATTAATTTTCCTGTGTTAACAGTAGAAGAATCTTGCTAGATCCTTGTACATATTTCCATTTCTGCTCGATTCCACTGGTAAGGAACTTCATTCAAAGTATCTTTAGAACTGGATTAGCTAACTTTCGATGCCATCATAGTTTGTTTCGTTTACAATAGTTTTAACTCGTTTTGTTTTTCTTTGATACGATTCGAACTTCTTCTGTTATGAGAAGCTCATATTCGGAGCATATCTACGATCAATTTTTTTTTCTCACGGCCTCTTTCATTAGTCTCTGTATTTTGAACTGGTTCAGGTTGACGTTTATCAACTCCTTTTGACATGATCGCCTCTGAAGAATAGACACGCAGTCGCAAACGCTCTGTATATATAAATTAGTACAACTTCAACTTTCAACATACTTTTATGAGAAAACCTGATGCGACTGCAAGGATTTATTCTAATGCTTTATAGGTAATCTCGACTTCGCTTTGGACTGCATGTACTACATGTTTAATAACCTACTAGGGACGTGGCTTGAAAACTTTAATGGAATTGGGAGCAGACTAATACCACAAAAAATATCTAAAGACTTTTCTTTTTTTAAGTTTATTTTTTTCGTTTTTCGAAGAAAATACTAGAGGAGGAACTAACATTTATGTCACATCGAGCACTTGATATAGTGTTATTTTTATATTTTTAAGGGTGCTATAGAATATCTATCAAATAAAGATTTTCCGCACCTAAAATCTCAACATAATATATTTGCTTTGCATTTTATAAAAGTAAATATTTCTATAACATGACATAAAACGTATTGTATAGTAAATCGGCGGATCAAAGTACGGGTTATCGTTTCTCTTAAATGCACAAAGATTTAAGGTATTTACAATACTTTTTTTAGGTCGTTTCACACATTTTTTTGCGTCTTTAACGTTTTTGGAAAAAAGTTTAAGGAAACTCTCGCTATTATTCAGCGATCTTGGCGCGTACATGCACCAATTTATGGGTTACGTTTATTGTTTTTATTCGCTTCCAAACGGTATTTAGCTTTCGAAGTAGTACGTTGATGTAATAAATGACACACACGCCAAGATCGCTGAATAATACTATACAATATTAATTATTCTAAGTATGTACCCCCCTATTTGAAACTACGATTAAATTTATTTTTAAACTAATAGTTTGCTTTAGGTACTACAGGATATTTACTAAATCTAAATTAAGTAAACTGATAAAACGTAATTATTTTATTATTTACGCATACTTGCAACAAAAAATTTAATGATAATTACATACTTTTTTCTTTAATTTGCGGATAAATTAATCTTCTTACCTCATTAATCAACAAAGAGAGTTATTTCCAGGCTAATACACGTAGTAGGTTTAAACAATGTAGGTAAATAAGAAAATTACGATAAAATGCCATTAGGGAAGATAAGAGACATATTGTTTATTTACTAAACATAAAACGGCAGAAAATGTGCAAAATGTGTTCATATTCTACTTGTAACGAACCTGCACAGTTTTTGGGCGCATAAAAAGTAAAGTGGCGAAATATTTTGTTGTGCTGTGCGTCGTTAAAATTATTGTTTGTGTAAAATCACCATGAGAAAAATTACGTGTTTGCAGTTTCTCTTATGCCTTTGTCACGTGTACAAAAGTTTCAGTCAAGTATCAAACTCGAGCATCCTCCGTATAGAACTGAGAATACAAGATAGCAAGGTGTTATATTTAATCGCAGACTCGTTACAGTGCAATAACGACTATTTGACTCCTTATTTCGACTATTCGCACGTTTCATTCGACGATTTGAAGGAACTAATTGGAACAAGAAACATAACCATTAGAGAAGCTCTTAACGCGCTTAACTTAAAATTGGATAACCTCTATTCGATTACCACATCGCAGAACGCTTTAATAGATATCGTTAAGAAGTCGAATTTAAATCTTCATCAGCTATACGACAATTTCGTGAAGTATTTTTTAACCGAACCCATGACCGACGTTCCAAAGATATTAAAAAGTTTGAAAATTAACGAAAACGAATTTGCAACAGCTGTAGTGTTTGGAACCGATAAAGAAATGTTGGAAATTGCTTCGAGAGGAAGCTACGATATGAAAAATGTTCGAGATGCATTAAACGTCGTTAACAAAAACGCTACTTTGAGGACACTTTTCGACTTTATTTATAGCTCGAGATTAAACGAAGCTTACGCTAATACAAAAAATTTAACGTCGACCATAAGTTTAATTACGGCCTTTAAACGAACTTTAACGGCCGAGAGTATTGTAAATTTTTTTCAAATATCGCGCCTCACTTATAACGACTTTTACACAAATAAGGCATTCAACGACATTCTTTCAAATGTCGTCGACACAAAAGAAGTTTTCGTGGGGGTTGCCGTATCGAACAAAACCGTTGTTACGAACTGCGATTCTCTAACAGTCTTAAATTATAAAATACTTCGGAATTATACCAAATTAGTAGGTAAATTGGTCGAAGTTCCAAGTGTCGAATACGGAATGAGGGAGGTGGAAGTTAACAGCAAACAAAACGTGCTAATTTTAACTCCAGACGCAGATTTGAAGATAGTTCAAGAACTGTCCTTTCCCAACGTTACCGAAAGTGAAAATTTGAAAAATTGTGTTTATTTCTCCGTGAGTGAATTGGGCGATTCGATCTGCATGGTGCCCACGACACCCATCATGGGGCCAAATTTTTTGACAATAAAAAAAACCGACGACGTGGTCTTTCACATTGGAAGTCCTTTAATTTGCGGCAAATATTTATATGGTGTTGCGGATTGGGAGTTTGCGTCTACGGTAACTTTCATGCCAGTTTACCGTTTTGAGGATCAAAGTTTAGAGACTCACGAAATGCAATATAATGTTAATTATTTAACTTTAGCTTTAGACTTTTTCAAAGAAATTCCAGTGGTGATACTAAATCAGCTGTGTAATTTGTTTAGAATTTTTAAGATTGATGTGTGCTCAAGTACGTATTTGTTAATATCAAATATATTACTTTAAACATTTTTTTTTAGTTTTCTGCTTCGTGTACGCGTAGTAAACAGAGTTTGTTACGGTTTAAATAGAGAAGTAGTATAGTACCGATAATGTTTGGTTTTCAAATTTATTTATTCAAACTTATTAATTATTCACTGAGATGGCGTAAGCCTTCGGTATTTTAATTTTATTTTTGTTATCGCTATCTTGGTAGATTGATGGAAAATTTAGAGGATTCACGTTAAAACTTTCACGTTAAAATTTTCGTTTGAGTAAACCTATTTGATACTTAGTTAATCAGCCTTGTTATTAAGGGATAAAAGTTTTTCTCAATTGTTCGGTGCAGTTAAGTTTTTTGGTGTTCGATCCACGTTTAAGTTGCACATCCGTTTTTTCGGGATTTTCGAATTTCAACGGTGAAAATTAACACGTGTAGCTGTTTAACACCTCTAGGTAATTATTTAAATTTTTCCTATGCCAAGTCGTAACGTAGATTTTTTTAAAAGGCTTTTTGGGCTAGTTAGAGCCTGTTTAAGTATTTTTTGGATTGTTGGAGACTTATAGACGAATTTTAATTCTAGTCATTCGTAGTCCAAATCATTCGTATTCGTTGTTGTTGTCGGGAAGATTATCGTACACCTGTAATTCCTTCTTTTGAATTGGATTCTTTGAGCTATTTCGCCAAACCGTCCATCTGTTTAGAAGATTTGAAGCAGATAAGCATTAATTATCATTTCAAGTTATCATCATCTTCATTCAACAGTTATTCAACCATTTTGATTTTTATTTCATTTAATTGTAACAAGCATTTCATTTGTTTATGCAATTTATTTATAATTATCGACATCGTGTTGTAAAATACGGCACGACTGAGCTCAGTCATTTCTATTAACGTAGAGGAAATTTCCTCATTACAAATTATTTTGAATTATGTATATAAATTCGCATATCACATAATATTATTATCAACAGTTTTCTTAAAAGGCAAAAAGCGTATGATCTTCGAATCGTTTGGATAGTATATATATTTGTGTTTATTGGGGTACGATAATTACCCATTTGTTATTTGTTACCTTTTATCAGTACTGCTACTAATCGCATCATCTATTTTCGCTATTTTTTTTGTGTACAATAAGTTCAAATATACAGTGTGGTCATTAAATAGCGTGGCGCCTAAAACTTCGATCTTTTATTATACCCACCCCTTACATCGACTAGCCAGGGGACACGTGTGTATATTTTGTTTTGCCACCGATAGTTGTGTTGTGTAACGTTTGTTGAAAAGTTGTAGGTAGCAAGTTAGTTGTTACTGAATACTTGCACCAAAGTAAATTTACCATCAGAAATTGTTTACAAAACTAATAAAGTTTCAAATTTTGCTTATAGAAAAGAACTCGGCACTATGGCTAACTTTCTTATTATTGGAGCTATTATACAAGGTTGGTTAAATTAGCAAGGAAGCGCGAACTTTTACCACTGACTACGATGGAGCACCACATTTTCAAAATATTGACCTAGAATCTAGACTAGTGGTTCCCAAAGTGTGTTGCGCGGAACCCCAGGGTTCCGTATAAAGTAGGAAGATTTAAGGGTTTTGCAAAATAAAATTTTAGTATTCTAGAACAATTTTGACATTATTTGTCTTCGTAATAAAATCTGTTGCACTAAATTTTCTTGCGATGACTACATTTTACTTCATTCTATGAATTTCTGTTATTTTGGTTTAAAAAACACTTCCGGCGAAGCCAAAAATTAGCAAATCAAAAGGAGTTTTTAAAACCACCCTGTATATTTTACGATTTTTAAAATATTGTAAGATTATCTGTCTAATGATACTAAACGTGTTATATCGTTTCTTCCGGCTTAACCTAAAACGAGATTTCCTATTTCCTAGTCAAGCAAGCTAAAAAACGAGCATGGAGTACCTCAGGGGTCGGTGTTGGGTCCCATTCTATTCATAATATATGTTAATGACTTTAATACGCCTGAGGCGTTAGGAAAGTGCCTCTACTGTGACAACACTTCGGTGTTACTCAGTGGAGCCAGTGTAGACCGTATCAGTGAAAAGAGTGATCGCTTGAATCGATCTATAGAAGGTTGGTTTGCGGCAAATAAATTGAAACTAAATTCCGAAAAAACACACACACTGACATTTGGGACCAGAGGAGTTATGGAGTCAGCCAAATTTTTGGGACTCCAAATCGACAATAGGCTCAGTTGGAAGAGACACGTGGAAGAGGTATGCAAAAGATTATCCAGTTCGTTATATCTACTTAGGAGACTAAGAAGCATTGGAACCTACCAGCTCGTAAAGACAGCATACTATTCATGTGTTCATAGCATATTCTCGTATGATATCTTGCTGTGGGGGACATCGGTGGACGCGTCAAAGGTTTTCATACTGCAAAAAGGGCATTAAGAATAATGCCGAATATGAAACATAATGAAACTTGTAGACCTGCATTCAAAAGTGAAAAGATACTTACTTTTTATAGCCTGTATGTATACGAGAGCCTAAAGTATACCTACCTCAACAAGAACTCTATCCAGAAAAACAGTGATAAGCAAGGCTTCAACACTAGAAACAAGAATAATTTGGTCATACCCTGGCACAACAAGTCATCAACCCAGAAGTACGTCGACTACTGGGGAATTAAATTGTACAAATGGGTTATCAGAAGAAATTAAATCTCTAAACAAAAAGGCGTTTCTAGCCGCAGTCAAGTCGAAGCTGGTTGAGGGTGCGTACTACTCGATTGAAGAGTTCGTCGGCGATACGTGAATACTGTTTTTAATATGTTTGTGAGCGTGCAATGTACCCAGTGTATTCGCGATAATACTCTACATGAGTATTGTTTTTAATATGTTTGTAAAAGTCTAATGTAACCAATGTATCAGCGATACTGCTACATGTGTAGTTGTGTAGATATTGTTCTTTTAATATGTTTGTAAACGTGTAGTGTAACCAATGTAGCAGCGACACTATTTTTAAATTGTTTTTTAATATGTTTGTAAATATGTAACCAATGTATCAGCAACACTATTTTAAATTGTTTTTTAAATATGTTTGTAAACGTCGGATATAACCAATGTGTTTCGTGGTGACGAGCTGTGTACATCTTTTTTTTGTGGCGAAATAAATTATTATATTGTATTGTATTGTATTCCTATTTCCTATTCAATTCGAACACCCCGTTTAATTTTAGTTTTTAGAAATCGCTAAGAGCTTCTGAGCATACTACTGTTTGGTACTATTTCGGATATCTTTTTTAATATTCTGAAAGCTCGATCTGTTATGTCCACCTCCACTTTTTTAAATTTGAAAACTCTGTAGAGAGTAGAGACTGCACTATTTCGCAAGAACTAATTTCTGTTCTAGGATGTGTTAGGAGTGCATTTGAGAGTAGTACTACCGTGCTTAATTTTTTAAAAGAGTTTTGCACTCATATTGGGCGCAGGAAATTTTACAAAATAATTTTTAGTTTTTGAAAATTTTTATTTTTACCCTTCACTCTTAGTGATTGGCCCACTGAGGCCGATATAATTTTACCAATAATATTGTTGACCATAAATTAAAAATTTGAATTCTCTTTTGTAATTTTGACGTATTCTAGAATATTTATTTAGATAAAAATAAAACTTGCAATAGTTGTGTTTATCAGAATACACCACTTGCTTTACTTCGATAAGAATTTTCGCACGTGCGGTGATCGACCAAATGAGTTACAATTTAAAAATGTTATACAAAATACTATTGACTTGAATTTTTAATATTTTAGTAGGTAGTTCATCATTGAACGCGGTTTGGTTATGTGCTGTGCTCGCGATTGGAATTATCTTTTGCCGTTTGGGGGATTCTTCAAGAAGTTTTAAGTTCAATTTCCGTTACTTTAAGAAGGTAAAATGCATTTACTTATACCACAAAATTTTATGTTATTTTGTGTTATTTATATGATAAACTTCACTAGCGTAATACGTATTTTACTGGTAAAAACAATTGAGGCATGCCTTCGACGCCTCGTTAGGAAAATATAGGGCGCCCAATACCCATTAAAGCATTACCGTAATTTTTATGTCTCACGAAATTGTCCAATATTACTACAGGGGCTATCGAAGACCGCCCTCTTACCAGAACACCCTGTATTTAATTTTCGAGTTTATCCCTATATTTTTTATCAATTATGAAATGTTAACATTAGGCAAAGCTGATGTATCTGTGACGAATCTTCCGTACAAAGCAGAAAAAAGTTTTAAGGACTTTTCTCCTCTGTAGACGTTGTAGAAGCAAAAAGTAAAGAGGCAATTACAAATAGATTCGAAATTTCAATTTAACTTTATCGTAGACAATTTGTCGACTTTGAAAACGTAATATGATCGAAAAAAATGTTTATTTTGTTTCTCCATGTTTCTAGTGCCCCTGACCCCTGAATCCAAAAATGTAAAAAGATGAAATGTCTTAAAAGTCTGTCAAGGTGGGTCTGTGTGTATGTAAGGCTTTAAGGCAAAAACTACTAAAACGATTCGTTGAAATTTGGTTTTAGCCACTTCAACGAAATTTCATCGACAAAATAAGGTTTCAACGAAACCGATACATCTTCCATCGAAGATAAATCAATTGGCCTCGACTCGTGTCGCAATTCGTGCTCTTGTGATTAATGACCGTCACTACCTGCTCGTTGACTATAGGAATTTAAAAATATTAAAAACTACAAAATCGTCCCTACGGGATGAAGAGACGATTTTACAGTTTACATTTACGTCTTCGGGGAGAAAAATAATAACCATCACTGAAATATAGTTGTGAATTTATAATTAACACGTTTTATTGTAATTCCAACGTAATTATTTTCAACAAGCATTGTAATCCTGTATGAACTAAAATCAAACAATTATTCAGTGTGAGTACAACATAATATACTTTGCTTTTACGTTCAGTTCACTGAATTGGTCGTTGAAATTTCAAAACCATACATTTTAATTTTCATAGTAGAGTAAAAACATGAAAGCATTGTTTAAATTAAAGCGCACTTTAACCATAAATTCAAATTTAAATAAATAAATATCACAAGGAAAAAGTCGATTGCCGTAAATTAAAAAAAGTATTCAACATTGTGAATAAGTATTATAAAAAATATAAAGTACAGGGTGGGCAAAATTTGATGGTTTTTATGGAGAAATCGATAACTATAAGGGATGTGGAAAATGGATGGTGCATCCTAGACCTCTTTTTTTGAGAGGACCTCAATGCCAAAAATCGGAAATCGCGACCTTCTTTTGTTTTGAAACTATAAGAAAAAGTTCGATTTTTCGACTTTTCGCTAAATGTCGGTACCTATCTCACTATTTCTTGTTGTAAAGTTACAGAAAAAAGTATTAGTACTTTCAGGCACTATTTTAGGGACAATAAGACGAGCCGAAAGGATTTTAAATATCTTTGTTAATTTTCGGTTCACAGCAACCGAGATATTAAGCGAAAAATTGAAAAGTCGAACTTGGACTTAAAGCTCCCAGACAAAAGAAGATCACGAATTTCAGTTGTTGTAGGACGGATGGGGGAGAAAATTCCATCTCGTGCTATCGATGGATTCGATAACACGGCGGTTGATATGAGGACGAGCATTGTCGAGGTGGAAAACGATTTGGTTCTTTTTGCGTGATATTTTTAGCTGAATGGCAGTGTAAAGGTGATCAAGTTGGGCCATGTACACGTCGCTATTCATGTTGTACTGCCTTTGGCCATTTCTCAGCAAATTTCTCCGCTTCGGTTCTGCCAGATACACCGCATAACTTTCTTTTTTTTCACGTTTTTGTTGAGGAGCCAAGACTTATCTTCTGTGACAAATTTATTGAGGAACGGATTTTGCCCATTTATCTGCAGCAAATCAGTAAAAATTCGGATTCGGATGGCCTTGTTGCTGTCTGAGAGCTCGTGCGGGACCCCTCCGGTCCATTTCCACACCTTGCCAAGTTTTGAAATTACGAACAATCGTGGACTGAGATCGACGTTGTTGAATTGCTCAGCCAGTGTCCTGGTGGTACTACTTTTGTACTCTTCTACAGCCGCCAGAAGAGCCTGGTCATCAAAATCCGGAATCGATCTCTTTTAGACTTGTCGTCTAAACTGGTACCACCATATTTGAAGCAAACCAACCATTCTCGACATGCCTTTTCGCTTTATTGTTCCTTCTCCAAACAGATCGTTGAGATCACGAAATCACTCAGCAGCTTTCTATCCTTTCTTGAAGTGGTACATCATTACAACAGACTGTCTCGGCAACATTGCTTGTAATAAAAAGTTTATCACTGCTCCTATATTTCATACTTCTAACGATTTAAATTGGAGAATGGCCTGTTCAATTGATAACATTTTCATTTTTATCACTACAAAAGTATGCCCCACATTATTTTCTTTACTTTTTTTGCATTTTCATATGAAACGTATTTATTCATGGGCTTGAGGTAATGTAAAAGAATACTTGATGGCTCTCCAATATTGCAGATACGTAGCGAATTGTTAAGGCCAATTTTACTTAAATTCTTTAAAACGCAAGGCACAGATAGTATTTTCGGTAAAAGAGAATTCGTCAAGTTTTTGAAACTCAATTTCTGATTGAAGCATCTCTAAAGGGAGGCTTTTATTGGCGACTACTACTTTGCAAGTTCAATTAATACCACTTAAGTGTAAATATTTATTTTGTAAAAAGTTACGTAACAACTTCAATTCTACCGTCTAACAAATTATTTATGGGACTGACCTCTTTTACATAGCTCTCTAACATATCAATATCCCGCGGCCCTAATTCGTGATTGATCAAGTTATCGGATATTGCTGTCAAACCATCACCGCCAGTAACGATAAACGAATTAACGATAACTCTATAAAACTCTTCAGGAACTAAAGCTTCGTATTTTGGTTCCGAACATAATCTGCAAAGTACTTGCACAGATTTTACTCTTGAACCTGCTGGCTTTGTTATGTTATAAACTACCCTTAAACCTTAAAACAATATTACAAATTAATGCTTGTTTATAAGTAGCAATCGAACAGTTTACCTGACGTTTGCAAAAAATTTAAAGAAACTTGTACTCGCTCGTTGTTAAATCTATCTGCTGCATATTCCAAAGCTTCCACCAAATACTTTCCTTGTAACTCTCCAATATCGTACGTATTTTCAAATGGATGTACGGCAACCAAATCACCGTAGGTTATATCTAAAATAAAATAAAAATCATAAACACACTGCCGGTGCCTATTGTACTACTTAAAGTTTAATACTGACTTCCTATTTCAATCGACGTTCGAATACTTCCGGGATTTGTTATAGCTATCGAAACGTAAGTCCACGCATTATCTGCAGTTCTGTTTTCAAACTAAAAAAAGATTTTTTCGTATTTTCGCAAGTTTTGCTATAATTCGAGAGTAAACTTACCGCGTAAATCATGGAGCCCGTTATGAGATTTGCCAAGCTGCACTCTTGACTTCTACAATATCTATTATCCAATAAAATATTAGTTTCTCCGACAATTACGCTACCGTATTTATCTACTTCTTTCTTCCATATTGCTATTTCTTCGTTTACGGCTTCATCTTAAAAATGATCGGCTTAAGTTTTGTTATGGAATTAATAAAATTAGTGCTCATCTAATAACTATTATAGCTTTGGGTACGGGTAGGTCACTTTTTAATGTACGTCGTAGGAACGTAAAGATCGGCAATCTCTCGTCGTGGTTTGCCACTGCCTCTCAAGGGGTGGCACCGTATATTGTGTAGGTATAATATTTTAATTATTTATTTTTGCCTTTCTATTTAGATCCTTATGATCAAGCCCAATAATTAGAAGTGAGAAGCCGGAGGTCTAGCCTCTACACCTCTTATACTTAAGTTAATGCTTAACCTGCTTAGATAGCGATATTATAGTACCTACCTTGAAGAATTTTTTCATTTAAATAAATGGGTGCTCCTGACCACGAGATCACATTTCCTTGAGAGTTGTAGTTGACTGTAATATTTCCCAAGTATTTTGCAAATGCTTGGGCTTGTACAACCAACACTTGACCACCGTCTCTATTTTTAATCACCGTCGGGTAGGGACCTAAAGGTTGATCAATTCCAGGCGGATTGTTTCCTAAAAATTGTATCAAGTATTTACGCTTCTAAATAAGTGGCACACTATGTAATTATCTTCACAACTTTGACCTTGCATGAAAAGTTAACTCGATGGATTCCCTAAAGAATATTATGATACCTATTTACAGAGGGAGAAACATTTTGCCCTAACGATAAGTCATAATATGCAGTTGTAAAGACGATTGTAATACATTTTTAACTTTATTTACCAGTGTAAAGAAAGGTGTGGGAGTGTGCACCAACGATAACGCCGATTTTAGGCGAAGCCAATTTTGCAATCTTCTTATCAACTTCATAACCGCAGTGCGAAAGAACTACTATTGTGTCTACATTTTCTTCTGCAACTAATCTTTCAGCTTCTGCATTGACAGTCGTGGATTCGTCTAAAAATTTGAGTTTACCCGAACTGGTTATTGTCTAAAAATGAATGGTTTAGTATTAAAAATATAAAAGTTATAAAGCTTACGTTAGTTGTTGATAAAAGGACTCCAATTACACCGATTCGTTTACCACTTCTTTTAATTATAATGCTTTTCTTGTAAGTATTTTGAAACTCCGGTTCTTCGCTGTCGTCGATGTTAACTGCTACTGTTGGTGCTCTATAAGATTTTATGAACGGTATTGCTCCTTGTACATTGTCGTCAAATTCGTGATTTCCAAGTGTCTGTAAAATATTAAAACTGAAGGTTAGACAAAGTATTACTTTGTAAGTTTGGTGTTTCTGAAGCGTTGGGGACCTCCATATCGTAAACGAAAAAACTTGTAGGTAGGGGAGAATTCGTTTGAAGGAGACATTTTTTTTTTGCTTTAATTGTAACTCATATCTTCGGGCAAGTCTGGTACTTCCAGGGGCTTGCCCTTAAAACGTCGGAGGTTCTACCTTACCCTGCACTTGATGGGATGCAGGTAACGGATGAGTACCGACGTATTTTAACTGGAAGTAGAGGGGTATCAACGTATACGTTTCGTGGCGTTTAATTACACCCGCTGTACGTTAGTCCCTCGGCGTCGGCGGAGCCAAAAGTGATTTTTTGGTCAATTGGCTGCTGCAGTCTCTGCACCGGAGGAGCTGTAATCTAGTCTATCTGCAGTTGTACTTTAAATAGTAGCGGGAATACGTGAGTTCTGGTAGAAGATATTTAAATACTTAGACGCACATACGACCACCAGTATGTGTTTAGGCGTCCCGCAATCTTATCGTATCACTGTTGCTGGCTCAGGTCTCACTGTCGGTAAACATGGTCTGTTTCAGGTCGTAACTTGTGATACGGAAGCGATTTTGTGGTCGACTGGTGGTAGGGCGAGGACTTTCCCAACTCGCGCTTTCCACGCGTTCGCTTTTCAGCGTGTTAGGGACGGGGTGGTCTTAAGCATGCTCACTCTGACATTGGTACTGTTGACAGAAGTTGGAATCCAACAGAGGTTGGATTCTCAGTGACTTACGGCTTTTTTAGGGAGTTATTAACCCTATTAGCCTACTCTCTACATCCTGATAAGTATGGGAAAACCTGGGTACAGGGTAAATATAGCAATCGTGTGTATTGCAAAATTTACTATCATCTTGAAATTATTTTTTCTCATTATGTCCGAATCACCCTGTATTTATTATTTAAGTAAATAACTACTGATGTGTTTACCACTTCTCCAAAGAGTAGGTACTCGATTTTTTACAAGTTATTTATGGCGTGATACACGAAAGTGCGAGATTTATAATTAATCAAATTCTAGAGGCCCCTTCAAATCTTGTTAACTCGAAGCTCGAATTTTCGTGTCTTTAACTAATAGCTTAGGTAACGCTAAAACTTACATAAGCATCGGTGGGTATTTTGTTCAAAAAATGTTGAGTACCATTCCATTTGAATAAATTATACCACAGTGTACCCTGAAAGTTATCTCCAGAATTGAACACTATCGAATTAGGGCGTCTTTTCAATTCTTGATGAACGGCCGTATAAAGTCGCGAAAATCCGCCTATACAATTTTCTTTACAAGCGGAACCGAGAACGCTGGTTTCCTCGAATCTAAAATAATTTATCAAATTTTAATTTAATTTCGTTTTCTTTTGTTTAAATTTATGAAAATAGATCACCTCATTAATAGAAAGGACTATAAACATTGACGAGGGTTTGCGATTAGGGTCAGTAGTAAAACGCCACTAGGGTACATTGAGCGGTCAATTCTTTAGCAGAGGTTAGGTTAAGGTTATAACGGATACTTAATTTGAATAATATTAGGTTGAGAAAAAAATTGCTACATTTAAGAAAGTTTATAACGGTGCCTAACTCTTTTATTTACAATTACAGGTACAGTTCCTGCATATGATTCTCACCTTGAAAGACAGACAGGTACTAATTAAATTTTGGTAAGTGTGTTGTTTATTGTACTTTTTAAAAATTTTATCAGATCTTGATAAGATTAATTACGCACATCATAAGAAAAGATCACCTGATAAAAACGGAACAATACCTACTACCTACTCTCTTAATCAAATCCAAAATACTTTTAATTTGTATTTACTTACTTACACCTTTTTAAAAATTGCATTCAAGTACACTATGAATGTCACAAGAGAATGATTACAAAAATTGAATTTATGTAAGCGGAATAATTTTTACTTTGGTTAGTTAAAATCCATCAGGGCTGGCTCTAGGAAATTCGTGGTGTATTTAAAAAAAATTATTTTCGTTTCATAATTAACTAAGTACTTAATTAGAAATATTTAAGCGCATGTATAGTTTAATTTAGCTCCAAATAGTAAGGAAAACGTATAAATATAAACTTTTCAATATCTAAACAAGCTCACAGGGGCAATTTGAGTTTTGCTTAAAATTAATAGGCACGCCTTGGCTGGAAAACTGAAGCAGGGCTTATCAGAAAATCATATTAACTAACGTTATTTAGTATGCTGTAGATAACATTTTCGGATATGATTATTTTGAGAGTAAAGTTATCTAATTTATACTTTTATTTTTTATTGCGTTACACTAAGAAACGTCTTACCTTGCGTGAAAATCATTAAAATGCACTAAGTGTAAATTAAAATCACTTGTGAATGCTTTACTATCCACAAAACTGACAAATAGAGCCACTATAATCGAGCCGAACAGTTTCATTGTAATATTAAAGAAAATGAAACTAAACTTGGAAATCCAAACTGTATTTTTTAATTTATAAACAGTTGATAACAGTGTAGTGTTTGATAATCGAAGTATCTGATTGTTTTTTAATGAGTAGCTTTTGTTTAATCCGTCATTGAAGCTTAACGGCAAATTATTGCTATTACACAGCACAGGTATTATTATATACATGGTGATTCAGATTTATTGTCAAAAACTTTAGTAGCGTATTCCACTAAGTAAATTGATGACTAATCTTCATATTATGCACTAAGCTCCAAAAGCGTTTAATTTTTGGGGTGTGTAGGATGTTGAGTTCTTTAATAAATAAATCTACAAAAAACTTGATCAGTCGCGCTTGACATTAGCAGAAGATTAAATTTAATCGTAGTACGGGCTTCTTCTATTCTTAAAAGTGACTATTTTCGCTCCCGTTGAATATACTTTGGATACGCCCAGACTCTTATAGTTTGGATGATTTTATTAAGGCGACAGTGGACTGTCAAGTGGGTCCGTAGCTGCCGTCAAGTATGTCCCTTGCTCAGATGTTGTAGTATTTCAATTTTTACTAGACACGCGTAGAAATAGCCGTTTATGTTTATACAAGTATCTGTCTGTTCTATTGCTTTATATGCTCCTTTGAGAAGCTCCTCAGCTAGCTTCTCTTTTTATGGAACTATCGAGAATCTGAAGAACCGACTCGGGGTCACTTAAAGAGTTTTGTGAACTTCTTACTATTAGCCAGTTCGTATTCTTACTCTCTTCAATTTTCCAATGACTGGGACCCAGTTCCAGTGCAGTGCCACAGGGTGGTGTACAGAAAGCATTTAAAGACTCCAGTATTTCAGAACTAGCTTAGCGGTTTTATTATGTTTATGGTTTGTAAGAGCCCTCAGAGCAACCTGGTTGTTCGTATGTAAAAGTTAATTTGCTTAAGCTCGGTAAGCTCGTTCAAAATTTTACCTAGCCCAAGAAAGGCTGATCTGTAGAAGGAGTCTGTTGTAGGGCATGGCCAAAATCAGGTAAACTGCTTCAATTCTAAATTGTAAGGACTACTTTAGAAATATTTACATTAATCTTGGCTTAATTGCACCGCGGTTGCTAGGTAAGAATTATAATCAAGTGGCACTTAAATAATATTTTAATTAAAGTGGTGCACCCGGCCCTTTAAGCCAATTTTATCGGAATCCGTTACGTGTGCGTAATATCGCGTTTCAATCATCCAGTGTTAATATTGGGTGTGTCTTCACCCTCAAAGAATATGGCAAGTCTAATACACTGGTCAATGTTTATTGAGTCTTCCTAAATATTTTGTAATTATGTATTAAATTTCTAATACTGAGTAATTGGAAATTAATACTTGAATTACTATTAATTAGTACTTCAAGTTCTCTGGCTCTGACGATGCCTATCTGAAAGGCGCCAATCGCCACAGTTTGTTTTTATTTTATTATTGTAAATTAATTATTATCAACGAGTGAGATCCGCAGTTGTTTGGTAGTACAATAAATTAAGGTTTAATCAACCTTTTTCGTAAATATTGGGACTTTCTCCTGAATCGCCCTTCTTAAATTTCTCAAATTCATTTATATGTACGGGGTGGCCCACTTTTAATGTTTAAGATTCAAGCGAGCGGCACAACATGTATCTTTAAGACAAAATTTTTATATAAACATGTATAGGAAAATACTGTGATACCTAAGTCCACGGTCCATTGACCCTAAAACCTCTACCTCAAATGACGCCAGCCGTGAAAACCTTATAGAGAGAAATTTCAGGCAAAAAGACTCACTTTGATTAAATCGGTATTTTCTGTCCCCAGATTGACTTTTTTTAAACTAAAAATATGTTTTAAAGTGTTTTCAGACCTAGCAGCGCGGCATTCCAAAGTATCAACGCGAGATTCCAAAATTTTGATCGATTACAGTGAATTTATATCGATTATAGTGAAGTCAATCCGGGTACACACTGTATATCCAAAACCGTTCCAGATAATATCGCATGAATCCGGATCATAAATAATATCAGTAGGTCCAATTAATTTTTCATTTTTATTGCTAAAAAATTACAACTTAATAATAAGTTTAAAGCATTTTCTATTTGTGATCGATACATAATAGGAAATTCATTCATTTTCTTAAAGAAGTTGTTCGAAATTATCACCAGTTTAAGAAGGTGAAGTCCGGGGAGCAAAGCGACCAAGCTACAGGTTCTCTGTTCATTATAATTGGTATTTAACCAATTTCGCACTGGTCATGCCAAACTAGTATTACTAATAGTAATAAATTTCACTATTTATTTGTAAGGCTGTAACTTCCTTTTAAAGTATTTTGCGATACATTTCATGTTTATATGCAACTTTTGTCTTAAAATTGCATATTTATTCTATCACTCGTTTAAATCCTAAACATTAAAAGTGGACACCCTGTATAATTACATTATTAAGTATCAACTTCTAAGGAACCTTAAAGGTGTGATTTCGTTGCGACGTTCAGCGGTCGCGTCCGGCCGCGACGTCCAGCAGTCGCGGCCCGTCCCAGCAGTCGCGGCCGGCCGCGGCGTCCAGCAGTCGAGCACACGACCGAGCACTGCTACAATGCATTTTAATGTAAGTAAAGAGAGAAACAGTGCTCGACCGTGTGTTCGACTGCTGGACGCCGCGGCCGGCCTCGACTGCTGGGACGTCACGTCCGGCCGCGACTGCTGGACGTTGCAGCCAGACGCGACGTCCCAGCAGTCGAGCACACGTTCGAGCACTGCTTCTCTCTTCACTTACATTAAAGTGCATTGTAGCAGTGCTCGACCGTGTGCTCGACTGCTGAAAGTCGCGGCCGCAAACGTCGCAACGAAATCACACCTTAAGACTGTTCCGACTAAAGTTAATTATTTTATAAGATAATAATAATAATAATTTAACCATAGAACCGTACCTTGGGGCTGCCGGCGACCCTACCTATGTACCTATATTTAAAAGGTTGGAATGCGCAGCCTTAGAGACATTTGACGCTGATAACTTTATTTACCGTCATCGTGGAGTATCTAGTATTAATCCATACACGTGTATTGAGGATAATTTACTTATTTGTTTAAATAATTGGAGATTTGTGTTACAGGGTCGCATACGACCACGCTGAGTAGCTGTTTTGTTCTTCACTAACACCTTGTATATTTCAAGTCTGCAATTTATTTCTGTTCCTATACATCACAATATGACAACAGATTCTCGTTGATTCAACATTTACGCCACTTTTGCAATTTATTTCAAAAACTTAATGGACCAAAAAAAAGTAGCTTATGAGTTTGAATGAATTAACTTTTTTTGGAATGTATATTTACTTTACAGGTTAGAGTGTGCAATTTTATTCAAATTAATAAAGTTGATTGTATGTTTAAAACAAAAAACATTTATTTGACTGATTAATTGATCCAAAAGCAACTCTTTAAATATGGATCGGCCGGCGACCCAACTGTGTGACTATGTCGATTTTTCTCATGATGTAGGTAGTTAATAGGATGTATTACGTATATATTAGTGGAGAAATTCAATTCAATACATTTTATTTCAGATAATAAAAACGGGGAACTTTATCGAAAGAAATTGGAAACTGTATTAGAAACTTTTGCTTTCAGGTTTTCTCAATAGATGGAGCTTGCTTCAAAAGTATTAATTTTCTGAAAATGACTGGTTGGTAAAATCAGTAAAATGTATGATCGAATTAGTATTTAATCGCTGCGTACAGTAATAAAAGTAATAAGCACCAATTTGCGCAATCCAGGAATGAAAATAAACCGTCTCACAAATTCGAAATGTGTTGATGAATAAGTTATTGATCACTTGAACAGTTGAAAGTAAGCAAGCAATTATTTTGCGTGAAAATTACGTCGATGGATTGCCACAACATTAATATTTATTTAAATTAATAATAATTGGAGCTTGTGATAGGTGATAGGGCTTTTCATTACACCTGTTTGTAATGGTTGTATTTCAATAACAATTGTATTTCAAGTTAGAGCCATTAAGAAAGATCCGAGAATGCCCCGAGTACCGCTCGATACAGCTTATTAAGCGCTGGAACTGTTTATACTGCCGCACCGAGATTCCAACAACAATAGCGAAAACTCCGTATAGATGTTAATTGCAAAGTTCAAATGAAAACGAATGTTTAGATTACGTTACAATTCAACGTTACGCATATTTACTTTTCCAAGTCTCTAGAACTGTTTCGTAATAGACCAAGAGCCCGCAACAAAAAAACCGCATGATCGCTTACCAAAGGTTTAACTTCAGAAATGGGTAGTGTCTAATGTGCAGATAACATAATGCCTAGTCTGCCGTTCCCAAGTGGTCACCCAAATTGACAAAAATCAAATTAATTTTCGAAAAATCACCTTAGAATATCATTATTCCTACCAGGCTGAAATCAGTATCAAAATGTAGGGAAACATCACTACTCAAAATAATCAAATCGGCAGACGCCCTAAGTGGTAGCATTTTTGGGGCAGACGCGATTCAAAATGTCAAAAAATCGCTCACAACCGCATGATCTCTTACCAGGATAAATGTTACATCAAAATGTAGATAAAATTATGCTGATTCAAAATATCAAAAAAAAAATTCGGCAGACGGTCACATTTCCCCGGCAGACGCAATCAAAGGTCGTTCTTTCATCTCAATTTCGCGCGTAAGCGGCCACGGGGCAGAGCGAGACGTCGATCGTGAACAAATAAAGTAGTACGATTTTAGTCGATGAAATAAAATTTTTTTTCAGAAAAAAAAATAAAGCTTTGAAATTTATGAATTAATATTCATTAGGGCACGAGAAACTATCATAAAAAAATTTTTCATCTGAATCGTGGATGAGACTACCTTTAAATCGAACAAAAAAAATTGGTTTTTGATTATTATTTTGGAAAGGATGCATGGGAGGCCAACATTAACTCAGTAAAAAAAAATAGTACTGAAAATTTTCAATAAGAAAGATTATATGAATTTTTTCTGTGCAAGTCGTAGATTCCGAGCTATACCCCATCGAAGTGAGGGGGAACTACAAAACGTGCGGCCCGCTTTCTCTTTCTCTTGCTTATTTCGAAGAATAGGGTAGGTTTTCAATAAAAATGTATAGTACCAAAATGTAGAGAGGAAAATTATCTATAAACTTGATACATTAAATTTATAACAATTTAAGACAATGTTTGTAATTTTCTGTAAATTACAGTTGAGACTCATTCCCACACCACTCTACTAAACCATTAAACTAAACCCTCACTCACTCACTTAATAAAATAAAATGTTCTATCAAAATGTAGATAAAATTATGCTTATGCAGTATATTTAAGAAAAATTTTGGCGGGCGGACACATTTCACCGGCAGACGCAATCAAAGGTTTTTCTTTCGTCTTACTTAGCGCGCTATCGTGAATAAATAAAACAATTAATACGCATAATTATGACATTATGAGATATATTATTTTAATTTATTAAAAAAATTTAAAGAAAATATCTAAGAAGTAAGAACTGAAAGATGTTTCATAGGGAGCATCTTAATTGTATCACTTTAGCTTAGCACAAAATAATATAGACTTCGCGGAATTATACCAATAAAAACTGCTGAACTTGAAACTCCCAGGTAAATTGGGAAAATACCTGTAAAATTGAACGATATAGTTCTTGATCGGCTCGATTCGCCTCACTCAGAAAATGACCAGAATGCTGGATAATTCAATGATTATTCATAAGCTTTCAGCACTTAGGCCACTTATTCAAGCCCATTGTACCTCCTACAAGGATCTTCTCCGGACCCATCAGATCTCCAGACATCCTATTTACTAACTTGTAGGATGTACTTCTTTAGTTGGCTGTGAGCGACACTGATGACGGGAATACCTCATCCAAAATTCTAGTGATGAAGAAGATCGACCAGAACTCTTGTCATTCATTTTCATTTAAGTGGGTAAACTCTCGGGTGTGTGTGGAAAATCAAAACAACTATGAATCCGTTAAATAGGCAACGGATGCCTATTCAACGGATTCATAGTTGTTTTGATTTTCCACACACACTCGAGCGTTTATCCACTTAACTAAGTTTTTGGAAGTGAAATTGGTACATGTCATTTTCATTTAGTTTTGTTTTCGATAGAATTTAAATAATTTATTATTACCCGAGTAGATATTCAGAACATTAATTTATTGTCAATTTTTCAGTGTTTCTTTCTGAAATGTGTTTTATGTTTGGTTGTAATTCAAATTCTAGAAGGAGATTCGAAAGTGTGCAGTAATCAACGTTTTAGTGGAGATCTAGCAAGCCAATTTTATGACAAAGAGCTTAATAAAGTTTTCCTCTAAGGTGTTTCCTATAAGAGAGGTACAGCCATTGTAAAGCTATTGAATCATAAGATAATTTTTAATAAATAATAATGATAAATTGTCTTTATTATTCCCACCAAGTAAGTAGCACTATTTTTGATTATTATTTTTGGAAAGGATGCATTGGAACTTCAAAATACCTCAGTATAATAAAATAGTGTATGAAATTTTCAATAAGAATGATTATGACATTTTTTTTTGCGAATCATATAGAATATCAGAATATACAGGCTGTATCAAATTTCGTGTTAAGTAAAGGGATCTCGCTTATTAGCGTAGATAGAGAGATGGTTAAATGGACAAAAACGATCCTCGAGTTATGCCTACACTAAATCAAAAAACAAAATTTACCCCCTTCATAACGTTTCTGAAATATGGCGGAAAATAAAGAAATTTGCATTTTTAATTTTTGGCTCTAAAATCGTTATTTGTATAAATTTTTAAAAACTGAAAAGACTTTCTCAAAGAAACTTTTTCTGTTCTTTCAGACGATATCAACGAATTTTCGTTATCATTATTACTTTACTGTATATTGATACCAACTTTTGTTTTTCATATGGGAGCCATTTAAAAATTTTATGTCATCGGATAGAGAAAAAAATGCTGATTTCAAAAATGTATAATATGTCTATAAAATTTTTTATAAAAAAATCACCAAAAATAACTCAAATAATTATAAGTAAATTTCTATAAACATTTGCAGAAAAACAAATGAAGCACATATAAACTGTTTTTTATAAAACAGATTCAATTGTTTTTCACGGATATTGCTATTTATAAATTAAAATTCAGTTTTAAATAAAATATCCTATTATTTTAATTTTGAATTTATTATTTGTGGTTAGTTTATGGACATGTTATACATTTTTGAAATCAGCATTTTTTTCTCTATCCGATGACATAATTTTTTTAAATGGCTTCTATATGAAAAACAAAAGTTGGTATCAATATACAGTAAAGTAATAATGATAACGAAAATTCGTTGACATTGTCTAAAAGAACAGAAAAAGTTCCTTTGAGAAAGTCTTTTCAGTTTTTAAAAATTTTTACAAATAACCATTTTAGAGCCAAAAATTAAAAATGCAAATTTCGTTATTTTCCGCCATATTTCAGAAACGTTATGGAGGGGGTAAATTTTGTTTTTTGATTTAGTGTAGGCATAACTCGGGGATCGTTTTTGTCCATTTAACCATCTCTCTATCTACGCTAATAAGCGAGATCCCTGTACTTAACACGAAATTTGATACAGCCTGTATAGTTGCCGAGTGGTGTGGAAACATTACCTTAAATTGTTATAAATTTAATGTATCAAGTTTATAGATAATTTTCCCCTCTACAATTTTGGTACATTTTTATTGAAAACCTACCCTATTCTTCGAAATAAGCAAGAGAAAGAGAAAGCGGACCGCACGTTTTATAGTTCCCCCTCACTTCGATGGGGTATAGCTCGGAAACTATGACTTGCACAGAAAAAATTCATATAATCTTTCTTATTGAAAATTTTCAGTACTATTTTTTTCTACTGAGGTATTTTTGGCTTCCGATGCATCCTTTCCAAAATAATAGTCAAAAACCAATTTTCTTTGTTCGATTTAAAGGTAGTCTCATCCACGATTCAGATGAAAAAATTTTTTATGATAGTTTCTCGTGCCCTAATGAATATTAATTCATAAATTTCAAAGCTTTATTTTTTTTTCTGAAAAAAAATTTTATTTCATCGACTAAAATCGTACTACTTTATTTGTTCACGATCGACGTCTCGCTCTGCCCCGTGGCCGCTTACGCGCGAAAGTGAGATGAAAGAACGACCTTTGATTGCGTCTGCCGGTGAAATGTGACCGTCTGCCGAAATTTTTTTTTATATTTTGAATCAGCATAATTTTATCTACATTTTGATGTAACATTTATCCTGGTAAGAGATCATGCGGTTGTGAGCGATTTTTTGACATTTTGAATCACGTCTGCCCCAAAAATGCTACCACTTAGGGCGTCTGCCGATTTGATTATTTTGAGTAGTGATGTTTCCCTACATTTTGATACTGATTTCAGCCTGGTAGGAATAATGATATTCTAAGGTGATTTTTCGAAAATTAATTTGATTTTTGTCAATTTGGGTGACCACTTGGGAACGGCAGACTAGGCATTATGTTATCTGAACCTAAGACACTACCCATTTCTGAAGTTAAACCTTTGGTAAGCGATCATGCGATTTTTTTGTTGCGGGCTCTTGGTCTATAATAAACACACCTAATTTTGGAGTAAGTAATTGAAATTCAAATACCCATTGGAGCCCGTGTTTATGTTTATACTAAAAGGTATAATGTTAAAGTTTTTTTGAAGCGAGTTAGCAAATGAAACAATTTTTAATTTAGCGCAAGACCTTCAGTCTACCCTGCACTTCGGCAGTGATTGGAGTTTCTTTTATTATAAAATTGGTTATTGAATCACAATCGAGCTCTCCTACTTTAAGTAGTTTCATATGCTTGAGAAATTTGTCGTAGCCCATTTTACCAGCAGCTATAAATGAGTTCAGTACAATTCGGTATTTGTATTCTTCGTCTAGTGGCTCGTAACGTGGTATATCGCATTCCCTACAACGTAGTCTTAAATTTACTACTCTAGACCCAATTGGTCTCGATAGGTTATATACTACGTGAATGCCTAAAAACATAAATAATTACACAAGCTTAGTTTAAAGAAGCGCGAAATTACCGGAAATTTGCAAAAAATTTTGTGAGAAACTTGACGTGTTGTTATGATACCCGGCTCCATGTTCAAGAAATTCTCTCAAATACTTTCCTCGTATTTCGAGCACGTTCAACGTGTTCTTAAATGGAACAAGTATGGATACGTCTTCTTTGGTAATTTCTGAAATTTTCAAACCGTTAGTTGGCCTGATTACATATTCTCTTTATAATTGCGTGATATACTTAATGACATGTGGGAAGGTGGGAAGGTTTAAGGTTTATCTAATGTATGTTATCGAAATTTATTTGAGATGTAATTAGTGCGTGGGTAGAATATTCCCAAAAGGGCTCGTTACTCGTAGGTATAGATGAAATGTAGAAATTAGGTTAAGTAAAATATAATGAATGCACGATTAAAATGTTATATTTATGCTCGGCATTTTAATTAAAACAAACCAAATATTGTAGACTATTAACCTGATATATTGTAAATTAAAAAATATATTTATTTCATTTTTGATAAAAAAACGCTAGTCAAGCTGGTTATTGATCGAAACGGTCGTTATTAGCACCTTTGCTAATAAATTATTGTAGGATGATATTGACATAGATTATTTAGAAGGTCTTAGCCCGGATATATCTCCACTTTTATAAATAAAAACTTTAATATGCGAATTATTATAGTAAAATTCGCTCCCAACCCCCAACCCCCCCCCCCCCCCCCCAAAAAGTTATGCCTTGCGGAAAATTGTTCTGTAACCTCCTCGTAATAAGCGATAAAAAAGTTGCACGACCTAGAGCGTCGTGTTTTCGTGTGAGGAGGTGGAAAGGGTCTAACAAAATAAAATGGCACGTTTTAAAAGTTTTTTGCAAATAACTCGCCTCCTGTAGATCAAATCTTGATTAAGGTTATTATGAAAGTTATAGAAAACATTATTAGCTACAAGATTGGTTATATGCATTTTTTACATAAGTTAAAGCCTTTTCGAGATATAGCGCAGAGAAAGGTAACAATAAATTCGTCAGTGTCATAAAAGGAGTCAGTCACCAAAGTTATTCACTGATGGATAATCAGGCACTACATAGGGTAGGAGAAAGATGTAATTAAAGATTTCTAACAACAAAAGTCGTGTTAGGTTTCGTGAAGAACTTAAGAAAAAATTTTGATCAAAATTGTAACATTAGTGAGCGCTCTATTGAACTTCAGAAGTTTCTTGTTCACAACTTGAAGGTACGAACAGTATTTTACAAATATCTCGAGAACCTTGAGGTATAGCGCAAACACTACCCTGTACAAACTTAATCTACATTAAATTTTCAACCAAAAGGTTATAAGCATGTTTGTGCTCTAGACAATGATTACGGAGATATAGAAGGAGTACGTAATTCTGGATTTTTTTACCAAACTGCAAAATAATGGCATTTTATCCCTTCCATATCTCTGCAACCCTTGTCTGGAACACAAAAATGCATAGAACCTTTTTTATTCAAAATTTAGTTTAGATTAGTTTTGTACTAACTAATGTTTGTGCTCGACTTCATGGTTTTCGAGATATTTGCAGAAAACTGTTATAACGTACGCGAAAACCCGACTAGCTAGGTCTCTAGGTTGTGCAACTTTTTATCACTTATTACAAGGGAGGGGGGTATATAACAATTTGTCGCAGCTTAGAACTTATTTTTTTGAGTTTGAGGTTTGGGCAATTTTAGAGCTAATTTGACTATACTTACTTTAATTTATAAATTTAATAAATTGTACTCACTTCCTTTAGGTATAGAAATTCTTAACGACCCTCCGTTCACCAAAGCGATTGCCGCGTAAGCCCAGGCGTTCTCTTCAGTTGTATTTAAAAACTAAATAAAACTAATTTAAATTTTTTCCATTAAAATGCAAAATTTCAACATTAAAGCGATGAAATGCGAAAAACTCACGCTGTACACCATAGCGTCGGCTACGAAACTTCCAACGTTGCATTCAGAAGACGCACATCCGTTTTCGCTCAAAAGCACTTTGGTCTCTCCTATCACTGTATTCTTTGCGATATTACGTTTCCACAACTCCAGCTCTTGATTTATTTGCTCATCTGAAAAGAAGTTATGTAATTCGCATTAGTCTCGTTTTAAAATACGTACCTTGAGGAAAACTCGAATTTAAAAATATTGGCGCCCCGTTCCAAGATAATACGTTGCCTCCTTGATCATATTGAACGGTAATGTTGCCTAAATATTTACCATACGCAGAAGCTAGTACAACTAAAATTTTACGACCATCTACGTGTTCTACCACTGTTGGGTAAGGACCAATTGGCTTATCGGGACCAGGCACTGGGTCACCTAAAATGCATATTACTGGACATTTCTGTAGGCACGAAACACCGATTTACCAGAATAAAGAAGAACGTGCGAGTGTCCTCCAACAATAACTCCAATTTTTTTCGAAGCATTTTGAGCAATTTTTATATCTGCGCGGTAACCACAATGTGAAAGAACTATTATTGTGTCTACGTTTTCTTCATCGACCAACCTTTCCGCCTCTTTGTTAACATATTCAGATTCGTCTAAGAATTTTAAATTTCCGGTAATCGCCATCTCCTATAAATAATTATTGTATAACTGTCTCAAGTACTACAATACGATTAACAAAAGAAAACAAATATAAATTCTTCCGCTTTGTTTATCTCAAAAATGTATTCCTTGATTTGATAACCTTAATGAGGTTTAAGTTTTAAGAATTAAAATTTGGTTTTCTTGTTTTATCTTACTGGCGTTCGTTTAGTTATAACTCCCACGATTCCGATCCTTTTATTATCTCTTTCGATTACGACACTCTTATTGTACAAGTCATCAAATCCGAGCTCGTCAGTACCGTCGATATTTGCAACAACAATAGGTGCTTTAATTGCTTCTAAATATGGCCTGACTCCTTCGACTCCATCGTCAAATTCGTGATTCCCGAGCGTCTAAAAAGAATCCTCGATTTCATCTGACCCTATAGCCACGTTACAAAAAGCAACTCTTAATTTTTCGTAATCAATTTAACCTTCGAGTGTTTTGAATTATACGAAATATCAGTAACTTACGTAAACGTCTACCGGCATCAAATTAAAAAAATGTTGGGTAACATTCCATTTATAGTTAGTGTACCAAGCGCTTCCTTGAAAATTATCTCCTGCACTTAAAACAATCGAATTTGGTCTGCTATTTTTCAAATTTGTGACTGTGGCGTAGTTACGCGAAAATCCGCCAATGCAATTTTTATCTCGACAAGTGCCCGCATATTCGTTGGTCTCCTCAAATCTAAATTTTCCAACTTATCATTATACGTCGAATTCTTAAAAAGAGAGTTTGTCAACCTGTCGTGAAAATCGTTGAAGTGTATTAGGGATAACTCGAAGGCGGATTCAACATCACATTTAACAAAAATCCACAAGCACAAAAACACAACATATTTCGAGAGCTGCATCGTTCACTTTACAACGATATCGCAGACGAAATTAACACATCGATGCTAAAATCTTGAACTGTGACTAATAACGTAATAACAGTTACGAAATTACTTAATTACACTAGGATGTAATGATGTGTAAAATAAATGTTGATGACTTTTAGTTTAGTTCAAAAATATTTGCTAACCGAACCGGGGTTAATTTGTTATTTGATGGAATTACAACAGAAGTATTTCCCCTTTATTTTTATTTGTTTAAAGTTATTTAATCTAATCATTTATATATATATATATATATATATATATATTTTAAACTAATGAATGACCTCAACATTCAACATTGTGCTTTTGTTTGAGAATTATTATAACCGCGTGGAATATAGTTGTTTTATTGCTGCTGTGGAATCAATCGCTTTCGTTGGGTAACTTTACATTAGAAGCCAAAAATTATGATTGTGATAACAAATTTTAAATACATAACCGCTAACTACGGTTGTTATCGCGATTATAGTAATTGCGGTGACCAGATTACTCTATTAATTTATTTTCCAATAAGCAATTTAACAGACGAACGATTTAGGCGCTAAAGCGCGTTAAAGTTTGCCAAAAATACCAAACCCGCCAAAAACTGTTTTATCGCTAATAATTCGAAAACTGCCCACTTTTTGAGGAAAGTATTTCTATACAAACATAAAGTACATTAAATTTTCTACAAATTATGTCTGTTAAATTTTTTTCGTCAAACAACCAGTTGAGGTGATAGAGCGAGTTGAAATTTAGTGTATGTCTGACGTAGCGTATATCTGAGAGGCAGAGTGCCGATATATTAAAACACAAAATTTTTATTTTTCATGATGCAGCCTGAGAGAACATAGCAAATGAGTAATAAAGCCGACCGTCTGCAATTTCTAAGCGGCAGCATTAATTTGGGAGCGGCTCAATAAGGGTGGGTTTTTGCTCTTGTTACAGTTTTTCGCTTATAACTTCAAAACTACACACTTTTTGTGAAATTTCGTCCTTTAAAAATTCTTCCACTGAATAATAGGATCCGCGCATACTTCTTATATTCTTATGTTTCTGAGAGAATAATAATTTACAGTGCTTCTCGCTCTAAAAATTGGTCAAAGTCGTACCTATAGTACAGACATATTACGGTTAGCATACTTCTGATCTGGATCTGGATTATTAAGGAGGGGGAGCAAGCTCTCTGCACTTAGGCCACTTAATCGGGCCCAGTGTACTACCTGGGGGTGGTGCTAATTCTGGCCATGTTGAGCCAGAAAATAGCATGCCCCATTCCGTATAAGCTTTCCTACAATCCTCACGGTGTCCCAAACCATAGACAACATGCAGAGCTCTCTTCTGTAGATCAAAATCCCGGACAAGTGCTCCAGGTCAACATTGCATAAGCAATAGAGGAACCTGAATCATTGCGTGAACCGCCATTAACAATGTATCCGACGAAACCTTGTTCTCAATAATACGAAGGGCAAAAATGTTATCTGACAGACGAGACGATAACTTATCTACCTGCGGCTAAAATGTTAGTTTGAAGCTCAATACTAGGAATTCTTGAACTTCCCCTGTCTTTATTGTGAATTATGTATAAAATATGGATAACATATGATAGTCCGGTCAATTTAGACATTTGAAGGTGCATAAAATCCCAACAAGCTGAAAATCAGTAAGATTGTTCAAAAGCGAGGTTTTTGTAGCCGCAGATTTACTCATTTAACACGTTTCCACGCCACCTATGAGGTAGTGGACGATAACAACTTTTACAAGTTTTTGAATCGTTATATCTCAGAAACGGTGGCTCGTAGGAAAAAAAGTATTGATACATTTTTTATATATAATTTTATGATCTACAATTTTTGTCTATGGTACTTTTATGATAAAACTTGCCGTTTTGCTGAAAATCGCGAAAAACTCATTTCATTATCTTTGACCTCGAATAAAATTTTTTCCATACACACGGGGGAATGATGGGGAACTTTTAAATTTTATTTATAATTAAGTTTTGAACAATTTTACTGATTTTCAGCTTGTTGGGACTTTATGCACCTTCACTCTCATTTTTTGGTCTAGATTGACCGGACTATGAACAATTTTCGATGCATTCAGACACAGCTCATTCGATACGAATAGAACCACTACTGGGCCGCAGCAAGTGCTCAAATTCTCTCATTTTCTACCTTTTCCACGTTCTCTCCACTAGTTAGGATATCTGCGTAGATCTGCGTACAGAACCCTCGAAAGAAAGTCTCGGCAATATGAATACTATCGGGTAAATCGTTTACAAATATTATGAATAAAGTAGGGCTCGTAACCTATCCTTGCGGTAATCCTCTTTCCAAGCAAAAGCCTTTTGATGTCGTGTTATTATAAAAAACTTTTTGTCTGCGATTTGTCAGGTAGGAAGACATCAATCTCAAACCGTTGGCATCAAATCAATAATATCGCAGATTCTGCAGCATCATGTCATGTGGGACCAGGTCGAAGGCTTCACTTAAATCGCAAAAAGTTACTCTAGTAATAGTGTCTTTTCAAAACCGTAAGGCATTAATAGTATCAATCGTAGAAAGTTCTCCTAGGAAACCAAATTGTCTTTTGCTAAATAGTTTGTTCTTTTCAAATATTTTTGTAACAATGGGGATTTTTAGCGATATGGATAGTTCTCCACTGCATTTACCAATCCCTCTTTAAGTATTGGTAGGATTTTTGCTACCTTCGAGCAGTTTGGGAACACGCCTCTCCTGATACAGAAGTTGAAAAGTTTTCTCAATGGAGGAGCCAGAACATATTATTTCACTCTTTTTATGAGATTCAAATACTAACTGTAACCGCTTTTCAGACTCGAAATGGCATCTTGCACTACAACGACGAATATTTTCTTAAATTTAAAGTTAAAATTTTTTTCCAAACACCTCTCTGGGAAAGCTTCACCAGCCCAATTGCCGCCGAGGCCATGCACAACACCACGAATCACATTCAAAAAGAAAACAGAAAAACGTTCGTCTAACAATGTGTCTGATACCTAATTTTTCTTCTTGTGAATTTGATTTATCACTTTTCAAGTAGATTTGGCAATGTTATTCGGCTTTCTAATAAATGTATTATCGTTAGTTTCACGTTTTCTGTCATTAATTGCCATTTTATACTGGTTTTGGTAAACTTGGTAAGGCGCTAAGATGCGTTAAAGTTTGACAAATATTCCAAAATCGGCCAAAAGAACTGTTTTTTGTTTGTCGCTTATAACTCGAAAACTACGCACTTTTAGAAAAAATGTGTCTATACAAAGATAAACTACATTCAACTTTCTACAAATTCTGCCTCTTAGATTGTTTTCGGCAAACAAACTTTTATAGCAAAAAATGGCATTTTGTGTCTTCATGGTGGCAAACGTATTTGAACTTGAAGAAAATGCGGTCGTCGGGTTTTTCTCTCATAAAGTGCTTATAGTTTTCGAGTTTCTTCGAAAACGAAAAACCGAAAAAAAATATACCTTTCTCGAGCCACTCTCAACTCAGTATTTATAGTTCAGTCAATAAAGGTTTTTTGCTGGAACTAATTAGGGGAAAGCTGAATTTTTGTGCATGAATAGTGTCTAACACAGAAAGTATTTTCACAAAAGTCCCCATTTATCCCTCGCTTGCTTTCCCACTGTGCCCCTTCGAACACTAAACTCAATGTTTTACTTAAAAGGCTATATAATCTCCTATAGCAAAATACAATTCAAAATAAATTCGAAATATTACGAATTTAATGTTTATAGGGGCACCGGAGGGGGAATTTTTGGAAAACACTCCCTGCGATATGTACCACTTACCTGCAAAAATTCAGCTTTCCCCTAATTTATTCCACAGTTTATGCTTATTAAATGACTGGACTATTAGTATTTTATTGAACCTCTAACGCGTAGTGTTAGCTCTAGCCCCAAAACGGAGCATACCTACTACCTCAAAATCTCAATATTACGAGACGAAAAGCGGTGTCGTAATGAACTCAATAAATAATAATACCTAAATGAGAATCTCACGAAGATTGAAGCTATTTATCTGATTCTGTATGTCCGTTCGTGAACAACTCGCACAGCCCAAGCTTTACGAGCTAGAAATCAGAAACTCTAAATGATTCTATGGCTCGGGTTAAGTAGAACCAGAAAATTAAAGTTCAGAAAATTCACATTTTTTTTAGCATAAAAAGTTCATCAATTCCTAATATGCTAGAGACGTTGTCTATATATTTTCTGACCATAATTCGTATTTTTGTCTTTACAGAAAAATGCTTTTATACGTATATCATAGAATAAGCAAAAGTTCATTTTCTAAAGTACTTCTCCTCAATAACGTCGAGGTTTTTTAGTGGGTTGTGAAAACCCTTTAAGCTTAAGTTTGAAATAATATTGTGTAATCTTTTAAGAGAAACCTATTGGCAACGCATTAAAAAGATTAAGGACATAATTCTTATTTTTATAACTCAAATTTTATATATTTAACCCGAGTTCAGAACATTTCGTTTTAGTGAAAACTATCTTACACCGTAATGCGTATTAAAGTATTATTGTGACTTACATCAGCCCAAAATATTGGCACTTTAATTTCAGTCAGTTGCGTTGAAGCATTATTTTTAGGTTTAAATTTGGTTTCTTATGAGAAGCATTGAAAATAGTAGATGAATGTAACAAAATTGTGGAACATAATCTAATCCTTATTCACCAAGTTTTACATTATTGATCCAAAATTCTAGGTCCGTGAAGTTACAATAACCACTTTCAAAAAAAAATAAAAAAAATTATGCTATAATTTAGTATGAATTTAGTGTAATTTAGTGCGCTAATAAAAAAATTTAGTGCGCATCTAGTTTAGGCGCTATACGCGTTGGAAATGTGGTTATTGTAAGTTCACGCGTAATAACCACCTTCTCCGATTTTTATGAAACTTGGTGATAATTTAGTATGAATTTAGTGTAATTTAGTGCGCTAATAAAAAAATTTAGTGCGCGTCTAGTTTAGGCGCTATACGCGTTGGAAATGTGGTTATTGTAAGTTCACGCGTAATAACCACCTTCTCCGATTTTTATGAAACTTGGTGATAATTTAGTATGAATTTAGTGTAATTTAGTGCGCTAACAAAAAAATTTAGTGCACGTCTAGTTTAGGAGCTATAAGAGTCGAAAGGTGCATATCTTAGTCTGCGTCTGCGCGTAAAGTAACTAAGTACTGTCGCCGATAGTATTAGTACTGATAGATCATTACAAAAGGTTCATCTCAATTTAGTAGGTACCATTGATTCATGTGGTGCAATTTGATACACACGAATTTAAATATAATTAGTTCCAGCGTAGGTAGTAATAATAACATTGTATTCTTCATGGCATTCATATTGTAAGAAAGGAGTTATGTGTGCACATAACACCTTCTTCCTTTGAGAATGTTATTTTAGATGTACATAGCTCCTTCATCCACTGCAGTTTTCAATCTTACAGTAATATTTACACATTTTGAAAGGTGCCATGCGATAGAAGAGTACATAACACCTTCATTCAGTAAAAAAAGTCATTTTTTTTTAATGTTACATCCTTCATCCACTCGTGTCTTCAACTATTCTCTACTTTGTTATAGAAAAAGTATTTATCGTTTACAGTCGTTATTAGCAACATCTCCTGTTTGTCTTTGACCAATCGTAATAATTTAGGTAGATATGATTAATTAATTGAAATTTGTTAATACCGGCTATAAGTTTTGCGTTTATACCTAGATAGGGCATTCGAGCTTTGGCAGAGTAAACTGAAATTAAATCTAGACAAAGTATCGCATTCATACTGCTACATTTTGTTTCTAATTATCAATGGCAGTAATTTTATGAACTTTCGTAGGGTATTTGCGGTGGAATCCGCGTTGGATAGGTAGAAAACAGACAAATAATAACTTTTTCCTCAAATCTGGACATATTAGTAGGTATCGTATTCATACTGCTAAATCTTTCTAATTATTATTTTTCGTACACATTCATGCAAATTTAAAAATTGAAAACCGGCTAATTGTTACTAATTAATTTGTTATATACCTGGTCGTACGGTCGTATACTATTCAAAGGGACCGTTCCTGTATTTGGACAGTACGACCGTACAACAATCTCATTGTAAAATATTCTTGTTTTTATTGCTTTTGAGTTATTTCAATCTGTTATTACCCACCCAAGTATTTTTAAGACTACCGTTATGGGGTGTAGTCCGGTATTAAAACCTTGTAAAAAATATATCGCAGTCGTCCTACATGTAAGCTCAGGGAAGCAAATAACATTATAATTAAAAAACATAAAAAATCTCAAGTGTGGTGTATTATTTTACAAATTAAATCTCAATCATCATTTAACAATATTATAATATAGTCCACTAAGAAGTAAAATTTAATAAATTGGAGACAAAAAAAGCAAGGATTACATAGTTATTTTCAATAATATTACTGCTGTCAAATCAGATGACTGTTTAAAATAATTTGTTCATTAGCTTTTATTTAATTTAATTTCTTTTAAAATCAAAATCCGAAAAATTCATCTAATTTGCATATTACCTGTATAGATTTGAATATGTTCTCCCGATGAATCTTTTCGTTAAGGCCCGTCTAGACGCAACGTTTTATGGAACTTCGTATAGCCTCATAATCAAAATTATGAAAACTGCCGTTAGTCAAGGCCGTACAACCCCAAATTCGAGTTTTGAACTAAAAATACATTCTAATGATTTTGATGTACTATTTTAATTTATAATAGTCAGATATTTCAGAAAAGATAATAAAATCTTATGGACCTATAATATTAAAAAGATAAGTATAATTGATTAAAAATTTTGGAAGCTCATGTTGATATTTTGGAATACCGACCTGCTTGGTTTGAAAAGTATTTCTAAACGGTAAATACTTTCTATTACTTTTTCTATAACAAAGTAGAGAATTATTATTACTATTACCTACTCTGGAACTAATTATATTTAAATTCGTGTGTATCAAATTGCACCACATGAATCAATGGTACCTACTAAATTGAGATGAATCTTTTGTAATGATCTATCAGTACTAGTACTATCGGCGACAGTACTTAGTTACTTTACGCGCAGACGCAGACTAAGATATGCACCTTTCGACTCTTATAGCTCCTAAACTAGACGTGCACTAAATTTTTTTGTTAGCGCACTAAATTACACTAAATTCATACTAAATTATTACCAAGTTTCATAAAAATCGGAGAAGGTGGTTATTACGCGTGAACTTACAATAACCACATTTCCAACGCGTATAGCGCCTAAACTAGAAGCGCATTAAATTTTTTTATTAGCGCACTAAATTACACTAAATTCATACTAAATTATCACCAAGTTTCATAAAAATCGGAGAAGGTGGTTATTACGCGTGAACTTACAATAACCACATTTCCAACGCGTATAGCGCCTGAACTAGACGCGCACAAAATTTTTTTATTAGCGCACTAAATTACACTAAATTCATACTAAATTATCACCAAGTTTCATAAAAATCGGAAAATGTGGTTATTGTAACTTCACGGACCTCAAAATTCTGAACTTTGTACTTATATCGGCGACAAAACTTTCATTTAAGTAATAGAGGACTAGGGCTTCGTTAGACTTTAATGCGAAGTTGAGTTTTACCAACGTTTTTCTTTTTAAACTCTCTTTCACCTGCTTAATAAGTAATTCAACAGTTCGAAACTTCAAAAAGTAGTGGAAAATGTTGACCTAATAAAGCTATTTTTTCTTTTACACGTTCTCGTTTCAAAAATGTCGAGTAAATGAAGCATTTAAAATATTAACCTTTGCGCAAGAGCGCAAGCTTTTTTTCCCTGAGCAGGATGTTTGAAGATACAGAGTGGTGCTGAAATTATGAGCGGCTTAACTTTATACCTACTCTTTTGACTAGAGAGTACACCATCGCTTAAGGGGCATAATTAGCCCGCAGCTTCTTAAGGAAAATTTATTATAAAAACTTCACTAAACTGCAATAGTCAAAAGACAAGTTAATTTGCATCTTGATTTTTTTCAATTTTTAATTTGAGCCCGATACAATTTGGTTCAATTTTTATATTTTTAATGCTGGCTTTAGGCACCCTTACTGTAATTTGCGCTTAGAAGTCGCTCGTAGTTTTGGTCTTTCTCTCTTTTGACCGACACTATAAGCCGTGGGGCTGAAAACGCGCGTCTCTCTTTCCTAAAACGAAATAATTAAAAAAGTTTCGTGACTTGGAAAACTTTTACCTCCGGAGCGTGGTAAAAAGCTATATGATGTTGTACGGCGTTCCAAATTTTATTCTCCATCAATAACTTTTTGACTTCATGTATGTCCGGCGACATGTATCGATCCTTATCCCACGGCCTTACAACTTTTCGAACTGCACAATAAACTTCTTCCAAAGGCATGGTCGTTCTTAATGGTCGTAAAAATTCAATGGCTTGACAAGCTGCTAATAGTTCAATAGCTATTACGTTTTCTACATTTTCAACTACGTCCAGAGCTTTCCTTGCCGCAAAACAGCCCATCGAAACGTGATCTTCTTGACCGGCGCTCGTAGTTAAACTATCGACAGACGAAGGATGGCACAAAACTTTATTTTCTGATACTAAAAAATTAAAATTTATTTATTTTTACAATTTTAAAACGTCGGCAACTTTACCTAAAGCTGCTGCAGTACAATGAGCAAGCATGAAACCTGAGTTTATACCTCCGTCCTGAACTAAAAATGCCGGAAGGCCACTTAAAGCTGCAACGGAAAATAACACGTTTAGACGTTTCGTAAAAAAATAATAGACGAAGGTTTAATTCCTACAGGATTTTACGTCAATTTAAATTTGTAACTGTTCGGAATGTATATCTACCAGTAAATCCTTTTCTATTTGTTTAAGTGGGGCTTGATAAATTTAACTACCGACCTGGATTTACAAGTCGTTCGATTCTCCTTTCGCTCATCGACGCTAATTCGTGAACAGCAATGGCTAAGTAATCCAAAACTTTAGCAGGATATTCGCCGTGGAAATTTCCGGCCGAAATGATCTCTTCTCTTTCGGCAAAAACAATCTATTGGAGTGGTTAAAGGAACAAAACAAGTTAGTAATTTTGTACAGTTTAGAAATAATTAAAAAATAATGAAAAAAGGATACGGGATTGTCGGTTCCACTGTTCATTTCGGTGGTTATGACGTTTTGCACAAATTCTATCGTGTCGTGAACTACTCCATGCACTTGTGGACAACAGCGTAATGTATAAGCATCCTGAACTCTATTGCAGAAACGATGACTTTCTAAAATTATTACACGTAATTTATACTTAAGTACAAAAGGAAAATAACTTTAATAATAAAAAACACGATAAAAGTCGACGCTTTCAACTCGTTTCCTTTTAACTATTGTAATAACCTTCTTAAGGGTGCTACAAAAATTTAATTCGTTGTTGAAATGTAAAATGCATTAGACTGATGAATACTCTCTTTTAATTTTAAATTACCACTCACTTTTGTTACACAAGTTGATAATTAGTAGAGATAAAATTTTAAGCAATAAGCGTTTTTTTTTAAATTTCAAAACTACAAAAAATGTTTTTAACTCTTTATGTTTCTAATGTTTCTAACTGCTTTTAAAATGATACAAAACTAAAATGCATATAATCCGAGCTCTGTTTAAAAGCAGTTAACAAAAAATAGGAAATCAATAGCGAGGTTACTCTATTATTTCGCCACCTCAACTGGCGGTTTTAACATTTTTGCCGCCTTCAGGCTACAAGCAAAATACTCTAATTTTGCCAAACGCTGTTAGCATAATATTCAAAGGGCGTAATAAACAAAAGCAGGGAAATTGAGTATTTTGATAACTATCGTTATACTGTTGAAAAGTTCATTTTAAAATATACTGGGTGAAATTAGAATCTGCCATGCAACTACGAGTGTATGAATAACAAACTTTATGGTCATAATATAAAACCTATACCGACCGGGTTGATTAAATTACAAATACAATGGCTGTTTCTATTTGATCAATTTGTAATGAAGTCCGCTGCTAGATACAAATAAAAGTGCTACGTTGAATAATCATCGTTATTTTTAGTTAACAAAAGTTTTCCAATTCTTAAATAGGCGAGTTCTGAACTCTTAACGGCAAAGTGTCTTCTTTACCCAACAAGCATTAAAGTTGGGGTTACTTATGATATTAGGATTTGTTACTAAAGATGTACCAAAGAAACGTTATTTTTACTAAAATTATAACTGTATAGTCAAAAAGTTAAAAAAGTTATATTTTTAAGGCCCAGTATATGAATGTCCACTTAAGTGACCCGTAAGCAATAAATGAGACTTAAAACCGGTTGCCGGTTTAGAGCTGCTGAAGTAGCCTGTAACTTAAGGGTCAATAGAGGTGTGATTTATCTTTCACTTAACGCAATTCTTCTTTTTAGCTAAGGGAACATTCAAATACCGGGCCTAAGTAACAGTTACTTAAATATGGAACTTTATAGTTTTATTACTTTAAGGTAGTACTACCGGTTTTAGAATTGACGTTCAGAATTTAATGAAACTTGGCATATTGGTACATTATAATATCATAATTAACCAGTTAAATTTTTGGAGGCCTACAAAGAACTGAAAAAAAGATAAAAATATTTAAAAAATTTTGCCTTTAACATTGATCCTTATGGGAAATCACAGATTTTATTTTATTTCACAAAATTGGACGTTCAGATTTTTATGAAATTGGTATCAATAGAAAGAAAAAAATTAATTGAATTTTCTGTATTAATAAAACCTTAACCTTAGAGCTCGTGATAAGAGTAATTACTAAATAATCAAGAAAAAACTTACATGTGGCAGCACCGCCAAGAAGGTTAGAAGCGCGCGAAATTTAAATATGTACAGAATACGGCTAATGCTACTTGTATCACATTTTTTTATACCTTTTTTCAGTGACTCTTTTATTTTTCCAATGAAATATTCGTTTTGTACCATTTAATAAGTTTGATTCAGACATTTCATTAGTAAACAAACATTACATGTCAAACCGATAACCTGAAAAGTATTTTTTGTCTCTTTTGCTTTTACGCGGCGTTGCGAAATATAAATACGACGGAAGTCAAATTACAGTAAGCACACATTTGACACTTGTGGTATCGGTAGTACTACCTTAAAGGAACATTTGAATTTATTTTAACGTTGCTGTTACCCTAAGAAATCCTTTAAAGGTTTTAAAACTTCAAAGTTACATGTGACAGTAACAGCATAATACGAGGCTATATTGGAAAATTCTTAGCCTACTATAGAACCAAACAAAATTTCAATGTTAAAATATTTTATTACTCAACATATTCTCCTCTTAATTGGATACATTTATTACAGCGAACCTGCAACGTTGCTAGACCTTTCAAAAAAAGCGTTTCTTCTTGCTCTGCAAACCAGACCTCCACAGCTTTTATTACCTCCTCGTTGGAAGAAAATTTACGACCTTTTAAACTTTTTTTCAGTTGAGGAAAGAGATGATAGTCGGACGGAGCCAAATCTGGAGAATAAGGGGGGTGTTCTCGTAATTCAAACCCTAAATCTCGAATTTTTTGCATGGCAACATGAGATTTGTGTGCAGGGGCGTTGTCCTGCAAAAACAAAACACTTTTGGATAGCTTTCCGCGTCTCTTCTCTTTAATTTTTTCTCGTAGAGTGGTCAGAAATGTCGAATAGTAATCTCCAGTTATTGTTCTACCCTTATCCAAAAAATCAATGATGATTACTCCATGGCAATCCCAAAAAACTGAAGCAAGAACTTTTCGATCGGTCATCGTGTTCGATTGAAAATTTACCTCTTTTGAAGCTTGCAGTCCAATTTTTCACGGTCGCATACGAAAGACATTGATCACCAAGGGTATTAACCATATCTTCGTAAATATGCTTACCTCTTAACCCTTTTAAATACAGGTACTTGATGATGGCACGATACTCCAATTTTTCGATTTTCACAATTTCGGTGGACATCTTTTTTCTTTTAATTTATTGCTTAACTCTGGTTTACTTTTTTGACGTCAAACTTTACACTGACACTTCTAATAAGTTATTGTTCGTTGCTATGGTAATGCAATATTTTTTTTTGCATGGAACTGGTCTAGGCTAGTTATCATGGTATCAATACATCCTCGTACATAATAGTATATTGTTTTATTAGGAGTAAAAGTATAACTTTTTGTGGCGAGTCTGAATGTTTGATGGCCGAACGTCAGTGAGGCCGACAATTTCAGACGAGCCACAAAAAGTGCTTTTGCTCCGAATGAAACATGCTATTTTTTCCGCAAACGGCATCCAGACTATAGAACTAATTAATATTTAAATAAAAATTCAAAACGATTGCAACGAAGTTGATAAATTCAGAGAATAATAATTATAAAACTGCGCACTACATTTCCGTGGTTACTGGTTTTGTGATTGCCAAGTCAAAAACAAATTTGACAGTTCAATAATATTTTATAATGTCAGAAATATTGTAAGTGATTTAAAGCAACAATTGGACTGTGCATTTTTGGTAAGTACGGCCGTCAGAGATTATTCATTATTGTACCTCTCTGCTGGTGGTAAAGTTACCGACAACTTTACGGAGCGTACCTACCATAACTTTAACTTTAAAGTCGGGTAACTAGTAGTTACAATCGAAGGTTATTTTAACGTTTCTACAGCGTTAAAATATTCCTTTAAAGTAAGTATAACCCACTGGCAAAAAGAAAAATATCTTTGACGTTACATGTACTTCAAAAAATAACTTTAAAGTAATAATTACTTTAAAGTTTCAGATCGAAAGAAACTACGACGTCAAAGTAATATTACACAAAGTCGGCCATATTTTGTAAAATACTTTAGACGCCATTAAGAAAAAATTAAAATGCATCTGTAATATTAAGATTATTATGACAAAGAATTGTATTAAAAACTGTTATAGAATGCCGATTGGATATACAGGTTCAGAAAAGTTCCTAAAAATTCTAAAATACCTCAAAATTTTAAAACCAAAAAAAAATTTTGAACGTTAAAACTTTGAAAGAGCATTATTCTTTTTAGTAGTAGAAGTGCCAAAATGTACCGTAAAATTCGAAGGGTTTGCATTTTTTGTGTTAGCAAACATTAAATTGAGAGTCCAAAATTTTAAAAGTCACATAGTAATAGATACAAAATGTAAGTAGTACCTATATCTATTTGAAAACTTCTAAAACCGAAAGTCTCCATATAAATGTGTGACAGGCGCAATGGTATGAATAACTATAAGTTTTAATATTAGTTTAGATTGTCACAGAACCGTCAGCCTGCAAATAACTGAAGTTGCACATAATAGTTACAATAACGTAACTAAAACGTCGGCGTTTAGTTGGTGCAACGTTTCAGAGTAGTTATTATAACGGTTCTTGCAACCTGTTAGGTCATAAAAACCCAAAAATTTTCCCCATTTTGGTTGCACATCCGTTTCAAAGTAGTTGCAGCTCGGTAACATTGGTTAGTAACTTTTACATACAAAGTAACTAAAATGGTAACAATAACGTTGCCGTGGCTTAAAATGTTTGTTGGGTAGTACCTACGCGCCGTCAAGAAATATTGTTAATTTTGTGAAAAACGTTTGCATCAAATTAAAAATTGCATAAATAAAAGTTGTTTGCAGAAGAATTATAAATACTTTTGGTTAACAAAATTTTTCCTAATTTTCTGAAATAGCCGAGTTCTGCGGCTTTAACGGTCAAGGTGGTCTTTAGTACCCATCACCGTCGAGAAAAATTGTTAATTTTGGGAAAAACGTTTGCATCAAATTAAAAATTGTTTAAATAAAAGTTGGTGATACAAGAATTATAAATATGTTTGGTTAACAAAATTTTACCTAATTTTCGAGTTCTGAACTTGAAACACTGCACCCAAAGACAAAAAGGTACACCCTGACTTTGACTCTGCTTAAAGGACAATAATACAATATTCAGGCGTATTCTGTATCAGAAACTTTAAGAATAGCGGGAAACTTTGAAGTTAAAACGACGTTCTATCCTTTTTATTTAGCTGTGACAGAACGAGATAGAACATCATTTTAACGTAAAAGTTTCCCACTATTCTTAGAGGTTATGATACAGAATACGCCTGATTATCAGTAGATACTCAAAGTTTCAGTATTACGTGTTGTTATGCTAATAATAGAGTAATAATAATGAGCTTCTTATAAGAACAACTAAAATATATAATAATTAAGAGAGTTGTAGACTATTTTATTTGTGTATATACTATGTAGGGTAAGTACCTACAGTATTAGTAGAATAAAGTAACTTTTATAAACAAATTAGATTGCATCCCTGAGTTGAATAAGGGAGACTAAAGGAGAAAAAGCTAGGAAGCACTCTTCTTGCGATTGACGTTTTAAAAAGCGTCTCTAGTTTATATCGTGTTCTTTCTTATATTACAGATTTAATTGCACCCCCCTTCTCTCATTGTTTGACAAAAAACCAATCTTTGCTCATTGTACTCAATATTTTTACCAAAAAAACTATCACTATGTCAAAATACATCTTGGGGTGTAGTTTTCAAGTAACAAGTCTCTTCGACTGAAAACTTCAAGTGGGCCGTATTAGAGGTGGTCACAAACATTCAAATTTTAAACTTTTTTACCCAAATTAAACTAAATGATCAAAAAAGTAGCTATAAATTTGCAACTTTGTCGGTTTATAATAGTAAAGTGCCTTTTACTTTATAATTATTGTTAGCTCTTGCTTTCTAAATTTTGCTTAAAAAGTTCGTTACGTTGAACATTTAAAAAATTTAACGACTCGATAAATCAGTCAGTTAAAGTTAATGAACTGCCCTGTAGAGGCATTACTATTAATGTTATGTCCACTTAGCCTAGTAATTATTTTAGTATACGATAAGGTAGTAGACCGTAAATTATTTTTGCGACGAACAGCAAATCCAGACGATTCGAGCACTTTGGTAGAAATAAATCAAGAGCTACCTTAATAGATATAAAGCGTGATTCATGAACTACTTAGGTAACTGATTTATAGTTAGTTATACTGCGCTTCTGCAATGCTCCCACATAATATTGTATTAAAAACTAATTCAACAAAGGAGAAGGAGTTAGGAGCACTGGTTCCTGGTTTATGAAATACAAAATACTTCGCGTAACTATCGAACAGCTGAACTTCATAATTTTTCAATTACAAACGCTTTAATTACAAACTCGACTACCACTCACCTGCTATTTGAGATGGATAAGTATCGGAGTGTAGTAAAGCTCGTAGACGTTTGGCTACGGCAATCTGTCCTTTATGCGGTCTGATCATTTGTACGTCTGAGTCGAATGCACGCGAAGTTCCTTTCATTACTTCTAAAGTAAGTGCAGCTACTACATCAGCTTGCCTCGCAATTTGCATGGCTCTTTCGACTGCTTCGGCTCCGATGCTCGTAATAAGTTGAGTGCCATTAATCAACGCTAGTCCTTCTTTTGCATTTAAACGCATTGGTTGTAATCCGTGTTGTTTAAGGACCTGCAATTAGAATTTTTTACAACTTATTGTCTAGAATAAAACGAATTTCCCTAGGGAGAAATGTTAGTTTAGAAATGTTACGAGCGATATACAGGGTGGTTTATTATTTATTCGTGGCTTTCACGACCGCGTCATTAGGGTGAGTTGTTTCTGGACTAATGGGCCGTGGTCGAGATGTTCTTTGAGAGATTCCTAACGTGTCGTTGGCTACTGTGGCAAACATGTCCTCCCGAATCTGTCACTTCGACCTTTGTCACGCAGGACAAAACACTTCTGAAGGTATTTGCAACAGCAGCAAACAAAACGTCAGGAATCTTCCAAAGAACTTCTAGATCACGGCTCATTAGCCTAGAAACCACTCACACTAATACACGATTTTATTTTGTTTTAGTTTTATATTTTTGACAAGGACCGCACTATATCTCTTACGTCAAATATGATAATTACGATTTTTTGCTATGTTGAGGACGATGAAGGCCTAATAATAAATCCAAGTTTTTGTCTTAGGCAGACCTCCGGATTTGCAAACTTTTGTACACTTTTATCTCGAGCATCACCATTAGGTCTACAGAGGCTATTTTGGTTTCAAATATTAGAAAATTTAGTCTACTTTTAAAAAGTATGAAACTGGTTTTGTCGAAAATTGGACCCTCTGAGTCAAAATTGGCAAAAATTGATAAAAGGTGAAGCTTCTTGGATTTTTGAACCACCCCGTACAGGACGACATTTTGACGACCATCGGATTTGGGTATACCAGAAGATAAGGAATCATTAGAAAAGGGCTGTGCACTACACTATATAAGAACATGTACAGTATTCTTTCGAGCATTATTTGTTCGAGCGTTTGAATAATGAATTTGATTTGCCATGGCTTAAAATTCACAGAAGAATTTGCAAGAATTGCTTTATTTAGGGTAACGCAGTAATAGACAGTTGCATTAAAATAAAAAATGATAAATACTGCACTGTACATATATTCCTAGCACATATCATATTAGTATAAATCCTACGTAGCATGTTACTTTTTGAAGCATATCTTGTCGGATACGACCAAAATTACGTGATACGTGTCTTAATATATTGCTCCTTAGCATTCCGAGTAAGTCCCACGTAGTTTTGAAACTGCATCGTTAATAAGTTTTATTTAATATATAAAAATAAAAGCGTCCTTACTTCTTTAGCTGAAGCCCAACCAGTTTCGGGACTCCACATTTGTCCTTCACCTATAATTCCGAGCGCTAGATGCGACAACGGCGCTAAATCCCCACTAGCTCCTACTGATCCTTGTTCGGGAACCCAAGATAAACACGATGCTAAAAAAAGTAAAATTTATGTTTCTTTTCAAACTTAAATGAAAAACGTAGCAAACCATTGAACGTGTCTATTAAACATTGGAGCGATTTTAACGATATACCGCTATAACCTTTGGCGAGAACGTTAATTCTTAAAGCTAACAACATTCTCGTTTTAGAAGGACTCAAAGGATTACCCACTCCTGCAGCATGTGAACGAATTAAATTATACTGTAGCTCTCTAAAACAAGTCGAAATTTGAGTAAATCGATTAACTTAACGTTTAATAAATAAATATTTACTCCAGTTTATCGGATGGAATATTAACCCTAGCGAAGTTTCCGAACCCTGTTGTAATACCGTAAACGACTTGATTTTCTAGTAAAATTTTTTCAATAACACTCCTCGCTTTTATTACGCCAGCTTCTGCTTCTTTAGATAACTAAAAGCCAAATAAACAAGTAACGATAATAATCGTATCGTATCACGAAATAATGCTACCCTTATTTTATATTGCCCGTTTCCAATGCGCAATAGCATGTCGGTGGTTAAGCTTGTACCGTCCAAAATAATGCTCTGTAATAAATCGTTTCATTGTTTGTTTGTTTGTTGTTTAAGCCGACTTTGTTTATCTTACCTCTTCTGGGGGTAGAAAATTAGTCGGACTACACAAGTATAAAGTTAAGAAAAACTTTTTATATCCTAGTTCGAGGCATCAAAAGAAGAGATGTCGTAATAAAATAAATGATTAAAAGGATACACAGGCTCGAGAATATGTTTTAATTCTTCCGGAATTACGCCAATTACGGCAGGGCGGTCTGATGTTAAAACTGTAAAAAATAATCGCGATAAAAAATGGGGCAGTTAAATTGTGAATTGACGATAGGAAGGGTTTAATAATTGCTGGTTTTGAACAAAATTTGTTATTTTAATTCCGTTCCCGTACAAAGTAGGCACAGAAGGTTGTTTTCAAAAAAAGTATAAAATGTTTTTTTTTCAGAGATAACAGGAGTTGTTATGTTGCCGAGGATGGTAGTTTATTATACCGTGTGGCGTGTATTCAATTTAAAACTAGCCATCCATAATAACTATGGATTTAAAGTAAGCACAATTTTGAGAAAACAAACACGTCAATTTTATTCTAGAGGGGGAAATTCGAAATGACTGTTGATTGAATTCTAAGTATCACCTTTTCACCCCTAATCCCTCATCTATTTTCCCAAAATTGAGCTTAGTTTAGATTCATAGTTATTCTGGGTGGGTATTTTTAAAATGAACACCGTGTATAATTTGGTGAGCATTTCGTTATTAATTTTACTTTTTCGTTGACTTCGTCTACTTTGAAAAAGTATTATGACCGAAACAAATTTGGTTTCTTGAATGTATGATGTAAACCAACCCTAAACTAATCACCTAGTTAGATCTAATACGTTGTAAATGAACCCCAACATACACACATAAGTGAAAAAACTTTAAATGAGAAAATTTGTTTTCCACCGAGTGTCTCGGGAATCGAACCCAAGACTTTGCTATTTCCGGTAGCACGCCTATACCCAATACACTACGGAGGTCAACATACTTTAACATGCAATCCGGCATTGTTTAAATGCGTCGAGAAAGCGAAATATATATATATAAATCAAATTAGTATGCATACAACAATCATACGTGAATAAATTACAAATTTTTAAATATTTAGGGTTAATTAGTTAGATAGATCTAATACGTGTATGTTGGGGTTCATTTACAACGTATTAGATCTATCTAACTAATTAACCCTAAATATTTAAAAATTTGTAATCTAATCACCTAGTAGCGCAAAAAACGTTTTTAGGAGAAAAATGTTGAACGACGAAACGCCTCAGGAAACATCATACATTCAATTAATTATTTTTGCCCTAGTGTATATATTTAAAAAAATATTAAAATTTCACGTATAAATTACGTTGCGTACATGCATATATAGGGCTTTAGTTTCGATATAGTAGTTGATTTTTAAAATAATTTCAAAATTGACTATTTTTATGCCGGATTTTTCATCTCCCAGATAGCGCTATCAGTCAGATAACTAAAATAAGTTAGTATTTAATTCACGTATTAACGCAAATGTTTATCTGAGACATACGTAAGTAAATTATTACAAATTTTTAAATTTTTAGGGTTAATTAATTAAATAGTTCTAATACGTTGCAAATGAACGTATTAGAAACGTAGTTGCAACGTATCAGAACTATTGATACGATTTTAAATTCATTTAAGTTAATTTGTTGTTAAATCGTCAAATTAAAAGGGGGGAATGCGCGTGAGACGGGCTTCGTGAACGACTTGAGTTTGGTACGTCCGAGAGTATAGTGGCTTCAGGCTGCCTGGGGTTCGTTAATAATTTTTTGGAATTTTGGAATTGGATTTTTGATTAAACGCTAATTAGCGGATTATAAGAACCTCAGGAGTCGTGATGATATGTTAAATTGCATAACCCCGTTGGGATAAGTAACACATTGGGGCCACTACGTTTAACTGCATACTTATCTGGACATAATAATTTGTTACGCATGGCATGGTTGTTTTTTTTTGTTGAATTTGGAATGGTTGCGAACCCGATATATGGTTGATGGTCTGGTTAATGGACAAACTTTAAATTAATAAACCGAAGTAGATTGGATTGATTGGTTACTCGGTAGTCGAAGTCAAATCGTTGGATAAAGGGTGATTGGAAGTTCAGGAGCCAAATAGTGGTAACATCTGCTGTACAATTTAAACAACTTTCATTATGTTTTTTTATTCGAACGAATTTGTAATTTGAAATTTAATTCGACAATAATTGCAATTTTGGTTGGCGTTGAACGCCGTTATCGGACAAGGTCGGCTCGCGTTGAGCTATTATCAATCGACGGACCTGAATGTTTAAATTATTCCCAAAAATTCGATCATTTATGTGCAATTTATAAATTATAATTGCGTCTTCGAAATTTATTTAATATAGAAAAAAATATATATATCAATTCATCGATCTTCGAGTCATCATTATTACGATTTATAACTTTTTTTTGTTCCGTTAAAGACACGGACTTATAAGACTATTTGTAAGCAATCTTGTGATCTTCGGTTTGGCCAAACCCTGGAACCTAATATCGGTTCATGATATTTATGTTGTGAGTTACTTGTTGTTCGTGAGCAATAATAATAATGCCACGTTTATTTTCATTTTAATATTGTTGTAGTACCTACCGTATTTTTATTGGATATTGTTGTTAGCCGTCATTTATTAATATTAAACCGCATTGTATTTCACATTATAATTATTCTTAACTTGACTTTATTTTGCTTCGTTCACCTCTTCACAGTTGGAGGATACAGCGGAGGTGTCAACTGTGTGGCGCCCTGAAACCACCTTAACCCACCCCTTCTCCATTGAGAAAGCCGGCACATTTCCAACTTTATGCTACGCTTCCGCGAATTTTCTTTTGTAGATCACCCCGCGCGGGTTTAACGTAACATTTTTGGCGCCCAACGTGGGGCCCTTTTTCATTTTTTTGCCCTTTTAAATTTAGTTTGGCCCTTTTTCATTTAGTTTGGCCTATTTAATTTGATGTTCATTTTAAGTATTTAAAGTTTATTAAGTGAGGTTTTTCCGAATAAAAGTTTATGGGTGAATTTTAAGGTATTATTGGATGTGCTTGCTCGAGTTTTGGTTGTTGGATTATGAATGTTTGGATGCGTCCGTATAAAAGTCCATATTATTAAATTTATATTATTAAGTCGTTATTGGTATATTTGAATATTTATGTTATTGAGTGTTGCTTGCTGTGTTCTGTGATATTAGATATAATTATTTGTTAGTTAATTTATTCCTAAGATGGCGGATCCATTGAAGCTTGATGTTGATAGACTGAGTCGTACAGAGTTGGTTTATGAGTTGAGAATTCGAGGTTTAGGCGATGGTGATGGATCTAATGTTCATGATTTAAGAAAGATTTTGCGTAGTGCTATTAAGTTGGAGAATACAAGTTTTTCCGTTCATGCTACTGTGTATCCGTTCACTTTTGATGAGGATGTAGGAGCTTTAACCGCTGGAGTAGCGAACATTTCTAAGTTAGTTTTAGATTTTGATGGCGTCGAAAATGATAATGATTACAAAAAGGTCAAAGCAAAAATTGCTCATTTTCTAGGTCGTGTTAACCGGTCCAAACCCACCGGCGCAGATCAGTTGAAGGCTAAGTCAGATTTTACGGCTCAGTTGCTTTTATTATTGGATACACTCAGAGATAAGACGAAGCCAAGTAAAAAGTCCCGTGGAAGTTCAATTTTCGATCTTACTCTTTTGCAGTTAAATGCAACGCCCAACGCACATAGTTCAATGACGGGGTCAAGTTCTTCTGATTCTGAGAGCGAAGATGATCCGAAGGGCAATGTTAAGAGTTTACCAGTTAGAGAATGGAAGTTAAAATTTTCGGGTGATGGACATACGTCATTGAATTACTTTTTAGAACGTGTCGATGAATTGAGAGTTGCTCGTAATGTTTCTCGAGTTGAGCTTTTTGATACGGCTATCGATTTGTTTGAAGGCAGAGCTTTGGTTTGGTTTAGGGCTATGAAAGGTTTTGTAAATAGTTGGGATAGTTTGGTTTTAGCCTTGAAAGAGGAGTTTCAGCCTATAAATTATGATCGTAGGTTATTCGAGGAAATAAAGAAGCGCACTCAAGGTCCGGATGAATCGATAGGTCTTTATATTGCGGCTATGGGTAATTTATTTTCTAGGTTGGATAGGAAGATACCTGAATCGGCTAAATTGGAAATTGTGTTGGAAAATATTAATCCGTATTACCAACCTCATTTGGCTTTTGTAGATATTAAGTCTGTTGCAGAGTTACTGTCTTTATGTCGTAAATTAGACGCGAAGCGAAACATTGTCGATAATTTTACTCCTCCGCCTCGTAAAAGTAGAGCCCTGGAGCCGGATTTGGCATATGTTGGTAATTATAGTTTTGATCAAGGTTCTTCGCCAAGTTGTAGCGCTGCCGAAGTTGTAAATCAGATGACCTGTTGGAATTGTGATGGTAGAGGTCATTCGGCTAAATTTTGTAGCAAACCTCTTAGGAAGCATTGTTATCGTTGTGGGAAGAAAGGTTTCACTGTTCAAAACTGTTCGAATTGTAGTAGATCTTCGGGAAACGGTCACAGGCGTCAGTAGTCGACCGGCTTACGTCTTCTGTGGATTCGGTCGAAACTAAATCTGTTTTTCCTTTGCAAGGAGTCCTTGACTATGTAATGACTCAGGTTCCTAATGATCAACGTCCTTATATTTCAGTTTCAATCTTTGGTAGGTCGATTGTTGGATTATTAGATACGGGTGCTAGTCACACCATTATCGGATTTAGGGGTTGGGAAATTTTAAAGGGCATCGGTTTGATTCAATTGGATCAGTCTCTTAAGAAATCAGTTGTCGTAGCTAATGGTAATTGTTGTAAAAGTATTGGTTGTATACGTGCACCTATTAAATTACAGGATCGTGAAAGGATCATTGACATTTTGGTTATTCCTGAGTTGCCGCATACACTCATTTTAGGGATTGATTTTTGGCGTAAGATGGGTATCGTTCCTAATTTTAAAGATTTCGAGTTTTCGTTTTGTGAGCCGCTCGATACGGTTCAAGCTTTGAATCCTCTAAGTTCGCTCGATCACGAACAGCAGAGAGTTTTGGATCAGTTGACGGGGTCGATGTTTAATAGGATGGGTGATGGAATTGGGTGTACCGATCTCGTAGAGCATATAATAGTTACCGATTCACCCCCGATTAAGCAACGTTACTACCCGGTATCTCCGGCAGTACAAAAATATATTGATGCAGAGGTCAAAGACATGTTGGAGAAAGATATAATTGAGCCTTGTGATAGTCCTTGGGCTAGTCCTGTTGTTATGGTGAGAAAGAAGGACGATTCGTATAGATTTTGCGTGGATTATAGGAAACTAAATAAAGTTACGCGACATGATGCTTATCCACTACCGCAGGTTAACGCTACTTTAGATAAGTTGAGAGATGCGAAATATCTGAGTACGTTGGACATCAAGTCCGCTTTCTTTCAAATTAAAGTCGCAAAGGACTCGAGACCTTTAACCGCTTTTTCTGTTTTTAGGGGACACTATCAGTTTAAAAGATTGCCGTTTGGTTTGTCAAATTCTCCCGCTACGTGGCAAAGACTGATAGATAGAGTAATTGGTTGCGATCTCGAACCTAACGTATTCTGTTACTTGGATGATATTGTTATCTTAACTCAGTCGTTTCAGAGGCATGTTGAGGTTCTTACGGAAGTATTTAATCGTTTGATAGGCGCTGGATTAACCTTGAGTAAGGGGAAATGTAATTTTTGTCGCACGGAATTGAAATATTTGGGTTATGTTGTGAATCAAAACGGACTTCAGGTTGATCCTGACAAGGTTAAGGCTATTTTGCAGATTCCCACTCCAACTAAAGTTTCGGATGTTCGTAGTATTATCGGCACGGCAAGTTGGTATCGTAGGTTTATTCCTAATTTTTCGTCCATTATTTCGCCGATGTCGGAACTCTTGAAAAAGAGAGTTAAATTTGATTGGACCGTCAAGCATGACGAGGCTTTTAATTTAATTAGGGAACGTCTTGTTTCAGCTCCCATATTGGCTTGCCCTAATTTCGATTTACCATTTTTTATACAGACAGATGCCTCGGGTTATGGTTTAGGAGCTGTTTTGAGTCAGCGTTATTCGGACGATTCGGAAAGGGTTATTTGTTATTTGAGTCGTACGTTGAATAATCATGAAAAGAAATATTCTACGACCGAACGGGAATGTCTTTGTGTCATTTGGGCAATAGAAAAACTTCGTCCTTATGTAGAAGCTACTCATTTTACGGTTATCACCGATCATTGGTCTTTGATTTGGCTTAATAATATTAGAGAACCTTCTGGAAGATTGGCTCGTTGGTCATTGAAGTTACAACAGTATAAGTTCGATATTGTGCACCGTAAAGGAAAAGATCATGTCGTCCCAGACATGTTGTCGAGATCTGTTCCTCAGGTTGCCGTTTTAGAAGTTTCAGATGAAGGTGAATCTGGGAATATTAGAGATAAGTGGTATATTCGTATGAGGGAAGACGTCGACAAATGTCCTTTACGTTACCCTAAGTGGCGTATTAAGGATGGATTGCTTTATAAATATGTTAATTTTCGTGGTTATCCCGATTTCGTTAAAACTGAGGATTGTTGGAAGCGTGTTATTCCGAAAGAACGGCGTAAACCTATTTTGTTTAGATTTCATGATGACGCTACTGCTGGTCATCCTGGCGTTCATCGCACCTACGCTCGTATTGCGAATGAATATTATTGGCCCATGATGCGTGCGGATGTGTGTGATTATGTAAGACGTTGTGTTGTGTGTTGTCAGAATAAGTCGGAGCAGAAAGCTCAAGCTGGTTTGATGGTGCCAAATCGTGTTGTGGATGCTCCTTGGCAATTAGTTGCTTGTGATCTTATCGGTCCGTTGCCTAGGTCTAATGATGGTTATAAATACATTTTAGTAATTGTTGATTGTTTCAGCAAATTTCCTATTATAATCCCTTTGAGGAACGCAACTGCGAAGTTGGTTTGTAAGGCAGTCGAGAATCAGTTATTGTTATTTTTCGGATCCCCTAAGCACTTAATCACTGATAACGGCGTGCAGTTCAAAAGCAACGAGTTTCGTAATCTTATGGCGTCTTATGGAGTTAAAATCTGTTATACGGCGAATTATCACGCTCAAAGTAATCCAACTGAGCGAGTTAACAGGAATATTGGTGTTATGTTAAGATGTTATGTAACTGATAATCATCGGTTATGGGATCGTAATTTGTTCAAAATTGCGTACGCACTTCGTACCCAAGTGCACGAAACCACGAAGTTAAGTCCTTACTTTATCAATTTTGGTAGAGATGCTCCGATGAACGATGTAGATGTCGATGTTGATAATTACGGTGCCCCTAAGGAATTTGCTGTTAGTGATCAAATGTTGGTTGACCGTAGGGAATCGTTTAGGAAATTGTATGTGGATATAAAGACTCGCTTAGAACGGGCCGCTAATAGTTATAAACGCCGTTATGATCTGCGTCGTCGAGATGTTTCTTACGCAGTCGGATCTAGAGTGTGGAGGCGAAATTTTCCTCAGTCGGATCAAGCAAGATATTTTTCTGCCAAGCTTGCGCCGAAGTTTATTGGCCCATTTGTTGTTTCAAAAAAAGTGTCACCGTGGACTTACGAATTGTATGATCCCGGAGGAACGTACCGTGGTGTTTGGCACGCTAAGGATCTTAAACCGGCTTGTGATTGATTGACTGTGATTTTGATTTGTGATTTAGGCTTTAGGTTGTTAGGTAGTTTTAAGATGTTGAATGTTGCATGAGTGGTTGTTTGTTAGAAATTATTTACCGGTGTGCATGTTAGTTTAGGAAGTTGTTATAGTAAGACGTCTCACACGATTTAGGAAAAATTTGGGAAATTTTCTTTTGGGAAGAGGGGAAGTTGATACGATTTTAAATTCATTTAAGTTAATTTGTTGTTAAATCGTCAAATTAAAAGGGGGGAATGCGCGTGAGACGGGCTTCGTGAACGACTTGAGTTTGGTACGTCCGAGAGTATAGTGGCTTCAGGCTGCCTGGGGTTCGTTAATAATTTTTTGGAATTTTGGAATTGGATTTTTGATTAAACGCTAATTAGCGGATTATAAGAACCTCAGGAGTCGTGATGATATGTTAAATTGCATAACCCCGTTGGGATAAGTAACACATTGGGGCCACTACGTTTAACTGCATACTTATCTGGACATAATAATTTGTTACGCATGGCATGGTTGTTTTTTTTTGTTGAATTTGGAATGGTTGCGAACCCGATATATGGTTGATGGTCTGGTTAATGGACAAACTTTAAATTAATAAACCGAAGTAGATTGGATTGATTGGTTACTCGGTAGTCGAAGTCAAATCGTTGGATAAAGGGTGATTGGAAGTTCAGGAGCCAAATAGTGGTAACATCTGCTGTACAATTTAAACAACTTTCATTATGTTTTTTTATTCGAACGAATTTGTAATTTGAAATTTAATTCGACAATAATTGCAATTTTGGTTGGCGTTGAACGCCGTTATCGGACAAGGTCGGCTCGCGTTGAGCTATTATCAATCGACGGACCTGAATGTTTAAATTATTCCCAAAAATTCGATCATTTATGTGCAATTTATAAATTATAATTGCGTCTTCGAAATTTATTTAATATAGAAAAAAATATATATATCAATTCATCGATCTTCGAGTCATCATTATTACGATTTATAACTTTTTTTTGTTCCGTTAAAGACACGGACTTATAAGACTATTTGTAAGCAATCTTGTGATCTTCGGTTTGGCCAAACCCTGGAACCTAATATCGGTTCATGATATTTATGTTGTGAGTTACTTGTTGTTCGTGAGCAATAATAATAATGCCACGTTTATTTTCATTTTAATATTGTTGTAGTACCTACCGTATTTTTATTGGATATTGTTGTTAGCCGTCATTTATTAATATTAAACCGCATTGTATTTCACATTATAATTATTCTTAACTTGACTTTATTTTGCTTCGTTCACCTCTTCACAGTTGGAGGATACAGCGGAGGTGTCAACTGTGTGGCGCCCTGAAACCACCTTAACCCACCCCTTCTCCATTGAGAAAGCCGGCACATTTCCAACTTTATGCTACGCTTCCGCGAATTTTCTTTTGTAGATCACCCCGCGCGGGTTTAACGTAACACTATCTAATTAATTAACCCTAAAAATTTAAAAATTTGTAATTTATTCACGTATGATTGTTGTATGCATACTAATTTGAGTTATATATATTTCGCTTTCTCGACGCATTTAACAATGCCGGATTGCTTCTGAAAATTATGTTGACCTCCTGGCGTATTTGGTATAGGCGTGCTACCGGAAATAGCAAAGTCTTGGGTTCGATTCCCGAGGTGTCTGGTGGAAAACAAATTTTCTCATTTAAAGTTTTTTCACATATGTGTGTATGTTGGGGTTCATTTGCAACGTATTAGAACTATATAAGTCAATTATCTTTCAGTTAAGCTATCTGGGACTTTACCTGGAGGTGAAAAGATCCAAGACTAAAGTTGACTAAACTTTTAACAAATTTTCTCAAAATTGGTTCCGACCGTTTTGTCTATATTTCAATAATATGTTGTAGATATTGAAGTTCTTAATTAGACACCGTTGTTTGGTTCATTTGCTGTGAGCAGATCCGAAGCTATGATTTTTTGAAGGTCAAAATTTGAAATATTTGTAATTAAAATTTTTAATTGCAAGTTGGTACATAAATCTTTCTATAAATTTATATTATTTGTTTTAATTTTAGTCTAACAAACAGTTGCGGTTAAACCGGAAATTAGCCAAGCAAAAGGAGTTTTTAAAAAAACCTTGTTTATTTTATGATTTTTATAAATATCGTAAGATTAGCTGTCAAATGATACCAAACATATTAAGTTTGAACTTCCGGTTTAACCTGAAATGGGGTTAGCTTTTCTACTTTAAATACAACACCCTGTATATTTTAGGTGGCTTGGAGGATTATAAAATGAGCTATCTAGTGATACTAAACATTTAATATTTTGACTTCCTGTACAACCGGAAATGAGATTAGCTTCCTATTTCAACTAGAAAATAATTTTACGTTTTTGAAATCATTAGGTACTGGGTATTTCTTATATTTTTTTAACTATTTTTAACACGCCTTTTACGGCCACATCTATCGTTTTTATTGGTAGCTTATAGCTAATAGCTTGCTTTTTTAGAGATTCACTTCTTGCTACAGACATTTTTGACTTACTCTACTGCAAAAGAAATTGAGTCGATTATACTGACTTTCCATCTGCATATACTTGTTAAAACTCTCAAGATTTTTTGATTATATTATTATAATTATGTAAATAGCGGTATTTACTGGCAAATTATTATAATTGTTATTTCTTTTATAAAATTTCCATTTGTATGCACAACGAACTAATCCTATTAAATATATTAGTAGTTTCCCTAGCGGAATTCCTAAGAGACTTCTTTTAAACACTTAGCTATGTTCATCGCCTAATGAAATTACAATTTTAAATGCCTCCAACATTTTCTCCAGAGCTCAATCAAACGGTAATTTTTAAAAACTTTTCTTCAGATTGTTCTAAAAAAATGTTTGAATCTCTTTTATTTCAATTGTCACATGCCTACATTTTTTATCGAACTTTCAAATAACTTTTTTACGCATTTCACAATAATTAACACTTAGATTGAGGGTAATTTGAAGAATTTAAACTCGTATAAATCTCAGCAATTTCTGAAGGATTTAAAAGTTACCAAATTATTATGCGACTTTTTAAATTTATCTGACTGTAGGTACTTACTTGAATGTTTTAAACATAAACATAAACATAAAATAAAATTTCGAAATTCCTCTAATTTTTTACAGTGCCCATATCGTGGCTTTCTAAATATTATTTCAACAGGTATCCACCTTCTTTTTAGGCTTTTCTCTAAAGTGAACGTGGCATGAATAACAAGCTAAAAATATTAATTATGAGTCGGTATTGAATGTATTTTCAAACAAATATTTTTGCCTAATTCTCAGTTTCTATACAAAATTACAAGCTTAATTTTAACTTTTAACTATTTGAAAAACGTCAGATAATAACTTTTATATACAGGGTGTCCCGGCTAAGCTTGATAAGCATGGGGATCTTGGAAACTATAAGAGATACAATGATGGTTAAATGAGATGAAAGTTACGCATGGGATTCAGAAACAAAAATGTGAAAAGAAAATTCAATTATCTCTTGTGGTTTTTGAGATATGCCAAAAAATGTCAAAAACGTCATATTCTAATTTTAGTCATAACTTTTTTATTTGTGAATTTTTTTTAATTTGTAAAAACATTCTTTAAGCAACTTTTGATTCTGAATTTGAATATCTACTTAGATTTTTTGTCCACTTCTCCATTTTTTACGCACGCATCATCAACTTTAGTTTTTCTTATTGTCGTCATGTTAGATTTTTTATTAGATCGATAAAGATTTCAACGCTGATTCCAAATATGTATAAGACTTACATGTTTCAATAAAAATTTGTAAAGATATTACAAGAAATCCCAAAATTTATTTATTTAACAGTCGGCTATGAAATTTTTTTTAAAAACAAATGCCACGTCGATTGTCAAATAAGTATAAGTGCTTTGTTTTTATTTAATTCAGTTCAGTATACTTGTAATAGACCATCATTGTGTCTCTTAAGCGTTCCGATATCTCCATGCTGAATATGGTCTGTTACGGGTATACTGGACTGAATTAAATAAAAACAAAGCACTTATACTTATTTGACAATCGACGTGGCATTTGTTTTTAAAAATATACTTCATAGCCGACTGTTTAAAAAAATAAATTTTGCATTTTTTGGCAATATCTTTCCAAATTTTTATTGAAACATGTAAGTATTATACATATTTGGAATCAGCGTTGAAATCTTTATCGATCTAATAAAAAATCTAACAAGGCGACTATAAGAAAAACTAAAGTTGATGATGCGTTCGTAGAAATAGAAAATTGGACAAAAAATCTAAGTACATATTCAAATTCAGCCTAAAAAGTTGCTTAAAGAATGTTTTACAAATTAAAAAAAAATTCACAAATAAAAAAGTTATGACTAAAATTAGAATTTGACGTTTTTGACATTTTTTGGCATATCTCAAAAACCACAAGAGATAATTGAAATTTCTTTTCACATTTTTGTTTCTGAATCCCATACGTAACTTTCATCTCATTTAACCATCATTGTATCTCTTATAGTTTCCGAGATCCCCATGCTTATCAAGCTTAGCCGGGACACCCTGTATAGTGTGCCCAAAAGATATGAAATATACTATTAACTATTACAGTACAGTAAATATCCACTTTTTACAAAAACATTTATTTTACTGTTCAGAATAAATTTACAACAAATATTCTAACTGTGAACCATTCACAGCTTGGCAATAATAAACTCCATATAATATGTTTAAACCCGTTACTAGCATTTGCAACCGTTTCAGGTGTAATAGACCTTATCTCTTCAAGAATACGATCTTTTAAATTTTGGATATATTTCTTTTTGTTTTACACGAAAATTTTCTTATGTGAGGGCACTAAAGTTTTACATGGCCGAAAAGACAAAAAAGGCGTATATCGAACGAGTATAATAACGACATACCTTGCTATTTAAAAATCATCATATATTATTATTCGCTGTGCTTTTGTTTTCAACAACAAATCTAGTTTATGTCGGTAAAACGGTAGATAACTACTTGATCGACAACTTTTAATTGAAACTTTTTTGAAAAGAGAGAATGTTTACTGAGCTGTATAGCATTATATTCCATATCTTTTGGACACACGTTATAATTCTTTTCCTACTCAAAAATTATATCCATAATTCGTTAATTGCGAAGTGGGTTTTGAGTTGGATTTCGTTATTTGCTAAGTGGACTTCTCTGAATTTACAAATTTATTAGGCAAAATCATAGAAAATGAAATTTCTGCAAAAAACTGGTGTTTTATTTCGAAAATTACAAGTTTCACTAATTTTTTAAATGTCATTACGCCTTTCTATGATCAGTAGTGTAGTTAATGAAAAATCTATGCTACACCTTAGTCTAGGATCTATTCATACGAAAATAGGCCACAAACGTTTTGTTTTAACTCGCGTTACAAATTTACTCCTAAAAAATATTTTTTTACTGTAAAAACTTATTCAGACGATAAATTACTGTTTTAAAATGAAAAGGTTTCCGAATTCGATAGGATAGGATGGGTAGGCAAATGTAAATTGAAATTATAATACGCAACATAACGTACATCACTTTATTTCCATGCCACTGCTGTTTATATGTATCATTTTACATAAATATATTGTAACTCACTTTTTTGAATTTATTAAAAGTTTTGACTAAAATGATTATTTTATAAAAAATAGAATAAATTTATCCCTTATAAGCTTCAAAAAGGTCATCAGTTAAAATTTATGTTGTTATTTCATCAGCAAATCCGAACCTATCAGTTTAATTTTTCAAATAAATGGGCAACTCGCATCTAAATTTTTAAGAGGACAAGGGCAATTTTTTCTTTCGAAAATATGCACGTGGTATATACCGTGTGTTCACTGAGATCTGAGACAGAGTATATTGGTTTATATAATAAAATATAAAATGGCCGCAAGTATTGCTTACCCTAATTTATTTTAGAAGAGAGAAGCGATATTTTTTCGGCAATATGTACTTAAAACTGCAGGAACAGTGCAGTTAGTTTTTGTCTAATACTCCTGAACCAGACCGACATATTATATTAATATTCAAAATTATTAATCAAAAGCTTCTTTTCGAGTTAAATGTTTAAACCCGATGTATTTAGTTCATAACTCAACATAAATCTGATTTTAGCTATGAATATTTTACAGCAATGCAGAGCTCTAGATTAAGCATTGTTATGTTATGACAGTATAATTAACGTAAATCATACCCTCAATTCTCTAGAATCTAATAAGCAATTACGATCTATTTAGAATTGTGTTTCCCGCACAACACATCCTTAATCTTAGTAAATATTTGTGGACTTACAACAAATGATGAATGTCTTTAAATATAGTGTCATAAAAATATTAATCTTTAAAAAAAGCTCCACTTACATATTATTGCTGAGCTAAGCTTAAATTTTTCTTATACTACGATGGTGATAGATAGTGCGCTATAATCCTGGTATATAGGTTTATACTTATTTAAGTGAAGAAAAACCGCCTCAGCAAAACAAAGATTGACGACAATAGTAGGTGTAGGCCGAACCAATTGAGATTACAACTTACAACCCATTGATCACCGCCAAACTTCTTAACTTGGCTAATTCATTTTATTTTAGCTCTCAAAACAATATAGAGGGTGGTCATCGAGTACGTTTCAAAAATTAAAGAGGCAAAAAAAAATTTCAGAAAAATGATTCAACTGCTCAATATTTAATAATAATAATTTCTGGCCTTAAAGGCCATTTGACACCGTCAAAAACATTTATAGGGTGTTTGGTACGGCGGTTCGCATATTTTTTTAGTTGATACTCTCATTTGGAATCGATTGAGGCCAATAGACCTCTTTGTAATGTTTTACAGTTTTCTCTAAAACCCCATATTTTGTTTTTCACGAGTAATTGGTATGACGGCACTTATTTATTTTTAGTGGCTAGTATGACTCGTTTGGATTTGATTTAAACCGTTTTCTCTAAAAGTCGATTTTAAACTACCACTAACAATCATTTAAAACTTCTTTACTTCATATTGAGTTTCATCGAGTAAGAGTTGTTTTACTTTGTTTTTAGACAATTTTTGAAGGGACACTCTCCAACTCTCTGGCAGTGAATTGTACAGCTTTATACCAACTTAATTTAGTCCGCAAGTAGTCTCTAGCCGTTGGTTGTTGGTACACGGTACACCAACTTACTTTTACACCAGTTATTATAGTGGTGAAAATGGCTGCTTAGGAAAAACTTTCCTTGCTGTTCACGACCGTAAACAACGTAATTCAATATGTAGACGAAAATGACGGTAAGTATATAACTTTTTAAGCAGCTGTCTACAACTCACTCACACTTTTTTGTTTTTTTCAGAACTTCGTTTATTAGTGGACAAGTGGACCTTTCCCCCAGATTACAATGCCATAGAGCACTCGGCTCTGAAAGTTTGCATAATACGCAGCCAGAGTCGACTGTATGACTGGATCGTTCCAATCTGCAATAGCCGTCGCACCAAAAAAACAGCACTAAACAGTGAGCAAATAAGCGCGCTAATGTGTGCATTGCTCACTTTAAATTCAGTTGGAAATCAATGTGATACGCTAGGCTTTCTTGCCCTTCAATAGGAGCTCATTTGACGAGAACCGCCTGTTTTCCTCTAAGACCATTGACTCACATAGCTGGTTAAGCTCACCCTCGCTCACGTCTTTAGGGTCTATCCACACTATACCTTCACTCTCGATACTCGTGTATTGTGAGTTGTTTAGCACACAACTGAGCGATAACGCTCTCGCTCCATTCTCGCTCTGATATCACTCCAATAAAACCTTATTTAGCATGCTTGCATTATCTGCAAAAACACACGTAAATGAACAGCACATGTTTGTTGTGAAATCGTTCACGTATATAATATGAAGAAAATGATGGAACCCGGAATGGAACCTTTCGAGACACCACGTGACAAGAGCTTGTTCTCCTCCAATGGCAACAACCTATTTTCGATTTCTTAGGTAAGTGTTTATTAGCTCCCATCTCCCATCCCCCTCTTACTCCTCTTCTCGCATTTGAGATATTTTTCTGTTTTGTAGAGCTACGACGATGTTATCCATCAAGTCTATCATTGCGAATATGGTAGGCCCTTGACTTTATGCTGGTTTTCGTGGAAAAGATGATACTTCTCAGAGTAGCTCACCAAACGGTTCTTAATAGGAATCTTAAATATCTTATAGAGAAGGTCGGAAAGTGAATATAGGAATGTGGTTATTCGCCTCACCCCTGTTACCCTTCTTGAACACGGTATGACTTTGGCCAATTTTAATTTAGTTGAAAATACTCCATTGGTAATGCACTTGTTATTTAGTGTTTTTAGAGGATGATTATGGCAGCAATTACTTTTTTAAGTAGAATAGTGGAGTGATCGTAGATGCCTGTGGTATTTTTAGATTTCAGACATCTAACAATATTCTCAACCTCGCTCATTTTTCTCCCAAAAGAACTTAAGCTCTTCTATTATAAGAACAACGTCAAATATTCAAGTAAACAAGACCTATTATAGGGTATATTAAGGTGTGTTAATGAAATTCTTGATAACACAACGTTGCTATTATACAGGGTGAACTATTTTTGATTGGAAGTCTCTGGCGTATATTAGAAAATATATCAAATGAAAAAAGTTAGTTCAAACTAAAAACTAAAAAGTTGCAAAAACAAGGCAACTAGATGATAGGTATACATGTATATTTCCATTTTTATTATTTTTTGAGAGAAATAGTAAAATACAATTTAGCAGCAAAATAAACTTAGAATTCTGTTCTACATTTCTAACAGTCTTTTACATCAACTTACTTTCTCAGAGCCTCAACTTATTATTTTATTTTATTATAAAAAAACATTCAAAGTTAATTTCTGTTTCTGAAAGTACTTTGCCTAACAGCATTACTCTAGCTTTAGCACAATAATTGCCGTGTTTAACGAAGCTTCGCGAGATGTAAATTAAGACTTGGTGCGATAAATAATAATCTTTCTTGGAGCGAAAGTGACAATATTACTACACTTTGTTACTCTTGAATTTCACGAGTTAGAAGTTGTTAAATATTTCTACTCCCGACGTGGCGTAGTCCTCTCCAAATCCTTTAATTAATTTACTGCCTCATCGCTAAGCTTTAATTACTGAAAGGAACAGGTAACTAATTACAGTAATCAGAGTGAAAGAAAATCGTTAGAAATTTTTTTGTTTTACTTGGGTAAAAGTGTAAAAAAAATATTTTTGTAGGTACGTGCAAAAGTTTCTTTAGAACCGAGTTTTATTTCTCTCAATTTCCATTTTAAAACAACGTGGGTTCTTTTCACCGGCTCATTTATTGTGTCCCTTCACAATTCACAGTATTTGGTTACGTGTTACATTCGATTTTTAGTTTATATTTTGTCAACCACATTCGAAAACACCCTCAAAATCTAATTTTAATGCAGTGTTCTGCCTGCGGCCCGTGATTACATTGTAATTGGAATGAGCTTTAATTTACACCATCCTTTGTTCATTAGTACATTGTTGCTTTGTTCAAACTAAATCTATAACGCGTTTTGGGTAAAATAAATTAATTTGCAGGCACGTTTGCGTTTGGTTCATTTATGTTTTATTAGTTGGCAGCCTAGCATCATCACCTGCTACCGGCCAGATAAGAGAAAACGGCTTAAAATGTATTTCTTTAAATGTTCATTTTAAATTGCTTCATTTTTTAGAATTTTATCATTTGCTCTCCAACAAAAGCAAAAACTAAATACTCGTACTGGAGGGTGGCCCAAAATTCACACAAGAAGTAATTTTGATAGAAATCGGATTATTGAGTCATAAAGTATCCAGTATAGCGTTATGTATGGAATTGCAGACTTATCAGAAAAATGGTCTTCACGGCTTTGCTGGCACATGACCGTTTTGCATAAATGTGGCTGAATTTAGTTGATGCAGCACTCAATTTCCTCCTTCAAGGCATGGACGATCGTAGGCATTGTTGGCATAAACTTTAAATTTTAAACAACCCCAATTAAAATAGTTCAACAGCATTAAATCGCATGCTCTGGGCGGCCAATTCTGATCACTAAAACGCGAAATGACATGACCAGGAAATTATTGATGCAATAATTGAATTGTTTCTTGGGCTGTACGGGTGGGACCGTCTTGTTGAAACCACACGTTGTCCACATCCATAATCCATATAATCTTGCAATTTAGGCACAAAAACCTGGATTATCATGTCGCGATAACGAGCACCATTAACTGTTATTGCCTGACCAGCCGCATTTTAAAGGAAGAATGGTCCGATGATGTCTCCAGCCTAAAATCCGCACCAAATAGTGACACGTTGTGGATATATTTGTTTCTGAACAATCACTCGTGGATTTTCTGAACCCCAAACGCGACAATTTTGTCGATTAACCAAGTGATGATTCAAGATGAAAATGAGCCTTTTATCCCTGAACATGATTTTCCCTTTAGAGTTTCTTGAAGTCTATGGTCAACAAGCCCACGGCGATCCACTCCTTGAAAGAAGAAATTGAGCGCTGTATCAAGAAAATTCGGCCCCATTTATGCAAAACAGTGATGGCAAATTTCAACAAAAGGGTGCGTATGTGTCAGCAAAGCCGTGGAGGCTTATGCTATTCCGTACATAACCCTATACTGTATACTTTGCGAATCAATAAAAACCTGTGTTTTTTTATTAAAATTACTTCTTGCTACTTACTTTGCAACACCCTTTATATGGAGTGCATGTTAAGGGTCTCAAAAACTGTTATTTGTTAGCATTAATTTGTGACAGTGGGCTTTTTCAAGATTATTCGTTTAATGAAAAACGTGTAGACGTCTAAGCTGGATTTAGTTAAAGCTTCTATTTAGGTGTTTCGGTCTATCTTTCAGTGTTATCAATTTATTCATTTCGGTCTGCTCTTTTTCCCGATTAGTTAAGCAGTCTACTTGTTGGAGCTTATTATTGTTATTATTATTCTTGTCACTGAAGCTGTATTACATTGTATGATGTGATAAGTACATTACCTCGATGACAAAATAAGCAGTGTCTAGCAAGTGCTTTATCGTTACCGTCAAAGCATTCATAAGCCTTTGCCCTTTCACTAAGTTATGCAAATTAAATCTCTAGATTTCGTTTATAACACAAGTATTTTTAAGATATTACATTTTATCTTGAATTATAAATTATAACTTGATGCTCAGCAGGCATCGGAATAAAATTTTAAAAGTCTGGCATAGTCTCGTGAAGGGCCATTTCAGGGAAAATGTAAGGCCCGGGACAACTAATATTTTAGGAATGTTGTAGGCTTCAATAGTGGCATACCAAATAGCGCCAATTTTTGATTTTTCAAGGTCACACAGCTAAAATGAAGTTCAGGAATTTTAGTGGCGACTGATAGTATCTCCAAAAAAGAGGTTTAACAAAAACAAAGTAGGAAAATTAGGAATTAATTTGCTCAGTTTATTATTTCAGATTTAAAAAAGTAAAAAAGTATTGTTGGGAATTACGGGGCCCCTGAATTTGACCACTGAATTTTTTCTACTCGCCCAAGTCTCTGTCTTTGCCTTTCTCTTTATTTTTCCCTAACAGATTGGGTTTCCAAGGCCTGGGGTACCGGCGTCTCATTCCCGATATGCATTGGTCTCTACTTACACCCCTCATCATCAGAACTTTCTTTACTTATACCAACTTCTATGTACTTACCTTCACTTACATCTTTATTTTATTGTTTACCAATACTGTTTTTTATTTTTAAATTCTTTTTGGCCCTTTACTGCTTTTTATTATTAGATTACGTACCTCGTAAATTGCGTTATTTATTGCATGCTAATCGTATTTCATTATTGTTTGATGTAGTACATCGTTACCTCATTGTGATGTAAAATCAAATCAAAAAATTACAAATGGGGAATTAATCTTAGAACAAATACCATTATTAGTGCAACTTCAAGGAAATTTGTGAATAAGACAAAAGAAATATTTACATTACGACTTAATTATCTTATCGCTCCTAATAAAACTACGCAATTGGCTAATTAGTCGTCCAAGATCATTTAGGCTAGGACGATTTAAAAATATTCCACATATTGCACAATTTCACCTAAATTTAAGTTACACTTACCCACATTTACAAAATCGTCGTTATCCAAAACCTCGGAAATAATATCGTCGCTATCGAGAAGAGCCCCCCCTCGAGTTTTCCTCATTTCCTGAACTCCGATCTTTTCGGCTTGGTCATTGTCTACTTCTTTTCCCTGCAATAACTTAACGTAACGACGCCAAGCTTCTTGACCCAGCCATTTAACGGACTCCTTTCCTATTTATTTCAAGCTTAGCTTTAGTCAACACCTTATTCGAACAATAGTTTTAAATATACCGTCTTTGCAAGGAATTTGTATCCATTCACCTTTCACTCGAGCCGAAACCTTCATTTTGAAAGAGCAACAAATGAATTCAAATTCCTCTATTTATATACAGACTATTTTAAGTAATTTGCACATTATTAAAGTTAACGCAAAATTTGATTTATTAACTTTGAAAATTTTGCGATTCAAGAGTTTCGAGTAAATATTGTTCGACTTTCTCTAGAATAAATAATTAAGAAAAAGTTTCTGTTTTCTTGCCATAATTTTAAGCTTTCTTGATAATTTTATTTTAATTTACAATATTTTACTTTATTGTTTTAGTATCTATTTTGTTAGTAACTCGGTTTTAAATACGCCAGGTTATTCTAAAACTTTGTTTGTTTATCATAAAATGATAAAGTCTTTTTTTAAACAATAGTTGTTTAATTTTGCAGTACAGCTGCGTTCATGGTTCTGATAGTTCGTAATATTATAAAATTGTGATAGTTAGGTAAGATGTGTACAATGTTGGCTCTTCAATCATAAATATTCAATTTTTATTTTAAAACGCTTGACACAACTCTGTAGAACTTTAAATACTAAAGAATGCAAATTAAGCGCAGTTTATACCGTTTAAAATATTTTTTAATTGTTTTTAATGCACTCAAAGTCGACTCTACGCATATTAGGACCTGCAACCCCTAAAGTAAGCTCTTGTATCTATCACTGACTGGTTGATAAATAAATAAAATCTTTATCTTATTTAAGGGTAGGGTTGGGTGTTCAGTGCTCAGTGTAGTTCCAATTATTGTTAATTTTTAAATCGTTTAAAGAGCAGGCAACGAAATAGACACAGGGCGACTTTCGAGGTTACAAAAAAATACAAAAATAGAAAACAAGATTTCAGTCTTAGGCAATGCTTTAATCAAAACACTAACAATTTTATAGCTATAACGGCGAGAATGATAAACTTCAATATTTTCATAATTTTTTAAAGTCCGACTCAAAGTTTTTTCGGGCATTAAATACCAATTTTCTATAAATAATTTAGGCAAAAATTTGTTTTAATGGCTTAGACGTTTTGACTAGGTACTGTGGGTTTCGCGTTATTCATAAATGACTTGTTGGCTTTACTTAAGGTAAGCCGGTTGAAAAGAGCCATCAATTAAACTGACAAGTCATCTTAGAAGGCATTTGTTTAAATTATACCTGGAAGAATTAAAGAAAAGGGGCAAACTTTTTAACTAATGTCTAAGATGGCTTTGTAAATTTAACTGATACCTTTTTGACCGGCTTACCGTATGTAAAGTTAGGAAGTCATTCCAGAATAACGTGAAACAGCCCTCAACAATTAGATTCAATTTGTTTAAAGATATGAGTTATGTTTCACCCTTCACAAATTTTCTGTGTCCACAAACTTCATTCAATGCTGAATACTTACTATTAAATGTCAAATCGTTACACGTCCAGTGTTATTTTCAAATACAGATTTAGATTGGCCGTGTTTGTTGCTGTTAGTAATTAAATTTATAGAAGCGCAAATAATGCCATTTTATTAAAGTCGTGCAGAAATTGGAATCTGAAACACGTGAACGTGACGGCTAGTGCAAACAATTGTGCAAGTTAGATTTACTACATCTTAAATCAAATTTATGAGGTCACTGTCTGTTTAAGGCCGAATTAGATCTTTAGGTACATATTTAGTGCACTAAATATGTTCAGAGGTTTCTACGGTGGGTAAACAATAAAAAATTAGAACTTTAGAACGACTTTTTGAAATAGATTTTTTGCTGTGAATCAACATAGGTTTTGAAAAACTACAAGTGAGCTATTGATAATTTGGTTACGAGTACTTCAACCAAATTTTCGTAAAAGTAATTACTGGGGCAGGCTTTCTAAACTGTAGTGCTGTAATTCGCTCTTTAACGACCTTAAGGGTTTAAGCCTACGCCACTTTGAGGGTTGATCTAGGAAAACGGAAATACTCGATTAAAGTATCTCTCTCAGTAATAAAATTGGCGAGTCTCGCAGAATTTCAATATTTTATACAAAAGCGAAGAAAATGGAGATGGGAAGTTTTTAAATTGACACCCTGTATAACTCAGAAACTTTGTCTTTCGACATTTCCACTTTTCCTTGTAAGTACTTCAAGTTATACCAAACGCATGAGTCGACTAATGAAAAACGAATCACCCCGCATAGAGATGCAAAAACAGTTTATTAGCAAAATATAACAACAAAAAGTTAATCGCAACTAAAAGCCCTAGATCTAATTTGCACTTATTTCTTCGAAATAAATTAAATTAGCAGCGATTACCAAACCAAGTTGCATCTTCATCGATTTACTTGCCGCAACATAAACTATTTAATTTTGACCGTACAAAGAACTAGTACTCAATTTGACTTTGCTCGCGTATTACGACTTTGAAACGTTCTACCAAACGCGCTGATTTACTGAAACTATCAAGCTTCAGTCTGTGAAAATGGTTCTATTGAATTGGCAATTTGTCCAAACTACCGCCTTAATTGATACGTTATTGTTATGTTAGGTAAAGATTTTCTGCTTCGATAACTCTTAACTTAAGATCAATAATATCTACTCTTTGGAGTAGGTAATAATAATTATTGTTATACGTGTGGGTGTGCTATGTAACGTAATACAGCAATAAATTTTAGGAAAATGAAAAATACTGAAAATAGGTCAAACGTGACTTTAATTTAGAAAATTCGTGGGTATTGATATTAAAAACCAATTTTTTAAATTTTTATCTTCGTCACTTCAAAAGAGGAATTTAGAAAATAAAAATTCCAATAAAAGAGCTAAGCGTAGCTTTTTATAAAAATAATTAATATTTTGCACCATTCGATAGTCCTTTTCAAGACTCTTTTATTGATCTGTAACAGCCATTGTAATTGGAAAGCCATTTGGAAATTTTGTGTCTTTTGAGTGTTGTTCATTGTCTTTTTGTTACACTTTACGTATTAAACCGAAAACAATCATTGTACAATAATTTGTCGACTGCTTTTAATTGCTTATTTAAGGCCGAATAATAAAATTTCGCAAAAAAAATTTTTTTTTAAATTTGTTTACTATGTAAAAACGCATGCTGCGTTAACGCAACATTGGCTTGAAGTGGAGTACATACGATACGGGCCTATTTTGAATCCCGCGTCAAAAAAACATTTGTTTGCAGTGTTTATTGTCTATGTGTGCATTTTACAGACATAAGCACTGTCGTACTTTGGTCATTGCACAGTTTTCTCTAATTGTTCTGATGTTTTTTGATTTTGTACTTAACATTGTCGAATTTAACTTCGGATAAAATAGGCAAAAAGGTTAAAACTGGAATGGGAATAGATTTGGTTATCACTTCACCGCCCAGTCCTAATCGAGTACCACGAATTTAAACAAATTTAAACATTTTTACCACCATACAGAATAAATTAGAAGAAATATCCGTCATTTAAAGTAAGGCTTCAAATTTGAAAGTTCAAGGTTTATGTATTTTGGCCGAAACGTACTGATTTTTCTTTGATATACATTTTTGCCGATTGACCCTTAAAATAAGGAACCATTTGTTCATGCAAAATATCACTTACCATACTCAAGCTTCTACTATCTTGCAAAAAATAGTCTCACCTTATATTCCCCATATCAAGCCAATGTTGCGTTTTCGTAACATCAGAGTTTAGAGTGAAAAATTGTAACCTAAGGAATTTTTTTTTCAAATTTAATTAATATATTTGAATTCTCCAGTTATTTTTACGTTGCAATTAGAAAATAATTTTTTAAAATCGTTTAAGTAGCCATGGAAAAAAAATAATTACTACCCCGTCGGAAGTACTAAAAATAGGCAACGTTTGTATATTATTTACTCCTATATAGTAAATATGTAATGAACAAAAAAATTAACAAGTAGTACTTTAGTACTTCAAGAAAACATCTAATTTTGGAACCGTCAAATTTTGCTTACAAAAGCATTTAAAAAAATTACGTAGAGATGGTTACGAAAACGCAACATTGACTTTAAATGGGTTAAAATTATATTTTCTTTCTACGAAGGCTTATTCCAGTAACTTAGAGGAAAAATCTCAAGTAGTAAAACAGTTGTTACACTGTAGTGCTTAACGTACTTTTTTAGAAATCCATGAGCAACAAGCTCGTTGCCGTTGTTAACTAACCTAACTTAATCTTTTTTGTAGTTGTTTGGGAATCTTCGAAAGACTCCCCTTACACTAGTTTAATAGAGAGGAGTGTTGGATCTGTTGGGAAGGTGACCCTACATTCTACCCACTAAACCCCTTCATCTCTTACCATAGTCTAGGGCTAGTCTGTGTTCGTCTTTTCGGCATATCATCAGGCAGCCCGTGGTGGTGGTGGTGTAGTTTGTTCTTGACGGTCTATCTAATTTTGCATTCTGCCTTCAGCTCGTGTTTCTCCTTTTGCTTTTGAGTAAACGTCCTCAATGGGCTTCCAATAAAGTTTGTGCTGTTTTCTGTCAATGTTTGGTGTCGCCTTCCGTCAGCGATATATGCTTCCCCTCTCTTCATAATTAGAATATTAATTGAGATCATGCCTCCCAGGAGGACATTGGTGGAAACTGTGCAGTAAGCGCTACAGACTAAGAGCCATCGTCAGTTGGGTTTTCAGCAGTTTGTCTTTTATGCGTTTCATTTTGCGTCAAGACCCTTACCGTTTTGTTGGATTTCTCGAATGATGCTATATGTGCGCCGCGAAAGTTGGACCATAGCCACTTGTGACTTCTAGACATTTTACCTCTTTTTTACTGGGCGTGATCGAACAGCTCTCAAAGTCATGCGTAATGTTCTTGGCTTTCTTATTTATGCTAAGGACTACGGCTTCTGTTTTTTTAGCGGTTATTTCAAGTTGCTTTTGTCCATCCAGCCATTAATCTTTACCAGGCCGTTTTATACTTTCCAAACCATCGCATTCCGCCTGCTGTCAGCAGGGTTGTATATGATCAGCGTAGCAGATGGTATCCACGTGGGTCGCTAATTTGGCTGAAATAACATCGTAGTATAGAATATTCCACAAGACGGAGCCCAGCACGAACCTCTGAGGCACTTTCTACGTAGGTACGAGGAGCTTAGGCTTGTTAAGTACTTTGAGGCAAATTTTCATTCGTTTTTGGATAATAAGATCTAACAAAATCGTATTCAACGCAATATTCACGTATATTAGTATAAGGATACACTAACTCAACCTAACCTAACCTAACCTTTTTTAAGTGAGGGGAAACTTTCATGACTCATGCGCATCCCCGCTTAGCTGTATAGCGACGAGACTCGACTAGGAAGGGGCCCCAGTCGCTTATTCGCTAAAATCCTTTTAGTGTGCGCCATTAGGGCCCTACTTATGCCCTTTTTGTTTAGGGCACCCACAATACCAGGGGGCCGAGTTTAACGCATTTCTTATATCTAGTGAAATTATAGCAGTCTTCTCGCTTCCAAATCGACCCCCCTCCCCCCACCAGCTGGTTAAAGCGGCTATACTGCGCTGGCTTTCTCTCCGGGTGGTCAGTCTTTTTTCGGTTGTGGGTGTTGTGAATTCGAAGGCTCTATTGGAGTTTAGAATCTCCATTTCGGCCCAGACCTCCCAGATGGTCACATCGCCATTTACATTGGTGAATGTCGGTTCCCATTGTTCGTTTATTGGGAGTTTAAGCGAGCTGACCCAGTCCTCTAGTGCTCTGCCTTTTGCGTTAGATCGCTAGCAGTCAAACATGCATCTGTGGGCGTTAAAGTCTTTGGCCACAATGCACTTGCTCCTTTTTGCATAGCTAAACCACCTAACTTAACTTAGCCTTACCTAACATAAGTTTTATTATTTCCGAGTTTAGAGATTTATACAAATACCGTAGTGAAGGAGTATTGTACGCCAGTGCAAAAAGCTTTACGATAGAGTCGCATGATAAAAAACAAAATACAGGGTGTTTACATAAAAAATTCAACTAAGGTGTTTTATCAAATGTAGAGAACCTACCTGATGACCTACTGTGTGGTTTTGTCTGATATATGCCATTTCTAAGTTTAACCTTTCATCGTTAAGTCGCTCCTGTTAACATTATCTTAAAGAGTCTAAGGAGTATATCTATAGAATTTATATGAAAATTGTTATTAAGTAGGTACTGAAACTGTTTATTTTTAGGCAATCAACAAAAATGAAAAATATACTTTTCTTACTTGGTTTATGCTTACTGATGAGCAGTAGTTGGCAGGCAGCTTCAGGAAACCAAACTAACGTTCTAGATCCATTTTTGGAAGAAGACGACGACTTCGAAGAAGACTTTCCGTCGATCGTCTCGTTAAAATTTCATCTGAAAGAAGAATTATTAGCAGAATTATTCTCAGAGATAGCTTTAAAAAACTTTTATTGTAATTTCAGCGATTGTGATATTTCTTTAATCGATATTTCTGAAGCCACACAATTAAGTCGCTATAGCTCCAAAGATTTAGCGGACGCCATAAAAAAATTAGATATTAGTTCGACCGATTTTTATAACATTTTAATACTTTATCCCGTAAGTGCTGCCGATGTTGAAAATTTGTTGCAAACTTTCCAACTTACTTTCTCGGAACTTTACAAATCATTTTTAGATACATTAGACAACCCTAGTAAAACCATACCGGAAATACTAACCGCCCTTAATGTATCGGTGATGGATTTCATGAACGCTATTGCTTACGGCAACGATACCATCCGCCTTCAAGTACTCGCAACTGGTAATTACTCCCAAGCCAATTTAGAAACATTTTTAAAACTTTCCAATAAAACTGGATACGACATCCTCGACTTGGTGCCGTTAAATAAAGTTTTCAAAAATATCAAATCTCTAAATTCCCAAGACTTTACAAACTTCGTAAAAAATTTAGGAATTACAAGCAGCAAATTGTCCAACTTTTACAAACATCTCAATATTACGGCCATAAACTTCATTTCTTATCCACCCTTCATTAGAATCGTCACCGATTATTACGGCTTTTTAAATTCAGAGGACGCGTTAGGCGTATTCATATCCAATACGGAAGTTTACACTTCGAATAAAGCAAAGGCTCTATCGGTTTACGTGAATCAAAATGTCGAAGTCGTAAAACGATATGCAGCTTTTCATGCGGAGCTCGTAGAAAATCCTCTGGTGCAATATGACGTCGAAAACGTTACCCTCATAAATTCCAAATATGAAACTGGGGAAATAGCTCTAGTAAAAGTAAAAAATTCATTCTCCACAGTTTACAGCAACGTTTCTAATAAATTCGACCCTTCCGAGTTAAGAAATTGCACGTACGTTTCCAAAGTGCCGTTCGGTTTAATTTCCGAAAGAGTAATCGACGCTAAACTTTTTGATTATTCAATTATTATTCCGAAAAGCAATACGACTATTTTTACCTTGGGTAGCCCTTTATTTTGTCGCGAACGATTATACGGGTTAGCTACGGAAGAGACGGCCGGTTTTATTAAATTATCCGCACTAATGAAGAAGAAATTGCCCGACACATCGCCAACGGTAGCAGGTCAGAAAAGTGAAGTTAGCGAAAAGCCGACCACTCCTAACCTAATTACCGTTTCAGAATCAGAGTCGAGCTCTACAAGTCTACTTTCCTACAACGTCTTTTACATGCTATTCGTTTGTATTATCGTTAGTTTGTTACTATTCTAATTATTTTTGAATATTTTGCAACTTAAATGTTGCTTAAATTGTATTAATTAAATAGTTTTATTTATAACCAAAAAATGATTTTTTATAATTTGTTTATCCTTCTCCAGTTAGCCGCTTAAGGGACGTAATGTGTATCATTTGTTTAAAATAGGAGTGATTAGGGTCGCTAGCCCATTTTCGTAACAAATACTCGTGGCACTCCCGATTTCGTGTTGAATTCTTTTGTAAGAGCTTCTGCTTCATAAATAATTTTTTATATATCGATTTTTGTATACAAAGCAACTTGATGAACCTAAATCCGAAGCTATTATTGGCACCGTTTTCAATATAAATGCAATTTTGTTTATGAGATTATAGGACACTTCTTTCCTTTCACATGTAGACTTTCGGAAAATCGCTATTACAAATATGTTGAAGTATTCTCAATAAGTTTTATAAAATGAATTTTCTTTTCAATTTCGATTAACCAAATTATAGTTCTTTATTATTATTATTATAACCAAATTTGGGCTGAGGGTTATCCCTATAAGCCCTGAATAAACACATTATCTTCAAAAAGTATACAAAAATATCGAGACAAATATAAAAAGCTACAGAACAAACAATAGAATGGCAACATCAGTGACTACGAGAACATAAACTTATCTAAATTGTTTTTAAATTGATTGAGAGATTCCGCGTCTATAACTTGATCTGGCAGATTGTTTCAAACCACAAAAACCCTATTTGGTAGAAAGAATTGTCTCTGTTTAGTTTTAAACTTTTCCATTTTTAATTTAAATCGATGACCTCTTAGGCGGATATCTAGGTTTAGTTCAAAAATATTATTTAAATCACCATAATTCGAACTCAAAATTTTAAAAGTTTTTATCAAATCGCCACGCAGTCTCCGTTGTTCGAAACTGTGCATATTCACCATGGAAAGCCTTTCCTCGTAGGATGGTCTTTCAACACCAAACGTCATTCTGGTTGCACGACAGCACGACGCTGTACGCTTTCTAGTAACATTTGATCTCGAACCAGATACGGGCTCCACACATCACTCGTGTATTCTAGTACAGGAGTGAGTCTCTGCGACAAAGGGGGTATTTTAGGAGACTCTGTTTTCTCAAGATGATACTTAACTTTTTAAACGCAACCTGGATACCGGATATATCAAATTTCGTGTTAAGTACAGGGATCTCGCTTGACAGCATGGACAAAAATTTATTGGAATCATCTGAAAGAACAGAAAATTTCCCTTAAGAAAGTATTTACAGTTTTTGAATATTTTTCCAAAAATAACGATTTTAGAGCCAAAAATTAAAAATGCAAATTTTGAATTTTCCGCCATATTTCAGAAACGTTATAGTGTTGTTTTTTTATTTTATTTAAGAATAACTCTCTCTCTCTCGAGAGAGAGAGAGAGAGAGCAAGTAGTTCTCTGTATAGCGTAGTGCACTGCCGCATCAAAGTCGTAAAAAATGATTTCTGTTTTCACTTTGATATTAAATGTTAATACAGTTTTCGTTACCGCCTGGGGCACCAAAACCCAATAGCCGTCAAAATTTCGTCCTGCATAAATAGTCTGGCCATTTCGAAAATTTTTTTTCTGACTCACGCCACCCGCAGAGAAGTTACAATAATAGTGAATAGAGACCTCTTTTAAAGAAGTCAAGTCCCATGACGAATTCAGTTTTCGTAAATAAGCGGCAAAAACCCTTAAAAGGTCTAACTAGATTTCAACAATGACTTACCTACTTGACTTCTCTAACGGAGGCATCTATTCAATATTGTAACCTCTCTGCTGGTGGCGTAAGTCAGAAAAAACGTTACCAAGCGGTTTTACTATACGGGGTGGTTCAAAAATAATCACGTGGAGGAGTTATGATTTTTTTCGGTTTGTTGTATATGATAAATAATGAAGGCCTAATAATAAATCCAAATTTTTGTCTTCTGCGGGCTTTTGTACAATTGTGGCTCAGGCACTAATAGGTCTACAGAGAGCATTTTGGTTTCAAATTGTAGAAAATTTAATCTACTGCCTTTGTTGAAAAATTAGTATTTTTGGGTCAAAATTGACAAAAGCTAAATAAGATAAAGTTGCTTGGATGTTTGAACCATCCCATACAGAGCGACATTTTGAGAGCTATCGGATTATGGTAGGTACCTCAAAAGGTAAGAAATCATTTGAAATTGGTCTTAGCTTTAAATCTCGTAGTGAAAACAAAAATAACAATTTAATACTCCGTGAACTCCACTAGTACAAAATTTTATAAATACGTCCGGTATAGCTTACTTTCTAGATATATTTTGATGAAATGATTTTCTTTCGGTTTTACACTGTAGCGCATTTATAAATTATTATTACAAATCATAAATTAAGATGTAAATCCATTTATAGTCCACTAAGATTATTTATGGTTGATCCACCTGCATCCAAATATACACAATTTAGAAGGTTTATGATTTTAGTATCGCTGTCCCTAGGGCCTTTCAGAAAAAATGTGAGGCCCAAGGCAACTAACATTTTAGGGGTCCTTGAAAATTTAAAGTCAAATTGTGGGCAAACGGACTTCGAAAATTAAAAGGGCCCATGCCATGTGTTAAAAATGAAATGAAATTTTTAATTGTTCAAGGTCAAACGGCTTAAAATGAAGTTCAGCAATTTTCGTAGCGATTGCTAGGGCTTCCCAAAAAGATGTTTCACAGTAGCAAAGTAGAAAAATTAAGAAGTCAATTGCTATATTTATTATTTTAGATAAATAATAAATATTATTGGGAAATTACGGAGCCCTCGATTTGACCATTGGATTTTTTCTACTCGTCCTAATTTCTGCTTACCATCCGCTTTATTTTTGTCAAACATATTATATTGAGTGGTCCAGTTGAGCCCCCTAAGATTGCTATGTCAAGAGTGCCACCTAACCTAACCTAACCAGCCCCTCTTGCCCCCACCCCATTTCTTATAGGCCCTGGTCGGTGGTCGTGTCTACTCTGAAGTAGCTTTGAACTTTATAATTACCGAAACTTGCTGAACTTAGGTTAGGCCTTTCATGGAGACCCTGTTGGTTAAATTTGCGTCCACTGCCCGCTTTTGAGTGAGTGTTCTTTTTAACTAATGCCCGATAATGCAATTAGTGGATATAAAACTAAATGCAGTCTCTAAAAGGGGACCATTTAAGCACTAGCATGAGTTAAAACCGCTCAACACACTTTTCTTACATTAGATACGTTAGAACCAAGATAATTATATTATTTTTTCCTGTAATTGAATTTTGATGTCTGTTGGCCAAATTATAATTGAAATACTTTTTCCACTACTAACCTCAGAACCTATCATTATTAAACCTCTTTCGGGCTTGTGAAGTTGATCTGCATTCTCTTGCTATCAATTATAATATTGTAAGCTCTTGCTTATCCAATCAATCAATAAAATGAAATTTAGGCTACTGCTGTCGATATCAAATCAAATTTTTAATCATTCAATTATTTGATTAAAGTGCTAGTTGTTAAAAAAAAAGCTGTATACACTACTGTTTGAGAAGACTGCTATAGACCCCGAGCCTTTTAAGTCTCGGCGCTTCGCACCTCGCGCTACAATCGCGCTAGGTCTATTAGTACTTAGTACCCCTTCTCACTTCTCAACCTTTGTGTGTAGTAATAATCTATTAATTACTAATTGTTGTATCAAAATGTTAGTATAAATTTATTATATAAAATAACAGTATAAGGTGGTGAACAACATAAAAATATTGGCAAATATATTTTGATAGCCTTGAGAATAGATCGCTACAGATACAATTTTTAACCTTCTCACTGAAGTGTAATACGCTTTTGGTACTATATTTTGGACATACTTCTGATAAACATCCACTCTAGTAAAAATCAAAACTGGTTGCTCCTGATTATGAGTTATTTGATAACTTAATAATGCCAACTGCACTTCGTTACACACCAAAGGGCCCCCAGAATGGTATTCAGGTAACTTTCCCTCGTATATAATTCCACACACTTGTCCAAACGTGAGAGCAACTTCGTGGTTCAACTTTTCTAAGCATTCGTCGTGCGATAAAAAGCGTATTTTTGCTTCTTTAATTTCGACAACGCTCGATTTTTTTAACGTCCACAAGGCGATCGGTTCGATTATACTAGAACGACCAGTAAAATTTCGCGGTGGCACCAAATGTAGGTAAACGCAGTTTTGTATATTATCTTCACTCAGTTCTCTGTTACCGTAAATTCTTTCCGACGCCAATAGAGTCGGCCGTATATTTTTCTTTATTAAGTAGTCGCTTTTTAAGTTTAGAAGAGATATGTCGTTAGCAATGGAGTAGTCGGTTCTTTCGTATTCTGGATGCATAATCCAACTTTTAACGACCCTATATGGAGACGTTAATATGTTTTGTACGGTATTAATGTTAGTTACCACGAAATCTAAATCGCTGGCAATTCTTAAATTATTCTTTTCTTCTAACTGGCAAGTCGTGGACGTCAAAATCCATTGTGAAGATAATATAGTTGCTCCACATAATTTGACTACGCCATCGGGATATATTCGATAAACTGCCGCAAGAAATGGATATTTCTCTTTTTGTTCTAATTGGATACTGTAGCAACCATTAATCGTTATTAAAATACATAATATAAAAATATTGTAATTAATTTGACACATTTGCTTGTAAAATTGCTTGATTATACTATCTTGGATCGTTTTCAAATTACGTAAATATTGAATTAGGCTCGAGCACGCTCACAGAGGTGGCCGTTTCTAGAAAGCATTCCCATATTTGAGTATACGAAAGCGTGCGAACGCTTTAAAAACGCGTTAGGTATGTATATAATATCTCAGCATATTTTCCCCAAGGAACTTCTTGAGTGTCTGACAGCAATATTCGTAATGAGAAGGGCGTGCTTTTATTTTTATTACTAAATCAAAAAATTTCATTAAAATGCGTTAGGAGAAAGAATGAAAATAAACCGCGAGAAAAAGTGATAATAAACGTCTTGTTTCAATAAAAACATTTATTATTATATTATCAGAAAAGGAGAAATGGTTTCGTTAACATAATTTTTAGAAAAACGTCAGTTTTTTGTGGGAAATTTAGTTTTCTTTTACTACTACACTGAAATTTTTTTAAATTTCCAGCTATGCATGCAATGAAAAGATTTCTGTCGATTTTGTAAGTTGGAGAGTACTAAACATTTACTCAATATTACTTTCAACCCGCGTGGAAAGTTTCGACATTTTATAAAAATTTAACAACTATTATTTCACGTTACATTCGAGTCGTTATAAGCAGAAATGAAAATATTTAGGCTCTGTTCAACTGCTTTTGAAGAAATGTGGAGTGCTTGTGTTGTTGTTGAGCCAAAAGATGAGCTACTAGAGCTTGGATTGGAAACTGTTATGCTAGAATTTTTAGATTCATCCTAGTCGTTTTAGCTTGATCGCTCACACAGCACTGTCGATATAGTCCTCACCAACTGACAATGATTTCCACCCTCTCAACCTCTTTAGTTGCATAATTTCTCCTCCATTATTAACAAGTAAATAGTGGCGGCTCATCAATTTCAAAATTGAGAAGGCTAAAGAAAACCCACCGAGCGGAGCGAGGCAAAGAGCACCCCGCAGGCAAAAGGGGGCGTGGCCTGATTTAGTTTTTGTGACAATAGCCAAGTTGGTTTTTAGTTTCAAACAACACTGCTTAGTGTAAATTTTCAGATTTCTCTTTTTTTTTCGGTATTTGGTTCTCTGAAAAGACGCCACTGCAAGCAAAGTAGCCGCCGTTTATCTGTAGCAGTGTTTAGTGTCCAGTCAATATTAGTAGTCCAGTCAATTTAGATCAATTTTCGGCAAATAAAAACATTAACCGGTAAAAAGCTGGATTTTGGTATACAAGCTTATTAGGGCTTCTGGATAAACATACTAAATTGCTCACCCCACACATGTTGCGCTCGAGCCGCCATCTTGGAAGGAAGGTACACTTTGTTAGTTTTTCGCCTATACCTCAGGAACTATTAATGATATCGGAGAAATAGTTCAGATACAAAACATAGTTTATTAAATTTCCTATAAAAAAACGTCCATACATTTTTTCTCTATCTCCAATAGTTCAGTGGTAATTTGCCGTTGAATTCATAGAAATGTCTTTGTACTCGTTAGATCGCCGTGCATGTCTTTGGGCAGCTTCGTTTCTGTGGCAACCATCGTAGTATCAAAAAGTATATCATCTATCGAATACCTTATAGAACAATGATATTGTTCAGTTTTCGTGGTGCTGCTAGAGGTATCAGTATAACGTATAACTATCAAAGACGATTACGGGTTTGGCTCCGAAATTTTATTTCACGTGATGTAAATAAGCTGCAAAAATTGATTCGTAAGTTTGATTTTGATGCCACATATGCAATGTAGGAGATATAAGCCCGTCTTCTTCTAAAATTTTGTATAAATAAAAATTGAAAACATTAACCGGTAAAACACTGGATTTTGGTATACAAGCTTATTAGGGCTTCCGGATAAACATACTAAATTGCCCAACTAATATCTGTTGCGCTCGAGCCGCCATCTTGGAAAAGAGGTAAACTTTTTTAGTTATTCGCCTGTACCTCGGAAAAAATTAATGTTATCGGAGAAATGGTTTAGATACAAAACGTAGTTTATTAAATTTACTATAAAAAAGCTTCCATACATTTTTCTCTATCTCCAATAATTTAGCTGTAATCCTGAGTTGAACAGTAGAAAATTTAAAAAATATTGTTACGCAAAAGCTATCAGGGCACATCTGGCAATATCCTGCGGTATTTCACTTACAATTATTGGTCGAGAACTTGGCAGCATATGGTAGTAGAGCAAGATCTTATGCGTGCTCCAAAGTCTCCTGTGGTCTTATAGGTCGAGGATTCACTGATAGTTCATTTCTGCAGCATATTTTCATCACGTGAAAAAAAATTTCGGAGCCAGATCCGTAATCGTCTTTGATGGTTATACGTACTACTGATACTTCTAGCATCACCACAAAAATTGAAAAATATCATTGTTCTATAAGGTATTCGATAGATGATATACTTTCCGATACTACGATAGTTGCCACAGAAACGAAGCTGCCCAAAAACTTGCACGGCGATCTAGCGAGTATGGTAGGTACGCTCCGTAAAGTTGTCGGTAACTTTACCACCAGCAGAGAGGTACAATAATGAATAATCTCTTTCTATTCTATTCTTCTATTGATTGTATTGAATCTCTCTGCTGGTGGCGTAAGTCAAAAAGAACTTTACGGAGCGGCTTTAGAATACAAAGACATTTCTATGAATTCAACGGCAAATTACCACTGAGCTATTGGAGATAGAGAAAAAATGTATGGAAGCGTTTTTATAGTAAATTTAATAAACTATGTTTTGTATCTGAACCATTTCTCCGACATCATTAATCGTTCTCGAGATACAGACGAATAACTAAAAAAGTGTACCTCTTTTCCAAGATGGCGGCTCGAGCGCAACAGGTATCGGTTGGGCAATTTAGTATGTTTATCCGGAAGCCATAATAAGCTTATATACCAAAATCCAGCTTTTTACCGGTTAATGTTTTTATTGTTTTATTTTAGAAGAAGACGGGGGTATATCTCCTACATTGCATATGTGGCATCAGAATCAGACCTACAAATCCATTTCTGCAGCTTATTTACATCACGTGAAATAAAATTTCGGAGCCAGATCCGTAATCGTCTTTGATGGTTATACGTTATACTGATACCTCTAGCATCCCACGAAAACTGAACAATATCATTGTTCTATAAGGTATTTAATAGATGATATACTTTTTGATACTACGATGGTTGCCACAGAAACGAAGCTGCCCAAAGACATGCACGGCGATCTGGCGAGTACTAAGACATTTCTATGAATTCAACGGAAATTACCACTGAACTATTGGAGATAGAGAAAAAATGTATGGAAGTTTTTTTATAGGAAATTTAATAAACTATGTTTTGTATCTGAACCATTTCTCCAAAATCATTAATAGTTCCCGAGGTATAGGCGAAAAACTAACAAAGTGTACCTTCCTTCCAAGATGGCGGCTCGAGCGCAACATGTGTGGGGTGGGCAATTTAGTATGTTTATCCAGAAGCCCTAATAAGCTTGTATACCAAAATCCAGCTTTTTACCGGTTAATGTTTTTATTTTTTCTAATTTGACTGAACTATAGGGAGACTTAAAAAAACTACTAATTTTGTCGGGAAATTAGATGATGGTGTTGCGACCAACAGGTCGATTCGTCATTTTTGCTAATTTAATTTGCATATACTCTCTAATTATTTTAACCCATCCTTCGTTGGTGACCATAAACGCTCTTGACTGACAAGTTCGTGTGTTGGGTATTTCAATGCTCCTCCAATTTCATTTTGTAGAGTTCATTAGATTCACAGATCTACTGAGTGACCACTGTCCTCTCACTTCTCGCTATGTTACGTACTATTATAAATTATAATAGATTTCTGACGTGACACATTTTAAGCAGATACCCAGCTTTTGCGGCACTGAGAGAGTACTTTGAGTTCTGCTTATCCGTAACCAGTTACCAGTGGATATGTAAAAGATCAGATTTATCCTACTCTCTACCTTACTCGCAGAAGGACCCCAACAAAAGTTATCTTTACGTAATTGCTTGACACAACTCGTCCTCTTAGTCTATTTGAACGTTTAAAACCAATACCTAACGTTTTTTCGTTTAGAACTAGAATCTTTCAGAAGCAGTTTGCGATTCTAGACTTTGCAAATAATTGCAAGAAACGCCCCCGATGTTACGAAATAGTTTCATGGGAAGCTTTTATTACAAGTCTCGAGTGGAATGTTAATGTTAGAGCTAGAATCTTGCAACGTTTTAATAACGATTTTTTAAATATTTTCCCCCATTCTTTTATGTTTATTGGATTCGCAAAAAATGTATTACGAGCTACGAGCTTTAGAGGTTTCTTAATATACAACAAGAACGCTAAAATTTCAAGCTAAGGGACTTTATACATTTTTCAAACTTGTGTATAACGTCTTGTAACCGCGTTTTATTTTATTGCTTACCGTGTGCAGCCGCACCTACAACGGTAAAGATTACGTCTTATGTGGTATTCGGCGCAAGTTTGTCAGTGCGGATGATGTGTTTGTCGCATATTACAAACGTGTGTCGAAACACGAGGTTTAATCGTTTAATCATGACGGTTTGTCACCGTCACTCATGATCGATGAACAATTACGAGGTCTGTAAGCGACTTTAATTGCATCGGTTATCGAGCAGCATCTGAAAAAATTTTAGTGTTATGATTGATGTGCCCGAAACATTGTAATTGGAAATTTGATCTGTAGAGAAACTGAAAAATTGTTGATACACAAGATTCGGGAAAAAATACCCGATAATGCAAGTTTTGTACCCACGGGGATTCGTAAGAACCCATGCGATCTTTTCCCTTTTGATTTTTCTGGTTAATAAGATCTTTAAAAAGTTCGAAAACTTTTTTTAAATAATTTTTAATGCATATTTTTGAAGTCTTATGCTTCCCGAGGGGTCCTCTAGATTCCATACACTAGTACGTTACTCCAAATTTTTGAACAAGAAGTTGAATTATACATTTAACGCACAACATAAATTTCTATACCAATGCGAACCCGCTTTAACAGAATAAAATTTATTTGCACGAAAAAATCTGACTCTTTAATTTGATTTATTATAGGCTATTAACAAAGAGTTATTAATCCTCATAAAATTTGAATCATCACACTCCGTATAGGTAATTATAATTTTATAGAATTTTATAATTAATCGTGGCAGAGTATAATACACGTATTTCGCGCATCGTTATCAAATGCGACTCAAATCTCTTGGGACTTCAATAAAAAAAGAGTGTTCGATAGTGTGGCTAACAATTAGGTCCTAATTTAAAGCACTGGTTTATATAGGACGTGGTGTTAGCTTATAAATAAAAGCGGGTTCGTTAGGAATGGCGTCTTTAGGGAATTAGTTTTATATCGTTCAATTACTAAACCCTTTTTTATTTACCTCAACTATCGTTATTTCACATGTAGATAATATCATTTATTATCTTCCCAATTGTGCAAGCGTAAGTGTCTGCTTTTCATGACTTTTTTCAAACGAGATTATCGCGAACGCTGAATTCTCTTTTGAAATTTAAAAAAATATGTATATTACGTACAGCGAAAGAGATAAAAGAGAAAAACAAAATTAGGTTAGTTCGTGAAAGTGATATATTTGAGCAATTACCTACTTTTTACATTTTTTTCAATAATTGAGACGCTCGTTTTATCTACAAAGGTTTAATTTTATTGAAATGGCCACGTAAAGGAGCGTCGTTGAAATAAAAATTACCCACATAAAAACTCTCAGGGAGGTCTTAGTTAAAAATTTACCTACTCGTTTCACGAACCGATACCCTAATTTTATTACTTTTAATTACGGATTAACAGAGACGGGCGGCTCAACATGTCTTTTAAGGCACGGTTAGCTACGTCGCTGATATTTAGTTGGACAGTTAATTATTATAGAACCAGCACAAAATCTTGCTCAATATTAAAAGGGCTGGTATAACTTTTATCTGGACGCGTCTTCAATAATAATCAATAACAAAATTCAAATAAATTTATCGTGAAAGAATTAATTAAGTACTTAACAGTTTTTTCAATTAGATAAATATTCTTTTCTCCAAATTAAACCAAAAACAATAGAGTGGGAGTCAGCGTTAGATTTTACTAAACGATAAAGTACACAATTTTTAACGATGCAGGCTATAAGAAAATTTTAAATGAGTAATAAAACCGGGGGCTGCTCGAGAAGAGTGGAGTTTTTCTCTTTTTTTAGAATTTTTGCTTATAACTCAAAAACTACGCACTTTATCAGAAAAGTGCTTCTGTGCAAAAATAAACTACGTACAATTTCCTACTAATTATGTTTTTCAGTTTTTTTTCTAAGATTGATCGTTTAGGCGCTAGAGCGCGTTAAAGTTTGATAAAAATTCCAAAATCTACCAATAAACTGTTGTCTTGCTTATAACTCGAAAACTACGTACTTTTAGCCAAGTGCTAAATAGCCGAATGCCGATAAACTAAAATACAAGACTTTGGACATTGACGATGCATCAGGTTGAAAGAACACGGAGTAATAAAATCGGCCGTCTCTTCGATTTTAAAGGCATGTATGCCAACACGGAGGCTGCACTTAAAACGGTATTGCTTAATATATTTCAAATCTACTCAAAAAATGCGATTCTTGGCATGTATTATGTGGTATGTGTTAATGAATATTCCAATGTGCTCTCTTGCACCTAAACTGTCCGTTTGACGAAAAAAAAATCAAGACAAAAAATTTGTAGGATATTAAATGTACTTTATTTTTCTAAAAGCGCATAATTTTTGAGTTAAAAGCAATAAACAAAACTTGCGAAAAAAAGTTTTTTTGGCCGATTTTTGAACTTTGTCACGCTTTAACGAGCTCTAGCGCCCAAACCGTTTGCCTGACGAAAAAATTTATTAGATATAATTTGTCCAAAATTCCATGTACTTTACTTTTTTATAGAAGCACTTTTCTCAAAAAGTGTGTAGTTTTCAAGTTATAAGCGAAAAACTACATTTAAGTTAATTCTGCAACTTAGGAGTGGCAGCCTGTCGGTTTTATTACTCAATACTCAGTTATAATGTTAGTATATCATTTTCTTCCAATGCGGCTCTACAGAAATTTTTTTCGGGCCAATTTGTAGAAAAAACTTAATAATATTACGCGGTAAGGCTTATTTGGGTTTGAACTGCAAATGAAGGTGCTATAGACTCGGCCATTTATACAGGGTGATTCATTAAGGATGGACCAAACGAAGCAGGGTGATAGAGGACCTCGATACGCATCGATTTGACCCCCATGTGTATAATCCGAAACTTGATGGTTCGGGAATTATCATGATTTATTTGTATTTCCAGAAGAACCTGATTTTTCCATAGATATTTTGTCATGCTGACTAAACCGTTCGTTCTAGCTTGATGAAATTTTCCAGAGGTGTTCACACCGTATGTTAGCATCCTCAATGTAACTTGACAATAGTTGGAAAAAAAAAGATCTTTCGAAAATTTCATTACAGCAGAAGCACTCTCCCTTATTTTACAACGCTTTTGCAGAAAATTTTGACATGGAAATTTTTTTTGGAACATGTTTTAAAAACTTCTTTGCTCTATTGACAATGTACCCTACAAATTTCATTCACCTAGTTCTATAGCTTCTCATCAAAAAAATTGTGTTACTAGAAAAAGGCGATAATTCATGATCCTTATCGCAATACATTGGAACGATGATGATAGTTTTTCATTGTTGCAAATTGTCAATAATAGTGACAAAAGTGAAAATACAGGTTTTGTTTATTAGTTTTTGGTGATCAAATCTAGTTACTGTGGGCTCAGTTTTCGCTCATTCTCGATTCTCGTTCGACGACTAATTGCTCTGGTACTTGTAGAAGGATCCGCAATGACTTTTTTCAATACTATTTCTACGCGCTCAGGATTCCCTCTAATTCTTCCTTCTCGATCACTCGCTCCAGGCAAACGGCCCTCCATGTATGCGTTATGCACGCGTAAAATAACCCGGTGATCCGGGTAAGTTGCAGGTTGTGGTCCACCTCGATGCATCACTTGAGCTCGATACAATCTTGCGGCAAGCCGAGCATTTCCTTTGGCATAACTATAGTAGTAATGCATTACTGCATATTCCCGTTGCGAATAAGGCATAACTTGACTTAAATAACGAACAATACACCCAAAATCCAAATAATGAGCGAGAACTGAGCCCAAAGTAATTTGATCACAAAAAACTGATGAACAAAACTAGTATTTTCTTTTCTGTCACTATTATTGACAATTCGCAACAATGAAAAACTATCATCATCGTTCCAATGTATTCCGATAAGGAACCTGAAATATCGCCTTTTTCTAGTAACACAATTTTTTTGATGAGAAGCTATAGAACTAGGTGAATGAAATTTGTAGGGTACATTGTCAATAGAACAGAGAAGTTTTTAAAACATGTTCTAAAAAAATTTCCATGTCAAAATTTTCTGCAAGAGCGTTGTAAAATAAGGGAGAGTGCTTCTGCTGTAATGAAATTTTAGAAAGATCTTTTTTTTCCAACTATTGTTAAGTTACATTGAGGATGCTAACATACGGTGTGATAGGCTCATTATTGGACTACACCTCTGGAAAATTTCATCAAGCTAGAACGAACGGTTTAGTCAGCATGACAAAATATCTATGGAAAAATCAGGTTCTTCTGGAAATACACTTAAATCATGATAATTCCCGAACCATCAAGTTTTGGATTATACACATGGGGGTCAAATCGATGCGTATCGAGGTCCTCTATCACCCTGCTTCGTTTTGTCCATCCTTAATGAATCACCCTGTATAGAGCAGGCATACTTTAATAAAAATGAAAATGACGAAAATAAATCAAATAAATTGTATACTTGAAAGTTTAGTTTAAAACAATAAAGATTAATAGCGAAAAGATAAATCTTTCTCTTTTACGTGGTACGTGGTGGATTACATCGACTAACTTTATAATGTGATTTTTCTCGTAATGCAATGCTCTTGCTTATTTTATATTCCGATAAATAAGTTTTAGAAATACAGCCGACTTCCAACCGGCGATTCCTACTACAGAGTAGATATGAAATTTATTTATTTTTAAATTTAATTTGGTTTAGATATACATACTAAGATGATGAAGTTGGAAACATTTCGAGTTATTTCTCGTGTCGATCAAGAATTTAACTTCGAAAACCTCCAGTTTTAGTACACTTTTGTAATAAGACAAAAAGTTATTTTAGAATTAAAAAAATATGCCAAAAGTTGCAAACACGACATTATTGTACTCCACCAAATTTAATTCCATTTTAGTCAATTAACCTCGAAGTTATCACGGCCACTTCAGAATTTTAGTGCTCTCTCTATTATTCAATAAGATTACTTTCGACATCAATAATACATAATACAGTTATCCAATTGCTCAAGAGTGATTTGGGAGTCGTTATCGATAACTGTTTGAGTTGGTCGAGTCACATTGACAAGACCTCCAATAAGATTAGTAAATCGTTTCATTTAATATCTTCTCTGCGGCACGAACTATTGAACTTACGTCAATAATGTATGTTATTCAATTGTATAATCGTACTTAAGCTCTTCGGTATTCTAACTTTGGGTCAAGCTGCAAATTTTAACAGGGTCTTTCTGATAGAGACGTGTACATCAGATTGATGTTTTGATGTTTAATGACTGTGATGAAAGCTGTAGCAGCTATTTTAACAAATTAATATGGGCTTATAACTCGTCCTTCTGTCTACATCGTTGAAATATTATGTTTTATTCATGTGGCGACAAATGGCATCATTAGAAATTTAGTGATAGACACGACTACAACTACACAGGCACAAGCGCTGCTTGATGGTTTATGGCGGAGCGCACTCGTGCTTTAATTAGAAATCGTCCAATTATATTGGAGTTAAGCTCCATAATTAATTTGTCGAACGTACCTAATAGTGGAGTGCACTGGGTTTTAAATTGTGATTTCTGTTTTCACTTCGAGATTAAAAGCTGGAACCTTTTTCAAACGATTTCTTGCCTTCTGAGGCACCTAAATACGGTGGTCGTCTTGTACGGGGTGGCTCAAAAAATCCAAGAAACCTCGAGATTCTTTACTTCTATTCAGTTTTTGTCAATTTTGACCCAGAAGGACTAATTTATCGGCAAAGGCAATTTCATACGGTATAAAAGTAGACTATATTTTCTACAATTAGAGACCTAATAGTATCCGAGACACAAGTGTCCAAAGTTTGCAAAAATATACACGATTTATTTGAGAATTTAAACTTTTACCTCGGTGCCAGGGAGTAGTGTGAGTGGTTTCTGTGCTAATGGGCCGTGGTCGAGAGGTTCTTTGAAAGATTCCTGACGTTTCGTTGGCTGCTGTAGCAAATATATCTTCCCGAGTCGTCGGTATGGTCAGTTTGACCTTTACTACACAAGACAAAGCACCTCTGAAAATGTTTGCCACAGCAGCAAACGAAACATCAGGAATCTCTCAAATAACCTCTCGATCTCGGGCCATTAGTCCAGAAACCACTCACGCTAATATTATACTTTTGAATTTTTGGAAAAGACCGGATTATTTACCTTGCGCCAGATTGGATAGTTATGATTTTTGGTATGTTGTAGTATGATGAAGACCTAATAATATATCCAAGTTTTTGTTTTCGACGGACCTCCGGATTTGCAAACTTTAGTACTTGTATCTTGGACACCGTTACGTCTACAAAGACCATTATAGTCTCAAATTGAAGAACACTTAGTATACTTTTAAAAAGTATAAAACTGCCTGTGCCGAAAAGTTAGCCCTTCTAAGTCAAAATTGACAAAACTGAAAATAAGTAGAGTTTAGAGTCACCTCGTACAGAACAATCATCGGATTTTGGTATGCCAGAACGCCAGAAGGTAAGAAATCATTTGAAAATGTCCCAGCTTTTAATCTCGAAGTGAAAACAGAAATCATTTCTAAACGACTTTGATGCAACTGTGCAATTTTTAAATCCGTGGTAAAGCACTTTCTCAGTGTGCTTCTCTTTTCGTTTGATTACCTATACCTATTATTAATTATAGCTAATACATTTGCTATTTACCTATTTTTCTCCTTTTGTAAATGCAGTACATTGCTAACTACTTACGTTTAAATCGAAGTAATAGTTGCTTCGAATTAAAAACAAAACAGTTTTTAATTACACTCTCGTAGGGACTCAAGCTCGTGCTATTTCAACTGCTTAGCGGATAAGGCTTGCTAAGAATGTAGGAATTTAATTTAAATCCTTTCTTATTTTTCTTTTGTGCATTCTCTAAAATCTGAAAGGATATCATTTAATTTAAGGATTATAACAAGCGACCCGTTCTTTTTTAATTAAAACTGACTAATACAGCTGTAAATTTAGAACTCGGCTTTTCTCAAATTAAGCAATAAGTTCGTCTTAATTATTCTTAAAATAAGGACGGATTGATACAAAACAATTTATTCGGAAATTTGGGGACCTTTCGTAAGATCTTTGTCGAAGTTTGTTGCAGAATATTAAAACGCTAAACGTAGTAATTTTGAATTCTTAAGCTCTGTAAAGACGGTCACGGCGTCGAGTAAATAAGTAAAGAATTAAAATTTCTGAACTAACATTACGGTTCCCTACGTTAATTTGGGGGAAGTTGGGATGCATTGATACATGGGGCACTTTGATACTTTAATTACTACAGAATAACGAAAATAGCCACGAGGTTTGTTTATATGCCATAATATGTATCTATTAAGCGTTTTGTGTAGGTGTTGAATGTAACCACAGGTGGGTGTTCTCGCTCTTCAGAGTAAATTTTTATCTGATGGTGGCAATCTTTTACATAAGTGTGTGTTATCATCGAATGCTTTTATTATTTTTGTGGTAAGTAGAAGTGATTTGATAATTACTTAATTATATTCATTTTGATTTTTTTTAGGTATTATTTGAGCTTAACTTTGTATAAAACTGGCATATCGTCTACGGGGATAATTAAAACCCAAAATAAATGGGGCAGACGTATGAATGTGCCCCATGTACGCCAGGAACTTACTAAAATTACATCATACAAACACCAACTTCAAGACAAAAAAACAAATGAAGCCCCAAACACTGGAAGTAAAATCCGATTTTACCTCCGATGATGAATCGGATGAACCCATATAAGTATTGTTCAAGGGATAGTGTTTCCGAGCTCCGCTTTTCTGAAGACGATGATATTCGTTTCGATAAAAAAATCAGCTAGCTTTCTTCGGGTAAGTAAAGTAGTAAAGCCAGTGACTTCGAAATAATAAGATTTCAACCGTCTATTGTCTTGGTAAAGTATTTTTTGAATTAGGTCTATCAGAATATCAAGTGTCGTCCTTAAAGAAAAAGTTGACTTTCCAAAGGTCAAGGACGTGGCATCTGTCGATTTAACCGACGTAGTTGTAAGGTTACCAACTCCAAAAGAGACCAAAGGGGCCAACAAAACCGCATATTTGTTTACTTTTCAATTTGACGTCTCTGCTTTTTGTAATATTCGTTAAGTGAGTTATTTTACATTTATGTCAAAGTTAGGCACATCTATTGTTTTCTTTTATAATAAATTTATATAATTTTTTGAAAATCAATATCATTAAGTATCCAAACGAGCGGGTAATGATACTCATTACTCACTAGAATGAATTTCGACATGAGCCAAAGGCGATGTCCTATTAAGACATCTTGAAAAGTAAGCCTAGAAGCGCCAGACTTTGCAATTATCCTTATTGGAACTCAACTTCTTCAATTGTTCGAATAAACTTTACAAAAGGTTATAGATACGTATTATAAATTGTTACAACTGCTAAATTCTCAAACATTCAAATTTATTGAGAGCCATTTTTCAACAAACAATGAAATGAATTTCATTTTTGTTTTTACTAGTTATGGTAATAAGACTTTCCAATTATTTAATAAGGCAGAGCTTTTCTTTAGATTCGCTAAATTCGAATTTTCTGTGAAGCGTTTGCAACGAAATTAATTCCTTTATCCCATTTTCACAAACCAATTAGGAAATTCTCATGTAAAGCTATTTATATAATATATTCAAATTGTGATTGAATTTATTATCAGTTAAGCTACGGTCCATCTATTAGTACGGACCTCTGCAACGCATATTATATACGCGTGATGTGTGGTACGTAACCTTTAACGTTACACCAGTGCTATGCAGAATGCAACAGTTTTTTTTTAGATAAGAATCTGGACGAATGACCATTCAAGTAATTTCCGTTACCCACTTATAAATCGATATATAAATGTGTCAAAAACTGATGAATAGCGAGCTATTTATAGACGATACCCATTACTATTTCAACGATAGCGTTTTGAGGTGGAAATTTTCAGAAAGTCAGGTAAATAATAGCAAAAAACACGGAAATGAAAAGCGAATTTCCATTAAAAATCGGCATTTAAATTTTTTTCTACTTTATTAAGCAAATCCGATCGCGGCCATCACGCTTGGCGTTATCTAATCGTATTACTGTAAAAGCAATAGGAAATCAATGAGTGTCCAATGGCTTCCTTAACAAGTTTTTAATGTAAATTCCTTCGAGTTAAAGAAGCAACAGTTATTGATGTTTACCAATGTGCACGCTCAACGCATGATTACGTTCGACTCTCCTCTATTTAGGGGTAAGTTTTTTACTGTCGTCTTATACGACCTTCCTCACCAAAAACGAGAGATGGCTTTAATAATAAAAAAACTCATTTAATGTAATAATACTTTCAAATTTATGCCGACGGAATAGTTATTTTCCAAAGGGAAATTTTTCTAAATTTACTTTAAACGTTCTGTCGCGTTTTTTAAATGAAAAATAAAATTAACTTATAAGCGTAATTTATAGGGAAAACACTGAAAGAGCTTAAATTCAGAATAAAGGTTGCGTTGCGTTTGTTCGGTAGTATACAATTCGCTTTTACTTTTACCTTATGGGTGGAAACAATTTCACTTTTCACTTTTGGTTTCGCTTTTGATTAATGTCTAGGTCGTGCAATTGCTATACATTACACATATTATACAACGCTTAAAGGGACAAGGGTATGTTTTTATTTTATTTACTAGCAAATACGCTTGTATAAGCACCAAAAACAGTCCCTTACAATAAATTTTGTACTTATATTATGTTTTCTCTTTAATACATAGCGGAAACTTTTTGTTTTGCTTCCCTAAAAAGGAGCTATGAGAGTATAATTCTATAGGGCACTTAAAAGAATAGTTTTGTAATCTTAAGATATAGGAAATCTTTATTGTACCTCCAAGTTGTGAATAAGAAGATTCTGACGTTTCATAGCGCACTCACTAATATTACAATTTTGAACAAATGTTTTTTTAAATTTCTTCGCAATAGGGCAAAACCCTATTCTGTCCAGAATTCTTTAATTACATCTTTATTCTGTCTCATATAGTGCCGGATTATCCAGGAGTGGATAACATACTTATTCCACAGTTTATACAGAGTCATTGAATAAACGAATTCACTGTGACCCCTTCTACGCGCTATATCTCGAAAATGGTGAAACTTATGGCCAAAATCCCTATAGCCAATCTTGTAGCTAATAATGTTTTCTATAACTTTTATAATAACCTCCATCAACGTACGATTTATAGAAGGCGAGTTATTTTCAGAAAACTAGAGAAAGCACCTTTAAAGAGTCATCCCTTCTCCACTCCCTCCAAGTCCCTCGGGGACTTTTAGTATGTTGTACTACAGATTTTAACAAACAACCATACCAATTTTCCAAACTCCTGGAGTTTTTTTCCTCAAATGCCATATTTTAGTCTAGTTTGACTGGACTATGCGAAAAACCGATTTTTCAACCTTCGACTTTGAATAAAATTTTTAGCGAAAGTAAGATTGATGGGGACTTTTGGGGAGTTTTCAGTTCTATGCAAGTTTTTCCAAAGTGTAATGCATATTTTGACTGGTCTATAATGTTATAATAAATACTGAATAGTTAATAGGAAGTTTAAACCACTGTAAATAACTCCCTTTTGTTATTGGGATTTGGTCAAGCCTTTATTATGGACAATCCCCTAATTTGGTCCCTTCTAGTTGCTGTTTCAATTTTGTTCGTAGGTTAGAAAACAGCCTGTATTGTTGCGTGGGTAGTTGGTTATAATATTTTGGCCCGTAATTGAATATTTTTGTAATTTGTATCTTTTGGCCAAATTAAATTATAAATGTATCACAAATATTTAAATTTTAGGGAGAAGGTTAGCTAAAGTTAAAAATTAAATTATTTAAGTTACTCAATTAATGTGTTCGTCAATTTGGATTTCAATAAATTATTTTACGCTAACAATACATTTTCGAATATCTTTATAGATAAGAGCACACCTGCAACCTGCGAGTTCTAACTTGCGTGAAAATAAAGTTACACAAACTTTAGTTTGATTTCGTCGGTGCTGAATGCAACGTGTGTGCGTGGTTTTTAGTGTTTTTACATGGTAAAATATAATTTCAAATCGTCGTTTAAGGGTGTCGCGAGTTGAAGCAGAAGGGTGTGCATTATAGGTATGTAGATTGTTTATTATATTCTTGTTTATGTACTTATTCGTCGACTTAATCTGCTTTGAACAGGTAATTTGATCGAAAATAATTTTGAAATTTAATTGATCCACGTTTTTAGTGCCTCTGAATTCAAAAAAATCTTTGAAAAGGTCTCTGTGTTTGTGTGTCTTAAAACAACAAATACTGAGGCGGTTTTGATGACGTTTATTTTGAGTCACTAAAAAAGCTTTGGATTGCGCAAAATGTTGACCTAGACCTACTGTAGGTCTAGGTGTTGGGGGTGTAACACTCCAGCACTAACAAAAATATTATTTTTGATTTTTCAAATTTAAAATGGAGACCAGTATAACGATTGTCCCATTTTCTACCATTTTTTATTTTTACTTTGCAGATAATTATTATTAGAAAAATTTAAAAGCTGGAATATACAGTGTGTCCACGGATGGACCTAACTATGCTTGTAAATTTCTTTATTTTTCATTTTTAAAGATAATTCCATCGTTCTTTATAACGAGCTTTCCTTCTCCTGAAAAGCCCCTTGTCATAATTAGAATGTAGACATAACGTACTGGGTGTTTAGAATTTAATGAAACGTTAATTGGAGATACCAGTTACCGAAATTCTGATTAATTATGGCAGACTTTTCGTAGTTATGAGATTGGTACAGTAGAACAGTAATCTCATAGTCGCCATGTCTTACAGATTACGGTATTTTAGAGTTTTCGGCCCTAAATATTGAGTGTTTCTCGTATTTTTCAACTTTTTTGAAATATATGAAAGTTTTTAGCAGGTCGCGTGTTTGTGACAGGGGAGGGTGTATGCTTATTGTAACACAGTTGATTCCAAGTATCTTGTTTTGCAGCTCGCCATATTTTAGAATATTTAAGTAATGTGGATTCGGAAAAAAATGACCATAAATAAACGAGTATTTTCTGGAGTAGTTTTTACTAGTTGGTAGTACAACGGGGGATAAGTTTACATTTTAACCTATTTTGGTTTTAAAAAACTGTAGAACTTCAGTTTGTATAGTTCTCTGCTTACTTTTTATTATTTTCGCCTATACGAGCGCTTCTGAAGCATGTTGTGGCTTAATTTATACGGATAATTTTGAGACGATTTCCGCTGGACCTCAGCAGTGGAAATGCTTATTTCTGCCTCCTTAAAAAACCGTCCCAAACAGTCCCAAAAACTTAATTACGACATCCGTAATTTAAAGTAATATCATCGGTGGCAGGTAATAACACGAGTTCCATTTTGATTATTTTAGGGGTTTCAAGATCCCCATCGTATGGTATCAAAAAAAAATTTAACTCACTTTACATTGATATTTCGTTGCTCGAGTCAAAGTTTCTGTTATACAAGTGAAACTGCGTAATAAAATGAATAATTTTTAAAGAATTTAACGAAATGCAATGAGATAAATTAAATGACTTCTATTATCTTTATTTATTTCTTGCAGAGCTACTCTCGCCTTGAATATTACTTGAATATTATTTTATGAAAACCACAAAATATTGTTTCAAAGACGCAAAGCTATTTACTGCAGTGCGTCTCGCGGAAGCAATAATTTAAATTTTATTTTGCGATTATAGGAAATTCATAACATCCGAAACAATTCCATCACTAATACTTACCGGGGAATAATTTAATTTAGTTCTCTTCGCAGAATAAACAAATCCATTTTGGTCGAACATGTGAAGGATTGCAAATTGTGTTAAACTAACCTTGTTTTATAAAAATCTCATTTCGTTTTCTCGTAGGTTTCTGAAGGTATAAGATGTCTAGGTAAAACTAAGAATGACGTCAAACGTGAACGTTATAAAACCCAAAATTGAATGACAGCCACCAAAATTTTTCCACATGAAGTTTCCATCTCCAAAATTGCTTTGCTCGAAAAAGTTACTTTTAAAAATCAATACTCAATACTAACATTTTATTTTAGCCCCAAAATAAGACTCACACTCGAATTTTTAACATGAAATGAGGTCGCGTGTACTCAAAGAGTAATGAAGCTCTTATAAAGACAATGGTTTTCATTTAAAAAAAGCACTCGCGTATGAATAAACGGTTAAAAGTAAAGTGCTTTTAGTTTTTTTTTCTCATTTTGCGTTAAACTTGAAAAGCATAACGTACAAAACGTTATGGCTTAAGAGGTTTCCTTATTTTAAAAAGGGAGTCAATCGAACACACCTTGCTTAGGAAAGCTCACGCAAGCGCCAGCCTCGGTTTTCCAGGTTAACGTCGCGACGGATGCTTTAGTGCGTCGTTTTAACTCAATCCTGTCGCGCCAATTTCGTGCTTCAAATATATTCATTTATGTAAGCTAACACTTAGATTAAACTATCTTTTTTTTAAATTAAAACTGTTGATTATTCGTGAAAAAATTGAGGTCGAGCAATCGATTTATTAAGGGTCGAAAATTATATTTTTAATGGCTTAATTAATAATGAGAAACGGACAGTTCGTTAATCTGCCGCTTCACTCTAATTAGGGTTAATTATGAAGCATTGGAATGGTTTTTTTGGACGAAAGTTGAAAAGCAAATTGTAGTTTTGTGACGGAAAATTGAGCGTCGTTTGGGAAATGGGACTTCCTGAATTTATTTGTTTCTTTTATAGCGTCAAATTTTATTAAAATTTCAATTTTTACGCTTCCGTACGCGTTCATCTTGATTTATTTAATGATTTATACTGAAAAATGGACAACTTTCGTTAAAATTTTACCTGCACCCTCAAATTTAATTTAAGTTTCAGACTTTAATCTTACCTAGCGAGTGCGTTTTTAAGATTTTTTAGACCAACCCCGTAATTGGCTATAAATTGCACAAAGCAAAAAAATCTCTTCTCAGATTCTTCTCACATAGTTTTCTCAATCGAGTTGGAAAACGTGGCTTTTTCTTTCACAATAGTTTGCACAACTTGCTTTTATTTTATGTTATTTTTTTTATAGTGAAACTTTCTCGTACAAACTTTTTCAGTACTTTCTAAATATTAAAAAAATCTCCACAAAAGACGCTTTTTTAATAATAACTAATTTCCGTGGTTTTTTAAAAAACTTGATTAGAAAAAGTTGAGAAAAGTTTGGTAATATGTAAATTTAAAAAAATTATAATTAATTTAAAAACGCTCTCAGGCTTGTATCTAATACAACATTTATTATTAATTTAATAAAAAGAGTACAAAATATAAAGAAGCTTCGGAATTAAATTTTTTATTTCATCGATTTTATACTTTCTTAGGCTGCTCTCTTAAAATGTCGTGCCGCCCCCATTAAATATTTATATTTTTAATTGAATTTTCTCCAGATTAACAAAATGTCATTTTTTGTTGGTTTACGAAGTAATGGGGTTTAAGTAAACCAAAGCTCAAAAACTCAGCAGTTCTCAACTGCTCTCAATGGGGTAGTACCCACCATTGAATATATAAAAAAAATCTCTTAGATCCTTGGTTAACTTTTACTTTTTGCTATTAAAAATGAATTAGAATTTTAGAACATCGAGTTGATAAAAATACCATAAAACCCATTTATTGGGACCTTTATCCCACTTGCCCTTTAAGCTGCTGTTACTTACAGTGTAAGGGTAAAGCGCGAAGTGTACTTTGAAAGCGTGCGATAATATACTACGGGATAAATTAGGTTTTATCGCCCAAAACTTTTGTAAAAATGTACGTATGCGTCCCACTTGCTTCCTTAAAATGATGCAACGCCGCAGAGGACGATAAAACCGAATCGCCCTGCGTTATATTATGCAACACATCAAATATGCGAAAGGAAGACTGGTAACGATTTTCAATAAATATCTATTTAAGAGTAATCATGCGATCGCCAATTTTTTCTTTTGTTATTATTGCATTTTCTAAATGAGTTATGTGTCTAGAATTTTTTAAACGTTTCTTCTTCAATGGTTTTTCGTTATGCGACAATACAATATTCATTTACTTCGGAGCGGTTACTGAATACTAAATTTTCCGATAGATTTGGGTTCACATATATTATTTCGTCTGTTTTGAGTAGTAATTTTACTATTTAAATTCGTATAGTCAATCGATTATTTGATGTAAAATTTATTGGCACTTCTTGTTCGACATCCTTGGATTCAAGGAGGCTTGTTTTAATTTTTTTCAGCAGTGTTACTTCGCCTTAATGTTGATTTATTATTTAAATTATTACCTATATATTTCTCGAATAAAGATTAAACGTCCTTATCTTGACAAATTTTGCAGTTTGAAATAGTCGAAAAAAAAAGGACTTAAGCCGCCCCCGATCAACCGTTTTGTGTAAAATTGAAATACTAACCGTATTCACTCCCAGAAGCGTCATTTTTGAAAATTTATAACAACTAAAGGGTGTTTTTTTTGGAGGTACCTAACTTTAAATTGAAATAAAACATCTATAATTTGATCAAATAAACTGAATTTTGGCTTAATTTAATAGAAAATCTTTTGTCATTTAGAGTTTGAATATTATTTTGAGCACTACTGGCTCTAATATGGTGTATCTTGGAGGTCTAATTTTTGACCATTTTTCAAGCATCAGTCGTCTGATTTCGCCAATAAAACACAAACTGTTGGTTGAAATGGCTTTTGAGGATTTGCTTGTGGATTCTCTTCACTACAAATGCAACAACTTTGCTTATTGACACGGCCATTGAGCCAAAAATGAGCCCCATCACTGAACAAAATTTTGCGACGAAATAATGGGGTAACTTGATTTTCCGCTCACTTGCCAAATAGACGCCGAAAACGATGGTCTAGCAGCTTCAATTCTTACACGATCTGGATAAGGCTTTAAGCCAAAATCTGTACTTAAAAATTTTCCAAAAAAGTAGTCTGTCAGAGGTCCAATTGTTGCGCACGGTGCCGAATCGAGGTGTTTGGATCTTCTTCGCTACTTTTCTTAAGAGCGGTTATATTTTCTTTGTTATGCACTTTTTTTGTGCCACAGGGTAAGCTAACATCAAGTAGCGTAAACCAAGTGCGAAATCGATCCATGGTTTGCCGAATTATTGGTTCGGATTAACGATTATGTCGGATCGTAAAACGATCTGTACGTTTCGAGAATAGAAGCACAACTTTCGAAATAAATTTGCACGATTTACAATCGTTGCTCTGATGTCAATCTTTGCATGATGAAATGTCAAACATTACTTTATAAAAATAACCACTCAACTTCGACACATGATAACTGATATCAAAGCTGTCTCAATAGAAAGTTCTACACCTCTAAAAAAACACCCTTTACCAATTAAACAAAGAGAAATTTCAAAAAAAGTTGCAAAAAAAAGTTTTTGGGTATATTCTCCTTAACAATAATTGTCATAAATTTATTGGTCACTTCTTGATCGACATCTTTGAATTCAAGGTTTCTTTTAACTTATTTCAGCAGTGTTACCTTGGCTCCATGTTAATGTATTACATATTTTGCTAATAACGATTATGTTAACAAATTTTGCCGTACGTGTGTATCTCTGGAAGGTTCGGCTCCAAAAATATATAGGTATAGTCCAGCCAAATACCGTTTTGAGTAAAATCGAAATAACCGTATTCACTCTCAAAAGTGTAATTTTTGAAAATTTATAACAATTGAGCAATGAGAAATTTCAAAAAAAGTTGCAAACAAAAGTTGTTGGATGTATCGTCCTTAACAATTTTCATAAATTTATTGGACAGTTCTTGATTTAAATCTTTGGATTCAAGGAGGTTTCTTTTAACCTTTTTCAGCAGTGTTACCTCGGCTCAGTGCTGATTTATGACTTAAGTTGTTCGGGTTTAGCTACAAAAGTATATTTATAGTTCATCAGTCAAATAGTTGAAAAAAAGGGCTGAAATCGTCCCCGATCAACCGTTTTGTGAAAAATCGTAAAAACCGTTTCCTCCGAGTTTCCCCCGAAAAAAGTGTAATTTTTGAAAATTTATAAATATTGAACATTTAGAAATTTCAGAAAAAGTTGCAAACAAAAGTTGGTGGATATATCCTTCTTAACAATGTTTGTAATAATAATTTTTAACGCACAGCCAATATTTACCGAGATACATGGGTATTCTAGTGGCATTGAAATGTTATTAAAATTCTAATTAACGCAATTTAAGAGTAGGAACGATTTGACTGGACTAATAAGATGGGGTTAGAAATATTTCATAAATTTTCTAAAATCTGACCAAGAGTTTTTTTGGTAACTAACCTAACGTACATATTTTCCAGAAATCTGTCAAAACTTCTGAATAATTTGCTGTAAAATTACCAGCAGAAATGTTAAATTCTAGGGTAGTTTTTGATATGTGCAAATTTTTGGTGCGGTTTTGGAATTTTTTCATTTATGTTGTCAAGTCATCTCATGGTCGACTTTTGTGAAAGTTTGATATTTTGGCCGTTAATTCTGTGTTTAAACTTCTATGTATAATTTTTGAAAACAAACAAATTTTTTAGTGGTTTAAACTATTTTAACTAAATTACCATTTAGTGCCATTTAAAAAAATGTTTGCTTAACGATTTTGCAACTTCTAGAATTTCCCTTAAAAATTTTCCGAGTTTTGTCAATGGTTCGTTCAGAGAAAAGTACATGTATAGCGCTGCAGGTCTTTATCGCTTCCATAGGCCAATGCCGATGGGCGTATTCAGGAAACAGTGACGCTGTAGCACTTTATTAAAGCGCTTCTCGCTTCATGTAACAACCAATGGACGTCAAGTGCTTTAATAAAGCGCTGCAGCGCCACTGTTCCCTGAGTGCGCCCATTGACTAAAAAAATTGAAGTCGTGCCTGCCTTGATATTTTTTAAATTTTGTTCACGTTTTTGTACTACGCGACTGCTTCGGAAGTTCTACGATTGTTACAATCCAAGTTTTTTGCAACTGCAATTGCAATTTTAGAAAGCATCTCAGTTTCCCAGCCTAAACTATATTACTACTGGAGTTTTATCTTGTTATTTGTTATAAACATGTATTAAATAGTATATTTTTGATAACTGCAATTCTTTTACTCGAGAAAAATTTCGTTAAATTCGCGTTTGAAAACTGAAGTGCTTGGTTAAAGAAAATTTGATTATTAAATCCCAACTTCTTGCTTTTGTTTATTATACTAATGAACGCTCGCGTTTTTTAACGAAAAATTCCTCGCTTGTTAAGCCAGGTAACCTAATTGTCTTAACTGATCGTGTCTAAATTATCATCGACACGATTGTTTTCGGTATTAAAATCAAAATCTTTTGTTAAGCGCTCTCAATTAGGCGCGGCAAGTTTTGATTAATGTTCTCTTTATCGAATACGTCCGTAGTGCCTGTTGAATAAAATGGCAACGACTTATACGTAAATACATTTATTGATTTGCTGCTAACCTTTACCCTTAAATGCTTACAAATCACATTTCTTCACGTTATTCTTGAATAATTCACGACTGTGAGTGAACCCATCGAGTACTAGGGTACTATTTTTGTTGTGGAAATTGATGACGACTCTTTGTCATTGAAACAGATTGATGAATTGACGAAATGGAGCTTTCGATATGTTGATATTGAATTTGAGTTTTTTTTTTTGGTTTTCGATTATCTCTGGATTTTATCCAATTCAACGTATTTTACTCATCTCTGTCTAACGATTGCCTTAGTTTTGGCTGGTATTTTCCGGTCGTTTCACAGCTTAAGTACGAAATCGATTAAATTGCAGTTTTTAGTTGCGTAATTTGCTGATAATTTGATTATACTGTTAGATAAAATGAAAACAAAGTTTTTACTTTTTCATCGATGAAAAATTCTAAATTTTGATAGGTTGTAGGTTGACATCGAAGTTCTTAATTAAACACGGTTGTTTGGTTTATTTGCAGTGACCAGATCCAAAGCTATGATTTTTTGTAGATCAAAATTTCAAAAATTTATAATTTCTTTTGTACTTAATTAAAATTTGTAATTGCAAGTTGATATTTTTATTTTTAATAATGTTTTTATTAATTTATTACTAAATTTCTAGTATTTGTTACAATGTCGGTTTAAAAAATACTTCCAGTTAAACCGGAAATTAGCCAAGCAGAAGAAGTTTTTGAAAACACCCAGTATATTTTATGATTATTTATTTAAATATCGTAAGATTTGCTGTCAAATGATATCGAACATGTTAAATTTGAACTTCCGATTTAACTGGAAATACTGGAAAACAGTCTACAAAACCGAAATAAATTTTAAGCCAAAAGGCTGTAAAATTGCAAGATACAAATAAATTTTGTACCTACCCTATATTAGGGAACGTAAAATTTTTATGGTACAAAACAATAAGTTGAATTTTTCTCGAAAAATGTGTCACGAGTCGTATCCCAGAGATTGTGAGTGTGGAAAAAGGTAGGACCCGAGTGCGTGTAGGGATTATTGAGCGATCACTCTAAGTGCTCTGGATACAAATTCCGGATTTCCGCGAGATAAAAAAAATGGGAAAGGGCAAATTTTACAATCTTTAAAGTGATCACGATTTCTTGTCGCAACTTTTACGACAAACTTGTAACTTTTGTAACACGACACGAAAGCAACTTGTAGAAAGACGCTGATTAGTTCGTACTTTACCTAATTATAGCGGAAACTAAATTACTTTAGTTTATTGGGAGGAATAGAAAAGACGTAAAAGTAAAGTAACGAACTAACTTAATAATTAAATTTCTAGCAACTTCCCACGAGGGAACATATTTTTTGTTTGAAATTTCCAGCATATTCGATTTATTCAAGCGGATAACTTGAAATGGAAGTTCAAAAGTAGACGTCAGGTGTGTGACGAGAACAAACACTCTCTGTGATATGTGACTTAAATTACATTCTTTACGTGTTAAAATTAATGTTTCCAAATAGATTCAGCTCAGTGAGTATGAAATGGGTAGTAGCGAGTTGCGAGGGCAGTTTAAAACTTCGAGATTTTCTTAGTTTAGTCCCTTTCAAACTTGTTAATCGATGTAATCAAATTGTTTTGATCATACGCGTGAACGAGATTATAAGCTCAAGTTGGGCAAAACGAAACTAGAGGCTTCAGTTACGTTTTCTCGGATATTTTATTGTTTTTGATACAACTTTAAATAGGTAATACTCGTGATGTGTCTGAGAATATTTATAAGTTTCTACGATAATCGCAAGAAGCCAATTCATCTAAACGCATTACCGGTGCTTGAACTTCAAGCATGCTCGTTTTGTTATTTTTATTCTTTGCGTGTGTACAGTGTACAGGTGGTTTAAAATTTTGAAATTACAAGCTTTTGAAGTTCAAGGTAAGAACTAAATACACTGTAAGTTTCATATTTCTATCTCGTAGTCAACATATTCACAGATTTTTAAAAATTTCAAAATTTCGAACAGCGATTTTGTTATAAAGAGTGGACCGAACGAGTCAATTGTAGGTTGTATTTCTTTTATTTTTTGTGCTTTTGATTTCTGAAAAATATTAGCTGTTTGCATTCAACAGGATCAACTCCACTGGATGGAGTCAGTTAAAAATCACGAAAATTAGTAAAATACAGTATTTTCAGTGCCGTCCGGGAACTGACACGTGCAAAAATTAAATGACGGGGGATTTCCTTCTTTGGAACTCCAATGAAGATTCTCACAAAGTTTGAGCAAAATCTAAAATATACTGTCTTTACGGCACAACACAATATTGAACACGGTACACGGTGGTTCACTATAGCGTACCAATTAAAATACCCTCTTTTAATTATTTCTTTTAGTTGGAAATCGTTCGAAAGATATATTTCTTTCCTTTCCTGGTGATGGTACCGCGGGCATAGATGCCATCTTTTAGCAAGTCCTTTTGCAACGTCACTGAATTAAAAAATTTATCGACATAAATATGGTACCTAATGTCTGTCAACAAGTTCTCGAGTCAAATCTTTTATGACACCTGTAGCTAAATTTTGCTAAATGTAGCTAAATTCTCTTTTTATGGGTTTCAGTTGAGAGGCATATATTATTGTTGCAGAGTACCTACTCCTTCCCTTAAATCCGATTATAGATTCGTCAATGGATTTACGTTTTCCAGAACGATAAAATGTTTCGGATAATTTCTCAAGCATTGGCCTAACTTCATTCATATAACTTATCATAAGCAGGCTCTAGGCTCATCTGTCTTTGGTTGCAATACATTGACGTTTAGGTGCAAGTTAGAAACAAGTCATCCGAATCTATCTCGTGACATAACAGAAGATATAAATTGGTCACGCAGTTCAGTCTTGGACAACCACAAATCTCGATAGTTGGGCATCTTTTTCAGACCCGTTAGTAAATTCATTGTTATAAAACATTTAATTTCGTCTAACCCCATCCAACGAAAACTCGGCGCTCTAGGTCGTGCAACTTTTAGCACTTATTGCGAGGAGGGCACGGAACAATTTTCCACAGGGGAATTTTTTTGTTGGTGGGGGTTGAACTCTAATTTTACTATACAGTAAACTACTACGAAATTAGTGGTTCTATAGTGGCCTTATTATGAGTACCCTGTTCCTAAGAAGGCCTGAACGATCTGGCGACGTTGTTGAGTCGCACTTCCTTTAAAGTACCGCCTCGAGAGCGAACTTTCAGAAACACGTACACATTGTGCATTGTGGAAACTCTTATGTTGTCCAACAGTTGTTCAAAAACGTTTGCTTAGTCTGTTCCTACCTTTACAATTCTTTGCACCAGTTTTTGAACGTAACGGGATGGTAACATTAAGATTTCCGCTTATTTGAAATAATGTTACGTACTACTTATACTTTAATTGTTTGTACAGAAGCGTTTCTTAGTTTTTCCATCAAGACTTCCAGTCGAGTACAGCTCCTTCAAGGTGTCTGTCCCCAGTGATCATTTCGACAATCTCAAACAGCGTACTCTGTGGCCAAAAGGTGTAAGATTCAACTATTTTTTATTCAATCTTTCAAGCCGTCGAAAAGAGAAGATTCGACCAACAGCTTAGCAAGTCGCTTTTGCAACAATTTTCTGCGTATATTCTAAACAATCGTTCAGGGTGAGGTTCGGGGATATTGTCGGTAGCATCCAGGCCTTTGAGTGATCGTTGTCGTTTGATTTGTGTTAATTTCCTCTAGTAGCATTCCTGCTAGTAGGTACCGGTATGCTTGTAAATCAGCTTTGCTGAAGCTATACCTTTTGAATTGTTATTGATTCCATGGTTGTTAATTGTTATTGATTCCATTGTTATTAATATTAATTCAATAAATTATTATTATTATTTATAATTAGTATATATAAATAATTATAAGAGGCATCGCATAGAAAACCTAAGTTTTTTCTATCTGAGACTAAACCGTTTCAGTCCTACGCCGATTCGTTTATCTGTGGCAAAAGCGGGCTTTGATGTCTAAAATTTAATAAAATTATCAGATTCACAAATTGAATTTTATTGTGAGTGATGTAACGATGTTGAACTTCGAAATTTATTAATCGAGTTAGCGCACCGCGCCAAGCCCGTTCGTTCAAATAGTATAACGAACTCCGAATAAATAAATTCAATATTTATTTTTCGAATCAATTATATTCTGATTCAATTTTCTTTTTAACTTTAATTGGATGTAAAGCTCCACTTTTGCAAAATTTAAAAGGTTTTCTTTTTTAGTAAACAGAGCAGTAGAGAAGGGAAATTTTCGACTTACCAACGATTACTGCTACTAATCAAAAATTACAAATTAATAAACTTTTCAGTTTTGTGTGGGAGTGGGTCAATTTGACCTACATTCTCAGGCTTTTAGGTTTTGCTGCACTTAGTACAAACGGACAGTCTTAAAAGTTTTAACTACCTCTACGTGCATTAATCGGTAGGCAGCATTACTATTGTAATTTATTATTAAAGCCAGAACTTGTTCTTGAACGAGTAGTGGTGAAAGCTGTAACATCTCATTTGGATTAACTATTTTCAATTTTTGAAAACAATTTTTCTTCATAAAAAGTTAACGTTTGACACTTCAAATTTTTGCGTGGACAATTAAAATTGTCCCATCTTTATGATTTTAATTTAAACTAAGGGCTAATTAAAATGCGACCGATTGTACGAGATTTCGTATTGACTTATATAGTGCATTTGAAAGGTCTCCATTGCACATTTATTGACAGTAATAGGATTTATTTCATCATTAACACCAATTATCAAGCACTTTTGAATTAGAATAGAAAACGGCCGCAAAATATTGCTATTGGGGCTTCTTCAACTACTTACACTGCTAATAGTGTGTTGGTTTTCACTTACTGAAACAGTAATAAGAGCCACACACAACAACAGGTAACAAAAAGCAATTTTACCCTTTTTCCTTATTTTACGTGCTCACATCCTTCTCCGGGGTTGGGGGGGGGGGTGTAAACCCACAACCCATTTTCGTGAAAAGTTGGTTGTTGTTTGGTTTCCTACTAGGAAATAAAAATTGTATTCAAAAACCTTCCTCTTCTTTAATTACGTTAAGCGTTTACATTTAATTGCTTTAAAAAATATTTTATGTTGTGCTTAGTTGGAGAAGCCCCAATAGCAATAACTAGAGCAAACTGTTGTTAAAAACGCATGTAAAAACCATGTTTATAACGATGTGGATTTTTCACACGGCTCAGAGTGATATGAATCTCAAGATTATAGCTCTGACCTGCTCCAAATACGCATCCGTTTTGGTAGTCAAGCTTAATAGCGCGCCTCTTAATTTTACAATTTTGAAAATAACTTTTTTACACTTCTTCATAAAATGAAAAGGGGGAACCTGGCACCTCTTTGTTTCTAAAAAACCTTTAACTACGTCCTTATTTTATGTGATGTGATATGAGAAATCTTTAACGTGCCTCTTAGTCGTGTATATAAGAAGCTCTTGAAGTTGAATAGCGCGCTTAGTAAGTGTCACAATTTCGAACGATCTGTTTTTAAATTTCTTTGCAATAGGTCAAGACGAGACCTAACACCATTTTTACTTTCATAAATCTTTAATTACTTCCTTTATTGTACTTCATGCAGTGCCACATTATCCATCAGTCGTTAAGTTTAGTGGCCGACTCCTTAAGTAAGTAAGTAAGACTTACGCGTCTTACTCCGCAATTTATACAGCGTTATCTTCTCCGCGCAATATCTCGAAAAGGGTTAAACTTATGATAAAAATGAATATAACAAATCTTGTAGCTAATAATGTTATCTATAACTTTTATAATAACCTTCATCAATGTACGATTTATAAGAGGCGAGTTATTTTCAAAAAACAATTTTTGTGATCTTTGACCTTGAATATCTCAAATTGCTCCTCCGAAATTTTTCTGATTTTGTGATAGACTTATTTGGGACATCTTAATGTACGTGTATACCAAAATCCAGCTTTGTAGGAATTATTCTGACCGAAAATCCTTATTCGACTGGACTATTTTCCTACTATACCAATTGTCGGATATCAGAATATTGCCAAGTTGAAGAGGTGTCCTTGACCGAATTGAAAAATTTTTGTACACGTAAACGCAGAATTAGATGCTCTACAACTTTTATTTAATAAGTTTTTCTCTTAGAGTACTAATTTCTAAACTGCAGACTCATATAAAATGCTATATGTCAGTTTTTGAAAAAGTTGGAAAAAATCGTCGTTTTTTGACCGCGGTTTTTGACCATACCGCTTGACCAAATTTTGAAGTGTTGGTACTCATTCGACGCAGAATTTAATGATATTTAATTGTTATATAGAAACTTTTTCGTTAAGATGCACCGTTTAGGAGTTATAGGCGAAAAACAAAACAAGTCCTAAAATTTTGGGTTTTTTTGGATGCCAAAAAGTCTCCCGAGGTCGTCAGTGTTAGTATTTTTGTTTTTTACATGTTTACACCAATATAAACAATTTTAAAAAATAAAAGCTTTTACACCATTTATTGCATCGTAGACCTCTACCGACTGGCCTATTAATTTTGTTCAAAAATTAAATTCTAAATTGCGCCCCCAATTCTTTTGCCCTGATGATCCTTAATTAATTGTATTAATTAATGGTCATGGATTTAATATCAAAATTTAACAACAGGTAAAATGAACAAGGGGGAAATATTGGGTCGTGGTTTAGGGACAGTGAGTTGACAACCTAAACGGATGCGGATTTGGACCAGCTCAGAGCTAGAATCTTGGGATTCATATCACTCTGAGCCGTATAAAAAATCCACATCGCTACACATTAATAATAAATATTTGAGCTTGAACCTTATCTCTGGTATACTTTACTAACTTATTTTTGGTTCCCAAATAAATTAAATAAAAATACATTTCTTCCTGCAAGGCATTTTCATCCCTCGAAGAAAATTTTCATCAAGCGAAACTGCTTAAATTAATGCTCGGAAATTCTAAATGGCTTTCGCTGAAAAAAAAATTATAATTGAATTATAACTTCTCTTTCTGTTTATACTCATTTTCGGATTCATTATAATTAACGGCCGTGTTTGTGCAATTTTTTTTAATTAAAATTTTTTGCTTGTTAACTAAGTAATTTAGTAAGCTTACCGTGTCTAAATTTTCTACCCAATATTTTTTTGGTTGGGAAATTACTAATATTTTGTTGTTAAACGGTTGAAGTTATAAGCGGCCGGGCGACGCGCTTTGATTAATGTTCTCATATTATTAAATGCGCCCGTACTGCCTGTTGAATAAAATGACAACGACTTATACGAAAATACATTATTATTTATTGGTTTTATTTCGTTAAACTTAAAAGTTTGCAAACCATATTTTGCCACAATGTTTTTGAATAATTCACGAATGTGAGATCGAGACCCTCTACAAATTTACAAGGATTTGTCAGTATCTATACCAGATATTCGAGTGGATTAGAAATTTCGATGTATTTGAATAGCGATTTTTTGCTTCCACCATTTCTGTTTCTATATCGTTTCTCATAATACAGTTTACGTGCATTTAAATCCAATTAACACAAATGGAATTTTACAAAAAGTAGTTCACGAGCTTAAAAGTTTATTTTAAAAAAATACTTAATTTGTTAAAAACGTGGCTTGCAAATTAATCATTTACTCTCGCCCCTTGTTGGGTAACGTTTTTGAGAAAATAAAATGCGAATTTGCTTTTATGCTTTGAGAGTTTTTAAATTGCAATATGAAAAATTGTAGATGTTCAAACACAACGATATTTTAGTTTCCAAATCGGTGGCTTAAAAATTCTTTTTGTGAAGAAAAATTTCGGCTTTGAATACGCTTAAAAATTTAGAAAGAGAACGTTCTCTTCTAAATAATTGACTCGCTGTATGAATCTGAACGCATAAATTTAGTGAAAGCAAAGAAAACGCGCAATACTTAATGCATCCCTATAGAAAGAAAATTTGTAGAAAAACCTAAAAAGCTTTTGATTTAATTATAATTTATAAGAGAGCATCAGTGCTTTCAGCTTGTGCTGTTGATGTAGAAACTAGTTGGTTTTACTGAAAACGGAAAAAATAATAATTCGGTATTAGAACTTTCTTTTAAGTTAGCAGTTCGGATAAACTATCTAATACTTCATTCTCAGAGTGACCCATTTGGCTTGGTATTAAGGGGTTATAAATGCGAAGAATAAATAATATGAAAGCTGTGTAAAGAATTTTGTTGAAAAATCGATTGATGAAAGTCGCATCTAGATGCCAAACTTGACATTTGGCAGATTTCTCAAATTAGTGGTACGTTTTTGGTTTATGAATATTTTGTGAATGCGCAAAACTTTCTAAAGTATCGCCGAATTTATTTATTTTGACCTAAAAGGGACTTTACACTTTACATGCTATCACTGCGGATTTAGCTAATTATTACAAATTAAATTTCCTTTAGGACTCTTATTACGAACGTGTATTTTAATTTATGAAAGCTTTAGCATCAAATTAAATTTAGTGTGGCTGTAGAAAAGTTTATTTTCCTATTAGTTTATACATTCTCTTTAAGTACTAGTTGGTAGGTATATAATACGATAGTTTAATTATGTAGTTATATTATGCTCACTTAAGTTTAAGATTAAGTTAAAATGAACGACTAAAATATACGTTTATTACCGCAATCTCTTATAAAATAGTTCTCTCAACTACGTCGAGAAAAGCCATACGGTAAAGTACCGTAATCGGGGTCTACTTGGACACCCCGGGATAACTTGGTCACTCCATGAAATTGCTTGCTTTTTATTATTTATTTTATTAGTGTTTTTAAAGTTTTTAATTCGTTTTAGAATGATTTATTAAAATTTTATACAATAAAAGAGATACCTCCAGAACTATTTTACTTTAAAATTCAAGAAAATGACTGCCAGGACCGAGTTTTTTAATTTGTATTCGAATCCGAGGTAACGTGGTCATAAAATGCGTCTTACAAGCCATTTCCATACACTTTTAACCACAGGTAATCAGTAATCAAGTAGTCGCAATTATGGTATAATTTGGTCACTTCATAAATTTTTTTTTCAAAAATCAATCACAATTTGTAGTTTTTCTATACGTCACCCTGAATCTTGGTGATGTCGGTGTATTCGTTTGAAAACTATTTTAACATAAATGGTAAAAAGTAGTCCAACGCTTGTAATAAGAAAACAATCAACTTAAATCTAAAACCTTTTTGTTCTAAAATACTTATATAAACTAAAGTATGAGCCATGTTTCCATCTGTATCTGAAATACAGTCCACATATTCATTATTATTATTATTATTATTATTTTCGCTGAGGCTGGCCCCTTTAGTGGTTCTTTGCACTGCGACCTCTTGGATCTATTGTGTGCCTCGGATATACTCTCCCTTTATGTGAGCTCTGTGCTTTTAATGAAGTCCAGAATTTCCTCTATTGGTAGTTTGGACAAATTCTCCTTGGAGCAGCTTCTCCTTCCCGAGAATGCTGTGACGACTTCTTGTGAAAGCCTCACAGTGTAGCAGAAGATGAATTGGAGTTTCCTCCGCCTCTGCACATCCTCTGCATAGTGGGTCTTCTTCTAGTCCCATCGTATACAGTATACAAGTGCTTTTTAAGCTGGTAATGTTCCGTTATCAGTGCCGTTGCCAGTCGTAGCTCACCTCTACTCATTTTGAGTAGGGAGTGGGTTCTTCTGTCAGAGGGTTTCTCCAGTAGGACTTTAGAGTGACCCTGACCGGGAATCTCCCTCCAGTGTTTCGTATGCCATTTCCTTAGAAGTGACTGTGTTTCTCTCTTTGCCATTTCATAAGGAATGCCAAAGGCTGGTTCTGGTCTAATGGGTCTTATTTTGCTGCACTCTTTGGCCAGACCGTCCGCTTTCTCGTTCCCTAGTATGTCGGCGTGAGCTGGCACCCATATCAGGTTCACGAAGTTTTTACCCCACCTCACAGGCGTTCAGCGCCTTAAGGGCTGCTTGACTGTCAGATACTACAAAGATTCTTTGGTTGTGATAGCCTTGATCTAACAGTATTTGCGCGCAAGTTAGAATGGCGTAAATTTCTGCTTGGAAGACGGTTGCGTGCTCCCCGAGGCTTAAGTTGCAGTCCCCGATGGTTCCAGTTCCTGTTCCTGTTGAGCTTTTAGAGCCGACTGTGTAGAACACATCCACATATTCATACACATAATCACATAATCTTAGTCGGAAATGTCGTCTTTAAGACACGCGTATTATCCATTATCCTGTGGGCAATTAGTGCCTGTCCGATTGGAAAGGGCCCCAAAATTATAGCTTTGTGTCTTTCTGGGTGCTCTAGGTATTAAAATCAATATGAAAAAGAGCCATTAAACCAATTTTTAAATAAGACACAAATATGACCCTAAATCTACATCGTTACATGAATTTACAATGAGCCATATTTCTGCCGGCGCCAATTTTCACTTTTTATGTTATCAGTTTTTCACAAAAAATATTTAGGAATGTAAGAACCTTTAATAGTTTTCTTAATATCTAAGGATCAGTACATAACTGTGTTTCAATTACCAATTGAAATATGAGTAAGTTAATTCAATTATAAATTAGTAACAGAATCACTGTTAATTTGTATTCTCCAATTTAAACCGACTGGAACTATCGGTATTTGTCGATTTCTGTAATAAATTACCAATCCAATCAAATAGTAGTTTGAAGTGTAATTGTTTTTAGTGGTTAACTGTGTTTTCTGGGGTGCTGAACCCAAATTTGAAGTTGTCCTACAACAATTTTCAAAAGAATTTTTGATTAGAAATCATCAAAAAACGCTTTTTTTGGTTTTTTGCTTATTACGTGAAAAGTAAGCTTTTTAGGCAAAAGATAGTTCTACCGTGTGTAAAGGTTCAAAGCTGGCCATAGGGAATAAAATAATTTTCAATATTTAGATAAATTAATGCACATTAAGTTTGTCTATGACAATAATAATGGTATCAATAGAAAAATAAAATTATCGTACCACAAAAGATAATAAAAATCAAAATGAAAATCTCAATTTTAGCTTACAAAAGTGAGTTTTACGGGAACTAGCACTCGAATAATTGGCAATGTTTTACGCTAAAAAAATGTTTTTTAATAAATCAGAAAATTAAAATACACAATGTTTATAATACATAATTAATTACAAGTAGAAAATTTAAATTTAAAACTTCGATTTTTATTATCTTTTGTTGTACGATAATTTTATTTTTCTATTAATACCATTATTATTGTCATAGACAAACTTAAAGTGCATTAATTTACCGAAATATTGAAAATTATTTTATTCTGTATGGCCAGCTTTGAACCTTTACACACGGTATAATATAAAAATAAAGAATGTAAAATTATCTCTTCCATTGTAACACGAAAAGTACTTTGAAGAAGCAGAAAAATACTCCCAGCAATTTATGTGTAAGTCGCCCTTGAGGCCGGCTTTTTTGCATCCACAGTTTTAATGGCAGTTTCCTTTTCGCATTTGCAAGAGATGAGTTTCAAAACGGCTTTAGGTGTTGGTGGCTGTAGCTCTAGACCATTTTTAGCTTTTTTTCAATCCCATTATTCAGGATCTGTTTCATTCCTAAACCAATGTTGAACTTGGAAATATGTACACCCTCAAGTAATATCGCTGAGCTGCAACCTTAGTCCTTGTCAGGCAATTTATACAATGATCCAAAACAACAATGGCATCAGCATCTGTGATAGTGTTTTAAAAATCCCAATGGTCTTAGTTAATGCAGTGTTTTTCTTGAGAGTCTGAAGAAACCTAATCTTTCCTACATTGAACGAGGCTAAAGTAGTATCACAGCCTCTCATGGCATGCAAAAATAATATTTTATTAGTTGTTAGCAATTGATCGATCAAGTTTGCAATCAGGGGAAAAGTGAGTGGTGCAACTGTCTCTTTGCCTGGTTTTAGAAAGTATACATTTGAATATACTCACCTACCGCGAGGTGTAGGTCCTTGCCCACGATAACTACTACAGAGCTATGTTGTGGTGCAATGTCCATTGCTGTGGTAACAATAAGTGTATCCGATCCTCATCCTCTTGTGCCTGCTTTGTGTGAGAGTCAGCTGCTGTAAAATTGCCCTTTAACATTAAAATTTAACGTAAAAAATTTTTCTTGTGGCACTTTAGGCACAATTGTTTCATCTAACATCAAATCAATTGAGATTTGTTTGCGCAATCTTCTTGTTTGTTCAGGATATTTATAGTACCCCTGCATTCCCTGCAACAATTTTTTTGAGGGTAACCATCGAACACAACTACGGCACTGTTTCTTATTGTTATTGTAAGGGCCGACCAAGAGCTTAAGTCTTAAATTTTTTAATAGAGCTATAAGTATTACTATGTCTTTGTCTAAGTCGAGTCGATACACCCTGTATAGAACCACCTTTTGCTTTAAAAAAGTTACGTTTCAAGTAATAAGCCAGAAACAAAAAAACGATAAAATTTCAGATTCGTATTCAGCACCCTAAAAATACATAAAGTAAGCCACTAAAAATAATTACACCATAACTTTCCACTTCAAAAGCTCCGTTTGAGCACCACTTAACTGGACTAAAGTATAGTAATAAGAAGTAATAATACAACCCCATTTATGCATGTATTTCTTATTTTAATAAAACCACTAGTAAATGTCGAATAGCTTCATGTTTTGAAGGAGTGGGTCTTATTTTTGCCTAGATCGTATCACCCGAATGTACCTTAGTCGTTATTTAAACCAATTTTAGACACTTCTTCATACGTTTTATTCCAAATTTTCAGGTCGTATAGAAGGAACGAATGACTAACCGATTACACAAAAATCCACGTTTTTGTGTGGTTTTTCATTAGCTTAAGGATTATAATATCGAATTTATCTCATTTTATTTTTGCCGTAAAATCTTCACACGTAAGCATCAATTACAATAAAGTAACAATAATTTGTATTGCAGACCAATGAACTGATATTGTTAATTGTTAATTATAGTAAGAGGAAACAATGAACGTGTACAATAAATAATAAGTAAATTTCGTTTTAGAATAATTATTTGTCAAAACGAAAATGCCTGTGAAGTTACGTAATCTAAAAGTTTTTGAAATATTCAGAATATCATCCTCGAGCTATTCACAAAATTAGTTTTGAACGTCGTTGCCCTAAATTTACATTTATTGTCTCGTAATTTCACTTGTAAGAGAACGTCTAATATTAATTTGACATGATGAAAACATAATTTAGTATTACTAAGTAGTATACCATCTTTGATGCGTACCTTGTACTCTATTATTTAACTCGGTATGTATACTTACCTCTACATACACCTTATGTCTTATGTATTATGTTATTTTCAAACTTTGGCAAAGGTTTTGCATGTAAAAGTGTATAAAGCGGCGTTGACACTACGCCAGTTAACTAGTAAGTGTCCAGCTAACGCTAGTCAACTCGCCCTTGTGAAGACGTTTACGTATTGGTGTTATAGTAAATTAATAGACCGTTAAAAGGTTCCTTCTGTACTTGGACAATAGTCTAGATCTAGAGTGTCGAGAACGTAGTTGCTTCTTTAAACCTAATAAGCCGTGACTTAATACCCAGCGTAAACTTTTAAAGCGGACCGTATTAGGGTGAAATAGCATTGTAAATCACTTATTTGCAATTTGCTTATGTATAGGCAGATCATATGTTTGGAATTTTTAAAATATTTAAATTACTTTTTGCTAATTAAAAAAGATGTTACTTACTTAAGAAGCAACTGGTACTCAGGACTTGCAAAATAATTCTCTTTTGATAGATAACCTTTGCCGTTCTTGTAAAGGGTGGGACAATAAGAGCTTCACCATGTGAATAGTAAATAAAAAATTATTGCGTTGAAATGATTTTGATTTCTTTATCAAATCATGCTTATTAGTACAGTCGAATTGCCGGCTTTATCCTGCAAAAGGCCGGGTAGTTCTGCTTTTTTGATATGTTGTATAATAACCTTAGTCCCTTGATTAAAATTTCAAGTTTTTGACCTCGCTGGGCCTCGGCTAGCTTCGCAAAAACTTACGGCTTTAACCAGAAATCGATGAATATCTCTTCGTCGATTGGTTTTATCGAAAAAGTTGTCATATTCTTTTTTTGTAGAGCATTAAAATTACTACATTTTAAACTTACAATATTTTTCTCTACAGTTAGCAAGAATCAGGGCCGTAGAAACACGTAAATTTGCAAAAGTACCTGAAAAACTAGAAAATGTAACTTTTTTGTTCATTATCTCTTAAGGGTTTTTTTCAAAACGTTACCGACCTTAGATGGGCAGAAGGGGAAGTGAGAAAGCGGTAAAGAGAAAATAAACAAAAAAGATTACATTTTGAGGTTTTTCAGGTATTTTTGAAAATGTTCGTGTTAATACGGCTGTTAGCGGAACCAACTCTTGCAAAACTCTTTTGCAGGTGAGTAGTAGGTACCCATAGGTGACTTTTAAGAAGTAGTATTCCGATGGGACTCGCGACTGGCGTGTGTCTAGACTTCGTTATTCGCTCCTGGAAGGTAGACAAGTGCCTTCCAGGCACACCAGTCTCGGGTACCGCTTCTTAAAAGTAACCTATGGGTACCTATAAATACTACTCACATGTAAAAGGGTTTTGCATCAAAATGAAATCCAAGGTTGGCTCTAATATGTGCCGCTAACGTCCGTACTATGTTTTTACGGCGCTGCTTCTCGCTAACTGTAGAGTTCAGAGAAAAATGTTATAGGTCAAAATTGTAAATTGTAGTGCTCTACAAAAAAGAATATGACAACTTTTTCGCTAAAACCAATTGATGAAGAGATATTCAGCGATTTCTGATAAAAGTCGTAAATTTTCGTGGTTTATTCATTGCTACAGAGCTAGCGGAGGCGCAGTGAGGTGAGGTCGGACACTTGGGATTTTAACCAAAGACCATACATATTTACTCTATGCGCAATTTGACTGTACTCTATTGATCGATAACAATTATGTGCGATACATTATCGCCCAAATGTTCATCACAGCTTCGCCGTTTGTTAAAATTTAGGACGACGTCCTAGCAGAATTTCTTCTCTATTCCACAAATATGCAGTTCTTTGGCTCTTGAATTGTTGCTGATTTATTGGCATAGACCTTACTTTAGAGATAACCCCAAAGAAGCAAGTCCAAAAGTGTCAAATCGCACGATTTCCGTGGTCAATTGACATCTCTGTTTCGCGAGATACTGCGTCCTGGGAACTTCTCGTGCAATAAAACCATTGTTGCATTAGTTGTGTGGTATGTGGCACCGTCTTGTTGAAACCACATATCGTTCACATCCATATCAATCAATTCGGGCCATAAAAAGTCCGTTATTATAGCGTTCACCATTCATATTCATTGCCAGTATCATTAAAAAACGGTTCAATAATTCCTTCAGTCAAAAACCTTTTTACCACACTTTAAGGATGCATCGGTTTCTAGACGATCTCTCTTGGGTTTTCATCGGCCCAAATGCGACAGTTTTTGCTTATTAACGTATCCAAAAAAATCAAGTAATGCGAGATGTGCATTTTTGTTTGAACGCTTCAATTGTTTTAATGACCGTAGATGGCAGATGTCACCGTTCTCATGGTGAAACCCCTAAGGGCGCGTTTTCACATGCGAAATTTTAGATAGAGCTACAGTAAACTGGAGTTTAAGTGTGATAAAACTCCAAGAAGTCTTGCAGAAGTCGTTTTCAATGCACATTTACATTGCTGCAAGCGACTTCCGCAAGACTTTTAGAGTTTTCTCGTTAAACTAGTTTTTTAACTGATGTCTGACGTTTCTCGCATGTGAAAACGACGCCTTATTGACCCACCCATTAGAAGCAACTGACGAGCAGCAAACTGCAAATCAGTAATTTACAATGTTATTTTGCTTGTGTTCCGCCAAACTCGTCTGGCATTGTTACTTTTGTAATCTTTATGTCGAATGTCGACACAAAAGTGCAAATTAATGTTTCCTACTTATTTACTTAGTATTTGCAAAACATGCACGCCACTATTATAGTGCTAGTCTCAGTTTCCATCATGCTTTAGCTGGCTAGCGCTAGTTAACTGGCATAGTGTCAACGCCGCTTAAGATTTTGTTAAAAGCACGATTTGTTATTCCAACGGTAGTAGAGGATTTATTTAAGTATTCCTTTGTACGTTCTTGCTTTTACGGGAGACTCTCTGGTTTAATTAGTAGTTAACAACAAAATTAATATTTAATCGCGGTTATTTTGCGCAGATTTTCGCGTTTTCGTTTTTAATTAAATTTCAAGTTAAATGTTTATTTTGTGTATTAGATATTTACGTTTTCCTGGCCAACTTTTAAATTGCTAACAAACTCAAGATATTTAATTATCGTCGTGTTTGTTCTACGGTTTTTTGGTTTTTAATTTCGTTCTTTGATCGCTGTGCAGTGTGCACCTTCTATAGAAAGTGTCGGATGAAACTGTTTAGAAGGACGGAGATCTCGACAACTACAAGAGATACAAAGTCGGTTAAATTAGGCAAAAGTTGCCTCATTAGGGGGACAATTCACACATTCATGCTTATGTCTCACCACAGAAATGTACATGTGACTAGATGTAGGGTCACCTCAAACTTTTTTGTTTGGATTGACACAAAACTTTAACTTACACATTATTAAGGCACTTAAAATAAATTTAATTTGCCTATACTAATAGATATATTAAACAGCATTACGAAGCCCGAAATGATATACTCTTTAAATGATACCAAGCCCGAGGATACCTTATGAAGCCCGGTTTCGGGCTTCATAAAACTTGCGTGTATATTTTGTTGTGGAGCTTTATGACGATTTAAAGAAGCTATCTTTAAATTTTAGTCAGGGCTGCATATTGTAGTCAATATGCCACAAAACATATACGTTTAGTTCACATAAAATTTGTGCAGAGGGCGCTCGTTTATTTCTGTGTATTACCGTATACATTGGCAAGGTATATCATGAGCTTTAAGAGTCCCGCGGTAGTTCACGTATTATACGAGACCATTAAAAGTGGCAACATCGCCAATTGATAAATTATTCACATTTAAGCAGACTAATGACTTTAAAATACAACCCTAGTTTTTAGCGATCACTATATAATTTTGGTACCTAAAGTTTAAAAGTAAGTAATTGAAGACAGGAATTTACGCGTTATTCGTTTGCTATGCTCAAACTACGTACTTAAGATATATCTTACACTCGTAGCAAATTTGTTGGAAACCTAAAATTTTGAGTTCGAACAAAATTTGTTTAAAATCTCTTAACGCTTATAAGCTGTAGCCAAAAAGCATGCGGCCTATGACCTATGACACACCGCGTAGAATAACTTACACCGATGCTATGCATGTCAGATATTCTCCTAATTAAACTTAAGAGGTCCAGGGAACACTTTTTCAATCTTGCAATTTTAGGAAAGGGTGTTTTAAAAACTAAAAACTACTCATGAACCGATTAGGTACTTATTTTTCAAATTACTTAAAATTGGCCCACGACGTTTTGATGAAATAAATGCATACTGTATTATGTATTTTAAGAAGCATAATAAAAATAAGTGTGTGGTATCTTCCGCAAAATTATAGTTTGGGAGCAATGAAGGGATGACAGTTAAAAAAACTTTTAAAAAAGTAATTCGTGTGACGTTTCATAGGCTCATGAGAGTAGGTACTAACAAATTTAATATTTTTAACAAAATATAAAATTAAAAATAAATCATTTATTTGTATTTTAATTCACAACCAATAGGAAATTAAAAATTGCTCACAATTTCAAATTAAATAAAATTCTTAAATGCAGTATAGTAAAATTAATAATTCTGTTAATTAAAAACAATTAACAAGTTATGTTGTTGGTATATCAAAAATTGCTCACAATTTCAAATAAAATAAAATTCTTAAATGCAATAGTAAAATTAATAATTCTGTTAATTAAAAACAATTAACAAGTTATGTTGTTAGTATAAGGTATCAAAAATTGCTCACAATTTCAAATTAAATAAAATTCTTAAATGCAGAAGTAAAATATATAAATTAATAATTCTGTTAATTAAAACAATTAAGAGCAAGAAGTTATGTTTTTCTAAAATTATTGTAAACTAGTGTTTTAATTTTAACCCAATCTTTATTTTTAAACTGATTTTTATGATTAGCGAGTAGCTCAGTGCATTCGTGCTTCTTTGGTGTGATCTTTTTTTTAATGTGATGACGGAAGTGATGAAGTACTAGTTTTTTTTCTTCCGCGTTCCATCTAATACGGCATTTTGTATTTTGAAGATGTTTTTCAGTTACTAAAATAATAGAATAAAATCTTAACAAAATGTACTTACAGACTTAAAATTTATAATAAGGTGTAAACGAATTTCTAAGTTGAAACTCACTCAGGTAATCAGAGTGCCCCATAATAATTCCAAATACACAAAAAACAACCACGGATTCCAGAATTGAAATAAGCTAAATTTATCTAAGTACTTATTATTTTTATACAAGAATGAAAACCATTTTACGCGCCAACGAAGCGTTTTCTACATAGACGAATTTGGCTTAATCAACTGTGTGGTTCCGTATCCATAAAATTTTAGAACACCCAGTATATAAAGAATCTAAGGTGTTATTAATTAGATTACACATTACCTTTCGCTTTCTTAATCGGAGGTTCCTCGTCGTCGTCATCACTATTGAAATTTTTAGAACTGACATCTACGACTACTGGCCGATTAACGGTTTTAGTTTTACTTAAAATTTGTTTTGCGAGTGGTTGTTGGTGGTCAACTTCTCTCTCTTCAGCTTCAGATTCCGAACTATAATATACGTCATTATCTTTTAAATCAATTTCGTTTAAGTTTTTTCCTCGAAATTCCTTTCCTTTGCCCTTCTCTAGTAACATTAGTACTTTTGCTACCTTAGCTGTTTGGAATATATCTTGCGGTAACCTATAAAATTCCGTGTGGGTTTTTTTGGTATGACCCATAAAAGTCGCTACTTGCTCCATCTCATCTTCTTCCATACTTAATAACTGGAGAGTAGTGGCTACATGTTTACGAAATTTCGTCGATGTTAAAAGGGTTGGGTTTTTAGCCCCACAGTTTGCAGCCAACTTTCTGATGATATTTACTCCCGACATCCACTTATTTTCCGAGCCCGGATTGGCAAAAAGATATGGATTAGATTCTGGAACGATGTTGTACTTTTTTCTCATTTTTAATAAGCAGTTTATATATTTCTGAGATAATTTTGAAAATAATATAGGAACTGGTCGGGAACCTTTCCCACCAGTTACGACTCTTTTAAATTTTTTACTAATTACTTTTTCGACGCTCGTAAGTGAATCTAAGAAGGCTTCTTGATTAACAGTAGTAAATTCTTTGTTATAAGTATCGATTTTTAAATACTGTACGTCCCCTACTCGTTTTCTGTTAAACATGACGGTCTGAGCCAAAACACATTCTGTTAATTTTTTATAATTTATTTGAATGTTTTTGTCATTGTCTAACTGTTTATAAGAATCATCTGCCATATTGTTAGTATACGTTTGAAATGACTGAATATCCGAATTCAAAGGTAAAGAAGTCGGTTTTTCCCAGTGCTTTTCTTTTAGCGTCTTTAAGGCTAAACTTGATATTTCACTACACCAGTGTCCTTCGATCAGCTTTTTTAAGTCTTTAATTTCAGACTTTTTTTGGTCTCTATCATCCCATTTTATTTTCGGAAGATTTCTTTTTTCAACGACAATTTTAAAAGCGACGTCACATACTATTTTTAAATTGGTTCCCATGTGAAGGGCTAAAGAAGGCGCTTTAAAAGTTTTTGTGGATACGTCGTAACCGCTAATAATTTTTGTCGCCGATATTAATGATTGAAACATTTCTGGTTTCAAAATCTCAAATAATCCGACATTTTCAATACTAATAGATTTTAAAGCAATCAATAATCTACCCATTTCTCTGATTTTATTAGAGACGACAATGGAAATTTGTTGCCTCTTATGCTTATTTAAAAGCGCTTCTCCGTAAAGACAAATGAGTGTATCATTTTTTGCTACGGAGCTTATATTATCCGCACGCATAGTATCGAAGACTTCCTTTTTAATACGCGAATTTTTTAAAAACTCATGATTTTTTGATATCATGGACGCCATAAAAGTTTGGGATTTGCTCAAACAATTTTTACCCGGTTTTAAATCTTCTCTTGGTCTATTCTTGCAAGATTTAACGTGTTTAAAAAGTAGATTTTTACTATAGTGACCTAAACAATATGTGCACACGAAATATTCAACACTAGTATCTTTTGATCTTCTAACTGGATGTAAAATGTCTCTTTCTGTTTTTAAATAGAAGTAACCCTGTTTCCTTAATGCTGCTACTAAGGCTAATCGATCTTTAGAACCAGGTTTCATACTTTTAATTAGTAAAACATCTTTATGGTCTTGATGGTGTCTAAACAGATGTCTTGTAAAATGCGTAAAGACGTCCTGGTAACAAATAGGGCATATTGTTGTTCTTTCTTTGGATGTTGATTTTTTTGTAGGTAATAATAATTTATCATCTTTCTGCATAGCGAATAAAAAAATTAAAATTGGTTTAGTACTTGCTAATACTTACGCCCGGTATTATCAACTTTTTAAGACGCCTTTAAAAATTAAAACTTTCTTTAATTCTAAATCTAGCCATGGCATTGGTTAATATTTGACTTAAAGGGACTTTTAATTTTTAAAGACGACATTTTTAAAGTTGACAATACTGGGCATTAATAAAAAATTTCATAGCTAAATGTAGGTAAACTTAAAAAAATTTAAGAAAAATAACATAAGCTTACATTATTATCATCCTTAAATGTAAGGCTTGAAATTTTCGAAATATTGTCTTGCTCAGTCACTGATACTTTATCGGTTAATTGCAATGGCGTGCTAATATTATTTATTGTCAACGGTTGTTCAGTTTTTGGATTTTTAATAATTATTGATGATAATATTTGAACTTTTTCTTTTTTCGCTTCTTTAGGCAAATTATGAGTTTTTAATTTTTTTAAATAACGAAGAACTTTCGATTCTTCGATTTCTGGTGCATTATGTTTTATACTGTTATAATCGACATTTTCTAAACAGGCCAGATTGCTTGAATTTGGGAGATCTTTAGCAACTACTCTAATACTTGGTTGTAATGGAACAATCTCTTCAGACATGGATATTGGACTGTTATCATCCCAGATTTCTAAACCGTTAAAATCGACAGTAGTACTTGGCGACGAAGATACAGTAGAAGGAATGTACTCGCTTCCAGAACTCTCAAAATCGACAAAACTGTTTGAGAGGTTCTTAAAAATTAAAATAAAAAATTAGTTAGGTATTTGTTACCTAAGGCTACATTCAAAGAGAAAAATTAAGAATTGTTTAAATTAGTATTTGTTTTATACTAATTTAAACGAACTTGTATTAAACTTGTATAAACTATTTTGATCTGCAGAATCATGTGCAAATCGTTGGCCAAGAAATGTCCTCATACCCTGTATAAAAGAAAAACCATACCTTCAATACATTTTTAAAATGAGAGTCCTGTTTTAATTTAACTTGAAAAATACTTCATTTCTACTAGGTCCTTTGCTATTTTTTTTTAATTTACAAATTATCCGATTTCATTTTATTCGTAATTCATTATTTTTTGTCAAAATTTTTGTTAATAAAAATGAATTTTTTTAAAACAATACAATATTGACCGCTTTACATGAATAGGGGATGTTATAACAAGATTAAAGTCGGGTTTAAACTTTTCACAAACCGAAAATAATAAATTCAAGAAAATATTACTCACTAAGAGTAAATTCAAATAACTTAAAAGCGCGCGGTGCCAGAAACATGAAACGTGAGATGTCTTGTGTGTTAATTGAAAGGTTGCAAAATAGTTGGCGCGCTTTTTCTAAAATAAGATTAAAAGTTCTAGTTTATTACAATAATTGTCTCGTGTTACAATAACTATTAACGTCGGCCTCTCTTACACTGTAATAATTTTATCAAAACACTTACGCTTTCTGCTAAATCAAGATCGTCATCATTTTTTTCCGTTGATTTAAAACAACTGGGTTTGATTTTAGGTGTTCCACACCTTTTCACAACCGTTACTTCCCCAACATCAGAAACGTGTGCTAGACAACAAAATAAACATAAACAATATTTTGCTAAAAGTTCCACAAAATTTACTTACCGACTTTATTCTGTTTAGCCAAACTCATTAAGAATTTAGTTCTATTCATTGTTGAAATAGAATTTGAAAAGTTTTGATGCCACGAATTTATAAAATTGTTGAAATAGGTAATGGAAATTCGCGAAAAATTATGACACTAATAATATTCAAAAGTATAGCATATAACAAATATTGCAGTTAAAGCACTTAGGATCGAAATATAGAAGCAAAATTAAAGCGCTTAGAATAGAAAAATGGGGCAACACTGTGTGGCTTCACAAGATGCGTAAACTATATACACTTTATACACTTTGGCTCCGCAAAGGTAGTGCCATAAGCGCGGCTTCATACGAACTGAGAAATATATATTTAGGCATATATTAAAAAAAGTTACCCCTCTTCAGTTCCGCAGATTAAGTATATTCTTTTATATATATTCTTATCAAATACACACCTCTAAGTTCAATAGATAACCCGGGCTTCTGAGAGCCTATGATATGTGTCGGGCTTCGTAAAGGTAGTTGGACACGTAAGAATATACATACCAGTGATACATTTTTGACGAAATTACTTTTAACGAAATCGGTAGGTACCTACTGATGGTAATTGACAGTAGCAGGAAGTTTAAATTAAATTATTTAAAAAGTAACGTCTAATTCTTCTAAAATTTGAAATAAAATGGACTGCTTTTATAAGATCTTTTAGTGGCAAAGAGATATTTTATCATTTAAGACATTTTCCAGCTTTTTATAAGGAAAAATGCTTTTGAAATATCTAGTTATTATCTTTCATAAAGAAGAAGTTTTAAACTCGACGATTTATGACATTTAAACATTTTCCACGTGGTAAATAAAATTTAAAATTACTTTGGAGCTCAAGACCTATATTTTCAGAAAATCAATATAACGAACAACGAACTGAAGCAATTAAAATGATTTTCAATTTCATAATACTCGTATAATAATACCTCATGAAAATATTTTTTATTTTTTCTTCTGGGGAACTGTAAGAAGCTAACATAATTTTTATCACTTTCTTCGTTATTTTCTACCATAGGTATGTTGGTAAAAATCTAATTGGATATCCGGAATATCTCTTTCGAGAAGAATGAGACTAAACTCGTAATTACCTCAAAAAAAGTAACTAAAAAATCTCGTAACTAACTTCAATTGCCAAAATCGAATTAAATATAATTATACATTATTTAATTTTCATTATAACCTCAACTTGTTTATTTCCTCGCGTTTCATTAGACTTATCGATCGATCCTCCGCGTTGTAACGAAACAGGCACGCATTTTCTTTTATCTTCGAAAGCTTAGTTTCCTTTGTTACATCTCGCATACGAATTGAAATTTTCATACGCGTAAATTTGCCACGTGATACCCCCCAAATTTATTTTTTCGCAACAGTAGAGTCGTGTCAAATTCTTTAAAAGCACTTTCTCAAACCGAACGCGAAAATTTAATTGCTCGAAACAAGCGACCTACACGCACCTCACACTTTGATAATTATTGTTGAATTTATTCAACTTTATACTTTAATGCTGATTTAGTTATGTTTATTTGTGTTTGTACGTGTATTTTCCTAACAATTATTTCTGGATGGCGTTGGAAAGAACCTTTAACTTTTTGTGTCTGGAAACAGTGACAATACCTTATACAGGTACAGAGTCTTTTGGGTTTTTTGCCTTATATTGACGCGTACACAATTGAAAAAATGTTTAGAGGTCGGTGAAGGACTCTTGAAAATTTGAAAAAAAGTAAAAATTGGGTAACAACTGTTGGGGTTGTTTGGCTTATAAGTATTTAGAAGCTTTTTTTTTTGAGTTTGTTGAGATCTTCCCGACTCGCCCTGTATAGGTGTATAGGCACCTGTACTAAGTACGTACAAAATTCCTAGTTCTAAGAAAACAATTTACAAACAACTTTTAAAATCCGCGTAAAAATTTGTATTCTAGACAAAGAATTAAGGTAATGTCATTTATACTTTTTTTAGTACTTATCTAATTTTCTAGTTTTTGGGCCATATTTAAACAACTGAACATCGCAACATCGCATCACAAATTTAAAAGCATCCATGAATTACTCTTTCCAAACTACACTACTTTCTCCACTTGACCGATTCTCTAACTCTACAATAAGCGAGATTTCCATAGGGAAAATAAAAAATTATAACATCCTGCTTGTTGATTTAGTCTATTTTATTACATAAAAGATAAAACAAAAACATAGTGTGCGATAAAAAAACAAAAGCATAATATGGTATTGAACTGCATTAATATAATAATAATAATAATTAATAAACAACAACACGAGGGGTTGAATTACACTAAAATTACTAATTAGTTATACATAATGTACTCAAATATGAAAATTACCCGATATCACGATTGCTAGTTTATTGGATTTAAGATAGCATTCAGAAGAGACTCGCAAGACTTTGCAAATAATACATATTATTATAGGTTCCCTAAGGCCATTATTTGTTCGAGCCTGCCAATAAAATATTTATGGCGAAAAATTGTTTTTTTTCAAATTTACGTACGATAGGTACTTAATATTAATGTAATAATACTATTTTAGTATATAAATATTGGTATTATTGACCTTTTATTCTATTCTTCCATTAGTAACTTTTCAGACGAGCTATTTAACCGTATCGCTTCCTACATTTATAATATTTATTATTATCGATTTGTTAAATCGATACCAAAAGAACTGGCTAAGGATTTCAAAGAGAAACGCGTATACTGACGTAAACTTGTAATAATTTGGGTAAACGATATCGACTCATTGTATAAAACAAACACGTACAATATTATTTTATTGGAATGCAATTACGTGAAATCGATCCGCGTAATACATTTTTTTGGCCCGACGACAAGAACCTAATATTTATATAAAAGGGGGTGTTTCGAATTGTCGAAATATTTGCATGTTTTTGAATCATTTATAAGACCATAATTTGAGGTGATTTAAAACGTTTACAAAAAGAATATTGCCAACGTAAATAAGGGGTCTAAAATTTATGGATGAAGTTTCGTTATATTTGGTCATCGGCACAGAACTGTTGGAATGTGTTAAAAAATCCATAAATAACCCATTTACTTATTTATTACGGATTTGTTTACAAGTAGGTACCTATACTGTTATACATTGAAAGATAATAGCACATCATCTCTAATAGGGAAAAACGATGAAAACGACTAACAAAAATTAACAATTTTGCGTCTTATAATTTATTGCCACATTCATCTACGCGCAAGTAGTTTTATCTGCGTGTTTCTATAAGAACCGTAGGATGAACTCCATGATTCTGACAAGAGGGGTAGTGCTTATTCTGGTCATGTCGTTCCAGAAATCTTTCAACACGGATCTTTTTATCGACGTTAGAGCTGGACAGTGACAAAGCACATATTCAACCGTTTCGTCTTCTAGTTCAAATTTACGGCATATGGGATTATCTACCAAGTCCATGGAGATATTTATGTAGTGGCAATTGTTTGTAGGTTAGTTCGGGATAGCTGTAGGCAATACTATATACTTTGCCAGATTTTTAACAGAAGAGCCCGTATAGCTCTTTTGCTTTGACGACAGCTTACGTTGATTTTTCATTTTTAAGTCTGTAATTGATGGGTATTATTTTTAAAGCGGGCATTAATAGTAGTAACGACTGGTTTGATGATTGGCTCTGGGACACAGGGTAGGCTGTTTGGATGTTTCTTGGCCATCTCGTCTGCTTTATCGTTACGCTCATTTTCTTGATGTCCTTTGACTCTTTGACAGAGTATAAGAGCATTGTTTTCGTATATCTGACTCAGTAGCTCTATGCACTCCAACAGGAGACCTGAGCCCGTAACACAAACTAACAAGTCCTACAATTGTATAATTAGTCAAGTCAAAATATACAAAAAAACGTGGAAAGTTCGTAGAAATTGGTCTATTTTGGATGGATTACTTTTACAATTGAAAGGACTTGTACGTTTGTATTACGGGCCCCAGAGGTTACCTTGCAAGTGTTTAAGGCTTGCAAGGCAGGATTACTGCCCGTAGATATCAATATTTTCTTGTTTAGAATTCTCATTAGTTCAGTTTGAAAACCGAGGCATATTTCCCCAGCTGCTGTCGAGGGGAAGCTCAGATGACTGCACACCTGCTCCAGCTCCACGTTGATTTTTAGATCCATTACAGTTCTGCCTGCTTCAACGGTCTCAGTTGAATTCATTAGAGTTTGAAAGTGCCTGTTGAATGTATATTTTTGGGAGATCCATTCTGTATCCATCTCTAGGAGAGGTAGCTTCTTGGAAGACTCTCACAGTAGAAGGATTGCTTTTGTTACCATCTCCCCCGCATACAAATCTAGTGTGGTTCTCATGGCTCTTTTAACCATAAAACAAAAGAGGATTTGCGTTTTATCTACTTGGTTTCTCGTAGTGATTTGTCTGGTTTTGGGTCACTAAATAAGAGCTCCATAGCAGATCATAGGTCTACTAATGGCAGTGTAGCGTCAAAGTAATATTTCAGGAGAAATACCCAGCGTTTTTCCCACTGCCCTGCGGCACTGCCAGAAAGCCAGACTTGTTTTGTGTAATTGATGTGGTTTGCTCAATTAAGTTTCTGGCCTAGAGTAATGCCTAGATACTTGACCTTGCTCACTTTAGAAAAACTCCATTCCAAGTAGGCACAATTATTTTGCTTAGTTTCCTGTTTCTGGTGGAACGCACCCCATTTTGCTCGGATTTACCGTCAAGGAATGTTCGATACACTATTTTTCTGTTATTTTAAGAGCTTCTCTTAGCCTCTCGCACAGAGTGTTCTTAAATTTGCTTAAATCGAAATCGTAATATCGTCTGCATAGCCTATGGTATAGAAACCATGATCGTTGAGGCTTGCGACGAGACTGTTTACGACTGTTCCAGAGGAGTGGAGGCAGTACCTCTCCCTGGGAACAGCCTTTTGTAGCAAACTGAGCGATTGATCGAAAAAACACTTTTAGAAGATTGTAAAATTACCTTTAATGTGGTTTTATTGCTGACTGTACGTTACAAATTGGCAGACCTAGAATTTTTTTAAATGTGACTTTTTTCCACTCCTTTTCTACGCTCTATTTTCTTGATTTACCAATTTTATAAATCTTTCAAATGTCAATTTTGGCTTATATTTCCCAAACTGTTTAAACTATTGAGAGTCAGTTTTCACCAATCGATTTTTAATCAAAATTCTTTACACATCACCAGAGGCAACTCCTCTATCTCTCTTAGAAATGGGCGTAACTCCAAATTTAATACAAAATAGGTCATCCCATGTATATGCAATCTGTACACCACAGAAACGGTGTTCCCAAACGTAGTACATACGCTTTAGTGTTGAATGAATTATTTTTGTTAGCTTTAAAAAAATCAATAGTAAGTAGGTACTTATAAATTTCGTTTTATGGAGACCGCCCCAACTAAATTAAACAAATTTTTTACGACGAATTTAATAGGCGTTCCCTACATAATTTGTTGTTAATAATCCTGTTTAAATTAAACTAAAGTACTTATTACCTTAAAAAACATGGTATTTTGGTCAATTTTTGTGCAACAGGAGAGTAAACTATACCAAATTAAAGAAAATTTTATAACAATGAACTATAAATAAGCCCCAAAACACGAAAAAGGTGTAATGAAACACAACCGAGTAAAGAAAACTGTGCTGAAATAATCGAATAATTTAATTTAAAAAAATTAACCTGAGACTACTTTCTTAACGCTAGTACCTACGTCGTTTTTGTTATACGCAACGAACAAACTTTTTGCGTGGAAATTTTAATCACAAGGATGTAATAAAAAGCTTCTTTGTGATTGTAATAAGTTGTTTCAGAAAGAAACTTACGGAAGACGAGGCACGATAAATTACAGTAATTTAACAGAAGGTTTCTTCCTGATTCCTAAATCATTCTCAATCTTTTCTTTGTGCTTTTTTAACAAACAATTTCGGGAATGTTTTTATTTATTTATTCGAGAGCAAGTTGAAGAATCGATTGTTACGTATTATCTTTAATTGAATTCAACAACCAGCAAAGCGGAAATTCTCTTGTCCTTTCTTCATTTTTTTTGTAATGTCTGCAACCTTTTGATTGCGTTCTACTAAAAATATTAAACTTTATTCCTCCTTGACTCGACGTTATTTTATAAGTTTATAAATTTTTTAAATTTAATTTAAGATCGTCAAAATTTATTTTATAAATGACCCAGTTTGTAACGAAGATTGATTTTGAAAACTTTCATTTTTCCCATGTTAATTTTAGTCTCCTTAAAATCGCAGTCACGCCTTAGGTCGATTGCTACTGGCTGTTAAAGTAGCCGTGGAGGGTTGAAACGTCAAACTTTAGCAGTCGCTTCCTGCTGTTAGTACAGCTTTTCACCAACGTAGTGGAAACTCGTTCTCATTGACATCGACACTAGCGACTAAAATTAGTTGTTATGCTCGCGGTATGGTTGGTTTTAAGTGTCGAGCAATTTGTAATGTTTCATAGACTTCAACTCTTTACCATCACTAAAATCACTCGCCTGGCGATTCACATTACGGTGCTACACGCCTAGTTTTACGGCTAGCACTGATTACCCGGTCTAGTGTGACTGCAGTTTTACTATTTAAAAAGTTATAAACTTTGCAAGCAGAAAGAAACGTTTAAAAAATTCAAGTTCAATACTTCCCTTAATTTTTTTTGAATTATTGACGAAAAACGAACCAAGAAGGAGTTATTTACGACTTTTTAAAATTTAAATAGGGTCACTGCTAAGGTTATTGTTGGAAGGAATGTTGTAAATAAATCACAATTTTAATACTTTATTATAATAAACGATGCTTTTGATGCGGAACCTAAGGGATTCCATAATATTAATTTCAATTTGGGGGTTGATTGATGAATCTTCTTCGCGTGAGAGGTGTGTGTGTAGTGTGTATGCACTTAGAGGATTATTAGTGGTTAATTAACATATAAATAACGTAGTACGTTATTAATTATTACGGTTATTTTTGTTTACTACACTACACACTGATTATCTGATTTACTTTAACTCATCAGTATAACAGGTTCCTGACTGATGACGTCCTAATAAGGGCACAAATGGACATACCGAGATTGCTACTGTTTCAGTATAAATCAAAAACATTTTTTCAAATTTCAAAAAATATACTGCGCCATTAAATTAGGAGGACCTGACACGTTTGTGGTATACTTTCAATTAATTTCTTAATCTCGGTTAAAAACTGACCAGTTTATAACTAGAATTGTCTGGTTTGATCTGCTACACTGTGGTTTTGCATTATGATGCTGGAACAGAAATCCATGGCCTATGATAGCTCCCTATAACATATTTTTTAGGATGCCATCGATGTATCGAGCAGCATTCGCCCAGGTACATCAAGGAGTATTGAATGAGATACCTGCCCATACCATGTCTTTTTCCAAACTTGTTTATCGCCCGGACCAATCCTTCACGATGACGTTTACCATTTTAATCGTTGCTTACGAACCGGCCTACTTGACCTCAAATTGCTTTCTCACAACATTTTTCATATCGGTTTCGGCACAAATTTAAACTCCAGTGGCTCTCCTGAGGTCACTTTGCATATCTCTAGCAGTAGAAATGCGACTTTATAGCGCACAATTACGCAAAAATCTGTCTTTCTAAATTGTTATCGAACGTTTTTGACCATGACCAGCACTGCTAGTCTCCAAGTATCGACTCAAAATTCTAGAGATAACAAAAGGACTCACCTTAAGTTGTTTTGCAACATAACGATAGTTGACTCATTTTAGTAGCCAACACTCTCATGACAAGTAATGGCACACGCACGCTCAACTGCTCCGAATTTTCACGAATCTACAGCTATTTTATTGAAAGCATACCTTTTATGCTGCTTTTAATTTGAGGGTTCCTTCAAATGTGAATGACGCATTGTAGTTAAGATTTTTTAAATCGAACCGTATATTTTATGTTTTTTCAAAAGGTGTACCTACTTTATAAACATACCTAATCATTCTATTTTGAACTTTTTTTACAAGATTTAGGTCCAGTGTATAAACGAGATAATCTCGGAGTCAGAGTTAACTCCACGATCTGAATATAAGGTTAGATCTTAGCGTGGATTCGATTAGGTTAGATTAGGTTAGGCACTTGGGCCAGGGTTAACCTATCAATTTTCTAGAGTCAAATATATTTCAATTTAACTCTGAATTGGGTAGTTGTTGATTTAGATTGATCGTGGAGAGTAATCACGGACCAGTGGGTAGAATCAAGTTACAAAAATATGTATTTTGAGGCTCTCCATTTATTTTTAAATACCGGATGATTTTAACCCAAAAAATTAAAAGAAAACTCTTCACCGTTGTCGATCACTGCGAATATTCAGTCATTTTCTCGGTTTTAGTTTGTTAAAAAAATGGGGGCCACTCCTTATGCTTTATAGGGCTGTGCTTGGAACTTAGAACTTGGAATTGAAGTATCCACATTTGGCTTAAACATAATATTTTCTTCAGATACACTGCTTCATTAAGATAACGAGTGGTAAAATAAGGCATTACCCTACAGTATAATAAGTACGCTATTTTAAACGTGCGTTTATTGTCACTGCCAAAACCCCAAAAACAAAAATTAACTCAATGACACAACAATTTGCTTCAAGAAAGTATTAATATAAAGAAGCTGGTTATGTTACGTGCAGATTAAGTGCTCGGTTGTTCAGGGCGTAAAGTTTCAACAGCTTTTCCAATTGATTTGTATATACATTCGCTAAGCTTATAAGCAGTTTCGCATGGATCCTTTAGTTTGATAGCAAAACAACTGTGTATGGACGCTTCATCGAGGACATCAGGATCTTCAAGTTCTAGAATTTCTAACATGTTATTAACTTGAACAGTTCCGTCTTCATTTCCAATTCCTAGTTTATAATGGGTACATTTTACGAAACATTTAAAGTTCGAATCGTCTGCGTATTCTCCATGTGGTAGCCATCGAACTGCCAAAAGAGGATCTACTCCAGATTCGTTAATGCAATATTCTAAATTGTCTAGTGTTAACCCTTGCCATTTGGATTTGTACTTCTTGAAGTTTTTATTCTGAAAATAATCGTATAAAGTGAATACTTGTTTACCTAAAGCGTGCCTATAAAGCTTATACAGCTTATGGAGCTGTTCATGGTGGCTCCGATTTTAGGATATACTCAACTATTTATAAGCCAAAAAATTTATTTTGAATGGCAAGACCGTGTTATTTTTGGTATAACTGATGGCTTGATCTAAATAAATAGCTATTTCTCAAAAGTACAAAGTTTCAGTTCTTGAAAAAATGAGAAAATTTTGACCGATTTCGTCTCTAAGTTTATAATTGTTAATATGTGGAGACTACTATTTAAGTTTCCTTTTGAAAAAGAGCTGTTTTGGATAAAAATAGACGACGATACTTACTTGTTGGAATCCGTTTACAACGCACACAGAAATTAAAATGAAAACTAAGAATTTCATTTTTCAATAATTTTACAAGAAGACTGTAAGAGAAGTACTACTACTTAATACTAATAGGATACGAAACTGTTTATTATATAGTATGTTAATTATCGTAAAAATTCCGATCCCATTTATAATATTATTGTTCTATGAAAATAAAATTGACGGCGGAGATAATCGAGATACTTGCTCAGAAGTAATCTATCTAAATATTGTGAACGAATTAGAAAAATATTTGTGTATTAATAAAAAAATAAGTATTTATCTTAAAAAAATTGTTGAAGAAATAAGCTATTTTAGTCATCAAGAAATCACAATGTGTGATTATTCAAAGAATTTACCAAATATTAAATAAATGTTACTCAAAAACAGTAATTTATTGGAAACTTTTCAAAACATCATTTAATACTTAAACCTTTTTTACTCTTTTGAAGGTGGCTCAATAGTCATAAGAAATTGTTAGTTTTCAGGTTTTATTAAAAATAATAAAGTAAATTTTAAGGCCCTTTCAAAAGTATGCCCAAAGTAAATTATTTATTTTTTACGTTTTGTATTTATATGATAATAGTCCAGGCAATGGGAGACCTAAAACAAAAATGTTATAAGAAACAGATTTTTCACGGTAACATATTATTCAGAACTTTATGCTGATTACCTCCATATAGAGTCTACTCCAAAAACATGCTAGAAAATTGCCAAATTTTCGCTGCACCAGAACCGAAAAAGGTAATACGGGGTGGCTCGGGGAAACGGGAAATTTTGAATATAGTAGTGGCAGCCCCGAGGAGCTGATAGACAGGTGGTAGTGGCACCTCTTAGGCCCAGTTGTATAAACGAGCTAATCTCGGAGTCAGAGTTAACTCCACGATCTGAATATAAGGTTAGATCTTAGCGTTGATTCGATTAGGTTAGTTCCTAGGCACTTGGTCCAGGATTAACCCTTCAATTTTCTAGAGTTAAATATATTTCAATTAGTTGTTTATTTAGATTAATCGCGAAGTAAACTCTGACTCCCAGATTAGCTCGTTTATACAACTGGGTCTTAGAAGTTAATTTGACACTTTTCGGACAGTGTTATTGCGTTATTGCTAAAGTTTGTAGATCTTTACTATTCTCTTTCTACAACATTTAAACATTAATATTGTAAACTTTCAACATATTAATAATATAATATAGACTATTATAATTATAAAATAGTTTTTTTGAGTTTGCATAGCATAACATTTTACTTACAATACATTTTATTTTTACTATAAATATTTGTTCAACTGTTGTTTAGAAAAAAATTCAAGCTTTGGATATGAAAGGTGTATTTGTCTTCTCTATACAGACTCGTATTTTTCCTTCGTCTTCTTTGTATAATATATAGGCATGCACACATTTCATTGTTTACAGAAAATTCCATTACACTAAAACAAATAAACATAAAAAATTCTTTAATGTTTTCAAAAGTAAAATATTACTAATTAAAAATATTAAAATACGCGCGGTATATGACACACTGCAAAGATTTATACGCAAAAATTTGGGTTTCGAGCTAGTGATGTTTATTTTACTTCGGAAATTGTGTACATTGGTTGGTTATAATATTAACACATAAATAAAATGTGTGTGTTTTTAAATTGCATAAACCGAAACAAACAAGGGCGTACTGTAAAAATATTTTACATGAATGGAATAACTTCATAACTTTAATTTTTTTCAAAATTTAACAGAGATTGTTCTTTCATTGTTTATAATCTCGTTATTTTAAACATCCTACCTTGCATCAAATGAGGGGGTAGTTGAGATCTTTTGTTATATTGTATATCTATAACGAAGGTCTATTATAACGATAAATTCAAGTTTGCGACCTCTACAGATCTCCTCTTTGTCAAAAATCCAAGAAAGGGCGAAATTCGCAATTTGCTTAAAATTTTCTCAATTTTGTCCCCGAAGGACTTATGTTTTGGCAAAACTTTTTGCTTTTAAAAAATAAATTAAATTTGCTACAATTTGAAATCAAAATGGTCTCTGTAGACCTAATTGTGCCCGAGATACAAGTAAACTTATGCAAATTTTTCATATTTTGCCATTTTAGCGATACAACCTGACGTGAGATATCTTAAGGGAGTGGCGCGATATATCTTTGCCATTTCGCTTGTTTCTTTGCATCAAATAGGGTAGCAATTGTGATTTTTTGGTATCTTGTATATGATAACCTAATGATAAAATTAAGTTTTTGACCTCGGCGGTGCATTGGAAGCGACTTTCCAGAGTTTTCTCGCATTTATCGGCAAGTTTACATTGAGCTAGGTTTTGTCCCTCTCTCTCTCCCCCTCTCTCTTCCTACAATTTCTCGCAGAAGTTTTCTCGCATGTCTTTAGGCCTTTAAGTCTCGTTTTACTGTAAGCAAGAGTGTAAACAGTATTACAAGCAACTTCTGGAAAGACTTCCTATTAGAGTTTTCACGCACTTACAGTTCAGTTTACATTAAGCTGTAGCTCTATCTGGCAGTCTCTCCGACATTTCTCGCGCAACATTTCTCGTATTTGAAACCGACGCACAATCGTAATGCATTGCGATTGTGAAGTGAAGTGATCTTTTGCCCCAATAGCTGCATTGTACAGATTTTCTGTAATAACATATTTTTAGTTCATAAACGAGTGGAAATCGACCTTTTGACTATTTAGTTTGGCGCTGCTAATAGCAAATTTCAACTTCAAGTGGTAGAAGCAGTTATAAATAATTAGAAAAATGTACACTTATACCACTACCACTATTTTTCGTAAAATATTTTAATAATTTTTATTTTAATAAGGCATCAAAGGACGCAAAATAAAACAAACTTATTGTTTAAATTTTAATGCTTTTGCCGTTGGTTAAATAGTTTACCTTTTTTACTAATTTACGTAATTTTATCTTAAAGATGCTTTCTAAAACAGTTCTGTTATCTAAGCAATTTACGACTACGATTTGAACGACCAGCATTAATTACAAGAGGTAACGCTTTCGAACCGCTTTAATGTATCTCATGAGATTAATATTATGCTCAGGTTTGCTTGTGTTATATTGCAATTAATCTAAATTGTCGTAAAATTTGATTCCTGAAGCGAAGCTTAGAATTAAGGAAATAAACAGTGAGAAACGCCAAAAATAACCATATACCTACCGAATGATATTGGTGGGGTAGGTATTACTACACAGTATTTCATATTCATCGAGGAATTTAAAATAAAGTTTGGTTAATTTTTTTGTAAAATGTCGAAGCAATTCAAATTACGTTTTGGGATCCTTATTATCAACAAACAATTCAAAGTTAACAATGGTAAATGGTCAGAAAACCGCAGTTGTTTATATCTTTATTATACTAAAAAAGATAATTTGCTTTCAGTTTAATAAATAGCTGCAGTGTAAGTTTCGAATTTTCATTTTGTAAATATGAAATACATAAATTAAATTTTCTGATGCGGTTATTATGTAAAGTTACAACCCAAAAATATTCAAATTTGTACAGAATTCATTTAAATATTGAGGTTTAATACACTCCAGCACTTTGGTGAATAAATATTCAAATAAACTGTAATATTTGTATTTGAACTAGAAATTATTCATAGACCCCTTGGGCTCTCCTCTCTTGGCCCTTCGGGCCTCTCTTCTTGGGCTTATTTTTATGAGGTTATAAAACCGAGTTACTGTTTGAAGACAAAATGCCCATTATTAAACTTCAATTCAAACCGTCAAAATTAATTTTTTTCTCGATTAACAGTTCGGAAATAATGTGAAATTAGCATCCCCTGATTTCTCTGTAATTGAATTCGTTACATAGTTAAGTACCTCGCTCACATTCGTCTTTTAAATGAAGAGTTTATTTTTGATATGTCCACTGAAAAAAACTTTGCCTATGAAGAAAACAACCTGTTAAAATGGCGTCCCCACTCGTGTGCCTTAGGAGCCTTCAGTTTAGGAAGTTCAGTAGGTTGCGAGTCATAAGCTTCAACCACAGTCCTCATAATTTATATTAAGTATACACTTTGTAAAGCTTGATTTTTCGCTACAAGCATGAAATTAACGTATAAACAGAATTCATACTGTATTTTACGTCGAAAATGTAGTTGTCGGTACAATCACCGATCATAGCTTGAATCGGTACAGCTGTAAAAAGGTTTATGTTTTACTAGTTCATTATTATCTTTTTATTGCTTTGTTACGAGATATATTATACTAGTCATTATACCCCCACGGGCATTAAGGAATCTTAACGCCCGCGGAGTATTAAAAAATCTTAATATTCCAACGAGTATTTAAAAGATGCAAATTTAAAAAAATATATATTTATTTCGTTTGATATAGTACATGAAGTAAATATTAAGTCTACTTAATATTGAAATGACAATTCTGAAAGGATCCAGTAATAGTAACATTGGCTGCTGTGAATGTCGATGCCGTATTTGTAATTAACTTATCGCCTTCATTCACAGAAATGGCTGACGTTGGTAATAAATCGTGATAGGTAGAAGGCACACCAGCTAACATTCTGGAAACCTTATTTTTTGAAGAAATGCTATCCTCTAAATATCCTTCTGCAACCGAAGAACTTTTCCAGCCACCATGTCGTTTCAATGTAGTCATACTAGCCCCTGCTTCTGCCAAAAGAGTTGCAGATGTTCTCCGTAAACAGTGGCCAGTGAATTTATCTGCATCGCTTAAACCCAGATATTTTGCTATGTGGGAAGGTATTTTTCCAAACGTGTTTTTCCCCACAGGCTGTCCAAAACAACGGCCATGTCTGTATCCTAAGAAAAATCTTTTTTCAGAGCATCCATGTGGTCGTAAAGAGATGTATTTTCTTACCAACATAATACTATTCATCTGATTTTCATCGATAATGGTAAAAACTCGCTTCTTATCAGTCTTTGTTTCAGGTATATCTATTACAAAAACTGAGCCTCGGTCTTCTACATGATTAATTAACATATTAACCAATTCTTGTCGTCTACATCCACCAAAAACACCAAAAATCAAGGCAACTTTTACCATCAAAAATGTCTCATCGGGCGCATTATGAATAAACTGTAACACTAGCTCTCTGGACAAAACTTTAGATTTTTTTGGTTCATATCCTTTTGATCCTTGTTTTAAAAATTCTCCTAATTTATAATAATTTTTAACGTTTACATTTTTATTTACTAATAATGTCTTCTTCAACATGGAGTATTTAGCCCACAAAGAATTCGGGGAAAATGATTGAGCCAAATCTCCGAAATATCCAAGCAGCACAGTCTCGTTGATTTGGTCAACGTTGTTTTCTGTCATCCAGTATTGAAATTTTTCGTATTCCTTATTGTATAGGACTTTAGACTTCTGGGGTAATAATTTTTCAGTAGCTTTTTCAGCTTTTATTATAATTTCATCTGGAATTTTAGTTTCTTCCATTATGACAGATATGCACTTTTACTTTAAACAAATATAAAACAAGTAGTTTCTTAGCAACTTTAATTGACTTTAATCAGTGCTTACTATAAAAATTTGTCAATGAAATCACTCATATTATTTATTTATTTATAATGAACTAGTAAAACATAAAGTTTTATATGAACCACGGGCATTACTAGAGTTTATACCCTCAGGCGACTTACAAACCCTCGGGCCAGAGGCCCTCGTGTTTGTAAACTGTCGCCCACAGGGTATAAACATCTACTTAATGCCCTTAATACATAAATAACTATAAAAACAGCTATCGTAGTGGTTAATAAGAGTAACTAGGGTAATTAGCTTATAGTTGTAACACGAATTAGAGTAAATTTCGTGTTTACGATATGTGTCGACAACGACAACGACAACTTCTGTGGCAGTCCTGTTTTTCTTCTCATAAGTCATAGGACATCTCTCCTATACATGTATAATGCACGTATATTTCACACATAGATGTAATGTCAACGCTCTTTAATAAATTACGATGGTTTAGAGTAATATTTATTTAATATTTTGAAAAATATTAAATTTGAAAAAAAAATAAAATATTAACTTTTGACTTCTTATGGACTAAAATTACTTATTTTTTCAACAATTTTTTTAAGATGAATTATATATTTCTTATTTATAAAAATATTTTCCTGATTAATTCACAATATTTGGGTGGATCTCTTCTGAGCGAGTATTTCGTTTATCTCCGCCACCAAATAATTTTGCTTAGAAGTATAAACTAAATTGGGCCGGAAGTTTTGCGATAAGTAACATACTAGGTATATAATAAAACAGTGTCGTATTCTATTAAAATACTTCTCTTGCAGTTCTTGTAGAATTATAGAAAAATGAAATTCTTAATTTTCATTTTAATTTCTGTGTGCGTTGTAAACGGTTGTCACCGAGTAAGTATAACGTTAAGTTATTATTGTATTTTAAACAAAAATACAAATTTAATACTATTACATCTCTAGTTCAATACTAAATACTTATAAACAAACGCTTGTACTGCTAAGAAGCTAATTAATTTTGTGTAGGGTATATAGGGCCTTCAAAAATGGTAATATTTTTTTTCTTTGCGTGTAGAGGCGCTTTAAAAGTTAAAAAATGTAATACCTACCCTATTACCAGGGTGGTGTACCTATAACCTTAGTTTGAAGAATAATTCAATTTATTTTTAACACTATATCATTACATCATCAGTATCCTTATTGAAATGGATAGGATACTTGAACATTAAACCATATTTCACAAAAAGATTTGCTAATTAAATTTTCTTTCACAATTAGAAAATTTTATTCTTTGAAAAAGTTGCTTTTTATGCAAAACTCAAATAGTAGTATGCATAAAGTAATTGTGAACTTCTGATTTTTCCAGAAATAGAAATTAATACTTTTGTTTTAAAAAATAGCTATTTATTTGGATCAAGTAACCAGTTTTACAAATAACACTCCACTGTTTTGTCGTTTAAAATTAATTTCTTGCTTGATGGTTCAGTATATTCAAAAACCGAAGACACCCTGAATAGCTTCATAAGCTTTATAGGCTTTATAAGCACATTTTAGTTAAACAAGTATTCACTTTATACGATTATTTTCAGAATCCAAACTTTAAGAAATACAAAGTCAAATGGCAAGGATTAATGCTAAAACATTTAGAATATTGCCTTAACGAAACTGGAGCAGATCCTGTTATGGCAGTTCGATGGCTACCACATGGAGAATACGTAGACGATCCAAAATTTAAATGTTTCATACACTGTATCTTTATTAAGCTAGAACTTGGAAATGACGACGGAACTCCTCAAGTTGATAACTTGTTAAAAGTGATAGAACTTGACGATCCTGCTGTCGTTGAAGAAGCGGCCGTACACGGTTGTTTTGCTATTAAATTAAAGGATCGTTTCCACACTTCTTACAAGCTTAGTGAATGTACATACAAATCAATTCGAAAAGCAGTTGACATTTTACATCCTGAACAGTTTTGTAATAACCAAACACTTTTAAGCTGCACTTAACATAACCAGCTTAGATCAAGTTATATTGTACTTTCTTTGCGTAACTGATTATATCAATTTGTGTTAATTTTTGTTTTTTTTGACTTCTGACTGTGACAATAAACTTACGCTCATAGCGTATTTATAACTTAAATGTAATTAACAAAATCTATAGACAAAGTTTGAAAAACTAAGCTTTTTCAATTTTGCTAGATTTTGTTATGACAGCACCACTCCTCAACGGGTGGTTATACTAGTGGTTTGTTTTTCTTCGAATTCCTACCACATCAGCATAAAATTCTGAACATGCTAACGTGAAAAATATGTTTTTTGCAATTTGTTCCATTAGTCCAGTCAATGGGGAGAATAACAGGCCGTTGCCTTACATAAGGTGGTGTAGTTCTGATTTTTGAATATGTTATTGAGTTAGGGGCCCTGATGAAAAATCTAAGTTTTCGACCTTGAGGGGGGTCCACGCGATCCGCCATCTTGGATTAAAGGTACGAAAAATTGGTTTTTCAGATTTAACTTCTGAAGGATTGATTCCACAACAAAACTGTCAAATGCAACTTTGGAGACGACAAAATGCCCTACAATATTTGTTCCATTCATCTTCTTCCTATCTGTTACGGTTTCTGAGATATAAGCTGGAGAAAATCGCTATTTTTAGAAAAAATGGATTTTTTTGGTGAACTTCGCTTGGAGACTTTTTTACCGTTTATTTGAGAGAAAATTCTTTGGCACAAAAGTTGTAGGATTTTAAATTGCCTTCAAACTGAGTGTATCGCAGATATTTTAGCTGAACCAGATCCAAAGTTAGAGCAGTTTCATGATAACCTATAAATGTCGAAAAATGAGTCATGAGTGTTCGCAGCTCGAAGTTTTTGTTACAGATCCCCCCTCCCCTCTCCCCATATCAACCCATAACAATTTCTCTCACATTTCAACATTTACTTAATTTAAAATGGTTATAGGGGGGGTAGAGATGTTGTGCAAATTTTCTCGTTTATATTGCCAACAACCTGTCTCATATGTCGACAATTCTAACGTTTTGGAGGGTAGTGGTTGAGGAGAAGGAGGGGTCAACCTCATAATACCTTAAAATCGGTTCAGGGGCTTGGCAACCACACGCGTTCAAAGATTGGCTAACTTTCGGTAAGTCGCACTTCTCCATAAAACCTGGTTTGTCGGTACTCTTTTGGCTATAACTCCAAAAATATTTGTCCGATCCGTAGTTTCTTTTTTTCATCTGAAAGCTGGTTAAATATCCCATCAGACCGCATATATGAAGTTTTAATCAAGCGCTATAAAATAAAAGTCCTAGCACGTTAAAAACCGTGTACTGCTGTGGAATCCAAGTTTTCTTGGCACATTTTTCCCAATAACTACGAAATTATTTGTCCGATCTAAAATTTATTTTTTTTATCTAAAAGCTGCTTAAATTTACTATCAGCCCTGTATATGAAATTGTGATTAAATCCCGTAAAATACTCACACGAGCACGCTAAATGTGTACGTTTTTTCAAAATATGACGATTTCCTCATGTTCAGTGGGCTAGTGTGGGTATTTTATAGGATTTAATCAAAATTTCATATAAAGTATCTGATAGTAAATTTAACCAGCTTGGAGATGGAAAAAGAAATTGCGGATCGGACAAAAAGTTTTGGAGTTATGGCCAAAAGAGTACTGACAAACCTGGTTTCATGGAGAAGTGCGACTTACCGCAATCTTTGAACGCGTTTGTTTGCCAAACCCCTGAACCGATTTCAATGTTATATGAGGTCGACCCCCCCCCTCAATCCCCCCCTTTCAAAACTATCCTTCCATAATAATTGTCGACATATGAGACAGGTTGTTGGCAATATAAACGAGAAAATTTGCTCAACATCTCTACCCCTCCCCCCATAACCATTTTAAATTGAATAAATGTTGAAATGTGAGAGAAATTGTTCTGGGTTCATATGGGGTGAGGGGGGGGGGCTGTAACAAAAACTTCGAGCTGCGAACACTCATGACTCATTTTTCGACATTTATAGGTTATCATAAAACTGCTCTAACTTTGGATCTGGTTGAGCTAAAATATCAGTGATACACTCAGTTTGAAGGCAATTTAAAATCCTACAACTTTTGTTTGAAAGAATTTTCTCTCAAATGAACGGTAAAAAAGTCTCCAATCGAAGTTTACCAAAAAAATTCATTTTTTCTAAAAATAACGATTTTCTCCAGCTTGTATCTTAGAAACCGTAACAGATAGGAAGAAGATAAATGGAACAAATATTGTAGGGCATTTTGTCGTCTCCAAAGTTGGATTTGACAGTTTTGTCGTGGAATCAACCCTTCAGAAGTTAAATCTGAAAAACCAATTTTTCGTACCTTTAATCCAAGATGGCGGATCGCGCGGACCCCCCTCAAGGTCGAAAACTTAGATTTTTCATCAGGGCCCCTAACTTATAACATATTCAAAAATCAGAACTACACCACCTTTTGTAGGGCAAAACCCCCCATTGACTAGACTACATGTCAAACCCTTTATTACCTGGACTAATAATTTGTATTAATACAAAAATTTTGATTAAAATCTTTGAATAGCCACAAATATCTTTCTTTACTCACTCACAACGTTAAAAGACCCTCTTGGATCCAAAAGTGAAGTTCGTGTGAATGGTTCGAAGAGGTTGCGGGCGGTTTTTTGGTATATTTTTAAATCGTGCGGAAAGAGGCGGTTTGGCAAAAAAATTGGATAGTTTCGAGAGGCGGCTAAAGTTTCGGGCGGTAGAGTGGCGGGCCCGCAACCTGCAGGTCGTCCGATTCTAATAGCTTTGGCCAAGACGCAATTTCGAGGATTCGCAATTTGGCTACGGGGCCAAATCGATGTCGCGCACAACGGAAAATTATAGAAAGAATTCCTACTTTCGCAAAAATGTGTTAATAAACGAAATTAACTTATCATTTGACGCCAAAAAAAAAGAACCAATTTTCGAGCGAAAAGTATGCGGTACTTGCGCGTGCTGATAAACGACACCAATCTCTACTTTTGAGGTTATTATTCTTTGAGGTTACGTTGTTATAAATCAGTGGCAATTCATAGGTCTGTTCGTTTGGACTGTCTGAGTTTACTTGAGGTTACTCCAAATCATGTTGGAGTTGATTTGTGTGACGTCACTAAACTGGTCTACTAAGAAAACATTTTACAAACGAACACTCGACTTCATGATCTCACGCAAAAAAGCAGCAAAAACATTGTAAACGAACAGACCTAATAAGTCGCTCATTGTTGAATTATTTAAAACTTCAAAATAAATTCGAGTGTCAAAAATTGGCGGTTTGGACGTGGAAATGCAAATGAACTTACCTTCTTATAAACACTCTTAATGACACAATCACAATAATAAGACGAAGACAAATAATAAATTGCACCATTAATTTGAAGTTCAAATTAATTAAACAAAATTGACCACTCGCTGGACTACTCGATAAAAATTATTCGAACCATCTTAAGTAAGCTTTTAGTGATTGGGATGAAATTTGGAATGTGAATATGTAACGGAAAAACGCGTTTTGAAGATTTTTGTTTTCGTAAGTTCTCGTAAGTGGTAAAAAGTTGATCATTCACGTGCAAAGGACGTATTTAATGTAAAGTAAACGTAAACGTATTTAACGTTCTATTTCGCTATATACTTTGGTGCGTTATTTTGCAATAAAGCTAAACGCTTGCTCTTATATAATTAAACGGTAAAAAGATATTTTTTCTAAAAGTGAGGAGATGGGCTTTAAGAATCTTATGCTTAAATAAATTGTTCAAAAATATCTCCGTAAGACCTTTGCTTGGCTTTACAATATAAATCTTAAAAAGTTAATCTAGTTTGACCAATATAATAGGTACTCATCAGGAGTCATAGAAAACATAATTTGAAATACCAATTGACAAGGTTTGGGTTGCTAAATAGCTCAGACAAGCCAGTTCCAAGAAACAAGTTCGTAAAGCTTCTTTAAAACCGTCCAACTGTTCCAGACATTTTATGCGAAAATGCAAAGTAATAAAAAGTGACATTTAAGTGTGCTCAACTACCCAAAAATTCTTAGCGACCTCTCCAACTTGTCTAATTGAACTCTTAAGCTGATTCGATTACTTTCCTATAGAAGTATTGTAAGTTTAACACCTCATTTAATCCACATCAAGTTCCCCAATCAACTCTTTTAGAAATTACGAGTGAGGCGTAGTACGTTGTTACAGCTCTGACGACTGAGGATCAGGATGTAGCATTTCCCTTATCTTTGCAACTGCGATATGCGTACCTTACTTGACTTAATTTGGCCAATTTAATTTATATACGGTTCAAATTGCTTAGGTGCAAATTCTATAAATTGTTGCTGTCTCTCCGGAAAACTGGCCCGTCCTGATGAGTTTCAAGACATTGATGGGTTCTCATTTTTTGTTCTTGCGATTACCACCGTAATGATTTTGTTAATTTACAAAACAATATTTAAGTTTTCTTCTTTGCTTTAAATTAAAGATTGCACGCAGTCAGGTCGTTAAAGCTTACTCTATAGTGTTCCACGCCAATAAGAATATACCAAAAATAGGTTCATCTTTCTCCACTGGGAAAAGCATCTCGCCTTCGAACAATTGCGTTTCATTATAAAGAATTAAAAATTATAATTCATCACCATAAAAATCATTTGATTATCAGTGGTAATGTGGGTCCTTCTGAGCATATTTTTGTAGTTCTCTTGGAGAAGCGAGAACTTCGCATGGACGTATAACAGTAACGATTTGTACAAAAGGCCGACTGGTCAAAGTGCAAAAGGTCTTTCTAAAGAACCCCTGAACGAACAGAAAAGAAAAGTTATTGTATTTGTAATCGAGGAAAAAATTAGGTTGGTTAGCCTGTAATCTACATATAAGTAGAAAATATTCGTTGGTTCAAAAAATATGAGGCATTTGCTTCTCTACTAGCCAATTTTATATTAAAAGGAAATCAAAGGAGCAGGGCAATTTGAATTAATTAATTTACCTAAACGACGTCATGAAAATATTTTAACGACTGTTTCTTTTTCAGAATTGTCGTAATTACACAAGAGGTGCAGGTCAACATCGAAAAGGTAAGTTGAATTTTATTTTCTACCGATTTTTTACTATCAATAATTTATTGTAATTGATTATAAAGATATTTTTACTGCGGTGGCTAGCGCGCGAGCTCGATCAGCTTAAGCTAAGATTAATTTTATTCCATTTCGTCTTACTTTTATAAGTTTTCTTAATTAAATATTACATCATTACCAGCTTTAAAATGGTTTGAGTGTCATAAAGAATAAAGAAAAAGTGAAAAGGCCTATTCTTGGAGCAGAAATTGCATTGAAACTGAACACGGAGATTTTCGCCGTAGTGCGTGTGTTGGCGTTAAATTATAAGCGCTCTGTTCTCGAGGATTAAAAGGCTGTGAGGTACACTATGTTACTGTGTTAGAATTTAGAATGAACCTATTTTGCTCAGATTGGTTTTAAACGAACGTAAATTTCTAATTGAACTTTAATTTGGTTTAATGGTTGGTCCGTTATTAAAATGCTGGTTGTACTACTTGTACGTAGAGTCCGTTCAGTTTAAATATTCCTCTAAAAGATAGAGTCAAAACTGTAAACCACCAGGAGGTAGTTTAACACTCGGTTTTTGTACTCTCCCTTTCTTAATAGTTTTGTAAATAATAATAATTTAAATAGTGTGTTTTATCCCAAGAATTTTCTCCAAATCATTTTTATATTTAGTAAACAAACCTCATGGTTTTTGTAGTACCATGTAGTATCTACCTACTATTTGTATAAATAAAAATTAAAGTAAGGAAATTTAAAATTAGAACTTTGGAAACAAAAAGCTATTTCTGTTGCTATACAGGGTGTCTGCAAAAACACCTTACAACGCTTTAGGGTAAACTTACTAGAGGATATTAGACCGATATAATCCAATTTACCACCTATATGCAAAAGTGTACCATTGGAGAGTTATAGCTCTTCAAAGTTTGCGTTTTACAAAAGTATTTCTTTTATATCGGAAGAACCGTTTTAGATAGGAGTTTAATTCGTGGAACATATTTTTCTCTCATGGAAAGCTATCAACCTACAAAGTTTAGAGGAAAAAGACACGGTGGAAATAGACCAATCACTGCATCGTTACTATTAACAGTTGAATATCTTTGTAATCCATCGATGAATTGTAAAAATTGACTGCACAAGATGAAGTGAAATTTCAATATATAGAACTTTGACCTCTTCAACTTTTTTCATACGGCTTTTGGTTTTGTACATAATAGGAAAAACAGACATAAAATTAATTTAAAAAAAAATGAAAAAAATTAAAATAATAAAATTTGAAGATGCAAAAGCTCAAAATATTCTTGGGCATTAATCACCTAATCAACCATTTTACATTTTGCTCATTAAATTTATGGGAGGAGACCTTAAAATCGATCAATAAATGCATCGTTAATAATAACTATTGAATATCTCTTTAATCGGTTAATGGCCAATGAAAAATAAAACTGACTGCATCAGACGAAATGAAATTTCTAAATTTGAACGTTTAGCTTCTTCAATTAATTTTTTTTAATTTTTAATCAATTTTTGTAAAATTAATTTCAGTTTATTTTTTCATAGTTTTCCTTTTACGTACAAAACCAAAAGCTGTATGAAAAAAGTTGAAGAGGTCAAAGTTCTAAATATTGAAATTTCACTTCATCTTGTGCAGTCAATTTTTACAATTCATTGATGGATTACAAAGATATTCAACTATTAATACTAACGATGCAGTGATTGGTCTATTGCCACCGTGTCGTTTTCTTCTAAACTTTGTAGGTTGATAGCTTTCCATGAGAGAAAAACATGTTCCACGAATTAAACTCCTATCTAAAACGGTTCTTCCGATATAAAAGAAATACTTTTGTAAAACGCAAACTTTGAAGAGCTGTAACTCTGGAATGGTGCACTTTTGCATAGAGGTAAATTGGATTATATCGATTTAATATCCTCTAGTAAGTTTACCCTAAAGCGTTGTAAGGTGTTTTTGCAGACACCCTGTATATGGTGTTTACAGTCTTCTCTGTATCCTTTAAAGGGGTGATAGTACAAGTCAAAAGAAGTAGATAAGCCTTAAAACACCTTGCTAAAAGTTTCCTAATATACACTTTATTTACACCCTTTTAGCAATTCAGAATTAATTAAACTTAGTTAATTCAAATAATTATTTAAAGCTAACTCCTAATGAAGTAACCAGGTTTAAAATCGATAATTTATGTTTATTTATTTGCTGAATAAATAATTTTAGGTAATGGTCCTATTTAACTTTGAATTAGATATAATATTAATTTAAGTAGATTTGTATTCATTTGATACAAATAGCAGCCTTTTGCTCTTTAAATGAGATTTTATTGAAATGAAAACGAATCGACGACATCATAGGCCACTGGTATGAAGACGTAATAGGTAATAGCTGTTATTCACGTAAAATGAATAATGACGGTTTCATCATCGACACTCTTTATTTTTTACTGGCTCTGTATAAGAATATTTTAGAATCAAACACTCTGTATATTATCGAGCATTGATACAAATTTTGACGTATATTAAAGATCGCATTATATTTATGGATGTCTTATATTAGAGATGGTAGTCTAGTCGACTAAGGATTTCGCCTTCAAAAAACTCCAATAGCTTTGAAATTTTACACACTCGTTTGGGGATGAATATACTACCAAAAGTCCTGAAGAATCGGTGGTGAGCTTTCGCGGCAATGGCTAAAGACATGTCACTTTTTCGGTTTTTCGTTAATATCTCGAAAACTATGGGTCAGACCTAAAACATGACGATGTAAAAAATTAAAAATGATAAAATATACTATAAAATTGAATATGTGCATTTTTTTGTATTCCAAAAGTTTACGAGTTATAGGGCGTTGAAACTTGTTTTTTTGTTGCTGGCATTTCGGCAGAAGCGCTTTTAAGGGTCAGTTTTACAATCGCCGAATAAATCACGGAATAGTTATTCTATTAGGTATAAAATCTGGTATAAAACCAAAATTTTTGTTCCATTAGCTTACTTAGGCCCAGTTGTATAAACGAGCTAATCTCGGAGTCAGAGTTAACTCCACGATCTGAATATAAGGTTAAATCTTAGCGTGAATTAGATTAGGTTAGCTCGTAGGCACTTGGTCCAGGGCTAACCCATCAATTTTCTAGAGTCAAATATATTTCAATTTAACTCAGAATTAGTTGTTATTTATGTTGAATTTAGGTTAATCGCGGAGTTAACTCTGACTCCCAGATTAGCTTGTTTATACAACTTTGGGTTAATAGATCAAATAAATGTGGATGATTTTGGATTTGAAGAAATGTTGGTGTAATAACTAATACCAATATTTCAATTATTTGACTTTTAGGGCAAAAATTTTGAGGTTTTCCCTAGGAATAACTTAACTGTCGTTTATACCGCGATTTTAAAACTAGGCATACGAAAATTTTAAGACGTTCAAGTTTTGTTAAAATTAAGATACTAAAGAAATATAAAACGAAAGCACGCAAAGCTTCACATGCTAATGACAGAAACTTAGGTAGTTGTTTATTTGGCTTACCAACCCACCAACGTAAGTCATGCACCACTTCGTGTAATAATTTACACCCTATGAAAGATACATCCTTGAATCTGCTTCACCTTTAAATTTAAGACCTCCATGCATGGCCTATTTTTGAGATAGTTGCTTATGCACTAATTACCCTTAGATGTTATGCTTACTCTACATTCTACATATTTTACTTCGTTTTTCTTTCAAATTGTTAAATTTGCTAGATAATGCTAAATTATTTATACTACTATTTTATAATAGCGAAAACACTGAACTTCTAATAACTGACAGACTTCATTTTCTAAATTCACGAAATGAGAAACTCGAACATTCCGACAATTCATAAATTGCATGCAATTAAGTCTTCTAACAAAAAAATTCAATTTCTAAAAACAATATCCATAAGATGATGCCTATTCAAAAGTATGCATTTCTGGAAGTGAATGCTGAGATTTTGCATTGCACTTCGACTCACTTCTATGGGAATTACAATAATTTCTTTACGAATCTTCGCTTTCAACTCAAACAGGATTTTCGTTGAGCATGGTGGTGTACACTTTGCTTTTGAGGTGGACTCACAAGAAAAAATTGCGCATAGACAAATCTAGTGTTTTGGAGGGGGAGGGGGGTCATTAGTCATTAGTTTTTCAATCATTGTTTTACAGAACCGTTGTCCGCCAAGTAATGAAGTAATCTAACTTGAATTTTGTAAGGGTAAAACTTGAAATCGCTGCCGAGGATTCGACGGACGATTATTCGGTTTAGGTTCAATTGAAGCCCGAACTGCTTCAATGTATTCTGGGATTTATTGAGTACCTTGACCTGGTGTTTTTTTTTCGAGCTGAAATTGTCGTCTCGAAATTTTTAACTCATGTATTGATGGCGTGGCAAATTGGAACGCGGGCATGACGTCCTACATTGTAATGACGTCAAAAGTTCCCTTGGGCAGCAGTAACACTGTCATCATTTTTTAAAAATGACTTTACCACAAATGCACCTTGTAAACCTACCCACACTGGTCCGTGATTACTAAATGGCAAGTAGTTGTACACTAAGCGACTAAGGCCCAGTTGTATAAACGAGCTAATCTCGGAGTCAGTGTTAACTCCACGAGTCAAATATATTTGACTCTAGAAAATTGATGGGTTAACCCTGGGCTAAGTGTCTACGAGCTAGCCTAATCTAATTCACTATTCAATAAGGGATGCCACTACTATATTCAAAATTTTCCGTTTCTCCTTGCCACCCTGTATTACCTTTTTCGGTTCTGATGCTGCCAAAATTTTGCAATTTTCTATCATGTTTTGGGAGTAGAGCCCAGTCGCACTTGAATTGGACCAAACAAAAAATATGCAACACAATTATTTTTCAAATTAGAATTTTTTGAATTGTTCTTAATTTCAACAAATACGATTAAGCTCATTTGATACTAAGTGTCTTTTACAGTTAATCAACAATATTTGATACTTATAGGAACTACAATAATTATGAAATAAGCAAAAAGGAAAAGTTATATCTGGCGTATATAAATTGGACCATAAGCCAATAAATTTTTATTTACCTAGCAAAATGTGATAGTATTTCTTTTGAGAAATATATTATTAAGTATGCATTGAAAAACAATTGATAACATTATTGTAGTGTTTTATTTACTTAATTGTCAAAATGGTTCGCGAAAAGTCGCTATCTAACGATATGCGAAATTCTATTGTTGCCGCCCATAAAAATGGACTTTCTGGGCATAGAATTTCAAAAAATTTAAGTATTCCGCAAGGAACAGTTAGAAATATCATTTTGCAATTAAAAAATACCGGAAATACACAAACAAAGGTTAGAACTAGGCGTATTTCAAAGATTAGTGAAAGAGATGAACGGGCTCTCCGGACACTCATCAAACAAGATCGTCGAGTTTCCTCGCGAGAATTGGCGGTAAAGTGGGCAGATGCAATAGGCAGATCAATTTCAAAAGACACTTGTTTGAGAAGAATGAAAAAAATGGGATATGGGTTCTACAAGGTAAATTTTTACAAATGTAGAAAACATCCAAATTCATTATTTTACAATAGGCGAAGGAAAAACCACTTCTCACGGTAAAACAAAAACGAAACCGATATTTATGGACAAAGGAGCACCAAAACTGGGTTCAACGTCAATGGGACTCAATTATCTGGAGTGATGAGTCTAAGTTTGAAGTGTGTGTAAGCGATACACGAAGTCGAGTTATTCGAATGCCAGGAGAGGAATATCACAGAGACTGTCTTAAAAGAAAGGTCAAGTTTCCGGCATCTGTGATGCTGTGGGGATGCATGTCATCACAAGGAGTTGGACGTCTTCTTTTCATTGTTGGTACTGTCAACGCTGCGAAATACAAAATAATTTTACAAGAAGAATTGTTGCCTTCTATTAATGAAACTCAACTGCCAGAAGAGGAATTTATATTTCAACAAGATGGCGCATCTTGCCATACAGCAAAATCGGTAACATCATGGTTGCAGGAAATGAATATTCCCGTTCTAAAATGGCCTTCAGGTAGCCCTGATCTATCCCCTATCAAGACTCTATGGAATCAGATGAAAAAAGCACTTCGAACTACACCGGTTCGCACAATTCCCGAATTGAAGACTAAAATTCAGGAAATTTGGAATAATTTTCAACCAGAGTACTGCAAAACATTAGTAAGCACAATGCCAAAGAGAATCGATGCCGTTTTAAAACGAAAAGGTGATTGTACACAGTGGTAATTCGAACTAATTCTTCAAAACCCTTTGGTCCAATTTATATGCGCCAGACATAACTTTTCCTTTTTGCTTATTTCATAATTATTGTAGTTCATATAAGTGTCAAATATTGTTGATTAATTGTAAAAGAGACTTAGTATTAAATGAGCTTAATCGTCTTTGTCAAAATTAAAAACAATTCAAAAAAATTTAATTTGAATAAAATTGTGTTGTATATTTTTTGTTTGGTCCAATTCATGTGCGACTGGGCTCGTATACTCTATATGGAGGTAATCAGCATAAAGTTCTGAATAATATGTTACCGTGAAAAATCTGTTTCTTATAACATTTTTGTTTTAGGTCACCCATTGCCTGGACTATTATCATATAAATACAAAATGTAAAGAATAAATAATTTACTTCGGGCATACTTTTGAAAGGGCCTTAAAACGTACTTTATTATTCTTAATAAAACCTGAAAACTAACAATTTTTAATGACTATTGAGCCACCTTCAAAAGAGTAAAAAAGGTTTAAGTAAATGATGTTTAGAAAAGTTTCCAATAAATTTCTGTTTTTGAGTAATATTTATTTAACCTTCGCAGTTCCAAAATAAATTACAATTATTGTTTACCAAAACTGGGTCATCGATGACCCATTTTTTATTTTGTGTTTTTGGATGAAATAAGGACATTTTGGTTTCAATCTAATTTCGCTTATTAGTGATTTTATCAAAAAATGTTATTCTTTGTAAAAGTTTTTGCTTGTTCAAATTTAATATTCATAGTTTCATTTCTGCAGATTTTTATACAGGGTGTTCTTTATTAACGTTGCTCTAAAATTATACATTTTTCGATATTTTCCAGCAGTATATTATGTAGTTAAGTATTTAAGGAGAATACACAGAAGAAAATTATATAAAAAAATTTATCATAGAAGTTATTCAAAAAACTATCGATTTTGGGTCAATCGTGGCCCGGTTTCGGGACTGCTAAGGTTAATATTTAGTAAATTCTTTGAATAATCACACATTGTGATTTCTTGGTGACTAAAATAGCTTATTTCTTCAACAATTTCTTTAAGATGAATATTTATTTTTTTATTATGCAAATATTTTTCTAATTCGTTCACAATATTTTGGTAGATTACTTTAGAGCGAGTATCTCGAGTATCTCCGCCGTCAATTTTATTTTCATAGAACAATAATATTATAAATTGGGTCGGAATTTTTACGATAATTAACATACTATATAATAAACAGTTTCGTATCCTATAAGTATTAAGTAGTAAGTAGTACTTCTCTTACAGTCTTCGCGTAAAATTTTGAAAAATGAAATTCTTAGTTTTCATTTTAATTTCTGTGTGCGTTGTAAACGGATTCCAACGAGTAAGTATCGTCGCCTATTATATTTTTTATACTGAAATAGAGTGTAGGACCTTTAAAAATAGTAACATTAAACAACCTTCTTTTGGAGAATAATTTAATTTATCTTTAACCCTCTATCAGTCTATTACAATCTTTATTGCAGTATTTGAACTTGAAAAAGGAGGAAAATATTATTTTCAAGGTTGCAAGAAAATGTTATTCTTTAAGAAAGTTCATTTTTATCCAAAACGGTTATTTTTTAAAAGGAAACTTAAATAGTAGTCCCCACATATTAACAATATTCTAAACTTAGACGAAATCCTTCAAAATTTTCTCATTTTTTCAAGAATTGAAACAAAATATGTACTTTTGGGAAATAGCTATTTATTTGAATCAAGAAATCAGTTATGCCAAAATAACACGGTCTTTCCATTCAAAATTAATTTTTTGGCCGATAAATACTTGAGTCTATCCTAAAATCGAAGCCACCATGAACAGCTCCATAAGCTGTATAAGCTTTATGGGCACGCTTTAGTTAAACAAGTATTCACTTTATACGATTATTTTCAGAATAAAAACTTCAAGAAGTACAAATCCAAATGGCAAGGGTTAACACTAGACATTTTAGAATATTGCATTAACGAATCTGGAGTAGATCCTCTTTTGGCAGTTCGATGGCTACCACATGGAGAATACGCAGACGATTCAAACTTTAAATGTTTTGTAAAATGTACACATTATAAAATAGGAATTGGAAATGAAGACGGAACTGTCAAAGTTGATAACATGTTAAAAGTGCTAGAACTTGAAGATCCTGCTGTCCTGGATGAGGCGTCTATACACAGTTGCTTTGCAATCAAACTAAAGGATCCATGCGAAACTGCTTACAAGAGTAGCGAATGTATATACAAATCAATTGGAAAAGCTGTTGAAACTTTACGCCCTGAACAACCGAGCACTTAATCTGCACTTAACATAACCAGCTTCTTTATATTAATACTTTCTTTATGCTAATTTTTGTGTCATTGTGTTAATTTTTGTTTTTGGGGTTTTGGCAGCGACAATAAACGCACGTTTAAAATAGCGTAGTTATTATACTGTAGGGTAATGCCTTATTTTACCACTCGTTATCTTAATGAAGCAGTGTATCTAAAGCCAAATGTAGATACTTCAATTCCAAGTTCTAAGTTCCAATCACATCCCTATAAAGCATAAGGAGTGGTCCCCATTTTTTTAACAAACCAAAACCTAGAAAATGACTGAATATTCGCGGTGATCGAGAACGGTGAAAAGTTTTTATTTTATTTTTGGGGTTAAAATCATCCGGTATTTAAAAATAAATAAATAGAGAGCCTCAAAATACACATTTTTGTAACTAGGTACTTAATTTATCTCATAATAAGAATAACTCATAATTATTCTGAAGAAGGCCTTAAGTAAGGCCGAAACAATTCTTAATAATTTTTTTAATTATAAAATTTTTGAAACAACACCAAGCGTTTGTTATTACCTATTTGAAATGCCATTTTTTATATTGCCTAGTCAATGTGAGATCCCTATTATCAAAACGCACATTCACTAAATAGTAGACATTCTGCAGACTCTCTAAAATTCCATACTCAATTTGCAGATTGCCTAAAGTACTAGTGAATCTGCAGACTGCCTAACGATTTAGTTAGTTTGCGGATTGTCTAAGCAGTCTGCAAATTGCCGGATTTCGCAAATTGCCGGTAACACATACACAATGCAAAAAATAAACAATTTAATTTGGGTATACTTTTAGAAAGGATCTTAAAATTTATTTTATTATTTTCAATTAAACCAGAAAACAAAAGAAGCAATTTCTAATGCTTTATGCGTTTACCCTCAAAAGAGTGAAAAAGATTTAAATGAACGTTTTGATAAGTTTCTTATAAATTACGATTTGTTTACTGTATAAATCTTTAAATAAACACAAATTTCGATTTCTTGGGGACTATGTACAATTGCTTATTTTTTCAAAAAGGTTTATGACTATTTATTTCTATATTATACAAATATTTGCCTGATTCGTTCAAAATATTTTGGTAGATTACTTCTGAGCGAGTGTCTCGACTATCTCCGTTCTAAAATTGTATTTTTGTGATAATTAACATACTATACAGGGTGACCCGAAAAATTACCGACAATGCTCTACAGTAAGTACACAGGACCAAATTAAGACATTTGCCCTTCTTGAAATTTTAGCCTAAAATTCACCACTAAATAGTTGTAGGCCCTCAAAGTTCTCGTTAAAATGAAAAAAATCACTTTATCTTCGAAACGGATGAAAATCATTTACTGATTTTTGTAGAGTCGGCTTATCGTATAAAAGTCAATGTGTGGTAGAAATTTTACAAAAACGCACTATTAACCCTCGAACGGGCGCACGCGGACTGTCAGTCCGCACACACATACTTTTGTTTATGTTTTTGCCAAATTTTAATTTAGCGACTTGTGACTTATTCTAGCTTACTAAATATGCATACCCTACAGTATAATTAACATTCAGCAAAAAAATCACTGCCCGTGTTGTTTTTACGGCGGTTGTGGAGTCACAATTCGCACGCGCCACTCGCGCTTTGTGTGTTGAAGGTGTCGAATTTTCTGATACCTGATAAGTAAATAATGAAATTTGGGTTAGTAATAAACATCCTAAGAATAAAATAGTAATTTTCCATACAATATAATAAATAAAATTAAATTAAAAATAAAGCAAACAATGTCAGCTTCTAATAGACGAATTTATTTTATTTATTTATAATAGGATTATTGTTTTGTTTGAAGAATAAAACTATTTTTTTTAGTTAGTTAATATTAGTTAGAATATATTGCTTAAAATATCAAAATTTTAATTAAAAGTGATAGCGGACTCACAGTCCGCTATCCATTTTCCATGGTAACAGCAGTTGCTGTTACCATGGAAAATACTGAACTTATAATAACTGACGAACTTAATTTCATAAATTAACGAACTTTTTGAGAGAAACTTGAACATTCCGAAAATTCATCTGTATATACGTTCTTACAACGGGCAAGTTTGGTACTTCCAGGGGCTTGCCCTTAAAACGTCGGAGACTTTGCCTTATCCTGCACTTGATGGGATGCAGGTAACGGATGAGCACCGACGTATTTTAACTGAAAGTAGAGGGATCCCAACGTATGCGTTTCATGCGTTGGTGTCTCGGCGGAGACATAAGTGATCTTTTGGTCAATTGGCTGCTGCAGTCTCTGCACCGGAGGAGCTGTAGTCTTGTGTCTAGTCTATTTGCAGTTGTACTTGAAATAATAACGGGAAGACGTGAGTTCTGGTTGGAGATGGTTGGATACATCTACACGTTCCATAGTTTCTACAAATAATAATTAATTTTAGTAGATGTAACTAAGATGTACCACCGTAAAAATCATTCTATTATCAGTGGTATTGTGGGTACATCCGAACATGTTTGTAGCTCTTTTTGAGAAGCGAGCTCCTTGGATGGACGTATAACACTACCGGATTGTACAAAGCGCCGATTGGCCTAATTCCAAAAGGTATTTCGAAAGAATTCCTGGAGGAAAAGAAAAAAATAGTTATATTATTTATGTTGGTTGCAAAAATATGAAGCATTTGCTTCTCTACCAGCCAATTTTAAATTAGAAAGAAATCAAAGGAGCAGTGCAGTTTGAATTAATTAATTTAAGTCATGAAAATATTTTAACGACTATTTCTTTTCCAGAATTGCCGCAATAATCTACACAAGAGGTGCAGGTCAACATCGAAAAGGTAAGTTGAATTTTATTTACTACCAATTTTTTACTATCAATAATTTATTGTAATTGATTATAAAGATATTTGTACAATGTACATGTCGAAAAAGACTGCGAATGCTAGCGCGCGAGCTCAAGCTAATAAGATTAATTTTATTGCGTTTTGTCTTATTTTTAAAGGTTTTCGTAATGAAATACCGCATTAATTGGTATATTGAAATAGTCAAAATATCATAAAGAACTAAAAACTAATGAAATTTAATTGTCCCCACTACGATCGCGAGAGCGTAGGGGTGATAGTGATGAGTTCGTCATGGTATGGCGGATGCCTTTGAGAGTAAAGAATCACGTCGAGGAGTTGTGGGGTTTCCGACGAGTAACGTAGTATACTGTTTTTTTTTCAATTTATTAAGTGTGCCCCCCCCCCCCCCGGTCGTTAAACGGGAACCGGCCCTCACTTCGATATCTATTTGCCAAGGTCTCGTCAGCCCGTATAGGAGATTTGAGTGGCTCTCTTAATCTGCTTAGCCGCCTTCTTGCAGAAGGTTAGTGTTTTTTTTGTTTTGTTTTGCTCACCGTTCTCGTGATCCACAGGCGGCTTTTTTCGTTTTTAGCTTCCGACTTTCTTTGGCTGGTGGATTTCGACTATCCTCTTTCGGCTTCTAGAGTCCGGCTTTAGATTTCGGCGTCGTTTTGTGGCAAGTTGGACGGGTATATTCTCCGTCGTGTGTTTTAATCTATAATTTGTGTTATCGTCACCGCCGGGAGCTCAGCAACCAGCTGAGGGAAGCCCAAACCCAAGGGTCAGATTGCTTGGCGGCCAATCTTATTTTTCGTGTAACTGTTATTCGGACTTACGACCACTTCCACTGAGTCTAGCCTGTGCCCTTCGACGACCACCACTACAGAGACTACGTAACATTCTCCAGGGTTAAAGGCTAGGTACTGTGTTAGAATTTAGAATGAACCGATTTTGCTCAGATTTACTGAATTTACTGAATATTACGTTAATTTATAATTGAACTTCAATTTGGTTTAATGGCTGCTAACAAGTCCATTATTAAAATGTTGGCTGTATTACTTGTACGATTTACGTTACATAAAATATCTACTACATGCATAATTTTCATTTACCCAAAACAACAATAAAAATACGTAATAACACTAATAACTAATAATGAAAAATAATAATGGTAACAATACCCACGAGAATATCCACAAAGGAAACCGCATTGTTGTAATGTAATAATGAATAATAATTAATGCAACAACGAAACCAATTTTACTAAAAATATTTTTTAATTCTGAATCGATTTTAATCACTTAGTAATAGATAAAGACAGCAAACGCAAAATCTAGTCCACTTCGACGAAAATATAGGCACGACAGAACGACAGGCCCCCAAATTTATGTACAACTTGATTAAACATACGTATGTTCCCAACATCGGTTTATGTTACACGTGATATGGATAAATAAATGCATTGACATCAGAGGATGTCCAATGTCTTAAAAAAATTTACATTTTGCAGTTCCATCTTCCATTATTGAGTCTAGCCTATATTCGTAACAATTTAATGAAGCATTTCAACTTATGACCGTCTCCAAATTCTCCGTGTGTTGGAAATCGAATTGTCAGGCGAATTTCACTTTTTTAAACTTTTGGTGTGGAATAGCAATTCTTATTCAATTCACATAATATTGCACGGTAAACAATTTGATTATAGGTATAACATCTAACCTAATTAGCATTTAAAAGTCAGAAATAAGTTCATCGAGCAAAACAATTTTACAAAATATTCAAAGTAATATTTTTTATATAAACAATACTAAATAAATAAAAATGTTTGGAAATTTATGATTATTATAATATAAAACAGATGATAATACGAATATTACCATCTCGGAGATGCATTCTTGTAATTACGATGAAACGAAGGCGTCTGCCACGGAACACAAACGTTTGATCAATCAGGTTAGAATCGTTTACTTGTGACGCCAAATAGATATCATAGGCAGTATTATAGTTCAGGATGTAAAGTTTTAACTGCCTTATAAACTGCGGTATAGACACACTCGCTCATCTTGAACGTAGTTTCACACGGATCGTCTAATTTAATAGCGAAACAACTGTGTATATACAGGCTGTATCAAATTTCGTGTTAAGTACAGGGATCTCGCTTATTAGCGTAGATAGAGAGTTGGTTAAATGGACAAAAACGATCTTCGAGTTATGCCTACACTAAATCAAAAAACAAAATTTACCCTCTCTATAACGTTTCTGAAATATGGCGGAAAATAGCGAAATTTGCATTTTTAATTTTTGGCTCTAAAATCTTTATTTGTAAAAATTTTTAGAAACTGAAAAGACTTTTTCAAAGGAACTCTTTCTGCTCTTTCAGACGATGTCAGACGAATTTTCGCTATCATTATTACTTTACTGTATATTGATACCAACTTTTGTTTTTCATACAGAAGCCATTTAAAAAAATTATGTCATCGGATAGAGAAAAAAATGCTGATTTCAAAAATGTATAACATGTCCATAAACTAACCACAAATAATAAATTCAAAATTAAAATAATAGAATATTTTATTTAAAACTGAATTTTAATTTATAAATAGCAATATCCGTGAAAAACAATTGAATATGTTTTATAAAAAACAATTTATATGTGCTTCATTTGTTTTCCTGCAAATGTTTATAGAAATTTACTTATAATTATTTGGGTTATTTATGGTGATTTTTTTATCAAAAATTTTATAGACATATTATACATTTTTGAAATCAGCATTTTTTTCTCTATTCGATGACATAAATTTTTTAAATGGCTCCCATATGAAAAACAAAAGTTGGTATCAATATACAGTAAAGTAATAATGATAGCAAAAATTTGTTGACATCGTCTGAAAGAGCAGAAAAAGTTCCTTTGAGAAATTTTTTTCAGTTTCTAAAAATTTTTACAAATAACGATTTTAGAGCCAAAAATTAAAAATGCAAATTTCGCTATTTTCCGCCATATTTCAGAAACGTTATGGAGGGGGTAAATTTTGTTTTTTGATTTAGTGTAGGCATAACTCGAGGATCGTTTTTGTCCATTTAACCAACTTTCTATCTACGCTATTAAGCGAGATCCCTGTACTTAACACGAAATTTGATACAGCCTGTATAGGTTTTCGTCTTCGAGAACTGCGGAATTTTCAATTTCCATCTCTCTTAAATAATTTTCGATTTTAGCAGTTCCGTCTTCGTTTATCACGTCTAACTGTTGTGCAAAACATTTCAAAAAACATTTTAAATATTGTAATCGTCTACGTATTCTATCAACGGTATCCATTGAACTGCCATAACGGGGTCCACTCCAGATTCCTTAACGCAATATTCAAAATATTTTATCAGCTTTTCTTGCCATTTGGATTGAATCTTTTTTAATTCTTGTTCCTAAAAATAATCGTAGTTATACAAAAATGCCTAAGTTTGGAATATTTGAATTTAAATAACGTAAAGAAGTAACGTAAAACTGTTACATAAATAATGTAGGTACAGTGGCTAAACAAATTGTAAAACCTTTTCACATAATTTTTTCGCGGAAACATTCATTTTCTTCCCTTCGTTTTCCGTCATAAAAAACTAAAGCTACACAGCCATAGGACTCTTCAGTAAGTGCTTGGACGTAAACTATTACGTTTGTATTATCTATTCAAATTCAATTTTAATTTGTTCCTAATTCAACATTATTTTAATCAGTAGAAGGCTCTACTTTGAAAAGACAAATTTTGAAAGTTGCTGTATCTATCCTGCATAAATTTATTATATGTTGATAGTACTTACATGTTGAGAACAGTTTACAACACAAGCAGATATTAAAATAAAAATGAATAATTTCATTTTTCAATAATTTTTAAAAAACTTTAGGAAGAGAAAGAAAAAAAATTCAAATAGTGTGTTAATTCACAGGAATTTTTTCCAAGTTTGTAAATTGCCCAAATCGTTTTTTTATTTAAGTAAAGAAACCTGGCGGTTTTTGAAGTACCTACCTGTAACCATGCGAATTAACAATGTCTTACACGAGCCCAAAATATTGGAGAAGACAGTTAAGATGGTTAGGGTTACGTAGATTCGCAGGATCATTCAAAACAGAGTTCCTCAAAATCTTTCTCTTACCAATTATTGTTTAATTCCATTTAGCGAGGTCCAGGGGTGTCATGTCGAACTACACTTTAGAAAAAGACTTCGAAATTGGGTTAACGATTTTTATTCAAAACAAAACAAATGAACCAAAACTTAGCAATTTCTGTAACCAACATTGAACTCAAAAAAACTAATTTAACATTTAACCCAAACTTGAATATTTTCCGGGGCGAAGGACACTAAATCTTAACTCAAGCAAAACTTACAATTTCTCTAATACACGTTGACTCTAATGACAATTTACCAAAATAACCAAATTCACGAAAACAATTAGTCAACGGTCTGAATCGCGCGGAAGTCAGCTAACATATCGCCCAGAGGCAAGGGAGAAAAGCCTTTTTATAAACTCGGGGGTGTTAACTAACAGGGACAAAATGATCTTCAAGATCCAATGTGAGGGGCTAGCTTTATGGTCAAAATCCGGGGTTTACTATTATTGGTCCAAACTTTGGGTTTTGACCACCTTTCAAAATATTGTAAGTTTTAATGTCCTTCCTCATTGGCTACGTAAAATCCAGCTCGCCAGGTCTTATTCTTAGAAAAACTGGAGAAAAACTAAGTGACATCCCCTTGCATAAGATTTGTACTTCCTAGAAGAAGCTTTCTAAACAGATTCTGGATAAGTGTCAAACGAACTTTTATGGTCCAAATTTACTAGTTCCTGTTACTGAAATTCTAAAGATTCCGTTCGACTAAAAAAATAAACTCTGACTAATTTAATGGTTTCTCTATGGGGTGTTTCGTATTTCTGAAATTGTTCGTAACGTATGCGTTTTGACTTCTTCGAAATGAACCGGGTTGTTTTACAAGGGTAGCTAAAGGGACAATACTTTTATGGACTTAGACAACTATTTTTAACTTAACGACTTTTAAGCTTAAACCGATTCATATAATGACAAATTACTTTTGAACGCGGCGAAATACACAATTGCTACATACCTACTATTTCTATAAATAAAAAATAAAGTAAGGAAATATTTACAATTAGAATTTTGTTCACAAAAAGCTATTTATGTAGCTATAGGTTAGGTATAGGTTCGTGAAGCTGGTCCCACCCATTTACGCACACTTTTTGCACTATTTTTTCCACCAGGTTAGAAAAAGTGTGCGTCACTGGGTGGGGCTAGCGTGAAGCTGGCCCCACCCATTTTGAAGTTAAAATTTTGAGGCTATTATGAGCGCACACTTTTTTTAATTAGATCATTAATTTGAAAGCACACTTTTTGCACTATTTTTTACACCTAAAAAAAAAAGTGTGCGTAAATGGGTGGGGCCAGCTTCACGGACCTGTTAGGTATATCAAATCCGAATTGGTGCTTATTTATAGTTTTGTTTGTTTATAAAAACTGTTCTTCGGCGACATGAAGAGTGAAATAGACAATGAAGCTCAGTCCTTAAAATATGCTTTTATTTGTTTATTGATTTATTTCTTGGTGATTAACAGATAATTGTGATCAGAAAATGAAAAATACAACTTAACAGTGTTGTGTTAGATTAGAATCTAATCCATTATAGTTTAGGGATGTAAAGTTTCGACTGCTTTTCCAATTGAGATATGCATGCATTCGCTGATTTTAAAAGCGGTGTCACACGGATCGCTCAACTTAATAGCAAAACAACTATGTAAGTATCCTTCGTCAATTACGGTATTATCGACTTCTACCGCTTTTAAAAAATTTTCCCTTTTTGCAGTTCCGTCTTCGTTAATCAAGTCCATCTTATACGCGATACATTTCACAAAACATTTTAATTTGTAATCATCTACGTACTCTCCGTGTGGTCCAAATCGAAGCGCCAAAATGGGATCGACTCCAGATTCGTTGAGGCAATAATCAAAATGTTTTAGCACCTTTTCTTGCCAGTTAGATTTGATTTCTTTAAATTTTTGATTCTGAAAATAATATTAATAGAGTAAGATGCTTAAATTGGGGGAAATGGAGTAAAAACGACTTTAGTTCTTAGATAAAAACTTTTTAATTTTCTATTCATACACCGGGTGTCCGGACGTTGCATGTAATTTTTAAGTATTTTGCCTATTACTCTTTCTACATACAAGAAATAATGATGTTTTTATTAAAAATAACTAAAAGTAAAGCTTACGTAATATAAAAATCAAATTAGTCATGGGCGCATTCAGGGAGCAGAAGCGCTTTCCGTTATATTACTTTTGTTGAAGAATTTAAATTTTGGCTTGTACTGCCCATTGCAACAGTAAATAAATGGAAGGGGCCTGCTTGAAAATAATTAAATTTGAAAAATGAATCTCGTATTCAACTATTGCATTTAACTTAATAAGAAAGCTTGATACTTACTCGTTGATAACCGTTTACAGCGCACACCGATATTAAAATGAAGACTAAGAATTTCATTTTGCAATAATTTTACATGAACTGTTAGAAGAGAAATAGTACAAACCGCAATTAATCGCACCCATTATATATAGCAGGAATTCCTATTCAACTTCCAGACCGTAGATCATTTGTTTATCTAATCTAACTATTATAACTAACATTCAGAAGAAAGTTCATCAAGAACAACAACATAGAAAATAATAGAGGTAATGTTTACAATAAATAAGAAGTAAAAGAATAAATGTTTGCAAAATTTGTGATTATTTGCAGTACCAAAGACATAATACGAGTGTTATCATCTCGGAGATGTAAAAAAATAGCATTTTTAATAAATGTGAGTATTTTTCTAATTAGTACGATGAAACGGAAGCGCTTCCCATGGAACAAATGAAAAGTTTGACCAATCTGGATAAGCTGAAAAAATTTTTTGTTGAAATGTAAAAACAGTACAGGATATTCAAACTTTCGCGGATACGGGACAAGGGGAGTAGCTCGTTAATCCACAAAAGAAACTGAATAAAAAGTGTCTTTGCGATTCTTCGTTTTGACGAAACGCAATCAGTATAATACAGTGTGTCCCGAGATGGAGTTGATAAGAGACGAAACTTTATTATTGATTTTAAAACAAAATGTCATTCTTTATCAAGAGTTCAGCTTGTCAAAAAAATTCATTTACAATACATCTGAGGTCAGATGTACATTGTACATGCTGTTAGTAAATTGAGAAAGCAAATTTGAGTACTCATAATTTTAAATCAAAATGCCTGGAAAAGTTTTCGTCAAAAAGAAAGTTTGTATTCAATTTTTTTGTAGATCAGCGCGCTACTGTCCATGTCCGCAAATTTCGAAACACCCTGTACGCTTAGTGCAAGGGTTTTGCAAAGACGTCGTCCACGACTCGTGGTGTAAACTTTTAAGCAACACAAATATTCTCTTGCCTTGTACAATGTTGCTCAATCAAGTACGGTGTGTACAAGTCTGGTGTACATTTTTTCAACCACTCCACTTCGCTGTTTTCTTTTATTTAACGAGCTAAAGCTAGAGTCATTTAGAGATTTAGAGATATAAAAACGAAAAATCAAGTATTCTAGTATATCTGTTACGGGAAGAGTACGTAATCGGTAAATGTATACATTTAGCGGCAAGTGTGCACATTTGCCGTGCGCACAGGGAAAAGTGCATAATATACTATGTACAAAATCATGTTACTGTGTACTTTAGCCGGTAGAAGTACACATTACCCGCCCCGATTAGGAAAATGTACAGATATTTATTAGTAATGAAATCAGATTCTTCTTAAACATGTCGTTTTGTTTAATCCTTAATCTTAATTTTGATTTGGGTATATAAGTACCTAATAATGTTGTAGGAATAATATCACGAACATAGTATCATCATCAGTATCATCAAGAAAAGCTTTAAATTCTACAGAAACTTAAATAATAAAAGAGCGGATTTTTGACTCGTCTTTGTTTTAGCAAAGATCACTTTACTTATTATTAACTGTTCGTATAATAACGAAACTTTGATAGTGGTGCGTATTCTTTATTTCATTGCAACCCTATACAGGGTGTTGAGATATTGTTTTGCCTAAGTACTACACATGATTGTACAGGTCAAATTTGAATTGAGAGGCCTTAAAGGAAAACCTAATTTGTTGAGGCCCCACAACTTTCTTATTATTGAGATTTCGACATTTTGTTATAGTAGCTTCTAGTGCTATTTTTACATCTAGAATTATGTGAAGACCGTTGGCAAAGGAATATCCTAACACCCTGTATATATATAAATCTTAATTTTCTTGTAAATAGAAAACTGTAGCTAAAGAAAAACAAAAAAGAATTTGTTCGTGTTTATCAGTTTTTGTAGTGAAAAATACTAAATATGAAACTCAAATTTTAATTAAATCTTAACATCAACTTTTTGCTACTATAATGTGGGAATACTTTATCATGATTTTTTCTTTGATTTTTATGGTTTCTCACTTTTTTCAGAACATTGTATTTTGTATTCTTATTATGATTTTCCGGTTTACGTTATAGCACATCCTCTTGTAGTTCTTTAGTAGCAAACTACACAGGAGCACTGGCCGTCATACTATAGATTATACAGGGTGACTGGTAACCTACGGAAAAAACTGATAGGGCATATAGATGGACCAAAATATAGTTATTTTTTAAATAAACTTCATATAAAAATCCAACAACAACAAAGTTATAGTGGTTTAAAGTTATTATAAATTAATGCCCACTTATTGAGTGCCGCTGAGCTTATTGTATTCGCGTCAATTAGAAACAATCTGATAATTTGATATCGTCATTTCTAAACGCCAAATAATTTTGAAGTAAGTCAGCAGTTCTCAATAAGTGAACGCGGATAACTGCGTATTTTAAAGAACAATTCAAATAGCCATAACATTCATCTGATACACATTTAATTAAAATTTTTACTGAAATTTGTTTGATTAACTCTGAAATATTCCAAATGTGAATTCAAAACGTCAGTTATAAGCGCATTTCTAAGAGTTTACAAGAACTTTAAACCACTATAACTTTGTTGTTGTTGGATTTTAATATAAAGTTTATTTAAAAAATAACTATATTTTGGTCCCTTCTATATGCCCTATCAGTTTTTTCCGTAGGTTACCAGTCACCCTGTATACAATAACTTAGAAAAGGTTTCGTTTAAATAACAAAGTTTGCCGTTGTTCAACGTACTATAGCTCTTCCATGTGTGTCCCATATCACGTGCAGCCTACAAATATTTGTTTACATCCTCTGCAACTCGAACTTGGAATGGCCAAGTGTATATTAAATTAAATAATTCTTACATTTTAATAATTAATACCTTTAGGCAACTCATCGCCTCTCAGGCGCGCGCTTACCTACGCGGGATGCTTAGCGCCGGCCCTGGTTACACCGCTTCTTGATAATCTCCAAGACTTTTAGTGTAGTGAGGCCACTTCTTAAAGTTCTTATCGACTTACGCCACTAGCAAAGAGGTTACGTTACAATAGTGAATAGATACCTCCCTTAGAGAAGTTAAGTAGGTGTCTAATTGTTGAAATCTGGTTAGACCTTTTAAAGATTTTTGCCGCTTATTTACAAAAATTAAATCCGCTATGGGGCCGCTAGTAGTACATTTATGCAAGAAAATATAAAGGAATGGCCTACAGAAAATATTTACCTGCCTGACACCCCCAGATGTTGTTTTTTCAAACACAACCACATTTTATATTTAAATAGGTACAAGTTTTGTTTAAAAAAATTAAATTTCGTTGAGACCGGAGCTTTCAATGCAGGTCTAAGCAGACTTCAACAATTATCTACCTATTTGACTTCTCTAAGGGAGGCCTCTATTCACTATTGTAACCTCTCTATGGGTGGCGTAAGTTAAAAAGAACTTTTCAAAATAATTTGACTATATATGCTGTACTGAAGGTTCCAACCAACTTTCAAAACTCTCGAATTTTCTTCTTGACTGGGCTAATAATACAAATATTCATTCACTTGTTGATTAGATAATTGAAGGATGCAGCATTTTCACCAAACTTTAACAAACGGTATGCTCTTTTTGCTTCGTGCTTCGATCATAACACTAAAAATTGTTGAGCCTCTGATTGTACGATCATCAAATTTCGGTACCTACTACAACTTGCTCGCACAGTTTTTAGTTTGCAAAAATATCTATTTGCTATTATAGTAATAGTCTAGTGGTTTCACTAAGTTTCATAGACCAGCTAACCAACTCGACAATGTTTTCTAATTTTAATTTACATTTATAATATACAACTGAAATTAACATATTAATGCGCGATTATTAATTTGTTTTTAAAACCTTGACGCATTAAATAATACGTAGGCCATGGGTCATAGGTTGTACATTAACACTTATACGCAAGCACATTATATAAAGAGAATCGACTGAACAAAACTGTTTTTATCTCCAATGGCAAAAGAAATCAACATGAGAACTACACTTTTCGTTCTTTTGTGTGTGTTTGTAACAGGCTCATATCAAAAGGTAACAATTTTGCTACTAATTATTTTGTTTTACATTAACAAATTTTAGAAGCAAACGTTTGCCGATTTAAAAGCAATATGGCAAAGTGGAATTAATTTGGGAAAGGAAAAGTGCTTACGAGAATCTGGAGCCGATCCGCTTCTAGCCGCTCGCCTTATGCCTTATGGCGAATACGTCGATGACTATCCTCTAAAATGTTTCGTTAAATGTGTATCTGTAAATTTAGATGTTCTCGACAACAAATATTCGACGTTAAGCGAAAGTTATTTAAAAGTAATGGCCGTCGAAGATGAAAGGATTATTTCTAATGCGAAAATTATTGATAAATGTTTTGCTATACAATTAGAAGATCCTTGCGAATCGGCTTTTGAGATTAGTAAGTGTGTGTACAAATCTGTAGAAACAGAATTTCAAACTTTGCAATAATTAAAGTTGGATGGTGTATTATGTACTCTACTATAGGGCTCGTTTTTTTATAAAATTTTTGTCCCAAATAGTCTTAAAGCCTTTACACCAGCAGGGCTGATACGAAGCTTCGATTAATGCACGATTGTCAAATATTCTATAACTTTATTAGGTTTGGGGAAACTTTAAAAAAGTGAGTTGAGTTTGGTTTGTGAATTGGGCCCTAAATGTGCACACTGACACGTAGGTTTAAGTATTTAAATCAATTATGTATAACAAATTAGTAGAGACATGCATGGGTAGTGAATGGGTTGCATAAAACAATAATTCAGGATAGATCTAATACGTTGTAAATTAACCCCAACATACACACATAAGTGAAAAAACTTTAAATGAGAAAATTTGTTTTCCACCAAAGTTTAAAGTTTTTTCACTTATGTGTGTATGTTGGGGTTCATTTACAACGTATTAGATCTAACTAATTAACCCTAAATATTTAAAAATTTGAAATAATTCAGGATGTTCTTAAAATTTAAGAATTTGTTAGTACTGGGTACTGCCCTGTTATTTAGAATTTACCACCATTTTTCAACTTTTTTTTGTAGAAGGGCTTCTACTCCCACCATTTTTGTAAACTCGATTAAGCAAGGGGGTAAAGCCCGTATAGGCTATTGTTTAGAACACCCTGCATAAGGTGTAGGTAGAAGACCAGATTTATAATAACTAGAGAAAAAAGTTTCCAAAATTGAGAAGATCAGTAAATTAGAGCATCGAAAAATCATTAAGGACCTCAACCGCATAGACATACGCGAGTCAAACGTGATGATAGATTCGCTAGATGCTCTAGTCCTTTCATAAAAGTCATAAAGCGTCGGTAAGGCGTCACAAGGGTTGATTTTTACTCTTGTTTCGGTGTTTTGCTTATAACTCGAAAACTACGCACATTATGACAAAAGTGCTTCTATATAAAAATAAACAACATAAAGTTTTCTACAAATCATACCTCTTAGGTTTTATTTCTAAGAGAAACAGTTAGGTGCTAGAGCGCGTTAAAGTTTGACAAAAAGTCTAAAAACGGCCAAAAAACTGTTTTATCGCTCATACCTCTAAAATTACGCACTTTTAGAGAAACTCTTCAAGTTTAACTCCTTTGCTATGTTGTTTGTTCTTTCAGCCTGCATCGTCAATGGCATAAATTTTTTATTTTAGTATATCTGATACGCTATATGCTGATCGATATCACGCTACGTCTGATATTACACTAAACTTCAACGCACTTAGCACCTAAAACTGTTCGTTTGACGTAAAAATATAAAAGGCATTATTTACAGGAAATTGAATGTACTTTATTTTAATATAGGAACGCTTTTCTCTAAAAGTGCGTAGTTTTCAAGTTATGGGCAATAAAACAGTTTTTTTTAGCTGATTTTGACATGCTGTCAAATCTTAACTCGCTCTATCGTCTAAACTGTTGGCCTGAAGAAGAAAACCTAAGAAATATAATTTGCTGCAAATCAGCCGCACCTACTAAAACGCGCAGTGTGAAAGGCTACATTTAAAATAACGTGATTCGTTGTTACGGTTGATCGGCTGCCTTTTACCGGCATTTCCTTACAGCAATGGAGATCATAGTCCTCTTATAGAGAACGAAATAAATTGAAGATTACAGACACTAGAATGCACACTTGCTCTACTATCAACTTCTTCGAGTATTCTGTATTACGTTCGTACGAACGTTTATTTAAATAAACACAAAATACATTTTTAAACATTTATTTCTCTTGCTAAAATTGCTAACTACTTAATTAATAGAAATGAGAGTTACAATTCGGGATGTAAACTTTCGACGGCTTTCCCAACCGAGATATGCACGCATTGGCTTATTTTGTAAACAGTTTCACAAGGATCGTCTACTTTAATAGCGAAGCAAGCGTGTAAATATGCTTCCTCAACGACACTCGGATTTTGAATTCCCAAAACTTTTATAAAATTTTCGTATATAGGAGTTCCATCTTCTTTTATCATACCGAACTTAAGTTCGACACATTTCAAAAAGCATTTTAACTTGTAATCGTCCACATATTCTCCATGTGGTAGTAATCGAACTGCTAAAGTAGGATCTACGCCAGTTTCGTTAATACAAGGATTCAAATATTGTATTATATTTCCGAGCCATACCGATTTTATATCTTTGTATGTTTGATGCTGAAAATAATAATTGTATAAATTAATATACGGATCTTTCAAATTTTCGTCGGATGCATACAGAAGTCGTAGAAGATCAAAGATGTAACGATGATGGTTAAACAGGACAAAGTTGCGCATTTATCTCGCAATTTATTCAAAAGGTGCATTTTCAAAAACAAACAAATTTTCCAATTTTCGTTTAATTTGTTTTAATGCTACTATTTGAAATAAAACACCATAAAGCCCTTAAATTACCGAAACAGTATTTAAGCAGTTTAATACGTACTTGTTGGTATGAGTTAACAACGAACACAGTTAACAGCATGAAAAGTGCGAATTTCATTTTTAAGTTTTACAAGATTTGCTAGAGCCACAATATAATACTGCAAGCTAAAATTGCATTTTATATAGGTACGTATACAATCGATCCTATTTAATCGAAAGTGTTCTATAAATAATGATTCAATTCAAAATATTTTACAAATACTTTGGATATCGATCAAATAAATTATGTCGGCAAATATTCAAGATCAGTAGATCAGTTTAGTTAAAACAAAAACAGTCAAAACTGCAATGATTAGACTTATTGCATTGACTTATTCCATCATCTTTAAAATTTTCTAACGTTGATATAAAATCACCTTGTATAACTGCTTATTTATTAAGCAAAATAGTGCATGTATATCCAGGAGCATTTAAAGCGGTATAGGTAATCTTAATTTTTAGATATGAAAAGGATGAATGATAGGTTTCTAAGAAGATGATTGTGGTAAAACAAGTTATTAAATAAATTAAAAACGCAAATTAAGTAAACAACATTTATTGTTTTAAAAAAATCGATAAAATATAGAAGTTTAGTCATTATAAATTAAAAAAACATTTATTGTTGATAAAAGACTAATGTACCATAGAAATTGAGTTAATAATAGTACATTTTTACAATCGTTAATATTAATACATTTGCCTAAAGAAAGACACATTTATACTAGCTTTTTGACAAAAGCAAGACCATTGTGACAATCAGAATTATATTTACAAGTGTTAATTAGAGTTACCGGCAGAGCTGCTTTTGTCATTTGTAGTATTATACAGAGTGTATCAAATTTTGTGTTAAGTACAGGGATCTCACTTATTAGCGGAGATAGAGAGTTGGTTAAATGAACAAAAACGATCCTCGAGTTATGCCTACACTAAATCAAAAAACAGAATTTACCCCCTCCAAAACGTTTCTGAAATATGACGGAAAATCACGAAATTTGCATTTTTAATTTTTGGCTCTAAAATCGTTATTTGTAAAAATTTTTAAAAACTGTAAAGACTTTGTTTAAGCAACTTTTTCTGTTCTTTCAGAAGATGTCAACGAATTTTTGTTATCATTATTACTTTACTGTATATCGATACCAACTTTTGTTTTTCATATGGGAGCCATTTAAAAATTGTATGTCATCAGATAAAAAAAAGCTGATTTCAAAAATGTATAATATGCCTATAAAATTTTTTATAAAGAAATTACCAAAAATAACTCAAATAATTATTATAAGTAAATTTCTATAAACATTTGCAGGAAAACAAATAAAGCACATATAAATTGTTTTTAATAAAACAGATTCAATTGTTTTTCACGGATATTGCTATTTATAAATTAAAATTCAGTTCTAAATAAAATATTTTATTATTTCAATTTTGAATTTATTATTTGTGGTTATTTTATGGACATGTTATATATTTTTGAAATCAGCATTTTTTTCTCTATCCGATGGCATAAGATTTTAAACTGGCTCCCATATGAAAAACTGAAGTTGGTATCGATATACATTAAAGTAATAATGATAAAAAAATCTCTGACATCTTTTGAAAGAACAGAAGTTGACTCAAGAAAGTTTTTGCAGTTTTAAAAAATTTTTACAAATAACGATTTTAGAGCCAATAATAATAAAAACGCCAATTTTGTTATTTTCCGCCATATTTCAGAAACGTTATGGAAGGGGTAAATTTTGTTTTATGATTTGATGTAGGCATAAGTCAAAGATAGTTTTTGTCCATTTAACCAACTCTCTATCTACGCTAATAATTAAGATCCCTGTACTTAACACGAAATTTGATACACCCTGTATACATAGGGTACATTGCCAATTTGAACAAAATTAATTATTAGCGGTTCCAACGAATTTTTCCAAAACAAATTATTAGTATATCGAAGCTTATCCGCTTTTATTTTTTGTTTATTAAGAAGGGGATTTAAAGTCAGTAGAGGCGCTAGTATATAAATTTTGTAAATTTTTAAAGGTTTCAGTAATATAAAAACAGCAAAGTTGTGAACCTAACTATTCAAACTGGCGGCATTTCTGATAAATATCAATCATTTCTCGCGGGCATGATTCACGCTTTTATTACTAATTTCCGGGACTTAATATTTTGGCATTTCATTATTGTTGAGGCTGCCTCGGGAATGTGAAATTTTCAACAAACTTCATGAAGAAAATTTTCAAATTACACTTTCGCGTAAACGCTGTTATCTCGCTTATCAATGCGATTTGTTTTACAAAAATTCAGAACTCCTTCTCCAATCTATTATCCTGTTAGGTATACATATCTAAATTTTCAGTCTCAAGTCCTTAGAGAATTCTCTAGGAACTGCGTTATAAACCATAGTGAAGTAGGTACTTAGTAATACAGTTTTTTATTTTTCTTAAGTTAAAAAGGTTCACCAAAGTCTAGATCAGAGCTTTGAACCGTTATCTTTTTCGTTCCGGTTCAACTTAAAAACAATTTCGGTTTAGTTCCGGTTTTTGTTCCGGAAAAAATAACAGTTTTTACGGTTTTCGGTTCTGTTCTGGTCGAAGTCCACAATATTTTCTTTTAATTTAGAGCAGTGGTCGCCAAACTACAGCCAGCGGGTCAGGTCCGGACCTCCAACGAATTTTATCCGGCCCCCGAATTTTATTAAAAATAGATTATACCGGATGTATGAAGTTTTGTGTTAAGTACAGGGATCTCGTTTATTAGTATAGATATACAGGATGTATCAAATTTCGTGTCCAGTACAGGGATCTCGCTTATTAGCGGAGATAGAGAGTTGGTTAAATGGACAAAAACGATCCTCGAGTTATGCCTACATTAAATCAAAAAACAAAATTTACCCCCTCCATAACGTTTATATATGGCGGAAAATTACAAAATAGGCATTTTTAATTTTTGGCTCTAAAATCATTACTTAGTATTTGTGAAAATTTTTTAAAACTGAAAAGACTTTCTCAAAGGAATTTTTTCTGTTCTTTTAGACGATGTCAACGATTTTTTGTTATCATTATTACTTTACTGTATATTGATACCAACTTTTGTTTTTCATATGGGAGCCATTTAAAACTTTTCGGATGCTCGGATAGAAAAAAAATTCTAATTTCAAAAATTTCTCTCATAAATGGTGCAGTTTTTGAGTTATAAGCGAAAACCGAAAGGAGCGAAAACTACCCTTCTCGACTCACTCGCACGTTAACGCTGCCACTTACATGTGGCACTAACCAACATACCGCAACATGCTGAGGTTGCAAATCAGCCGCACCTATTACTAAAAAGCTTTCTAGTGTGGAAGGCTGCATTTAAAATAACGTGATTCGTTGTTGCGGTAGATCGGTTGCGTGTTACCGGCATGGAGATCGTAGTCATCTTATGGAGAATGAAACAAAGTTAAGTGTAGATTACAGACACTTGAATGTACGCTGCTCACTTGCTTTACTATCAACTTCTTCGAGTGCTTATTCTGAAAGAACCGATTACTTAACAACGCTTTGTATTACGTTCGTACGAACGTTGATATAAATAAACTCAAAATACATTTTTAAACATTTATTTCCCTTGCTAAAATTGTTAACAAGCAATAGAAATGATAGTTCCATGAGAGTTACAATTCGGAAAGTAAACTTTCGACGGCTCTCCCAACCGAGATATGCACGCATTTGCTTATTTTGTAAACAGTTTCACATGGATCGTCTACTTTAATAGCGAAGCAACCGTGTAAATGCGCTTCCTCAACGACACTCGGATTCTGAATTCCCAAAACTTTTATAAAATTTTCGTATATAGGAGTTCCATCTTCTTTTATCATATCGAACTTAAGTTCGATACATTTCAAAAAGCATTTTAATTTGTAATCGTCCACATATTCTCCATGTGGTAGTAATCGAACTGCTAAAGTAGGATCTACGCCGGTTTCGTTAATACAAGGATTCAAATATTGTATGGTTTTTTCGAGCCATCCCATTTTTATATCTTTGAATGTTTGATCCTGAAAATTATAATTAATTACTGAATTAATACGCTGATCTTTCAAATTTTCAGAAGTCTTATAAGATCAAAGATATAACGATGATGGTTAAACAGGCCAAAGTCGCGCATTTATCTCGCAATTTATTCAAAAGGTGCATTTTCAAAACAAAATAAATTTTCCAATTATCTTTTAATTTGTTCTAATGCTACTAATAGAAATAAAAAACCATAAAGCTCTTAAATTACCGAAACAGTATTTAAGCAGTTTAATACGTACTTGTTGGTATGAGTTAACAACGAACACAGTTAACAGCATGAAAAGTGCGAATTTCATTTTTTAAGTTTTACAAAATTTGCTAGAGCCACAATAATACTGCAAGCTAAAATTTCATTTTATATACAGGTATGTATATGTAGGTACATTTATACAATCGAAAGTGTTTTATAAATAAGTGTTCAATTTAAAATATTTTATAAATAATTTGGGTATCGATCCAATAAATTATGTCGGCAAATATTCAAGATCAGTAGATCAGTTTAGTCAAAACAAAAATAATTGGACCTGCAATGATTAAGTTGGCTCGTAAAATTTACATCCGGCGTTTTTTGAAATACGTACTTGCAAAAAACTTAATTTTACACCTAAACTTTAAATATGTGTACAAAGAACAAAGCCTTATTGCATTGACTTATTATTCCATCATCCTTGAAATTTTCTGGCGTTGATATAAAATCACCTTGTATAACTACTTATTTATTATAAGCAAAATAGTGCATATCCAAGAGCATTTAAAGCGGAGTAGGTAATCTTAATTTTTAGGAATGATAAATGATAAGGTTTCTAAAAAGATGATTGGTGGTAAAAACAAGTTATTAATTAAAATTAAAATACAAATTAAGTTAAAAACATTTATTGTTTAAGAAAAATCGGTAAAAGATAGACGTTTAGTCATTATAAATTTAAAGAAACATTTATTGTTCATAAAAGACTAATGTACCATAGAAATTGAGTTAATAATAATACATTTTACAATACATTTGCATAACGAAAGACATATTTATTATTAATTTATACCAACTTTTTGACAAAAGCAAGACCATTGTGACAATCAGAATTATATTTACAAGTATTAATTAGAGATACCGTCAGAGCTGCCTTTGTCATTTGTAGTATTATAAATAGAGTACAAATCAGATTCTCGTATCATAGCCAATTTGAACAAAATTAATTAGCGGTTCCAATGAATTTTTCCAAAACAAATTAATGTAGTATATCGAATAATCTGCTTATTAAGAAGGAGATTTAAAGTCAGTAGAGGCAGAGGCGCTAGTATATAAATTTTGTAAGTTTTGGTTTCTGTAACATTTCTGATAAATATCAATCATTTCATGATTCATGAAATGATTGATGATGATGATAATGATGATGAAGCATGATTCACGCTTTTATTACTAATTGTATTACTGTTGGAGTTGATTGGTGTGACGTCACCAAACTGGTCTACTAAGAAAACATTTTACAAACGAACACTCGACTTCATGATCTCACGCAAAAAAGCAGCGAAAACATTGCAAACGAACAGACCTTAGATAGGGTACAAATCGCATTCTCGTATTATTGCCAATTTGAACAAAATTAATTAGCGGTTCCAATGAATTTTTCCAAAACAAATTAATTTAGTATATCGAAGCTCATTCGCTTTTATTTTTTGTTTATCAAGAAGGGGATTTAAAGTCAGTAGAGGCGTCAGTACAGGGTACAGGGTCTTCAACAATGTCCGAACCCCACGTGATCTAAATTACCCCCACTTGACTGAGATTTGTTTTTCATATGTTAGTAACGCTCGGTAAAAGTTAACTGTTTAGTTATTAAAAATAATGACAGCTAATTTTGACAGATTTAAAAATTATGTAAATACGTATTTTTTTGTGCTGTTTATAGTTTATTCTGAATCACAAAAATAGTTCATTTTAGAACTGTGATGGCTGTTAAATTAAACGTTTGAGGTAAGTAAGCAATGCAACGTCGCTAATTTATAAAATCGCAATGTTTTTGAAACTGTCACATTAGGGATTTTTTTAAATCATTGCCAGTGGTGTTAATTGGGTTGCCTAAGGTTTGTAGTCACGTGGGGTTCGGACATTGTTGAAGAAGAATTTTGTAAATTTTTAAAGGTTTCAGTATTATAAAAACAGCAAAGTTGTAAACCTAACCATTCAAACTGGCGGCATTTCTGATAAATATCAATCATTTCGCACGGGCATGATTCACGCTTTTATTACTAATTTCTGGGACTTAATATTTTGGCATTTCATTATTGTTGAGGCTGCCTCGCCAATGTAAAATTTTCAACCAACTTCATGAAGAAAATTTTTAGGGTTACATTCGTTTTACCGGTCCACCGTTAGAGGGCCCAATTATATACCAATCGACTTGGTTTTTGATTTGGGGTCGATCTCCGTGACCTTCAACGTCCGCCAAGGTCAAATAAAAAAGTTGGCCGCATGGATCACATTCGTTTAACCGGTCCACCGTTAGAGTGCCAACCTATATACCAATCGACTTGGTTTTTGATTTGGACTCGATCCCTGTGACCTTCAACGTCCTCCAAGATCAAATAAAAAAGTTGGCTGCTTTTTCCCGAATTTTTTTTAGAACAACGGAAAAAGTGATTTTTGTTCACATCGAGATTCTGGCGTATTCGATTATTCACTATAGCCGAGGCCCCCCGCGTTAAGTTACGAGGAAGGGACCGATTTTTTTTTAAGACAACGGAAAAAGTGATTTTTGTTCACATCGAGATTCTGGCGTATTCGATTATTCACTATAGCCGAGGCCCCCCGCGTTAGGTTACGAGGAAGGGACCGATTTTTTTTTAAGACAACGGAAAAAGTGATTTTTGTTTACATCGAAATTCTGGCGTATTTGATTATTTACGATAGCCGAGGTCCCCCGCGTTAGGTTACGAGGAAGAAACGCAATGAAATCTTTTCTGATTAGGATAATAGTGTTCTGGACATTATTGTAATAGGAGTTTTTTGTATGGGATATTTTGGCAAGGGATAATAATGATCGGGATGTTTTGACTGGGATTGTCTTACCAGGATTCCTTCCAAGTATGATTAATTCCAGGTTAGGTTAGGTTAGGTTAGGTTGGTCAGATTAGATGCGGTAGCAGGTTAGGTTAGGTGCGGAGCCGGTTTTTAGTGAAATCAGACGTTTTCGAGCAACTTTTTTATTTGACCTTGGCGGACCTTGAAGGTCACGCCAATCGACTCTAGTCGAAGAGTAGAGTTCAAATATATATAGTGTTGCCCCCTTGCGGTGGACCGCTAAAACGAATCTTTACCAATTTTTAAATTACACTTTCAGGTAAACGCTCTTATCTCGCTATCTCGATTTGTTTTACAAAAATTCAGAACTCCGTCTCCAATCTATTATCCTATTAGGAATACATATCTAAATTTTCAGTCTCAAGCTTCTTAGAGAATTCTCAAGGAACTGCGTTTTAAACCATAGTGTAGTATAGGTACTTAGGATTACAGTTTTTTATTTTTCTTAAGTTAAAAAAGTTCACCAAAGTCTAGATCAGGGCTTTGAACCGTTATCTTTTTCGTTCCGGTTCAACTTTAAAACAATTTCGGTTAGCTTCCGGCTTTGGTTCCAGAAAAAATAACGGTTTTCGGTTCAGCTCTGGTCGAAGTCCACAATATTTTCCTTTAATTTAAAGCAGTGGTCGCCAAAGTACAGCCAGCGGGCCAGGTCCGGACCCCCAGCGAATTTTATTCGGCCCCCGAATTTTATTAAAAATATATTATACCGGATGTATGAAGTTTTGTGTTAAGTACAGGGATCTCGTTTATTAGTATAGATTAATAGTTGGCTAAATGAACAAAAATGATCCTCGAGTTATAGCTACACCAAATCAAGAACCATAATTTACCTCTTCCATAATATTTCAGAAATATGGCCGAAAATAACAAAATTTATGTTGATAAATAATAACAAACGCTTGGTGTTGTTTCAAAAATTTTATAATTTAAAAATTATTAACAATTGTTTCGGCCTTACTTAAGGCCTTCTTCAGAATAATATTCTGAAGAATTACAAATTTTTAAATATTTAGGGTTAATTAGTTAGATAGATCTAATACGTTGTAAATGAACCCCAACATACACACATAAGTGAAAAAACTTTAAATGAGAAAATTTGTTTTCCACTAAAGCGCCTCGGGAATCGAACCCAAGACTTTGCTATTTCCGGTAGCACAAATTAGATCTATCTAACTAATTAACCCTAAATATTTAAAAATTTGTAATTTATTCACGTATGATTGTTGTATGCATACTAATTTGATTTATATATATATTTCGCTTTCTCGACGCATTTAAAACAATGCCGGATTGCTAAGAAAATTGTGTAATCTGCCTGGCGTATTAGGTATACGCGTCAAGTTTAACTCCTTTGCTATGTTCTTTCAGCCTGAATCGACAATGGCATAAATTTTCTATTTTAGTATGACTGTACGCTGCCTCCTGGACACGCTACGTCTGATATTACACTAAACGTCAACGCACTTAGCACCTAAACTGTTCGTTTGACGAAAAAATCTTACAGACATTATTTACGGAAAATTGAATTTACTTTATTTTTGTATAGGAACGTTTTTCTCTAAAAGTGCATAGTTTATGAGTTATAGGCGATAAAACAGTTTGTTTGGACCGATTTTGACATTGTTCTCAAACCTTAACTCTCTCTAGCGCCTAAACTGTTCGTCTGAGGGAGAAAATCTAAGAAATATATTCTGTAGTGAATTTGATGTAGTTTATTGAAGACCTTCTCTCATAAATGGTGTAGTTTTGAGTTATAAGCAAAAAACGAAAAGAGCGAAAACTACCCTTCTTGACTCATTTGCAAGTTAACGCTGCCACTTTGATGTGGCACTAACCATCATAGCGCAACATGCTGAGGTTGCAAATCAGCCGCACCTATTACTAAAACGCTTTCTAGTGTGGAAGGCTGCATTAAAAATAACGTGATTCGTTGTTGCGGTTGATCGGTTGCGGGTTACCGGCATGGAGATCGTAGCCATCTTATGGAGAATGAAACAAAGTTAAGTGTAGATTACAGACACTTGAATGTTCGCTGCTCGCTTGCTTTACTATCAACTTCTTCGAGTGCTTATTCTGAAAGAACCAATTACTTAACAACGCTTTGTATTACGTTCGTACGAACGTTGATATAAATAAACACAAATACATTTTTAAACATTTATTTCCCTTGCTAAAATTGTTAACAAGCAATAGAAATGATAGTTCCATGAGAGTTACAATTCGGAAAGTAAACTTTCGACGGCTTTCCCAACCGAGATATGCACGCATTCGCTTATTTTGTAAACAGTTTCACATGGATCGTCTACTTTAATAGCGAAGCAACCGTGTAAATGCGCTTCCTCAACGACACTCGGATTCTGAATTCCCAAAACTTTTATAAAATTTTCGTATATAGGAGTTCCATCTTCTTTTATCATATCGAACTTAAGTTCGAGACATTTCAAAAAGCATTTTAATTTGTAATCGTCCACATATTCTCTATACGGTAGTAATCGAACTGCTAAAGTAGGATCTACGCCGGTTTCGTTAATACAAGGATTCAAATATTGTATTGTATTTTCGAGCCATACCAATTTTATATCTTTGAATGTTTGATCCTGAAAATTATAATTGTATGAATTAATACGCCGATCTTTTAAATTTTCAGAAGTCTTATAAGATCAAAGATATAACGATGATGGTTAAACAGGCCAAAGTCGCGCATTTATCTCGCAATTTATTCAAAAGGTGCATTTTCAAAACAAAATAAATTTTCCAATTTTCGTTTAATTTGTTCTAGTGCTACTAATAGAAACAAAAAACCATAAAGCCCTTAAATTACCGAAACAGTATTTAAGCAGTTTAATACGTACTTGTTGGTATGAGTTAACAACGAACACAGTTAACAGTATGAAAAGTGCGAATTTCATTTTTAAGTTTTACAAGATTTAGTTGAGCCACAATACTACTGCAAGCTAAAATTTCATTTTATATAGGTACATTTATACAATCGATGCTATTCAATCGAAAGTGTTTTATAAATAAGTGTTCAATTTAAAATATTTTATAAATAATTTGGGTATCGATCAAATAAATTATGTCGGCAAATATTCAAGATCAGTAGATCAGTTTAGTCAAAACAAAAACAGTCAAAACTGCAATGATTTGGGTGGCCCGTTGTGAAATTTACATCCGGCGTTTTTTGAAATACGTACTTGCAAGAAACTTAATTTTACACCTAAACTTTAAATATGTGTACAAAGAACAAAGTCTTATTGCATTGACTTATTCCATCATCCTTGAAAATTCTGGCGTTGATATAAAATCACTTTGTGTAACTACTTATTTATTATAAGCAAAATAGTGCATGTATATCCAAGAGCATTTAAAGCGGAGTAGGTAATCTTAATTTTTAGGAATGTTAAATGATAAGGTTTCTAAAAAGATGATTGGTGGTAAAAACAAGTTATTAATTGAAATTAAAATACAAATTAAGTTAAAAACATTTATTGTTTAAGAAAAATCGGTAAAATATAGACGTTTAGTCATTATAAATTTAAAGAAACATTTATTGTTGATAAAAGACTAATGTACCATAGAAATTGAGTTAATAATAATACATTTTATTCAAAATCACTATAGTAATACGCACATTACATATAATGTAAGAAGTAGGGGAAGTGCGTCATTCCCAAGGAGTAAGTAATAATTTATTACTGACCGGTTAGTAATATAGTCTGAAAAGGATTGCCAATTTTTAGTAAATTGTAAAGAAAAACACTGAAATGACTTGTTTTAAATATTTTGACAGATTAGGTTAAAACATAACGTGAATCTGTCACAATATTATTTGATATGAACTCATTAAAATAATGAACAATAATAATTGGAGGAACTTATTTAATTTAGAACATACTTATAATTATATTATAAAAAAGTACAAATAATAATAAATTAGGTATCTTTTTCTTTGGGATCTAAGTAATTAATGTTAATCGTAACTTTTAGTAAATTTTAGTAAATTTTAGTGACAGGTTGCCACTTTGATTAATTAATATAATTGTCAAAAATTTTTTATATGCAAATTAAATGTTTAAAACTAAAGGATTTTGAATAAAATAGTATACTTACCTCGATGGACGGCTTCCCATCTCGGCATGTAATCTACTATTATCTTACAGTAGCCGGTTTTTGCCTACTTTATGTAATCGTTTTGAATTACTAAAATCAGATCTTATTCACTAGTGAGTATAATCTACATTATACTCACTGCCTTTGCCATTTGTAGTATTATAGATAGAGTACAAATCAGATTCTCGTATCATAGCCAATTTGAACAAAATTAATTAGCGGTTCCAATAAATGTTTTCAAAACAAATTAATGTAGTATATCGAATTATACTATTATTATCGAATAATCTGTTTATTAAGAAGGGGATTCAAAGTCAGTAGAGGCAGAGGCGCTAGTATATAAATTTTGTAAATTTTGTTTCTGTAACATTTCTGATAAATATCAATCATTTCACCCGGGCATGATTCACGCTTTTATTACTAATCCCGCCGGGACTTAATATTTTGGCATTTTATTATAGTTGAGGGTGCCTCGGCAATGTGAAATTTTCAACAAACTTCATGAAGAAAATTTTCAAATTACACTTTTGGGTAAACGCTGTTATCTCGCTTATCAATGCGATTTGTTTTACAAAAATTCAGAACTCCTTCTCCAATCTATTATCTTGTCATACATATCAAAATTTTCAGTCTCAAGTCTCAAGCTTCTTAGAGAATTCTTTAGGAACTGCGTTATAAACCATAGTAGTAGTACTTAGTATTACAGTTTTTTATTTTTCTTAAGTTAAAAAGGTTCACTAAAGTCTAGATCAGGGCATCGAACCGTTATCTTTTTCGTTCAGGTTCAACTTAAGAACAATTTCGGTTTGGTTCCGGTTTTGGTTCCAGAAAAAAGAACAGTTTTTTACGGTTATCGGTTCAGTTCTGGTCGAAGTCCACAATATTTTCCTTTATTTCTATTTTTAAAATTTTAGACAAATTTTGAGTAGCGGGTATAGGATACCCCAGTGTACCATCTATGTAAAAACAATAAGCGTATCAACGCCGGATTAATAATAGCAGTCAAAGTATTAGTACCGTACCATTCTCAATAGGTATGCTATCGAGACCATTACTACCTTCTAAAAATTATTGCCCTAAACAGTATCGAAAATTTATTAAGTAGAAAGTATCAATTCTTATTATTAGTCTATGAAGTGCATTACTTTTCAATTGCATTTCCTTAGTAAGCAGTTGCAAGTATATGGACATATATTGCACGAGCAAACTGCAACAGTGCAAGACAGCAAGACGAAAGGTTGTGTAAAAACTGGTAAATGTGTGAGCGAAATTCTCATTTTCTTCGCTTACAATGTAATAGCTTTTTTTTAACAAATACTACATAGGTATATGATTTTTAAACTTTTTTATTCCCAATTTAAAATTGCTTATTTAGTAATACGGTACGAATTGCATGGCAATTTACAGCTCAGGATGTAAACTTTCGATTGCTTTTCCAACTGATAAATGCACACATTCGCTTATTTTAAAAGCAGTTTCGCACGGATCGTTTAATTTAATGGCGAAGCAACTGTGTAAATATCCTTCTTCGACGACATCGGGATTCGTGATTCCTAAAACTTTTAAAAATCCTTCACTATTAGCTGTTCCATCTTCGTTTACCATGTCCAGATTATATGCGATACACTTAACAAAACATTTTAGCTTATAATCGTCAACGTATTCGTTATGTGGTAGCAATCGAATAGCCAAAATAGGATCTACCCCACTCTCGGTAATGCACTCGTTTAAAAATTTTAATAGGGCTTGTTGCCATATTGATTTTAGTTTTTTGAACGATTGGTGCTGAAAGTAATAGAAAAATTAAAAAGTTAAAATTAAAAGTGGGAGTAGTAATTATCTAATTATACTAGGACTCTTTTTATGAAACTAACCGAAAATCCGAATTCCAACTTTTTTCAAATTTTGGGCAATAATTCTCAATTACTTTTTATTTTTGTAATATAAAATATACTACTCTAATGATAAGATTTTTGCCACTTACTGTTGATCACTTTTGTAGGCTTTTGTAGGTATAAAACAATAATTTAAGAAGTAAGGTACAACAGTAAGTAATATTGGATTTATTACATAAATTAAATAGTAAATACGTACTTGCTGGTGTGAGTTAACAACCAATACAGTTACTAAAATAAAAACTATGAATTTCATTTTCCTGCGCTTCAAACTTGTTAGAGCTGATATAATAATGCAGTGACTGAAGAAATTATTTCCATGCATTTAGTAGTATCATTTAATTTGTTTATATTATTTTATTAAATTCTAGCTATTTATATATTTCATACATCACAAATAGGAAAAATATTAATCAAGCAAATTAATAATGTACAGGGTGATTTAAATTAAGTGATAATGCATATAAATCGGTTATTCAAAGTAATGGAAAAAAAATCTACTTTGAAAAGTATAGGTATAGTGGAGTGCGCGGGATATTAAATTGTTATTTGTTTTCACTTGCAGATTTTATGCCGAAACTTTTTTTAAATGGTTTCTTACCTTTCTTACCAAAATCCGATGTTCGTCAAAATGTCATGCTATACTATACGGAGTGGCTCAAATATCCAAGAAACCGCAAAATTTTTACCTTTTTTTCAGCTTTTGTCAATTTTGACCAATTTTTTGGCAAAGGGCAGTTTTATACTATTTGAAAGTAGGCTATATTTTCTACAATTTGAGATTATTATGGTCTCTCTAAACCTATAGTATCCGAGATACAAGTGTACAAAAGTTTGCAAAAATATACACGATTTATTTGATAATTTAAGCCTTCACGGCCGGCGTCATTAGTGTTAGTGGTTTCTGGACTCATAGGCCGTGGTCGAGAAGTTGTTTGAGAGATTTCTGACGTTTCATTGGCTGCTGTGGCATCTCCTCTTGAACCTTCGGTACGGTCAGTTCGACCTTTTTCACGCAAGTCAAAACACTCTGAAGATTTTAGCCACATCAGCGAACGAAACGTCATGAATCTCTCAAAGATCAAAGAACCACGGCTCATTAGCTCAGAAACCATTTAATAATCCGGTAAAGACCGGTAAAGACCGCATTATTTGCCGTAAAATGGAATAGTTATGATTTTTTGGTATATTATCGTAGTTATGATGAAGGTCAAATAATAAAAGTTTTTGTCTTCGGCGGACCTCCGGATTTGCATACTTTTGTACACTTGCATCTCGGACACCAGTAGGCCTAAAGAGCCATTCTGGTTTCGAATTGTAGAAAATTTAGTCTACTTTCAAAAAGAATAAAAACTGCATTTGCCGAAAAATTTACAAAACCTGAAAAAAGAGAAAGTTTCTTGGATTTTTAAGACATTTTGACGAACATCGGATTTTGGTATCCCAGAAGGCAAGGATTCCAGATTTTAATCTCGAAGTAAAAACAGGAATCATTTATAAGCATTTTAAGGCGGCTGTGTACTACACTAGTACTATGTTAAAAAAAAATTTTTTTAATTTCATTTTTCGATGTTCGAGTCCGCCAGAAAACAAAACGCTAAAAAAATAATAAAAAATAATGTTGCCACCGGGTAAATCGTCTTTTTCAATAAATTTTTAAATAAGATTCAGGAAGTCGAATTAAATAATCGGCAATTATATGTATTATTATACTATAAATAGCTATATGATACTATATAGCTATAGCATTGTATATTTTTTCTACGTTAGTGTGAAATAAAATCGGAGTAAATAACTCATTCGAGAAATATGAATGGTTCGAGAGTAGTGGAAATCTAGCGAAAGGTGGCGATAATTCTCAGGAAGGGTTTTTGCGTGGTCCGTGGTCGATCTGACTCTAATTTGAAATCTTCTTGAAAACCAGATGGGTTGATAGAATTTTTGGTATGATGATTAGTAAAAAATCGTCGTGTCATTAAATTGGTTATAAATTTTGCTTTGGGGGTTGGAAGATTGAGTGAAAGGTGATTATATTAATTAGTTACGTGGGGGTAACTACTTCTTTTGGAGAATTTTAAAATTATTCTATAAAGATCCGGAGGTCTGCCTAGTTCGAAAACTTAGATTTATCATTATGCCTCTGATATTGACAACATACCAAAAAATCAGAACTACCTACCACATTTGATGCACAAAATAAATGGAGTTATGAGCTCAACCTACAGGATGATTTTAAATCAACGCCAAGAAAACGTTGGCGACTCCCATGTCATATAACAAAAATTATTGTATTGACTTGATCTATCATCTCTGAAATTTTTTGACGTACACCTTATTATAGACTATACCCTATCACTGTTTCAATATTTAAACGTCTCTGTAAAGTAAAACCTCAGTCAAAATTTGAGGTTATTAAAAGAATATTTAAAGAATCCTACCGAACACTTTATCTTAAAGTAGCGTTAAAGTACTATAAAGTTGCTGTATGAAAATCGGTGCAAATAAAAATTTTTAACATCGCAATCCATGGTTAATATAAAAAATCGCTCTGTGGTTTTGTTCTCTAACTAAACTACAATAAACTTCAAATTGCTTTATTCTACGTATAATACCTTAATACCTTAATTTAACAAATTAATAAGACAGGATTTATTGTACAGGATATAAAGCTTCGATTGCTTTTCCAGTTGCGGTGTAGGTGCATTCACTAATTTTGTAAGCAGTTTCGCAGGGATCGTTCAATTTAATAGCGAAACAACTATCTATAAATCCGTGATCGACGATAGCAGAATCTTCGATATTTAACACTTTCATAAAGTTTTCGCCTATAGCAGTCCCATCTTCATTTACTGCGCCTTGTTGATACGCGAGACATTTTATAAAACATTTTAATTTATAATCGTCTGCGTACTCTCCATGCGCAAATATTCGAAGAGCTAAAACAGGATCTACTCCAGATTCCTTGACGCAGACATCGAGATATTTTTCGATTTTTCCTTGCCAATCCAATTTTATTCCTTGGAATTGCGGATGCTAAAAATAATTAAAATCGTTAAACCGCGTATAAGATTGCATAGTTATACTATATTATAATATTAGTGTATTATGAAAGATTGCTTATTGGTATAATTAAAAAAATTTTTGTATAAAAGTGATAAGTGATAAGGTATAAAAATGGTCTGTTAATTGTGAGTTTGAGCCTGTTCTTTCAAGCCAAGTGACAGAGATAAGACTGGCAACTTTGAAGTCTCAAATCACTTACTATTTTTTACAAATTGGGATCTACTCTAGATATTGATGGATATAATATCACCTCAGAGGTATCATTTAATTGAGAAAAAGATTTATATTTCAAGTTGTAACGAGACATTAGTACGTGGTATTTAAGTGAACAGTGGCCTTATCTCAGTCTCGGGACTAATAAGAATACAAATTTTTACACCATACAACTTTTATACAAAACATTATAATCAATCCAATAAATTACGCAAAACTTTTTCCGCTTCCTGTATATGGCATTTAATTAGCTACTAGGTACAATTTATGATTTATGATATTAAAATTCTATACGTACTTGTTGGTAGCAGTTAACGACACATACATATAGAAAAATGAAAACTAAGAATTTCATTTTTGAATAATTTTACAAGAATACAAGAAGATGATAGACTATGTAATTTGTCATTTGTTGAGCTCTTTATCTTTATATAGGTAGTATATTTTTTTATAATCTCAATTAACTTAAGTTTAAACAATTTATAATCTTTATTTTGTAAATAGTTTTTAATGAAAAGAAAAATGCAATGAATACAATATATCAAATGATTAAGAATTTGCCGATTTCGCTATCAGTTACGAAAGTTATAAAACCCATTTCCTATACTCATCAATCTCATTTTCTTAATTTTTTACTAGGAGACGGGTGAGGAGGGTAAAAAAGGGCGAGTGAGCAAAAAGTACACTGTCATCATTTTGTTAGTTAAAAAAATAAAACCTTAAACTGCCGTTACCTTTAAATTATTTTTATACAGGGTGTTAAAAAATATGTGTCACAAACTGAAAGTTTTTACTTTTAACCAAATAAATGATTAAAATATGCAGAAAGGTCCTAAAGAACATGGGTCCAGAAATGGCCTATTTCAGAGATCTGAAATTATTTAATGAGGAGAGCAGGAGAACAAGCTCTCTGCATTTAGACCACTTAATCGGGCTCATTGTACTACCTCCAAGCGGCCTCCCCATGCCCAACAACTCTCGAGCCATCCTAATTGTAGGATAAACTCCAGAAGTCTGGCGGGAGGGATGGTGTTTATTCTAGCCATGTCGAGCCTAACACGGATCTTCATATCGCCGTTAGAGCTGGACAGTGACACAACACGTGTTTTAGTTCGCATCCACGACATATGGGACTATCCTACCAAGCCTAGAGTGTGGAGATGTTTGTGTAGTCGACCGTGTTCCGTGAGTGTCCCTGCAATAGTTCGTAGATTAGTTTGGGACAGCTGTAGACAGTATTTCGACATCTTTTTAAAAAAAGCCGATAAAGTTATTTTGCTTTACGGTAACTTACGTTACTTGTCCATCTCTCAGTCTGTAGTTGATGGGTATTATTTTTAAGGGGGGTATTGACAGTTGTTACGATGTTCCGGCTGGTTTGATGTTTGGCTCAGGGCTACTTACAGAGGGAACATTGTTTTTGGATATATAGTTCAGCAGCTCTATGCACTCCATCAGAAGACCAGAGGTCCCCTTGCAGGTCTTTTTGGTAAAATTTCTCCAGCTCCAGGAAGGTCCAGGAGGGGCTGGACATGTATCATGGACTGCAAGATCACCCGATTTAAGCACCTTCTTTGAGAATATTTCGTGAAATACTTTAATGTACAAGACGCCCGTAAATAACCTCGAAGAACTGCAGTAACAAGGATGCCACCGAATACGAACCAATACTGAGGTTTTCGACAGAGTTCATAATAATATCAGTTTTAAGTAAATTGTGGACACAAGTCACCAAACATTTTTTATTTTTTTATTCATAGTCCTTTGTTCTAGTCCTATCACAATGCACTGTCTATAGCACTACACATTGCACATCGCACAGTACTTTAATGTGCAGTGTAGGTACACAGTACTAGATTATTTACATTACAATTTCAAACTCTTCTAAATGGTGATAATTCTAATTGGTTCTTACTGAAGAAATTAAACAGAAAATGACAGTATACGAGGCTATATTGAAAAATTCTTAGCCTACTATAGAACCAAACAAAATTTCAATGTCAAAATATTTTATTACTCAACATATTCTCCTCTTAATTGGATACATTTATTACAGCGAACCTGCAACGTCGCTAGACCTTTCAAAAAAATGTTTCTTCTTGCTCTGCAAACCAGACGTCCACAGCTTTTATTACCTCCTCGTTGGAAGAAAATTTACGACCTTTTAAACTTTTTCTTAGTTGAGGAAAGAGATGATAGTCGGACGGAGCCAAATCTGGAGAATAAGGGGGGTGTTCTAGTAATTCAAACCCTAAATCATGAATTTTTTGCATGGCAACATGAGATTTGTGTGCAGGGGCGTTGTCCTGCAAAAACAAAACACCTTTGGATAGCTTTCCGCGTCTTTTCTCTTTAATTTTTTCCCGTAGAGTGGTCAGTAATGTCGAATAGTAATCTCCAGTTATTGTTCTACCCTTATCCAAAAAATCAATCATGATTACTCCATGGCAATCCCAAAAAACTGAAGCAAGAACTTTTCGATCGGTCATCATCTTCAATTGAAAATTTACCTCTTTTGAAGCTTGCAGTCCAATTTTTCACGGTCGCATACGAAGGACATTGATCACATGATCACCAAGGGCATTAACCATATCTTCGTAAATCTGCTTACCTCTTAACCTTTTTAAATACAGGTACTTGATGATGGCTCGATACTCCAATTTTTTACTTTTTTGACGTCAAACTTTACACTGACACTTCTAATAAGTTATTGTTCGTTGCTATGGTAATGCAATATTTTTTTTTGCATGGAACTGGTCTAGGCTAACTAGTTATCAATACTTCCTCGTACTTATAAGTATTATTATGAGAAAAAGAACAGGAAAGTCTATGTGCTGTGGGCCAATGTGAACACGCACTAAGTTGCATACTTGACAAAAAAACATTACCTAATTTTATTTCTTTATTTGCAGTGTTTAATTTGGATATCCAAGAAGTTCAACGACGAGCAGCCACTGAAAATCAGGTTAGTCGATTTACGTTAGATTATGTCTTGTAGTTAATCATGACTTATTTCTCAAAAATTTTCAAATCAGTAGTTTCAAAAAAATTTAAAAAAAGGTAATGAGTAACGACTAATGAGGTATATCTCCAAACACTGTATCTATCAACTAGGCAAGGTTAGATCAAATGGATGTATGTACAAAAACATCGTTGAACTTGAAATTTAATGATTGTTTACAGAAACTAAACGTTTGTTTATACATGTTATGATATTTTGAACAAAAAGGGACGTTTTTATCTTCTTTAGGTGACCCTGGATTTGATAATACATAACAATAATACCTTCGATAAGAAGCCAAACTTAAGTGTTACTTTATGAAACTGTTAAAGCTTTTAACATGCTTATATTCTGAGACAATGCTACATGCTGACTCCATATTGTCTTAACCGAAAATGCTAACGTTTTTTTTCCTATTGGTAAATAGCAAGCTAAAAATAATTTAAAAATTATACTTCTTTCTCTCAAATTAAATTTCTCAAGTTTTGTCTGAAATATTCTCCGGCACACGTATTTGTTCGTATTACCATTGCAAATCTTAAGCGCTCTCTTATACCTACGACATTGTTAACAAATTTCAAGTTTGCAAGCGTGTTCGTGTATAACTTACATTATCGTTTGCAAGGAGCACTTAGAGCTTTATTTGCTAAAGATTAATTCTGTTGGCACGAGTTACGAGTGAATTACAATTTGTTGTGGTCTGAGGTGTTTTGTATTTGGTGACAAATGGATATTTAATTTTCTGTTTATTTGAATAATAAATGTGAATAATAAATAATAAGTTATTGCCCCTACTATTTCAACAAACTACCAGGTATCAGAAAAAGCTCAAGGCTCAAATTCAAATAATTTAATAAAAACTCATTTCTGTTACTGGGTTTGATAAGGGTACAATTTAAAGCACCAAGCTTGAGTTTTCCCAAAAAAGTTTGTGCCCAGAATAATAGGCGTAAATAATAAACGTCCAAAATAATTGTTATTTAATAAGTTTCAAATTTTACACTTTCAATAGGAAAGTGCTAGGGTACTATTTTTCATATAAACTAAGTTTAGTTACAAGGTTCGATAGAGGCACATTGGAGAGTACCTTGCTATAATTTATAAAAGATTTCTGCGCTCTAGAAAACTTTTTAGATAATTTTGTAAATTTTTTCAATTTCTACACTCTTCAATACTGAAAGTGCTGTAGTTTTGGCACTAGTTAACAAGAACTCATCTCAGTTACAGGTTTTATTAATTGAACACTTGAGAGTACAATCAATCAACAATAAAAAATATTTAATTTTAATATTTTAGTGTATTTTTGAACTCGGTCAGGTTACGATGTGCTCAGTGCTCAATGGACAGTGGTGGACATTCTGCAAGAAGTTTTAAATGAAATTTACATGATTTCATGAAGCAGGTTAGTTCTTTTTCACTTACTACAAAATTGAAAGTCGTACTTGCCTATGACCTTAATAAATAGATGGTTTCTGATGCTTACCAAATATACAGAGTGTTATTTATAACTTATTACAACTTTACAGGTAATGCTACAGGTAAAAACAATTATTGGGCTATGTATTCGACACTCCGTTAAGAAATTATAGGGCGTGAATAACCATTACCGTCATTTTCATTTTTAAGAATCACAAAATTTAAACTGGAATTTATTAGTCTAATGTTGGGAAACACAGTGGCGCACCTTTTTTACTTAAAAACCCTACCTTCTATCTACACACCGCATCGGTCGATGATTGTATCCCAATTTGTAACTTTAGGGACTGTATATTCGAGTGTATCTATTTCTAAAGCTAAAATCCGTGGCTTTCAGAATAGTTTAATAATTAATACACGGTTATAAAACCGTGGACCTAATAACGGATTATGGAATTACAGATTAAAGGCTATACTAATTTAATTTGCCGTTTCGTTAAGTAATTCGTATAATTAGAAATTGCGTGTTTGTTGAATATATCATCAATTATTATATTAGTTTGCTAAAATTCTGAAATGAAGCTACGTTTATTTGCTACATAATGGGTAAAAACATGGCTTCAAACCTTTACAAAAGACTTGGCGTGTCTCCTGGAGCAACTTTGAACTTCAATAGACAGTAGACATTATACAATTAATATAATATATCTAGGAATCTCAGTCACTTTATTCTTCTAAATAATCTTCTTAATTTAAAAACTAACGCTAAAACTATTCATGACTTAAGCAGCAAAATAAAATAAAAAGATTCCGTCTGTTCGTGTGGGGCGAAAATAGTAAATCTGATCAAAACCTTTCTGATTATTGAAAACGCTTGCTCTTAAATTGCTTAGCTTGGCTAACAAGAGCAGTTTTTGAAAAAAAGGTTGTTTTGTTTTTGAATAGGTGTACGTATATTCAAATCTATTAATTTATAATATTACGAATCTGAATAAAAGTCTTAATTAGGGCCGGATTAAGGTTTCTCGGCGCCTGGGACTCAAAAGTGTAAAGCGCGTCAATAGTGGCGTACTCAACAGCGCCGCATGCGTCAATTTTTGATTGTCCAAGGTCAAATGACTTGAAATAGAATTTGAGAATTTTAGTAGCGATTGATAGTGTTTCTAAAAAAATGTTTTACTAAAACAAAGTAGGAAAATGAAAAGAAAACAATCAAACATACTCTTACATTTTAATTATTATCTTTTCCTGTTGAACCGCCCACAGACCTTGTTATTGATCATCGGTCATCGTGACAAGCCGTCGTGATTAGTTTTTAAGCCCGATGAGTCCACAGACCTCGTGATTTTTAATTAGCCGCCGTCACAAACCGTCGTGATTGAACCGCGTTTGTCACGGTCCGCCTCAAAAGTTTGTAGTTCAAAGTTCAAGAGTATTGACAAACCCATCTAATACTTTTAGCGTTTTTCTAATTGCAGAATTTATTTTATCCTAAAAATTTAGCTACAACGTAGGCACGGAGTGATTAGGGGCGCTGGGCACTAGAGCATTCCGAACCCAAGAGTTAAAGCAAGCCTAGGCTTATCAACAAATTGGCTAGCTCGTTTCAAAATAAAAAAATTAATTTTTATTTAAATCTCATCTATTTTACGATTTTTTGTGTAAAATAATTACGTATTGGATTTTGCAGGCCTGGATTTACCATTTGGCTAAATAAAAGTCTAAAGCCGCGGTTTTAAGAAGAGACCAGTTATTTAACAATACTATTTTTAAGTCTCAATTTTCCTGCTTTGTTTTGATAAAACTTTATTTTTGGAGACACTATCAATCGTTGCTAAAATTCGTGGCCTGCATTTTAAGCCGTTTCACATTGAACAATAAAACATTTTCGCCTGCGGCGCTATTTTCTTGCTCCTGAGCTTGCCCCACTAATTGTTTTGTGTGTTTTTATCTGGATACCTTTAAAAAAATCTTAACTTTGCCATTCGGCTGTGGGCCCATCGGGCGTGAAAACCAATCACGACGGACTGTCACATTCACGAATGAACAATTATCAGTTCTGCGGGCGGCTGTGCTCTTTTTTTTAAATAGCTATCGTCAAGCGATAGGCGACTGCTCAACATGACATGGCCAGCTGACGGCGAGACCGAGTCCGCTTTATTATAACGACAATTACAGAAATTTGCGTTCTTCCAAGCAAAAATATTGTATTAATGCAATAATATTTGATAAGTGCGCTGAGACTCGAGTCCCACTGAGCTCCGTGGTTAATCTGTCCCTGGGTCCTAATAGGGAGCACTTTTTCTAATGTTTTATTTTGCGCTCTAGTTCGTTTTTAAATGGGAATCACATGCGAAGCTCTCAAAATCTCTTTCAGTTTTGGGAAAAATCGTTTTTTTAAATAAATACGTACTTATATAAAATTATTCATTGAATAAAATCTGCACTCTGCTTGCATAACATTAGGGTTGGTATAATGTTGGTAAATCGACTAATAATTTCCTTTCATTAAAAAATAATTATAAATTTTGAAACCTACAAAACTAATTGGAACTTCCACACAGTATTGTTATTTTTTAATTTATTGTAATTAATTAGTTTTTGAATCACCGATATAATTTTTAATGACACTTGTTTAATTAATAATTATTTGTAATTACGAAATTATTTTCCGAAGTAAAAAAATATGTATCTGCAAAATTACAATTTTATCTCGTTTTTTAAAATATAAACGAGAGAAATAATTAGTAAGTTTTATGGTATCGTTAAATTTATTTACAGGAAGTTCAAGTATTTTAGGCACTTGCTTCAAAGTGATGATTTTACATAAAACTGTAATTTAACCAATAGTCGTTATTTCAATGTATAAATCACCTAATGTTCCTGTTGTCGTTTAAATATATAGCCTTGTTTGTAGTTCATAGATGGTAGGTATATAAAGAGCTGGAAGGATTCCCTAACTACAGTTCTTGTTGTTATTCGAAGCCGTACGTTATAGTTAATACTCATTTAGCACCATGAAAGGGCTTATAGTTTGTCTCATCGTTGCGTTAGTAGTCGCTGCTTGTCACGCTCAGGTACGAAATTTTTATAGTCTAATTTTGTCAAAAATTTGATTTGTTTTTTTTTAATACCATCAAAATCGAAGATCACTCCTCATTCATTTCAACTCACACATCGTATTCATTAGTTGTTAATAAAAGCCAGCTATTTTCATTGTTTTGTGAGCACATACCCACTAATAGGGGGTGGAAATTTTATTTGATCAAATTTGGGGAGGAGGGTAACTTTATCGATATATACTGGATGTAAAACGAATCGCTTTTTATTTTTTGAAAAATAAATCTGAAATTTCCGGATTTCTTGGCAATTTTTAAAATCTACGCTAGCAAAATACTTGTTTCGCTTCCGTTTTAATCACAAATAACGGCAACTTAAGTTTTGAAATAGAACACTCCATACATTTTCACGAATACTGCTTAGTAGCTTGATTTAAAACAAAATCAATTTTTCGTCTACTAGATAGATGGTGGTTATCACAGCCCTGATTCATTGTGATGTCCTCGAGTTAGAAAAATTTGATAATTAAAAAATTAATTTGCGGCCTGCGCGTGTACTCAAACTGTGCTTTTTGAGAATAATAAGTAATTTTGTATAGTAATCAATTGACAAATAACAATTCTAAGCTCGAGGACCTCAATAGGAACATTTTTTAGTGGTAACGGTTGTCTGGCGCAAAATTAAATTTGGTGAAAAACTATTATAAGCAATATTTGCTCCACGGATGCTTTCCAAATCCTAAAAAGTAAAAATGAGCATTGTGTTTGTCCTCTTTGAGAAATTGAAGTTGTCGTAATTTTCGTTAAAATCAAAAAGGGCGAAAATTCGTATTTTGTTACAACACGTACGCGATTTCAAAATTTCATTTACGACATAACGTCCTCAAATTTCAGATTAATATATTATGATCAAACGAAAAAAAAATTGTAGCTGTGATTCTGATTTAGTTTACATCCGGTATAGACTCATTAGACTTGTTAAAGACACTCGGGAGTATTAGTGAAGTCTGAAGTTCAATAATTTTTTTGAACTTAATAGTGGAAAGATATACACATTTTCTAGACGCAGTAAAAAAAGCCTCGAGTAAATTGGACTATTCTGGCTGGCATTTCTTATTTTTTTAGTTCGTAAACGTTGATTTGAACTTAACGGCGTAACTTTTGCTGCGAGACACTATTCTTTTTACGTATCGATCTTCTATCCTTCGCCGTATCATTTTCCACACATTTTATACCGCTAAATACAATTTTCGTTTTTGAGCCGAGTTAACCTCATCCATGTTACAGTAAAATTAAAACTTTGGTGAGTCTTTAAAACCCGAGTTGTCCGATATTGGTGGAAACGGGCAGACATTTTGCCAAATTTATTTTTCGGTGTCAGAGGGTAATAAATCCAAAGGGCTACTCGAAAGTAATAATTCACGAAACTAACGTTTCGTTAATAAAATGTAAAAATGGAGCCACAATGCAAAGTTCACTTTTTGAATTTCGTCGTAGTTTCGTTCTACCAATTTTAAAAGTGGGCACTTATAATTTTCGCGATGCCCCTTGAAACGTTCGAAAATAATAAAGGTCAGTAAACTAACAATTGAGTCGTACAATAAGCCAATAAAAATAAAAGTAAACAATTAAATTGGCAATTTGTTGTCTTCAATAGGGCGGATTAAAATTGAATACATCTCGTATGTACCCGTTTCCGTTGAGGTAGATTCGTACAATTAATTATTATTATTGTCAATTGAACAAATTGTTAGTCATTGCTTTAATGGTGAAAGTTTCATGATTAATAACATCCAGATTTTAGTAAAACGAGACTCTGTGCTATAAATTTCTAATCTAGTAGCTTGCTTAATCCTAATTAGGAAACAAACGCAAGGAAATATGGGGAAATGGTGTAGGTGTTGTAAATCTTTCCATAAAATACGACACCTACTTTGTTGTACTATTTCATTTTCTCCAAAGAGATCCAAGTTGTGGAAAAGGTTAGAAGAAATATTAAATGAGCCGAAGAAATTACTCGTGCTTTGTTTCTTTTTCAGTGTTTCCTCGACTGTCGCCCTATTAAAGTGATATTTATTTTGATTTAATCGGAAAGACAAAAATATTACATTATTAAAAAATATTTTTGTAATTTCGTTCTTCTTAGACCCTCCAGATAGTGAGTCGCGATTCTGGAATAAGTACACTCTAAATTTAAACGAAATTGGAAGCACCTACGTACCTAGGTACTCAATTTTACCAACCTTAACTTTGAATTTGTACTGTTCCGCAATGTCAATAATTAATTTTTATAAATAAACAAACAGTAATCCTCAACACGGCATTTACATTAAATTGGTTGTAAGAGACAGGTATTTTATTAAATTTGCATAATCTGGTAGTTAAGTGAATGTCAGTCTCATAATTTAAAAATTGTTTTATTCGTTATTTAACATTTTTCCAGTTATTCCAAGTCACTTAAGTTTTTTGAACTTTAGATACACCCATGCAAAGAAATGCATCGAATTCAAGTTTTTTTTTCCAAAATCCGTTAAATGTTTATTTCAAAACGAGCAGCAAAACAGTTAAGAGCAAGTTCAAGGCGGTTTGTTTAATTTATAACAGTTGCGTACGGCTATGCAGATTCCTACACGTACGTACCACAAGAAGCTAGTTTCTTCAGACAACGCGATCAACTTCGTTTCATTTACGTGGGAGCTTCTAAATTGACTGTTGCACTCGCTCTCCTAATTATAATTCAGCTGCCAGTTAGTTAAACCCTTGTTCTCAACAAAAATATCTCAGATGATTTTACTCAGATGAACGGTTTAGGCGCTATGGTTAAAGTTTGACAAAAATTAACAAAAAACTGTATTTTTTGTTTATCGCTTATAACTCAAAAACTACGCACTTTTTGAAAAAAGTGTTTTTATACGAACATAAATTAAATTCGATTTCCTATAAATTAGTCTCTTTGATTTTTTTTGTCAAACGAACAGTTTAGGGGCTAGATAGCGTTTAAGTATAGAAGGATGACTTTTGGGGGTCAAACTAAACCATAGGGTACATGAACAATTTTTATGACAAAAAATTGCAATTTTGACAATTTTGATAGGCGGTTTTAAGTGCAGTTTTTGTGCTGCTAGAAGCCTTTAAAATTGAAAAAAATTCGAACTTCGGACCGCGCTAATGCTGCCACTTAGGTGTGGTAGACTGTCGGTTTTCACTTATTTGCAATGCTCTTTTAGCCTGCATCGTTAAAAATGCTTACTGCCTCCCGGACTATTATTGAATAAATTAATCAACTGTTTAATTTTATTCAAACCAACTTATGTGCTCTGGATAATGATGGAAAAGTTGGCGATTGTATTAAATTGAACTGCAGCTATGGAATTTTTCCGAAAAAATTAAACCTTTAATAAAACCGTTAAAGTAAACGTTTTCAATATTTTGGAGTTTAAAGATAAAGAAATTAAGCTTGGACTAAGACATTCTCATAAATTCGTTCAAAATTGCTGCTGACTTGCATCATTTGCACCTTCACTTTAGTAGGCTTCATTTGCTCTTTATCACCATTATCACTCATTAACATAAAAATCGTTCGACTTGATTATGAAAATCAAATATTTCAATTTAGTAGGTAAATATTAATTTTGCAAATTTCGAACTTCTCAGACTTTATCCCAAGAACAGCTAACCAAATTGAAAGCTCACTATGAAAAATGTACCAAAGAGACGGAAGTAAACGTGGATCTAATACTAAAGGGTCGTAAAGGCGAATTCACCAAGGACGAAAAACTTGCAAAATACTATTTCTGCATGTTCAATCAAGTCGGCATCCTCAACGAGGCCGGCGAACTTCAGAGAGACGTCGCTATAGCTAAAAAACCACAAGATGTCACCGACGACGAAATTGATAAACTTATAAATGCGTGCAAGGATAAAAAAGGAGCAGATAAATACGAGACTGCCCAACAACTCTATGAATGTTATTTCACAACAAGCCCAAAACACATCAGTTTTGCATAAGATGAAAATGGCTGCTTTTTTGTTTTAAAATAATGTGTTTTTATAAGCTGTATTGTTTTAAGTAGTGTCTGCAAATAAAATTTCAAAGTTACATAATATTTATTTATTGTTTAATTGTTATTTACGTTTTTAATGATTTAGAGCAGAGATATCCATCTCCTAAAAAACTTCCAAATAACTGTTTGGTAATAATTATTAGTCTTTAGTTGGCTCACGGTTGGGTGGCTACGTAAATTGATTTTTAAGGTTTGGATAATTATTTGTTAATCAATTTATGGCAACCAACCAATTTACTGGGCGAGTAAAATTATCCAGAAGTTTATTAGGGATTGATATATTTGCCATAATAATGTTATTACACTGTAGATGAAAATGCGTATAGTTGGAATCAGATCAAGTCAGTTATGAGCTATGATTTATTGCCTTCAAGCGTGAGCGTGGTCGTAGCCGAGTTTATCTGGTCCGAACTATAATAATCATAATCATAGGCGAGTAGTTTAATTATTGCCGGTGTCACAAAAAATAATAAAGTATTTACGATCTCTTAAATATTTCCGATAAACTCGGTGGATAAATAATAACGTTTCTTATTTTTTAGACGAAAATTGAAAACGGCCTTCTCTTGGACCATTTAAAAAAATATATTAATAGAAAATAAGCAAGTCTTTTCACATCGTGTTTGGAAAATAAGCATTGAAATTGTAAAGTTGGTTGCCTATCTTGCAGTTTTAAAATAGAAAATAGAAATTGAAATAGAAATGAATGCATTATCTAATATCTAAGATCTATCGTAATTAATTAATTTACGTTTACGTAAGGCCTCCTTACACTATTATGGACGATCGACAGCCGGGAAGAAAATAGAACCGTTACGGACAGGCAAATATTCTTTGGTTGAAACACAGCTACTATATACAGTTAATATTTCATTTTAAAATTCAGAGTATTACAACAATTCATATTTATTTAAATTCGAATTATTGCTAAATAATTAATTAATTTTTCTTTTGTAGCCACCGACAATTTTTGTAAGTAACCAGTTTTGGAGTTACCTGACAATAAGTGACAAGTCAAGTACAAGTAACCTTTACCATCGATTTCGCCTTATTAATATTATGTATAAGTAAACCAAACAATGAGTTCCCTAATTAATTAGTGTGTGCACTACTCGTAAATTAATTGCAGAGTAAAATTCATTTTGCTGCTAACTACAGAGATGGTACAGATGTATATTGTACATGTTTCGAGCTGATGCTTCACAAATTGAATTGTAGTTTTCTCTTTGGATCCCTCTTTTGAGTTCAACAAATAAATAAAACCCTCTTGTGAATTTAGAATAATTTCCATAACTGAGTGATGGAATGAACTTTGGTGTGAGAATGATCTAATTTTTTAAAACTTATGTACAAAAGTATGTGTTTAACGGGGGGTGCCAAAAAGGTATAGTGCTTTGGACGCCAGTTATGCTCGCTACGTCACTAGTGGGTTCCTCTCCAATCACTCGAACTCTACCCTCTGCTTACCTATTACTGAAAAAAAATTGTTAACGTCTTCAATTATTTGAGTGGGTCTCGTAAATTCAATGGCTTGATATACTACCCCTAATTCGATCAGGTTTAGTAGGGGTCATAGCTGCGAAACAGCACTAACCTTAGTTATAGACGATATCGTGAGAGCGGCCGACCAAGGCAAACTAACAATTCTGGTGATAGTAAACTTTTCTAAGACGTCTCTAATGGTCTTAAAGTATGTTAGACTGGATGAGGTATCTAGATTGATGTTTCTTTAAGAGTTATTATTATTTATTTGCTTTTGTTTACGAGAGGAGCTGAACCTGTTTCCCAACCAGCTTGTGCTACTTTGTTGTACAGTTTTGTTTATTGGGAATAAAATGCATATTATTATTATCATTATTTATTGTTACGGTTGATCGGCTGCGGTTTACCGGCACCGGCAAAACCGCAATGCGTGAATCACTACTTACTGAACTTTATCCATACTCTTTATGAGCATCGATTACATAATACATAATATAATGTTAATATTTACATAATGTAATTATTGATTGTGTGTGTCATCTTCGCTAATTAAACTTTGAATGTTTAAAAAAATCATCAATTTATCATTTACTTTTTCTGAATTAGGAGCTTTCCACTAATGAATATGCAAACTCATGTTACATATTATTTTGTTTAATTCTTAGAACATGTAGATACTTATTCAATTTTTTAAATTAATTAATTCTATTCAATGTATTGTTGAAAAATTCGTGGTCTAAGCTCTAAGTGTTTACTAGATCTTCATCCCAACAATAGTATATGTTTGGAAACGCATCTACTGTATCTTAAGGTCTTACCTATTTAATGGTCGTTTTTAAGCACTTCTTAACTCTATTTCTAAACAGAAAACCTTGGGGAGAACTGTTTTAAATTTTAGTATTTTATTTGTGAAGATTCGCCGTACACTCCCTTTAAAAGCTTGCGAGCTTTTGTGGGTTAGAACGCTCACTAATTGCACTTTTTATTTTATTCTTCGTTTTGTTGATACATTTGTGCTCAAATTGTCAAAGGGAGAATCTTCTAAAACAAATTGGTTGCCAGTTTTTTAGAAAATTGAAGAAGTAAGTCTTCTGTAAGACGACCATTTAAAACATGCGGACCAATAAGCTGATTTCCAATGATGCCACACCACACGTTTACAGAAGATCTTTGTTGAAAGTGGCTTTCCATCGTATAGCGTTAAGATTATATACCGTCACGAGTAGAAGTCGACTCATCGGTAAATAAAACTCAATTTTGCACTGTTTTCTTCAACAAGCCATAGTTCGTCAACCTTTCCGAATCAGACCTATGTTGTTATACCTTTTTTTTGCTTAAAATGGCCTAAGGAATACGCCCGTGAAGTTTGGCAGATTCCTCCCGGGAGACCCTGTAGTTGGAGACCGTAATACTTATCTATCAACCCTCGTAAAAATGGAAGCCGTGTTGGAATTCTAGACAGTCTGAGGAGTATGACTTGTAATATCAGAACTCTTTTTAAATAACCTTGATCTTTTTTTAAATAAATAACGAATAAATTAATAATCGACTTAAAAACTTTAATATAGGTACCTACTTCTTTATAACAATAAATATAATTAAGTCGATATAAAATTGTTCTTAAGGAATTAATTTAAATAAATTAAAAACCGTTTGTACGTATAGAAGCAAGAAGCAAGATGTTCTGGGTAATTCATATATTATGTAACAACTTCTGTACTTTGAACTTACCAAGTGCGATATCGTTTTGTATATAAAGGTATCATAATTTAAGACCCGTTTATTGTGGTGTTAAACTGTCCTAAATCAGTAACCAAGATGAAAACCTTCATTGCATTGTGCCTCGTTCTCGTTGCTGTCGCAGCTCAAGTAAGTATTTAATTAAGAGAAATCGTTAACACTTTAAGCAAATAAATATGTTAGGGGACGTTTCTAAAATGTTATAAATTTTAATTTAATTCTTAAAGAATGTATGTGCATATAATGTACACGCTGTCCCAGTTTTAATGTTTATGATTTAAACGAGTGGTAGAAGAAGATGTTCATAAGGGAGTTGCAGCCTTGAAAGTAAATGGTGAAATTCGCCACTATTCACTAGTAATAGTTTGCCATTCATAACCGGTGAAAAATTGGTTAAATGCCAATTATTGTATTGGAAGGTCTCGGTTGTTTGGCCGTCACTCCCTTGCTAACCTTACCCCCTTAGATTGGTAGTAATAAGTAATAAGTTTGAACAAATTTAAGAAAATGAATTAATTTCCTATTACCTATGTGTCGATAATAAATAAAAAATGCTTAACATATATCGTTATGCAATTTCTTGGTAATAAAAATGTAAGATTGATTGTACGGGTGGGCAGAATTCGATGGTTTTTATGGAGAAATCGATAACTAGAAGAGATATGGAAAACTGTATGGTGGATCTTCGATTTCTTGTTTTTGAGAGGAACTCTATGGCGAAAACCGGAATTCACGATCTTCTTTTGTTTTGGAGCTATAACCATAATCCAAAACCTAAAATCGAACTTTTGTTTATATTAGCTACAAAACAAAAGAAGATCGCTAATTCGGGTTTGGCCATTGAGTTCTTCTCAAAAAAATATAACGAGGATGCGCCATCCATTTTCCCATTTATCTTATAATAGTTATCGATTTTTCTATAAGAACCATCAAATTCTGCCCACCCAGTACTGCTATTTATAATCTGTAGCATGTATCTGAAACAGTTTCGGATAAAAGAACCTTATCAAAACTTCCTCTTCAAATTTCATGTAGTTCTATTACTCGTGTAAATCCTAAACATTAAAACTGGATCACCCTGTATAAATTTTTCACTCGTAGTTACGAATGTTAATCAAGGAGATCGAGATAGACTTTGGATTCGATATTCCCGATTCATTTATTTATTTGTTTATTTACGTATTTATTTATTTACACAACCACCTCTAAACTTAATCTTTTAGGAACCGACTCTGACAGCCGCACAAGTCCAAAAATTAAAAGAACACTACAAAGTATGCACTGCTAGTAGCGGCGTGGACGTAGAATTAGTTAAAAGCGCTCGCCAAGGACAATTTTCCGACGACCCTAAACTTGCCGAATTTTTCGATTGTATGTTTAAACGCGTTGGCTTCCTTAATGATCAAAGACAACTTCAAGTCGACGTCATCAAAAGTAAAGTACCATCGACAGTTGCTAGTTCCGATCTCGATAAACTGTTAAAAGCTTGCGCTCGCGTAACATCAGTTGCGCCAGAAAAGGTTGCTCTGGAAACTTACAAATGCTACCTTACCGAATCTCCCGTTAAGATCCATCTTATTCCTGCTTCTCAATAATTGTTGTGCTTAATTGTTACGATATTTCAATAAATTGTTTGCTGTATAAATTTGTTAATGCTCTTTTTTCTAAACGCAAATAACTAGAGGTTCTCATTTGAATGCTTCAATTTTATTAGCACCCTACTCGGCACGAAACAATGCTAACAGAAATCCATTGACTTAATTATTCGACTAGAATAGTTTTGTTAGATAAATTCTAAAATATCTCAACAGTAATTTAACGCCAAGCAAGTTATGCAGCCTCATTACGAAATTCGATGAACATATTAAAATTCTTAACTTTTCGTAATGTATAACATGGGGTATAAGAGCACCAGCTTCGTGACGTGATGTTTATTAATGAATTTGCGAGATTACCCGATGTTTAAGGACAACTTCATTCAATAATTAACATTACACTAAAATCCTTTATTTTCTAATTAATTAAGTAATTACATTTTAGTTGTTGAGAAAGTTGTTCGTGTTGAAACCATTCGAAGTTTTGGTGCTCTTACGTATGAATGAGCAATTACAAGTTTAATGTCACTGTCTATATTTCTGTGTTTTTTGGAGTAATAAATTGCAACCGCTTTACCTCCTACCCCCTACTATTCGCCTGTAGAGGGTCGGGATGAAAATAGCTCTAACGTAAACCTGTGTAAAGTAAAAGTAAAACCAGCGTGAATATACACCACGGACACGTACGGAGTTTCTTGGAGCACACGGTGCCCTCCCCCCAGTGTATTTCACCCTTATTTTCGAATTTTGACATTTTATGACAATTTCATTTGTTTGAAGCTAATAAATTCAACAAAAATAATGTTCTAACCATTCTAACATTCTACATCAACGTTTTACTTTTTCGTTGATTTTTTCTAGGTACCTACCTACTTTGAAAAAGTAATATGATCGAAAACTAATATGTTTTAATTTAATATCTCTATCTAAAAGAGTCTAAAAGAGTAAAGAACAAAGTTCTTAGAAAAAGTCAGTGTGGGTGTGAGTGTGTGTGTATGTAACGCCGTTGGAGTTAACTCTTTTATTTTAATTATAACGCCCTGTATATTTTAGGTGACTCGAAAGATTGTAAAATTGGTTAAGTATCTAGTGATACCAATAATTTAATATTTTGACTACGGGCTCAACCGGAAATGTGATTAGCTTCCTATTTCGAATAAAAAAGCCCCGTATAGTTTTAGTTTTTTGAAATCAGGGGATCTGAGCATACTATTGTTAGGTACTATTTCTGATATCTTTTTAAATATTTCAAACGCGTATTAAAAAGTTCAGTTACGGCAACATCAGTCGTTTTTACTCTACTACGAGCAATAGAACAAGAGATGATAAGTAAAATAAAAATGTTTAAAACAGTTTTCATCGGGAGTAGGTGCCCTTATACAGGGCGATTCATTAAGGATGGACCAAACGAAGCAGGGTGATAGAGGATCTCGATACGCATCGATTTGACTCCCATGTGTATAATCCTAAACTTGATGGTTCGGGAATTATCATCATTAGTGTATTTCCAGAAGAACCTGATTTTTCCATAGATATTTTGTCATGCTGACTAAACCGGTCGTTCTAGCTTGATGAAATTTTCCAGAGGTGTAGTCCAATAATGAGCCTATCACACCGTATGTTAGCATCCTCAATGTAACTTGACAATAGTTGGAAAAAAAAGATTTTTCTAAAATGTCATTACAGCAGAAGCACTCTCCCTTATTTTACAACGCTCTTGGAGAAAATTTTGACATGCAAATTTTGTTTGGAACATGTTTTAAAAACTTCTCTGTTCATTGACAATGTACCCTATAAATTTCATTCACCTAGTCCTATAGCTTCTCGTCAAAAAAATTGTGTTACTAGAAAAAGGCGATATTTCATGATCCTTATCGCAATACATTGGAACGATGATGATTGTTTTTCATTGTTGCGAATTGCCAATAATAGTGACAGAAGTGAAAATACAGGTTTTGTTCATTAGTTTTTCGTGATCAAATCTAGTTACTGTGGGCTCAGTTCTCGCTCATTATTTGGATTTTGGGTGTATTGTTCGTTATTTAAGTCAAGTTATGCCTTATTCGCAACGGGAATATGCAGTAATGCATTACTACTATGGTTATGCAAAAGGAAATGCTCGGCTTGCCGCAAGATTGAATCGAGCTCAAGTGATGCATCGAGGTGGATCACAACCTGCAACTTACCCGGATCACCGGGTTATTTTACGCGTGCATAACGCATACATGGAGGGCCGTTTGCCTGGAGCGAGTGATCGAGAAGGAAGAATTAGAGGGAATCCTAAGCGCGTTGAAATAGTATTGGAAGAAGTCATTGCGGATCCTTCCACAAGTATCAGAGCAATTAGTCGTCGAACGAGAATCGAGAATGAGCGAGAACTGAGCCCACAGTAACTAGATTTGATCACGAAAAACTAATGAACAAAACCTGTATTTTCACTTCTGTCACTATTGACAATTCGCAACAATTGAAAATTATCATCATCGTTCCAATGTATTGCGATAAGGAACATTAAATATCGCATTTTTCTAGTAACACAATTTTTTTTATGAGAAGCTATAGGACTAGGTGAATGAAATTTGTAGGGTACATTGTCAACAGAACAGAGTAGTTTTTAAAACTTGTTCCAAAAAAAATTTGCATGTCAAAATTTTCTGCAAGAGCGTTGTGAAATAAGGGAGAGTGCTTCTGCTGTAATGAAATTTTAGAAAGATCTTTTTTTTTTCAACTATTGTCAAGTTACATTGAGGATGCTAACATACGCTGTGATAGGCTCATTATTGCACTGCACCTCTGGAAAATTTCATTAAGCTAGAACGAACGGTTTAGTCAGCATGACAAAATATTTATGGAAAAATCAGATTCTTCTGGAAATACGCTTAAATGATGATAATTCCCGAACCATCAAGTTTCGGATTATACACATGGGGGTCAAATCGATGCGTATCGAGATCCTCTATTACCCTGCTTCGTTTGGTCCATCCTTAATGAATCACCCTGTATATAACGGCCGTTTTCATAATCACACAACTTTAAGAACTTTAACTAAAGTGACTTTTTAGATTTAAAGTAAATTTTAAATTTATTGGTTTTCATTATACCCACTTTAGCTGAAGTTTTGACGCTTTCACTTTAAAGTCCGGTTGGCAATACTTTTATTTGAGTGAAGTTAGCTCTTTTAGTTCATAACAGTATTTCTAACCTAAAAATGAGAAGGATCTAGTGTTGACACAGACCACAGTTGACCACAGTTGACAAGTACAACTGATATAGTAGTTGGCAGCAGTCATATACACTACTATTTAAAGTGACCATAATGCCACTTTAACTTAAAGTATACTTTAAATAATAAAGTTCATTATGAAAACTATTTTGTTTTAAAGCTGTACTTTAAAATTTAAAGTCAACTTAAAGTTGATTATGAAAACGGCCGTTAGTATTTCTCATTAAGTACGTGTTTTGATATTTTGACTCCACTGTAAATGCCTGTTCAACATATTTTTGAAACAATCAACATTTACAATGCACCGTTTTCTAGGTATCAAAATCTAAATTTGAACAAATGCGCTTTGTTACACTTTATTTGAACAAATTGGACCTCTTGTCTCACTAAAAAGTCTTTTTTAGTGAATTTTATGAAGGTTACTTAGGTGTTATCTTCGCCTATTTATTATACATAATAATTTATATTGTAGCAAATTATGTTAGACCGTTCTTCGGAACACGAGTAACAATTCATTACAATTGCGAAAATTGGAAAACTTGTTAAATGAAACAATAATTCGTTTATTTGGATTCTCTCCTGAAACTTATCAAAACTGTCTTGATATGGCAGAAGCATCGTATTTTACTGCCACAAACTTCATTTTTCATAATTTTTTCACCCGATTCTCAGCTCATATATAATATTTCATCTTTATTTTACAAAGCAATTAAGTAATATTATACTTAGAAAAGTTTCCAATAAATTTACACCCATCGACTATCTACTGTGGTAATTTTGCACATTTTTTTGAAAAGATTGTGTCGAAAAAAATACTTTTTGTGAAAAGCCAATTAAGGCCTTATTCTTTTACTAAAAAATAAAGACTTGTTCCTCTTTTATTAAGTTTCCTAAAAGTGTAAAAATAAAGTAAAATTAATTGACAACCCAACTTTTGAATTCGTCTTAACATTCTTTCATTCTGTTTTGCTCGCTTCTCCTCCATTTAAATCAATTCCATATAAAACATAAAATAGCGTATAAATGAAAATAGTAAACTTGGGAAATCTCGAGTAAAAATTTTCGTTTGTTATTATTACAGTGCTACTTTAATCAAATTTTTATAATTTTTTTAAATTTTTAAACTGGTCTGTTGTTAGAGAGTGCGTTAATGCCATCATATTTCAGAATTATGGAATATTACTGCCAAGATAAGTTTTTGTTCGTTTTTACTAGCGTACTACGTGATCGATACGTTGCTTTCAGAACTAGCGGCCCAAGTATTTAGGTCAGAATTAGATAATTCTGTATAAGAAGAATCTCACTCGGGAGATCAGGTAGATGTTCAAGTAGAGAACAATTCGCATTGGCGATTCAATTAAACCCACCCGGCGTAATCGATTGAACATTATTTCAACAAAATACTCTTTAGTTCTAAAACACTTATAGGTACCACAAATTTACAATACAAGGTAGTGTTAGTATTATAAAACTTTATTGATAACTGGTTAGTTTTTTCAATTAACTGCTCCATTACACTTTATGTAAAGAATTTTCCTAGTAGTTTTCTTCAAGTTGATAACGTAAAATACGTAAATCTTTTTCAACAACAGCAAAATAATGGATATGGAAATGGAAAGTGCTTGGTTGCTAAGTTACCGTTTGAAAACTCATGTACATCCACAATCCAATAGTCTAAATTTTTTTTAACATCTAACAATTTATCTATTTTTTCCAGATTTTTCCTAAATCAACAGAAGGCCCTGTCTCATCAGGTAAATATTTAATTTACTTCAACACCACGCAGTTAAATTTGATACATCTGATTTATTGTTATTTCAAACGCGAAGGTTAAAAATAAATTGCGAACAGCGCCGATCCTAGAAAGTTTTCCTAAATAGAAATTTTCTAGGTGCACCACAAAATTTATTTAGTAACTATAGACTTGCCAAATTGAACATGATAGTGAATTTGGGTTCAATTAAACTTATCAACTTTGAACTTACAAAATCCACTGCGGTATATTTAGGTATTAGATGGGGCGAGACGTCTTAAATAGTTATTTGTCTTTTTAAAGTGGTGAATGATAATGTTGCCATTATTTACCAGAAGCGCAGTTTACGTCAGCTTCAACTGTTTAAAATAAAGCAGAGAAAATTAGAACAATTTTTATTGGAAGACTCTTGAACACATCCATCATTATGTTGGAATATGCAGGATGTCCCAAGCGAATTTTTAAATATCGAAAGTTTTTTCTCTAATTTTCTTACATCGATTACACCGATTAGTATAATGTTCTTTTATCGGCTCAGCAAGTTTTAAAAAACGTAACAGAAATGCACGCTTCTATTACAAAACACTCACCGTAGTGCATCGTTTTGCATTAGGGGAAAGTGGCAATGAAACGGACAGTTTTTTAGAATTGTTGTATTTTCTGAACAAAACATAAATTCGACTTACTTTTTGTGATATTGTTATGGGGGTCGCTAAGGCTTAGTAACCCCGTAATTCCTTTTTTAAATTTTAAGATTTTGAGACATCATTATTTTGTACCGTTTCAAAATATAAAATAGTATAATGTTATACAGGGTAGGGTGTTAATTAAGTATGAACACAAAGTTAAAGTAAATAATTATTGATTGATTTTAAGACAAAAAGTTCGTACAGGGTCCGGCAATCAATACTGTGGTGGTTTTAAACCACCTCGTATACGGTTATTATTGAAATTTGATAAATAACAACGGCTTTTTTTTTGAACTTTGGTATTTGCAATTTATTAATTTAAACTATTTTTTGAAAATAACATCTCTTAAGTGAGCGCCATTGCAGTTGAAACATTGTTGGCGTCTTTCTAGAAAGTTTTCTATTACTCTTCGTAATAAATCAGGTTCAATATTTCTAATTTTATCTCGAATTGCGTCTTTCAGCTCTTGAAGTGTTCGTGGATGGTGCTGGTAAACTTTTCCTTTAAGGTAACCCTACAGGAAAAAGTCTGGAGCAGTTAGATCTGGCGATCGGGCCGGCCAGGCAATATCACCCAAGTCCGGGGAGCGCCATCGCCACAAAATTTTGCAGCATATTAACATAGCGGTCTGAATTAACAGTTACAGTTCGGTTATTATTCTCAAAAAAGTAAGGTCCAATTATTCCAAATGCAGATATTCCACACCAAACAGTCACTTTACAGCTATGCAAAGGTTTTTCATGTAACTGCATTGGATTTCTTGCAGTCCAATTATTTTTCGTAGTCGTTCGTCAATTATTTTTCACTTCGTAGAAAGATGCCAAGAATGTTTAAACTGTAATGGCGCTCACTTAAGAGATGATATTTTCCAAAAATAGTTTAAATTAATAAATTGCAAATACCGAAGTTTTAAAAAAATCCGTTGTTATTTATCAAATTTCAATAATAACCGTATACGAGGTGGTTTAAAACCACCAGTATTGATTGCCGGACCCTGTATAAACATGAGTCCGCAACTTCTCTGTTTTCTAGTTACGGGGTGGGGTGTTAAAATCTAATCTAAGATAGATACAAGCGTTCGGTTCCTTATAATTCAAACATATAAAGTTCATTAGAATTCATATTTGCTAAGGTCAATAAAAGAGATTTTTTTTTACTTAAGAACAACCTTCCTGAGGAATTTGGTATTTCAATTATCACTTAATTTTACAATTTTGTACAACGTCTGCCAAAAGCTGGACTTCATTAGTACGACAAAAAACATTCTTTTTCGTATTTAGTGTATTACCTATTGGACTCTTCAGTCGTCATTTGGCATGTTCTAATCAAACATTTCTCCAACTGGTTTCCCCCTAAATTCTACAATAAAATGTTTTCTCAGACTGTTTGACAAACACCGTAGTATAGGTATATCTTGTGTATAATATTTTTTTATTATAAAAATATATTTTTCAAATTTCTAAAATTCCGGGGCGTCCTTTATTGATCCCCCACATTTACTATGATTTTATTGGCATGGATATTTAAGGGTTAAAAAGGGTGCTCGAATTGACTACTAAAAATTTCAATTTTTTGGCCGCTAATACTTTTTTGTGTTTCTCCTAATATAAGGGAATTACACCCTCTGTACACATTTTACGTCCATTCATTTAATTAAGAATACAAAATGAATTAAAATAATCAACTTTCATTATTTTTGTGGAATTAAAACTTTTATAAACGACGACAACTTTGAATACACATATGGCGTTATGGCGAGTCAAGCGATAACCGCGTCACTTATCGTCTTATCGACAGTTTCAAGTTGTACCTCGACGCAGTTTAATTCGATTCTTTTGAATTTAATTCGCTGTACGGTAATGACGCGAGTGGAGTGTTGTGAAAATCGTCGTATTTGGAGGGTTTAAAACACCCTATAAACTTTCAATTATGTGTTGTAGAAAATATAGTGAAAACTGACGAGTCCAGAAAATCTGTTTTCTTAAAGGTAATTTTTGAATTTCTTATTGTCTGCTTATTTTTGCTTCGTTTGTAAGCAGTTTTCAAAACTGGCCATGTAAATATTTTTGTTAATTTGGTTCCGAATAATAGTAGTATAAACAATTTATTTCTATTTTTTTGAATTTTTTGAAAATGAAAGAGGTAAATGTCGCAAGATTTGATTTTTGAGTTTTGAAATTTGAACACGACGTTTTTACATAAAAACCTCGAGTATGGACGTCTTTTGACAACATTTTTATAATTTTTTTTCTTCTTTCTTCTATCAGATTTTAGCAGCCCGTATTTAGAAAACAGGGTCTTGCGAACCCAAGCTTTTCACGTTTAGTCATGAAAAGAATACGCGAAACGGGTGTTCGTTTCAATGCATTTCGCATCTTCATTCAGTGCACGGAGACACTTTTAAAGAAAATTCGATAAAAACTAAAACAAAAAAGGGAATTTATTCAAAAAAGTCAACGAGCCAAAAAGTTGCCGTTCGAAAAATTTTCATAGTCTACGTATATTATCTTGAAAACACATTACATCACACGTCAAAACACTCGTTCGTAACAAAATTTTAAATTTTACTGAAATTAATGATGGCAACTTACTAAAGACTTCAAAATTCGGTGAAAAATATTTTAAACTCGAAAACTCCTATTTTTTATGGTCTGTCGCTTACGACTTTGGCTCTCGAATTACCGTCTTACAACAAGAAGACGACCTCGGCGCTCTCGGTTTATATTAATGCGCTGCAATGACGCCGCCATTGAACACAAACTTTAATCATTTTTATTTCGTGGGAAAACTTTACTCGTAAAGACGTACACTTCGGACTAACTTGATGGAATAATGAATGTCCATAAAATTTGCACCAAGAAAGGTCTGAAGACTGAAGACAAATATTCATAGATCCACTAATGACGGAGTGATTGGTTGATAACTAACTTATTTTTATCGTTTTGAGATTTCACATTTTTGTTAAGTAATTATTTCGTATTGGAGATGCATTTGGATACGAAACCAACCCTCTAGTACAACTTCTAGTACTTTTTATACAAATACAAAACTATAAATATAGCCTAAGAAATTTTCAAAATGTACCGAGAGAACATGTTTTGGTCGTTAGTGAGTGAACAGTCTAGGCCGTTGCCTAGATCGGCTAATTTTTAAAGCGTCCAATTTCTTCTTTAAAATAATTACACGCGTCATTTTTGTAGATTGTAAGTTGAAGCAAGCAAATACCGAAGCGTTAGTAATCCGTTTGCAACCCTTTTTTTCTACGTTTTTTTTCGTAATGGCGCTTCATATCTACGCATATCTACCCTTTATGCAATATTCCGGTATGGAAGATGCTATACAGCTCAGTAAATATTCATTTTAAACGAAAAAGTTTTGAATAAAAGTTGTTTAACACTGAGTTATCTACCTGTTAGGAGGTATCAATTTTATTTTTTTCTATAAACAAAAACGCAACGAATAACACTCACATTTTTTTAAATGGCCAGGAACGTCTTTATTATACTCATTTGGTAAACTCATGAAACTCGAATACCTTTACATAAAAAAAATTTCAAGAAAAACTATAAAATTAATGCCCAGGAAATTTATTTTATTGTGCAAGATTAATCAAATGCGTAAGTATCGAAACAATTGAATGCACTGCCACTAATACCTTTACATCAAATTGTTATAAGTTATAACTTTTGCTTTTGAGGTCACTTTTGGAGTTATAGTTCTTTATCTCAACTCTAATGCGATTTTATTTCTACTGTTTTTCTAGAAAATTTTTTGATGTACTTAAAGGTATTCAAGTTTCATGTGGTTGAAAAGAAAAAAAACTCTGCCAAACGAATATAATAAAAACGTGCCTAGTTGCGCTTTTGTTTATAGCCAAAAATAAAATTGATACCTCCAAGGTGATAGATAACTGTAATAAACAACTTTTGTTTAAAACTTTTTTGTCTAACGTGGATATTGACTGAGCTGTATAGCATATTCCATACTTTTCGGACACACTGTATCCTGTATACAGGCCTGTCTGCAATCCTGTCTTCTCTAAGAAAGCTACAAGCCTGTTCCGATAAATAGAACCCAGGGTAAACTGTCTCAGTGCCGCCAAATCTATAAGGAACTGCATAAAATGCATTGCGAATATTTGTTATCTTCCCCGCAACGTCTACATGTAGGGGTAGGGTATATAGAATTCAGGGATATGGTCACCTTTTAGAGAAAACTTATAGCTGGAAAATAAAACATTCTTCACTGATTCCATTATCAGTTTCACGAATCTCCAGTAAAAAGCGGTCCACCCCCTGGTGCTGTCTCGTCCATGTAGTTTAGTACAGCCCTGAAATTGTTCCAATATAGATTTCTAACAAAAATTGTTTAAGCAGAAACGAAAAGTTAACCATTTCTTTAAAAATGAGACTTTTTTCCCTTTCGACGATAAAAATAAGAAATATCGAATTTTTAAGGAATTTCTAAAGCTTTTCTATCTTTTTGAAATGATAATAAACGGACTCAATTTGTTACATTTTTTCAAGTGTTTTGGAGCCTTAAATCTGTTCTTTGTATCCGCTTCTATCAAAATTTATAAATAACGAAAATGCGATGCGGTCTTTTATGCCTGGGTAAGTCTCAAGAGAAAAAAGACCATTGAGGGAAATTCAGTTATCCAACATAAGCTTTAAAGTCGTTTTAAAAGTTTCTTTTCTATAATACATTGTACCTACTATTATCAACGTTTTTTACGTTAAAATTCTATTTTGTGATGAAAATCTTCTTTTTGTTACTTTTTCAACTTTAATTCGCTAAATGAAAACGTTACCTCTAAATAATTAAAACTTCTGTGAGTTATTATCGTCATTTTAAGTTTTCGCAGTCAGACTTTCGTTGCATACTGTTTTTTTCAACGCCTCAACGCAACAACTTAGATTTAAATAAGTGCTTGTTCAGGGTTGGATAAATACGAATAAGTGTATCAACACAAACATTTGGAGACGCTGTTTCACCACATTTTACGTACGCTATGCGACCATTTTCAAAAAGAATTTACCAATGGTTGAATTTAAATTCTATTTTCGTTCTCTCGTGTAGGTACGTACCTACTTTAATGCATTTCTATATATTTTTTGTAGATAATCTTTTAGAGCATTATACAACGTAGAAGCTATAGTCGCACCTATATCTAAATCGGTTTTGCAATTTATTTCAATAATACGTATGAACTCTCAAGAGCAGAGCATCGGATCGTTGTAATTACTACGGCATAGGAGGGTAGTATTCAGTCTATTTTCACTATTTTTCTAAACGTTTCATTTCGAAAATTATGTTTTGAATAGTAATAATAATTATTTGAATTTGTTACAGCAGTGTCTTTCTACCTTGAGGTATTTATACACTGTGAAATTTTTTTGTATGCATAGGACAAGATGGAAAATGAAACTTTGGTAAATATTGGCTCCACTAATTATTTTATAGAGAAGAATGTTAAATAGATATTTTGTTAAAAATATCGTACGACGTCTTGAGTTGTTCAACTGAATGCTCGCTGACATGAACTATGATGTAGTGGTCGTTTTGTCTAATTAGAGATATTAAGTTCTCATCTGGAGTAAGAATTTAATCCAGTAAAGAGGGGGCAGCAGTGCAGGCGGGCGATAACGAGCAGGAAAATTGACTCTTTGAATTAAGTTATGAGGGATGAACATTATTTCACAAAAGAACAAACTGGGAGAGGCCTTCAGCAGCAAGAGAATCTCATTTAATATGTGGATTAGTTGAAATCTCCAAAAATAATGGCATTTCTGTGGCTTTCAGAAGGAACAAAAATATTATATTGTATTGTATTATTTTTTTCCAACGAAGGACGCAAAAGATAAAGTTCTTTTACAAAAATTTGTTGAATTATTTACCCAATTAGTGGTTAGTTTTAGCAGCTAAAGGTATAGCGGTTACGGCGCCCGCACATCCACAGTAAGAATATAGAGACACTGAATTACTACTGACAAATGTGTGATGGTTACGCGTTAGATAAGACTCCCAATAATTAAAATACGCATTAAACGGGCAAAATTAATGCTACTGATAAATTACCGTTGTATGAATCATAAATGATTTTGCATCAAAACCTAACAATTATTTAACTCTGTAACGTTTCCTGTTTTTCTGTGCGCTCGTTACGGTTAGCACTTGATTCAATTTTTGCTAATTGATTGAGCTTAACGATAATTGTTTACTTAAATATCATCATTACGTGAATAACAATATAATAAAGTATTAGGTAGTACTTTAATGGTAAATAAACTGTCGCCTTAAATTTACAAATGTATTGTTATTTGGCATTTGGCACTTATCAAATTTTAATTTGATTTAATAGAGACGATTTTAAGGACGCATAAATAATTTTCATCTGATAATTACTACATTAAAAGTATATAAAGGGGAAAAAATTTGTTTATTTTAACTTTGTCTTACAATACTCGTAGACGAAATCACCTAACACAATTCGTATTAATTATGAAGTACGCCGTTTTGTTTGTAGTAGCTACTTGTGAGTTATTCTTGTTGGCCCAAAGTGAAGTAAGTATTAATATTATTCTACTTTTTGCACTTAAAGATCGGTGTACACAAAGCTTTAATCAAGCGAGTATATCTTAGTTTCGCCACTTGAGACTATTGTACCGGTCAACTACTTAGAACCACTCGACGCTTGCTTTTCTACACCTTCATTATAAGTGTTTTAGACTAGTAACGACTTTCCATAACGTGTGTAACTTTCAGGGTGGCGAGCTAAAGAAAAATCTTTTCAAAAATACTGATGTCTGTGTAAAAGAAACGAACATCGGTAAAGAATTGATAGACCGCATGAAGGAAAGCAGTCAACTCATCGACGATCCAAATGTGAAATGTTTCATCAAATGTTTATTGGTTAAATCCAACATTATGAGTGAAGGAGGAGAATTGAACGAAGATGCGATTAAAATGATTGTTACTGCTGCAAATAGTAAAGTCGACGTTCAAAAATGCCTTAGTATTAAAAAGCCAGACGCCTGTGAAACGGCTTTTGCGGTTGCAAAATGTTTCATGGAATAAATGCGTAAAGTTCACTTTACACTAATTGTCGCCGAATTTAAATGTATTTTGTTTTGTAGTGTAGGTACGCACTCCGATGATTTTAAATTAGTAATAAATTGGATTCGATTATAAAACCTGTAGTATTTATTATAAACATCCTTGCACTATTACCGTTGGTCATCGCATATTTCACCATTTCATTCATATTCGTAGATAATTGTATAACTTTGTAAGTTGGCCTTTACACCAGACATTCATCTATGACGTTGGATAATTTAAAAAATTCTCATTAAGTCTATTTCTACTTTTTAAAACCTTTAGTGTGAGCAGGGCGATCAATGATCCCCCTTTTTCAATAATTAGAGTTTTGTACAATACCAAGCCAAGAGTATTATTTAATTTTTGAGGTCACTTCAAAAGTACAAAAATAAATCGAAATCGCTATGATTAACTGGGACATCCTTATTTCATATGAAAATACCTTGATAATGTGAGAACTGCGAGAACTGAGATCTGCTTAGAGGTGACTTTTTCTAATTTTTTTGCAAATCATTCGCCTTCTATAGATCGTACGTTCGTTGATGAAGGTTATTATAAAAGGTCTGTGTCAATTTTTAGTTCTCTGCGAGTTTTTCGGAAGTTGAATGTCTATTTTGACTGGACAAGAGAAATTAAAATTAAAAACAACAACGAACTAATTCGTAGTTTAGTTGTTTTATCAATTTTTAACTGCTTATCTGAGCATTTTCGGGAACTTGCTCATTGTAAAACGGCCTTTAGATGAAAAAATGTTAAATACGTTTCGTAGTGCCTTTTCTAAAGTATAGGAACACTTTAAAAAAAATATATTTTCTTGGTTGAGCTCACGCTTTCAAACTCGATTGTGTTCCGTGAAATCAAAAAGCTTTACACCATAAATCGCTGTATCCTGTTTGTGTGATGGCCATTCAAGTTCATGGTATACGTATTTAATATCTATGTTACTAATGTATCTTTCGCCGTATAAAAAATTCTTTCCGTGTCACCATTTGCAAAATTTGAAAAAGACGACTTGCTTTGAGTTACGGTTTGCTTTATAATTTGTTTTTAGTTGTAACTCATTATCATTATATAAAATTTCGAATTAACCGTACCTATACTTTAAGATGGTACTAGATCATAATTAGATAATTACAATGCAATATAATACAAAATTGGACTCAAACTTAAATTCAACCCGAGCTTCTTAAATAGTCTCAGGGGACATTTGATTCTCAATTGGAGGTTGGAGCGCCAATCAAGCGCTAGTACGACTTACTAAACTTCGCCAAATAACAATTAGGTACTTATATTATTTAGGATTCTGTGTAAAATTTTTCAGTTTTCAAATGGGTAACAATGGGAAACAATTTTGTTTCAATTATTAACCAAAAGGCGTATTTGTTATACCAGTTATACGCAAAAATCAAGCATTGACCCGTGCATTTAAACGGTACTCAGGTCTAAACTATAAATATTAGAATGCGGCGTGGCTACGGATTTTGTAGGAAATTTTCCGTTATACTATGTATAAAAAAGGTTTTATAAAATTTTATCTCAGCTGGCCGAGTTTTCAATACGGGAAGCGTCTAAGGTTAAAAGCACGAATTTCAAAACTTGAACAACTTTTATTAGTTTTGTAAAACTTTCCTTCCCGAAAATGTTCGATTAGTATATTAGCCCTGCTTAATAGATTCGCGTTATTGTGTAAATTTGGACTCAATAAAAGCGTCTTTAAAGCTACAACAGCCGGCAAAAGTCGATAAATGATTTAAAAAAAGACTAAAGTGCCAAAAGAGAATGATGTATTTAGAGCGAATAAAACGATAACTAAATGGCGAAATCAAAAGCCTGCGCCAATGAATGCGTATTAATGAATGTTAATGAATAAATGATTAAATATTTATATTAAATTTACCTACTTATATCAAACTCACGACCGTACGTCGTACGTGCTTTATAATTTTGAAACTTCTTCCAACTAAAAACTTTTATTACGATATAAAATTTAGAGCTAATTTTTAAAGTAGCTACTTAAAAATGGCGAAATATTAAAAACTTATTTTTAATTTAAACTTTTTAAACTGTGTTTAATTTTAACGAATACTTAATTTTAAGGGGATTGAAAATCGCAAGACTAAAATGTGATGTACAAAAATGAGCAAACGCTCAAAGGGCAAACGTATATTTTTCCTAAATCAAAATTCAAAATACACATACCTGCAAATTTAAGAGAACGCATATACGTAAATGCAAATTTTTTTTCTCCATGAAAGTTCTTAACAAATAGGTACCTTGAAATTCCATAAGATGAACTTAATCTAGCCCATTTTAGCTTGAATTTCAAAGCTTTGATCCATTATGAAACCGAAACCTGTTAAGACAAATATCACAAGGAGGGGAGTTTTTGCAACAGAAACATAAAACATTTAATGAACAAATTGAGTACTTACCTGTCGAAATACAGTTAAAGGGATAATTATTTCAATAACGCGTGTTTCCTCCCAGAACAGTTGCTCCTCTTTCCATACTTCTGATGACGTCGACCATCATTTCTTGAAGCAAACTCTCCCATTCTTCAATTTTAAAGCAGTTCCTACTTCTTCTGTGCTTTTTACCGCAGGTATTTTCGACCTAACTCGTCTGCTTAATAGCATGTCATGGATTTATGTCTGGAGAACATGCTGGCCAATTCATTTTGGTTATACCTACCTACTTGGTTTAAAAGGTCAATTACACGGCTAGCGACGCGTGGGCGCGCATTGTCTTCTGTTAAGACACCATTTTCTCCGATATATGGGATAAAAGGTATCATATGGTGTTATGGAATGTCCCTATCTGCGTTTAAGGGTACGCACACAAAGAAAGCAGGTAATCCAGCGCCTATAGCAGGCGCTGGAAATCGGTGCCTATTTCTCCGCTTCATAGTACACAAAGGAAGCTGGTTATCAGCCAGTTTAAAATCAGATCTCGTGTAGTGAAGTCAAGATATCCTCATCAGATGAAGAAATTGTTTTAATGGAAAATGTTTTTTACGAATGCAAAGAACAAGGCAAGGAATACATGAAATTAACCAAGAGCGACGAGTTTATGGAGAATATCACCACCTCTTTTTGACTTTAAAACACCACGAGAAGAAGTTTTTTGAGTACATGAGAATGACATTAAATACATTTAACTGCATCTTAGACTTCAATCGTTTGTCCCACAACGCACATCTTATGAGAACAGCAGAAATTAGATTCTCAATATCCATAGTTGATAATAATAAGTCGTCGCCTGACTCAGACAACAAGCGACCAAGAACTAAAAATTCATTCCGGTAAACTTGTCGGCGCCGCTTCAAGCTTGTAACAAGCTCCGACACGCTTTCTCTATGTTCACATTCATATGAAAGCTAAGAACATTATCGGCGCTTATAGGCGCCGACAGCCGGTAAGCAGGCAACCTGCTTTCTTTGTGTGCATACCCTAAGGTACCTCTATCAATCACGACCAACTCTGTGCGTGCCCCTAAACATATTTTGCTCCACGCCATAATTGAGCCCCCACCTAAAGATCTCGACTTCCTTGCTTGTTCCAATTCTGGTGTTCTCGAGCAAAGACTCGATGATATCTTTAAAGATGTCTTAAACCAACTTTTCTGAGTCTTCTTCTTACTGAGCGCTCGTTTATACGGGTTCCACGAACTTCCTCAAGTATGTTTTTCATTTGAGATGCCGTTTGACGCCGGTTTCGAAGTGTTTGCAACGCTAAAAATTGATCATCTTCTACTGCTGTATTTGAACGTTTTCTGCCTTGACCCCGTCTTCTCGCGTTTAGTTCAGTTTATCTCCAACGACTAAATGCCCGTATTTATAGCCGATGCTCAAGCACGAACGTTTTTGCAAATTTGTCTCAAGTACGGGCTCTGTTTTATAAACGAAACTTCAGGTGTTCTCGCTCGAGCTTAGACTTGAGTCAACTTGGGTGGTGAAACTAGAGGATATTTGGTGATTTTTAGTTCTACATGCGACTTTGACCCTTATTTAACTTTTGCGGGGGCTATTTCTTGTTTACGGTTATGTAACAAATAACATCAGTAATGGCAACATAAATATTCCCTGGAGAGGTTTTAAAGTATCTTAAACGCAATTATTTATAATAATTTATTGCAAAAACTCGAGTCACAAGGGCTTTTTGTCGCACTCAGTAAATTACAGACCTCCCTTGCAGTCGGTCTGCAAACTTTTTCTTCGTGCGGCAAAAAGGTACCTAGTTTGTGACACATGTTCTTTAATACACTACTTTATACAGAGAGATTAGTATCAATTTTTCTCTAACGATTAGTTAATTTGAAACGATACAGTTTATCCGGTTTAGAATAGTGTCGGCGATTTAGAAATATCGCTTTTATTCATTTCGAAACCGATACAATCGTGAATAAGAAATATTTTTCCTAATAGACGAAATTATACTTATTTAGTATTTTTGGATTAATAATTAATAACATTAAGCATTGTGGTAGCTTATTATCATCTGCTGTTTTTCTTTACATCAATTTTATCCTTAGCGAAATGAATTTGTGTCAACATTGTATCGGTTTTTCGTGTTTTCGACAGGATAATAACATAATCTCCTTCGCAAAAAGATGGTTTGCCGTTTCATTCGGTGTCGACTAATATTGACTCGGATATAACATAAAAATTTCTCTTAAAAAAATTTATTATTTCAAAAATAACCTCCGCCTTCCACAAGCCGGTGTACAATCTGTAAAAACGCATTCAAACCTCACGAAGTGCCTGTTCGCCTGTTGAGTGTGGAATTTGTATCAATAAGGAGTAGAATTATTTTTTCTCCGTATACAAAAGCTGTAAGAGGCTTACACGGTTAGACGGTTCTTTTTGTTGGTTTATTCGAGAGATTTTTAGGGCGTTTTTAGGGAGAATCTTAGCATTGCTACTACTTGTGGAGTAGTTCGGTACAACTTGAAGCAATCCTCTGCATGTTTTTACAACAAGTTGATACACTTGAAAAGTGTCTTCAAGAAATGAACAAAATTCGTATGAGTTGCTTTCATTTTATAACAACGGCGAATCTTTGATACTCTTCGCACTTAAAATTACCAACTACTTTACCCATAATCTCAACTCAAATTATGTTACAAATGTTGTTTTGTTTATTAGTACCACTTGTTTCTCATCAAGATTCACTTTTTAATTTTCAAGGGTATCATTTTCGAAATCTGCCTTTTCAATCTAACTTCCACATCCTATAAACATTAGTCGTGCAAAATTGATTTTATCTCGTGTTCATTACATGACAAAGGTAGACAATTTTGTTTAAGCTTTTGTAGCATGTTTTGGCCTTAATATTGAAATAACAATTAGCTCAACCTTGATAAACTGATGGTTGATATCAACATTAATGGAAGTACGGGTATAAAAAGGATCCCGGGAAGAACGTATTGTTTATTCCTAGTTTGATGTTTGTTAGTTCGAGTATTAAAAATGGAAAAATTTATTGCGGTAGTTACTTTGTGTTGTTTGATCGTTGGATCGCAAAGTGTAAGTAAAGAGTCGAATTTTCTTTCTATGTGCCATTTTTGCCACTTTTTGTAGTTTTATTTACTAACGGCATTCGTTATTCTTTTTAAACTGGCTTTTACTTCGAGTTCCTTTTCGCTTGAACAATAAGGAGACTGCCATTTTCAATTAAATTTTATTTGAGCGCACATTGCACAAACTTGTAACGTCTGATTAGCAAGTTTTTCATTGGGGAACTCGGAAGATGTGAACAAAGCGAAAATTTTATAAGTACACATCGGCGAATTGTAGGGAAAAAATGTATAATAAATCTCATTATGTACTACCTATAAGAACTAATTATCTTCATCTATCACCCTTAAAAATTGTAATATTTGTAAGGTTATAATTATTCCACAAAATCGCAATTTTTCAGTGGTTCCTAGAGATTACACATTTTTTATCGGCTAGCGAGAACCTTCCAAAGGCGGCTTCTCTTGGAAAATTCTTTGATTTTCCTTTGAAATTTAGAAAAATTTATATAAACATAACGGCGGGTGGGTCATTTCTTGGTTTCTTTTTGAAACTACTATTAAAACTTCACTTTTTGTTCTTGTTGCGTTATTGAAGAGAGTACATCTTCCGATTATTTTTGAAAACAATATCATGCCGCTGGCTTGACAGCCCTTCCTGTTAACCCAATTTTGCAATAGGTACTTTGTTGATTGTTTGTTACTCTATTGTGAAAATTGCTCTAAGAATGTTTTTCTTAAGTGCGTCAATTATTTGCAAGATCGTTTGAGTAACAATTATCCTAAACATTTTCCGCCGGCGTCAAATTGCTTCATTTTAACTAAAAATTAGTTTTCAAATTTCTCACAGTTTCTGTAATGCAGCACTCACTTTGGAAATCATTTTTCAATACTCCCCAGCGTTTCTCAAACTTAAAACGCTTCATTTCTTTCAGCGGAGGTTTGCACTATATAATCTAGAAATATGTGAAGCGCGTCAGTGTTACAAACTGCCGAAATATCACGCACCTAAAAAACAAATCAGCAAATAACCCTTACGAATATTGCCATTTTAATGGCATATATTAGCATTTTGCAATTTTTCTAGTTTAATAAGTTAGGGCCCTTCAAGAAGATCATCATTAGACAACCTATACGTACTTGTACGAATTGTACGTATTTGATCCAGCGATCCAGCGAACGATATAAACCTATTATAAACTAGAACTTGGATCTAACCTAAGCTCGTTATATAGAAAATTTTAATGGGATTTCCAAATACTATGTATGATTTTGTGCTGTATCCACTAGTTTTAATACTACGCCCTTCTAAACTGTAAGCTGTTACTATTGATGTAATCGAACCGAAAAGTGAAGTAGGCACGTACCTATAGGAGAGCTTGGGTGACCTGGTTCCCTTAAAATTCGTTTGGTCATCCTACTACCAAACCATAATGATTACAATATTCGATGGCTAATGTTTACCATATTTAAAGAGAAATTTTGAGTGTGCATGGTTTACTACGATGTAATTTAAAGCCGTATTAGCTCCTTGCATCTAGTCTGGTCTTTTTAAAGGCAACAGAGAAGCGGAACTCAGTGTAGACTCTCTCACTGCCGCAAAACTGGACATCTGCTTATAAAGAGAAGATTCATCTTTTTCTCCGCATAGTCCGCAGTCTCTATACATGCAGGATGCAGGGTCTTCTTGGTCACCTATAGTGCCTATAGTATGAAAGATTTTGAGACATACGTCTCTCTATGGATCCGTCTTTGCGGGAAAATCTGCGGGAGGCATCTCTGTCTGTGGGTCGCTTCATAGTACAGCGAGCATTAATACAGCAAATTGGTAGAGAAGCAGTAACTAGGTTTTTAATGGTCTAACTACCTTCGTTTTTGAGAAGGGTTCAAACACCGTTGATTTCGTCCCCTCGACTACGGTTTTGATATGACGTAATAAGGTTAAACTGCACTTCTATGAAAACTCGACTCAACGATGTTAAAATTTACTGACATAAGTATCTTTTTGTGGCTCATCCAGTTTTCTGCGAGCCCTCCAGATCCCCCCCCCCTCTCTAAAAATGATCTAGTTACGTGTCGAAGTTATCCTTACCCTTAGTCCATTTAGAATTTCGACCGCGGCACTGCCGCAACTATTATTTTAAAAGCGGGTTTTACATTTACGAGTACTCGGATTTACTTGGATCTGAGTTTAGCTACGAGTCGATTTTTTTTTCTTTACAATGATTACTCGTTTAATTCGAACGTTTTACCATTTAAAAATAGCTCTCCCCCCAGAGAATTTAGTTTTCACCACTTTTGAATACAAAACAACACGTGTACCAGGACCGAGAATCGGAGTTTCCTCTATTTGAATCCGAGTCTTATCCAAGCGGCTACCGACTACGAGTATTATTTAGAGAGGGTGAGCAAGCTCCCTGCACTTAGGCCACTTCATCGGGCTCATTGTACTACCTCCAAGCGGCCTCCCAGTGCCGTTCATTCGTTTATTGTAGGATGAACTTCAGGGTTCTGGCGGGTCATGTCGAGCCAGAAGTCCCCCAACACGGATCTTCTTATCGACGTTAGGGCTGGGCAGTGACAAAGCACATGTTCAACGGTTTCGTCTCATAGTTCGCATCCACGACATATTTATGGGATTTAGCTTAACTCGGATCCGAGTACTCGTAAACGTAAAGCTCGCTTTAAGTCGCTTTTCAGATACCTAATATTGTAATAATAACATCAGAAATTCATTATTTAGGTACGAAAGTATCAGATTATTTTCACTTTGCCTACTTGACCCAATTTTAATTGGATTTTTGAGGGGTTTTCAACTATTCCATTGATATGAATTTTCTAAAAGCATTATAATTTTCCACTTTCTGGAGTCACAGTTCTCTTGATACTAAAATACTAAAGTATCTCGACAACTATTAGTTTTAGGGATATGCAATGGCCATTTTCCCAAGTTTTTTGAAAAAAAAAAGTGTTTTGCAAAGATTTCTATTTTTTAGATCTTCTCAAATTAAGGCGTGCCTACCTAAGATAGAAACGTACGTATTGTGACTACCTAACCAGGTAGCAAAGTCAATTTAATTTTCCAATTTGTAACGATTTTATTAAAATAAAGCGATTAATTTTGGCCTGCGGTTACCTTGATACACCTTTAGTCGGAAAATAATAAACGGTAGAGACGAAGTGGCTTAATTGGGTCAAAGTCAGGCAATTTTGAGAAGGTTATTTAATTTATCCTGAGATTTTAGAAAACGTCGACATTTTCGATATTTAATTTTTTCCTGTCTGCGATTTGTCTCTGGGCCACCACCACCAACTAAAAATTTTAAAATTTGTCTATACGGGCCTGAATAATTATAACAATTAAGTGTAAACGCCACAGAGTGTCACGCTAAAAACTGTTATTAATATATTAAAATCGTTTTATTCAAATGACAGAGTCGTTTTATAAAGAATTCTATAACTAAAACGACCCAGGATAAAAATAGCCAGCACATTTTCGTTAAAAATTTGCAAAAAACACATTTTTCGATTCTTATTACTGGAGTTACAGACTTCCCTTTCTTTATACCTACCTATCGCTCATTTTAATTCACACCCATTCTAACCAATCAACCCGTAACTTGAGACAATCTCTTAAAAAATAATTGCAAAAAATGTTTTAGGATGCCGGCGAAGACTTCGCTAAAGCTATGGCAGCTACTAAAGAAACTTGCATGAAAGAAAATAACGTAGATGTGAAAAGGGTCGAAAATTCGTTTAAAGACGCCGCCGACAAAGATATAAAATGTTTCATGAAATGTCTATTTACAAAGATGAATTACGCAACTGAAGCGGGCGACTTAAACGTCGAGTTTATGAAGGCGCACCCGCGTCCGTCTGACACGCCCGAACAAAATCTAGCCGCAATTGAAAAATGTAAGGCCCTTGGCGGTTCAGATCCTTGCGATAAAGTGTACATTCTCGCCAAATGCTTACACGAAGCTTTGCCTAAAAAGTAATAGTGTATATTATACGCACGTAATTTGAATTGTGTTTACGTCAGTTCCTATTTGTTGAATATACTGTTTGGTAGTCTGAATAAATTGCAATAAAAAAGTTTTGTTGTTTATTGCTTACCCGACAGCGAAGTTGGGTATATGCTTTGTAACGATGTTGGAAATTTGGAACTTTTTTGCCGCGTTTTTCCCTAATCTCTACTCTTCGGGACTATAAACGTTATTGTCAGTCTTTTTATTGAAGTCTTTTATTAAGTTGAAAGTTCGCGGTTTATAATTTATAATTATTTTTCCTTAGAAGAGAAATCAAAACTATACAGGATGTTAAAAGTATTAAGGCTTTCATAAAAAAATTGGCGTTATTAATTTATGGCTCTAAAACCGTTATTTGGAAAAACAAATAATAATATTGTCTATTATTCCCAAGAAGAAATCAAATATTCAAAAACTGAAAGGACTTTCTAAGGCCGGTTGTCCATTTATACGACATGTCGTATCATTTTTAAACCAAGGCCCGTCGTCCATTTATACGACATGTCGTATACGACATGTCTGCGACATGTCGTATCATTTTTTAACCAAGGCCCGTCGTCCATTTATACGACATGTCGTATCATCTTTTAACCAAGAAAACAAGAAATAATTTGTCTGTCAAGTGTACGAATCTCAATAAATAAACACAGGTTTAAAAATGATACGACATGTCGCAGACATGTCGTATACGACATGTCGTATAAATGGACGACGGGCCCAAGAAAACAAGAAATAACTTGTCTGTCAAGTGTACGAATCTCAATTAATAAACACAGGTTTAAAAATGATACGACATGTCGCAGACATGTCGTATACGGCATGTCGTATAAATGGACGACCGGCCTAAAGAGAACTTCCTTCTTTTCTTTCTGACGATGCCAATCAATTTTTATTCTCATTATTAGTTTATTGTGAGAGTAAAAAATGCTGATTTCAAAAACGTTCTTGAAGCAATTCTGTGATATGAAGGTGGATTGATACACGGAGCCATCAAGACAGCTTTGGCCAAATTGGCCAAACAATATAAATCGTAGGTAGTTCTTCGTAGAAAGTCTCCCTGTCTGAAAGCCGCTTTAGAGTAACTAAAGTAGATACACACTCATATTCGTGCTTCTCGACTCGCTGTGTTTTCTTTTTTAACAATTTCGATTTCAGGAGAGTACTCCGAATGCCGTCTCAAAGTTCGTAAGCAAAACATTAGTTTTAATTTAATCCAGACACTACCGTGACAATAAATACAATTATAAATTCTCCAAAATGAAATAACTTATGTAACCTTTTGTCAAAATTATGTCTGAAGGTCTAACTTAATTGTTATAAAAATGTTATTGTTAATAATTTGTTCCGCGCTGTGAACAGTTTATAGCGATTTTTTATTTTATCGAATTAAGCGGTGAAATTAAAAATGTTTGTTATGTTTAAAAAAAATATATAAACATTTAAAAAAATGCATTATTCCACTAGTTGTACTTGTACTACCTATACCAATATGAAGATATTAGTTGCCGGTTTAACTTTACTATTGGTGTGCTACTCGCAACAAGACGAAGATGTAAGTTAAACTTTTGTCATCACTTTAACACGATAAAAACGTACCTTTTTTTAGGCAAAAGCCCACTTTGAAGAAGCTAAAAATAAGTGTGTAATAGAGAGTGGAGTAAATATTTCGCTTCTACATCAAGACGGCGCGTTTGTAAAAAACAAAGATAATCAGGAATTCAAATGTTTTTTAAAGTGTTTATTGGTTGCCCATAATGGAATGTCCGCCGAAGGAGAATTGTTGTTGGACGATTTTAAAAATCAACATTTCGATATTCCTTCTGATGAGTGGGTTAAACTAGTCGACTCGTGTAAGGATGTGAAAGGAAAAGATGCGTGTGAGACTGCTTATTTAATAAGCGGGTGTATTTTTAAAGACGCTAAATACTAAATACGTTTAAACCGAATTATCAATGTAATCACAAATTTTCGCGAGTGTGAGAGTTGTGGGTAAATGATGTCATCTTCTATTGGAGGTAGTCTCTGCTGTAGAAGGTTTATAATTATTACTCTTTTAGTCTTACGTAGTATGTACCTTTTATTAAATTTACAATTCTTTCTAGCAATAAAATATTAGCAGAAATTAATGCAGTAGTTTGTTGTAATTGTAGAATGCAGAAAACCTACGGTCTACGGTACACCTACGTATACTTTTGTAAGATGCGGAAAATCATAATAAAAACGAAGCAAGTCTTCGTATCGTATTTATTGAAGTTATACTTTATAGCAATCAATCACCAAATCAGAATTACCCGCCATACCCTTTTCACTGCTTTGGTGTCAATCTGAATATCTGAAATTGGAATTTATCTGATTAAAATAAGTACTTGAATATTAACTAATTCGATTGTTTTTAAAGCATATTATAAAAAACAGAGCTCACAACGATAAATAAGAGTGTAGTCATTGGCTTCCGATATACACTAAACTTCAACGGATTCTAGCGCCTAACCTAAACCGCACGTCTAACGTAAAAAACCTGGGAAACCTAATTTGTAGAAAATTAAATGTACTTTATTTTTGTATAGAAACGCTTTTCTTTAAAAGTGCATAATTTTCGAGGTTTAAGCGAAAAACTGGCCGACTTTACAATTTATGTCTAACTTTAATCCGCTCTAGCGCCTAAACCGTTTGTCTGAACAAACACTTGTTCTAATATAATTTGTAGAAAATTTTATGTAAGTAGTTTATCTTTTAAAACTTTTTCAAACAATGCGTAGTTTTTGAGTTATATGCGAAAAACTAAAAAAAAAAATGTTGACCGATTTTCGAATTTATATTAAACTTTAACGCGCTCCAGCGGCTAAACCGGTTGTCTGAATAAAAAAACGTATATAACATAATTTTCAGAAAATTTAATGTAGATTATTTTTGTATACAAATACTTTTCTCCAAAAGTGCGTAGTTTTCGAGTTATATGCGAAAAACTAAAAAGAGACCGTTTTGACCGATTTTAGAATTTCTATCAAACTTTAACGCGCTCAGCGGCTAAACCGGTTGTCTGAATAAAAAAATGTGTGCAACATAATTTTCAGAAAATTTAATGTACATTATTTTTGTATACAAATACTTTTCTCCAAAAGTGCGTAGTTTTCGAGTTATATGCGAAAAACTAAAAAGAAGCCTTTTTCCCGATTTTAGAATTTCTATCAAACTTTAACGCGCTCAGCGGCTAAACCGGTTGTCTGAATAAAAAAATGTGTGCAACATAATTTTGAGAACATTTAATGTACATTATTTTTGTATACAAATACTTTTCTCCAAAAGTGCGTAGTTTTCGAGTTATATGCGAAAAACTAAAAAGAAACCGTTTTGACCGATTTTAGAATTTCTATCAAACTTTAACGCGCTCAGCGGCTAAACCGGTTGTCTGAATAAAAAAATGTGTGCAACATAATTTTCAGAACATTTAATGTACATTATTTTTGTATACAAATACTTTTCTCCAAAAGTGCGTAGTTTTCGAGTTATATGCGAAAAACTAAAAAGAAACCGTTTTGACCGATTTTAGAATTTCTATCAAACTTTAACGCGCTCAGCGGCTAAACCGGTTGTCTGAATAAAAAAATGTGTGCAACATAATTTTGAGAACATTTAATGTACATTATTTTTGTATACAAATACTTTTCTCCAAAAGTGCGTAGTTTTCGAGTTATATGCGAAAAACTAAAAAGAAACCGTTTTGACCGATTTTAGAATTTCTATCAAACTTTAACGCGCTCAGCGGCTAAACCGGTTGTCTGAATAAAAAAATGTGTGCAACATAATTTTCAGAACATTTAATGTACATTATTTTTGTATACAAATACTTTTCTCCAAAAGTGCGTAGTTTTCGAGTTATATGCGAAAAACTAAAAAGAAGCCTTTTTCCCGATTTTAGAATTTCTATCAAACTTTAACGCGCTCTAGCGGCTAAACCGGTAGTCTGGCTAAAAAAATGTATACAACATAATTTTTAGAAAATTTAGTGTAGATTATTTTTATATACAAATACTTTACTTCAAAAGTGCGTGGTTTTCAAGTTATAACCCAAAAACTAACAAAAGAGCATTTATAAGCAGTTTTTCACACTTTTACGAGGCAAAGTTGATATTTGGGTTTAGCATCTCAAAATAATAAAGAACGCTAGAGAAAAAGAACTTCTACGTTTTTCTTCCCGGCAAACTAGAATTTTACTGGAGTATCCATGCTCACTAGTTACTCTCAAACAAAAGTTGGCGCTCGAAAAATGCATATGGTACTGTAATAGGTTTTACGTTATTTCGGAATGACTTCTTGGCCTTACTTACGGTAAGCGGAGTAAAAAGGTCCATAAAATAAACTTACAGAACCATTTTAGACATTTGTTTAAAATTTTCCTTGGAAAAATTAAATAAAAGGAGTAAACTTCTGAACAAATGTCTACAATGGCTCTGCAAGTTTAATTTATGGCTCTTTTTACCCTGCTTACCGTAAGTAAAGCCAAGAAGTCATTCCGGAATAACGTGAAACCTACAAGACCTATATATTTCTATCTCATACACTATCCGGAAAATGATCGCAATTTTTAAAATACTTCTTTAAATCCGTGTGGTCTACTTTAAACTCTAATGATGAAATCTGATCGTATTTATAAGGTGTTCTCGTTACGAAAAAATATGAAACTTTCGGCAAATCGATAATGATGATTAATTAATCAGCTCCGTATAGAAAAATCTAGCTAAAATATGAAAATTGTTTTCAAAGCCGTATAATATGAATCGTAAATTATGATCGTAGTCGAGATTACATAAACTTTAACCGTCTTTTCTAACTTCAGTTTAATACATCACAAAGAAATATCCATGCATACAAGTGAGTGAAGCGGAACGATTGTTCCATGTAGCATGACCCTTACGTTTGGGCTTCCTGCACGTACGCAATCTACGTACGCAATTTAGAACTCTTTCTAGATTTTTTCGAAAAACTAATTTGTTTCTTTCATTTCAGATTAAACCATGTCTACGGAAATTGATATTCACATCAACAAACGTCTAAACTTAGAAAAGGCGTCCAATTTTATGAAACAATACAGGGATCCAGAATCTCGAGAGTTGAAAAAATTATCGGCTAACCAATTTATGGAAGTCTGGAGCCATTACGATAGAGATGGTGAGATATTACGATTTTTGTTAAACTCTTTATTTACTAACATTGCAAGAATTATAAGATTTGTTTTATTATAAGTACTATATCTTTGACCATTTAACATGTTTGATCACTTTTCTGTAAGCTGTGATTATTCTTCAAACAAGTGATGATCTATTGCGTATTGAATCAAGCAAGTCGTCACCTGATAAGCGGTGTCGCAAATATCACTACCCGCAATTTTTTCACAAGCTTTCGTTAATTGATTTGCAGTATCTCGCGGTAACTCGTTTTCTATCAATATTTCGGCCAACGCTCCGTAATCGACTTCTCCAGCTTCGCTCATTGCTTCCGAGTTTACTGCTAAACATTTTAAGAAACATTTAAATTTGGAATCCTCCGACATTTCTAAACCGTCAATAAACTTTCTTTGTATGTCGTCGCTGACGCCGCTTTCGGTGACACATTCGTTTATTATTGCTTCAAGTTCGGCGCTTATCTGAAATAAATCAGAATTTTGATTATTACAATTATTGCTCGTTTGTGCCTGAAGCAGATGATAATCTTCAAGAAGCCTTGCAGCTTTGCAATTCATTAATCAAAAATTAATTGGAACTTGTGAACTTGACATAGCGTTCATAATTTTTGCACCATTAAAAATAAACATTTGAAACTCAATTTGAGAAAAAGCGATTTTGAAAATAAATATTTGCCGTCTTGTTCAGTGTCAAAAAATATTTTTACTGTCGGAGGTCGCTTTCAATATCCGTATAGCTATAGAACATCAAAAATTGCAGTCATCGTCAAAGATTGGTGCAAGGTCTAAATATAAACAAAACTTGGTACCATTGTGTAGAAAAAATGTAAAACTGCGGAGTTACAAATTTTCATATTTTGACGATCAATAGTATACGCTGGGCAAAAATTCAACGAAAACTTAACAAAAATATTTTTTTGTTTATTAGCGTTAGAATTGAAAATAGCCGTGTATGACTTTAATCTTTATAATCTCTAGGAACTACGATACTACGATTTTCTTTAGAATTTTCAGAGGGCGTCCATAGCTCTTCTCATTGTGAATTGACCTACCATCAAGTCACGTTCCGACTACTATCACGCTCTAACTATTAATTTTAGAATAAGGTTGTCCGCGAGTTCTTGAAAATTTAAAAATTTTCCGCTATTACTATAAAAATTAGTTCTGCACTGTTTGGCCCTATCTAGATTACTTTTCAGTACAACTCAAGCGGTTCAAGATCAAATAGGTTTGATCCCTGATCGGGTTCCAAGTTTTTCCATGACCACCTACGCGTGCTAAACCGGTGAGTGGTGAGTCAGTAGCGCTCCGAATCTATCTACGAACTACCGCAGCGCATGTTCGCAGCCTTTTGTTGCCCTAGATAAGGTGAGGGGGGGGGGGATCAACGGTTGTAAAAACGAAATACACAGCCCGGACACACTCATGGTATCGAGACGAACGACGTCTCTGGAAAGGAGAGTACTAGAGCGACTTCCGACTACCGTGAGCAAGCGTGACATATAAGAGAATTGCAAGGATAAATGTAACTTAGTGGTTAAAGTTTCCGGCGCGACACCTTGGAGACTCGAGTTCCATCCCCGATCGCAATTCAAGTTCTTCCCTTGAATAATCAGCGCATCTCTGACGTCTACCGTCTACAACCACTAACGCGTGCTAAAGTTTTTTACAATAATTAACAATATTAAACAGTTTTTGATTAATTTCCCTTGGTATAAATGTTGAATTAGGTCGACTTCGACTATTGGTGTAAACTTTTTTTCACCTTTTGAACTAGTGTTCGAAATAGCGTAAGGACATTGTGGTAATAATAGACACTACTACAAAATTATTAAAGCTATTTGTGCGTCACTTTAGCTATCGTGTATAGAATGTATTAGATTAGGATTAGGATATAAGGGTGGGTCGCAAAATTAAAAATAAAAAGGTGTGTAATAAACCTAATTAACTTACTTCAACTGGCTCTTGACTCGAAAAATAAACAAAATTTAATAACAATCCCAATAATACGAACTTATTCATTTTGGTGTTGTAGAATAACTAATTATTAATTTTTCCTTACATCTATTTATAGTGAATTGATCCTAATTTCCACATCACGTGATTTAATTATTTATGAGATAACACAGAATTAAAAAATTAGGAAAAATTAGAGGTTGATGCGCTTAAATTTTGTCGAAATTTAAAAAAATAAATTATACCTACAATACTAATAAAAAAAGGTCCCCCGAATTAATTTAAGTACGTTCCGATTTGACAACTTATATAATTTGTTTGTGTGTAGATATTGTTATCCGATAAAAAGTTACATTTTAATTAGATTTGAGTGGACTGCGCTAGATACAGGGTGAGTAACTAAGAGTGCCTATGTGGAAAATTTTCTCACTTTTTGCAAAATTTGGGCGGAAACAAGAAAACTCGAATAAACTTGAGTGATGTCTTACTCACTAGCTGGAACAAATAAACAAATAAAACGAATTAAATGCTTGGTTTTCTATTCCAAAAAATTTTTTTTTATTTAAGATACAAACTCTAGTCTGTTCAAATTCAAGGTGCAGTTAACGTCAACACATACCATGCTAATATCTTGGTAAATTACGAAATGTGTAAATTTTTTTTGGATTTTGAATAGGGGCTCAGTGGTGCCTAAGATATTTAGGGGGTTTGAATAATATCTCCAGCCAATTGCAGTCGTTACGCTTACGCGATGGTCACTGTTGACAATTACTGCACCTTAAATTTGAATGGAGTATATATTGTTTCGACCAGTACCTAATTCTGGTCAAAATTAAAACTCTTAAACTAAATCCAAGTGTTTAATTCCTTTCAAGAGTATTTCTAAATTATTTTCAATTTTACAGGATGTCCGGTGGCACCATGTAGGGTGGACGTGGCACCACTAACTTGCATTGTTTAAATGCCCCGAGTGTGTATGTCGAATCTGCATAATTTGGCTTACATGCAGTATTTTTAAGCAAATGTTCATCTTAAAAACTTCTACCAAATCACGTTGTTTTCTATTTTCAATTTTTCTTCCAATTTTCAAATTTTCAGCACTAAAACCAATACCAACTAACTATCTTTGTAGTTAAATCGATTCTCTTGGATCTGATATTAGTCAATACTAGATGATGTACGCCAGACAATTATTTTAAACAGTCACACCTACCCCAAAATAATCTAAATGAAGATAAACTTGGCGCTCCTTTTTTAAGCAAGTAGTATTTTGAACTGCTACAAACGTCGCCCTGTATAAACAGATTTAAACGGTTAATTAATTGTTAAAATTAAATAAATTATACAATCCTCATAAAAAAGCTCCCTAATTAATGTTAAGTAATTCGTTCCGAATTGATAATTTTTATAATTTTTCCTGATGTAGGTATAAAGTGATATTATTTAGTCTATAAAAATAATATTTTAATCACCTTTAAATATCTGCGGGATTTAACACGAAAAAAATTAATTAAACCTCTAGAGAGATGGCATTAACTATAGTTCATCCGCTCCATCTTTGGGATCACGTAGCCCATGTAGTACTGCGTCTGCAGAAAGATTTAAAAATTGCTTGTCAAATCTATATTTGATAGTTTGGTGTGGCAGTTTCCAGATTAATCTTTGGCCACACAAACTTTACTCATGTACTACGTATTCTGTCCAAAACACCAAGGTCACGATGGGAGTAGTGTGACCGAACCATTCCAGTAGAGCATATTTTACTATCTTGCAGTAAATATAGATCAATACGATTGAGTTTAGAGCTTCCTGGCACGTTAGCAGGAGTACTCTTGCTGATAATGAGTCTGCTCTGGATAGATTGGTTTCCTATCTTAAGGCGAACGTCGACTAGCAAGTTATTTCTGCAAGTTTTTCTGGAAGTTCTTAGGGTAGTTAGGGTTTGTAGTGTTTGTATTGTAGTTTTTTTATTGTTCTGATTTTAAAAGTAATTACTAATTTTTAATTGTAAAGTTTATTTTTTTGTTAACTGTAAGCAGTGTAAACTAATCTCAGTCGATATTTCCCTTTACGTACAACAATTTTAAAGCTTCTGGTGGATAAAATGTAATGGGTAATGGGTATTTTTATGTTTAGGTGTTTAAAATGCTAAACTTTGGCTAAAAACTTGAATTTCTGGGCTCGTTTACAAAATAATTAATTGATAGTACCACATCCATACTTTACATCGTATTTTTCAGTTTAATACTCTTATTTCGTGTAACTTTTATTAAAACAGTTTTCTTGCCAGTTATATTACGGAAAATACCCGCCGAGACATTCTTAGCGACTCGTCTAGTTACTTTTTTCGTGTTTTTTAAAAGTTTAGTAAAAATACATTTTGTTTTAGGTAATGGATACATAGAAGGATCCGAACTTGATGGATTTTTAAGAGAATTTGTTTCTAGTGCCAACATTACTGATGTATCACCTGAGGTAATACTTTTCAACTTTTCAACAGTCCCTTGCGGTTTTTTTTTAAGTTAAAGAACAATTTATAATTTAAAACTCGGTAACTGTCCAATAATTAGTTCAACAAGCTTAATTTCCTTAAATGGAAGTCGGGGAAATGAGAGAGATCGTGTTTCAGAGAGGAGTCGCAATTTGATCCCCGAGTCAAGGTTTCAGAAAGTCATTAATGGAGAGGAAAATTGTTTGTATAGAAATTTTTTTATAGAGATTTCCACTGAATTGTGTACTTACACATTAATAACAAATGTTTGCTTCCACTACATGGCTTGTTGCTAACAGGCATGTGGTTTTACTAATTGATAATATTGTTCTTCTATTTTTATAAAAAAAAACAATAACGATTATTTTACGTAAAAATTCTGTAAAATATTATTATTATACTATAATGCAGTATGAGGCAACTAACTTATGCCTTATTTATGCAGACATGTTCATTATTCTTTTTTCTATTACGTACCTTTATTATTTTTGTGCATATATTTTGGCACAGTATTTTTAATTTATACAGAGGGGACCAAAGGTAGATGTTCTAGGGCTAAGTGGTCAAAAGGTCCTATTTGTAATAACTGACGTTTCCTGAACTCCTGAACCACTGGCACGCGTACTTCGACCGCTGCCGCACAAGATTCTCTAAATGCCTCTTTGAAAATTCCTACCACAGAACAGGGCAGGTATCAGCAGGTATCACAAATAGAACTTTTCGATCACGGTTCATTAGCCCTAGAACCTCTACCCCTAATGACGCCGGCCGTGAAAGCCTTAATATTCTTATTACAGAGTAGATTACTTAAGTGGTTGTAAACCTATAAATTACACAAAGTGATTTAAAAATCTCTTCATTTTAGTTCTTCATAGTTTTTGAGTTTTAAATTAGGTATTTTTGGTACTGATACCAAGGAGCATCCATTTCTATGCTTTAACCAATCATTAAAGCCTCATGCGAGTTGCAACTCTTGCTTTTTTGGTGCCAACTTCTACTAAAGTGCCTTAGCTAAAGAGGCAATAATTATTAAGGACGAATCAGGGTAATCAAGCGACTAAGACGCTTGAATGCAATTCTAAAGGTTCTTAGTTCGAATCCGGCTGGCACCATTAAAATTTTCTGTGTCAAATATCTTGGTCCGGCTGATTTGGAACCCAGCTAAAGCTGTAATAATAACCATAGCAGTTGATGACTTTTTCCCATATTTTTCACAAAAGCTGATATACTTAGTAATTACTATATGGCTTATCGATCTAAACTCACCCTTTATGTGATAGCGGGTTATATCTAAATTCCGTAAGTCGCAATTAAAACAGTTTCTTTAGAGTAGAAACTTTAATAGAACAAAATCATTTGAATACTTACTACATTTTTGTTGAAGAAATTTCTGAAATTAAAGCAGACATATTTGAAAAGTTTTTCCTCTTTGCATGTTTAATATTATCTGAGGGTCGCTAGCTATAAACATTTGGAGTAGTCGCCCCACATATTATAGTGGATCCCGCGCTTGACCCTCTAGTCGAAAAGCGAGCAGAATAAAACGTATATTCTGCGGAATTTGGTAAAATTGGATTCGTTATGTAACTTCATATTTTGTTAAATATATGAGCACGCATTACAACAATGGACAACTTAGTAACTAATTAAATATGGTATTAATTTAAAAAACATTCGACGCCTACTTTTCAGATGCCATTAAACATAGAAGGCGGCCTATTATACTAACTTCGCAACAAACTTTTCTTCCTAATTTAAATTTGTGTTACATAAATTTCATTTTCATTGTGCAGTAGATTTTTAGAGCTTTTCTTTGTAGCCACGAGGGCACTGTTAATTAAAGAAGATCTTCCTTTCACGTCATTCCACTGTTGGTTAAAAGAAACTTAAATGAGTTTCCTTCTTACGACGCACTTAAATACCTAATCACGACTATCACTTTTATTTTTTACTCGTTTTCTTCAAATACAATAGTTGAAAATACAAATAATTCGAAAGAATCTCGTTGCAGGCTGTGTCTGATGAAATGCTCACCGAACTGAAAGCTTGTTTTATGGAAGCGTACGATGATAATCAAGATGGGAAGATTGATATACGAGAGGTTATTATTTTCAATTTTTTTAAATTAAAAACTAAACTCCATCGAAAAAAACGTTTTAATTTGCAGCTAGCTCAATTACTCCCAATGGAAGAAAATTTTCTACTTCTCTTTCGATTCGATAATCCGCTCGAGTCGAGTGTGGAATTTATGAAAGTATGAATTTAAAAAGCAAAATCCTTTATAATCTAAATTAAAATTTTAGATTTGGAGAGAATACGATACAGACGGAAGTGGTTACATCGAGGCAGACGAATTGAAGGTAATTTAATTTCGTCTCCGCCTGTTTTTTTCCTAAAAGAAAAAGTTTTTAGAATTTCCTGAGGGATTTGCTTAAGGAAGCCAAGAAAATTAATGACGTTTCCGAAGACAAATTAATCGAGTATACAGATACTATGGTACTATTGTCTTGCTATTTGTAAAATTCGGACTAAAATCGATTTAATTTTAGCTTCAAGTTTTCGACTCGAACAAAGATGGCAGATTGCAGCTTTCGGAGATGGCAAAGTGAGTATAGCCTCAACTTCGCCCTAATTGAGAAAATTAGGGGCGCTAAGCTGACCCTATTTCGTTGTAGCTTTAGATTACATTTGCTAGGTCAGCTTATAGCTAGTTACAAAATTTAGCAGTTTCCGAAAGTGTTATTTTGGTTTTAATTTAAATCTTTACTCGTTCGCCTTTTTAAGCGCTACAATTTTCTTTAGTTGGAGTTGGAAAAGAACTAACTTAGTAGATCTGGTGGTTTATTTTTAGGTTTTGAACTTAATTTGAATTATTCTGCAGTTATTACAAAGTTCTTCGAGGCTAACTAGATTTGGCTTGAAGCTAGAAAATTAGTTAGGCGAGATTATAAAAGGTGGTGGCCTTAATGCTACAAAATTGCGTTAAAATTTGCAAATACTTAAAGTTAAGAGGCGTCCCTAGTGACAACATGTGGTCAGTTTTCTAATTTTACGTTTATTTTTACTGTACATTTAAATTTCAACGTTATATCAATTTTTTCTTTAGATAAATAGAGTCGGCTTAGTTGGTCTTGCTCTTACACAGGCTCAAGTAATAAACGTGTCCCTGTTATTTCAAAATTCAGCTTCAACTGATGTACTGAAATCTTTTAGTTATAAATGGTACGGTATGAAGTACAGTTTTATGAGCACAACTCCTAGTGTAAACAAATAAGAAATGCAGGTACTTAGTTGTAAAATGAGGATTTTAAACCTTTCTAAAAATATCAAGAATGAATTTGTGTAAATTTATTTATTTTATACAACTGAAATGATATGTTCATTTTTTTTATAAAATAATTGTCCTTAGTGGCAAATTTCTTGCATGTCTTGGATCAATTAGTTCTGGAAGTAAACATTTAAAATAAAAATCCTTCAACTTCTTTTCCATTTTCTCCTTCCAAAACTTATCATCCCTTTCAATGTATGCAATTTTAATTTCCCCGTAGCCAGTCCAGACTCCTAAAATACATGTTTTTCGATTGGTCACATGTAATTGACCCTGGATTTGGTAATACCAATCGTGATTTTTGTTTAGCTCGATGGTGTTGCCCTTTTTCCTCCAAAGTGTTATTTTTTTTTGCATTATTGCTTCTTCAACAGTCAGTTTCTGTTTGAATGCAGTATAAGGACATTTCACTTCGATGATATTCTCTTCTGAAACGCCATCAGGCGACGCTCCCAAATACTGACATTCTTTATCAATAAAAAGACCACATCGTCTAATTTCGAAGCCCACCTTTTCTTCTAACGCAGTTTTTGCATTTTCTTCCATTTCATGGCCATGGCGAATTGAGGGCACGTTGGTCAAATTTGCCGTTTTATATAAAATGGATTTCACCATTTTCGAACTGTCTTTATTCATTTTTCCTTTACAAACTTTACCAAAATTTGAAGCCGTTAATAACTTTCTTCTTTCTTCCATCCATTTACCGCATTGACTTTGGTAACGAGTTTGAATTTCTAAATCTTCTCGTTCTTCATTGGTTCGTTTCAAAGAATTAATAAATTCCTTTTCCGCTTCTTCATAAATTATTGGCTCTATATCAGCTTTCTGGCAATCTTCTCCATAATCTTTGTCTTGCACTTCATTTCTGATTGTTTTATAATGTTTTTTAGTTTGGCGAATAATTTGTCGTTTCAGGTTTTTTGATTTTTTTCGGATTTCTATACGACGAATAATTTTACCATGCGACGCTGGGAGAAGCAGGGCTTTTTTAAATGTAGTGTGTGCCGTAATCGAATTATGAGAGACGACTGCCGCAGCACATCTAGCACCGTAAGAATTTTTTAAGGCATAATTAACGCGTTTCCCACCAATGAATTTTGCAACTTTAGCATTGTAATGTTCAACCACATTACTGTCGACATCCAGGAGTAGGCTTCTTGAATGATTCGCAAGGCGGCGTAAAATTTCCATAATTTTAATTACAAATGGCTGGGAAAGTTTTTTCATCAGATTTTCTTCATCTGGCTTTTTACAGAAGTAATCCGAACAAGATTTGTGGTCTCCGAAAACGTGATTTACTCCATTTAGAATATCGGTTCTTAAATTCTTTAAGGCTTCATTTTTATCTGAAGTCTTCTTGTGATGCTTTATGGCACTTTTTACTCCAGTTCGTAGTCGAAGTAACCTAGATTCCAACAGCTTTCTTTCATTACAACTGAATGTTGTGAGGCTCACGAGATTTTTCAATTTCGTTGAATAATTACGGAAGAGATGGTTTCTACATTCAATTTTTTCTACCGTAATATCGCTATACGGCCTAGCTTCTAGAATTTTGTTATAGACACTGCTATCTCCATCCCCAATCATTCTATGGTACTTTACACCGTACATATCCATACTACTTTTGAATCCTTGGACCAAAATATGCGCTTCCATACTTGTCGAGCTTCCTGTATAATTTTTGGAACAAACATGGGGAATCGCATTTAAGTTATTTACACTTTTTCTGTCGCAGTGGACACAATATTTATTCCTAACCCCTATATACAAAATTTTCCCCGTATGGTGTCCTACTATAGCTGCCACTCCCGATAATGCATCATATTTTGTTTTATATGATCGTTTGGACCACGCTCCGTCCACCACAACTTGTACTAAGGGTACGCCCGTTTTGTCGATCGAACCTGTTTCAATTGCGTATCGAATCTCCTCATCTGCTGCTGATTTCATTTCTTTTTCGGCAACTAGTTGCCAACCAGTTGCCACAATTTCATGGCGGTTTTGGTATGTTCTTTCCGCCATGCAAGGAACATCTATAGAGCCTAAAAATTCTTCAAGACCATAATAACCTGACCCTATAGACATAATGCCTTTTACTGCCAATGAGTTCAAGTCAAAGTTAAGGTTCTCTTCTGCTTCTCTCAGATGCTCTTCTGATTTTTGAGACTCTAAATAAAATTGAGCATTGCACATGTCGCATTTTATAAGGAATTTCGATATTAAACCCAACTTTATTTCTTTTTTAATGCTCAAATTATTTAAAGTGCAGCCAAAACGTTGCCCGTGCGAGCTTATCTCTTTTAATTGATTAAAGAAATGAGAAATATTGATTATTCTATTTCCTTCCACATTTTCAAATTTAGGAGAAGTTGATTGAGATTCAGTATCATCTATAATTCAATTAAGTATACTAGGTAAAAATTTAAATTAGGTTCAATATTGCTTTTTACCTGTGCCAGCTAATACATTTTCTTCAACATTCGTTGTAATGTTATCTGCCATTCCTGAAGAAGGACCAGGTATCATAGTATTCGAATTCGTATTTAAAGTGTCAGTACTAGAATTAGAGGGAATCCGCTAAAATAGATAATGAATTTATTTTCCTTATTTATATACTCTGTTGTTATATTAGATACACGTTTCAATCAAAAGTGTTACTGTTGTAGACATAGGCGCTATAGTAGCGAAATTGCAATGTAAGATATTTAAATTTATGGCAAGAACAAAAAATGTGCACTTTTTCTCAAGTAACTTTATAATTTTAATCTTTATTTATTTAACTTTAGGTAGGTATAACCAAAGAACATACAATTACAATTATTGTATGTTCTTTGGTATATCAAAAATTTCTTATACTAAAAAGAAAGTACAACCCTACTTCGTAGAATACCTAAGTATTTTGTCAGATAAATAATTTGAAATATTTTACCTTTGGTATTGTTTGTATTGGTTATTTAAAAGCTCAGATCTTTTGTAAAGATTACAATAGGAATTATAAAGTCATTTTGGTGGAGTTTGTAGTTTGCAGTAATAGTTATAAAAAATATAATATTCTACTAGCATTTTCTAAGCCAGATATTTTGAAAAATTTATGAAAATCTTTCAGAGAATTTGTAACAATTTTTATGCCTACTTTGCAACAGTAACACTTTTGATTGAAGCGCGTTGTAGTAGCGAAATTGCAATAACAATGGAAGATATTTAAATTTATGGTAGGAACAAAAAATTTGCACTTTTTTTCAAGTAAGTAACTTTATAATTTTAATCTTTATTTATTTAACTTTAGGTAGGTATAACGGTATAACAAAAATTTCTTATACTAAAAAGAAAGTACAACCCTACTTCCTAGAATAAGTATTTTGTCAGATAAATAATTTGAAATATTTTACCTTTGGTATTGTTTGTATTGGCTATTTAAAAGCTCAGATCTTTTGTAAAGATTACAATAGGAATTATAAAGTCATTTTGGTGGAGGTTGTAGTTTGCAGTAGGTATAAAAAATATAATATTCAAAGCTATAATATTTCGTACAATTTTGATGTAAAGACGATTTTATTACTCCACTAACTAATCTTATATTTATACTACTAATAATTAGATTTCATTTAAAAACTGTCACGAGTTATCCGAAAAAATCGATGTAAAATCAATCTTTTAAGAAAACTTTGTTATTAACTAATGGAAATTGCGTGAATTTTTATTTATAAAAAATAATATGGCTTACCTTTGTTGCCCATCGTTTTCGCAAATTAGCGATATTGCCCTTTAGTTTCTTTCTACTGCTGAGAGTTCTTCCGTCTGTTGAATTTCTTTTCGCCATTCTGAAGTTGATAGTTATACACAAAATCACAAATAATCCAAAATCGACTTCTCACAAAACTATCTATAAGAAGACTGTGGTGTTCAACTTTTTGAACACCTATTTATAATATTTGGGTAGAAAATTTTAAAATGTAGTACTCGTTGTGTGTACAATACCTGTCATAAATCTGCCGGGGCTCAAAAGTTGACCATTTTAACCACGGTAAAGTAAGTTGTTAAATAGAGATGGTGAGTAAAAAAAGATAGAGTGTATTTCAATAAGAAATTTATGGCAAATCGTTTCGCCAAGATTACGCGTTTATTAATAAAGCTATTGCAATGAAATTTTTTTTAATCGAAGGGAAATATAAAAATCTACAATTACTACGGAGGAAATTTTGAAAAAGTGCCATGAGTAGAAGTATTATGATTTTTTGAATTTCTTAAAAAACACATATCTTTAATAAATGTTTTTAAGCATTAAAAATTACAATTTTGGAAAAACATCCGTAGTAATTGTAAAGCAATGTATAATACGTCTTCTGTATAAATTTGGTTTAAAAAAATTGAAAACTAACGGAGATATGCTGCCAAAACGATACATTAACAACTCCATAAGAAATTTGTCTAAGGAGCCCACTTAAGGGAAACAGTTTACATAAATGCCACTTAACGTAGGAATAACAAAACTTTTATTCAAATTCAACTGGAAAAATCGCGTATTTTTGATTTTTATCCTTCAGAAAACATTTTCGTTCGATTTATTCCTAATCAATTAACCAAATTTCAGATTGCTTCCAGTAAGGGAAAACTTCTTGTGCAGACAAGTCTTCAAGGTGAGTGAGGTACAAATCAATTTAATTACTAAACTGTGTCAAACACACTAAGTGTGTCTAAGAACACCAAGTGATGGGTTGATCCATGTTAAATGTTTAGACACAGTTTCGTCGTATTGTTTTGAACCCAAACTTTAGTACGTAATAACTTGATTTACATGTTCATCTTTTAAGCCTTCAATTTCCCCACAATAAAAACAAAAACACATCTCCAAACGAATGCATTTGTAGAAAAATTTCTACTCTGTCGCATGGCTTATGAAACGTTTAATTTTTTACCCCTTCTCAAAATAATTTAATGTGACCAGTTAAAACAAATTGCAAAAAATTCAAACGTTTCATAATTTGAATTGATCCTGGAGCTTTACTCTCTGTCGCTCACGTATTTCTTATACGCACCCGAGTAGCTTAGGCTTAAATGATAACTTAAATTAAGAATATTAATCTAATCGATAGTTTAGTATAATTTAAAATAAAACTATTATTTATAAACAAAAGTTTGTTTAAAAATAAATGTCGCACGGCTTTTATCTTTGTCTTTGTGGCTATGACGTAGGAAGGACTAGAAGTAAGTACTACTCTTCGTCTCATACTCTTAAACTATCAAAAGATACTAAAGAATTGTAGTTGCGGAGTTAGTGGATCAAATGGACAAAATTGATCAATTGAACCTTGAGTTATGCTAAGAGTAACCGAGATCTGACAGGACGTTTTAGTCTCTTTCTCTCCGCTTCAGGATATTCCGATATTTATGCCGAGACATGCAGTTTTTCTATTGACGTATGCCATAAATATATTAAACGACAGCCTTCCAATTCTTATGGAAGCGCTTGCTATCAGATAGATAAAAATTTACCAGTTCAAAAAGAGTAACAAGTTACATAATCTAAAAATGAAAATCTCCCACTGATTTCAACAACACCTTGTCACCTCTAGATTGTGCACTGTGTAAAACGAGATGGTGCTCAATTTGATTAAATCGACGGTTCTCATTTATTATGCCCCAGTCCCACGGTAAAACATTTTTTGAACCAGGTGCTTTCAGATTTTGTCTCTGCATCGGTGCTATATTATCTACCCTGAAGCAAGTCGAAGCGTAAAAGAGCTTTCATCATAAGGCATGAGATTGACATTTTGTTTTAGCTAGAAAAATAAAGTTAAGAAATGACTTTTTTGCTCTATTAAGTTGTCTCACAAAAACAAACGAGGCGGGGGTAAAATTTCTTTTCAGATCTTAATTATCCATAACACAGAGGTGTGATTATAACCAACTCTAACTCTGCAAATAAACGAAATTTCCTTATCAGAAAATATTTTCTCAAGCATCCTGTATATTAGGAAAATATGTAATTGCATCCAAGGCAATCCGATAACTTTCCAGTATTATGACAGCACGTGAAAGAACAGGGATTAGCGAGAACACTCGATCTTTAAGAATAGTGCCACGTGTCACGTATTCCATTGTTATAAGTTTGCACTCGGTATATCGACATAAATATCCGCAGGGTACTTCATTGGTATGGTAGTTTCGTTCTGTAACGTTCTTTTTAGCTTTTTAACTTTAAAAAAGGTTACAATAGTGAATAGAGGCCTCCCATAGAAAAGTTAAGTACCTGTGTACCTGTAAGGTTGAAATGTGGGTAACCCTTTTAAAAGCAATGACAATATGACAGGTAGATACCCACATTTCAACCTTACAGGTACACAGGTACTTAACTTTTCTATGGGAGGCCTCTATTCACTATTGTAACCTCTTTTAAAGTTAAAAAGCTAAAAAGAACGTTACAGAACGAACCTACTATAAAGGGAAATATTCTAATTTCTAATATAGTCCAGTGCACTTACGAAAATTTTATACGTGTGACCTAAAAGTTTTAGGCACTGTCATTTTTTATTTTTTTATTCGATAGAGGGTTGGTCAGAGACCTTAACTCTGATTTTGCGTATCCGCGAAATTACCCCTTTTGCCGCAATCTTGGAAATGCTTTGTGACCCATATCTCGCGTTCTATTCATCGCAGCTCTATGGTTTTGGGGTCCTTGTATTTGTTAGCGTTTTTTCTTTAAATAAAGTTCTGTCAGAGTAAGCGCTCCGATGAAGAGAAAAAAACTTATTCGCGTTCAAAGTAGAAATTTTTTCCGTCAATTTCGCTTTTTTGCATTTTGCATTTTTTTCGGTTTTTTGCAAATAGTTTTTTATGGTGCATAGTATCTGTTAATAATTTTTCTTTTAATTTTGCTTAAACAGTCGACAAACTGGGACAATAGTCTTCACGGATTTCTGATAGTAGTTCGAGAAGCGTGAATTGACATTGTTCAACGTTTGCGTTTAAATAATCGTAAATTGATTGCATCGCATCTTCAATTTTGTCCGAGCGGTCAGACTTTGGTAAAACGCGAGTTCTTTTCAGAAATAAACTGTGTTTGCACCTATGGTGATATCTCGCACCAGCTTTGGCAATATTTCGCACACTTTCGAGACGTTTGATTATCGTGGAATTAGTTTTTCCTGGATTTTGGGATTGTAGCATATCAGTATTTTGCCAATATTTTTTTCATTACATAAACTTTTTCGTGCGATTGATTTCCAGCTGATTTACTGCAGATAAAGCATAAGTTTTTGAAATCGAATTTTGGGCCTGCACGTGGGGTTTTCAGAAGACCCTGAAGACAGTCGCAAATCCCCGTACTTTTTACGGCATGTGTCGTGGATTTCGATGGAATCGACGTCCTTGAGCATTTCTTCATTGAGCTTATGTTCTCGGGCAACGCTTGCCGTAATTAGAGTCCGATGCCTTTTTTTTAACTGTGACAGTAACATCGAATTTCAATGGGTCGTAGCACCCATTGTTTTGTTACTATAGTTATTCCGAAGCACGCATAGCTTGATTAGAAGTATTCAAAGTTGCTTACGACAAGGACAGCGCAACTTTGAACTTGGATTGGTCAGAGATCAATCAACGAATCGGATTAATTTTTGTGGCAAAATATGCGTAATTGACTCTTCTTTAAAAATCATTAAATCATTAACAGCTACGATGCACCATAAGAAAACTATTTGCAAAAAACCGCCCGGAAGCGAAATTTTCGGAAAAAATGTCTACTTTGAACGCGAATAAGTTTTTTTCTCTTCATCGGAGCGCTTACTCTAACAGAGCTTAATTTAAAGATAAAACGATAACAAATACAAGGACCCCAAAACCATAGAGCTGCGATGAATAGAACACGAGATATGGGTCACAACGCATTTTCCAAGATGGCGGCGAAAGGGGTAATTTCGCGGCTCGCAAAATCAGGGTTAAGGTTTCCGACCAACCCCCTATCGAATAAAGAAATAAAAAATGACAGTGCATAAAACTTTTGGGTCGATTCGTAAATGCACTGGACTAATAGTAGATAGAGGTCATCGAGACTCGAGACTGTAGTAAATACCTTTGTGTAATGTATTAAAGCCTGTCTAACCGAGATACAGGGTATTTTATCAATTGCTCTTAATATTTCATGGGGTCATAAGTCATAAGTTATAAACCACCCAGTATATATTTTTTAATTTTTGGCAACGCTTACTCTTAAGTCTTAAGACTATTAATCTGTGAAATTATTAAACGGAATCAAAATCCAAGTTTAGTTTTAAGATAAATTGACAAATATAGAAAATATTAGAACAACCCCGTATATCAAAATTTTAATATTTCATTTACAGATTTGCAAAGAGCGGAAATTAACCCTCATGATAATATATTATTGTAACTTTTATCTACAAGCAATACCAGTGGGGTCTTTGTCAACCCTAGCTAAAATCATAATGATTATACATCAGGTTGTCCCGGTAACTCTCTGATAAATGTCTATAGGGAATTTCCGAGACCAAAATAGAACAGTTGCTCTTCTTGAAATTATATCCCCAAATTTGTCCCTAAAAATTTAGGCTCTTAAGTTGAAGTTAAAATGTAAGAAAATCACTTTATTTAATCTTTGCCTATGGTGATTTTTTTACATTTTAACTTCGACTTTGAGAGTTACCTAATAACTTTTAAGGAGCTTAAGGGGTGCATTTGCATAATTTTAAGAGCCCTAATTTGATTCTGAAAATTCACTGTAGAAATAATAATAATAATAGTCAATTTATTAAATGTATCGGTAATTTTCCGGGACAGCCCATGTGTGTGTGTGTGTGTGTGTAGGTCACCGGTGACCTCAATGGTATTACGTGTGACTTTACAATTTTTTTTTTTTAAATAATACTTTCTACAAAATTTTTATTTTACTAATAAAAGTAATGTAGGTATTATGTTATAAACCCAATTTTTCTTAAATTTTACTAACGACAATTTCAAAGATTCACAGGATCTCAATTTGAAAACTTCCCACCTCTTGGGGGTTGATCTTGGAAGAACGCAAATTACGCTCGATAAAAGTGTCCTCTTCGGTATAAAAATTGACGGGTTATAACTAAGGCGATGATATTGGAGGTGGGAAGTTTTCAAATTGACATTCTGGGTACGCCTCTAAAATGCGTAGGTATGAGGTTTCTATTGATCCCATGGGATTATGAGGGTTAAAATAAGTTTTATTTGTTGTCCTACCACCAATTTCAAATCAAAAGTTTAGATTATGCAAAATGTGGAAGTCCAATTTTATTTTTTACCGTGAAACAATTTTGCTGTGGTAAATTACGAAAATTAATTTGTAGTAGACTACTAAGTAGTCAGGAACTGCTCATTTTTTGTTGTTTGTCAATCCTAAAACTATTTTAAAGTGTAATTGCATGTCCTATCTTAGGAGGCTCTGAGACCCATTACACAAAGTTATTTAAAACCATCTCTGCGACGTCTATCTACCATTAAAATATTTTTCTCTAATGAGACTCCCTGTAGAGTCTCCGGTTCAGTTGGTCGAAATTGAAAATTTGTTTTTTGACAATAAGTAGAGAAAAAAACTAAATTTGGGAGGTACCTATACTACTTCAAATCAGTGGTAAAAGAAATTATTTTTACTAAGTTCTATAAACCTATAAAATAATGAAAAAAGAGAAAACTATTTGGAGTTTGAGACACTGAAAACATTTCCATAACAGGGCGAAAAACTCTTTTCAAAACGAACCTACGCAATAGCAACGCCACGCGTTCGACAACTTTAGTCTAAAACTGAGATTCTTACATTTATTACGAGCTCAACAAGGACTCCAACTCGCAATTTAAAATAAAAGTCTCATTTTACTTCCTAGCGAAAACAAAACCAACAGTTGTAGCGGGTCGGGTGTATGAATAATAGGAGAGCCTTGGATGTAATAAGGGGCGTGATGGCATTCTCCGAGCTATCAATTTATCATTCGAATCGTCCTTTATCCTTTTGTTTTAGGATACAAAAAATTGAAGTTATTATACTAGTATCTTTTGATATCGTGTGCATTATTAAACTTTTATTATTTTCAAAAAGAAAACTTTAGTTTGACGTATACTTGAAATTGATTGCATTTTAACTTTATAATATTGCTTGGAAACGTAAAAACTTTTCCCCTTTAGTAGTTTGCACTTTAAGGGTAGAGGTATCCTTCGTACATCTCCAAATAAACTTTCACGGTCGTTTAATAATTTTTTTGATAATATAATTAATTGGTAGCCACTACAAGTGGTATCATTGGTAGCTGCAAATAAAAAATTCTAGTCATTTTTCGTTATAGGAAATTTATCTGGAGACGGATACGTCCAACCTTATAGATTTTAGTTCTTGGTTTGTGCACGATAAGTAGATAAATTATTGTTTTTTTTGTACTTCGAATATTGCCAAAATATAAAATATCACTTTTAAAACTTTAGGGAGCCACAAAACTGACTAAAGATGATATTGAACGAGTGTTTGCGTTGTACGATAGGGTAAGTTTACACATTTGTTGTTTTGCGGAAAAGTTATTACGCAATAAAAATTGAAAATAGGATAATAACGGCACCATTGAGAATGAAGAATTGCGTGGATTTTTAAAAGATTTATTAGAGTTGGTTAAGAAGGTAATAACTTTTGAACTCGTTTGCCGTGTGACTAAAATATTTTTTTCGCAGGACTACGACGCGCAAGATTTGTTAGATTTTGAAGAAACAATATTGAGAGGAGTCGATTACAATCAAGATGGAAAAATTAACAAAAAAGAACTAACGATGATTTTGTTAGCCATTTCGAAACATAACCAGGAGGAAGAGTCGTCCGCGTAAATTCTTTTTTTGACGAAATTACGTTTATTATGTTCGATGCACTTGCAAGGTTTTATACTTTTCATATCAATACAGTGAGATTAATTTTTTATTGGTAATCTTATTAAAGTACCTAGTACAAACTTGTCGTATCAAATAAAAAGTTGGAATGCTTGCTCTTGCATTTAATGTAATAATAATTTTTTAAAGTCCTAAATTACGAAAATGTTGCCAATTCAAGCACAATATATCAGGCGATGTTAGCTTAGTTTTAAATTAATATACCTAGTAGCTAGATGATTGTGACACCAAATTCCTCAAAAAAATATATAAAAGTTATTATAATGTGATTGTCAACGATTAAAACTAAACTCTATTTGCTATTTGCTGTGGTATATTAAAATGTTAGAATTAAATGCAATCATAATTTAATGTTTACCAAAGAGGAAAATATCATTTTATTATAAATGTTTATGATTGCGAATAATAATTTTTTACAAGTTATAAAATAAGCTAAAACATGAAAAAAATAGTGTTATAAAAATAATAGAGAGCTTTTAAAAATGTTATCAAATCGTGTTTATCCGTTGATGCAGGGTCGCCAGCAAATGAGACTATTGGTATCGTGGCACCGAGCTCGCGAATTTCATGGGTCTTGTTCCTTCCTAAAAACTGAAAAGTGTAAAATAATAAGACTCAATAAGTGTACCATTGACCTTTGATACCTTTACAGTAATTTTCAGATTTATCAATCTAGAAATGGGCAAGAGACAAGCAGATAACATTGAAGATGCACGATCCAGTTTCAGCATCGATGAGGCTCCCATGTGGTCCATCAAAGGTGATTTTGATGATAGAAATGTATCAATTATAAATTTCATCAACACAATAATTGGATAGGCAAGGTCGGGCCCCCTCAAAATTCTTAGCAAATCACCCATTCTTTCAAAAATCGAAATTTTTCCCCCAAGTTCCTACAATTTTTACAGATTTTTGACATCGACGTAACTTAACGATTGGAGGATTTTGGGTGTCGATTTTGAGCGGAAGTAGCTTTATTTAGTTATCGAAAAAAGCCCAAGAACTGATTGATGATTAAAAACTTACAACAACTCGGTACTGAATCACTGGAGTCGCTTCCAGAACAAATAAGAGTAGCGTAAGAAATGGCGGCTTAATAAACTCATTTGTGCTCAGGAAAAAAGTTTATCTAAAGGGTGATTCAAAACGAACGTAAGATTTAGTTTTTCAATAAAACACTTCCAACAGATGGCCGCTACGATTCTGCTGGGACTCATTTGTCTTCAGCTCAGGAATTGTGGCTGGTTGGTCAACATAGACGAAAGCTTCCACAAAATCCCGTAGAAAAAAGTCGCCACGTCTCGTTGACCAATTCTGGTGACCAGTGCGTGAGATGGCACCGCCAGAAAATCTCCCACGCAACAACGATTTCCCCGTTCTGCTGAAACCATATCTCATCTAGATCCGTACCAACTGATGCAGACCAAAAAAACTTCATTATCATGTTGCGATAACGTTTTGATATTTACTGTCACGGCATTGCCGTTGTCGTTCTCAAAGAAGTATGGTCGAACCACTCCACCAGCTCAAAATCCAAACTAAACGGTGACTCGTAGTGGATGCATGGCTTTCTCATGAACAAATTGGAGATTCTCTTATCTTCAAATCCGGCTTTTTTGGGTGTTCCCGTACCTATTCAAGTGGAAGTGCTCCTCATCTTTAAAGACCTTTTTTCTAACAAAATCAGCTCCCATTCTTTTGTTTTTTAACACCCAGTTAACGACGGTACGGCGTTGCACATGATCGCATGGCTTAAGTTCTTGAGTCAATTTAACTTTACATGGATGCAGATGAAGATCTTTCTTTAGAATTCTCTTCAAACTGCTTGTGGAAATGACCAGTTGATGCGAACGGAAACGAATCGATGTGTCTGGATTCTCACTAACTCTCGGTTAGCCTGGCTGAGCACGACCTGAAATTTTCTCATCCACAACCGAGCCAGTTCCGTCGAATTTATAAATAATTCTCTTACTGGCGAACAATTTGGCACATTTTATCGCCCAAAAATTACACGGACTCTGCTCTGGGGACTGTTTCTGCTGAAACTTCGCTATAAAGACACTATTGGAATTTGCTATTCGCTTGTGTAGCGTTTCATAACAACTTATAATCACGAAGCGTCAACTCGCCAGTTGCCAACTCCAGCACTCTTCATTAAAACAAAATGTTGCGAATTTCATATCTTGCGTTACTTGTGAATCGCCCTTTATAAGATTTATGCAAATTTCTCCCCAGCTTTTGAATTATATTAAACAAATTTATGTCTTGACCATTCAGTTTTGCAGGTCAAGATGGTCCAAGGATCTTAGGCACATCTTGCTCCAGCTGTTACATTTTCAGCTTTTCGCTTCCAGCCCCACTGTTGTACATATAATGTCTATTTTTGTTTTCCTAGAAATGATTTTGGCTCGAATTAAAAATGTTTTTCAACAAAACTTGACTCGGTACCAGGTCTTGAGTAAATATTTGGCAACCCTGTGTTTATGTAAACAATATTTTCTGTATAATAATTAAATAATACTAAGAAATGTTAGAAAATAACGAAAAAATGGAAGAATTTAATGGGCACTGAATTACGTCCGAGCCCCTTCCTATTAGATAAAGTTGCAAAAGTTGTATTTCTAATAATTCCAATCAATGTTATATATTTACAAATTCTATACTTAAACGAAACTAATACTAATATACTACCAATCATTAAGAACAATTAAGTATCTGCTTGTTGTTTGACATGCAATTAATATTAGTAATCGTCGCTTTATTGCTTGATGAGTAACTAATTTAATTGAAGAAAATTTATTTGTTTTAAACTTAAGTTGATAAAATACGTAATTTGATGAAGTAGAATATAAATTGACGCTTTATGTTTATTTTTGCGAGATGAATTTATAATGAGAGCAACAAGTTTTAGAACGGAAATTGTAGAAGCTTGTAGCTACATTACACAACGAGGGGGTTGAAATAGCTAACTGTTGTTCGTTTACAAATTTTATATTGACTTGAAGTTAACGTTACACTGTTTATTTATGGTGAAAGTTTACCCATTTTAAAGAAGTTTCTTTTAAAAGTTGAAAGTGGATTTTTCAAGTACAATTTTGCGGTTTGGAGAAAATTTTACACTTAATAGATAATCAGTTGTCGCTAGAAGGCATGAGATGTGCAGAAGGGCGCAATTAATAGTTTTCGGGGAAACTACGGTGATTTGTTTGTCTGAAGCTTTTCCAATTCTATCATCTGAGTTTAATGGAGTTTAATTATTTAAGAAGCTTGCAGCTGGTAATTAGCATCCATTTCAAAGAGATGAGAGGGTATATCGTAAAGTCAAACGCTACGCTACGCCGTTACTAAACTGATGTGCTCTATTTAGTGTAAAAAGTATGTAGAGAAGGGCATCGTGTGTGTTATGAAGACGGATTGGGATTATATTTTTCTTAAATGCATTTTAAATGATAACAGTCACCTTTCAGTGCTATCGGCTGGAGCTAACAATCTCACATTGTTGCTTGGACCTGGTGCAATACAGTCTGTTAACTGTCGTCTAGTAAGGCTGACACAACCGCTCCTACTTGTCTCTCGTTTTACTTGTACGTACTTAAATTGTAATGCAAAACGGAACTCAAGTGTAGCACAATCACAAAAGCGTATTCTCCGTCAGTTTACTTGTACAAGGATGGATTGTTTTTATAAGAATCGATGAAGTCTTCTATTCGAGCCAATCAATTTACTGATGTACGTCTAAAACAATCGTATTGCCCAGGCACGTGTGCCGTCTTGTGTCACAACTTAAATCTGTACAAGTAAAACGATGGGTAAGTTGGAACGTCTGTGTGAGCATTTATGATGGTCTGCACTGGACGTACTCCCCCACATATTTACATTTACGCTCGAAAATTTGTTTGTGCATTTCAATGCGTGACAAGACTGACAAAAAGGTAAATCTTGACTCTTAAGATAGAAAGACAGAGGTATAGTAAAATAGGCAAGGAAATGAATTTTCGAACGTAATGGCCCTCTGCCTTTTGACTCACTTGAGTCTTCGTAAGAAACGAATGTTCCCAATTTTACTTCATTAAATTATGCGCAATACTTAGCTGTTATAAAGTTCAATGCATGAGTAGTAAAATTTAAAATATATAAATAAACTTTCAATCTTTACAATTCGTCCAAATTGCATATCTTACCTTACAAATACTAACTATTTTGAATGTACATAGAAATATTTTATATTAAATGTTTATAGAAATGGAGAATTTTATACTATTTTAGCGGTCACTTAGTTTTGTAATAAGAACGTTTTAAAAATATGTATTAATTGATTATTTCTACTTTTGGAAGCAAATAACAATTTGAATTTATAAAAATTTGAGTCAAAGGATCGAGCGATACAGGGAAGTAGGGACTAGATTACAGGTTTAAGAGCGAACTTTTCATAAAATGAAATTGTTATTATATTTTTATTATTTAAATTGAACGAGCTTATTAGCTAATTATATTTCTATAAGCTTCAACTGTTAACAATCTACAATTGTAGCAATGAGACTGCTGCCAAAATTCTATTTTTCTTGTTGCGGTTCTTGAAATTTCCTAGTGCATATGTTTAGAACTGTACTTATGAAAATACACTGTTCGATATAATGTAAATTATTAATAAATGTTGTTAAACTTACTCTTTAAATATCGAAGAAGGAGATTGACGCTTATGCCTCTTCTCGAGAAGAATAATAACGGAAAATTGACCGGTGGTCGCTTCTTTAGTTTACTAGAACTCTTCCAAAGAGGAGTTACAAAATAATAAATTTCCTGGGGGTATGAGTACGTTTAATTTGATTTTTATCATGCATCAACATTTATGTTTTACAACTCTTGTTTAAATTATTGCACCTCACAGCAGCAGAGATAGCTTAACAAGTACAATCTCAAAATTGAATTATTTGACTGATAATTAACACACAAAAAGCCATCGCCTACAAACTACGGAATGCGCGCGTATATACTTTCAAATAGTTAGCTTATTTATTTTCAAAATTAATTTCGTGGCCACATTTAACGCACGTTTTTGTCAAATCGTCAACTTTGATCACCACCGATCCGTGATGACCGCGGTGGCCTACAGACAAAGATCTACCATGTTTTGTAGGTGGAGACAATAAGTTATCTACAATGGAATGTTTTATAATAAACAAATAAACTACGACCGAATGCGAGCTTTTTACCAAAATTTTCATTTGCATTGTCGTCGTTTTCAAACGAATCCTCCATAAGAGGGCACGCTCTAGGAGGCTCCGAAACCGTACAGTTTTGTGGGCTTTCTTCAGTGCCGAGAAATAAATCCAAGCGCGAGTCCAACGAAAACTGTTTTCCACTCATGAAGATTCCCTTAATTCGACGTCTCATCGCTGAAACAAAATTTAAATGGCTTCGCGCAATTTTAAATAGCGGGTCGCTTACAGGGGCTGTTTTGGGCTTTTTGGCGTAGCTTGGCAAACGTTTCGGAATATTCTTGCAAGACGTCGACTTGATCGTAAACTGCCACAAAGCTACCGTTGACGATTTTGGGCGACATGGGCGAGTTTGCCAATAACAAGCTCGTGCCAAAATTTTCGTTCTTTTCTTTCGTATCTAAAAACAATTTTAATCAACATCATTTTAAAAGGAAGGAATACGCTCGGATTTTATAACGATTTTGCTAGATCTGCAACAGCTATTAACAATTTTTTGTGAATGTATGAAGAAAATACTACTCCTGCAGTAGTTGCTTATCAATTAGTAGATTTTCAAAATTATTAGAGCCAAACAAGGCACTGTTGGCAAAGTAGGTAGCGGAGCGAAAGGCATATGAGTGCAGATCAGAGGTCAGAGGACATTTGAAAGCGATTCGAAAGATATTTTAGTTAAAAATAGTTCATAAAAAAAGTTAATTGTAGCAGCAGCATGCCTGTTTGAGCTAATGCATTTCTATATACGAGAAAGAAGATACAAGAATTTAGGAAAACATCCACGAACGTTCTTTGAATACACGAGGATGTCGATAACCACTTTTGATTTGCTGTTGGCGAATATAAAACATGGAATAATCCCATAATTAATAATTAATTACACAATTAATGGTCAAATAATTATGTAGTAAGTACGCGTGCAAACAAGCGAAAATATCAAATAAAATCGAATTGTCCTCTACCAGTCTACAAGTACGCCTTCGTGCCGCTGTCCTCCTATACCTCCTCTAGTACGTCTGTCCATCTACAGTACGTTCTTATTGAGTGGAACGCTCCTCTCTTCACCGCGTTATGCTATCCACTTCGCCAACAGTGTCTTTTTAGCCAAGTTACAACTGTGCACGCCTCTTTTAGTTCCCCTGTGTAGGTTCCATGTGTACGATAATAAGAAATATATTGCTGTAACAGTGTGAATGTGATAATGTGTCTAGATTTCTAGAAAAAATTTATTTTGGCCATTTTCCACAATCCAACGCAAATTCGACCCCCAAGAACCCCAGGGAAGCAGTGTGAATGTGATACAAGGTCTAGAGTTTGGGGAAAACAATTATTTTGTCATAGATTCACTTACCAACGCGAATTGCACCCCAAAGACACTATGGAAGTCTAAGAACTTACTGCCATTGGGTGTGTATAATAACAAGAATAAAAAATGTAGTGTAGTAGTATGAAAGTGATAATATGTCCCGATTTCCGAAAAAAAATAAATTGTTCTTTTTCCACCTACCAGGCACGTCCGCGCGTTACTAAACCATTGGGGGGGGGGGGCTTGCCGAAAACTAGATTGGCCACAAAAATATACTTATGTCAGTAGTTTTTAACATCGTAGGGATCGAGTTTTTATCGAAGCGCGGTTTAACCTTAAGACCGTAGTCAAGGAGGCGAGATCAATGGGGTTTAAACCCTTATTCCCACAAAGTTTTAGAGATCAGGAGAAATGCATTGGTAAACCATTAAAAAAATAATTACTGATGCTTCTTTACCAATTTGCCGGATTAGTGTTTGCTATTCTATGAAGCGACAAACAGGCAGAGTTGCCTCCCGAAGATTTTCCCGCAATGAAGGATCCATAGAGAGAACCTCGTCTCAAAATCCTTCATCATCAAAATCATAGGAACTGTAGGTGTCCAAGAGGACCTTGCGTGTATAGAGACTGCGAACTATAGTTGAGAAGACACCCAGTTTTATGTCTTTAAGAGAGTCTACACTGAGTTCTTCTTTTCTTACTGTATTTAAAAAGACCGTCAGACAGACCGTCAGTGCAAGGAGCTACGGCCTTACGTCATAAGTGAGCGAGGAATTACCAGTTAACTGTAGATATCTTAAATTACATCGTAATAGACCAAACTCAAAATTCTTTTTACAATTTGACAAATCTTGGCCGTCGAATATTGTAATCATTATGGTTTTGTAGTGGGGTGGACAGTCCGGGGCCAGACCGATTTTCAGTGGGTCAGGCTACTCCAGGTTCCATGTAGTTACGTGCCTGGCACCTAACAACGCGGATTGCTTCCCATGGACCCTAGGGAAGTCCAAGAAATTATTGTCATTGGATGTGTATAATAATGAAGGTGGTGTGTGTGATAATAAGAAATACAGTGTAGTAGTGTGAATGTGATACGAGATCTAGAGTTTGGGAAAAAATTTTTTTCTTCTATCCACCAACGCCAAAAAACATCCAACGCCTAGAAATACGTCCTGATGAAATTGAAATAAAAGTCGAATCTTCATTGGGACAGAATAATCTTATCCTAAATGAAAAGAAAACCAACATAGTGTTGTTCAAAACTAATAGATCACGAGCAAAGTTACTGGGAGTGGTTATGGACGATACCTACTCAGAAATTATGTAGATCCTACGCAATCATATTGTGGTGCGGATACAGACAGGGTGTTGATAATCTAGAAGCAGGTAATGAGACTCATGTGTAACATGGGATTTCTCAAATCGTGGCGAAGAGTGTTCAAATCCGAGAAGAAACTTGCGATTACCGATTACGAGACAAAATCAAATCCCGTGAAGTTAACCACAGCTATAACATTCGGATGGTTGGAAGCAGTTGCACCTACCCCATACACTACCAAAGTATGACTGAAAAGGCCCTATTGTATGTATGCATTAAATTCTTGCTCTATACGAAATTCGGAAGATCAAATTTTTAAAATGTTTAAACGGAGAGTGTTCGCGCGGTATTGGTGGGTACTGGGCCCTACTGCCTTCAAGAATATTATGATGAAGCTAGGGGTACTTATTGTCGGATTGTTGTGTTATAAGTATTTGTCGTTTTTTTTTAAATTGTATAATTTTAAAGAAATCGTGACGTACTTACTTCAAATTTATATTGATGTAAATAGTGAAATGAACGTATTTTTATTTGACTTGATCTAAGTAATCAAATTGAATACGTATTTATTAAAAACAACAAAAAATAGTACGTAACAAAAAAACTAAATTATAATAAATATTTAAATAATCCCCCCTGCAAACAAGAGTGCTTGACAAGTACAGTATACTTATTTCAAGTGTTTTGTTTTTCTCCTACTTATAATTACTGCAAAATTGATCAATGTCAAATTAGCATTTTCAAATAAAAATCTATCTTGATTATGGAATTATTTGATGCGTAATCATGTTGTCTCTCGATAGGTACTATAGCTATTAATTTGTGTATCTAGAGCGCAAAGTGATACTTTGTCGCTCGTAAAAGAAGTTGGCGCGCGACGCAAAGCGGAGCGCGACAATCTTTTAGAACGACAAAGACAGATGCACACATAATTTTTTCTACAATTGCCAAAAAGTTAAAAAAATGCAAAAATTACTCGGAAAATGTATTACTGGTTTATTTTGATCAAAAATCGATTTTTATTTATATTTTTAAATAAAAACAAACATGTTTTTATTCGATTATAGTAATTTTAATTTAAATTTAAATAAATAATAATTTAGGCATACGCACCAAATTTAAATTCAAACAATCGGTACAGTTCTACTTTGCGCTGGTCTCCCATGGCAACGAGCGGCAATGTATTTTGCGCTTGCTGTCATGGGAGACGAGCGGCAATTTGTTTGTTATGATTGCTCCTCGGGAAACGTCAACTTTGCGATGACAAAAGCAAGCGCAAAAGCCTGTTTTTCATAGCGATTGTAGGAAAATACCTTTCCTGTGCGTTGTATTAGGGAGCAGAAATTTAAAAAAATGGACAATATCATATTATACGCTCGCGGTTAAAGTCGGACACGGGGTATAGTACAGGGTGTTTCCTATAAGCGCGTCATATAAGTTTAGAGGGTGTCCCATAACTCAAAGAAGTAGTTTGATCTTAATTTTCTTCTACTGAAAGTTCCTACTTTCAGAGATACGGTGTGTTTTAGCTGAATTTACAAATTTAAAAAAATTTATTGTGGGGAAACGAAAGCAGTTGGGAAAATAATTTTTGTGGAGACGCTTATGTATTTTTAATTTTATGAGTTAGATTTGGTACTTTTGCTTTTTAACTGCCAATATGGCGCCCGTCGAAATATTAGTAGATTGCAATAAAATTTTGCATACATTGGCTTCTCACAAATTTGTTGGAAAATCTGATATTAGAATTTCAAAATTTAAAAAAAAATTACTAACGTGGCCTGAGCTAAAAAAATTTGATTACTTGCTTAACTTAATGCCGGGAGATATAGGCTTAAATAATATAGTTTGAAAAAAGAAGAGGTCGGAGATTGGTTATTTTGTACTTATTAATAAATAGTGATCGCGACTCGTGGAGAAAGAGCAAAGCACTTGCAGACAGACCCATATGGGTCTTGCACGCAACACTTCTAAAATGCATAACTGTATGTGTTGATTGAATAAACTAAGTAAAAAAACTAAAACTAAAATAAAAAATAATAAAATTAAGAAAAACAATTTTTTAATACTGTAATAAGTATTAGATTGAGTTTACAAATTGGTTTTACGTATGTATATTACTAAATAGTAACTAAATAATAAATTTTTGTTCACTAGCATATTCCCTTTTTGCGTGCTATTTATCGTATTCTATTATTATAATATTATAATATATAAATTATATGTTATCAAAAACTATTTGAAAACGGTAACTAAATTCAAACCTAGTCCAAGAAACGAGCTTGGAACCCGACCACCTCCCGGCCGCGCTCACACGACCGTGGCAGTTAAACGACGTGGATAACATTCAGTTAGAACGCTTAGCATTTTGTGTAGTAAATAAAATGCGAAAATTATATAAATGTGCAGTTTGCCTAGCGTATTATGCTTCCTCTTAAAATAGTACCTGCAAGCTTAACTCTTGTTTTAGCTGGCACTTCGCCACTTTCCTCTAACAAAATTTCCTTCGTAACTTCTTTAACTTCCATCCAATCTTTTAAAACATCGTCGATTGTCGTGAATTGTGACGTAATTGTAAACCGAATTACGTATTTGTTTTTTAGGGCTGCAGGCACGCAATGCAATTTCCCTCGTGAGTTTAACCTTTTTAGTAACTTCTCGGTCAAATGGTTTTCTCCTATTAAACGAAACACGACAAGGCCCAAATGACGAGGTGCCGGAATCTCGAATCGGGAATCGGCTAATACGAGAGCTTCAAATTTTTGAGCCAAACGTACTCCCTGAAACGAAAATAGACATTTTAAAATTAATGGAACGGTCAGGTGGTTGACGGAAGAGCTTCAAGTTTCTAATATTCGTGGGGTTGTTAGTTCCAACCCGACTGGCACCTCTAGTAGTTTTCTATGTGCAAATGCTTTGGTCGGGATGGTTCGTAGACCACCTAAAGTTGTAGGTTTCATCTGTGACGAGGTACACACGGGGAAGTAAAACTTAAAGAGATTAATAGAAAAAGATATTGGTTTTTTTAGAAGAGTTAAAGAGAATTGTAATTTGGAGTGACGTTAAACCACGGTCAAATTAATGATTAAGAATTAACATTTGAGCTTTGTTTGAAATTACCTCGCGAATATGTTTCTGAAGTCCTCTTATTCCATAATTACGAATAACGAACCATAACTTTAGAGCACGAAACCTTTTGCTCAATGGAATTTGCCAGTGCTAAAAGTTACAATTTAATATTAATAAACTTAATAAAAGGTCTTCAACTTTCATACAACCTTACCATGTAATCAATAGCAAGACCTGCAATTAAAATTGGGTTTAGAGACACTCAGTATGTAATACGTAAATCTATTCTTACCCGAATTCTCGTGTTTCAAATAGAGTGGCTCGACGTTAAAAGTTCTGTGCAGGGCTTCGCTATTCCTGACCCTGTTTGAATAAAATTTTTAATTTTTGAATAAAAAATTGGAAAATTATTGAATTCGTACCACATAGCGGTGCAGTCAAAATGTACCATTAGCCATTTAGATGGGTTAAATGCAATCGAGTCAGCTTTTTCGATACCCTTGAGCCAGGTTCTAAATTCGGGGCATATGAATGCGCTACCAGCGTAAGCTGCATCTACGTGAAGCCATATATCTTCGTCGTAACATATTGTGCTTATTTCGTCTATGTTATCAAACGCGCATGCTCCCGTTGTGCCCAATGTTGCACAAACCTTTAAATAAATAATAATTTAAACGTGTAAAAAGGTATTAAAAACGTAGAGGTGATGATTGTGCAGGGTGGTCAGACAATTGAGCAGAAACTGTTTTCTGTGTGGTATAGTGCTATTTTGGTCGATAATATGACTAAATGTTATTGACAAAAGTTGGGTATAAATTATGACTAAGGCGTCATTTACACGTGCAAAAAATGTCAGAGCTGTAAGTGCGAGAACACTCTAGTAAGTCTTGCGGGAGTCGCTTGCAATACTGTAAATGTGCACTGGAAGCGACTTTTGCAAGACTTCTTAGAGTTTTCTCTCACTTACAGTTCAGCTTATATTCAAATAGTTTTGCTCTCTCTCTCTCTCGGTCTCTGTCTCTCTGTCTCTCTGTCTTTCTCTCTGTCTCTCTGTCTCTTTCTCTGTCTCTGTCTGTCTGTCTGTCCCTCTCTCTGTCTGTCTGTCTGTCTGTCTGCCTGTCTCTCTCTCTCTCTCTCTCTTTTCGTTCAATTTCTCGCTGAAGTTTACTCGAATGTGAAGAAGAGCCGTTTGGGTTTAGGCCTCGTTTTACTGTAAGCAAGAGTGTAAACAGTATTGCTAGCAACTTCTGCAAGACTTCCTCGAGTTTTCTCGTTTTTACAGTCAAAGTCAAAGCTGTGACTCTATCTGGCAGTCTCTCTGACATTTTTCGTATGTGGAAACGATGCCTTATATGCAAAACTTATCGACTCACGTTGATATGAATTTACGAAACATCGCATAGTATCGAACGCAATTGAGTTATTAATTATAAAATAGATCAAAAATTGAATTGTCATTATGTGGGTAGTTATTATCTAAGATTAAAATCAAATCTTCAAATATTTGTTTGAAATTGATTGGTTATCTAAATAAGTATTTAACAAATTAATGAATTATTAAAACAAATCCGTTGGATATCTATTATATCTACTTAATAAAACAGCATTAATAACAATTGCAATGAAATCTTACCAATTCGTTTGAATATAATATTAGGGAATAAATAATACTGTCAGACAGAGTTGAAATATACGTAAATTAATTATACCCAGTGGGATTTTATTCTGAAAAATTCATTTGTTTTAAGAAGATTGAACTAATTAGTTATTTCCACAAACAATCCCTACGATACACTAATCCCAAGTCGCTAGCTACTACTCAATCAGTGGAACAAAAATAAAACCCACTTTTAGCCACTACCAACTATTAGTTGATTTCGTTTAATTCAGCCCAAAATTGTCGCACTTTTGTCGAGTTTTGACTAATTATGACGAAGAACATCGCTTCCTAACAATATGCGTCTATACAAATCAATCTGTCCGTTCTTTCGTCCTTATATCTCATGCGTTTTTGTTTGCCATCTTTCCCAAGAGCGTAACCAGCCGTTTGAAGAGAAGCTTCCAAAGGGGTGTGGCGCTAATACGCAAAATTATTCGCTACGTGCCTATGTGAACGTTTTATCTTATGTTTAGTAATAGTAGGCATGTCCTTAAAGTTTCGAATACTGCTAGATAGAAACGTAATAGTGATTTAATAAACGTGGAAGTGCACTCCAGATTTCAAATACGAGATTTTCACGAAAACTATTACCTACTTTGATCGACATGAGTACCTTGTTTATGTCAAAAACTCTGATAATTTAGAAATGTAAATTAGAATTTTAGAAAAATTGCGTACAAAAAAGTTTGTGAGGAAAATAACCCTAATACTCTAAGGGCACTCTCCTGAATTCTGAACAATATCTTCTATTCTGAAAATTTGTGTATTACGCGTAGAAATACCAAAACGACCAAAGTTTCGTAATTTCATTTTTATTTGGTCTTGTTCTCTAGATATAACTGAGAAACAAACTTCGTTCGCTCCTCTTCAAAGGGCTGTAGCTCGCTTAAGGAACTTAAGAAAGAGTCTGCTATAATATGTGACGATTATAGCAATTTTTGGTCTTATTTTTGGAGTACCTTTTTATGTTTCTTAACGATTTAAAAATAAAGTTCGGTACTTACCCAAAATGGAATCAATCCCTTTTCTCTATCTTTCTTAATAGCCGATCTTAAATTACCGCCTCTCATGGAAAATTTATCGTCACTCTCGATGTACCTCATTTTAACTAAACCAATAATAGCCGCCTTTTCTACGCTCGAATGAGCTTGATCGGAACAATAAGCTACCAATCGAGCATTTATTTCGACGTCCTCTAAATCTGGATACAATTTTTGGTAATTTTTGATAGCTTGCGTACGTCCGGCCAAAAGACAAACTAATGTCGCTTCGCTCGATGAGGTCTAAAAAGTTATTTTTTAAAATGCGGCGTAGATGGGAATACAACATACGCAAAAGTAACAAATAGTCCAATGATAAAATATCTTCAAAATTGGCTAGTGTGTCCGTTCAATATTTCATACACAAACGCTCTGAAGAAGCGCATATTAACCTCTACAGTAACTACATCCCAAACTTACGCTTTGTATTTTCTAATCGTCCTATTTTTAATTCTGGACTAACCTGTATCACACCTCCACCCTTGGAATCGCTTTTGGTGTGCAAAAATTCATCCGGTAAGCCGATCATTTTACCCAACCAACTCATAACGATCATTTCGAGTTCGGTACAAACGGGACTCGACGCCTTAAAAATGAATGTCATTTTTTTTAAAATTGTGTGAATTTTAAATGCGTACCCAAGTAAATCCTAAGCAGTTGACGGCATCGGCCAACATATCTCCTAATAAGGAGGGAAAACTGTTGAGGGCCGGAAAATAAGCGTGCATATGCGGACTTTGCCAGTGCGTAACTCCCGGCATGATAATGTCGTCGACGTCTTTAAAAATTTCGAGCCAATTTTCTCCATCGACAGGTGCATTTTCTGGTATTTGAGTTCTCAAAAAACCGGGTTTTTTGTCTGGAAACACTTTTCTATCTCTTATCGTATCTAAATAATTGGCAATGTAATCGACCATTTCTTTTCCTAAATTTAAAAATAAAACAAAAATGTAACTAGCTTCCAATAAGTTTACATGCGAAAGCAATGTATTTTTATTATCTAACTGCTTTGCTAACGCCAATAACAAGACGATTGAAACTTTATTTAGCAGATATAATTTAGTTTAGTGTTGCATACAATGGAACGTATTGACAGTTTTACACATATAATTTTGTTTAAATGGAAATTTATAGATACAATAAAGATTTCTATAAGGAGAGAAAATTTTAACAAAAGTCTTACCTCGTATTCTATACTCGTCGACGTCCATTTCTGAAAGAAACGCTTATTACAGAAATCAAATAAAATACGAGAGGCGTTCGTCCCGAAAGGATTAATCGGTTAAATGTACTACTAAATTAATTACTCGTACACAACTCTATGTTTCTGTAATAATGCAGAGAAATAGTATTAAATTTTGTATATATAGATACATATTGGGAATTATCTACTAAAAAAGGACACTCGAGTTTAAATTTTAAACGCACGATTATCAGTGATAAACTGATAAACTGTGATAAATGATCGTACCTATGTAATAATCACGAGTGCATATAGAACACTTTTGTCTAAAAAGAGCTCCAGAGCTTGCTCGAGGGTTTTTGTTCGAAAAAGTGATAAGTGTGCACGTATGGCTTAACGGCAAAGTTGCTTGAGACGGTATTTTGCAAAAATTTGTACATAAAACTCTAACTCAGGAGGGTTATTTCCAGAGAATAGTTCACGAAACAACAATTTTATTTTAATTTTATGGATAATACATTAATTTATGATTTTAATTATTTATAAAATACAATAAAAAATAAAAATTGACGACAGTTGGGTGCCAGATAAACTATATAACTCCGCCTCTTCCGGTTCCTATGTGATAAATTTTAGGATTTTACCGCGATAAAATACATCGATAATACTTGAGTCTTTTGTTGCTATGAAAACCATTCAAGTGGTGAGATTTTTGTAAATATAACGACATATTATATTACAATTGGTTGTTTGCTAGTTGAGTGAATAGTTGTAATTAACTAGGTACATAATTATCCTCATAAGACTTGGGTTTTTATCGAGGGTCCTTGATTATTTTATCATAAGTCCGGCCCCGAACTTTGAATTACGATATGTATGGCATTCTTTTATTAGGTATTACTACTCATTTTTTAAATACCTATTATTATATTATGTCTTTCGCAATGATTGATTTGGTTGCGTTCGATAAATTAATTTTGTAATAAAATGCCAAACTTATTATTCATCAGATCATCAGATGGTAAATTCGTAGTGTATAGCTGTATAGTATCCCAAAAAACAATATGTTTTCACTGGTTGATCAATTATACAGTTTCTCATATTGATTCCACGATACTTCACTACTGTTTTCCAAGGTTCAAAATAAGTTTAAAAGTCCTAATAAACATAATGTCCGCAAATGCATAGTTTACAATAGAATTGCACATTTCGTTTAACGCTCCATAGGCCATAGCCTGCTCGCTCGCCAGATTGCAAATCTCTTGATTTTTGCGCATGGAGTTATTCGAAGAGTTAACCTTATTCGGAACCTATTCAAGATTTGAATCATTTGAGAAAGAGGATTGTTAATGCTTTAAAAATAATTTTTAAAGAGTTCTAAAACCCATTCACACATGTCCGGTAGGCAGCGAAACACTTTTACCGTTGATTGAGGGACCTAACCTAACCCAATTCCCTCAATCAACGCTTTTACTAACCTTAAAGTACCGAGAAGGCTCGAGAGGTTCAAAAGGCTTCGCTTATAACTTAAAATCTACCCATTTTGTGAAAAAAGTTCTTATATACTAAAATTAAGTAAATTTAATTTTCTACTAAATATATCTCTTAAGTTTTTTCCCTCAGGTGAATGATTTAAGCGCTGGCGCGCATTAAAGTAAAAAAAGCTTCCAAAATCGGGCCACAATTCTTTTTAGCGCTCGTAACTCGAAAACTACGCACTTTTGGAAAAAAGAGTTTTTATACAAAAATAAGGTGCATTCAATTTCATACAAATTATGCCTCTTAAATTTTTTTCGTCAAACAAGCAGTTGAGGTGGTAGTGCTCGCTGAAGTTTAAGGTATATTTTAGCCTGTCCGAGAGGCAGAATGCCAAAATACAAAAATACAAAATTTTTTTATTTTGACCGATGCAGACTGAAAGAATACTGCAAATGAGTAATAAAGTCGACCGCCTGCTTCTTAAAAGTGGCAGCATTAACTTGGGAAGGGGGCTCGAGAATGGTGGGTTTATGCTCTTTTTTCAGTTTTTTGCTAATAACTTCAAAGCTATACACTTTTGAGAAAAGTGCATCGATGTAAAAGTAAACTAGATAAAATTTTCTACAAATTATGGAAAAAAGAGTTTTTATACAAAAATAAGGTGCATTCAATTTCATACAAATTATGCCTCTTAAATTTTTTTCGTCAAACAAGCAGTTGAGGTGGTAGTGCTCGCTGAAGTTTAAGGTATATTTTAGCCTGTCCGAGAGGCAGAATGCCAAAATACAAAAATACAAAATTTTTTTATTTTGACCGATGCAGACTGAAAGAATACTGCAAATGAGTAATAAAGTCGACCGCCTGCTTCTTAAAAGTGGCAGCATTAACTTGGGAAGGGGGCTCGAGAATGGTGGGTTTATGCTCTTTTTTCAGTTTTTTGCTAATAACTTCAAAGCTATACACTTTTGAGAAAAGTGCATCGATGTAAAAGTAAACTAGATAAAATTTTCTACAAATTATATTTGAAAAGTTTTTTCCTCAGACAAACGACTTAAGCGCTCGAGTCGTTAAAATTTAAAAAAAATTAAAAAATTTTCCAAAAGCTATTTTTTTGTTTATCGGTTATAATGAAATTGCTTGTAATGAATAGTGTTTCTAAACAAAAATTAAGTACATTCAATTTACTACAAATTATGTCGGTTAGATTTTTTCGTAAAATGAAGATTTTAGGTGCTGGAGCGCGTTGAAGTGTGAAGAGTGGGTTTTGGGGGTAAAACTAAACTAGATAGGGTACCTACATTAAAAAATTGCAATTTTTTTGTGTAGATTTCTTATGTATAAGTAATTAAAATAATGATCTTGTGGAAGAATGGAAAAGGTGAGTCTCCTGAACACTTGTGGGGCCGATTATGGAACCACGGTCCAATATGTTCTATTTTTCAACGACGACGTCTCTCTAAAAGAGACTAGCCTCAGGAACAAATAACACTTTTACATCCCCCCTCCCCCAATCGACGTCGAAGTTGTAATTATTATATTATGTGTGTTTAGAAGGGTTTAGATTCACTGCACTATCAAAATTGTATCTGGTAGAAAAAACTTCTTAAACGAAATAAAACTGCAAGTTGAAATAAAATATTTTTTGTTAAATGAGAACGTTATTCGCAAATTAAACGGGAAATGGAACATAATTTTCCTTCCATTATACTTAGTATCTTGAAGAAAATTTACATTCTTATTGAATGGTGCAAGCAAAAAAATTAATTAGGGTAGGTATAAAAAACCGTCCTTTCGAGAGTACTTGATGAATTGTACAATTAAATTGAAATCATTACAGAGCGATGTTAATTAATTATATTATTCCGTTTTTCCCGAAAATTTAACGACTATTTTTGGAATAAAATTAATAGCTTAACAATCGAGACTTTTTGGTTTTCATTATTTTTTATGGCCTCTTAATCAACGATTATCTGTAAATTACCTATTCTATTTCAGAAGGTATAAATTAAATTCGCTGAATTTTCAATCATTTTCTTAGTTTCTACACATTCAAAATAAAATTGGAAAAAATTCGCAATTGGGGTTGTTGAAATTATAATTGCCTATACTTACAATTAATTATTGTAGGAAAATTTAAGTTTATTTCAATGAAAATGTCTAGGAAAATATCACTTACCGCAATATTTTACAAAAACACAATATACAACTAAAACTGAAGCCAAATGCAATCAACAAGTGACATTTTCCCTTATATAGGGTTTCCCTCCACCACCAACGCAGTAGAAAAGAAACCATTATTGGGTATCGCACCTAATTATTTTAAGTAGGCATTTTTTAATTCGCGAAAAGAATGGTCGCCACAGAAACTAATTTTAATTTTTGATACTTAAGTAATTGACAGTTTGTTGTTATTAAAAATGGCTTATGCAAGATTGATGTGCAAAGCTTCAAAAATTGATAAACTACGAAAAGAACTTGACGATGAAAAACAAAAATCGATTGAAATTAGCAGAGATTATAAAAGCGGCGGAAGACATACTTTGAAGCAAAAATATCGTCACTTTTGCATGAATTTGGTCAGTTGTTTCCCGAATTGTTGCAAAAAGTACTGTACCTTTCCCAAAAATTCTTGCCTTTACAAAACCGCCTACAAATCTAGAAGAGATGGCACTTGTGAAAATTTTACTATTAAAAGTGTAATCGGGTTTATTGGGGGATTCTTTTTGACTTACATATTTTTTATGTTTTTCGTTTTTCAATTGAACTTTAAGTTATCCACTGCCACGATTATGTGCTCAATTTTTGGAAGCGTTTTGACTATTGGATTGGCTTTTAGTTATAAAGTAAGGTAAGAAATCCAGTTTCAATATAACCGTCGTGGTCATGTACGATGCCACCCATGGGCCTACAGAAGAATAAAATAAGTGAAAGGACTGAACGAGGTAAGAACATGAAACCACCAGCGTACAAACAAGCTATCAGCTGCATAAAAAGCTTTGAAGAAAACGTTGAGACGCACATTTACTCAGTAACACCACCTTCCCTTACAAGATACCCCCGTCACTTTTAGATACCGTCAAACTAGCTTATAACCATTCCACTTATTTTATTCTTCTATAATGTCACCCATCTTCGTTTAGTTATTCTTTTGGTCCATAAAGCTTCTTATAACAGAGTATATGGCCGAGATATATGGCCAGCCTCCTTATTCTTCCGTCTTGAGGAGACTAGCTATTTGCGTATCAATCCACAAAATAACGCTCATGTCATAGTCCAGTAAAATAGACAGAGACAACCTGACACGACTTTTGTTGTAAAATATCTTTAACTACATCTTTATTCTATGCGATATGACGGAGGAAATCTTTATCGTACCTCCAAGTTGTAAATAAGGAGCTTCTAAAGTTCCATAGCGCACTCACTAATATTACAATTTCTATAATTTTTTTTTAAATTTCACAATAATAGGTAAAGACGATGCCGAACGCGACTTTTACTTTTAAAATTATTTAATCACATCTTTATTCTTCCTCATGCAGTACCGGATTATCCAAGAGTGGATGATTCTTTTCATGAAACTTACGCGCTATACTCTGCAGTTTATACAGCGTCATCCCGCGCATTTTCTTCGCGCTATATCTTCGAAAGAGTTAAACTTATGAAAAAATTACACATAACCAATCTTGTAGCTAATAATGTTTTCTATAACTTTCATAATAACCTTCATTCACGTACGATGTATAGGAGGCGATTTATTTGCAAATAACTAGAGAGAGTCAACCTCTAAACAGCTCCTCCAATTTTCTTCTACTTTTTTTGTCTATTTTAGCTGGACTAAAAATAATGTGCAAAAAAGGCCGGATCAAAAGAAATTGTTGCCTGTTTCTTACGCAAATTCACCAGTTTATTATCTTTTAGGTGTGTTGTTTTCCTGCTTCTACCGCAATTCTTCTCAAAACGTGGACGACAAGCCCTGATAGCGTACGCGTTCATCTTGGCCATTACTGGTCCAGCTAAGAACATTCTACACAACGTAGGCATTCTAAGTGAGTCGATGGCCTGCGGACAAGTAAGTACAATTGTAACACTTTGAAATTTTGTAACTATTCGATTCTATTTTTAAGCAACAACTCAAGACGGCCGTTAAACAAATTCTCGAAGTCATAAAACAACCGTTCTATGCAGTTAGAGATGCTATAAAGTCGATAGTAAAGACAATTAAAGTTATCGTGAAGCAAATTAAAGAAGTTTTGTTAACTATAAAGCGCATAATTATGGGAATAGGTATACATCTGTTCATTTTTCATTCGTCCACTAATAAAAATTAATTTCAGTGAAAGTAATCAAAGCTGCTTTTCAGTTCCTTGGAAAGATTTTGAATATTTGCAACAAGGAGTTGGGTACTCCTTTCGAAAGGTGTTCGAAAGTATTCGAAGACGCCATAGTGGATTGTAACGCAAAACTCGGGCCTTTGTTTAATTGGATGTGTTCTATAACATACGTAGTACAGGGCGTATGTTACATTGTTAAAGTGCTCGATTATATTTGCGTTATTGTTGAGTATGTAAGCGATTCCGTCGTGGGTGTTGTTACACGAAGTGCGATTACATAATTTTAAAATTCCAATTTAATTAATACCGACAAATTTACAGAAGTCAAAATTTTTGTACGTCACATGCGAACTATGTTTTACGTGAAAATTAAATTTTCTCACTCTTTTCATTTCGAAACTAATCAATCGAAGTCGATTAATGAGATTACCACAGGAATTGTTACTGAAATGCGACATCGCACTGAAAGGCTTCTAACCGTTTTTGATATCATGAGTTGTGCTACTAGTTTATTTTTCGTATTTATTATTTTAAAGTAATTACTTATTTATAATTAAACGAATTGGTAGAAAATTATAAGAACACGATCGAGAATTTTTCAAATTTTAGGAAGAATTCGTTATGAAGCCCTACGCGCTAACTTTTAATTTGTTTTTCAGAGCGTTGCATTATCGTTTCAAATTTTTGACCATTGACAGATTTGACAATAGATTCATTACAAGAGATTTTCGAGAAATTGATATGGTACGCGCTCAACAAGAGAAAGAAACAATTTTGCCTTTAAATCACAGGGAACGAGCAATGTATATCAGTGTAAGTAATGCTTCGGTGTTAATCCTATAGTTCGAGAGCCAGCCACTTTAACTAAATGATACTATCATAAAGTACAAAATTTTTGACTATGTGGGATGAAATAACATTGCAAATGAGTAATAATAATAATAAGACCGCCTGCACGGTAAAAGTGGCAACATTAACTTGGAGGAGGTTCGAGAAGCGTGGATTTTGGCTCCTTTTTCTGTTTTTCGCTTATACCTCGAAAACTACGTACTTTATGAGAATAGTTTTTCTATACAAAAATAAGGGATGTTAAATTTTCTACAAATGATATTTCGTAAGTTTTTTTCCTCGGGTGAACGATTTACGCGCTAGCGCGCGTTGAAGGTAAAAAAACTTAAAATCGGGCAAATAATTGATGTAATTTATTTTTCGATAGAAAAAAATTTTTTTAATGTTCGCTAGCGCCTAAATCGTTTACTTGAAAAAAAACCTTTACAGATATAATTTGTAGAAAATTTAATGAACTATATTTTTGTATAAAAAAACTTTTTTTATAAAGTGCGTATTTTTCGAGTTTTAAGCGAAAAAACGAAAAAAGAGCCACCCTTCCCGAGTCTCCCCCAAATTAATGCTGCTACTTTTAACAGGCAGACGGTCGATCTTATTATTAATTTGGTGCCGCCCGGACTACCAGAGGCACTTTCTGGGTCTCTTCTCCACCTCGTACAAAGTCCCTATAAGTTCGTTCAGATCAATGTGTGCTAAACATTTGATAACGACACAAGTTGTGAAGGCTCATTATTGAAAAACGCTCAAGCCCACTCTTTTGACTTTATCAAAAAGATGAACTTTTAAAACACTTTTTTAGTTAAGTTCCGCACGTCTCGTAAAAATTGAAAGAGTCAAACTTTTCAAAGCTGCAGTGGTATTAGGAACGACCACTTTAAAATTATCGTCGCACATGATGATAGATTACGCTTTGTATTGGATTATGATTGTTATTCGATATCACTCTAGGTTCCAAACCAATGTGCCAGGTATTTGAAAACACTTTATCCTACAACTCTTTAAAATAATCACAATTTTAGAGCCCAATTCTATTAAAGTTCACGTATCTGGTGAAGGTTTTCTTGCACGTTTACTCAAAAGCATAGTTAAAGCGTTTCAACCTCTTGGAGCGCAGATGGAAATAGACACAATTCCGTGTTTACCAGACCCAATACCGCCAGATTACGATCGTTACGTTCAAATCGGTATTCTGCCTCACCCTCATTTTAATTTGTCATATAATTTTTATTTTAGCTACTCTGATATTGTCTTGTTGGATTCTAACAATATTCGAACCTTACGGTTTGAGATTAAGGCATTCCGTAATGTCGTATTATCATCCAACCAGGTCTCGACAAAGATCGATTTGGTTATACAACCACATTTTAAGATCGAGGTCGTCATTCTTGAAATTTGCCCGGAGACAGCTTAAACGCAAGTTTTCCAAGTCTAACAAATTAACAAAAATTACCTGTATGGAATACCTAAGAGCAAACGTCAGGTAATTTTGCTATAACTACAATGTGCGAATTTTCATAAAGTTTTAGTATAGGCCAACGTGGTTATTAATGTGTTTGGGATCTGGAAATCAACTAAGTTGCATGCTTTGTGGCGAAGTATTCAGAGAAACCGATCCGATTAAACCAATACTTTGCGCAAAACCGTCTTGTTCTGGAACGTATTGTGAACGGTGCTTTTCCGACTTGCAAAATTTATGTACTATTTGTTTGGAGCCAATTCAGTATGGAGACTTGTCGGACATAAGCGTAGAAAAGTGAGTTCGAGACTTTATCGAACACAAAATGTATTATCTATTTCTAGGGATTCGTCTGAAGATGAAGCGCCAGCAAAAAAGAAAAAAAAGAGAAAGAGGAAAAGTTTTAGCGGCTGTTGTAAGAAGAAACGTTATGATAGCGACGACGATAGTGATAATGCACAGATACATCCTGAAAACTCTAGCGATACAGATACATCTCATTCTAATAACCCTACAAGTGGTTCATCGACAGATAACTCCTACACGTACCAACAAACTAAAGATCTCGACGGAGAAATTATCGATTCTAGTGTGTCACAGTTTACCGACGTCGAGAAACAAGAAATACGCAATGAAGCCTCTTGGGACACTTTTAAAAATGACTTAGGCGAATACAAAGACGACTTTTCTGTAAAACCCAAAAGCACTTCGACTTCGTCGAAATCTAGTCTCATTAGTGAAATGGAGTTGGTCGATGTAAATTTGTCGCCGGAAGCGAATGAACAAGAAACAAAAACTAACGGTTCTGATTCTGAAAGTTCTCCTTTTGGCCGTCATGTTTCGTTCAAAGACTACAATGTTTCGAGTTCTCGTAATACTAATTTGAAATCTAGATTTGTAGAAGACTTCGATGTAAATGAATTAAAAAGTGGTAGAAAGAATGCAAGTACGCTAACATCGTCTGTTTCTGAAACTAGTTTTATTGAAGTGCCTAAAAAGGCACTTCTAACAAGAAAGTGTCCTATTTGCAAGAAAAATATTTTTAAAAACGTAAAACACATCTGCAAGAAAGTGTTGCGTATTCCGCGTCTAAATTTAAATTTTAGTTCTCCAGAAAGTTCGAGTCCTGCTAGAAAAAGCCCCCAATCGGTAATCGATCGATTTCGAGAAAATATAAAATACGAGAGCGTTAAAGAAACTTCCACAAGCAGTTTATCGACTACGCCAAAAATGACGTCTCGCGAAAATCCTCTACGTATTGGTTACGAAATTTATGTTCCGCGCTTTGATAAATTTATCGATCGTAGGGAGTTAATGAACGTTTCGAGAAAGAACGAAGAGGCAAGAAAACGCGACGCCAAAGCAAAGTTTGAACAAAAAATTAACGATTTCAAGCATCAACAGCGCAAAAATCGTCAAAAACCGATGGGCTCCGATATCACGTTTAAAAGTGGCCCATCTTCGAGCGTAGTGAAATCTCGAGCGGAACAAGCGTCAAAAGTAAAAGATTACTATAGAAAAATCGGTAAAATGCAGTCTATTGACACAATTTCGATTCCTAAGGAAAAAAATAAGTTCGTGAAGTTTATGAAAAATCTATTTCTCAAGGTAATTTTTGATCATTTGCTTTTCCATTGATTTGTTATAGGAAAGCCTGGGCGTTGTCTTCTCTTTCGCCTTGGTTCGAGCATTCAGCAACGTTCAATGTCGCTGAACATGATATCACAGGTTACCTTAACCTCAAACAAGTCTCATTAAAATCCAATACTGACTAGCGAGGTAACCTGTAATATTTTACAGATAGTCCAGTCAATAGGGAGAAAAACAGGCCTTTGCTCTACAAAAGGTGGTGTAGTTCTGATTTTTAAATATGTTATTAGGTTAGGGGTCCTGATAAAAAATTCAAGTTTTCGACCTTGAGGGGAGTCCGCGCGACGCCATCTTTGATTAAAGGTACGAAAAATTTGTTTTTCCAATTTAACGTCTTAACGGTTGATCCTACGACAAAACTGTCAAATTCAACTTTGAAGAGGGAAAAATTCCCTACAATATTTATTCTATTTATTTTGCCCCTATCTGTTACGGTTTCTGAGATATAAGCTGGAGAAAATAGCTATTTTTAGAAAAAATAAATTTTTTGGGTAAACTTTATTTTATTTTTTTTAATTTTATTAACAGAGTGGTTAGAACAGAGGTATTGCTACCTGTAAGTCCACTGATACAAAAATACAAATTAAATTCAATAACTGAAACATAATTTCACAAAAAATCTTAAAGAAGTATAAAAGTATTAAGAAAAGCGGTTGCTTAAAAAACAGCAAAAAAAAAATCAAAAATCAACTTCATCCAGCCGATTCTTAAAAGTATTCAATGAAGGAGCACTTTTTAGGATGGAGACTTTGGAATGGAATGGAATGGAGACTTTTTTACCGTTTATTTAAGAAAAAATTCTTTGGAACAAAAGTTGTAGGATTTTAAATTGTCTTCAAACCGAGTCTATCGCTGATATTTTAGCTCAGCCAGATCCAAGGTTAGAGCAGTTTTAGGATAAGCTATAAATGTCGAAAAATGAGTCATGAGTGTTCGCAGCTCAAAGTTTTTGTTACCCCCCCCCCCATATCAACCCATAACAATTTCTCTCGTATTTCAACATTTATTAAATTTAAAATGGTTATGGGGGGTAGAAATGTTGAGCGAATTTTCTCTTTTATATTGATGCCAACAACCTGTCTCATATGTCGACAATTATTATTGGAGGATATAATTGGCAACCACACGCGTTCAAAGATTGCGGTAAGTCGCACTTCTCCATGAAACCTGGTTTATCGGTACTCTTTTGGCCATAACTCCAAAACCTTTTGTCCGATCCGCAATTTCTTTTTTCTTTTCAAAGCTGGTTAAATTTAATTGCATATACAGGGCTGATAGCAAATTTAACCAGCTTTTAGATGAAGAAAATAAATTTTAGATCAGACAAATAGTTATTTGGAAAAATGTGCCAAGAAAACTTGGATCCCACAGCAGTACGCGGTTTTTAAAGTGCTAAGATTTTTATTTTATGGGGCTTGATTAAAATATCATATTATATGAGGTCTGATGGGAAATTTAACCTGCTTTCAGATGAAAAAGGAAACGGAACGGAAAAGGATCGGACAAATATTTTTGGAGTTATATCCAAAAGAGTATCAACAAACCAGGTTTCATGGATAAGTGCGACTTACTGAAAGTTAGCCAATCTTTGAACGCGTGTGGTTTCCAAACCCCGGAACCGATTTTAATGTTATATGAGGTCGCCCCCCCCCAAATCTCCTCTCCTCAACCACTACCCTCTAAAACGTTAGAATGAATAATTGTTGACATATGAGACAGGTTGTTGGCAATATAAACGAGAAGATTCGCTCAACATTTCTACCCCCTCCCCCTTAACCATTTTAAATTGAATAAATGTTGAAATATGAGAGAAATTGTTATGGGTTGATATGGGGAGGGGGGTAATAAAAACTTCAAGCTGCGAACACTCATGACTCATTTTTCGACATTTATAGGTTATCATAAAACTGCTCTAACTTTGGATCTGGTTGAGCTAAAATATCAGCGATAAACTCGGTTTGAAGGCAATTTAAAATGCTACAACTTTTGTTTCAAAGAATTTTCTCTCAAATAAACGGTAAAAAAGTCTCCATGCTAAGTTTACCCAAAAAATTCGTTTTTTCTAAAAATAGCTATTTTCTCCAACTCAGAGCTCTCCAGCTCTCAGAAACCGTAACAGATAGGGACAAAATGAATAGAATAAATATTGTAAGGAATTTTGTGTTCTTCAAAGTTGAATTTGACAGTTTTGTCGTAGGATTAGCCGTTAAGAAGTTAAATCGGGAAAAACAATTTTTTGTATCTTTAATCCAAGATGGCGAATCGCGCGGACCCCCCTCAAGGTCGAAAACTTGGATTTTTCATCAGGGCCCCTAACCCAATAACCACCTTTTTTAGGGCAAAACCCCCCATTGACTGGACTTAGACTTTCTGTGTGTAAACGGTTACTTCGACGCTCAGGAGATCGAGGTCTTAATAAGTCAATTTCTTGTCACATTGAAACAACCAAATCAAACTGCATTTCTACTACTTTTTGATTTTTCTAATTATTAAGTGTCAATTTTTTATTACCTTGTCAAATTATTTTCGAAATGAAATTAAACAAATTACAGTAAAATTTTGTACTTTTAGGAAAAAACAGAGCTACCAAGACCTCGTTTCAATTTCCACGCCGATAATTATATTACCGTCGTCTCTCCAAAACTGAAATATAACTCCTCGCCCGATTACGGCCACAGTCAGAATTCCTTGCCGTCGTCGTCGACAAATAATAATAGTTCAATTCAACCCAGTTCAAATACTATCACTAGCTCGACATCCTCGTTCATGGGAAGTACCGTAAGTCATCAAAGAGGCGGAGCTGATGTTGATATCAAAAATCTCAAAGCGTCAACTTCAGATGAAAAACATAAATCTGAAGAATTCGAAGGTTACGAATCGAGCGATTCTGAAATATCTGACGTGAGCGTATTTTTTGGACCATCAGAAATTGAACAAATTCGAGCTAATAGTCTTAGAATAAGTATAGCTAAACAGGAAAGTGACCCTATTTCGATACAAAAGGCTAAAGTAAGCACCGTGGCCAGTCTTAAAATTACTAAAGAAGAATCACAATCGGCAAGCGTGGAGAATTCAAACAGAAATTCGACTAACAGCAAATTACCTAGCAGTCCTACAAATGTTAGAGCTGCGTCCGTAGAAAAGCCAATTCCTAGATATTCCAGAGAGCCGGCCGAGCGCGACGAAAATCCCTTTACTCAAAGTCAAGAGGAGAAGCCTATGAAACTGTTCTCGAATTCCAATCAAAATTCTTATCCTAGCGAATTGAACGTGGTGGCTGGAAGAGACATGCAAACTAATTATTCGAACACCGATATTATTTCGCCTTACTTAAGTAAAATTAAAAATGAGTACTGTTCGCATTCAACCCAAGACGATCAATTTTCTATCCCAGGCTCGCATAACGAGCCGTACGTTAGATCGAATTCGGGTCAACGCCAAAGAATACCTTCGCGGTCGACTCCAGATTACTACAACAGAGGTCGTCGCCATTTGGAAGCGACTTCTATGGGCTATTCGAGATATTGTAGCGCTACAAGTTCAACGCACAACGTGCCAAAATACTGTCGTTGCCATCAATCTCCTACGAGGATAAAGAAAGGAAGACAATGCGGCGGCTCAGAATATTCCGAGGGCGAGTGTGAAGTAAACGACGAATACGACACATTGCAAAATTTAGCGTCCACTTCTGCACAAGGCGATAATCCTCATAAAACTTGCCGTCACCAAGACAACTGCCCTTGTAGTCGTTTTAAAATATTATCTAGTCCCCCTACGAGTGAAGACGGCTTTTGCTCCGAAGTTTCCGGTAAATCGAATTTTCCACATTTAGTTTACCAAAATACCGACGAGTTTTTAGATTTAGTTAACGAATTAGGCGATAAGCTGTCACTAAGAAATAAACGTAGAGTTCAAAAGGCTATTAGAGAATTTGAAGTTAACAGTAGGCAAAATAAAAATTTAGAAAAACCTGTATTTGCAGACGATTCTGACGATTCGGATCAAATCAAAAAGGCCGAACAGTATCTTCGTCATCAGGCCACTTGTAGTCGTTGTAGAAAAAAGAGGCGCCCAGTAGCGCCGCAGTGTCCCACGAAATTTACTAGGGTAAGCACGAGGAAGGAGAGTTTGGGCAAGAGTGTGCCTTTTCGAGGACACCATTGCGTACAGCAAGAGGATAAGTATTGCGCGTTTCAAACTCGCGCCAAGCCGATGAGGCCGAAATATCAACAAAATGTAAGTAGCACCCATTGGGAATTGGATCCGAGGACCGGTGAATGGTTTAAAGTTTATAATGATTATAGTTATGAAAACGATTTTTATTTAAATTTACCTTTGCCGCCCCCTCCGGTAAAACAGTTTTGTGATTGTGAGAAGAGTCAGAGGAGGTTTGTTTCCAAAAGAAGTCCAGAACGACAAGATAGGAGTCCGGTAAATTGTAAGTGTGCCAATTGTGGATTAGTGAGAGAAAGGAGGCACTAAGTGATGTTTACTCTTTTAAATGTGTCAAAATAGTTAGGTAGTTGTTAATAAATTTTTTATTGGTTCGTTTTTGATTTGACAGTGAACTTGGAACATTACTTTGGCCTTGAACTAAATATTATACTTGTACTAGGTTACAAATAATTTGTAAAGTAAATCGAAAGCGTCGATAGTTAAATAACCGTTCTTCTCGAGGAGATTCTTTTGCGCGGCAAATTGAGCGAGCAACTTTCCGGAACTGTCTACGAGAAATTTGCTTCGAGCTTCATTTCTCGAGTTACGCCTTCCAATCTTCGACGTTTGTTTACGTTTAATAAAATATGCTAATGATAATATATTGCAAGTGCAATTAATATTTGGTAGTTTTACTTTTTCTACAAATTTGTATTGCAAATTAAAAGAAAGTATCGAGAAGGTTATAATCATCTCACTACAACATTGTAGCACCGCAACAAGGAATTCGCATTAAAATTTTTGCCAAATTAATTCAGTTATTTGCATTTTAAATACTTTTCCTTTTCTTTTATTAGTACCGGTGTCCCTTTTAATTTGCATCCTTATCCGGCAATAGTTGTTGTAGATGGAATACCTCTGCACACGTGCTAAAGACTTTAAAGTGATTAAACAGCACAAAGAAAGCTTCCTCGTTTGTAAAGTACTTAAAACAACACTAAAAGAAGTAATGAATTACGTAGTGGTCTATAAGAGTGGTCGTTATATTTGAGTTATCTTTTTGAATTTATTCAACAAAAACTGATTGGTCGAGCGATTCGGAAGAATTCCAAAACACTTCTGGGTAAACGCATGGCGATTCTTCTTTTAGTATCGAACGAGATTTAACAAAATTTACTTGACGCACCCGCTTTCCAATAACTGATAAAAAATATCGTCTTACACGAGCCGATAAGACGATGTTTGTAATGTCAAGATTTTAACATCGGATTGAATGAAGCATAATTTTGACCTCAGATATATTTTTTGATTGATGGTGACCGTACAGTGCTATATGTTTTGATTAACAATTTCACTTCCAAGATTACTATTTTAGAAAGCATCGAAGAGCTTAGTCTAACACTCGAAATTAGCATTATTAAATTTTTTTTCCGACAAAATGGAAGTGTACAAGTATAAAGATTGTGATCGTAGTTACGACGATATTAACGAGTTAAAGTTGTATAAATATATTGGGGGTGGTTTACCGACCGTTAAGTCTCTGAGTGGTTTAATACAAGAACTTAACGAAGTTTTTGCGAGTGACTCGGTTAATGTTGAACTGGTGTATTACTTGATGAGATCTTATAAATCTAATCCTTTGGATTGGAAGAAATACGCAAAGTTTGATCGATATAGGTAAGTCGAATCGTTTCTAAAATTGTAAATATTGTTTTGTTGTTGCAATAGCAGAACCCAAGCACCTCATGCACATTTGAAAAAAAATCGACACACCCGTGAACTCAAAATTTCAATAAAATTCGAATGGGCCCGTCTGAGTAACTTTTGTACCGCACCGATCCGAATTTTAATATATTTCAATCGATTTTTATGAACATCTCAGTTTGTGTTGACTTGACAGCAAAATCTCAAGTTATCAAAAATGAAGTATTGTAAACAGTTTACAAAAAAAGGAGTTTATTTGTTATTTGATCGCTTGCTGAGTAACAGCTATCAAAAAAGGCGGTATATATTTGTCATCCTTTATATAGCTCATTACCATTAATTTTATCATTTTTCCCGAAACAATAGGACAACTGCCTCACAAATAAAATTTTATCGAACAAAAGAAGTATTTAAGTCTGTTATAGCGACAACTTTATAAGTGAAGACTTCATTGGGAAACAAGTTTCCGAAGAGAAGTGCGACTTACCGCAATCTTTGAACGCGTGTGGTTGCCAACCCCCTGAACCGATTTTTATGTTATATAAGGTCACCCCTCCCCCAAATCTCCTCTCCTCAAACACTACCCTTCAAAACGTTGGAATGAATAATAATTGTTGACATATGAGACAGGTTGTTGGTAATATAAACGAGCAAATTCGCTCAACATTTCTGCCCCCCCCCTTAACCATTTTAAATTGAATAAATGTTGAAATGCGAGAGAAATTGTTATGGGTTGGTATGGGGGGGGGGACAAAAACTTCGAGCTGCGAACACTCATGACTCATTTTTCGACATTTATAGGTTATCATAAAACTGCTCTAACTTTGGATGTGGTTGAGCTAAAATATCAGCGATAAACTCAGTTTGAAGGCAATTTCAAATCCTACAACTTTTGTTCGAAAGAATTTTCTCTAAAATGAACGGTAAAAAAGTCTCCAAGCGAAGTTTATCAAAAAAAATTTTTTTATTTTTTCTAAAAATAGCGATTTTCTCCAGCTTATATCTCAGAAACCGTAACAGATGGGAACAAAATGAATAGAACAAATATTGTAGGGAATTTTGTTCTCTTCAAAATTTAATTTGACAGTTTTGTCGTGGGATCAACCGTTAAGAATTTAAATCGGAAAAACCAATTTTTCGTACCTTTAATCCAAGATGGCGGATCGCGCGGACCCCCCTCAAGGTCGAAAACTTGGATTTCTCATCAGGGCCCCTAACCCAATAACATATTCAAAAATCAGAACTACACCACCTTTTGTAAGGCAATGGTCTGTTTTTCTCCCCATTGACTGGACTATAAACTTTGCAAGTCAATTTGGCTTGTCTCCTAGGTTACTGTAGCTGTAGAAGGTTCAGCATTGTTGACTAAATTATTTTACGCACTTTTCAATAGTAATATGACGTTTTACTTCTTAGTTATGGGTTACGGTCATTAATAACCTAGGCTAATATTATCAAGGAACTCAATGCTACCCTTAGCAGCTTGGATTGTTGTAAAATTTCCAGAAATAGTATATTCTTTGGAAATATTTTGAAAAGTTTCCTGGAAATTTTGGAAACATTGGAAATATTTATTTAAAACAAAGAAACTCAAAAAACTGTGCTTATATACAAAATCATAAAAGAACAGCAAAAGAATCAATCGAGCAAGAGACATGTCTTCACCGCTGTCATCATCAATGGCAATAGCCCAAATGGGTGTAGACATGGTCTCCAGAATATTTTCTAATGGTTCTTGTATTTTTTATTGTTTCCAATAGTTTCAATATTTTCAACATTTCTGTTTAAACATTTGGAAATTTCTTATAGTATTTTCATTTCCGTGCTGAAATATTTCCATGAGCGGGGTTCAGTTTAAATAAGATCAAGTTTGACTCATCTCTTTGCAAATTAAGAATTAACGAGAAAAATACACTTATACATACAGGGTGTCAATTTAAAAACTCCCCACCTCCATTATCTTCGCCTTAATAGAACGGGGGCCGAGAGTCACTTTTTCTGAAAGCCCCTTCAATTGCCTTTACAGCGATGTGCTAATTTATTATTTTTGGGTTAGTAGTTTTGATGATATTGAAAATCTTAAGGAGCAAATTATAGCACTAAAGTTGAAGCGTTGATTGAGGGAGTTTCCCTCGGTTAAAGTGTTTAGAAATTTTAGAGAAAAGTTTCAAAACAAAATTTACCGCGCTCTTTACCGTCTAGAACACAATATCTCCTCCAAAAAGAATAAATTAGCATATTGTTGTAAAGACAATAAAATGGGCTTTTAAAAAAGATGCTACTCGACCTCCTTTCCCATTTAAGATTTAAGGGATGGGATGATGATGGGATAAGGGAACCCGTCTTTGTGGATGTGGGTTGATTTAGAGAGAACGCAAATACTTTCTAAAAGTGTCGGTAATAAAACTGACGTGTTTCGGGGAATTTCGATATTCTATACTAAGGCGAAGATATTGGAGGTGGGAAGTTTTCAAATTAACACCCTGCATAATTAACGCCCAGTGATTTGATAATTATTATAAATAACACACAAGTATGTGTGTTTTTCAGGCCAAGTCTTAGATCTTAATGAGTAATGCGCCACCTTATTTGAACTGAACTCTATAAATAGCTCACTGCGTTGTCACAAGCAGGCTGTTATTAAAAACGACCGTTAACTTGAAATGACAAATATCGAATTGGCATACGTGGGTAATTAGTTATTAGATATTATGCACTCAAGATTAAAATCTACTCGCCAAGGCTTGCAGCTATCAAACACCTTCCGTGGACAGTATTAAAAATAACCCACTTATACTATAAATAGCTATAACTTATACTATAATCTTCCTAGAACGAGTACTTATTACCTATTATCTTATTAAGAAAGGAAAGTTTATTGTTTTGCCAAAATTTTGATCTTGAATTGATTAAATTTGAAATTGGGAAATATTGCTAAACTTAATTATATTTTATAAAATTGTATACATTCGATTAACTTAATAACATGTTACCAAATAAAACATGTGATATAGTCGATGTAAACAAATTAAATACGAAAATACATATATTATATTATTTATATGATTCATTACATATATTTATTATTATTACATTTTTATCTAAGGCACTAACAGTCAAGGTACCTATAGCGATATGATATCTTTAATCGTTAAGTTTTCGATTTGGTACATCAACTGTACTTGATGCATCAGTAAATTTCCCATCATTTTGTTTTTATTAAGAACAGAATTTTGTACTTTTATGTTGGTCAAATTTTCTTCTACACGTTGGGGGTTTCCAATTGAAAGATTTTCTACTCCTCTAAAAAAAGCAATTTTACTTGCCTACTATGTGTAGTATAGTAAGCCGTGGGTGCTAAAAAGGGAAATTTAGTTTTAAAAATGTGTTCTTTGTTATTTTATCACAAACAATACCCAATACCTACATAGATTTTAGAAAAGTCAAAAACTAGAATTTGTTTACTAGGTATCTCCTAGCTTATTTCATGAAAGTACGAATGTTATGAATATTCTGCATCTTCTCCTTCTATTCGTTTTTTACTGAATTTAAACAAATTTTTTGCAAAATATTATCTTTTGTAAACGCGTACTTATACATATGCATATGCATATGCAAGAATATATTTATTTAGCTATGCTATTTTTCTCTCATTGCTGGGTTGCTTCACTTATTTTTTACAATTAAACTAAACATAACATCCCCATAGCGCAAATATAGCACGCCATAAAACATGCTATGTTTCAATATTTCGATAAGAATTTGTAACTCGACTAGAAGAATGTTAGGAAATGATTTTTTCTAATTAAATCAATTTATTATCTTAAAAGCAACGCACTTTTTTGAAGTTAATTTGATAACCTTACACAAGTAGAATTTTTAAATGATTTCAATTTTTTCGAAATAATTTATCAAATAATACCATGTACCATCAGATTAACTAAATAAATACTCAGTAGATTATCAAGTTCGTTCAAAACCTGTTACTATGGACCGAAACTTTTATGTTTTTTAGTGTTGCAAGTTGCAATAATATGCAATAATTACGCCTTGTTAAATCATTCAAAACTTCCTCGACTTCAATATCGTCGCTACGTGAAGAAAAATGCAACTAATTAACTGAAAATAGCAATAAAAATGTGCTATCAAACGATTCAAATTTCTAAGTTCAAGATCATAGCATGTGCTACGACTCAGTTCGAGCAGTTTAATTATTTGACATCACATAAGCAGCCCCCATCGGTGGGGGGAACAAGAGCGCTGGAGCCCCAGGCCTTGCAATATTAAGGACTTTAACTTGCAAATAACTCAGTATGTTGGGGAAGGCAAAGACAGAAATAGAGACCAATAGAAACAATTCAATGGTCAAATTCAGAGGCCCCATCGTTCACAACAAAAATTTTTGTTTATCTGTAATAATGTAGCAATTTAGTTCTATAATTTTCCTACATTGTTTTTGCGAAACACCTTTTTTGGAGATACTATCAATCGCTACTAAAATTTCTGAACTTCGTTTGAGACCTCTAAAATATTATTTGCCAAGGGCCTCGCGATAAGTAATAAATACCTAGCTATTGTTGGCGACTGAAAGCCGATTTTCTCACAATACGTTAGGGCAGGGGTCGGCAACCTATTTGTACTGGCGGTCACATTTAAGAATTTTGAAATAGCGACGGGCACTTCGGATATAGGGATGGGGAGGGGGGCTGGACAAAAAATGTGAGAAAAAATAGCGCCGCAGGCGCAAATTTTCGATTGTTCAAGGTCGAACTACTTAAAATGAAGTTCAGAAATTTTAGAAGCGATTGATAGTGTTTCCAAAGAAGGTGTTTCACAACAACTAAATATCTAGGTACCTACTCACTGTACTCGGCGAAATGCAAGATCGCAATTTAAAAAAATATAAAGTTCCCCGACATCTAAGATTTTTTCACTCTTCATTTCATGATTTTTGTTAAAATCGTCTTAATCATTGTATCCTACCTTATTTTATTGTAAATATTTTTCTAAAACCCCCACCCTAGTCCGTAGTTCTATAAACCCCTTTGTGGTACGGGTGGAAAAGAGGTAAAAAAATGTATTGTTCATTACCGCCGTTACTATAATTCTGTAAAATGTACATTGTGTACTTAAAAGGGTTTTTGCATTTATTTGACCAGGTTAGAGGCGGGCACTTTCAAAAAATCTGGCGGGCACCAGGTTGCCGGTCCCTGCGTTAGGGCTTATGGCTTTCGTTTCTCTTGTTTGGCACTGTGGTAGCCTCATCGTCACTTTCTTATTTTCGTGCTTGGAAACATAATATTTATCTAATCCATCACCACTTCAGTCCAACTTAATTAAAAAACGTGCGTTGATCGTTGATATAATATCAGGATAAGATGAGTAGAAATAGAGTGGAAAGTGGAATATAAACAAAATTAACTCCCCCATCCCTCCCCCGTTTTCGGACTTCAAAAGTGCAGTTAAAATTTTTGTTAACAGAGATCAGAAAAGTCTTTTTCATTATTTTACTTAATAATTTTTCAATTGAAGTTTTCATTTCTTTTTGATCAATATCAGATACGATACTTCTACAGATTTTCTTATAGTAAACTAACTCTCTGACTCTCAAATAAGTGAGACATCCATGATAGTACTAAGTATTTTTGCAAGCAGCCTGCATAGTTGAAGATTACAAAAATTCCAAATTATTATGAAATGTGTTTTGCAGTCGTTTTCTTAAAAAGAATTCCGATATGATTACTCGTAGAAAGGTAAGTATATTTACACACTCCGGGTGTGACGCCAGTAACTGGCCTCGGCTAAAGCCTGTTTCTACAATTTTTCCATCGTCCGGAAATGATAGCACTGATCCACTGATAACTCTATTATCTTTCCAATGAATTTTTGCGTTGCTATGAACGCTTTGACCTGAAGCAGTAGGTCGCTGTTCATTACACTGGTAAATTCCAGTTCGTCGTTAATAAACAACGGTGTAGTTTTTAATGCCAAAATTAGCAATGATTCCTGACTGACTTTTTAGTTGTCACCCTCGTCAGCCTTGGTTGGCACGCTGGCTCTATTTACGTTTTAAACTCACGTTTCTTCAGTTGGCAGGTAATTATTCCGAAGGCGACAGATTATATTATCATTTGCAATATCGCAATATCGCTGTTTTAAGTAATTAAACAACAACAATAATAGATCAGAAGTAAATAATTAATAAACTCGCTCAACTAAGATAGTAATGTAAACAACTAATTAAAATCACTTTACTAGTTTTTTCTGGCATTTTATTTTATCTTCAATATCTTGATCTCCACTTGAACTTTTATTCATATTTAGTAATAATAGTTCGCTGATGAATGATGAAACAGCAATTTTTCTTGGGTACCTCAATTTTTTGAAACAAATCATAACATCAAAAATGGTGACTTTACATGGGCTCTGAAACATATAGATGATGATCAAACATAGTTCTAAAATTAGCACATCATTTCGTCAGCAGCGCAGAACTCGGACCTTTTAGGTTCAGTTTCTTTCAACTTTACTAGATTTGGATCATTTAGGGGAGAGTGAGCTAGCTCCCTGTATTTAGACCTTCCTTCAAGCAGTCTCCCCGTGCTCTTCGGATCTCCTACTTGTAAAATGAACTCCAGGATTTTGACGGGAGGGGTGGTGCTTATTCTGGCCATGTCGAGCCAGAAGTTCCCCACACGGGTCTTATTACCGACATTAAGGCTGGACAGTGACAAAGAACTGTTAAACCGTTTCGTTTTCTAGTTCGCATTCTCGATATATGAGATTATCTACCAAGTCTAGTGTATGGAAAAGTTTGTGTAGGTACCTAGTCGACAGTGTCGCGTGAGTGTCCCTGCAATTGTTCGTAGATTAGTTCGGGGACAACTGTAGACAGTATTTTGCCAGCTTTTTAGAATGAACCGGTATATCTTACGTTTCTTGTTCTTCTTTCAGTCTGTAATTTGTAATTGATGGATATTAATTTTAAGGAAGGTATTAAGTATTAACTGTAGTTAAAGCCGGTTTGATGATTGCCTCAGGATCACAGGGAAGGCTGTTTGTACTTTTCTTGACCAGCTCGTCTGCTCTATCGTAACCCTCATTTCCTTGATGTCCGTTGACCCGACAGAGTATAAGAACATTGTTTTTTGGATATTTGAGCAGCTCTATGCGCTCCAACAGAAGGTCTGGGGTTATCTTGCAGGAGTTTAGGTTTGCATGGCAGCTTTATTGTCCGTCAATATCAATATTTCTTGTTTAGGTTTTTTCTGTCTTAAACTATATAGTCCAGGGTTAGTCGGAGACCTTAACTCTGATTTTGCGTATCCACGAAATTAACCCTTTCGCCGCCATCTTGAAAAATGCATTGTAGCCCATATTACCTATTACCTATTACTATATATTACCAGATTACCTACAATATGAAGAAACATTCGATTGTATAAAATAATGACGAATATTGATGAGGAGAAGAAAACTGCAAGCGCTGCGAGGCGCATCGTGCTCGATTAGAAGTTTTCATCGTTGCGTGCGACATGGACAGCGCAACTTTGGGCTTGAATTGGTCGGCGACCAATGGACCAATCGGATTAATTTTTATACGCAAATACGCATAATTGAGTCTTCTATAAAAATCATTATAGTCATCAACAGCTCCAAAGCAGTATAAGAAAACTGCTCGCAAAAAACCGCCCAAAGAGAAAATTTTCCGAAAAATTTTCAACTTTGAACACGAATAACTTTTTTTCTCGTCATCGGAGCGCTTACTATGACATAAATGAATTTGAAGGAAATATACTAACGAGTCAAACGATTCCAAAACCATCGAGTTGCAGTAGATAGATCTCGAGATATGGGCCACAACGCATTTTCCAAGACGGCAGCAAAAGGGGTAATTTCGCAGATACGCAAAATCAGAGTTAAGGTCTCCGACTAACCCTCTATCGAATTAATACACGTATAGAATTTTCGTAAATGCACTGGACTAATACTTTCCTACATCTTTAAAAGAATGTAATTTATTCTAATTAAGATATTCATTACTCATTACAAAATGGAAATGATTAAACTGAAATAAATTGCAAAATTTGTATCTGTGAAACAATACTTATTGCAAAAGGCTCGTAACAATAACATATTTTCCATTAATTCTGTTATTCTGTTACTGTGCGTTAGTTATAATTTTTAACACCATACTTGAAATTACAAAATAATTTAAATAATTAAGTTTGCTTTTAAGTAAAGATAACATTATCTAAATTATATAAATAAATACGGTATTAGTTGGTTTTTCCTAAATTTCAAATAATTCTGTACAAATTTGAAACCCTTCCGAAAAACTTATTTGAAAAAATTAACATTTCTAAATGTATACTTAGATACACTCGCAACTTGGTCGATATTGGTAATGGGAAATATAATTTGATAGCACTTTGTTGGGGTGAAGGACACGGATCTGGAATTCACGACCACGCCAATTCGCATTGCTTCATGAAAATGCTACAGGGCTCTTTGGAAGAAATCCGTTTTGCGTGGCCGGATAAAGATGGCGAAGAACTGCAAGAAACTGGACGGAAGAGACTTAATCTTAACGACGTTTGTTATATTAACGGTATAGTTTGTTTGTTTATGTTTGAATTTTTTAAATTACAATTTAATTCCAATTAGATTCATTGGGGTTGCATCGTGTAGAAAATCCTTCGCATGTCGAATGTGCCGTCAGCTTACATTTGTATTGCCCGCCTTATAAACAGTGTCAGGTTTTTAATCAAAATACTGGCCAACGTTCTACTTCGACGGTTACTTTTTGGTCAATGTTTGGAGAAAAGAGAAACAGGGTAAGTTTTTTGGTTTGATATTTTTAGCGCAAACACCTCGACTAAACTTTGAAATTTTTTAAATAATTTTTTGTACATTGTATATTTATTTGCTGGTAACTTCTCTGATGCTTTGACCTCAGAACTGGATTTGGTGTGTTTCTCGTGATAAATAAATTGGAACATAAAATTATCTTTTAAAATTTAAAATGCTTAAGTAACAGCTTAGGACATCTTCTGTATGTGTACATAAAAACAGAAAATTCTAAGCTAACAAGAATTTACAAACAATTAACGAAATATTACTTTTTTAGGAAATTCAAGAGAAAAGAGAACCAGAGGATAACTAAGGAGCTTCTACACTTTTTTAATTTTAGCCGTATCTATTTTACATATTTTCATAATAATTAAGTATAAATAGTATCAACTAATAAATAGGCAAATGTTTTAATGATTACGAGCTCAAAAACTGAAATTGCAAAATTTATTTATTTTTTATTGGCCTTCAATTTGATACTACGTCAGCATTTAGACTTTGATCTACGTACTGCGGCAGGTCGCTAGGTGGTATTTTGAATTGCTAAAATAACGAAAATATATTAGGTATATACCTACTACAGAGCGCGCTATTCACTGAAATGGTCGCGAACAGCTTACAACGTGTTCGCCGAATTCTTAGCGTAGATCGTAGACAATAGTTGCGAATTGTTCTTGCTAAGATCGCAAACAGCACTATGCACTATGGGAATGAGGTAGCTAACTCCAACAGGAACAGTTCGACCTTTCAGTCAAGTATACACGGCAGAGGCTGGATTATTTAGTAGTTAGTTAAAGTTTGTAAAAGTAGTACGATTTTCATTTTTATGAAATGGAGTGATGAATAAATTGTTATGGTATTAAATAAGTAGCGCATGGCAGGCGCGAGGAAACTATCGTGTTCGTCAAACAACGACATGGTTCTTCATCGCGTGTGTAGTTGAATTATTTTTTTAGAAATAAAATATAATTGTTCAACAAATGAATCCAATTACAAAATAATACCAAAAAATTTTACAATTACTCGTGTACGTACATGATAATTAATACAGTAAAAACTGAAATAATTAATACCTATATACGTAAAGAACAATTAAATACAAAATTAACCTAAAGAAACATCAATAAATAAGAATACCAAGCCACAAGACGCCCAGAAGGCCGTAAAGTATGCCACAACTCTGACCCAATTTACTGAAATTTTAAAATACTGTATTCATTGGCGAGTTGAACATGGTTTAACCATTGAGTAAATAGAACAATTCTATTCACTCGACGGTTTAACAGAGCGTTTGTTTTGGATCATTTGAATAATGATAACAGAAAGTCACAAACAGGTAGTCTTTATTTGGGTAGCGGCCCATAGGGGTATTAAAGGTAATGAGATGGCTGATAAAATAGCTAAAGCGGCAGTTAATGCTGATCAACTGATCATACCGTCAGTAATTTTAATGTCGATTTTACCAATCTTCTTCCAGCACTAAGAAGCGAGTCTTTGGCCTAGGTGGCAGGATCATTGGGATGGTTGCCTAGATTCAGTACATTTATTCGTGAATCTAGCCATCTTTTACATAGTCTAATACAGAACTACGGCATCCAATTGCCAATAGACAGCACAACTTTATATTGCAATACGCTTTCTCAGATGCTGGGGTGCTTGATTTGATTATACAATTTGTGCAAAACACTGGTTTTTCTATTTAAGTATTTGTTTTAATGTCTTTTTAATTTCCACATTGTCCGTGGCTGCATGAGCTTGTCCTCGAAGCCAAAAAAAAAAGAATAATGATAAAAACTAGTAAAAACATGCACAGAAATGTTTGCAAAGCCTGGAACTTAAAAACATCATTTCTTCTAGTCTTCCCAATTTTTTCCATGTAACCTACTGACACACCGAAATGGCTAATAGCATTCGCAATAGTTCCGGCTATATTATAGGCCTAGTTGGAAGAAGAGGGCTGGCAACTGGCAACTAAAATCCCAGAATTAGAAGAATAATTCTGAATGAAATCATATCGTCACTAGGCATCAGAAAAATTATTGCTGCATTGCAGCTAATCTTGGTGTAAAGTCCCCTACACACGACCTGGTCAGGCGGTCGGGCCGATTTGGTCAGATCAGGTAGAATATCAGGTCGTGTGTAGGCTAGTCGTCTGACATTTAAGGCCGTAACTCACCTATCAGCACAGCATAGGAACAGCGACTGATCGTCACCGGCAAATTTTATTTCTTTACGTGTATTTAAATGTAAGCGCGCCCATCTAACAGCATCAGCACAGCACCGACAATGCACGTCAACGCCTCAACCACCACACATTTCTGCGAGAGAATATTTTGCGGGTGTCGTGCTTGTGATGTGCTGATACCGTGCCGATGTCGTACACTCACTTATCAGCACATTTCGCTTAGTGCAACTTACAATCAGTGGAGTATATGCAGGAGCCTGAAGATCCCGGGCTTGTGGCGCAAATTTTGGGAATTGCAAATATTTAAAATTTAAAATCGTACGCATTTACAGTTTGAAGAGAAAAAAAATTATTTAAAAACGTTTTCGAATAAAATTTTTAATTTTCATTAGCATGTGTTGAAATTGCGTCTGCGACATCCTAAAATACTTAAAAAAACTTTTCTTCATCACTTATTAGATGCGGATATAAAGTGAAAAATTATCCTTCCTATTTACGGAATTTTAAACTCGGGTGCATCCAATATCTTCTTTTTTGGCGTTTATCATTCGCTTCTTCATCTAATGATAGAGCAATCATAGCTAATTCTAAATTTGAAAACCGGATATTCTATATCACACGAATCTACCTACTTCTACAAACAAAATGCAACTGCAATAAAGATGTGAATGTGAAGCCTAGAGTCGGGTACCGCGGTGGTGCTGATCCCGTGCCGAGGCGTTAGATGAACGTACACACGACCGTCGAGTTTACCATTCGGCGGTGCTGTGACGATGCTTGTCGATGTCGAGTGCTGTGCTGATAGGTGAGTTACGACCTTTATTGTGTCGGGTCGTCGGGTGTTGTCAGATGGCCAAATCAGGTCGTGTGGAGCGTTGTCGGACGATTTAGCGTGTAGGCAACACCTGATTTGGTCGGACCGACTGTCAGGCCGACCGCGCCAGGTCTGTAGGTCTGTAGGAGGCTGGTTGGATCACAAGTTGGGTCATGTGTAGGCAACACCTGATTTGGTCGGGCCGACTGTCAGGCCGACCGCGTCAGGTCGTGTGTAGGGGATTTAAGTCTAACGGTAGTTTGAAGTATCCTAAAAGAGCATTTCGCGACCCCCCAAGTTATAGGCATTATTTTTGGCAAACAAATGTTTTTGGAAAACACCTTTGATTGTTCAAGGTCAATAGGCTTAAAATGATGTTCGGGAATTTTAGTAACAATAATTGATAGTCTCTCCAAGCCGATGTTGCACAACAACAAAGTAAAAAAATTAGGTCGACGTCCAGGTACTCGCAAAGTATCCCTAGGGAAATTCAAACAAGTGGGTAGTACAATTTTTCAGTCCTAATGACTGCAGCTTTGCTCTAGTGTTTTTAATGCATTCGTCAATGATGTTTTTTGGAAGTCGCGGCCACTAGACCAATCTACAGTAAAATTTGAGCTCTACTGAAATGAACGTTCAGCGTTCAACCTGTTTCAGCCTTAGTTTTAATAGTTGTCATTGCCGAAAAACAAGCCAATTTGACGATTACACGCGAAACTTGACATAATACCTATTGTAAATTTACTGTAGATTTATCTAGTGACCGCAACCCCCAAAAAATATTATACGCGACCCCCGGCTTGAGAATCACTATCTTAAAACACGTATTACGTGCTGAAGCAATTATTGTTATATATCTCCACATATTTGTGGTTTTATAAGTTTGTAAATAGTTAATATTAATACAAGTATTGCACAAAATCTTCTATTCATTGCTAGCTGTTCCCGTGTACACATCTGAATATTTCCCTAATAGTTAGGTACTTAATAGAGAAAGACTCTTGAACGGTGTTATTTGGTATTATTTTGTTTATTTAATAATTTGACGTCATAGTGGTAGTGTAATGGGTAAAGCAATTCGAAATTTGGATTGTTATCATTCAGTAAATGCACATGTTTCGTCAAACTGTCAAATCCTGATAAGATAATAATTCAATTGTCTTTTGTGCGTAATATTATTACCCACTTAATACACTCCGCAAAAAAATTATTGCATCACCTGATTTTTGGTTTTATTTTTGATCAATATCATTATACAGGGTGAGTCGGGAAGATCGCACCGAACTCTATTAGGAGCGTACTCTACACGTAAATATAAGACAGAAAACTAATATGCCGTAACTTGAAAACAAGTTAAAACAAGGATAACAAGGATAACAACTTTTGGGGATTCTTGTCTTATATTTACGTGTAGAATACGCTTCTAATAGAGTTCGGTGCGATCCTCCCGACTCACCCTGTAGTATAAATAGAACATTTTATTTATTCATTTATCTTTATCTACAGATAATTATTAGCAATTGGTTGTTTGGCGTATTCTTCGCATAGTATGCATATACTGCTTTTCAATGTGTATTAAGACATAGTTTTCTGTACTCCCGATGAGTGTGTTCCAGTTGTAACTTTGTCTGTTGAATGAGTTACAAATCGCAAACTCGATTGGAGGCTCGGTGTGTCTCATCCCACGATTGTTTGGATGCTACAACGTTATATGGAGACAAAAATGAGCACTCAGGAAGAGCAGGGCAAGATAAGAGCAACAAACGTCTGTTTTGTAAAGTTTCGGGCAGTTCAAAAACTACTTTTTACGGCAAGAAGCCTTCAAATACAGCAAGTCGATGTCCATGGGACCTTAATAAATACCGATACCATTAAACGAGGACTTGCAGAACGCAGAACAAACTCATTGCCTTATAGTAACAGCAACCTGCTTGAGGTTGTCTGTAGACCAACGTAGAACCAGATTAGCATTTGCAAGGGAATAATATGTTAACTGAAATCGAGTCAAAATTTTTTTTACAGACGATCAGACGAATCCAGATTTTGTTTATACAGTTCTTATCGCCGTGCTAGGGTACTTGTACCGAAGATCAAATGAAAGATATCAACTACCTTACACGGTGGAGAATCGGTAATGGTTTGGAACGGCATAATTATCTTTGAGAGCACGTCCAGAGCTTTGTATTATTGATGGAGGTAGCCTAACTGTTGTACGCTATTTTGGTAACATCCTTGCATAACATACATAGGCAGTGCGTTTTGCACCTTCATCAAAGATATAATATATCCAGAATATTTCTAGACTTTGCATGCAGTTTGATTAGTAAACGAGTATTTAAGTGAAGTTGATAATCAAGCAGTGGATTTGCCAGCCTATAGTCGGGACCTCAATCCCACTGAGCATTTATGAAATGTGATAGAAAAAAAGGTTCGAGATTTGCTTTCATCGCCAATCGATCTAAACCAGCTTCCGCAAACTCTTGTAGGTATATGATAAAAAATTCTAAAAGGATGATGGTGTAATGAGTTACGAGCACGGGAAGATGATGCCACGTCATAATTAAAAGCAGAAGTGGTAACACACGTAAATAAATGACATTTCCATGGGCTATAATTTAAAAAGAAACCTTAATAGACTCTATATTTATTTGTTAACTTTGCATTATTTTATTATTCCTTCGTTTTTCTAGATATTTAGCTGCAGTATCGCTACATACGTACAATATAGATTTTATTTACTATTTAGCCCTGTAGAATAAGATTTATTTTGATTAAACAGGTGACGCGATAGTTTTTTTGTGGAGTGTATATTAGAGTGGAAAATCATAATTGTAGGTACTCCAAAGTACGGGCCCACCGATCTGGTTGGCAATTAAAATCTACGTATTTATCTGCACTAACGTTTTTAATTGGCTAGAGCTCCTTGGGTTCAAATCGGCAAAAATAATTTCAAAAAAATTCTATGGGCCAGTACCTACAATAATATAAATATGCAACCTGCAACTTTTGAAGGAGATGCCCGCTGACATCCCTTGATGTCCCTATTTTACCGTAAGTATTAATTAAGAAATTGGTAGGTAAAAACAATTTAACGCTTAAATTGTAGAAAGTTACTCTGAACACGTGACGAGCTGGAGAGGATAACGAGGGTTATTTTCTTCAATAATTTTTTTGTACGCAATTTTTTATAAATTCTTTACATTTCTAAATTATCGGAGTTTTTTACATAAACAAGGTACTCTCGAGAAAAACGTATTTGAAATCTTGAGTGCACTTCCACGTTTACTAAACGACTATTACGTTTTTTCTATCTAGCAGCATTCCAAACTTTAAAGGCATGCAATACTACTAAAAATCGGACAAAAAGTTCCCATAAGCACGGGCAAAAAATTTTTACCAAGAGCGCTACAGCCCTTTGGAAGCATAACCGTTCAACGCTCTTCTTCAAAGAGCTGTAGCGCTCTTAGGAAAGATTTTTCGCTACGTGTTTGTGGGAACTTTTTGTCTTATTTATAGTAGTAGAGTAGTGCATGTCCTTTAAGTTTGGAGTACTACTAGATACAAACGTGGAAGTGCACTCAAGATTTCAATTTCAAATACGTTTTTCTCGAAAACTGTGGCTTTTATCGAATTTTTAATAAGAGTAAGTACCTTGTTTATGTAAAAAAACTCCGATAATTTAGAAATGTAAATTCGCATTTAAAAAAATTGCGTACAAAAAATTTCGTGAGGAAGATAACCCTTGCTGCTCTCTGAACTCTAAACAATATCAGTCACTCCTAACCCGAACCATCGGTACGCGTAGTTCGACCACTACCACACACCCAAACTAAGATTTGAAAATTCCCACCACAGAAGTGGGCGAAACGAAACGAAACCTTTCGACCACAGCCCATTAGCCATGGTCATTGGTCCGTGGTCGAAGCCATTAGAGTAAGTGTTATGTGCCCTGAATCTCCTACAACTAATGTCGCCGGCCGTGAAAGCCTTAATATTCTGAAAATTCGTGGTTATTTAAGGACGCATAAAAATACCTAAACGGCCTGTGACAATTTTATTTTTATTCCATCTCTAGATATAACTGAAAACCCAACAACTTCGTTCACTTCTCTTCAAAGGGCTGGTGTAGCTTTCCGAGAAAGATTTTTGTCTTATTTTTATTAATAGTGGATACTTTTTTTAACACCCCGTATGCATTATAGGCAGCTGCCTAGAACGACCCAAAAATAGGGCGTCACGAGAAAAGGATGCAACGAAATGTTTCAATGTGAACAACTGGATAAAGATTAGTTTTTTATTTTATGAATAGAGCATTTAAGCTTTGAGATGATTTTCCCTGTATATTAATTCGATTATTCCTCGAACAATTGGAAATCCATCAGACTTACGTTAAATTTTTTAGAGAAATCTAAGTTCTGCCTTGGTACATCTCGAAGTTCATGAGAGTCGGCGTTTGTTCTAGATTTGCAATTGGCTCTTCACTATATTCAATTTTGTTACGGTTCTTAATAAATATTGTTCAAATAATTTTTAAAGAAATACATGGTACAGTAGCACTTAACCTATGACATAAGGCTGCCTAAAAAATATAGCCCGTTCTCATCCACTTGTAATCAGGTTTTGCCATTATTACTTAATCGAGTAAAATACTACCTAGTTCTTTTTAGCATAATATATCATAACAACATACAAATAGTAGAAAAAATTTATTATACTACTTAATTGGAATAAAAACGGCACTTAATTATCAAAATGAATACATATTCTAACCAATAGTATGCAAATTTCAACTTATAGCATAGCACAGCATTGGTCATTTAATGTGTTTCAACTTTTAACATTTATACGCTTTACACAAGTACGTTTTTAAATATATTACTTTAACTATTAACAATCAAATAAAACCAAAATTAGAATTAATAAAATACATCAATAACAAATGCTATAAAGATTATCATGTATACTTCGTGAAAGATGGCTCTTCCATTAAAGATTTACTATCGGGAGGAAAATATGGTGCACTCACTCCAATACTTTGAAATTGAGCTGCAGTAGTTGGAGGTCAGAATTTAAGATCTTTAATTGCTTGTGGAAGGTCAGGTAGTTTTATATCTTTAATTTGTTGTGGAATGTTCATATTCTTAACAGCCGATACGGCTCTAGCCGGTGCTGCCGCTATTCCAGCCTAATAAAATATTACAATTATAAATTAAACACGTCGAAATTATAAAAACTCGTAATTACCTCCTGTTTCTCTAATTTACTTTGGTCCTCGATTCGGGTTAAAATTTCAGTCATGTTTGTTTCTAAAACCATTCCACCCATAACTAATTCGTTTAAAATATAATGCACTTTATCTACGTGAAATATTAAATCGAGTTCACATACGTTTTCAAAACATTTATCTAAAGTCTCCACAAACACTTGTATTAAATCCAAAATACCCAACTCGCTTTCGGACGAGTCGACACAAAAAACGAAATACAAAGTCGCGTAGTGTCTATAGATTAGTTTATAATCGCTTCCCCCAATCAAACTGGAATTAAAAAAACAAAATTTGAGTTAAATTTGATTGTAGTCGTGTGGAAAAAACTTAGTCCTTACCTACCACCTTCTAGAAAGTTACACACATTGTCGTCTCGTTTCGAAACAAGTTGGAACGTTTCTTTAACTATTTGTTGTTGCATATCTTCATTCTGTTACAAAATTACAAACGTTATTTAAAGTGAGTTGCTACAACTCTTAGAAAATAACGCATTTGGGTATTTTCATTTATAACCTAAAACTCTGCATACTTACAAAATAGTGATAAAATTTAGTTAATCTAGGTTTTCCATGATTGTTAAAAACTAAAATTGCTTTAATCATATTTGTATTATTAAATTTCACTTGATTAAATTTAATTATACAAAAATTTAGTACATATTCTAACTAAATTTACTAAAGTTTTTAGTTGTTGTAAATATGATTATGACAGAATCACAGTATGACAGAATGACGAATGACAGTAGTTGAGTAACGAACCATCACAAACAGAGCTTTTTAACACTGATCGCACAGATTAGAATTCTACATTATTTGCGGTATAGTAGAAATCTGTAACTGTCAAATAATGTTTTTGTTGTTTTTTAAACTCCCCACCACTCTCGCGTTAACGCAAATGGCAGTAGTATGGCGTCGAGTGATTGAATCTGTTTGTGGCGAGACGGTAAACATTAAATAAATACGATATTATTATTAAACATGTGTGTTATTGAACGAAATTATTAAACTATTGTCTTTTTATTTTTAAAAACAATGACTTGGACAAGTTATGTGCTCACTTTAAAGCGTAAATTTTATTTTTATTTGGTAGCAGCTTCTGTGTTGACATCAATACAAGGTAACATTATGGTTTTTAATATTATAATTAACAACTTTTTGATTTTAAATTGTAATTTTAAGTAACAACACGAAGGGTGTTAAGGTTCAAAGATTATTAATTTAAATTAGTACGTTGTTAAAGTCAATTTTTAAAACCGGATTTAATTATTTCAAAATTTTATGTAGTTTTTTAAATTAAGTAGGTACAAAGTAATGTGTGTGGGTTGTTAATTGGTTATAAATTATGCCTTTTTCCTAATTATGAATGTTGAAATTTAATAGGAAACTGCTTAAAAACTACTTCTAAAACTTTTTGTAGTGACTAACCTCATAAATCGCGTCGATTCTATTTTTTGTTATTTATGTAAGTACAATGTTTATTTTTACACCTGTAGTAAATATTGTAGGTGTATTGTTTTCACAACGATAAGATTTCGACGAAAATGAAATATGATTATCAAAGTTTAATCTACACCTAACTTCATTTGTTGAGTTGTTTTAACAATTGTTTTGATGAGGAAAATGTCAGTGGCGTACACAGCTTAGGATCCTAACCTCATATTAATTCCGTTTGAGATTAGAATAGAAAAAAAAAACAATTGAGATAAACGCGAAAAGTCGTTTGTTTTCGTTCCTTCGCTTATTTGATTTTAATGCTATCCCGTGTGTTTTCAACAACTTAATTAACATTTCGATATTCTGTAACGCGAAAACGTGAAAACTCAACCATCAGTCAGTCGTTCGTGAAATTTCAAATTTTGTCACTAATTTGATATCGCATATTCCGCCTCGTATGTGATGTGGTGTCGCCGAGATGATTGATATTCAATAAACTCCATTAATGTAGAATATTAGGTAGCTGTCGATTGAGACACATTTCAGAGAAAATTCGACAAAATTAATAAAATACGTGTCGTAAGAACATTCGTCCAAAATAAGATGTTTTTGTTTGATAACATCTGATCTGAATTGTCCGGAATTGTCTGCTATTACAAAAACTGTTGGATTTTATCTACATTTTTTTGACTACTTTGCCAAACTGCCTGTCACTGTCTCGAAGAATTTATTTAGCGGATGCTTCCTGACTATTTTATCATAATCTAAGTAAACTCGAGAAACACGGGGATAGAGCTGGTTCAGGTTGGTATACAAATTTTAATACTACCGATATCTTTGAACCCTTTCGTCTTATAAACTTGATGTAACTATATCCAGCACCTAAAACTTGTAAAACTTTATACTTCACTCAGAAAGTCCATTAAATTATAATTTTTACGTGTTAACTTAAAAAGCCTGCTCAATTTATTTTATGAGCTTTTAATTTTTTTCGTGCTGCATTCTTGAATACGATACATTGTAGCAATTTCAGAATACTTGTTACATACCCCGTTAATGGATAACATCTTACCGAGCATCTTACGCTGTTTATTGCCTTACTAATTATAATCACAAGATCACAACGAGCTTTGTTGTTTGTGGGCTTCTTCGATAAATAATTGCTTCAGAAATACATAACTTTCTACAGCAGCAGTAGTTACGGTGTCTCGGAGGGCATGTTAAGCCGTCAGTCGGCCGGCGACTGCAACGAATGTAGATCCATCTTGTTTCAATAAGCCTCATGATTGATGATTATTTGATTACTTATTTCTTTAGTTTTTTAGGATGTTATAAAGGGGCACTTCAAATTTTACGGGTAGTTGAAAATGTATAATGATGTAAAGTTGTAAAGCATCCAATATTTTTACAAAATGAAAAACACAATTCAATAATGGAATGTTTTAGAACTGTTCATTGTACGAGTATTAGTTGGATTAACGAAAATATTGTTGAATAGAAATGAATGACATAAATGAAACATCACTGTAGCACAACGATATAATAACCAACAATGGATTTGATTGATTAAATATGATTTAATTTTGTTAATTTTAGAATTTCACTAGATGAATAAAATTAAGACTATTTAAGTCATTAATTAATTATATTTTAATTAAGTAGGGTGGGTTTTTCAAATACTATTTGGCAAGTTATCATTATATTCATTAATGAATGTACTATACAGTCGAAGAAATAATTATCGGTCACTATTATAGGTCTTTTGGCGAATACTTATGTCTGCAATTTCTGCAATGAAATTTTTACGAATTCCAAATGGAATGTTTTACAGTACGACAGCGCAAGCATTTACTAGTGCCTAATAAATTTGTTCTTGACTGTACTTTTTAATAAAATTACCTTCCACAACGTCAGGCAACTTGATAAATTGTCATAACATTTCTTTAATTGTTAAATTCATTCGACTCACTAAATATTAATATTGAATTTATTATTGTGTGATTCTATATTACTTTTTATATTGGGTGTTTCAAAAATAATTGGACACTGTTTAGTCATTAGTAGGGCTGGGCAAAAAAATCGATGTTTTAATCGATTAATCGTTTAATCGATTGTCCGATTAATCTATTGTTTGATTAATCGATTGTCCGATTAATCGATTGTCCGATTAATCGATTGTTCGGTTAATCGATTAATCGATTGTCCGATTAATCGATTGTTTGATTAATCGATTGTCTGATTAATCGATTGTCCGAATAATCGATTGTCCAATTAATTGTTCGATTAATCGATTGTTCGATTAATCGATTGACTGATTAATCGATTGTACGATTAATTGATGTCCGATTAGTGATTGTTTGATTAAATGTTTATTGGGTTAATTAGTTATTTTACAGCAATGGTTGTATTAAATTGTATCTTTCCTAGTCCATGACCGCTGGCTATGTTTATGCCAGCTGGATTCTGCCTCCCTGACTTTTTCATGTTCATGGTGCATAAGGAAAAGCTCGCCTACATGCCTACTGCATACTAGCCTGCTTACATGTACTCACATCCGGGTCGAATAAGACTCTAGGGTCTCATCTATTAAGACTAAAATGGGGGTTCCGCGAGAGCTCCATGTTAATGTTATCCTATTACAATAATGTAAGATTTAAATTCAAAAAACGCCAAAAGGGCAGTAACTCAAAAACCGTATCAGATATCGAAAAAATAAATTACAAAACACTCCCACCACCCGCGGTCTCCTGTGAATGCCAAGAAGGCGTTGCCAAAAGTTAAACCTGATAAAGCCGTTTTTAAAATTTTGAATATTTAGTAGGTATTTGTAGTCTTTACGTACTACATAACAATAAACCACAAATTAAGTATTAAACTATTAATAATAATAAAGTCTATATGAAAAGCCGTACTGTCCGATTATCCGATTAATCGATTGTTGGATTATCCGATTGTTCGATTAATCGATTGTTTGATTATCCGATTGTTCGATTAATCGATTGTCCGATTAATCGATTGTCCGATTAATCGATTGTCCGATTAATCGATTGTTTGATTAATCGATTGTCCGATTAATCGATTGTTCAATTAATCGATTGCCGATTAATCGATTGTTTGATTAATCGTGACAATCGATGTTTTTGAAACAATCGATTGTCGATTGTGAAATTTAACAATCGCCCAGCCCTAGTCATTAGTCGATAAAATCTTAGTACCTATATCATGATAAAATATAACTTTCTACTAGGGGTGTATTCATTCTTTTTGAAACCTCTATACGAAATTCGGAGCCATCAAAAATGCTTGTATTTGGAGAAATATTTACATTGACAGTATGCGGGCAGTGTGGGCATTGTAGTGTACTGTACTAAAGTCCCCTACACAAGACCTGACGCGGTCGGCCTGACAGCCGGTCCGACCAAATCAGGTGTTGCCTACACATGACCCAACTTGTGATCCAACCAGCCTCCTATTGTAGGAGGCTGCTCGTCTGTAACAGACGACCTGGCGCGGTCGGCCTGACAGTCGGTCCGACCAAATCAGGTGTTGCCTACACGCTAAATTGTCTGACAACGCTCCACACGACCTGATTTGGTCAGGCGGTTGGGTAGTCAGGTGGCCGGGCCATCTGACAACACCCGACGACCCGACACAATAAATGTCAGACGACCTGATCTGACCAAATCGGCCAGACCGCCTGACCAAATCAGGTCGTGTGTAGGGGACTTTAGGCTGAACACGTCTGACACCTCTACTGTGAAAGATGAAACACACTGTATAACGTACACCACATTTTAATTAAATACGAACAAATGACATTTAAAAATGAAACCTTGTTCTATGTTCTGAACGTTTGAATTTCAAAATGAAAAAAAACTTCCAAATACATACTAGTAGTTATGTAATTAACTTTTGTTTTGTATATCTGCAGGCGAGTACATTATTATGTTTAACAGTATTAAACATACTTCATTTCCATCGGAAAATCGATTTTCATAACGAATATTCAAGCGAAGTACATTAATGAATGACAAGATTAATGATGTATCAATATCAAGATATTAAGATTGGTTAAGATTAAGTTGATCAAATAATACGCTTTAATATTCGAATGAATTTATGGCTGCGAGTCTCTTACCCTTGTTCATCAAACCATACTTCCACTTCAAAATGTCAATTAATTGGCAACGGTAGTAATTGAGCTCGTCAATTTTCTTTCCGATAACTGCATGTTATTATGGTGTATGCAAGCCGCGCCCTTTAAAACTTCAAGTTTTATACAACTTGAGTTGTAGGAAGGACCTCATTATATAGTAATAGTTTTTCAATAACTTAGAAATGCATAGAGAATTCTTTTAAAATAAGAGGGCGTCGAACCAGAATTGAACCGAAAACCGAAAAAATCTTGTCGGAACGAAAATCGGAACCCGAACCCGAACGAAAAACTATCGGTTCGGTTCAGCTCAGAGTGAATTTTTTAATTTTTTGGAAATGTTTTTGTTAGTATCTGTGCTTTTGATAAAGTTCACAAATTTCTCAAAAAATTGATAATTTGGAGCATCTTCTCCTTTCCGAGAATGCTGTGACGACTTCTTGTGGAAGCCTCGCAGTGTAGCAGAAGATGAATTGAAGTTTCATCTTCCTCTGCACATCCTCTGCATATTGGATTTTCTAGTCTAGCCCGTTGTTATTGTCGTTGCCAGTCGTAATTCACCTCTGCTCATTCTGAATAGAGAGCGGGTTTTTTTGTCGGGGGGTTTCTCCAGTAGGGCTTTAGAATGTCCCTGTCCAGGAGTTTCCCTTCAGTGTTTAATATTCCCCTTCACCAAAAGTGAAGGTTGACCAAAAATTTTCCCCCCTAGCTCGTTCAGTCTGCAGATGCGTTATTAGTCCGGACCAGCGCTTTAAGAGCTCCTGTGCCTGTTGGGTTTTTAGAGCCGCCTGTGTAGAACACAAGTCCATTCATTTTTATTGCCTTGCATTCCCATTCTTCTCTTGGAGTATTAATTCTGTATGTTTTTTCGATGGTATATGCTTCTGTCAGACATCATACTAAGTATAGGGTATTCTGCCATCCCTCTTAGGATTGAGGGATGGCCTTGCACATTCCTTCCTGTTGATGAGTGTTTTTTATCTGTAAGTCTACCTTAATGGTTTGGATTTCACTACCAACTGTAAGGGTAGAAGGTAGAAGGTTCAGTATTGTTTCCATTTCTGCTGTACGTGTAGTACGCATTGCTCCAGTTATTAGGCGACATCTATAATTATAATTAGTATAGACATCTCATAGAAGTAACTTCAATCTTTTTCTATTAAACCAACGTTCTGGAGCGTCCGACCTAAATACCCAAAGGACTTTGTAGTTTTTTCTTACTCAACCAAGTGTTGTCTTCATTAAGCGGCATTTATATTTTTAAGTTGTGATGGGCAAGGTGCTTTTTTTTTTTACTTTTCTGAATTATTGATGCATCAATTATCTTTGATGCTCGTACTTTTCCAACAATAAATTGTTCCAATATTCAACAAAGAATGCACAGAAAATTATAAATAAATCACAATTTGGCGTCCAGCTGACTATTATATAAATATTTACTCCTCGATTTTCAAGTTTACAATTTTAAATTCTTTGTTTTTAAATATTTATGGGCCGATAACCTTGCGCTATTGGCCTAGGTAAAAGGAAATTAATTAAAGTATTAAAATGAATAATTTTAGAAATTAAAAAATTTTATTTTAGAAAAGTAAATTGCCTACTTGTAATACCTACCTACCACTGAATACAACAGTACAACCGCGGCAAACTTCTTACCTTCTGGTAAGAACTGAAGAATTACTGGCCAATACCTTCCGGTGATAACTGAAAACTTGCAGGACTTATTGTATTACTATTAAAGTCCTCTGATATTGATTTAAAATCACCCTATATAATTATATCAAGTAAAATGTTTATACATTGTCGAAACTACGAATATACTGTGGTCAAACTACGAACCATAAAGTTACGAAATACGTAACCTATCTACAGGGTGTTAATTTGAAAACTTCCCAATAAAATATTGAAACTCCGTGAGACCCGTTAATTTTAATACCGAGGGGGACACTTTTATCGAGTATTTACGTTCTCCCTAGATCAGCTCCCAAAGGGGATACACTTTACAACAATATGCTAATTTCCTATTTTTGGGGTAGTAGTTTTCATGATACGAGTTTTAAAAGGTAAAAAATGAGTTATAAAAGGTTAAAAATGAAATAACTGTAGGGAATAAAAATGATTAATGAATTGTTGAAAATGTTTTCCATTATGTCCTAAACAATAATAAATTCTGTTTTGAAACTTTTCGCTGAAATTTCTAAATACTTCAACTGTAAGTACTGTAATATTGGTAATATGTAATTCGCTCTTTAGATTCCCATATCAAAACGACTAATCTAAAAATAATAAATTATAATGTCGTTGTAAAGGCAATCGAAGGTACTTTTAATGGGCACAATTGCCTATGTCGATTTGTGTCTATAGTATACATTGCGGTTCCGTCCTCGTGGCAGTCCAGCTCGACCGCTCACTCTCCTTCGTAAAAGCTTTTTGGTTACGATATACACTATACATTACATGAGCTGAATATAATTTAAAATGACGGCAAAGCGTCTAACGAGACTTTTGTCGAAGACAAAAGATTTGCATCAGAAATTTGAAACTGGCGGTGGCGGTAGATGACCTCCCGAATATTTTTTGCTCGTTTATAAGCGAGTAATTGCAGTACTTTGAATTAGTTTAGTTCGATAAATTGCCGAAATTTATTGAAAGGTTATAATTTTCATTTTACTTAGCGTATATTTTATTTTAATCAAATCTGATTTATTGATTTAAAGTTTCGGTTTAATTATACGCTTGATCAACATCAATTTTATAATTCGATTTGTCGTTAAATAAGAAGGTGCTCGGAAGGTAAAGTAAAAAAATTTTTCAAGTCCACTCACTATATCTGCGTATGATGGCATGATAAATCTATCGTACGTCAAAAAAGTTGTCTGAGAACTATCATCCATCAATTATTTTTGCTCTAGGCATGTGTACCTTCCTCTACTTGACAGTGTAATAATGCGTACAGTCACGAAAACTATTTACATATTATCAAAAGAGCAAGTTTAAAATAGTTCTATCTGTTACTATTAAAAGTTTTTGGAGCGCTTAAAACGCGGGTTCAAACATCTCTAGCCACTTAAAAGTGCTTTTGCCATTTCGAGTTCGTGAGCAAAATTTTATTTTTTAAAAAAAGAATGTAAAAGGAAAATACGTAATAACGTAATACTTAGTTGTATAAAAAATCGATACATTTTTTTGGTGAATATGTTTAAGGGTTATCTCGATATATTCGGAGAGCTTTTATACTCCAATAACTACCTACGACCTATACATATATGACGTTTTTGAAATTGCATCCTAACTAAAGCTCTCCATATCCCTTAAATCCCGAATTCTTTATTTTTTAACGTCACGGGTATGTTCTCTCTGTTCTGTCACAATCATTTATAACGTGTTCTGAAATGTATTATATGATGGATATTGATATATCGCGTCGTTTAAAAGCAGTTTAGCCTATATTTACATTTTAGTGGAAGAGGACTTGAGTATTTACTGACGTTCGTGTGTTAGCTCCATTAGTTTTTCATGTAGTCGAGTTGAAAATTCCTTCGGGGATGTTTCAAAATAACATTTTAAAAATTTGGTAGTACAAGCTACCAAAAATGAATTATTCAGACGCTTACGCATTGTAAATATAATTAGGGTAGATGATCCGAATAATAGGGATATTTTTATATTTATTTATTATACATAATATTCGCAATGGTTTGGGTTCGGTACTACGTACCTACTAAAGAACGGTCATAAAAATTCAATTTTTAGAATTTCCTCATTATACATAAATTACTAAAATTATATCATGTCTGATTGTCCAGAATTAATAATAATACTATTCATAATTTTTTCATAAAGATACCATTTTCGTAGAGGGTGGGCAGAGTTCGATGGTTCTTTTGGAAAAATCGATAACTATAAGAAATATGGAAAATTGGATGACGCATCCTCGTTCTCGACTTTTCGTTTATAGCTCCAAAACAAAAGAAGATCGCGAATTCCGATTTTTGGCATTGAATTCCTCTAGAAAGAGATCGAGGATGTGCCATCCATTTTTCATATCTCTTATAGTTATCGATTTCTCCATAAGAACCATCAAATTCTGCCCAAAGAACATCTTAAATTTGGAATCTTTTCTAGACGATTTGCTCTCGGTGCTTGACCATTGCCTTCCGAGAGGTGACATTTAATTTAGTCGGTGCCTTTAATTTTCTTATTTTGGTTCCCGAGAATCGAATCCAAGGATTCTGAGCAAGAAGTCGACGAGGATGATGCGAGGTATCGTCTTCATTCATGTTGCTGCTGTCAAATAATGCAAGTTCATTGTATTGCGACTTTTAAAGATGCGCATGGGGCATTTTTGTTAAAAAATTGAATATAAAGACTTCGATTATTTGCGCTTTATCTTAGAGAGAGACACCTGCTAGCTACCTGCTGTTTAAAAAATGCAGGCCCCTTTGAGTCTCTCGCACTCCGTGGTTTCGAGCATAACGACTTGGAAACTTAAGGGATGTTTTTTTTTATTATTATTTTACAAAGCAATGAAAAAACCTTACGATAAATAAAATGGTATCAAATTAGCTTTTCTAAATCTTTTTATTCCTTATTTTTATGTTATTGCTCTAGATATTGCTCGACTGCAAGCCCAATTCACTTTATTGGTTAATTTCTATTTTATATTTCCCTTTACGAAAATCGTCGTGGTTTTGTATTTTAATGAAACTGTCGCGTAGAGACAAAGAGTATCTTGGAAAAATTAATATAATTAGTTAAAATAAGACCCTACTCAAGGTAAAGACTTTAATTTATTCTGTATCAGTTGTTTGTATTCCTTTTCATTTCTTATTCATGCTAAACGCCTCGAAACCCTCTTGGTTCTTGATATAATTTATTTCTTGCATTATGTAGGTATTACGCAAACGTAATCGTTCGTAAATATTTTCGCCTGTAAGTTCTTTTTTAACAAAACTGTAATTGATGTTTAATTTTAATTAAAACTTGTTCCGGTGGATGAAAAAGTAATCGTTTGAAAATTTTGCGTGAGCATCGAAATAAATATAGAGTTAAGGACTGGTGATTAATTTCAACCCTTAGTTATCTAAAGTAACAATTGTCTAGGTAGCACGAGATTCGTCACTTATGAAAATTGAACTTTTGATGAGATCCTTTCTCTGCTCGAAAATTGGAATTTGCTCTGTTGATCAACAATAATTATCTCGAATTACGATTTGCTTAAATTCGTATGTAGTCCTTAACTAGTTTTAGTTATCTCTACTTCCCATTAGGAAATTAAAACAAAAAGTGTGGGGATAATTAAAGCTCGAAATTGTGGATTTAATGTGTGTAGGTGTGTAGCTGCGTAGTAATTAAAAAATTAATTTAATGTAAAAATTGAAAGGGCCGCTGACGTAAAAAGAATCAATACCACCACCACACTGCGTAATTTTGCGTATTTTATTACATATTTTTTAAGTTTGTAAATTAAGGATCTTTTACACTCGGGTGAAATTGAAAGCGAAAAGGGACAAAAAGTGAAATAGAGGTTATTCGAATGGTGGAAATTTATAAAAGAGGAAAGGATTTTCTATTTTTGGTTAAGATGTTTTCAAGAGATACGCAAGTGGGAGTACAAGTGGGCAAATAAATGCAGGAAAATGAAGCGCGATAAAGAGTACGACGGCCGTATTCTAATTTTTTCTCTATTAAAAAGTGAAAAAAGGAACGATTTTTAAAGTTTACTGTCGAAGAAGAGATGGTAATGCTTGAAAAATTTATGATTAACAATGAATCGTGGCTCGTGGCATAGTTTGAATGCGTCGTTCGTAAGGTATGTTCGCAATTTATTTGTGAATGCCATGTTATCTGAACTCTGTTTCTTCGATGGTTATTGTTATTATTTACCCGTGCAGATACATAGCTTTACTTTATTTTTTTTTAGATCGAGAGCTTTTTCTGAAAATATTTTAATAAATTTGGTAGATTTCTCACATATTTGTTGGAACATGATGAACAATTAAAATTAATTAAATAAATAGTAGCTGATACCTATTTGGTTTTTGTTCCAACGATTTTTTTATTGATTTAAACAACTAAAAATATTGTTTCAACCAGTAATTCTGGTCTTCGTCGGAGTTAAAAAAGTAAAAAACAAGGATTTACATTAGGGTTGTGCAATTTAAAGATAGTATCATCTTTTAAAAAGCGGCACTGTAAAAAAAAAAGGACTGTGGTACTACATATGGAACTATCGTTAGCTAACGCACCCTTAACTGCTAAAGCGAAGCTTGTCAAGAGGGCTTTGTGATTTCAGCTTTTCGAAGAGAGTTAGGCGAATAGCTGGCCATTTTAATCGGTCGCAATTTTGATGATAATAATATTAGTTTCCACATATGTCATATTCTCGAATTTAAGGGTTAAGCGCTTCTTCATTTGGCTCGGTTTCGGGACTTTTAGCTCCGCAATTCAGTACCATACCATTAAGCCGGTCCCACACACATCGCAAGTAATTGCGGGTGCCGATATTCGCGATTAGTGTGGGACAGCACAATCGTACATTGGATATCCTTTTGCTCGTACTCGTGTGCTTCCCATCGGTTGTCGGTAAAACAGTACGAGTCAAAGAAAAATTTCCTCGTTTAAACTTGCAGTTTACACATTTTAAATAGCTCCTACACTATCGGAAATACTCGTATAACGATGTGAGAACTAAAGATAATATTGCAATGAAAGGCAAGTTCTTTCGATTTTGCATTTGCAAGTACTATATCCGATTGTGTGGGAGATCTACACTTGTCATTGCTCATACTCATAATCGTACTCGCAATTACTTGTGATGTGTGTGGGACCGGCTTTAGACCATCGTCCATGTGACCACGCATCAAATGTCCTCTATCAGTTCTTTGTCTTCGTGAGAACTTTTTTATTGTGATCTCCAGCTTCGACAACAAAGGCCATTAGCTGTGGAAAACATTATGTCTTTTAATATGTCGATTTTTTAAAGAAATGATAAAGCTGCCTCCCCAGAATATTGCCAACGTCCAATGACAGGTTTGGTGGCATTTCCAGCTCTTCTCTTTCTAGGCCGTATAGGCGTATAGTTAGCAATTTAATAGGATATGTTCGATGATAATTCTGGTGTTGCATCTGTCACATGGAGGTGGTGGCTCCCTCTTTATGAGGTGAAGGTGTAAGATACAACTGCGCTCTATTCTAAAGGTACGGATAGAGTGCAGGCCGATTCAGATTCAGATTCAGAAAATCGGCGCGAGAATTCACATGTGTTGTTCAATGGGAGTGGACATAGTTGCAGCAGGAAACTGAATAAGCGCGCAGGTGTCCGAGTCAGATACTTTACCGGAATGAATTATTCATTCTGGTTTCCGATTCAGTTGGAAATCGGCGTACACATAGTGTAGTTTAAAAATGAATGCAGAAGCACAAATTGCAAAAGTGTTACTAAGGCTCCAAATTTGGGACAAATATTCAAAAAATCGTTCTCTATCCTTTTTTAATTGGGGAAAAAGGTAATGATATTCACCAAATTTATATCGTAATTGGTTAATTTCATGAAGTTCTACTTTTCTTTAATTTTAATTCAACATTTTCAGTCGCAACTAATAAAAATACTATGTCTTCAGATGGCTCCATGATTGTAACCAACTTTCAGCCAATATTTACAGATAAATGACTCTGAAAAACGCTTCCACTATAACCACCACATGCTAATCTGATTCCGACACAACATGCGCCGACTTTCTGAATCGGAATCTGCATCTGAATCGGCCTGCACTCTGTCCGTACCTTAAGCCTGGTAAGTCTGACTTCGTTTCTCCGAGAAGTTTTTTACGAACCCAAGGTTTCGATTGTCTTCAGTCCCTCGCCAGTTGCCACTCCCGAATCTCCAGCCGAGCCAGATCCTCCTTAACCGTCTCCAACCATTTCCTACGCAGTCGATCTCTCTTTCTTTCCGATCTTGCCTCACTATCGAGCAAAATATTTGGAACTGTTCCCTCTCGTAGCCTTCCGACATGTCCCAGTCATCGCAATCTTTCAATGCTTGCTTTGCTACTATTGTTATTCTGGGCCCGCTATACGTGTCCATTAGCTCTTTATTTGTTCTTCTCAACCGATCTCTCTCTCACACCGCTGTCGATTTTTATTCAACGAGATAAGAACTGGTTACGAACAAGCTCTCAAACTAGCTTATGACCATTCCACATAGTAATATATTATAGCTCCATGGGTTTTGTATTGAAAGCTTTAAATCCTGCAATCCGGCTTCCACAATTTCAGCAGCTCCAGGGGACGAAGCAGCAGATTTAACTGTAGTGTCCGCCTGTCCGCATCTTCATTTCTTGGCATGCCCACATGTAAGGGCACCCAACACAATTCGATTTGATTTCTACTTACCGCTTGGTTATTGAAAAGCTGTAGGTAGTTCATTACGTTTTGATTATTCGGACGAAGGTTCTGGTTTGCTTTAAAGGCACTTATTGAGTCACTTATTATCAAATAGCTGTTGGCTGTTTCTTCATTTTGGATGTACTTGAGGAACTGGTACATGGACTGTAATTTCTTCCACAAGTATTGCATTGTTTATCATCCATATGGATGATATATAATACAATCGCTACGTTTATTATCTAATATTTTCCTTCTTTAGGAGTTGCATTTTCATGCTGCTCTAGCCTTTTCGTAAACTTCTCTGATGTCATTCCTTACCCACCTCTGTGCCGACTTTCGTTTTCGTACGTGTCTCTTGAATAGCTTTTTCCCAATACTTATTTTCGTGTATTACACAACTCCGTTTGAGTCGTGACGGGGGTTTCCTTCATGCTTCGTTTTTTCGAAATACGAGTTATATCAAACTTTTTTGCATCTCTTGGGAAATTCGAGAGTTTTTAGTCGTTTTCTTTATTTTAACAAAATACTTCTACATTAAATAATCATTTATAAAAAATGTGCTTTTGCATCCGAATTATTATTATAAAAATTCGAAGAGAATGCCTTTGGGTATTATATTTTATTGTTTCCTTAACAGAACAAACTTGTTGCGATTCTATTTGAACCACTTCTTATCAGTTGAAAATTATTAGTCTCATAAGGGTTGTAATACAAAGCTAAATTTATTTTACATGAGGGTGCGGTTTGGCAATAGTATATGTGTTACCTTATATAAAAACTTCTATAAAGAGCAGACGAACCGTAATGTATATGCAAAAAAAAATCAAAACAGCGGTTGTGTAAAATTTTATTTTTTTTAAATTTCGTATTGGAAATGCCCTTGCCGTTAATTTTACGTACGTAATGTTAGATATTCGGCATAGTAACGAAATAAGCCTCCTTATTGTATTCTCGAATGCACAATAACCCAAGTTTTATTCTATTTTCCCTAAAAGCATCAGTTTATGCAAATCTCTTATTGCGTATAAAATGAACGATTGGAATTTCGCATTTACAATTGCTGAAATTTTATTCAGATTCGCGTTTTTGACAAAATATGTAGGTAATACTACCTACTCGTAAATGCTAATCAAATTTTGCTTTCGGATTAAGTAGAAAACTAGCAACATTAATGATAAAAAGTTGTGCTGATGGAAGTGTAGCTGAATTGTCGGGTTTAAATTGAACGTTACACGAAAGTCTTCTTTTTTAAATTCATTTGCTCTCCCTCACCTAATGAAATTGTTACTTTTATGCTCTTAGTGATCGATCGATACTTGCAAGTATTGAAACAAAGTTGGTTTTCAGCTACGAGTCGAGTTTATTTAACTCGAAATTTTTTTTTGTTTGATTGCCCATGTCTATTAAAACCGCGTTCCGTAGTATATGTAAGACGAACTTCTTTTGCTTTTTTTCTGCACTCGTATTCATATTATTCTATAGACACAAAATCTTATAAAGAACACTTGAAGTACAATGGATCAGACTCTTTATTCTAAAGAACTCTTTTGTTTGCTCCCTTAAAAACGGAGCCCACAACTGAAGCATAAATCATTTTTTAAATTCTAACGTGAAAGCGATCGAGTGGTTTGTAAGTCGTGATTTGTGGTAGTTTTTAAAAAAAAGTTAAAGAACGTCGTCGGTTGGGACTAATCTTCGTTAGCGGTAAAGATGCAGTAGCGCACATTATTAAATCTTAATGAGTATATTTAAGTCGCTCAAAGAAAAACTAGGAACGCGAATAAGAATAGATTAAGTTTCGTTATATCATTATTCTTGAGGAAACCAAACAAATTGATGGTCTTTCAAAAAAATTGGCAGGGCTTTGTTTCGCGAAACCATAAATTTGCCCAACTAGTCATCGGTCATCAATAAAGTGTAGTTTTTCCAAAGCTGACGTAATCAATTTTTCGACATATTGGCAAAATACCAAATGATTGTACTACAATATACAGGATGTTTGTGATTTATGGATTTTTCTCTTTTTGTCTCAATTGGAAAAATGAAAATGCAGCGAAAAAGTTTGTTTATTTACTACGTCGACCTGTTTACGCTATTGAAGGAGAGTCGAGAAAATAGTTAATCAATTGCTATAATACTTGCGAGGACTCGGAATATTTATATTTTTGTATCCTGTGAAAAACAACCCCCTAGAAAGGCAATTTTTCATTTTATTATAAGTTTAAAAATAAGGAAATAAATTTCACATATTTTTAAGTGCTCTAAACGTGCTTTATTCCTCAGAAAATGGTTTGAATTCGTTTAAATTATTTTTCGTTTTCCTCGCGATGCATAATAAGTGTAATGCAAATGAGATTTAACGGTGGGTATAACAGGACATGTACATTAAAGACAGAATTATTGTAATTTAAGCGTGGGCGGCTAAGATTCTATGTCAACCAGCAATTTTCACGTAAAATTGTAAAATGCATCATCTCGATATGTTAAAATATCGTTTTAATTATATTATAATTTATTGGCACAGCTGAGACTACATTTTAGTTTTAATTGAAAAATGAATATTTAATGTTTGGTTAAATTTAGATAATGGCTCGGAGCTCGTTAAATTTAAAAATGAACACTTTAATCAATTAGTTCGAACTGCAAGGTTACAACTGATACTTTTATAATGTACTAAACGTGCAAAAGACTTTTTTTTATCTTGATGCGAAATACCAGGTGTAAATAAAACTTGTTCTAGCAAATCTCCCAACGTATCTATAGCTACACATCTACACTTTGCTCGGTGTGATTTTGTTGTATTTAAAACCATTTTGGAAGTAATTGATTCTTTAGCAAGTTTCTGTTGTTCAAAATCAGTGCCAACTAATTAGGAATTAAAATTTGAAGGTACCAAACTAAGATCCAGTTTCGTCTTATATGTGTGAGGTCAGTTTTGTTTTTTACAATACCATGACTGCATCGGAGTCTTTCTCGATATCGATTATAATCAATAGACTGTTCTTACATTGAATATGTTCTCAAGTTTTCGAATACATGTAGGTTACATGTGGGTGGATAGTTGAAAATGTATCTCAAAAAGCCTTAGCCTAGATCAGTCTCGAAAATATAGCATGTAGTGCAGTAAGCGGCTCAAGTACCTAATACCTATAGAATAAATTTATTAAAAAAATGTCTGTGACTTCATTACCTATTCGAAAATTTAATTTGATAAATTTTTATTCTTTTTTAAATTCCATTTTAATGAATGTATTCCATACTTTAGCCATCCACTGTTGTAGATATCGTATTGACGAGCTCATTTCCAATTTCGGTTAGCAGAGAATAGCAGCTGGCGCTACAAATATTGAATCGAGTAAAAACTCCAGAATTCAGAATTTTATGAATTAGTGATTGATAATATGTAGGTCAGTAGCTTTAAAAAAATTACAAAAATCCCTTTAGTGGAATTGCTGGCGAATGACAGAAAACACTTTGTAACTATACGTAGTCCACGCATCATATTGACGAGTTAAGATACGCACTCAAATTTCCAAAAAAAGGTAAAATTACGTCATTTATTTCAGGATGAAATTATAATTTAAAAATAGAGAAAAAATAATGAATTGTTCTGCCGAAACAGAATGTTGGCAGATGAGCATTTGTCCGACAGACGCTGTTGAAGATTCTCATTTCATCTCAGTTTATCGCAGAAACGGTAACTCGATAGAGCGAGACGTCTGCAGCGGGCAGCACGTGAGTTTTTGTTGGCAGGTAGCGTGTAAATATACTAAAATTATTAATATAAAATTTTGACAATGCAGACTGAAAGAACTTTACAAATGCCACTTTTAAGTGTCAGCATTAACACTCTCTTTTTCTCTTTTTCAGTTTTTCGCTTATAACTTGAAAACTACACACTTTTAAGAAAAATGCTTGGATATAAAAATAAACTACATAAAATTTCTTACAAATTATATTTTATAGGTTTTTTTGACGGGCGAGCGGTTTGGGTGCTAGAGCGCGTTAAAGTTTGACAAAAATTCCAAAATCGCCCAAAAAACTTTTTTAGTTTATCATTTATAACTCGAAAACTACGAACTTTTGGACAAAATGCTTGTATATAAAAATAAACTACATCAAATTTCCAACAAATTATGTTTTAGGTTTTTTCGTCGGGGAACGGTTTGGGTGCTAGAGCGCGTTAAAGTTTGACAAAAATTCCAAAATCGGGCAAAACACTTTTTTTCAATTTTTCGCTTATAACTTGAAAACTACACACTTTTTGAGAAAAATGCTTGGATATAAAATTAAACTACATAAAATTTCTTACAAATTATATTTTATAGGTTTTTTTTGACGGGCGAACGGTTTGGGTGCTAGAGCGCGTTAAAGTTTGACAAAAATTCCAAAATCGCCCATAAAACTTTTTTAGTTTATCATTTATAACTCGAAAACTACGCACTTTTGAACAAAATGCTTGTATATAAAAATAGACTACATCAAATTTCCAACAAATTATATGTTTTAGGTTTTTTCGTCGGGCGAACGGTTTGGGTGCTAGAGCGCGTTAAAGTTTAACAAAAATTCCAAAATCGGGCAAAACACTTTTTTTCAATTTTTCGCTTATAACTTGAAAACTACACACTTTTTGAGAAAAATGCTTGGATATAAAATTAAACTACATAAAATTTCTTACAAATTATATTTTATAGGTTTTTTTGACGGGCGAACGGTTTGGGTGCTAGAGCGCGTTAAAGTTTGACAAAAATTCCAAAATCGCCCATAAAACTTTTTTAGTTTATCATTTATAACTCGAAAACTACGCACTTTTGAACAAAATGCTTGTATTTAAAAATAAACTACATCAAATTTCCAACAAATTATACGTTTTGGGTTTTTTCGTCGGGCGAAAGGTTTGGGTGCTAGAGCGCGTTAAAGTTTGACAAAAATTCCAAAATCGCCCAAAAAACTTTTTTAGTTTATCATTTATAACTCGAAAACTACGAACTTTTGGACAAAATGCTTGTATATAAAAATAAACTACATCAAATTTCCAACAAATTATGTTTTAGGTTTTTTCGTCGGGGAACGGTTTGGGTGCTAGAGCGCGTTAAAGTTTGACAAAAATTCCAAAATCGGGCAAAACACTTTTTTTCAATTTTTCGCTTATAACTTGAAAACTACACACTTTTTGAGAAAAATGCTTGGATATAAAATTAAACTACATAAAATTTCTTAAAATTATATTTTATAGGTTTTTTTTGACGGGCGAACGGTTTGGGTGCTAGAGCGCGTTAAAGTTTGACAAAAATTCCAAAATCGCCCATAAAACTTTTTTAGTTTATCATTTATAACTCGAAAACTACGCACTTTTGAACAAAATGCTTGTATATAAAAATAGACTACATCAAATTTCCAACAAATTATATGTTTTAGGTTTTTTCGTCGGGCGAACGGTTTGGGTGCTAGAGCGCGTTAAAGTTTAACAAAAATTCCAAAATCGGGCAAAACACTTTTTTTCAATTTTTCGCTTATAACTTGAAAACTACACACTTTTTGAGAAAAATGCTTGGATATAAAATTAAACTACATAAAATTTCTTACAAATTATATTTTATAGGTTTTTTTGACGGGCGAACGGTTTGGGTGCTAGAGCGCGTTAAAGTTTGACAAAAATTCCAAAATCGCCCATAAAACTTTTTTAGTTTATTATTTATAACTCGAAAACTACGCACTTTTGAACAAAATGCTTGTATTTAAAAATAAACTACATCAAATTTCCAACAAATTATACGTTTTGGGTTTTTTCGTCGGGCGAAAGGTTTGGGTGCTAGAGCGCGTTAAAGTTTGACAAAAATTCCAAAATCGCCCAAAAAACTTTTTTAGTTTATCATTTATAACTCGAAAACTACGAACTTTTGGACAAAATGCTTGTATATAAAAATAAACTACATCAAATTTCCAACAAATTATGTTTTAGGTTTTTTCGTCGGGGAACGGTTTGGGTGCTAGAGCGCGTTAAAGTTTGACAAAAATTCCAAAATCGGGCAAAACACTTTTTTTCAATTTTTCGCTTATAACTTGAAAACTACACACTTTTTGAGAAAAATGCTTGGATATAAAATTAAACTACATAAAATTTCTTAAAATTATATTTTATAGGTTTTTTTTGACGGGCGAACGGTTTGGGTGCTAGAGCGCGTTAAAGTTTGACAAAAATTCCAAAATCGCCCATAAAACTTTTTTAGTTTATCATTTATAACTCGAAAACTACGCACTTTTGAACAAAATGCTTGTATATAAAAATAGACTACATCAAATTTCCAACAAATTATATGTTTTAGGTTTTTTCGTCGGGCGAACGGTTTGGGTGCTAGAGCGCGTTAAAGTTTAACAAAAATTCCAAAATCGGGCAAAACACTTTTTTTCAATTTTTCGCTTATAACTTGAAAACTACACACTTTTTGAGAAAAATGCTTGGATATAAAATTAAACTACATAAAATTTCTTACAAATTATATTTTATAGGTTTTTTTGACGGGCGAACGGTTTGGGTGCTAGAGCGCGTTAAAGTTTGACAAAAATTCCAAAATCGCCCATAAAACTTTTTTAGTTTATTATTTATAACTCGAAAACTACGCACTTTTGAACAAAATGCTTGTATTTAAAAATAAACTACATCAAATTTCCAACAAATTATACGTTTTGGGTTTTTTCGTCGGGCGAAAGGTTTGGGTGCTAGAGCGCGTTAAAGTTTGACAAAAATTCCAAAATCGCCCAAAAAACTTTTTTAGTTTTTCACTTATAACTCGAAAATTACGCACTTTTTGAGAAAAATGCGTCGATATTAAAATAAACTACATCAAATTTCCTACAGATTATGTCTTCTATGTTTTGTCTTTAGACAAACGGTTTGGGTGCTAGAGCACGTTAAAGTTTGACAAAAATTCCAAAATCGGACAGACTTTTTTGTTTGGTTTAACGGTAGCGCATGTACCGTTCGTCTGAAGAAAAAACCTAAGAGATATAAGTCTAGGAAATTTAATGTAAGTAATTTTAACATTGAAGCATTTTTCTCAAGAAGTGTGTAGTTTTCAAGTTACTCGTATAAGCGAAAAACTGAAATATATTCTTGAAATTAAGGGTGTGGGTATTGAAGGCCCGTTTTAGAAGTACGGCATCGACATATAAATCTTTTTAGGTCAGATAATCTAGAAACGTGGTACATATTTTGGTATTGTAGTAATATAAAAAAATCTGGGCCACAGAGACCCTGGTTGGCGAGTTTTGTTCCCTTAAAACGATTTTTATCATTTTAAAAAGTGTCTAATGTGTTACATTAACAATTTTGATGACCTTATCGTATCTAATACTATTTATATAAGTTAGTGCTATCATAATTGTCTATTAGGTAATTGCATTTCTTATTTATAAGAAATGTTGGAAATAAATATCGTTTATTTACTTTGTGCAGGGATGTTAACCTTTGAAAAAGCTTAAGCTCTTGTATACGGTTACTTACGTTCGTAAGATTTAAGCTTCGAGTAATTTTTTATTAGTTAAGCCTCATATTGTAACTGAGGCAACCCAAGCCTATCTATTAGCACAGAGTATTTAGCACTAAAAATGAATTGTCGACTATAATTCGTATCTTGATGAATACAAAAAAAATTGATCGCGGAAATGTATTTTGGTTTAAATTTTTAAAAATTCGAAGTTAAACCTAGAAATTGAATTCGTTTCGAGAAGAACGGATCTCTAATTACCTGTTTCTAAATTGAAATCGAAGGAGAAAACTCGAAGTTTTCAAATAAAAAAAAAGTTAAAAGTGTTTATAGGATTTAAAAATAAAAATCTTGATAATTCGTTTCCTTCTTTTTTTTTTTAATAATACAATTTGACTCGACTCTGAATGAGCTTTGAGTAAACGTAAAGTAATTTGTCTGTATTACTACTACTTTTATATCTTAAGACTTGATACATTTTGTATCGTCCCCTTTCTTAAATGAAAAATGAGAATATCCAAGTGAAAATGATTTGATACGAGATTTCACTTTACGAGACCGGATATTTTTGGAAAGGTTCTTTTCTAGGATTTACAAAATATGAAATTGATAAATTACTTTTTCGTTTTACCATTTTTATGGAAGTACGTAAAAAAGTTTTAAGAGCCTTAAAGAAAAGATTTCGACTGTCATTTTTTAAATTACTTTACCAAATTGTATTATCTTCATCCAGCAAATTGATTTTATATTTAGTAAAGAAGAGAAATGTCATTCGATTTAGCCGCGTCTAAATATTAGTCGATTGATAAAAATTATTTTTTGATAATCGCTTTTCGATTTTATATAAGTACCTCCTGTCAGAAGTCGTCGATGTCCACCCACTTCGTTATTTCTCTGTAATTTTCCCATTTCGGACAATATTTTGTCAAATTATTGACATGTCGTGACTGTCGAAGTGATAAATGTGTAGATTGAAAAAGAAAAATCGATTTACAACAAACTGCTGTAGTTAGTTCCCACATTACGAACTCTTTTTGTAAGTCAAAAACGTTGATTACGAGCTCCATTTCGACATTCTCTCTTTGCCAACATTTAGATTAATGCACGTGAACTACATACAAGGCACCCCTCTAATGTGAGCTTTAATCTAAGGGTGGCTTACTCGCCCAGAATTGGCAAATCTCGAATTGATTATATACGCCGTAAGTGCCGAATGTTTACGATTAAAGCTACTCGAAAACAAATTAAATGAGACGTAAAAATATCGACGTAATGATGCTCGAGACGATATAAAAATTGGTTTTTAGATCTAAAAAGTAGATATTAGGTAAGATTATCGTTATCAACGTTAATACTCCACACCGCCACACATAAGCAACTTTTCAATTAACGCAATTTTTCTTCCTTTTCTCGATCCTTCGTAAGCATCATCTAAAACTTAAATGAATTACCTTCGCTTAAGGAGCTTAAAAAATCGCGAAAAAATAATTCCATCATTTTCTTTATCTTAATCCTATAGCTATTCGAAATATTGCAATATCAATAAGGAGAAAATTATTGGTGTACGTGATCCTTATACAAGTTCAAATATTAAATAAATTCCTCGGCATTAAAAGGGAATATTTGTCGAGAAAGAAAGTGTATAAAATATGGACATTATCTTCCATCTTCTCGGTTGCCCCGTAAAGGATTACTTCAAATTTCGTGTAATCGAAAATATTGCCATTGTTGAGATTGAAAACTTTTGCTGTATGCCGAAGAAGGATAAGATAAATTATTTACTTTAAGATTAATCGAATAAGAAAGGAAACACAAGAAATGAAATGCTCCCTGAATACCGATTGTTTGTACGCTCGTGTTTTGGAGAGACTGGATGAAGCGTCAAGTTGCGAGTTGCGAGCAGTCTTAGTGCATTATCTCGAAATCTTTTAATTGTACTCGTAATAATACAATATTTGTTGTGAAGGGGAGAGTCTAGTTCTGTGGCGTATAAATAAATGTAGCACATGGATTTTTTTGTGTGGTGAACTTTCACGTCATGTTTTGTACTTGGGTATTACTTGGGCATATTCTATAGATCAATAATAATAATTGTTGCGTGGCATTTGTAACGTTATTACTACGAAATGATTATTATAAATAGTTCTTTATCTCAAGAACACCACAGTGCGAAATTGGCATATTTTATGCGGTAGGTTATAATTTTTTTGGATAGTAGGTAGGTACGAACTTAAGGAGGCTAAACTCCTGTAGGTTTAAGAACGATACAAGGTGATTAAGAAATTAACAGAATAATAGGGGAAGTGTCTGTAGTAGGACAATTCCACAACCATGCGTAGGATTATATAGAAGGTCTTCCTAAACCAAAGGTATTTTCGCTTGTCCACGGGAGGATTAGTTGATACTTCGACAATTCCCCGCGTCTCAATCGATAGCGTTGACACGAGGCGTACAATTCGAGAGAGCAAAAACAGTCCAATAATATTATTGCTTTGATGATAATTTGATCTAAAATAAAAAAACTTTAGATTTGCAACAATATTTATCTATATAAACGTAAAAGTACACGCGCTGTACATTTTTCAACTTGGTCTTATCTGACTAGCCCGTTTTTTTCAAATTTGTTAATGCACGATAGCGTTTATAAATGCGCACTTCATTTATTAATGTCCTTAAAAAATTTGTCTTTGTAAAAACTCCATGAAATTACACTATACGTGTACGTTGTACGAGTCTTTAGTACTCGAGGGTACCATTAATCAAATTCCCGAGCATGTACTTCACACTCGATGATGGGAAGATTACTGTGGGTCGTATTGGTGTAAGTTTCCTTCTACTTAAGTCTACCGGGTGCATTTTTTAGCTCGATGATATACCTACTATTATGTTGTTTTATTTTTGCCGTAAAAGTTGTTTTATGGAAGCGAACTTAACATCTTCTATAAATTTTAATATTTTCTTAAACTGGTGGATTTTTGATGTTCTAGACGTAAGTGTTGGCGTTTTATAGCGCGTCTCTTTGTTTCTTTAAAAACTCGTATCTTTTATGTTCTTTTCAGTTCTCTCATACGTTAGTTTTAATACCTGCACCTGCAGAATGGTTTTCGAATAATAGGATGTAACCTATTAATCTACAGAGAAACCAATGATGCGTTAGTGGAATACTTTTTGAAAAAAAATCCGCAAAAAAATGCCTAATTTTCCATCATTTTTGGATTCAAAACTTTTTTTAAAACTCGTGAAAAGTAAAAACAAACAAACATTGAAAACAATGGAATTAATGGGCTCACTACAATATTAATATCGTATATTATGCCATCATCTGCTCCTAATTACTACATTCGTGCGTCTTGGCATGCTAGGAATGAGATTTAAAAAAATTTTCTGGGGCATATTCTCCCATTTTGCACTAACTGCATATATCAGTTGATTGTAGTTGACAGGTGGGAGTGTACTTCGAACATTCTTTTTAAGAGCGTCCCATAGATGCTCGATATGATTTAAATCGGCACTATTAGGTGGTCACTCCATTAACGGAAGATCTACATCACTCAAGTAATCGAGTTTAACCACGCGGGGACGACGCTTCATCTTGCATGAAAAAGAAAATGGGTCCCACAATAGGAGAAAATGGCATTATATGTTCAACTACAATGTTTTCGAAATAATAATCCGCATTAGAACGTATTAGAACCAACTCTGTGCGGCTGTTGAAGCCTGACAGAGCCACCTTCAAAATGGGTCCTTGGATGTAACAACTTGCAAACATCTCTGCTATCCTTCGCCACACACGCCCACATCCATTGGGAGACTTAAGATTAACTCGCGTTTCATCTGAGAATGAAACCTTTTTCCAATCATCAACAATTCAATATTGTTCGAGCAGCTCATTTTTTTAACATATTACTAGTGACTCTCCCGTTTCTTAGAGCGGATTGCCTAAGAAAACGCTCATCCCTTATAGAGTAGGACATTGTTTTCACCCTTGTCCTGGTCTTGCCAGTCTCGTTAAATCATCTAACATGATGCGACTTACGCTGGAACGACTCCTTCGCATTACCTACATAAAAAGCACGAGTATCCCTCTTCTAATAAATTCGTTGCTCTTGCTGCTCCTTGCTCTGAAAAGTTTCTTGCTCGATTAATTTTTTGAGTCGAAAAGGCCCGTAACTTACACAATGTGTAACAAAAAAGAACTTGCAGCTAACGATAATTGTTTCAATAAACAATTTTGTAGAGATTTGAAAATAATTTTTGGGGAAAAGAGTTTGTGTCAAAAATATAGTGGTGTTTTAATTTTTTCCGGGGGTCTATATACGTAGTTCTAATTGATTCAAAAAGAAACAATAAGTTTTGGGTCGTTATAACCAACCACCTTTGAAAAATTTTCGAGAATCGTTGCCAACGAAGAATGAAGACCATTTGATGGGCAGCCCCCTCGTTCGCTTCGACTGGAACATTAATAAGTCGTTGCTCTCTTCGTTAGAACCACTTCATCCCATACAATTTCTCCTTCCGTAAAATTAAAATTAGACGTTATTTAGCATAAACGAATATGGTGACCAATTAAAAACGTCTAAACTGTAAAACGAAATTAGTTCCATTCTTTCCGTAAAATATTGCGAGAGGTTTGAAAATCTTTTCATCTATTTTCTTTGTTGAAGCTCATTAATTTTACAAAAACATATTCATTTCTCGAGTATTAGCTTTTAAACTATTTCTACTTTACGTACACAAATTTTAACAAATTAATGGTCTTTTTATGCAAATATTTTTATAAATTAAACATTAGGGTATAAAAAAATAATTTCCTTCTTATTTCAATCAAGAGTGCTCAGCATGGTGGGCATTGTACTTTATGGATATCAAAAACTTGGCCAACTTACGGAATATTCTCCGTTTGAAATATTTAAGAATCTTCGGTTTGATCTTTATTGTGACTTTAATGTTAGTTACAACTTACGCCTTATAGGAGCTGATAACGCCAAAATGAAAATCCAATAAGTTGTTCTTGGTGGATTTTAAAAGTATCCGCTCGGAAATTTTATATACTGCACACGTGAAAAATTTTAGTGGCTGACACTGATTTTATTACTTTTAGGGGCGAAGTTTGGTTTACGCCGATAGATTTTTTTTTAAAGATTGGAAAATTTATTTTTTTTGTAAAATAGCCGAATTCACAATATAGAGAGACAGCCTTGATATAGTAATAGAAATAGATTCGCACAATAACACGACAAATTTGAAAATAGCTTTAAAGCAAATTTTACTAATTTCGAGTTCGATAGTTTTACGTATTTTCTTGCGAAGTAAGAAAACCTTAGTGGAAACTACGTGACTTTAGTCGTATTTGTGTATATACTTTATGCGAGTTGAAAATCTAAAAGGACCCTCGCGGATAACTTTCCGTTAAGTTTATTTCAAACGAATTCAATTGAAATTGCATGTTGTAGACAAACTCTCGAAAATAGTTTTATATAAACAATGTTTGCACGAATCCAACTTTTTTTTTAACTCGTGAAAAACTCAAATGAAAAGAAAGTGCCTTCTATACACAATATAATATAAGAACGAATTTGATAGAAAAATAAAAAGAGTACTAAAACCACAAACGTGACTACTTGGCATCTCCGTACGTAAACGTATTTTATGTGTCTGAAATATTTTTGAAACACGCCAAATTTTTCTTCTTTAATTAAATTAAATTATGATTATAGGAATAGTAGTAATCAAATTTAACCATCTGGAAAATTATTATATTGTATTCGTCGAGAACAACTCGACTAATTACATTTAATCAAAACGAAACAGGACATAATTCAATCAACGTATTATACTCTCTTAAGTTCTGTTAAAGCGTCTGACCTTTTTTCGTATTTAAAACGAGCTGATATTGAATTAATAAATCGCGAGAGATTAATATAATTTACTTCTTCTCAAAGACGTTTTTATTAAAATTAACTAATACTCGCGTAAAGTATTAATCCGTCAGATCTGTGAGTAATTCCGATAATGCAGGTAATTACACTAATTACAGACAAAACCTTTATAATCGAGTTAAATAGTAGTTTGGATGGGAAAAAGTTTAGAATCGTTCAGTCGATAATAGTCAAGTGTCGCAAAGACCTGCAAATTTCTACCTACTTGACCACACTACACGGTTCAATAAAAAGACCCCATCGATCAAAAATTAATGTAAGTACCATTATCTTGAACTGTGGTTCCTTGTACGCTTTGTACAATGTTGATTTTGTACCTATTCTCGTATCACTCTTATCAATCAGAGATAATTGGCACGGACATTGTTACAGAGTTCCCATAAACGCATAAACACTCTGGGCATAACTCGAAAAGTAGGCGCTTTATGAGAAAAGTTCCTTTATCTATACCAATATATAAAACAAAAATAAAGAACATTACATTTTCTACAAATGATAACTCGAAAGTTTTTTTTCCTTGGGTGAACGATATACGAGGCTATATTGAAAAATTCTTAGCCTACTATAGAACCAAACAAAATTTCAATGTTAAAATATTTTATTACTCAACATATTCTCCTCTTAATTGGATACATTTATTACAGCGAACCTGCAACGTCTCTAGACCTTTCAAAAAAATATTTCTTCTTGATCTGCAAACCAGACCTCCACAGCTTTTATTACCTCCTCGTTGGAAGAAAATTTACGACCTTTTAAACTTTTTTTCAGTTGAGGAAAGAGATGATAGTCGGACGGAGCCAAATCTGGAGAATAAGGGGGGTGTTCTAGTAATTCAAACCCTAAATCATGAATTTTTTGCATGACAACATGAGATTTGTGTGCAGGGGCGTTGTCCTGCAAAAACAAAATATCTTTGGATAGCTTTCCGCGTCTTTTCTCTTTAATTTTTTCCCGTAGAGTGGTCAGTAATGTCGAATAGTAATCTCCAGTTATTGTTCTACCCTTATCCAAAAAATCAATCATGACTACTCCATGGCAATCCCAAAAAACTGAAGCAAGAACTTTTCGATCGGTCATCATCTTCAATTGAAAATTTACCTCTTTTGAAGCTTGCAGTCCAATTTTTCACGGTCGCATACGAAGGACATTTATCACCAAGGGTATTAACCATATCTTCGTAAATCTGCTTACCTCTTAACCCTTTTAAATACAGGTACTTGATGATGGCTCGATACTCCAATTTTTCGATTTTCACAATTTCGGTGGACATCTTTTTTCTTTTAATTTATTGCTTAACTCTGATTTACTTTTTTGACGTCAAACTTCACACTGACACTTCTAATAAGTTATTGTTCGTTGCTATGGTAACGCAATATTTTTTTTTGCATGGAACTGGTCTAGGCTAACTAGTTATCAATACATCTCGTAATGCGTTAAAATTAAAAGAACTTTAACGCGCGCTAGCGCGTAAATCGTTGACCTGAGGAAGAAAACTTAAGAGATATCATTTGTAGAAAATTGGATCTACTTTATTTTTGTATAGAAGAATTTTTCTCATAAAGTACATAATTTTCGAGTTATAAGCGAAAAACTAAAAACAGCTTTTTGGCTTTTTTTAAGTTGTCGTCAAACTTTAACGTGCTCTAGCGCCTAATTCGTTTGTCTGGAGAAATAAACTTAAGAAACATAATTAGTAGAAAATTTGATGCAGTTCATTTTTGTATAGAAGTGCTTTTTTCAAAAAGTCCGCTGTTTTCAAGTTATACGCGAAACACTGAAAAAAGAGCATTTTTTGCGCGCATCACTTTCACTTTTACCAGGTGGCAAAGTTGAACTTCGGATTCAGCATCCCAAAATCATAAAGAACGATAGAGAAAGAAACTTCTATATTTTTTTCGCGGATTTGTCTTTTATTTTCCGATTTTCCTCTAGTAACTGAACTATTAAGCCTTCTAAAGTAGCTAATTAGTAGAACCCAATAGGACGGCCCTATGCCGATTAAAGAAAATGTGACAAAAAATATGGCGGGAGAGGGTACTTGCCATAAAGATGAAAATTATAAATATGGTAAAAACGATACTTTGCTGCAAAATTGCTTAGCAGAAGAAATGTAAGGGTAGCTTTTGAAAGCGTTTTTTAATTTCTGTTTACTTTTTAGGGATTCTTCTTTTTTTTTATGAAAACAGTTGCAGCAAAGCAGTTTCCATGGCATACTGCTCTTGATTCCTCTTGTTTTATTTATTATAATTGTGTCGAATATTTTAGATTTGTGTGTAAATATGAAGAGTTTCTCCCTTCTCATCAGAAGAAACGTTAAATTAAAATTTATGTATAACACTATTCCTTCCTATAAACGTCTAAATTATAAATCGAAATAGGAAATTGTAACAAACTTGGGGTAAGAATTCAACTGGAAAACTTAAATATCTTCCTGTAGTTTATAAAGAAAATGTGGATAGAATCTATTATGTTGTGTAGATGTGTAGAAACCATTTGTTTTAATTTTCACAGAAACTTTTTAAACAGCAGCATCGCAGCATGTTAAGTGTAACAAATTAATTAGTTTAGGGGATTAGTACAGTATGTTGTTTTATTTTAAACTTAGAACCGATTTGTATGCTATTAGAAGTCTCTTAAAGCTTTCGAAAATGTTGATTTTCTTATTGGGTGTAGGAAGAAAAAAAATTTTTTTTACTTATAATCATGGAAAGTCTCTTTAAAATCCATTGCCTTTTATACTCATGAAAAACAGTCCCAGCACCACTTCTTATTACTCTTTACAACTCATTTAACCCGAGGGGGAGGATTTGAGAAAACATTTCGCTCTTTCATTTTTACAAGAATTTAAATTGAAGGTGTAAATGAACGAAGGTAATTCGTCGTTAGGATTTTATAAAATGTTTTAATTAGTCAAACTATAATTAGAGCTAATGAATTTGTGAGTAAAAGTGTAGTTCCGAAACTCTGGTGGGAAGTATAAGCAAGTAATTAATTTGCATAAGATGCGCTCTTTATAGTAATAAAACAGGGGGGAAAGTAAATTTGTCTATATCGAAATGCCTTCCATCATCTTAATTTTCTTCTAACCCTCCAATTTTCAACTAAATTCTTGTACATCTAATAGCCCCATTTCGTTATAATGAAAATACCATTATTTATCAATTTTTCCGATCTTGATTTATGTGATTTACTTTGTCTATATAAATGACGTTCAATTTATAAATACAAATAGTAATAATAATAATAATAGCTCAAAGTTGAAAGTTTGTTATATTTTATTGTTTCTTTACATGACTACATCAAATAGCTATTTTCGTCGGAGATAACATTTTTTAAAAATATAATTAAAGTTTTCCTGCAGGACAGCGAGGTATGCATAATTTGTAAGCAAATCGTAACTTCACGCGTGTTTTTAATTTTGTAAGAGCATCGCTTTTTGCATATTAAACCATAACGTGTTGTTTTCAACATTACTTTTTCATTTTTTAAAGATTTTTTGTGAGGAGCTTTTTTTGTTCTGCCTTCTTTTGATTATTTCGTCATATTTGCTTACAAAAAATGACTTGCTAGTTTACCGAGGTTTTGGAACGAACTCAGTTCTGCATCTACAGGATGTTTCAGAAGTGGGTATGGAGTTTATCACGATTAGTAGATTCCGCTAGTGAAAAGAAGCTAGAGTTCCCTCAGAAAATTTTACATGGAACTTTCCTAGCGAGTAATTGGCCTCCAAAGCTTTTGTACTGTATTAGATGCACAGCAATTTTAGCTTCTCCATCTTGTTCCTTTCTAAATATATGCAAGTCGTTCCAGTTCTAGATCATTTAAGGAGAGGGAGCTAGCTCCCTGCACTTGGGTCACTTTAGCGAGCCCATTCTACTTCCTCCAAGCGGTCTCCCCGTGCTCATCAGATCTTGAGTCATCCTACTTGTAGGATGAACTCCAGGATTCTGGCAAGAGGAGTGGTGCTTATTCTGGTCATGTCGAGCCAGAAGTCCCTCCAACACGAATCTTCTTATCGATGTTAGGCACATGCAGCACATGTTCAACCTCTTCGTGTTCCAGTTCGCATCCACGACATATGGTATTATCCACCAAACTCGGTGTATGGAGATGTTTGTGTAGTCAATAGTGTCCCGTGAGTGTCCCTGCAATTGTTCGTAGATTAGTTCGGAACAGCTATAGACAAATTTTGACAACTTTTTAGAAGAAGTCGGTATAGCTTTTTTGCTTTGGCGACAGCTTACGCTTCTTGTCCATCTTTCAGTCTGTAATTGGTCGGTATTAATTTTAAGGGGGGGGGGGGTATTAACAGTAGTTTCCGCTGATTTGATGATTGACTCAGGACTCCGGGCCATAGGGAAGACTGTTGGAACATTTCTTGGCCAGCTCGTCTGCTTTTAAAGGGTTAACATTTAACTCAATGCCAACGGATTCACGCGTAGGACGTAGTGCGTTGTGAAACGGTACTAAAGCTTTGTTATAATACGAAAATAAATTTTTATTGCGATGATCAGAATTTATTGGTATTGATAATTCGTTATGCATACACTATCAGGTACTTGGCATTGCCTTTTAATGTTTGCAACTAGGGGTAAAATAATCATTTATATCGCGTTATAAAATCATGCAAATTTATGATCCTGCAACGGCGGCTTCTATTTAAATAAATATCACCGCCTAGTTCATTTTTTAGATATTTTGAATTTTTCTGTTCCACAGTGGCTTCGCCAGAATTTGAGACGCAGATGGGAGATAACACATAAAATTAAGGGCTCTGTAAAAAATCGACAAACTTTAGGCTTGCAATATAAAATATTTAAAGTAAAGCCGCGTTCATTTCGTGTTGTAAGACTGTTTAGAACATTGTCGAGTGTGCTAAATCTCTGATCACGCTGCTGTGGATCTATAGGAAGACAGGTTAAAGAGAATAAAAGATATTAATTTATTAGAATTATTGTGACACTAATTAGATTTATATGGGCCCTTTTATGACTGTGACCTGTCAGATGCAGATAATATATAGAGAATTTTGATTAATATCGTGACAACGAATGACGTATTTCAGTAAATGTTTGATTGTACCATCTTCTTGCTTGTGTTAGCTTTGAGACGGCCTTTCCCATCATAGATTAATGTATGTTGGCCATTTCTACCCTTAGTTAGTACCTACCGTTAGTACACTCAGTGGTGCACTCATTACTCGAAGAAGTACATTCGTACAAATGTTCTGGAAAAATGGAATCGTGAGAGAGATGACCTTATTAGACTAAAAATATACATTTTCGGTCGTATTTACCTAAACATCAGTTTATTATGATTTTTAATCAAATTATTTATAACGAAAACAGAAACGCCGACATACATCTCTAAAAGCTAATGGGTTTAAACATAAACAATATACAGAGAGTAGGTACTACCTATTGGTTCGTGTTGCTATAATACGCTTTGTCACATGCATTTTGTTATTCAATTTTTTAGCTTTTCTGTACAAGTCGAGTTTCTTCGATTTATATTAATTGCTTTGTGCACGTAAATTGTGCCTTTAAACGTGTAAATAAATAATGTTATACCTTGGAGAGTCGAGAAGTTTGTAACTTCCATTATAAGCGTGTTGACTATATGTACGACTTCAATTTCATTTTTTAATGAAGTATCGGTCTCGGTTAGTTTTTATGACAATAATTATAGGTATGGTACTCTATATAATTGTGTCGATCTTATAAATACATTAATTCGCGTATACCCCTACCCCTTGAGGCAATAAAAAGTTAAATAAGTAATCGATGTACCTACCTAATAAAGTAATCCACGCAATGTTCATCGATTATTTATTTAAAACTAGGTAAACTCTTCCAGTGCTACACTCGCAATTGTAACGTAAATAGTAAAACTGATTGTAAGTTGAAGTTTGTACGAAAACTGTTGGGTTATCTCTTGGGAGTACCCTATACAAGTTATATTTCTACAACGTATGTAAGTAAACTATCTCTGGCAGCAACTGTATTGTAGCCTCAAATCTCGACACGAAGTGTTTTCGATTAAAACTGGACTTACACAAACTCTATAGGAAATAAGAAGAGATAAATTACCTTGATACGCTCTTCTCTGTTTGGACCCTGTTTTTGTTCGACGTTCTATATACGCACAAACGATGTTTTTCTTGGCTCTCCGCAACCACAAACATTTCTTCGACTATCAGCACCCATCATCGTCGTTTTACATATGTCGTATAATAAGAACATCTAGAACCGCGAAGTGGGCTCCAATGGCATCTATTTCTATACTTTTTTATAGCCATAACATAAATCTAAATAAAACTTTTGAATTGAAATGAATGTACGAGTAGCTATTATTTGTCAACAACCGACGTGGCCCTTAATTACTTTTCTTTTCACATAAAAAAGATTATTATCCAATGTCGTTTTATACGAACGAGATCGTTTTTTGTTCGAAAATACTACGTTAATACTCTTTTCATAGCAGCTTTGTGTAAATAGTTGAAACATCTGTACCTTTACTGTTGATTCGAAAGAAATTATTGGATTTTGTCACCTCGGGCTAATAATTGGGTCTAAAAAAGTCAAAAGAGCGCCGTGAAAGGTTGCTCTAGAAATTAATAACGTGTCATAATTGCTGCAGAAAAATCCAATAGCCAACATAGTCGCGGTTGGTATTATTAAACTTTTATTTGATTTCCCCGTTTCCCGATTTTCAGACTTTTAATTGTATTTTAGCCCTTTTTAACTAACGAAAAGTTTTTGATTTGTGTAGTAGGCCTTTTTTCAAATTAAATTTTTATTCTTTATCTCCTTTAGACAAAAGCAAACTGTGGAAATAAAACATTTATATTTTGTAACGGAATTAATTAAATTTTAAATTGGGTTAATAGTTAAAATCCCAAAATTGTATATAAATTTAATCTAATAACGCCCCTATAATTGATTTTCTTTTGTAACTCGTCTCTCACATTTATGACTTAAAACTTTACCATTAATTGAAAACTCGTTAAAACATAAATTGATTTTCTTTTGTACATGTTTGCGTCATAAAATATAGGTATATACCTACCCTTAAATATTTGAAAGGGGTCCAACAAAGTTAAATTCAAAATAACTTTTTAAAGTAAATCTTTGTAAACATATCTTCTAGTAAAACTTCTACATTGGACACCGCCAGGTTTTGGGGTGCATTTTGATTACCACGTAAACAGGATAAAAATGGCTTTTTTTTGGATATTTTTAAAACTTTTTCGATTAAATTGTTATAAAGTCATCAAAAAGCGCTTGTACTTGAAAACATAAAATTAATTTATTCTCGTTTCAAAAAAAACTGGACCTAATCTGTAAAATCTAATATTTTAGGCGTTCGTTTGATTTAACTAGCCGATATAAGTTGTGAAATAGATATATTTTATATTCTAATTAATGGCGTGTTTCTGTAATAGTATCGGTTTAGCTATTAAATACTCTTGACCAATCAGTACCTTCCGGTTCGTTTGTGAGATATTCAATTATGGCTGGTGTTAAATACCTTTCATTACAGTTGGGTAAATAATATGCGATCACATCAGGTGGAAATACTAGTTTTCTTCTGCCTGTACGTTCTGTAACGCAGTGTGGGACTTTGTGGTTGCCGATAATTGTTAAAAAACAGATAGCAATGAACTTGTCATAGAAAAATGAAAATATCGTCGTCGTAGATATTGGGGCAAAATTGCGTCTTACGGCATAGCATTCGACGTATTTTTTTAAAGACGTAAGAAAATCAAAGAAAAATGTGTAAATAACCGGGATAAATCGATAAAATCTGATTGCTTTGAGACAACACCGACTTGAGTTTAAAATGCGAGAGGAATAAAAATGACTGACGAGATCATTAGTGCTTTACATTAGAGATATCAAATTAAAAAGCTATCGAGGGGACTTACAAATTCCCAAATAAATGGCAGATTTGACTCAATCTAAGCTTTCTCGATACGATGTTATTTTGAATAGCACTCGATATAATTAATCGTACCACCCATCCGTACTTGATTACTTGTAATGAGCTTTCAATTCAGAACTAAATTAATCGTCAGGCGATTGTGATTAGAATACATGTGCGAGATGCCGTAAGAATTTTTAAGAATATTTTAGAAAATACTAAGAGTTGGGTAATTGCTTGGTAATGAGATTTTTCTGAACCTGCGTGAAGTAAAAGGCTTCTAAAAGGAATGGACTCACCGTAAACCGTTTGACCATACTCTGGTGGACAGATTAGTAGTCCAGCACATTTACGAAAATCCTAGAGGTATGACCTAAATATTTGGGGCACTAGAACTTTTTATTTTTTTAGTCGAACACCTTAACCACGATTTTGCGTATTTGCGAAATTAACACTTTTGCAACCATCTTGGAAAATGATTTTTTTGCGTTGTGACCCATACATCAGAAAACACCACATTTCCTGATAAACTCTAGCTGGACCCGTTCCCTCATTGGCTCAGATTATTCCACTTAAGGTGTATGTAAAAACTCTCGACGGTTGATTGTAAGGAACCTGATGCAAAATAGTCTACATTTTTCCCATTTTAAAAGAATAATTTAGAGCACAAAGTTTCTCAATAAATTGAAATGTAATGAGACTATTAAAAATTGGTTACGACGTCAATTTTTAACCACTCTCGATATATCGAAGGTACCTATATTGTAACCGTATACAGTCATTGAGATTTCAATAATTATTGGTCGAAGTTCTTAGGCCTATAAGCCACAATTACGTCCTTAAGTAGTTAAGTACATAGTTGTTGTACCCATCTCAACGGGTAAAATTTGTAAACTCATGTAAAGTACAATGAAAATGATTAATGAAGTTCCTGCAAATGTCGAACAGAATGAGTAACAAAGGGAACTTTAATAACTCCCTAGTCTAGTATAAATATCTTATTACTTATTAGTATTAGCCGAAGAAATAATTGTTGACCACTAATATAAGTTGTTTGGCGAATTCTTATGTCCGCAATTTCTACAACAAAATTTTTACGAATTACAAATGGAATGTTTTATAGTGCAGGACTTTCAATTTTTATGCCGTTGCCACTTATTCGTGCCCAATAAATTTTCCTGTGGCTGCACTATCAAAGTCCTTAAAATATCAAAAAGAGACAAAATTGTTGTACCATTTTGAACGAATGAAAGAACGAAATGAACTGCACGAAAAACGAGAACGTCTGATTTGTAAGTTATACCCTATCGCGCTTTTTAAAATTTCCATTGAACTCGCCGTGAAAACAACGGCTAACTGAAAGTTACGATTCATTCAAACTATATTTCACTACTAGAAACGAAATTTCCATTTTAAACTTAATTTTCAAACTCCGCACTTAAGTTTGGGTATATAAATACGTAAAATATTGACGGATAATAGACAAAAACTCCCTAAACGATGTGTATATGAGTCGGGTAGATAAGTCTTGGAAACTATAAATAAAAAGTCGAGGCTGTCACTATTATTTTGTACGGAAAAAACTTCGCTTTTAAAACTCCTCCATCTTTAACGCGCCCATTTTACATAATTTATTTAAATATTCGAGAGCATAAGCATCAAATGGCGCGTTAAGGCAAAAATAAATCTGAAAAGTGCAAGAAACAAATTATTTTCATACGCACTAATCTAGCCGATCTTTCCTTGTATGGTAAGAAAAATAAATAATTTATAAAGTCGGCAAGTTTGAAGAATTAGGAGATTTATCTTGTAAAATCTTTAAGCACTTTGGTGTTTTCTTAATGCGAATGTCAAAACTTTATGTAGCTTCCACGAGGGTTGTTGGACTTGAAAGTACTGCAAGAAACATTTACTTGGATAATGGAAAATGCGCTCTCCTACACATAATGCTCACGTAATATCTCGCTTTACGAAAAATAACTTTATAAAGTTGAGAAGTAAGTATTCCTCCCAAGTTTTCATTTTTTAAGTACGAATATATGTATACTAAATTAAAATTTTCATTTAAATATTATACCGTGTAAAATCAAATTTACTTTTATATCACGTAAAACGTTAGAAAGAAAATCTCATAACCTCTTGGTGTATAGGCAGAATACATAAACAGGCCATTTATATGTTATCTTTGCAAACTTCTCATTCCTAATATTCAATTTCAAATAAGAACGAGACTAGGAGATGACCCTTGGGTTAAAAAATACGCCAGCAACAGACCTTATTTACATACAATTTAAAACGAAACACGAATTTAATTAAAACATCTTGTTTTTAATTAAGAGAATTAGATCAAAAATCTAGAAACAATATTTTAATTAAGTAACGAGAAGAAATATTACGTTCATTATTTAAGATCGTCTCGTTTAGATGGTAATTAAATGTGTTCGATGCCACTACTTTATATAATCAGTTGTGGATTAGAATATTTCGAGAAGTATTTTAATTCGAAGTTTAATAATGTCGCGTCTTCTCGCTCAATTTCCTTATTCTTATTCTAAATTGAAGTAATTTACTTTTGGCCAACAGATAATTGAGGATTCCAACCATCTTACTACCTTGTACCGTGTACCTTGTCTTTATACCTCTTCCCAGCAGTCGGCCAAAAGTACGGAAATTAGCCTAATTAACATTTCCTAAAAAGCGTTTTTCTTGTTTTATCACCTTTTGGACCTCTTGTACTTAGGCCATTCGATCCTTTGTACATACGGGTCGTGTTCGCAATTCTAACTTCTTAAAACAGGCTACAAGCTTATTCGTATGTCCACTGGTTCTGGTTAAGCAGAATCCGGCGTACTGTCTCAGTGTTTGAAGCATTCATTCTCTTCCCCGCAGTCACGATAAGGACTGTTTACGAAAAAAGTAGTCGTGGAAAATTTACTTTTTTGCCACCAAGAAACAACAAATAAATATTGAGGTAGGCTTTGAATTATAAGTCAATATTTCAATTGTCATATACAAATTAATTTTGTTTTTAAAAGTCGAGGGGTTAACAATGCCGACGATCAGTGCGGCAGTTCGTAAATCAATTATTGCAATTTATTGTAAAGAAAAACGCATTTCACTGTGCAAAATTGCAAAACGGCACAATGTGTCAAAAGATGGTGTCCGAAAAGTTATTAAGAAGTTTGGGGAACATAATACCTTGGAGAATCTGCCAGGAAGAGGACGCAAAAAAGGCTCTCTGGATCCAATATTGGATGGTAAGATTGTTTCGCAATTTCGCAAAAATCGATCGATATCAACACGAGATGTACCTAGGAAATTGCGAACATCAGTCGGAAATGTGCAAAACGCTAAAAAAAGGAATAGCTTACTAACCCGTAAAAAAAAAGTCCGAAACGAAGCGCTGTTCAATTGGAAAGGGCAAAATCTCGTGCTGTTTTGCTAAACAGATTTTTTCTCAATAACCGTGGAAGATGCATCTTGATGGACGATGAAACTTACGTCAAAAAAGACATGCGGACTTTACCAGGGCCCCAATTTTACACGTTTAAAGCTGGCGAGGACGTTTCTGATGGGGAAAAAACTGTGGAAAAATTTGGCGATAAGATTTTAGTGTGGCAAGCTATTTGCTCTTGTAGTCTAAAAAGTTCGACTTTCTTCACATCTGGCACAATCAACAGCGATAATTACATAAAGGAGTGTGTTCAGAAGCGTTTGCTGCCATTTTATCGAAAACATGAATTTCCTCCGATATTTTGGCCAGATTTAGCGTCAGCCCACTACGCTCGCGATACTTTAAATTTCCTCGATAAGGAGAAGATCGAATTCATCTCAAAGGAAATAAATCCACCAAATTGTCGGAAACTCCGCCCTATTGAAAGGTATTGGGCTACCATTAAGCGCGACTTGTTGAAGAAGGGTGCCGTTGCGAAGGACGAAGAACGATTTTAAGAAGATTGGAACGCAGCATCCCAAAGAGTCACCAATGCAGCGGTTCGAGTGCTGATGGCAGGTGTCCCGCAAAGAGTGCGAGACTTCGCCAATTCAAATTAATTTGTAAAGCCAAATAAATTTGTCAGCTTATTATTATCTAAAGTTTTAATTTCGCTAAAAAAATTTATATGTATACATACTTACCTATATTATTTTTGAAATTTTTTGTGGCTACTTTATTTCGTGAACAGTGTTTACCTTATAAGATTTAGGTATGAGTCCGGCTTTTAGAATTCCTGCTCTGGAAAATGGGAGATTTTTCAATAGTCTCATTATCGGTATCATCAGACAACTAGTGCCCCGAGGAAGGTTTCTATGGTGACAATGCCATAGGCATTGTCACCATTGTCCAGCGCATTTACTGTTATAAAAAATGCTTCATAATATTGATGTGGAGAAAAAACGCCAAGCGCAGCGAGGCGCGCCATGCTCGGCTAGGTTAGAAGTATTCAAAGTTGCGTGCGACACGTGGGTTTGGATTGGTCGGCGACCAATCCACCAATCGGATTAATTTTTATTTCAAAATACGCGTAATTGAGTCTTCTTTAAAAAACATTATATTCATCACCAGTTCCGGCACCATAAGAAAACTATTCGCAAAAAACCGCCCGACTATTTGCAAAAAAAATTCGGCGTTGAACACGAATAAGTTTTTTTCTCTGCATCAGAGCGCTTACTCTGACATAGATGCATTGCGAGTTGGGATGTATAGAACGCGGAAGAGTGCTGTAATTCGCTCTTCAAGATTCTCAATATCATCAAAACTACTAACCCTAAAGTAACACATTAGTTAATATATCACTGTGAAGACAATTTAGAGGGCTTTCTGAAAACGTGCCACTCGACACCCTTTCCCATAATTTAAGGGGTTAAATATACCCCAATTTGGGCGGTGATCTAGGGAGAACGCAAATACTCGGTTAAAGTGTCCCCTCATTAATAAAATGGCCGGGTCTCGCGGAATTTCAATATTTTATACTAAGGCGGAGATAATGGAGGTGGGAAGTTTTCAAATTGACACCCTGTATAGCAGTTTTATTCAGAAATAGGAAATTTTTCTAATGAATTTTAATTTTTTTAAATGATAAAATGGTGTGTGAGATATTAATAAGTAATCAATCACCAAAAGAATTTTATGAAAATGAAATGAAAAATTTCTCCCCAGTATAAATAGTTAAGTTCTCTGATACTGATATTAGTGCTGATTGATATTGAGTTACAGTTTTTACGAGTAAACATAAGTATCATTTGAATAATATGCTATATGAGAAGCAGTGACTATTTTCCGTAAAATACTTACCTATTTTCTTTCTCGTTTGAATAAGTTAATATTGTTCGTCCTTTTCAATAAAAGGGGAAATTTATAACTTTTTCAGTACATATTCAGTAATTTTGAAATCATGTGTAAGTGTAATTTGTGAAAAACTTTCTAAAAACTTCCCCGTTAACTTTTAATGATGCATTACAATAATTACGTGGACAGTTGAAAAATTGTTCGTCAGATCACTCTTCCTGTTAGAGTGTTGGAGTTTAGTTATAAATTTGTAATCAGAACGTCAATGAATTATTATTATTATTCGTTATTTAAAGGAACGGAAAAAGGAAAATTTTTCCCGAATTACAAGCTGTCAGTACTGCGAAAAGCATCATAATCTATTAGGTATTAACCTTTTTTCTTTCTTACTAAAAGCTTTAAAAAAAGATCAAATTACTGGAGCAAAAAGCTTAAATGGACATCGACGTAATAACGCCACTTTTGTAAGGACAAATCTTTTACAAACTTTAACAAAGTAGATAACGAATCTTGGATTAAAATGTCAGTCTTGCGCTCTTTCGTAATTTTATTTAACAATTTAATTCAAACGGTATGCGCATTTTTATAATTTATGTAAATTTCGTAACAAAATTTCAAAGAGAAGTACAACATTTTTCCAAATAAAGATTTGTGTTTCGTAGAGATTTTACCCTAAATAAACATCAAAAGTTTTGAATGTAGTTACTCCGGGTAATTCCCTCTCTTTGTGTGCATTTCACAGGCAAACGTGTATTAGGTATGCCATACGACCAAATATATGTAATTAATACCGACGTTTGTGTGATAAAATCGTTGAAATTCCAATTGTATCCATAAGTCTTCGTTTAAATTTTCCAATTCCAACCTAACTATAGTCTCCGTGCAATTCGTCGTGTGTAAAAGATGAGAATTTCATGGACAATCCATTTGATCGATAAACCATTTACGACGTGATGTGTAAATTTATTCTATACTACCATATATGTAAAACAACTGCAAAGAACAGTTTATGTGAAGCAATATTCTGTAGAATAAATTAATAGGTCTCTCTTATGATACGAATTTTTAATTCAATGACATTTTTTCCTGAGCCATTTGTGTTTGTGTATTGAATTTACATCTTCTATTAATGTGGGAGTCCTGTTAGAGAGAGCCTCGTGGTTGTTTTAAGTATTACCATAAATTGTCTTCCATAATTGCGCCATTCTTTAAAAAAACAATAGCCGCTTTTATTTGCTCCATAATCCGTTATTTAATATCGATGGTTTTTCATTGTTGAACACCTTTTTCTATATCTCTTTTAAGGGTCTTCAATTACGTCTTTTTTGTGTTTTAACGTCCGTTCGCATTTTTGCTTTGTAAAGCATTTTTATTCTTTTGTTTTTGATGTGTTGTAGTTGGAGCAAGAGACTTTACTTTTCTTCTTGCTTCGCACAAATCCATTTCGTGACCTTCTTAATTTAATTAAGGAGGAAAACTTTGGCTAATAATTTTCTTAAGTTCATTGCATAGAAGAAAAACTATAAATCACGACTCTGATTTTAATAACTATAATTTTAGCGAAATTCCCCTTAAGCGCCTACTATATAGTGAAAATTGCCTTACGGAATGAATCTCTGTATATGACAAATAAATCGTTATCTCTTTCATATAATTTTAGCAATTCTATTCTCCAATTGGTCACAGAATCATTTATCATAAATTGCCCTTTATTCTGCTTTTTTCCAGTTTTGTTTTATATTATGTATCGCCACTTGTATTGATTTGCATTTTATTATGATAAACTATGTGGAGGTACTTACTAGAAAATCGAGCATTTGCTATTATTACTCGAATGATTGATTGAAAGTGTGACAACTTGACATTTCCAAAATATCACCAATCTGCATAATAAAATACACTATTACCTATTGATTTATTTTGAAAATGTTACAATGTAAAGGTTGCGGTTTTTATTGTTGCGCCGTTATTGCAGATAACTCTCTTTTCTGTCGGTTTGTCTCACCTTAGCTGTAAAATTGTCTCTTCCCTAACTCCAAGTTGTACAATTGTAACGGGCGATTTAAACAGTTATAGTTGGTCTCTCGACGACTAGTCAATCAACAAACTTGATTGCTGCATTTAACCACCCTGATGTCACTAACTAGCAGGTTACTAGACTTTATACAATCGGGGGTTGAAAAAGTATTATGATCGACAAAAATTTAATTTCTCGACATTTCGGAGCTTCCTAAATCCAAAACACTAAAAAATATAACTCTTAGAAGAAGTCTGTCTGTCTGGGTGTGTTTGCGGCGCACAAGCTGTGACATTTTGTGCAAACATAAAGCTGCACTGTAGCATCTTACACCCGAATGCCACAACATTACCGCCATTTGGAGAGTATCCTTACGACATACAATGAACCAATCACCGTTTATAACGAATTTTCGGAGAGAGCTTTTGAGCATACCATCGTTTTGTACTATTTATGATCTCTTTTTAAGTATTTTAAGAGCTTGTAGAAATAGCTTAACGCGTACGAAAGAGTCCTGTTATGGCAACATCGTCCGAAAATGAAACTTTTCCTTTATTATGTGTTGAGGAAATTATCTATTTTCCTATTTTGATACTTTTCATTTTCTTTAAATATCGATTCTTCGCGCAAAGATGCTATAATCAACTCTTACTGTTGCGTAGGTCTCTTAAATTAATTATAATTATTCCAAGTGATAACTAAATCCAGGTGCTTTTGTATCATTCAGTAGGTAGATACACGAAATTGAATAGGTTACATTAAATAATGTTTTAAATCTAATCTTATCGCAGTTACTTGAGCTAATAGTATTAAACTCAAATAATTAGTTATCGTATATCATCCGTGGAGGAAATATTACATGTTTTGATAAACATAAATTTGTCCTCATTAATATGCTCCTAAGTTAATTAAGCTTGAAGTCTGTTATGATGATGAATTTATTGTCCCGCTATTTTATTAAATGCAAGGAGTTATTTTCGATCAAATGGTGTGTATTCAACCCGGCCTGTGTATAAAGGAGAAAAAATGAGGTCTTTAGTAAATGCCAAGAGACCCATTTTGTATAAATAAGTGAAAACAATACCACTAAAACGTATCGCGTATAAAAACCTTCTATTTTTACTCCGGTTTTTAACTTTTTTAATATCACATCATCAATGACATCAATTTTCCAAATGCCCCAACAGTCTCATACATAATTTTTCATTCAGGATGTAAAAGTAAATTTGTAGTGCAGGAGTGTGGCGATAATTTATTACTCGACTTTTTCGTTACTTCTTTACTTTTAAGATTATAAATTATGTTTTGTATTTTAGTGTACGGCAACTCTACGTAATATAATCCTTTTCGTGGAAACTTGCCAATTGTGTAACATTGAAAAATCCATATTGTCAAATGCTTCCTTTTTTATTAACATTCCAGTTTTTGATGAACCACAAAATGCGAATTTCTCCGTTTGCCAAGTATAGGTATATTTCTGTTTTCAAAGCTCTCGAGGTAACTTTTCTTTTTTCCACTTTGGTATCATTTTGGTTGAAACGACCATTTTAATTGCTGTCGTTGCCGACACGACAACCCGTGTTTTGTTTTGCATACAATTATTTAGTACTTCTACTATCATGTTGGGGAAATTGTACTAACCACAGTGACCAACATGGGTTTGTCATATAAAACTGTGTTATGTAAAAATGAGTTTAGACATTCAACCGGATTGTGCAAATGTTTCCTTGTGTCGAATAGTCTGAATAAAAATTTGCAGTTGGTGCGAGTCTAAAGGCTCGTGTCCACTAGCAAGTAAAAGTTTCACAAGTTAGGTCTGAGAACAGGTGCATACTGTGTAAACCACGTGTACACGGCACATAGAGTAAAACTGCTGCAAGTATACAATCGCACTCAGCTTGGAACGATTTTCTAGTGTACACGTGCGACTTGGCAAGACCGACTCGGGCAAATACTTTCGGAGCTGTTCCAATGGTTAGACAACAAGTTTTCAAATTATTTATAAGAAGGACGGAAGACTTTACTGTCACAACGAAAGTCGACCAAACAATTTTTTAGAAGTGCTGTGGCATTCTTTTAAGCATTACTGGACTGGTCAACTGCGTCCATATATCTTAAAATTGTAAACCCTTATTACTACCCTCAGGTAGTAAAATACGAAGCAACTTTGAAATGATTGACAGTTCTCGACAAAAATTTTCGCAAGTAAATAAATCTTTTCGGTGTGAGAGGTATAAATTTGGTCGACCCCTAACTTGCAAGTGTACACGGGCGTTTTGCCAAAACCGAATGAAGCAAAACTTTCGAAACAGTTCCGAAAGTTCTTTGCAAGCGTACAAATTACTTATATACAAGATGAAAGAAAAACGTCTTTGAGCGACCAAAAGATACTTATTTGCTAAATGACACTTTTGAATTGTATCCCAAGCAAAAAACGAATAAAAAAATAAGCCACATTGGTGAAATTAGCGCTATTGTTTGAAAGGACTGAGATTCAACGGAGATTACATAATTTTAAGGAAATAGATAAGCCAGGAATGAAAGAAAATTCAAAAAAGTAAAAGTGGCCAAAAGACAGACGAGTTACGTATTCTTGGGAATATTTTGATGTAATGAAATTTAATTCTCTTTCACCATCTTTCACTTGTGTACTTGTGTTTCCTTGGCCCTCCTTTGTAGTCAAAAGTACCTAAATACATATAATGATTTACGACAAGCTTTGAAGTCGGTATCTCGACAAACAAAGTGGTCGAGAATAAAAAAAAACTTTTGCTTTCATCAAAGACTTGATCTGCAAATCAATTTCGTTTACTCCACAATTAAAAACAATGTGTATATTAGTAACATCAAAATATGTATACTAATTATTACGGACTAAATTAAAATTTTTACCGTGCGTTTCTTTTTTTACGCAATGTGTAGAAACAAATAATATACGTAGTGGAAATGCACGGTTATGATTTAAAAAATAAAAAAAATTTTAAGTTACTGCTCAAAAGTAAATAATATACACTGTATAGTCTTGATAAAGACTGATTTGTTTGAAAGAAAAATAGCACATAAAAACCAAAAAACAGAAGCTGTAGTTGAACAACTAAAACTCATTCCAATTTGACTTCAGCTTTATTTTCAAATTTGAATTTGGTAATTCTTAGTAAATCGACATATACCTTTACAAATTTGTGTGCAAATGGATTGTAGGGGATTAAATAAATGTCTTCCCAAAATTTAAAAGATAATTCCCAAAGATCTGTAAGCTCTTTGTAAATCGATGAGTTTTATGGTAGGTATACTACCTGCTTCTTTCTATAGCCGGAGATATTTCAATAAAGACGTGTACACTTAAAACCACAAAAGCTACTTGCTATAGTAATTTGTGTAGAGTAAATTCGATAAAAACGTAAATTGTGTGTACACGGCTACGCAAGCAGTGTCTGAAAAATCTATCACAAGTTGCTTGCTAGTGGACACGGGTCTTTAAAGCTTGGATGGCACAAAATCTGACATTGTTTGGAAAATAACTCAAGTTCCGATATATCGATATGTTTTTAAATATCGAATAAAATTCCCAGCCCAAGTCCTGAACCCGTCTTAACTGAAAGCTTAATTCTGGTTCCTGGGAACTTACTCACCTCCTTGATATTTATATTTTAAAATTTTTCATTTGGCTATTTGGGCTTGGTGATTGGTGTTTCTGCAGCAAATTACGTGAAACAGGACACACTATCAGTGACAATAAAGCAAACTGCGCCAACCTGTAGTTATTTATTCTAAGATCATTAATTTTCAATTTGTCATAATCGCGCATAAATAAGGGTATAGCATACATTTATAATATAATTGACCCATAACGCAATTTTTATCGATTTAACACTACACAATTTCAATAAATAGCTAATTATTTATAAATTTACGAGTACAATAATCTTAAAAGCTATTATTATCAATCACAGTTGCCTGTCTAAATTGTTAAAATAACTATAGGTTTCGTAAACGTTCAAAATATTTATGTTCGAATTAAAAAAAGACGTGACGGCTATTAGAAAAGGTAAGAGAAATAATAATTTTAGGAGCAAATTTTTAGGATCTACAAAATAATAAATCAAAAATGAGATTAAAAACCAAACCCAATCCATCGTTTTTATTAATATTTTAGGTGTTGCTCATTACAGTTTGTGCCTTAATTAACATTCTTAAGTGACAAAAATTAAATTATACATATTAATTATTATAAAAAGTGTGTGTACGACTCCTCTCACTGTGGGTTAAGGTTACGTATCTCAATTTATGGCTCGCCAAGACAGCTTGATTCATTTCGTGAGTCGTTCTCATACACAAACGCATATTTTTCTATTAATTAAATCCACAGCTTATTTTAATAAAGCTAATGCTCTGATCTTGTTAAAAATATTGAATTATTACGTGCTACATGGCGGTCTAAAAGATTCGTCTTTTTAGCGTCCGTTTATACTTTGTGTGTATAAACGACACAACGTAAGTGGTTCAACTTGGAAAATTTTTAATTAGTAGCACTAGGAAATTATTATTACGCGAAATTAAAATATAATTGTAACTTGTCGCTTACCAATATAATTGACATAATATTATATTCTCTTATTTTAATGGAACACATTTGTGGCATCGGCATTTTTCCAACTCTCCTAACCTCCTGGAAAAAAGGTTTCTCTTTACACTGCTCACTAGCTTTCCACAACTTCTTTAACCTCTTCGTTAGAAGATTATTTATTTCAAAAATGTTTGTCGAATGATTCACACCTTTGATCCCAAATTGTCGTTGTGTGGTAATGTTGCATTGCCATAAAGGAGTGTTCCGTATAAATAAGATGCCTTTTCCAAATTTTTCGTATCTTTTTTTTCGCCGAGTCTTGAATTAATCCCAAAAAACTTGACAATAATTTTTGTTTTGGAAACGTGTTCGTTTGCTCTAGCTCGATACTGGAATGTATCGGTTTTTCCCCTACGTAAGTCGAGTCTCGTCGCTTTTAAATTTTATCTTTTATCACTCGGAAAAGTTTCATTTCACAGTTGAGTTTCTTGAAATCATTGGTAGCTATGGTAATGGATTTCGTTTGTGCACTTAGAAAACTGTGTAGGTTACAGTACAAACATTTTTGACTATGCAAGATTAAAGAACATGGCAAATGAGGACATGAGTAAGGACACCGACCGTCTGTCTGTTAAAAGTGGTTGTATTAACTTGGAGAGGCTCGAGAACGATGAATTTTGGCTATTTTTTAGGTTTTTTACTTATAACTCGAAAACTACGAACTTCGTGAGAGGAGTTATTCTATACAAAAATAAAGTAGATTACATTTCCTACAAATTATATCTCTTAAGTTTTTTTCTTCAGGTAAACGGTTTAGGCACTAGCGTGCGTTAAAGTTAAAAAAATTTTCAAAATCGGCCCCAACTCTAATCATCTAATCTAATCACTCATAACTCTAAAACTACGCATTTTTGGAGAACAGTGTTCATAAGGCACATTCAATTTCCTACAAATTATGCATCTTAAATTTTTTTCATCAAACAAACAATTGAGATGGTATTATGATTTTGTAGGAAAAGTTCGCTGCCTCCCGGACTGTTACGATGGGCTCCAAATTTTTTGGATGTTTTAGTACTTAACCCATTAAGTACCAAGCACTTTTTTTTTAGATTTTAGTGTTTTTTTTCTTTGAAATTGCTTGCAAAAAAATAGTTGTTCAAAAATGTCTCTTATCATTTTTTGATTTTATGACTGTATGTCTGAGATAAATGCCGTCTTCAAATGAGGACATTGGGATAATACGTGTACGTTTTCTTTGCTATTCAAATTTTTATCTAATAGAACAGAAGCGAATGAAGTTTATTAATAAAATAGATAAAACAAATTTTTTATTAACATTTGAAACATATTATTACAATAAATTACAAATTTTTAAATATTTAGGGTTAATTAGTTAGAGGAAAACAAATTTCCCGAGGCGCTTGGTGGAAAACAAATTTTCTCATTTAAAGTTTTTTCACTTATGTGTGTATGTTGGGGTTCATTTACAACGTATTAGATCTATATTATTACAATGATAAAATGTACAATAATCTTATTATAGGAAAAATTTGTATAATTATGTAAGCAATATTTACCTAGGTTGATTTTGTGTGATAGTTTTCGAAGCATTCTACACACAACTGGGCTAAAATTTTTGTAGTTTTATTTTATATTATTCATTGTCTCTTTTACAGGTTTACTGTTTCCTTCAGGTGGCTGTTTGTAATTTGGTTTCTCACTAGTCTACTCACCTTCTTCTTTTGTAAGTTTTCGTTTTTTAGAAACATTTTTTCGATTTTTCGCGACGTTGTACTGTACTTATCTGTCTAGATGTAGAGGGCTGCTGCTCCAAAAAAGATGTTTCTGGCTGTTCCCCTTCTAAATGGCATTTTATTTCAAATGTACCTGCAACGTCGTGTATTTCAGGTGTGTCAATTAACGTTGTATCGTCATCGACTTCGTCTTCATCGATGATTTCATCGACATTGGCTGGTATCAAAATAATATCAAGATTATCCTCCTCATCTGATTTATAGAAGTCATACGCATTTACAATATCCTCAAGTTCAGCTAAAGATAGAGCTTTTTCATGTGGTACGACATACCTGCTTAAAATATGAATAGTACTACTTACTGAATTACTGATAAATTAAAAAATAAAACTTACCGATAGACGTAAGTAAAACAGGTGTAACTACTAGGTAAACAACAATTTATCACTTTCACGAAATAAGAAGTAATAACAAGAACGCTTTTTGACACAACTACACACCTAATCAATGCATGTACAAATATTAAAAATTTTAAAAACCAACCCCAAAAGCAATAAAATCGTACAAATAGCGTGACTGAAATAAATTCTGTTAAGAAAAATCAAAATTTATTTGTAGTGTCAATCACCGTATATATTTTCAATTTACTACCATATTCTCCCAACGTCCTCATTCGATGACACCCAAATTTTAACTCAAATTGAACGTAAACTATTCATTATTTACGATCATAAATATTTTTAACACAATTCCTCAACATTTCAGATATGCCTAATATTTTTTTTGTTCTAATATAATGACCTTGTTGAACGATAAAAAAACAATAAGTCTAACCTACAAATTCGTTTACGACACACTCTCGTAAACTTATTTATTTCAGTACTTGAAATTTGATATTTTTAAAAAATAAAAATATAAATACGATGAGTAACATTTACTAATTTTAGAAAAAAATTTTGTTATAAGAATTCATCATTTTTTAGGCCTTAAAAAAATTGTATAAGACACTGTCATCAAATGAGGACATTGGTACTTAATGGGTTAATTTAGAATTGAATATCTCTACACCGATGTCCTTTTCAAATACATAATTTCAAAATTGTTAGTAATTTGCGTCGTCGTGCTTTTTTAGAATCTAAAATTATCCTCTTTTGGTGAAATTAATTTTACAATTTCTTAATCAACTAATCTTGATTTCTTAATCAATAATTAATTGGTACAGTAACCGCAATCAATCAATTAATCAATCAATTCTTTATAAACTCTTAATATGCGCCCTCGTTTTGCTCGTTAGTTACTACCTATTATTAATTTGATTTTTTACTTTGCAGCAGATGCATTAATTTATTTGAAGGATCTTCTTCAATTCGATTAACTTATACCAAAATTGAATTATCGTTTTGAATTCTCAATAAACTCTTGCAGCTGTTCGTTTTAGTATCGGGGTTAAATTCCCTAAACACATACAATCGTAAATTATAGTGCTATTTTAATCACGTGCCTTCATACCTGTAGTGTTGCTTTTAACACGTAGAACGTTGGACTTGGCAAGAGTAATATTTTAACCGCTACGGAAAAATTTAGTGCTGTAGCATTAATTTACCTTTATTATTGAACACTAAACCAGTGGCGGAACCAAGGTCTTCAAAGTTCACTTAGCATATCATTAATATTTTCTTCTTCGTTAACAAAGTTTACCCCCATAACGCATAACCATCAGGTCTTGTGGGGACCAGCCACTTTTTCCTGGATACTAGTAGGACCGATAATTGAATCAGAGTGAAGCACTTTCTATTTTCCAGCGTTGAGAGGGTCACGACAACACGGCAATATTCGTGTATTTGAGCACTTTAGTACATTGTTTTAGTAGGCCAAATCTGTATACGCAAAAATTAAACTTGAGACGTATTATGTCTAGGTAATAATTAATAATCTTAACTTGCCTTAACACTACGTTAGGCGCGTGGATTACCATCGTAGTCCCGGCCCCTTTAGTCGCTCATAACTTTAAATTTTGAAATATGTTTATGATGTATTCAATAGCTACTAAAAACACTTGTCTCTAGCTAATTAGCTTACTAGGCATTACCTACAACGGTAATTGCCCTTTTTATCCCAGGCCAAAAGCGACTGGACTACGTTTGTACTCCATGCGCCTAACCATGTTACAACTTTTATTGAATTAGATTTACGTTCTTTTTCGCATTTGAAAAAAAAAATTTTTTTCATTTTTTATTACATAGTTTAAAGTACCTATCTTATGCTAAAATTAAAATATCGATATAACGGAATATCGATATATCGGAATATCGATATATCGGAATATCAATATATCGCAATATCGATATATCGCAATATCGATATATCGGAATATCGATATATCGGAATATCGATATATCGGAATATCGATATATCGGAATATCGATGTATCGTAATATCGATATATATTTTTTAAATATCGTTATAAAATTCCCAGCCCTATTCTGCGGAACCAGTGGATATGCGAACGATTCGTCCTAGCATATTTCTCCTTTAACTCCAGACAGAGTTGTGCATTCTATTGATTCTAGGTACCCGTGGTCGGTACGAGTCACGGTTTTGCCTCGCCGATTATTCGGCTGTGCGGCGATTGATATTTTTTCCTGAGTTGACTAAGGCCTAGCGCGCACGGGAGGTTTTATAAACGCGCGGTAGTTTGGCCGCGCGGCAAGTTAACCGCAAGATAATATGAAGTGAGCGCACTAGCGGTTTACTAAACGCTAAACCGCAAAAATAGTAGCACTTGAAAATGAAATTTGACGAGGCCGCTACAGTAATTGCTTTAGTTCTGCATGCTAGAAAAAAGAAAAAAAAGAAAATGTGGGTTCATCCATTAGCTATCAAAAAAAGTGCCAGACATTTTTACTGCTTGTACCTATGATTAGCAGAAAGAACTAAACATAAAAGCGATAAATAACACGCTCGTACGTGCTATCTCATAAAGCGTCTTGTGTTTCATATATAAAGCGATAACCGCAACGCTGCAAAAATGAAACAAGTTGCATTTAAAAAAACGCTGCGGTAACACAAACGCAAATGCGCTCATATGCATTAAAAATAATGTGTTTTATAAAAGCGATGAAATTATCGCAGCGGTTTGCGATTGAAAAACCGCCCGTGCGCGCTAGGTCTTAACCTACCTGATCTAGCAAGTAGTGTCAAGGTGAAGCTTGTTGTGGTGGGGGACCGGAGTGGCCTGCGTCCTGCTTGCTACATCTCGCACTTGCACTTGGATTTGTTTCTGTTCAGTTTTGTTTACCTATTCTGTGTGGGTTTTAGTCCAGGCCAAGAAAAACAAAAACGCTTTTCCTTCTGTATCTTGGTGTTGGTATTTTCTTTAAAAATCAATTTATCAGTTTAAAATCAGTCATTCGGTTTACCTTTGAAAATTCTTGTTTTATTGGGAAGACGAGAAAACGAATGGTATCAATTTTATTTATAACGACCTACTTTATTATCTATAATTAATTGATAACACTTTTGAACTTACTCGTACTCATTGTAGAATGTAGAGACAGCAAGGATGCCTTCTTTATTATTACAAGTAATACTTATTTATATCCACATATTATTGTTACTTGAGCTATACAATTTAAATTCCTATATTAGGTATGCACTTTGTTTCTATGTGTATATGTGTATACCTACTGTTTAACAGTAAAACGCATATAATGGAAATGGCGTTCGGTAATTTTGGTTTTGAAGAATATTGAAAAGTGAAATAATTTAAACTGAAATATTTATGAGAAATGGTCCAACTCAATATATGTTTGGCAGTATGAGAAATGTTAAAAAGTACGAGAAAATGAAACTACGCCCAAACTTCTTGAAACAAACTCTTTCGGAAATTTAAACGCGTCCCTCGTCATTGTTGTTGGGACACATATTGCATTTCTATCGTGAAACTAAAGTTCAACAATTTCACTTCATCGTGTAACTGCATCGAGTTTTCCTTGATTTATTTATAGTGCTTTCTTTTAAACTTGCTTTTTAAACTTTCAAAAATAAAGTAGTAGGTTGTAACTGTAGCATCACACACGGTTTCGCATTTTAGGTAAGCCCTATCGGGAGTAGTAACTAACGCTTTTAAAAGATTATAAAACTTGAAAGTATTATCTGCAACTCAACTCAACTAGCTCTTCTCATATAAGTAATTTATTTCATTTTAAATTAAAAACCTCTCACATAAAATTTTCCATTTACTTCTTTCGAATGCTATCTTAATTTTAATTTATTTTTGAAAAAAAAACCTCGCGATTAAAGTACTTTTTAACGTCTTTTTGTAAACTTACGAGTACATAAGCTGAAAAGAGCGCATTTACTTCTTTTTGCTTTGGCTTTAAGTTATATCCGTACATTTACTACTTAGTTTGTTGTAGCTATACTTACTCTTTTTTAGTTTTTTCCATCTTGGTGTGTTGATGGGAAATGTTATTAGACACTTCTGTTTTCTATTTCAAACTTTGGTTGGAATGTAAATTTATCTCGACTTGATAGACTTTTTACACCGAAAGAAGCTTATTTAAAGATGCATTAAAACGTCGCTACTCTTGTACCGACTAATAAGACTTCCATCAGAAGGGGCTCTTTTTTAATTTCTTCTCGTCGCGTGTCTACGCGCATTTTTATATTTATCTTGTTATACTTTCGATCTAAAAGATGATCAAGAAGCTAATGGCATCCGATGGAAATACGATATATTGGCGCTATTAAAACCATCGTTCCTGCCTTGCCGTGTTAAAACGGCCCCTTTGTTGATTTTATAATGGATTCTAAACATCTGTTGTAAGAGCATGATGTAGGAGGGTTCACAAACTGTTAAATATATATAATATGGACTTCCACATCAATAGTTTAACATTTCGCTTCAATTTTGTGTTCCAGTTTTGCAATGTTTCCTTAATTAGTTTTGGTTATAATTAGAACCTTCTGTTTAGTAATTATCAGCGTCCCAAACTTTTATACCTTACAAAATGTCTACCTGTGATAATGATTTATTGTGCTAACGTTACTCAATGTTATAGCGCAAATAAAGATAAATAACTAAACTTTAGTGAGAGTAATTATATTGTTTGATAAATTCCATTTATAATAATCTACAGGAGCGGGATAGCACGGGGCAGCCTTTATTAAACTTCATTTTAGGTATAGGTACGCCCTGAATTTGTAATAAATTTAAAAGCGTCCCAATACTGCGAAGAGTGACACTTATGCAGTCCGAAAACCCACCCGTGGCATCGGTCATAACTCGATTGTCCTTAGTGGCCCAAGCCGACCCTGACAGTTGTATCAAAGCTTGTGTAACCTAAATGTTTTGCTAGAGAGTATTATTTATAATTGTCTACTACCTACATTTACTTATTTAATTAACGCAACACTTGTGTTGAATTTAATTATCCAACCCAACACTTGCGAACAGATTCTCCAACTCGGTAAGAAGTGCATGTAGTGTCGGTATAATTTAAATTTGCATACCACAGAAATAGATTTGAGAATTACAAGCTCTTAAACTAAAACGTCGTATTTTATACAAAACCTTTTGATGTGTGGAAGTCGTTCGCGTTCCCCTAAATGTCATTTTTTTTACAAAACTTTTGTTTTAGTTGGAAATTTTGTTGGCAATTTATACGCGAGAAGTTTAAAAGCTCGCCTTTGGGAAAGTTCGGGGGGGTTCCTCGTCTCTTCTAATCGAACTGGAAAGTAAAATTTTGCGCGTTCGTTTTAGTCAAAATTTGGGAATTTATTTATGTAAAATACAAAGGTTGCTTATATTCAATCACCAACCTTTGACACACCCCATTAAGCTGTTTATACTCGTCAATCAGCTAATTAAGACATTGATTTGACAAGGTTATCGACAAATTTTTGACGTCTGAGCTTGGGTAACTCCGACGAAGATTATTTTTGGTAAAGTTCCGTGTGTTGTGTAAGGTGTAAATTAAGATACCGAAGTGATAATTATTTTAAATACCTATACTTATTCGAAATAAGTCAAGGAAACTGAATTATTTGCTATTACTATTACAACTTCCTACATACTACGTGAAAGTTTATCTTCATTTGCTCATGAGAATTCGATCGGTTATGATACCAGATAGTAATTAAAAAAGGTTTTAAATATGCAAAAGCTTATGACCTACTGGAAACTATCCAGTTTTATTGATTCGATATTGAATTCCGTCGTTAAAATGATGGCTAAAAAGTACATGTTTAAACTATTTTTCTCAAGATTTTTTTTTCTTCTTCTTTGGCCTTCTTTTATCCGCTACTGACTACTAGACACTAACTAGGCATATATAGGGCTTCCCTACGTATTTCCATTCTCCCTTCTTTATATTTATATCCATTTATATCCCATCATTCCTATAATTTCGTCGAGCCTAGACGTCTGCGTTTGACTTTTTTTTCACTATTTTTGGACCCAATTGTGCTACACGTTTACACCACCCGTCTTCTATCATATCCTGACCAACTCCATATTAATCTGGCCTCTTTCAATATCTCAGTTGCTCTTATATAGTCCTTTTTGATTTCATCTCTTAGTTGGACTCTCAGAATTAACCTGTTCACTGCACTTACGAACAGTTTAGTAGGTATGTGAATATCTGACGATACGAGAACGGAACCGCAAGGTTGACCTACTAGCCCAGCGATGGCTAACCTTTTTTGGTGGCGGGTCAACCAATCAATTTTATTTTTTTAATATGAAGTCGTGGTATATTATTCGCAGTGACGGCGCCAGGATTTTTTAAATGGGTGGGCTCAATATTTTCGTGATGGGCGCATACATTTTTAGATAAATAATTAAATATAAGAAACGTCACATTCAAGGCCGTAGCCAGAAAAAAGTTTCAGGGGAAGGTTTGCAAGTAAATTTGGACGAGTTTGCATTTCTAGCGTTTGAAATAAAATGAAGTTCAGGAATTTTAATAGCCATTGATAGTATCTTCAAAGATAATGTTTCACAAAAACAAGGGATGAAAATTTTGGCCATTTTTTTGTCTGATTTTCTTTTAGTTACAAAACTTTAGCTTAGACTTCGTGAACATGCTCGTGGGCCATTAAAAATTGTCTCGTGGGTCAGTCTATGACCTGCGGGTCATAGGTTTGCCATCGCTGTACTAGCCTGTCCTTTCTCTGGACGGAAAACTAGACGACTAAACATTTGCGAGTTACTCGTCGTAGCACAGGACTCTCCACGAACTGATGGGAGCGAAGTTGGTAATGAAAAGTTGTGAAAAATTTTTCAAGTTCTAATGTAATGGGCTTCACGCACCTATCTTTGAACTTATACATTATACAACCACAGAGCTAGAGTATTTGTTAGACAAAACATTTTTGAAACAATTTTTCGTGTTCTCGTTCAACTTCTGTTTATTAAAACGTCTTCCTTTTGTTACAGGTCATGTATTAGAATTTGTTGTTGAGCCATCGGATACAGTTGTCGAAGCCGGTCGTTCGGCTGTACTCGATTGTGTGATTAAAGCAGCTCCAGAATATCCTCAAATAATACAAACGATACAATGGTTAGATCAGGATCGTCAACCTCTTACGTTTATAGGTGATAATTACAGGTAATGCGGCAAATTAAATTTAAGTGACATTATTAAAACCTAACTCTTTTTAGATCTCAATTGACAAATGGATCTTTGTACATAAGTAGCGTTGTGGAAGATCAGGGCTTAACAGGAAATTACCAATGTATGGCCTCATTGCCAACTTTAGGCTCCATTGTTAGTAGAACAGCACGCCTTAGTTTAGCAAGTAAGTAAATCGCCGGTAAAATATTTATTTTCGTTAAATTATTCGTCGTTCTCACAGATCTTTCGGGCTTCCATTTAGAACCACGCGATTTGGCAGTTTTTGTTGGTCAAAAAGCGTATTTTGCGTGTTCCGTTCATGCATCGCCTTCACCCAAGATAAGATGGTTTAAAGATGAGAGACCGTTGCAATTGGACGAATTGCGTATGACCGTTTTGCCTTCTGGTGCGCTTGAAATCGACGAAGTTTTAGAAATTGACTTGGGCTTTTACAGGTAAGCCGAGCATCCAGAAAAATATTATTTTTACGACGTATACACAAGTAAAAGTTAACCGCAAATTAAACATCAACAGTCAACAAAGCTCCAACTTCCTTCTAATTTAAAGTTTTATTTTAAGCGAAGTTAAAATTGTTCAACCTGAAAGACATTTGATGAACTTTAAATAACTTTATTCCAAGTTGTTAACGTTGTAAACTATAAAGTATATTATTTTATCTTTTTAGGTGTAACGCGTCGGGTTTAAATTCGTATAGATTGAGCAATAAAGCAAATTTAATTGTAAATGATAATCCCGAACAAGCGGCAAGTCCGTCGCCGCCGAATTTTATTGCGGTTCCCCAAAATAAAGTAGTATCTGAGGGACAATCGGTTACATTAGACTGTGCCGCTAATGGAAATCCTCCGCCAATTATTAAGTGGCTTAAAGATGGATATAGTATAGATATGGCGTATGTATTAACTACGAATTTAATGTAAATCTTCTTAAAAATTGACATTTTTTTGGCAGAGACTTAGATAGTAGGTTTAGTTCCGTCGAATCGACTACCTCTTTACATATTAAAAATATACAAGAGTCTGATGGAGGAACATATCATTGTAGAGCAGAAAATCGCGAAGACAGTTTGGATGCTCACGCTACTCTTGAAGTTCAAGTGCCTCCAAGGTTTATCGACAAACCTGAAGATAAAGTTGATATTGTAAATAAAGATATCGAGATGGCATGTAGTGTCTATGGTAATCCGGAACCGAAAGTCATGTGGTTGAAGAATGGCGAAATTATTAATCTTAACGAGTATTATCAATTAGTAAATGGGTAAGACGCTTTTTTATCATCTTATTTTTGGCTCGATATTCATTTCTTTTATTATTGTCTTTATGAAATACATAATAGGAACTAAAGCCGTAGATAGTAAAAAAGATAATATTTTTTTACGTCTTTAGGTATAATTTGAAAATATTGGGTTTAATGACATCCGATAGTGGATTATTTCAATGTGTGGCCTCAAATCCTGCTGGAAATGTTCAAGCATCTGCTAGCCTGAAAGTACTTAATTTAGGTGAGACTTTTTACAACTCTTGTTACGCTAAAAATTCTCATCTTACAAAAAAACACAACCACCAAATCTTATATTATTTTCGTTAATTAGACTCAAATTTTATTATTTCACATATTTTGTTTATTCAACCGTATTAATAACTTTCTTTTATTTTTTTCTCCATTCGCCCTTTATCCTCAATTGAAATATGTTTTTCCCGAAACGCTAACTTTCTTCAACTCTTTGCATGAACTTTATTACTAATAATAGAAGATTTTAAATCCAAACACAAAGCTAAAACACGTAAAAAGAAGCTTTTGGGGTCGACTCGCTTTAACCGTGACGATGACTCTAAGCCATTAGATCGTAGTCAATCTCGCACTTTATTTTCACATCTAAAACCAGATAGTAGTGCTAAATTAGATGACGTTAATTTTGCACATAGAGCTCCACCTAAGCAACTAACATTAAATGATCAAAGTAATGCACGAGTCGATTATGACCCCCATAGTTTTTTTTCATCTCTGAGAAGTAGCGAAACTAACGATAATAATAATAATAATCTGGGTGATGTACTATCTGCTTTCACTGAATCCTCTTCCTATTCCGATCCTTTAGTTGAAGATACAGACGGCGAAGCTGTTGAAGGGTTACCCGGTGCTCCTCAAGATGTGAAAGCGTCTATCGTTAAAGCGCGATTCGTTACGTTGAGTTGGCAACCACCCGTATTTACTAACGGAGAAATTTCGACGTATTCCGTATATTACAGACAAGAAGGAAGTGACAGGTACGAAGAATGAAAGTTTTAAATAAAATTATTCGAAACCGACATTTTTAGAGAACGAGTTCAAAACACTTCACGTTCTCATTTAGAAGACATCAACATTGGAGGTCTCCAACCTGGACGGGTTTATTTTTTTAGAGTTGTAGCGCATAATTCATTTGGTGCCGGAACTTCCTCTAAAGGTTTAAAAGTTATAACACAATCTGAAGAGCACGTACCTAGTGCGCCACTAGATGTTAATGCATTTGCCATGAGCTCACAATCGATTCACGTAAATTGGAAACCTCCAATAAACACAAATGGGGAAATTCAAAGATACAACGTGTATTATATGGAGGTATGTAACCTACAATTTGGTATGTGCAAAAAAATATTTTTCATTTTTTAACTATTAAATATAAAAACTGAAGCATGGAATGATTTCGCTAAAAAAGTTTATTTTTTTAATACAAATAAAGGTTTAGAACGATCATGAGTGATGGTTCAGGGTCTGGGGATAAGTTATTCCTCTAAGACTCGTTACATGTACTGAGTGTTGACCATCAAAACTGACCATGGGAAGTGTACATTGTGTTAAACTTTTTTCTCAGAAGTTAATATTTTAAAATCGACTATTAGACTATTTAATACACGTAAAATTGAAAAATACGCACATACTGAATTATCTTACGATTCGGGACTAAACTTATCTTCTCCTAATCAAATGTTACTTATAGACAAGCTCTTCAACAGAACATCATTTGGAAACGACAAGATTAGAATGTGATTTGCACAGTTTATCTGTTTTTACGGAATACTATATTTGGGTTGTTGCCGTAAATCGAAACGGTCCAGGAACGGCCACAGAAGAAAAGTACGTAAGAACCTTCAGTGCTGCACCTAGTCAGCCTCCTTACAACGTTACACTCGAACCGGCATCTAGCACTGTAAGTGACTTTATTATTATGATTTGTTACGTATTAAATAAACTTTTCAGAGCATCATAGTACGTTGGGAACCACCACCACCGGAAGGACAGAATGGAGTTATAACTGGCTACAAGTTGAAATTTCGCAAGCAAGGCAAGAAGGGCGATATTATTACGACTCCGGGAAATTTAAGAATTCACTTGTTGAATAATTTGGATCGAGCGTCGCGTTATCAAGTAAAACTGTGGGCAACTAACGTAAATGGTACGGGCCCAGCCACGGAATGGCACGAAACTGAAACTTACGAAAGTGATTTAGATGAATCGAAAGTACCCGAACGTCCAAGTCCTTTGAGGGGTATCTATTTTAACAAGTTCTAAAACGACAATTTTTAATTACGAATTATTTTAGTCCGTCCCACATCTGATAAAATTTACGTTTTATGGAGCCCTCCTGCGGAGCAAACGATTAAAATTCGAAACTACGTCATTGGGTGGGGAAAAGGTATTCCAGACAATCACACAGAAATATTGGATGAAAAACAACGAAGTTTTATTATAGAAGGTGTTGGTGAGTTAATTTTCGACGCCTTTTTTATAATACATTTGAGTATTTTAATGTTTTATCTATTTTAGAACCCAATTCAGAATATGTAATCAGTTTGTGCGCGCACAATGACGTAGGTGCTGGTGAGCTAGTTTACTCAAATGTACGAACTAGAGAAGATCTACCTCCGGAACCACTCAGTCCTCTTTCACCACCTATGGGCCTTAAAGCGCACGTAACTAGCTCTACCTCTGTTGTACTATATTGGATAGATAATACTTTAGGCAAAACTCAGGTAAGTTGTCGACTTCTTATTATTAGTATCTCGATTAAATTGTTCATTTAAGGACGTACGAGACAATCGTTTTTATTCAGTTAAGTGTACGGATGAAAAAAATTCGAGGCATCGCTACTTAAATGTTACCAGACTTTATGCAGAATTTAGTGATTTAAAAGCTAACACCTTGTACGAATTTACTGTTAAGCTAGTCAAAGGTATGTCGTTTACGAGAGTTTGCTAGAATTAAAATATCATCGGTGTATTATTTTTTATAGGAAGAAGAGAAAGCCCATGGAGTATGGTTGTGTTAAATACTACCTGGCCGTTAGCGCCGAATTCGGCACCGAAGGAAGTTCATGTTGTTCCTGTAGATGGTAATGGAAATGTCGAATTGAAATGGCAAGCTCCAAAAATGCAAAATAGTTACATTAATGGTGAGGGCAAATTTTATGTTGGTTTTACACAAATTGACTTATCAAATTGTTCGAAATAAAATAAAAAATTTGTGGAATGCACGTTATTGAATGATTCATATTGTTTAACAGGATATATCATTCTTTATACAACAAATACATCAATTACCGATCGTGAATGGACTCCTCATGGTGTCAAAGGTGACAAACACAGTTGTATTATTCAAAATTTGGAACCGTCGACTACTTATTACTTTAAAATCCAAGCTCGTAATAATAAAGGCAATGGACCTTTTTCTCAACTTGTTTCGTATCGCACAGGAACTAGTAAGTAAACTTGTAAAATTCGGTTATTGTTTATTGTACAATTTTATTTTTTTTATCTTAATTATTTTTGTTTTTTTCTTGCCAGATTTTGGTTTTATCACTGCTGACACTAAACAATCCAGGGGTAATTTATTTTTTTATGATTTGCTCTAAGCTTCTATGATTTCTATTTACTTCCAATCTACCAAATGTGTGATAAAACCCAAAAAATATGCAACATGTTATACAGAGTGTTTTGCTGAAGCGTTTGTTTTAATAGTTCTATTAATATTAGGCAAGTCGTCTATAAAGTACACCGACAAACTTCTACAGTAAATTTCTTGGACTTAAGTATATTTGGGCTTAATTTGCCTTATTTAAGAGAGCTATTTAAAAAATTTACGTTTGTAAGGCTCCAAGCGTTTTGAGAATGTTGGAAGTAGGTATGACCGAAAAAAGCTGAGCCTATCGGTTTCCAAATTTCTTTAAACACATTGGAGTTCTAGCTTAGTCCTACGAAACGAATAAGTGAAAACATTAGTAATTCTATACAATTTAGTTATATATTTAAAAATTTCATTTAATTTCAATTCTAAATACTTTTATTGCGAACGAAGCGAATAAATAACTCGAATAATAACAATTTTTCGTTTTCAGATGGCCGAAGTACATTTTCTGGTCCAACTTTATTGTATTTAATCATAGGAGCTTGTATACTGACTGTAGTTACAATTGCTGTCGTTCTCGCAGTATTATGTTGTAGAAGAAGAGACTCTAATACGTCTCCTCAAAGTGTTAAAAAAGGTTATCAGAAAGGAAATCAACAAATTAAACCGCCCGACTTGTGGATCCATCACGATCAAATGGAATTGAAAGCTTTAGAAAAAAGCCATTCGGCCAACGATGGAGCAAGTAGTAGTGGAGCTATGACATTACCTAGAAATGTAGGAGCAAACGAATACGATGCTCACGATGGTCCTCATTCTAATTCCTTGGATAAACGTACATATGTTCCTAATTATATGGGTACGAATTTTTTTTATTTTCATAAATCTCTTGTACGCTTTTTCGAAGCTTTTTCTTTTCATATTGCACATTATTGTTTTCTTTTATTTTATGCACATTTTCGCTTGCACATCTAGGTATATCTTCGGATGATAATAAGAGGCCGGTGAAGGCAAAACCAATTACTCTACGGGTCGAAACAAAACCGTCAAGAGAACGTAAGTAATTTGTGCTTTTGCATATTGTGCCCTCGTTTTCTATGTTACATTTTTTGGTATCAATTCGGGTAAACATTAATGTGAGCAATTTTACAGCTATAGCAACTGCTACTCCAATAAATACGAGTTTAAGTCAAACGAGCTCCGATTCTACACCTTCAAGTCGACCACCATATCCACGAACACAATATACCATTTCGAGAGCTCACGTTACAATAGATCCAAATAGTATAAGTAACAGCCAATTAACCGAGAATCCTTACGTTTCTCATGTAATTCACAATGGTTACGATACTGGGTCAAGTAGTGCAGGTTACGCTAGGTAAGCGGTTAATTAATTTTAGTAGCGAGTATTAACTTTTTTTTTAAATATCTTCAGTCATCAACCACCACCAGTGGCTCATCTGCCACCAAGTAGTAATTACGCTCCCGGCTTAAGCGTATTAGCAGAGTCACAAGGTGGTAAGCGTATTCAAGCACAAGGGCATCCACTTAAGAGCTTTAGTGTACCTGCTCCACCTCCTATTTCGGCCCCGGGTACACCACAATCAAAGCACATTGGTGAGTTTTTTAATCCCAACTAATTATCAAAGTGGATAGACGCCGTAAAGTCGCTCATTTAAGGTAGTATAGTTTTGTGTAGTAGAAATATATGGGTCCTTCGCTATTGTATTAAGAAACCTTAAAAACACTAGAATCTTATTTATGAGATACTGATGCCACGAAGGTTTATTAATAAGGTAGTGAAGATCCACTGAAGATGCACTAATGTGTAACATTTAGAATAAAATCACAAAATATCTTTTTTATTTGACGCACTGACGCTACATCTTAATTTAATTTTAGTGTCTTCACAGCCACAAGTTACTATAAGGCCTACGTCGTCTCCGTATAAAAAGCTTCCTCTTAATACCTCAATGGGAACGCCTCCATCGCGAATTAGTGCCTCTAATCCTCCACCTCATTTAATGGAAGAAGTTCAACCCCTCCATCCTTCGCATTCGACTGAAGAACTTAATCAAGAAATGGCCAATTTAGAAGGTTTGATGCTTACGCTAAACGCAATTACGGCCAATGAGTTCGAATGTTGAATATTGAAATCCCAAGTCTGATTTTTAATTTATATCTAAAAGTGATAAAGAAAGTAGTGTTTTACAATTACCATTTTTTTAACTGTGATTAAAATATAAAATGAAACGAGTGGAAGGTGCGCTTTCGTATATAGTAATAATAACTTGCAAACTATATAATAATTTGAAGTTATTTTTCTAAAATAATGAAAAATACTCTGATCTCGGCTTTAATATTAATTATTTATTTACGAATCTCGGTGTAGTGCTTTTGTGAAAGACTCGATACAATCGCTAAGTGTAAATTACGGTACAAATTATTAGTGAGGCCCACAATTTTGTGACATCCTTTTATACAGCAATACGGACAATTTTTCAAATTACGAATGTTTGTATTTAGATTCTACGTCTGAAGTACAGTTAGTAATTTAATTTAACATTCTACACACAGGGTACAATCGACACGGTCTTATGAAATCCAGCACAAATTTTTACCTCAGTTTTGAAATCGCCTTGGTGTCACTGAATTAAGAAAATATAAAGTTGTAATACGATACTCGTGATTTTCGTAATATTTATGAAATGAAAAGTCGACTTGCACTTCATAAACTTGCTTTGAAATGAATTATTTTGCACGAACCTGCTAGTACGAAGATTTTGGCAGTTGTTTATTTGAAATTTTGATACAACGTGGGACGTACTTCCCAATTTTATTAATTTTATAAAAAATTAATAAATAGTTCATAACGATGTGTTCATTTTTTATGTAATATTTGAGAGAAATATTTTTTTAAAAAGCAGCTAATAGTCTTTATTATTTTATTTGTATGGAAAAATGAAAAGAAAAGGTTAAACAATTTGTAAAAATAATAAGGACTAAGAAGTTAAATTTTTCTTTTACAGAACTGACTTTACTTTAATGTCTGTGTGATACTTTTAATTGAGAATTTTAAATTTTCGATCAAATTCATTTATGTAAAGGTACTAATCTTAGTTATTCTAGTCTAATTGTACGAATAAGGCCGCTAAATTTAAGATAAAATGGTTATTTAAGAAATATCCGACCTGGCATCCGATACGTACTTGAGATTTACAATCTAAATGTAAATTAGTAAATGCAATAACTGAGAATACGGGCTAATTATGTAACGTTTTGTCTTAGACGGCTCAAGTTTATTTGCACAAATTTTATTTAAATACTTTTGTGCATTTAAAAGTTTCCTATAATATTTCAGTATTCTTGCCGTGTTTTTATAATTAACGAAGGTTCCATTTTCTGCCATAGAACGAACAAAATGGAAGCTTTAATAAATTTTATACAAATTTTATTAAATATTTAATCGCATTTGATTGTTTTTATAAAAGTGTTTATACTATACCTATTATGGACTTTCACTTTGCTCATAATTTCTTGAATGATTTGAACACCGTCATAATGTAATTCTAAATTGTTATTAAATGTTTAGTAAAACACATTTTTATTGTATATGTTGTATATATTTTTTATTTATTTTAACAGTATTTTTTGATACTCCGACATTTAAATAGTGTAATTACATATTTATGCCTAAATTCTTTTATGATTACATACGTAATTTTTTATATCGTGATGTGTGTTTTTTAATTTATATAATTGGTACATCTTAATTGTTAAATTTTATAAATTTAAATGATTGAGATGATAATGCCTTAACAAGATATTATGAATGTGTTTCCGTCATTCTATGTATCTTGCTTTTTAATACATTTTAATGTAATATAGATATTTTATGACAATTGTTTTTTACTGTACTATGCGATACTATGTAAATGTGACTGATATAATAAATAAATTATGTAGTTATTTTACAATTCTTTTAGGATTAGTAATAATTATTCTCGATGCAAAATACTCCAGTACTCATTAAGGCCCCAAAATAGTTTATACGGGATGATTAATTTTCAAAACTATTTACCATATTTGGATGAAATTTAAAATGTGGCATCTATTGATCATTGATTGATCATGTACTGTGCCGTAGCCTATTTATCTCAATAGGCTAGAATTGCACGTCAAGACATAAATATGATAATTTTAGTTTCTCCACTAATAAAATTTAAATAAGGAGCAAGTCAGATGGTCGTTGATCATTTATAAACCCTAGAAAATGCTTCTCAACGTCATTGAATTAACGATAGATGGTAGTCTTCCTAATCGTTTTAAAAATATGCAATTTCTCTCTAGAACCTCAGTGTTTCTGAGAACTCAATAGGTCTGTTTATTTATCTGCTCTAATTGCTCCAAGTGTGCAAAAGATCAGGACAAACAAACTTTAAATTTGCTCTTTTTACTCCAAGCAGACGAATAAATAGGTGGAATGATGTGTGTGAAAAAATTGAGCATTCTGTATATTCTAAAAAATTTTATAAATAAATTCCAAAAGGCTTGTTTTGTAATACTCGATCAAAAATGCATTAAAAACTACTGAAATTACGGTTGTAGACAGAAGTATCGCTGAAAACATTTAAAATGTATTCAAATTTACCGCAATATTTGTTTAAAGTTCGTTGAATATAAATGCCACAGAGGGAGCTTGAAGCGCCGCTGTCACAATTTGTCGTGATGGACGTTTATTTTCCTTCAAAAATTAGTTTCTTTTCGTACCTGTTCCTTTTCTAATGTCATATCATGTTTATTAATTTTAAATAATTGGCAGTGTTACATTGATTTTTATGCAATTTAGTTGTTAACAGGTGAGAATAATTAATATTTTTAAGTTTTTGGTAATTTCTTATCTAGGTTCTGAATCAATATTTTTTAAGTGAAATTATTTTTAGGAGTGCTTACGGACTATTTAAACGATTTATAAATGAAACCAACAATTTGTTTCGTATTCAAATTGTGTAATTTAATAATTTACATAATGGGTTCTTGTTTACTAACCTAAACGACAAGCTGTTGCACTGTCTTGGACTAATTTAAAAAAAGAGCATATACATAATTATTTACAAGCAAATAGGGGTCATTTTATTAATGAGGGTTAAGTAATTTTGATTGTTTCGAGGACGCAATAATTTATAAGCGCCACATTTGAAACTTCCACTTGCTTTCTGCAATCATAGTTTAGATTTCAATACGGAGCTACGATTTGATTTGAAATGATCGGAGTCCTAGAATTTTATAAGAAATACAAATGATTTTTATCAAAAGCGAGGAAACAGTAAAAACTTGTTGGAGAACCTGTTTCCACGATGAAATGTTCTTGGTGGAAATTCTCATATTATGTTAATTTGTGCCTGCAGGCATTACAAAGTACAAATTTTGTTATCTAAGTTATTTGACCAATTTTTCTAAACCTATGTGTAATTGCTCGGCTATTAAGAAATAGTAATATCAAAAACAAGAAACTTGGCAGTCGTTTTGGTCATAATTTCAAATATGTGTGTTCCCCAAAATTTTATTTTGAGTTCTTCATTTTTCTTCTCTTCGATACTATTCAATTCTAGTTATCCACATAAACTTCTTGAAATATTGGTGTTTCAGTAGCTATTTCTGACGCAATATTATTTAAATTTCATCACATTTTACATTTTTAAACTTGCACAGGGAGTGCCCAGCAATGGACAGTTTAATACAAAAACTCTGCACTACTTCTGATTAGGTCGATGAATACCTAATTGCAATATCTGCTTAAGAAATTATGAATCTATTAGCACCTTCAAAGTTTTAGTTTCTAATTAGAAGTTAAGACTAAAGTTTCATCGTGTTTATATGTATGCTCCGTTCACAAGCCGTTTAGACCAGTTGGTATTTAAATTAAATCAAGGTGATGTCCTATCAGTGCATTGACATTTAAAACAACGTTGTTTGGTTTACAATGCTGAAGCTTGAATCATACAGCCAAAATTGTCAGATCGATCCTAGCCTACTGGTGTCAAAATGGATTGTGAATTAAATACAGGGTGTTCCGTGAGTGAACGGCAATATTTTAAATATAAATTGGGAAGGTCATTTTATGATAAAATGTCTTAAGAACAAATGTCCGAAAATTATTCGTCAGCGAGATATGGACATTTGAATATTTTAGTTTGCCTTTAAAGATGGGGAATTTTATCATTATCTATCAAGTATATTGATACGTTTATCGACCTATCCATGCTAAATGTTATTCATTGGTTTTCATTTGGTTTTCAGTTTTCAGTCTTTAACATTGTTAGTGTTATTAATTGTTAGAAATGCTGTTTACAAAAGAAGAATATGCAGATATTCATTTCGTATACGGGTATTGCAATGGAAGTGCATACGCAGCGCGAAACGAATACCTTCGAAGATTTCCTGAGCGAAGAATACCTAACAGATGCGTTTTCAACAACGTACATCGATGTCTTAGATAACGAATAATTTTCGGACATATGTTCTTAAGACATTTTATCATAAAATGACCTTCCCAACTTATATTTATAATATTGCCGTTCACTCACGGGACACCCTGTATAATAGGAGACATTACGTCTTTAGAGTTAACTTTAAATTAGCTTACCAATAAATTTAACATAATATAAGAAAAATGATTTGGTCGTAGCAGTTTTATATTAGCAAATTGTGGTAGGTGGCCGACTACGCTCTTTTGAAGAAAGTTGACGGAGACGAAAATGAGCTGCCCAAAAAAGCGCAAGATAGAACACTGCGACAACAATTTAGAGCACCTCTATTATCCAGTACTGCCCGATGAACTCGTCGAGTCTATTCCGTCAATAGAAGTGTATATCGATACCGTCTCGGATCCTAAGTTTATATCGAAGGTCGTCGTAGAGTTGAATTCTCTTCTCTCTTTGCCACAACTATCACATCTGAAGAGAATTAAACAACGCGAGGTATTACTTGCTGCCTGTACCGACTATGACAATTCAACCGATATTTTTAATTTTTTGAAAAGTAATGGCTTTGATACGTCGGTTTTTGAAAATAACGTTAGAAAAGTTTTGGTGTCTGAGTATGCGCCTAAAACAAGAAAACAATATGAAGCTGTAAATAAATTATGGCCGTGTAATTTCCACAGTAATAAGTACGTGGAAAAATTATGTACAAACTCCTTATTTAGTGCCACCGAAATCGAAAATCATGTTAGATACATGAAAATGGCTATAGATGTTGCACGATTTTCGTGCAGCGAATCTAAGATTGGTGTGATAGTTGTAGATTCTCAACTTCATTCTGTAGTTGCAATAGGTTTTGATAGAAGACACATCAATCCTTGCGAGCATGCCGTTATGGTTGCTATATCGAATGTTGCTTTAACTCAAACTACTGAACCGTTACCCGAAGTAGATTCTGAATTAAATCTTGGTGGAATACCAAATCACATTTTAATCGAGCTGCAACGAAATTATGAGAATGCCAAGTTTGGTGCTAGAAAATTTAAGTCCAAAAGTGAAATTGCAAATCCAAGCGATGGACCGTACTTGTGCACTGGTTATGTAGTGTACGCAACACACGAGCCTTGCATAATGTGTGCTATGGGACTTGTTCATAGCCGAATCAAAAGAGTTTTTTATGGTGCTAAAAGTGAGAACGGAGGATTAGGCACTTTGTGTAAAGTTCACACTGTTAAAGATTTGAATCATCATTATGAAGTTTTCGCGGGTCTTTTAGGGGATATTTGCCAAAAATTATAACTAACCGCTCGAACCAAATAAGTTGGGGTCAGTGATTATAAATTAAAATGAAGGGTCTTCAATTATAACAACTTGAGTGATCACTCGACAAATAAATGCTAGGATTTTTAAGAAAAACGTAGTGACCTTGAATTGTTAATTAATTTTTTAAGCAAGTTATGAACGTAGTATTACATGGATCAAATTAATTAGCATAGACTTAATTTATTTAAGAGGTAATTTATTGTTGTTATTAGTTTACGATTACTACATTCATAAAGCCTTGTTCTCATTAATCAACTTACTTGATTTCAAGCAACTCGAATAATCAGAACCTATTTTTTACTGGACTTGAAGTATACTTTCAAGTGCAGTAGATCGTCTTTCAACGTTTACTTGACTTGAGATACAACTTGAGTAGCTCCCGTACTCCCGTTCAAGCTAGTTGAAGACGAGCACACTTTGATTGTTTGATCGATTGTTGTACGGAATAAAATATGAAGTAGAATAATGAAAAGATTGGTCAATTTGTTGTAATTTATGAAAAGTACGATGTTTTATAAAATATTGAAATAGCTAAATATCGCTACAGAATTGCAAGACATGAGGGATGAGGTTTGGGTGATGATTATCGAGATACCGAGTACTAAAATTGTAATGTAAACATTTGTTTTAGTACTAAATACCAGTAGTTCTTCCAGTAATCGAATGACAAAATACTTGCTTTTAGTACCTACTCGGTTTTAATTACTCGTGCGAGTTACCATCCTAGTGTATGTGGGGCTTTAGGATAAAAAGTAGGTTAAACATAAATATTTTAATTAATATTGACTAGAATGTGTAGTTATGAATTTTGAGTTTCAATTATTATTTAACTCTTTTTTTGTCTTTTATAAAAAAAAAGTTCAATTAGCAGTGAATTATTATAACTTCAATTTTTGGTGTTTAAGCCCTTATATGCACACACAATGTACTTGTGACCCTTATGGTCGTTTTTAATACTAATGTGATAAACAATTGAAATTATAATTGACGCAAGAGAAGATATATGTTTCTGAGTGAGTAGTGTTGCATTTCATTCCTTCCACTTCCAATATAACGGACTTCACCTTTAATCATTATTATCAGAAACTCAAGATTAGTGTTATCATAAATATGTATAGTTTACTGTGTTATTTTATGTTTAATAATTGTGGTGTAAATTTTACGTCTTATAGCACATAATCCTGATTTTTTATTACACGTCAGGTAATTAAATTATTAATAGTAATTTCAATTAATAGCAGTAACGATTTGTTAATTTTTCCCGCATAATATACAGCCTGTCCCAAGAAATTGGGTATCTGGGAAACTAATAATTATCAGTGCCACGATAATAAATTGTTAATTGTGTTTTGGGTACTACATATTTTTCAAAATAAAAGTTTATACCGGGTGTCTCGTTACTTGAGCAAAGCCATAGAGAAATTGAATACCTAATTCGTGCCTTCAATCCATTCAAATCTATTTTTGAAAAAACAAATTGAAACTTTTTTGCAAAAATATCTATTTTGGGACTTTATTATGTTCAAACATGTCAATACATAAAATTTAGTACATAGTACTCAATGAATTCGTGATAACACGAGAACGAAACCGCCAAAAATTGATGGGGAACATTCAGACTATAAAATGTGAAAAAATTTTAAAAGAGGAGACTGTAGAGAAAATTATGAAAACGCCTTTATATTCCTGTATGCACACGCGATTTTTTAGGACAGACTGTATATGAGAATTATATCGATATATGATAGCAATAGTTGAACTATGACTTGTATTGTAATAACAGTGGTCAGAGTAAATAAAATAATTGATTTCAATTAATTCTTGTAAAGACTTCGCATTATCGTTAAGTTTATGTTGTTTGAATTTTGAATGTCAAGGCATCCATATCTTTAGTGTCTTTTCAGCTTGAAATGTATGTCGACCACTAATCGTCACAATCTTTTTGAACTCCCATCTTATCCATCATTAAGAATTCGATCTTCTTCTTTGATGCATAATTCGTTTGTTGTAATTTCACGAATTGCTTTTAAATTTTTTTGAAATAATTGTACCTGTTCACCTTTATAAAGGCGAAAAAACAGTCGACTGTCTAGTTTTTTGTCGCTTTTATAGTGTTTGGTACAAAACGTTTGTACCGCTGACTGTTTTGAGGTCCGGTTTTTTTTGAACTGTTGGACCCTGTACTTTAGTGAACGTTAAATTTCTCCATGTATTGGCTGGTGTGTGGGTGAACTTAAAATTAACCCTCGGAAATAAGTTAATGTAGAGTTTGTATGGGGTAAGCCAATTTTTACATAGAGTTAAGCACGTGTCCCATTACTCTTCAAATCTTCGTTATATAAATTTAACTGTACATAATATATAACTTCCAAGGAGTTTCTTTCTAATCAAGTGTCGAGAATCTGGAGTCGTTAATACGAAGTACTAAGTTTGTTTACTAGCCAACTCAGATTTGTTCCTGATTAAATAGTTATTGATGCCTCTAATGTGTCTAACATAAAAAGGTATTTCTCGAAGGAGTTAATTTTATTATTTTATTCCCGCCTGAAATTTCCAGGCTCCACTTAAACTTAGTCGGATGTTCGAGGATCTCCTCTTATTCAATTATTTGGAGAACATTTTCGTTTGATACTCGGTCAAGGCTTGCCAACTAAGTACTAAACCAAAGTACAGGGTGGGCCAAATTGGGTGTAATCTTAGAACAAGCTGGTATTATCGGTGTCGAGGAAAAGTAGCCAAATAATTAAAGCTCTATTTTTAATGGCATTAATTTTTTTACCGTATTTGATCGGAAGATGAAAGTTATCGAATTTTTCTCGGCTTCAAGGGCGTCTGCCATCATGTACGCTTCACTTAAAACCGTTTGCAATGCTATATAAGCTTTTCTTGTACCCTATGGTTTAATTTGATCTCCAAAAAACCGTCCTTCTCGAAGCTCTGTACTTCAACGCGCTCTAGCCCTAAACTGTTCGTTTGACGAAAAAAGCCAAGATAAATAATTTGTAGGAAGTTGAATGTACTTTATTTTTGTATAGAAACACTTCTCCAAAAGTGCATAACTTTCGAGTTACAAACGAGAAACAAAAAAATCCTTTTGAGGTCGATTTTGGAATTTTTGTTAAAACTTTAACGCGCTCTAACGCCAAAACCGTTTGCCCGAAGAAAATACCTGCCAGATATAATTTGTAGGAAATTGAATGTACTTTATTTTTGTATAGAAACATTTTTTTCCAAAAGTTTGTAACTTTCGAATTACAAACGATAAACAAAAAAAAACTTTTTGAGGTCAATTCGGAATTTTTGTCAAACTTTAACGCGCTCTCACGCCTAAACCGCTTGTCTGAGGAAAAAATCTACCAGATATAATTTGTAGAAAATTTAATGTAGTTTACTTTTTTATAGAAGCACTTTTCTCAAAAAGTGTGTAATTTTGAAGTTACTAGCGAAAAACTGGAAAAGTCAAAAACCCACCCTTCTCGAGTCGCCCCAAGTTGACGCTGCCACTTAGGAATGGCAGACTGTTGGTTTTATTGCTATTTTGCTATACTTGTTCAGCCTGCATTGCCAACGTCAAAAATTATATATTTTATCGTTTAGTAAAAATGCACGCTGTTTCTCGGGCTATTTGCTTAATTAATTCGAGTGAACTTGAAAGTCAAAATTGAACCAAAACTGCATACTATTGTTTTTCAGTGGTTATAATTTGTAATGTGGCTGTTCTTCGGTCCTCTCCTTATATATGAATTCATGAGTTGAAATCTTTTTGTAACGATTGCCTAAGTGGTCAGAGGTCGTCCGTCGTCCAGTTGCGAAGTGAACGCTTTTCTAGAGGAGAAAGCTAAATCTCGCCTACGCATCTACACCCGAATCTACGTTTATTATTTAATTTTAATCATATATTAGTATTTATGAGTAACTTTAGAAAAATGAGGAATGTCCTGAAATTCATTTCAAACGCTATAGCTATAGAAGTTCGTTTGATGACTAAATTTGAGAATTTGACCATCGAGAAGTTGTGGTATTAAAGTTTAAATAATTTAACGGATGGGCTATAATAGTATTTTGGTTCATTCAGTAGAGTTATTTATCAAAGAATTGACCCTATTTATCGTGTTTTCAAATTACAAGCCATTCACTCGTATAGATAATTGTATTATTGGCTAGTATCGAATGTGGCATTGGTTTTAGTTAGTTATACCGTTATACTGAAAAGAAGTAGTGGCTACAAGCTTGTACTTGTACGGTTAAAACAAACGTGTATATGATAATTTATTTACTAATGGATTAAAAGCATAGTACTAAAGCTTTTTGCTTGCCAGCATTTTTGAAAAGTTGACTTATGGCAAGTTTTAGGTATAGTAGTTGTTAGAAAAGTAGTTATGTGGAGCTGGACGAGCTTTGCAAATGTTGGAAAGCAACGAAGCATAGTGATTTTTTTAAAATATGTGAGTTTAATTAATGGTATGTTTGTTTCAGAATACTGAGGAGAGGCTGTTTAAGAAGAGTCTGCGTAATCCATTAAGCTTTAACCAAAATTAAAACTAGACAATACTTAAACGGAAGGTTCAAAATTAGACAATATAAGCTCATTTTATAGTTAACTGAAATTTAAGTATGTTTTGACCTTTAAATTTGTCATCTTTAATCATAATTAATTGTAATTCCCAAAGTCGGGTAGGTTTCGCGAGAGAAAAAGAGCACACGAAAAATTTCCACAACCAACTGTTTAAAATCGCACTAAATAGAATTAAGTTTGCGCGACGCATCTCCAATTCAAGACGTTCTAATGGAACTTTGTAAATTGAAACTAATTTAAACATTTTATGTTGTTACGATGAACGGTTGACTGAACATCTTCACGTCATTTCGGTTATAAAAATTTTTTTAGATTAATTGCCGCGTGCGCAAGCTTTACTTAAAATATAATTGATAACAAATTTTATCTTAAAAAGTATTTTTATCATTTAACAGTATATCGAGATATCCTAATTAATAGTTTTGTGCTTCGGTGCAGTTGAAATTAAATGTTCTAAATGAAGTTTATTCTTGTATACGAAAACTGCCTTGATGGGCCCTACAATTAAGTTTAGTTTGTTATTAGTTGGTTGTGTGTACGCGAGTTCGCTTTATACTGAAGAAGAAAATAGCATTTTTTCGCAACCTTAAACTTTTTGTGCTAAATGGATATTGAATGTCATTATTTACTAATTAAAATGTTAAACATTCACAACTCATTTGTTCAAAGCCGTCGTCAACAAGAAACCACTGGTATCAAAAAATTGTACAATTCGTTTTTTGTTATGTTTTAAAGAAACGTGACGTTTAGCATCGAACTAAGTCGCGAAATTTAAACGGATTAGTTCAGAAGTGCCTTCTAAATAGTTTGAGAAGGATTTTTATAAAAATTAAAAGACAGACGTCCTCGAGTTTAAAAAGAAAGAACGTTTTTTGCCATTCCGTTCGTTAGATGCTTTGTCCAAAGTCCTTAATAAACTTGAATTTAATAGACAAATCCATGAATTCGATTCGGCACACGCCGTTTATGCTATGATGGATTCCCAATTGTGTCAATACGATCAACACAACATATCAATTTTAAGTAACGATAGGTGCTTAGTAATTCAAGATTTGTGGAATATTTCCAACGATAATAGTATGGACAATAACGACGAATATTTTAGTTGGACAAATGATCTTAAAATTGACGACGAAAAATTTAGTCATTGTAGTAACGAAAGTGTAGATCCCAATAGAATACCCCGAAAACGTAAATTATCTCCTATTAGTAACAATGAACCTTCCAAAATTAAAGCTATCAATGGATTTAAAACTCTACGAGAGCCTCTACCTACCATCGACGTTTCAGAAAAGACGGAAGACACCAAAACGAACATGACAAACGGTAGGTTAATTTTCTAATTACAGATTTGGGTCGTTTATGTAATTCAGAGCTTTGTTCTTTAAAACTTAGCAACTTTTTTGACGTAACTACTGAAAACCCATATTAATATGTTTAAACTCTCTTATCTCGCTACTTAATTTTGATATATCTTTGACCTAACGACTTGAAAACTGAATGTTTTCGCGAAGCGATGAGCGATTTCCTCGATTAATGTAAATCTACGTGCACACATAATTTGTACGGATGTTAAAATATTCTCTCATTGTTAATTTGGAACGTACCTACAGTTTTAATCTGTGATAAGTGATAAGGTTGGAAAATACCTCTGTAAACATTTTTTTATTTTACGTTACTACCTGTGCAATGACGTACTTTAGCTTATAAACTAATAGGTAATTGGGTGTTAAAAACCTATTATTAACGTGTAACGATTAGTTCAAACTTTAATAGATAATTGAAGCAAATTGGGCGGCTAGCTGCAAATTGGTTCGTTAACTTTATTAATTTTTCAAAATTGATGTGAAATCAAGTGCTCGAGTTGCAAAATTTCGATAGATGCTCAGAGAAATAAGTTGTACAAGTTGGCATTCCCATGAAGACGCCCTTCAAGATTTTTAGATGTTGAATGTTGCGCGTCTTCATTTTTTCTAAAACTTATTATATCATTCTAATGGTTAGGTTAGGGCACGAGCTCACAAGGCTAATCATTACTTAGGCGTCTAACATGGTTGCTGTATTCGATTTATAAGCAGAAGCACTTTCATCCAAAAACGCCGGTTGTCCACAGACCAACCATTTAGTAACCCTGCACACGCATCACTTATTATCACTTCCTGCGAACAGCACCGTAAATATAGGAGACTGTAAGGCCGGTCGTCCATTTATACGACATGTCTGCGACATGTCGTATCATTTTTTAACCAAGAAAACAAGAAATAATTTGTCTGTCAAGTGTACGAATCTCAATTAATAAACACAGGTTTAAAAATGATACGACATGTCGCAGACATGTCGTATAAATGGACGACCGGCCTTATGGGTACTAATTTAAAAATAAGGTTTATGTACCAACAATTTACCTTTTATTTAATGGTTGACTTAGGCCGGTCGTCCATTTATACGACATGTCTGAAACATTTTTGATACGACATGTAGTCGACACGTCGTATACGACAAAATATATCAAACAAACAAGGGACCTCGTCCATTATGTAAAACATGTCGTCTGAAGAAGATGCCGTTTTATTAGTGGCGTTAGTGCAGAACCGAAAAAAAAACGAAAAACCGAAGCGAAGATTTTGGGTACACCCATATTTTAGTAAAAATATACAGCGAAGTTTATATATAAGCAGCCAAACAAAAGAAATCGACGTTTTTTCCTGAATTTGTCGGTTTGAATAATGTTCATGTCCGTAATCATACAGCACTTCATATTTGGCTACTATACTGAGAAATTTAATGTTAAATTCGAGATCGTCCTTCATCACGAAGAGTTCACAATGCACATCAAACAACGAATGTCGCTTCAAATTCGAACATGCAGTGTCGTATGAAACTTGTCGTCGACAAGAAATAATTTGTTTACGACACGTCTGTCAAGTGTACGAATCTCGATTAATAAACACAGGTTTAAAAATGATACGACATGTCGTATAAATGGACGACCGGCCTTAAAACGAATCAAGACCGCCTAGAGACAAAGTATTGAAAGTCAAAATTCCTTCGAGACCAAAATTAGTTATAGTCTCGTTACCGCGACCTGCTTGGCATCACCTACAAAATTTCCAAATCGTATTATAGTGAAGCGATTTCTGTTTTCACTTCGAGATTAAAAGCTGGAACCTTTTTTAAATGATTCCTTACCTTAAGTTCTTTACCTTTTTTCAATTTTTGTTAATTTTGACCCAGAAGGACTAGTTTTTCGGCAAAGGCAGTTTTACACTATTTAAAAGTAGACCATATTTTCTATAATTTGAGACCATTATGGCTTCTGTAGACCAAATGGTATCCGAGATAAAAGTGTACAAAAGACTACCGGCATCATTAGTGTGAGTGGTTGAGAGGTTCTTTGAGAGATTCCTGACGTTTCGTTTGCTGCTGTGGTAAACCTCCTGATTAATAATTATTAATAATAATTAAAATCTTTGAAGAAATAATGCTGCATCTTTTATTCTACAAATTTCCATAATCCTAATATCTTTGTCAATTAGTGTGGATGGTTTCAGGACTAATGGACTGTCGTCCAAGGTCCAAGATTTTTTCTTTCTTAAAACATCGAAATTCTTTTGGAAACCACTGCACCTGCAGAACGCTTGTGAGTAGTTCCAAGTCCACTTTTGATAAATTTGACAAAAGCTCGTCAAATTAGTTAGAGCTTTGGTTAGATGGCATCAATATTATTAAGGATTTGATAGATTACAGAGTGGATGTAGCATGTAACTGATTATTCCGTCACTTAAATATTATAATTTTCAGTAGCTGCTAGGCTCTTACTGTTAATGATGATTGATGAGTATAAAATTGGAAATAATTACTAATTGCGCAATATACAAAATGATTCTCAGAACATAAAATAATATAAAAGTGCATGAATTGTCTTCGTTGAATGAGAATGGAGTCTAAAAGCTCACAATTAATTAGTTATGACCTTGCAATGTTATTAACAATAAGAAATATGCTAACGAAGTTAAACGCAGCAAAAACGTTGTACAAATTCATTATACTTCGTGCTTACTTATGCATGTGATTCGGGTAATTCCTGATCAAACGTCGCGCCGCTAGGTGTATTTCCCGTATAGCAGTTTGTGGTCTCTAGAAACAGGCTTGACATGAAGTTGCGAATTTTTTTTTAGTTTTTTATAGTTACCCAAATACTGTATGATCAACTGCAACCTGCAACTACTAAAATGCTTGCGGTTTCTTCAAGAAGATTTTTTATTTTCAAATCCTTAAGAAAGTCTAAATTTTTGTTGTTTAACCAATTTCTGAATCTCTCTGGACTTAAGAGCAGAAGTAAAACTATAACTTGCCTGATTTTATAAGTACGTGTATAGTCTGATTCACGATATTCGGAAATGACTTCCTGACTTTACTTACAGTAAGCCGGATTGAACAGTTCCATTAAATTAAACTAACAAAGCCACCTTAGACATTTGTTCAAAACTTGGACCTCTCCTCTTTACACGTCTTACACGTAAAATTTTGAATAAATGTTTAAGGTGGCTTTGTAAGTTTCATTTATGGATCTTTTAATCCGGCTTACCGTAAGTAAAATCAAGAAGTCATTTCTGAGTATTGTGAATAAGACTATACTTCTTATCCGACAGGATGATGCACATTGCACAAGCAGGGAGAACAACTGGCCTATACTACTCTTCCGAGCGAGCATACGAGTGTTTTGATTTGCTGGAGGCCTATAGTAGATAGTACTTCGTAACATTTACTGCTGTGAGCCGAAACGAATCGGTGCAGATCCTTGAGCTTTTAGACTCTATTATCGTATCCAGGACCGTCTTCGTTATATATCTACAACTACATATATTAATTTTTAAACTCTCTTGTGTAATTGATAACTTATCTTTCAACTTAGCACATTTGACACGACCTCAATTTGCATTTGCATTTACTTTAATTTTTTTTAAATTCTGTCTTTAGTTTTTTAAAAGTCTACCTTCTATTATCTTGATCTTTTCAAATATTTTAACATGTTCTTATCAATTTGTTATTATAAATTGTTTTAAGTTTGGGCGGTAGTGTATTATTTAAGTTAGTTGTTTCTTAAATGTAGTACCATTCGTACTTGAGACGCCCGATAACAGTAACTTATCACATGTCGTAGTTTTATCAAATATTGAATATGTAAGGACAATGTCCCTATCACTCTTTAACAATTTACTGGTATTAAAATATGCAGATTATCATAATGTTTCGACGAATGTTCTTCCAAATTATTTTGAAGAATAATAAATTCACATTTTTTAGTGAAAATAAGAATAACTTGAAAAATTGACGATTGTGGTGAATTTGAATTTTGGATTTGCATATTCCTTGAAAGAAAATGGACTGCTTAATTAAATGTATGTTTGCTTTAATTATAATTATCTTACATATCTTATCAGATATGGTTCGCATTTTAATCTTACATGCATAAAGCCCATTCTCTTCCTTATAAAAATGCCGTTGTTACCGTAAAATTGTGAAAAGAAACTGCTTCTTTATCATAGTTGTGTCTTAATTGATGTATTGTTAGTTACGTAGAATGTTTATAATTTCACGTTAAATATTTGCACACTTAATTTTAATAGTTAACGCGACTGTAAGTGATTTATGAACGAAGTAACTTCTATTTGTGATGTGCTAATAATTTTTTTTTAACTTTTGCTTGCGTTTTGTATTCTTATGACGCTTATTTCGATTAATTCATTTTAAAAAGTAACTGCTACATTCTCGAAGGCGAATATGTTAGGTAATTTTAACATTTTTTTCCTTCCAAAATATTCAAAAAGAAAGCCCACGGAGATAATGCGTTTCGAAATAATATGTTGATCTCGTGTTAATTATTAGAAATTTCTTTTAAATTGAATTTTTAATCTTTCGATAATTTCAACAACCGAGTAAACACCAATTAAAGAAAAGGTCAATTCAGATTTAATAATATTTCGAGTTGTGTTTTTGTGAATTAGACTTTTTCCCAAAAGATTATAGGACAAGGTTCAGTTACAATTGATCTTTCTTAGCTCGAAGTAAAGGACTACTTTATTTACTAACAACTTTTCGTAACAAAAATTTGTAACTCCTTCGAAACACTTTCTTAGTAACTCCATTTCTTCAAAACCGATAAGGCGATTTTCCTGTAGGTTTCCCGAAGGCCTTATAATTTTTCTAACTCGTGCAGTTCTTGCCTTCGATTCACGAAAACCTCGTACAAAAACTACTTAAAATCGAATTGGGTATCACTGTACTAAATTGCTGTTTACAAGTTTTACTAATAAATTCTATTTGTAGGTACATCCCGAATGCCATCATGGCAAGTAGACGACATCTCGGATCTCAACGCAGATTTAGAAGGTTCTCTTACTGGCTTAGGAGGCGATTTAAGTAACACTTCGTACAACATGAAGTAGGTATTCTCTCAGTAGTACTGTATAACTTAATACTTATTCATCCTATGCGATTTACTAATAAGTAGTACCCCCTACCGCTAAAAAATGTACTATCCGTATTTATTTCGACAAAACGTTGTTGTGTAAACAGCAATTCTTTTGAAAGGTTATCGTATTGATAACTTCAGTTGCTTTGGCCGAGATTGTACGTAGTAAAACACCTTTCTTTTCACGAGAAACAAACAAATCTTAAATTTCGAGCTCTCGCCGAGAATGACAAAGCATTCTCTACGGAATGCTAGGTAAATGACTCTTTTACTTTACTTCTCCATTCTTCTTTTTCGACGATAACAGTTGTAATTGTAGAAGAAATGATTAATGATAGTCTTTGCAGTGAAGCAATCCTTGCTGGCCTACCAGTATTTAAACAAGAAGCTCCATCGCCTACTTCAAACGAAACGGCTAATTTACAAAATGTGAAGCCTAACCAAATAAGCCCTACTTGCATTCCTGTGTCTATTAATCATTCCAATACTACTCCACAAGATGCTCAAAATAGCCAAAATCTGTTCAACAACTCTCTTCATCATCTACTTGGTAACACGGCTTATTCAAACCTACAAAATGCAATTGATGGTTAGTAAATTGTACGTTTATCGCTTCTTTTTTTAACATATTGTTTTTGAAGGTAATATGATCCCAAATCCGTCATCTATAACACAAGAAAACTACCATTTGAATTCCAATGGGCATAGCTTTAATGAAGATTGCCGTTTCCAGTATGTTCTTGCAGCAGCCACTAGCATTGCTACTAAAGTTAACGAAGATACCCTAACATACTTAAATCAAGGGCAAAGTTATGAAATTAAATTGAAGAAATTGGGAGACCTTTCTACTTATCGTGGAAAGTTGCTTAAGGTAAATATTTGTCGGTGGGCGAAATATTAACTAACGCTTTGTTCGTTATAGACAATAATACGTATATGCTTTCACGAAAGACGTTTGCAATACATGGAACGAGAACAAATGACGCTGTGGCAACAATCGAGACCTGGGGATAGAATTTTAGAAGTCGACGTGCCTTTGTCTTATGGCCTTTGTGATGTTGTTCAGCCCAATAATGCCTTAAATAGTGTAATTTTTAGTTGGGATCCTACTAAGGAAGTTGGAGTTTATATTAAAGTAAGTGTAGGTCACATTGATGTGTACTCGAGAAATAGTTGATTCGTCAAACTAGAAATGGATATTAACTGAGCAAACGTCGTTTAAATTCTTGTAGGCAGTTTCGTAGCCCAAGAGAATGTGCATTTGCTCTAAACTGTATTATTGCTATTATAGTCATAAGCAGTAAAATTAAACATAAACATTTCTTATAATTATTTTGTTTAAATAAAAATAATGTATTACTTTTTAGGTGAACTGCATAAGTACAGAATTTACTCCTAAAAAGCATGGAGGTGAAAAGGGAGTGCCTTTTCGAATACAAATAGAGACATATCAGGCAGCAGAAAATTTGGATATTTCGAAACGTCTACATGCAGCTGCCTGTCAAATTAAAGTATTTAAATTGAAAGGTGCGGATAGAAAGCATAAACAAGATAAAGAAAAAATTCTGAAACGGCCCGTTTCGGAACAAGAAAAGTATCAACCTAGTTACGAGTGCACCGTATTAACAGACGTAAGTAGACGTGCTCGTTTAATTGTTTATTTTCTTGCAGTTTAATACATGGTTTGTTTATTTACTGGAATGGTTTACTAAGATTTTGGGAAAAATAGAGAGATTTAAGTAATGTAATGTAGATCGTAGATACAAACGTTTAAATCTGAAAATTTTATTTTTAAGTAGTCGGGTCCATTTATAATGAGTGCTCTTGTGCCAAAAAAGTGTGCTTGCTATATCCGACCACTTGCTGTAAAAGATTTTGAATAATACGTGTTATAACCGATTTTTTAGCTATTTGGTTTAGGCTTGATTAGAGTAAGAGTAACACTAAGCAACAAGAAACAATGGCCGCATTCACCGAACGTAACAGTTAAGAATGTTTTTTATGTATTTGAAATTATTCGTTATAAGTTATAAGTAAAGTAATTTGGCAAAGAAAATACGCTCATTATAACAGATCCTTTCATTATATCTGACCTGCCAAGCTCATATCAGAACTGAAAATGTATTAAGGTTAATGGATGATTTTTAGTGCCTTGCAAAATTACTCTCTGAAACCGAACTTTTATTATAAGTTGACCTGACTGTACATGTATTACTCAACAATTTTAGCTTGGATTTCGAGATGCGCCAAGTTGAATGGAGTGCATCACTGTATGACGTTAGCTCCCATTAGTGCGAGAGGTTTTGCCTACTGCACATACAATTTTCAAAGACCAGTCTAAAATCGTCAAGTAGTAGTTCACTCTAGTATGTTGTGTGTAATTTATTAATAGGTACCAATTGAGTATGATAAATTGTTGTCGCATTATATTCGGTTGGTCCAATGATAATTTGGCAACCTCACAATACGACATTCTTCCAACACTTAAATTTTGATGTACTCTGGAGTTGTATATGCAGTTGGATGATAAATTTGTTTATATTAGAAGTTCAAAACCTATCCTGATGATGACAGAGAGTGGGTCCTTTAGAACGAGAATTAAGTTCAAATTAGATTTACATGTAGTAAAAGCCAACTAAATCCAAAGTTCTATAGCCTATCATACATGCTGTTATTTTTATTCTCAGCAAAAGCTTTCTAAAATCTACTGCTGCAGCATTAAAACTCGGCAGATTATTCAGTTACTGAATCTGAATTAGAAACCTGCACTGTCATTTGGCGATACTTGTGCAAACCTGAAGTTGGTTTTACAGTTGAATCGAATAAATTTTAATCCAAGTCAAAGGATCCGCTTTGCAACATTTTACCGTGATGTCTAATAGTATTGGATTTGCTGTAATCACTCCACAATTTCAGTAATTAGAGTATGATGTATGATTTAGAAAGTATTTTCGAGGATGTAAAACAAATCTGAATGAGCAAGACTTGTATCTATGTAAACAGGCACCGATCACTGGATAGTTCGATGCAGAGACCTAGGATCTATGGCAGAACCTTCGTATTTTCGCAAACAGATGCTCGAACTTGAAACTTGAATCTGATTTTTAAAGACGAGTGAATAATATTCGTTAGGTTCAGTGGCATAACTAATATACCATGCTCGTGAGTTTCAGGGGCTTGGAAGAGAAGACCAAAACAATTTTTATAAATAAAATTCAAATTGTGTTATTTAAAAAAAATTATAATCAACTACTTCAGCACACAGCAATAGCAAAAGTAGAAGCGTTAGCAAAAAAATTGCTGAATTTCACATTACAGAAATATGTTTAAAAATTCCTGTTGGACTCGGGAAAATTCTTTGAATCGCAAGCCCGTAATAGTATTGCTAAGGCACTGGTTAGGTCTCTAAAAACACTTTGAAATTTGGGTCCGTGAATGTTTTTTGCATCGAAGCCCACTCACTGCTAGATTCGCTATTGTATGTAACTGATTGATGGATTAAAGAAATTTTTAATTCGACTCGTCGGTTATCCCTAGTTCTAGAAAAAACTTAATGCCTTAGAAAAGAAAGTATTGATGAAATTATCTAATTTTCTAGAAGTTGTTTGATACAACGAATTTAGAACAAAAAGTTTACAAAATCACTCGTACTCTGGTGCATTGGGTATGCTTATTAAGCCACTCCAGTTTAGCAATCTCAATTTTATTTTAATGAAAGATCCCGTGCTAACTTCCTAATTTTTTTTCATTGTGAGTTAATTGAATTATTACGTCCAGAATATACTGGTTTTAACTAACAGCTTTTTAATTAAAAACAGTACATTGAATATCAAATTTTTAATTACAGATTCCGTTCGAAGCTGTGGTTACAAATATTTCTACAGAATCGACCCCAAATATTCCTTCTCCGTATTCCCCAGAAAGGTAAGCACTTTAGTTTTGTTTAAGGTTAAATTTTCTGGCAATGTAAAACAGTTTCTGAGTAAATGGATTTTTATCTATGCTAATTAATAAGAAACCCATTAACGCTTCAATGCTCGAGCTTTACGTAAAATCGAGATTGTATCAGTTTTTTGACCTCTATGTTTTTACACAGAATTCTAGTAAGTCGATAAATTTTTTATTTAATACTAACCTTCAGTTTTAAAATCGAACAGAACAAAAAAATAACAACTATTAAATTGATTATTTAGGTAATTACTTACTAAAATAATAAAAGAGTAAATTGTGCTTCGTATGCTCGCATAAGTTGTAACCGTGACTTGTAAAGTTGTAAATTTACATTTTCTATACCTATTGTCAATAATTCGTTATTCATGTGATGGTCTAAGCAGTTTAGCAGTTCTCCCATGTTATTGCTCCTTGAGCTCGTCAAATTTTAAAGCTACTTCGTTCAATAGCAACTGCATTCAAGTTTTCCTTCCCCTGAAGCGGGGATTATAGAAAAAAAAAGCTATGTTCTTTGAAATTTCTTCAGATGAAGACTACTTGGGGATTTTTCTTTCCTAGAAGTAGCCGTATGTACGGTACTCCTCAGCAGTGGAGCTTTCCAACTTATTGGCTTAATTTTTGAGTCCCTTATGCTTGAAGTATAAACTTTTCATTTAGGGCTAATTCTTATGAAAATTCTAGATGAATTCTATTTGCAGTTTTTAATTTCAAGTTTTCTTCTTTTTCCTAAGCCCTAGTTGTATTTTAAGGTCTCCTGAAGCTCTGAAGTTAGTTTAACCTTTTTTGGAAAATATGTTGAAGTGTGTGCTTGGCAAGAAGCCTATTGAAAATGGTGAATCAGTGAATCACTTACACTCAATAGCAATAACGGATTACTTAAAACGGGGCATTTTGAGGCAAGTCATTCTAGATCATTTAGGAAGGAGCGAGCCTAGTTCCCTGCAATTAAACCACTTAATCCGGCCTCCAAGCAGCCTCTCGGTGCTCATCAGATCTAGAGCCCCATCCTACTTGAAGGATGAACTCCATGATTCTGGCGGAAGGGGTGGTACTTCTGGCTCTTGTCGAGCCAGAAGTCTCACAACACGGATTTTCTTATCGGCGTTACAAGTTGGACAGTGACACAGCACATGTTCCACCGTTTTGTCTTCTAGTTCGCATCCGCGACATATGGGATTATCTACCAAACTCGGTCTGTGGAGATGTTTGTGTAGTCGACAGTGTCCGGAGAGTGTCCCTGAAATTGTTCGTAGATTATTTTGGAACAACTGTGGACAATATTCTACCAGCTTTTTAGAAGGAGTCGGTATAGTTCTTTGGCTTTGGCGACATCTTACATTTTTTTTCCATCTATCAGTCTGTAATTGATGGATATTGTTTTTAAGAAGGGTATTAACAATAGTTACGACTGCTTTGATGCACAGGGGAGGTTTCTTTCTGCTTTCTACCTTTCTTGGCCAGCTCGTCTGCTTTATCGTTACTCTCATTTCCTAGATATCCTTTGACCCAACAGAGTAAGAACATTGATTTTGGATATCTGATTAGCAGCTCTATGCACTCCAACAGAAGGCCAGAGTTTATATTTGACGTGTTTAAGACTTGCAAGGCAGCTTTACTGTCCGTCGATATCGGTATTTTCTTGTTTAGGATTTCATTGGCCCTGTATAATATCCACATGAGTTCAGATTGAAAAATTGATGCATATTTCTCCAGCGGTAGGCTGCTGTCGAGGGTAAACTCAAGTTGGTGCACACCTGTTCCAGATCTCTTTTGATTGTCAGATCCATCGGTAAAGGCATTTATGTCTGCTTTGATGTTCTCAGTTGAATATTAGAGTTTGAAAGTTTCTGTTGAACGCATAGTTTGGGGAGATACGGTCTGCATCCATCTTCAGGAGAGGTAGCTTCTTGGAGCACTCCTCGGGGATTTATGCAAGTCGTTCATTATGATGGTCTGACTTTTTGTACCTAAAATGAAAAATAATAATACGCAAAGGAATATTTTCATTTTTTCATACCTGTTCTATTTCGAAGTCGCCCTACCCTGTGAGTCGATTTTTGCGTTTTATTTCTAACGATAAAGAAAAAGTATATTTATAACAAAATTGTTGTTTTGTATTGATAATAGTTTGTATCAAAATTTTGTTTTAACATTTAACAGTAAATATAATCTTTGTGACATTCGGGAAAGTAATCCTGTAATTTTCCATCCTTTCTATAAATGATAACACGATAAGAATACCGGCCGTTACTAGTTAATTTCAAAGCTTAACTAATTGGTCTTGTTTCGATTTATTCTATTATGGTTTTTAAAAAACGTTTTAATCCATTCGCATCGCGAAATTGTAGGCACCTGTTGATTTCAAATTTTTTACGTGGAAATTTGCGGCTTTTTTTACTACTTTTTTGTGTTTTGTAACTAGCGCAAAATTGAAAAAATTAATCCATCGTTTTTGCGGTTCAGAATTTTTGAGACGAAACCAGTCGAGACTTACTATTGGTATAACAATCTAGTTCAAACCAAGTCAACTGGTTTGGATTTTTTTAAATCTTATGACGATCAAATTCCCTATTTTATTATTTATTCATTATTTAGACGCTTATCTACTGTCGGCGTACTACGAGTTCGCCAATATTTGCATCCGCAAGGGGACCACCGCGATGGCTCACTCAGCAGAAATGTTAAGCAAGAAGAGCAAAACGTCGTAGAATCTTACCTTTTTGTATAAAGCGTGCCTTGGTGTAAGTTGTACTATAAACAACGTGCTGTATGTTTGGGATTTTGTAAGTTCCGTCCAAAAAATCTTCCAAAAAGTTTTTTTTAATTGTAGCATTGTATTATCCGGTTCGAAGGACCAAAACTATCTTGCGAAAGATGATCAGGTAGACTGTATCGTTGTAATTAAATAACTCCAGTCTAATGAAACGTTTATTGGTGGCTATTGGTTAAAATTCTACGCCTTTTAAAGGCACAAGCACCGTTCTTTTAAAAAATGTCGAGAATAGTTCAAAAATCTCTTCTAACCTCGACTTAACAGACTTGTTCTTTAAAGTTTTGTAAGCTCCATCATCACTATTTTTTATGAAATAGTTCAGATTGCAGTTTATTGGATTTGGTTGATTCTGTTAGCAGATGTAGAATTTTTTTTAAATTTAATAACAGTTTGACTGTCACTGAAAACGCTAATGGAGATTGTGCCGAACTTATGCCCTCATATCTTAAATAATATCAGTGTGGGAGGTATAATAGCTTAATTGGTGAGAGCTAGTTCGCCGCTCCGAATCTCTAAATAATCCAGAATTTCAGGGTTCAGGGTGGCTATTCAAATTGTTTTCACTCCGGTGTCACCCCAATGACTTTTTTTACAAAAACATGCGACTTCACAACTTCATTTCGATTTTCTTTCTTGACCGTAGCTTGTCGACGATTGATTCTTGATTATCTTTGAGAATCCGTCTTCGATGGACGTTTTTCGCCATTCACTACAATTGATTCGTTTCTTACGAAAGCAAAAATGCACAGCTGGATACTGAATATCAACGAAAGATCGTATCGATATCTTTTTCGCATCGAGCATTGGCCGTTGTTTTGTAATTTATTATCTTTGAACTTAGCTCACTTGAAGTGTTGTAATCTTTATCCTTATTTCTAATTTATTAAAATCATAGTTGCCAAACGTGACCGCGCTCGTCGCAGCAAGGGAGCGAAGTTGATTGCGAGTTTGAGAGATAGATTATCTCCATCTCAAAAGTGTTTGCTGCTATGTTCGAGGGGGGCCCTTTACATACCTGTTTTGTATCATTTTATCATTTAACAATACGTCAATGATTAGAGCAAACATAGAGCGAGCGTCAAGGAAAATGTTGCGCAAATTACGTCATTTTCGTTTTATAATCCTTTCGAGCTGGAAAATACCGGTCAAATTCTAAATAAAGATATTTTGAAAAGGAGATGGATATGCAAATAATTGTTAAGGCAAACATTTCTAGAAGTTTCGACATTTCGGTGGGTCAATTATCTCGCGCGAAATGTTTCTTCTTTTTTTTGAAGATTTTCGTGAAGGTGCGCGAAAATTATAAAAATTAAATGAAAAATTATTGAGGCACCAACGTCGCATTTCCAGTTGGGCGTAAATGGTATTTCTGAGTTGAAATTCTTTGTTTTACCTCCCATCGCGTTCGATACCGTTATCAATTTCTCATAGTAAAGAGCGATAAACACTAAATACGTTTATAAATAGCGACAAAATACAACATAATAAATGTTTCTATAAATAATTATTTAAACCGGTTTAAACGGGCATTAAAAATTGAACGATTTGTTATGTACCTATATTTAAAGGTTGGGCGTCGTTGACGCTATCAAAACTTGATTCTAGTACTGAATTAAACCGCTCATTCCTGGCATAACTGGATGCAACTGGTTATCATCGTATCTAGCACTAAGTTGTTTGTATCAAAACTAGACGCCACTTCGAATCAACGTAGCTTGTGCGATACCTTGGTGTAGCTAAAACCTAAAACAAATCTTCGCTCTTTTTAGTTTTGCGATTGGTGCCAAAAAATAGTTACGTGCCGTACGGTAACCGCGTCGCGAATTAAGTTGCTTGGAACTATTTTTTGTTTTTCTATTATTTCGCCCGGAAGTTTGTGTGTACGTGTATCGTCGCGTTTTAAACTTTCTTTTATTTTAATTAATTACGAACTCCATTTTTAGTGGGCAGTGCTTTGAAATAAATAATTTCGTCGCAAATTATGTTGTCATTAAAACGATATTGGTAGTGAATAATGATTTTTCGTTGATGCGCGTACGTGTGTACTTAAAATGTCCCTGAATAACAATCAGAATCATTAAAACACGTTTGAATATTTAAAAAATAAAATACGAATTTTCTTCCTATGTTTGAGTTTAGTGAAATTAACTTTAGTTTACAAAAAATATATTTCGATTCGACCACAAATTATATTTCGTTTATTCAGGAATGGTTTCGCGCAAATTCAAGTTCCTCGCAAAATTTCAAACGCGTCCTCTTAAACTTCGTCAAAACGTCTTCCAACAACTACAAGAGAGTACTTGGAACGTACAAAACTATTTTGTTAGGTGACAAGAACGTCCGGCGTATACCAAAAGCCGTAAAAAGAAAAGTTTATTTTCGTCACGGGAGAAATTGCACGGCAGTTGTGTGAAAATTTTTTTGAAACAATTCAATTGGTTGCGGAAATACAATTATTCGACATGTATCTGCTTTTGCACACGATGACTTTTACCGAAAACGATTGTGTGATTCAGGCACAATTTTTTCACTTGGTCAACAACGATGCCGCTCGAGTCGACGATTTTAGACTCGTCGGTAGAAGATTATTTATGAGAATTCATCCAAACTTGAGAGTTAATAGGAATAAATTGAATTTGCAACGTTTAAATGTTCCTAATTTAAAAACGTTGATGAAACGAAATCCTTCGCGAATTAAGCATCAATTGCGAGCTATACAAATGTAAGTTTAATAGTTTATCGACGAGTTATTTAATTAAATTACAATTACTCTAATTTTTTTTATTTGGGTTAAAGATTCGTCTCGATTTATAACAACAGATTCCGTATTTAATAACAACTTCGTCCTCCATCTTTTTTTACTTAACCCACAAACGTCAAAATTCAAACAATTTTTTTGTCCAAGATTTTATGTTCGAGTTTTCGAATTTTTTATTATTTTTATTAAGTCTGTTTATTTGTCTGCTCTATTTACTCCAATTGCTCCAAGTGTGACGTCATTAGAGCAGGGCACATAGGGAAAATTCGTGCAAAAGAGCAGGACAAACAAACAATTTCGGATCAATTAGAGCAGATCGAGCAGACAAATATAAACAGACCTATTGTACAGGGTGGGCCAAATTCGATGGTTCTTATGGAGAAATCGATAACTATAAGAGATACTGAAAAATAATGATCCAATCCTGGATCTCTTTTTTTGAGAGGGTCTCGATGGCGAAAACCGGAATTTGCGATGTTCTTTTGTTTTAAAGCTATACGCAAAAGTTCGATTTTCAACTTTTTGCAAAATGTCGATATCTCGGTTGTTGTAAAGTTACAGAAGAAAATATTAGCACATTCTTCAGGCAGTTTTTTAAGGGCAATAAAATGAGCCGTCACAACAACCGAGATATTGGCATTTAGCGAAAAAGGGAAACTCGAACTTTGGCTTATAGGTCCAAAACAAAAGAAGATCACGAATTTCGATTTCATTGAGTTGCTTTTAAGGAAAGAGTTTGAGGATGCCCCATCCGTAACTTTACAACAACCGAGATATCGATATTTTGGGAAAAGTTAAAAAATTCTAACTTCTAAAAGAAGATCGCGAGTTCCGGTTTTGGCCATTGAGTTCCTCTCAAAAAAAGAGATCAAGAATGGGGATTCATCTTTCCGTATCTCTTCTAGTTATCGATTTCTCCATTAGAACCGTCGAATTTGGCCCGCCCTGTACTACATGGCGTATTGTTTGGGATTTGGGTTTTTAGACGCAAAATGCGGAATGTCAGAGCAGTAGTTAGGCACACTTCTCTTAGTATTGCAAATTTTCAAGAAATTTCTACTTCGATTCTCACTTTTCCGTTCCGTTCTATAACCGTTACATACATGTTCCGTTTAATTTACTTGCATTCACATTTTAACGTAAACTCTCCGATCTGCATATAGCAGTAGGATTTCCACAGATCAGAATGTTCCATGCCACATATCAGCACTTCCATTAAAAATATGTTTCTCGCAATATTTAACGGAAAGGTAAGAGAACGATATGGAAACGTAACGTATGATGTGTAACGTATGATGTACAAGTGTACATTATAGTCACTTAATAACATAGTACGAACATTTTTTATATAATGGGAACGGAACTGATATGCCATGTATCTGAAACGTATAACGAAAATCAGTCTTTAGAAACCAGAGTTGGTGAAGGGTATAGTTGTATAGTATGTCCAAATGACTAGGAAACATTGATAGACTCTGGCTATTCTACAAAACTGCATCGCTAAGTGGATTAAAAGTTTATAAGCCTTTTTGTACCTGGTACCTGGCAAATACTTTTGAAGGCTAGGTTGAAATATGTCCTTCCCCATAGGCTCCTCTCCGATCATATGTTCAGCAAAACTATTAGATACTGGTTCTTGTTAAACCTACAGTTTTTACAAACTAAGCTCGAGGCAGGTTTTAAGTTAAAGCTGTCTTATCATTGTCCATTGATTGACTTTACTAAGCTTGGTTCAATCACATACAACCTAACCTAAACTTAAGTTCAATGTTGAGGTTGCTTTGAGCGAGTAATTATCCAGATAGTTTATTTGCGGTAGTTCTTAATTATTCACTCGATTCAAGTTGATATGTGTAATAAAAAGAAATTATTTTCTTCAGCAGAAATGTCAATTCACAAAGTCGCCCGACTAACAATTTGCAAACCCAAATTGAAGATGGAAATTTGAAGTACAGCCAACAAGAACTTTCTCCCGCCACATCCAATGAGAGCACATTTTCTAATGTTAATACCAACGTAAGTTTTCGTACGAAGTTATCACGAGTGTCTTATTGTGACAAATAAAACATTTATAGGCTTTTCCTGGAGACCAATTAATAGCAGGTTCTAACACACAAACGACTACACATTGGTTAACATCTAATCGTTTCGAAAAGTACTTAAATACGTTTTCCAACTTCAGCGGTGCCGATATGTTGCGTATGTCCAGAGAAGATCTAATTCAGATTTGTGGTCATGCAGATGGTATTCGATTATATAATGCGTTACATTCGAAGTAAGTGCTTGTTTTAAAATTGATAAGTGAAACTATAATGATACTTTTTGTTACAGGGTAATTACACCTAAACTAACGATTTATGTTAGTCGCGAAAATACTTCAGTTTTCAACGCTGTATATTTAACTTCGTTTAATAACATGGAATTGATCCAAAAACTTGCAACTTTAACCTGTGTTTCGCAGGATCAAGTTAGAGATATTTACATGCAAGGTCCTCAATCCATTCACGTACATTTAAGCAACGATGTTATTAGACATATCAAAGAAGAAACTATGTTTACTTTAGAAATAGTACAAGATGCTGGCAGTTATATTTTTGTACTCAAACCTGTAGCTAAGTAAGATTATTAATTTGTTAAATTTTTGTTTGTTTTTAAATATAACGTTTTTTATCTGTCTTCGAGTTATTGTTTAGACAAAAAATATATATTGCCATTTTTGTTAATAAAATATTGTTATACTTTACATATATCTATATTAATTTTAAGTATTAAAACATTATGTTAAATAAATATTAAGCAAATTAACACAAAATTTAGGTAATAGTTTCTAGATTTATAAAGTGCAATTTTAATATTTATAATTTTAAATTTATAGAATTTCATCCTAATTAGCATTTCAAATCTTACATGCAAAGAATTTTTGGATAGTGATGGAATGGTGCCTTTGAATAAATTTCCAAATCATTCTTAGAAACTTTTTTATAACCATTATTAATTTAAGATTAGAATTACACTGCGTTTTAAAATGGAAACAATTTTGTAGAACATTTTCAGTTTGGGCTAATTAATATTTTACTACTTGTTAAAAGTAGATGAAATTTAAAAAGGAAACTATTTATGAGTAGTGCAATTTAATTGTTCAAGTGCCACATTGTTTTTGTAGAGAAATTGTCACTTTTAAGCATATTTTAAAAGTAGGTAGTCTATGCGCTTATTTGCTAGTCAGTGCCTGTAATATCTTAAAACATTTGGTAGCAAACATAATTAAGCAAAACAAATTAGACAATAAGTGCCATTATACTATGTTATTAACTTGTATTTTATATATTTTTTTTTGTCTAATGTGATTTAGGTATGGGTACTAACTTTATACTTTCATGTACATACATATTACGTGTTATAAATTTTTATTTTAATATAGACTTTACTCAACTTTTGTAGTTTGTCTAGGTCTAGTAAATATGCACTTGTTGCACTTGAATGTGCTTCATGCTAGTCGACAATAAAAACTGAAGTTACGAAATCTTGAAACTGGAGACTGTTTTCTAATTAACTCTCCTATCAAGGAGCAGACGAGGACTAGAAGAAAATTCGATAATTTCAAAAGAGCAAAATTGAAATTGACTAGAGGATGAAGGAGCGTTTGAGCTCTCTGAACTAATTCAATGTGTTGTTAATTGTAGGAAATTATAAGAGCAAGAAGAACAAAAAACAGAGATTTGAACGTGATATGCTTTAATACAGAGCACGGCAAAAACCATTTCTCCTAATATGTACTCATCTTGTTTTATTTATATTCTTGTATTGTCATTATTGTTTACGCATTAAAATTTAGAATTATAACATTAATTTATTTATTAGTTAAAACTATTTATACATTCTTCGCCCAATAATGACCACTTTCTAAGTATTAAATCTAAAAGTCAAAAATTGGTTAAAATTTTAATTTTGTACGCCTAATGGACAGGCAACACTTTGTACTCTCCCACTACATTATACATTTTGTATAAACGATAGAAATTTGTAGAGTGGGATGGTCACATGATCACCAAAAGTTAATATAAGGCGGAGTTTCGGCAGTTGCTTAAAAGCTTATCAACGGTCGGGATCTTCGTCCGGGACCAAAATTTAAGCTTACTCGTGTGAAAAATCAACTTCGACTTTTTGAATTTTTTTTCTTGGAAGTTGTTAGTGGCATTGTTCTGAATATCTCTAGCGACTTTCGAATTATTTTGTCGAATATTAAATGCAGGAAATCAAATTTTGAAGAAGCAATTATTTATTCGTATCACAACAATATAACCCAGGATTTTCTTTTGGAAGACGTTTATAATGCTATCGGTTATTTCTTTGCTCTTCTGTTAGTAAATCTTATGCCAGTTTAAATTGTACTTCAATTATTAATACTATGCATTTGTATATTAGGTAGTTTAAGTTTATAATATGCTAACAAAAGGCTTTGTTAACACAGTAATTTAATTTATTTTAGTTTTATAATTATTATTATTGTATGTATATTACGTTAAAAAAATAAACGCTAGAAACTAATTAATTTCTTTTATTTAAAATCTATCCACTGTCCAATGTATTACAAGCAAAGTCCTAATTTTCTGTTCAATCTTACACCTCTCAATTCTTAGCATAAAATTTGAAAAATCATAACTCTACATAAAAGTTTCAAAGCCGAATATCTTCTGAACTAGAGGATCACAAGCGCCCAAATTTTACAAGAATATTTGCCGCTAATCGAACTAAAGAATCGCACCTTTAAAACTGCGAAATTTGAACTTAGAAAACCAATTTTTCCAAAAATTGCTTTCAAATTTTACGATTTTCGGACTTGGTATTAGGAGAGCAGAAGGGCGATAAGATCGTCCAAACAAATTTAAATATCAAAAATATTTATCTCAATAAATGCCATTTCATGTAACGTTGTCGCTTAAATATAGGAGTTTAAATTTTATTACATATTTTTCTATTAATTTAAACTTTATTTCGACGATCTTATCGTCCTTCTGCTCTCCTAATGTATCAAATGCTTCGCTCATCGCAATTTTAGAACTTTTAGCAGTTTGTTTACGTTTTTTATGGCAAAATTTGATGATTTAGGCACTCTACTTTTGAACTAGAGGAGATAGGAAGTTGAAATTTTACATGAGGGTAGTTCTAGGGTTGAGAAATAATACCCGCTTATTAAATTTTCCAAAATCACCCCTTAATAATAAATAAAAGCGAATAAGAAATCTTATTTAAGGTGTTGTACTTTCAGAAGAGATAACGCCAATTTAGGGGTGATTTTGGAAAATTTAATAAGTGGAAATTATTTCTCAACCCTTGAACTACCCTCATGTAAAATTTCAACTTCCTATCTCCTTTAGTTCAAAAGTAGAGTGCCAAAATCATCAAATTTTGCTATAAAAAACGTAAACAAACTGCTAAAACTTTAAAAATTGCGGTGAGCGAACCATTTGATACATTAGGAGAGCAGAAGGGCGATGAGGTCGTCAAAACAAATTTAAATATCAAAAATATTTACCTCAATAATGGCATTTTATGTAACGTTATCGCTTAAATATACGAGTTTAAATTTTATTACATATTTTTCTATTAATTTAAATTTTATTTCGACGACCTTATCGTCCTTCTGCTCTCCTAATGTATTAAATGGTTCGCACACCGCAATTTTTGAACTTTTAGCAGTTTGTTTACGTTTTTTATGGCAAAATTTGGTGATTTTGGCACTCTACTTTTGAACTAAAGGAGATAGGAAGTTGAAATTTTACATGAGGGTAGTTCAAGGGTTGAGAAATAATTTCCACTTATTAAATTTTTCAAAATCACCCCTAAATTGACGTTATCTCTTCTGAAAGTACAACATCTTAAATAAGATTTCTTATTCGCTTTTATTTATTATTTAGGGGTGATTTTGGAAAATTTAATAAGCGGGTATTATTTCTCTACCCTAGAACTACCCTCATGTAAAATTTCAACTTCCTATCTCCTCTAGTTCAAAAGTAGAGTGCCTAAATCATCAAATTTTGCCATAAAAAACGTAAACAAACTGCTAAAAGTTCTAAAATTGCGATGAGCGAAGCATTTGATACATTAGGAGAGCAGAAGGACGATAAGATCGTCGAAATAAAGTTTAAATTAATAGAAAAATATGTAATAAAATTTAAACTCCTATATTTAAGCGACAACGTTACATGAAATGGCATTTATTGAGATAAATATTTTTGATATTTAAATTTGTTTGGACGATCTTATCGCCCTTCTGCTCTCCTAATACCAAGTCCGAAAATCGTAAAATTTGAAAGCAATTTTTGGAAAAATTGGTTTTCTAAGTTCAAATTTCGCAGTTTTAAAGGTGCGATTCTTTAGTTCGATTAGCGGCAAATATTCTTGTAAAATTTGGGCGCTTGTGATCCTCTAGTTCAGAAGATATTCGGCTTTGAAACTTTTATGTAGAGTTATGATTTTTCAAATTTTATGCTAAGAATTGAGAGGTGTAAGATTGAACAGAAAATTAGGACTTTGCTTGTAATACATTGGACAGTGGATAGATTTTAAATAAAAGAAATTAATTAGTTTCTAGCGTTTATTTTTTTAACGTAATATACATACAATAATAATAATTATAAAACTAAAATAAATTAAATTACTGTGTTAACAAAGCCTTTTGTTAGCATATTATAAACTTAAACTACCTAATATACAAATGCATAGTATTAATAATTGAAGTACAATTTAAACTGGCATAAGATTTACTAACAGAAGAGCAAAGAAATAACCGATAGCATTATAAACGTCTTCCAAAAGAAAATCCTGGGTTATATTGTTGTGATACGAATAAATAATTGCTTCTTCAAAATTTGATTTCCTGCATTTAATATTCGACAAAATAATTCGAAAGTCGCTAGAGATATTCAGAACAATGCCACTAACAACTTCCAAGAAAAAAAATTCAAAAAGTCGAAGTTGATTTTTCACACGAGTAAGCTTAAATTTTGGTCCCGGACGAAGATCCCGACCGTTGATAAGCTTTTAAGCAACTGCCGAAACTCCGCCTTATATTAACTTTTGGTGATCATGTGACCATCCCACTCTACAAATTTCTATCGTTTATACAAAATGTATAATGTAGTGGGAGAGTACAAAGTGTTGCCTGTCCATTAGGCGTACAAAATTAAAATTTTAACCAATTTTTGACTTGCACATTTAAAGTAGTCAATATTGGATGAAAAACACATAATAGTTTTAACTAATTAACAAACTATTGTTATAATTATAAACTTTAATGCACAAACAATACTAATTTATAGAAAAACAACTATTAATGACAAAAAAGTAATTTAAAAACACTCTAAAGTAGTAACTTATAACTAATTACTAGTCCAGTCGAATTAGGTTAAAAATCGGCTTTAACCTGCAAAAGGTCGGGTAGTTCTGATTTTTTGATATGTTGTATATATGTATCCCTTGATTAAAATCCCAAGTTTTCGACCTCGCCGCACCTCCGCTAGCTCCGTAGCACTGAAGAAACTACAAAAATTTACGGCTTCAACCAGAAATCGCTAAATATCTCTTCATCAATTGGTTTTATCAAAAAAGTTGTAGTATTCTTTTTTGCAGAGCACTAAAATTACTACAATTTTGACGTATAACATTTTTCTCTAAACTCTACAGTTAGCGAGAAGCAGCGCCGTAAAAACATAGTACGGACGTTAGCGGCACATATTAGAGCCAATCTTGGATTTCATTCTGATGCAAAACCTTTTTGCAGGTGAGTAGTAGGTACCCATAGGTTACTTTTAAGAAGTGATACCCCGCGACAGGTGCGCGTGGAAGGCACTTGAACTTCCAGGAGCGAATAACGAAATCTCGATGCACACCAGTCGCGGATCCCATCGGGGTGCCACTTCTTAAAAGTCACCTATGGGTACCTACTACTCACCTATGAAAGGGTTTTGCATCAGAATGAAATGCAAGGTTGGTTCCGCTAACAGCCGTATTAACACGCAAAATTGTCAAAAATACCTGAAAAACCTCAAAATGTAGCCTTTTTTGTTCATTTTCTCTTTACCACTTTTTCACTTCCCCTTCTGCGCATCTAAGGTTGGTGACGTTTTGAAAGAACACTTAAGAGATAATGAACAGAAGAGAGTTTACATTTTGTAGTTTTTCTGGTACTTTTGAGAATTTACGTGTTTTAACGGCGCTGCTTCTCGCTAACTAGGGTTTAGAGAAAAATGTTTTAGGTCAAAATTGTAGTAATTTTAGTGCTCTATAAGAAAGAATACTACAACTTTTTCGATAAAACCAATTTAAGAAGAGATATTCAGCGATTTCTGATTGAAGCCGTAAATTTTTGTAGTTTCTTCAGTGCTACGGAGCTAGCGGAGGTGCGGCAAGGTCGAAAACTTGGGATTTTAATCAAGGGATACATATATACAACATATCAAAAAATCAGAACTACCCGACCTTTAGCGGGTGAAATGGGGGTGAGGGTGAAATGCTAATTCGACTGGACTATCTACATTGTGTAAGCTTCTGAAAGTATAAGCGATTTTTTAACTACCTTATAAATATATAGAATTACATTGTATAAGTACAACAAATATATGATAATAATGTGATACTAGAGAGAAGAAACAACTAACAGCATTGTAAGCGCCTTCCAAACAAGTATATAATATAATTAAGCTAATATATTGATATAATTATAAATTGTAATGTATAAATAATGCTGGAGTTACTCTGATTTATAGTAAAACAAGAAAACCACTATTAACGACTAAAATTAATTTAATTTAAAACAGTTTTAAGTAGTAACTTGTAATATTAATTAGTTACTCTACAACGTGTAAGATTTTAAAATTTTTTCCTGTAACAATTAACATCACTTTAATTAAATTAGTAATTTAAGTGTTGGATTTTAGGAGAAAGACCCCACGTCTTTCCCACCGCCTTGCGACACTGCCAGAATGCCAGACTTGCTTTGTGTAATTTGCTTTTGATGTAGTTTCCCCAACTGTGGTCTAGAGTAATGTCCAGATACTTAACCTTGCTCACTAGATTTAGGGGAATTCCATTCAAAGTAGGCAAGATCATTTTGCTTAGTTTCCTTTTCCAATTTCTCATTTGTCTTCTTCTTGCTCTCAAATTTCCTATAACAATTAACAACCTATTAATTAAATTAGTATTTAAGTGTTGGAGCTCGAACGCCCTTGCATTCTCTACAGCCAATTTAAATTTTGCTCATCACATGATGCGGAATTCCGCAAAATGGGGTTTAAAAATTTTGTCGCTGGAAAAAGTGTAGCTAGCAATAGGGTTAGAATATTAAGCCACATTTTTAAACCAATCTTGCAAAATTCCGAATTCCGCATCATGCGAATCCAGCATAAGTCTGAAGATAATTACTGTCTTGTCAGTTAATAGTTCTGTGCTTAGTAATTTCTGATCGATTAAGAGGTAAAATTTCAATACAAAAATATGTATTACAAATACATGAGGGAAATAATGTTTTACGACTGAAATGACAAAACAATAATAAAAATAAATAACTTTTTAAGCAGACAATTTTGCTCATTAGTACTGAATTATCCGTCTTACTGTTTATTTCTCGATATACCGAAATGACTTCTTGACTTTACTTACGTTAATTCGGTTGAAAAGAGCCATAAATTAAAGTTACAAAGCAACCTTACGTTAGACATTTGTTCAGATTTTTGCCTGAAAGATGTAGAAACATTAAATAAAGGAATTTTGCATTCAGGGCTTGTGCCTTTTCGTATTAAAACTTTCTATTTTCTATTTGTATTAAACTGTTTACTCAAAAATTATTTTAACATAGTAAATAAACAATAATGCTTGTAATTTACAAATTTTTATTAAACTAATTCACTTACATGCCTAAATACGAAAAGATGTTAAGCCTTGCATGCAAAAGTTCCTTTATTTAATGTTTCTACCTCATCCAACCTCTTCCATTTGGTAAAATTCTGAACATGTCTAAGATTGCTTTGTAAGTTTAATTTATGACTCTTTTACACCGGATTAGCTTAAATAAATCCATGTAAAGCCAAGAAGTCATTTCGGTATATTGAGAAATAAACACATCAATATGAAGGTGCTTCCTCACTATTAATAAATAAAATAATGTCACAATTCATAATTACTGAAAATGCCTTTATGCTTGTTAGAAAATTAAATAGAAAAATAATTAATTTTCTGGAGAATGTGTACGAAGGGTTGCTAGCGTATTAGGCGTAAATATAAAGTATTCAATAATCAATACTTTCAATAGTTGAAAAAACTGAATAGAGAATAAATTAATTTAGAGCCAATTCTGTTTATACCCATTGGAATACGTACTTAATTTTCCTCGACTTACAAAAATAATAATATCGACGATTTAAAGCTCTCCGGTGATCGACGTCTTGTAAGTCCTCAACCACAGTATATCCAGAACAACCAGAACTCAATCTTTTGCATTATATGTGCACAACTATAATTAAAAAAATGTATTAAAATTTAAAATGTATAAGAATTAAATATGAAATTAATTAATTAATTGCCACCAAAAAATTTAAATTCAAAAATGTCAATGTTCCCAAACGCGCCGTTAAAGGTTAAATCGACGCACGCCAATAGCATCTAAACGGAACAACCGATCACCATAAAAATTTGAACGTAAATACTTCCCAACGAAATTTTAATTCAAAAGTGTCAATGTTCCCAAACGCGTCGTTAAAGGTTAAATCGATGCACGCCAATAGCATCTAAACGGAACAACCGATCACCATAAAAATTTGATTTTTGCTAATAAATCGCCTTCTATAGATCTTATGTTGATGAAGGTTATTATGAAAGTTATAGAGAACATTATTAGCTACAAGAATGGTTATATGAATTTTTTCTATAAGTTTAACCCTGTTTGAGATATAGCGCGGAGAATAATGACAATAAATTCGTTTATGGGATAACGCAGTAGAAATTGCGGAGTAAGCATAAAGGTAAGATAAAGATGTAATTAAAGATTTATGAAAGTAAAAATGATGTTAGGTGTCGTCTTCACCTATTAAGAAAAACTTAAAAAAATGTGTTTGAAATTGTAACACTAGTAAGCACGCTTATTGAACTTCAGAAGCTTTTTTATTCACAACAACAGAGCACGCACATCGCCACCAAATTCGGAATGTAAATAGTAAACCTCGACTCGAATGTAAGACACTGCCCGACTGAATTTGGAATCTAACAAAGGTCTCGAGCGCAAAATTAAGATATCTATAGATTCACGCCAAGAGCATCCAAATGAACAGACATATCGCAACCAAATTCGGAACTTAAATAGTAAACACAACAGTTTTCCTATACCTACACTACGAAACTAAAAATCTTGAAAACGGGCAGGCTATAAGTAAATGCATGTAGTAACGGTAACGCCCATGCTTAATTTTTATTATACAGACTACAGACGCCTGATGTGGCAATAACAGGACTTTTTCGGGACCTTTCCTGTTATCTCCCCTGCTCGCCGATTTTTTTTACAGGCATTTTTTTCTTAGGGTCACTCATCCAAGTAGTACTATTAAAATATGTTTTTTGTTCTTAGTACTAGTAAATTAATTTTTAACTTTTAGAACCTAGCAAAAGCATTTCAATTTCGCTTCTGACATCCATAACTAATCATAAAGTCGGCGAGCAGGGAAGATAACAGGAAAGGATCCTTTTTCCTACGCGTTGAAAATATTTAATTTTTATTTAATTTAGTTTTCCTAATTTCGGAACACTCAGAAACACGCACTTAATTTAGATCATTTTCTCCTAACTCACGAGGTCTAAAAATCTTAAAACTGGGGATCTGTAGACAAGGCACGAGTGGTCACTGTATACTACAATAACAATCTCCTAAATAAATCACCTCAACTGCTACTTTAATTTATTGAAAAATAACCAAAAAGTTAAAAAATCAGAAATACCCGCAATTTTAAAGAATTTAAATACCGACGGGCGCTGTAAGAAAATGCAAGTAGGATGACTGCGACTGCCTTTCAATAATAATTCCCTAAATAGAACACCTGTTATATTCATTTAAAAATAACCAAAAGTTCAATAACACAAAAGATGTAACAAGTACCGACTATTACTAATTATTACATGACCCCAAAACTTTGAAAATATGAGAAAGATACGAGTCCGAGATCTCCAAAACTGCTCGATTACTTGAGGGCAAGAAAATTTACGATTGTCCGATTACCGAATGTGTATAAACGCAAAGAAAATAAATTATTTAGCCCCAATTTTGAGGACTTACCTTTTTCGTTTGCAGTTGCCATTCAAAATTGTTATTTTCTTGTAAGTTGGAACTATCGTCCAGGAATATAGGTACTTGCAATTGATAGAAATTTGGTAGGCTTTCTTGTATTTGGCTCCTACAATCTGCAATAATTTAATGAAAGGCATGAAGTAGGTACTAAAATCCACTAATATAACGAATACTATTATGTATTATGTATTAATATGCAATTAAAATTGAAAATTGCAATGCAAAATTGAATTTTATAATCAAAAATGTAGAAAAATATTTTATAACAAATTTGGTACCTACCTACTAATTGAACATTCACTATTTAAACTCTGGACGCCCTTAGAAGAGGGTGGAAAATAGATTTGAAAAACTATATATTTGAACATTTAAAAACCACAGCCATTTTACCAAACACTGTATAAATTATTTATAAATTGTATCGTCTCGCGAGTGGAATGAAGTGGAAACGTGCATCAGGTGTGCAAGTGTTATCAACACGCGATTAGAAAATGTCTGGCTTTAGCGTAAAAGTTGAAATTCGAATTGACGCAGACAATGAATTTAAAATCAAATAATTTATAATAGGATTCTATTTTTTAACACATCTTCGCTACAAAAATTTAAATATTGGCAATTTCCAGTCCCATAATATAATATATAATATAGGGTTTCTCATTAAAAACGATATAATTTAAAAATGCAGCCACAATTTTTCTTTTACATATTTTGAAGCACAAATTAATGATAAATTATTTTCTGCATTACATAATATGTATATTATACTATTAGGTCTGTTTATTAGTTTATTTGTCTGGACGATCTTCTCTAATTGTTCCAAGTGTGACGTTTGTAGGGGCTTCCAACAGTCGGTTTTGAGTTTTGAGGCCTCTGAAGTTTCTCGAGAGCCGCCGAATGTCAAAAAATAGTGCCATCTAGCGTCAAATTGCACACTAACAAAGAAGGACAAATAACGATTTAACCTTAACCACACTTTTTATTCTAAAATATCTTTTTTCCTTATAAATACAAACAATAACACTAAAATGGATAATGCTACAAATTTATTATTAGCAGATAGTTCTAAGAGTGGACCTGAAGATTTAATAAACTACTATTGTGATATTAATGTAAATAATGTGTGTAGAGTATGTTTAGAAAAGTGCCAACCACATAAAAAGATGTTAAACATATTTAACTCGAGACAAGACCTCGAAGTATCGACAATGATAATGGCTTGTGCTTCCATTCAAGTAATAGATTAATAATATTTCAATTTCTTTATTTGTTTGGTTTGTTTTAGTTGATGGAAGGTGACGGATTACCTACTACTATCTGCACAAAGTGTTTGACAAAACTAAACGTTGCTTGGCAGTTTAAAATACTTTGTGAAAGTTCAGATGCTAAATTAAGACAATTTTATTTTAATAATACCCAACAGTTACAAATAGCGCAAGAGTTTGATAGTTTTAACTTTAAGAATGATTCGAACTTATGTTTATTGAAAAGTGAAAGTATGACAACCTTTAATGAAACTTCAAACGAGCTCATAAATTATAATAGCGTAAGAATTACTGAGTTTATTTTCTTCCAAGGGTTGAGTTCTATTTGTAGATGTCTTCGTGCGAAGAGAAGGCAGATAGCGATAATAATATAAAAACCAAAAGTGCAAAAAGATCAAAGAGGCAAAAGTCGGATAGAAGAGAACAAAAAATACATCAGTGTGATACTTGTGGTAAAACATTCAACAGAAGAGAATATTTAACACAACATATTAGAATACATACAGGTTGGTTAAGTTAAGTGGTGAACTTCTGTAAGTAGTCGATTTAAAAAAATTTAAGGTGAGAAGCCATATAGATGCCATCTGTGTGAAAAGCGTTTTATAAATTCTGGTCATTTAACGACGCATATGCGTACTCACACCGGAGAGAGGCCTCATTCTTGCACTTTATGTCCCAAAGCTTTCTCTACTAAACAAGAATTAAACAAACACACCATGGTAAACTTTTAACTTTAGTTTCGTTCAATTTATGTATTAAACGATATTGCAGGTGCACAATGGAGAACGCCCATTTGTATGCAAGATGTGCGGAAAACGTTTCGGTAGCTCGAGCAATTTATATTCACATTTAAAACATCATACGGGCGAAAAGAATTTTACGTGTGAACACTGTAGCAAAGCTTTTTACACCAAACAAGAATTAAAACAACATCTTGTAGTGCATACTGGTGAAAAGGCGTTTTTATGTGAATATTGCAATAAAAGGTTTTCTCAAATAGCTCACTTAAGACGACATTCAAAATTACATAAGTTGGATAAAAATTAGCAGTAAGACGATTTTATAAATAATGTCGATGTGGTTTTTTACAATGTTCAAATAAGTGTAATTTGTAGACTACAATATGGTAGACTAGTTAATAAGCTTGTTTATTTGTCTGCTCGGAGTAAAACCTGTCCTGCTCTTCTAATTTTGTCTATTTGTCCTGCTCTTTTACTCTAATGACGGCACACTTACCATGATCGGAGCAGACAAATGAACAAACCTAATGTGTCATATTTATTTATTATAATATTTATAGTAGAATTGTCAAAGTCAAATCTAGCAGGCCTATTTCACAAATACTCGCTATGATATTATTCAGCGATCTTGGCGCGTACATGCATCAATTTAGGAGTTTAATTGTTTTTACTCTCATCCCAACGTTATGTAGCATTCGAAGTAAGTTGATGTAATAAATGACATACGTTTTTGATTTTATGCACATTTTATGTATGTCAGGTTCCTTGGTTTTACTGTATTGTAGCAAAAAAGTATAATAACGTATAATCAGGACGCCAAGAACACTGAATAATACTATATTAAACAATAGTCACAGTTCAGTGTACGTGACTACTAAAATTGTTAATGGATTAGTGACAATTGGTAACAAATGATCATTCAAAAATTAAGGAATGGGCCTACGAACGCTGATTATGTGAGTCGTGAGCTTTTTTACAAAAATTTAGTGCTGTTAACATGGTGTAACTGTTACTGAACTTTTATACATTCCATTTAATTTATTTTGTGACATTTTAAAGTATTTTGTGGTGTTCTAGAGAGTAGAAACAAATAAAGTATTTCTTTTATAATTTTCTAAATTTGTTTAAAAAATGGATTGCCTTAAATTTTACAATTTCTAACCAACAATTCAGATCACTAACAGTTCAGTTTACCTTTTTATTAGTTATTAATAACCAAAGAATTAGCTGTTGAAAAAAATAATTGATTAGTTTTATAACAAAATCCATTTGGTGGTGTTATTAAGGTTGCCTATAGCGTAGGCGTATATTTACTCATTTTTGGCAACCCAGAATTTTGAGTTTATTGTTATCGAAATATACACTACATAATAGTAAGTTTTTTGGCAACGCAATGATGAATAATTCAACAAAGTTTCGATAAGAACCGTATACATTACTTACTAAAGTTTTAAAATAAAATAACATTTAATATATTACGTACTTTGTACACCTAAAAGTATACGATAATTAATTGTGCAGAATCGAAGTTGTTACAACTGTAACTTTTCTCGTAAGTAAACGTAACGATTGAAAAGTTAGAACTGATAATATATAATGACTTACTTAAATAAGACATATTTATTACAGATCATTCAGTTACATTTCTTAATATAATTTTTCATATTCATTTATTTATATATTTATAGATACGAGATTCATTTCAGGTTTTTTTTTAAATTATACTCGCGATGAACCTCGTATTATATTCACATATACAATATTGGCAAAACATAAACAAGTAAAACAAAAGAATACTGCTTAGATCAGCTCACAAAGATTAGTTCACGCATACTCGCACTCCTCTCATAGACTGTACCTATAGAGAATTGCTTTTGTCTGCACTTGTGCAATTAACCTAACAGCGAAACATTCTTTTAAAAAAATGTCCCCGACAGTTAGGGCTTGACAGTTCTCTTGTATATCATCGGTATATTTACTTACTACTCCTATTTTAATTTAAAAATTTACGAGAGCAGTAAGAATTAAAATAAACGATGACGTTTTATGATCGCAAAACGATTTTTTAAAGCTAACAAATGGATAAAATTTATATATAAAATAAAACAAACACACAATCGATGGTCGATTGGGGGCATGAATAACTCTACCGACAATACACCGATAAAACACAACCTGTCAAATTTACAGTTATAAATATGTATGTATAACTTATTAACAAATATAACATTCAGTAAACTTTTTTTTATAACGGAATGGTACAACTCAGAATAAAGTTGTGCCTTTCTGTATATTTAGACTAGCACATATATATTAATTATTAATAATCAGTTTCTACTAAACTAATAAAAGCATGATGTTTTTGAGAGTGATGAATAACCCGCCTAAGTAAAGTTCATAAAACAAGGCCTTAACATAATTTACGTAAAAATAACTTTCTTTTAAAACGACCAACATAAACAAATCACCAAAACGAACCTTATTTTATAAACTTTTTATATAATTTTTTTTGTTAAATTTTAAGGTCGATTCCACACACTCCGAATTGTGCTACTACAGATGATTGTAAAATTAAAAGGTCTCCACCGCTTAGAACTAGTTGCAAACATTAAGTAGAGAAAATACATAAATAAAATTACCTTTAAAGATCATCATCATTTGTGCACAAATGTGTATGCGTAAGTATTTGTCGAAAAGTTCTATTGCACTATTCGTCGACATTCAGTACACATAAATAAAAAAGTAAAAAGTTAAAAATTGGAAACGAAACGTAAAAAAGCGCTTAATTAAGCTCACAAAGGAGAACGCGATAACATTTAAATCAAATTTAACGATTCACAATTTTACATAATACGAGGAGTGAATTAAACTGTCAAATACGATGGCCGTTAGAAAAACGTTTATTTTTAATAACACATTTTTCTGGCTGCACCTTTAAGTAAGCTGTAAACTTAATAGTTTTTCTTGTATTTGATACAGATATTTTTTCAAACAGCAACGGGAACAAAAATTAATTTACGCCGTAATATTTAAAACACATACCTCTTATGTATAAAATCTTAAAGAGAATCGTGTATTTAATAAATTAACGTAACGTCGACTTCTCAATATAACCAATGGGTGATGTATGTAATCTTTTTGTACTAAACCGTAGTAAATTAAAGTAATCGTCGGTCGATTTATTAAATACACTTGTAACACAGAAATGCTTCACATTTGACCATCACGTCTTTTTTCAAATTTTTAAATAAAAGCTAATTTTGCGCGATTTTACGCCGCTTTTATATATATCACCATCATTTTGGTCCAACAACTTCGAAGTTTTTCGGATGAAAATTAAAGACTTTTTATGCAAAATTACCTGATGGTCAAAAGTATGTACCTATTCGTTCATAAAAATAGAGCACACGGTAGTAGTAATTTAGTTCAACATAAAGCTAAGTGTTAGTAAAAAAGCGTTGGAGACAAAGCGGCTAAAAGATGAAGTGGGCGGTTATAACAGTTCGTACTGTCGAAGATGCATACGTTGGATAATGTCGCGACAATCGTTAAAAACTCGTTTGATGTTTTCTGTGTCCACGGCGCATGTAAAATGTGGATAACAATAATGCTTTCCCTCTCCTGAGGCCGTGCTAATACGCTGCAATTTTATTTTAATTAAAAAGAATTCGTCAAAACTACTCGAATTACAACTAAAAGAAGTCAAATGTGACTAAAACACTGGGACTCGAGTAAGATCGAATTAAGGGTATTTAAGAAACTACTACGTGTTTATGTATAAAGTTACCGATACATATTTAGTACTTTATGATCTTTTATTATTTCGCCGCCTTAAAAGCCCATAAATATAGGTTCGAGCTGTGCCACATATACAAATAACGCTATTAATATTTTTTCCCAATTTTAGTATCAACGTCTAGAAATTAGGCGCAACTGTAACTAACTTCACAACACATGTCACTTGTTAAAAAACAGTTTCATTTGATGAAATTTCAATTTTAGAAGCGAGAAATTTTTCAAAACAACCAAATACGTTAGGATTCCGGACTTCACATCAAAACTTGGTTAGAAAAAAATCAGTTAGTAAAAAAGCGTTATTAAAAAACGAAATGACACAAAATAAATTAAAGTTGTTTCCTATTATTTATAATAATTCGTATTGACAAAGATGCATACGTTGAATAATGTCGCGACAATCGTTAAAAACTCGTTTGATGTTTTCTGTATCCACTGCACAAGTAAAATGAGGATAACAGTAATGTTTTCCGGCTCCCGCTGAAGCGCTTACGTGCTGAAATATTTAGTGACATAAACAAATTAAAAAAATAATAATAAACACACAGAACTTGCAATGAGATTAAGAATGGTGATAATAGTGCAGAGCCGAATTCAGACTACGCTGACGTTTTGTGTTAACTTGTGTCAAAATATCACAACACATCGACTGTAAGTGAACAATTGCTAACTCAACTTTTGGACAGTGCAACTTAGGATTACGGTACGTTTGCTTATATGTAGTACTTTCCTCTCCAGATTGATCTGTACTATTTAAGCCGCTACTTTACTTGGAAAATCCCTATATAAAAATGACACTCGAAAAGTGAATTGGACAGTATGAAATAGAACAAAATCTTGTTACTTGGTTGCAGCTGTAATTTTTAACTCGTCACTGCAAATTTAATGTTAAGAATACGTTACTATCCCATAAGTCTGCATTGAGTTTCTTCACAAACATTTAAATGTAACGGATATTTCTCTATTCAATACACTATTTACGTTCCTATAATAGAAGCTGGCTACAATCTGGATGGGATAGAGAATTCTTCTGATTTAACAAATTGTCACAAGAGTGTAATAGTAAACGAATTTACAAAAAATAAAAAAATAAATAAAACTTTGGGAATTATTTATACACAGTGGCACATAAAATGTAACCCGTAATTTTAAAACTAACAACTTAAAAACTCACCAAGAATTCATCACGTATGAAATATTTAGCCCGTATTACTTCAGGAGGTTCGCTCGTTTCGGCAGGTGCATCTAAAGGTGTTTGGTATCTGGTAAAATCAGCAAAATAATCTTCTAATTTACTTTTGCCTAAAATGAAACGTTTTAATACGATATTATTATTTCTAAACCAAAAAATCTGCAATTTAATTACCGGCTAAAATTTTTTCAGACAGCAAATCCTGTTTATTAAGAAAAAGAATAACAGAAATTGTGCGTAACCATCGGTTATTCCATATAGATTTAAATAAGTCGAGACTTTCTCTTAATCGGTTCTGTGTCGGATCTTCACGTAATACCATATTATACGAACTACATGCTGTTACAAATATAATCGCCGTAACATCATTAAAGCATTGTATCCACTTTCTCCTTTCGTCTCTTTGACCACCAACGTCAAACATACTATAAAAATAATAGCGTAAATAACTCGAGATGATTAATTTAAGAAAAAAGTTATCGACATATTGACCAATATAATTTCAGTTTCTGTTACAGAGTGGGCTAGAAAAACCTAAGTCAGTTTCAAAAGCTTCTCATCACTTTCTGTCTTAATTTTTCTGAAAAGACAACCTCCATATGTATATCAGAGAAGTTCATAGACGAAAATTGATGCCTTTTAAGGCCAATTTTCAATCATGGTTCTATGGTTCAGAGTTTAAAAGTTTAGAAAAATTATCGTTCTTCAAACATCGTTTAACTCGTAAACTAAGATCATAACGAAGTTTACCATAAACAGTTATTTAGTTAAACGGAATCTAAACTTAGTTCGGTGGAAAAACCGTGATTGAAAAACTGGTTCTAAAAAGTTCACTCAATCTTTGTCCAGCCAAAAGATAAGCCAAGCCCTCAAAGAAACCATAGTCGAATATAATTTTTCTATTGGTCAAATTTTGAAAGCCCGGTTTACAACACTCGTAGAAATATAACTTTGACCCCCAATTTCTTGACGCGCTTTTATGAATACATTTTTGTATCGTGTGAAACTGGTTGTTGCGCTCATTGGTCTGCGATATAATAAATTTTTGGGAGCGTGGATTAGCTGCATCCGTTAGCTGGACAAAGATTATTAGATTCCTATGAGCACATAAGCAGTGTCCTCAGAAAAGTTGCAGAATTTTAAAGAATAGAATTTGTCGAGGGGATCGCAGTTACTTGTGTCGTATCATTATTATCTTCAGGTATTAGAACTTTTCTTTCCATTTTGTTTACTCAATACTCCACTTATCTATCCTGTTCTACATTTTTCCACCATTTAAAGCTTCTGTTTAAATTAAATTACAAATTTTTATTCTACAATTTCAATTAAAAAACCGTCAGATTTACTGGCCCACTTTGTAGTTGGAATAGTTATATCTAAATTTCTCAATACAAGCAAAACCTTATCGGGTTTCAGAAAAGGCCGTAGATAGGTTACTATGATACTACACAATTACACATGGTATGTCAACAGCGTGTCAACAGATATAAGGGAATTCTGGCATCTTGCTGAGTAGATTACGTTCAATTAACGTCCAGCAATAAAATCTTTCCATTAAAATGACTAGAGTTTATCTTTTTACTCCGATATCGTTGAAATGCAAGGTGGACACGAGAACGGGGTTGTTTGTTAAATTAAAAACAAATTGTAATATTCGTCTTTACCATTTAAAAATATCAGGTGTACGACTGGCTCTCCGTGGTGTGAGACTTCCCTTATATCTTTTGGCAAGCTATACCAAGAAAATTAACAGAAATAACGCAATATGCAAATTTCTCAAAATTATTTAAGTTTGTTAGTTTCACGATATTAATATCAGGAAATAATAAGACGAAAAAAATAATAAAGCAAACACATTACACTCGATAAATTCTTTTTTGCATTGACATAGAAGGAAATAAAGAAAAAGTAGCTAAACATGCAAAATGGGTAAATAATTTAAATTTTCCATAATCGATATAAATATATTCCTTATGATTATCAATTTGTATATGATCAATGTACATAAATAATTTGCACTTACTGGAAGTTGACTTTGTCAACTTGGAAGCGCGTTTCAAAAATGCCGCTAGTAAGTACCCGGCAACGCAAGATATCCTGCTCTGTAGGTGTGTAATCTGCTTGTTTGATAATATTAACTCGATCGAGGAAGTACTTAGCACAGTCAATTAATTGATATTCGTTACTTCGTTCAAAAGTAGTCTGTAAAACAAATTATTATAGAGGAGAAAATTCGCTAATATATTACTATTAATATTTAGTGCAATCAAAACTACAAATATATCAAAGATAACGCTAATTAACTTGACAAAAATAATACCACTTCCCTAGAAGTGCAAACAGGAAATAAAAAAGTTCTGAAAATTCTACTCGTCTCAAATTGTGTTCTTTTCAGAAATGATAGGTGTGGAAAAACATGGCACATACCTGTACACCCCTATCTTTCCAGAGAGCTTCCGTATGCTCGTAGAATTCAGGAGGGTAATCAAAATCTGGTCCAGACGCATAATCTTGAATATAATCGACTCTTGCTTGATTCTCTGGATGTTGCAAAGCTACTGGCGGTGTTAAAGTTGACATTGCTCCAGTAATGGTCTGCAAAACAATTTAATAACAATAACAAATCGATATTTAAAATTTCCAATTAGACAAACATTTAAATGATCACTTTAACAGCTTTTATTGGTGTGACGAAAAGTGTTAATTTCAATGAAATAAAAGATGGTACTCTAACAAGTATAAAATAAATTATAATTAAATCAATTGGTATTATTGCGGGAGAATGCCAAGTTCAATACCAAATCAATCCTGTATTTATCTAGATTTAAATTACTACCATGCCAATGATAATCAATTTATTACATAATAAATTGTTACGATACAATTGAGCTTTGCATATTAAGACGATAAAAAAATTTAGTTATAATGTGAATAAAATCAAATCATCAACATCCCTAAAAGTAAACTTTTTGAATAGAAAAATCCAAGTTCGCTACCTATTTGACGAACGAACAAATAATTCTGTGTACTTTTTTTACAGCCCACAAATTTAAAAATAATTTAACGACCCCAATAATTAAAAGTTAAATGCCTTTTTAAAATAGAAATAAATTGATGTTAATTTTATAACCAAGAATTTAAGAGATAGTTTTTGATCTCTCATAATAGCCTCGCCTATTAAAACTTTGTTATTGAGACCTTGGGGGCAGTTTAGTTAACTGTTAGATCGAAGAATGCGAAGAAAATCTTTTTCAATTGTTCCCGTAGGATCGTAGCGTACGTCTAAAATATTAGGCAGCCTTCAAATAAGATAAAGAAAGAGAGAAAATCAAAAGGATGCGTTTCTTAGGAAGCAACATACGTTTTTAAAATACTATGCTATGTGTGCATCGGTATTGTATGTACACCAAGCTGTCAAATATAGATTTGCCAAGCAATTTTTAAATCTTACTTCGTTGGTCACGTGACACCAAAGATGCAGCGCATGAACTAACTGTAGAAGATCATATTTAACTGAAGTTAAATTGAAATAGTTCATTGCTAAAAGTCAGTTCTAAATATCGCAATGTAAAAAAAGGAATTAAATTGAGGAACTCTAATGTGATTATAGAACAACACGTTATGAGGCAAAGAGCAGTCTTGTAGTAATGACTGTTGCGTTCTGATAACTACTGTACTCCATTCACAACCCATTTAATAGACCTCAGTGAGCTTGGACCAATAGCGGTTTTGCCTGTGAAATTCTGACTTTGGCTTGGCAATAAATTGTAAACCAAACTTGAGGACCGTTTTGTTAAAGTAGTGTTTCGGAATTTGTTTTTTAACGTTCTTATTTTATATGCTATCAAATGTAATTTCTCTTACGAGCATAGAGAAATTTCAATTAGAATTTAACTGGGAGTTGTTTACGATCAATTTGATAATTTATCAATTTTACAATATTCATCTGACAACATTGTTTCAAATGGCAATGCACTGACAGGACATTGTTTTGATATACTGGGGTCTAAATAGATTGTGAATAGAGTCTAGTTAGAGCAAGGCATGACTAAAAACTTTCAATTTACAGCTCATCTAAGAAGCTAAACAACCACTATAAATTACAGCCGGCTTATGCTGTGCTCGGTTATACGCCTATTCAAGGGTTTGTCCCGGAGCCTTTCATTGTTGGTGTTTTAAAAATTTTGGAAGGGGTTTAAACTACAATCATAGATTTCTAAAATACGTTTTCTATAATTGTGAACAGTACCAAATTTCAGCTCTCCAGTTTTGATAGTTGGGCTGTGAAAATTGTTCACGACAACACAGAGCCATATCGACAGCTTCCAACTTTGTGATATCCTACCGATTTCACTAGTTTAAGCTAAAAATTTAAAGTTATAGAATTAGAAATATAAATAGATAGTTACAAATATGCAAAGCTCAACTCTCGCTCAAATCCAATGAAAGTTTCAATACCATAAATTTCACTTCACCTCCAAAGATACAGTAATCTCCAGGTTAACAAATTATATCTGATAAGGCGACAACCACAAGATATTGATGGTTTTCAAATACTTTACCTAAATCATTTAATTGAAATTTTGTAAGATAAGATCAATAAATATAGAATATAGGTAATATCGTACTGCAATAAAGATGAGCAATATAATAAAATTGCGTGCATGTATACAGCACTTCAAAGTCTCCCATTAGACTTAAATCTACAAGTAACACCTGAACCCCTAATCTAACTTTCAGGTAGATAAATATTAAATGAATATTGAAAAAAGAGTAAGATGAACATACTAGCAACCAACTTCCAAGATTGCCTCTTATGAACAATTTTCAACGGGGCAATATTTATTAACAATTTCGAATCTTAATTAAATTCAAATTTTGACAGAATGAACGATTAGTCGAAAGAAGTTTAAATTTTCAACAAGTAAACAACTTCTCACTGTGCAGAAGAGTTACATGTTGGATGTCTGCAAGAAGTCATAGGTTGCATACTAGGTTAAAGTTCTATTTTTTTCGAAAACATAATTATCGATAGAATCAAAAACTCACCAGTATAGCATCACGAACATTCTTCTTTATATCCTCTATCTTTTGTTTTTTTTCTTGTTCACTAAAGCCGTTGACGTGCAAAATACGCATCTGTTTAACAATAGTGGACTTGCCAGATTCACCAGCACCAAGTAGAAGTAACCGATGCGTTGCCCGATATACTTGTTTGTCTTTTTGCAGTTGTCTATTAATCTGATCGCTAATACGTTTTTGTGATCTAGAATCATCACCACCTGCACCTTGTTGCGAAGAGTCGCGATTTCCAAAGCAACCCATTGCAGCAAGCGAGGACCACCAACAACCGGCGCCCTTTTCGGCGGCCCCAGGGCCGCACTCCGGGCCACCCGTCGCCACCGTGGCCGACGTCGTGTCCGCCACACTCACTTTCGTGACATCCAGCTTACCTGGTCGAACGATTAATTACTTTGTATCATTTCGTCAATCTTAAAAATGCGGGACTCGGCACAAGCTCATGTTTGACCACCAACTATTGACATATGTCAAATAGGTTAGACGCCAGTTAAGCTCCACGAAATGGTTAAGCTCAAAAGTAGATTCTTTTGAGAAATTATTTGGCAAATAGCGATAATCCTTAAAATTTAAAACACCGTAAAAATGGCTTCACTGCATATTAAAATAAGAACAGAAAAAGTCAGACACAATAGTTATTTATAAATTAGAAATTACAAAAATAGCCGAATGCCGTACTAGATATGCATTAGTAGCTCGCACCTCATACACACGTCTATTTAAAAATAGATCTCGGCCAATTTTTTTTCAGTTTTATCGCAAATCCTCTGTCGGTGTTCTCAAAAACTACTTGATACACCCTGACAGTAAATCGAATTCACCGAAAATTATGTCTAAACTGTTTCACCGGGGCACTTCAAAACGGTAACAGCAATGCGGGCGGAAGTATATTTGCAAATAATAAGATGTAAACACTTGTCACTGTAACCCTTTTGAAATATTTTGCCCGACCTGATGACAGCAGACAGGTAAATCCAACATGTCTGATAAACTGAGTCTCCATTTTACCATGCGCGGCGCCACCAGCCATCCACAACGCGCACGCTCACGAATAACCACCCCTCGAACTGCTCAAATCAAAACTAAATTTAAAAACCTAAAAAATTATAAGGTGGAAAATTGTGTTACCTCCATATACAGGGAATTCGCAAAACTTACATGCTTATTGAAGACTCTTGCAGAATTTACCAAAATCTCGTTTTTTGGACCAAATTTTTACTTCTCATTTCAATTGAAAATTTAATTGTAAGACAAAAAATTAATTATTTTAAAGTGTCAATAATCATTACAAAATATCTTTTGCTTGTTAATTTGTAAACCTACATTTTAAATATTGGATGCTATCATTGAGATATTACTGTAAGTTCACTAAAGTTGTATGTTGTATGGCAAAAAGTTCCAAAACGCTATTTCAATTGTATTAATACTCAAATTATTATTAACCGTTTTAACAGGTCATTATAACTACCTGATCTATGGGTCCGTAGAGTATTGGTTCAATAATTATTAGGGTTAACAATTTTTTATCAACATAATAATGTTTTTGGAATCGCTCAGCTAACAAGGTGACCACTTGAAAAATTTAATTATTCAGATAAATAAATATTGCGGCAAATGGTTTTAATTATTTATATAAACGCGATTTAGATCACGTTGTGATTCTGTAATGTTGGTAGCATAACACTCAGGAACCAATTTATTTCAACAAAAAATGGAAAGCAGAATTATATATATTTAAAAATCATCGAATAAACATAGCTACGCTCTATATAGAAACAATGAGAGTTAAGTACAGACTAGACGTTGTCGATGCACCGCATCGTAACTAACAGCAGTCCATTATATGGGTACTATAAACTACAAACAAATTTACATTATATCATATAAATATACTATCATACAAAAAACATCAACATATAAATGAGATTCGACAAATAAACTTCGAAAATTAATGCACATATCCCCAACAATTACATAATCGTACTATGATATTACTGAAATATTTATAAAAATGTAAATACTCATCAACGCATTTTTATGAGAAAAAATTTATTGAAAGGAAATACAAACCACTTCAATTTACTTATAACGAATACTGCACATTTGAACACAATTTAAATCAGTCTCATTTTTTTTCTTTTAAATCATATTGGAGATTCTTCGTTCTGAGTATTTTATCAAAATCATTAAATATTAATGACGTCGAATTTTTACCCCAATAAATTTTGAAATATTTGCACAAACATTTAATACTTCAAGTCTATAAAAGGAATGTAGTTTCAACTTATTTTTGCAGAATTGGCTATAAGTAAATTTTATTTTAATATTCCTACTCTGTACTCTGTACAAGTTTTAAATTTTTATTTCATATTATGACTGTGATATAATATTAGAAGCATCGCTTCGACTCCTTCATCTAAGTAATAAATATATTAAATTTTCTTATAGAAATTCAACAATCGAATAAATAACAATGTCTTTTAAACTTATCTCAGAAGTGGTTTCGTTCCAATTAAAAAAACGCACAAACTAACAAGTCGAATACATCCACACACATTCATGACAATAATTGTGATTTGCGACAATTACACAGCCATTTAATAATCCGAGCATTACGTTCTACAATCGAAGGAGGCTCACTAGGTCTATAAGAAGAAGGGCAATAATCGTTATTATCGATCGGTCTACACGAATCTATCGTAGATACATCAGAAAAAAATACGGGGCTAGAAGATCTACTAGTACTTAGCATGTCTTCGTAGCTATCGCTGGTAAGGCCTAGCTGCTCAAAAAATTGCTCTAAATGACTCACAGGTGGTTCCGAAGGTCGCCAATAACGATCACTAATATCCGATTTAGAACGAAGTATTGGCCTATCCTTTTTGTATCTTAAACATTTTTGACGCTTAAAAGTAGAAATTGGAGCATAGCCCTGCCGAGTCTGCCTACAATCTTGCTCTTGACAGCAGTAATAAGAACTGCCTCCACTATGTTGTGTACTCGATCCGGAATCTCTTCGAGTATCCTGGAAAGAACGAGTCAAAAATTAAGGAACTATTTAAAATGTTAAATTTTACTTGTTTGGGTGGCGGCGGGGGTTCGCTTCTTTGTGTGTAATGCCCGCTAGATCCTCCGCTATCACGATTAGACAGACTTTTGTTGCTACTTTTATTCGAACTCGGTTCGGCACGACAATGCAAATCTGGTAAGCTCTTGTGACACCGCTGTGCATATTCGGCTGGTGGACTAAGAGGTGCCATGTGTTCTACACTCAATTCTTCGGCACTATCACAATCTAATAGTTGTCGCAATTTATTTTGTAACAAGTCACTACTTGCGGTAAATATTGTACGGCGATGTGATAGAGGTGGTAGAGATCTCGAAGGCGATACAGCCATATCTAATAAAATTATACAAATTTTTGAATATTGTCCCGTCTTTTCTACATTTTAATTACTTTCTAAATCACATTATATGATTTTATTGGACGGAATATTTTATGCATTTCCTGATGTTAATGACCTTCGATCCAACTCATAAAATTTGTTAAATCAGCTCATAATCCTAATTAAAGTTACAATTATTTCATTTAAATCACATATGAACAATAACAGAGTCAGAGCGATTTTATCTCGCTTTTAACTTAAATTTGCCTAAATAGTGAAGTCAAAATATTCTGAAAAATGCAAAATTACTTGGAATAGCATCATTTTGGAACTTTTGTCAAGACTTGTGAGAGTACACATCTTATACTGACAACTAATAATTTCCAAAATAAAATTCTATTACTCTACAAAACTTATTTAGACTCTAACCATAATTCTAAGAAACCTTGTAACACAAAAACACTAATTTTACGGTCTTTAACTCACTTTCAAGCAACCTCTTTGCCTTGATGTATATATAATTGTTTTCAAATTAATGTTGCTAAAAATAATGTCACTTTCATAACATCACAAATTTTGTAACTATTAGCACTAATAAGAGAGAAAGTAGAATTGTATAAGTTTAGTTTTTTACTTTCAAATCTATCAAAATTTGAATTATGCTGATGGAATTGTAAATTTGTACATTTTCAAACTATCGTCCCTGTAGTTACTACAGTCACTAACGTTAGTAAACGAACATTTTCTGTATTTAAGCACTAATGACGAGACTAAAAAGAATTTTAAAAATTACTTACATTGCGGAAAAGTAGTAGGTCTGTAACTACTACTTGGAGCTGCAACATTAACGGATTTGCTACGCATGTAACTTGCATGACCGATAGCAAAAGTAGGCGGTGGTCTTGCGGGTTGTGCTTGTGTCGTGTCACGAACGACTTCCGATTTTACATAAAAAGGCTTACTTTCCGCTAATAATTCAACAGCCGATTTGCGCTTAGATCTCATACTCTGCGACTTTGTGAGTGTTGGATACATCATGGTAGTCATGTTATTACTTGTAAAGGCAGTAGTATATTCAAACATTTATATTGTGCATTCTTAACTATGTTACGAGAGATTTCACATTATTATCTCTAAAGCCTAAAATAGAAGCTTTTGAAAACGGGTAAATCGATAAATAATAATATAAAATTCGCTATTGTTTCGAGTATAAACAATAGACAAAACCAATTTGATTTTTTAATCAATAAAACACTTACGTATTGGAAATATTGTAGTAATTCATTGTTGTTGTATGACTATTTTACTTGAAATGTTTCATTATCACATATTTATGTATTCGTATGATTGTTTTTAGTGCAATTTTCAAAATTGCCTACTGACCGACTGCCAGTAGCCATCTCCCATAAAGACAGCTGATTGCGTGTCAATATGCGCACAGCCCAATAATGAGATTCACGAGTTGACAGCTAAAAGTGCGGTAAATATTTAAAAATAGTTTTTAATAGAAATAGGTCCAAGTACCTACAAACACAAAAAGGTGAAACTTATTACAAAACCAAAATTAATTTGACGATCTGGTATTGTTGTGCTAAAATTTCAGATTCTTGAGATTTTATTAACTCTGCACTCGATGATAATAAGATCAAATCATACAAAATCCCAGATATTGATTATCGGTATACTGGCTTCTAGGTTTGAATGCATACTGCGTACACTTTGTCCTCAACATATAACTATTCAAAGACGGCAACATAAAAAGAAAAGTTTACATTTATTTCACAATTCTAATAGAAACCGCTAAGAACGCCTCTCAGCTCTTATGCAAATAATGTAGGTATACAGGGTGTAAATACTAAGTGGGTACACCCGAAAATGGCAGTTACAACTCCTCGAAATAAACAACTTTTGTTCATACAAACTTTTTATTTGGAGCTCCAGTTCGGAGTTATTCCACTTCTTAGATTTTTTTAACAATCGTCATAACTTCGTAATTGTAATGACTATTGAGAGAAATCAAAGATTTTCAGAATTATCTTTAGATTCTCTAAAACATTTCTATTTAGAACTATTTCGATTTTTTTTTCAATAACAAAATGGCGGCCGATTAAAAATTTGAAATGAAGATATTTTGATAACTATTCCATGGATTTTTGAAAACAATAATTTTGTTTAGTCCTTATGTTATCTACTACAACATTTGTCTAAACATAAAGCTCGAATCTTGACTGCCGCAAAAAATATGAAAGAGAAGCAGACGGCCCAAGGTTTTCATTAACATTAAAACGCTTTACTGGGCTTGCATTACAACGAATCGTGGGCATTTTGAAAATTTAAGTAATTAGTAATTTCCTCTTTAGTTTAATTATTCGTTTGTTTCATTTTTCAAGTTTTAGTTTTTTGTTTTTTTTTGATTTTTAGTAATGTACTTCTTCGTAATTACATTTAAACATTTCTTTGGAGTAGACAAAAAAAATGTTTTAGACAAATGTTGTAGTAGATCGTTTTAGGATTTTGTAAATGTATTGTTTTCAAAAATCCATGGAATAGTTATCAAAATATCTTCATTTGAAATTTTTGATTGGCTGCCATTTTGTTATGGAAAACAAAATCGTAACAGTTGTAAATAGAAATGTTTTAGAGAATCTAAAGATAATTCTAAAAACCTTTGATTTTTCTCAATAGTCTCTAAAATAAGAAAGTTATGACGAATGTTAGAAAAATCTAAGAAGTGGAATAACTCTGAACTGGTGTTCCAAATAAAAAATTGTTATCAACAAAAGTTGTTTATTTCGAGGAGTTGTCATTTTCGGGTGTACCCACTTAGTATTTACACCCTGTATACCTACCCACATCACACTTCATCGGTATTTTTATTTTGTAGACGTAGAAAGCAATCAATCTACAATAATTAATTAGAAATAATTACTTATCAGTTAGGCATTCTTTTTTTCAAAGTGACTGTAATATTTCTTATAAAAGCCAAGGTGTGGCATACGTTAGGTTCTTGAAGAGCTCATAAATTCAAAAACATGTTAGAAATATCAGCAGGTTTTTGTGCAAATTTGTAGGATGACTATGTAGGCTGTGGAATGTTAAGATTATTCGCGTTTGACTGCCGAAGTCGGCGCAGTTGGGCAGACTGTCAGATTGGTATCAGATCAAAACTTAGATAATGCAAGTTAGACCTGTAAGTGCGAGAAAACTCTAGGAAGTCTTGCAGAAGTCGCGAGTGAAAACTCTAGGAAGTTGTTTCCAATGCACATTTGCAGTATTGCAAGCGACTTCTGCAGGACTTCGAGTTTTCCGCACTTACTTTACATTATTTAAGTTTCTATCTGACAGTCTACCCAGCTGCGTCAAATTCGGCAGTCCGCCACGAGCAATCAACAGCTTTAGTAACAAAGGTTAACTTGAAAAGTGGCTTGAAAAAAAGAATACATTAGGTGTAGATTGTACACAAAGTCTTTAAAAAAAACAATTGGTTTTTGGGAACTAGTTCTTTCTTTTTACATGTTTTGCTTGCTAGTTTTCAACAATACGCAAAAAACAAATACTGAAGTTTTTTATATTGTCTAATTACAATATTTAGGAATAAATTGTAGGACATGTGGAAATAATGTAATATTAGAACAATTTTCATTACAAAAAACGTTCGCATTTATTTCAATAAAAATTAATAATTTCCTAAATTAATTAGAGATTATTTGTACAACAAATTATAACAATACTTAGCAGTATTTACAAAAATACATAAAACTGTATATTACATTTTATACACTTTTTTTATAGAACAAAAAAATACGAGTACAAAAGTATTCATTAGTTCAAATTATGACTAGATATCAGCAATGCTTCAGTAGTTGAAATGTCAATTGGTTTAAATATAAATTAAATACTTGCAATATCTGTATTTATCCCACTACAATGGCTAAGTTTATGTCATAACCAACTACTTAAACGTCAAATATAACAAAACAGAATGCCGTAACAAAGTACGACTACGATGTTTAGTCAGTATAAATATTTAAAAGTAATTCGAGTATCGAGTACCATGTAGTATCAAAACTAAATTAATTTAATTATCAATAACTATTTTTTAAATAGATAAATCACAGTGATGGAAAAGCAGACTATTGAATTGTTGCTTTTACTACTCTATAAAATCTTTAAATTCTTAAAAATCCGCAATTGTGCAGATTATTTACCAACAGCCCAGTATTATAAACAGAACATTATTTGTAATGGAAAATTTGATATTTGATTTATGGAGCATTTATAGGATTAGTATTAAGAAATCTGCAGAATTACTTAAAATGTATTTAGGAATTAGTTAGGACTGTTACTTGACGACATTTTTCCAACCTGCTAGTTTCTTGTCCGCTCTTTCATCCAACAATAAGTGAATTAAAGTAATAATACATTACAAACAGCAATAATCTGCTTCACCTTGCAGCCAATATGTATTTAACAAAGTACACTAAGTAAATTATACTCACTGTTTATTTCCAGGAGCATTAGTAGTTTGATTTTTAGGCAGCGACCTAACAGGTCCTAATGATAAGATAGAAGAAGCTCCTAAAGCTCCCAAATTGCAAATAGTACTATTCTTTGCCGCATTTAGCGAAACAATAGGTAGAGCAAAAGTTCCATTTGGACTCGAATTTGGTAATGGAATAAAATTGTAAATACCTAAACCGGTCAACCTTTGCGCAATTCCAGGTTGTTTAAAGTCAATTATTGGAATACCTAACTCACAAGGAGTCGACGTTTTGTGGTAACTTTGGCGATGCTTGGCTAAACCACTACCTGTCGGATACTGTGCAGGACAAAGATCACACTTGAATGGCAGTGCTACGCTACGAGCATTATTTTTCTGAGCAGGAGAAACGCCTGCTTTGACTTGTGTGGAATCGGGTGCAGAATCGTCGGTTAAATCGACGGTTGGTAAACGTGAGTCTGAAGACGGCTAAAATAACAAATTAAAATTAATAGTTACTCAGATTTAAATAATTATAAGTGGAATTTACTTTTGAAGTAGTTCCTCCGTTTTTGCTAGGAATAATACTAACAGCGCTATTGAGATTTATTGCAACTGACGAACTCGATGATTCTTCTTTGCTGGAAATTTGCTTTTCTTTTGCCTTGGGAGTGGCCGTAACGGTTATGCCTCGTGTTGCTAATATATTAGCGACTACTTTAGCATCAGACTTTTTAGGACTTTCGGTGCGAGGTGGTGGATTCCGAACGGATAATGTAATTGAATCTGATAGATGCATTACATTGTTGTCTGATGGATCAGATGTACCACCCTGTAAAAGAACATTTTATAAACTATTGAAAAAATAAATATAATTGAAGTAGTATTTACTGAAATTTACTGAATTCATTTCCTACCTGCACACTTTGAATTTGTGGTAATCCTCCATCGGTATTTTTTGGTTGAACCGCAATAACTTGGCAGTCTTGATCGTCATTTTTATCTGGCACTAACACATCGAGTCGTTTCTTTTTCATTATTTGTTGATTTTGTAATTGCTCGTTTGCCCTTTTAAGCCTTTGTATTGCTTGAAGATTGTTGACACCATTGGGGGTAGCGTTTGCATTTTGCATTCTAGGTCTTGGTGCTCTCACTGCATTGCCTATCATATTATTTTTAGGACGCACTAAAGGTTGCCTTTGTCTTTGCATAATTTGTGGTCTCGGACCTAAAGGTTGTCTAGGCGGTACTGGTTGTCTGTTTTGAGGAGCCTGCTGCCTAGGGGCGATTTGTCTCGGTAGAGGTGGACCTCTTGGCGGTTGTTGATTAAATTGGCGGGGAGCTACTGGTCTCGATGGCATCGGTTGCCGATATGGTGGAGGTTGTTGTGGAGGGGGCATAGATTGTTGTGGCATCTGTTGCAATGATTGCTGCATCTGAGGTGGTGGTGCCATGTGAGGTGGGCCTGGTGGATAATTTGGTGGTGCTTGAGGGTAGTATATGGGATTTGGAGGTCTATAAAAGAAATTGTAATTAGTAACAAAATTTTATTTTAAAACTTCATAAATAACCATATTTCGTGATTCATAGAATTCGTCCATTTAAAAAAGTGAATACAGCCTTTTTGTGACCTATAATACGGTGTTAATTAAGTAAGTACACAAACTTTAAGGGATTAATATTGGATTGATTTTAGGACGAAAAGTTCATATAAACATGGGTCAACGAAGGCTCCGTTCTTAAAATACGGAGTGTTAACATGTGATAAAGAGAGGTTTTCAAATGCTTTGATGATTGTTTCAAGTTTCAATACCCTCTATCTCATGAACTAAACGTTTCCTGACGCAACATGTTCATAATTTATTTAAATTTATTTCAAAAGATCTATTTTATCAGATTTTAACACTCCATATCTTGAGAACAAACCATTGCGGACCCATGTTCATATCAACTTTTCGTCTTAAAATAACCAAACACTATTAATTCCTTCAAGTTTTTATACATACAGTCGGGTCCGGTTATAACGAGCTATGCTTATAGCGAGATCTCGGTTTTAGCGAGTAATTTCTCATGGCACAAAAAATTCGCCATTTAACTCAATACATTTTGAGCTCTGATACAACGAGCTTGGACATAACGAGCAGATCTGTTATAACGAGTATTTTTTCCTTGTCAAACACGGTCAAACTGCAGAATGGCATCACTTATAACGAGCAATTTCTAATACTTGAAAAACGTTCTTAACTGGTGCGATTATTTCCTTTATTGTGGAAGATTTGATAACTTATTGGGCGGTTAGCTTCTAAAATAAAGCACGATAATGATAACAAGCTTATTGTAACTCGCCGTGTAACTCCTCGGATATAACGAGCACATTTTGTTGGCACTAGCGTGCTCGTTATAACCGGACCCGACTGTACTTAATTAACACCCTTGTATAGTATATACATATAGCTATGCTTTCGAAGTTTTTATAAATCTTTCATTATTTTATATAATATTATAAATAGCACACCTCTAACGACACTTGAATATAAAGTTTTTACAATCTAAAAGTTCCCTTCACACTATACATTAAAAAAGTATACGTTAAAAATAACCTGTCGAATTAAATATAATCGCAATATTTACAAATACTGGATTACCGATCTAGTGAAAAATGTGTATCGGAACTTGAAATATAGGTAATGTAGTAATTCATTCTAGCTCGAGTAAGGTCGAATTACTCGAATTAAAAATAATTCGAACTACCGTATTAGCCCGAATATAACGCGACCCCGAATTTAACGCGACTCCGAAATTTTCATAAAGATATTTAGGAAAAAAATAATAAGAATGTCCTTGTTTATATTACATTACTTAAACCCCGAATTTAGCGCAAGTCGATTTTTTAACAGAAAATAAATGGTCAAAAAATGTCGCGTTATATTTGGGCTAATACGGTATATATCATCCGATTATTCGAATAACCGAATCAGCAGAAACCGATTACTGAAAATATCCGATTATGCCCTTCACTGATTAAAATGTCTTAATACATACTTATAAAAACTTTATTGAGTACATACTATCTAAATACCTCGAATATTTAACAAACAAAACCGCGTAAAATTCAAATTATTAGAAGATCTCAAAAACATAATCTTATTGGCCGTGACGTTTTGCATCTTTACTGTCAAATCTTAATAATTATAGGTTATGTTGTGATGTATCTCAGAAACTCAAGGACTGTGATGTTGCCAATTTGCAGCAAAAATTGGTATCAACAAGGATTGATATTTTTTGAATTTTTGAAAGGGTTGTTTACCGATACGACGTCTGTAACATTCTCAATTTGACGGATACCGGTAGAGTAGAGCTTTTGATGCGCCAAGTAATAAATGTGATTTGAATTTATTTATATTTCCTTTAAAATGATTGATGTATTGGTAATGATTAATGATTCAAAAATCACTAAAAAGTACACTCAAAACTTTTGGCGGTAAATTTGAATTACTTTTTTCTATATTAAAATCTATATTATATCTACAAGGTTTACTGGTTGGATTTTGTGGGGGTGGAAGACTTTCTATTTAAATTTGGAGGAAGAAAAAATTGATTACTGTGTTACGCCCAAAATTCATTTTAATCAACTGATACATTCACTGATTCAATCACTGATTAATAATTTCCTGCACTAGACCCAATAATACGCCAATAGCCAATACAATTATTATATTTAACGTCAAAATGTGCCAAAGTATACAACCACTGTGTGGTGTGTGGAAGATGATAATTTAGAAATTAATTTAATTTTAAATCCTTTAATTAACGGGCCTCATCGCGCCCCTTCATTTTGGATCCGTCATAAAAGAAAAAACCGTCTTTATTTAAAATGATTGGCCTAAGTCTCGGTCTTGGCTAAAATCTCTCTTATTGATGTACAATAAAAAAATTATTATATTGACTTACTGATATTGATAAGGCGGATACATATGTGGAGGTTGAGTAGGCATGCCGGGATGTGGAGGATACATCGGACTATGTTGAAATCCGTGAGGAGGCTGTGGTGGAGCTTGTGGAAATTGTTGAATATTTATTAAAACATTTTGCTGGTGCATTCCATTTCCAGATGGTTGTAAACGCGACACTTGTTCGGCCAACTGTTGCATAGGCAAACCTGTCAAGGTATTGAGGGAATTTGTCGCAACTGTAGAAGTTCTTGGATTGTACACTTGCTATAATATTTTTAAAAAAGTTAAAAATTAAAATTGTATAAAGAAACAAAATAATTTACCAAGGCATTTCTATTCCTATCGTCTAACCGATCTAGTGATATAAATTCATTTTCTGACGACGATATACCAAACTCCTTGTTGTGATCATTATTATTATTGAGGAAGCTCGATAAAATGCTATCTTCTCGATTTCCATCTGGAAGCTTCAGTGGATCTTCCATGCAAGAAGACGACCAAAAGTTAGAATTTTCTGGATTATTTTCGTTAGAATTGGAAATGTCGACAAGTTCTGTGAAATAAAATAAACCGATTATAAATTGTATTGATATTTATTAAGTGTATTACAATTTATTATCATCTTGTATCTTATTTTTGATACGATCCTTATACAGCTTTCTTGTTCTATTCTCCTTAGCAGTACTTAGCACTTTCCTTTAAAACTAATTTGTATAGTTTCTCGTCTCTCTCTATAATTAATAACGTTATAATTCTGTTCTCTCATACAAAGTGGGTAAATGAACTGTTTTAGGGACTGGGCACTCAATGTGTCACCGCAGTTTCAAGTACAAATGACATGGAGAGGGGGCAAACAAAAGTTTTTAGGGTTTTTTCTATTTTTACCTTAAATTTATAAAAAAAGTTGTTAAATAATTAAATAAGCATCTTCAAGTTCAGTTAAAAGCATAAAATCATCGCGAAATCACTAGTGGATAACATTAGATATAATTAGGATCTTTGAGGGGGTTTCTGTTTTTAAAGCTACTCGACTTCATCGTCGTTATTTTTGTACGTACTACTACTCTATGGTACTACGTCCCAAAAGGTTTCATTTGGTAGAATATGACATAATTAGTGTTTTAAGCTAATGGAGGCAGTGATCCAGTTATGCAAATTTTTTTTTGAAAAACTATTTTATTTTAATTAATAGATCCACGAAAGCGATGAGCGACGAGTACCTCGTTAGAAACAAAAAGGTATACTCGGTTTTTTCATAAATGATCTTATGATCTTAAGAATAAAATTCGTATTTGTAGTGTTCTTTCCTTCAGCAGTTCGGCTTATTTATTGGCAAAATGGCAAATGGGTAGGTAATTATAAAATCGAACCTATTTTACTTTTCTTCACCCGTTTACTACAACAACACTCCCACTTATACATACTTCTAATTTCAGGTTCTAGACCTAGACAACGGAAAACATAGGTTGGGACGTCATCAACTTTTTTTAAGCTTTCATATTTATAAGAAGATTTGAAGAGACGAGGGAATAATCTGTTTACTACAGCGATATTAGTGTTATTTTTAATGCCCGGGGAGCTGTGCAGTATTTTTTGCATGCCTGCCAAAACGTAAGTTAAACAGAATAGTCAAGAGTAAACGCTCCGACTAAGAACTTGGAAATTGTAAATAATAAAGCATTTCACAGCTCATGAGGCATGTGATGGAACATTAGCGACAGTCCATTTTTATAAATTTTTTTGTGCGGTAATTTAGTTATTAGATCAGATATCAGATACACACAGGTCGAAGACCTAATTACATGAATCCACATGAATATTAAATAAATAAAATAAATATTTATCCTACTATTATACTTATAAGTAATAAAAAATAAATAAAACTTGATGAGCTTCATTTCCGAAAAAACTATTATTTTTGGAAATGTAGGATAAAAATTAATTCATTTCCAGTTTCCAAATGATCACCCTACACCCTGCAACCTAAACCTAATAGTTTTCCCATACAAAGGAAAGTTATGTTTTTATTGTACTAATAGAGTTATGAGATCTGGATCTGGATTATTTAGGGAGAGAGAGCAAGCTTCCTGTGCACTAAGGACACTTAATCGGGCCCATATTGCACTAACTCTACCTCCGAGCGGCCTCCCCGTGCCCATCAAATCTCGAGCCATCCTACTTGTAGAATGAACTCCATAATTAGAGTTAGACAATCAGAATATCAAAAATGTCATCATAATACATAGTCACAAAAATTAAAGGATATTTAAAAAAATCCAAATTTTAGGGCGATTTTCAACAAAGGATAACTCGCAGAAAAATGGTCGTACAGAAAAATTAAAAAAAGGAAATTGTAGCCTCAAGTGTCTAGTTTTCAGATCTGGACCGTAAACTTTTTTAGCATGGGCAGTTTTCACGTAACCATTCGAAAACCAACTAAAAATAATGTTTCCAAATTTTTTATCGTCTTTGAAATAGTCTGTGTACTTCAAAAAATTTTTTTTCATCATGCGACCATAAAACTCGTTTAGACAATTTAATCGGCTTTAATTTGACCTCTTAATGAGCTGCGTACGATTTTTTGCCGCGAAGTAATCGTCGATCAAAGCAAAAAAGTCCATTTTAACTTTGACAGTCGATTACTCAGGAACTAATGATCGTACAGAAAATAAAGTTTTTTTTTCGATTTTTCCCAACGAGGCATGTTTTTGAGAGAGCAATATGGATTGTCGCAAAAAAAAGCATATTGAAGTCGAAAAACTGCATACGGAAAATCGAAAATTGCTTGTTACGGTGATTTTTGGCCGATACGATAAACTTAAACCTTCAGGACGCTAAGAAAAAAAAATTTCTTAAGTCCACAGATCATTTGAAAAAGGAGAAAAAATTTTGAAAAATTATTTTTAGTTGGTTTTCGGATGATTACCTGGAAACCGCCCAGTCCAGATCTGAAAACTAGATACTTGAGGCTACAATTTTATTTTTTAAAATTTTCTATACGACCATTTTTCTTCGAGTTATCCCTTGTTGAAAATCGCCCTAAATTTTGGATTTTTTTAAATATCCTTTAATTTTTCTGACTAGTGTATTAGGTATGCTGTTCGTAAAGAACAGTTCTCCTCCTCCGGAAAAGAGTCAAAAGTTACACTGTTGTACTGGCGAGCCGCCAACTATTAAATTAGTTCAGTTCTACGCTTTTTTAGGTGTTCAGTGTCGAGTAATTTAGATCCAAATTTAAAATACTAAAATTTGTCGTTCGACTTTGAACAATCAACAATAAATTTTCGTCTGAGGCGCTATGCCGGCCTGTAATCTGTAATAATATTTCTGCCTCCTCCTGGAAAATTTTCCGGCAGCGCTCATGTGTATGTTGTCCTAAAGAACAGCTGTTACAAAGTGGCTATTTCTTTTCACTGCCTAAAGAAGAAGGGACAGTAATTTCGAATAATATTTTACTTTTTGTTTCAATAAGAAAGGACGACAGTTAGTAGTATCACTTATGTTTTCTTTAGAAATTCACCCCTTTGACACCTCGTACTCGTAGAAGGGGGTAGTTTTGAAAAGAAAAAGGAAACCATTCCTAAATCTTTAATTCACGACTCACAACCACAATATTATGGCTTTATCTTCATACAACCACACGGCCTTGGCTGAAAAGATCGTTTACCAACGTCAACAACACCAGTAAAAATTTGTTCGCTTAAGTCAGCTAAGCATTGTGATATGATACTCAATGCTGTAACCGAAAGCTGTGCCGAAGTAAGAACTAAATGTGCGTCTGTGTGTGTGGGTTGTAGGTTGAACGTGCTTCAATTCCTCGGGTTAATAATTTTAAGTTATTAATAATTAATAATCAGCGTGATAATTAACATTAATCATTAGTTGAGCTTTTAACATTAAATTTTAAAAGTTCACATTTACTCGGTTCTGTTCGTTGTGTAGACGATCGTTTAACGGGCGTGCCTGAAGTTGCGAGGAGGGCTAAACGAGACTAGTCCACGCCGTGCTTTCGAAGGAACTGGTTTATTTAGGCAGAAACGATGAACGAAGTAGACAATTTATTAAATATCGACTTTTTGTCCTTATCTTATAAAAAACAATTAAGAATAAAAGAATTAGGGCCACATCAACCTCGCAGTTTTGAATTACAACAAATGGATAAATTGCAAGTGCGCACGTTTTCTTCGATGTGGTTTCATAAAATAGAATGGTTAACAGTGAGTATAACGAAAAAGACTTTTTATTGTTTCTATTGTTTGTTATTCGGCGGTGGAAACATTCCTTGGTGTCAAAATGGCTTTACAGACTTGAAGCATTTATCGGAGAGGTCAAGAAAACACGAAAATAGTGTAGTTCACATTAATAATGCGGTAAAATACAAAACTTTTGGTTTGCACGAGATAAATCAAAATCCGATCGTCGAAGATCCCGTCTTTCTCGCCAGACATAACGAAATGGCGAAGAAAAATAGAAACTTTTTGAATCATATTATCAATTGTATAATGTTTTGTGGATGTAATAATTTAGCGATCGTGAATCACGACGATTTCGACTCGATTTTTCCAAATTTCGTTTCTTTTATGTCGATCTTGGACTTCCAAGTGGACTTCGATATGGACCGTAAGATCGGAAAGAAAGTTGTAGATCAGTTACTCGAGTGCATGTATCACGTTTATAAAGAACAGCTAATAAAAGACATCGGCGACAGTTTGGTATCTGTGCAAGTTTCGGAAACATCCACCGTGAGTTCGTCACAATTCCTAATTATTTTACGATTCGTTAAAGACAACAAAAGAATGCAACGATTTTTAACGTGTTTGGAATTAACCGAAGAGCAGGCAACTGCATCTTCTCTCATGGAAATAATAGAAACCGAATTGAACTCTTTGAACATCGATTATGAAAAAGTAATTGCACAAACTTATAATACAAGCGCAACAATTGAAAAGCCTTGCGGCATCCAACATCTTCTAAAAGAGAAATACCAGTACGCAGAATTCGTTCACTATTATGGCCACGACTTCAATAACACGTTCAAGCATATCTTTTCAAAATTTGATTGCATCAAAACTTTTTTCGCCAACGTTTATGGATTCGTCGAGTTTTTTTCGAAACCACCAAACAAGCAGCTACTGCAAAACGAATTTACCGGCGAAGAAGTAAATTGGAAGAATGAAGATGTATTTTGTTTACATGCGAACAAGGAAAAACTCTTCGAGTGTTTGCAAAAAATGGTCAAAAATCCACTTACGGACGAAGTCTCAACGGAAGCTGCCGAACTGATGACTTTGTTAGGCGATTCTGACTTTCTGAACTTGTTGGGCCTATTCTATAATATTTTACAGCGTGTGGACGATTTATATAAAACTTTAGCCGAAAAAGATTCAAAGAGTAGCGCACATATTAAAGCATTTGCCAAATTTAAAGAGGAAGTCTCGACACTATTTGAACGTAAAGTAGTGAAAGACGACGAAGATTACGAAAACGAACGCCCTCTCAAGCGCTTAAAAAAGAGCTTAGAAGTCGATAGTGCCATGAAAGATGTATGCGAAATCGTAGTTACTTTCATAAAAGAGCTCTTCACATCGACACAGTACGTTCAAGCATTTTCGTTGGTCGATCCTGGTAAATATGACGATTACAAACACAATTTTCCGGACGAGTTGTTAAACAAGTTGACGCATCGTAACGATTTCTTCGATAGTGGTCGTCTTCGAATCGAGTTGGCAATATTATATGCAACTGAAGTTTTTGGCGGGGCAAAAAACGTCGAAGAGCTCTTATATCTGATTAGTTGTTATGAGGTGGGCGACACTTTTGTAGAAGTTTTAAAATTGCTGAAAACAACTCTAATAACGCCGAGTTCCGAAGAAGAACGCACATCGGAAGACATCTGCTTCGAAATTCAAAAATTTTTAAATCGCACGTCGTCGCGGGGCAATATGAATTCGTTGATCATCTTGAAAACTCATGCAGACGTTCTCAAAAACATGTCAGGGTTTAAAAAGTTAGTTATCGACCAATATGTATCTAAATACCACAAAGAAGACTACGCATTCAAATAAATCTTCTAAAGGCCAAACATTTTTTGCTTTTTGACTGGGGAGTCGTAGCAATTGCTAATCAATTCTACCTTCCACTAATTTTTTTGTAATTTGTTACAATGTAATATTGAATAAAAAAATCATAGTACTAATGTGTTTGGTTATAATTCTAGAGTTATTGACTATTGCTGTCAGGTAATTAGCCCTAAGACCTAAGAAAGCATTCAGGAACTCGAAAAACTTGTCGACAATATCCAATGCACTTGGGATAATATTATTACATGCATATAATTATTAATTATGATACTAGGGCCTCAATCTAAAATTCAAGCCTTCAGGCGATTGTATAATTGTTATGTATTGTATTGCAATCGCCTGAGAATTGGAATTTTAGATTCATCGGTCGTAGTAAGTGACACTTACCCGATGGTCGAAATTCGCCGCTTGGATTATCATCGGTAATTTCGGTAATAGTGAGAGGTTCTTTAAGTAAGCCGGTAGTTTTAATTCTTATTTTCGGATACTCTGTAGGAGACGGCGATTCCGGCGGTGGTGTAGGTTCGGCTCCAGGAACCGAAATGTCCCCGCAAAAAGTGTCCGGAGTCATTTGCGTAGTCTCTTTGGATAATTCGTTACTAGTATTTGAAATTCCTTCCTTATCTGATGATAATGGAGAGAAGTTGGCAACGTTATCGAGTCCCGTTATGTCATCTACAAATTCGTCTAAATTTGTAGTGAACTCCGTGAGGGAAAACGAATTCTCGTCGTTACCATCGTTCCTTTCGGCTTGGCCGTTGGCCAAAAAATCTGCGTTACCTTGATAGGCCGCCGTGGTTGTTGGTGAATTTACAATTTCAAAGTTGTTATCACTTTTACTTTTAAAAGTAAGTCTTATTGGAGCAAGTTGCAAGCGTTGTATACTGACAGTTGGTTGTTTTACGTGATGTAAAAGATGACCCAGAAGGTAGTCGTGACTGGTAAAAGAAACATTGCACTCGTAACAATTTAAAGACTGGAATTCCGAATTTTCTTCTGAATCTAAAAAATAAAAAATACAAATTAGTATACATGGGTACTCATTACTCAATGTAAAGGGTATAATATGTAGGTGTTAAATTTGAAAGGCGTGTATTCGAAGTTTCATCTTCAGGACAAAAATCTGCAATTATAATATTTGTATACAACCCTATGCAATTTTTAAGTCTGTGGTCCCCTCAAAGGTTCATTAGGGTGGGTAACATGTAAATTTTGGGGCGGATGTAATTTGGGCACCAAACTGCCTGACCGTTTGATCCGATAACCATTTTAGGCACCACACTATTGGTACTTGCTAAATTGTTGTGCATTTTGGGCACCAGTAAGATTAATAGTATGAATGGTAAATAGTTGCAAAAAATACTTTGCACAATATGAAAATGTACCGTCCATATATGGCTCATCTCACACAATTTTCTAATGCTTTTTTCACAAGAAACTACACTCACGCCAAGCAAACAAGTCTGACGGAAAATATGCCAACTAAAATTATAAAATAGGAGGTGGAGAATTTTAAACCAATCGGTACTATCCCGGCGTGTAAATTCCTTGACAACTTGACGACTTTTGAAAATACAGCGCCACCAAAGCACGCCTACTCAACAGACTTGTTTGCTTGGTGTAGCTGTACTATAATATTATTCTCTGTGTTATTTATAAACAAGAACTTTTCACTTTTACCTGTCTGTACATCTAATTTATTAACAGCCTCATGAACTCCCAAAATATTTCTAGGAATTTTCCCTGGCAGAAGTTTCCTTCGGACATTAAAAATATTTCTCCTAATACGATTGACATCTACTGTGGTGATCGTTTCAGGCAAATATTTTTCTAACTCGCGTCGAACAATTTTTGATGGACTTTCTGAAATGTCTTCTTCCGCCTTTCGTTTGCAAGAATTGGATATAAAATGCTGGTTTAATTTATTTTCCTCCGATTGATGATTATGAATTAGGAAACTCCTAGTTATTAGGTTTTCAGCACCAATCGTGAATATCTTTGCCGGACACTTCATATTTTTTTTAGCGCAACGCCAAAAAATTTCACCACTTTTTAAAGCTTTATGCCGTGAAAACTTAAACTTGTTAACAATAATTAACACACCATTTCCCCTAGTACTTTGAAGTGTGGATATATCCGTAGTCTTCATTGTTCAGTTTCGATAGAACGTTAAAAATTTTGTTTTTCTATTTCGGTACTTAAATCCACTCCTTAAGGCTGTTTTGTCTACCTCTGATAAATATTTTCTCTGAGAAACTGAGTAAAGTTTGTTGCATAGGTATTTTTTGCCTTTAAACTTCAAAATTCTACCTGACGAGGTGCTGAACGTCCCAAACCTGACCTGGTGCCCGCCAGACTTTTTGAAAGTGCCCGCCTCTAACCTGGTCAAATAAATGCAAAAACCCCTTTAATTACACAATGTACATTTTACAGAACTATAGTAACGGCGGTAATGAACAATACATTTTTTTACCTCTTTTCCACCCGTACCACTAAGGGTTTTATAGAACTACGGACTAGAGTGGGGGTTTTCGAAAAATATTTACAATAAAATAAGGTAGGATACAATGATTAAGACGATTTTAACAAAAATCATGAAATGAAGAGTGAAAAAATCTTAGATGTCGCGAAATTTATAATTTTTTTAAGGTAGTACTACCGGTTTTAGAACTGACGTTCAGAATTTAATGAAACTTAGCATATTGGTACATTATAATATCATAATTAACCAGTTAAATTTTTGGAGTCCTATAGAGAACTGAAAAAAAGATAAAAATATTTAAAAATTTTTGCCTTTAACATTGATCCTTATGGGAAATCACAGATTTTATTTTATTTCACAAAACTGGACGTTCAGATTTTTATGAAATTGGTATCAATAGAAAGAAAAAAATTAATTGAATTTTCTGTATTAATAAAACCTTAACTTTAGAGCTCGTGGTAAGAGTAATTAATAAATAATTAAGAAAAAACTTACATGTGGCAACGCCGCCAAGAAGGTTAGACGCGCGCGAAATTTAAATATGTACAGAATACGGCTAATGCTACTTGTTTCACATTTTTTTATACCTTTTTTCAGTGATTCTTTTATTTTTCCAATGAAATATTCGTTTTGTACCATTTAATAAGTTTGATTCAGACATTTCATTAGTAAACAAACATTACATGTCAAACCGATAACCTGAAAGGTATTTTTTGTCTCTTTTGCTTTTACGCGGCGTTGCCAAATATAAATACGACGGAAGTCAAATTACAGTAAGCACACATTTGACACTTGTGGTATCGGTAGTACTACCTTAATTGCGATCTTGCATTTCGCCGAGTACAGTGAGTAGGTACCTAGATATTTAGTTGTTGTGAAACACCTTCTTTGGAAACACTATCAATCGCTTCTAAAATTTCTGAACTTCATTTTAAGTAGTTTGACCTTGAACAGTAGAAAATTTTCGCCTGCGGCGCTATTTTTTCTCACATTTTTTGCCCAGCCACCCTCCCCGCCCTTATATCCGAGGTGCCCGCCGCTATTTCAAAATTCTTAAATGTGCCCGCCAGTACAAATAGGTTGCCGACCCCTGTCCCAAACAATATATGTGCTTTTAAAGGGTCCCCACTTCCGCTGTGAGAGTTAAACCGCTATTTTACTTAATTTGAAGAAGTGATGTTGGTTGCCTAACATTGTATATTGAAATCAATTTCAATCGCTTATATCTGCGATTGTGGCACATTTAAAAAAAAAGTAAAACAATAGCGGGCTAGTCCACAATGTATCTCAAATGATGACACAGTGTCATTTTTTGCATAACCAGACAGTTCTTTGGTTTTATGGAACAGTTTCAACTCGTGCATTATTTAAAAAAAAACGTAAATCTTGTATAAATTTATGTGTTAGGCCATATTTGCTTACAAATAAAAATAAATAACTCACTCGCAGAGGCTTGAAACCCTAAAAAAATTATCTGTCACCTTAACAATAGTAATAATCGAATAGGTAATTATTTATTGACAAAACTTCCATTTCCTGTTATTACATTAATGGCATAAATATGAATACCTGTATCATCTAAATATCATTGGCGTAACAAATTTCCAGCCCCCCCTGATGGAATTTAGGATGATTCAGTTACTCGTAATACACTTGTATGCAAGGCTTCGAACCGTTATCTTTTTCGTCCCAGCTCAAATTTGAAAAAAAGTTACGAATTGGTTCCGGAAAAAATAAGGATTTTTTCGGTTTTTGGTTCCCCAGAGTTGGACCCCAAAGTCCATTAATTACTTTATTAATAATTTATTTCCCATCGTTAATTGCGATTTCCTGCCCAACACCCAGTACATTTGTCTTTATTTAAAACCTAATTGCTTCCTTTTAGCAAAGAACATAGAATTATCAGAAATCCTAAGCTTATGGGATCTCTGAGCCTTCTTTTAAACGTAGTACACCGGTGAGATTCAGATGTCGCTCCTCATTTTAGCACAATTTTTCGTATACCTACGTAAGAGTAACAAAGAGAGGTACAAAAATACATAAAATGTTTGTCTATTCTCAATTCTAACAATCTTAGGTAGGTAGCTAGCAAGAGGATTTTTACAATACTATTTACGACTAATGGGCAAAGTTGCTTTTCTATTGTTATTTTATGATGGTTATATTATTGTCACGAAAGTTTTTGTTGATAGGAAGTTCAAAATCTTTGGTCTTTGGTATTATTAGAAAAAAAATATAACAATATTAATTTAATCATAATTTAATATAGATAAAAACAAAAAAAATATTTTAAAGGCAAAGAATTACTTATCAATTTTGGAAAACTTGATTTTTGTTAGTAATGTTGTTAAAAAAAATCTAAGTATCTATACACACACCTATTGTCTTTGTGTAGGTAGGTATTTGAAATTTACCCAATTTGGCCCAATTAAACAATAAGAAAATGTATTTGGTTTTTTAAGCTTTGAATCTTTTGATTTTTCATTTAATTACCTAATCGGTTACTTAAATAATCAGAACCCAATGAATAATGCTTTAATTACAATAAAATTTTTACTGTACATAAGAAAAGAAACTTGCATTTACACAGTTAAACTACCTGCCTAAATTTACTGGGTCGTAAAAATATTATTTTCTTCAACTATTACAAAAGGATTAAAATACCATTCGAATAGACCTTTTTTAAACCATTTAAACTCAAGTTTGGACATACTAAAATTAAATGTTTCATCTTCTCACACTCTCGAAAGTACTGTAAACTGAGCAGAGACATCTGGAGCTCAATTGTGTTACTACACTTTAAAAGGTTTTAAAATTTTACATTGGTTGCTTTTTCTGATAATTCTATGTTCTTTGCTTTTAGTAAGTAGGTATGTATTTTTGCCAAGTCAATCTCCTGTGGAGATGCATACCGGTTCAACTTTAAAAAAACATTTTCGGTTTGGTTCCGGAAAAAAAGGCGATTTTTTTCGGTTTTCGGTTCAACGAATGATTTTGAATTTTTTTTTCCTTAAAAATTTATTTTCCTCTATCGAAATATTTTTTTTCGGTTCAGTTCTGGATTTAGTTCTGACAAAAGCAACGTTTTTTTCGGTTACGGTTCAGTTCTGGTTCGAAACCCTGGACCCTTTGATAAACATTCAAATGTACCTGGTTCCTGGTCATTGATGGTGTTGATGGGTCCTTGTCATTAGAATTAGGTATATTGAGTTTAGTGAGATAATACAAAAAAGGTACTAAAAGTTTCTGATCTTAAAATCTGAAATGGCCTACATTTATTTGTTTCTGCAAAAACGAAAAACTACATATTTATTCTGTATAAAAGTCCAATAAGGTTGCAAATGGTTGCAGGGTGTATGCCAAATTATAACTGAACTTATCGAAATGTACACCTGATGTGGTTGCATCTTGGAATTTCAAAGAATAATTCATTGACGGCAACTCACGTTCCAATTAAGCCGATAATGTTAAAATTTAGTTCTAGAAATACAAAACAATTATGTGGGAGACGCACGAAAAGGCACAACTTGCCCGAACTTTTTAAATTATACCAATCTTGTCTATTTTAGAATGCAATAGTGGGGAGGATGAGAAATCCTGAAAAGACTTCTTTGGTGTGCTACTTTCACAGTCTATTTTAATTTTAAGACGCATAGTCGGGGCAAAATCGGCGACTAAATTCTAACAAAAGTATAATTGAAAGCTCGAAACCCCAAAAAGGAACAATTGGAAGCAAAGGCCATTCCAATGATATCTAACGTGCCCACTGGAAGTAGGAAGGACCAGAAATCCTGAAATAGTATAAGTTCAAAAAATCTTTGGAGGAACAACTTGTTTACTATAGTCGCATGTGAAATGTACATTGTGCATGTGGTCGGGGCACTTTTGAAACTACATATAACTACATCCTATTTCGAAGAACAGAGGAAGTTATTTAAGAAATTGAAAAATATAAAAAAATCAATAACCATTCAAATGGTCGCAAAGGGAAAACTGAAACTAAAATAGATTTACTACACCGCCCAATCGCTCTAGCAACTTGCATTGCCACGACTTCACAACTTCCTATTTATTTTGTTTCCTCTATTTATATCTTGAAAATGAAACTCGCATAAGTACACGATTAAGTTACAGCTCTTTTGGAAGACGCGGGGTTTTAATCCCGCTTTTTGGGGACATGTTGGACGTTGGACTCGTAAACAGTCCTTCTAAAGTGGTGTCAAAAAGAGCTAAGCAGTAGAACTAAAAAAAAGTATTTGGTTGAAGCCCTAAAAAATTGGTAATAAAAGGTTTGAGTTTGCAAATAATATAGAGTTATTATTAGTTATAATAGTACTAAACACTTGTATTTTAGTTTGTTAGTGGGTCATATTAAATACACATAAGCGTAATTAATTACCTTTTGTTGCAGTTTGTGTTTCAGTCTTCACTAGATCGTACATGGTGAGATCTAATTAGAAGAAAAAAACAATAGTTTAGTTAAATGATTACTCTACCGGTCAAAATTATAGTTAAAAATAATTTAAAATTAAATAACGAAATAAATAAAAGGTGCTCGTTAATGTTGCTTAGATTAAAAATGTTCTATCATTTTCAATAAAAAATAAAAGTTTTTGTGTTCGATTATAATAAACCCTATGATGCGCCACTGGGAAAGTTCGTGTTTACGATAATCATATTTATTTATTTTGAATTTGTGCTTGTGACTGACAGATTATCCCCTCCACAAATTTAATTTAAAGTCAAATTTAAAATTTTCTGATCCAATGGCGAAATTAATAATTAAACACTAATAATGGATTGCTTATAATTAATCTGCATTGTTTTTTGTTCGTTTCATTAGCGCTCATAAATGCACAATAAAATTAAAAATTATTTATCGAGGTACTTACAAGCATGGTAAATATTTTGTGCCAAACTACGGTAAGTTATAAATTCGGTTGCTTTTTTTTTATTTATTAAACTCCAAACATTGATAAGACGATGATAAAAAAATTAATTATCGCGAACTATTTCAAACAAAGAATGAAATAATTTCGGCCGAATAATCGCGTGCGCGTTAAAAAAAATTCTCACAATTGACAATCTAACGTTTGATGTCTATGTAGGAGAGAATTCACGGACTGGAATCCGTATTGCCACGTTCAGGCGCCAAGAAACGCGGGGTAAGAGGAAAACCGTGAACCTAAAATAGCCCAATGGTTAGTCACTGTGCATTAGGAGGGGATCGATCATGCGCCTCCAAGTAAAACCATTTGGTACCATGGAGAAAGTGGGAGAAAAACCGATAGGGAAACCTGTGAAACTCCTTTGTTCGTAGCAACACTGGCATGAAACTTGTTTACGTTGCTTTTGTGGGTCGAACGTAGATAACTTTTAATGGTATGCGGCCCGATTGTGTAAGCACGTAGACGGTATAAAGTTCTCTCTGTTATGCTAATGATTTATTCTTCACATAAAATGTTCTCTCGCTTTTTTTTGTTATTATCGGCTGATTTCCCAAGATAAAATTTTCACATTTAAAAAAAGCAATTTATTTTTAATTTATACACTTTACTAACTTAATTATAATCATAAATTTATTAGAACGGCTTTAATTTTATAATCTCTGTTAATGCATGATTATCTGTTATACCAAGGCCACGTATCACATTAAAAATGGTTTTTAAAGATAAAAACTATTTTAAGCAATGCTATCTATAAAAAGGTTTCGACTTTTAATAATTAACCAGCATGAAACAATATTATACGAGAGCTTCAGTTCTAATTCAAATTAGAATTTTCGCTAATCATTATAAATAAATTATACACAAGGCTACGTTTCTACGAATGCCACACCTACGTTCACCGAAATAACTCTGCGAACCACCAAGGTCATTCGCTTTATATTTTCGCCTGAACTGCTGAACATTTTATATTTCCTTTCAAGCTTCAAGCGATGAAGCCGAATATCGGTATTCGGTATACAGTACGGAGAAAGTATTTCGCAACATACAAAACTTACTTTACTTATTTATTAGTACTGGCGCGCCTTTTCCCTCCACTCCCCACCACAATATTTGTGGAAATGGTTTATTTAAAAGCACTGTAAATACCTAATTATGGAGCTTATTATACATTTTAAAAATAAATGTATTCAAGTTTTGTATGAATGTGCTGGATCTTTTTCCCACACGGTATATAATAAGCTCATCGAGTCACCAAACTTGGTGGTTTATTTTAATTTTAGGTAAACATTTGCATTTTAGGATATATGAGGCGGTCCCGTTAATGTACCTAACTTCTTCACTTTCCCATTTTAAAAAAAGATGACAAATGCGGTTATCGGGGTATGGGCTTGCTCAAGGCCGTAGTCAGGGAGGGGATCAGCAGGGTTTGAGGTTTGAACACCCCCCTCCAAAACTTTTCAGAGGTTTAAATGCAGAATAATTTACACTTTAAGTACCTACTTTTTTGCATCTTCTCCCAATTTCCGAAAAAAAGCTTAAGAAGAATATTAAAATCGAACTGCGTGTAAAATAATTAAGTATTTGAATTGGGTCCTATCAGACCCGGATTAAGCCTAGAGCCCTGGGTTAAAAGGGGTCCCGTAATTAGTCCATAATATTGTTGGTTTATTTAAAAAAGTACATATAGTAATTGAATTTTTAATTTTCATCTCTTGTTTATGTGAAACATATTTTTTGGAGACACTATCAATCGCTATTAAAATTGCGGAACTTCATTTTAAGCCGTTTGACCTTGAACAACCATAAAATTTTGCCTGTGGCGCTATTTCAGTTTATTTCTAATGCAAGGACCCAAATTGACATATAGGTTACTCATTGTCTGGCTCTACTTGCAAACCCCCACCGAAACTTTTTGCTGGCTACGGCCTTGGGCCTGCTTGCCACTTAGCTAACGGTATACCATAAAATTTATAAATCTTATAAAAAAATAAAAATATTTGACCTTAAACTGTACACAAAAACTACCTTTTCCATTCTTTAAAAAAATACATTCCTTTCTTATAACTTAGAACCTCGCTTCCATTATTATAGGACAATTTTTTTATTTCAGGAGCGTAAATATTATACATTAAATGTTAATAATAGTAGTGCGGAAAAGTTATAGAAAATCACTTTGTTATTTTAATTTTACATTTTAAACTTATATCCCACAAAAAAAGAACGCTGTCCGCTGTTGGTCATTTGTAGAGTTAGCCTTGAAATGTTCTGAGTCCTGACTTACTCCGGGGGATCGAGTTTAGACTTGTAAGTCGGCGCTGTAGCTCATCATAATTATTGTATAAGCTACCATTATTTTTTGGTTAAAATCGGCCAGATAAATACGGCACATGCAATTAATTTGATCCATGTTTTGGTTTAATATACGTGAAAAGTATATCCACGAACAACGGTTCAGCAAAATATTGAATTTTTAATATACTCTTGATTCTTGACTTGACTCTTGACGACACGAGAACCAAGAACGAAACTTTAGGGCATTGGTAAAAATTGGACTAAGAAACGAGTTCTGGGGGAAGGTACTAAATAAATAAGTAGGTATAAAAAATTGATGAAAAGTATCTTTTATAAGACTTCTTACCAGAGTGATCGATCCTTCCCCTTGTTTTGTAAACTCGCCCCGGAGTAAAAACAGCTGATGTGGCCATAACATGACTTTTTCGTATGCGTTAGCTAATCCAACAACACTTGAAATATTTAAAAAGATACCAGAAATAGTTCCTAACAATAGCATGCTCATTGCTCAAAAGTTCTCCCTGATTTAAAAAAACTAAAATTTCTGTTGAACCAGAAGTAAAAATATTAAATGTTTGGTATCACTAGATAGCTAAGTTTACAATCTTCCTAATCATTTAAAATATACAGAGTGTTGTATGTAAAATAGACGAGCTAACTACATTTCCAGTTAAACCGGAAGTTACAATTTAACATACTATTTGGTACATACACACACCCACATATACAGACATTTTCTAAGAGTTTTCTTTTTTACCGTACGTCGAGAAATTAAATTTAAAAAAACATTTTTTTTCTGTCTACTTTTTTCAGTCTACAAAAAAGTAAAAATCAGAACTTTCTTATAAAACCGGTATAATTAGCAACAATAAAAAAAACGTACTTAACTAATATTCCGACTATAAATAAAACCTGAAAAATTTGCTTTTTATCTTAGCATTGAAGAGAAAAGCAACGGAGAAAAAGCAGTATGTAATTCTTCAGTGGAACCATAGATAGAACGTATCATTTCTGAAAGTTTAGCACTCCCTAATTTATACCAAGCCAGCAACAATATGAAAATTTAGGGTGAGGAAATGAAGTATAGAAGGGGACAATAACGCATGGCTTAAGGGAGTAAGTGGGGCATTGCCCCCGCCCCAAATATTTGCAAAGTACGCTAGAAATAGAAAGGGCCAACCTATCAGGAAAATAAACAACTATCGAATGAAGAAGCTGATATAAAACAAATTTGTTATTTTTAATTCTCCTAATAAAAAATGCTTAGAAAATGAAATTTGGTGTGTGGATTTCTGACGACAGCAGACCGAAACTGAAAAATTCAGTGACACAGTGGAAGAGGGGTTGGGGGTTTGGAGAGTATACTGTTTTAAATTATTTATTTTATAGATTAATAGTTCCTTTGACTAATATACGTATTTCTTGTTCGGCCTTGATCTTTTTGATAAATCTATGTACATTATTTTAAATTACTGTCAAATTACACTTTTATAATTTAATAGAAAATAGAATAGGTTAGGCAAAATGAAAGAGAAAAATTTAATTGTTAAAAAGTAAATTTTATTATTACCTTTAAAAGGTAATTATAAATGGAAAAGTTCCGTGATAGTCGGCCTGTTCAAAAAATAATTTGCTTCATCTATAATGGCAAATATGTTCCCTGCTTACTCCCTACGCTTTTTACTTTTTACAACAATGGATCGAAAATAGCAGGTTGGCGTTGGCCGGTTGGGTTTGTCGGTTGAGTCGAGATAAAACTATTTCTACTTATATACGCCCGTATGCGACTTCTCACGCAGGAAACAGACATTCGACCCGTTGGGCCTGTCAGTTGTTACAGATGCACTATTTGAAGTTACATAATACAATCGTTTTTAAATTTATGTTTTTGTATTTTAGGTAATTAAAAATTAAGTATTTCTGTTTTTATCAGTTATCAGTTGTAACGTCCTGCTGGATACATCATACATACTGTCCTCGCAACTCAAGATAGCTGAGGAAAGACGGAAGGGGTGTGAAGCAGTTTTGGCACTTGTACCATAATTGAGTGTTATCAGTTGAGCGAGCGCAATAAGCAATTTAGAATGGCACACGTTGTTATATTAAATATAAAAAAAAAAAACCTAAGTAACCTAACTTTCATTTATAATCAAAAATTTCTTCGTTACATCACATCTTTAGTTTTATTACAGTTTAAACCCTTTTGCGCGGCGTGTTTTTTGAAATTACTTTGCTCTCGCTCAACACAGTGAATCTACGCTTCGTCGATCTATAGCGTCGAGTTCTAGGGCATCGTTGGCCAACTTGAGTTGCGAGGACAGTACCACATACCGCGTCCGGTTTCAAACGAGATCTTAGAACTTAGAACATAGGAGTTGGAGTTAACATGGGTAATTGTTTATTTTTGCTGATTCCTGCGCGCCAACAACACGCACATGGAAGGTAATGGTACCTCTCGAAAGATAACATTATTGCGTATCAAACGATTCCAAAATTAAGAGCACAAATGATATTTTTATTTAAAAATATTAATTTAAAATTTACCAATTTGCAAATTAGGCAAAAAACAAAACACTTGAAATAAGTGCGCAGTAAGTGCTTGTCCAAAATGATTACATGTTACTTTTTTGTTCTACTTTGAGACCGGACACCCGGTATACTGCATATCTAGAACTGCCAAAGGACTCATTTTCGGTTAATCGTCGATACCGATCGATTCTTCTTTAAATGGCTTTCAAAAGTTACTTTCAGCACTTTTCTTTTATACTATCGAAGGCTGACAAAACACGAAACTCAAAATAGCACTTCCACATAAGCCGCCCTCGTCAGATGCTTACCATGCCACGCGAAATTGTAGATTAACACCTGCTAGCGAACGGTTCGTTCTCCAATGCAACTAAGCTTTCTTGCTTGTAGAAATTAAACAAAAATGAAAACTAAATTTAGAAAATTCGTGAGCCAAAAACAAAATACTATATGTATATTTATTGTATGTAAACGAAAATGTGTTAGTGTTGAGTGTTGAATAAATTATTAATTTCAACAAGACCTTTTTGCTTTTAAATTTAAGCTAGATGTTGGAGTGTTCCTCGGTTTCACCCCAACTTATAAATTTTACCCACCCTCTATCCCTCTATAGTTCGCGTCAACAGCACTTTGCCATTTTTTTAAAGGACCGTCTGAGCTGAGAATTTCTATAGCTAGGGGAGTGGTCGTACATCGTACAGTAAAAGCTTTCAAGCTTTTAGTAAAAGCAGGTAATAATTTTGATTAACCTCAAAGACCCATTTCAAGCATTTTTTGTTTGGCTTCCTTGCTCTTTAGACGTGTAAAATAATGGAAAAGCCTTTTTTTTTTACAAAAGTTTGCTTTAATCTTTTACGTACGCTTTTACCGGCTTGACATGCTCGTAAAAAAGGGGTCAGCTTTGAGTGTGCAACGAAACCGGTTTTAGTTATACCTGAAGCCTGACTACGACAATAAAAATTGCAGTATGTTTTCCAAATTGGAAGTTGAAATTTTCTGAGTTGGCATTTTTAAATAAAATGTTCATTCTACACAAATACAGCACAACAGCACTGAACAGAGAAACAAGTATCATCAGTGGCGGATTAGTTGTAAGTTGTAACTACTGATTCTACTAAAAACTTGAATATCGACACCTGCAACCTGCAACATTCATTTGTCGTTCTAATTTATATTTGATTGGAAATTCACAAACTGTTGCGTGACTTGTGCCTATTAGCAATAACTATACATATATGCGTCCCTAACGTGCAGCTCCGAATTTAGGGTTCATGGGGCTCCGCTCCACCTCTTCTACTCTCAAACAGTTTTTCAAAAAAAATGTACAATCCTAGCCCCATTAGCCCTAAGGCGATGAAAGTATTGTTGTTAGTTAGGTAAATTGTTTTATAAAAAATATGTTATAAACAAAACAAAAATACTTTGAAACACATTAATCTGATGGTCGATGGGTAGGGGTCAAATGCTCAAGTACAGAAAGACGATTGAAGAGAGGAAGCATTGGGTGCGTTTAGCGGACAAAACTGCTTAAAGTAATCAGTCAACCGTCAATTAATACTATTCTGAGTATGCTGAAATTCAGTTGCTTACAATAATTCGCTAAACCGTGTGCCGAGCGTTAGCACAACAGCACTCTGCTAACTATATTTATTCATCGTATGATGATACGGTTTAGCGGATTGTAGAAGCAGTTGAATGTCAGCATAATTTACTGATTACTTTAAGCAGCTTTGTCCGCTAAACGCACCTATCCGGTTTCAATCGAATTTGTCCCCGAAAATTATTTTTTATGTTTAAACGGAATAGCAAAAACGTGCGGTATAGATATATCTGATATAAGTGTTTTCCATGGAATTATTACACAATAAATGGATAGATCAAGGCGGTCCTGTCCCTTGACCTCCTCGATCACCAGAGCTAACGCAGTTGGATTTTTATTAGTGGTTGTGGGTTTGTATGAAGACCATGTAGGTATAGTAATTTCGCTAGGTAAAGTTCTTGGTGACTTACGCCACCAGCAGAAAGGTTACAATAGTGAATAGGAGCCTCCCATACAGAAGTCAAGTAGGTAGGTAATTGTTAAAATCTGCGTATACCTGCATTGAAAGTTCGGGTCTCAACAAAATTTGATTTTTTTCAACAAAACTTGTATTTGAATATAAAATGTGGTTGTATTTGAAAAGACAACATCTGCGGGTGTCAAGCAGGTAAATATTAAAATCCTTGGAAGCTCTAACCAGATTTCAACAATTACCTACCTACTTAACTTCTCCAAGGGAGGCATCTATTCACTATTGTAACCTCTCTGCTGGTGGTGTAAGTCACCAAGAACTTTACCTAGCGAAATTACTATACTAGATTATGTACTGTGACCATGGTATACACAACACCGAAGTTTTCCCGAGGATCTCCGAAACCGGGCGCAAGCAGCAGCGGAGCAAATTCGTCAACAAGGTTTGGGTTGGGCCTTGAGAACCATTGAGAACCATTGAGAACTAGGTCGTGAGAAACCGTTGTTGTCACAACAACGAAACTATTAGAATAAATTAACAGTGGATAGTACTAATTAAGTAGCAGATTACTAGTTAATCGTTTGTTGTAAAAACAAAAAATTATTGTCTCGCTTATGGGGAAACTTTGACTAAGGTGGTTTAAGGTTTGTGTACTTCTTTTGATCTGTACTATCGCGCTATCGCCCCTTAGGATACATAGAAGACTGTAAACACCCTGTATTATGCATTATTAATGATTACTGTAGTAGGTTTAGCCGGATCTATTTAATAAGCGGAAATAGCAAACCCTAAAGCCGAAACGGAAGGATTTTTTACATGGAAAAAAAATGTGATTACACTTTTGCTCGAATACGTAAATGAAGAGACAGTTTTGAGAAAATCGATTTTCCGATATTTCAGCAAAAGTAGATATAATTGAGAGGGTTCCGGTTCCGACCCTCAAGCATCAGAGTTTTCGAATTGCGACTCCTGCAAAACGTTGGCTCGGTGCATTCGAAACTCTAATCTCTAGTCTCGCTTTTCGAGCTTTTGACGTTGCGTCTATTAATTGCGAGAATTTTGTTATTTTGTTAATAAGTATACAATGTATTGACGAAATTATTAATTTATGTATGTATACAGGATGTTGAGAGATAGAGGTTTGGTGAAATGGACAAAAATTAACTCCGACTTATCCCTAAATAAAATCAAAAAACAAAATTTACCCCCTCCATAACGTTTCTGAAATATGGCGAAAATATAACAAAATTAGAGTTTTTAATTGTTGGCTCTAAAATCGTTATTTGGAAAGATATTTAAAAAGTCAAAATACTTTTTAAAGGGAACTTTTTCTGCTCTTTCAGGCGAAGCCTAAAAATACAAATATTGTAACATTTATCATTTCTATTAATAATTCTAATACGTAATTCTAATTTGTAATTTCTATTAATAGCCCGCAACAGGTAGTCCTTGATTTTCGTACATAATTAATAGTTCCTAAAATGGTAGAATGGGTACGAAACTGAGAAAAGGCATCAGTTGAGCAAGACACACAACAAAATATTATTATTTTACAACGTTGAATAATCGCCAAAAATGGACGTCAACTTTTTGACTTTTTATAACACAGAAATAACGTAGTTTTTGCCTTACAACTCAGATTTGTGATGTAGACTCCATAGAACAGTCTTGCTAGTTTCTCGAGGCCTAGTGCTCAAAAGTGTAAAGCGACCCAACAGTGGTATACCCAATAGCGGGCGAAAATTGTTGACTGCTCAAAGTTAAACGGCTTAAAATGAAGTTCAGTTTGTCATCGTGAGAAACCGTCGTGATTGAACAGTGTTTGTCACGATGACCGATGAAAATTACGAGGTCTGTGGGCCCATCGGGCGTGAAAACCAATCAGGAATACTTGTCACGATGATCAACGAAGTCAGTGGGTGGTTTTACTCTTTACTCAATTTTTAATAGCTATCGCCAAGCGATAAGCGACTGCTCAACATGATATGGCCAGCAGACGGCGAGATCGAATCAGTTTTATCATACCGACACTAAAAGAAGCTCTCCCTAACCAAAATTATGGTTTAAGTTAAATATTTTTAAATGACATATGTCGAAAATTATTGTGCTCCTATTTGACAAGCGCCCCGGGGGCTCGAGACCCCATGTAGAATCCGTTGAAATAACATTTAAACTACATGCAAACATTATTATAAGTAGATATATTTAAAAAACACAAAAAGATATAACAAAGAGGCTGCTAACATGGGGCCTGAATTTTAATTAGTAAAATGTTTGAATGGCTATAAAATTGCCTTTCATGGAATGTAAAATATACTACACAGACGTTCTTGTATGACAATAACAATTCCATCTTCTTCAGCGGGATGTAAAAAGTCTTTTGTAGTACCATTCTAGTCCAAACCAGATTAATACCAAAGTACTGTCAGTTTCTCAACATACTACCGAAATGACTTCTTGGCTTTCGGTCAAAAATAGCCATAAATGAAACTTACAAAGCAACTTTAGACATTTGTTCAGAATTTTACCTGGAAGAAGTAAAAGAGGTAAAAACATTACATAAAGGAATTTCTAAGGTTGCTTTGTAAGTTTCGTTTATGGCTCTTTTCGACCGGATTAACGTAAATAAACCCGTGTAAGGCCAAGAAGTCATTTCGGTATATAGAGAAACCGACAGTACAGAACCCAAAACATATTTGCAACAGTTAGCAACAATAGAAAAATTTTCTAATCTTAAATTTAGTCAACATTAAAAAATTTTACTTTGGTATGTTTGTTACTCGGGTATACGGTATACCGAAATAACGAATAAGTAAGGATTTTCGCATCCTCGTGGTTTTCGTTAAAAAGCATCGCAAACAAATTTCAAGATGCGGCAAATTTAGTCAGAGGTGCACCTCTCGCAGCTTTCCTTTCCTTGATCGCTTCACTATTTTTCTTTGCCCTTGTCTCCTTATCTGCAAACCTTAATCAAACCTAGCGCCGCAGCTTGCAATCAGTTAATATTAAAAAGAGCATTTTTCAGTGATATTAAATGTAACATGTTGTATAGTCAATTCCATTATTTCCCCAAATCCAGAGTTTTCAAATTAATACAATACTAAAAAGAAACGAAAGAAATTAGTAGTTGTAAATAAAACTTTTAAAGAAAAGGTTTAAATTGTTTCTCGCCATGAAAAATGATGATTTGAAAAAATTAAATCAATGAAATCTTGCTCGATTTCGCTATTTCGACAGCCGACTAAGAAAAGCAGCTGCTAGTATTGCACTATTATGCTTCCCCGGCTGTTTAAAAAAAATGAAATCAGTTTTAATTTAAAAAAAGGAGGGGGGGATTTGGCCATTTTTACAGACCTTTGAAAAAGATACAGGCAGGGATTTCGCTTATCATAAGAGATAGAGACTTGGATCCCTGACTACCTGACTTATATTCTAAAGCCGCTCCGTAAAGTTCTTTTTGACTTACGCCACCAGCAGAGAGGTTCAATACAATCAATAGAAGAATAGAATAGAAAGAGATTATTCATTATTGTACCTCTCTGCTGGTGGTAAAGTTACCGACAACTTTACGGAGCGTACCTACCATACCACAGACCATTCATATTTCGTCTATGCTTATATGTACTTATGCCTAAATAAAATCAAAAAACAAAATTTTACCTCCTCCATAACGTTTCTGAAATACATATGGAAATACATGACAATAAATGTTACAATTTGTGTGTGGGGGGGGCAAAATTTTGTTTTCTGATTTTTGTCTATTTAACCAAATATCTATCTCTTACGATAAGCGAGATCCCTGTACTTAACACGTTTTTAAAATACATCCTGGGTAATTAGGACATAATTATATATTTCTAAACCTTTAATTCACTATCAGAAACAATTTGTAATTTATTTGGCTATTTTGACGTAAAAGACCATACGCAATGAAATAATTGCCGCATTATGAAGAAAGACGAAAAAAACCATATGTTTTTATGTTGTCTATGGTTTATAAAATAAATAAAGAAGATGGTAAATTAAAATTGTGGAGTGACTTGGAAAAGTTACAAATTACCTTTTATAAGTCTGAATCTCAAATCTCTTACATCTTACAGGATGTCATAGCCGTAACGATGTCTTTCGAGGCGGGTTACTGACATGCGGGTTGATAACATTATACATAATGGATAAAAATATATTTATGAAAAAATGCATTAATAAGTAAAAATTTCGATTCGTAGAACGTTAAAATAACAACGTAAATAAAAAAATAAAGGCTAATAAGGAATATTATTTTCATTATGTTCTGGTAATTTCCACATTTTAATTTTATAAAAAAAATTATACGCTCCACGACCTCCTTTAATCGAGTTTCCTGTTTTGAGAAGAACTGTATTTAAGTTGCAGTATCAACTCAATCTGAAATTATTGCGCAATAAACATATAAAAAGAAACAGAAATTATTATAATTACTATTGTAGAGGTAGTAGTTGTTAACAGTAATTCACTAATGTACTCAATGCTAATGTGCATATTGTGCTATATCAAGTTGTGCAAATGCTAATAATTACTTTGACCTTAATTTCGAGTCTACTCTCTCTATTCGTATCATTCACTCAGCTATACTTTTTAAATTATTTTTACTACTCAAAATAAATTTATAAGAAAAAATAGGAACGTAATTATTAATAGATAATGATGATAATTTTGTATTTGTAGTCGATATCATGCAGCATGCAGCTAAGCAGCTAACTTATAATTTGAAAGGCTTCGAGGTGCGGTCGATCAGATTTTAAGGTCGTGTGGAGAAGGGAAGCCTAGTTGGAAAATACAGTTCGTATAGTCAGAACGATAATTATAGAGTAGAAAGTAATATTGAGCGACTCAGAGCTCACACTAAATGGAATACGTCTTTAGAAACAAGTTTTTGTATCACGATATAAATTTTATGAGTCAGCAGATTGAAAAAGCAAACACGAAGAGTCCACGAAGTTTCTTCGTTTAAAAAGAGAACTCATTCGAATAGGTTTTTTTTATTGTTTGCTTATATTGTACTACTTCAAATTCTTGCTTCATGTATCACGTTATCATCGCGACGTGTTCAAAGATTAAAGGTCGCTCACTATTTGTGTAAACTCCAACTAAATTATGCGCAGTTCGTGAATTGACGTTAAGTTGATTTAAAAATTTGAAAAAATAAAGAATGCAACTCTAAAAAGATTAAATTAGAAAAAAATAAAAAAAAGCTTCGTATATATCTTCAAAGGAGAACTGGGTATCACAAAAAGAAGTTACGGGATTGGTTGCCTCAACTATTGATCGTCGTGTTCGCCAATGGAGATTTTAGAATTTGTGGGGATAAAGTAAATGGGAAAATTTATTCGTCTCTCTTTTTAGACAGCTTTGGGCTTTCCACTTTATGATAAAGTGAGACAATGATTTATATTTTTGAAACTGCAATACTTATAGTTTTGTTTAGTCATGAAATTTGGTAATCTTCCAGCTTGGAAATACAACTGATGGAGTAGGGATATAATTGAGCTGCTTCAAGGTTCTGTATTTGTGTTAACCTAATTTGATTATTTCGAATTTGCATATGCCTCAACTACGGTAAATGGGGTAATTAATATTCGATGATCTCTTTCTCTCTCTCTCCTCCTCTCTCTGTCTCTACTCAAGTTCTCATTAAACGGCTGAATTTCAATGATGGTAAAGTTTCTAATGAAATTTCATTTTTTAGGAAAAAAGTATTTTTTTTTAATGAAAACGAGTTTAAAATTTCGCATTCACCCACTGCTTCACAATCATGTAACTTTTAGAAATGTTGATTTTTAAAGACTCGCTTTGGACTTTACTTTTTCCCCCTTTTAGCACTATTGCAGTAGCACTACACACTACCCACACTACAAAACGCCTGCTTGAGCATGTTTTTAAAATGTTTTCTTAATGATACTTTTAGTCTAATTTTACTTTTTTGCTGACTTCGTCTACTTTGAAAAAGTATTATGATCGAAAAAAAGTTTTCATATTTAATTTTTTTACGTTTCGGGCCCCCCTGAAACCTAAAACCGAAAAAAAACTCTTAGAAAAAGTCTGCCTGTGTCCTGTGTGCCAGCGTGTGGCTCAAAATAAGGGGGTTATTTTGGTCGCTTTCCGTAAAATCTTGACCCACAGTAATTATGCTCGGTTGTAAGTTAGTACGCATCGGCCCTAATTAAAAAAAATACGATTTCAAATTTTTAAATTCAAAATGGCGGCTAGTATAATAACGATTGGCTCATTTTATAGTTTTCTTATTATAACTTTGGAGATTATTATTATTATAAAAATCTAAAAACAGGAATACATACGCCAAATATAGGGCTTTAGTTTTGATATAGTCGATTTTTAAAATAATTTCAAAATTGACTACTTTTAAGGGACCAAATTTGGCTAAAATTTTACAGCGGATATTCTCAAAATCGGCTGTGGCCGTTTAGTCTATATTTTGATATGTTGTAGATATCGAAGTTCTTAATTTAACACCGTTGTTTGGTTCATTTGCTATGAGCAGATCCGGAACTATGATTTCTTTTAAATCAAAATTTCAAAAATTTATAATGTCTTTTATAATTAAAATTTCTAATTGAAAGTTGGTATATGAATTTATTCCATAAATTTCTATTACCTATTTGTTATAATTTTGGTTTAAAAAGCACTTCGGGTTAAACCGGAAATTAGCCAAATAAAAGGAGTTTTTGAAAACAAAATGTATATTTTATGATTTTTAAAAATATTGTAAGATTAGTTGTCTAATGATACCAAACATGTTAAATTTTAACTTCCAGTTTAACCGGAAATGGGGTTAAATTTTCTATGTTAAATACAATACCTATCCTGTATTTTTTAAGTGGTTTGAAAGATTGTAAACTTAATCTAGTCAACCGGAAATGAGATTAGCTTCCTATTTCAAATAGAAACGCCTCGTGTAATTTTATATTTTGGAAATCAGGTAGAGCTTCTAATCATACTATTGTTAGGTACTATTTCTGATATCTTTTTAAATATTCTCAAAGAGTACGAAAAAGTCATGTTATGGCCACATCAGCCGTTTTTATTCAAAATTTGAAGAGATATTTTTTAGTTGATAATGTTTCCTTAGGTCGGTCGTCCATTTATACGACATGTCGTATACGACATGTCTGTGACATGTCGTATCATTTTTTAACCAAGAAAACAAGAAATAATTTGTCTGTCAAGTGTACGAATCTCAATTAATAAACACAGGTTTAAAAATGATACGACATGTCGCAGACATGTCGTATACGACATGTCGTATAAATGGACGACCGGCCTTAGTTTCTTTCCCTACTGATGTGTACGTGAAAGCAATTTCCTTGTATTTAATTCTTGAATTTTAAAAGATCCCTGAGATCTCGTAAAATAAATAATAAATTAATAAAAAATAAATGAATCATCTAAGATATAGTTAGCCTTATTTAAATTACTTAAACTGAGAAAGGACGACTATGGAAATAGGAAATATGTGATAATTTATAGATGATTTTACGATTAGATTATGTAACTTGCATCTGCTATTGATCTCTCCCTATCACATCCATTCAATATTTTTTCCTTAGTTTTAATTTATTGCAACTTGAAATGCCAATATATCCGCCAGAGTGGGTTTAACGACAATGACACCGACTGAGTCCAATCAAGATGAGGCCTTGTGTTCTCTTGGGATCTGCGTTTGCAGAATCTTGTAACAGAAATGTAGAAAAGTCGTTTCCCAAATGGTTTTTACGAAAGAGTTCGAAGTCGCATGTAAATTTTTAAATATTTGTGGTAAAAAATGGTGTATCACAATATCACAATAATGATCAATACGCGTTTGATAATATCGTATGATACAAAACAGCAAATAGAAAATGAGCGCAGATGGTTAAACAGTAAGTAGAACGTCGTTTGGCTATTATTGACATATTGATTATACAGGGTGGGCGTATTTGGAAGTCTAAGGGAAGTTGGTTACTAACAAGCGTACTACAAGTACGACAAAATGATTGGCACGTTCTCGGCATCTTTTGATAGAGAAATTCAATGATGAAAACTAAAATTAGCTATCGCAATTTCGTTTTTGACTTGTAAACAAAAGTTGGAGGTTTTAACTGTTCGGTGTACAGGGTATCGAATCGAGTTTACAAAATAGGAGCGAATGATAAACTTTTTATTATTTCCACAGTAATTCTTTCGGAGTTTAATTAAGACTTACTAATAAGCAGTTTAATTAAATTTTGGTAATGTACCTATAACGTGTTCTTCAGGTAGAAGGTATAGAGGTAAATGTGAATTAACTCTTTCACACAAAATATTTAAAAAAGCTATTAGAACAGTTGTAGGATTGTAGGTAATCTCAAATAATAATGGCCAAATGCCAACTTTTACTAATTTCTGAAAAAGTTTATTCCCTGAAGATACTTGACGTTTTGGCGATTCTTAAGCATCACCCCAAAAATAAGACACTTCAGTTCAAAATAAAAATAAAATATCTACACCTTACTGATTCGTTCATTTAATAACGAGCTACTTAGCCGGTCCTTCTGAATTTGCCGCTGGATGAAAAGTATCCCCAAAACTGTGCGCAAAGGAAATTTTAAAGAAGTTTACAAAAAGCGGTATTACATACCTACAAACAAATAGTATAAAAAATATTTTCAGTTTCTCGAGTACATTTCTAAGGATTTCGAACAAGAATATTGCCGCAAACTTGGATAAGTTTTCGAAGTGGTGGTAGATAGTAGATACGCTAAGTAGAGGAAATGGAAGCACTAACAGCTGCAGTGAGCCGACAAGCGAATATTTTTAACGACGAAAAAAGGAAAAGGGAGCTTCTCCATCAGATTAAAGTGAAACGTATCGACAAAGCTGCAAGTGAGACTGCAAACTTTATAAGGTCGAAGAGTTTGCGGTGTTAAATAATACGAAATTCCGCAAAACTTCAGAAGACAAAAGTTTAAAATAAAATTGATGATTGAGTTTAATTAATATAACGGGTGTTTTTTAGAGGTATAGAACTTTTGATTGAGACAGTTTTGATATCATTTATCGTGTGTTACAGTTGAGTGGTTATTTTTATAAAGTAATTTTTGCCATTTCATCGTGCAAAGATTCACATCAGAGAAACAATTATTGTAAATTGTGGAAATGGATTTTGAAAATCGTGGTTCTATTCTCGAAACGTACAGATCATTTTACGATTGACATAATGGTCCATCCGAACCAATATTTCGGCAAACCATGGATCGATTTCGCACTTCGTTTACACTACTTGATGTTAGCTTGCCCTGTGGCACAAAAAAGAGTGCGTACCGAAGAAAATATAACCGCTCTTAAGAAAAGTATCGAAGAAGATCCAAACACCTCGATTTGGCGCCGTGTGCAACAATTGGGCCTCTGTACGATCACTTTTTTGAAAAATTTTTAAGCAAAGGCCTTGGCTTAAGGCCTTATCTAGCTCGTATAAGAATTGAAGCCGCAAGATCATCGTTTTCATCGTCTATTTGGCAAATGAGCTGAAAATCAAGTTGGCTCATAGTTTTATAGCAAAATTGTGTTCAGTGATGGGGGTCATTTTTGGCTCAATGGTTGTGTCAATAAGCGAAATTGTTGCATTTGGAGTGAAGAGCGAATCCTCAAAAGCCATTTCAACCAACATTTTGTGTTTTCTTGGCGACTAATGCTTGGCAAAATGGTAGAAAATTGGACCTCCAAGATATACCGAATTAGAGCCAGTAGCGGGGGTCATATGCTCAAAATAATATTCAAACGCTAAATGGCATACGATTTTCCGTTCATTCCGTTCATGGTTTGCCGAATTATTGGTTCGGATGGACGATTATGTGGTTCGTAAAATGGTCTGTACGTTTCGAGAATAGAACCACGATTTTCAAAATAAATTTGCACGATCTACAATCGTTGCTCTCTGCTCTGATGCCAATCTTTGCACGATGAAAGATGAAATGGCCAATATTATTTTATAAAATAACCACTCAACTTCGACACACGATAACTGACATCAAAGCTGTCTCAATGTCTCAATCAAAAGTTCTATACCTCTAAAAACACCCGTTATATCGTTCATATATATCGTTCAGTAAGCGCCGGATTACTGGAGTTTGGCGCCCTGGGCTATAATAATTCTAGCGTCTTTTTATTTTTTGAGGAGGAAAGAGAACAAAATAGCGCCGCAGGCAAAATTTCTTGATTGTTCAAGGTCAAACGGCTTAAAATGAAGTTTAGGAATTTTTGTAGCAATTAATATTGTCTCCAAAAAAGATGTTTCACAAAATCAAAGTTGGAAAATTAAATTACTGTATTATTTTACATAAACACAAAATATTGTTGGATAATTCCGGGGACTAATGGTAAATCCAGGCCTAGGCTCAGTTTCCGATTAAGTATCAATCGGCCAAGCGCCTTTTCTGCAAAAGGCGCCTTAGGCTTTAGCCTAGTCAGCCTAGTGCATAATATGGCCCTGTTCATAGTTGTTAAAATATCGTAGTCTTAGTTTTGCGAAGAAAATTGTTGAAAGTTTTGTAAACTTTGAAAAACATGTTCATTCTGAAAATGGTCAAAACAAAGTAATAAAATGTAGATAATTTGAAAGCTGCCTGATTGCTCCCGAATTCGACATGAATGAAAAAATCACTCAATCACACAGAAAAAGTGTAGGTTTTCTGTGTAGCAGTGTATCCCACATCCCACGTACGACGAACTTGTAGAAATTCAAATCGCCAATGTAAGTAATTTATTTCAATGATTTATTCAAACTTCGTTCTAATAACCTTCATTGCTAATTTCTAAAATCATCAGTCACATTCATATTCTTTCTTTATTTTTAGAGAGTTAATGAAATAATTTTTGAATAAGAGATAAGAGTCAAAAAAAATATTTTTTTAATGGCAACTTTTAAGTTTTATAGTAAGTATTGGTAGTATCGAAGTTGAATTTTCTAAATATAGTAGTACTTCGTGAACATAATCTTCACTATACCAACCTTAAGCTGCACAAAGCACCTCTTTAAGTTCAAATCGTGATGAACTTTGAAGCTTTGGAGAATGTACGGCAAGTTTTAGTTTAAAATGTTTAAAACTTAATTTTTTTTTATTTTATACGTACTACTTTGTGATAGGTGATAGATACGAGTATGAAAACTACTTATTTTGAAAATTGGGTTAAAAATCGGATTTTAACAATTTTATTAACAATCACAGAACTTTCGGAGCAGTCCCGGAGTCACGTAACACAAAACTCTGATGTGACCGGCTTTTACAGCACTTTTTCGTAGGTACCTACGTTTTAAAGCTAATTTTACAAGTCAGGTCCTCAAAATAATAAAAAGTATACAGAAAAATAGTTCAAACAATTTTACGCTCAGATTTATTTTTTGCTTTCATAAATGCAAAAATATACTGGGTGCTGTATTTAAAATAGGAAAGCTAATCCCATTCCGGCTAAATCGGAAGTGAATATAAAATGTTTAACGTCAGCCTAACAGACAGACAGACACAGCCTAGGCAGCTTATTTTACAATTTTCAAACGATTTAATACAGTGTTTCCAAAAAAATAATTTTATTTTGTTGATTTACGATACAATTCGGAGTTACACCGAAGAAGTGCGAAGCCCGAAGAAACGAAAGAAGCGCATATTTTTTCTGATTCCAAAAATATTAATTTGCCGCGGTAATAATTCCAAATGCCGTGGGGTAATTACAAAAACAATTTATTCGCCACTTGGAGATAAGAAAGTTTAATCGATGCCCTATCTTTTATTTGCTGTAAAACTCGATAATCTTAATCGTACATCGATTTAAGATCCAAAACCCACCCTGGTGTCGATTTAAAAACATAAAACGATGCTTTTGAACCAAATAAAAACAACAGTAAATTACAAGCACGCTTATATTCATCACACTGCAGGTAGTCGTAAGAAGATTGGCTCATCAGAGACTTCAGAAGATTTACGGTTGTACATTTGATTTTAAATTCAAATGTCAAGTCACGATCAGTCCATACATATTGATCGTATTTAGTTTTTTTATGTAAATGCATCCACGTGTTTTTATAAATTATAATAAATATCTACATCCACATCAATGCGCTTTGTCATCCAACATTGTCTGAAAACAATATCTAAAAATTTCTAATGTTTAAAAAAATTACTTCAATAGTCTTATTTGCGAGAGACCAGCGTCCAGCGTCCCTCCAATCCTAAAGCATAGACGTTGGGTTGCTTTGTAATTGAATTACCTATTATTTCTACTGCAATTTATAAATTATACATTTTCGTTTTAAAACATTGGAAAAACGTAAAAGACGCAGAGGACTCTGCAGTACGTCATAATCATCAGATCATCAGTGTCAAAAATAAAAGTGGTTGTTCAATTCATTCTGCATTAGTATTATGTTACTCTCGGGCATTTTCCTGTCTTCCGACACTGTGTTTCCATTTCCACTTTCAACCTCTACATCTACACAACGAAATAAAGGCGATATATCTACAATCTACTCATTTGCAGTAATTGGATACAAATTATACTAGTAACGAATCAGTTTACGAAGCTTAATACAAAATTAAGAGTTCAGAGAACCCTTCTGACTTTTCTCAGTACGTCATAAATACCGATTTCCACTTAACCCTAACTGTATTCGCTTTTTTAGCCTAAAGCTCTTAAGAAATTGATGATGGGTTAAAAATTTACACGCTAAAGCTACAGGATCTGCGCAGAAATATTCGGATATATAGGGTATACGTGGCCAAAATGATAGGGCATTGATACTGAGATGAAATAAAGAGAAATTACCCCCATATGCCTATACGGGTGTCATCGAAAATATGTTTGAAATTTTAAAGAAATACAGAGAAAAGTAAAAAGAAAACCTAAATAAAATTTTTTTCTACTGTGCAGAGAGAGGAAGTTAAATAGGTTTTCTTTGTGACCCTAAAATTTTGATCACCACTGACCTTTTGAAATTTTTATAACTGGTAAGGTTTGATGAAGTTTAATAAATGTTTGTGCTGAAGGAAGGCGTGTCGTCTAACTGCCTCTTGGGCATTATCATTTACTTGACCATAAATAAAATACATGACTGTATATTGGGAATTTGAATATCTGGAGTAATAACTTGTATTTAAATCTGTAGTGTCGCGTGCATCCCTCCATAGCTGCCTCCATAGGGTGTTTTTGAATGTAGAGAGTGGCCACTTGTCACTCATACTCGAACCGTCAATAAATAAAGTATACAGTCCACAATCGAAATCAATATCTATTATTCATTTTAAACTATTCAGGCCTATTCTGTATCATAACCTCTAAGAATAGTGGCCAACTTTTACGTTAAAATAACGTTCTATCCTTTTTATTTAGCTGTGTTCGAAAGAGATAGAACGTCATTTTAACGTAAAAGTTGGCCACTATTCTTAGAAGTTATGACATGACTTATGATACAGAATTCGCCTGATTATTATTACAACTAAGCAAAACTGGCATATTAAAATGATGTAATGTAGTATAACCATGAACACAATATAAAAACCTTCTAGTTAAAAAAAAATCACAAGGATAACAGTGGTGATCAAAATTTTACAACATTGTATATTAGGTATATGAGGGGTCATTTCTTTTTATTTCGTTACAGGATCATTCCCTATCATTTTGGCCACGTTTTTAAGAGACACCCTGTATATTATACGCATAGTTATCAAATACGAAAATACATAAGTACGTGGCTTTTGAAAGCGCCCATCAATAGAACGAACCAATCGATTTTACTCAGGTTCTCTCATATAGGGCTTTCCATGCCCTATTTTGATATAGATATAGCAAAAAATTTGTGCGAGCTCTGTTGAGAATAATAAGAATGGTATGAAAAACAATAAGATGAGGAGATGATGGATCTGGTATTGACATTCCAAATTTTCAGAAACGCCATTGATAATATGATAATGCAAAAAATATAAATTTATTATATTTTTCCGACAAAAATAAATAGGTAAAAATTAATAATTTTTACCCTAAAAAATCAATATCGGCCTATTATAGTCTTTGTGCACGTGTACGATTAAGCTGATGATATAAATGATAAGAGCGAAGCTAAGTGTGATTATGACGATAAAAACTACAATAATCTTTCTTTCTTTGCTGTATTGTTATATTGTTATACTATTTTTAAAGCAATTTGTATTCTTCACAATACAATAATTGATATTGGAGGTATTCAGCATAATTTAACTGATTTAACATTATTTCTCAAACCTATAATAACGGCAGACAAACTTCTGCAGCTCAACATATTCGTGATGCATTTAAAACATATTATTTGTGCCGTAATCCAATAATCAATTATGAAATTGATTTAAGACGAGTTTACATGACTTTGAAAAAAGATTATGATCGAATAAAATATTAAATTCACGTATAAATAAAGAAAAACTTCTCATATTTAATTTCTTGGCGTTTTGGGCCCCTCTGAATCCAAAACGCAAAAAAAATAAAACTCTTAGTAAATGTATGTCTGGGGGTCTGGGTATGTGTATGTAAAGCCATCAAATGAAACTACAAAAATGATTTGGATAAAGTTTAGTTTCGGTCACTATATTCCATTTCGTTTAAGAGTGAAGTAATAAATCAAATTATAGGTGTAACCGTATTGTTGCTTGCCGCACTAAGCTGCAGTTTAACAATGAAGAACCGGAAAAAGAGCAGGTATATAAAAGAAATTTTGACAAAGTGGATTGATTTATTACTTCACTCTTAAACGAAATGAGGAATAACAAAATTTCATCGAAAAAATTAATTTTTAAACGACATCGATACAGGGTTGCCCAAAATAAGGGGACTATTTCGGTCGCATTTCGGAAAATCTTGGCCCACAGTATTTATACTCGGCTATTATGAGTTAGTACACATCAGCCCTAATTAAAAAAATAAGATAAAACATTTTTTAATTCAAAATGGCGGCCAGTATAACGATCGTCCCATAGTTTTTATTGTTTATTTATTATAACTTTAGAGATAATTATTATCTATTTAAAATCTAAAAACAGGAATACAGAGGCAAAATATACTATTGTTTGGTTAGGTACTATTTTTTATATATTTTTAAACATTTTCGACGCGTACGAAAAAGTCCTCAGTTTTCTATAATTTATTTACAATTACTACAGTTTCATACAAATAACTGCGAATCTTCTTGCTGAAGATCTTCTTAGACAAGATTAGACTCCGTTGCTGTTTGATGGTTGGCAAGAGCAACGCTTTCGCTGAGACACAACTTACGTAATTATTCTCGTGGCTATGTTGGATTTAGAAAAGACTGAGTAACTTCTAATATTTTGATACGGTAATTCATCTTTTGAGAAGATGTAAGATCTTTTATATGTGGCAGTAAACTTTTAAAAAAGTCCATGTCGTCGTCCTCTTCAGCCATTTTCTTTTTTTTACCCCCTAAATATTGAACTTTCTTGCTATCTAGTTCCAATAATGCATCTTTGGACTGGCGTTTGCTATTTTGACTTCTATTAGTGGTCAGCGATGAAGGCCTAGATGATGCGGGTGTTAGGTTCTCGTCAAGAGATAGAGTTGGTGAATATTGGGGAGAAAGAGCCGATTCTACATTAAGTGACGACAGTTGGCTGTTTTCGACATCTTCAATATCTACTTGAAAATCTTCTAAAAGCACTGGCTCACTTTTTGGCAAATTGCCAGTTGAGTCTCTTGGAGTAAATTGATCTCGTAAGAATAGCAAAGTATCAAAATATTGCCATGAACTTTTATTAGAAATATTTCCAGATGGTGATTTAGGTATGGCTGCCAAAGTAGTCCTGAATTTGTCTCTTAAGGCCTTCCATTTATACCGAGCTGTAGTTTCTGTTTAAAAATAAAATTTGTAAAAAAATATTTACATAAACATTTTGATTAGATTAGAATAGGTACGTATAACGATTTATTTTATGACAAATTTGTCTTGCATTCTAATTGTAAAGATGTTACATTTAGGTAGTTGCAAAGCATTTTTCTACTTACTTGTTATATTTAATTCGCATGCCACTTCGTCCCACAATTTATCTAAAACAAATCTATTGTGGTGATTTTTATCTTTCTGTTGCCACAAAGCAGATCTAATAAACACTTCATTTATGAATTTTTGAAAATCCATAGCACTTGATCAAAGAAAGAAACATGAATGAATATCTTATATATTTCGTTGCTCTTATCGTCGGTCGACTAGCGAACCGAGTGCTGGGCGCATCGCCAATATACACACAACAATGCTATTATTTTCGTTGCTTCGTTCTTATCTTCACTCTTGGAGCTTATCTTCGCTCCATCATAAACACACTAATAATAATTTTCTATATTATCTTTCTATAAATGTATCTAAATTATTCGACGCCATTCGTGTGTTTGTGACGTCACCCGTGTTAGATATGTGACGTCATCGAATTTTTTAAAAATTACAGTTAATTAAATAGTGTCATTCTTCGATATTTCACAAAATTAAATTGATTAAAATATGTATTATAATATTCAGACACCTAACTAGATTTTCGGGAGGGGGGAGGGGCTCGCCGAAAACTGAAAATGCCACAAAAATATACTTATGTCATTAGATTTTAATATCATGTCAAATTTTCATAGAAGCGCTGTTTAACCTTATTACATTATATCAAGGCCGAACTCGAGGGAGGGGGGATTAATTCGTAATAAACAAAACTCCCTTTTAAATCTGATAAATTTTAGCCAACTATTATGGTTGTCCGTATTATTATGTCCAGTCCGAAGCCAGAAGGATTTTCAGGAGGCCAGACCACCTCACAAAATACATATTATGTACATTGTACATACTATATTTGTGTATTTTAGTAATACATATTCAATTTAATAATTTTTTTTAAATAAAACTGAAACTTAATTTGATTTTTTACCTGTATCTAATACGTCCTCTTTTATCGCCTCACAAATTGATTCCGAAATTCCAAATTGAATGGTCCTCGATAAACATCTCGTATCCACTACAGAATGCCCGGTAAGAAAATTATTTTCTGTTATTTCTTCCTGGCAGACACTTTCACTTCCATCAAGAGTTTCTATTTTACACTCAGACTTGACTGATGCTGTTTCAGAAGATACAGTTTCTTCCTTGAGACATTCTTGGTCTCGAGCTGCTAAATCTGCGATTTTAAGCTTGTGCCTTTTCCACATTCGTTTAGCTATCAATCGACGACTTTTTCTTTTATACGAAAGACGTCTGTACTTATCCTTCGCCTTTAATAAACATCTCGTATCAACTGTACAAAGTTCGGTATGAACGTTTTCTGTCATTTCTTCCTGGTCGACGCTTTCAACACTTTGAAGTGGTTCGTTTTCACACTTAACCGATGTGGTTTCGAAAGATTCTGACATATTTTCATTGCGACGTTCTTTAACAGTTGATGAATCTGTGATTGGAAGTCGGCGATTTCTCCACGCGCGTTTGGCTATCGCTCGACGACTTTTTCTTATTGTTGAGAGATACAGATTCTTCGTCGTTTTGCCCATTTTAAAGCAGTGAAAATAAAGCTAAGTCGTAAAAGTCGTTTCAAAGAAATTTCACAGCACAGAAAAATCACAAAATTACACCACTACGTTTTGATCACTCTCTAAAGCAAGGTCCAATTGTTCATCAAGGTAAACGATTTTTTTCCAAGAAACGAAAATCCTTAGGTAATATGAAATATCTAATTGACTTCGAAATGCCCCCAAATCTAATTGGGTCTGAGTCTCGTCTGGGTTTGGAAGCAGGTATAGGCAATTTTAATAATAGAATTAAACTCGTCAGCACCAATATTGGCAAAATTGTGTCCCAGTCTAGTCATAGTCACCTAAAACCAAGGAATAGCAAATTTTAATGAGATTCTTAAAAGGGTGCATAACAGGTATACATTTCAAGTACAATTTATTGATAAGTTAATATTTCTTTAACTATACTATACTACCTTTTAGTATAAAATATTAAAAAAATGATCTTTCTATACCGGTATGTGTTTACTCAACGATTCTGGCACCTGAGAATTGTATGGCGGGTAGGCGAACCCGTCGCACTAACGGGAGCTACACGTCGAACAGCGACGCACTGTCTTCATTTTTGATACTTTTAGATATACGTGTGTCCACGGTGGACCTAACTAGACTTGTAAACTACTTCCTTATTTTTCATTTTTACATAAAAAGTCATTCTTTATAAAGAGTTTTGCTTCTTCTGAAAAGTCCTTTACCATAGTCAAAATGTTGGCCATTTTCTTTCGCGCACAGCACTCGAACGCTTAATTTTCGAGAGTGCCAACATCGAAATTATGTTTCTCCAAGGTCAAACGAAGAGATTGATACTACTGCCACACTTGCTTCATATAAAATCCCACGGAAGCCTGTTTTTGTACACTTGAAAACGAACTATATTATACAGCGTGTAAACGGATTGAGTTGCCTATAGGTGTAATGGATAATAAATTTTAGAATTTGGTGTTGATATTTTGGAATGTCGCCCTGCTTGGTCCAAAAACAATTTTCAGCTGGTTTGTAGGGTGAAAAAATATAGTGGGTCGTGACAATTTGTTAAGAGAAAACTATTTTCTGCTTAGGTAAAGTTTTAGGTTTAGGTCAATAATACGACAAAATTGTATTTAAACAAATTGCTCAGAATATGAAATTAAGGCCTTATGCCAAATTTCAAAGAGATCGCAAATTTTAATTTTAATTAGACGATAACGAGTTTAATACAAATTAAAATTTTAATTCAATATTTCAATGTCCAATTAATATAACTGTTAGGCTCCAAGACCGAAAACGGACATTTAAGTGCCATTTACATAGACAGTAGTCTAATCGTTTTGCTAAGGGCATGCGTCGTCTAGAAGTTTGAATAGGGTATTTTCAATGAACGCGTTTACAATGAAATATAGTTGGCAAGGTCGTTGCCAACAATGGGCAAAAAGTTTGCAAGGTTTAAGCTTTTAGACCACTTAATTGGCACCAGCCAATCATAGAAGCGGATCTCTCCCACGTCGCTAAGCTATTTGAAATTTAAACAAACAGCTGACAAAATAGTTGCTTTGATTTTATTTCTTCATTTTGGTTTTCGGTAGTACTATTTTAATCTCATTGTTCAAGCTTAAGAAAAAAAAATAAGAAAAAAAAAATAATTGCCACTAAAGTCTATGTAAATGGTTTTACGCCACGTTGCTCACTTGGCGAGTTCTAGACCAGCAAACTACACCATCAATCTGCACTAAGTTCTATGTAAATGGGGCTTTAGTGGAAAAAAACGCGTTTTGGAAACAGGTAGATGCCACAAAACGAAATTCGTGAAGTGACTGTTATAAAAAAAACTTAATTTGCGATCTCTTTGAAATTTGGCATAAGGTCATAGTTTCATATTCTGAGCAATTTGTTTCAATACAATTTTGCAATATTATTGACCTAAAAGGCACTTTACCTAAATAGAAAATAGTTTTTTCTTAATTGTCACGGCCCACTTTATTTTTTCACCCTAAAAACCTGCTGAAAATTGTTTTTGACCAAGCAGGGCGACATTCCAAAATATCAACACCAAATTCTAAAATTTATTGTCCATTACACCTATAGGCTACCCAATCCGTTAACACGCTGTATGTAGTATTGTATAGAAACCTGCAAAATATGGATTCAAAATTTTTGCCTTCGCGAAGGTGACTCTAGAACATACTACACGACAAATCTTGAAATATATCCAGAATAGCACAATAGCAGCCAGAACGTTCTTACAAAAGAAAACTGACGACGTTGTCAGAAGATTGTGTACCAATTTTCAATAGTACTAGAAGGAATGTGTCCATATATGGACAACTGGTTCACAGGAGTGGCCATTATACACGAGATGCTTGCTGTTAATCAACTAAAACTCGATAGGACATTGGGACTTTACGTAAAAATAAGAAACGGCTACCTATAATGATTTTATACAATCTAAAAATAGGGAAATATGTTCCACGTTGTTTGTTTTTTAGAAAAAAGCACTATTTTGTCATATAGGCATTCCAAAAAATATATAAATGTGTACTATTGGCATTTAGTTTACACCATGACGATAACGTTGATAAAGAAACAAAGGAAAAGACAAAAGAGAAAGCCGGGATTAAAAGGAGTAGATTCGGCTGATCAGTTGTGTGGTGAATATAATTTATTGTGTACGCAATACTATGCGATTGTCATATTTTATGACATTTTGAATGTGGCCGGTATAAATACTTCAGTAACATATAATTCTAATAATAAAACCGAAATTCTCAATAGGAGATATTTTTTAAAACAACTAGCTCTAGAGTTAATGAAAGACCGCTTGATGAACAGAGCCGAAAAGATGCACTTGCCATGTGAAACTCGAAATAGTACAAGAAAATTTGCTGAAATGCCGCTCATGGAAAAAATCTTATAATACGAGTATACACAAAATAAGAGAAAATATTGTTCTTTTTGTAAGAGGCGCAAAAGTCGTTATTGTTACTGTAAAATATGTGCCAATTGCATTTGTATGGAATATTCCAACTTCGTTTATGGTAATTGTGCCGAAAAATTTTAATTTTGAAAATTTTAAATCAATCAATTCTGCAGGTATCAATTTCTGCATAAAAAGTTTTTAAAAAATTATCAAACTATGAGAGGAACAGCTATTAAACTATGGGCCTGGTAAGCCTCGCGTATTCACTGGTGGGATTAATTTTCACGTGTTTACCGTAGGGCTAGGGAGCTATCTGCCACTGTGCTTGATTGCTTAACTAAAAGTCCAGTCACCAGTCTTAAGTTCCCTGTATTTTCAGATTTTTTAATGCTAAAGGTTTATTCACACATATCAGTGCCGTGTCAGTCCCGTGAAATGCTATCAGTATCCGGTAAAAATGATATCGTTGCAATATATTTATATGCAGCTATTCACACACGTCCGCAGTCCGCCACAGTCCCAGTTTTTAACATCAGTGTTGCTTCAGTGTCCGTTCAGTTTTATTTTAAATACGTTGTCAACGTTATTTTATAATTTTTACTGACGGTGTTTCGCAGTCTTCCTTTGAAAACGCAACCATATCGTCAAACACTGACTTGTAACTGAAGAAACGGCTCGGATAAATTCTATTTTTATTTTTAAGTTCGTACCTTCATAAACATAAAATACAAATCTCGGTTTCAGCTCAAGAGAAAATGAACTCGGGTACTCGGCACATTGTACATACATTTTTACTGTCAATTACGATACCAATCTAATTTGTATAAAAAAATTTTTTCTAAAAAAAACAAATAATACTACTTCGCAGGAATAAAAAATTATAAAATAAGTTAGTAGTCAGAAGAAAACGAAGCCGAAAAACATGAATCCTCAACATTCGGCGTACCCTAAGAGCTTACAATTTATCTCAATGTTAAAATGTAATTCAGTACGAAGTTCGTTAAACTCAGTGAGAAGCCTTTAATCTTTCCCCAACCTATACCTACTCTGCTAAAGCCTCTCAAAGTCTCACGAAAAATCGATTATGTCAGGCCAAGTTAGAAATTCTCGTAATTTTTTATAACACAAAAAATCAATCTAACCTTTCCTTCAACTCAAATTATTTTCAACATTAAACAAATTTATCATATCTATACTAGAAACGCTCAATAAGATAATAAATAATTACCATAATCAATTATAATTCGTGCCATGCGATGTTGTCTGTCTGTTGAAGTTTCTGTTGACCCCACTTTCCAAGTCTCATGGTTTGGGAACTGGTTATGTTTTATGTTAAATACATAAATACAAAACAAGATCAAACAATAGAGTTTCCAGGTTCAACGAATTTATCGCTTGATTTTCTTTCGACTCTCAAATCAAATGATTAATTAATGTAAATTAAAATTGTATTTATTTGAGTTAAATCGTTTAAATAAATAAATAAATTTATTATTCCGCTACTAGAATTTCTAGTTGAAACTAGAAATGCACGACGAAATAAATTCTACTTCAACCAAACTCCCCTCTATTTCAGAAATGTACTAGTCCGAACAGTATAACGGCAACGGGGCATATTTCCAAGCTATGCCAAGTGGGTTTTCTGCTGGCACGGTACAGACACGGTTGAAAGCTGACGCCCCGCTTCCCCCCCTATATTGTGTTCTATTAATAGAATCCCCTCTTTTTGCTTGTATAGTCGGTATCTGGGCTTGGTTTGCCTGGGTTACAAAACCAAACGAAGATAAATTCCAACAATAAAAAAAGATTAAGCGAAAAAGGGAAGTTACGTTTTTATAACAGAATGCGGGTTGGAGAGAGAAAGAGATAGAGAGGCGCATTTTAAATTATAAAAGTAAATAACTCGAAATTTCGGATCTCTGTTTACATCTGGGAAAATTGAGGGGTTACTATAGCAACGCCTGTGCTCAATTCCATTTTAGCTCTAGCCAGTTCTCTCTATTCAAACATACCTACATAATTTAACAGACTGAAATTTTCGTTTATTTTATTATTGGCGCGCTATAACTTTCAACATTTTAATTTTTTTTTTCAAATTAACCAATTAATTCGAACACCAAATTCATTTACATTAAAGAATAAAATTTTAAATAGAGCGATGGAAGTAATTACGTGTATTGAACTGCAACGTGTAGTACTGTTAACATTTAAACCAGTGGCGTACTAACTTAATAATATATTTCAGAATTTTATGTTTAATTTTACGATTTTTGAGCATTTCAATTAGCAATAAGCTAATAACACGAAGAATTGCTGAAACGTTTAGCTCTTTAGTTTTTAACCCGGGAACCACAACGTGGCGTCGCCGGCGACCGAGTGAAAATAAATACTCTCTTTGCGAAGAACACTCTATTTTGTTGTTTAATTTTTTTCTCCGTTATAATATTTACCTAACATATTAATTTATAATAGTTAATAGTAGATTAAAATATTGAAAACCAAATTTTTTTCTCTGAACAATAAGAAAGATAGAAGCCTTTTATTTTGGCGTCCTATACGACGCCACGTTGTGTGTATCGTAACACAAATTTCACGTTGTGGTTCTAGGGTTAAAACTGCTCAAGCCTTTACAATACAAGCATTTAAGTAGTACGTAGTACTTATTTTTCCAAAAAGCTGTTTTATAGCGCTATAACAACTATCCCCAAGTGTGCGTTGCGAATATTTATTATTCAGATGTTGCAGCTGCAATGCTGTTGTTAATAGGTAATACAAAACAGGAAGCAAAGGATAACAAATTAATTTAAAACCTTTATTAATTGAGGGTTTCTTTGCACGATGTATTAAATTATACTGTAATGGTTAATTAAAAACAAAAAAATATTGAATTCAAATTTTGAAGTATTTTTCAGATATACGTAATTTAAATTTAATGTAATGCTTGCCACTCGGTCATCCAGTGAAGCATTAGAACTGAATTACTGAATTTAATGAAAATGGAAGAGCACTTCAACAAGCCTTGAGTATTAATGGGGACACTGTAAATTAAATTACTCATAAGCGCGCTAGTGGGCGCGGGTGGGGCAAATATTTTAATAATTTAATTCTCATGTAACACACGGTATATTAGGATTAGAATAAATACATAAATATATTACTATATATTATATATTATTTAAGTCTGTATCTGTACTACTTATTGTTTGTTTTATTGTTTTTTTCAATTTTGATGGAGTTTACAAGAAAATTTTTTTACAAAGTAATTTTTTAAGCCTAGAATGCATCAAAGCGGATATTTTCGCAAAAATAATTTTGAAATTTTTTCAAGAATAGTTTTCCATATTTGTACGGGAAAACAATAAACAAAATAGGTAACTGAACTCGTTCGTTTGCATTAACTTATCAATTTCCAAACAATATGCCCTGTGGTAATCAAAATAAATGTAAAATGTTAGTCTTGATTCAAGACTAACAGGGCTGGGGGCTGGTCGATTCTTAAATTTCACAATCGACAATCGATTGTTTCAAAAAATCGATTAATCGGACAATAGATTAATTGAACAATAGGCTATCAAACAATCGATTAATCGAACAATCGGATAATCAAACAATCGATTAATCGGACAATCGATTAATCGATTATTTAAAAAACTTAATCAAACATCAATTAATCGATTAAAACTTCGATTAATCGATTTTTTTCCCCAGTCCTAGTCTTGAAGAGAAAATCCCAAAATACAATCGTCTGAGAAACATGAATAACAAGATGAATAGTAGTTGACTTTGTATTCACCTTTCAATATTTATTTCTTTTACAGGGTTGAGAACAAGCGCCCACTGTATAAAAAGTGAGTATTAGGGTATTAGTCAAAACCAGGAGAGATGTCTTATGACTCATTCCAAAAAACTTCGGGACTTGAATCACACAATTCTTTTTGTTTGTTTGTTTTTACTTTGTGGGAATGCAACAGAATATTTTAATGGTGGCATAAGACGCCTCTCGTGGTTACTGCTCTTTGTTACTACTATAGATAATTAATTTCTTGAAAGTAACATAAAAATCCACCAATTTAAAATTGTTTTATTACGAGATAATCGTTTAATTTCGTAAAAATATTAATTATTGGGTATAGTTTAATCTCTTTAATAAAAACAAAAGTGCTGTCTAACCTACCGTCAAAAAGTTCACCCTTCCCGCCAGAATCCTGGAGTTCATCCTACAGAGATCTGATGGACATGGGAAGGTCGCTAGGAGGCAGTACAATAGACCCGATTAAGTGGCCTAAGAGCAGGAAGCTTGCTCCCCCTCCCTAAACAATCCAGATCCAAAAGCCAAAAGTCCTGTATTATACATCAATAGTTGTAACCAAAAACACCCACAAGATGGACTTTTATATTTAACCCAAAATATATTCTCAGATAACACAGAGCTGATTAGATGCATCAGACTCAAAATTTTGAAGAAAGAATTTTTGAGGACGAGAAATCAATCACAATTAATAGGTTTGTTTATATGCAGTGGCGGATGGGCCGTTCGGAAAGGCAGGAAATTTCCTGAACGGCCGGCTGCTGTCCCTGTTCTAATGGCCGGCCCGTTGCTTTATATTGCCTCTGGCGCCTTTGATAGACCCTTTTAACATAAATTTCCCGGCCCGGCGACGTCGAGTCCACATCCGCCCCTGTTTCTATGGATGCTAGGATGCTCCTATCTGCTATGGTATGGTAAGTGTGACATCATTAGAGCAGGACAAATAGCCAAAATTACTGCAGAGTAGCAGGACAAACAAACGCTTTAAATTTGCTTGTTCTACTGCGAGCACATCGAAGCAGACAAATAAACAAACCTAATACAGTAAAAACTCTCTTTGCGGACAGCTCTAATAAGCGGATATCTCTCCTAAACGGACAAATTTCTTGGAACCAAATCTTTACCTATGATTTTCTATGTAATAAATTACTTTCCAAAGAGCGGACGCTCTTGTAAACAGACGCGGACATTTCTTTACTTAAATGGACAAATATATCCCATAAACGGACCTGAAACTCTAATAAACGGACCTAAATACGTAAATAAGTTTGATGTTTCCCGTTTTGGATGGTTTTTGTTATTAAAAAAGGTTCTGTTATATATTTCTAATTTAATTTTTGTTATTTAAAAAAATATAAATGTCTTAAATAATTTTGAAATCCGATAGCGACTTAACGAAGCACTTGAAATAGAGGTACCTAAATTAGGTTAAATCGTCTTTATTTGGTTTCAGGAGTAGGTATGTGGTAGCGTTTTGTACAGACCTTTTAGAGACTTAAAAACAAAAAATATTTAAATGTTTTCCCTTAACTGGGCAAAAAAGTCGGTCCCATCGTCCCATGAGAGTCCGCTTATGGAAGATTTCATGGTAAATAGTAGTATCGTAGTATGTTACTTATGTTCGCCGACTCATAGATGAAGATGGCGCTATTCACGCCGAGCCTCCAAAGATTAGCATCGTTATCGTTAATAAATGAAGGTTCAAGTTAAATGTGTATATTAATTAATAAGTATAATACTTCGTTTAATACGAGTTAATGGTAGACATGCATTTTTGTTGTAATTATTGTTTTTAAGCCCCTTAACAGTAGGCAACTAAATGTACACGAATATTTCAAAGTTACAAACTCTGTTTACAGTAATTATTAATAATTGATGGAAACCAAGTAACCTAACGTTAATCGAAAAAATTTGAAGTTTAACCACGAAAATAATAGTGATTAAGTAACCACGACTTTAACCAGCAACCTGAAATACCGGGCCTATATAATACAGGGTGTAAATACTAAGTGGGTACACCCGAAAGTGACAGCTACAACTCATCGAAATAAACAACTTTTGTTGGTACCAATTTTTAATTTGGAGCTCCAGTTCGTAGTTATTCAACTTCTTAGATTTTTCTAACAATCATCAGAAAAATCAAAAGTTTTCAGAATTATCTTTTGATTCTCTAAAACATTTGTTCTTACAACTATTTCGATTTTTTTCAGTAACAAAATGACGGCAAATCAAACATTTCTAACGAAGATATTTTGATAACTATTCCATGGATTTTTGAAAACAATAATTTCGTATAATCCTTATGGTATCTTCTACAACATTTGTCCCAACATAAGGCTCGAATCTTGACTGCTGGAGAAAATATGAAAAAAAAGCAGGCGATCCAAGGTTTCCACTTACATTAAATGCATTACAACGAGTCGTGGGTATTTTGAAAATTTAAGTAATTAGTAATTCCTTATTTAGTTTATTCGTTAGTTTGCTTCAATTTTCAAGTTTTTGTTCTTTTTTTCAATGTTTGCTTCAATGTAGCAATGTTTGCTTCAATTTTCAATGTATTTCTTCGTAATTACATTTAAAAATTTCTTTTGCGTTGACAAAAAAAATGTTTTAGACAAATGTGCAGTCCGTGCAGGATAAATTTTTCTCTAAAAGATTAAAGAGTCAAAACTGTAAACCAACGGGTGGTACATAAGAAGGGTATATTTCTTTGTATTTCTGTTTGCTTTAAAATAAGAAATAAGAACTGCTGACCGTTTACTATTCCTTGGTAAATGAAAAAAAAGAGAAAACTGTACAAAACTATTAAGAAAGAAAGAGTACAAAAACCGGCTCTTTTACTACCACCGTCGGCTTACGGATTTGACTCTTTAATCTTTTAGAGTTAGAGAAATATTTATACTGCACGGACTCTAGTAGATACTTGAAGGATTTTATAAATGTATTGTTTTCAAAAATTCATGAAATAGTTATCAAAATATCTTCGTTTAAAATTTTTGATCGGCCGCCATTTTGAATTGCAAAAATTTCGGAATAGTTGTAAGCACAAATGTTTTAGAGAATCAAAAGATAATTCGTAAAACCTTTGACTTTTCTCAATAGTCCTTAAGGCTGGAGAATTATAGGTTAGAATTCTTACGTCGTCCTGAACAGCTTTAATACTCAACAGATACAAATGAGGTTTTTGTAGGGTCTAGCCAAACAGCTTGTCTATGGCTTGACATATTTTTAAATTCAAAAAAAGTATTAGAAAGTAACAAAAAAATTTTTTTTCAAAAAGTGGCAAATTACAGTCAGTTTAAATTGATTGTTTTCTGTTGCGTATAAATACTTAGAACGATATAAAATATGTCAAGCCATAGAGGATATGATATAGAACATATCTATAATAATTGATTTAAAAGAAAATGTGTTTCCTACGCCCTGAGGACGACGTAAGATTTTCCCCATAAGCCCAATGTTAATTAAGCTTCTCAAAAATTCTAATTGATGTCGCCACCCAGCCGTCGCTGCGATTCATAAACGTAGATAAATATTAGTACAGGTAATGATAAGTTTGACCTGAAACAAATTGCAAGAAACAGACTTTTCGTGGTAACTTGTTCAGAATTTTACGCTGATTACGACCATATAAAGTCTATGCTGAAAATATGATGGAAATTGGCAAAATTTTGGCATAAAAAGTCACTATTTTTCGAGGTTATAATACAGAATATGCCTGAATGACGAGTAACCAAGACAGTTAAATGATACTCACCTCCAAAAATTGAATGTAAGAGACGCTACTGAAAATGTTAGTTGGGTTGCATAAATACTTTTATGCACCATAACCTATAATTCTCCAGCCTTAAAGCAATTTTTAAACTTGCTCCGAAGATGATACAGTGTATCGAAACAGCTGTCAGCAACCAAACAGACAAAATTAGTGCAAATGGCTGTTCTAATTTAGTTCATACAAAAATCTGTAGTGAAGTTTTTGACCTTTTATTTTTTCTCAAGGATAAATAGCACTATCTACTCGACAACTCGACTACTTTTCTTTGCAAGCGCATAAAGATAAATAGTAGAGTAATTTCAACGAACAAAACCCACTACGTGATCAAAGCTCCTACTACGTACGTTCGTTGCTATAAGCAACTGCAGTACAAGTCTATTGCGAAATTAGAACGGTAATCAGCAATCACAAGGTGAGCTTTCTTTCGCTGGGATCACTAAGAAGTGTCATGTGTATACATCTTTCAAAACCTCACCGACCTGCGCAAACAACCAAAATTCGTACAGCGCCGTAACCAAGGTTACATACCAACCTAAACACACGCATTGGACATCTCTTTTAACCGCTTTCTCACTTCCCCTTCTGCGCATCTAAGGTCGGTGAGGTTTTGAAAGATGTATACGTGACGTTTTTTCGTAGTTCGTATTAGTGTTTAGTCTCTGAAAATCAAGGTTGCAATAATTTTAGGCACGTGATCCTGTATTTTCTGTGCACTAAATCCTATATCACCCAACAAGGTGTGTATTAAATTTTCTCATTCGAACCAGCATGAGCAATAGCAAATGAGAATGTCTTTCTAAATTGTATACTAGAGCCGCAGAGGTATTCCAAATACCTTTTCCCTTTTCCACAAACGTAGGAGCGAGTATGAAGAAAAAACGTATTTTATTCATCCATCGTCCTAAAATTATTTATCAAACAGCGTACTAAATTTTACCAATAAGTAGTTTTCATTACAGTGATTTAAAAAAAAAACATTTATTGATTTAAAGATTTTGTGTTTCAACGTGCGTGGTAAAATATACTTTTTCAGATATAAAGAAATTTCAATTAGTATATTATACAGAAATATAATGACTAATGACCTTGAGTCTTAATGACAAACTACAGGTAATGACATTATTCTTGACCAAGTAAGGCCTGATTTTTTAAAAACACAAAATATAATCTAGAAATTTTACCACAACATTATTTGAATATTAAACCACCCTCAGCACATCATTAGTCTACTAATTGATTACCAACCTAAAAATCTAAAAAATAAAACCAAAGACCACCTCGGGTCCAATCTAAATCAAACTTTAATAATCCGACCTTCTTAATTAGATTGATTAAATTGCATGTTCAAATTTTTAAGTTGTGCCTCAAATAAAACATCATTAATTGCCTTTTCGGTGAAAAGCCTCTGTTCCGGCGTCAACGACTTTAATTTGGCAGCCCAAATTTTTGCTAAATTCAGTTCGTAATCTGCTTTTATAAAACATTGATTAGAAGAATCGTACTCTTCAATAACTTCTTGATGATCGTCAAACGATTGAAGTTGATTAGAATTGGAAAGGCGTTCGTTCCTAACATACTGATGACTTACATTAACATAATTATTATCGCTCATTTCCCATACGTCGCCCTTAAAAGATAATTATTTGTCTAAACTCTACTCGAAGGCACGCTAAACTTACGGAGTCTGTATTTTTTTCAATATTTTCATGTTTTATCTCAATTGTTGATGGTTCAATATCTTCATTTTGTTTTTCCGATTTATTTAAAAAGCGCAATTCGTAAAATTGCCATGACGAAGATTTATAATTTTTATTAGAAGCGTAAACTTTTCTCCACTCTTTTCTATAATTTGATCTAATAACATTAATTTTCTTCCTTACGTCCGTAATAGTTGCATCGTGTTTCAATTCTTTTAAAATGACTAATAATTTTTGATACGCTAATAACCTTTTGTCTTTTCTCGAATAATTTTTATCGGTCGAATCCCATAATTCTGATAAATGCTTATACGACACTATAAATCGCAACATTACGTTGCGCTCTTTATTTCCACTTATCGAATCTTTTGAAAACTCACTCATTTTCGCTCACAAAATGAAATACTGACGTTAATAATACATTGACACTGCGTCGAGTCGGAGTTCGTACTGAATCAGTAATTTGGTAGTTCAAACTTTATGTAGCTGGCGCCACCAATCACACAACATTTTATTAATCGAGTGTATTGTATAACGCGGTATAAAAACGCTATAATACAAAATACTGAAGCACAAAGCGGAAGGATTGCGTATTGTTATGCACCCATGAAGCATGACTAACCTACATTTTAATATTTATTGTATTTATTTAATTTTGAGGAATGAAATTAACTTCAATACCTATTATTAAAATTTGCTTTATTACCCTTACTGAAGTTATTGTATTTCAATTTCAAACTTATTGAAGTTCAATAGCACTCTCACAAATGTTACAATTTCGAAAAAAATTTCTCTTCAACCTCTTCACGAAAGGGGAAGACAAAACCTGGCACAATTTTTGCTTTAAAATATCTTTAGCTACGTCCTTTTCTATTTGACGTAGTATGGGAAATCTTTATAGTACCTCCAAGTTGAGAATAAGAAGCTTTTGAAGTTCAATAGCACTCTCATAAGTGTTATAATTTCGAAAAAAAATTTTTTAATTTCTTTACAATAGGTGAAGACGAAACCGAGTTATTTGCACGAAATAGAAAAAGTCGCTCTTAAACAGCTCCCCCTCCCCCCTCTTGCACCCCACCGTCCGAGATTTTTAGTATGTTGTACTGCAGGTTATAACGAATAACGATACCAATTTTCAACTCTCCTGGATGGTTTTTCCTCAAATGCCATCCATTTATCTAATTTGATTGAGCTAATATTGAGAGATATTTACAAAAAACCGATTTTTCGCCTTTTGTCTTTGAATAAAATTTTTAGCACAAGTGGGATCGATGGGGACTTTTGACATTTCATTTGTAATAATGTATTTAAGGTCTACACCAATTTTCAGCTCTATGCGAATTTTTCCAAAGCGTCATCTCGTAAACAAATTCACTGTAACCCCTTCTCTGCTATTTCCCTTCTCTTATAAGTGCTATCCATTTATCTAATTTGGCTGGATTAATATTGACAAAAACCGATTTTTCGACCTTTGTCTTTGAATAAAATTTTTAGCAGAAGTCAGATCGATGGGGACTTTTGACATTTCATTTATAATGAGGTCTTTAAGGTATGTACCAATTTTCAGCTCTATGCGAATTTTCCACGATTTTTTGTCTAATTTGACTGGACTATGTAGCATTTAATAGCCCAAGGATTTCTGGCTTAAAATTTTCTCTTAGAATAACTTAACATACTAGAAGTCCCCCAGGTTGAAGTCTGAGGGCTGCCTATGATGTGTGTAAGTATAAGCTGGCGATATAGCGGTAGAAAAAATATCCGTCTCAATACGCAAATACCCGGACAATAATAATTACAAAAAGTTTGAAAGAACATACGAGTAGATATTAAAGTGATAAAACTCGATACTTACTTATTTTTAGTTCTAAAAGTCCAAAAGGCACAAATACGAAAGCAAAATAACGCGAACACAACATCACCGGCACCGAGGTAAAAATCTATTATACTAATGATTAGATATTTTAAGTTACTAATTTAAAAATGTGTGCATGGTGCATATCTGAATACACCTGGGTAAGAGTAATATTGCTATCGCGTTCAATACGCGATTAGCAGTAGGTACTATTTACTATTATACCTATTAATTTATGAAACACAAAATTAATTCCAAATACTGAAGCAATTTTATTCATGAACGTAAACGTAATATTGTTTAAAATACAGTATGGCCAATTAAATGTCCACGGATGAGGTTACAAAGAGAGAAAGCATTGTGATTTTTGATTTCTCCAAAAAATTAACTTTATAAAAATTCCTGCTTTTTTCAAACTCCCATAATGCTCAATATTATTTTTTATCTGCCTCTTACAGGAAATGAAATAGCCCAATCAAATTAGACAAATTTAGGGGAAAAAAGCAAAGAGTTTTGAAAATTGGCGTGGTTGTTCGTTGGAACCTGCAGTACAATATACTAAAAATCTCAGATGGTGGGGGCGATCGAGGAGAAGGGGACTTTTCCTCGTTTTTGCTTACATCTACGTGACTATGCACTCTATGGAAAATTTATCCCTAAATTTACTACAAAAAAGGTCCTATTCGTTTTTGCTCGTGCTGAACAAAAACGTGGAGGCACGACAAAGACGTTGTTGACATTGATTTCAGCGAAGATATGACAAGGAATGTTTAACACGCACGTTGCTTTGTTATGGAGATGGTGCTTTTTCAAGTCCACATCGCTCAATTATAGTATCAGCACTTCCCTCAGCTGTTGATGGTTCAATATCCACCCTATTTAATTTCTGAGACAGTAAATTAATGAGCTTAGTCTTGTTTCATTAGCAAGAGCTTCTAATTCACAACTTGAAGGTACAATAAAGATTTCCTATATCACATCACATAGAATAACAAAATCATTATCGTACCTTCAACTTGTGAATCAGAAGCTTTTGAAATTTAACAGCGCGCTCACTAATTTTACAATATTTCGAACAAATGTTTCTTTAATTTCATCACAGTACGCGTCTTACTTCGCAGTTTATACAGCTAGAATGCATGCATCCAATCTTCTCCTCATCGATTGACGAACTCGTTCGAACGAACCAGGCGTGTTCTTAATTGAATTAGATCCATCAATTATCCGATTCCTGAGATCTTTCTTCCACATTTCCACATAAGAAAAAATCCAAGGGGTTTAAGTCAGGAGATCGATCAGGCTATGGATGAGGGCCTCCTTTATCAATCCAGCGAGCTTGATACGTTGTATTTAGAAATTCAAAAGCGACCCAACTAAAGTACGCTGGTGCTTCATCCTGCACGAATCACATTACATTCCTCGTTGCCAATGGTATTTCTTCTAGAAAATCAGGTTGCGAGTGTTCTAAAATACTTTGATATAGCACACCAGTAAGTCTCTTGGCAAAAATACCGGTCCAATCAACCAAACGCCTACAATTCCGATCCAAACGTTTAATGAAAATCGATGTTAGAAACCGTGTTCATTTGTCTCGTGTGGGTATCTTCGGCCTATGAATGCTTATTATGGAAATTCATCATTGTTTCTTAAGAAATTTACTTCATCGCTAAATAAAATTAGTGTTAGTAGCTGAGAAATTAGAATAAATGTTTGGAAAAGCCATTGACAAAATGCAATTCTTTGTAGAAAACCGTAAGGAAAAAGTGCCTGAACGCGTCTACTGCCTCAAAATTCTCCAAATACTTGCCGTACTTACATTAAAATCGTTTGCTATTCTTCTGGTAGAAATAGTACTACTTGGTTCTTCCTCTACCATATTGCGCACATTTTCTTCCTTTTCTACAGTACTTATGGTCATTGGCTTTCCTGGTCTTCCTTTGCGTGCAAATGTTCTTCATGCACTTTTGCAAGGACAATAAAATGAGCCGAAGGGATTTTTAATATCTTCGTTAGTTTCCGGTTTGTAACACAAAGTTGTGTTTTTTTAAATAGGAACCATAGTTGGACGTGACGACGTGACATATTTGAATAGCGTTTTTCATCTTCTTTTTAATGATATACAGGGTGAAATTTAAGTTGGGACTTTTCTTGAAACTCGAGATAATACGCATTATTTTGAACAATTTTAGTCGAAGTTGGTATATAGTAAAATGTATATTTATGTATATTAACATGTAAGAAATTGATAAAAAATAATCTATTTAACGAGAGCTTCAAACTCAAAGCAAGCAGGAGTTTTCATAAAGAGTGTGGATTTCTTTTGAGAAATCAAAAATAAGAATTGCTTCTCTCTTTGTAACCCCATCCGTGGACATACTGTAGATTAAATAGCTACAATAATAATTAGATAGACTGAAAGACGACCCAGGTTGTTGTAAAACATAAAAATTCTCAATTTAATGTTCAATTGTATAATTTATTTTAATACACAATTAAGTATATTAAATTCTTAAACAAAAATAAATTTAAAATTAACAAACAATTTTAAATGTAAACAACATAAATAATGTTTGACACGCATAACTAAAATGCCCCCCGAAAAAATAAATTCACACGGGGGGCTCATCCGGTTTTCCGAAAAATATTGTTCTTCGGCCTGTTTTTCTAAGTCGTCGCCCGAAATTTGATATTGTACTACGGCGTGGATTTCCAATTCTTCAGAAATTGTACGACGACGAGACAATTTATACGATTCTTGAGAATTGCTTTTGCTTAGTGGTGGGGAATTTTTATAAATAAAACTCGCCGATTCCTTTTCACTATCTTTTACGCTTTGATATTCTAAGATGGGAGCAGAATATCTATGTTTTAAGTGGTCTATAGAACAAAACTTGCTGCTTCCTGGTTTACCGTGAAACCAAGCGCCCGTTTGATTATTTTGCAGTTGAAAATTAATGTCAGAACTCGTATTGGTATCTTTGGATTTTGTAGGAATTACAAAATTGCGGCGATTTTCTGGACAGTCCGTCGACGATGATGAGCGCATTGTATGATTTGAGTTCGTTCTTTCGTCTTGATATCCGTAGTGTTGATACGGCGGGGTATTGTAGGGGTGCATTAAGAAGTTATTAGACGGCAGAGGAACGGGCATGGGCGTTCTCATACAACATGTTTGCGTTGGAGGTGTGTAGTGCGGCATTTGTCGCGGTTGCGAAGAAACAAAAATATAAGGCTGCGTCGGATAATGACTTACGTTATAACTTGTAGAAGGTTTGGTGTTTTTAAAGCACCATGCCGAATTGGGTACGGGTACTTGAACTTGTGGAGAAACCATATAGCAAAGATTGCCGTAATTTGTCGGCTGATTTGATTGGTACGAATTTGCAAATGAGTTCGATGAAAATTGAGAATTGTAGTAAGAATTATTAAAAAAGGTATTGCTTCCATACATATTGCTAAAATACACGTTATTAGTTCCATTGCCGTGACTGTGACAATTTCCGTGAGAAGTCGTCGCTTCGTTACTTTTATAACCTAAATTTTTATTTGAAGGGGCCGCATAAACGTTACTAGTATTATTACTCCAAATATTTTCTTGTGTTGGTAAAACTGGTACTTTTTTAGTACGTCGAGCATTTCCTTGGGTTTTGTATTCCGTTTTTAAATTAAATGTCTCCCAACTACACGAGGGAGTAACTACTTGTGGGGAACTCCAACCGTTTGAACAAATTTTTGGTAAAACTGGCGTAGACTGATAAGGAGGAGTTAAAACATCAAAAGTCGAACTTGGTGTCGATAAAGAGGACGACGACGAAGTAGTCACAACTGGCGAAACGAAATCTGCTGCAACGTCGTTGTTCAAATCTTTTTTCAAACCTTGCAAAACTGCAGAATATAATCGACGCGGAGGTGTCGAAGTTCCTATTATAGTTTTAGGAACAATTTTCGTTTTTTTATTACTTTTTGTGCCTTTATCAGTACTTGTACTTGGTGTTATTCCTTTTGTAGCGGTAAGAAGTAAATCTTCTAAATTCTGCATCGACTGCGTTAAAAGCTGTAAAATTCTGTCGTAGGTTTTTACGTACAAGAGCACCCACCACATAAATAAATTTATTTTCCGAAAGTACAACAGATTTAAAAACTTGAACTGTTTCATCAAACTGACAAACCCTGTCCTTTACAAGTACTTGTCAAATGAGACTGTGACTTATACTTTTTTCCTCCGGGGATTCCTTAGGCCCAGTTGTATAACGAGATAATCTCGGAGTCAGAGTTAACTCTACGATCTGAATATTAGGCTAGACCTTAGCGTGGATTAGATGAAGTTAGCTCACTTGGTCCAGAGTTAACCCATCCATTTTCTAGAGTCAAACATATTTCAATTTAACTCAGAAGTTGTTGATTTAGGTTGATCGTGGAGTTAACTCTGACTCCGAGATTAGCTCGTTTATACAACTGGGCTTTAGTCTCTTAGTGTACAACTACTTGCCATTTAGTAATCACGGACCAGTGGGTAGGTTTACAAAGTGCATTTGTGGTGAAGTCATTAAAAAAATGATGACAGTGGTACTGCTTCTCAAAGGAACTTTTGACGTCATTCCTACAGAACATACTATTATCCTCAAAGAAGGCCACAAGCCTGCTTGGATGGATCATTTACTAGTTTCGGATAAGCAGAAACCAGAGTAAACGTAACACCACGTACCCGTGGTTTACTCTATACAGATAGTCATTTTTTGTACATTGTAAATTATTACTAAAAAGTCACAGTTTCATTTAATAAGTGCCTACTCCTGTACAAAATCTTACTTTTTTAAACAGCTGCAGCGGTATTCGGTAGTAAGACTTAAATCGGAAATCTATTAATTAGTTAACTTTTTTTGTTCTTTCTGTCAACGTTCAGGAAAACCACTCTATTTCGGTAACATTTGTTGTATAGGGCATTACACCCGTACAATATTGTTTTCAAATTGGCACCTACCTCAAGTTGCGTGCAATCATATTTTCGTAACTTAAAATCAGTTGCTATTAAAGACTTATCACGTAACTTTTCTGCCTTCTGTATATCTGCCAAATAATCGTCTTTAACTAAAAAGATATTTTGCAACGGAGTCTCCATTAGATTAAAAGTGTCTATTTTACAATTGTCCATCTTCGACTTCATGTCTTTAGACCATAAATATTTAATTTTTTCTAAAACCACACGATTTATAATAAAATTGTGACCGCGCTAATGTCTCACCTGATCGAATTTTCGTTCTAACGACCATAGCTTCGAAAGATTCCATTTTATATTGACGCGGTTCGAATTTTAATATATCACTAGGTTCTACAGGCGCGCAATCTTTAAATCTCAGCTTTCCGGGAGTTCTTTCCAGTGTTTCTTCGAAAGCGGGTAATATTTTACGAATATCAGACCCAAGAACAAACGAACTCAAGTCGGAATCGAGTCCATCGTCGTCTATAGCATTCGTTTCTTCCATTTCGGCCATTTCTAAAATGTTAGACCGAGGTGTGTAAGTAAACGCAATAAAAAGCTGCTCCACTTCAGGAAGCATCCAGCATTCTTTTACAGATTTTCTATTTTCAATGCATGGATAATAAAAATAAACGCTACTATCATTTGATGCGTAAGATCGCTCCCTGGATTCATTGTATTCGTAATTTGAATACTGAGCTAATTTACTGTTTGGTATGACATCTCGAACAGTTCTAGGACGAACTAATTCTTCATTTAAAGCATCTTGTACTTTCTTTTCTCGTACAAACAGTTCCTATCATATTTTATTATTAGTATTAACACCTCCGAATTTTATTTTCATGCAAATTTTTTAAAAATTTACCTGATTTACTCTTTGGTAAGGACTAAAACTGTTATTCCATGTATTGACCGCTTCAAATTCAATACGTTCGTAAGCAGCTTTCAATCTGCTTCTAATATTACTCATACCACTTTCATTTGAATTATGTTTTTTAACAACAGTTAGTTTTGACAGTCTTTACTATTTTTGTTTCATACAGCCTTTAATAAATTTAAACAATTTGTGAATTTGTCATTTTTGCGTTTCTAATTTTTTTTGTTCTAGTTGTTCATTGGGTATGTACTTAACTTCACTACAATTCAAGATTGATGAACTTTCCCATTTTCCGTATATCTTATAATTTCAAATCCAAGTACTTATTCCAATACGTGAGTTTTAAGTAAGCTAGAAGACTCCCATCAAATTAATTAGACGAGTTCATCCTCTTATACTGGATCTTGGTAAATCGCAATCATTTAGAGATCCCGTGAAAATATTATTCAAACCAAAATGTTTGCCGAGTATCAATTAGACCAGGATGACTGTTCTGAAACTAATTTGCGCTCGAGATGGATCAGTGGTTCGAATACTCGAAGTGGCATCGAGACACCCGAGTGCTCGAGTCTCGGTCGACGTTTTTCCCTCAAAGCAACTGCCTCAATAGGTACAGAGGACCAATGTCTACAACATCAAAGGCGCACTAAAGTGGTGACCGATGACTCCAGACTCCAGAGTCATAGATGAACCATCAGTGCCTCCGTGCACATTCTGAACAAGGCTCGTAACTCGTATAGCTAGCTATGTTCGTCGATGCTTTAGCCGGCTTATCTGAGGATATCGAGGATAAAAAACTGGTCACATACTATGCAACCTGTTGTACAACAAGTTGTCGACTATCTTTGGAATTATGTCTGTATGTATACATATGCGTTTTTTATGTACCTTTATGTATCTTATTATCACTTATTCGGTCACAAAGATTTTTTTTAATTCGTTGCTAAAGCAAGTCCCCAAAATATTCTAGAAGAAAGTCGCCAATTCAATAAATTATGAGTTGCCGAAGCAAAAAATTTCCCTTTGTTTTGTCAGTTATGTAAAAAGTTCATCTAAATATTTTTGGGGTTAAATAGTACCCTACGACACATCGCCCTTTTTTTTAAAAAAGACGAGTGCTATCATATCACGCAACAAATGTTCATTTTCAAAATCAATTACTTTACTGAACGTGTACATCTGTATACAACACTGTTGAACTGCTGAACACAGCCAAACTAAAAAATGTCATGTTGTCAAGTGTCAAGCATCATATGACGATACGACTATGACCACTACCAGACTAGATTAGTGTTTACCTGCTGATTTTAACTTTACAAAGGAAAACGATTTTGTATTTACCAAGATGTAATCAGAGACAAGATGTAATTTTTATTCGGTTTGTTGCCCTTCACTTTTGATAATCAATTCGTTTTAATACCTAATTAACAATTTTATGATTTATTGCTTGTATAGTTCAGTGTTCTGATATGTTTACAAACCTAAGAGGTAAATTATTGAATGTAAGTAATTTATTACATTCTCCAACTGAAGAAGCACCAGTCGAAGACCTCTCCATAAATGTAGACGTAACTGCGGGGATCGACATTTTAGATCATTTTCAAAAAGGGTGGTCGGAAATACACCAAGTTAATGAAGACAATGCTAAACATGCAGAAGAACTTTCAATAGTGATTGCAGATATGCACACAAAAATAACAAACGATTATTCTAATATCGTCGAAATTATTAAACTACTAAATACTTCTCCGTTAATAAATAAAACTATCGAGAATTGCCTTTCACAAATAAAAAATTTGAGGGTGAGTTTTGAAGAGGTCGAAAAGAACTTAACAGATTTAGAAATGGCAATTGAAGACGAAGAGTTGGAAAGAAGAAAAGCCGAACATAGGCACCAACTCCAATGTTACGAAGAAAAAAAGTTGGGTAAACCACTCATTTTTTTTTAGTTCTATTTAACATTCTTACCGGTATTTAATTTACAGCAAATTTAGAAAAACTAAAATTGGAATTAGCAAGTGAAAACGCATTAAAAGAGATGAAGAGAATGGAAGAGAGGAAGCAGGTTTTTGAAGATGCATTTAATAATGATTTAGAAACGTTTAAAAGTTTAGGAACTATACCGAGTAAGTTCCTTTGTAAAAATTACGAGTTACTATCTACTTAATTTCAGAAATTGAAACCAAGAGCCATCCTAGTGCCTTATTGGAGGAAGTTCAACTAGATTTAGATGAAGGAGATCTCGAAACATTTTTGAATTCTCAATGAATGTAACGATATCAATTATATCCGTCTTCCAATACATTGTATAAAAATATAAATAATTAAAGAAGCATAGTTTTAGAATTCTTGTAGTCATTTCTATATTACATTTTAAAGCACTTTGAATAAAACGCACTATGGCAGCTTTAAATTGTGGCCTAGTGCACTATGGTATTAGTCGCCTTGTACAAATTTTCACTACACTTGCAAAGAAAAAAATGAGCGTAGAAATATCAATAAAGGCAGTACAATTAGATTTATTTTTGTACAGCAAACAGCATAATTTAAGAAAAGAAATTGACAGAATAATTTACAAAACGTCAAATTTATAATATAGGTAATACAAATATGAGATCCAACTTAATGCCTTCTCAGAACAATTATCACTTGACTAATCACAAATATCTGATTTTGTGAAAGAAGATTGGGCGCTAATCAAAATCGATTAAAACAAATTACACTAATTTCATTGCAGGTGTCCGAAAACTAAAATAAATACATTTTTGAAACTCCCAACTTTCTTAAAATAACGCAAAAATCTTTCCATTCTTAAGATACCTAATATTATAAACATTTTACTAGATTATAAATATTATGTATAAACTAACGTACACTAGCTAAATTAACTACACTTCATTTTTTAATACTTTCAGGTTTTAAAATTTTTTTTCATCGATTACTTTCGTAACCAAAAATATTTTGTTCGTTAAAAATTAATTAATACAAAATAATTTGAATTACTTATCAGTTAATAAATAACAAATTAAACGATCTAATTCTACAAACACCAACACGTGAAATTGTTATTTTGAACGAAATTTTTTGATTTTCAATTCGCATACATCTCAAAGTCGTCAATAACTGTAAATATTAGGTATTTGAAAAATGTCACTTCTTGTCTTTCTTTTAATATATTTTAGTGTATATATACCTATTCAACATTCCAACCACAAAATTATTAAGGCAGAAGAATTCAAGTTTTTAGTCTAACGTTAAAATTTAAAAAAGAAATTTGCACATACCTAGGTTTCAAAAAGTCAAATAAATTGGATTATAAGTCGTGCCCGATAAAAAAATTCAAATAATATAACCCTACTAGTGCATTGGGCTTTACGATAACTAGAGGCGAAATTTATATGTGGTAACAGCTTGAACTCTGCAAGATTTTTGTATTCATCCAACATTTAAATTTTGTATTTTGTGTAAAAAACTTAATTTATTGGTTTGTACACTTATCTATTGTTTATAATTATCTATTTATATTGTTTTACGACTATTGTTAATAAAAAATTAGAGGAGGTAATATATTGATTATGGATTAATTGTATCTACATCGGTGTGTCGCACAAATACTTAAAAATTGAGATTTTCTATTATTACGGTTGCCAGTACCTATTAGCAAGTATGAGGTAAGTGGCAGACAGCCTCTGTCACGCATGCTTTCCTTTTATGTCCGATTCAAACGGCCGACCATCGCCATAAAGGCTAATAGATGCAATGTAATCATTTGGCATCACCTAAAAAATCATTATAGAAATTAAACAATCATAAAATGTAGTAGTTGAGGTATTCGACATATTCATCTACTTCTATCATTACCCTAAACCCTAATACGGATGGAGGTATAAAATGATGAAAGCTTCTAACAACTTTGTCTTTTACTTAGCCTTTCGGAACTCCTATATCAATGCAATGTAACAAACTATATGGCTTTGTAGTGGGATAACAACAAAAATAATAACAATAAAAATAACTCCTGGAATGTTGTAGAAAGTTTTCAGAATGTCTTGAAATTTGTTAGTTATAAAAGAATGAGATAATATTAAGAATTGACACTGTATCCTCAGGAAATCTTTCAAGAAGTTGAAAGAATCTCCCAAAAATTGTTATGTGGGATTCTGTATCTAAGATCTTTTGCGATGAGACAATATTATGAAGTTTTAAGAAATGTTTTAGAAATTCTACAGCACTTCTTTTCATAATACTTGCTACAGCGATTATATGATTAAACTATATTTAGTCTAAAATGCCGTACTTACCTCAAATATAATATCCTGATAGCCGTAACAAAAAGTACTTCCAAACGGATTGATGGTGTTAGTGGAACTTGCTCTGTTTAAAACAACAGGCTGGTCGCTCGGAGTAAACTCCTTGCACAAATCGATCCAATTAGAGTAAGCGTTAACATCAATATCGTTCAATGGAAGATGAAACTCGCATCTTTGATACATGTTAAAATTATAATGCCCTGGATAATTTGTGTGCATCACTACCTTTTTAACCAAATGGGTATGCGCATCAAACAATATATCTAATCCTAAAGTGAAGTAATTAAAAAAGTAATCGCTTCGACGTTCTGTTACACGACGATGAGCGTTGGGACAATGAATGCGCATTTTATCCTCACTCTTGTAAAATATTCTAGAGGGCGCACCTATGGCTTCGGCAACATCGTGAGCCGTTGCGCCCAATAAAATTTGTCTTTCAAACTGATGTTTGTTAGAATCTATTCGACGCGAGTTACTACTTGCAGTTAAACTCAATCGTATTCCTTTGGTATATGAATCGCCTCTTAGCACTTCGGCTTTTTGTAAATATATTTGACCGTGATAACATGATAAAGGTAGTTCGGGTGCTTTCGCTTGTTCAATGCTAGGTCCGTGATATATTGCAGTTCGAGACACTAGAGGCGAGTTACCAGGAGCAAAGTGAAGAGAACCTAAAATATAATATTAAAAACAACTCTTTAAACTGATAGCTATCAAAATACCTAATTTATGCGTACTTCCAGCTTGAAACAGAAAATCGACAGGAAAATAAAACGACAATCCTCTAAAATTCAACGCAAAAAGTTGTCTTTCGGCATCGTACACTCCAGGATGCGTCGCTCCAAATGAATGTTCTATTTGTTCAATCGATGGAAGAACTTCGGGGCAGTTGAAAGATAACCCTCTTAAAATAATTTAAACAACCATTAGTGCATCACTTTGCTAATGAACCAGGACTAGCTTACCCATATTTGAGTTTCACCAATTTCATGTTATAAATCTCGATTACTTTTAGCCTTTGAAGCACAGGATCAAAAAAGAGCCTAATGCCATCTTGAGGTAAATTGATAATTAAGTCTACTGACAGTGGGTTCTGAAATATATTTAAAATTTACTTAAATGGTGAGCAATTAATTGGCATTTAACTATAACAGTTATACTTTTTACGTATGTATGCCATTCTTTAAATTTGAATAAAATTATTTATTGCATACTTAATACCTATTTTATTCGCTATATCAAGAAATCAAATTTTTTTAAAGTTATATACAGGGCGACAAGGACAAATATCTCACTCCGTTGTATGGGTAAATTTGTTATTATAAGAGAAACAGAATTGGTTCAATTAGCAAAGTTAGGCAGAATTACATGTAGATTCAGAATCTGTTTCTCGAATAAATTGGAAATTTGGCAGCAATGCTCAACGGCATATTCTGAATCTACATGTAATTCTGCCCCAACTTTGCTCATTTAACTTATTCTGTATCTATTCAGCAAGGTCCAGTGTATAGAACCCAGCTGAGCCTCGTTGCGAACAAAAAACACGTCTTATTTAGCGACCCCAACTCCATTAGCCAATTAGAACGTGTTTTTTGTTTGCAAAGAGGCTCGGCTCGCGGTTCTATAGTCTGGACAGTCTGAACCCTGCTTTATAAAACAAAGTTACTCATACAACGTAGTGAGATATTTGTCGCCCTGTATAAAGGTCTTCAATCTATGGTATCATTGTCGTCTTTTATTTATTCGGCGAATTAAGAAATGGAGAAAAATATTCACGAAAGCCAACAAAATGAAAGTTAGATTTTGTAAAACACAAAAATCACCTAAAGGAAAAAGAGTAGCTGACTTTCCAAGCTAAAATTGTAAAATTTTCTCTAATAACGACATTTTAGGAAGAAAAACAACTTGAATTTTCTCTTATTTACCTAATTCGTACATTCATCTGTTGTCATATTATTGTACGAATACGTATTTACAGCGCACAATTTATATCCAAAAATAATACAGTATTTACAAGCGATAAGAAAACAGATTTAAATACGAATCAGGAAAAACAAACGATAAACCAACCTGTTTATAAACAATAATAAAATAAATCGCAATTTTCCATACCGCAATTGCGAGTGTAAATTTTTTACTACGTAAAATCTCCACATTTTTAAACAATTTTTTATAATCGAAGTGAGCTATAAAAATTAAGCTATAAATTCATTCAAATGATGAAATAGAAACTCAAATTTAGAAATGAGAAATTGGCACAAATATATTTGGAAAAATTTCAACAAAAGCAAAACAACGGCGAATTTTAATTAATTTGTTTTTATAATAAATGTTCTCAAAAGCTCTGTCGAAATATCAACAACACTTACCAAATCGTTATAAAGTACTTGAACACCTTTGATTAATCCAACTTGCGATTGAATAATTGCAACAGATTGCGAAAAATGCATTCCTAAAATAAGAAAAAAGTCATTGTAGCTATTTTGTTTATTTTTTCCTTGAACAATGTCAAGTTCAGAGTTGCGAATATATTACATGCATGACCTCACGGGCTGGCATCTTATAAATTAATTATTAAAACTGCGAATTAATTAAATTAAAAAGTTTTAATGACATAATGTTCTATTCTCTACAGCTAATTTATAAAAAGGGACATTTGATTGTTTGAAGGTCTCTTGAGAATAATTACTGATGCACTTCAATTTCGTTGCAAAATCAGATATTTTGCGTGTTAGCATTAAGGAGGTCAATAAGAACTACTTCAAAAACCAAGTGAGATCGTAATTTAATTACCCCATAATGTAAATTATAAAAAAATTCCAAAATATATACACATTTAGACGTTATGACTTCACTGCATTTCCTTCGTATTTGTTTTTGAAAACAAATTTAACGCAGAAACAAAGAAAATTTGTTTGTGGTAGCAACAGGTACATAAAATACTAGTGAAAGGGAAAACTAATGAGTTTTCGTATTTACAAACACTAATTACTTGAACAATATCAAAGAAAATCATAAATAGAGCTGTTCCAGCAAACTCGATCTTTTACAAGTTTTAGAAAATCGATTGCAAAAACCAGGCGCTCAGGTAAAAGCGCATCATCTTATCATCCTCTTTTCTACAAAAAAACACGTTTTATCACGTTGTCGCCAAAATATTGAAGAATGGCAAAACGTGTTCCCAAAGTAACAGTATCCTATAACCTATAATGACCATAAATTTAAACCAAATTTGTTAGCAAACATTGAAACTGGAACTTTGAAAACTAATATTCATTAATTTCCTTCCTCTAGGAACTGTATACTGTTTATTTATAGTTTATTAATTTAAATAAACTTTATTATTATCGTTATTTTAATTTATGCTTTGTTAACAAAACAGTAAAAATAATACTCAACGGTCATCAAATCCAAAGCAAAATCTTTGTGTAAATAGGACTGTTTATTAATATCAAAGAAGGTTCAAAATTGATGGTATAAAAAATTTAAATGAAATAAAATTTAAAAAAATCAATTTTTTCAACGCCAACTTTCCGCTTACACAATGGATTCTACCTTATAAGTAGACATTAAAAATAAATATCGACCTATATTTAAATTAAAATAAAAGATCGAAGCAACGCAAATTTTGCTTAAAAATGCAGTATAACGAAAATAATAGATTTTTACACACCTAGTACAAATTCCCATTGCTCACAGCCTAAAGAACGTTCAGGGACGACTTCTAAATCCAACATTATGTTCAAACCACGAGTATTATTTTTCAAGCACTGATAATATCACAATAAGTACGTTTACTTGAAGCCAAATATACTTTTATTACGACGCACTCTTTGTCTACAAAGTTAAAGTAGACGCCATATTAGAATACAACTGTCATTCGGAAACAGCTGATTTTTAAAAACGTCACTCGATATTGAGCCTTATAACCTGCGCCATAAAGAACAAACTCGTAAAACACAATCAACAATCACAACAAACACCAAGTTTGGACTAAACACAAAATTTTAATTTCACTAAAGTTCCCTATTTTTGGCACAAACATGGCGTTTTTCTCAATAGTCGTACATTTTTAAACACTTTAATGAGCTGTACTAGCTGGTGGTGCCATACAATTACCATCTGGATATCTCCTTTTAAAATTTTCGAGCAAAAGTGGATCCACCAAACGAATTCCATCGACTTGATTTCCTAAAGTTATCCAATTCGGTTGAATGTTATGTGGTCGACCGAAAAGCTCGATTTTTCTAGTTCCAGGCGATAGCCTTTCAATCATACCGTAAATTTCGTCGGGTTTATGACTAGTCGCACGCACTTCGGCCACGATCACATCTGAATCTAAACCACGATTTAATTCCTGTGGGTTACCTTTCATGCCAACTAAACAGTGCTCTTTACCATGATTTAACCAATGTCCGGTACGACCCGTCCGTATTATTCTTTGAAGTTGATTCGTTTTAACCCAAATTATTTCGTCTACCCTTTCGTAACCCCATAACTTTAAGCACTCACGACCCAACTCCATTGCCCGCCCAGTTACCCACAAAAATATCAAACCTTCGTCTTGTAGTTGGGGTATTCCTAACTGTCTCATTTCGTCGTCGGACATCGTACCGTACGGAAGCTCCATATGAATATCCCAAGGAGGATCGGCCATTATCACGGCAAATTTCCCTAATGCAGTCATATCCAAATAACGCAAATCACACTGAACCCACTGTGGCGGATACAACGTCGTACTCTCAACATTAGATACAGTTTTATTTTGTACCGTTGGTGCGACGTCTTTACTTTGACCACTTCGATCGACTTCGTAATGAACATACTTGCAAGTGTCCATGTGAAAACATGTGTTGAGAAAAGAACAGTCGCCTAATGATTCGTCGGTATGTTTCTGAATTATCTTTTTAAAGTGTAACTTTTTGCACTGTTTAGTTCCTGCATTACGTAAACATTCTGCTTTAGTACCGTGGGGACAAAATTCCATAACTTGAGCACCACCTTGAGAACGAAAACGTTCTGCAAGTGACCGTTCTTTTGCAGTCGGTTTGCTTAACAAATCCATTATTTCTTCGCCAACTTTCTTACTTTCTTTTTCCTTAGTCGAAGGCATTGCCAATAAAGACTGAAACAAATTTAAATCTTAAGATACGAAAAACCCAATATGTCAATAGATTGATAAGAAACGGTCTTTTATGATGATAATAAAATCAAAATTCAAATACTTACAAATATATCTGTATTTTTTGAGTCCTTCTTTTCTTTCTTTTTCTTTTCATCTTCCTCATCATCTTTAACTGGAGACTCTTCGCGTTTTCGTTTAGAAGAGTCCTCTTCTTTAACAGATACCTTTATCTCACTTGCAGATTTATTTAAAACTGCATTTAATTTACTATGCTCAACAAATGTAATCTCTAAAGTTGTATTTCCATCCTTTACTAGGTCCTTGAGAGCTATCAATTTTTGAGTTTCAAATTTTTGTAAGAGATTACAAACGGCACCGTGAGCAACTTCGTGTTCTACATTTGTTTTTAAAATGTTCAACAATTCGACCGACGAAATTGGTATAGCTAAAGTAACTTCGTTTAAAGTTTTTAAAAGTTCCTTTTCTAACTCGGGGTCGATTTTAACCAAATCTTCGGCTACCGAAGTTTCACTTTTAACTTTAACATCGTCTTTGACGGCGCCGGCAGGGCTAGGAATACCACTGTTGGAATTTTCTAAACAATTTAACGGCGAAGAAGTCGACGTACCAAGACCAGATCCCAAAATATCTTGTCGTTCTTTTTTTCGCTTCTCTAACTTTTCTCTCAAACTATTTCGCTTACTTTTAATTGCTTGAATTTCCTCCCAAGCATCGGACATTTTAAATAACTTTATAAAAGTTGTAACTTAAAAATAAATGGAATAAATGAAAACGTCAACAAGAAAACATGGGCGACGCACAAATAGGTTAAGTTGTGGGATGTTCACCATCACAGCACATGACAGATTATGACATTTTGACAAATTTGAAACTTTGTACTTCTTCATAACCTTTTCAAATAAACCATAACAAAGGAAAAGGATGTTAATACAGCCCGATACAGCCTAAAAGTAGTGTTTATAGTTCTTATTAAGTTTGTAAACGTTATAAACTAATTATTTCGTTATTTGCTAATTAATTAATTTCACAAATAATTTTTAAAGAAAATTACTGTTGAAAAAAAAATTCCCCAAGTTGATATGCTTTGTTGTGATTTCACCATTCACCATTGTGTTCTCAGTGAGGTTATAACGTCCCACATTGAATTAGGCAAGTTGAAAAAATGTCTTCAAAATTGGGTGCATTAACATTGTATAAATCATTAATTCGAGAATCGAAAAAGTTCCAATCGTATAATTTTAGGTAGTTTTTTTGTATACTTTTGTTAAATGTATAATAGTTTTAATTTTAGAAACTATGCTTTACGACGCATTCGAGATGCTTTTAGAGAGAATAAGAATTTAACAGATCAAAAGCGAATAGACGACGAGTTTTTGAAAGGAGTCAACAGTTTAACAGTAATTAAGCGACAGGTATATTATCATCGTTAAAGATTAGGTTTTATTTATATAAAAGATTTACTTTTAGGTTTACATCGGACAAATGTATGAAACAGATAAATTAGTCATAGAAAAAATAAGCGGTGTTCAGTAGATACCTTTTATTGAGCTCGTTTAATGTTTGTATATAGCGTTTTAGCAGTTTGTAGTCATTTAATATTTAAATTGTTATTTGGGTGTATTAATCTACCTCGACAAGTTTGTTGTTTAACGTTAACGTACGTAGTAAAATTATAATGAACCGATGATGTTGGCTTTTTAAATTTTTTAAGTTTTAGTGCAATTGGTACACCAAATAATGCTGCACGTTTGGTTAATTTAACGAAACTTGAAAACGTGGGTTGCAGATACTATGTGAATTAATTTTGCCCGTTAGCGTCAAAAACAATTTGATGCTTGAGGTTGCAAAAACAAGAAATCTTAAAAATTTCAAATTTAATTGTTAATAAATTACAAATTTTACTTTGTGATAAAATATAGCAGCAGTTATCAAATTCTTTTTTTGGACTTGTTGGGTAAAATTACTTCAAATAGTATCAAGACGACATACCGAGTTTTATTGCATTAAGCGAAAGTGCAAAATATCTCTTATTTGTGTTGTGTACTGACCGGCTATATTATTTGTCTTATAATAAAGATAAAATACTTAAAATCATAATATTTTTCTAATTGATCTAAGTCATGAACCAAAAGATGAAATGCTCATCTAATAGCTTTTCCCATTCAAGTGCAGATCTTAGATTACAGTCATATTAAGGCGATTTATGCGGCGAGTAGAAAACACTATAAGTACTACTGTCACTAATTTTGGGAATGGTATGTGGATACTTTTTTCCTAAAAATACGAGCCTTCTCTGTGAGGTTTTCTGCTATGACATTACCTTATTTTAGGTAGGTGCTGAAAAACGATATGTTTATGGTTTTTGTATATTGCTGTGATTTAGAAGTATCAAATACTAATAAAAAAGATTTGGGTAGGTATGGGTATTAAATTTTCCTGCAATTAAAGTAGAGAAAAGGGTCAAAAGAAAAAATTACAAAAAGCACGCTCTTACGTTCAGGAATATTATAGTTCAGGAGTCTTCCTGAAAAGTTAATTGTTAGCGTATTCGCAAGTCTGAAAATAGTAAATAAGCATTACCTACAACTGGCAAGAATAAATTTCCAAATTGCACCACAAAAATTCAATTTATCCTACCGACTGCGCCATGTTTGAATTTTTAGTTATTAATAATTAATACACTGTAATGTAATCTATTAGTGCAAGCCTCGACTGTCATGGTAAGTGTATAAGTTCTCCACATATTTTGAATTTCTTTACAACTTAATTACAAGATCATAATATAATATTGTATAATTACATTATGACTGTAATAAATTCATAAAAATAAAGTACTATTCTTTAGTTCATTTATTAAAAGGGTGTACCCACCTACATTATTTAATCCCACTACTACAGTTAAAATTGGGTAATTAAAATAGCAAATAATTACAAAAAGAGTTGTTTACGCCTATTATTAGAACTTTTTTTTCTCACAATTTCTGTAAATGTGTTGTGTAATGTTCCAATAAGTAAATCACTTTTATTGTTTTTTATGACAAACTCATCTTTGTCATAACGTAAATTATTTGAAAAATAGCTAATTTAATGGGAATAAAATTTTAATTGTACTCTACTAATACCGAACAATGGAAAAATGCAAAAACAATAACTAATAAGTTTTTCAATGTATTACAACAGTCTCGTCTATAGTTCGTTTAAATTTTGAGCAGCAGAATTATCTTTTGGGGACTAATCTGTGAGTAATGTGCTAAACAATTAGGCACGTATGTAGACATAAGTTTGTTACAATAATATTTATGTACCTACTCATTATAATTGGGTGATTAGTGCTCATTTATTTTAAATCGGTTCACCTTTGTATTTATATTTTGTATACTACCTACTACACATACATCATTTTTAAAATAAGTTATGTAAGGTTTGATTATAATTAGTTATTGAAATTATTAGTACCCATTACACTAATAATTGGTAAAAAACTATTTTGGTTGCCTAGTTGGTACATAAAGTATGGGATTTTCGAGAGTAGTACCTACAGGTAAGCGCAAGTCTCTTATTAATTACAAAATTTATTATAGGAAAAATACGTACAGAGGATCGGAAGGATAGTGAACCCCTAAATTAGTGCATTTTTTTGAAATAGATAATTAAAACAAGTTTTTATCACATCTGATGTAATCCTACATCCTAATCCAAAACACTTTTCGGGTATTATCTGAAATAAATAATCCCGAATTTGTTTCATTTAAAATTTCTACTTTAATGTATAGGTAATTAATAAAATTAGGTAGGTAATTTTCACAATACATTATAATTTTTTGTACTCATTAGCATAATTAGATAAAAACTACATTTTTTTAGCCGCCAAGGTCAATTTTGTGGCAAAGTCCTTGTAAAAATAGAAAAAATTGGAACTTCATTTAAAGTCGATCATATTCGGAAAATCTTGTAGGTACCTATCAAGAACAGTTTATTGCAAATTTTTTTTAATTAGTCCAAATTTGCCGTGCGACGTGCAATATGGAAGAACCAGCGCGTTTTAAACAATATGTTGGAACATTAGGAGGTAAGTTATCTTTTGCCAAATACTCGATCAACTCACTTTATTTTTCTTCAACTTTAGTCACACTTGGAGGACTCGCTCTCGGAACGGTAATTGGGTGGTCTTCGCCCGCAAGTGAACTAATTAAACAACAATTAAATGTATTAGACAACGATATTTCGTGGATTTCGAGCATAATGCCAATTGGTGCGGCGGCCGTTCAGCTATACCTAGCGTTAACGTTAGACTTATTTGGAAGAAAATTGAGCATACTGATAATATCCGTACCTTTCGTCATAGGTTGGCTTATTATAATATTTGCCACTACTATCCCAATGTATTGTATTGGAAGATTTATAACAGGATTCTGTGGCGGATCTTTTTGTGTAATTGCGCCTACTTACATTGCAGAAATTTCAGATAAAGGCGCACGTGGAACTCTTTCGGTTTTCTTTCAATTTATGCTGGTGATTGGAGTCTTATTATCGTACTGTCTAGGAGAATTTTCAAATTTACTCATTTTAAACATACCTTTGACAATAATTCCAGGATTAGTTTTCATCATTGTACTATTTTTACCAGAATCTCCAGTTTACTTATATAAAAAGGGAAAAATTGAGGAGTCGAGAAAGTCGTTACAGTTTTATCGCGGAAGTAGCTACAATATTGATTTGGAAATGAAACAAATGGAAGAGTATATTAAAAGCGACGAAGAATCGTTTTGGAAAAAGTTCAAGACAAAACCTTGTATAAAAGCGTTCATAATGTTATTGTTTATGCACGCGGTGCAACAATGTTCTGGTGTTAATGCGGTTCTGTTTTTTGCTCACGATATTTTTAAAATGGCCGGATCTTCCTTTGATTCTGGAACGAGCGCAATAATTTTAGCGGTAGTTCAAGTTATCCTTGCGGGCTTTTCGGCATATTTAGTTGATAAAACTGGTCGAAATTTACTCTGGATAATTTCGTTATCGTCGATGGCAATATGTCTTATATTGATAGGGACGTATTTTATGTTACAAACTAATGACCCAGAAGAAGCCGAAAATATTAGCTGGTTGCCTTTAGTCGTGATTTGTTTATATCTTGCAGCATTCTCTCTCGGTGCAGGACCATTGCCGTGGGTTATGATTGGGGAATTTTTGCCTAATAGTGTTAAAGAGTATGTTGGTCCGTTTATAAGTAGTTTTAATTGGTTGCTGGCGTTTGCAATAACTAAGAGCTTCGTTAGTTTAAAAGATGCCATTGGTGCGGATGTTTTGTTTTGGTCTTATGCTGGAGTTTGTATCGCTGGTGCAGCGTTTGTTATCTTCTTTCTCATTGAAACTAAAAATAAAACTCTCGAAGAAATACAATATGCATTAAATAAATAACTTATTAATATGAGTCAAGCATAATATTATAGTTGTCTGTATAGTACTAGTTGATAATTAATCAAATAATTGTAGTGCTCTTTATTTAGAGAAGAAACAAGTAGGTAGTACCTATGGTATAAAATTACAAATATCCCGTTTTCAAGTTGTACCATTGTATGCAACAGTTGTTGATTAAATTGATATTCGAAACTTAATTTTTAGAATCTCTCATTTTTAAACGATTATTAAAATTGTCAGGCCGGGTCGCTGTTTATTTATCTTTAAAAGCATGGGCAACTTGAGAAAAATAGATTTCATTCAACTCATTTTTCAAACCTTTACAAAATATTCACTACCTATCCGTTATGTCAGAGTTTTAACTAAAGTTTGTTCTTTAAAAATATATTAAAGATCGATAAATAGTATATTTAAGATAAAAAGTGTAACTTTGTTTGACAAGCAATTTTTGCATTTGCAAGATGTAGCAGAGCTGATGCAAAAATTAGGAGACAAACATGCAGCTATCCCCTACAAAATTTATCATTAAGCTTGATGAAAACAGTCGCTGGTCCTCCAATTATAATCTTATCAATAATCGTTTGATTAAATACAAAAATCCATACATTCAGATTGAAATAAATAATTAAAACACAAGAAATGACTTGATAGTTATTTCAAAATATACATAAAAATAAAGTGAAAATTATGTTTAATTTGCGTTTGTACAATTAATGGTATAATACATAATTAAAAATATCTAGATTAAATATAAATTTAACATATCGCCAGTCATTATTTAATTTTATCAAATCTCACACACACTTTCGTTTAACCATAACTATAAAATCACAAAATCATATTAACATTCGTATACAAATAAAGCAAAACGACAAATATAAATGCAAACTAACAGCTTCAAAATAATAACACAACTGGTAGTATTTTATGTAAAAATGAAATTTGGTGAGTTCCACGATTACTTTTGCACATTTATTTTATAAAGGTAACAGTCTATAAATATGCTAACACCGAAAACACGAAACTACAAAAGAGCTATAATTTGAAATTGACAAAATTATTACTGTAAAAGATTTTTAATATTCAAGATATTTTACATGAAAATGATAGGTCACAAAAAAGTTTCAGTACACTTTTACTGTGCCACAACATTCACATTAACCCATTTAAAACAATCACATACTATTACAATAATACCACGAATTCCAACAGCTTATCTTTTTCATTCGACGGCTTGTTGAAACCGTTGCAATCGACGTCTCCTAATTTCTTCTTCCGGACTAAGTACGGTCGACGAATTATCATCGGATTGTGACTGAGCACTAGGAGTTTCGGTAGTAGAACTACTAGGAACGGAATCTGTATTACTACAAGCGGAATTACAATCTAAATTATTTGTAGGTTGACTAGTAGGATTGGTATCTTCGGCAGAATCGTCGGCTACAATCGTCTCATTATTTGTTTCGGTACTAGCAGGTGGTGGTACTGGTGGTACAGTACCGCTAGTACTTTGTGATGTGGATTGCATAGATGCAGAGGCATTGACTGATGCGCTGTACTGCTGCATCATCAAAACGGCAGCATCTAACATGACCTACAATTAAGAAAAAATTGAATGGTCGACAAACTTGTTAGAAATATTAATAGAAAAATAGTACAGTAAAATTAGTCAGAAAACCGCGATTAAGTTAATGAAAATTTGCATTAAAAGAACCCATATCGTAAGAAACCGATCAATAAAGTGTGAAGACTGGCAGTTCATTTTAAAAACAAAAAAGGGGTTTTGAAAAAAATTAAGACTCAAAAACGACCAATTTTTATAATTTAGCATGCACAAAGAAAATCAAATTAAAGAAAATTTTATGAGCTTCAAGGTCTGATAACATTCTTTGATGAAACTATTATTACTTTACAAAATGTCAACCAAAAGTTTATTTGTCCTCCTCACCGCCGCCAATGCACACGTCTTACCACTAGGGACTCATCGGTTTCTTAAAATGTGGATCATTTTATATTTATAAATATGTAAAAATTCATTAAGTTTCAAATTTTTTCCCTTTTTAACCTGCTTTTATTGTACTAAAATACGATAATAGTTTCGAATTAACCAAGTAACCACCTGAATATTTTTTAAGCACTCGATTCTTGCTTCTACATGATGCCTTTCTTCTCCTTCTATTCTTCTAAGTTCATCTAATGATAGCGATCTTAAATAATTCGGTGGCAAAGGTGGTGGAGAAATAAAAGGAACAAACGGGAATGGCATCAAAGGAGGCAGACCAAATGGTGGAGGTGGTAACAAATTAGGTTGTTGTTGAGTATTAGGTTGACCTGGTTGAGGAACTTGGCCGGGACCAAGTGGATTTATCAAAGGTACGTTAATATCCTGAGGCGGTATTTGTTGATTCGGATTTTGAATGTTAGGATTGAAAAGGTGTTGGAAGGGGTTGAAATTAATAAAGGGGTTAGGCCCTATGAAGGGATTCGGAATCGGTTGAGCCCTTTGTCTCTGATCCTGTCTTTGCGGTTGTACAGTTGGTGTTGGAGGAGTTCTTAAAATGTTTAATCGGCACGTCGGGCAAGTTTGTTGCCTTTGAAACCAAGATCTTAAACAAGCAGTGTGGAAGATATGATTGCAAGGCAACTTTTTAGATGCCGTTGTCATTTCTTCTCGACAGATTATGCACACGTTATCGGCATTGCCTAATTCTTCTGCCGATGCATCTGGATATAAAGTGTTCATATTGTGAATTGCGCGCCTTGATAAAATTACGTCGTTAAACGCTTTCTTAAAGTTTCTTGTTGTATAATACATCGGCCTAAACGCAAATAATGGTAACGTGTAAATCCTAACCATTATCACAACAAAGGTAACATAAAGTACCACTTTAATGAAACCCATGACTAATTCGGTATATAGTAGGTAAACGGCTTTATTTTCCCACGGAGCTTCGCTATTTAAGTCGATGGTGTGCAAAATGTATTTTATTAAGATATTCATAATCATCGTAAGAAGAATTGCGTATTCAAAACCAAAAACCAATTGCACCGAAGGTCCTTTGGTCATCGTCGATAGATATGCATGTTGAACAAAGTAAAAATCTAAGCTACCCAATAATAACAACAATGATATAACTCTAATGTGAAAAAGCCAACTTATCACAGGACTTCGTTCCATCTAAAATAAAAACAGTGGTAGGTATAAAAATAGCTCCTACTTAAATTACATATTTTTATCAACGACATAAGATACTTACATAATCCACTCGATCCTCTGCAAGCCAATGAAATGATTTAAGAAATAGTAACAGCGTAAATAGAGCAACAAATTTAGGATTAAAATCGTCTCTAAAGACAGTAAAAGCTAAACAAGTTTCTGTAATGGCATACCAAGCTCTCTCCATTAAGTGCTAAAATATTTGACATGTAAATAACGCAATATAAAGGTACGACAAGTATACAAACTTCAAATTCTGCAGTCCTAAGCTGCCCGAAAAATATTTTTCTCATCATTTTCCCTGCGAGAAACACAAAGATGAAAGCTTGAATATACATTACCTACAAACAAAAGGCCGTCGTAATTTGTCGATTAGCTAATTAAACCGAAACTTACAGCCATACTAGGATTAGACTTTGTTATATATACCACCGAAGGATAAAATTGTTTCTTCTGATAATATGCATTTGCAATCACTGTCGTCGTTAGGACGACACTTAATAGCGAAATTCCTACCGACCTCATTTTGCCCTGTAATCGAACTTCACAATTATTAAATATTTAGCAAGTGGAACATTTATTAACACTACAAATTTTGATTTTTGTTATTTTTTATCGTATGATGTGTCAACATACTGTCATCCCACACAACGCAACCTGTCGGTATATGTCAAAAACTATCGTGGAAAACCGACATTGGCTGGTACTGCGCAAAAGCGAACTTGAATATTTTTGAGCAAATTTTAAAATTATGTATAATTTTCGTAAAAGAAAATTAGTGGAAACTGAAAATATGGACTTCGACGATAGATGTCAAAGTTATTTTGATTTACTAGGTAAATAATTTTTTATTTTGTCAAAGGTAGATTTAAAATTGTCTCTTTCATCTTTCAGAACACCCGCGAATTATGTCGCTAATCAAGAAAGATAAATGTAGACTAATTGCAGATAAATACATTTTGGCTAACATATTTATTTTATTTAATAGAGCTAATTTTGTTAAACATGAATATACTATTAGAAATTTTTATATTGTGTTGTAAGTTTTGCCATTTCGGGAATTCCCTTATGAGTTTAGTATTTTGCAGATATTTTGTTCACGATGTACAAGAAGACATAGAAGAATTAAAAGACGGCATTTTAAGTAGCTATTTGGGTCCTCGTAAAGAATTTAAAAGATCTTACTGTCAAGCTTTTTTACGTGACCGTTTTTCATTCTTTGAACGAATTAATTATAATGGGGTAGTTAGTAAAAGTACATGTGATGGCTTAGTTATGAGTGCTCCGCATTGGGCCTGGAATAGAATTAGAGATTCTTCTCATTCAGGAGTTTATTATAAATTCACTAATTGTAAAAATTGTGAACTGTATTACAACTAAGTATTTCAGTTGAAATGTAAATTTGTTCGTTAACTTTTTGAAGTCTTATTATTCAATATAGTAAGAACATAACAGTTGAAATTTGTATAAGGTTAAAGTTGTAATAAGTTACGATTCACTCGGCGATGGTAACTTACTGTTAGCGTTCGATATATATTAACAGATTTGTTACCTGATAAAAGCTATTTCTTTGTTATTTATTAAATTATTTATAAATTAAATATCTAAGTAAAATTAAATTTTGTAAAACCAATAAAATACTAATGTTTCGTTCGGTGTTAATAATTGAGGTGAAATGCCTTCTTGGTTCCTAATACAGTAAAATGTTATTGAGGTGAGGAAAGTTGTTGGGACCTGTTATTTGGATCACTTTTTTTACTATGCGATTGCTTTAAATCATTTTTTACGTTTTTTGGTAATTTTTCACGTTAACTTCACACCGAGACATCTCAGATTTTGAGTTAACACAAATACACCGGAAAATGCGATATTGCTTTATCTAATAAAGAAAAATAATTAATATCACCAAAACCAGTTTGGTTACTGATTTAAAATCACAGAATATTCTTTTGAAAATTCAAAATCTTTATTCTATTTATATCAGTAGTGAATTCAATCGGGTTACAACACTGTACATTAAAAATGCTTGGGATGTACAGCAACAGTTTTAGGACTACAAAGACATCATAAAATGATGACATAAAGTTATACATTTATTAAATAAAAATGTTTGCACATTACATAAACAGCATTTAAGTAGTCAAATATTTCTTCAATATCAAGGTTTCAGTTCCAAGTACTTTTACAGTTCTTCTTCAAAATTTAGCAGACAAGTAAACAAAATACACTAATCAATCTTAACCATGGTCAACTTATAACAACTATTGTAAAACACAAAAAACAAATTATACTCTATAAATGTATTAATAAATACGTTTCGACGACGAAACAACTTTTAGGGGAGTCAGCTTGTTGTCAGATCCCAACGGAGTGCGACATAATCGCTTTGGTGATTTAACATTCAACGGCTTTTTAATATTAGGCATTCGTTTAGATCTCCCGTAACAAGGTGAAACTTTCAAGTCGATGCGATTACAATCTTTAAGAGCAATAACTTGTGCTTTCTCGGTGCTACCTAGCAGGCTTAAATTAGTTTCGCTGACTCGATTTTCCTTTTCGTCTAAGCTCGTTTCAAACGAATTTAAGCTGTTGAAATCGAACAAGTTTTTTGAATTTCTTAAATTTCGTTTTTTAGGTGAAAGTGTATTTTGTCTACTTAAAATATTTTCTTCGAATCTAAAATTTTTGGATCGATTAGAACCTCTAATTAAGTTTCTCGGTTGTCCAATTTTTCTGTGGGCCTTGACAGATGTTGCAATTGAATTTTGTGATTCAGTAGAATTATCCGAATCGACCAACCCATCAAAAAGACGAGCTTTTTCTAACACCATGCCAGCATTTTGGTTTCTCAATCTGGCTATAGATGCTCTACAATTCGCCAGGTCAGTAAAACTACTAGGGGTCTTCATTTCGCAGAAAAATCCTTCTGCGCTTGTCCATTTTTGTGATACAAATCCACTAGAATTTTTAGATTTGTTGAGTGAAGTGCTTCGTTGGCAGCTTTTTAATGTTGACGGTGTTCTCGCACCATGGAAAGAAGAAGCACGAGTGGCAGCTTTAGACGTTGGCGACCCAATAAAATTATTGTCTGCCATTGTGTATTCTTTAACTAGAATGAAAACATCGTTTAATTAATGCATAAAAACAAACACTAAAGTTCAAATTATTTTTTTTAAATTATACGTTACCCTTCACAAAAGTAGGAGTCTGCAAACCAGTAAAAACAGTATTTGGTTGGCCACGTTTCAAACTCTTCGAAGTATCAAAATTTTCAATATGCCACGATTTATTACGCTCGACTTTGACATTGTGTCTTTCACGTTCTCGCGAACGGCGTCTCATACTTCCAATTTTTCTAGCGCTTGGAGATCTAATGATCTTTTGTTCTACGGAACGTCTAATTTTTAATTCCCTGCTGAGACGTCTAGCGAGCTGATCTGTGGTAGGACTAAGAGGTTCTGCCTTATTTAATGTATTTTCGTAAGCACTTTGCACATTAACAATTAAATTAGTATTTTCTTGCAAATTTTCTAATTCTTTATCATTTTCAAAATGTTCCAACTCAGTCGAAATTCGTCTTTCAATTGCTGAAACACGATTTTTTATGGCTTCATATTCACTACGTGAGATTTTAACATAATCTACTTCGGGAATAGTTTTATCCTCTACAATTATATCACAATTTTTTTCCACCTTTTCATTACTCAATAACTGTTTATTCTCTTGTTGTGGTACTGTACCACTTAATGAATTTCTACATTTTTTACGCTTAAAACCAGCAGCCTGACTAACGGCTGACCAACGCTTCTCAAGAATAGCAATAGTACCAGATTTTACAGAATTCACAGATACGGCATCGTCCGCTTGCTTTGCTGCTTTATTTCTTTTACTACTCAAATTCCATTGAGATCTTTTTTCTTTAACTCTATAATTATATTTTTTAATTTTAAGTTTTAAATAAACTGAATTCGATCTTACGTAAAGTGGTTTTCCTTATGAACTGACTTTGAAGGTGATATTCTTTTAGGGCTAAAATAAATAAAACCTACAGAAAAGGTCCTCATAATTATTTTATACTTACTTTGGATGAACACTAATTGGTGTACTTAAAGCCATACCATTTGGCAAATGTTTAAGTAATTCATGTCTGAAACACACTAATATATAACAACTAATTCTACACAATTATAAAGAACGTAACAGAGATGTCAAGACAAACTTAAAGGGTAATTCTTCTCGTTCAAATAAACACGATTAACATTTTTGTCTAATCGTTTTCTAAGGGGGCTACAGACCCTTTAAGGTGAGAGGCAAAGAAGTACGATTTTCCGTATTTTGACTGAACTAAAATAGTTTGAATCGACATTCTTATAAAAAACTTTACTTTTTTTTGTTAGAAAATCCGGCAGATTCCAGTTTTCTTTTTTTAGCCGACCTCGTTAGACTAGGAGTTGATAATAGATCAGGAGGTACTACAGATACGGCCGAAGATCCAGCTTCTACAGATTTTCCTCCAACCATTTTACGAAGCCCATTAAACATACCTGAAAAGTAATAGTGATCGTCACATTCATTTATATCTCTGCCAAAAATAGCTATCAGGACGGTAAGTTTACAAAATACAGATGCCAAATTTATATGTGATGTATCACTTGAGTGGTAAGTGCACAAAGAAGAGTTGAAGTTCTTCGTCTATTGTATAATAAAAGCTCTAGTGCACAAAGTTTCTGTATCGACTGTGCAGTAAAATGAAAGTGAAGACGATTTTAAATTTCATAAACCGCTACTACTATACACTTACGTGTCAGAGAACCACTTCTACGTTTTTTCTTTCCCTTATTTCCAGTATCTTCATCGTAAAACGAGTTCCCAGATGGTTCTGATAATATTAAGCGATCAATTATTTCTTCCGGTATAACACCAATATTATTAGCATTATCAATTAACATCTAAAATTTTGAAATAGTAATATTTGAATAATCATTAAGCCTCTTCCTTACTTGAACAAGTTCGCCGATTTTGGTTAAACGATGAGTAGAATTTACTATTAATTTTTCATCGGTTGGGAAAATTGTTGGTCCTAATACCACAGCCAAATTAAAGGAATTCATTTTATTTACACTCGAAAATTGGGAAACTTGGTTTAGAAACTAAAACTTAAAATATAGCAAATAATACAAAATTAGAATGATCGTGGATATACCTGCATAAAATAAGCCAAAGTATTCAAATGCTCACTTGGCAACAACAGACAAGTTAACAACACAGGTTGTAATTGACTTTCTTTTAAAACTGTGCATCGTAAGAAGTAATCGTGATAATGGTACGGAAATAACGGTTCTGGTAATTCCCTAAACAAAGTTTTTAGTATATTAGCAACATCTACTTCATGATGACTATCTCCTAAACTGCAACCGGTGTCTAACGATAACTGAAAGAAAACATAAAATATTTTTTCTTAATAACACTCTAACTTACTTTTATTTCATTTTGTCTCGATTTCGATCCTCCTTTACGAAATAATCCTTCAGTTTCGACATGAGTTAATATAAACGAACACAAGTCGTTAACAATTTTCGGTACAACAAGTTGTTGTCCACTTACTAAAGTAACAGTTTGCATAGGGAGCAAATGTAAGGCAGTCTTAAAAATACGACGACCGACTCTGGCGTCCTAAAAAGTAAATTTTATAGAATAAACTTGTAAAATATAACATAGGTCAACATAACCTGTACATGTTTTTGTTTTTTTGGTCTATATTTTATTCCTAATTCGCGTAAATCTTGTATGGCAACGTTTCTCACTAAGTCTTTTTTAGTCACATCGTTCATGAACATTTTGAATTAAGATAAAATTACATTAAAATCGACGTCTACGTCCTCACTATTTTTTTTCCACGGTGGTTTGAAATCAAAATTAACGACAGTACGCATGACAGTTGTTAAAGCAGAGTTATGATTGGTTGTGAACATTATGGAAATTGTGATTTGATAAATTTTGTAACGGTCGCTATAAAAAGTGCGCCAATTACGGTTTTTTTATTATCAGTTATCACGAATAATTTAACCTAATTGAACTTAAAATTAACTATAAAAAATAATTAACGGCTTTTGATATTTCAATAAATATATATTAGTACACATTAGGCGATACTATAATACGTATTACAATAATTATAATTGTTAAACTTTGTTGCAGTATTTAGGTTTTATAGCCTTTTCAACGAATTTTATTTATAACTAAATTTAACAGATGTCAGATGTTTATCAGTTTATCCAGAACCAGTATCTACTGCCTCTGATTTATCTAGGAGTTTATCTAACGGTGCTCGTGCTCTCTGTTCAATTTGCTTCAAATTGAAGACAATTAGCAATATCAAAAGATTCAACTCGAATCATTTTTACGTACCTACAGGGCAGGGTTACGGGATGGTGATCACTGCTCTCCGCTCTCGGACTAGTTTCCCGTTTCCTTAATTATTTTAAAGAAACTGGTGGTATGCTAAAACGCTCCTTAAATGCCAGCTTCTCCTTAAGGGGGCCTTTAACGCTTTTTAGTATGCAAAGACGCTCCTAAACCACCGTTTAAAGGATTCCTTAAGGCTTCCTTAAGGCGGCCTTAATTTTAAAGGTTGGTCGCGAGGTACCTTTAAGCGTCCTTTAACTACTATTTTGACAATATTTTCGATTTTTTGAGGGCCGTTATTACTGATTTTTTTTGTTTGTAAATCTCACTGTCGTAGATCCTATATATATATATATGCGTTAAAGTAAATGAATTTTATAAAATTGTTGGTCATCATAATCATCGTGGATTTCAGTCGTAGTTTTGCATGGTAAATTAAACTTTTTCTTTCTAGTGATGCTACTTTCAACTAATAGGTACTTTTTTGGTATATTAATTAAAAAAATTTATAAGTAGGTATCTAAAATTATTATTGTTTTCATCTAAAATTTTTGGAGAAATTTTTTTGTCTCGCGTGTGACAATAAATGTGCCTGATTTTTGTTAGTTATTGAGTGTTAATGATGATTAGTGATTACGTGATTAGTGTTTGATGTAACTGGGGTTTAGTTGACAACTGGCAAGTGTTATGTGTAAATTATAATGTAGCCGATTATTGGCCTTAATGGATGTAGGCTACAATAAAGTAAAGTATTTTTAGTAAGGCTTTTGTATAAACGAGCTAATCTCGGAGTCAGAGTTAACTCCCGAATCAACCTAAATCAACAACTAATTCTGAGTTAAATTGAAATATATTTGACTCTAGAAAATTGATGGGTTAACCCTGGACCAAGTGCCTACGAGCTAACCTAATCTAATCTACGCTAAGATCTAACCTTATATTCAGATCGTGGAGTTAATTCTAACTCCGAAATTATCTCGTTTATACAACTGGACCTAAGAAAATTTCAAAAAAAGAGAATTTTTTCGAAACAATAGTATCTATGTATAGGAATTCATTTAATTTTTGGAACTATAGAGGGAACTATAATGAACTTGGCACCACGACTAACTTAATTTCCAAAAACTTTTACTATAGTTTGTAAAAGATATACTAACGAATCTTTGCCTAGAATTTATTGCTCTTTTATTTAAAACCAAAATAATACATCATGTTGTTTTATTTAAAATACAAGCGTCTAGATCAGTATATCTTGCAAATGCGAAGTTCAATTACTTTTTGGGGCTGACCATCATAATCGGTATAGTTAATTGTTGTTAATTTATTTAACCAATAATAAGAAAGTTAGCAATGGTGCAGAGTTTATTTAAAACACCCAGTATGACGTAGACACGTAAGTTAAATAAAATATTTTGTTCAGCATATTCGGCACATTTAACATTTTTAACAAAAACTTAAAACATTATTAACTTCTTAACGGAAATAAAATAAATAGTTTGTTAAATTTTTGTCCACGTTTACATTTTTAACATAAAATATATGAAATTATTATTATTTTCTATTTAAAAACGTATATAATCACGTTTATCACGTTGACCTCCACTTAAGGCTTCCTTAAAGCTTCCTTAAGGCTTCCTTAAGGCTTCCTTTAGGCTTCGTTAAAGGAACGTCTTTGCATACCAAAACCAACTAGAGGCTTCCTTAATGTAGGAAGCCTTAAGGACGCTTTACTCTGACTCCGAGATTAGCTCGTTTACACAAAAGCCTTACTAAAAATACTTTACTTTATTGTAGCCTACATCCATTAAGGCCAATAATCGGCTACATTATAATTTACACATAACACTTGCCAGTTGTCAACTAAACCCCAGTTACATCAAACACTAATCACGTAATCACTAATCATCATTAACACTCAATAACTAACAAAAATCAGGCACATTTATTGTCACACGCGAGACAAAAAAATTTCTCCAAAAATTTTAGATGAAAACAATAATAATTTTAGATACCTACTTATAAATTTTTTAAATTAATATACCAAAAAAGTACCTATTAGTTGAAAGTAGCATCACTAGAAAGAAAAAGTTTAATTTACCATGCAAAACTACGACTGAAATCCACGATGATTATGATGACCAACAATTTTATAAAATTCATTTACTTTAACGCATACACCCTGTATAGGATCTACGACAGTGAGATTTAAAAAAAATCAGTAATAACGGCCCTCAAAAAATCGAAAATATTGTCAAAATAGTAGTTAAAGGACGCTTAAAGGTACCTCGCGACCAACCTTTAAAATTAAGGCCGCCTTAAGGAAGCCTTAAGGAATCCTTTAAACGGTGGTTTAGGAGCGTCTTTGCATACTAAAAAGCGTTAAAGGCCCCCTTAAGGAGAAGCTGGCATTTAAGGAGCGTTTTAGCATACATTAAAAAATAATAAATTTTGTATGCGTTGCAACTACATTAAAGGAAATTTTTTAAAACATGATTGTGATTGTAGTGCATCATGAGTGCACCAGTCCAGTCACCTTTACTACTACTAAAGGCGTCTAAAGGTAAAGTAAAGTAAAGGCACAGTTTCTATACACAGAATTTTTTCAAATACACTGTATATTATTTTCACAGGCTACGTATCTTAGCAACGTTAAAAACTAGTATATAATAAACAAAGCCAAACCCCTTTCCCAACCATTTTACAATTTTAATTCAAATGTATCTTTGTTTAGGTCCAACTAATTCTGGTAAAACTTTACTCTTGAAAAAATTACAAAATTTTGAATTGGTCGATGATAACTCTTCCTCGGTTCCTACAGTCGGAACTAACATCTTTTCACTTAGAAGCAATAATGTTGTTATTAACATACGTGAATTGGGTGGTGCAATGGCTCCAATTTGGGACAAATATTTTACCGGTGTAACGAAAATTATTTATGTTGTCGATGCTTCTAATTTATGCCAAATTTCTGCAGCTGGTGTTTTATTGTACACCATATTAGCAAACCCACAACTGAAAAATGCAAAGGTAGGCAACTAATATATAGGCATACCCATACATTTATTTATGCGTTTTTTAGTTTTTATTAGTTTTAAGTAAAATGGACGTAAGTTATAGACAAATGAGAAACGAAGCTCTTTTAATGATGCAGATTGAAAGATTGAAAACAGAAATAAGACAAGATATAAAGATAATCGAAGCAAGTGCTATCAATGGCGATGGTTGTAAAGATATCTACAACTGGTTAATTAGTTTATAAGTTTCATTTATGAACTTATCGTGTGTTATAGATTCGATAATTGATACACAAAAACTTTACCTATTACTCAATTTAAAAAACTAAAAACCTAAAAGAAATAGAGAAAATTACTTTCACTGAAATTTGTTTTTTCAAATGTTAATTCGTGCAAGATAAAAGCAATTGTTCTGCATCAATAGATAAATTATCTTATAGGAGAAATTACACAGTCTTATATAAAAGAGCTCAAAATATTGTAATGAATCATCAGTTTGAGAAAATTTTTAATACAAGCGACACGAGCAAGTAAAAATGTCATTAAAAGTAAGTTGAGCAAGAAACCAAAGTACCTGCATATAATTATTATATTATTAATCACCGTTTTATATTAATTTGCAGATTATTCTTTTAATATCCATGGTTGTCATGACTGTACTATCCAATCCCTTATATGAAGACGCAGAAGTAGCAGCTACTGGCGATCGTAAGTAGTTTTGTATTAAGTAAGTTTATTCTCAAAATAATTTATTCTTGAATTTTAGGTCATCATGGACGAGTGCAAATTAAAGTGTACAGAGGACCATCGGAACATCATGATCATGCTCCTTGGGGGTTTTGGGTTAAACAACCAACCGATGATGAAGGCCATCATTAAAACCTAAATAGCTTTATTTCGAAAAGGTTTTTAAATTTTTATATTTTTTGTTACTTGTTTGTATTTAAATTCAATAAATTATTAAAGAATCAAATTTGTAGCGTTTTGTGGCTTTGAACATTTCATAAAATGCCATACGAAATTTCGTTCCAAAGAAACTTTTTTTCAGTTGAAACTCGCGCTTTTTATTAACATAACATAACCTCAAAGTTTTATAATAGAATTACTAATATTTAAGTTTAGTCTTTATAGTTGAGTTTTAGGGATGAAAAACGACCAAGAAAGTTTAAATCCATGTTTAAAAGAACAAAATATAGTTTATAAATGCTTCAATCGTCACAATTATGATAAAGAAAAATGTCAAGAAGAAATGACGAATTATGTGTTCTGCAAAACTTTTTGGGTAAATTCACGGTAACTTGTCTGTTGATTTTAAAAGACGCTTTAATTTATATGCCTCTAAACTAAATATTATGTAGGGTCGAGTGAAAACTGACAGAAAAAGAAAGGGAATAACTCCTAATATGCCCCCTGTCGAAGAAAGGGAAGAAGCTAAAAAACATTATAGAACAGTGTTTAATATCTAGTTAATGTGTAATTATTGAAAAATATATGTTATTTAAATAGGTGTAATAATTGTTTAGTCAGAACGATGAAATGAAACAAGTTGGATCGATAAGCTTAAGCTGGACCCAGACGTAGCATTTTGTTTCACGATTTGTTTGTACAAACAAGTTACACAAACATATCAGTATGTGTAGTGCCGTATTATGTTTGTACAAACATATTTCAAGAAGTAAATTCATTTGACTTGTTGTAAAGTTTAGGGACTATCAACTTTTTATATTCGTTTTGTTTGTACAAACAAGTCGTTGAAACAAAATGCTACGTCTGGGTCCAGCTTGAGCTGGATTTTGCATTTTGTTTTGTTTCAACGATTTGTTTGTACAAACAAGTTACACAAACATATCAGTATGTGTAGTGCCGTATTATGTTTGTACAAACATATTTCAGGAACTAAATTCATTTGACTTGTTGTAACGTTTAGGGACTATCAACTTTTTATATTCGTTTTGTTTGTACAAACAAATCGTGAAACAAAATGCTACGTCTGGGTCCCGCTTTTCCTAAGCTTCAGCCCAAGAAAATATGCTGCCCGAATTACCTGAATTTTGATCTTCTGTACAACCGTTTAAAATTTCAGCTCTAAGCTCTTATAGTTAGAGCTGTGAAAATTGTTCATGGACGGACAGGCAAACCTATAAACCTCAATTTTAATTTTCTAGCTCTACAACAAACTGTTTAAAGTCAGCTATCTAGTTTCTATATTTTGGGCCGTGAAAGATGTTCAGGTGCTCCTTAAAATCACTTGCTAAAGCGGAAAGCCACATTTTAAAATTCACCACAATATGTTATATAAAACCTGTAAATTGTATAAAACTTTTATGCTCGGTAGTTAAATACAGCAATTGCCTTTGTTGATTGGCTAGTTATTAAGATCACTGTTCAAATTTTACAACTAGGGGTAATAATTAATTGCAATATAAATTAATACACTGTAAGTTGACCATTAAATGCAAGGCCAAAATAATTATCTATTTAAATGCAAATTAAAAACAAGTTTATAACTTCAAATATATATTTATTATTATTTTATTAAGTACATTGTGATGCGACTAATAATATCTGCATACTATATAAAAAATGGAATGTAAATATAACAGTCGATAATCATGATATTTCTTTTAATACTAATGAATGTAAGGCCATAATAATGATCATGGACGGACAATTTCATCTGAAATTATTACTCTCAATTTAGCATTTCACAGACATTGATTTAAAGTTTATAAATATTAAAACTTATACACTAAAGAAATCGTTAAGAAAATGTAATATTGAATTGTTCTAAAAAAGTTAAAAATATATACATCATATAATACTTAAAAAGAGTAAGCTATGGAGGCAACTCAAAGCTCATAAGACTTAAAAATTTAAATAGGGAATTAAAAATACTGGATAAAAGCAGTAGTTGGTAGCAATTTTGTACTAAAAGAATAAAATATTCAAGATCTATAATATTGCTCTGAAGATTCTTTTTTTTAAACTACACTACTGGTATCTCGAATATTCAATTTTTTTATATATAAAAATACCCATCTTTCATAATTGACAACAATTAAAATAAAGACAATTAAAATTTTTACAAAAGGTTAAAATTTAACCACATCATAACAGCATATAAATATTTTGAATATAAAATACTCGAGTATGGAAGATTTAAAAATTACTTAAAAAACAACTTTTACAAATGAAGTACGCCATCACCGTCGTCCCTCGTCATACTGGTATCTAAACTAATACCGCTTAAATCGACAATCTCGTCTTGATCGAATTTATCTTCAGGATCAGACGGCGCAGTTCCGGCTGATTGTTGGGAACCACTCGATAATTGGGAATTTCTGCTAAAACTTCCTCTTCTCACCGGTGCAAGAGTTCGTTGATTAGCAGGTTTTACGGTGATAATTAAATTTGAGCTATTAGCTACCATCATATCGGTAACTTGATCCAATGTTTTTCCACTAACTTCGATACCATTAACTTCTAAAACTTCGTCGTGAGCCGCTAACAAACCAGTCGATTCGGCTAAACCACCAGGCACGAGGCGAGATATAAAAATTCCAGGCACTTTTTCAAAACCGTTTTGAGTGACTCGTACGTTTGTACCGTCTCGAATAAAAAAACCGAGAGGTTTATCGGAACCGTGTTTGTGTAATCGAACCCTTCGACAAGTTTCCGGTACGATATCCACGTCTATGATAGCGGACACTTGTCGAAAATCGTGAGGATTCGATATTGCTAAGTTTTTGTTCCTTGCCGGTGTTCCGCCAAGAATACTCGAAATTAGATTTCTCGGTTTTGTAGTTCCATAACCATTTTCGGTGTCACCTAAAAATTTAAGTAAATACTCCTTAATTTAAAGTAAACAAAGTGGTATAATATTATTTACAATTTCTAAGAATAGGTACTATCAGTATTTAGATGGTCACTATTCGTAATTGAATTAATATTTGTTTTAACTCAAAAAAAAGTTCAAAAGAAGTTTAAATCATGCAACTCACCTTTTCGTTGAATTATAACTCGAAGAAGCGGTTTTGAGTTTATTAAAGCTCTTCTTAAATTGTCATCATTATTGATTGGTAATAAATCTTGATCACTAGGGTCTATGTACGAAACGAGGAAGGCAATTTCTTTTAACCGATGTAATGTTTCCAATAATGAACGAAAATCTTCAAATTTAGCATGTTGATCTCTATCGATCGAAAATCTACGAAACTCAGCTTCAAACTGGAAGGTAAAAAATGAATTTGTACATATAACTGGACCATTGTTGTGTTAATTAGAGTTGACTATTTAAAAACATTCCCAAGCATCTTATTGTAGTTTCCACTTTCAATCAACATAAACTTAATTTCCTTCCATTAGTCAAGTAGACAAATACATTGCTAAGTAACAATGTGTTTGAGAAGCCCGAGGGGTCGTTACAATGAACTTATAGTGTCGATAACTTGAATAGCTATTTCTCGACCTTTACAAATCTATTAAAGTTTTCATGATGCCATTCATCCACTTTGTGTGTGTGAAATGATTCATAAGCTTCACGTAAACTTCAAGAGGCTATAAAACAGGCAGGCCAAGGGAAATATCTATGCAATGAATCGTAAACAATTTCCAGGTAAATCCAATTTCCAGGTGGTATAAAAAATCCACGTGCTCACGTTTTCAACGCGAGTTATTATTATTAAAAACAAAGAATTGAAGAATTGATTCACAATAACATTCGTTAGTTTAACGCGAGTAATAATTTCGAAATTTTAAAAATGGATTCATGCTCTCTTTCCTAAACAGGTGTAGGTAGTCATTACCATAAATTATAAGACAAATAATTAAGGTAAATGAACTTTTGGGTTAATTTACTTTAAATTTATCAACAAAAAACATCACAAAGATGCTACAAGAGTACATAAAAACATAAAAATTACTTACTTTACTTTTTACTTCGACGAGGTTGGTGTCGATCACAGCAGCACTCCTCATAATTTTATTTTTCGACATTTTACGACTTTTTCATTCATAGATGACGACCATACGGATTATGATACATTAAAATAGTATTTAAAATTATTATAAACAAAAACATAAAACATAACATAAAAGCGATACAACTGAATAAACTCCAATTATTTACGTTTTATCTCATTCTTTACTTCATAGTCACTCTAAACTTATAGGTAACTGCACTTGCGGATTGTGAGTTATCCCTTCTCTCGTAAACTTTTTCGAGGCTCAAAAGATGGCGCAGCAATGCAATTTGCTGCGTTTTTGAAAATTTACAGAAAAAACAAAAGTTTTGTACCTTGTACGATTATTGAGTTTGTTCAAATTATCAAAGTGTAATTACTTGGCGATTAAAAGTTGCCAATTGACCACTGTCTTCAAGTTCCTCCAATAATCTTCGAAAAATGAAGGTAAATAATTTATTACATACCTACCTATATAATTTTCGATAACTAGTTTTCTATACAAAAATTAATTCTGATCTAATAACTGATTTTAATTAAAAGAATAGTAGGTAATTGGTAATTACAATGGCCAAAAAGAGTTGTTAAACTATGAACGTGAGATATTTATAATTCGTTACGACTCTTTTAATCGAATTTATTTGTTTCATACAGTCTTAGTTACTACTTAGGTATTAACAAAAAAGTTGCAGCTTAATAAAGAAAGCAACTTAGACTACTAACTAAACTAAGTATGTATCATAAAATAGATGTAAGTACAGTTCGTTTCACACTCTTTCAAAGCGACTATTTAATTTTTATTATAAACTGCAGCGAGTAATGTACTTGAAGAGATCGTAAATACAAGCTACAACGTTTGATTTTTGCAATACATTCATGAGCAGGATCGTACACACGTACACAGACATATCTGCAATATGTAGTGTATGTAGTTACATTTTAAACTTTTATCAAAAATATTATTTACTAATAGTCCAGTAATATTAGCCTACAAATCGAGATAAAAAACAAATGAGCTCATTGGTGTTAAGGGTTTAAGAAAAGGGAACAACATGGATTTTTGGCAAAATTTTTGTAAAAGAATAGTTCTTACTCTTAACGTCAATGCACATTCGTTCCAACTATAATAAGCTCTTCAATTTTTTCCCCTTTTTAATACCTAATTTTGTTGTATTAAAAGAGAAGTATCGATATATAATCCAAGATATCTGAGTGGACGTCTGTCCACTGTAATAGTTTTGCAACTACATATTTGCAATTATGGTTTGTATTATAATTTTTGTAACAAATTACGATCTTTTCAAGTATACTAGGCACGGCAGTTTAGGATTAAAAAATCACTTTTAAAGAGCTCGAAACGAGCCATACCAACCACTACATCCTTTTAAGTTCTTAGTACTAGATTTAATTATTGTTTGATTTCATACAAGTATCCAGAGCAGAAACTCTCAATTTTTTTGGTCATTTCTCAATCGTTCAAAACGCAGTACTAGCACATTATTCTCTAAAAGAAAAAAGTTCTGTCTTTGGAAGACGCCAATGTTTCCTGTAAGTTCCATTATTGTATTCGTACCAAAAGCGGGTCTTAATTTTTTTGGTTTCTAAGAACTTATGAAGAATAAGACTTATTCGACGTCAGTTTTCACTTACAAATTTAATAAGAGCCATCCAGTTTAATTGGTATAATTTAACAAAAGGTTCTTTTTTCTTTAGATATTGACCAACGGTTTTGGTAAAAAAAAATTGATTACCTTGTAGTAATTGTTTTAATTTATCTAAAATATTAAAATAAACAATTTAGCAATGGCCTTACATTGGAATTTATATATTTGTACATAAAAACTGTTTACAGATATAAATGCATTTCAACAATAATGTTTGTCATAGATATTACTGTTACAGTTAATTTACCACCTCCGCCCTCCGCCGACTAAACTTATAGTTTTAATAGTTAAACAATTCTAGTTTTACATAAAATAAAAATTTTGCGTTATATTAGTGATGTTTACTTGTACAGTTGAATTTTATTCTATATAAAATAATATTTGAAGTACCTAAGTCTCCTATATAAATTAATAGTGTATTATTTACATATATAACAACGAAGACAGACTATTCGTTTCCCTCAGTATCGTAAAGAAATCTTAAAAAATAATCAACATTAAATTTACAACCATAGTTATTAGTAAAACCAATACCATAACAACTTGCTACAAGAATTTGTGAAATTAAATTAAATCACCTTTCGAAAGTCAAATGTTGAAAAATAAAAGAAGTCGAAATCTATGCAAAGCAAGAGAATTTAATTACACTAAATAAAATGACACCCAGGGGACAACGCTTGACTTCACATCATGCGTTGTCAGCAAGTAGTCAATCCGAATGTTTACGAAGACTAAAACAATTTATTCGAAAATGTCGACACATCTGACGTACCTGAAATAAAATCATTACTCTTCAAAAAATCGTTTGAGCATTTATAAACTTACGACGCATGTGGCATAATGTGCGTGCGCTACGGTAACCACCAAGCACAGGGTGTACGTAAGAAAAATTTCTAACTGAACGGATTTACTAATTAACGAAGTAAATACTACAACAGCCGTGGGTATTAGTAAAAAGTTGAATAGTTCGCATCTTGAGCTGCTCATTTGAGCTACTATTAAACGACACTAAAAACAAAAGCACTTATTAACCGGAATTATTACAAATTACTTACACTTACACAAATATTTGAAAAAATCGTCCCAGTTAAAAAAAATATAATTCTAGGCTCGATATCTAAGATGTTACTTGGAGATTTTAACACCCACGTAAAGCATAATATAAATAATATCACAAGAGGTACGAAAGGCCTTAATGCTTCACTTAGAGACCTCATATAGCCCGTACCGTCTCTGTAAGACACGTATACGTTCCACAAAATTACTGGAAAGTTTGAAAATAGAGAACTACCGTATATTACAGTTTCGAATATTATTCCAGTATTTATACCGCCGGGAAGAATAAACTGCCATATTTCGTGACCCCAAATCTGAAAAATAGTCATTATATTCGCATCTATTGAATTCGCAGTTACAAATGCATCGAAATACAGTGCAGAGCGTTTAGGATGAATGGAATGAAATCGATAAAATCTTGATAAATTATTGTTTGCAAAAACGCTTGGACTAGTCCATTTATATTTTGGAATTGGCAAAATCACTCGTGGTTTTTGCGCGAAGTGCCAGCCACTTTTTTTACTCTACAGATTTGGATAAAAAAATGTCTTCACTATACCCCCTATAAACTAAACTCTGAGAAAATAACTCAACTATTAGTACTGAACTATTAGTACGTCTATAATTGGGGATCTACTGAAAACGTTTATTATCGTTTATCCAAGTCTCACTCCTTGTTCGCTCTCTTAAAAAGGAGCAAAAATAATTAATTACTTAAGCTCAGAAGAGCTACTTTAAAAAGGCGTCTTTAATTATTTTTTGGGCTAGATAATATAATCATTCCAACAGTTCTAAAAGAATTGATGATTTTCTGAATTAAATTGACTTGACAAGCGCTTTTGCGAAAAAGATTTTATCGATTATATAAAAAAGCATTCATTAAAAAAAAATTTTGAACTTTCATTCAATTTTTGAAATAAAATGTCTTTGATATAGTTTTCCTATTGAAAACACATTGTTTTAGAATGATACAAATATTCTGTTATAACGTATTTTATTCAGTTTATGAAACGGAACTATTAGGTCGACAAACAAGAAAGAATCAGTCACGCCTCAGAAGTCACATTACTCAAGATAAATAAATTCCTGCCTCATTGTTGTGTCTCATTCAAAAACGAAATCAATAGAGTATTTAATGTTTGTGATAACCTTTCATGTCAACTTTTTATAGTTTCGATAAAAATTCATCCTATTTTAACTAAAATTTAAACCGTAATAACCGTTTATATCAAGGCCATTTATAACTTTCGTGTTGCACAAACTTACCCCAGCAACTAAAAAACAAAGTGAAGTAATCCACATGGTAATATCATAACCCCAAGGTAAAAATAATACGCCTGTATTATATTTTTCCCAATGAGATAAATGAAAATTGACTAGAACACTCCATATTATAATATACATACGAAGAGGTTCTATACTGTATTTTGAACCACGTCCAAAAATTGAGTACATAACAATAGGAATTAAACCGGCTGTATAAGAATCTAATCCATGATCAAATAATTCACCTAAAGGACCGCTACTACCAGTTCTTCTTGCTTGTTTACCATCGATACCGTCTGAAATAAAACGAACTCTCGAGTTACATATATACGAGCATCGTCGAAAAACTTACCTAAAGTGTAAGCTACGAAAAGATTGATGGCGGATAAAGTAAAAGTCCATTTGGGCAGTCGAGTCACATCCGGACAATCGGGATTTGACGATTCAAAATTATAATCCAATATTGTGTACATTAAAACCGTTATTAAAGTGAATATAAAACCAGCAAATGTCAGTAAGTTTGGTGCTACCCATTTTGGACAAAACTGAAACAAAAATTAAATAAATAAAAATTTTTTTTTAATTTAAACGGTGTAAATGATACTAGAATTTAACGTGCCACACAGTTTTTGCTAAATATGTACTAAAGTTGCTACTAAGGGTTTGTGTAATGTGTAAATCGTTTTTGCCGAAAATTATGGGCTCTTTCAATATTTGCGGTGTAATGTATAGAGAGGATTTGTGTAAAGTTCGTTTTTAATGAAAATGATGAGCTTTTTCAATGTGTCTGTGATGGCATAATCTTCCCACGTCAATCAAAATTAAAAATTACGTTCAGATGTAGTATTTGTAACAGATTAACGAGTTTAAAAATGTAATCAATTATAAGTAATTAAAATATTTAAAATTAAACCGCTGATAAGGAATCTTTCTATATTGCACAAAATTAAATAAGATAAAATTACAATCTTCTGTTTAGTTAAAAACAAATAATTTTTATCTAATATAATACTGGAATTTTCGACACGTTTCGAGTTTGCAAACCGAAACACTTCCCAAGTCATTCCAAGGGTTTTACCGACCGAAAATTTGCACAGGGCCCTCGGAAAATCGATTACTTTAGAAAGGACTTTCTGACTTTTGAAATAGTACAAATTAATCAATTTAAATGTTTTCGATACATTTAGGAATAGAAAACAGTACGATTCGATTTATTCGAATTTTAACTTCGCAACGTAAAAGTTGGTAGGTGTGTAAAAGTTTTCGAGACACCCTGTAACTGTAAATACAGGTAAACATTAATTTATTCACGATTAGAAACAAGTTCTGTGAGATCATTAAATAAATTCTAGGCTTGGTGAAAGTTTTAAAACACGTTAATGTTAATGCAGCGAACGATTCATGAAAAATAATACTGGAAAGCCAAAGAGATGACAAATACAGGATCAACATCTCTGGGATCATTAGGGAAAAATGTTTGGTGCATTACAGAAAATGGGTTCATTGAGGTTTTAAAACTCACGTTTTAATGACTACAGTTTTTTTTCTAAGCTTGACGATTTTTGAACAGCGACAGTCGACTTTTTATTTTATTAAAACAAAAATCATTCTATGTAGTTCTCGAATTGATTGGAATTTTAGCTACTACTAAATTTCAAATGTATAAAATGCGTTGTAATTTCATTACATTGCAACCTCATGCATTCCTATTCATCCAAGTTTTGTAAAAAAATAATTATTATTAATTAATTATTGTACTGTAACAATCCCATTAAGTAATTATTTTTGTTTAGCAAACAATTCAATTACAAAAATTGCTTCTTTATACAGTATGACTACAAAGTAATGTTAATAATTTGCAAATGTTTCAATTATGCCGACAGTTTTTTAAATTAATAATAGCAAACGAGCATGAATAATTAATCACGACTCAAAGTACAAACAGTTAATTATAAACAAACTATTAAGTAAACGACTCACCTCGACTACCCTATTCCAAAATGGGTGCATCACGTACGTACTGAAAGGGCTGGTGTCTTTACAGCTATACTGAAAAAAAAAATTAAATTTAAATTTTTGGTTTTTCGAGATCAATGTACACTAACAGAATCTCAAGAAAATCAAGGTGAATTCACTCAAGTAAAATAAATAAAATATTTAATAAATTAGCAGTTAAAAATTTTGGTAGTAATGTTTGAATATGCTCTTGAATATCTAAGCAAATTACGTAACAGAAGATAATAACATCAAGTAATATTTATGCTGTTTAATACTGAGTGGGTGAAATTCGTGGAGAATAGAGAATAGTGAGATTTTGAAAATTCTTCGTAACTATCTTATTTACTGAAATTTGCAAATCTTTCAACCTATTAAGATTTTAGAAGCGACCTTTTAAGCGGCTCAATCCTACCCTCAAGTCCAAAGAACAATTCTGGAATCATAATCATCGAGGACTCCATGTAACCATGTATCCCCAATGTATCCTGACGAATCTCGAATTTCGTCCATCCTGTATTTTCTCATTTCCACCCTAGTTTAATAAAAATGACAAAGAAAATTCTGGGACTTACAGACGCGACTTTATTACGGATTTAAATAAGAATTGATTTGGAACGTGTACACCGTGTACCGAATACATTATTAAAACATAATGCTTCAATTTTCTATGCTGCTCAACATTAGATTCCCTCTTGATTGGTTTATATAACCAAATTAAAGGTTAATTAAATAAACACGAAAATCAATTATTTACTGTTGATCAGAAATAAGATCAAACATCCGATCGAAAATAACAACGCCTGAACCTTTTAACAATCGTATAAATATAAACAATGGATATTTATAACCGATCGAATTAGGAACGTAGTAGTAAATAATTATATGCGTCTTTTGTGAGATTGTAGATAATTTCATTTATAAATAACAGTAGTTTGATCGTAAATAATAAACAAGGTTCGTTCGTGGATTCTCTTCCTCAAAACATAATTTCAAGTTTTTACGCCGTTCACCTTCGGCTACTATTCTACCGATTCTACCTATTTTATTTCAACTTTTTACTTTTTTAAAGCAGGTATTGTGCAAAGTGCCACGAATTCATGAATGAAATTTCACACAATATTCGTTTAAATTTAAACTAATACAAAAAATGTGCCACCCAACGAAGTCGATTAAGAATAGTCCACGTATATCTATATAATCGACAATTTCTAATGGGGGAAAAATTGTTTCTAAAAACATTAACGAAATAATAGTTAAACAACATGCATTAGTAATAGGAAAGGGTAGCTTTACGCCCATACGCCGGGTCAAAAGTTTCAAATGAAAATGCAGATGATGTATCATCAAAAACAATTTGAGAGCGACCAAGAAGAAAAACTAAGTTAGATCGATGTACCTATCAGTGGTTTTGAAAAATCTAGAAAAACCATGCGTTACTTTTAGTTTCGGTTTCATTATTAGCTTATACGATCTTTACCCTAATAGGCCAACAGAAAAAAATTTGCGACCTTTCGCGTTCGAACTTCTTTTCATTCTAGAGAAGATACTATTATAATAGTCCAGGTCCAGTGCGAAAAGATCCAAAATTCGTGAATAAAGGGTAATTTCTTTTTATGATGTTAGATTTGCGGAGCCGCTGTAAAAATAAGACACCGATTCCTGATAATGATAATAATAATAATTGCGCAGTTACCGTGTTGTAGACGTCTTGCCAAATCTCAGCGACCTTAGATACGCAGAAGAGCAAGTAAGAAAGCGGTATAAAAAACGCCCAATTTGTGTTTTTAGGTTGATGTATAACCTTGGTCACGACGTAATACGAAATTTGGTTTTCTGCGTAGGTCGGTAAAAGCCCAATCCCCTCCCTTCCGAAAATCGCGAAACAAGAAGTTTTCCAGCAGCATGAAACTACTGATAGGTTTTGGAGAACGAAAATGGGTCCATTCGATGGATTATTATTAATTTTCGTACATATTAAGCATTTTGGAGCTCATTTTGTAGAAATTTTCGACGCCCAAATAGAATCTGATTCAACGGTCTGTTCGCGACTCGGCAAGCAAGCTCAACGGTAAACCTGCCTTATCATTGTCAATTGTCAAGGGACCTGCGATGTCGGTTTATTGACATTGTCAATAAACCGACCTCGCAGGTCTCTTTACAATGCTTAGTGTTGATCTTGCCTTGAGCTACTAATGTACAACTCCCCCTATTAAATGTATGATAACCCTAAATTAATCACATAGTAGTGTGTAGTGTAGTGTAGTGTTTTAAGAGAAAAATGTCGAACACCTAACCGGTAGCATGTTCGTTCCAACGTACGCTAGGCGGGCGACTTATTTATCTCCCAACTTATAATCGTCTCGGCGTAAACATTACAGCTACGAGAACGCGAAATATTTAATTACAAATTAAATTAGATGTTCAAAAGCTACTAATAATTATACAGTTACATTTTTGCATGTATGCAACGATTTATACGTGAATTAATTTTTAATTATTATTTTTAATAATTATTGATTTTTAATTATTAATTCACACATTCACACATGCAAATATGTAATTGTATAATAGTAGCTGTTTAACATCTAATTTAATTTGTAATTAAATATTTCGCGTTCTCGTAGCTGTAATGTTTACGCCGAGACGATTATAAGTTGGGAGATAAATAAGTCGCCCGCCTAGCGTACGTTAGAACGAACATGCTACCGGATATGGCGTGCTCGGGTTCGATTCCCGAGGTGTTCAGGTGTTCGACATTTTTCTCCTAAAAACGTTTTTCACACTACTATGTGATTAATTTAGGGTTGGTTTACATCATACATTTTAATTATTTATACCCTAGTGTATATATTTGAAAAAATTAATTCACGTACATTCACAAACGTCAAGCAACTTGGATATTAAAACAAGTCGCTAGTTCTTTTGTTTTTCCAATAACTTTTCTAGAAACAAATTTAATATTTCGTTCGTTGTTGCATCTTCAGTTGAAAACTTTGACCAATTACGTATTATTTAGATTTTTAGAATCAGCGAGCAGTACAAGCATCGCTAATGAACAGAGGGAGAGAAGAACAACTTCTCTTTCTCAGGTCAAAAATCGGCCAATAATGGCAGGTTCGTGTAGGCCGGTAGTGGAAACATTTTTTCTCTTGTTTGTTACTTTCTTTATTTTTAAGCAATTCTTTTGAAGTTCAGTTCAATGATCTCCTAACCCTGTTAAGACTATCATCTGGTTAAATTGGCCATGTTTTCTTTAAACATTGTTAATATTTTTATACATAAGGTACGGAACATAAAAATAGAAATAATATCAGACAATCGTAGTTTTTATGTCACGTACAAATACTTGCTACACAAGAAAATCGAGTATACTGCTTTTCACGTTATTCCGAAACGACTTCTTGGCTCTACTTACGGTATTTCGCGTTAAATTGGATTATAAATTAAACTTACAAAGCCAACTTAGACATTTGTTCAAATTTTTACCTGTTTTCTTTAATTCTTTCAGGTAAAATTGTGAACAACTGTCGAAGGTGGCTTTGTAAGTTTAATTTATAACCCTTTTTGACGCGGATTACTGAAAGTAAAGCTGAAATCATTTCGAAATAACGTGAAAAGGAGTATACTCATAAAGTCTTTGCACATGTTAGTCGATGCACTATGCCACACTATTGCGAAAACGGACACAAATAAACACGAAATTTCAAATATGATAGGATTATGAGCCCTGCAAAAATTACCTTATTTACACGTATCGTTTCTTTCTTTACCTTTCAGGGAAAATTCGGAACAAATGCTTGTTAGTTTTACGTGTGACCACTTTGCTAGAAAAAGGTATGGTCATCGAGTTGCAGGATACCCCGCATAAGATTTAATTAAATTTTACTATTTAGGACTTATTATAGTGAAGACTTCTTTATACGAATATGGGAATATAGTTTACCCAATTTCTTCAAAACACGCGGATTTTCCAACTCAGCAGTAACTAGTACGTCGTATAATAAATATGGCATTGCGGATCATTGCCATTATTAATGACATAATCACCGTGTTATTACTGAAAGTAGTTTTCATATTCACGTAAATATTTGAGGAATGAACAAATTAATGATAGATATTAGAGTAAACAATTAATTACTACTCCAGTATTTGTGCGTCAAGTAGATTAAAGATTTCATTTTTTAAACACAAGCATATACCGAGTGTAAACATTCAAAGTGGAACATAGGGAAATGATATTGTAAATCATTTATTTGTCGGTTGCTGCTTGCCAGTTTCTTCTACATGAATTGAAAAACCGGAAAAACCAAATACGTATAAACCTGTACTCGACCCACATCATATAGAAAATTAAAAATGACAATTTTTCGTGCAAAAAGGAGAAACACGAAAGAAAAAATTTCCACCCCTTTTATCAGGTTTAAAATAGCGTGATTTCGGAGCAGACAATAATTTCCACTTCTGCTTTAACCACTGAAAAAATCGACAAAAACTAATCGACATGTCGATTTATAAACTTAGGGTTGCAAAACGAATTTAGCGTATGACGAATGGAGTACGTCTAGACATGCGAGTAACACTTAAATTAGTCATGTTTCATATGGATTGTTAGTTTAACTGTTCTTGGACATTGTCAATAATAATAAATCACTAGAAGAATAAAAAACTGCATTCGCATATTTAGCGGGCTGCAAGATCAAAAATCACTTTTCACTATTACATTTCTCCTCAACCGACGATTTATATCTACACGAATTAGTAACAAAATCTGTACCTCCGAATTTAATAGGTATATAAATGAGTTTGGATGTGCTTATAATTATGTCGAGTTCTGTAGTATACTAGGTGTTAATGAAAAAGTATTCCAACCCATACTACAATGAAAATAAGACAAAAAAATCCCAATAAACACGTAGCGCCAAATCCCTAATCTTTTGTAAAGGAGCTACAGCCCAGCCCTTTGAAGAGGAGCGAACGAAGTTGGTTTTTCAGTCATATCTAGAGAAGGAATAAAAATAAAATTATAAAATATTGGGTGTTTATGTATTTTTTTATGCACAATTTAATGTTCAAAAGGAATTTTAAGAATATTGCTCAGAGGCGTGCCTTTAGGGGTAGCAAGGGATATTTTCCTCATTAACTTTTCTGTACGCAAATTTTCTTAAATTTTCTTATTATTTGATGTTAATAATTAACATTTGAATACCCCACGCTAAAAGAAAAATTTAAAACAAGAGGCTAAACTGCGAAAGCTTTCAATTTTTTATTTGAATTTCATAGATGACTTAATCCAAATGTATGGTGTATTATTTAGCGTGTTTTATAATTGCACTCTTTGTTCGAGTAAGAGTTGCTCGAACAAGTTTGAATCTGCTCGAACAGATATGATTTAAAAACGGTTTGGGCGTCTAACTGTCATCTGTCATGACATGTTGCACGGAACATCCCAATATACATATCTTGAAGCGATAAAGATCCAGATTCTCTCGACACAATTAGATATTTTTGTTCTTCGACAGTATCGCCAGGAACTTTGATTCCGACAAGTTGCTATTTTAAAATACAATTTTAGATTTTGAGGTTATGTTGCGCGCACCTTCTAGCTACTCGGTGCACCAAGTTCATGTTCGAATAGGCTGTTCGAGCAGAAATTTGTCATTTAAAAACGCGATCTCATTTGTTCGAGTACTCGAACAGTTGTTCGAGCAATTATAAAACACGCTAAATATGAGTAGTAAATATATGAAGAAAAGGTTCACTGGCGAGCCTCGGGGTTACATTATTGGCCAGATCTTATTTTCTGTTTATTTAATCGACTGCCGACTCTCACCGTTCTTATCACGTGTAAGCCAACAACTTACAGATTGACATTCGTACAAACGATATTCCAAAAATTACCGACTTACGTAGAACTAAATTTTACGGAAAACTGTATAGGGCATCCCTGAAAGATCTGCACGGCGCGCTTTCAGGGACAACCTGGACGTCTACGACAAGAAACTTACGACTCACAATCTTTATACCCCGTTTATTTTAATTTGAGTTCTCAATTCTGGTACTCCATCGTATCTGAAATCGAATTTTTGTGTCTTTGTGGTTGTGGCTTCACTACAAGATCTACTCTCTAGCGAGTCTTTGAGACGAGTTGTCCGCCGAAATTAGATTCACTAGATGTTTTTAAACACAGAACCGCGGCAAATCTTTACCCGCTGGAGACTTGAAACTCTTGACATTACATTTCACTTCAATTTAATTAAACAAAACCGAAACCTTGTATCGTGGTTGGTGCTGGGTTGGAAAACATTGCCTTTCTCAAGTTTTAGAATTTCTAAAAATCTAAAACTTAACACTTTTTTTATTCCCAACAAATTAGCAAAAAATATGGCGGATACTAAGCTACAAGAGATTTGTTGGACCTTTAAATTAGTACCTATTACACCTTACCCTGTATATTTATTTAAAAACCGTTTCAAGAAAAAGAAGCTCTATATTATTATTTGCATTTTCTACACTTCTACAGAACTCGACGTATGTACGGTCGGCTCAAAAATTATTGGCCACTATAATAGGTCGTTTGATGACTACTTTGTCCGCAATTTCTGTAATGAGATTTTTACGAATTTCAAACAGAAGGTTTTATAGTTACAGCACTCTCGATTTTTATGCCACTCTCTGCTAAAACGTATATGAAAAGACGAAAGTTGGCACTCACTAGTGGCCAATAAATTTTCTTGTGGCTGTACCTATTTCTATTGGCCCATGCCCATCGATCCAAACTCATTCTGTATACTGTATAAACAGTGGTGGCACATGGTGGCACAGAGCAGTAAATCAATTATTACTCTAAGTTATTACCGTGATTAGTACTAATACTAGTCTATTTTTACTTTTGTCACCGTCGTTGTGGAGTTTAGAAAAGTCTGTTAAAAAACTTAAAAAAATATCTGCTTTCATTTTTCATTAATGAGATTTTAATGTACTACCTACTTTTAAGGTAGTTAAGTGAAAGTAAATAATTTCTAACGTGGTTTCCCTAAAATTTTCTTCTTTCTTAGCCTAGTCTAGTAGATACGCGAAATACTATTACAAATTTAAAAACTTGTTGATTTCGTAGGTACATAATAAATCGGTTGATATCCCTGTTTCGATAATCTTATCAAAAACTACAAATTACATCATTTAAAATTCTTGTGACGTACAAAAATAAAAAATAGATTAAACATTTTTTTTAGCTATCAAATATATAAATAAATAAATGTGATGTAGTTAACACCGCATAATAAAAAACAATAAGCCAGAGTTCCTATTCCTATTAGTATGTAATTGGATAATTGTGATGAAAATTTAATAGGGGGGCTTTCTATGTATGTTGTGATGAGTGGGTGACAACAATATTTACGGATAAAACCAAATCTTTTTTAATTACGGAAGCGTAGTCAGTCTATTGAGCAACAAGAATTTCTACTTCTGATGTTCTGATAGCTTCTAGCTTCACAGAGAACTAGAGCCAAATACCAAATACTAGCATTTGTTTACATCCTACATTTACGAGACAAACAAACGCGGTTGAAAACAAAATCGAGCGAATTCCAAGTTTTTTGTAGAAAAACAAAAAAACAGAATTAAAGTATGCATGAATCATAAAAGCAAACCGGCAAAATCCAACATAATGCACGTGCGTGATAGTAATATCTTGTATCTTTCATTCATGAAATAAATGAGTAAAATTAATACGCAAAACTAAATAAATATGCAATAAGGAAAAATTATAAAAGCAACCAACCTTGTAATTTTCGAAACCAATCAATTGTTCCTTAGTTAAATATTCATTTTTCATGATATCTCGACTTAAATATTCTTTCTCCATGATTTCGTTAATTTTTACAACTACTTTAATTCACAACTATCAGATTAGGTACATTAAAACGTTGTCAGCATTATTGTGGTGTTATTTAATTAATAATGTGTAAAGGTTTTACTACTAAACTATTATTATATTTATATCGATTTTAAAATCAACACGCCACTGCTGCCATTTTGAATAACTGAAAATGTTTCTATTTTACCGCCACCTAGTGGGAATTTCTGTAATTACACATTAGTAAGTGGAATTACAGTACGCGTTTTTAGCTACATTGGTGGTGGCGAGTAGTCGGGTGCACTCTAGCGACGAGTAGTGGTTATATGGAAATTTATTCACGGGCGTATACTACCTACAAGAACATTCGAATTTTTGGTTCAGTTTAGGCGGTAGCGCGGTTGGCCAGATTATTTTGTAGTAAAGCGCACCATAATTGTTCCGGTTCCTTAGACCAAACTAAGCCAATAGAAATAGCACCTAATTAATCTTACAAAGGCTAAAAGCTAAAACCTCTTTTTCGACATATTTATATATTATCTTCAAGGCTCAAATTTATACCGTGTGTCTAGTTTCAAAACGGAGCGTAGAGAAATTATGTGCAACATTTTATATATCTGTCACATGTTATACAGATTATGAACTCCAAGTTAAATAAGTTATATGGTGGAAAACGGGTTCAGAATTTTATTTTCAATAAAATGCGCAAACAAACAAAAGAAATAGTTGGAAAAGTGATCAATTTCCAGGTGATGTGGCTACTTGGCTACTACATGCCGAAAATGTGACGCTTTTACACACTTTCTGGAATACTCGTACATTATGTATACTACAGGGAGAATTATTTTTCATTTTCTCTATGGGGATCTCGCTTATTTTAAGAGTTACAGAATCGGTTAAATAGCGAACGTATATAGAACAGTTTTGAAAGAGTTGATTGATGCTTTTAAATTTCTGATGCGATGCTCACCTGTTTAAACATGGCATATGGCCGAAAAACTAAAAAATGGAAAATTCTTTAAACTGTTATAAAAAAAGATATTGAAAAAAGGTTTAAACGGCATTATCTTAATTTTTTATCTAGAATTTGAAAATACATATACAGCGCTCAGAAGCAAATTGTTCCCCCGGAAAATATGCCAACTAAATTTAAAAACTTGGGGGGGTAAAACTTTTATCCAATCACGTCAAGAAAGTATGTACAGTCAGTGGTAGAAGTGGAGAAAGTTATTACACATTTCGAAACTAAAGAGACACCGGTCACGCCTTCCCAGGGGCACAGTTTGCTTCTGTCAACAGTACTAATATTTTTTTTCATTACCTACCTAGCCGTTTTTGAGATAATGCATCTTCTGTCAAATTTTAAAAAGCAATATTATATATACAAATTTTTACACGAATGAAAATAGCAGATTTTTGGATTGGAGATTTCATTTGCTTTTGGAAAAAGTTTTATCCGTAGAGAAAATGAAAAATAATTCACTAAATCTCAAATTGAGTAGTAGTCCAGGCAATGGGTAGATTCTGACTTGCAAATGGTCCAGGAGTGTTGTAATTTGGTAGACTTGTACAGTTTAGTGTCTAATAATTAATATTCCGAGTTTTCGACCTTGAACGACCGCCGCTCGCGCCGCCATATTATTGAAAAATAGGACCGAAAACAAGTTTTTCAAAAATATCTTCTCTCCAGCGCCACCTAGGTCAAAAATAGATATTACAACAATAATTATAGGACATGAAATTTCCTAAAACTTTTGTAAGAAACGTTTTTCAATCAGATGAATAGTGGACGAGTACAAAAGTTTGCAAATTTATCGTATTGTGCCATTTTTAGCGATACAGCTTTCGACAAAGATCCATCATGTACAACATATCAAAAAGTCAAAACTAACTGGTGACACTGGAGAGAAGATGTTTTTGAAAAACTTGTTTCGGTTCCATTTTTCCAATATGGCGGCACGAGCGGCGGTCGCTCAAGATTGAAAACTTGAAATAAGGACACTAAACTGTATAAGTCTACCAAATTATAACACCTTTGGACCATTTGTAGCGAAAGTCCATTTTTATGTATAGGTATAGGTATACATAATTTATTAATAATTATTGAGCGCATTGCGCATTTTATTAATAAGAAAATCATGAAGACGTTTCATATTACAACTTTTAAAACTTAAAGTTCTTATAAATATAGAAGTTTAAGATTATGTATTTTGTAATTTCCCCATATCCTCTTTGAAACGAGACATACGATGATTAGTTCAGTCAAATTGGACAAAATATGGGATTTGAGGAAAAAAACCCAAGAGTTTTGAAAATTGGCGAGATTGTTCGTTAGAATATGCAGTAGATATAATATACTAACAGTCTTGAAGGGGGGGGGGGCTGTTTAAATGTGTTTTTCCTCGTTTTTTGCGAATAACTCGCCGCCTATAGATCGTATTACGTTGATGGAGATTATTTTGAAAGTTACAGAAAACAGGACTTTTAGCACGTTATATTGAAAGTTATAACGGACAAGTATACCAATTTTCGAAACTCTTGGATTTTTCTCTCAGTTTGTCTTATTTGACATAATATTTTGGGTCGATCTCGATGATTAAAACGTGACTTTTGGACATTTACGATGTGCTAGTTATCACACGACTGTACACGGAAACTATTTTGTATGTTGTCTTATGTAAATGTAGGTATTTTAAAAACTGAGCGGTCGTATAAAGCTCCACCAGGAGTCAACGTCAAATTCTCATGTTTAAAAGTACAGCTAATAATACGAGGTGTATTAGCCGACCTGTACCTATCTTCAATTAATACCCGTCTAAATTGGAGATACAAGATACAAGAAAAGTTTTGTTAATCATCTTTTCGATGATACCATCACAGAAGGTGTATTTATTATTTATTAGGAACAGGATATAGTCATTATGGGTGGGAAACTAAATTATTGCCTTGAATATGACATCAGTCACGACGTTGCTAGTGAGGAAAAAAAATGGGCGATTTGACGCCGTCGGCGCAACAAACTATCCAGGAGCATTATTTAGAGCAAATCAAAAACCCAAAAGCTCTTCGTGGGCTCTTCCAAATTAAAGCTATGGTCGTCTGGTCTAGATTATCACAATAAGAAAACACATAGTTTCGCAATTATAGCAACAGGATGAAAATGATCTGCCACACTATTGCCTATGAAAACATGGTCGAAAATGTCGCAAAGATTAAAGTTACGGCGTCTAAAAATTGACAAGACGAAAATATTTTTAAAATAATTACGATCTCTAAAAAAAAGAGCTACGGCATGTTAAATACAACTAGACTAGACAACTTATCCAAAAATTCTTTTACGTGATGCGCACAGGTGAGTAATTTTAGCAGATCGGGAATAACCAAAACCCACCTTACAGTCATCAAGAAAACCTAAAATATATTAAGTACTTAAAGATCGCTTACAGATATGTTGGAAAAGAGCTTTAACTTGAGCCCCCACCAGACGCATCAGTTGGTCGGTGGTGATGCTTTAGGCCAAATCGATTGTTTTGGTGTAAGGAACCACTTGCTTTAAACCACATTTGCGACGCGTTTTTGTATACCACTTAAATTATGAATAATATATGCGCTTAATTTAAACTTCTGACATTTACTATTTTGACAGATGTATTAATGGGCGCATTCAGGGAACTGTACTATAGAGCGCTTCATTAAAGTGCCTTTTATGTCCATTGGTTCACATTGGTTGTTATATGAAACGGTTTAACGAAGCGTTCCCTGAATGCGTCTAAAATGCCTTGGCCATTTGGCATTTTTTTTGTTATCCATAAATTACTGAGACCATTTTCTGGAAATTTGTGAAAATGGAGATGTGAACTATTAAAACTAAAGAGGACATTGTATGCAGTTTTTAAATATTTTTAAATAATAAGCTAAGGTTTACACTTGAAAAATGTATTGCATCATGTTCGTTTGGGGAATGGTCTATCAGTTATTGAGATATAGGTATTATAGTCAAAACCAGGAGTCCTATGACTCATTGCTAAAATGACTTAAAATAGACGTATTAAAATATTCTGTTGCATTCCTACAAAGTAAAAACAAACTTATAAACAAGGATAGCGTGATTCAAGTTACGTAGTTTTTTGGAATGAGTCATAGGACACCTCTCCTGGTTTTGACTAATAGTAGTACCACGTAGTACTCTATAAATAAACCAACAAATTTGGTCCGTACCCGTATAGGCAGTTTCTTCGAAAAAAGTGGGTTTTTGGTGTCAAACTAAACCATATACGGTACACTAAACATTCATACGCCAAAAAATTGCATTTTTTGGCTAGCTTTCGAATATACTATGACAGACGGAGTAGGATTCATAGTGGTAAACGGTTTTGAAACAGAAGAAAACACGTGCCGGGCTGTTCTCTACACCTAATTTTCAACGCGCTCTAATAGCACGAACCTAAACCGTTTGTCGGTTTCGTCTGTCATAATCAAAACAATTTTTAAGAAATTTATTGAACCTTATTTTTGAATAGAAACACTTTTCTCAAAAAGTGCGAAGTTTTTCATCTATAAGTGAAAATTCTTGGGGTAATAGAATAATAGTATCACATTACATACCCGATACGCCGATACTCCACTAGTGCCACATGAAAGTTAAGAACTTCACTTCTTAAAAAAACTCAAAAATCATTTCTTAAGTCACTAATTTCCATTTACATCAATATACAAATTACACAGAAAAACTATCACTATCATTCACGAATTACGGTACACAGTCACAACAAAAAGTGACTCCGCGCTCTTCCCAAACCCAAAGTTCCTGCAATTGTACGCGTATGTTCATCAACAAACCTTCCCCATATCTCGATAAGCAACGATCTCTTCTCTTTTTAAGCACCTTAATCGTAAAGGCTTTAGGAACACATTTATATTGTCCATACCAACACGAATTTTTGTTACATTCGACAGCTCTAATAAACCGAGGAAAATAATCTTCGCCTAAATCGATCCATTTTGTGACTGCTTCGCAATCCCATTGCATTTTAAGTAGTGCGTCTCGTTTAAATTTAGTCGAATTTTTCAATCCGATATGTCTAGGATTAGGATTCGGCTCAATTTCTCTACTATAATCGTTACTCACGTAAAACGATATTACATCTCCTGATACGTGTCTCTTAACGCCGTCATCGTTGCTATCGCTGGTGTCACTTATCACTGGTTCTGTTATACTCATGTACCGCTCGTTAAACGCTTCGCCCAGAGTTTCTAAAAGAACATTTCTGGGCACTTTGTCGCAGTCGTTATAGTTTGCTGTTTCGATAATGTATCTTTGGACGGTTTCAGTTAATTTTATACATAAAATTAAAAAGTATAAAGCAACGTAGAATTTGTTCATTTTAGAAATCGACGAGAATAGTTACGATAAACGACAATGTCAACAATAACGAAATCAACTAGAATAATAAACTATTTATCTATATAGGTATTAGCACAGTGTGAGTGATGTAGCGCACACCCTCGATACAACTGCTAACTGCCTTTCTTTACGGGCTATACCATTGCAATTTTGAAGTCAAAATTTTACCTGTATTTTACCGTTAAAGTTATTGTATTTTAATCTTTACAAAATAATTTAAATTCTTTGGGTACAAAAATTTATAGCCAAAAGAAAAATGTAGAGAGGAGCGTTTATTCCAAATGTGTCAATTTTATTGATAAATTTAGAAATGATAAAAATGAAAAAAGTGTGGGTTCTGCCGTTCTGCCCATACCTATAGCGACTAATCCTTCCTCAGAATAAATTTTTTAATCTTTGTTGCAAAAGCTGTAAGACAAGGGGCGGTTTACTGTAGGTTTCACCTTATTCCGGAACGACTTCTTGGCTTTACTTATACGGTAAGCCTGTTAAAAAGAGCCATAAAGTAAACTTACATATAGCCATCTTAGACATTTGTTCAAAATTTTAGCTTTAAGAATTAAAAAAAGAGGTAAAATTTTAAACAAATGTCTAAGATGCCTTTGTAAGTTTAATTTATATAAAAACTAACAAAAACATTATAAAGTATTACATGCCTTATTTTGGTGCATTCTATTAGTGTTACTACGGCACTTATAAATTCAAAACGAAAAGTGTAAGAAGAAACTAAAAAATGTCTTCTGTCGGGCTTTATTTACCACTATAAAAAATATGCAATTATCCGCATTTTTAACCAACAAATAAATATCTATCGCTAATTGTTAGACCTATACGCACTATTCACATTATATACTGCACAAGTTCGCATATCTGCCTGCACTTTGCACATCTTCAGCACATAAAAAGCAAAGCCAAGAATAATTTTTTGAATTTGTTTTTTTCGCAGTATTTTGAACTTTATTTTTTGAATTTGTGTTTTCTTCTTTTTGACCTTATTTTTACAAACTTGAAAAACGTTAAAAACTTAACCATTTTTGAAGTTCAGGCAAATACAAGTTGTAAACACAGAAAAGCAATTAAAAATTGCATCTGAAAATAAAGTCCACTTTAGAATATGCTAGAAATAAAGCCCGGGCTTTATTTTCAGAAATACGTCCCAAAGTTCAATGTATTATATTCATAAACAGGGGCATAACCAAACTTTTTCACAACTTGCATTTTAAGCAAAATACTAGTAATATACGACAATGAAAAACCAAATACTTAGACATTTACAGAAACCAGTAAAATGCACTGACATTTCAAACAAATTAAGAAATTTTATGCTCAGTAACTCATACAGGCACCAGCTAACTCAAAATAGTTTTTGCCGCGATTTAATCCCATTCATATCGTTATCAGCCCTACTGGTAACAGGTAGGAGCTCTCAAACTTCCAGATTTTGATATTCTAGCGCGGAAAATGTAAGTGGGCCTTATTTTCCGATGGGCCTTATTACCCTCCTGCACCTTATGAGTTAATGTTTGTAAGCCGTCAAAAAAATAATTTTTATATTTGCTCATTAAAATTTTCGTTTACTATCTGGAGCGATTCATCGCTGTCTAAATACCTTCTACGAAGTTCTATTTTCAAATTTGAAAATATGCAATAGTCAATTGGTCCCAAATCTGAACCTTAGGGTGGATAAAGAATCTCTTCGAAACTGTATCACGTCAAGAGGCTCATCGCAATGTTTGCCTTACGATCAAGTGCATTTGTTTTGCAGTAAAAGTAAGCCTTTTGCCTTTTTGTCAATTTTCCTCGTTTGTTTAACTTCATTTCTTCTTTTAATCGATGTAAAATGCCAGCGTAGTATGCGTCTGTTATGGTGGTATCTTTATATTTTTTATAGCAATTAAAACAATTTCCTCAGAATCCTTAAAGATTGTTGCCACCACTTTTCCAACAGAAAGCACAACTATAAATTCCTTTCGTGCTAGACCAACCTTTAAATGTAGTATAGATTCCTTCTTTGACTGAAGAATCATAAAAATGAACCGAAGTTTCATCTCTTCTGTGACAATTCAATTGATAATAGCTGTTGGGCTATCGCCACATATTAGGGTTAAAAACTCCTTACAACATCTAAAAGGATACCTATTGTTTTTGAAGCAGTCAGAGCATTCTAAGGCACCCATCTCGCGCTGACCTTTGACATACCCTTAATATTTTAGCAACTTCCTTTACAATAAGACGACCATTTTATTTTTGGCATCATTAACTTTTATGACCATTTCATGTGTTATAAGGTTATAACGTTACTTGGCCTGCCATGGAGCTCGTCATCTTCAAATGACTCTCGATCTTGCTCAAATAATTTGTGTCACTTAGCTCCTTCAAATTTCACAATCGGTATTGTACCAATTTCACAAATACCGAATACCTACGTGTTAGTTGGGTTTAATTCTTGAATCTGGCTCGACTCTTGCTCTTAGACTTACACTATAAAGCTATAAAGAGATCTAAGAACTAACTACAGGGTGTTCACGTTCCCAGTAAACACCCTGTATATGTAAAGATTGAGTGGTTTTTACTTTTACCACACATTACATAATTCAAATATATATGGGAAATACTGCTATATTATGTTCCATGCTCGTGCAGAAAATAGATCTATAGTTTATGTACGAGGATGTATTGATAACTAGTTAGCCTAGACCAGTTCCATGCAAAAAAAATATTGCGTTACCATAGCAACGAACAATAACTTATTAGAAGTGTCAGTGTAAAGTTTGACGTCAAAAAAGTAAACCAGAGTTAAGCAATAAATTAAAAGAAAAAAGATGTCCACCGAAATTGTGAAAATCGAAAAATTGGAGTATCGAGCCATCATTAAGTACCGGTATTTAAAAGGGTTAAGAGGTAAGCAGATATACGAAGATATGGTTAATACCCTTGGTGATCAATGTCCTTCGTATGCGACCGTGAAAAATTGGACTGCAAGCTTCAAAAGAGGTAAATTTTCAATTGAAGATGATGACCGATCGAAAAGTTCTTGCTTCCGTGTTTTGGGATTGCCATGGAGTAATCATGATTGATTTTTTGGATAAGGGTAGAACAATAACTGGAGATTACTATTCGACATTACTGACCACTCTACGGGAAAAAATTAAAGAGAAAAGACGCGGAAAGCTATCCAAAGATGTTTTGTTTTTGCAGGACAACGCCCCTGCACACAAATCTCATGTTGCCATGCAAAAAATTCGTGATTTAGGGTTTGAATTACTAGAACACCCCCTTATTCTCCAGGTTTGGCTCCGTCCGACTATCATCTCTTTCCTCAACTGAAAAAAAGTTTAAAAGGTCGTAAATTTTCTTCCAACGAGGAGGTAATAAAAGCTGTGGAGGTCTGGTGTGCAGAGCAAGAAGAAACATTTTTTTGAAAGGTCTAGCGACGTTGCAGGTTCGCTGTAATAAATGTATCCAATTAAGAGGAGAATATGTTGAGTAATAAAATATTTTGACATTGAAATTTTGTTTGGTTCTATAGTAGGCTAAGAATTTTTCAATATAGCCTCGTATAGATATATTTTGTGCTTATCGCCAGAAATAAACTCTGCAGGTTGCAGGTAGACAAAAGATTCGCTTCCTGGTTTCTGATGTCAATGAAAAAGATTTTATATGGTTTTTCATTAGTCTTAGAACCGATGAAATCATGTGGAAACAATTAATCACCAACGCCCACTTAGCATTTATAAGTAAAGATAACAAGAATTTTTGTTAATAACTACTATAATAAATGTGACGTTAAACCTGTAACAAATAATGCGGATGTGAAAATGTTTTGAGTTAGAGGAAAGAGCATTACGAAAGTGTCTGAGTATACCTATTCAACACAATCTCCAGTAATGCCCATAAACCTCTAGAGGAAAAGTTGTTTCCGTTACAAAAAAGTTTACGTTTCAAATTTTTATTTATTCAAGAGAAGCGGTAGTCTGAGGGGACAGATTTAGTGAATATAAGAGAACGCTCTAATAATTCGAACTTTAGAGCGCGAAAATTGTCTTGGTGATACTTTTTGATTTGTATGCAGATACGCACTGCTCTCTAAACAAGATGCTTTTGGTCAGTTTTATGCATTTTTCATCAGTCATCAGAAATCAATCGTATCATCATCGTACATGTATATGTATTTTCTTTCATTTAGACAAATTCATCAGACAAATTTATCTTTTGTAACCTGCAACCAGTTGCAGGGCACATGACACAGCAATGCTTTAATTTTGTTTTTCGGTATGGCAACTTTCTTGAACTCGGCAATTGTTCTATAGTGCATAAAAAGACGACTAGGTATATCACTAAAGTCCATTCAAATTCAAGGTGCAGTAAAAAATGTTAACTGTGATCATCGCGTAACGACTACAACTGACTGCAGATACTATTGAGACTCCCTAAATATCTACCACCGAGCCCCTACTCAAAATCTAAAAAAAAATTTATATTCCGTAATTTGCCAAGATATCTGTGATGTTGACATTTACTGCACTTTGAATTTAAATAGAGTATTATAGATGGATGATTGATATAAAATCACAATTATTTGAAATGTCTTGAATGAGTATAAGGTCGTAGGATGTGTTCAGTGCTCACCAACCAAAAAATGACTTTACTTGAAAAGCAAACTATTTCTGGTCTAATAAGTTCAAATAGCTTCATCGATATAGCTTAGGGCGCGGCGTACAAGGGCAAGGGGTACCATTAATAATAAAAAAAATAAAATTAACAAACATAATATAATTTGTGTAATTTATTAATTACCCAAAATTTTATTTTTGTCAATATAATACATTGTTGGCACTGTTTGAAAAAAATATATTTCATTATCAATGAGCATAAATTACAATAAAAAAAAACAAATTGAATAATACTTATTAACAAAGTCTTAAACAATAAAAAACGCTATACGAATATGTACTCGCTGGTTATCATCAGATTAGATCACAACACATATACAAAAAGTCAGTGAACACGACAACGTCTTTTTAATAAAATTGTGTCACTTTTTATCTTCTAATTTTGCTTTATCTAACGAAGAAGTCACTAGCATAGACTGTCCTTGACTATTTTGATTCGGATATATTTTATCCAAATATTTGAGAGATTCACTTAAAACGTTTTGTATGGCCGTAAGTGCTGCCACGATAGCCGGACTTCCGAAACCGTGACTAATTAACGAGAAATGCGTCAAGTGTCGCTGTATAGAAGGATCGAGTATTATTTGTGGCCTCGTATTGCACAATGGCGATCTATCTTGATTTAACAGATCCATTAGTTCTTTTGTTACTTGCTTTGTCGCCTGAAGAAGTTCTTTACGACGCAAAGATTCTCCGTGCTGTCTGCTCAAATATTCCGCAACTTGTCGCGCTGGAAATTCCGTTTCGCAAACGTATCCAAAATCTCTAGCTAAGTGAATGGCTTCGCCTTCGACCAAAGACGTGAGCAACGTCACGTTTGCGGCTTTTCGTCTACCGGCCGGAAGGTTTAGTCCAATTTTTTCTAATTTTTCACGTAAAATTCGTCCTCCGTTTTTACTTTTCGCACGACGTAAAACACCACCCAATAGAGATGCGTTTAAACATTCTGGAGGCGAGAGTCGCCTTTGTACTTCGCCAACAGTTACTTTGTACTTTGATGTGGACGATAAGAGAGACAGTCTTCCAGGAACCGAACAAAACACGTCGCTAGGTGAAACAACCGCGTTTCCTCCATGTTCTTTTCCACCTTTAATACCTGAAAATAGATGGTTCGTTTATATTTTTCTGGAATGACTTTTAATTTTCATGCTTAGGCGAATATAAATTATGTTATAAGTACCTATGAACGCACTTTTTATCAAAGGCAAATCAGAAATGAAACCGGTATTGTCGTCGAGGCCTCCTTGAGCTTCGTCGACCGCTTGACCAAGTGCTTGATGTAACGATAAAGGATCTTCGTGTCTTTGTGGTGCCGATAAAGAATAATCGGCTCTTCCACCACCCGCCGTCCCGTACGGAAAACCTGCGCTGTGAGTTAATTGGCCCTGAAAAAAAAATTATTATTAGTTCCTTCCAACCGCTTAAAAATTGAAATATGTTTTACAAAAGAAACCTTTATATAGTACACATATTTTCCTTTGAAAAATGTACAAAAAGGGTTGATATTAGGATCGAGAACGAGGGGAGTTAAAACGAGGGGATATCCAAAGAAATGCCTTATCATGAGGTGGGCTATCGGAGGCGCCCGGATAACTCGCATTCTCAGGCAAGTATTCTCTGCTGCAACTATGTCAAGACATCGCAAATATGTTAGGATCGTCGTTCTTCATCTTATCAACCTTATGCAGTTATAATATAGCAAACATCGATCGGACAAACCCTCACGAATAACTTTACCCTTTGCGATATCATGTTTATAGGTAAATTCTATACAACGCAAAACTAGTTTTTGTATTTCAAAAATTACCAGTCCACGACTTTAATTTGCTTCGATTAAATTTACTAATTAAGATATGAAAGGTAAAATGATAAGGTTTTGGTCGTAAATAACAAATTTTTAAGGATTTTATTAACAGGAGCAATCATAAGAGCAAACAAAGTAAATAAAATTGTTTTACGATCCGTTACATATTCTATAAAACCGGCTTCAAAGTCAGAGCATGTAATCAAAGCTAATTAATCAAAATTACTTGTCTTCTTTACGAAAAACTATTTAGCGAATATACCTCTCTTGTAATAAATCAAAATTGGTGTAGTTTTTTTTATAATTCGAGAGATGCAATTAAATACTACCATTAAATACTACGTAGGTATTATAAGGACCGTATAATTTTGAAACGAACATATCGAAATTTGATTCGACGATTAATTTACAATTTAATTGTTTATATATGTGAATATGTGTGTATAACAACTGAATTATTCGAGACTAGCCGAGTAGGTATTGTCGTCGCTCGAAAAATTTGAGTTTTTACTTTTTCGTTGATTTCGTATAATACTTTAAACGAAATCGATTCAGGAAAATCTCTCCGGAAAATCTTAACCCTCAGTATTTATACATTTATACTCGGCTATAAGTTAATACACATCAGCCCTAATTACAAAAATATATTTAAAATTTTTTAATTCAAAATGATTCATTATTCATTTTTTCGTTTCCTTTCATTTATTTCTCAATATTTAATTTCTCTATCTGCACTTTTGAAACACGCTGTATTTAGAAATTAAAGAAACAAGGTGTTATAGGTAGATAAATTTAAATTCATTTTAATAAGGTTGCGAGTTGTGATAATAAACAACAAATTTTACGTAGTGATGACTGATTACGCAGGTGTTTAGAAATGTACCTAATCGCATATCTGTTGCTTGTCGAAGCTCGTCAAAATAGTTACTTTATTCGACATTTATTATTCGTGTTAGTTGTATCTCCCAATTAAAATAAATTATTTAATTAGTAATTAATTACATAGTGAAATTGTAAAATCGGTGTTTGTTAGTGTTCGTCATAATGGATAATATAAAAAATAAAACTCAAAAATTCTATTAGGTAATGGGTAATGAATAAACTACAAAATATTTTTTGATTTGGTCGCCATTTGTGTTTGTACCTAATAATTTTAATTTAATTTCGTTGTTTCAGAAAATTGAATGGTGAATGAAATAACCAAAGGTAAGTCCTCAAATCGAGGTTTTTTAAATTTCTTTTGGTACTAGTCAACTATATTATACGGGAGACACAGAACTGGAGTTTCTGTACCTATGTATAGAATCGAAATTAGGGAACAAATAAGGTTTTAGTAAATTTTTTGAGTAGTAGGAAGAAATGGTACTCTCCCGGAAACTTGAAATGAAAACGAACGTGCATTACAAATAATGCGATTATAATATAATTATAATTACATCATGCATAAATGATAATAATCATTTAATCAATAAGGCATTAAATGCAGGTTGGAGGTGGAAGTTAATTGAGAACTTCTAATTTTTATTTATTTACTTTCGAATGTAGGTATACATAGCACTTTAGAGTGCAGCGTATTATGTATTTTCTCATTCAAAGTTAATTTTGTTTAGAAAAATAAAACCCTGCGATACTCGTGAGCAATCATATTATTATACTAGGCGGCCTAAAATGCCAAAAATGATCAACTCTACAGGTCGTTTTTTTTTAAATAGTGTTTATATAGCCTAACAAAATAAACCACACTGAAAGTTTCCATCAAGATTCGGTAAAAATTTGTTTAAAACTTAGAACCCTCTTTTATCACTAATACACGCCAAATCCATATTTTTAGAAAAAATGGTTGATGAACATTTTGTCGATATAGGGTGACCTAAAATAAGAAGATTCTTTTGGTCGCATTTCGGAAAATCTTGAACCGCAGTATTTATATTCGGCTGTAAGTTAGTACACATCGACCCTATTTCAAAAAATGCCTTTTCAAATTTTTAAATTCTAAATGTCTTCCAATTTTGAGTTAAAAATGTTATATATGAACGTTATAGATCTTAAACTTCGATCTATTGTATTTGGGTAATCAAGCAAGACTTTGAAAATAATTTCAAAATTGACTACTTTAAGGGACCAAAGTTGATCAAAATTTTAACATGGATTTTCTAAAAATCGTCTTCAGCTGTTTTGTCTATACACACTTTGATATGCTGTAGATAACGAAGCTCTTAATTAATCACCGTTGTTTCGTTAATTTATCCTATAAATTTCTATTATTTGTTACAATATTAGTTTCAAAAACACTTCCGGTTAAACCGGAAATTAGTCAAACAAAATAAGTTTTTATAAAAACCTTGCATATTTAAAGGTTTAACTGTAAATGGGGTTCCCTTTTCTATTTTAAATAGACATATAGACTTTAAATATACAGAACAACATTCTGTATATTTTAAGTGGCTTGGAAGTTTGTAAAATTAGCTATCTAGTAATCTAAACATTTCATATTTTGACTTCCGGTTCAACCGGAAATTAGCTTTCTATTTCAAATAGAAACGCCCCGAATGATTTTATTTTTTTGAAATCAGGGAGAGCTTTTGAGCATATTATTGTTAGCTACTACTATTTCTGATATCTTTTAAAATATTTTTAACGCGTGCGCGAGTACTGTTATGACCTTATGACCACATCAATCGTTTTTACTATAATTTCATGAATCGTTTCGTATAGTAATATTTATTTTGTAAAATGGCCATATCTCCTTTTTAGTATTTCTAAACAATCTGAGAAAAAAACAAATCCTGGATTTTCAGTTCCTTCTTAGTGATCCCTACCCCCATAATTTTTGGCAAAGAATCATCTTGCGAATGTCTTTGCTAGTTACTTAGAAACACCCTCCTATTGCACGTGTTAAAAATTTAGATTTCACGTAAGGGAATTGCAATTTAAGATTTATTAGAGTTCCGAAATTACGAATTAGTACGCCCCAACCCTTTAACGAATGTATTACCGATTATAACGATATTTAGTAGAGACAATCTTTGAGGTTAAACCAAATCAATCGTCTATTCAGGGCCGCATGTATGCGCTCCTAGGAAAAGGTTTTTAAATCCCTCTTGTCCCCAAGAAAATCCTATCAAGAAAATTTCGGATTCTGTGTCGATAAAATATTAGCTTAAACTTATCTCGTATTAGGGTTACCAAATTTTTTGAGGGGCATTTATTTATTTATAAGTTTATAATTTTGTTTTGAGCAGGAGCGATGGCGCAATCCGTTATTACATACCAACATACTCTATACAGCCTTATTTTGCTCTTCAAAAGATTATAATTACTTAATTAGTTAAAAAATAACGTTTATTCCATTATAGTCCAGTCAATGAGGAGAAAACAAGGCCTTTGCCCTACAAAAGGTGGTTCTGATTTTTGAATCAGTTATTGGGTTAGGAGCCCTGGTGAAAAATCTAAGTTTTCGACCTTGGGGGAGGGGGGTCCGCGCGATCCGCCATCTTTGCCTAAAGGTACAAAAAATTGGTTTTTCCGATTTAACTTCTTAACGGTTGATCCCACGACAAAAATGTCAAGTCCAAATTTGAAGAGAATAAAATTCTCTACAATATTTAATCTATTCATTTTGTTCCCATCTATTACGGTTTCTGAGATATAAGCTGAAGAAAATGGAGAAAAAAAATGAATTTTTAGGGTAAATTTCGCTTGGGGACTTTTTTACCGTTCATTTGAGAAAAAATTCTTTCGAACAAAAGTTGTAGGATTTTAAATTGCCTTTAAATTGAGTGTATCACTGATATTTTAGCTCAACCAGATCAAAATTTAGAGCAGTTTTATGATAACCTATAAGTGTAGAAAAATGAGTCATGAGTTTTCGCACCTCGAAGTTTTCTTTAGGCCGGTCGTCCATACTAAGAAAACAAGAAATAACTTGTCTGTCAAGTGTACGAATCTCAATTAATAAACACAGGTTTAAAAATGATACGACATGTCGTATAAATGGACGACCGCGGCCTTACGTAAATAAGTCCTTCTTGAGGCATTTAATTTCTTAAGTGCGTTTTTGTTTTCTTCAAAGTTGAAAAGGAACTTTTCCCACTTGCATTAGTTATCGGCAACGTAAAAAAATATTCTTGTTATAATTGCTAAATTAGAAATATCGAAATCAATTTTTTCTTTTTAATAAAAGTATTTGCATTAAATCCACTCTTCAGAAAATTGTCCTATTAGGTATAGTCTTTACAGTATATGGCTCGAAGATTTTCCGAATGCTTGGGTAAATCGTCGTTTTTCAAATTATCAATATCAATCCCTTTACTCGCGCCCCTAGGCATTAGGCTGGTTTGCCTATAAGGTAATCCGGTATCTGAGCTTTCACGTTCATTATTAGTTCCATATCTTCGAAAAAGTGTAGTATAATAATAGCTATTAGTTGAAAATTGCAAAGCTGTCTAGTACTAGGTGCCGAATAACTGAGAAAAAACAAAACATTTATACGAAAAGATCACTTTCTCTTCTGTTGCCATCCTTTACTCTTATTTGTATCAATTCTTGCCCAATAATTTGCGACTAATAGCTTTAAATTAAACCATAAATTTTTTCGTAAATAAAAAATGTATCCACAAGCTACATGATACTAATTTATAAATTTAGCACGCAAGTTCTTCAGCTCTATACTTTATTATTTCAACATACACCAAAAAAGCGGTTTTTGTACAAACTTTTATTATTTTTAAGTGATAGAAGATGTTTGAAGTCTCGCGGCCATTATCGCCACACCGTTACAATAATGTAGGTATGGTCAAGTAATTGGACTAAAGCCAAAAAATTTTCAGGAGGCGTTCTTATGAATAATAATTAATCATCTTTTGCTAATACTTTGTTAGATTATTTAAGTGTCGTTAAGACGAATTGCTTAACTGTAAAAGAGGAGTGTCTTTTTTATTACAGCAAATATAACTAATTTCCGATTTTTTTCAAACGAAACAACTGATAAAACGAGGAGATAAACAAATAAGTAGCAACGCGATATCTCTATTAATCTTAATTTGTTTCAAGATACGCATTTTGTTAAATTAATTAAAAATTTGTTATGAGCTTACCACGTGTGCGTGATTGGGGTCTCCTTCTCTAGGCCTAAGTCCTAACTGATTGTAATGATGCAAACCCGATAATCCTCCGTAAGGATCTGTTAAATATTCTAAGTGTTGTTGTGGAGGTGGGCTAGGCGGATGATGAAATGGCGGCGGAAAATATGGGGGTTGAAAGTCGGGTTGTGGAAGTTGATGTTGCATTGCGGAGCTATGATGGAGGCCTCCGGAGCCACGATGAGGAGCCCCGGAGCCGCCGGCTCCGTATCCTGGAGAACTACCACTTAAGGTCAGGGACCCGTGTCCTCCTGTTGTCAAGCGCTCCTGTAATACAAAAATGAATGTTATTATATAAAATAAATAAACTATTTTACGTTATTTGATACTTGAAATTGAATTTACAAGTGCCTATATTCTATGCGAGTTAATCATAAGTAGGTAAAGAACAATTGTCGAGTACTGTAACGGTTAAATGGAAATGTTCTGCAAATAGTTGTCTGCGTTTCTACCATTGTCATGGTAATAAAGTTTTGAGTGCGATCTGAATTTCAAGTAGCTAACTTTATAGGCGGGATAATAAACCACCAATAACATTTAAAGACTGTTATTATTCGTCGCCATCTGATGCATTAAATTTACAAAAAGAAACCTTATATTACTTTAAAAATTTAAATTTGACTCCCTATCATTTTTTCTCTAATAGTACTTCCTAACTTCCTACCTGGGTACTTAATTATCGATTTTTAAAAATTCGTAAAATTAGAAATAATTTTTTATATTACAGAGTATTACGAGTATACGAAAACAAAACTGCGAATCAAAAATTTAATACTTATACTTAGGTATAGGCCGTTTCAAGTTATTCCTAAATGACTTCTTGACTCTTTATAGTTGTTCTAAGTTTTACCTCTTTTCTCCCTTTTGTATGATTCTTCTAGGTGAAATGTTGAACAAATGTATAAGGTGGTTTTGTAAGTTTCATTTATGGCCATTTTCTACACGGCTTGCCGTAGGTAGAGTCAAGAAGTTAAGTACGTCGTGTTATTTTGAATTTACCGCCATTTGGTTCGTAAATTTAAATGTAATTTTTCTTTTAAGAGATTTTACTCCCACCATTTTTTCTAAGCTCCCGCTGAGCAAGGGGGTAAAACTTGGCTTAATTTTTACTTTTAGTTGTGCTTTGCAGTTTCTCAGAACAGTTTGTGTTTTGGCAACTACCTAAGTTTTACATGGTTTTACATTTCAAACATTTCGGATATATATTTATGTTCTATTCCATATACGCATTTAGTCGCGCGCGTACAGGTAATACCTACAGTTTTTTAATTCCTAAAATTCCAATGTAAATCTCGTAATCCTTATCTTCTACATAACGTTTTAAAATGCTGTTAATGAAGCGCATTGAAAAAACTTCGATCAGATGGATTTATAGCGCCTCAAAAAAGACAACTTTTTTCAAATTTACACCTCTGTTATCTTTTTTATCACAGCCGAGGCTTAATACTTGACAATTTACAAGAACAACGAACAACTTACATTAAATTCATGGGGTTTTATTAATATTTATTAGATTTATTGAAAATATTTCCAATGATTGAATATTTCTAAGAAGTATTATATCATACAATAATTATCGTCTATCAAATTACAGACGAATAATTCAATTATCAAAGCAGTACCTATTAATTTTACATATTTTTTGAATTGTTGTTATTGCGATGATCAATTTTGTTGCCTTGATCTACTGTTGTTCTCAATAAAATACTCAAAGACGCATTACAAATTTTAGATTAAGCACTATCAAATGTTTTCCACTAAACAGTCGCAACAAGTTAAATTTTTGTCAAGAAACCTTTTTTTGTTTGATGGTCTTGGAAGAATTTGGGATTTTTTCATCGATATGTATCCAACAGAGACTAACTTTTTCTATTTCCATCATGTTCTGTCCTAGCAAATTTATCAGTCAATTAAAATAAATGATAAATCTATCATGTAGGGCATATAGGCAAAATAATAATTAACCAAGTATGGTTTTTTAAATATTTCGATGCAAAAGAAAAAAACGATTCAACATCAACCTCTTCAGAAACCGTAACAAGTTTGGAGCTTTAAATGTAAATATTGGAATAATTGATGTAGCCTATAATTGGGCGTTTCCTGTTGCTGCTAAATAAACAAATTATTTAATTAAAAAATTGCCCATGCAAAAGTAGCCCATTGGCCATAATAAAGAATTTAATGATGTAGTGGAGATTATTAGCAGCAGAAGCGTTAGTTCATGGGATGAAGTAGAAAGTTTCATCAGAAGCAGCAACGAAACGAAATGTGGATTATGTTTGTTGTTGAATGTTGGGAACGGGGTGGGTGACTTGTGTCACCGACGAGCACAGCCCAAATAGAGAAATGGGCAAAGCTATTATTAGAAAATTCAATTATCGAATACTTAATACACTATAAGACACTATTTCCGACAAATTAAGTTGCTCTAATTTTACAGCGTAGTACAAGCACAAATTATATAGTTCTCGCAATAGTGCTAAGCTCTTAAAGTGGTTAAAATACATGGGAACCTCTGTAACTTATAAGAGAGGATTTGTACAGCGTGGGCAAAATTCGATGGTTTTTATGGAGAAATCGATAACTATAAGAGATATGGAAAAATAGATGGCGCATCCTCGTTCCCTTTTCTTGAGAGGAACTCAATAGCGAAAATGGGAATTCGCGATCTTCTTTTGTTTTGAACCTATAATGGTTTCTATTTCAAAAAACACAACTTTGTGTTATATAAATCGAGAATTTTATTGTCCTTAAAAAGTGCCTGAAGGAAATGCTAATATTTTTTTCTGCAAATTCACAACAGCAAAGATATCGACATTTTTAGCGAAAAATTAAAAAATCGAACTTTTGCTTATTAGGTCCAAAACAAAAGAAGATCGCGAATGCTGGTTTTCGTCATTGAATTAATTATATTCTCAAAAAAAGAGAACGAGGATGCGTTATCCATTCTTCCATATCTCTTATAGTTATCGATTTCTCCATAAGAACCATCGAATTCTGCTCACCCTTACTATGAAATTTGGCCAAGTTGCGTACGGGTATAATTTAATGTTTTTATCAATAATAATTGCATCGAGAAATTTTAGAATAATTATTATACCTATTATACAAATTAGGTTATATTAGGATTCGCAATTCAACGATTCAAACCACACACGATATTTCACACACTATTTAGTTGTTAGAATTGAAAAAGACCACCTCAAATCAATTGTGTCGATATCTATGATTTCTTACTGAATGAAACAAAGCAAACTCGAAATTTGGCAGCAGCGCCTAATTCGGATGGCAATTAATTTAAAATAATGTTATTTCTATTAACTATATACAAGGAAAGCCGGACATTGAAGAAAAGAGTTCTAGACGAAATAACAGAATTTTTGTCCATTTTTAAATTTAATTTCTTGACTTCTGTAAGCAACAATTGATACTGACCTACTTGATTTCAGGTGTTTTCTTTCAAAACACTTTTATTTTGATTTTAACAATGAATATAAAAGTTAAACACCACGTGTGGCATATCGTTGAATTGGGAATCAAAAGAACTATCAAAAATCCAAACTTAAGAATAATAATAATTTCGGTCCATAAGAGAAAACGAAGCTGGCTACCGTGAAGCAAAAAGAAATCGAGTTTGAAAAAGTTGGCATGCGGCGCGGCGTCTTAAAAATTTGCTTTTCATATTTTCTAAAATTAAAATTTTTTGGTTTTCATTTCTTTTTTTGAAAAAAAAAACCGTTCATATAGTAGGTATCTAAAATTCCTATACTACGGGGTGAATTATTTTTCATTTTCTCTAATATGGGAACCTCGCTTATTCTAAATAATAAGAATTAGAGAATCGGGTAAATTTGGAAAGTATAGGTACCTATAGTGCAGTCTGAAAGAGTAATTTATTGATGGCCAAAAAACGAAAAATTAGGAAATAGGGACGAGGGTATAATTATTTTAATAAAAAGTTCAATCGACATTCTTTATCTAGAACTTCATTTTCTTAAAAAAAAATTTCCGTAGCTAAAATGAGAAATTATTCACCCTGGATTTAGTAGACGAATTAGTGCTAAATTTTATTCCTATCTGCAAAATTTTCAGCTTTGCTTTTAGCCCTTATAAGAACCGAGATTCCCATCATGCTGTTGATCCTTATGAATTTAAGCCACTCTGTTTCACCTACTTACCAATTTCAATTTTTTTGAAACACATTAGATAAAACAAATTTTGAACTAATTAGGATATTTTACATACAAAAATGAATACCTACAGTTTTTAAACCAATAATTATTTAAATTAACTTAAAATATGTTTAATAATTACAGCTAAGTGTCAAGATATTACCTAAATTAATTTTAAAAATTTCAATGTGACAAGTACGCAATTATTATTATTAAGTAAACCTTTTATATTTTAAATTGAAACGATTTAAAAAAAATAATAAAATTAATAAAAATGAAATTAACGAAAATGAAAAAAGATTCTTTCACTTAATCAGATTTATTTATTAAAGTGTAGGCACCTATGTACGAAAATTAGTGTCTGACCGAATATGACGTTAATTGATTAATTTATTTTAGGATTAAATAGTTTCAAAATGATAATAATTTGCAATTAATTTCAAATAGAACTTCTCGCGCATTTTATTCAATTAGTTTTTGAAAGCCGTTAAATATCTGTATTCACGTTCCTTCTTTGGGACAATAAAAATAATTTGATCGGCACATCTCGTAGGTATATAATTAATCAAACTGTTAAGTTAAGGTATTTGATAAATTTGCATGCGCGGTTCGATAGAAAATTTTTTTTTAATTCGGCTAAAAAATCGCGAACGTCTATGAAAACCACAACAATCGTAAAAAGAAACTAAATTATAACTTACAATAGTGTTTTAGAATATAATCAAAATTCCAGTCGAATGTTCAAAAAAGCACCGAAAAGAAACACAAACACGCGCACGTTTTTTCCTTTATTTTGCGCACTTAACGACGTAAGGTCGTATAAGAAATAAGTCAATCAACGGTTCACCACCTTCCGTCATAGAATGTCAAGATAAACTATCCTATGGGGGTAGCCCGGAGCGAAAAGCACGTGTAATCGAATTCGACCGACCGGAGTCGAACAACAAACAATCCGGGACACGTGAAAAGCCAATAAGTTTGCACATTTTCTTTAACCGAATACCGAAATAACATTTTCAGTTGTAATCTTAGGTAAATACACCACTAAATTAATTCGAGTAGTTAATTCTCGAAACGAAAAGGCAAATTAATTGACGAAATTAAAATATTTTACGTTTTGTTTAAGCAGATTAGCTTTCGTCGCGTTAATTAAGCGTAAAAAACAGGGCCCGTGCGAGTTTTCATCAGTAGGCAATTCAATTTTGTTTAATAAAAGAGGTGGCGGTATACGCAAGACTGTGTAATGCGTTATTTCCGGAACAGTCCCATTGGCTAAGTACTTAAAGGACTTTTTCCGGTTAATTACTACACGGTTGGGGAGAAAGTGATTGCGTGATAAAATTTCGTGTATAGCTCACGAAAGGCAGCATGGAGGTGCCCACTAACGCTCGTTTGTTTAGAATTGCCTTTAGGTAAATCTGATATATTTAATTTAAATTTCTAACTACGAATATTAGTGTTTGTTGGATTGCCTTATCTGATTAAAGCTCGCGCTAATTACATTATTTGTAAGCAACAAAAACAAAATGAGTGTTTATTATAATTGAATACATACATATTTAACATTTCTTTTGGCACGAACGTAATTATCTATTACTGCTCCGTTATCTAATAGTTATTATAATTTATTATTTTAGTAAAGTATAACCCATTGTTTGTAAAATTTTATGTTTAAATATGATGCATTAGAAAGATACTTTGGGCGTATTAAATCCTTATAGTTCCCTAGTATTAGATAAGTAATTATAAGGTACAAATTCATACATTATTAGGTACGTGAAATACGTAAGTAATGGCTAATGGGTATAATATAGATAGGTATGCGCTATATTTAGAAACAATATAAGTACTTAGGCCCCGGGCTAAATTAACACCTTAAACAAATTGATGGTTTTGGTGGAAAATTCGCACTCACCCTATATTAGGGTCCTTGGAGAAGTTAATTATAATGAAATACGTAGCGTCCGCGTTCATATTTTCCCTATGGTAAAGAAGATTAACTACACGAAGACGAGCTACATGGTTTTTGAAAGCATCTTGTGATAGAATTCATTAATCAGTTTAGCTCAACTTAGTCGGTCAAAGTCGCGGCAGTCGATATAAAATAAACAAATAAACCACTCTACTTCGCTTGAAATTATCTTCAACAAAATATCACAGCTCAAGAGCTCAGAGAGAATGGAGAGAGTGCTTCGAAATTCCTAATTCCCTAATACGAAAAAACTGAATCAAAAGTTCCTTAAGGATTTTTCCTTTTGACGAGTAGTACAATACTTTTGATTTGAAATTATTAATTATATAGGAACTGAACAGGGAGGGTAGAATTTGATGGTTCTTATGGAGAAATCCATAACTATAAGAAATATAAACAAATGGATGGCGTCTCCTCATTCTCTTTTTTTGAGAGAAACTTAATGGCGAAAACCGGAATTCGCGATCTTTTGGATGTTTTGGACCTATAATCCAAAGTTCGATTTTTCAAGTTTTAGCTAAATGTCGATACTTAATAAAATGAGCCGAAAGGATTTTTAATATTTATATATTCATTACTTTCGGGTTAGAAACCTTAGTTGAGCGAGACACGTTCGAATAGCGTTCTCATCCTCTTTTCAATGATAAGTATATAATATATGTAGTATAGATAATATTAATTATTTTTTATTGTTTCTATTTTTCTTTTTTATTTAACGATTTTCAATAAAATAGGATGAAATTTAAATAATGGGCCCCACATATTGTATATCATTGAAAAGATGATGAGAAACGCTATTCAAATATGTCACATCAGTTATGGCTTATATTTAAAAAACAAAACTTTGTGTTATAAACTGGAAACTAACGAAGATATTAAAAATTTTTGGGCTCATATTATCGCCCTTAAAAAAGTGCCTGAAGAAAGTGCTAATATTTTTTTCTGTAACTTCACAACAACTGAGATATCAACACTTAGTGAAAAATTGAAAAATCGAACTTTGGGGGTTTAAAACAAAAGAAGATTGTAAATTCCGGTTTTTGCCATTAAGTTCCTTTCAAAAAAAGAGGGACTAGTATTATATGCGCCCCGCCATCCATTTTTCAATCTCTTGATTTCTCCATAAGAACCATCGAACTTTTTGTAACTCGACGTGCTATTGTTTATATACTCTTATACTAGAAGAAAAAACACCAGAGCGTAAACACTCTGTATAATAAATAACATGAGTATATTTGTTATATTAGCGAAAAACAAAACTTATTGTAATAGTGCAATTTCGAAGTAGTATTAATTAAGATACAGTAGATGGGATTGGAAAGCAAAGGAACGTATCTATTCTATAGGACCCTATTATCCGTTTCACCAATATATTAGGTATAGTAGGTACCTAATATTAGAAAAGAGATTTATACAATTAAACACATTCTGCAGTTTCTCGATAATATAGTTCCAGTATTAATTTTCAAACTTTGAGCTTGCAAGTAATGAAAGCAACTCATAACTGTAATCGATAGATTCCAGCTTCATTCTATTTACTATTATAGTAGTTTCGAAATTGCTTATTAAACCTTTTTACATGTCCGCAGGAAATGTCTGAGTTTATAGGTATTATTTTTTAATTTAAATTTGTAAAAAATAAATGATTTAAATTTAACCTTAAGGTCCTATAACTTCTTAACGGTTATTATACTTTCTATTACCCACAAAAGTATATTAGGTTTAATTGTTTTATTTTAACATAATAAGGAATCTATGACCAGAGGCTGTCCCATTCTTTCAAAAACACCCTGTACCTCTGTAGGTAAATTATTCTTCACAATCATACAAAAAAGCATACCCTATTATTTAACATATAACAATTTTGTGTAATTTTTGTTTAAGTAAAAACGTTTCTAGATTAGCTTTGAAATTTTTTCCATCAGTTCCTACAGGTTGTTCACGGGTGGGGTTACAATTGTTATTTTTATTAGTTTACCTATCAAATAAATTCACTCTTTATAAAAACTCTTGCTTGTGCCCAAATTTACTTAACAGAAATTGATTTTTATCTGCCTCTTACAGGAATTGAAATATAAACAATTTTGTGTTTGGCCCAAAACTGAAAAATTTTCGTTTTTGAAACATAAAAATATTAAAATTTAATTTCCTGTAAAAATGAATACAAAATAATCCGTGTTACGAGAGTTTCAAAGCATCAAAGCAAAAGAAGGAGTTTTTATAAAGAGTGGATTTTTTGGGCTAAATCAAAAATAATAATTTTTCTCCTCTTTGTGATCCCATCCGTGGATTTACCCATGCTGTAACTTGTAACTTAATATATAATAGAAAAACCATATTGATGTGTCAGACGCACAAGAAGCTGCATTTTTGTCTGCAGTAATATCTATCAATATAGGTAGTCAAGTTCTAAAATATACTTTGCATAGAAATATACACACAGGAGCTGATTAATGTGTTCTTTACTGAATTACAACAGCTCATACATCAACTAACTAATACCTGCTAAGAATAAATGTTCTTCGCATTCGACATCTTTAAGTTTTCTTTAACGTAATTTATTTTAATTCAATAAACAAAAAAAAAATTAATAGTAAAAAATTGTTTAAGTTGATAAACAAGCCTTTAACCTCACCGAACGACTCAATAACTTACCTGAACCTATTACCTGTAGTACCTAATATTCAAAGTTTAAGATAAGTTTTATTCATTCATTTAATTTGTTTTTAGATATTCAATAAAATTAGAAAGTATATAATATACCTACTAGTAAATTAATTCAAAAATTGAGACATAGAAGAAGTATCTATTATGTAAAAATTATATATTTTTGATTTTCTTCAAATCACCTCGAATCTATCCTTGTATTTGAAACTCTTATTTTAATTCATTAAACGGGTTCGCCGTCTAATCGCCCGTTAAAGTTTTCTTTACATTTACATATCTACAATCGTCCGCCCAACTCTCTTAAGTTCTATATAGTCATCGATTCCACTTGTTGAATATAATTTTAATTCACTTCTTCGAATCTATTTTATACCTAGTATAAGTCAATAAGTATCTTCGTATTCTCTATTACAAACAGTTCGCCACAATATTGGATCTTTTCCTCGACAACATGACTTCATAGATGAAAATAATTATTCTAAATCTTACATCATCTTTTTAACCATAAATTATAAAGCGCCACGATTTTTGATCCATTTCGATACGTTACTTGACGAAATAATAACAGGTGTCGGTCAAGGTAGGACACGTAAGGCCACAACACGTGTGGGCCACAGGTTACGGGACCCCACGGTGCCTCTCCATCTCGTTCGGTCGAGGAAACATTAATTTGTTTTATATCAGATCGACTAAATTCTAATGCAGGTTTGCTAACTAACTCTATTGCGTTATATCGATTAGAATAGTAAAGAAATATATTATTCAAAGTGGGGACCGCGATGCTGTGTGTCTTGCAAACGCGTCTTCGCGAGGGACGCCGGGGGCCAGGGCGTGCACTTGCCTGACGGCATTCCTGCGCTCGAGGCAACCTGCCTCAAGAGTTTCCCCTCGTCCAAAAGCATCAAGTCCAATTTGTGGACCAAATCTAAATAGTACTAGTCTCAACTTTTTATTCTCATTATTGATGCTTCTGATGATGGTTTAGTATCTCACATCTAGTAATTATTATTACGAAATTATTTTATAATTAACCTAACTGTATTACTCGTTTTATGAACGAATTTTAAGTTAAGTATCGAGGAGATTTCATTGACTATGGGAAATTATAGGTATGATCTTGATTTATGTGCGGAAGTCGCTGTAAAAAAATATTGCTACATTTGCAGCAGCACACTGTGATAATTATTATAATATTAAAAACGCTACAAAAATTTTGAGGTTAATTTTTATCTTCAACGTAATTTAATTTTTTTGGAGAGTTCTAACAGGTATTATCATTCATATGGTATTATAACTTACAATTAAAAAAAGCGACCAACTTGTATACCCTCTTACAATAATTGCTCAACACTTTAATATTACTTTTTAAACTTATAGAAATAAATAAATTCTGGAGAAGAAAAATTCTACTAGGCGGAAATTTATTAAAGTTTTCCCTTGCTTTCCTCGATGTGACATCCTGTACCGAGTTGGTTAATAATTTTAATTAAAATTTGATGTTGGTGTGTAGAATAAGGTTTGTTATTTGAACATAGATTAGTACATATAGAGGGTTTACCGGAAGGCAATAAGCGGGGCACATGCGTCACGCATTGCCCGGAGCGTCAACTCGGGCACATCCTAGCTACTCGCTCGTATAGTCATCAGCAGCACGAGAACTGCTACCGGCACCACGACCCTTATACCCTTAGGCTACTGCAAGATATTGCATTATATAATTACATATACTTTAATGCCCACAAGCGGGAGCAGGCAGCAAGTTCATTTCGTATTAACAACAAATAGGCGGATTCACACATCTACCTGAATTAAGTAACGATACACATATTATACGAACTAAATTGGTTGTAATGGAAAAATTAATTTAAGGAATTTTTCTTCGATGGTCGATTATTTGGGTATCGATATGTGATCGAATAAATACGCCCTGTTTATAATTGCTCGGTTGGATTAACCCGCGGCACAGCAGTATAATATGAAGAATTGTCACCACACGTTACCAACACATTTTCTAAACGTTCAAATTATTATTTTTTATTGTTAAAATTAAATCTCTTCATAAAATATGCTTGGAGTGTGCAATAAAGTGCCGCCCACGGGCTAAAGTGGGTGGTGGGAGAGGTCAAAACTAACACCATCAAGTAAATCACGATTAGTATAATTATATTTGACGTAATATTTCATCGATTTTATGAAAATAAACATGAGTGTCGTCGTCGATTTCATACAATTTTGAAAAATTGCGCATCACTTCTTCGATCGGTGAAAAGGAAAAATACTAAGGACCAGTCTCACCAACTCTGATTAAAGAATTGACAATGAGTCAATGAGAGACAATGAGATTAATTGATGGGACTGACCCTTAATCACGGTTAATGGCGTGGCACAGTTGTTGTCATGACAACTCATGTGCTTAAATCAGAGTTAATGTGGGACAGGCCCTTAACCTACCTATATCAAATTAGAGAGAGAATTTAAATGAACAAAACTTGGAATCAATCTCATTTATCAATTTTTATAATTTAGGGTAGCGTTTAAGTTACGATGAACAAAGCGCGTCGCACGCATTACTTCAAATTCGTTAAATAGTCTCAAATGATAGCTTCATAAATATATGTTGCAAGAAATAAAAGCAATCTATTCTATTCCATCACCTTCACCTATTGTGAGTACTTTTCTCGTAAAGCCGCTTAATTAAAAAGTAATGAAATTATGCGGGTGCAAATTACACCTTTCGATAATTATATTTACTCTGTTATACGATACTATGCGGGGTATGCTGTTTCTATTATACCAATAAATCTATAGAGGTAATATGGGCTTTGTTTTAATTATACAGAGAAATTAAACAATTATTACTCTAAACAACGTTCCACCAACGTACATTTTACAGGTTAATTTATCAACACGGATGTTCATAAATTTACATTCATTAGGTACGTCCTTTTCAAAATTTTTTTTCGACTAAATTTAAATTCGATTTACACATAGTGAGTAAAAAGACGACTCTATCGAATATTGAATTTGACAACTTAATTTTCATTCGAGGAAAAATTTATTAGATTGCGCCAGGTGAAAATTCATTTTATTTCGCTCTGCAAACATTTTCGAACATATTAAAATTAATTAAACATTTTAAAGCTTTCTGGAATTGATTAATATTACTTGAAGTAGTAATTTGCATTGTGATGGCGTTTCCTTTAGTGTATCATCATAGGAGTATAACGTGTAATTTTAATTTATTATGTATATACCCACTACCTACTTTATTACCATTGGCTTTTATATAGGACAGAAGGATCTTATACGTAGTACCAAAGAAGTACCTACATTTGCCAGGTGCCAGCGATGATAAATGCATTGTCGAAACTGGCGTTTAGTATTACACAAATTAAATTATAACCAAAAATATTTGAATAGGACCACAGGTCGTTGATTTGCATCAATAATCCTATAAACCAGCAATATTGACTATGCATTTTTATATTTTAGAAAATATAACTAGAGTTATTGGGAGCGGGTTTTATTTATATATTCCAAGAAATAATCGTCAGAATTTTTACAGAGTACTTATATACACTCTTAACTTTGTGCATTATCCACTTTCAAAGTATAATACCAAATGCTATACCCAATCAAAATCGATAACTTTTGTTTTGTTTTTTATTCGTACAGAGAAATGTTGTGGAAAGAATTTCAAAACATCCTTTTGGATTGAAATACTTATAAGTGCCCAACACGAGATTATAGGCCTCATCAATTTCTGCAAATATGCAGATGTCATCAGAAGCAGGGAATCTCATTTTTTCTGGTCAAACGTTTTTCGAAATTTTCACCACTTTTAAAGAAAATCGTCATAATATTATGTATAGGTATAGAACTTTTAAGAAAAAATCTGATTACCTATAATAGACCATTCTGGAAGATAAAACGTCGACTTTTGGGACTCATTTTCTGCTTCAAAATTTAAGAACAGATTTAAAATTAAAATAATGGATTCAAATCCATGTTTGGCGAGGGGAGGAACTCGTTCTCTTCTCTGATCAAACATATTAGGAGAACAAAAGAGGCTATTTATTGGTTGGTTGAGATTTATCAAAAACATTTTGAAGCACTGAACCACACAAGAGTTTGTTTTCTAAACCGCAACAAAAATAAATTATTTCATTTCTAAAATAACAAAAGACTTTACTTTTCGATTTTTATTGTCTGTTATTGAACTAAACTACTAAGAACCAAAAGCGGCGCCCGTCTGTATTTTACAGCCCTATTTATTGAGTAGGGCGTAATTGCCATATAGGACCCTTTTCATAATGGAGTCTCCGTTCTCCGTGTCCGGTGCATCTTGCACAATTCCAATTACACCGCCACTATCTACACTTACTTTAGAGTTAAATTGTACACATTATATGTGCATTACATAACTATTTATTAAATTAATCGTACCTGCTTGGAATTTTTTTTTGAATTAATGGCATTTACCTACTATATCCATCCTGCTGGCATTTTGAAATTTAAAAGCAGACTTTCTAGAATTCAACAATAAAGAAAAAAGTTTATTTTTATTGCTCTTCGGCTAGGGTTTCTTATTCAAATTTGTTGTTAAGAAAACCTGTCGTTTGACCACAAACATCTACGTCTATTGTGATTTTAAAATTAGGCATCTTCTTTTGAAAATGAGATTAGTGCTTTTGGGTACTGCCAATAAGACACTTTTGCGTGTACTATATTGAAACTCAAAATGAAGTTTTTCCAATAGAAAACATAGCTACTCACTCGAAGTGTATTAGTGTGTGGAGGCTGATTTGTAAACTAAATTTAGAAAAATGATGTAACCATTAGGCACGACTTACACTTAATATCGGTATTAATTTAAATTTAAGCAGGTGCTCAAATATGACATTTAATTTTCTTTATAAGACATTAATTGAAAATCATGTTAAAAAATCGGTCCATATAAGATTAATTTACAAGAAGCACGAAGCAATTTTTTTCCTTAAAATTAATTGATTAATTTTTAATCTCCCCAATATACCCCCTACCTGATGGTAATAAATTAAATAAAATTAATCCGTTCTCCTCTTATAGGTAGTCGCTTTAAATTAAATGAAACTCTAAATTTAAATAAATAAAGTATAAAAGTCAAAATGCCAAGATTGAACGCTTTAAATCGGAAACTCGAATGTTGGTTGGATTGTGGCTTTGGGAACGCGAGAGAGAGCAGGTAGTGTTGCCCCGGGTTAACTAGGAAACCCTCCCGCAGGGTACGCGAGATTGTCGTGTCTTCAACCTCGCACAACAACATACCTGTGGTCAAATTTATTTCTAGTTAGTGCAGCAGAACACAAAATTATTTAAACCTTCCTTTCACAATCTGCTCATACATTTACGATTATTTCTCGTTCGAGATGAACGTTTACAATATCGACTACAAAGTTTCAAGGTTTATACGTAGAAAGTCACATTTTCAAACTAAACTATGCATTTTTCGCTTTAAAAAAAGTCTTAATGAGAGAAATATATAATACGTACGTCATCGTCGTCTTCGCCGTTCTCGTTGCTCGGCTCTTCGTTCATCAAAACAAATGTAACGTCATTGTTATTACCATTTTTATTATTAATCTCCGTCGCACTAGCATCGTTCCGTCTATCGACGTCGTTTATCATATCGTTAGGATCGTTGATTATTATTCTGCGCCTTTTCGATCGAGGCGCCAATAAATCGACGGTAAGTTGATCGCTCGAGATCGAGTCGGGCGAATCTGGATTGTTATCCATATTTGTTATAGTGATTTATGAATAAATAACAACAATTTAAACACTAATGTCAAGGCACATTTCTTATGGCAAGAACTCGACTAGTAAAAAGCTCGAGGCGAACTGATGCCTACTTGGCCGCGAGCTGTTGACCACTGGGGGGAGACGCCTCTGTCCCCCCTTCTCACCTGTTTAACACCGGCCACTTGTTATATAATTTACAGGTTTTATTGAAAATCACTTTAACTCGGATTGTGTTTTATAATTCATTACTTAAGTTAATTTCTGAGATTTTTCAAGCGCGCATTTTAGAATTCGTTACTTTTTAATATTAATTTAAGGAAAAATGCGGAAAATAATTTTCATCAGGTGTGTTTTGTAACTTCAATTGTAAGTTGATAAACAGTTAAGAACATTTTCAACCTCATAAGTTTAATTGAACCGCTTTTGAAGCGCCAAAATAGAAGTTATAATAGAAGTCGCATCGGAGGAGACTTCGACGCACGATGCGGCGACAAACCCTACTTAATTTTCTATCTGTTTTAATTTACGCCCTGTTAAATCGTTTAGGTTTTTTGGTTTGCATTGAAAAAATAAATTATTTCCTGTTTCGAAATGGCAAATGAAAAATGCAAAAAAAAGATGTAACCTATAATTATGCAAATTAGCATCGTGCGTTTTTGACTACCGGGTTTAAAATAAAAATATAATAAAAATAATTTGATGTTGGCGAAGATCTAATTAGTGTCGACCGAAAAATTTAAAATTACTTCTTTTGATTTACTTGTACTTAAAATAGTGCAATTAAAATTTTTCAGCAACATGTAACTGTTTAAAGTGGTTAAAGTTTGACCAAAATGGTTTATTTTTGTAACCTACCTGTTGAACAGAATTAACTTTAATTATATACTTATACTTTAATAAATTTTTTGTGGAGGGTAAAGGTATTAGTAATAAGTATTAGGTATAGTAGCTTATAGATAGTTTTGTACAAAACCATTCTGTATTTTAAGAACTTTTTTGCCAAATCTGTATTTTTGGTATTATAGGTATCAAAAATAAGTAAAGAAGCATTTTTTTAAGTTTGCCTTAAAAATTTTGTTATACCTACCCATATTACCTCAAGTCAGAACACTTGCTGTTTAATTACAGTTTATTCGTGCCTCAATTAAAATGTTTAATGCAAAAAAAATGTTTTTTTAAATAATAAGCAACACGCGTTTAATAATTTTAATAACTGAAGTCTCAAATTAAAGTTTAAACTGGAAGTTATAATTTCGTAATTATCCTGAAATAATTAAGAAAAAAATGGTTAAACGTTGCATTTACCAACTGTTTAAAAACCACACGCGTTATTCTTAAAAAAGCAATTTTTTTAAATTGTTGAAAAAAGAAAATGAGAACAAATGCTATAAAAAAATGGTGGAGAGGTCTTCGAAAGCTGCAAGCGTCATTTCAAATTTCAATGATTGCGAATCTGATGCTCGAAAGGAAATTTGTTCATTACCTATGTACTGGGGAAGACTGGGGGATATCAATAATTCTTTAGACTTTAGAGAATAAAATGTATACAGTGTGTTGTGTGCCCAAAAGGTATGGAATACACTATACCCATATAAAACTCTGTAAATATCCACACTTATTACAAAACAGTTTCAAATAAAAGTTGGTAGTTTTCAACTACTTAACAGCCATAAACTCGATTTTTTGTAAAAAACCAAAGCACGGCGAATAACACTTGAAGATTTTTAAATGGTTAAGGTATGTAGTTATTATACTCTTTAGATAGAGGCAGTTTTTCTCTTTTTGGCCATGTAAAACTTTAACGCTCTTATATAAGAAAATTTTCGTGAAAAACAAAAAAAAGTTTACATTTCATTTTATTGTTCAGAATAACTTGAACATCAAATGTTCGAACTGTGAATAATTCACAGCTTGGCAAAGTTAAACTCGATTTTTAAACTCGTTAACAGCATTCGCAACCATTTCAGGTGTATAATACACGTTAATACGTAGACCAACAATAAAATATAAATGTTGTAAACTTTTTTTTTGTTTTTTACGAAAATTCTCTTATGTGAGGGTAGTACTAAAGTTTTCCATGGTCGTAAAGAGATAGAGAACCTCTATCGAATGAGTATAATAACGACATACATTGACATTTAAAAGTCTTCAAGTGTTATTTACTGTGCTTTTGTTTTTAACCAAATACTGAGTTTGTGGCTGTAAGGTGGTAGATAACTACTTGATAAACAACTTTTATTTAAAACTTTTTTGTAAAAAGTGGATATATACTGAGCTGTCCTGTATGCTGTTTAAGTTGTAATAGGCCACATATTCCATACTTTACCATACTCGGACAGACTGTATATCCTGGTTTACATACAATGGCTTTACATAGTTTCCAAATGCCATAGGTAATATAGGGATAGATATATATAGGCTATATAGTCTTCCTGGCATTTTTTGAGAGCATTATTGGATATTTAAATGAAGGTATTATACTATATTTCAAATTATTTACACCAATTTGATTGGATAATAAATTGCATTTTATATCAACTAACGTCTAATATATACTACGATTCTGAAAACATTTATAACCTAAGGCACACCCCAGGGCATTACCTATTATACAATATACATTATTAGATAAAGAGATATTATGTATATCATAGGACACTTTCTATAATGATATTCCAGATATTACTTACTATGCTAGGTAATTCGCCCTTATGTTTAGGGCATTTGCTTCAGTAATCCGGACGATGTTTGTTCGTTATCTCCAGATTACCGAGGTTATACTTTGGGAAATTAAGTTTTATTATTTTCTATACCTATACTTGTAAAAATGTTTATAAATTATTTAGCTCTTCACCCTCACATTTTACTCTTCTCTAAATACTCCAGTGCTTTTTAGAATTTTGAGAATACGTAACCAAACGTTCTATTCGTTTGAACTAATAATTGTTGTAGGTATAATAAATAAAAAATATACATAAAGTTATAATTTCAATACTAACATGTACATGACAAAAGAAAATTTGTATTTAAATAAACATAAGCTCCCCTAGGGAGTATTAGAAACAACAAGTTCGTTGCAATATTTTGAGATATATAAATATTTATTTCTATTTGCCATTAACCATTTTTTTTTCAAAATATTTGAAGAATCCAACTAATTTATATATCAACTTTTAAAGTTATTCGCGATACTATCCTTTTTGTGCTAAACTCCAAATGTTTTATTCTTAATAAGTAATATTTAATTGTTTCGCTTAATTAAAGATTGAACTGTCACAAAAAAAGATTTTCGGGCTCCTATATGAATAAGTAATGAGTACTTATAGGTAGTAGTATATATTTCTCTTATAGTTTGCAATTTACATATATTTTGATACGTAGTGAGAGTAAACACACCTTTCTCAGGTGCTGCACGTAGTTTACACCTGCAGCATCAGGTAGCTAAAATCAACCTTGAAATACCTCTCCCTTGAAAATTATCTTTATCTTCGTCAGTTTGACATAATATTAGTTATCGTTATCTTGCTTCATTATATTGGCAAATAACGGTCTTAAATTGATTTTTCTTGGAAAAAATTGCACGGAAAGAGCTTTTAGTGGTTTCGAAATTTGTCTTTTCGTGATGTCAAAAATTAATTTAGAGCCGAAGAAATGAGTCGATTTTTTAAAAGTTATTTGCGTGTTGTTTTGCATAAGAATATAATTCAAGAAGAATTCAATTAATTTAAAAAAATAATTAAAGCGATTTGCATTTCAGGAACAAGACAGTGATTAATTTAATTTTATTGTAAATTGATTATTTATCATAATATGATAATACATTGTAAGTCGTGCGAGTCTCCAGTCTTATATTTTGAACTTAAAAGTTTCTTTTTGCAACGATAATTTATTTAGTTTCAGCAAATCCATCATGAACAAAAATAAAAAATAAAAGAAATCCACCTCCACAACAGAATATGTCGTTATTTGTTAACGTAACAGAGCGAGCTCTCTGATGGTAGTAATTGGTTTCAAATGTTTATGAAAGTCTTGTACGATAATCTAATAATCAAGAAGCAAAGATGTAGTAGGCTGTGAAAAGATTTTATCCATGAATGCTCGTATAACTAACGAGTTTGGTGGCAATAGTTGAAAATAGAATAAAGCAATCAAAGAGCAAAAAATATAATCTGAGTAAAGCTTCGAAATAAAATATTACAGAGGAAATGAAAAAATCAAAGTTTTCTGAATATAATGAAATGAAACATTAACTTAAAAAATTATTGAAGAGCAACAAAATGTCTTACTTATCTTCCCGAAAACGAATTACTTTTTTATTTTTTGCTTCCCTTTCATTATTAATACTTATAATTTTTTACTTTTTATTTATCGGAGTGATTTCGTATTCGTGAGCCTTCTTTTTATTTTGGCCGATCTTCAAATTTCTCCAATGGTGAACTAATGTAACTCTAAATAGACTACTATTTACATAGTTAAAGAAAAGTTCGGTAACGGTCGATTATCTCTATAGGTATAATCAAGGTATTAAATTATGAAATTATTATTAAAGAATTTGTATAGTCATTTCGAAGTTCGCTCCCTTTATTCGGACGAGGACCGAGAGAAAGAACTTAAAATTTTGTAATGATGTGTGAGCCATTCGAGGAGTATACCTCATGTGAAAGGCCTTAAAAAGAAAATATTCAGTAAAATGTAAAGTACCTAAGTATGGTTTTAAAATGGCGGACGGTTAAAGGTGATAAGAAACGATTCGATTATAATAATTATATTTCATTCGGCTTTTTGTCGAGATTCGAGATCAATTTGAAATTTAAAAGATCCACCATTTTTAATCATAGAAGGTAGAGATTTCCAATTTTTACCAAAGTTTTTCTTTTGTAAGATATTTCACATTTCACATGGAGTACGTATAGTAGGTTCCTAACTACTCGGAGGAACACTCATTTAAAAAGTCGTAACTCTTTCCACCTCTTATCCTATAATGGGGGTGGGGACGAATTTTAAAATAGTAGCTTCAAAACAGATATTTCCAAATGTAGTTTTAAATTGAATCAACTTTTTGTGGAATCTGAACAAACTTATCGCCATACACCACTCTGAAGTCACACCAGTCTGAACGTAGTACACAGAGTATAGATTACTCGTAAAAACTTTTTTGAAATAAATTTAATTTCCCGACGATTCTGGCTCCCCTAATCCCTGATTCCGAAACCCCAAAAATTTTTTTAGAAAAAGTGTGTCTGGAAAATTTGGTTTTACATTTCATCGACAAAATAGGCTTTTTAACGAAATAGATATAAGGTGGCCCAAAATAAGGGGGTTATTTTGGTCTCATTTAGAAAAATCGTGATCCACTGTATTTATGCTTGGCTATAAGTAAGTACGCATATACCCTAATCAAAAAAAGAATTTTTCAAATTTTTAAATTCAAAATGGCGGCCAGAATAACGATCGTCCCATTTTCTAGTTTTTTTACTATAACTTTGTTAATTATTATTATTATAAAAATATAGTTCAGTCAAAATAGACATTTAACTTCTGAAAAACTCGCATAAAGCTAACATTTGGTACAGACCTTAAAGACATCATTATAAATAAAATGTGAAAAGTCCCCATCGATCCCACTTCTGCTAAAAATTTTATTTAAACTCAAAGGTCGAAAAGTCGTTTTTTCGCAAATATCTCTCAATATTAGTCCAGTCAAATTAGACAAACGGATGATATTTGAGAAAAAACCATTCAGGAGTTTTGAAAACTGGCATGGTTGTTTGCTATAACCGCAGTACAACATACTAAAAGTCCCTAAGAGTGGGGTGCATGAGGGGGAGGGGGAGCTTTTTAAAAGCATCCTACGTTGATGATGCTTCTTATAAAAGTTATAGAGACCATTGTTAGCTACAAGATTGGTTATATGCATTTTTGCCATACGCGTTTGACCCTTTTTGAGATATAGCGCGAAGAAGAGGTTTCAGTAAATTTGTTTACGGGATGACGCTGTATAAACTGCGGAGTTAAGCGCGTAAGTTTTACGAAATGAATTAGCCACCAAAGTTAATCACTTTTGGATAATCCGGCACTAATAGATGAGGTAGAATAAAATAAAGACTTCCAGTTTAACAGGAAATGAGATTAGCTTTCTATTTCAAATAGGAACACCCCGTATAATTTTAATTTTTTGAAATCCGGGAGAGCTTACTATTCTTAGGTATTATTTCTGATATATTTTTAAATACTTTCAACGCGTACGAAAAAGTCCTGTTATGGTCACATGTCACATCAGTCGTTTTTATTTTAGTCGTATCAAATACGAATTCGCATTGGCTATACCTATAATGACGTTATTAAAATCAACTATTTTTCCAATATCAAATAGCAATGCAATAAATAGTAAACATTTCAGAAATTTAATATTTTTGTTTACATTTGAAGGTTATTTTAATAAATTATTATTACTGTTAAAACAAAATCAATACCGGTGAAACATAAAATCTCGAGTTTTAAAGTGAAGTTGAAAAGTATAGTTTGAAACACATATTTTAGTTATTATGTACCTACTACTACTTATTCGATTTTTTATATTATTTGTTTATTAAAATACTTTAAACTGCCTATAAATAATTATAGTAATAAAATAGCGTGTTGATGCCTTTAAAACATGTTAATAGAAAATTTATTTTCCACTCGATTAAGCACTCGCGGAAGTTACACTTTTCGATTGAAAAACTTAATTAAATAAATTATTCAATATATTTATTATAAAAAGAATTTGTTTGGAACAAAAAACAAATAATGTAATATGAAGCAAGAACTATGTACCTACTATAATATTTCTTTGTTGGTTCTGCTGGAAAGGTTATCGTTGGAATGATTAATTGAAAAGGTTTGGATGGTAATGCTAAGATGGTTTCAAAGATAAATATCTCATTACGAAGAAAATGTATGAGGTTAGTGATAGGACAAACTGTTGTAAATAGATACGCTGAGAGCTACTGTTGAGTATAATTATTGAACAAAGCTATAGATAGGTATTAGGTAGTATATCTAAAAATTCTTTCGAATAAAAAAAAAAGCAAAATGTAACAGCGATTTATACAGGGTATAATGAAAGATTGATGGGTTAATTAAAAGAGATGTAAATATAAGAGGTCGGTTAGATCATATTCACCAAGTGCCATTATACAAAGTGTCTCTGTTTTTGAGATATGGTATCGCCCCTAAACAATATTTTTTAAATTCGTTTTGACCATTAAATTATTCATTAAAAAATACCTAAACGGATAAAATTTCATAATTTTATTTTTATTCGTTCTCTAGATATGACTGAAAAAACAACTTGGTTCCCCCCTCTTCAAAGGGCTGTTGGACTCTCTTAGAAAAAATTTTGAGCTACGTGTTTATGAGAACTTTCAGTCTTATTTTCATTAGCAACCTGTGCATAATAGGTATTCAGGAAAGCATAAATGAATCTAGCGTTAACTTAGCGTCCTCCCTGGACTTTATTAAGTGTGGTCGTATTTTGGCAACGGAGGTGTTGCCGATGTGTACTTTAGAGAGCGAGGTTGCAGAGGTATACCTAATACAAATCATCGGACATACACGAGACTGATGACACACTCGAATACCTATCTACAGACCAATTTGTGACTGTATATTACTGAAATTTTATTGACCTGTGACCACGAGCCACGAGCCACAACAATATGATTGTAAGAAAAATTTAGCACATGCATAAAAATAGGAAATAAAATTAGTACGCATCCATTAATAAATTCCCAATTATAATAAATAGATAAAGAAATAAAATTGTTTATTACAATCTATAAAAATATTAAGTACATTTTACAAGCATTGAATAATGATGTAAGAGTTGAAATAACAACGGTACAATATAGCAACTTCAAATTTCTTATATACATACATGACGTAGTTATTTTTTTGATGTTATATTATTCTTTAGTTCACCGCATGAAAAAAGATGTACATTTACTCCCCGTAGAGTTTTACATACTTAAACATAGCAAATCTATTATCTTTAAAACGTTCTATCAAGCACGAACAAATTGTATTGCAAATACACAATCTTGATTTGCACATATACGTAGGTACCCACACATACCGCAAACATAAAATAAATACAAGGAAGTGAAAAACGTATAATTTTACCTACTTCTTTGCAAATTACTAATGTGGCGTTTATTTTCAATTTTTAATAAACAAATTTTATATTTACTGTTGTTGTAAAGTTGTAGTGCCAAATACGTGGTTCAATTTTGGTTACATACAAATAGTTATACTACACACTGAAATTTATGCTGAACCCATCAATGGTAGTATAAATAAAATTAATAAAAAGGTTTGGTCAGGTGAATTTAGGCAGTGGGAGCAGTTTACGACTAAACATATTTTATACCAAATATATATAATTTACAACTTTTATTGGTTAAATTTTATTCACTACAAAAATAAACATTTTCGTATACACAACAATATAATTTTTATGTGCAATCAATTTTAAACGTGGAGGCGAAAATTTCTTTTCGGTCGTTCGGAAAGACGTGAAGAATCAATTAATTATTTAATTACACTTAATTATAATTGACGAAGAAAAAATGAGCAACTAATTGATTGAAACGAACAGTAGATTAATGGTAGAAGACATCGAAATTGTGTAAAAACATTTCATTCTCATCAGAGGTGTATTACGAGAAGAATTAGTTAATTTTGTTAATTTTGACAATTAAATTGTTAGCTTCGGATTTAATTACGCTTTTAATTTAACACTACATTAACCACGTAAAATTGATAAATTAGTTGAATTAAAAATTAAAAGTACGCGATATTAGCGAAATAGGTACTTTAATTTCCTGTTGTGCTCGATGGAAAAATTCTGCAGCTCGTTTCGTAGCAAGTTTTGTATAGGTATAGGTATAGCTTTAGTATACTACCATCAAAAGTAATTTCTTTGTTTTGAAAATTCATTCCTCGGGGCTTATGTTATTTAGTTACTGTCGAAAAACAAACCCGAAATCTGATATCAGATAAACAGACATCAGACATAATTTTTGGGCTCAAAACTGTTATTTATAGTGAATTATTGATGTTATGTTCGAGAATAGCCATTTCCTATTAATATCGACTACCTATAATAAGTTGGTAATTTGTACGGGAAAGCAATTGAAGCAAAAATATCTAAAAACTCGTTTAATTAAGAAGTTAATGTGGAAAGGTCGTGTGCAATTCGTAAAGTCATAAAGAAAATCCCCCAAAGCAGTAAAATTAATTAATACACATTTTTGCAACACAAAAGTTATTAAAACAAACGAATTTTTTGATCTTTCAGTATTCTGCATATCGCTTTAAATTATGAAATAAGTCAAAGTGCAAATGTAATTAAAATTTTTTACATTAGAAAGTCGAGTAAAAACAATACGAAATCAAAGCGCATTATTCATTAACTGTCGAGGTAATTGTGGCGACGTAACAGGAATTTTTGAAAAGTATTAAGTTGAAATCCCAATTTGGACGGTTTTAAAATTTTTGTTCTATAATAGTAGTTTTGCCCTTGGACATGACAATTTTGCAAAAGCAAACTACTCAGTTTAGGAAAAGTTTTTTCAAGAACTTTTCTTCATCGAGTAACATACGAGGTGTGACAACTAAGCTATTGGACTGGTTTGAAAAAAGTACTTTATTTTACAAATATTTCCTTTCAATGTACTTCCCCTTCCCTATCTGCACACCTTTGCATACGTTTTTGCCACTGCTCGAAACAGTCCTCACAACATGTGAGCTGCTTTAGTATCGTTGCCGTTTGTTTCTCGACACCTCGACTTGGTTTCAACTTTCAAAAGTAGTGCTTTCCAGTGCTTCTTTAACTTTTGAAAATAGATCAAAGTCACAAAGCGCTAAATCCGGCGAATGGGATCTTTTTATCGGCAATTGGCCAAAAATCGCTTAACGGGCAGAGCGGTATGAACCGGTGCATTGTCTAGATGCAAAATCCAGAAGTTGTTTCTGCGCAAAACCGCACGTTTCTTTCTTATACGTTCCCTCAGTTCTTGCAAGACTTGCAAATAGTGCACCTGGTTAACTGTTTGGGCCTGGTGGGGTACTCATTTAATCAGAATAACATCTTTGATGTTAAAGAAAACGACGAGCATTGCCTTCATTTTTGACTTGTTAATTATTGCTTTTTGGATTCTCGACGAATAGAGAGTTTTCCAGTGCATGGACTGCCTTTTAGCATAGCCGAAATTTATCAGACTCCCAAAGAGAATTGGACCGATTGAGACAAAATTTAGTTTCAAACTTCCTGTGGTACGGGAGTACCATATTAGAGTGAATAAGATGTTGCAATGTTGCACCAGACATTCCATAGTAAGTCGAAGCTGTATCTATCTATTTGCCGTCATAAATCTCATTCCCAATATAACAGTAACAATCAAAAGAACAATGGAAAAGGTTCTCCAAACTTTAAAATACAAGACGGCAATGGTCAAAACTGACAAATGTTTTCCATGTTTTTATCCCTTTCTTTGTTGCTCTTACAAAGGTATTCAAAAAATATTTTGACTTCGCTTCTCAATTTTGAACTAAGCTTTGACAGTCTGATATATTTCGCCTAATATGCTTTTAGTTTCCGGGTGATACTGGAAAATTCACGTTTCGTCGATTTATCTAGTAAAGTTGGTTCTTCATTGAAGAACAAATTTGTTGACGAGTGTTTTTCTGCTCTTCGGTTAGGATTCTGGGGAGATTTCATTGATTTTTTGCGACACGATCATTGGTTTTTGATGTGCTAGGGCGCCCTTCGCGTCATCTTCTCAAGCCTCATAAAATCTTTTATGTCGTATACAAAACATGTGGCACGCGACATGTAATCGTTCTCGTAGCCGTCTTTCAACAATTGAAAGCATTCTGTTGGTGATTTTTTGAGTAATACTGGAAACTTTAAATTAATTCGATGATGGAGTTTCGTTCGCTATAAATTCGCCAAGATCGCTATCCACATCAGAGATTTTAAAAATTCACCACAATCAAATTAAAGAACTTACGAAAGACGAACTAAACTTATTCTGTTTTCAAAATGTTAAGCCAATAAAACAATTGCTAAAAATTCACATTAAGATTACATATATACCCCTACTGGGATCAGTCTTATAATTTAATTGTCACACTTAGGCCGGTTTTGGCGGTTTTATTCATCTCCAGGCAAAGTTCCGGATAGCGCTATCCTTCAGATTAACTGAAATAAGGCAATTCACGTATTAACAACGCAAATGTTTATCTGAGACATAAGTTAAGTAAATTATCTTTCAGTTAGATATCTGGGACTTTATTTGTAGATGAATAAATCGATTCTTAGTAAAATTTCAAAAGTTACGTAGGGGGGATACTCAACCGTTTATTTTTCTGTTTTCAGCGCTACTTTTTAATTTTTAACCAAAACGTTTCAAAGGTGAAAACAAAGTTGCCCAGTTGTCATTTTTTGTCCTCAGAGAGTTTTTTTTAGCCCGGCGGCCCTTTGTGGTACAGTCCAGTCAGGTTATCAGATCATCCTATCTCTTCAAAGAAGACTACGCTTTTGGTTGGGGACATTATTTGTGTTTCTCTCCCGATAAAGAGAACACAGGGTTAGAGTGCCTCGTCGGTGCCGCAGAAGCTGGACACAGGCTTTAAATAGGTTGTATTTGGTATTTCCTTTAGAGGGAAGTTCAAAGAAATTATTGTGGTATTGCATTTTGATAAATCAGTTTGCACCACAAATTTTTCATCATAATTAGATGTCATTTATCGAGTTTTCTAAAAATTGGCCTGAAATTTTATTTATTTAATATTTTAAAAATAATTTTCGAATTAAAAAACATCATTCAGTTGTAAATCTGTTGTAAAAGAATAGGTAAAGTTTACTATACGATAGGTTAGAATTTCAAAATTGCTCTTTGATGTGGCGCTATTATTTAACTCCAAAATAAATAAATGATGCTATTAACGACGTAAATACGAAAAATTCTATTGACCAAATAAAATAAATAAGCAACTATTTTAGAAAAAAAGTAACTTAATATAGGAATTTTGTAAACGCGGAATTTATCGACGAATTATTTCTTAATATAAAAATACAACATTTACAGTAAATATGTGTGTGGTTGTTATAAGACGCGGCCATTATTATAATGTGAGAGAATATAATGATTGTTAATTAGACATTTCAAAATATATACCATCAGCGATGTCTTTTTTAATCGACACGAACAAAATCAATCAAGTCGAAAATGAGGCAATTTGAATAACAACCCCAAAACACAAAAATTACCTACAATTACATCCTATAAAAGTTGACTATATTATCACGAAATACATCGAGATTATCCATCTCATGTTACGTATTAAAATTAATATGTAATTCCGACGTCGGAAAAAAAAGAAGAAAAACAACAATGAAAGAAACGATCAGAAAAAATATTGAATATTGAACAGGAACGGTTGGTCGTCGGTTTCGATCAAACGACCATAGTTTATATAGTTATGCGGGGTGACCAAGCGGTCAACAACCGGCCAAATCGTTACTTCGGACCGCGGAGGTGTCTTCGTATGACCCACATCTTCAACTTTTTGCGGCAAGTCTAACAGTACTGGACCAACCTGTATGAACGCATTCCGTCGTCATACGGCAATATAAATGTATGAAACTTTTGAATTTGTACGTTTGGTATGTGGAACACTAAAGGATGCGTGAGAAATGTAACTTTTAAGTCTTTTTAAGGTCCGGCTAAATGTTGTCCTGTATCTAATAAATAAATTATTATATTAATGCATTGACAAAAACCATAATTACTATTAATACGCTCTTTATTAACTCAAATATCTCTGCGCTCGTTACAGTTCTAAAAAATGAAAATAAGTAACTAAATTGCAGGTAGGTATTTGAAAATTCCGTAATTATAGTAATTTGATTTTTAATTCCCAATATTCGACGAAGATAAAACTCATTTTCGATTCCTACAAAAGTGGAGAAAAAAAGCAAACAAAATGACATTTTAAGTGTCGCTTTTTAAAAATTTTCGTACAAAAATGTTTTTTCTTACGGGCGCTTCGTGGCTCTCTGGTGATATACTATAGAAAGTACAGTAATTAGTAATTAACATTACAGTCTTCGCCAGTTTTCGGAATCGCCGTGGAAAAAAATTTCAAGAAACCAACTAAATGTGCCATTATTAACAGTTGGGAAAGATGAGAGTCGCAAATTATGCGTTAACGTCTCAAATTAAACTAAAATGTAAGGTATTATTATATGTTTTTGCAAATTCTAAGACTTAAAAATGCATTTAATTTCTTCATCGGGGATTTGAACGAGAAAGAAGAATAGTAGGTAGGTTAGCTACCTACTTACAAACTTAGGGCAGAGCGGGGTCACGTGAGTATATATAATTTTGTTCAGAGCAGAGTATAGGGCCTAATTAATAAAGATATCTCAAACAAATGGAGTCAGTTGAGCCATAGAGTAAATAATAACACTGCGGTTGAGCCTAATAGGTTCAATTGACTGCTTCACTCGTTTTGTCTCAAATGATCCCTTTGCGAATTTTTTCCATTATATCGAAATACTCAAAATGCATATAACTAAACTCAGTTAATTTTTGATACGATGCTCTGCGCTAATATGTACTTCAAATTCAAGGGAGTGCTTAATACATATAGACAGACCGACAAGGGGAATTAGTTCCTCATCAGTCATCAGATAGGCTTTAGTATAAGAATTTGAAACCAACATATTGAACTTGTTTTAAATCATCTCTCTCTATATAAACCTCGGATGTCGTGGATGTACAGCCACAGAAAAATTTATTGGGCACTAGTAAGTGGTAACTTTCGTATTTTCGAGAGTGCTGTAACTATAAACAGCACGTAAACGCCAAACAACTTATAGTGGCCAATAATTATTTCCTCGGATGTAATACCTTATTAGAAGATAAGACAGTTGAACACGTGTTCTGCTACTGTGGTGAGCTCTATTATAGCGTCTTATCGATAGGTGTATTATCAATAGGGATATTTCTGGCTGGGCATGGCCAAATGAATATAAATTCGCCAACGCCAAACTCTGAAGTTGAATAAATTGAATACTCATTAACCTGATAAGGAGACTACCTCAATTTTGCAAAATGGGCCCTAGTAAGAGTAATGAGTAAGTGGCGTGAGTGTTGGGAGTTAGTTCCCCCTCCACTTTATAATTTGAGACGAGGAAGAATGTATTGGTGATGAGTACAGTATAAAGACGGTTAAAAGTTTGAAAAACTTTTTATACAGGGTGTTAAAAAACTTTACACACGTAGGTAATAGGTGATAAGCGATTTGACAAGATTTAATGCTTAATAGTCGTGAAAGGAAAGCAATTTAATTACTATTGTACCTATAATAAACAATTCCGAAAATTAGAATAAGTAGATACATAACGAGGACCTACCATATCCATGTCTTTATAGGTACTTATCTAATAAACATAAAATATAGAAATTAATTATTAAGTATTATATTTTAATTATTAAATGTTTTACCTACTAACAAGAATAACATTTTGACATCGTTTCGAAAGTTACATTTTTATGCGTTAAATTACAACCATTGATTATTTTTATAACTAAAAATCCCACATTTTAATTTTTAATCAAGTCTATTACTTTTATTGATTGATTATCCGTAAACGCAAGTTATAAATATATAATTTCTTAATTATTTAAATTAGTTACTAGTTACTATACGTTCATAGAAAAAAAAACGACAACGAATTTATATCGTAAATTCTAATGAAAATAATAATAATAATAATTTGGAATAAAGGGACACCCCTTCGGGCAAAGCACAATAAGTGGGGCGTAAACTCACATGCATCGAGTATATTTACTTTGCACGTAACTTGTTTATAAAATAGTAAAAAATTGACACATGTTAAAGGTGTGAAAAGGCTACTATTTTTATTGAGACCCCTCTCGATCGACTCCGGGAGCCCCAGGGCACCAAAAACTGCAGGAGTCCTAGCACAGAGAAGCCCAATTACTCGTGTCCCGTAGAGAGACCCCTTTTTACTTTTTCGTATAGCGCGACTAATTAATTTCGAATATTTTTATAGTGCGAACGTTAAATCATTCGTCAATTATTTAAAAAAATTACCAAACAACATAATTAATAAATTGTTATAGCTTTTTCATTAATAAATGTTGTTGGCTCTTGGCGACAGGTCAGAGTGTGACTATAATTTTTAAATACACACTTAATTATAGTTTTTAACACAATTTCGTTATAGATGTAGTTTTTTGAAATACAAATTTGTTCGAGTGTTTCGCGTGTAAGTCGACGGTCGTTAATTTTATGTATACGAAAGGCTTGGCAAAATTTAAATAAAAGTGATTAGCTTGAAATATGGATTGTAAAAAATAATAGATTAAGTTGAGAAAAAAGAAATTAAAATTTTAAGTAATTTTATGGCCGTAAATAAAAATTAAAATGTGAACAAAAAGACGCGAGACAAGGATAATAAATATTTTGGTTAATCGGCATCAGATTAATATAAATTATTGCTATCGCGAGCATTTAAATTATGTTTTAACAAAAATATACTTAAATTACAGTTATACCTACACAAACCGACAATTTATTTAAAAACAATATTAAAAAATTAATAGCGCGCTTTAAACGAATAAACGACATTTATTATAAATAGAAGGTAAATCTTGGTAAAGTAAGGAAGTGTGGAATTTTTCCATTTCCCCCTTTAAAAATTTTCGAGGGTCGTGTGTTTACAAAAATTAAGTTACGGGAAAAAGGGACGAAAACGTGGAATTTTTTATATCCGAAACAACGCCTTTACCAGTTCACTTTAGACTTTAGATGTCTACAAAAATGTTACGCGAAAAGGTTAACGTATTTGAGGAAATTGGAATATCCATAAGGCAGAGGAAGATAAGTTGTTGAATAGAAAGATATGTGGGACGCTATCAAACGAATAGTTCCAAGATAGATGATGTGCTTTTACACTTTTGTAGTACGTACGAGCCCGAACAACATTAAAGTTTCGTAGTTGCGAAATAAATTCTTTAAAAATTTTAAATTTCGATCTAAAAAATGTTATTAATTAATTTATAAGCTACACTTAAAATGTTGTGAAATTTACCATTCATGCATTTAAAATTAATTGAGTTTTTTTACTAATATCTAATTAACTTTTAATGAATTATTTATGAGAGTTGGTATAGGCAAATTAACAAAAAAATTGTCAATAGTAATTTAATCATCTATTAATTTATAAAATGTGGGTTTAAACATAAATTTAACGATTGGTTGCAAATTTAATATTCTACGTTTTGCGCTTAAAATATTCTTAGACTAAGAAAACTCGAGTTGTTAATTCGAAAATTTATTTCTTTATTAGTTTTCTCCGCTAATCATTTGATAAAAATTTAAAATTCGATAAACACAAAATGGTCGTAGTAGTTAATACGCGTCTCCATCTATCGGCAGAAGCGCTTAACATCGGCTTAAGAAATGCAGAAATTGGTCCAGCAGCCTCCAGCATCACAAGCCGTCTAGTATAAAGTAGCGGTACTTCGATCAGTGGAGTCGCAAACCATCGACAATATTCAAATTTTACAGCGTCGATTGACATGGAATGCGAAAATTAAAAAATTACCATGTGGATCGGTTTTTGATCAATTTTTTATATATTGAGCGAGGAGTCAAATTAAAGACCTTTTATAGACCTATTTGAAGACATCATTAAACAAAGCATGACATTTTTCTATTTTCACTTTGACTTGACATAAGTATTTTCACCTATTTCTGAAAATCTCAGAACTATTTTTTACACGTTTCCGCACGTTATTCCTTTGCCCCAATCTAATCGACTTCGAAAATTCGAGATTCCTGAAGTACTTACTATACTACTTACTACTTACTGTGCGCGAGAACCGATGAACCGAATTAGAATAGCTCTGAAGAGCTACCTACTTATTAAGAGAGATATTAGATAATGAAAGAAAATTGCTTAATTATTACTTATCTCAATCATAACATCTTGTAAATTTATAATCTTTAATCTTTAATAAATTAATTTAAAAAAATAATCGGCAGGAAATGAAAGTTGTTGGTATTGTATTATTTATCTAAATACCGCAATTACTATTGACACTTTTAAAATGTTTAAATAATTAACGAAATTACTTAGCCGTAAGAGAAAATAATACACAGATAGTCTCATAAAGTATTGGTAAATAATAAATTGTACACTTCGGATATGTAAAATTAGTAACTATGTATCGGCTCTTTTATGTGCAATGTTATAGTTAATTATTGTTAACACGAAACGTTGCAACGTTTATACGCTAGTTACAAACTTTCGTAATTTTGTAAATATATGAAAATTAATTTCATTTTGTAATTTGTTAAAAATAAAATACAAGAGCCTCATCGGGTTCAAAATTTCGGGTGCTAGTGATGGTCTGCTTTTTCAAAAATTCGAAGCCTGATGCAATTACTGAAAATAGGTTTTGAAAATGTGGAATTTCGGTTTAAAGTGGTGTTTTTGACTTTATCGCCAGCAGAGAGGTACACTCTTAAAAATAACATGGTAATTACAACTAAATTTTAGTAGCCACGACGAAAATTCGTAGTTGCAATAGGCACAACTGATGTTTTAGTTAGGGTAACTTGCGGTTATTCCTTACATGATTTTAGTTTTGCGTAGTCTATTGATTTGTTGGGATTACTAAGAAATATTTGTTGTTAAAGCAAACATAAAAATTTTCACAACTAACAATAAGTATTTCGTTTAACTAATACATACACTAATGTCAGTTAGCGAGACTTGGTTGCAGTACGTACATAATTTTGTTATAGGAAAAAATTAAATTGATTCTCAGTAAAAAATATTATAGTTATCTTTATCCTCAAAAATCTTTTAATGCTACTAAAAAACTTATTCATTGCAATTAAACATTATTAATTACGAGAATTGATTTGGTTTAATTACGATAATGTGTAAGGTTGGTCCACCCTCAACATTTCCCATTGCCGATACTAAGAGCAAATACACATTTAAAATTTTAAAGTATTTATTTTATAACAATACAAAAATATTAAATATTACAAAAAACTTAATTAATACATTGATTTCCATTATAACATATATTATGATAACATGGTTTAAAACTAATAATACTATCAAGGTTCATGATACTTACTGCATCAGTACCTATTAACAATTTCATACGCATTTATATGATCATCGTATGCGATTGTATCAAATATATTTAAAAGAAAAAAAAATTGTTTGTTTGAATTTATAAACATAAATTGCACAGTGCCAAAGATTGGAGACAACTCGAGGTAATCAATGAGCAATTTAGTGTTAATGTAATACTTTACTCCATTACATTTAATCCATTTGCAGTGCAACCATTCTCCAGTAGTTAAAGCCTCATCAAGAGGCCCAATAAAATTCATAAATACATTCAAATTAGGAATTATCTCTGTATTACTATATGCGATACAATATTTTCAAATCCTACATTTGATAGCAATCGAAAGCACATCTTTAATTAATGTTTTAAAGCCAAGGAGTACGGTAAATTTTTTCGATTACAAATCACATTAGCAGTCATTTTTGACTCTCGATGCTTCGATTCAAAACGCATTGACCAAATATTGATTAAAGGACCAATTTGTGACATTACATAGGGATAATGGGTAAGCAAATGGAATTTTGGCTTCAATGTGTCTTGACTTAATTGTATGTACGAGTACAAGGTATTATGTTCATAAACATGAAAACTTAATAAATTTACGTCGTCCGTTGTTACCTTACTTTGAGTACACAAATCTATAATCGCTCGCAAATGCAAGTAGAGTTGCCAATATATATTATTTTTAGGAATGTAATCGGCAATCAAAAAATTAAATATTTTAGTGAAGCATAGCATTTCCGAAGCAGACATATTTAATTTTTTTTTGTGAAAACCTACTCTGCACTCTGCACACTTCATTTTAAAAATATTAAAATTCTAGCGAATATAGAAAACTTGAACGTGTAAAATAATTATTTAAAAAAACTTAAAATAATTCTTTAAACAAAAAACATAAAATGATTTATGATAGTTGAGGTACTAAAGTAGTGACGGAAGTATAATTTTGATCAAATTTGGTAGAAATTAAAGACACTTTTGAATTATTAGCCATACCTGATCGGCTTCTAATGGATACAATGCATTCAATGCATGAATAGCTTTAAATGTCACCTCTATTGCCTTAAGAGGCGACTCCACTTGGTAAGAAACTTCGTTGATTTTCACGTAGCAGTGTGTGATGTTGTCAAAATCAATTCCTACTATTATAGGACATGATTGTATAAGGTTATATTTAATTTTTCTAATTTCTTCACACGAGCTTCCACCGTTTCTTGTAAATCTTGTAGGCTCTGAAAATTTTAATGAATATTATACCTTATTTATAATTAATATTGATAGATAATATGATAAATATTTATGTTATTTCGGGAATATGTACCTACTTACCTTTACGTGAATCAAAAATCCTTGGTCAATTTCTACTTTAGAGGGTTTCCATTTTTTATTAACTGCGACTGGTGTGACCAAAAGAGGAAGCAATTTTAAGGTTCTGATACATTTGCCAGCTATATAAAATATTAAAATTAAATATCTTATAGTATTTAATCAAGTAATCTCACCTTCGGACGAACTATTAAAAATTTCTTGTAATAACTTTTGAACCAGTTTATCTTTATTAAAACGTGCTGTATCTATTAATTTTTCAGAGAACTTACTCCAATTCAAATAAAATGAATCGCTTACGTTAGGATACAATTTCTTAAAATCGTAATCGAACTAAAACAAAGCGCAATTAAGAAAACATGAATACATACATTTGTATAATAGGTAGGTACTTACCAAAACAAATCCACAATCAGATGTAAGGGTTGGAAATAGTTGAAAATATTCAAAAATAAAGTGCTCTTTCATGTATTCTCTTCTAATTTTAAATGTTTTTCCCCAATAATCTTCCACTTTAGTAAAAGGCTCTCTGTTATATTTGAGCCATTCCATATAACCCTTTTCTTCTTCCGCGCTTTGAAATTCGAGTTAGAGAAATTTTGAGTTGGAGAAAAAACGCCAAACAACATACTACAAAAAAATATTTGTTTATTTCAAATGTAATCGGTAATTTCTTTTTGTTTTTTGCTTAAATGTTTTTCATTTTCAACAAAATTTTCCCTAGTTGTCACTGAACAAGTTAATGATTCATAAGTAATACTTAAATGAAATACTTAACCCACTGTTCATAATTAGGGACTTCCCCGAAAAATAAAAGTTTAGTAACTTGTTTGTAATTGTTTGTAAAATTACTAACAACAAATTAAAAGTAATAAATTTTGGAAGTCTGATAGGAAAAAAGTGTAAAACTACCTATGGTAAAAGTCGTTATGAAACCAAGAGAACCCAACACATATGAAACTGGCCGGACTTTTCAATTTATCATGTAAACAACATGTAAACTAACAGCTATATTACATTAAAAACTAATTTTAAAAAATCAAAATAGGTACATACTTACTTATTTATTCACTTCACTTTACAGCTCACGAGCTCACAGCAACACAGTGGCGTTTAAGATTAAGAAAATGCAAAATTGCACTAAATTTTTCTATTAGGTCATTCATAATATGCGCAGAGAATAATATTTGTTACCTCTACGATAATTTTGCCGCGCGAAATATTGAAATTCCTTAGCGTGAAAACGTTTTAGTTGCAGTAACAATTTTTTTCTTTTGAGATTGCTATACATTTATAATTAAAAAAAAAATTAGTTCTTTGGACGAATTTATTTTTATTGAAAACTGATAATTATGACTATCAATAATAACACCTTGCAACTAAAAAAAATGTTTGTAATTGTCGTTCTCGATTCTGGCAGTAATTTAATTTTAATTTGGAAAAACCGAATGTATTAACCAAAAGCTTTTGCCCATGTCTACTAGACTACTTTGTTCACTTAACTTTTTTATAGTTTGAGAAATGTAAAAAATACATTGTCAGAAATAATTCAATACAACGAATACTTTTTAATTGGGATTATCATGTCATTTTTAAGAGTGTACAATAATATAGTGAACAATCTCCTTCTATTTGTTCTAATTTAACTTCTCTGCTGGTGGTAGAGTCAAAAACACCATTTCAAACCGAAACGTCTATACGAAACAGTACATAGTAAACAATTTCCTGCTGTTTGTTGATGGTTTTCATCGAGTTCTGCAGGGGGTATCAGAAGGGGAGGTGGGGGGTGGGGGAGGGGTTGAAGAAACAAAAGGGTATACTATATCCCGGGTCTTGCAATATTAGAGACCTCAACTTGGTAACTCAATCAGGGCGATTCTGATCGTTGTAGCAACATTGCTATGCGTATTTTTAAAGAGATCTTGTTAAGTTATAACCATATCTTTAAAAATGGTATTCAGGTTGCCAAAAGTTAGCAAGATGGTATGTCAGATTTAGCCAGATCTGGTTATATCATAGCAATCGCATTTTGGTACTTGCTGTGAAGTGAACAAGGTTGCTAACTTGTGAAAAATTGCCGATAATTCGTTATTTATTGATTTTAATTTTAATTTTTTTGAAGAAATTTATTATGTCTAGGAGCGAGAAGTTCATTATTATTAGAAACTTAATTTTAATACTAATATCTACCTAACTCTGCAGAGTGAATATTCGCGTAAAACTCAGAAGACACAATTATCAGATATCAATTTGGGTATAAGTCGAAAATTATTGTTCTTCAAACATCCTTTAACTCGTAAACTAAGATCATAACGAAGTTTATTGTACGTTAAATTTACATGTAGGGGAGGTCGAGGTCAATTGTAACAATTTTTACATTTTAGTTTCTAGGATCGAAACTAATAACTTTTTCCGGTCGAAATTTGGTAAGAATGTAAACTGAACCTTCATCTAAAAGATAAAATATGTATAAGTTCATTAAAAAATTAATTAAAACAAAGAAAATTAAAAAATGCTCATAAAGTCGCTGTTACAATTGAACCCGTGGTCGGAGACAATTATAACACTCCATCGGGGCAATTGTAACACTAGTGACTTGGCACAAATGATAAAAGTAAACATGAAAAACAAAAGCTATAATGTAAATACATGTAAACCGATAACAAAAATTAGTTTTTCAATATTCAGAAAAAAACACGTAAAAAATAGAACATATTTTTAATTATCGGCACAATTTAAACAGAAATAGTACAAATTATCCATTGTTATCCATTGTGTTTAATTTTTTCTGGCGATATTCTTTAACATTTGCAAGGTAATTTCCAAAATTCTACAAAAAACAATTTTTTAAGAAGGTCATATGTGGTCAAAGCTAATATACCTTGCTAAATTTGACTCCCGGCAATTTATTACAATTGTCCCTAATGCAGATTTTTATACTGTGGATACTATTATAACAAACTGTAATTAATTTAATTAAAAATGCATTATACATTAAAAAAACAACTTTATAGGCAATACTTTGACAAGATTAAATCAATTTTAATCTTAATAAATTTAGCGCAAACTCAAAATTAACAACTTCCAAAATGATGGTGTTGTCATGCTGTATAATATAAATCCAAAAAACTTAAGAACGCGTGGTGTCAGCATCATGAAATTACTTTGAGATGTCGGGCATGGTATTTGAAATGTTACAAAATAGTGTGCGCCCTTTTTCAAAAATTAGGATAAAAGTTATACCGCTTGTTACAATTGACCTCGACCTCCCCTATAGATAATTCTTTTAGACTCTTTTTTATACGAAAAAGAATTGATTTCCAATAAATTAAATCAAATCGATTCAAATAATTAAAAGTAAAAAAATGCATGGTATTTGTTTTTTATACGGTAATAATAAATTATTTTTATACATAATACAGAGTGTATCAAAAAAATATAGCAACAAATAGGCTGAGGAGGCAAATTTATAAAGTTCAAGACGGCTCTGCGCAAACTCGATAGTCCTTTAAATGCGTTTTTTACAGCAATATTGTTAAAGCTAAATTCATAGCAATCATTGCTAAGATGCTGTAAACAGAATTCGAAGGATTCTAACCATATTGCTAAGTTTTAAGAGTTCAGCAATATTGTTATCATAGCAAGATTCATAACCATATCGAACAGAATCGCCCTGAATATGTTCGACAAAAATAAAGAGGAAGGTAAAAACAGAAATTAGGACGAGTAGAAAAAATTTAATAGCCAAATTTAGGGCCCCCTAATTCTCCAACAAAATTTTTTGTTTATCTGATCTGAAGTAATAAAACAATTCAATTCTTCATTTTTCTACTTCGTTTTTGCGAAACCTTTTTTTTTTGGAGACCTACTTGGTGGAGATGCTACTAAAATTCCCGAACTTTGTTTTAAACCGTTTGCCCTTAGGCGCTTTTTCAGGAATATCCATAACATCTGATGCCTCTATAATATTTGCTGCCTAGAACCCCCTCAAAAGTTTGCCCACCTACTATTATTTTAAATTTTGAATAGCCCCCGAAACTATTAGTTGCCTCGGGCCTTGCATTTTCTCTGAAAGGTCCTGCTTCTGCATTTGTCGACAAATAATCACAAGGTGCCAAATCTGTATAGAAATATAAAAGATGGAAAATGAATTAGAAGTGACATAATTTAATTATGTAACAAAGTCATGTCAATCAACTGTTGTATAGTTTTAATAGCTGATTAATGATTATCCTTCCCTTACAACCTGGAAATCGCTGCCCGGCTGCCTCTAGCCTGCCATTATTTTAGTCAATTCAAAAATGAAAAGCTAAAAAATACCACGAAAACGAATTCCAAAAAATTAAAAAACCTCCAATCTAGTAATTTATTAGGCACTCATCATATTTATGTCAACCATCACTGTTACAGTAGTGTGACAACTGGTTAGATCTGATGAAATAATATACTTTTGTAATTTGATTAATTAGTAGTTCATCTGACTTCTTGCGCTGATGCAAAGGAATTTAAAGGTTAGAGAGTCTGGAACATTGGGCATTGTATTTGGAAAACAAAAGCTTAATATTTTACAGAAACTCATCAGATGTTAGGGTTACAATTAAACATTTTCTTTGAACTTTAAGATGGGTACTACCCAATAAAAATATTATTTTGGCTGGCTAATTAAAAACAAATCAACCGGTATATACTAATAGAAAGTTAGGTACCTACAGACTTTTGACAAATATTTGTGAAATTGCCAACGATGTCTTCTTACACAAGTCTTGTATTAAATGCATGTTTTCGTATAATTGTGAAAAAATGTGTGGTATATAGGTTACTCTCCCGAAGGTACAAGTATAGTTTGAATTGACAACTACTACCCCTTTACGTAAATCATGAATAAGGAAAGTGTGATTCCCAAATCACCAATGAACTGAAAACAATGGGACTGAAAAATGAGTAATTTAAAAAATAAAGTGGTAAATAACATTTATTAAAAGGGAGATAATCGGTCTCCTATGCTTTAACATTGAAAATCCTTGAACAAACAATCATCTTTAGTAGCCACAAAGAGCGATTTAATAAAAAGTTAGTTTTTGGAGGTATATCCCAATCACATATTTATGAATATCAAATTATCATTTAGGTCTCTTAGTAAACTCTTAAGTAATTTGTGAATACAATAATTAGCAATTCAGAAGAGGCAGCCCTTAGTAATTTAGAGAAATGAAATGGAGCGGTATAAGATTATAGATTCATAGCAAACTAAAACAAAATATAGGTTTAGAAATTAGGACTTAGGACATAACATAACATCATGAATAATACATTTAAGAGCAAACACGATCAGTAAAATATTATAATAGTCAAACCGAAATTACGTCTTTGTTTTTGCAAATACCTTTTTTTGATTTTGTCTCACATAACGCTCTTGGAGAAAATTATAACGCACTAATTTATTAAGCATAATTGCCATTTCAAAATAAAAGTTACAATTATAATGACATGAAAGGTTAGTGTTAGTGGTTAGGTAGTTTTTGAAAAAAAATCCGCGAAAAATACCTAAATTTCCATCATTTTTGGGTTCAAAACTTTTGAAAAGTAAAACAAACAGAAATCGAAAACGATGGAATTAATGGATTTAATGCAGTATTAATTTCGTATAATCTTCTTCATCTAATACTCCCTAATCACCGCATTCATGCGTCTTGGCATGCTAGAAATGAGATTTTCAATAACTTTCTGGGACATGTTTTCCCATTCTGCAATTACTGCATCTATCAGTTGATTGTGGTTGACAGGTGAAGGTAACATAATTTCAAGAGCGTCGCATAGATGCTCGATAGCATTTAATTTTAGACTCCCCATGAACGGCATATCTACAGCATTCAAGATTCAAGTAATCGCTAGCTACGCGGGGATGAGCTTGCAGGAATAAAATATTGAGACCTACAAAATGAGCAAATGGCATTATGTGTTTAACTAGGATGTTTTCGAGATAATAATCCGCATTCGTAGTTTCGTAGGCCTCGCACGTATTGGAACCTGTGCGATCGTCGATGCAGATTCCACCCCAAAACATAACAGAACCACTTTCAAAAGAGATTTTTTGAGAGATGTAGCAACATGCAAATCACTCTTCTATCTTTCGCCACACACGATCACATCCACCGGGAGATTTAAGACTCACTCGCGTGGATTCATCAACAGTTTCCTGGCAAAAGTAATCTTTGAATTTTGTGCTGTTTGATAAGCAATTATTTTTTGCCAATCTTCTGCTGCTTAAATTCGCTTTCATTTAAGCGCCGGCTACAGCTAAAGTTTTAGTACATTACTGTTAGTGACTCTCCCGTTTCTCAGAGAAGATTGTCTAAGAAAATCTTCATTTCTTATTAGTGGTAGTGCATCGTTTTCGCCCTTTTCCTGGTGTTCGTAAACAAGATCAAGCCTCGTTCAAACGTGAAACTCAGGCTGGAACAATTCCGATCAACATACAGCATTGAGCCATCCTTCTTTTAGCAAATTCGTCGTTCTTGCTGCTTCTTTTACTGAAAAGTTTCTTGTTCGACTCATATTTTGAGTAATTGGCTCATTAAATATCAAAAAGAACTAGCAGCTCACAATAATCAATTTTTGAACAGATTTTAAGACAATTTCAATTGATAATTCTGATTTTAAAACAAACGATTTTATGACAATATTTGTTTGAGATGTCAGGTCAGAAAAGATGCAAAGCCTAACTAACAAGACGATTAGTAGCTTAAAAATTATCATCATTATTGAGTTTAAAAAAATACACCTAAGGGGTGCGTTAATTTTGTTCAGAGTGTACATATATAAAGAATTAAAAAAAAGTACTTTTTGGAGTCGCAATTACAAGTTGTACAAAATTATTTTTCGTCGAAACAAGATTTGTGTGATGTGTGTATGTGTGTGAGAGACATAATTAAACGTGCTTTAATTTTTGTGGCATTGGTTTCAGTTAATGGCGAAGTAATTGCAAACAACTAATTATATTTAATGGTGATGGCAAGTAAAAGCATCAAATTCTCTATGTCTAACTACTTGTTGTTTGAAACAATTTTCACTACTATACCTATTATCTAATAATAATTAATTTACTTTGCAAATTAAGTGCATATACATGGTGATTCCAAAATGGCGGATAAGCTCTCCAGTACGTTGCAGGGGATAATGATTTAAGAAAGAAAAAATGCTAAAAAAATTCCTAGCCGCTAATTTGTTGAGAAATGAAGAAGTTCAGTTGAGAACTCAACTCAGAATTCTGACAAATTTTGAAACTTTTCATCATTTCCTCTAAGTAATTCACGTGTTTTTAATGATTAGGTAAAAACAAATGCTCCTATAGCACCTTATTATCCTGTAAAATTAATTTCGAATATCGAAATTTCTGTAAGTATCAAGGTGTTAAAAAAAGTATTATGTGACAACGATGTTTTGAAACTATATACCCTTATGATGACTTATGTCACTTATGTTTTTATCTGTCATCGATTATTAACATCATCAGTATAATGTTGCCAAATCCATACACTTTACTTCTTCTTTAATAACTACAAAAATATAGCAGATATATTTTTTTATGATTTTTCTTTAGTTCCAATAACCGTCTCCAATAACGTACTGAAGAGCTTATCCGCCATTTTTGAATCACCCTGTATATACTAACATAAATATATTATAATAGGTAGATATTAGTAGTACATGCTTCCGTATAACGCTTAAAAAATACTATATATATATAGTTGAACGTTGAACCTATGCTTTCGAAAAAACTTTCAAATTTGTTTTTATAACCGTTTTCAGACTGTTTTATTTACGTTATCCGACTTCTGTGGAGGGAAGCTAAATGGCGCAATAATAGTTTCTGAAAATTTGACAATCTCTCTTTAGACACCGTATTACATTGTTCTCTAACTTGGTAGTTTAAATTTGTACAAATATGCCCTTAATTATGCAAGTTTAATTTTAATCAGAAGAATTTAAATTCAGTTTTTAAAATAATGAATACCTACTCGAGAAACTTGGCCAGTTTAATTTCATTCTCTGGCACTTTTAATTCGCAAAATGTGTCAGCTGATGTGGTTTTGGTATATAGTATTCAAAAAAATATAATGAAACGTATTATTAATAAAAGTGCAATTACTATAATCACTTGTAATATGAATAGACACTTGACTTTCTGATGCATTAAACTTATATGTTACTAACCAACACAGACTACTTGCAACAGGTTGTCAAAATCCACATCAATCTACCACATGACCAAAGGAGTCAAAGGAAGCAATGAAAAGAACACGCCATGTCTACCTATATGATATTCAAACTGAAAAGGCATATAATACGTATAAATAATTTTTTACAAATTCAAGATTTCGTAAGTCATAGAAAGAATGTTCAGAACTGCACATAAAAAGTACGTGAACTATTATTGTAGGGACTATTTCGGATGCAGCTCTCAATGTTCTCAACAGCTCATTTCTGGCTGCTCCTTATAAGTCTCAACGAGAGGCTATATAATAGAAGCTAATCTTATATTATGTCCTCTTTCACGATAAAAAAACAAAGAAATTTGAAAAGGAGGTATAGGTACGTTTCGTTCTCATATTCGTTTTGCTCTGATTTGAAGTACCTACTTATATATATGTGGAGATCGTTTTAAAAACCATAATGTATAACGTAAATTTAAAAATTTGCGACACCAAATTAATTTATAACGATAATACTCGTGCCTTGCTCTAATAGATCTCGAGGTACGGAACGCAACATTTTCAATTTCACGCAAACCTAATTAATTAACGATAATTATTGGAAACTATAGCTAACGGAAAATTGGTAAGAATTTGCTTTATTAGTACCTATACCTATGCAAACTCGTGTAAAGTACTTATTACAAAATCATCAACTAAAACATTAAAACATAAAAATGTTAAATTCCGGTGCACAAACTAAAAAACACCTGTTCTGTTTGTAACGTCAGACGATACACGGTGGTAATTATCAACATTCCTGTAGCCCTCATCAATTAAATGGAAGGCAACTCTCGCATTCTTTTACATAATATTTTTGTGCATTTTGATTATGGCAACACTTAAAAATGCTGTAGGTACCCGAAATAATAATTTAAAACGGAAAGGAAAATACAGAATTGGCATACCAATTTGTAGGGTAAAATAAACTCATCAATGTAGTAGGTATATAGAAAATTTATAATTACTTTCGTCTTGATGAAAGGCGTTTCTTGAGGTTGACCTTATTAAATTCCAATTACTAATTAATTAATTTTTTTTTAAATTAACAGATTTCAAAATAATATTTTCGTGTTTTTCAACATTTTTACTATTATTATTGGCTCTCCTAATCTTATAAAGAATGCACGGTTATAGTAACAAAGTGGAAGTCTGGCTTAAAAGCTGGCGAATTACAATAAGGCTAACGATAATATATAGATAATAAGTACGATCAGAAATCAGTAGCTATATGTGTAACATTTCCATAAGTGCACGAGGAAAGTAAGCTGCATACCGCATTACCATCAGTGACCAGTAATCAAAAATCGAACAATCGAATCAAACAAAAAAATAAAATAAAGTGCTAGTATAATATAAATCGGGTATAAAACTATATACTATTAGTGTGATGTATAAAACTCTGGAGCTTTTCTTCGAACTCTAAAATTGGGGTAATCGAACGATTCCAAGGGAAAGTCCTGTGATGTTTGGGGGATACAGTCCACGAGTACATACTTTCTAACGAAATCATAAGGTTAGACTCAAAATTACCCTCGATAAAAGAAGAAGTTGTGAAATCCTCAAAAAAGTATGAAAATCGACTCAGCCTCCATCTCAAGAAACTGAATGCCAGGAGACTGAAACGAATGTTGTAACTTGTACCATGTACCGTCCGTGGTATAAATTTTGAATTGTTATTTTCATTAAATAATTTATTTTAATCTATTTCAACGATATTTAAAGAAATAAAGTGTACTACAATATTATTTTCAAATATAAACTCAAGTGTACTAATAAAAAGTAGGTAGAATAGGGAAACAAAACAGAAAGCCTAAAGGCAAATACTAAAAATACAAAAAGAAATATGAAATAAAAAAACGAATTCGTTTAGTAAAAGTATAAAATTATTTTTTATAAATGCGAGAGAGGAACAACAATAAAAACAAACAATAGAAAAAGCATTAGTAATGGTTTCAAAGTATTTTTTTATTAATAAGGGGTGGTTGTTAGTAAAATAGCATTCTTTAAGCGATTTTTAAAACATTTTTTCATTCAAAACGGCACTGATATCGAGAAGATTTATGCCTGGGCACGCTCCTTTGCAGTCTCTTAGGCGTTCATTTAGAAATTTAAACCCAAAAATAAAGTACATTTGTTTAGAAAAAAAAACACTTGTCTTCTATAATAAAAGAAAGTTAGAACTAAATGGGACTTACTGGTGCCAAAATAGGCCTATTTTAAATAACGTGTAAATCGCGGCGCCACTGCTTTGATTAATTTATATTCTCTTTAATACTCTTCTATCGGTTTTTAGGACAAGATTGTTTGGAGGGTTGGTGTTTAGCTGTGCTGCCAAAAGACCCCTTTCGAGAACAGAATAGGTAAGTAAACGTTTGTTAGTATCAAATTAACCAAGAAATTCCTCTTTGTTGTATTAACGAGGCACCCTGTATACACAAAGTATAGTATACAGGGCTTGTAACAATGTTACGGGTCCAGAACTTTATCGTAATTCTATACGGTAAGCGTTATTGGTTCGAAATTTAAACCAAGGCTCGAGGGAGTTCCCAAACAGTCTGAGCCACAACAAATTGTAAAATTGTTTGAATTATTATTTTGGACTATTGATATCGATTGACATTTAAATTTAAAAAAGGGTAAGGGGTGGGTTTTAACATTATGAGATTTACTCTGCTTGGTTTTTTATATTTTGTTACAAGAGCGCTCTCAAACTCGGTGGAGATTTGAAAGAAAAATTGAGAGTCTTTAAGAGTAATCCTCATAACCTATCCTTGTTAAAACTTTGTGTTTCCAACAATTCTTTTACTTTTGTGTACTCTCTCTCTGTCGAGAGATCTCTACCCCTATGGGAGTTGTCAATAAGTCCCATAGAAAATATTCAAAAGTTAAAGTCGGCGATACCAATATTTTAGGATTTTGGTCTTAGATGTAGAATAGAACAATTTCTATTTAGAGCTTTCCGAAGTCGACGTTTGCATAAAATTTTTATCCATCACGTCTTCACGTGTCACTTTTATCGACGTTCAATTGCAATTATATATTATATTATTTCAGCTTTGAGACATGCTCTAAATCCTGATCCTTTTTTATTAACCTCTCTCATTAACCTCGTGCAAACCATAAACATGAACGCGGTCGTCAAGTTGCACCCCTACAAATTTGTTGTTATTCTGTGGGACTCGATTGTTAAAATTGTCTAATTTTTACAAATTTTGACAGAATTGGTATTTAATAATAAGGTATCAACTAATGCGAGAACCCATTTCGGCTCATTTAGGACAAATTAGTGCTCACATTTATACCTGAATTTGTTATCGGGGCTAATTTTATATTATTTCAATTTCTAACTCCACTATACTGGACTATACTGTATTTTTGCCTTAAAATAGTATATTTATCCATCACCCAGTGTAAGCAAAATAAGGTTACATTTTGTTAATTACATCCAATAATTATACGAGCTTTATATATCCACACCGGGTGTAACATAGTTCTGGCAACCCTCTCCAGTGCGTTGTTTCATACATCACTCAACAACAAAACTTTCCACTACATCAACCCTGCATAGATTTTCATTCATTTTGGTGATGCCAGTCACAATTTAAGCGACATTTAGTGCAAATTCTACCAACAACGTTTAAAGTAAGATCATGGTGATCTGTAGTTTAGTATAGGTACCTATATACTACTCAAATTTTGAATAATGATCTCACCGGCGTAATAAGCTAATAAGCACGTTCTTACGTTGAACGTTTTGGTAAAATTTGCTCTTAGTTTTGTTAAATAGAATACTCTGTACCTACATTGGTACATTTGTAATAATCTGCACGTGTTTAGATAACCTTTTTGATATTTTGAAGAGACATCAAGTTAATAAAAAAATTGGCAATGCACGTTTGCTAAATCATTCTTCGAGGTATTATTAAAGCAGCGAAAAGAGAAGCTATTGAGCTATTGTTTTAGGCTTTAGGAGTTCTTTGCAAAATTATTAGGAACTGCTGTGAAGTTCTCGACACCTCCAAAGGGGCAAATTTTGAGCAGGGTTGGTACGAAAAATTGATGAGTGGTATATTCATTCTTTAAACGATTTTGGGTGAAATTATTATTTCAAGGATTTGCTTGCCTGCATTAATTCAAATCATAAAACACATCACTAATATAAACTTAAGTTCTGTGTAAAACTTGTCAATAACTGCCAATTTATTGTCACACACCAATTATTAGGCGTTGGGAGTATTAGGTACCTAATGTACTATAGACCGCCACAATAAAGGGAAAGACACATCATTCATGCGTTTTGAAATTCCTATAATATGAATGAAGTCAAAAGTGATCAGCTTTTTGCCTGTATGTATTCTGAGTGAATTGGCGACCTAAAAATGTTTACATTTTTTTTCTAAGCCATATAGCATATAATAAGGATTCCCCATATACTACAACTAATTATTATAACTAATATTAACGTAATAAAGCTGCATGTGCTTATCCGCCATTTTGGAATCACCCTGTATCGGTTAGACGAGCAAACGATTAATGACACTAATTATCCATTAATTTCATCTTTTCAAACTTGTTTATACTATACGCTCTTTTAAACTCGAGCTTAATCTATAATCAATCTCAAATGAGGGTGGTTCTTCGTCGATGAAGAAATTCACTTAATTGTTTTTAATTTGTGTATCATTTATCAATTGACCATATAGAAATTATAAGGGTGGGTAAATATCCACGAAAGAGAAAATATTAATTAATTAATAAGACTTACTTCGTATTGTTGATAATTTGCCAAGGTAGCGTTTGAATTCAAATAGAATCGTGACATCATTCCATGTTGATTCAATAAATCTGTATAATAAAAGTAGATTTCAGAACAAATCACTAAACAGACAGTAGGGTGCGTATTTTTAAAAACTATACATCAATAAAACTTTAATTTTATCCATCACAATAAATTTACGCGCGCGCGTTCGCGGTCGATAATTTTTATTTTTTTTAAGTTTTAAATATTAAATAATAATAATATAATAGATTTTATCACAGATAGTCATTTTGTTGACCCATAACAAATTGTTATAGCACTACTAAACGCGAAAACAAGGAGCTATTAAAATACATTTGTATACGCGATATGTTGGTTTTAGGCAGGTTTACAGGCACTGTGTGATTGTAAAGGTGTAACAGTCCTTTGGCTAGTGATCCTTGCAAGCCGGGGGTAACACTAGCGGCCATTGGCCAGAGTAACCGAGCAAGAGTTGCGCGATTGGTGCACCGAGTTACGTGCCAGAGGCAACCACGATTACAAACCTGCAATTTCGTCTTTTGATTTACTTCTTCGTACTGCTGTGGGTGTATGCTGTGCTATGCAAGTGGTAATAAGTTATAGAAAACTGATAGTTCGCTTCAGGGTTGGATTTAGGGGGAGGATTGCCTTTTAACAATTTATTATATTTACTAGATACTTTTATAGATTTTTTTGTTATTAATTTATAAATGCTGTTCCGGCTTATTGTGTTATGCCTTAAGTTACGCACAAACGCACCTGTTTTAATCCCTAACTATACGATCACTCGGAAAACGATAATTCAAAAATAATTCTTGTAGAAAAAAATAACTAAACACACCAAGCACACATATACTATCCGTACAAGTGTAATTACTACAAATTTACAAGTTATTTTCCCAACTCAAACATTAGAAAGTTTGCATACCTAACCATTATTTGTTGTTTCTATAATTCAACTAATATGACAGTAATATTCTGAATTACATTGAAAAACCACATTTTTCTATTTGAAATCGAAAACATAGGTATTTATTAGAATGCAGTTTTCTAAAATATCGCTTAAAACAGTCGTGATGAGTCGAAATTTAAAAAAAAAACGCAAGTTCGTTGCTTCATTTATCGTCGAAGTCTCCAGCCTTTTAGTTCAGTTTTTATACTTTGTGCTGAGAGCCTTTAGAAGATTTCTTGAAATTATGCTGCCCATAAAACTTAATTAACCCCCCCGAAAAAGCACTTATAAAATAATATACGAAATTAAAAATAAGTAGTTAAAAATTTTATTTTAATTTTAATTATTGAAAAATGTTAAAATCAGGTACTGTGACCGGTCAAGCGATCGCGATATATACCGGAATGCGCGGTCCGATCTCTGTGATCAAGTACATGTCGTGGGCGGCCTTCTTGATCTGCCGGAGGACACAACATGGCTTCTTGAGTAGTCAATATGGCCGACTACTCATTGTTACATACCAAACTTGTAATGCCATCTACACATACCAAATTATTTATGGATATCTACCCACTGGGTACAACCAAAAAAAAAAGTTAAAACTAACTAATCATTTTATCTTCGATAACAAATTGCCTTCAATTCAAAACAAAGAAGATTACCCAAACTAACAACACAATAGAAACAAAATTGAGACTTTTTAAACATTTAAAACTAAACGAGAATTTTAATTAAAGGCGGTTACATCACGCAATAAAATCGAGAATTTCCAAATTATTATTTGTAAGTGAGACTTTGAGAAACTCCGTTAACACATCTAGAAGTTAAAACGCCATTTTCGTAAGTGGTAACAGTTTCGGTTCCGTTTTCTACAATTTTCTTAGTTGTTACCTTCTTACCGTTCGTGTAAACGGTGGAAGTTGAGGTTTTCTTCACGCTCGTATTAGGATTCGAATTATTATTACTGAACATTTCGCTAACGCTGCAAGCGGTAGTAAAATCTGAATTGGGGAAAAAATCATCTCCAAAAATGAGAGACGTACCTAACGATAAAATTAAATTCAAAATTTTGTAAAAAGGGAACGTAATTATAGGCACCTCTGCGACGTCTATTTCGTGACGACGAGCCTTCTCCAAATAAATTAAAAAATGGAGAATTGCGAGAATTTCCAAAAAATTCATTAAATATCTCGTTCGGATCACGAAACTTAAAAAATCCAAAAGACATATCGTCGTCGGTGAAATTAAAGTTGGCACGGGCGGCGCTACCTCTATTATTGCGAGAAAGTCCTTCGGAACCGTGAGTGTCGTACATTCGTCTCTTTTTGGAATCCGACAAAACTTCGTAAGCTTCGGAAATTTCTCTAAATTTATTAGTGGCTTGTTCGGGATTGTTTGGATTTTTATCAGGATGCCATTTTAAAGCTAGTTTACGATACGCCTTTTTAATTTCGTCTACAGAAGCGGTACGAGCAACGTCGAGAGTCTTGTAATAGTTCACCATTTTTACAAGTATTCTACTTAGAAAAGATTTGTGTATTTGAAACTGTCAACGTCAAATATGTCACTGATGAAAAACTTACCCACTGTCTATATAAATAAATTCTGTTAAAATATCTCTTTGCTTAGGTATTTACCTTGAAATTTTGTCTAGAAATGCCTAAATTGAAGAGCTTTTGCTCATCGGACGCGTCACTGTGATATAAACATGTCGGTATTAAGATTACCTATACTGATGTTATACAAACATCAAAAACTAAAATTTTATGACGTCTGTTAGTATAGGAAATGTCAATAATTTTAGAAATTTTTTATAAACATTAAGAGGGGGATTCGAAGTTGATATAGTAGCTAAAATCCCCGAGTGACGAGTGAGGTGATAATGTGTTCCATTTTGAAGATTTTGAAAGGCTCTTGGATTGCCCAAATTATTTTTATTTTCGTTATAATATATTAATATAAAAGTCAGGATTTTCATAAGCCTACTGTCGACAGAAGCAAACTGTGCCCCTGGGAAGGCGTGACCGGTGTCGCTTTAGTTTCGAAATGTGTAATAACTTTATCCCCTTCTACCACTTACTGTACATACTTTCTTGATGTGATTGGATAAAAGTTTTACCCCCCCAAGTTTTTAAATTTAGTTGGCATATTTTCCGGGGGAACAATTTGCTTCTGAGCGCTGTATTATACGTCGAGTTTTTTTGCGTTTGCTGAAATAATTGGGCGCGTTTAGCAGACAAAGCTGCTTAAAGTAATAATCAATAATAATCAGTGATCAGTGAGCTATAATACTGAGTATAATATGATGACGTTATTGTCTACTAAACCGTATATGCTAAGAGTCAGTACCTACAACAGTGCAACAGCACTCTGGTAACTGAATTCATCGTATGCTGACTATAGACAGCTAAATAATGTCAGCATACTCAGCATAATTGACTGATTATACTTTAAGCAGTTTTGTCCGCTAAACGCGCCCATTCTTTAATGTAAACTCTATAGAAAGTATTACGGAAGCCGCTGGCAATACTGTAAATGTGATGCGTTGGGAGTGATTTCGGCAAGATTTCCTAGAGTTTTATTGCACTTACAGTACTGTTTACATTTTAAGCTTTATATTTCTCGCAGAAGTTTTCTCGTCTGTGAAGAAAAACTGGCGGGCTTAGCCATTCAAACTGGCGATATTTCGGATGGTAACTATATCAATAATTTCACGCGCCGGTATATTAATTCACGCTTTTATTACTAATCTCCGAAGCTCAATATTTTGTGATTTTATTATTGTTTGAACTCTGTCTCGGCAAAGTGTGATTTTGAACGAAATCCGTAAAAATCTTTTTCAAATTACACCTCGGTGAAAACACCGTTACTCGCTTATGAAAGCGATTTTTATTTTTTATTTTTGAGATCATCTCCAATCTTTCGTCTTTCCATACGTATCAAAACTTTTATTCTCAGAGCTTGCTTCTATATGAAGCCCGTTGACCATCCTGGGAAAATATAGTCTAAATTCAATTTTGCCTCGATCAAAATCACTTGCTCTGAGCTTTTCTTGAGTTTTGTCTGAATTTTTTTGATCCTGACAGTTAAATTCTCTTTATATGAAAAAGTAAGACGGGGACGGACTTCGCCAATATTTTGTCATGTCCGCAGATTATACGTTTTATATCATTCTTTCTGAAAAAGCGCTAGGTAATATGGTAATTTTTCGCACTCCCTATTTTATATTAATTGGCAATTTACCCTATCTCAAAAATTACACCCTACGTAAACCAAATCGTCAGAATTGCCCCTATAACTTTTTTATCTTTGGAACCATCAATCTCACGTTTGAGGAAGTTAAATAACCACAATATCAAACACCTATATATATATATATTTGCGTGATGCGTGTAACTTCCGGATAAAAATATTCGTTAACAAATTTAATTCTTTTCCTGAATACCTGAATATAGGTTGGTACTTACTTTCGATATAATTATTATTTGTCCCTGCTCGTGCGCCAAATTTTAACAAGAACTTTGCGACGGCTGCAAATCTTTCTTAGCAGAAGTTACAGTATAAATAAAAATTAATTAAACCCTGGATTGGAATGAGACCACCCCGATTGAGTGGGCGTATAGAACAATTAATTCGAGAGTAATACGAGTTAAACGTCCCTCGCAGAGATTATTAATTGTCTTTAACATTAAACAACGAAATTAAGTATTTCAGGTAATTCTTAATTTTTAAGGAAAACGACATACCTACTTATTTATTATTTCAAACTCTTTTGAGTATTATTAATTACTTCGGAATTTGGTAATTTTGGCCAATTTATTAAATCTGGTACTTATACCTACTCTATTTGATGCGATAATAAGCGTCATTGGGCACCGCAAACCTCTTGGCATGGCACAGTTATGGTTTTGGTTTATTCACTTAAAACGACTAATATAATACCTGAGCCGAATAAGGCACATTCTCAGAAATGTGGTCAAAATGCATGGCTCACTCTAATAGGTATAATAAATGGGTTTAAAAGCTGTGGGGCGCTGTATATTCATTTGATCCAGAAGTTACTTACTTATTCCAGATTCTGCTTTTGCATATTTTATTTTCGTTAATACAGTAATATAAAATGAAGATTTTATTCTCGGTTGTGTAGTAGGTATATTTCAATCTCCATAAATCATAAATAGAGCAATAAAAAATTAAATAAGTTAAGTGGGCCTTATTCGGCTCAGGTACCTTTATTTATTTATTCATCAAGCCTATCACTTTTATAACACTTTTTATCATTATTCATTGTTTTGTAAGTATAATGTCCAAAATTAACAAAAATGTTCAAGTTATACGCGACAGGCTAAATAATATATGTTTTTATTCTTATTGATGCGTTTTAGTGGAGCACAGCAAATTAAAATTTTTTACCTAATAGTTCCCTAAATTATTTTGCCGTAAGTTAAGCTCATTTTTCCTTTTTTACAAATTATTAAAATACACGTATTCAGTTACATAACTAAGTATAGGTACTCGTAAACTTCATCCATTAATCCATTAAAAAAACTCTAATGTAACAAATGAACGGTTATTTACTCAAAAACTACACTCACTTTGGTATCGTCTTTAGCCTGAAATAAAAATTGTACACTGGGCTGTAAAAATTAATAATGATAGATACGTAGGTAATATCTTAATATTGGTATGTGGTAAAATAAATTGGGAAGTTCTGTTATGACACGTCACCTTTATGGATTTCTCTCAAGGAAAGAGGTTGCCAAAGCCGGATTGGGGAACTGTGAGAAGTGTTGTAAAGTGTTGTCTTAAAAAGATCTTTACCTACTTGACTTTTGGATAAACTTCTGATGGAGAATATTTCAATTAATATAAATATAGAAAGCACATCCTACGCCATCGCGAAGACAATCAACATTTAATAAGCAGTAAATCGTCAATCTTCGTTATTTATTCATATTTGCTTATTCAATACATGCAACAATTTGAAATTTATACAACCAACAATCAACAACAATATTGCACCATCTCTTTTTTCAATGACGGCGTTAAATTAAAAAAGCTTTTGACATCAGTAATCTTTCAGTGTCAAAACTTATTCAAAATTTTTAGTACCTAGGTATAATACAATTAAAAAATTAATTATTATATTTAAATGCGGCAAATATGTCGAGTGACTCATATAACAAGTGGTGGATTAAATCCAAAAAAGCTTTAGAAAACATATTGGCGCACGATGCAAAGATTACAAATAAGGCGCAAATGACTATCATCAAGGATAGAAATGTCGCCCATCATATAGTTGGTGGATTATACGCAAGATACTCGATGCTGGTGAAAGATCTTTCACTGTGCTACGATCAAGCAGCTACTGTAATAACTCGCGAGACGACATCCTTAAATTGATAACCTTTAAAATTTACTTGGCACAGGTACAAAAACGTTTCACGATGCGAAAATTAATCGACGCAGCCACTATTCGTCTTAACGAATTGAAGAACGAGCTCACCGAAATCGATATTTCTGAGTACCATTACATAGATGGCAACCTCGTCGAATTAAAACTAGTTCCATATCACGTAGAGATGTTAAACCCTTCACTAATGTGTGATCGACCAGTCGATATTCAGGACTTCTGGAACCGAATTAGGGTAATGCGTTATTTGAAACAAACAAAATATCAGCTTTTTATTAAAAGGTTGGAGAAACGATTTACGTACCGCCGGAACCCGAGTATGTAGACGATGAGGGAGAAGAAGAAGCGGAAGAAGAAGAGGAAGCGGAGCAAGAAACTCAACAATTTGGATTTGCACTTAAAAAAAAGAAGGAGAAGTAATAGGTTACGAAATTAAATTATAACTCAAAATTGATTATTTGCTATTTAGAGTAGCGCCGCCTAAATTTGTACCACCTGCAATCGTTTTAAGTCCCGAAGAAATTGCCGCAATTCAACAAAGAGAAGAATTTACGGCAGCAGTTCTTTTGATTCAAAATCACGAACGTTGTCGACAAGAAAGGCTGTACCTTATGGAATTAGAAATTAGATCTGCAATAAAGAAAAAAGCGCCCGAAGATATCGTGGAAAGTGCACCTATAGAAATACAAGAGCTAGCCGCGACGGATGTTCAAAAAGTTTTTAGAGGGTACAAAGACCGCAAGCTCTTGAAATATCGCGAAAAGCAAAGAAGGCTATTAATCGGTACACTTGTAAATAACAAAAAATTGATTGCTACCAAATTAGGGACGTTTTGCAGGTATGACCGAACCGAGTTGGAGATCACACGCCGAAGAAGATAAAGTGCAACAAACTATCGAAGAACGACGCGCATTCAGAGATCAACGTATTAGAGAATACGTACAAAGAAATTTAGCCGAAAAGGCGCGAATTTTACGTGTCGTGGCACCCGGTTTAATGGAAGATATAGGCGATGAGATAAGAGAATGGTTTCGGATGTGGTATAAAGAAGTCAAAAATTTCGGTGAATATCCAACCGCAGAAGAAGGAGGTAGCATTCTAATAGTGAAATGCGAGACTTTGACTCCAAAAGAATGGGTAGATGAGATGATCAAAAAAAGCAAAGAAAAACAGAAATCTAAAGCACAAATTAAAGCGGAACTAAAGAAACAGAAGGCGGCACTGAAAAAGGCAGCAGATGCATTAAAAAAGAAAGAAAAGGAAAGACTGGAAAAGGAGCTCGAGGCTAAAAGAAAGAAAGAAGAAAAGGGAGAATTTGATTACGAATTTCCGCAAACTACAACGCTAGAAAAATTTGAAAAAGGTTTTGAGGAATACCGGCGACTTTGGGACAAAAGGCCATTTTCTGAAAATCCGGAAGAAAATTATTATATAGATATGATCAACGAAGAAAAGTGTTACGAAGTACAGTTGGAAGTACGTCCACCGGTGGACGAAATGATGAGGTACGACATACGTTTTACGTTCCTTTTTTAAGATTAACTAATATATTTAACAGAATCGAATTGGATTTGCTCAACGAGGCCATGCAAAAAGATATAGCGAAAGCAAAGAATAAGAAATATAAGGAAAAAAAGGCCAAGCCGCCGAAGAAAGGCAAGAAAGAAAAAGGAAAAAAAGACCCTACCGGTAATCGATTAACAGAAGATTTGTTTCAAGAGTTAGTGGATAACGGAATCATTCGTACTTACCCTACCGCATATTTAAAAGATTATAAGGGAGACTTCAGTTATGCAAGTTACGATAAAAGATGTTTACATTTTGATCCACCTCAATCTTTAGGCGACGTAAGAAAGGTCGTGGCATTAAATTGTATTTTACCTTTAGGGGTCGAAACTATGGTAAGACCGAAGTCTGTCTTAATCGTCGGTCATAGACAAAGTGGAAAGCACTTACTGGCAAATGCCATATTTACAGAGACCAGATGTGTTCTATTCGATTTATCTCCACGAATTTTAGCTGGAAAATATCAAGGGGCAAAGGTGACATTTGTGGTCGGAACATTCTCGAAATAATAAATTTTTTTAGGAAATGAAAATGCTCCTTCATTTAATAAATAAAATGGCGCGTTTACTTCAGCCCTCTGTAATATTTATAGATGGGGCCGAAAAGCCGTTTTACAAAAAAGTTCCGAAAGAAGAACAAGACGACGAGCCAAAGAAGATGGGTGCTCAGTTGTTTAAGGGAATAGTGAAAACCATCTTACCGGAAGATAGACTGTTGGTTTTGGGAATTAGTAATCAACCGTTCGCTGCTAAACCGGCCGGTCTAAAAAAGGCATTCGAAAAAGTAAAGGTAAGTCATTTTTGTTAAAAACGAGCTATAAAATATTCCACAGGTCATTCTTATACCACGTACTGATTATGGAAGTATTTATTTGTATTTGAGAGAATTGCTCATGGCGTATCACGGAGTGGATAGAGATTTTAACGTTTCAGAACTTGCACAAATGGCCGTTACTTACCCGTTAATAGCAATCAAAGAAGCGGTGGAAAAAGTTTTGATTCCCTCTAGATTAATACAATTAAAATTCAGACCTCTGGATGCCCACGAAATTTTGCACGAGCTGCTTATTGGAATCCTGCCGATAGATGAATCCGAATGGACCAAAATTAGCAAATGGTATGAAAAGTTACCGATGGCTAAAAAGAGAGCTCTTTATTTGACAATAGCAGAAAAGGTTAGAGAAGCGGAGGCTAAAAACAAAAAGACATAAAATTGTTTTTTGTGGTAATTGTTGTCCTTATTATAAGAAGTTACGTTTTGTAATAAAAACTTATTTTAATTAAGTCGACTTAATTTTACGCAAACCATTTAGTTGGGGCCGTAAATAAATATTTTACACATCGAGAGAGATAGATTAAAACTTTTGAATTGAAGAATACAAGGGAGTTACGCTCGAAATGTTACAGGAGCCCGAGGATATTTACAAGCTAAACTGCAGCCGCCAATTCGCATCATGTGTGTGGAGAATACTGGAAATTGCACTCTGATTTTATCGATTAGTTTGTAGTAGATACAAGGATTTCAGTTTTAGAGTTTTAGAGAAAGAAATAAAATTTAATTTCGAGTCGGGCGAATTTTGCACTACGCGGGAAAAAATTTAATGGATGTAGGTACTTACCTATTATTTAACTCAAAATGCCGGGAATGAATGATGTAACAGAAAATTGCTAAGACGACACTAGCAATTAAATTACATAACGTCCTCTTTATTTAAAAAAAGTGTAATAATTATGGACAAAAGTTAAACTAACAAAGAAGTTGATGTATTTTTGAATCGGGCAAAAAAGTTTGGTTGCGTTTTCGGTGTTTTCTGAATTAAGATATATTATTATTTAAATAAATTATATCCTTAAAAATCATTAACGCCCGAGCAAGATCTGTGCAACTCAACACCATAGTTTCTAAAATTCTCGAAATTTATAATATATGGATTCGATACCACACGAGAAGGTAACAGCAAAATATTGATAGACATCGGAGTTCACTAATTAATATTCTACAAATAATCGTTAATTTTAAGTATAAGAAATAAATAACGACGCTATACCCTTAGAGAATTTCCCACCAAGCTAAGATCTATTTTTGTAATACCAAGTTGAAAATCAGAACTTGCTTGAAAGTTCCTCATATTATAGACATTTTTTAAATTTTAAGGCCGCGATTTCACATGCGATAAAACTTCTGTAAGGCCCGAGGTCCACTTGAGGTTAGGACCTAGGACTAGGTACTTACAGGAAGGAATCGATTATTTTTTAATAACGCAAAAATTAGTTTTTCCTGTTCATTTAGAGATCCTAGTATTTTTTTTCTATAGTATCCACGAGTTCGCGCGGCATGCATGGGGTGGGGGGCTTCCGAGGCTCACGCCAGGTTACAGGAAGGAATTAATGTTTTTAATTAACGACAAAAGTAGCTTTTCCCCTTCATTTTTAGATCCTGACGTCTTCTACTCTTTTTTCCAGTTTCCTTCGATTAACATGACAATTTGTACATAACTTTTACCTAACTGACTGGTGAAGGGACTATAACCCCAACAATCTTGGCAAAGTGTATATCCCCGATCAGATATAGAGCTACAGCTTAATGTATTGTAAGCTGAACTGTAAGTACGAAAAGACTCTATAGGAAGTCGTGCAGAAGTCACTACTGCTTATACACTCTATTTCTTACAGTGGCACGAGGCCTAAAAAGGTCTCGTCTTTACACATGCGAGAAAACTTTTGCGAGAAATTGCAGACTGTCAATTAGAGACTGGCTTAATTTAAACTGGACTGTAAGTGCGAGAAAACTCGATGAAGTCTTGCAGCAGTCGCTTCCAATGCACATTTTCAATATTATTGCGGGACTTATGCAAGGCTTCCTTAGAGTTTTCTAACTGACAGTCTGTTTGAAATTATTCACGTAGAAGTTCTCTCGCCCGTGAAAATTTTAATAAAACGTAAAAAGTACGCCGTTAGGGCAATACACGGTGTTTCGATATTCGTCAAAAGAACAGTCATATTAATCTACTAGAAAAACTGAATCAAAAGTTACGATTTTTTTTCACCGAGTTTTTAACGTGGTACTGTCGTATTCGAGAATATCGAATACGTATAACTATTGTGCCCTTTTCCGTACGCATAGTTTCGACAAAGCACTTAAAGTTTAGTGATGAATTCTTGACGATACGTGAACGGAACCTCAAGATAGCGGTAAAAATACGCAAGAAAAGGGGCGTCTAAGATGAGTGTCACCTATCCTTATAACTTACGATAAAGATTTTGGTTAAAAAATCTTTAACAACATCTTTATTCTACACGATGTGATATGGCAAATCTTTATCGTATAAGCAAGTTGTGAATAAGAAGCTTTTGAAGTTCAATAGCACTCTCACAAATATTAAAATTTGATCAAAAGTTTTTTTAACCTCTTCACAAAAAAGGCGAAGACGAAACCTACCACTTTTGTTTTAAATAATCGTTAGCTGCGTCATTTTACTATCTGAGATGATATAAGAAATCTTTATTGTACCTCTAAGTTGTGAATAAGAAGCTTTTGAAGCTCCATAAAGCGCTCACTAATTTTACAATTTCGAAAAAGTTTTTTTTAACCTCTTCACAAAAGGCGAAGACGAAACTTGACACAAATTTTGTTTTAAAATATCTTTAATTACGTCCTTTTCCTATCTGAGGTGGTATGGAAAATCTTTATTGTACCTCCAAGTTGTGAATAAGAAGCTTTCAAGAACACTCTCATAAATTTTACAATGTTTTTTGAAAATTTCTTTCCAATAGGTGAAAACGAAACCCAATGCGACTTTTGTTTCTAGAATTCCTTAATTACATATTTATTCTACCTCATTCAGGTCTGAATTATCTAGGAGTGGATAACTTTGTTGGCTGATTCTTTTCATGAAACTTACGCGTCTTACTCCGCAATTTATACAGCAAACAAACAAATTTACTGAAACCTCTTCTCCGCGCTATATCTCGAAAAGGGTCAAACGTATGGCAAAAATGCATATGACCAATCTTGTAGCTAATAATGGTTTCTATAACTTTTATAAGAAGGTTCATCAACGTAGGATCTATAGGAGGCAAGTTATTTGCACGAAATAGAAAAGGTAGCTTTTAAACATCCCCTCTTGCACGCCATCCTCCGGGACTTTTAGTATGTTGCACTGCAGGCTATAACGAACAACCATACCGATTTTCAAAACTCCTGGATGGTTTTCCCTCAAATACTAATATTGAGAGATATTTGCGAAAAAACGATTTTTCGACCTTTGACTTTGAATAAAATTTTTAGCAGAAATGGGATCGATGGGGACTTTTGACATTTCATTTATAATAATGTATTTAAGGCCTGTACCAATTTTCAGCTCTAATATGCGAGTTTTTCCGAACTTTCCTCTTTCCACAATTGTTTGTCTATTTTGACTGATGGAGTATTTGTGCATGTACAAAGACGTGAGAGCATTTTAGATCAGAGTGGTATAACTATAAATCACAATGGGGATTTTTGAGTTTGTTCGTTAGACGCATCTAGGAAATGTACTATACGATGTAGTAAATACAACGTAAGGTATATTACGTTGTTACGCGTATAATAGCAAGTATAGGTATACTGCATTTGACGTGAGTTCCAAGATCTTTGTAAGTTAATGGTTGTTATTCACACACGAACAATAGCAATTATCTTCATAATTATTATGTTTATATGGTTATAGTTTAAGTTAAAGTTAAACTATTCATCATACATATCTAATATATTAAACAAAGGACTTTTAGAATTTAGTTTACACCAAACTCGTATTGGGTTTAATATGTGTGCAGTAGGTACTGCCTTACTTCAAGTATATCTATACCCCACAATTTAGCCCAAAGCGTTTATTCAAAACCCTAAATTATAACCCTTTATCTAACATTTATCAATTTCAAAACGTTCAACTATTTTATAGAAAAATTTCATCCCTATAAAATGCCCAGGTTGTTATTTCAAAATTCAAATCAGCCGCCACTCTAAACCTCATCTCGTTTACTTAGTACCTCTTCGATATATAATTTGCATAAAACAACCCCGTTATATATTTAACTGAGACATAGGGATAAATCGAGATATCCAAAGTCGTGAACCATGGGCGTTTCTCTTAGATCCGCCTCGCTTATACAATTTCCCCCGTCGTGAACGCAGTAAAGTTCAGATATCAACGCACCCTGTGATTAGGTTAATAAATAGACACTTAGCTGAACCGGCGCCGACTGTCCCGACCGCCTAATCACAGGTCAAACGTTCAAAATTATACACACTTCATCTGACCTAGCGCCAAAGTGAGGGTGGTCAGACGAAACTCTTAACTTTTGCTTTCATCTGTTATAAACGGCGCGACGTGACTTTGATATTTTCTTCTCACAGGGTGGTGCGCGTTTCGAGGCAGTGAGGAGAATATTTCTTAAGGACCGCAACTATAAGTATATGAGTTTTGAGTTTTGATCGTAATATAAAAGCCGTTAACGTGTTATTATTAGTTGAAGTTACGCGCTTTTAACGTTTCCACAGTTTAGTGGGAGTTCGTTTAGTTGTCCAAGAATATAAATTTAATAATTCTAAACCTTTTTATTATAAAGGATGAAACTTGTGATTATCCTTTTCAGAGAAGCAATAAATATTTTTCGCTTTTTAAATATGTGTTTTGGAAAAAAGTGACATACTTTTTCGAAAATGATTTATCGACTTTAAAATTTTAGATTAATTAGTTTAAATTTTAATTATATAAAATTATAACCAATAACAATGCACACTTAAGTGTATATTTATTGATTTTGTTGATAACGGAGAGCGGGCACTTCACTCTGTAATTTACTTATCTTATTATTTTCGATCAAAATTACACCTTTTTAACAGCAAAAATTCTTCAATTTTTACGAATAGGTATAATGTTATAAACAATTGGAAACTCGAACGAAACGACAAGAATTTTTTTATATTAGTGTGCGAAATTGTACAAACAGTTGCAGGATAGTACTTAATTAAGTTTGGTCTTTTATGTATAAGTACGCACACATGTGTTGCCTGTTGGTGATACGAAATAAATATAATTAGTATTATTTTCATTAAATTTGTCTTTATTCGTGTATGTGTGTATAGAATAAAGATGATCGCGTGTGTACAAGTTTGCCTTAAGGCACTGGTCCGAACCCCCTTCATTAGGAGTTCGCCCTCACCGCCCGCCAAGCATTACCATACCTAATTATACACGTGGACCAGAACGAGCGCGCGTTAACGATACTTGGATCTACTCGAAACAATTTTTTAAGACGTACGATCTTTTATGATATTACACCCATAAATTAAATAAATATATTTTGACATTGTATATCAAAAATACTGATGGTAAATTATGGTTTTAGTCATTTCGTTAGGGCCAATAATGGAAGAATGCCTACTATATAGTATTATGATGTGTGTGTTATGTTATGTAATTCAGAGTAAATTAGTTTATTTTTTATACACAAAAAAAGTTATAGCTATAACGAAGAGCATATACATCATAACTTATTCATTAGCATAAACGTCAAAACGTTGAAAGTGCTTCTATACGTACTATATAAAAAAAGGTAGATATTAGTGCCTATGCACTTAAAAACTATAACTCGTTAAACCGTAATGTTGTCCTTAATAAAAAAAAATATAATAATACTCACAAAAGAAAAAAAAACTTCAAAACAATAAAAGAATCATAAAAAGAAACGTCTCGAGAAACGATATTGGAGTTGGCTATACGCGATAGTACGACGACAACGTAAAAATAAACGACAAAAAGATAATAAAAAGAAAAGAAAATGTGAATTGGAGATATTGTGAATGTGTCGACCATTTTGTGGCAGAAAGGGTGTGTAATGGCCGCGGGGATAAATCGATATAATGTCGCAACAGCAGGGGTCGCCACCGTCGCAGCGGGACTTCTCTACGGGACTCGAGACTCCCACTGATTACGGCTACCGAATAAACCACAAGAATCGGCATGATCGGTCAATCATTTATTATTATCCGCATTAGTTCAAAATTAGATCGTGGGTATTAGTATAAACGCTGAAAACTGAAAGAAACGTTTCCTTCGCATGGAAACAAATTCAAACTTCTAATATTAGCTCAATTATAATACTTTTATTGATCTACGTTTAATTACGTATTACGTTGAGAAAGTCGTAATTACGTCTTGTAATCCAATTAAAGAGCAGGTATCAAAACAAATGCTTGTAAAAGTCTAATGAATCGAGAATGCAAAAAATACGTGTACCTAATTTAGTTCTGATGGTATAGCATTGGAGATTTGTTATTGTTATGACGTTGACTTTATACTTAGCGGTTAGTAACCTTTCCAAGGTTTGAGTGGATAAGGGAAGTTTTATAGTCAAACAATTATGAATTTATCAAGACATTTGTTTAGCTCTTGCTTTTTAACCCTCTTTCGTCATCTGCCGGTGCCGGCTCGTCTATAAGTATCTATACCTAACCAACTCGTCTAGCCGAGCATTTTTCTGTATTAGGTGGATTATGTGAAAACATTCCCGAAACGGGAACTTTCATGAAGTAAAGAATTTATTATAGTGCCAACTTTATAAATATGTGATTATCAATGAAAAATTCTATCACATCAGATTTCTAAAAATTCTTGATTAGAAATAAAATTTGGTTGATTTTTGTCGTTTCGCCCACGTGTCGTTCTAATAGGTAGGTACCTATACAGTGTGTTCAAAAGGTATGGAATATACTACTTATATACAGCTCAGTAAACATCCACATTTTACTATATTTTGTTAAAAACAAATGCGCATCAGCGAATAATACTTGAAGATTTTTAAATGGCGAGCTATGCCGTTATTATATTACTCATTTATAGAAGCATTTTTTATCTTTTCGCTTATGTAAAACTTTGTGCTCTCACGCAAGAAAGTTTTCCTAAAAAAAAAGTTTACATTTACTGTAGTATGTGCATTGTAAGCGGCTTCTACAAGACTTTCAAGAATTTTATGGCACAGTCCAGTTTACGTTTAGAAAGTCGCTTCCATCGCACATTTAGAGTATTGCAAGCGACTTCCGCAGGACTTCTTAGATAGAGTTTTCTCGCACTTTAATACAGTCCAGTTTGGCATTATTTAAGTTCCTATCTGACAGTCTGCCCAGTTGTGTCGAATTCGGCAGTCGTCACATCATTTTATACCACGTCCATACATACAGCGCCGTTTTAATTAATAATAATAATAATAACGTAAATATGTAGATAATTATTATCTAATACAGCCAGTCCCAGAGTCAAAATTTCGAATAATATTTCAATAAAAGCGTTTTATCAGGTGACAGGGTACAGGGTCAATTTATTTATAAAAAAACTGTTTTAACCAAAACGATCCAGAGTAAAAATTTTCGCTGTGAGACCAACGTTTCTTATATGTGGTTACTAAGAACACCAGCTTTTTTATTGGTTCCAATAATGTGAAGTCAATTATCAGTCACTATACATATACATTTTTATGAAAATTTTGACGTTTTTATTGCAAAAATTTACGATCCTGCTACACAAAATACCTATTGGTGGCACTTTTTACTCTGGATCGTTTTAATAAATTTTTTGTAAGACGACCTTGCCACCGATAAAAGCAGTTTTTATGGAAATTTTTATAAAAATATTGAAAAAAGGCGGGAGTCGGGTTTTTAGGAAATAAATATACTATTCACTAATTTTCTTCACACTTTTTGTTTTCCCATGCATTTACTGTATATTTAAAAAATATTGTTTTAAATAAATTCATCTTCATTTCGCGTACAACTACCTTATACTCTTCAAGAACAAAAAATTAACGTAAATACAACGGAGTAAAGAAGACAAACGATTTAAATAAGTAGACCATGATTTAGTCGAAAAAACGAAACAAAAAATAATGCTCGAACTACATTCTTTAAATTCCCATGTTTCATCTCAAATCCAAAGTAAATTCATTTCTAGTTTTTCCATCAACACGAAAGGAGAGTTGTAACATCCATGCACACACACACACACACCTCTGACATGTGTTTGTAGTCCCAATTTACTTAAATTAACAATAATTTAAAATAAAACCCACAAATTGCCTCAACTATAACAGTTATTTATACATAAAAAAGGCCAAAACATCAAACTTGTAATCAACTTCTTTGCTGGAGAAATAATTTTTTGTCAAGTTTTCGAGATATAGGTATACATGTGCGAGGCATTCTCTTGTTTTAAATCATCATCTATGGCAATTTTAAAAAATAATTTATTCCTCTATTTATCTTGTAAAGTCACTGACCGACTAAAAAACTTATTAATAATTCAAAAGCTATTAAATTGTCAAAAATTAAATAATTTAATTGCTTCAGTTTTCTGTATTGTCGAGGATCAATTGTGTGGCCGAACTAATCGGTAATTATTGTGATTAAATATTTAAAAAAAATTGCAAAACTGTGTGTTATGTCGAAGTTTGACCAACGGCTACGGATCTGGATGCAAATTTGCCTAACGATAGATCATAAATAGAAGTAATTTGTTCGGAAGAGGCGATGTAACGTTAATACAGTAATTTGTAATTGAAACAGTGCTCTTTGTGTTCTCGCTATTATGTGTGCTGTATTGAGTTCGCGTTTGAAAAAAACAACCCCACTGTAATCACCGTACGCGAACCCTTCTATAATCGCATATTGAATTGTCCTCACAAAGAGGGACAAAACCAAACTATTTAAAATTCTCTCTTCCAAATGATTTAAATTTGTTTTTATAATTTCGAGAGCTTTTGTAGTGGTTGAAATTTTCGACGTTACGAGTTGAAATCTATTTAGGTTGGAAACGAAAAAAAAAGTGAAAAGAAGAATGTATACAAATTGGTAAAAAAATAAAAAGTTGAAAGTTCGGAATGTTGCATGCATTTAAGGATTCCTAAATAATAGTAGCCTATGCAACAACGACGATCCATTTGTTTCTCATCAGTGGAGTAATTTAAATAATTTTGTAACTTTCGCACGGATGCTATCGGGCGAGTTTTTGGTCTATCTGTTAAAAAAGAGGCTTAATTACCTTAGAAAAAAAAAGAGCGATCGAATAAGAGTTTTTGCATGTTTTATTATTGTTTCTACAATCGAGACTTGAGAAATTAATTATTCTTAGCTATTTCAAATTAAAAAGCGTAGAAAGCCATTAAAATATTTCATAAAAGCTAATTTAGTGCCGTTAATGGTAAACCCTAGCAACCAATCTTCATGAAAAGTCAATCTAATTCTCCACCAACGCCGCGTCATATAACGAACGACCCAATCTACCTGGCCGCTCATATGTAACCGCTTGGCATTTCATTTGCTGTATGACAGATTCCTGTTACTAATTCATTTTTTAATTAACGAAGCCTTTCCCGGGTGCCTGGTTGTTGTTGATCGCCGATCCGGTTGTTAGCTCGAGTAGTCATAATGAACCGAGCTAGTGAATTACCGAATGATCAAAAGTGTTGTGTTTTGACCGATTTTATAGTCTCTCGAAATATACGAGCTTAAAAAAGTTCCGTTTTAATTTCGACAACAAAAAAAATTTCCCCATAAATAAATGAAATATCAAAAAAATAATCACATAAATATCACAAAAATTAATTAAAAGCATAAGTCAAAATTTATTGGAATCGGGTATCGTTTTTTACGACTCGAGTTACATAATTTAATTTTTAACATCCACCTTATTACGGTCACGGCACACTCTACTCCAATTAAAACGAAAGCATTAAGCTCGTATAGGTAGGTAATATACACGTCGAACTTTACGTTCGAACGTTTTTGTGATAACTCGCGAGTTTGGCTTTTTTGGAGTCGAACGAAAATATTGCACAAATCACCCAAATGCCTTGAGGTAAAGGCCAAAAATTCATTTAAGTCATTTCACCACACACCCGAGTTAAGTGCATTATAGTGGCATCGCGGTGTGAAGTAGGTATAGTGGAGTGATTGTTTGATGTAGTTACGCCCTCCACTAACCCCCAATTAACCAGTAGCTAGTTAGTTACCTCTAATCACAACCTGATTGCTACCTGTTCACGCTCCACGCCTGCCAAATTAATACACAATTTTATGTCTCAATTATCTGTCATGGCGACCGTAAAATAACTGATTACTATATCTATAATTCTGTCACTTACTGAAGCTATTGAAGGTGGGAACTGTCAATCTAAATATTCTATCGTTTTTGGCTGTAGGTGATATAGAGGCGGTTAAGTATCTTTTACGACTACACAAATTTCTTTAGTTATAAATCTTTATCTAGTATAACTGAATACGTCCTTCTGCACTTACATTTCAATTTCGATTAATGTGCGCTCTTGTTTTACTACCACCTTTATAAGCCATATTTAAGCTTTTCCGTCTTCACTTGTCAATCGTTTCGCCATATGTGTAGACTTAGACGATACTGACAATTGATTATTTTAGAGTGGAGTGGACGTATTAAGCTTTAAGTTTCGTTTAATGGTTTAATCTAAATACTTTGAGCTCACAGCTTCAATATTTATTGGTACTTACTAATAAGTAAAGTGTAAAGAGAGTAAATTGTTTACAAAAAGCTACTGTTCTTCGTTTTGTAAAACGCGGTCGGTTGTCGTCCGAAATCAGTTTTTGATGACGAAGTAACCACAACTATATTATATTCGTACCGTTCTGTTTTAAAGCTGGCGACTTCACCTACCACCAGCAGAAAGGTCAAGAATGAATAATCTGCTTCTATTTTATTTTACCATCGATTCTACTGAACCTCTTTTCTGGTAGTATAAGCAAAGTCAAAAGCTTCAAAACAGAACGTAAGACAAATTTCTATACCGAACGATAAAAATAAAAATTGGTGGATTTCCATAATATGCAATGCAGCAAGTTCATAACTGAAGACTTATTCTTATACACTATATAAGTAGGTATAGTGAAAAAAAGTTTTTGAAGACGCTCCCACTTTAATAATTACCTACTACAACCGTTTTATGTGTCTAACAAATTCAACTTTGTAATTGTAAATAACCGAGGACATTGATTATTTAGTTATTCTCAGCGCCTTGGGTCAAACTCGTGCGGATTTACGTGTTTCGCCGTAAAGAAATTTTCCTTCTGATACATGATGTGCTTTCTCGTACAGAGTAGAGAAAGCTCTGATTTCGAAAAAAAATTCTGCTGTTTCTTTGACGGAATTGTTTTTTTTATAAAAATTGCTTTCGTTGAGAAACAAATATATGACACTCCTTCTCAACTTTTCTAATACTTATAAATAAAACTGTATTCTACTACGATACTAGGACTAATAGGTATGTTAGGGCAAAAAGATGGATGGGTAGGCCGACGGGAGACGGGGGGAGAAACTGACGCAAAAGATGTTTTTTCACTTCTATTACGTTAAATTTCGCAAAATTTTGATTATTCGGTCATTTGTGTAATATTTGAGTCTGAATGTTTTAAAAACACCCCAGAAACACATGAAAGTATAGAAAACCTGAGCTCAATGTGGGACGTTTGTAAAGGCCGCGTTACCAATTTTCTATCTTGCACAAGTACCTAACGATTATGCGGCGTAATCTAAGGCAACCCGCTCGTGGCCACACTCCGACAGGCAGATTTTTACTAATACCTTGCGGCTTCGTTCTCGTGACGTCGCGTCAAGAATTCTTATATTCATTTTCAAGTGTTTTCCTTAAACGATTCGTGAGTTACAATATTTATAAACAGAAAAAAGAAAATTTATTTTCATTAAACTGATTTGTTGTGGTTTTCTAGTTTTAAGTTCAAAACAGCTTTCCCTATACTATAGTCTGCATTTTAGTGTTAAAATTTTCAGTTAGAGAACTTCGTATTTTCCCAACATTCATAGTCAAAATCTCATAAACGGTTACTCGAATTAAAAAATGCTGGAATACTAATCCTCGAATTCAGTCAAAATACACATTCAACTTTGTAAAAACTCGTATAGAACTGAAAATCGGTACAGACCTTAACTACATTATTGTAAATGAAATGTCAAAAGTCCCCATCCCTTCTGCTCAAAATTTTATTCAAACTCAAAGATAGAAAAATCAACTTTTTGCAAATATCTCCTAACAAATTAGACTAATAGACGGCATTTGAGGGGAAAAAATCCAGGACGTTTGAAAGTTGGTATGGCTATTCGTTAGAACCTGCAGTACAACTTATCAATGGTCCCGGAAGGTGGGGGGCGAGCGAGAGGAGAGGGAACTGTTTAAAGATGACTCTTAGTTTTTGGTGTCTTCCAATGCGACTTTTGTTTTTAAAATTCTTTAATTACATCTCTTTTCTACCTCGTCCAGTGCCGTATTATCCATGAGTGGATAACTTTAATGATCTGTAGAAGACGAGTTATTCGCGTAAAACTAGAGTCACCTTTAAACAGCTCGCACCCACCCTCGGGGACTTTTAGTATGTTGTACTGCAGGTTCTAACAAACAACCATACCAATTTTCAAAACTCCTGAACTTTTTTCCTTTAATGCCATTTAATTTGGGTCTAATTTGACTAGACTAATATTAGGAGATATTTGCAAAAAATCTATTTGTCGACCTTTTGGACTCTGAATAAAATTTTTAGCAGAAGTAGGATCGATGGGGACTTTCGATATTTCATTTATAATAGTGTCTGCGCCAATTTTCAGTTCTATACGAGTTTTTCCGAAGTTTTAACTTGTTTTTGTCTATTTTAACTGGACTATACTTACCCTGTTTTACAATTGAACCCAAAATCAAATTTTTTAATCAGTTTTGTAAATTATTTATGCCCAAATGTACAGGTAACGTGGTATAAAATTTTATATTTGTTTATTATTACACAAAAATTTAGTAAACCCTCATTTCAAAAGCATCAGTTACAGCTTTTTTGATTTCGGTTTAATTAAAATTGTTACTTTTTAAAGTTTTAGTTCTCTGCACATAATATAGGTACGCTTATAGCTTATAGTCCAGACAAAGAAAGCTTCGATTAATTACCACTAAACAACTGAACATACCTATATGTATAAGTAGAGAGCTTTCACGTCTATGTATTGCAAAACGCACAGTTAAAAGCATCGACTTCACTCTTCACTATTATTTCCGCATAAATATTCCGTAAAATGAAAACTTTTCCCCCGCAATCGAGAAATTAAATCAAGAAAACAATTTGAGTTAGATGCGACTTTATTAAAAAAACTTTTTTCAATCAAAAATTACAAACGTTTTTCGTTAAGCCAACATTGTAATTATAAATTATCCGTGTAGTATATTGGATGTGGGGTACGCATATAAATTTTTATGCAATAATCAACTTTAACAGGAGGTCCCAAGAGACGGGTGTTGTAGTACAGATCATCTCATGGTTAATTAGGCAATGTGGGCGACAGAGGGTTCTATGTAAATATCACCCAGGGACAATTTCAAGCTCTTTTAACCACCGCTTGACAATTACTCCGCAATTTAGATTACGTATCAAACATTAGGAGGGGAACTTTGCCCGTAAAGTTACACATGGTTAAAAACTTAGATTTACAAAAGGAACGAATTTAAAAGAAATAAATTTATGCGAATTGATAGACGATCTCATTATGGAGATCCATCGAAAAGCGATTGTTTACGTAATGGAATTAAGATTCCTTTATCTGAAAAGGTAATTACAAAGCGAATTTGAGCTTTGACTGCTCTGGATGCTTATCCTTTTAATGACGACGTCGAGCCTCGTTTTGAAGACAGTTTTAAGTGCGTTGTTCGATCCAAAAAAAACTAGTTTTTCTAAAGGTGTAATTTTGTTTTTGTCAAATGTTTACTATCATTATTATAATGATCTAACTTACGCTTAACAGTTTTTTTATATTCTTCTCCGTTCGGGTACGCAATAAAAGTTCAAATAAATTTCAACACTTGCCGTGGAAAAAATTTGTTAATAACAAATTATATTTCACTTCGTACTTAAAAATTGCCAAAAGGTTCAATTTATTACGTAAATTAACAGTTAACGTTTTCTAAACGCGGTGAAATATTTAGAAATAATTTTTCAAATTGGTATTCGACGAAAGTAGAAGATAAATTAAGGATCCACAGTAACGTTCCACGGTAATTGAACTTGTGAAGACCAACTATAATGAGAAAATATAGACAAAAAAAGGACTTGGCAAAACTATTTCGAGCAGTTGAAAATAGATTAGGGGCAGTAAAGTTCAAACCATAACGAAAAAGCAGACAATTAAAAGGATAATCGTCCGACCATATATACCCATATTATGTGTATACGCGCATTTACTACCTGCTCGGTCGATTTACAAAAATTTCCGAGCCCGAAAAGTTTAAAATGCACAATAATTGCGTGATAACTGTGCTATCAATCATAACAGTACAAACACTCGGATCAAAAACTTATAAATTATAAACCCCGCTTAATCTACTAATCAATCTATCACATTTTGTCATGAAAATTATATTTAAAAACCGTAAAGTCCGAAATTACATCTTTCGGTTTTTTTTTTCTCTCCACCCTCGCCAAATTGCAATTTTTAGTTGATACGGTTTGGGTCGTGTGTATTTATGTTACCAAAAAAATTATGTACGTTCAAATTAGCTATAGTTAAGTGAGGGAGAGCTAAAAATTTATAGAGGTTAAGGGAGCCCTTTTGAAGATACCGATGGTTCTTCTTTATACCCGCGGACTCCGATTGCGTGTGATAATTCCGCTCGTGTTTGATGATTTTTCGGTTCGTTCTTAAAAAAAAAACTTATTCGAAATTTATTACTAATACCGGCGCTCGGATAGTTTTACGATGTCTAAACATTTTGTTAATTTGCTAAATATAAATTTGACAAATAAGCTCATTATTAGTTTTATAATTGATTATGGAAATTTTCGTAGATCGATTTGGAACAAAGGAAAACTTATTTTTGCTTTAGTATTTTAAACTAAAGTGTCAATTATTGATGCTAATGATAGTTGGGCTCGTCAGAAATGTAAATTTCGTTAAGCTAACAGTGCTTCTCATGTCAACTTTTAATGTTGTAGCATAAGTTGTACAAAAATTAGTCAAATGGACATTTTTTTGTGTGGCGAAGACCCCTTCTACGGTGTAACTGTGGCAGAAAATACGTAATTTGGAAAATAGCGAGAAAGGTAGTCAAACAATCAAAAACTGGCCTACCGGCTTACTCGTAAACTCTAAATAGACATGGGTTCAAAGGGCACAACGCAGACTAAGTGGAAGGAAAACTAGACTAATAAATCCCAAGGAGTGAGCACTCAGCATAATAGAATTACTGATGGCTTCTTAATAATGCCATATTGAGACCTGGTCACTACACAGACCATCAAAATGGAAAAATAGAGAAACTTACATTTCATGCCGAAAGTGTCATTTGAGATCTCTAGAGATCCTAAGCCACCTCTAGGGGAGCCGAGAGGATTAAGCGGCACGATCACATCTACAGAACAATAGGTAGCTAAACACATCAAAATTGTACGATTGTTCATGATGTGGACACTTAAAGCTTGATCCCGCCATTACCAAAACTATTAGGCAGAACTATAAATACACGAGTGAATACGCTCTTAGTGAATTTGTAAACTTGAAATAAATTGGTTATCGTTATGTGATACAATACTTTCATCTGAAAGGTCTTAGTCCCACCAATATCAAAACCGAGCTCTAGATTCTACTCTGGGGCAGCTCCTTCGTTTACAACACCGAGACCGTACGAACTGCCAAGACGAACATGGCAGTGGTCGACCAAACACCAAACCAGATGACCAGATCAGAAATGGTGAAGAAAATTCACAAAATGGTATTGGGTGACCGTCGACGGAAAGTGCGCGAGCTAGCAGACATGGTAGGCCATTCAAAAAGTGCTAAACATCGCTTATTTGGACATGAGAAAGCTGTGTGCAGGATGGGTGCCCCGTTTGCTTATATTTGGAACAAAAGCAGCGCCGTGAGGATGATTCGACCGAGTGTTTAGCGATGTTTCACAGCAATAAAACCGAGTTTTTGAGTCGATTCATTACCATAGATGAAACATGGGTCCATCACCTCAAAGCGGAGCGGAAGGAACAGTCAAAACAATGGATTGAAAGGGAAGAATCGACTCTAAAAATGACAAAGACCGTTCCATCTATACAGGCACTGTCGTCAGTTTTTTGGGATCGTTTAGGATCTTCAAAAAGGAAAAGCAATTAACGACTAGTAATATTATGCGAACTTATTACAGCGTTTGAGTGATGAAATAAAAAACGACCGCATTTTAGAGAAAAAGAAAGTGTGTTTCATCAAGACAATGCTTCAGTTCACACATCCTTTATCGCGGTGGCTAAAACCAAAATCAATGAATCAAAGTTCGAATTGCTTCCTCACTCATTCTATTCGCCAGATTTAGCCTCCTCGGATTGTTTTCTCTTCCCATATTTGAATAAATGTTTCGGTGGTAAAATATTTGCTAACAATGAAGAGGTTGTAGTCTGATGTCAATGGTCGAAAGGTTATAGTTATACCATTCAAATAAATTAATTCAAAACCAAATTTTTCGCGAAAGCAACCAAAGAAAATGTAGAAAGGAAATAAACCTCGAATCCCAAGGAAGAATTAAAATTTGAAAATCGGAAATTACTAAAAACTACAGCCCAGAGATCTTGATTCGTCTCTTAGCTTTAGCGGAAACCTCTACTACATAATTAACATCCTAACATACGAAAAAACCGAGATTTTGCTAAGCGCAATTCAGTAAGAATGCCCATGCATAATCAAATTGTTACAACTACAACATTGTAAATCGAACATTAATCAAGTAATTTTCTTTTGTTTCATTGTTATTGCTCTGCCACGATTCGATACTATACTATAATCAAAGAGTATCGTGAAGATAATTAACTATGCCTATCAAATTATTTAATAAAAAAATTACAGTATTGAATTACATATTCAACGGAGTGTGCCGTGCTTTATAAAACGTAAACACGATAGATACAAGAGCTTTTTACGGATTAGCGTACTCGGTTAATGAACCGCACGTGCCTTGTAAAAAGGTTTTGATCATCATAATACCGAAACCACTATACCGTGATGGTAAGTAGCTTTTCGATTTCGAGTACATTTACGTTCATTATTTTTATGACTCGGTAACATTTTTGTTAACTTTATAAATATTATAAAAGCTATAACAAAACGTTTGATCTTCATCAAAATGTATAGGTAAATAAAATTAATTAAGCGAATTTCCCCCCCTTCCTTTTTCACTTCAAAGCTTTTAAATCGCATTTGGCTTCTATAATTTTATTTCAGCTACTCGAAAATTATTTTAAGAGTTTTTTTATGACTCATTTTTGAACGGTTTTTTAGAAGTATGGAAAGAGTAACATTTTCCCACGTTAACCCAATATTATTAGACACCAAATTATATATTATTTAAAATGTTTACTAATATTAACATAGTTTGATCGGCACCCAATTAAATATTCATGGCTATAGGCGCGGATTTACCTGAAAAATTTAAAAATACTCGGGTTAAGAAAAGGTCGTTGCCTTCGCGGTTATACTATTATTTGAAAAAAATAATTTATCCCTAGAGACCTAAAAATTGGTGCATAGTAGGTTTTTACATAATACACTTGTAACTCGTATTATCTCGTACCTACACAAAGTTGAATTATTCAAAAGTATTTAATGTGAATTATAGAAAATATTTTTTAGACTAATAGTGGAAAACTTGGACATGTTTTCCTCAACTACTGCTACTGCAAAACAATTTTGTAATTCTTGCTATTGTTATCTTGTTATCTATCTACTCTCTATGCACAGTATATAGGTACCTACTAGGGCTGGGCGATACTGCCAAACAGGTATCATGTATCGACACCGTAACTGTGTCGCAACTATTTAAAAGTATCGATGTATCGAAAGTGAATACAGGGTGTCTGCAAAAACACCTTACAACGCTTTAGGGTAAACTCACGAGAGGATATTAGACCGATATAATCCAATTTACCTCTATGCAAAAGTGCACCATTCCAGAGTTACAGCTCTTCAAAGTTTGCGTTTTACAAAAGTATTTCTTTGATATCGGAAGAACCGTTTTAGATAGGAGTTTAATTCGTGGAACATGTTTTTCTCTTATGGAAAGCTATCAACCTACAAAGTTTAGGGGAAAAAGACACAGTGGAAATAGACCAATCACTGCATCGTTACTATTAACAGTTGAATATCTTTGTACTCTATTGATGAATTGTAAAAATTGACTGCACAAGATGAAGTGAAATTTCAATATTTAGAACTTTGACCTCTTCAACTTTTTTCATAGGGCTTTTAGTTTTGCACATAAAAGGAAAACTACGGAAAAATAAACTGAAATTAATTTTACAAAAATTGATTGAAAATTTAAAAAACTTAATTGAAGAAGCAAAACGTCCAAATTTTGAAATTTCATTTCGTCTGATGCAGTCAGTTTTATTTTTCATTGACCATTAACCGATTAAAGAGATATTCAATAGTTACCTATTATTAACGATGCAAATATTGATCGATTTTAAGGTCTCCTCCCTTAAATTTAATGAGCAAAATGTAAAATGGTTGATTAGATGATTAATGCCCAAGAATTTTTAGAGCTTTTGCTTCTTCAAATTTTATTATTTTAATTTTTTTCATTTTTTAAAAAACTAATTTTATGTCTGTTTTTCCTTTTATGCACAAAACCAAAAGCCGTATGAAAAAAGTTGAAGAGATCAAAGTTCTAAATATTGAAATTTCACTTCATCTTGTGAAGTCAATTTTTACAATTTATCGAAGGATTATCGAAAGATATTCAACTGTTAATAGTAACGATGCAGTGATTGGTCTATTTCCACCGTGTCTTTTCCCCCTAAACTTTGTAGGTTGATAGCTTTCCATGAGAGAAAAACATGTTCCACGAATTAAACTCCTATCTAAAACGGTTCTTTCGATATAAAAGAAATACTTTTGTAAAACGCAAACTTTGAAGAGCTGTAACTCTGGAATGGTGCACTTTTGCATAGAGGTAAATTGGATTATATCGGTCTAATATCCTCTCGTGAGTTTACCCTAAAGCGTTGTAAGGTGTTTTTGCAGACACCCGTAGAAGTCTTCGCTTCATACACAGTGTATCTGTGGATTACGGTTTCTTTCGAAACCTTCGACACATACGATACCATCAAGGATACTCTCTATATTTCGATCTTTTTGAACCCGATACCTCAATAGTTTCAATACCCCGATACTTTCGATATTTCGATTCTTTTGAACTCGATACCTCGATACTTTCGATACCTCTATACTTTCGATTGTTGTAACGCTCCCCAAGAAACTAAAAAACTGGTCTTAAAAAGATTCATTCACTGTAAAACGGTTAATATTTGAAGTTCTTATATTAGTATATGGATTCCTGACGACACGAGAACGGAAATTACATTATTTCTGTCGTTTATATCTACCTATAGTATTTATCATGTAAATATTTGATACCAAAAATTTGGTATAATATCAGTCTACTGGAATATCGTAATGACAACGAGCCCCATAAAAAACCAATTTTCGAAAACGTAGTTTAATGTTAGAGAGAACACATTCGTTGAATTAATAATTTAATTTTTTCTATGTTCGTAGGTGTCAATGGGAACACTTTTTAACGATAATGACTTCTTAAGACGCAAAATTAAATTTCCAAGTTGTCAGTTATTTACCCCCCCCCCCCCCTTGAAATTTCGAATTCATGTCTCGATCGTCAATAAGTATTAGTCATGTGTCATGCCATCATGTCTCATATACTCATATATGTATTGCGTATAGGTATAACAGAAGAGGCCTTAAATTTTAATTTAAAAAAATATGACCAAAAATGTACTTAATTTATTTACATTATAACACACACGGAGGATGCGTTTTTTTAAGTTCAACCAAATGTTGGTACCTATTAAAAATTTTAATTAGGAACGGTTACATAATTTATTTAAATTTTACTTTTGAAATTAGCAAATGAGAGAAATAATAAAAAAGATGAAACGATTAAATTATAATTCAAATGTGAAAAGATTCGTTTCCTCCAATTACGTTGAATAATATCGTATAATACTAGAGTATTTATCTATATTCTATACCTACTCAGTCTATTGATAATTTATTGTTTTAAATTAATACTAGTGAGACCGTATATACGCATAAGTTTAGAAATTTCACGATGTCATTTTTTTTTAAATTCAATTTATACTTATACACTACACCGACTTTAATTTTAATAATATACTTCTATCTTCGGTGGATGATAAAATTTGCGCTGGAAATTAATTATCTACTAATTGTATATCCGTTAAAAGTTTAATTTCTCCTTTTAAAGAGTCGTATACCTGCAGGGTGCCTCGCTTTCCGATTCTATAGTTAGGTACCTACATGGGGATCTCGTTTGTTGCAGATAATAGGTTAATAGATACACCATCAGGTACTATCTGTATATATGCAAAAACTTTCTCTGGTCGTGAGATCTTCTGAGCAACTCGCGCAGATATTGAAAAACTAAATTTTGACTTTTTCGTCCATATACAAAATGACATTTATAGGTTTTTAGTTGAACGTTGAACGAATTCATCTTGAGCTACTATCATTTTATTTATTTTCAACTTTAACAAGTGCCTACTAAATGTATAGTATAGTATATTATGTAGTATACAGTGCTATAGTGCAGGGTTAGCAAAACTCGATGCTTCTTATGGTGGAGAAATCGATAACTAGAAGAGATATGGAAAAATGAATGGTGCATTCTCGAAAACTAACGAAGATAGTAAAAATTCTTTTTACTCATTTTATTGTCTTTATGAAAGTGTCCGAAAGACGTGAAGCGAGAACTTGAAAAATCGGGCTTTTGCTTATATTAGTTTCAAAATAAATGAAGATCGCGAATTCCAGTTTTTGCGATAGCGTTTCTCTCAAAAAAGAGATCGGGGATGCGCCATATTTTTCGCAAAGTCGCAACGCACTGCTACACTGCTTCTACTTCTTCCAACTGTGTGTAACTTTTCCAGCATCCAGAATCATCAACTTGAAAATTTTAAATTACCCCAGACCCGTAGTTAGTGGTAGACTGGTCGAACCACATATTTTGATTCTTTAATCGCGACTGAACTGAATAATTTTAACAAAAAAATTTGGATTGTTTAAATAATAATGCGAAAAAGTTAAAAAATAATTATCGATAAGTTTTTCGGGAGTGGGGGTTAACAGGGCATCTAAATATCATCTAATACAATTATTAATAACTGGAGTAAACCTTTCCCTTCCCTGTATACTTATTTACTTACATAATTTATAAGTTTTATAATTCCTTTTGTGATCTCAACGAGCCAATTTGACCCTATACTAAACAAAATTTGTAAATGCAGTTTACGTTTGATGCTTAGCTTTACCTATCGATAATAATTAGGTACGCGGACTCGTGCAGTAATTTACCAAAATAATTTTTTTAAACTTTAACAAACGAGCACTTATAGGCCTTGGGCCTCTAAATCCATTTTTGATTTTTGAGAAAATAAAAAAATATATGCTAAGTATAGTTGTATAAACCTTAAAGCACCGAGGTAAAAATTGGTTAAGTCAAGAGCGCACACGTTTTACACGCGAGTAAATTCCATAGGCACTCGACAAGTCACGCGAGTACACTTCAATTATACCTTAAAATACCGCCAACAGTAAACTTTGAATTACTATAACCAAATAAATACTATCAATTACCTGTCAAACACGGCAAAATTATAAAACTATTACAATTACGTATAAAGACAATTTATTATGGTAATTCGACGCACATTCGATTATTTTACGCCGCGTTAAAAGATTACCTTTTATAGGATACCTACGTTAGGAAAACATTTACTAGTTTTCGCGTTCGTGTAATAGCGCAAAAGGACGCGAGGTTCTGAACATGAAAACCAAAATCTGAAATTTCTCAAAAATTATAACAAATATGCCTAGTCTAAATAATAGGATTATGATGTGTTTTGAGAAAAATAAAATATGAAATTTTCCTAAAAATAATATAATATCGCGATAAGAAACAAGCAATTCACTAATAATTGGTAGTTTCGGAACCATTCGAATAAACAGGTCGAGCATCTCTGGTGTACAACTTTAGCGTACACAGCGTAGAGTAACAAAAAAGGGGACCATGATACCATGATCCAGAAGTGTAAGGCGACCCTTTGTCTCCCAAAGGTGGCTTTTTTAGCCCTCGGTTCAATATTCAGTATTTTGTCTTTAAAGTTATAAAATAGCGAATATGAGACTCTATCTTTGTTTTTCCCACAACGATTCTACTAATCTGGAACACTTGTATATCGCTTTAATGCTGACGATCTTCGATGCTGCAAAACCCTGGATTCTGGCGAATGATAAACACGACATAAACATTCTTGGGCCGGACCTGAGTGTGGGTCTTGTCATCTGAACCTTCTCTGTATTAGAAGGTATTAGGTCTCAATGTAGCAACTTTAACGTTAAAATGCCACACATACGTGGCAGTGAGTAGCAGAAAAGGGGACCATGATCCAAAAGTGTAAGGTGACATTTTGCCTTCCAAAGGAGGCCTTTTTAACCCTCGGTTCAATATTTTGTCTTAAAGTTATAAAATAACGAATATGAGACTCCATATTAGTTTTCCCCAATAAAATTCTGCTAATCTGGAACACTTGTATAGCTTTAATGCTGAGGACCCTCGAGGCCTGAAAACCCTCGGCTCTGGTGAATGATAAACACGACATAAAAATCGTTTCTTGAGTTTCTCGAAGTTACTCGTATTTGTAGCATTTAGTAAATGTTTTGTTCAAAAAAGTTTCTCGATTCAAAGCTTCCACCATCGAGAAGAAGAAGTCGTTATACGAAAGAGTCTGATGCGAAAATCCGAAAACTGTAGTGGATATAATGTGCCTGTGATTTTTATGATTTCAATAATATTTAATAATATACAGGGTGGCCTATAGTAGCGTATTGGCGTTCTACGAGAACCGAAAAGATTGTATAGATTAGTACCTTAGATAAATTTTTTACAAGAATATATGCCGATGCGCTGTCGGCGTCGTTACATCTACTATACGATTCCTTAAATTTCCTTTAACTTGAGAACTTGAGATAGATTACGGAGGACCCATCTCCAAACAAAATAGCATTCCAAGTAATCTTAATCGTAGTCAAATAATTAATAGTCACTTTAAGCACTCAATTTTCATTATAATTGTATATAATTTTTATTAATGTAAACTAATTTATCACGTCAAAATAATTTCGATTGTTAAAACTTTAATTAAACTCGATCTGAAGGAAGGTAATAAGCAATTTTAATATAATTATATCACATCAAATAAGTGGCGAGGTATCCATGTAGGTATACCTATTAAAGTTCAAACTTGTGATATATTGCATCAAAGAACATTAAATAATTAACAAGCAATTTCGATGCCATGATGAGTTGATGATGGTGCATGGGCTCTGATTTCAAGTAATTCCAGTAATTAATTTTAGATTCGTGTTATTTCGAGCAACTAACAATACAATTAACCCTAAATACCGAAGCAATCAATAATCAAAAAAACGTTAATCTAAATTATCCTAAGAGGTCGATAGGTATAGGTAAATGGGACCCCTCAAAAATTTAATTAAAATGTTTTTGTTTTTCTCTCTCGTTTCGCCTCATGAAAAATTTATGAAAATTAAGATAAAAATACAAACTTTTTATTATTAAAATATTGTTCAGAAACTTCAAAGTATACCTCAACGAAGTAAATAAAAAAATATTTAATATTGTCTTTGTGAAGAATAACTGCGGCTTCGTTAGGAGATAACTTAATTCTCTTCTCTTCCTTCTGCTTATTCTATTTTACTTTGAGTTGTTGCGCAAATTTGTTTACCAGACGTCTTTACCGGGGATGAGCTTTCTTTAAAAGGATGTCTGTTGTCGTCGTTGTCTTGAATTCAGAATGACGAAATAATTTCGCTGTATTTGACAGGTTAATAAGTTTTTCTTATTAAAATATGTAGATGTATAATAAGAGTTGGTAAATTACGAAAATGTTTTCTATATACCCCCAAGAAGCAATTGTGTTTGATGGACAAGATTTGATTTTTTGGTAACATTTTTTTCTATTTTGCAAATCGTAGAAGCTTCGTGATTATAATATCGCCGCAATGGTTAGAAAAAAAATAGCAAATAGGCACCTAATTAAAACTGAAAATGAAATTAAAATTTCTAATTGTTTTTTTTTTATAAATTAACATTAAACACAATAAACATTGTGGTGTCTTTTAGAAAGTATGTAATAAGGATATGATAAAAGATAATGTTGACGTAGAGCCTGGGGTGAGCATATCCATTTCTTAGCTGCTTGATGGAGTAGAAGTACGCCTACGTTTACAATACTGCACCTGCCGAGATCCGAGTCAAAGAATATACCGGTACTGCCAACAGCTACATTACAATTAGTATTTATACCCAACTAAAACGTAATTTTGTTCAATTTTATTTTAAAATGTGCACTTCAAGTTTGAAAAGTTAAAAGTTATAGAATAAGGGTACCTTCGGGCTTAAATCCTGAATGTGTCATTTTTTAAAAAGTCTGCATGCACTCATTCACGATTCAGATAGTTAAAATTGTATACCGTTCGCTTCTAAATGATGCTTATTTGATATTTTTAGATTTATAGGTTGCAAAACTAAGACAGTGATTTAGTTAAATCAAAGCACATACAATTATCAGAAAAAGTAACCAATGTAAAATTTTACAATATTTTAAAGTGTAGTAACACAATTGAGCTCCAGATGTCGCTGCTCAGTATATGGCACTTTCGAGAGTGTGAGAAGATGAAACATTTATTTTTAGTATGTCCAAACTTGAGTTTCAATGGTTTAAGGAAGGTCTATTCGAATGGTATTTTAATCCTTTGTAACAGTTGAACATATTAATATTTATATATTCTTTGATTAAATATAGACCCAATTTACTCTGGTCTATATGACACAGGCGCGAAGTGACCCAAATAACATCTCTAAAGACGCCCCAGTGCAGTATAAACACAGTCATAAATTATTTTAGCTTCTTGTAGTCAAATACCGATCAAGTGTTATATCAAGGACTTGTAACTTGTACTGGAATTTTAGCGACATCCAACTTCTAAAACAGAGTTTATTGGCGCTGCAAGGGTATAACTGGACGGTTATGGTATATGGAGTCATAAGTGTGTAGAATTACATAGCATGTTCTTTCAGAGGTGCTCTAAAATTGATTAATTCGAACAAAAATCTTAATATCTTATTGAAATAGTTCGTTTTCTCACTAGTGCGGGAACTGGTTGGCGAACTAGTGCAGAAATAGCAAAAAATGACTTTTGGTCGCACTCATTCACCTACGATGTCCGCAAACGCCGAATGGGTGTAGAAAAATTAAATTTTTCTAGTAACGCAATGCTAATAAGTACACAACGGTCATGAAAAATGACCAAAGTGACTAATTTGGAAATGATTACATAGGTATAAGGTATAATACGAAAATAATTTCATGTTTTTCCTCAACTTAAACTTTTTTTGAGCGTTTTGCCGTTAAAGTGTAAAACATAAAGAACTAAATACAAATCAATTGCAGTGTAATTTATCATTCTCTTAACTCTTAACTCATATCTTCTTCTTGACAGGTTAAATGTTATAACTCGTCTTCATATTCACACTTTCTTTTAAACTTATATATCTTTTTAAATAATATTTCGAGACAGACTAATACTTATAGAAAAAATTATTTAATTAAAACAAATTTTTAAACTAATTAAACTATACGCGCGCACCCGCGCACTAATCATTTATTAAGAAGTTTGGTAATTTTTATAACTGGAAAAATAATAAGTAGAAGGCATATAACAATGGGCACAAGTGGGTATTGTCGCGTGCGTTATGTTTGTTCTACTAACGAGACAGCAAGAGCTTTTCAAAACGGTAAGTAACGCTGATTCAAGTGCCATTGTCCACAGTATGATCCCTCGTACTATACACACATTTGCTGTAATAAATTTATAAAAATTTTAAAACGAGTACATTTGCTTATGAATTGCGTTAGTTCTAAATTATACTTCGGTTCGGTTAAAAAAACCTAATTAATTATTAATATTAGGTATTGTAAATATGCTGGGCTATGCTACCCATGCTTGTTTTTATTTGATCAATGTTAGGGTTGTTCGGTATATATAGTTAGAAAATCTCTCTTATTCATACTTATTATGTTAATCATTAATTCATCAGGTTTCTAGGCTTCTCGACAAATTTTGTAAAGGTTGCGGTTTGGTACAAATAATAATTAAACTTCTAATTGTGTTATAAATACTCCAATAACGAGAAAACCGTATTATTTATATTTTTGCAGTGTCCATATCCATCACATTCTCTATATTCAATAGTACTTTATCCGAAGTTCCGCCGAGGTCGAAAACTTGGACTTATCATTGGGCTTTCATCATGTACCACATACCAAAAAGTCAAAACTACCTGATTTGATACAAGATAAATACTCCGACGAATGTTAATACGATATAGACAATGTAGTTTTCCGCTAGTTTTGGATCTTTGACAAAGATCCGGAAGTTCGCAGAGAGTAAAAACTTGGATTTATCATTATAGGCTTTCATCATGTACAACATACCAAAGCATCATAACTATCTCATTTGATGAAAGGTATATATTCCGGATATTTGTCAAAAATCCAACACTAAAGCACAATTAAATCGGATATACGTATCTAGATCCGGATTCTACACCTTGCATCAAATCAGGTAGTTTTGATTTTTTGGTATGTTGTTCATGATGAAAGCACAATGATAAATCCAAGTTGTCGACCTCGGCGGAACTCCGGATCTTTGTCAAAAATTCAAAACAAAGCAGAGCTAAATCGTATATCTTTTTGAAGATTTGACAAAGATCCAGAAGTCCGACAGGGTCAAAACCTTGGATTTATCATTGGTCTTTCATCATGAACAACAACCAAAAAAATCATAACTACTCCATTTGATGCACGGTAAATAATTCGGATCTTTGGCGAAAGGTGTATCGCTAAAAATGGCACAATACGATAAATTTGAAAACTTTTGTACTCGTGCACCATTCATCTGATTGAAAAATGTTTCTTATAAAAGTTTTAGGAAATTACATGCTCTATAATCGTTGTAATATCTACTTATGCCCTAGGTGGCGCTAGAGAGAAGATATTTTTGAAACACTTGTTTTCGGCCCCCTTTTTCCACTATAGCGGCGCGAGCGGCGGTCGTTCAAGGTCAAAAACTCGGAATATTAATTGGGACACCAAACTGCACAAGTGTACCAAATTACAACACTCCTGGACGCATTTCCCGAACGGCTAATGTGTTGGGGATTTACGAATATGCCTCCTGGACCATTTGCAAGTCAGAATCTACCCATTGTCTGGACTACTACCTAATATACAACACATTCAAGCCTATTCTGTATCATAAGATCGTAATCTGTAACATAGTGATGGCCGACTTTAACGTTTAAAGTAACGTTCTATGTCCTTTTTAGCTGAGTTAGAACGAGATAGAACGTTATTTTAACGTTAAAGTGGGCCACTATTTTTAGAGGTTATGATACAGAATACGCCTAAATAACTTTTTAACGAAAAACGTATATTAGTTTTCGTAAAAAATTTTATATTTCATATACGATACATCATCGACATGATTACACTATACAAGCTCTATGCCAAACTTAAATATATGAATAATGATGATATTCTAAGTAAAAAATGTTATATAAACATATGTCCGTTTTCTTCTAGTTGAGAAGTTATAAGTTATAACCATTTGGAAATCAAGTTATCTTTGATTATCTGTTATACTTTTAACTAATTACCTCCCTATAATTATTATCAAATTTGCAAAGCTTTGTCTGAGTTATAAATAATTATGTACGAATTTTCAACTTTGGAATATGCAGACAATCAGGCATAGTGTATCAAAACGTCTAAAAATAAACAAAACTTTGCAAATTTGATAATAATAGGTAGGTAATCAGTAGTTAAAGGTGTGACTTATTATACTTGATTTCCCAATTGTGCAAAAAATTTAATACAAATTAAAATACCTATAACTTCTCAACTAGAAGAAAATGGACATATGTTTATATAACATTTTTTACTTAGAATATCATCATTATTCATATTATATAAGTTTGGCATAGAGCTTATAAATCACCCTGTATACGACAGGCTTAAAGAAAGATTTTTTAAATCTTTTTAACGTTATTTTATTAGGTACCTAGATTAGGTAGGTTACATATGGGTATAAGTAGAGGAGGTCGAGGTCAATTGTAACAAGCGGTATAGGTTTAGGTCGTTCTGACGGAAGGATTACTTTTCGTTGGCTCATTTTCATTTGTTTTATTGTAGTTATTTGATTTTGGTAAAAATTTGTCGACTATCGTTCTTCTACTGAAAGTTTCATAGAGATAGAAAACAGAGACTTTATATGGAGTTAAAAGTTTAAAATGATTGGGAACCTTAGATATTAATTTACGTGTTATTACTTATTACTTATTATTATTAGGTACCCCACCTTTCAACTGTTTTTAGATTTTGTTTAGAAAGAGCTGAAAGACTAATACGAAAACCGATGAAGTCGTCAATATTTGTTAATAAAATTTAAATAACGAAAACAAAAATTTTCATCTCACAACATGAAACCACATAGGTATAGGTAAACCTAACACTCCTAAACTCCTATCGTATATAAGGATTGAAAGCTTAATGTTTTAACGAAATGGATTGCGAGGTAATATGAAAAACTCCAAGATACTGACGATTTCACCGAATTACCTACTATATAACACACAATAAAAGGTGTTTCGATATTCGCGGATAACGGACAGATAGCACGAGAAAACTAAAAAACTTTTCCAGATATCTTACTTTTAAAATTTACTAAAGTTTTTATAATTTTAAATCAGTACCTACTACCTTAACTTGCCAAAGCAAAAATATCGCAGAGGAAATTTTTATTTAGTTTTTCTTGTTGATTATCAAAACACTCTGTATTAGTAGGTATATACACTATACCTATAATATTAAGTTAGGTATAAATCATCAGATTTGATTTTGCATCTTGGAGCAAATAACTAAATTAATGAGTTTAATTTTTTTTGTAAAGCCTAATGAAACTATACAGTTAAAAATGAATAGTACCAAAATAGTACTAACGTTTATTAATACCAAGTTTGTATTGAAAACGCATATTTAAAAAAACTAATTTCGACTGTCAGAGTACTTTAACTGTAGTACTGTAATAATTAAGAAATACACTTGAAATAATACTCATTTTCGTCTTGTCTATATTTTTAATGAGAAATATTTATATTATATCGTGTATATAAGCATATAAGGCATAAAATTAAAAAAAGAAATAAGTATGCATAGGTAATAGGTACTAATGAAAAAAGTTCCTTAGAAAAAATTAATATGGCAGAGGTCGTGTGTCTACGAGATGAAATCGGTTTGCCTTTGAAGTATCTTCATATATAAAACGTGTTGACAGAGGCCGCGTGTACTCTTAGTCAAAAACCACAAAGGGCGATGTTTATGTCACCGTTCAACCCATCGACCCACACAACCAACTTTTTAATTAATATTTATTTACTATACAGCACCATATTCACTGGTCTAATGTTTTACCACAAATAGTAATTTACGATCAATAATTTTCGTTTTTTTAATTACTTAGGTACCAATATATTTAAGTAGTTAATTTAAAAGGCTAAACAAGAGAATATATAAATATGTATACATATCCAAGATGAACTCGCTGATGGAGCGGTTAAATGCTTAGCTGAGCGTAACAACACAAAGTGATGCGCTAAGCTGAGCGTGACATCTCAACTCACACCCCCAAAAACTTCTCTATCACTGCAATTTAGATTAAAATCTATAAAAGGGGGCCTTAAAAACCATATTAAACGAAAATTGAGTTACCTTTTAAAGCGTTTAAAAAATTACCTTCACAAGCTTAACTAACATTGCTATACAGAGTGATTGAAATTATGGGGATCTCGCTTGTCTGAAGAGGTAGATCATGATGGGTTTAAATTTGGTAAAGTTGTTAAATGCGGTGTTCACAAATAATCTGAAAAATTTTTTCGAATAAATTTACGTATTCTTGGGAAAACTGGAAGAAACCGACAATTAGAAAATTCTCATTTTCTTCTTTTACCTATAGCCATTACATTTTTAGTTATCAAGCTTTTTTAATTCTGTAATAGTATATTAAAGAACGAATTTCATAAGTCACGTATTATAGCACGACTCCAAGTTTAAAATGCGACTGGCGTAGCCAGGAGCGTTTTAATGGAGGAGTGCTATAATTGCTATAATGACTTATGAAATGAGTTATTTATACAATTTTTTCTATTTTGCGCCTTTTAAAGTCCATTTTCGAAGAAAAAAATCAAAATATAAAAATTTAGGGATTTTTGTGATGGTTGGCTGGTTGGCACGTTGGCAGTACTAATTGCAAAGTGACATTTCGTAATTTAAAATTCAAATAAATTGTTTTGTAGTTTAAATTGGTCGTTAATTAATTAATTTTAATTATTATGTTAAAAAGTAGAACATGTTAATTACAAAAATTGTCGTTTTCTCTTTCCTCGATTTGACAAAATATGTCAAATTAAATATTACTACCAACTTCGAACATCAAATTTTACCAAAATTATTACAGCACGCTAAATCTCATTACGACAGGCAAATGGATGCTATAATAGCGATCTTATACAGACGCAAAATATAAAAAAACATTTTCATTGCCACTATTTAATCCACTTTCGAATCTGTAGTCACCATCTCGATGAGTCAATTTGTTCTTAGTCTTTTACCTAATCCCTACTATATTTTTTGTTATTGGACATTTTTAACTGAAATCTAGTAAAAAAACAAAAATTTACATTTCTCTAGAGATCTTAGTAATGCACCGAATTTAACAACTTTGTCAAATTTAAACCTAATGATCTAGCTCTTCGGATAAGCGAGACACCGAATTTCAACCACCCTGTATAATTCGGTCATATAAAAGTACCTTTTGAAAGAAAAAATAAGGTTTCCTTATAGGTGTTGTTACGTAAAAAGCTTTATTTGGTGTAAAATTGAATTTCGTGGTTTCAATGTGACGTTTTGGAAAGTTGGGGCGCGAAATTATATTAAATCAACTCGGACGCCGTTATATATATAACATGATATATCCGGATAGTTTCCGCCGGAAAATGGTTGTATACGAAATTCACTTTCCGAATTTTGATTGTGACAACTTGAATCATGCATAAATCTTACCTGCCAAATATTGCTCTCTACGAGGCTCGTTCCAAAAGACATTATATTTCTCGATTCGGTTCGATTTGGCGTGCGTTCGTAAATTACGCAAATTCTACGGGAAAAAACGAAATTAATTATTAAATAAAGTAAGTTAAAGGTAACTGTTGTTTAATTTATGTGTCCTCGAGCTATTACATAGTCAAATTTTTTAACATAACGATTATGATATTTGAATTGTAAATTAATTGCATTGCCAGATGTTTTTTTCTTTTGAAGAATTCGCCATTCAGGTTTTTTTATTGGAAATGGAGCACTCGGAGCTATAGTTTATGAAATGTAATAATTATATTTATTTTCTATTACTAAACCTGTAATAGTAGGTACATTTAAATGTTAATAGAATTCGTTTGCCCATCATTGATATGTGGATACAAGTGTCGGGACTATCAAATGTTAAAGTAATTAATTTCTTGAAAAAATTTTAAAATGCAACTCGCTATTCAGTTTGATTATTTCCTTGATGTAATAGGTAATAATAGTTACACAGTGTGGTCCATCAGATTCGAGGCTGACTATTATTGTGGATATCAGGAACTGCAGAAGAGTATTAAAGAGCACGAGCAACGGCAGCAACACGCCTAAGTTTCATGAAAAGAATCAGCCACCAAAGCTATCTACTCGTGGATAATCCGGCACTACATGAGGTATAGAATAAAGATGGAATTAAAGATTTCTGAAAACAAAAGTCGTGTGAAGCAGGGGGTTTAGAGCTTCGAGCCGAACTTCGTTGCGAACAACCAACACGTCCTATAATTGGCTAACGGAGTTTGGTTCGCTATTTAGTTCACTAATTAGGTAATTAGGACGTTGCTTTTTATTTGCAACGAAGCTCGGCTCTACATTAATCTGGACCTTGCTTTAGGTGTCGTCTTTACTTTGCAAATGACAAATTCTTTCATCAGAGGATCAGAGTGTGGATAAATTAAATGCGTAGCAGATGATTAATGTTATAGAACGTCTCTTTGTTCTTTGTGATCTGGGATCTGGATCATTTAGGGAGAGGGAACAAGTTCCTTGCATCTTAGGTCAGTTAATCGGGCCCATTTGTTATGTAAAAATTGAGGATTATTTTTGAAAGTTTGAAAGTTTGTGGTATGATAATTTGATGGTGTCTAATTTCTTATTGGTTTAGTATTTTCTTATAGGGAATTCGTGTTTGTATAAGAATCTATATTAGGTATCTACTAAGTAATAGGAAACTTGTAGGTACCTTTACACTAATTCTAAAACTATAAAACCATTGACATCTGAGATTGACTTTTCCGATTCATTAAAAAAATCGCAACCAATCGAAATGAACCATCTTTTACGTATACTATGTATTAGGGATTCCCTAATACAGTAGGTATAGTAAGAGAGTATACTATATTACCTAATAGTAGGTACTACCTATACAACTGACATCGCTAAATACTAAGATCTGTGCATGACCATCATTAGAGTGACCATTTATAGTCTTTGGTGGGACCCATGGGTATGCGACATGAGTAGGTATAGGTAAGGTAGGTATACCTACCTATACGTATACTACTACTATTATAGTTCTTCATCTTCAATAATAGTATTAGTTTCTCGTTAGAAATTAACGACTATTCCGTCAATAAACAAAGAACTAATATTGTTGGGTCCTTGTAAGCTTAATAGGTATAATAAGTAAACTCTAAAAAGGAGTAGTATGGCATCCATTACCTAATAGTAGGCTTTATATAAGCATTAAATATATAGTTTATTCATATACCTATATTTTCAATCCTGTTTTTCCAAATTTAATAAATAATTTCACTGCATAAATCAGCCAATTTAGGATAGTGTATAACTAAGTAGGTAATATATAGTAGGTATTACTACATCACATCACCAAGTAAAGTTAAGATGTGATGTGATGGGCATTTTATTAACATTAAACGCGTTCGACAAATTAATTTACCTACATTTATTAATAACCACTTTTTGTATCGACTATTAATTATAGTTTATTGATAAAACTGTCCCTTTGAATGTTGTTAAATTAAATGAATGTTAATTTTTGATCCACCGAAAGGCTTTTACGTACAAATTTACAACAAATATGATTAATGTATTTTAAATTACGAATAATTGAGTTGTGTAGTACATCGTTAATAGCAGCCTATTAATATTAACAAATCCCGCGAGGTATATCCTTTCAATAAAGTTGCCAATAAATTAACAAAAATCTTATTGCACTGCATTTTTACGTGAAGGTAAATAAAAAAGTACAACCGTGCCGGCGCCAGTAGTAGCGTGATCGACGAACTAAGAAAAATAGCGACTTACCTATATTGTTAGTTAATAAACAAATAAAGTATAAAAATGGTTAAAACTCTCACTTTGGGTGTACTTCAAACAAAGACTGTAGTATAACTGGCCTGCAGCTGGGCCTCGGGCACGCTGCTAGGCGAGGGCTTCCCACAGAGTCGTGGTATATCTCCGCCCTCGGCATTGCTGTAGCGACCAATCAGCGCCTCGGGACACGCCCAGCCTCGGGCTATTTCGTCGTCCTGGTACAAGTCAAAGGAACTTTTAAGCCTTTTCGTTACCGTTTAACCCTCCGAATCTAATATTTAATCGTAACGTGTTTATTTTAATCTTCATGTTGAATTGAATTTTTTTTGGAACTTTTCGATTTCGGTTAGACACCTACTATACATTTTTTATATTACATCTTAGGTTTAATTATTCTTCATATTTATGAAGGTATATTTATAAACATTCATTATTCAAACAATAAGAATTTTGAATGTATCTGTTTCTCGTTTTTTTAAAGCAAATAACGTCTCAAACTTTACTTTTTGCTCGAATATTTCTTAAACTTTATTACTGTCTTAACTTTACTTATTCTTCATTTCAGAATTCGGTGGAGTAATAAATCAAAGAGTAGGTGTAACCATATTGTTGTTTGCCGCACTTAGCTGCAGTTTAACAATGAAGAACAGGGAAAAGAGCAGGTAGTAAAAAAGAAATTTTGCCAAAGTGCCAAAGTGGATTGATTTACTAATACTCCACCGAATACTGAAATAATGAAGAATAACTAATAGATCTATATTTATACTATTATTACCAATTTTCTTAATAGAAATATTGATTTGTTTTTCGTGTATCTAATAACCTAATAAGTACTTAACTAATACTTACTTATATCAACATTCTTACTCATCGAACTTAATCTACGATTCACTCTGAACTCTGAAATTCACTAATAATCAGCAATCTTTGTTTTCGCTTGATGATGTTTTCTTTAATTTCACGAAACTAATTCTAAGTATACAAGGTGTTTCGTAAGGAATTGTCAATATTTTAGTATTAGATATCTTGATGGGTTAAGATAGTATGGACCAAAATAAGACAAATATTTTTGTATAGGTACTTAGTAGGTACTTATTAGGTAAAGTAAAATTAGAGTAAGATTGCCTGAGCGGGCCCCAATGCGCTATAGCCGGCCACAGCGAAAATATGAGCTATCTGGCAGTCTAATACCTCTATATAGTACATATTAGGTATACTACGCAAGGTGATAGGCCCCGCCCAGGTAATCTCATTCCAATTTTACTTTATATTAGGTATAAATTATGAAACATAAAATGGTTCGCGGGGAATTGTTCAAAACAGAGTTTTTCAGAGAATAAATATTTTTCTTTGGTTGGTTTTTGTTTTTTATGAAGGTTCTTATTTGTCGTTCTTCGCCTATTTTTTTTACTCGCGAGTCGCCGGTGGTGTCCATGTCAAATAAATTTTACCATGGACGGTGGCACGTGGCACTTTTAAAAAGGTGAAACTAATCGATAGCTTTCCGTCAATTATTAGCTTTAACTTAAACTTTAACAATATAATAATTTACTTGATTACCTACTTGTTACATTATCACCCATTTTTGAAGGATTATTTATAAATTGTTGACTCGTTATTAGCCCAAGTCAATTAATTTGGGGCTTTCTTCCTTAATTAATAGGAATTTAAATTACGACCAATAACTTCATATACAACAGAATTACAAATTGCTGGTAATAATAAGAATTATTGTTCACCACACATCAAAAGATTATATCTAATAGCTTATGTCGACTGTTCTACATCATCAATCGAAAGCTTTTGATAAGTTATAAAATACGTATAAAATCTGTGTGTTCTTCCGGAGATATATAGACGTGGCTATCTTTCCTCTTTCTGAAAGTTATTCATTTGTGTCTACGTACAGACGTTACACCTATGATGCCTCCACATCACAGAAAGTTTGTGAGTTTCTCCATTATTTGACAAAAATAACTGATGTCCTGAGACAAAAAATATAGTAGCTCAGACTTCAGACCCTCGGGAGTAAGACGTCAATACGAGGTACTATATACAAGGTGTTAATTTGAAAGCTTCCCATCTCTAATATCTTCGCTTTAGTATAAAATATGGAAATTCCGCAAGACCCGTTAATATTAATACCCCGTCACAGGGGCACACTTTTATTGAGTATTTGCGTTATTAATGTGTTAATAAGTAAAAATGAAATAACTTCAGGCAACAAAATGATTAAACAATTGTTTGAAACTCCATTAAGAATGTTCTAAATTTCTAGGCAATTAATAAATTCTGTTTCGAAACTTTTCTCTAAGTGCTCTACTGTAAAATTTCTGAATATCATCCACAAGCTTCCTCATCCAAAAATAACAAATTATAACATATCGTTGTAATATAAAGACAATTGAAGGGGCTCTCTAAAAAGGTGCCACTCAACCCCATTCCCATTTAAGATTTAAAGAATTAAGTCTACCCCAGTTTGGCAGTTGATCTAAGATCTAAGGAGAACGCAAATGTTCAATAAAACTGCCCCTCTCAATAATTAAAATTGTCTCGAGAAATTTCAATATTTTATTATTTTAAAAAGATGATGATATTGGAAGTGGGAAGTTTTCAAATGGACACTCTGTATTCCTGTATATCTTCACAACATCAGGCTCACAATTAACGTTTTTTTTTTAAAATGGATTCAGAGACCGAAAATCTAAGAGGAGAACATCAATGTACGAGATGCATGATGCATCATCATCACGGATGAGCGTGGCGCATCTCTCCAAATCCGTCCCTTAGGAAAATTTTTATTTAGAAAATTGAAAATTTCTCACTGATGATTTTTCACGGCATAATGTTCCGGTGCACGAGTGGAGTGCTCTCGATAACAAATTTTACTCTTAATTTTAGATTTGTTTTAGCGCTCCCGAATCTAATTCCCAAAGTAGTACAGGTTGTCAATTTCAAACACCCTGTATCTACCAGTTCGTATAAAAAGGGTGTCTCAACAAAAGAGCGCCGGATTTAAATTAGCCGCATTTTGTTAATATATACGAGTTGTATATAGGCACGGTGATTTTTTTTCGCCAGTTATCAAGTACAGACCACGTGATTTAAAAATATGGAGAAGTATTCAAACCAACAACGTTAAATTATTGTGAAAACACATTACAAAAATGGTAAAAATTTTGCGAAGACAGTTTGCCAATTCCGTCAAGTTTTCGGTCGTAATAATGCGCCAAATGAATCGACAGTGAGGCGTTTAATTACAAAATTTGATACCAAATTTATATACGCTGATGGATCAGAAGATCATTGTTCGTCGTCGTCCTTGTCGGTCACTCGAAAATATAGCCACAGGCCACAGTAAAGGAATCTGTGGCCGAGAATCCAGGAACTTCCATTCGGCATCGTGGTCAAGAATTAAGCATTTCCAGAAGCACTATGCAACGAATTTGGGTAAAAGATGGTGTTACTGCACAGACTAAGTTTCCAGGTCATTTCCAGGTCATTTCTCGATTTGGCGATCAACATTGGCCACCAAGATCGTGCGATCTAACACCGATGGACTTTTTTCTTTGGGGCTATGTGAAGGAATGGTTTATGCGAAATACGAAGAGGAAATACGGCGCGTTATTGGTGAAATACAGCCACATTTATGCGAAAACGTTATTCAAAATTTCAACAAAAGAATAACCCTGTTCCAGAGGTTTCGTGGTGACCATTTGCCCGATGTTGTATTTCACGTTTAATCGGACCTATTTTGTTTATGTTAAAATAAAAATGTTTGCTTAATTCCAAAAATAAATGTGTTTTTCTTTAAAATTAAATCCGGCGCTCTTGTTGGAACACCCTTTAGATGAATTTTTAGTACCTATGTATATCAGATTTATTGGAACTTCATTGGTTTTCTTTATTAGAATTCTTTAAATGCTATTGAATTCAAAATTCCTTCTTCTAGTTTTGGGATTGGGAACCTATACCTACTTATTCGTTTAGTAATTAATTAGAGTCATTAATTAGTAAATTGCTATCGAAAATTACTATTTCGTGATTTAAAATCTGTTTCTCTTAAAAAAATGTATCAAATTTACTGATCAATTCAAATACATCAAGTTGTTATTGTAATATTGGAACGAAGTGCTTTAAACGTGGTACAGCAACCTATACAGTATTTTATAATAAATAAGCTACCACCCCCGCGGCAGCCGGTCGCGTGTAGAAACTATACGAGCTCCACTACAATCTACGATGTCGGCATGATGGCCCAGGGCCGTCATGGGGCCCTCATAAGCCGCAGAACTCGACTCTGTTACACTACACCAGACCACGACTGTCCCCCGAAGCCAAGTCATTGCGCTCGCATTCCTACTTGCATTGTGTGAAGATACGCCGAAAATGCTTCCAAAATTTATTTAAATACGGTTTGTGCAACTTAAAATATAACTCTTCAAAAGTCTTTACGTTTCAATTGTGTGAAATTTGTGTTTGGGAAACTTTTTATTAATACCACTACCTATATTATACAGTACCCATCACTATATAGGTAGTTTCGAAGGTTGAAATAAGTCATGTTGTATTTTTTAGAAAATCCCGAGGCGTTTACCTGAGCATTTTGAAAAATTACAGTTTATACACATTCGTGACAGATGGGAGCTGAATATATATAGTTTTTTGCTATGCAATAGTAGCATTTAATAGTAGCAGTTGGGTATCTTTCAAAGTGCACGATTTTAACTTTAAAAAAATATTGCAAACCTTTTTAGAAAAGGTCGATTATTTTCTTTCGTATAATACACGTAATACAATATATCCTTACACAATCATCTATTAAAGCGTCAATGATGAAAGAAAACTGGCTGAGTCTGAATTTCGCCGAGATTAGATTTTCCATGTGTAACAGAAAAGCCTGGGGCTTACCTATTCCAAAGGCGCAGACTCCCGGAGTATCGAACGCTGCCCTAAGGGCGGTGTCGCCCAGCCAACGCAAAATTTCCCCTTTGCATTTATGCCGTATATCTCATAAAAATTTCCAATGTTATAGAGTTAGCCTTTAAATAATAATCGCAATCACGATGTTTAAATAATAGGATAGGTTATCTTCCCGTAACAACGGACACATTTCGCCTCTCAATTAGTTTTGATTATAATTGCACAATTAGTAATTATAATTAAGTTAGCATGTTACCACCCACTCCAGTTTGTTGTAGCTCACATATTTTGTGTGAGACGAGGTGAGGTGGAAATGTTTGAAAAATTAATTTGGAAGTTTTAAAAAAGTTTTTCAACTTTCCCGTTCGTATTCGTTTTTCGTGGAATATTGAATAGATTTGGCTTTTACTTTGTGCAAATCGAGATTGATTTTTGTAGAAACTAAATTAGAATAGCCATTTGCACTAATTTTGTCAGTTCGATTGCTGACAGCTGTTTCGATACACTGTATCATCTTCGGAGCGAGTTTTTAACTAACTAACTAACAGTTAAAAACTCGCTCCGAAGATGATACAGTGTATCGAAACAGCTGTCAGCAATCGAAATGACAAAATTAGTGCAAATGGCTATTCTAATTTAGTTTCTACAAAAATTTCTCGTGGAATTTTAACCGAAATTTCTGATGCGAAAATATACCTACACGTTTTTGTTGTTAATTAATTAGTTAATTGTTTCGTTTAATACGTTGTAAGGCAACAACTTTTAAATTAATCCGAGCTTATATCTGAGTTCGGAAGATAATAGCGCGGATCGATTCAATTTTGCGTTGTTGGGTGCATTACGTTAATCGAATGCTAAGAACACTCGAAGGGATTTATCACAGACCGATGATCAAAGGTAAACTGTCTATTGCATGTACTATACGTAATACGAGCAACAAAGGTGTACGATGTTAAATGGTAATTACTTCTGTTATTAGCTTTTATATGTGGTGTGTTCCGGAAATAGTTTTATGTTCCACTACTATAGTAGGTAGTATAGATAAAGATAATACTTATTGCCGTCGGAAATGTTTGCTAAATTTTGTCAAAAAAAGTACAAAAATAATAAGCAAACCCATTGTAAGTTTCAAATACTCTCTATTATTATTATTATTGCTTTGACCGCGACCTCTTGGGTCTACTGTGCCCCTCGAATGATGTAAAATCTTCCATTATGTGAGTTCTGTGCTTTTGATTAAGTCCAGAATTTCCTCTATTGATAGCTTGGACTCATTAATGCTCTTTGGAGCATCTTCTTTCCGAGAATGCTGTGACGACTTCTTGTGAAAGCCTCGCAGTGTAGCAGAAGATGAATTGGAGTTTCCTCTGCCTCTGCACATCCTCTGCATAGTGGGTCTTCTTCTATAGTCCCATTTTACTCAGGTGCTTTTTAAGCTGGTAATGTCCCGTTATCAGTGCCGTTGTCACTCGCGTAGCTCACCTCTACTCCTTCTGAGTAGAGAGTGGGGTCAGAGGGTTTATCCAGTAGGACTTTGGGTGACCCTGCCCGAGAGTCTCCCTCCAGTGTTTAATATGCCATTTCGCTAGAAGTGACTATAGTTCTCTTTTTTTTTCTATTTCATAAAGAATGTCAAAGGCTGGTTCTGGTCCGATGGGTCTTATTTTGCTACCCTCTTTAGACAGACCGTCCGTTTTCTCGTTCCCTAGTATGTCGGCATGAGCTAGCACCCCATACCAGGCTGCCAGAATTTTCCCCTCCTAGCTCGTTCAGTCTGCGGATGCAATCCGTTACTAATTCGAACCTAACCTCACATACTACAAAAATTCTTTAGTTGTGATAACCTTTATTTAAAATACTGCCTATACTTAATTTGAGAAATTTCGTAAGGGTATCAAGTGAAAGCTTCAACAGAAACTCAATGATTTTGATCTATAAAGACTGCAATTCGTTCCATCTAAATATGTGTATCTCTTTGCTGAAAGTTCGTGTTAGTTCGAAACGGTCTACAATGAGTACCACATCCCTCCTTCCAAAATTCCAGAAGAAAAAGTTTGTTCTACTATTAGTGGAGTGGCTTAAGAACTGTTGGGCCTGGGGATAGTAGCTACTCGAAGGATATTATATAATGAGTCCAAATAAGTGGTCTAAAGTGCTGGGGGATAAGCCTCGCGCCTCTATTTTATAATCCAGCCTGTCCGGCCTGACTGCGCAGACCAAAACTGTGCAGGCGAACTGAACTTAACGGAAGCCTCTAACACCTTCAGTTTTTTAAATACGATTGCCTTTTTCAGTTCCGCTTACAATATCTGAAGGGTGAACTTAAATCATAAATTTTTTTCGTTACACTTTTTTAAGAATAGAACTGAGGGCTTTTTATTTTAATTTTTCATGCGCCATGCTCTTTTTGTTTCTGTCACTATTAGTGTTTCGTTATAATTTTCCACCAACATGGATTTTCTCGATATATAATTGAATGAGACTCTTCTACAAAAAGATCGCATCTTTTCTCCATTTGAAAATGTCTTGCCACACGTGAGTTAAGATAGATGGTTTATTTTTTGGCTAAAAACACATTAAACACATAAGCAACTTAAAATGAACTGCATATAACTGGCCTGAGTGTGAGTGACCATCTACACGCGCAGTTCGCTTCGCCTACGCAGTTCAAATTTCAAACGAAGTGAGAAATTCATTTAGATCAGTCCGACTGATTTTAACTGTTGGTTTGTGCTACACACGCTCGTGTTTTCCTGCACAGGTACGAACTGTGCAGGCCGGACAGGCCGTCTGCATGTGTGTAGCACGCTTTACATACAGGGTACAGGGTGGCCAAACACTTATTACACCCGGCTTTAAATGAAAACCAATAAGTACAGAAAGAAAATTTTTTTCAGAACTTAATTTGTTTATGAACACGTTTTCCCCAACATATTACAATACATATCTTCATTTTTACTACTACCTACCACGATTTTTTAAAATGATATCATAGCTAAATAATTATGTAAATCGATAGGGAATTTTATTCTCTTTACAGATGCGCAATTGTTTTTATCCCTACACAACCCTTTTTTAACCCTCTGCTGCAGACATGGAGTTTAGTTACGTTAGAAAAGACATGGAGTCAAAGTGACTCCGTGGCAGTTTAATGTGTTTCTTATTACACTTACGACCAAAAATATTTTACTTTTTACGGTTTGTCGATAAAGACTGAACCAGGAGAGAGATTATTTATTAAAAAAATTTCATCTAAACAAAAGCATAAACATGAAAATGGAATACAAAGATTAAGACGTTCTAAAAGTAAGGAAAAATTTAGAGATGACATTTTTAATTTTTTTTTTATTTTTTTCTTTATTATGGCCCTAAAACTTGGGACTATGACAAATTTCGAGTACAAAAATCGTTGAACAAGCAGAAAAATGCAACTAATTATTTTATAAGTATACATTAACACCTATAAACGTGACTCTAGAACACGGCGGAAATAGTTTGAAATTTAATATCTTCTCAACGAACGCAAAAACAACATTAAAAATACTTTGATAATATAGATAAAGGTTCAACTTAAAGGTACCCAAAGGCTAATACAGATAGGGCAAAAGAAACCCTGTTTTAAATACTACTAACGTGAAAAACGGAGTCAATTTGCTCCATGTCTGCAGCAGAGGGTTAAATAGGGACAGTTAAGAACATTGTCGGGAAATTGCCTTGGCGGAATGTCAAACAACGCGTGTATAGATTATAGATATTTATTATGAAACGAATAAAACATGTTTTTCAATAAATGAACGAAACATTCCATAAAGACAATTTTAAAAATTTCTTCCCTACAATTTTGATTTTTTGTTTTTTCTAACAGTTTTTCAGAAAAATCATTTAGCGCCCAAAATTGTTAAAAAGACCCGAGTTTTAATCCTTGAGGTACTTCCTCAATTTTCGAATAAAGTTTCTAAAAAAGTATGTTATAAAACTCTCGTACAGGTATATACTAATTCGTAAGTTTTCACACGCAAATATTCTTTTACGTTATGTAGATATAAGATCAACGCTTTAATTAACTAATCTACATATAAACGTGTTGTAAGTTCTTTTTCAGTAAATTTTTATGAAGGCTCCTACGAAAGAAGTCAATGAGTTGCTTGAATTATGTATAGCAGATCTATAAATTCATATTCATATACCGTCATAAAATCTGCGACGAGTTTATAAATAAGCGGTTAAACAAACAATAGTAATAAAATAAATTATTAAAGAGATAAAACCTAATTAGGTTGTTAAATATATCCATTCTTATTTTAAAAGTTCTGTAATTATTTATTAATTTATTTCAAGTTTTATTATAGGGTATAGTATAATAGGTAATAGTGGATTTCGAATATGGCTGACATCAGAATTTCTTGTTACGAAAATGAATAAATGAATTGGAAACTGGAAACTGTGGTACTAAAATTTAGAAAATCGTTTCTATTAAGTTCAATCTCTACATTTGCAAACTTCCTCTGACGTCCTTTACCCTTCCCACATCACTATACATTATAATGCACTACAGGGTGATTTCTTTATTTTAATAAAGATTATACAGTGTAGGTACCTATTAGGTACTGAATAATCTTTGATTTTAGACAGCATATCTTTGCAGAATACTTCTAGTCCGGATTAGTATATTTGTAAATTTATTGAAAAAAATTAGTAAGGTACTAATTATATTTTACGTACATACCTATACAGGGTGTCCCGGCTAAGCTAGATAAGCATGAGGATCTCGGAAACTATAAGAGATACAATGATGGTTAAATGAGATGAAAGTTACGTATGGGATTCAGAAACAAAAATGTGAAAAAAAAATTCAATTATCTCTTGTGGATTTTGAGATATGCCAAAAAATGTCAAAAACGTCTTATTCTAATTTTATTCATAACTTTTTTTATTTGTGAATTTTTTTTTAATTTGTAAAAACATTCTTTAGGCAACTTTTTATGCTGAATTTGAATATGTATACTTAGATTTTTTGTTCACTTTTCCATTTCCACGCACGCATCATCAACTTTAGTTTTTCTTATGGTCGTCATGTTAGATTTTTTATTAGATCGATAAAGATTTTAACGCGGATTCCAAATATGTATAAAATACTTACATGTTTCAATAAAAATTTGGAAAGATATTGCCAAAAAATACAAAATTTATTTTTTTAACAGTCGGCTATGAAATTTGTTTTTAAAAACAAATGCCACGTCGATTGTCAAACAAGTATAAGTGCTTTGTTTTTATTTAATTCAGTCCAGTATACCCGTAACAGACCATGTTCAGCATGGAGATATCGGAACGTTTAAAGAGACCCAATGATGGTTTGTTAGAAGTTACTGGACTGAATTAAATAAAAACAAAGCATCACTTATAATTATTTGACAATCGACGTGGCATTTGTTTTTTAAAAACAATTGCAAAGCCGACTGTTTAAAAAAATTAGTTTTGTATTTTTTGGCAATATCTTTCCAAATTTTTATTGAAACATGTAAGTATTATATACATATTTGGAATCAGCGTTAAAATCTTTATCGATCTAATAAAAAATCTAACATGACGACCATAAGAAAAACTAAAGTTGATGATGCGTGCGTAGAAATGGAAAAGTGAACAAAAATCTAAGTACATATTCAAATTCAGCATAAAAAGTTGCCTAAAGAATGTTTTTACAAATTAAAAAAAAATTCACAAATAAAAAAAGTTATGACTGAAATTAGAATATGACGTTTTTGACATTTTTTGGCATATCTCAAAAACCACAAGAGATAATTAAATTTTTTTTTACATTTTTGTTTCTGAATCCCATACGTAACTTTCATCTCATTTAACCATCATTGTATCTCTTATAGTTTCCGAGATCACCATGCTTATCAAGCTTAGCCGGGACACCCTGTATATAATATAAGCATATACTTAGTATTTTAGAAATAAGTTTCATAAAATTTCATAAAAAAATAAATCATAAAATTTCATATTCATTAACACCCTATACAAAATGACAAAATTACTTTTTGAGTTATACCTATAGCCCAAACCATAAACTTAGCTTTTTTTAAATAGCAACCATATTATTCGAAAGTTACTTTTTTTTCTGATTTCAACAATATAAAATTTTCTTTAAAATAGTTTTAATAAAATCCATCATCCTGCAAAAATTAAAAAAATCACTTTATTTAATAAATCCCTATTGCTATGACCAAACAATTGAAAATCGCCAACAAAAACAATATTAGTCTAACATATCATTGTCAAATATTAAGTTTATTGGGTTAATAAAATTATTTTTTTTATTTTGCGTCTGTAAGATCGCTATTATAGCATCCATTTGCGTGTCGTAATGAGATTTAGCGTGCTGTAATAATTTTGGTAAAATTTGATGTTCGAAGTTGGTAGTAATATTTAATTTGACATATTTTGTCAAATCGAGGAAAGAGAAAACGACAATTTTTGTAATTAACATGTTCTATTTTTTAACAAAACAATTAAAATTAATTAGTTAACGACCAATTCAAACTACAAAACAATTTATTTGAATTTTAAATTACGAAATGGCACTTTACAATTAGTACTGCCAACGTGCCAACCAGCCAACCATCACAAAAATCCCTAAATTTTTATATTTTGATTTTTTTCTTTGAAAATGGACTTTAAAAGGCGCAAAATAGAAAAAATTGTATAAATAACTCATTTCATAAGTCATTATAGCGATTATAGCACTCCTCCATTAAAACGCTCCTGGCTACGCCAGTCGCATTTTAAACTTGGAGTCGTACTATAATACGTGACTTATGAAATTCGTTCTTTAATATACAATTTCAATCATTTTTTCAGTTAAAGGAAAATAATTTTATATCGTGAAATCAGAAAAAAAAGGAATATAATGAGCTAATTTTCTCTAAGTTTGGGTTATAGATAACTCAAAAAGTAATGAAACAATCCAAAAAAAATTTTCATAACTTTAAGTTATGCATTTAATTTATCTTAAAATTATCTATTAAAATCCTCTTTGATGTTTCTATATTTTTAATAACTAACGAACCAACGTTGATTGAAAATGTGGACAATTTTCAGTTTTTCTCGAATATATTGGAAACTGGCAACAATGCGCAATGTTCTTAACGAATTCCGAATCTTCATTTAATTCTGCCCAACTTTGCTAATTTAACCAACTCTACTTATAATAACAAAAGTTACCAATATAACGAAGTGAGATATTTGTCACCATGTACCTAATACTTCAGGAACTAAAATTTAGAGATTGAAATACCTATCCAGTAGAGACTTTTTCTTATATGTATTTGTAAAATAGGATTAATTACTGATTATTAACATTAAACTAAACATATTGCAAGTAGAAAATTGACATGACATTTAAATAGTTGAGAAAATGTCTTAATGCATGCATTACCTTTGCTTATATAAGTTCTTAATTACTTTCCACACTATTAACGTTCGATTTTCGACGTGTACATAATTTATTTAATCTCGGTAATTTAGATTTTTATACCATTCACTATTAGATTTTACATGAGTAGTATAGTGTAGGTACCTACCTATAATAAATATCAATTGATTTTCTGTTAAACAGCATCAATACAACATGTAAGAGAACTAACATCAACATAACGTTTATTATTATTGAGACTCGCAACGCACTCTTGCAAATAATAGATAATAATATATTATGCTACTTGGGCTTTGTCGACAATCTGTAAAACAAAAGTTATTTAACTGCAACTATTTATTTGTTACGTATTGATTGATGTTTATTGAAAAAATAGAATGTGTTTTTTAACGTGACCACACTCGTGAGCATCTCTCAAACCGTAGAGACGTGCGAAGTTGGTTAAATGGGCAACGATGCACCTTTAAAAGCTCTCCTCAGAAATCAATTGCAGATGAATTTATAAGGCGTAAATAATATTTCGAGACGAGACTTATTGTTGTTAATTTCATATCATTTCGTAATTTTGACGGTCTCGCGCAAGTCGAAATTCGACGAGACGAAACTATAGGCATGCATCATCTCGTGTACGTCATTAATAGGTAGTGAGTTAAGTTAAGTAGCTATATCTGGGCTATAGGATCTATAGGATTAACTACTTTTTACGGTGTGGACTAACAGTTGGCTACACCCGCATGATGAGACCCAATATAATAGTGGAACCGGTCATTTACAGGATGTATTTTTAAATGTGTTAAGTACATGGATCTCGCTTATCATGAGAGCTAGAGCCTTGGCTAAATCCCTGACTGATGATGCCTAAAGAAAAAAAATTTACTCCTATAACGTTTATGAAATATGGTGGAAAATAACAAAATTGGCGTTTTTAATTTAAAATTGTTGGAAAGATATTCAAAAACTGAAAAGACTTTCTAAAGGGAACTTTTGCTGTTCTTTGTAATTTTGTGTAATTGTAATAATGTAAGAAAAAATTCCTGATTCAATATTCAAATAATTTCCCATTTTGGTAGAAATAATATCGCAGCCGATGATAAAATGCAGTTGTCATCACATTCAAGATTAGTTTTTCTCTTAAGTTTTGGCATTCTGCAATGATGGCCTCTCTCAGAGAATCAATATTTGGGTGTCGTTTTTTATAAACGTTGTTTTTACTATAGGCCCACAAAAAGGAGATGGTCAATTTATAGTACCAAGACGATAATTTTAGCGATTTGGAAAGACTTCGTAGTTCGTAGGATCTCATATTTACACCAAAATGCGCTGGACAGCCGTCTTGCTAGAACCAAACCTCCTAATCATCAAGTGCAACTTCTTCAGCTACAGGGCCTACTTCATTTATCAAATGATTTAAATATTTTTGTGAATTAAATTTTCTACTCTCACAAATGGCCAAAGGCAATTAACCCCTACAGTACCAACTGGGGTAAAAACGCACCCCAGGCTTGATTTTTTTAATAAAATATAGTTGTGTGGAATTTATTTTATGCCCTTTCTTTTCAGTAGCTTCCTATAATTGATTTTTAAAGTACATGCCATTGCAAATTGTCCAAAATTTTAAGTAGATGAAGAGAAAAAAATCAAAGATGCGCTTATACTCTGCATTACACTAAGCAGAATATTGTAATGTAATGGCGAATCAAGTTTTCTGAGTAATTTGTTATTCCAATATTTTAATAAAAAAAGTTTGTTTTTAGAATCTTGTGGTTTTATTAATTAATGTCAATATAGAGTATAGAGTCAAGTCTCATTACAAAGAATAAAAATGGTAATTTTATATGTTTAAAGCCTTAAAATCGCTGGGTGGGGGCACCCCGGTTGGTGGTTAACGTAACAAAAATAGGTTGGTACTGTAAGGGTTAAAATGACTGCCCCAAACATTAACTTTCTGAAGGTATCACATTCGTGTAGTTAAATTTATTCATGGATTTTGTTGAAACCCATAACCCATAACGAGTAGGTAATTAATTCTGGCTGTTTGGCTTATTATTTAACATGAAAGTGCATTCGTCGGAAAAACAAATACTCCAAAGATTTTCCGATGGCATCGATGTTTGTACGAATGATAATATTTATTTAAAATTTTCCATACTGCTGCAGAGGTTACATTACAATTATTATAAATAGTTCTTGTACTACTTGTAAGATCCGCGGCTACCATTCCCAAAACCATTTCTTCCAAAGCATTAGTTTCTTTTATTGCCTCCTCTTAGACTTCCGTAACTCCAGGTTTTTCAAATTTCCTTACGTAATCAGGTTTATTGTAGGGTAAATGTGGGTGAGATGACGCATGAGGAGAGTTGCCGCAGTATAAGATTTGATAACAAGGAGACCGATAATAATCGAGTGATTTCACTATAACTCTTTCGTTACCTATTAGTAAGCCAGTGAGTCAGTGTGTGAGTTCATATTTCTGTTTACGTCTGCAAAAATACAAACTTTTGATTAAAGTGCTACATGGTAAGTGTTAAAAGTTTTAACTTCATTTTATAGAAGATATTTTTTTACCTAAAAGTAGTTAATTTAATACATTTTTTTGTGCATAATAATGAAGTATGTGGACAAGGTTGTATGCTAACAGTATTACGCATAGTTTTATTCAGCCGATTGATGGTTAGTGCCCCGCAGCATCTCTCCCATACGTAGAGTAGAGATGCCGCAGTTAATGCGAGGGAGAGATGCAGCGGCTTTTAGACCTGTTATTAAACTCACCACACCAAAAATTTTTATTTTATTTACAGAGGCAATGCCACGAAAATACATCAGAAAAAGTAATAGGGCACTCTGGAGTGAGGAGGATGTACAGGTTGCCGTCAACCCTATTAACGAACATCATATATCAATAAGAGAGAAAAACAATTTAATATTCTTGAAAGAGCATTAATGAGGCGAATTTCAAACCATACTTTCAAGAAAACTAGTCTCGGACCTTCGTCTTACCGTCTTACCTAGGTGTAGAAGCAGAACAAAAAATAGTACAACGTATAAGCCATAAGCCATCTCCCCCATACATCTGCAGCAACACACCCACCCTCTATGGGAGAGATGGCAATTTATGGTGTTTTAGAAAATAATTTTTTAAATATGTTTTTACGTTAAGAAAAATGTTTTTGTTGATATTTTACCAAAATATACATTCTAATAACCACACACGTCTATTTTCGTAAGTTAAATCTTTAAACTAAGGGCACAATGAATTTTTTTTAAAAGGTGCGGCATCTATCCCACGTTTACCCTATAGTGATTGAATTTTACAGCAAATAAATATCTCACTCTTCTAGGCTAACGCGCTAACGCCGGAGTAAAAGGTTTTACAATGAAGTACAATTTAGTACCTATTTTACTGTAAAATAGTTAAGAGAGTCAATATTTACAGAAGTTTGTTTTTCCATGTTAAATCCTATTATCAAGATTCACGTTTCCACCGTGTATATATAGATATAGCGATTCATCTATTTTTGGAAATATATGCTTAATGTTAAATCGCCCTATGGCCAACTTTGGTGGTTATCACTCAGTAGATGTATTTTTTGTTACTTTTCTCGAGTTCTTTTTGTAAGAAGAGAAGAAAAACTGCACAAATACCTATTAGAAATAATAAAATTAAGTTAATGAAAAATGTATGGCAATTGCGCTTTTGAATAGGTACTTACTATTATATTATAGGCTCAGTTAATGGGCTCGTAACGAGATCGTTTAAAGTTGTTCCAGAACTAAAAGGCAAAGAGGAAAAGCGGCCATCACACACAACCTTGTTATATTATATTTTCTACAAGCGTACCCCTAGTTGATTGTAAGTGTGACTCGAGATTTATAGTCTGGTAATAAATTTAAGTTCCTTGGCTTAACTACATATTAGACAGGTAAAATACGATATAGCCAACTATAATAGCTATTGCACTTAAGAATATTATCTCTATAAATCTTATAATTGAAAAACAATTCAAATCGCTCGCTTTTTTTAAATGAGTCCGTTTGACAATTGCTGATTTTTAATTAACGTAATTACAATTAAATTACATATAAATTTTGTTCCTATATTAATCTTGTCAGAACACTCTGTCACGATATTATTTATGACGAATTTAAAAAAAAATTAAATTGTGGGGGTTATAATGATCTACCTACATCAAAGAGGTACGAAAATCTTATAACAGTTTTGATTTTATTAATAAACTTTAATGTTCTCCTTGCAGCGTAAGCTTAAGTAGAGAACTTCCGCGACTAAACCTCGCTCTCCGAACATTTTCTGTAATTAACGAGCTTTTCTTTTGAAAAAGAAAACAATGGAAAATCATTTTGCATTTTTAAAAGTATCGGTTTTCATTCTGCGCTGTTGTAACAAAGATAGTATAAGATTTCTTTTCAATTGTTCTATCGGAACAGTTATAAGTGTACTCTTTAATTAAGCTTTATGAAGGAAAAAAGATAAAATTCGAGGCACGTTTTATGGCGAGAAGAGCGAGCTAGTGCCAACTGACCCCAATTGACCCTCACGGCCATGGCACGCGTGTATCTTAAGACATCAAATTAATATTACTTTTTTATAAAAACCAAAATTACTATTACTATAATAATTTGCTTCTTTTTATAAGTAAAAAGCTCGACTAGTTTCGCCGTGGATATATCGGCGTTAGACGGCTATACGTTTCTAAAGACCACTTCGAAATATGATTGATGTTTCGAAAAATTTCCGAAGCGCCTACAAAATAGGAAAAATCATTTTCAAAAACGTGTAAATTATAAACACGTTTACACTCAAAGAGAATAATTGATTGACGAATACGCTCCCAGGTTAATGACAAGACCCTAAATTTAATTAATGATCTTGTAATACTAAGAAGTTTTGACGATGGTACCTGAAAGCGCTTTCTTGACGGGTTACAATCAATAAATTTTTGACAAGTGCAGAGAGTCAAAGTAACTCGCGTATTATTTTATAAATTAATTGTGAGTAGTATTATACCCTAAAGCGAATTAATGTTTGTGTTGCCACATATTTTGCGAGCTCTTCAAATTAAAATTATTTAATGTAAAATTATTTTTATTTTTACCATAAAGTTCGTCAAGTTCGTGTTTGGATTTTGATGGATTTTCTTTCGCAGAGACTTACAAGGACGTATTGGTGCATTCTTTGCCCAGTACATAATACTTATTTAAAACCGAAATAGGGTAAACGTGGGATAGATGCCGCACCTTTTAAAAAAAATTCATTGTGCCCTTAGTTTAAAGATTTAACTTACGAAAATAAGCGTGTGTGGTTATTAGAATGTATATTTTGGTAAAATATCAACAAAAACATTTGTATTAACGTAAAAACATAAAAAAAAATTATTTTCTAAAACACCATAAATTGCCATCTTTCCCACAGAGGGTGGGTGAGTTGCCGCAGATGTATGGGAGAGATGGCTTATGGCTTATACGTTGTACTATTTTTTGTTCTGCTTCTACACCTAGGTAAGACGGTAAGACGAAGGTCCGAGACTAGTTTTCTTGAAAGGATGGTTTGATATTCGCCTCATTAATGCTCTTTCAGGAATATTAAATTGTTTTTCTCTCTTATTGATATATGATGTTCGTTAATAGGGTTGACGGCACCCTGTAAATCCTCCTCACTCCAGAGTGCCCTATTACTTTTTCTGATGTATTTTCGTGGCATTGCCTCTGTAAATAAAATAAAAATTTTTGGTGTGGTGAGTTTAATAACAGGTTTAAAAGCCGCGGCATCTCTCCCTCGCATTAACTGCGGCATCTCCACTCTACCTATGGGAGAGATGCTGCAGGGCACTAACCATCAATCGGCTGAATAAAACTATGCGTAATACTGTTAGCATACAACCTTGTTCACATACAACCTTGTTCACATACTTCATTATTATGCACAAAAAAATGTATTAAATTAATTACTTTTAGGGAAAAAAATATCTTCTATAAAATGATGTTAAAACTTTTAACACTTACCATGTAGCACTTTCATCAAAAGTTTGTATTTTTTCAGACGTAAATAGAAATATGAACTCGCACACTGACTCACTGGCTTACTAATAGGTAACGAAAGAGTTATAGTGAAATCACTCGATTATTATCGGTCTCCTTGTTATCAAATCTTATACTGCGGCAACTCTCTTCATGCGTCATCTCACCCTCATTTACCCTATGTTTTTGTTCGTACTCCAACACATCTTCGTATCTTTTTTCTTTGGTTCTCGTATTAGCGCTTTCTGCTCATCTTGGAACAAATACGTTATGCATTAGCCTTTTCTAGTCATCATGTTGCTGGTGAAATTTCTGTCTCTTCGTGATAGTCACTATGTCACAACGTTCCATGGCACGTTGTATTATATTATTTTTAGGTGTTACTTTTCTACTTCATGATGGGCCAGTTTTCCACCCCATACCACATAACGTTTATCGAATAAATAATATTAGAATATACTTACCTACTGTAGTTTTGAAGTGGAAAGTTAGTTAAGATTGTTCGATTCTTATCTTTATTGCCAAGGTCCAAGGTCTAACAAGTACCTCTCTCTTCCTATTATTTATTTCTGTCTCTATATAATCTCCTTTCTTGCAAAGTTATCTCAAACAGAATCTCCTTAACACAGTTATTAGGTACATCATTGTAAACCTCTTATAGGTATAGAAAGAAGTGTTTCTTCATGTACCTACTGCAGACCAGATTTATTTATTTGTTCGTTTCAAGCTTTTTTTTTTAATTTCAGGAAAGAAACAATACTCTGAAAAAGCAGAATATGATGAATACCTACAATAGATGATCAAGAATTTTGAATCCTGAACCACGAATGGTAGAAGTAGACAGAAAAGTCGACTTTTCACAAATCTCTTCACATCATCTGAAGGTAAATTTATCTCTTGCATATAAAAGTTCCCATAATTCTTAACTTTCCTTCTTGTCCCTTATTTAAATGCAATACACAGTTGAAACAGATTGTTCAACGTCAAACGGCTTAAAATTAAGTTCAGAAATTCTTAGCCTATAATGGTAAATCTAGACCTGTCCTACACCCACCTCATGAAGCTAAAAAGGCGAGCAGCGAATCTTGACAAATTTTAGTGTACATTCGTGTACTGGCGCCCGAGCACTAATAAATAGTAAAAGTGTAAAAGTAAATAAAGAGGCCTTTCTAGAAGTAAATACACACCATGAGTCAAGTGGGTGGGAAGATAGGTTTCATTAGAATTGGCCAGTGTTGTCCCCAAGTCTATGTGAGTCCCGAAGAAGTGTTAGCTTCTTGAGTAATTTTGCCGAATTAGGTATAGTTTGGATAAGCGTCCGGGAAAACGGAAAACTAACATCAATTGTTCGAGGTAGTTTTCTTCTTTTGAATCAGTCGTCTGGGAAGACGCTAAGCTGACACCCCACAAACTACCATTAGTTGCTTTACGTAGGAAGCGTAGGAGTGGCACCTCAAAAGTCCGGGACGACTTTAAACTACCACTCATCGACTTAGTTAAAGTAGGTACGCTCCGTAAAGTTCTTTTTGACTTATACGCCACCAGCAGAGAGGTTCAATACAATCAATAGAAGAATAGAATAGAAAGAGATTATTCATTATTGTACCTCTCTGCTGGTGGTAAAGTTACCGACAACTTTACGGAGCGTACCTACCATACTTGTCTTTACTTTTAGTGAAAATCAAAGTAGTCGAAAAAAAATGCAAAGTACCCACTGGTTAGGAAAATGTTCCCTTGTTCCCGTGTTTAGATAGGAAAAATCCTTGTGAAACAGTAGGTAACCTTGTGAAATATCAGAAGCTTTTTGAAGAAGACTTTTTGTATCTCCTTGTATTGTGTGCTCCGCTTCAAACCCACTGTGGTTTCTGTGTTTTGTATTGTGAAGATTGTCCATTATTCTAATATCCCCTTGAACTAGTTGTCTTAGATCCAATTGACCGCGAAAGTTTAGTGTTGTCTGTTTTAGAAAATTTGATCGAAACTACCCGTAGTTTAGTTTAAAGCTCTTTAGACCCTGATCGATTTTTTACGAATAAAGATGTATTTCCGTATAGGTCCAGAGTCAATTACATTTATGACGATGAATTAGTTCTCCCTGGTCCATGTGGAAATGGTTGGTTAGTCAAATCTTAATGAGAGTAGAGTTAGGAAAATGATTAGTTGGATTTAAGAATATATATGTGAGTCCTTAAGTGAGAAGCAGATTTCCCCCCATCACCCCGAAGGGAAGAGTTAGTCCCTAAATAAGGAAAAGTCTTTATTAATGTTCTCAAAGTGAGGAGAAGAGTTAATCTTCAATGCAGTAAGAGATTATGCTCTTATGCTGTTCCATCGTTGACCGTAAATCACTTTTTATGGGTTTTAATTTCGAAAAAGATATTTCACTAGATGCTATCAGACACTGGCAATGTTAATAAAATTCGTAACATAATAATTACAATATTGGGAAATGAATTTAAAATATTTTTTTCATATAAATGGGATAACAAACTCAAATGGTCCACATTATCTCATTCATATGAAGTTTTAAAAAAATAAGTTCATCAGAAACTTCAATTGAATCTATATCTGGTTCATTGCTAACACCACCAAGATGCAGTTTATTGCGAACTCATTGCAGTGGATTCTTATAGTGTTATGATCCAATTAAAAAAAAACATTTAAGTGATTCTATATTCTAAAGCTCAAAACGTTATTTTCAAAAGCCTTTTAAGGCTTTTGCAGGCACTGTCCTTATGGTAGAAACGGTCCTGAACTCAATTTATCCATTTTTTGATTTTGGAGGACATATTATTCTATTAAGAAATATTCTGAAAAAATTCAATTTCCATTTCAGATGAGAATCCATCGTTTATTGTTATGGTAGCGTATTTTCTTTTTGTTTGTGTAAAACTGCCTATATTAGGCTAACTACTTACTTAGATATCAAAACCCCTTGCAGCCAAGATCATTACGAATGAAAATCCAGAAGAAACAAAAATATATCGACTTTTTTTAACCCACCCGTAACATAAAAAATCGTATTGCTCATAAATTTTTAAATAAAAAAGGGAATATTTTCTCATGAATAAGTATTTGTTAACAAATCACTAAAAGATTCAGAATTGAAAAAATAAAGGGAAGAAACAAACGAGGGTTAAAAACTTTGATATCGTTGAATATTAATTTATTTTTATTACTTTTCTATATAAAATCGTATTTTGCGAAAAGTTTTTAATTTGTATAAATGATAAGATCTGGCGCTATTAAGTTGAAACTTTTTATACAGTGTGTTGCACGTTGCACCAATGTAAAATTATTTTAGAGGAATATTAATTCTAATATAGTATACAAAGTGAGAGAACCAGGCGGGTTTTAGGAAGGGCCGTGGGTGCAACGATCATTTATTTACGCTCACAACTTTAATACACAATAGAATTCGATTAAAGTCTGGAAATTTGTTTGCAGTCTTCGTGGACATTAAGCGAGCTTTTGACTCGGTACCACACACCAAGCTCTGGCAGAAAATATACGAGGCAGGAGTAACTACCAAATTGATTCGGATCCTAAAAAATCTGTATGGACAAGCCGTGATGAGGGTGCGCACAAACGAGGGTCACACGTCGGAAATACAGATAACAAAAGGTGTCCTTCAAGGTGAAATCTTGAGTCCCTTGCTTTTCGCGTTATACCTGAGCGACATTGAAGTTTTTTTAAGAAAAAAAGGAATGCAGGGAGTTGATATAGACGGACACAACGACATCATGCTTCTAGCGTACGCCGACGATATGGTTATGCTGGCTAACAACTCGTACGATGCCCAGAGAAAGCTCGATCTATTTAACGCATACCTCGTTGCCCATAGTTTAGAAATTAATACGTCGAAAACCAAATTTATAATATTTAGGAAAGGGGGTAGACCGGGCGTTCCCGTTACTTTAAAAATCGACAACGTACATATAGAGCAAGTAAGCTCTTATAACTATCTAGGTGTTACTTTTAGTTCGACGGGAGTTTTCAATAATCACACCAACCTTGCAATTAATAAGGGTAAAAGAGCCATGGCAAGAATTAAAAGTATAATTTATAAATCGAGAATGGAGAATTGGGATGGGAAAGTTAAATTGTTCGACAGCATCGTTAAACCGACGACTCTATATGCGGCCGACATTTGGGGTTTGAGATATATGCAGGAGTTAGAAAAAGTACAAACAATTTTCTTTAAATCGTTACTGTTACTGCCTAGAGGCACTGCAAATTTCGTGCTACGATTGGAGCTTGGACTCGAACATCTGGCAATTAAAATATTTGCGATGGTGTTGAATTGGTTATGTAAGATCTTGCAGATGGAAGAGAGCAGATACCCTCGAATATGCTTGATGCGCCTATGGATATTGGACAATTGGAAACAAAATAAAGACATATATAACTGGGTCACTCAGGTTCGTGGTATACTGTGCAAAATTAATTACGACCATCTGCTGAAGGAGGATCGAATAAACCTAATTGCGTCAGACTACAAGAGGATGGTGGAAGCGTACCGCACTTTGCTCTTTGCTTCAGATGTCCAGAGAAGCGAGGCATCATCGTACAATACCTTATACAAGGAAATAAAAACAACCGTCGGCGCGGAACCCTACTTGAGTTTTCGACTTCCGTCGGTAGTGATAAACCTAGTGTGCCGACTTAGAACCTAAATGCTAAATATTTAAATATAAAATACAAGGATAGCTGTGTAATGTTAAGGGAGGGTGAGAGGTGCGTGTGTTGTGGTGCGGAAACAGGCGGAGACCTGGTTCTGGTCTTCTGGTTCATTGCTTACAGTCCTGCCCGGCGTTGGACTCTGTAAGAGACAAACATTTTCGGGGAGTAGACACGGTGCATAACAAACTAACTATTATCGAGCTAGCAGGGGCTGAAGCGCTGTTTAATTTTACGTTGGAGTTGGTGGGTAAATCTAGTATCTAGATATCTGGTTTTGGAGTTGGGTTTGGGGCGGTTTAAAAGTGTGTTTTGTTGTTTTTATTTTTTGTTTTTTTTTTAAATTGCCAATCTTTGTATTATTATAAACAAATAAATTCATTCAATATAGTATACAAAGTGGGTTGAAAAAACTTGTTGGGGTTTTTTGATAAAATAATGCCTTTGCAACTAAACGTTGATAAAGAGCTGCTGTAAGTAGTGTTATGAAGTTATTAAAACTGAAGTTGATAGCCGGTCTTTTTTATTTACAATATTTTAAACATTCAAATTAATTTTTACCCACTCTTTCGATTGATCAGTTATAAATACAAATCCATGCACAAACTGCAATAATTACCATTTAATAAATATTAATTATTTTGTTTACCATCGTTATGCTTCTGTTAGTACCTAAAATGTGGAAAAAGAGAGAAAAATATTACGCTTCAGAGCCAGATGAAGGCTTAACGAAGCGCCGACTATTATTGAATTATAGAGATCAGGTGTACATAGTATTTCATCTCCTGATTTCTGAATTAAAACGAACTTAGAATTTTTGGTGCATTAACGTAGTAAACGAAATTATTAAAGGTGTCTCGCACCGCCTTCAGCTAATATTTTTTCTGTTTGAGATAAAACTTGGCGGTTTGAGGTATTACTATAGCCTCGCCAAAGAGCTGTGTTTTAACAGACCATTCAGATATCTCGGCTTACATTAGGAAGATTAGTGATAACGATGTTTTGATAAACCTTTTTGAGTGATCTAGAGGGAAGAGGGCATTGGGTGCAAAAGTGTTGAATTTATTTTGTTTCTGAAACGAGTTTTGATCTTTCGCAAGTTTCAGGGGAAAGGGGGATTCTTTATCTGTTTGAAAGTTACTGCACACATTTTTTACTTGTTTAAATACTTTTCTTTGTTTTTTGCTTATATCTCCGTAACTATTAACTCTACGGAAAATTTATTCGTATACAAAATTAAAATAGACAAAATTTTCCACAAAAGAGATCTTATTCATTTTTCTAGTGCTGAGCAAAAACGTAGAACTACGACAAAAATACCTCAGTTGCCATTGATTTCAGCGAAGATAATATTATAGCAGTGAGTTTTCAAGATGAACGTTGCTTTGTCGTTGAGATGATGCTTTGTCAAGTTCACATAGCACAATGGTAGTATCAGTACCCCCCTCAACTGTTTCAATATCCTCCCTATTCAATTATTGAAACTTTTGCTTCTTATTTACAAATTTGAGATACGATATATACGATAAAGACTTCCTATATCACATCACATAGAGTAAGGACGCAGTTAAAGATTTTTGGAAACAAAATCTTTATGGCATTCCCAAGTTGTCAATAAGAAGCTTTTGAAGTTCGATAGCGCGCTCACTAATACATATGACAATGTAGTGCCGGACTACGCATCAGTGGATAACTTTGACGACTGATTCCGTTTGTGAACCTTATGCGTTTTATTCCGCAGTCAACCCGTAAACTAATTCACTGTAGCCTCTTCTCCGCGCTATATCTCGAAAAGGGTTATGAAAAAATGATTATAATAAATCATGTAGCAAATAATGTTTTCAATAACTTCCATAATAACCTTCATCAACAAACAATCTAATAGGAAGCGAGTTATTTTCAGAAAATGGGGAAGTCGCCTATAATCAATTTCCCTTTCCCGCTCGACCACCACCATCAGGGACTTTTAGTATGTTGTACTGCAGGCGCTTTTTTGTCTTAGTTAACAATTTAGTATTTTGTGCAATAACGGCCACTTTATGCACTCATGCAAAGTGCAAACATATCTCATGCGGCAGTTTGACCAAACAAAACAGAGAGAGGTATAGATGAACGGTTTTTAGAGACATAGCGAATAAGCATCTCTATTAGTCTCTCGAGTGTCCCCCTTAATCCGGAACTGCAACTTGTTGGCATAACCAGATTTTATAGAATAATTTATCATAAAAATATTCAAACTGTTTCTACAATCTTCTCTTTTGAATTTTGAGTTTATAATAGTAATTACGAGCGTATGAAAAACATTAAAAAATTATAATATTTAAAAAACACTGTTATTAAGTTGAGCAGGTGATCTATCCTTAATAATAGGAATAAAAGTTGGTAAATATCACTTAAAATAATATTTTACGTTTAAGCTGTAGTATAACCCAGTTATTCGATGTGCTATATGTAGATGTGGATATAAATAATGCATGCGTTTTTTGTAATAGAGGTGCACTAAATTAGGCGAGTCGATTCCTTATCAATATTCATTGGGGGCGTTAACCATCTGTCTGTTAAAAAAACTATTCCCAACGATCACTAACTCTTGTTTTTTATGTTTTTTGGTCCATTCTTTTTGTAAAAAAAGTGTTAAATAATTATAAACATTATGTATACCTTAGATATACCTATGACCAAATCTGTTTCTTCTTGGAAGTTTTACCTTCAAAATTCTCATTAGTCAACATCAAAACGGCGAAAAAAATAATCAAAAACAAACATTCTGAGAACTTTATGATAACGGCAAAGATGAAAGAAATATAATATTTTCATTTTGGTACGATGTAAGTATTACGTAAAAGAGCTTCAATTTTTGGTTAATTTTTAAAATAAATACTTTTAGGTAGTACCTACCTACGCGCTTACGCCCATTTTTATAACCAACTTTATCTTTTATCACTTAAATTTTGAAGTTGTTCATTCTCATAATAGTTTCGACACTGTTATCGGTTATAGATTATAGGGATTTTATTTGGAGGTTGGCAATGTGCGTTAGTTATTATTTTGACAGATGGTTGTCAAAGTTTGTTAGTTTTTACTGTTTTAGGTTTCTGTGTTAATTTATCTTTAGAAAGAGTATTTTTTCGAGAACTCGTAGCTAGTTTTATTTAGAAAAAACGATATTATGTATAAATATTTAAAAAAAGATTAATACGATTGGTACATAATGTCAAAATAACTTTGACTTTGCTCTTTACCCAATAACGTTATATAAATGTCAGTAATGACAACATAAATATGTAAGATAGATCTAATACGTTGTAAATGAACCCCAACATACACACATAAGTGAAAAAACTTTAAATGAGAAAATTTGTTTTCCACCAAGTGCCTCGGGAATCGAACCCAAGACTTTGCTATTTCCGGTAGCACGCCTATACCCAATACACTACGGAGGTCAACATACTTTCAATACTTTCAATACTTTCATACTTTCCTAATTAACCCTAAATATTTAAAAATTTGTAATAAATATGTAACCAAAAAAATTCCCTAGAGAGATATTTTAAATGTTTTTTAAGTGCAAATATTTATAATAATTTAGAAAAAATACCTAGTATAATAAACTTACGTCACAAAGACTTTTTGTCGCATTCAGTAAGCTTTTCCTTCGTACGACAAAATGCTCTGTTGCGACACATATTTGTTATAATATACTATTTGAGTGAAATAATAACTTTGATAACATTTTCTGGTTAGAAGTTGGTAATTGCATTAATTTATTACTCAATGGTAGTTGGTAGCAATATTTAATTTGACATAAACTATGCCAAATCCAGAAAAGATAAAACGGTAAAGTTAATCTTTACGGGCACGGGTATTTGTTTCCAATTAATTAATGTGGTAACTATAGAAACAATTTTATTTAATGCTCTTTTACAATACATATTGCACACAGTGTTGCCAAGTCAATTTCTAAAAAAAAAAATCGGTTCCCTCCTCGTAATCTAACCGGGGGCCTCGGAACCGCGTGAATAATTGAATACGCCAGGATCTCGAACTTAACATAAACTACCTTTTCTACATTTCTACATTACTATAGATAACAAAAATTTATTTTGCTGTAGACTACTGTCAAATATTTTTATTTCATACTGTACGGGTATTACTACTTTCCGTCATTAATTTGAGTCCGGGAAATGGCACATTACATCACTAGGCCGGGAATTTTTAAAGGATTTTATTTTTTAAATTTTTGCTTGAAAAAAGCTTGCCAGCAGCGGGGATCGAACCTATGAACCTCTGGATGAAGTGCTATCCATTATACTATACACTATACGAACACCTATATTAATGTACATCAAGATTGAAGTTATAAAGTAGTTATTTGGTGCTAAGTAACGAATATAAAGTGGTTGATGTGATTTAAAATGAAATACCTACAGCGGATGTTTAATTTGACATTTCTAAAATGACGTTTTTATACAAAGAAATTATTCAAATAAAAAAACTGTTTTACAGTATGAAATAAAATTTTATACGATATACGTCCGTGAAGTGATTATTGATTATTAAAGCATTCGTTTCGAAATTCCGGACTCAGCTGCGCTTCGTCCGTAAACATCTTACTCATGCTTTAATAGGTCACTTCCCGGACTAATGAAGTAAATAACTATTTTCTGCCACCTACCGTGCCACCCGTGCTTTGAAAAAATATTTTACCACGAAAATCAACATTGTTCAGTTTGGCAACGTTGCTAAATTCAAACTTTCAGTTTCTATTAAAGTTATAGCATTGAATTATTTTGACGTTTATCCGTGCCCGTGAAGGTAACATTTCCCCAGAATACAAACTACAATAGTATATTAAAGAACGAATTTCATAAGTCACGTATTATAGCACGACTCCAAGTTTAAAATGCGACTGGCGTAGCCAGGAGCGTTTTAATGGAAGAGTGCTATAATCGCTATAATGACTTATGAAATGAGTTCTTTATACAATTTTTTCTATTTTGCGCCTTTTAAAGTCCATTTTCAAAGAAAAAAATCAAAATATAAAAATTTAGGGATTTTTGTGATGGTTGGCTGGTTGGCAGTACTAATTCAAAAGTGACATTTCGCAATTTAAAATTCAAATAAATTGTTTTGTAGTTTGAATTGATCGTTAATTAATTAATTTTAATTATTATGTTAAAAAATAGGACATGTTAATTACAAAAATTGTCGTTTTCTCTTTCCTCGATTTGACAAAATATGTCAAATTAAATATTACTACCAACTTCGAACATCAAATTTTACCAAAATTATTACAGCACGCTAAATCTCATTACGATACGCAAATGGATGCTATAATAGCGATCTTACAGACGCAAAATATAAAAAACAATTTATTTGGATTTGAAATTTCGATACGCCACTTTGCAATTAGTAGCCAACCATAACGAAAATCCCTAGATTTATATATTTCTATGACTCCTTCGTTAAAACGCTTCTCGCTACGCGAGTCTCATTTTAAACTAGTTGGTAGTCGTGCTATAATACGTAACTTACGAAATATCTAATACAAATTTTATAAGAATAACGAGAACCACAAACATGAGCCATGAGATATATTAATTAATTGCAACGTCAAATATTTAATAACGATAGTTGTTGTTTTAAATAAATATGTAATATAATACAGAGCTGTGTACAAACATCCCCCTTTTTGATGAATGCATGGTTACATATGACCCATAATAGCGAATTAGCCCTCAGCAAGGATCAGCCTAACCAAACAAATGTATGTACGCATGGCACTCTCGATATTGATGCCACACAAGCTACCTACTTGACGTGTGATAGAATACTATCTCTATAAGTTTATTGAAAAGCTTCTGTAAAGCTTTCTATTATAATGTTCACTCTATTGAGTTATTGATCCCATCGAAAGGTTTACTTGTTAGGGATTCTAATGTATCCTTTATACCTTTATAAATGTATACTGAAAAACAATTTGTACAAAAAAACATCTTTTACAAATTTTTTTGCAGTCTCAAACGTCGGTCGTTGTGAAAATACGCTTCGTCGATTTCTCAAAATGTTAGTTGGTTAATTGTTGAAAACAGAAGCGCAAACGACATAAGCACAGAAATGACTCCAATGTGGATGGGCTATTAAAATAGTGTCGTATCAAGAAGGCTTTTGGATTGTTTTAATAAAGCGGCAATATGCGACAATGACAAAAAATAATAACAAAGCGACATTCGTTTACATAGGTAGTAAAACATTTTTAACTCTTCTCCGTGCACATTTGAATACTTGTTATTATATAATGTACAACCTGGCGCCCCGAAGGAAATATTTACGTGTTCGCCGTGGTATAAATGAAGTTTGAGACATGAAGTGTATCCAAGCCTCTCGCCCTTCTCTTTATGCACTTGCAGGTTGCGTGTAAAAACAAAAAATACTTAAATTGTAAATTTAATTAAAATATTGGCACGAACATTTTTCCAAACATTTTGACATGCACCGTAAAATATGTTATATACGGGAGTGAATAGAAAATGCGAAAGATAAATGAAATGAACTCCCTGGATAAGAAATAAAGTAAACAGCACTTGTCGCCTTGGGGCTTGCATTGTAACATTGCAGTTTATGCAGGGCGGAGGGATTTAAAATACAATATGGCTGACTGTTTGAAATTATTATTATTATTACTATTTGAGAGCAGAGCGAGCCATAACAAAAGAATATTGCCGTTATTAATTGTTTAATAATAATAATTATAGATCGATAGGTTATTTAAAACGTATAAATGTAAGTCGTAATTTTAATAAACGATAATTATTACTTACTACCGCAATTACCGATATTGCGAAATAAAATAAAACGAGTCAATTTGTGCTTTGGAGAAATAGTATATAGCTGAAGTGAATAAGTTTGACACTTACATTTTATTATTGTTATCTAATTGCTAGGTAGATATAGTATACATAAATTTCTTTAGTTAAATCGTTTGTCTACATTAATCAGGGCCGGACTTCACAATTTATCTTTTTAAATATAATTAATTTTTACGGGTTTACCTAGTCTGAATGGTTCTTCTTCTGATTACCAGCGAAACGACCAAAAATTACAAATTTTAAACAAATAATTTTCTATTTTTTCCCTAGCAACTTTTTACTACTTAGGTTATTTCGTTGTTTATTGTCAACAAACATTCCATAGCTATTTTGAATTTCGAAAACATTTTTTCGATTTTCTATTTCTTAAACTTTAAGCCGCGTTCATCGCTCATGAAGTATATCAAAAGCAATATCATAAAGTTCACACTTCTTGTCTTACGCATTTTGCAAGAAAAAATGGGAGCTGTTAATTATTAAAATAATTTTTTTAAATTGTGCTGATCTTATTGCGGTTGAGAGTTGCGGTGTTAATACTCTCGGCAATCGGAAAGATGCGCTTTTCAAAGTTGACGTGTCTAAGGATTTCGGTTTCAGATAAACAGAAAATTGTACATTTAAAATTTAAAGGATTCCATAGCAGGCGTGGTGCCGTTCAATTACTTTAAAACTGTTCTGACGCTGGAACTGAGAGAGCGCTGCCCGTTCCTATATTAGATGCTGTTGACTTAAGAATTTAGAGTCAAAGAATCAAAAAATCGTTAAAGAATCAAAATTTCTATGTAGCGACAGTCAAAAATTTAAAAGAGATGAATACCTTTTCTTTGGAGAAAACTCTGTATTAATTCTTGTAAAACACCTTCTTTGGAGACACTATCAATCGCTACCAAAATTTCTGAACTCTACTTTAAGTCCTTGAACAATCTAAACTTTTTGCCTGTGGCGCTACTTTCTCTCAAATCTTTGGCCCGGCCTCCTCCCTTCCCCTTACATGTTTGTGGTATAGAAGATTTCAAAGATGTCTTCTCATTCGTGAGTCTTAAATACTTAACTTTCTTCTTAATTAAACCTACGCCCTTTAAATCTGACAATAATTAGAAGTTTCTGTGGGAAGGCCCATAGAAAAGATTGTTTTAAACGATGACTACTAATACAGGCAGTATACCTGCCTATTATATACAGGGTGTGATTTTAAAATTTATATAAGCTTTCACTAATACTGACATCATTAGTGTGAGAAGTTTCTGAGCATCTGGACTAATGGGATGTGGTCGAAAGGTTATTTAAGGGATACCTGACATTTCGTTTGCTGATGTGGCAAACATCTTCAGAGGGGTTTTTATCCCGCTTCGTAACCGTACAGAAGGTTCAGAAGCGAGTGACGTACGATGCCAGGGCGTACCGTTATTTATAATATTCGGCGTGTTATTTAGTTCCCTACTACTAGTTTCTGATTGGTCGGTTATTTGTGTGTTGTCTAATAATTGGGTTTACTGTAGAAAGCCTGTTTGAGTTTTGTATTTTGCTAAGACTGGGAATCAGGTTTTGATTATTCATATTGCTTCTTCTTTTTTGTTGAACTTATGCGGATGTTCTAGGATACCTTTGTAGTCGAGGGTAGTTATGAGTCACGATCGAGAGTACTTCAGTTTTGTCGTACTATATGATGGTCTGTTTGGACTTGTAAGGCGTGTTCTGCCACTGCGGATTTTTCAGTCTGGAGTAGGCGTATAGGCGGCAACTTCTTTTGTGCTGGGAGATCTTCGTGTTGATGCTTCATTTTGCGGTTCTAAAGTATACTTGCTCGCAACCCTAAATTTATCATTAGGCTCACTTCGCTGCAGCCTAGGATAGGGTAAAAGGGGCCCTATAATGATCAAAATTGTCGTCCACTATTAATCTAAAATTCCCGTTTTATCTATGTGTCGAACTTTTTGTAGAGCCCGTATAAAATATTCAACTTAGGGCCCCCTAAAATTCCTGATGTTTCTAGTCGGCTTGAAGATGATTTCGATGTTGTATTTGTTCATTAATTTGCTTATATGGTTGATGACGCCTTTGATGTAGGGCATGAGCAGATGCCTTCTTGCCTATCAGGGCTGATTGCCGGTTTCTTTTGAAGGGTTGCGCCTGTAGTCGTATTAATTGGGATGCAATTTCCGGTATATTTCTTGTACAGAGTAACCGTTGGCTTGCAGGGCCGTGCTTAGATGTTCTGGTTCTTGTTGGAAATATTGGGATGGGCAGATTCTTGTAACTTGCTCTCTGAGTGTTACAGGGCGTCAATTTGAAAATTTCCCCACCTCTAATACCTTTTCACGTTAGTATTTTAAAACCAGGGGGTAAGGGGTACTATTTCAATACCGAGGGAGACACTTTTATTGAGTATTTGCGTTCTTCCTAGATCAACCCTTTCCATTTAAGATTTAAGGGGTTAAGCCTACCCCACTTTAGGAATAGATCTAGGAAGAATTCAAATACTCGATTAAACTGCCCCCCTCAGTAATAAAATTGGCAGATCTTGCTGAAATTATAGATATTTTATACTAAATCGACGGTAATTGGAGGTGAGAAGTTTTCAAATTGACCTCCACGGAGCACCAGCTGAGAATTCTTTTTACTATTTTTGCAACTACCCAACCACTGTTAGTTCTCCTCTATGCAGTTAATCAGTTTTCAGTCATAAATCATCGTATTTAAACCTTAGTTTTCCTTTCTTGGCCCACAACAAAATTATTTAAAGTGCGGTTCATTTTTTCACAATTTATTTTATCCACCATTCGAAACCACCTTATAGACGTTACTTAGCCTTCTAGATTATTGATGGCATCGTCATTTTTACGAGTATGCATTCATTAATAAATTAATTATAATTATCTAATACATTTAAATTATTTGGACTTCTTTTACCTTATTTGTACTTCGTAAAACCATTGTAAACTAATACTTTGGGCCATTTAAAGTAGTAACTGATTTATGTTAATAGGTTTATTTGCGTACGCATTCAACTTACATCCTTTGCTGCAAGCATCGAGCATTTAAAACGTAATAATAAAGTTCTAACAATTATTCAATTTTCTTTTCTACGAGTAATACGGCTATGTTGTGTTTATTCGAAAATGCGAGAATCTTTAAAAGTCCAAATCGTGGCTCCTTTACGACCGTATTGAATTGTAAAGTGCTATTTTTTGGCAGAGATTTGATGAAATTCGAAGATAAAACACTTTGGGGGATGTAAGCGGAATTTAAAACAGTGTGTGTTGTGCTTGCGCACGTCTTGATTGGACCGCACGATAACTCTCTACGCCGCTATTTTAAATTTTAAATTATAGTCTTTCATTATTTATAGATTGTGGATTGCTTTTATGTTAGAAAATTATCGGCAATAAATAGTTCTAGTTTTTTTTCGTCAAAATTTAATGTGATAACGATTACTAAATATTTTAATCCATAACTAACGAATAAATTAATATTAATATAAAAAAATGTAAACGAAACGAATCTGCCTTCACAATCGAGTCGTATCTTTAAAATATTTAATGGGAGAAGTGGCGGAAAATTTTTTCTAGAAATAAATAGGAATTGTTCTATTCTTTTAAAATTTTGGGGAATGGGAATTCATTTGGAAAATTGCAGTTAGCGCGACCACACTATGAGCCACGCGTACGCATATGTTGTTCTTATTCATCCCTAAGGACCGCACAGTGCTAACCCCACGAGGGTGCCATTCGCAGCATTAATCAACCCAATAATGTCCTTTACCGAGTATTTAAGCATAAAACCTCACGAACACCACCAGCCCCCGTCGGTTCTTTGCAAATACGAAATTTTGCTAATAATACATTTATCTTCATAATCTAAATGCAGCAGCTCTTTGAAAACGTTTTTCAAGTTATCTTATATCAGGTGCAACATTTCCTTTCATACGAATCTCTGATAAGTTTCCAGTTTTCTTGAAGAGACACATTACGTTGTAAAGCACAGACTAATTGGAATAGCCCGGAGCTTTGTGCACGTAGGGAAAATCGATGTGCGTCCCTCTATGTGACAATTTACCGTCCTTAAGTATTCTCAAAAGATGTGAATATTGTGAAAAGGTTACAAAATAAACTTTGAGCGGCTTTCCAATAAAATCCACTTCGAGTTTATCGCGTTTTTATATTCACTTCATTATTATTGTCAATAATAATTGATGTGGTTCTAAAAATATGTCTTTAAAATTGTTAACATCAAAATTAAATTTATTTCATCGAGAGTGATCAAAGTTCAACTTTTTATGTAAAGGGTTCGGAAATTGTCTAAAACTGCTAGGTGTGTTACTACATTGATAGCATCCCAATTTTATTCGCTTTTCAGTTTAATTCGTTATGCAAAGTACGATAACATTTTTTATGGTTCTTTGCAACAAAATAGGTACCTACATTATCATATGTCAACTGCTTTTAATGTAAGGCCATTATAGGTCATTCGAGAATTTTAACCACGTATATAGTCCCCAATACATAGATCAAAAACACCCAATATTCCCAATATATACCTAGAAATAATTCCAGTGGGCACTGTTTTTTGGATTAATTGAGCTCTCTCGTCTGATCTTATCAGGCATCATCATTTATCATATCATCATAGTCCAATTTGTCAGGTTTTGTGCCTCTCCTTCTAAATTGGTTTCACAGAATATTTTAAGTCGTCTATCCATTTGTAGGCGACCTCGAGATATATCTTCTCTGAACTCAGATAATGTTTCTGTTTCCACTGAGATATATTATATATCACCTATTGTCTCAATATTGAGAAACCTAGTAGAGTCTTGTATGGCCTTCAGAGCTACCTACATCTCGCATTTGAGAATTCGTAGATCGTTGATTTTACCCCTGTGCATCTCGATTATTTAGGGAAGGGAGCTAGCTCTCTGCACTTAGGTCACTTAATAAGAACATTGTTTTTGGATATTTCATTCAGACGCTCTATGCACTCCAATGGAAGACCAGAGGTTATCTTGCAGGTGTTTAAGGCCTGCAAGGCAGCTTTTACTGTCCGTCAATATCAGTATTTTCTTATTTAGGATTTTCCTTTTACGATTTTGTTGGCACTATGTAATATCCCCATGATTTCAGTTTGAAAAACTGAGACATATTTCCCCAGCGGCAGACTGCTGTTGGGAGCAGGTTCAGGTGCGTGCACACCTGTCGCAGATCCCTTTTGGTTTTTAGATCCACCAGCAAAGGGAGTTATGTCTGATTCGACGTTCTCAGTTGAATCCATTAGAGTTTGAAAGTCTTGGGTCTTTGTTGAATGGATATTTTGCAGAGATACGGTCTGCATCCATCTCTTGAAGAGGAAGCTTCTTGGAGCACTCCTCGAGGATTTTGGTGTGTCCGCAAATTTCATATCTGACGGACCATGGTGTCCCCATCTCCGTATTCATAGGGCTGCTTTTGTTGCAATATTCTCTACATACCTATAGATCTAGTGGAAGAAGGCGTAGCAGCACTTCCACCACTTCCAGTGCTGCTGAGGGTGTGGTTTTCATGTCTTCTATGACCGTGAGACGAAAGACCTTAAACTTAGTTTTCTCTCCTTAGTTACGTAGTTTCTCGACTGACTGTGTGGTCACCTTTAACATTTAAGCACCATACGCCATGGCAGATGGAACAAGTAGGTGTATAGGGATATTCTTTATTTTTAAGATTGCACTAAATTTTCCAAACATCATTAACCTATTTGGGAAGGGAAGCTGTTGATTTGGTTCTTTCCGCACGTCTGCCCGTTCGTGGAAAAATTTCACAGCCCAAATTCTAATTAGATCATGTCGTGAACTGTATCTATAATATTTGGTTGGGAGAGTAAATGTAGTGAAATTGGTTTTTCGGGAGAGTGGAAATTAAGGGTTTACATGAAGCAAAATTTGGAGGGGTCCACAAATTTCATATTTGCAATTTTTGAACTGCTATTACTCATCAGAACGTAAATAATGAAAATGTGGAAAGTGTACCGAAAAATTGCAAAAATTACATTCTCCGAGCTTTCTAAATTTCATTATCTTTTCAACATCTACGCCCAATTTGCTTTTCTGGACTCCCCACCCTCTCATTTTTTTCAATTTCATAAATCAGAGGCATTGACTTGTTGATTCCTGGGCGTAATATTAAACATATCCTTGGTCCCTTCAAATACAGGTATGTATTTAATGATCATTTTGGAATAAGTGTTTAATGCGACGAGCGATGCTCAAAGAGCGGCGAGGCATATAATTAATGAGGCTTCTAATGTAACACCTTCAACTTCACTTTACAAAAAGTGTGATGGGGAAAAAATAATCCTTTCAAGTGCTCAGTCCGTTCCTGCTAGATTAAAACTTCACTTTGCTAATACTTACCTTCGTTATATCTCTTACATTCTTCAGTCTTCGGTCCCTATAAGGTATTTTGCATACCGGTCTATTTATTAAAAAAACGTCGTTATTGTTGCGCAACAAGTTCATGGCTACTCGTGACATTGCATGATAGGCAATCATTAAAGTTTTTTCTAGAAAAGATGAGCATCTGGTAGAGCGAAAACAAATCTTCTCCGGCAGTCAAATTCGAATAAAATGTCCGCTTTTAATATCTCTCGATGGTAATTTTATAAACTTTTTATTTCTAACGTTTTAGCGTGATTTTTGTAATCAAGAAAATATTAACGTGTCTCTTATAAAATGACAGTATTTTGATATATATATGCGTGATAACAGGTCGCATTCCTAAAGACGAAATTTTCACGAAACCCCATCATTACGACCACAAACAATACTTGGACTTCGTTAGCATAGTTCGCGGTTTCTCAGGGTGTAATTTATAACCGCGTTTTTAAACATTTAATTTTATATGTTCAATTTCAAAAATATTTCTCTATAACCCCATAATTTGAAATTTACAAATCATTAGTGATATAAAATTACGAGGGAGTCGATTTCGGTAACATTACATATTGATGGAGAGCATTTTAATGGCTACTATAGCTAAAATCGGGCGTAAAGAACGAATTATTATAAGTTATAAGCCCGCGAGGTGTGTGCGATGTTTCGATTCACTCAACAACGCACCGGGGCGCTAATTTACAAAACTTTAAAACTCAGCGTGAGATTACGATAAAGTGCCAGTTTCATTTATTTAAAAGACTACCGAATTTACCGACACCACACTAAACACGACATTATATTCGAAATACGAACGAGAAGTTAATTCAACGCACGTAGGAGACGAGAAAAAATGAAGTAGCAAAATAATTATATTGTAGATAATTGAATTTGAATCGAAATTGGCGTACTAAATTTGTGGTTGTACAAGTCGGGTAGCTTCAGCCCGCTACGAACCTTTCAAGTATCAAGTTTATAAAAAGGTAATCATAAAGGTACGCGTGGTATGCACCGTGCGTGCGTTCGTCATATAATCTTTTGTGTGGGAGATGTGCCAGACACGCAAGTGAAGTCTCCAATAATCATTCCAGTTTTCTTACGAAAAAATTTTTCCCACCACGAACACCCACTAGTAATTTGTTTGTGGTTTTTGGTGTTTTTTTAAGTTTATACCTTAAAACTAACATGAATTTTTAAGGTAAAATCACAGACTAATTTATTATACATCAGACTTGAGGTCATTTATAGATCACGAACTTTGCGAAATATTTGGGTAAAGGTATACTAATGATACAAACCATTAATTTAATTATGTACAACAACATTATTTTGTAATTCTTGTCGCAATATTTTTGAGGGCGAGGGGCACGTGATTGGTCGAAGTTGTGCCCATCGTCAAGTACGCGAGTACCATTTCCAAAATGTGTCTGCGTATATCGTATACTTAGGAAACGGATAGTGTAGAAGGAAATCCAGTAGATAGATCATTTTCACATCATGCTCTGTGAACCTGGGCACGAGACTAGCCCAAGTTTCGTTTTGTCACGAACTTGTCGAACATGCGGTTTCGTCTAGAGTCTCGTCTCGTCTCGTTGGATAATGAGCGCTGTCTCGTCTTGAAAAGTCTGGCGACCTCGTGTGTTTGTATCAAGTAAAACAGTTTTCAAAGTTTGGCTGAAGTGTTTACAGTTTGTAGTTCTGAAAATTCCGATTTAGAGTGTCCATGAGCAAAAAGTTCAATTCGTGTTTGTAATAAACATTTTCGACAGGATGTTCTGATATCGAACATCGAACTAAATCAAAGTAAAAGAAATTTTTATAATTTCATTGAGTAAAAATGCAAGTGCCGTCCAGCGAGCTTCGAGCCAAACCTTTAGTACCTTTTGATGTTTCATCCAAATACCGACTCGAAGTGGTTCGATGCGTGCATCCGACGGAGTGCGGCTCGCGCTAATTAAGAAGTGGTTCACAACGAGGTTCGGTTTTATAGTTTGCAGTGTCTGCACCCTGCTTTAGAATGCTTCAACTTACTCGCTACTTTTTGATCAGCACTGCGGGAAATTAACGCATATTCATACCAAGGGGGGACATGGTGAGCTTCGGATTCAGGTCTGTTCGAGGACCGGCTGACACCATCACTCGTTTTGTCTAAGCGTCAATCCCTTGCTCCAGGTGGTTTGGAACCCACCCAAAGCTCCAATTTGTAAATAACTTCTGCATTTGAAGCGGACTGCATCAGAGTGACCTGATGTATGAACACCTTTGTGTGTATATGGCGTCTCAGATGAGCAGACGGGAAACAACCTATTCTAGAAACAGAAACTGTACCTGCATCAGTGGAGCTTTTAGGAACAGCGCAATTGTTTTTTCAGTAATACAACAAACGCTTTTCAAAATTTTTTTTATTTGAAAATATATGAAAATATGGACAAAAAAGCATTAGGTATTCGTCTGATATCGCAGTCTTTTGATAAGTCACTTTGTTTAAAAATAATTAGAGTAAATTGTGCACGCAAATTTTAATTAAAGCGTTTTGCTTTCTCTTTCTGTTTCGTAGAAATTTAAAAGAGATACGAAAAGTTTAAAATGCCAATGACAACACTAATTAGTAGTGGGTATTGTTTGCAGTCTATCTAGTATTTAGAACACGTATTTAAATGTGAGAGTTATACTTAATTAAAATAACTTTTGTAAAAACTGAGCGTTAAAAGTGCATACCTACTTAAGTAATTACAAAACCTATGAGAAATAGGTACCTAATTGATTTGTAATTTAAAAGATCGTTGGGTGTTCTAATACCCATTTAAAAATTTCTAATAAACAATGCCAGATATTAAATACACCAGTTGGCTATTTATACCGCAAATTCCAAGCTTATTAAAAGTAAAACGAATTACTTCTACAACCACAACCGAAACGTTAAATTAAACGAAATTAATTTTTATTAATTTGAGAACTACTCAGATTACCCTGCATTCTAGTCCTTCGGCTAACCTCAGGATGAACGATCATCGTCGATCGAGAAAGAATCAAAAAAGATATTTCTCGATCAGCCTCACGCTCAGAATACAGAGTTATAACTCCTCATCGTAGATACTACTTCTTCACAATTTGTGCGAAGGACTGAAAAATGCATACTACAGAAATGATCCTGTGAAGTATGATCTTGCTTTGAGGTGGTTTGCGAAAGGTTTATGTAAAGGCTTTGAAGAAAATTTGCATTCGAGAAGTAATGGTTGTGCCATCTATAGTAAAAACTATACAAAAGTTATTTTATGTGTTAAAGAAAAAGGTAAATCCCTAAACTAGCAATAATTATTGTATAGCTACCTGGAAAGTTTACCTGCTGCAGATAAAAATATAAATTTTAAAAGTGAGTGTTAAATTTTTTGATTAATCATATATTATCAACAATAGATTTAGAAATCAGAAAAATCGAAATCTTAATTTGCACGGAAGTGTCTCTATACTTAAACTTCCTTTGCTAATACACACATACAGACAGAATTGCAGGTCACATAGCGGTAAATTTGTTTGTAATGGCCATTTACCGCGCATACAAACGTCGTTTGATACCTTACAGACTTATTAATTCGCTTTAAGCATCTTTAAGTAAAACCTTGAAGAAGTTGGTGGTGGCTAAAAGCAAAGGGCTAAAAGAGGCCTTTTGATCAACGTACCTAAAGTCCCGTAAAGTCTAGAGTCTAAGAGTCTAGAGCAGGGACCGGCAACCTGGTGCCCGCCAGACTTTTTGAAAGTGCCCGCCTCTAACCTGGTCAAATAAATGCAAAAACCCTTTTAAGTACACAATGTACATTTTACAGAATTATAGTAACGGCGGTAATGAACAATACATTTTTTTACCTCTTTTCCACCCGTACCACTAAGGGTTTTATAGAACTACGGACTAGGGTGGGGGTTTTAGAAAAATATTTACAATAAAATAAGGTAGGATACAATAATTAAGACGATTTTAACAAAAATTGAAAAAATCTTAGATGTCGGGGAAATTTATAATTTTTTTAATTGCGATCTTGCATTTCGCCGAGTACAGTGAGTAGGTACTTAGATATTTAGTTGTTGTGAAACACCTTCTTTGGAAACACTATCAATCGCTTCTAAAATTTCTGAACTTCATTTTAAGCAGTTTGACCTTGAACAATCCAAAATTTGCGCCTGCGGCGCTATTTTTCTCCACATTTTTTGCCCAGCCCCCCCCCCCCATATCCGAGGCGCCCGCCGCTATTTCAAAATTCTTAAATGTGACCGCCAGTACAAATAGGTTGCCGACCCCTGGTCTACAGTCTAGAGTATCTACTTCTTGTCCTGTGAATTAAATGCAACATAAAAAAGTTCATGGTTTGTGACCGATTTTGCTCAGGTATTAGACCACATATTACAACGACTTTCTTTCTTATTCTTTCTTCCATATTCTTCCATAATTGCCATTGCAATTTTATATTACAAAACAGTTCGTGGACTTCCACCAGTGGTGTAGCGAGGGGTGGCAAGGGCTCTATTATGCCCCGGGCGCCCCGGCGAGGCGCCAAATGGTCCCCAAAACAAACAAGATTTTCCGCAAAATTTCAATTTTCTGGGAAATGTGACATTGTGACAAGATAATTGATAAATTAAATACCCAATTAATCGAAATTTATCCATGTTTTGATGAGGCCTGGAGTTACATTGGGATAACTATATATAGCCTAAAGACCAAGGGCTTCGGGTTAAAAGGGGTCCCGTAAATTTCCAACAATATTTGTTGTTTATTTACACTACTAATATAGAAATTTAATTCTTAATTTTCTTACTTTGTTTTTGTGAAATCTCTTTTTTTGGAGACACTTTAGTTTAAGCCGCTTGACATTAAACTAAAAGTATAGTAAACAAAGTAAAAGTTAACGAGGCCACTCTGGAGGGAGGGGCAAAAAATATCGTGCCCAGGCGCCAGCTATGCTCGCTACCCCACTGGCTTCCACGGTTGCTTTCAATACTTTGCTAAAAAATGTTTTACCCATCTGCTACACACCCCTTCTATCTAGTATCTTTTTATAATCTATAGATGTATAATCTTAATCGTCTTCAATTGTTTTTTAGCATTACCTACTATTTATAATAGCTTTACCGCGATCAACAATATAAAGGCCAAAAACCGACGAATTTCGAGTCCATTTGATGAACAATAGTTAATATTGGAAAAAGTTGCGAAAACTCCAATTCAAATAACTCGATATAATTTGAATCGACACCAATAATTATCGCATTATTAAAAATTAAAATTTTAAAGGAACAAAAATTTGGATTTGCAACATTTCTTAATAAATTTTTTCAACAAAAATTTAGATTTGAGATCTTCTATACGTCAGGAATTCTACGAGAACGTAAATCGAAAACATTTTTTAGTTTCGTTCGATTCGCACGTGGATGATGATTAGTGAGTAATTAACATCTAGGTAATTTAATACGTAACTAATTAATTATATTACGGTTATCTCGAGTTCGAGGCACTGTGTGATGTCCGGTAATCTGTTCACATGACGCTAATTCTGATTCCACATCAATCTGTAGTGCTACATTAATTCTGTAAGTTCGTTTACTGTTTAAAACAATTAAGCATCCTTGCAGTACAGTGTGTACAATCTACCAGTTATTGATTTTTCAAAACAATAAAAGTGGTGCATGTTCTAACAATAAAAAAAATGCGGTGATCCAATTAGACATTTTTTTGTATCGATGGGTGGTCAATTTTCTAACCTAAGTGAGCTGGAAAATAAAGTTTTGAAATGAATTACTCCATCGAATGGACCTACAATTAATACAAAATAAAGTTAACATTTTTTTCAATTTTTAACCACCTTTTGAAGTCAAAAAAATAATAGTAATTTGTAGTTAAATCAAATTGTTCTTTTTTTTGCAGTTCTGTTATGTGTCTGTTATAACCTAATGCCTTATGATTACAGCCAATTTGGGGCAAAAAAAAGTATGAAGCTTAGAATCCACTATTATACTACATATCTAGTATATCTAAAAAACAAATTTCCACAAAATATACCTATATAAGTTCCTATTCAGTATTCAACAATGCGAGCTCCCATTGTAATTCAGGTAATAATCTCTTTAGAGTTAGTTTGTCATTGTTTGTTCAAGACCTCAAGAATTTGTTTACCGTTTTTTTCTGACAACTATTATCACTAGATGGCACACCCATTACTTCTCGAATGCAAATTTTCTTCAAAGCCTTTACATAAACCTTTCGCAAACCACCTCAAAGCAAGATCATACTTCACAGGATCATTTCTGTAGTATGCATTTTTCAGTCCTTCGCACAAATTGTGAAGAAGTAGTATCTACGATGAGGAGTTATAACTCTGTATTCTGAGCGTGAGACTGATCGAGAAATATCTCTTTTGATTCTTTCTCGATCGACGATGATCGTTCATCCTGAGGTTAGCCGAAGGACTAGAATGCAGGGTAATCTGAGTAGTTCTCAATTTAATTAAAAATAATTTACTTTGTCATTAGGTGGCACGGTCGATGCCTGTAAACATTAAAAATCGTGTTGTTTAATTAATTGTAAACAAACTATTAAAAGTCTGGTGACCCTTTATGAAAATTGTGCACGCGTTTTAAAATATAAAGGTTATGTTCGGAAAAAGTAAAACCACGTAAAACGTACAATCTAATAATTGTTAATCAAAAGAGCAAAAATATAATTCCCTTCACAGAACCCACGTATTTAGTGAATCGTGAGAGTTCGAAGTTGGTTCATGACATATCCGATCAGCAAATACAGAACTAATTTGGTCTCTATAATCCCTTTACACACTGATAACAGAATAAGAGCTGAATGGATTATATGGAAATGCACTCCATAATACAAACAAATGAGATCTACCAACCATACAGTGGCATGTGCGCGAGATAATTCGATTAAATATTAATATTATCATAATTTATAACATAATATCTTTTCTTGCATTTAATTTGTTTGTAGACTGTCGCAAAAGTTTTAAAATGAGCGAAAGATGAAAGATTAAAAAGTCTAGTCTGAAAGTAAAATGCGGCGATGAAGTCATACCTCGAAGCAGAAACGGTGTGTAAGTTACTGTAAGCTCTTAATTGTCACATGAATGATTGCTGTATAAGTAAAGTCGACGCTCCACCGCAGTTTGACAGATTGTGAAAGTACTCCCCTACGCTATTAATACCAGTCGCCCTTTAAGGTTTCTTAATAATATTTTTTAGTAATTCATATATAAGCGAACCCCACAGGCTGAAAAATTGAATAATAATTTTGCTCTTAGCATTTTAATCAATTTTTTGTGGTAATGAGTTATATACGTAACAGGATATTATTTATACGTAACCTACCCTATACTAATAATAGAAAGGGCGTTTATTTACTTTACTTTAAAAAAATCGCTTATTGTTGTTTTAAACGGCGAACATTCCACATTTTTTGTTATACATTTTATCACACTAATCCAATTTTCCATAACAGGTAGATACTTAATAAAGCGCAGTAAAGCAATTCCTCTATACACCACAAAATAGTTAAAAACCTTTAAGGGGATGTCTTCACGCGTAACGTGATTTATTGCACATGAAATTGCGTGAAATTTTATATAATAGGCGATTTCAAGCCCAGGGGACGATGTAAATAGCCTCTTTTGATTTATATTTAGTGAACGATATCATCATGGGAAATATACGAAAAAACGCTTTTTAAACCTTTTTTATCTGAAGCAGGTACCTATACGTCTTATATAACGTTCTAGTCTAATAGTATGTATTAGTTTAGTTTGTCTGAGTAATATTTTGATAACAAAGATTCTGACTAACTTCTGGTTGAAGTTTTTTCATTTGCGATTTAAATTTTAAATGGTAGTGATGGGTAGTAATAAGATGCACCACAAGTCAATTTGAAGATTTTTGTAGAGAAACGCTCTGTATATAGGTAATACAATACCTTATAAAATTTAATTGTATTAAGTCCTTAACCTTATCAATGTAATTAATAGATGATTTTAAGAGACTCTCGACATTAGTTTCAAAAATGCATTACATTTTTGTCATTTTTAGCGAAAATTCAGGACCTCCGTAAATCCAAAATCAAATACTGAGTATATTAGGTAGTACTACATTTATTTTATATTTTATATACTAAACTTTTTTTTAACCACCCTCACTTTGATTGGCAGGTGGAAAATTAAGAATTTCTTGTTTCACGCTCGTGATTTGATTATTAATTGCATTAATCATCAGCGCACGGTTCGAGGTAAGCGCGTCTCTAAATAAAAAATTGAGAAGTAAATCTTGTAGATTACACGCATTTTATAAAAAAAATAGTATTTCAGTAATATCTAACATACGAATTTGTAAAAAAAACATCAATTGATTCATTTCACGACACAAATGAGTTTTCATTTCGTTACGTCTTGTACCACGTCGAATTGTACGTCTTGTCGCATCATTTGTCGAAATGTCATCGTGTTTCTTTTCTAAAGTGCTTCTTTTTTCAATTTAACAAAAAATAAATTCAATGTCGAATGTCGATATGTTGGAAGTTTAAACATAATGGTTAGGTATTTATGGTGCATCTAATACTATAAGTTTATTTCAGTAAGAAAAGAGACTTACTTTTTTATGCATTTGAATTTATACGTACATTGTGTATCATAGTATCATTGGTTAGTATCTAACTTTGTTCTTGAATTTTTTGCATGGTTTATAGTCAAATAAAACAATTTTTATTTAAAACCGCACGGTAAGTGCTCCCCTAATGAAATTTCGTGTTGTAATATGTTACAATGTTACTAATGCTTGCGGATAAATATTCTTCGGGTGCAAGTCTAAAATTGTTAGTTTAGCTCTTTTGTAGCACATTTAACGTAGAATAAATTTTGTGCAAATATATTTGTATTTAAACAAGCAGTTTAGCAGCTACTACCGATTTAAAGAAGAAATAACGCTTCTACGTTGTCATTGATTTTACACAACATATTTGGAAAGTTGATCACTAAACGTCATAAGAGTAACATTTACATATTGTGGAAAGATTTGGAATACTCTGTACAATCTTCCATTCCGGAATTTCGCATTGCTCGTGTTGGAACACCTTGTATAAATGAATTCAATTAGGTATTCGAATTTTCATAATTTTTTATTTTCTATACGTAAGCGCCTTGTAGCGCCATCTCCTAGAGAGTAGACTCAAATTATTCATTATTGTTTGTCCGAAACATATTAAAAGTTTAAAACTAGAATCCTGTAAACCCACTAAATGACAGCAGACGTCTTATTTATTCTGCTGTTTTTTAGTAAAAAATACCTAACCTCGAAATGTTTATGTCAATTTCTACCTAAACAATGAAGTAAACTTTATACACGATTTAACAATCACTTTTATTCTTACAAACATTTTCAAATACCAAAATGGAAACAACAGATCTTGAAAAAAAGTACCATATAATAGCGACAGAATATTCCAAAGTTAGTATGAAAGGGGGTGGTACAAATACAAACATCGTCCTCTAATTTGTATTATTTTAGGTAAGATCTCAAGCCACAGTTTTAAAAAAAGCGGTACTAGATGAACAAACAAAAAATAACGAACTAAAAGAAACTGTTAAAGAATTGCAACAAAAAATACGGAAACATAATCAAGAAATGGATAGCTTAACTTTTCGTAATGAACAACTTACGAAACGAATATCAGTTTTACAACAAGAATTGCAAATTAATACACACGGTAAAAAAAATAAAAGTAAACATGTCGAAAGTAGTTCTGGCCATACCGTCGATTTCGGTATTTTGGATGAAGAACTTCATAAAAAAATTTTAGAAAATGCGGAACTGTTCAGTTCGGTGAGTGCAGCACGCATAACTATTTTGGCCTAATTTGTCGTATTTAAATGCGTCTTTCGTGCTTGTAGATGGCCGATAAAGATCTCGAAATAGCCAACAATCGAGAAAAAGTAGAATGGTTAGAGCAAAAAATATGCCACCTTCAAAAGGAAATACACGACTCGCAAGAACAGCATCATTCGGAAATTGACAAGCTCAAAGAAAACTTCAACATTGCTTTAAAATTAACTGCGGGACCTTCTGAAAATGCAAAATTGAAGCCAGTAAATAAAACTGAAAAAGAAGATACGGTAAGTTGTCGGTTAGTTCTTAGTAACGAAGTTTGCAGTTCTTTAATTTTTTTAGTCAAACTTTTGGCAACAAGAAGCAGAAAGGTGGCGTACTGAATGTGAATTGTTAAAGGCAAAGCCAGAAGCCAACGATAAATTAACCAAATACTATGAATCGCAAGTTACAGAATTATTGGAATCTAAGCAGTTGGCTTATTCCGAAACTAATAGCTTACGGGCAGATAACGAAGCATTAGTTGCGAGAATGGAACAATTAATTTTAGAAAAAAATCGTTTAGAAAACAGTATTTTGACCAATGCGGAAGAATTGAATACAACAAATGAAAATTATAAAAACCAATTAGATGCTATGACTGAACATTTAGCAGCTCAAAATGAAAAAATTACCAAACAATGTGATGAAATACAAATTCTAAAACACAAATTAATTTCCAAAAAATGAAATTATTTTTAATTAAATTCGTTTTCGTATTATTGTGAAAACTCGCATCGTGCAAGAAAACGAAATTTTATTCATTTTAGATCTATTATACCGTTAATTTGAATAGAAGAAATATTTTTATTTGTTATATTGATATTCTGTATCATAAGATAAAAAAAATTTAAATCTTAATTTCTTTTAATAATTTAGCTAAGTCAACAAATAAAAACGAGAAATATTTACACTATATTACTGGTCTAGTCCAAACGAATCGCAAAAGATGCGCCACAAGAACATCCTTGTTCTGCTAAAGGATTATCGACTATTCTAAACGACGATTTAATTAGTTCTTCTTGATAATCCACAGTTGCACCCTTCACATATTCTAAGGATGTTTCGTCTATCACGACTTTTGCACCGCTTCGTTCGAAGACCCTATAACCGACTTCATGATGTGGGAAAAAGAAAATAGTACATTCTTACTTATCGTCTTCGTTCAGGTTCGAATTAACTTCAAATTTATATTGAAAACCAGAACAACCTCCACCTTCTACGCTAACTCGAAGAAATTCGTTGGATCCTTTTGCAATTTTTTTTAACCGTTGTACGCATTGTTCACTAATTAGTAATTCGGCTTTAATATTTTTTAATGGTTGTACAACTGTATTTAAATATTTGCAAGGACTACGTAGTAAAATTGGATTACTACGTATAAACAAAATCCGTAAGTTTGACATTTTTATTTTGCACAAATTAAAATTTAAATCATTTCACATAACCCCAAAACTCAAAATAGATAACAAGATGTCAAAATTTGAACACATGAGTTTTGACAGTTCTCACGCTCACGTGTTTTAAAACTTAAGTTTAGGTTAAGAAAATTGTAGGTAATTGTTTCTTGAAGTCCCAAAAATGGTAGAAAAGCAAAAACAACGCCTCGAACAAGAAATGACGAAAATGATAGATCAGCTAGATAAACAATATTTAAGAAAGATGCAGGTAAAGACTTTATACCATGTCGAACATTACCGTAGATTCAGTTTTTAGGCAGACATGCATCGATGTGCAGCCAAGTGTTGTGATAATAAAGAGGTATCGTTAGATAGAGTACAACAATGTGTAAGCACTTGTGGGACATCTTTAAATCAATCGCAACAGTATGTGCAAAAAGAAATGGAGCATTTACAAAGTCGTTTACAAAGGTGCGTGATGCAATGCAACGACGAGATAAAAGACAAAATGGGGCCTAATCCAAACGATGCCGAAGTAAATACGCGTAATAACTTAATGTTAACTGTCTTAATGTATTCGTTCTTTTTTTAGGTCGATAAATATAGTACTATGTTTGAAAATTGTGCAATGCAGTGTGTAGATAGACATATAGACTTAATGCCTACAATTTTAAAGGCAATGAAAACGGTACTATCGAAACACACAAATAATACGACTTAAGTTGTGTAGTAATTAGTTATAAAATGTAGTTAATTTGCCGAGAGTTGCTAAATCCAATCTAATTGTTACGTGGAGAAAGCGATTTGTTTGGAAAAGAGATCGAATTGCTTATGGGATCAAGTAAAGAGAATTAAATGGCAAGAGTTGTTTCAAAATTGATATTTAATTAACCCTTTAACGATGGGTGACGTATATATTCGACAGAGCTTACATTGCCATAAGGACTAGTGTCGGATATATAAGTTTTCTATGCTACCAAGACTATTGTCGTATATATCCGACCATCATGAAAAATTGTATGACCATACGATCGAGGGTCTTATTTATCCGTCATAAGCAATTTGGTACAAGGCCTGTCGTCGAGTATATACGTTCTGATTTGCATGGCATAAAGCTGAACGACGGATATATCCGCACTAGGTAGGTAATGGTTCTTGGTATAATGTAATTATTGTTTCTCAATATTTCCATAAATAAACTTATACGCATTCGTAAGTATTTAATAGAAATAACAAACCTTAAAACTGCATACAAATTGTGCTGGCGTATATATCCGTCGACTGTCTGTGTGCCACTATTACAATACTCCGGCTGAGCGCCAATCACGTAAAAATATCACCGTCGTTAATAAAATACAATTACATAAATTTTATGGTTGGCCAACTTTTATTGGTAAACCCCTAACGACACAAGCTGCTTTTGTTAGATACTGTCTTGAAGCTTTTTTAGCTATAGCTAAAGCTCTCAATAATTCGGGTTCGTATTCAATATTAATTGGTTTAATTTCGTTGGTAAGTTGAATTGTGCTGTCTTCCATCCACTTTTTTTTATCGATTAATTCCCAATGAACTTCAGCTTCTGATGGTAACCATCTACTTAAAAATTCGGTTGTTAATATGTCGGTATCAGCGTCTGTTACGGTCCACAACATTCCAACTATACAAGGACTGAAAAAAAAAGTTTTAAGCAGCCGAATATAATGAATTTTGGATCATTTATTTACCTGCAAGCTATCATATACATCTGATACGAGCTAAACATTTCAACTTGAGGGCCTGCAGATTGCATTTGTACACTTCCACACCCAAATAGTAGAATCACTGCATTAATCTTAAGTTTTTTTATCTTTTCACTTGCTAAAAATTGGGTGCCATTACCGTGGCCACTATAACTGAAAACAATTTTTTTTTTATTGGATCAATAGACTTTCTACAGGATTGCTCATTAGTACGGCAAAATAGCTTTAATTAAATTAATTTTTTATTTAGAAATGAAAAGATTTCTACACAAAAAATGTTTGGCACTTACAGAAATATATCGGTATTAGTAACCAAGTTTTTAAAATCGTCCTCGGTTGGTGGAACACCTGCCAGACCAGACCATGTTGGAAGCCAGAAGCTAAAAAAATTACACAAACGACCTTCCATTGCATGCAAATCTAAACCAGGATTAACAATATAAGTTCCATTTAATGAGCTTATTTTAAGTCCATTTACGATGCTAGATTCGTGTTCTTTAAATAGTGCGTAGGTAAAATGTAACGATGGCATACGTGAAACAGGATCATCTTGTATAATATCGATCATTTCCCATGGCAAATTATCCAATTTCTAGCAATAAATTAACTCACTAAAATTGAACGCTATTTAAAACAATACACATACCTCGTCAATTATTAAAATAATCGGATGACGACGTTTTTTAAGTAAATCGTACTTTACGTTAAAATTTTGAATCATTCTAAATAGAGATTTCCGTAACAACTTGTACTCTTCTCCAGGAAACAAATCACGTAACGTTTCATATCTTCCAATTGACCTAAATTTATGTCCTTTAATGAGACACTTTAACAGATACTTAGTTTTTTCGGGAACGTTCATACTAAAAGTAACCAACTTATTACCCATAATCCATAAAGTTTTTAGAAAAAGTACGAACCATTTAAAACTATTTAAAACTTCTTCAATTTTATTAACCATCTCTACGTCAATATCTTCTTCCACATATTTGCCTATTAATAAACATCTCCATACATCTAACCATTTCTCTTGTAACACCTTCACTACGTTCTGCAAAAGATGCGTGAGCTTATCGATTTGTAGAAACAAAATTCTTACTTCAATTCTATTGTTGACCATAGAACGTGATTGTGCATAAATCATCTTTTCTACGTCGTTGTCAAATCGACTTCCTAAAACTCTTTTAAATTTTTGTAAAGAGTCCAGATTATCATGAATAATAGATTGCATTTCTTGTCTCACTTCAATTGCTTGATTGGCTATATTATCGTAAGGCGCATCCAATGTCATCACAAATGGCAATGTCTGATTTTTGCCACAATTCATAACGGTCAAATGTAGCGGATTTGTTTGGAGTTTGGTAGGATCGACCTCGAAATTTTCTGATGTACTGTAAATTGATGTTAACTGCACGATCGTCCACTCTAAAATAATTAAGTGATTCTTCGTGAAAATGTAATAAGTATATAGGAACGTACCTGTGGGCATTTCCTGTAACTGATTCAACATCTGTTTAATTTTAGTATCTTCATCTACATAACTACAGTTGAAGTTTAAATTATTACTGTTCAGTGGTAAATCTTCGGCGGAATGTATTCGGGATTTTTCATATTGGTGTACAGCGGAGAAACGTAAAGCGGGCGAGTGTGATTCCACCAAATAGTAAGCTGCAGATAGTTCATTTTCTTCTAAGCGCAACAATGCTTGCGCCTTACGTGTGGCTACGATTAAAATAATTTACATTTTATAACTACGACAACTATAGAAAGCGAGACTTACCCGAATACAATGGACCTGCAGGAAAATGGAGGCTATCATTATCATTATTATCGAACAACTGTGAGAAAATTTCTTTAAAATTAGCCATTACTTCTTCCAACTTAACAAAATTACGTACTAAACTTATAAGACTTATAAGTAATTAATACAAAACATTCTTACTCTTATATTATTTGAATTTAAAAAGTTGGGTTAAATTTGAATGTTTGAAATTAAAACCGTTAGAAACACGAACAGTAGAAATAGGAAGCGCAAGAGCGTAAAATTTCAAAATTTTGTTTACAGAGCCATCTATCAACAGCTCTACTTTTGGGGTCCTAAAGAGCGCAAAATTTAAATATTTACTTTATTCTTGCTTTTATTAAAATTATTTTTTATTACTTAATAAGATTAATAAAACAGTAGTTATAAATTAACAAATTAAATTAGAACAAAATCCAACAAAGAACGTCTAGCTTTTAATACTTGTTTAGAGCATACTCTTTTTAATGTTTTATGCCTTAATAAACGGCTACAGTAAGTGCCATCAGATTCTATCCATGAGCTCAACATACAGCTAATTGGTGGTGGGAGTTTTGTTGTTTTTTGTGCTGGATTTGGTTTATTATTTTTGGTATTTTCTAAAGTTGTATTTTGGGATGTGTTACTTGCTAATTACTAATGAGAGAATAATTGTAGTTTTGAGTTTACTGTAACAATCGGTTACTAAGTTTTAGTTGTCTCTGTTTTTGCAGCTAATCAAATATTTGGCGACTATATATTTTTTTATACTCTGAGTGATCGTATAAATTTTCTTCGTCTTCTAGTAATTGTAATTGCTAATTGCTAGTAGTGGTGTGGATATAGGATATGGTTTGTAAAAAAAGTACACAGTGGCTACTTCATGATTCATGACAGTAGTTTGGACTACTCCGGATATTCCAGAAGGTATTTTTGAGTTTTATATTTAGTTAAAATAAGAAAACAATTTCTTTAGAATGTGTGAATTTTTATTAAATTTTGTGTATTCTAGCAGTGCCTATAAGTAGAAGTACTAGCCAAAGTTTCACCTGGCATCTGAGAAGACTATAGAATTGAACGGCATCAAGAATGTGACGATAGAAGTTTTCCTACAAGAAAATAAGTTGACTTAAGGTAATAAATTGTTCTCATCTTATCATTTTTGGAGCTTTGGCCAGGTCAGTTTAGTATAAGATGTTGGAGCTGTTTTTTAATATTATAATGGAACTAATTACAAGTCAACGTTCTGTACTTGTTGGGTACCCAGGTACCGTCGTGCACAATGTGAGCATTTATTAGAACATAGAAAAGTAATTTCAAAATAATAAGCAAGTTAAGTTTGTCGGGACAATTTACGCCTAATATACAGGCAACCCAACATACAAGCTTGAATAATAATATTTATTGTAAATAATAATCGCGTAATAACGGTAATAATAGTGAATTGTCGTAGTACTGTAGACATTATTGAATTGATCATGCTCGGAAATGCTTAATTGTGATTGGTTGATTTAGGGTTTGTGGTAGGGAAAAGGTAGGGACGAGGTAATATAAGGCCGAGTTTCGTCAATAGTTTAGATTGTTATCAACGCTTAAAATCAGCTTCAAAGCCTAAATTTTTAGTTTACTTGTGTGAAAAATGAACTTCCGATTTTGAAATTTTTTTCGGTCAGAAGTTGTTCTTTAGAGTTTCCTGAATAAGTAAAAGCATATTTTATACGAATTGTTTTATTATTAAGGCTGAATTATTAAATTGGAATTTTTATTTTTGCCTATAGAATTGCTCATAACTTTCTAAAGCTCTAAAAGGTTTTAGAAAGTAAATCAGTAAAATATGTATGTAATTTCTTCAATTAACGTAATTAAAATTACATTTTACTTAAAAATACGTTTTAATTTTTGTTACAGGCACCGAAGGCACATCCTTGCGAGCTGTAATCCACCAGGCACCTTCATTGAAGAGTACCTACTTTGAACAAGATGATTAAGAAGAAGTGCAAATTTTCATCCACAAACTTCGTTCCCAGTCTCCAAAACCGAAAGATGGGCACCCACCTACAAGATAAGGAAAGCACAGTCAATACTTCCTTTACTGTTGAAGAAGTTGTAAACCAATAATAATATGTAGTAATTACTAATTAATGAGAAGTATTAGTGAAAATGAGATTTAATTATCTATGTACTTATATATTGAGGTGTAAAAAATCTTCTTATTTAATGAATTAAAAAGCGTCGAAATTATAAATAAGGGTTGTTTTATTTTTACAAAGTGTCTGCAAAGTGCTGTAAGTCGTAATCTCAGTACAGTACAATATAATTAACGCAATTAATGTTTACCAAGGACGATAAATAATAAACTAAGATGAACAGTTACGTCTAAATAATAAGTCGATAACTAATAAAAAATAAACAAAATAAAATAAGCACATTATTTTACGCCTAAAATACAGGCAACCGTCTAAACACATGACCTTATAAGGCTTGTCTAGGCCGCTCGAATATTAATTCACCGACACCTCCTTTAACTTCCTATTCTCCTACTACATAGCTCCGAATTTAATAATTTTATGGAAATTTTTAAAAACTTTTTCCAAAAAAGTGCAAATTTTCAAACTTTGATGGTGCCAAATTGTAGCCCTCATAGGGACAAGTCTCCCTATTAAATATGAGCCCTTTTGGGCAAGTGGTTTAAGGGATATTCAGCTTTGAAAATGCCTGAAATAGTTAAAACGACACTTTTATTTGCTCTTAAACTAGCGAAGGTAAATCACCTAAATTTGGGAAGGTGGTAGCTGCGGGCGACAAAATCTGTGCAATCAAAAGTTATATAAGTGGTCCTATTTACGAGCAAATAAATGTGTCGTTTTAACTATTTTTGAAAGTTTCAAAGCTGAATATCTCTTAAACCACTTGCCCAAAAGGGCTCATATTCAATAGGGAGACTTGTCCTTATGAGGGCTACAATTTGGCAGCATCAAAATTTCAAAATTCGCACTTATTTGAAAAAAGTTTTTAAAAATTTCCATAAAATTATTAAATTCAGAGCTATGTAGTAGGAGAATAGGAAGACAAAGGAGGTGTCTGTGAATTAATATTAGAGCGGCCTAGACATGCCTTATAAGGGCATGGGTTTAGACGGTTGCCTATATTTTAGGCGTAAAATAATGTGCCTATTTTATTTTGTTTATTATTTATTAGTTATCGACTTATTATTTAGACGTAATTGTTCATCTTAGTTTATTATTTATCGCCCTTTAAAAACGTTAATTACTATTTATATTGTACTGAGATTACGACTTTTGCAGACACTTCGTAAAAATAAAACAACCCTTATTTATAATTTCGACGCTTTTTATTTGTGATTTTTTACACATTAATATATACATAGGTAATTAAATCTCATTTTCACTAATACATCTCATCAATTAGTAATTACATATTTATTTACAATTTCTTCAGAAGTAAAGAAAGTTATTGACTGAGGTAGTGCTCTTGTAGGTGTCCAGTGTCCCTCCATCTTTCGGTTTTGGGGGCTGAAAGCAGTTTGTGGATGAAAATTCTTTCTTCTTTTTAATCATCTTGTTCAGAGTAGGTACTCTTCAATGAAGGTGCCTAGTGGATTACAACTCGCAAGGATGTGCCTTCGGTGCCTGTAACAAAAATTAAAACGTATTTTTAAGTAAAATGTAATTTTAATTACGTTAATTGAAGAAATTACATACATATTTTACTGATTTACTTTCTAAAACCTTTTAGAGCTTTAGAAAGTTATGAGCAATTCTATAGGCAAAAATAAAAATTCCAATTTAATAATTCAGCCTTAATAATAAAACAATTCGTATAAAATATGCTTTTACTTATTCAGGAAACTCTAAAGAACAACTTCTGACCAAAAAAAATTTCAAAATCGGAAGTTCATTTTTCACACAAGTAAACTAAAAATTTAGGCTTTGAAGCTGATTTTAAGCGTTGATAACGATCTAAACTATTGACGAAACTCGGCCTTATATTACCTCGTCCCTACCTTTTCCCTACCACAAACCCTAAATCAACCAATCACAATTAAGCATTTCCGAGCATGATCAATTCAATAATGTACTACAGTACTACGACAATTCACTATTATTACCGTTATTACGCGATTATTATTTACAATAAATTATTATTCAAGCTTGTATGTTGGGCTGCCTATGTATCAGGCGTAAATTGTCCCAGTAGTAATTGAAGTTTCTGAGATTTTACAAGATTTGTCTCATCTCAATGTACATAATTAAAAGTCATTTGGAGCTTTTGTGATTATGGACCGCCCGGATTTGAAGCAGAGACTAATTAAAATAACGACATTTAGAGAATTACAGAAACCTGTATTTTCTATTTGGAAATTTGAAGAGATTAAAAAAATGCTTCTGTTTTGACATCTAAAGAAATTGATTTGAAGTCAGTAGGTTATATTATATATTATATTTTAATTTGCAAAGAAGCGAACTTTTAATTATGTCGACTAATACAATTATCTCGGAAATATTTACTTGCTTTCAAGATCATTTACATTCGGAACAAACTGTTCGTGAGGTAAGTCCTGAAAAGTTAAATTTTTATTCCACATAACATTTATTGTCATCATTCTTTACAATATGGAACTATTGATTTGTAGGAAATCCGCAACATTGTTAAAGAGATCGAGAAAAATACACGCGAAATAGTCACAGTCTTGCAAGTTATACATCAGGATGGAGATCACAGTAAGTATAAATTCTTATTGTAAGATTATATTTAACGTTCTCGACTAGCTTCGACATCATGCTTAAAAGCTAGACAATTGTTTGAAGAAGTTCGTAACAATTATTACGAATTAAGCATGGTTGTTCCTAGCGGACAGTATTATCGCTTTAATGACCATTGGAGATACGTCACACAGAGACTTAGCTTCTTAGCTGCTTTAACTGTATTTTTAGAAGTAGGAATATTGATTTCGATAACTACAGTTGCTGAAATTTTAGGTGGTAAGTTCATACAAATTACCATATTGGACAACATTTTTAGTGGCATAAACTAAAATTTTTTTTATAGTTAAGTCAAATGCGTCACAAGGTTTTCACTTGGACTTGGAAGATTATCTCATGGGGTTGTTACAATTGTGTTCAGAATTGGTAAAATTAAATAATTTTATTATTTTTATGTTACGTATTTGATTTTAGGCAAGATATGCTGTCAATTCGGTAACAAGTGGAGATTACAATAGACCTATGCAAATTTCTAAATTTGTAGGTGAACTCAATGCTGGATTTAGGTTGTTAAACTTGAAAAACGATTCCCTGCGTAAAAAGTTTGATGCTTTGAAATATGATGTGAAGAAAATTGAAGAAGTTGTGTACGACTTGAGTATCAGAGGTTTAAAACCTGTCGCAAGTATTAATTTGGATCCAGTTTACGATTAAAAATCTGAAACCTGAAATTTAACATTTTTGTTACTGGACCGATTTCAATTGCAATGTAATTGTAATCATTTTATTCTGAAATATTTTAATTTTCATTTAAATCTAAATTACTTTTATGTTTATAGCTGTACCAGTATTAAGTGTTAAGTGTCTGCGAATAGTTTTATCAAATGTAACTATTAATTATCCTATTACCTAAGTGCTACTGTATTGTATGTATGTATACCAACGGTTTAAAATTACATTTCTTTAACTTTGAATGTTTAGTTGCAAATCCAGAAATTTCCTTGATAACTAAAACAGCATCAAAAACTGGTTGCTGGTTGTCAACACACTAGTAGGAATAAACTTTAAGCATGTCTTACTTGGTGTCTGAATTTTGTTCCCCGTGTTATCACTACCCTATGTATGACCAGATACTATTTTTACGTTTTTAAACAAATAGCTAATAAAAAGACTAGTCAATAAAGTCTGATCATATTGATACTCTTATATAAGTAACGAGGTTTTCCTGCTAGATTACATCCTATATATACGTAACTAACAATGGGTGCGTTTAGTGGACAAAGCTGCTTATAGTAATCAGTCAACTATGCTGACATTCAGCTGCTTACAATCCGCTAAACCATATTATGCTGAGAGACAGCACAACGCTACTCTAGAAACTATAATTCAATGTAATATGCCGATTCTCAGCAAATAGCAGATTGTAAGCATAGTTGAATAATTACTTTAAGCAGTTTTGTCCGTTAAACGCACCCATTATCTAATTTCAAATTGGAGCAATATTTGATAAATAATTTAAAATCAACATCGTGTACTAAATTAACAGGGATACAGCTAGAAAAATATTAAAATGAGAGCAACTACCTTTATTTGACCTGCGTTCCTAGTACATCAAAGCGCCCAAAGTTCATTCAGCATTACATTACAACGTCTCTAATTATTATACAATGTTGGAAGCCCTTCATCTTTGTTTGGGCACATCAATAAAAAATTATCGACAAACAAAAGGACGAATTCAAAAGAATAAAATACAGATATAAAACCTGCTCGACAGATTTTATTAATCACTCGTACACATTAACTAGTTATATATTTACAGGTATTCACATACAGATGACCTAATCAAAAACCCAGAACGTTCAGAGACCCGTATAGTAATCGCATTTTAAATTAAATAACACATTTTACATTTTTTGATCACATAAGATCATTACATTAGCTCATTATTAAAAAATTAAGAACACATATTTTTCAACAAAAATATTAGTTATTACTTTTTATTTGTATGATTTTTGAGGAAAACGAACGATCTTATTTGACCAGTGCTACATTATTATAAGCATTTTTAGAACAAGTATATGCAGTATAGTTATTGAAATCAACAAAATGAAAGAAGTGAGTGGTTTCGAGTTGGAATAAAAAAAAAACACGCTTTTAGTGCATTTATACGATGTACGGGTAGTTTGTCACACTCGAATTTGTTGAATGATCAAATTTCGTGGTCAGTTCCATTAGCCCTTAGTATAGTAATAACATTGAGCATTTTTAGTATTTGTAAATTCGAAGAAAAGCATTTACGGGCAAGGAGGTAGATGATACTTCCTATACTGCATTACTTTGAGTTTTCTATACTTCTTTTTAAAGAATCATCGAATTAACAGCCACAAGTTTGGTTTATTTTTATTTAATTATACTACCTACCTAACGAACTAATACAAAATGTACAATCACAAGTGAAATTTTTTCAACTTAAAACTGTTAATTCGGCATTCCGAAAACACGTAGAAATAGGAATGTTACTTAAATATTCTAGCAATTTGCACCATCGATTCTAGACTTAACACAAATTTGAATAAGTCGTCATATCAACAGAGAAGATTCTACAAATAAAAGTATGTACAACATAATTGACAAACATTTTGTACAAAAAATACTGTTAGTTCTTAATTATAATATATACACTTACTAAACAAATAATTATATCTATCTACAAATTTGACAATACTGACCTATTCAAATTCGTGATTCAATTAAACTTAAAACCGCACATTTAAGAGAGCTAAACTAGACCAATCATTTTAATCCTCGTAACAGCCTTGTTAATCCATATTTTAATAACTACGAACAAAAATTTTAAAATAAAAGATCGAGCACTAATCTTCGTCTGATGAGACGAAAACTTGAAAATTCAAAAACAAATCGATTGGAACAAAAAACGTCAACAAATAACTAAAAAAAAATTTCGAAACAAACACGATATTAATAAGTAAACGGCATCGAGAAAATATTTTTTGTGAAACTACTCCACCACTCGATCAAATATGAAAATTTATTTAAAAATATTCTTTGGAAGTATCTCGTAGTTTTTGTACTTGTCGTTTTTATCAAATGTCAACGTTTGAAGTTTGAACAAAATCACTTTATTATACAGTATTTGTAGGTAATTAAGTACATTTCACAAAAACATTTTCGTTACAAAATAAATTACTAATAGTATTTAACAGCCTCGGAATTCTTACAGCTAAGATTTTATTAGGTAATTAGAATTACATTTTTTTTTACTTTATACACGAAAATAAATTAAAACAGTTTTAAAAATTATTATGGTTTTCATCTTTATATTACGGCGGCGCCTCGAGAAGTAAGTATGGACATTTTACAATTGCTAATGTTGTTTATACTAATACGAAAGCTTGTATTTTAAGATGAATAATAGTGAACACAATATATTTTGTATGGTACAGTACATCATTTAAATTCAATTAATTTTCAAGACTCCAAGTACACATCATTTAAGTCACGGTTTCGAAATACAAAATACCTAATATTAAACAATAACGACTGCTTCGTCGTAACAAAAGAAATCAAACGTTTTTAACAAATACATCACATTACGAGTGCAATAAAAACTATTTATAATATGTAAGAAAAGTTTTGCACATATAATAACAATTATCACACTATCTGGCTTTACGAGAAAACTTTTAAAGCGGATGAACACAATTTCAATTGAATATAAATAAATTTTAATCGGCAATTTGTTTAAAACGTTTAAAACACATTTTAATTCCATCGACACACATAGACTAAATTTTGTTTCAATTAATTTTCTATTTTTTAAGTTAAAAAACTTTCGACGAGACAAAAATTTTAATTAAAAATATCGGATTATTCGTAATCTAACGATCTTCACAATTTCACTTTGGCATAATAGAATAACTACTAATTTTTCTTGCAACTATTTAATAACAAAATAGTTTATATATTTTTTTTTGTAATTTTAGCCTATGTGCATTTACGTTTTAATATAGATCAAATGTAGTTCAAAAACTTCAGACGCAAGTCTGCTCCAACTTAAAGACGTACCACTGATCTTTACATCGACAAATAAACCCCCCTATGTTTCTATCATTAAAAACATAGGTATAGTTTTGAGCATCAGGTCACTTCCATGACAAGACTATTTTTTTGGACGATAGCCTTATTTTTGTTATTGGGCGGTGTCGTACTAGATTCTGCATGTTTATGGGATATTGTATCAGAGTCACTGGATAATGGTATTTCCAAAATATTGGCACTGTAAAAAATAAAATAATTAGCGTCCAAACATCATCTCTGGGTTAAGTGTAAGTGTGTAACAATAGTTCGCCACATTCTTTAGGCACGGTCCTTTGGTAAATATTTACTACATGGGTTGTTAATACAGAGAGAGCCGAAGAGGCTACAAGGAAAATCCAAAGTGCAAATGCTACAAAAAGGAACAACGAACATATCCCAAAATTGACAGATTTAATTCCAGTGATGACGGATAAAATCATCCCCTCATCGCTGGCAAACCTTCGTCAGCAACCGTGTCAGTCATATTCAGGGGTCGATCTCGATTAGATATTATGCTACATTGTCGTAACTATGTAACGTAACACAGGTATGAGGCACTGCGCTGTTAATTAAAAAGGTATCTTGACTAAAAAGCTTTTGACAAATCTCGACAAACTTCAATTCCAAATGAATAAGAGTTCGTCAGCAAACCACCTCTAAAACTTTGGGTGATGCGAGACACGAGGTTGACAATAGATTAACTGTTGGCGTTTAAAATATTTTCTGAAAGTTGCACCCTATTTAGGGTCAAGATAATCTTCAAAATAAAGATCTCGAAAACACTTGAAACTCTGAGATAATCAGGGGCTCTGAAAAGACCTCCGTGATAATTTTTTAATCAACTTCTATACTTTGATGATTTTTAAATAATATGACCAAAATCTCCCATAAACGTTTCAAGTTTAGTGCTTCTCAGTTTCGTATAGTTTTTGCTATTAAAAAAGATATATTTTGTTACATATTAACTTTTCTTATTTAAAAAATATAAATATCTTGGTTTTATGCAATGGCGGCGTCAAGGCCCCCTTAAACCTTCAGAGAATGACCATCCGTACAAAACCTAACTCTGTTACGCAGGTAAGCCGGCATCCCAATAATAGAAACACGTAGTGTTAAAGCAGCGACGAGACTTCATAACCAACCATCAAACCTCAGGCAGCTTATACGACACCCTCTCTCTTCTATGAATACCATAAATCAACCTTAGGCACGACATTAGTACTCTCTGTATCCTAAGCTGATCATACACATTGAAAAACTGACCATAAACACTATCACGGTAATAGAAGTGCAACAGCACGAACGTGTCACAAAGAAGAATCTTGACATTGCGAGTCAAATATTTTCGACAGCAGTAGATATTCCTCAAGGAACTATAAACTATTTGAAGGCAGCCACTTACATAAGAACTAAACATGAGACCGTCATTTATAAATTAATCCCAGGTTTCTGGCTTTTCCGGTAAGCGCCAACAGCTTTTCAGCCGGGTAGACGTATATTTCTGCCAACATCTCAGTTTTTAATAAGTTTATAGTTAGAGAGTGCTTACTTGAATAGTCAACCAATGAATCAAGATCCAAGTTAAAACGCTGAGTAGCCACATGAGACTCCCAAAACTTTAAATTCATGTCCCTTATTAATAAAGAATTTTTCACAACAATAAAAAGGGTAGTCTTGCTATAACGACAACCGGCTATAATGACTTATTTTAGTCGGTCCCCTTCGCCATCGCTATATCCAACTTTCACTTATACCCTAAAGAAAACGCGATTTTTTCTTAATTTGGGAAGAATTAGAAAGATGAAATAGTGAAACAAAATAAAGCACAATTTGCGCTAATTGTAAAATTAAAATCGTATCTTACAGTAAAACCTATATGCACATATTATATCTGTAGGTACTTGAAAATATATTTATGATTTACCCAAGCAGTAGCGCCCCGGTATGGTCATTTCTGCCCTTATTGGAGTATCAACATCCCCAACAGTATTTTTTTACTACACATCAATTTATACTAGGTATAAGTTGCTTCGAATGTTATTTTTTTAAATTTAAATCTCAATTAACAAAAAAAACAGTAAGTGAGAGAAGCATTCACCTTCGGGCAACGATGTTACAAATCATAGCGCAAGCAACGCTGGCTTAAGCCTCCTCAAGGGGATTTTTTTTAATGTAGGTATTTTTACATGGGTGTGCAAATTCCATTGACTTCTCAATTTTTCCTTTTTTAAAACCTCATTTTATCGTACGCAACAATTAATACGTAAACGAACTCAAGCACAAAGGTACAAAACAACTTACCTATGACTATTATTAAGCGTAGTAGTTAGAGTATGTGCAGAGGTGCGAATATTTAGTGTGCCAGAAGAAGCACTGGAGTTACCCACACCACTTTTGTAAGCGTAAGAATGAATTTTATTATTTCGTAATTTGTCACCTGCAGACACTAAAATTAAAAAACAATTATTACTCAATATAAAAGAAAATATTATTAGAGAATTACCTTCATAATCGTACTGAGAAACAAGTCCATTTGCGTTTCCAAGAAAATTACCAACCGATTTAATTCCGCTATCGACCGAATTGTTAATTTTATTACATTTAGGACTATTTAGGGTATTTGTAAGAAAGGAGTGACTTTTAGGCAACTCTTCCACAGTTTCGCCAATATCAGACACACTAAACATAGAGCATCCTATAGTTCGGTTTCCATCAATGTGCGCACTGCTAGAGTCACAATTTAATGTTCTATCATCGTCATCGACACTAACATTGGAAGTAAAACTATCATTAACACTAGGGGTAAGCGTATTGAGACCGACATTAACGTTTAAATTAATGCCTGTTTGCACATTTGTATCGTTGAATTGCCTGGTATCTGTAACAGGAACTTCTGTACTAGTCGAGCACAAGTCGTCGAGTGTAAAAGGTGTCGTTACGAAGGTCGACGTGTCCAACAACAGACTAGATCCTTCTAAAGCTTGTATTTCTAACGAGAACGGAGTATTGGCACTAGGTACAAAGGAGTCATCTGCCGGTAATAGATGACAAGGTGGTTCATAATCGGGAGGTGGCGTTTTCGGTCGAAAATGTAACCTATCGAATAAGGATATGTATTAGTAATGACGTAATTAGACTTGCAAAGATCAAAACTAGGTTTTAGATTTGGACTGCGGTGGCAGTTATTTTGAGAGACATTAAAACAAACTCACCAATCTCTCCTAACTTCTTCAAGAAATTTAACCATTTCTAATTGTTGGTCTCGAGTGTTAATTTCGCCAACGCACGTGCTCCATTCTTCGTCCACTTCCTCAGGTTCCTGTTTAACCCGACTAATGTCAATGCTAACACTATTCACACTTGTCCGTACACTATTATCTTCACAATTCGAGTCCGTACTAGTCTTTATGAAGCCTAAATGGTTATTTAAACGACTACTTACATCTAAATTAGTATATAAGTTTTTATTTAAGTTCACATTCTTTTCTGTAACAACACTATGTTCACTTTTTATTCCTAGTTCAGGTTCATATATCGTATAGTCCATTGTTTTCCAAAAATCGTCTGCATTTGTACTGGCACGATCTAAGATGACACGACCACCACGACCAACTCTTCGCCTTGCAAACCCAATACATCGCCTCGGATGAGACAAAGATGCCAAGTTATAACGAAACCTCGTATCGCCCAATCCATTTTCATCTTGCGAACACCATGGCCAATTTCCTTCAGTCTTTTGCGGCTAAAACATATCTCTGTAGAACAAACTAAAATAATCTAAAATCCCTACCATATGGTAGCTACATAATCTATTACGGCGGAAAGCAAACTGCCCTTCGTCTTCCACTTCCTCAGGCTCGGGAGTAGCACCAGATGGTTCTTCGTCAGAAGATAAATTGGCTAAATCGATACCACTCGACCCTACAGTTAACCGATGATTTGAAGACTTATGTTTTCTCTTCTTATATTGCCTTTTATCCTTTCGTTGCAAACCCTAAAATTTTGCAATTTACCAATCATAAATTAAAAAAGAACAAAATTCAGACTTACCTCATCTTTAAGCGACGATTTACTTGACCAAGATTGATTCGTATAATTGTTGTGAAATATAGGTGTAAATGCTGGTCTAGACGATTTAATAGCAGTAAATTCGGCAAGAACGGCACCGCTGAAATCTTTAGATTGGTATCTCTTTTCAAACACTTCCAACGTAAGATGAACGTTTTCTCTTTTAATTTTTTCACGACGTTTGATCAATTCGAGTAACGTTACGGCTCTCGATAAGTCCCGGCGTAATTTGAGCATTTTTTCGTAAGAAGATTCATCGTTTTTACGGTTCTTTCTTGTTTGCATTTTTTCTGTTCTTCTACGAAACGCTATGTAAGGATTGTTGTTTGCCGTACCGGGGCGATGTTCCGTTTTAACTTGTAAGATCAGCGGATGTTGCTGAAAAAGAGTAACACACCCTTGAGAAAATAAATAGATAGTTATCTTAAATAATATATCACTAAACTGATTGTTTGATCAGGTGAGTCCTCAGTATAAAGCGGCATCCAGACTATCGAACCGAGCTTCTTTGCGAATAAAATAACACGTCTTTATCGACTAGTGGAGTTTGGCTCGCTAATTTGGAAGTGGTTTTTGTCCGCAATGAGGCTCGGCTCGAAGCTGGATTTGCTAGTCTGGATGCTGCTTAAAGCTCATTGTTGAAACATCATTTAAGAGATACGGCTTCCGATTAAATGGGGAAAAATTTGCATTATTTTATGAGCAACTTGGTGCTATTCTTACACTCACTCTAGATATTTACAAAAACAAAACAAAACGCTTTCTTTAAATGTTCAACTACATCACTTTTTTTAGGTAGTTTTTACGTAGGTTTCAACTGTGAAGATTATTTACAGACAGGATCTACAGCTGTGAGTGGGTTCCAAACCACTTGAACAAAGACATTTGATAAATAGAGAAATCTTAAGGCGCTAGCCAGATTAGAAGCAAGAACGTCTAGACCTGAATCCAACGCTCTTAGTCGCTCAACCAGCTATAACTAATAAATTCTAAGAATGTGAAACTTATGTTTTTCTTTAGTTTCAACAAATGTTGATAGTTGATCGGAAGGGTAGTACAATTTTTGGAAGCTCTGCCCATCTCTTTGTAAGCTACTAACACAGCCCAAACTATAAGAGCTGGCAAACTTTAATTTGGACAATTGTGCAGTTAAACCAGTACAGTCGACAAACTACAATGGCTCGTAGGTTGTGGAGTAATTTCACAGCCCTACGAGCTAAAAAATGATTGTATAGCTCGAATGATATAGCCAAGTACCTAATTAAAATTTATAATTCGTAAATCTTCTAGGTATTTTAATGTTGAATCCTATATAAATAATTTTACCATTGGAAGCTAATATTTCACTCTTTTCAAAAATACATTTTATAAAAATACTAGTTACTTTTTATACTAAATCTAAGAGTTATCTTCGTTATTAAAAAAGTTATGAGTTATGAGCATTCAAAGAAAATTGCTTTTTTTGTAAATACAGTAGAGACTATCAGGAGTTTGGAGTAGGTACTGATTATTTTCTTAGAAAAATAAAAACACCATCGAGTTGACAAAAATTCACCAAGTATCAAACCGTTATTATCCATTCTGTCTCGGTTAATAACAATATCTCACCAAAGACTCTAAAGACACTATTTTATTATTACTTTCCAATGTTTTTGCACTGGCTTAGCTTTTAGAAGACTATGATTGATTTAGCACCAACAAGTCATAAATTAACATTCAACTGATACAATCGACACACTATACTTAGTACAGCCTCATTAAATATATTAATATCTATAACTACTAGTCCTTACATTTATCATTCTAAATACAAAAATCAAAATTACCATTACGAAAACTAACTTAATCAATTGAGCTTTTACTACATGTAAATCTAGTTCGAACTTATTAATTAAAATGGCGATAGGCAGTGTTTACACTAATTTGCTGAAAACTGTTTTGGCGCATTGTATCATCTTCAGAGTGGGTTTAAAAACCCACTTTGATGTGTAAGTAATGGCTACAGCCTTTTAGCTAATAAGTTAAAAACAAATGTTGAAATGGGTTCAAAATTGAAATGCGCTTTAAAATGAATATCAATGCAGAGACTATCTCACACATATTTACCGTAAAACGACTGCTCACCATTTTCAGTCTCTTGTTAAGCCAATAATCGAAGACGGCAATTATAAGATCGTCGTCTTCCTTGAGAAGAGCTTTAGCCTCGTGTAGCGTTACCACCGTCTGCCCACTACTCTTTTCCAATTTATCCATCATTTCTTCAAATTTTAAAGGTGTCAGTTCTAATCTTTGTGTCTGAGACATTAACCACAATTCGTCTTCTGAATCCATATCGTAATCGATGATGTCTTGTTCCATTGTAAAAGCTGATAAATAAATCAAATTAGTGGTATGCAGAAAATGTTTTTTTGTACATAAAATAAATTTGCATTTACAAAGTAAATTTGTTACTACTACTCCACTACTTTAATCCAATTCCTTGATTTTGACAATTATCTTCCCTTCTTCCACATGCTTCTACTTAGAACTAGCAACAAGTGGGATCTACACGTCTACATTAGTTCAGAGCTATTAAACTCCATCGACTGAATGGATTGCATTCAATACATTAGGTAGTAAATTACTTAATTTTGTTGTTATATCAGTTCTGTTTAGGGCTTGAAATCATTTCTAGCATTAAAAAATTGCTATAACCTACAACCTAATAATACAAAGATTGTTTATGTTTAATAGAATTCAAATTCTAAGAAAACTAAGAAGGTATGGTTATGAGAGAGCAAGCTACGTAGCACAAAAGAGCAATGATTATTTCTACCACACAACCAGTCTGTGCAAAATTCGTTTTAGTTAAAAACAATACATCATCTGAATAATATTATTATGGTGTTAAAAGTTAGGCAAAACCGGTAAAAGTAAAATTCATATCTCAGTATTTTCGAGGTCAGAAAATTTTGAAGAAGTACCAATACAAAACTTGTTATTTAAAATTTGTATAATAAAGTTACGATTATGTTTTTAAATGAAAAAATTATTTTAGATCAACAACGAATTAGTTACAGTGTTCCAGAAAAGATTTAGAGGCATTTGAGGCAAACAAACTTGGCCTTAATTGTTATTCGAAAATTTAAATCTCGATAAATCGAGTTCTTGAAAAGTCGATAAAATCATTTTTGGAAACACTGATCCAAGTGATAACTGCTCATAAATTAAAACAAATTTCCGTGGAAATACATAAATAACAAAAACAAGCTGTTGAAGAACATTAATTTCATCTTAAAGAAATTCTTTGAAAGAAATTCAAAGAACTTACGTTGCATGTGTATAAATTGTCGAGGCTGTTTGTAGTTTGCCGGATAGAGCTTTTGGTAGGCCTCTTCGTCGGAAATGGCAGTAACTTCGGGAGTAGGAATAATGAGCCCCGCACATATTGCTCGTTGCAGGTGGTGCTCCTGTAGTACCAGAAATTATATGTAGGTAAGTATTAAAAGCTTAAAAATTTTATAAATAAATACTACGAAAATTAATTTAGGTTATGTTCGAGATCGTATGGGTTACTGACAACTAATAAAATAAGTGTAACATGGTCCAAAATGTTATTTTACTTAATTTTGCATTGTTCAAAATGCTTATATATGTAGTAAATTAAAAAAATAAATTTAAAAATTTGTGTTTGCCGGGCGCGTGTAGCGCCAACTAAAAGCAACATGGCCGACAACTTCCTTTAAACAACTGCCTGGATGTCACATTTTACAAACTTACACATTCTTCTTCTTTTTCCATTCCAGACGGCATTTGAGGAACTGCCCGGTTAATCGCCGAATAATCAGGAAGATCCGGGAGTTCCTCGGCCATAAAAACTGGCATCGGCTTGCCAGCATCCAAGGCCCTCGCCCTAAACGAAAGCTTGGACATGTTTGTTGACAGCTCGGAACACACGACAAGGCCAACATAAAATGCCCCTTAAAATCGACCTTCCCGTGGCTCGGACCGTCTAAGACGGGCACTAAACGATTCTTCGTGTCTTTTAGTTCGTTCCCATTGTTTTTGTTTACACGCACTCAGTCACAAATACAGTAAAACAACTTTGAAACTTTGCATGTTGAGCGTGTAATACAGATAGCCATCATGGCGGCTCTGCCATGGAACCATATAAATTTTACTAGCAACACGCAGTGCGCGGGAATCTTTTACGCACGTAGTATGTTGTGTGGTTCATTCATACTGAATGTTTCGAGAATTTTATATCACCATAACAACTACTAACACATCACCCAAATTACTTGGTTTATCCTCAAACAACTCCATGACAACTTTATATATTTTCTTAATTGTTAAAATTCTCTAAAACCAATTTAAAAGATGTTAAAAAGTGTGTCCTTTGACTAGTGAGTACTACTGTTCGTTTTTCGAATGTTTTTACACGAACATATCCGAATTAGGATTAAGGTATAAAATATCGAAAAATTAGAGGAAATAGTAACATTTAAAATTTTTGAGATAATCGAAGCTTTACTGCTTTTAATCTGTAACGTAAAAATTCTTTCAACTTAAATTGTCATCGTCGTATAAATGTAATTTCTCGTTATACAAAATTTTGATTCTCGCAAAGCGAATCTTACGTATGGTGGGGATAGGAAGTTTACGAGGAAATTCCCACCACCTTCGGGGCCTTGCCGGTTGTTAGCATATGACGCAATTGTTACACGTGGATGTTCTTTAGGTTTCCCTTATCTGGTGACTAATTTTCATTTTTATTGCACTACGCTACACTGTGCATCATCTATCGGTCAACTATTAAACCTCTGCTTTTGTGTTCTCTATTTTTAAGCAATGAACGTCTACAATTAATTAATATTAATTCATAAGCAATAATTACTAGTCAGTTCTGTTTTTATTTTAAAAATCTGCAATTTTTCTAAATTTCAAATCTTCACTTCTCATGGCGAGAAATATTTTCAATTTTCATGCATAAAAATTATTCTGGAAGTCTATGTGAACACGGTAACTGAGAGGAACTTGATATATAATTTTGAAAGGGACGAATAGAAAAATATCAAGCCAAATAAATTGATTCCTGTAAATAAAAACACCTAATTATTAAAAACTTAAAAACTTTTATTTAGTAACCAGTTTTTCATAGTGCCTATTCTACACAAAGTATCATTAGTTCGGGAAAAACTAAAGCGATCCTGATGTACCGATTATTTCACATTTTTACTAATAGCAGCTACATTTCCCAAATACTCCTTTTGTACAGACAATACCTTAAAAAAATTACAAATAATAAAATTTCACCAATATAATCTCTATTTTGTACCTTTTCTTCACCCTTCCGAATTTTAGTTGCTATTCGATTCAAAGCTCGATTGAATTCACTATGTAATAAAATTCCTTGCTCCGCTACCTCATTTTTTCTTTGTTGTAATTCAGCTTCCACCTTTTGCTGCAAAGTGGTACTTTCTAAAATATTTATTTAATTAATTTGAGTTAATTACTATACCTCTAAATGTTCTTTGTTCTTCTTATATTTTTCAATATATGACTGTTCTAGATCGCTAACCAATAAAATTAACTGCCTTTCGTATACCGTTCTTAAATTATCTGCAGTAGTCTGCATGTGCTTTTGTAACTCTTCAAATTTTGTAATCCAAACTGAGACTAAATTCTTGACAACTTCACGATCTTGAGTTCTTAATTTTTCGAGTTTTTTATTTTCGCTTTTTATATTTTGACACGTTTTGCAAATTAAGTCTTTTTGAAACTGTTCATTGTATCCACTCATCAAATTATCTAATTTGGCATCAAATTCTCTTTTAAGCTCTTTTCTAAGTTTCGTTTCGGTTTTAAATAACAATGCATCGTATTTCATTTTTAAAACGCAATTTCCGTCTTCTTGTTCTAAAAATTTGTTCAAAAATATAGTCAGAAAATTATAAACTGTACGTTTTTATTTTATTTGTTTTATTTATCTGTACGACATTTGTAAAAGTTAAAACGAGCTTTAAGGCCTTAAAATAAACTGTATTACCATTATCGGGAACGTTTTCTGTATTTACACCGACTGAAACTCCATCCGTGGCTTTGCTTAATTCTTTCTTTCTTTCTAAAATAATATTTTCAAATTGTGCCGCTTTTTCTTGCAGACATTGGATTAAATTCTCTCGTTCTAATTCTAATTCAATTTTAACTTGAAGTTTGGAATTTTCTTGATCAGCTAATTTAACTTTATTCTCTAGTTCTTCAATATAAGTAGTTGCCGACTTAAGTTTCTCGTTAATTTCCTCTTTTTCTATTAATAAACATAAATAAACATGGAATTACAAAAGTTTTAAACTACTACCTCTTTCTAATATTTCGAAATCGGCGTGTTGGATGTACGCGAAAGATGATTGAATCGATTGTTCGTTTGTCAAAGGATTGCGAATTTCGTTTAGGCAAGTTTCTAGTTGTGATAACTTAGTTTTTAGAGAAGCGTTTTCCAGGTTTACATTTCTGAAAGTCAAGTAGCATTTTAAAGAAAATAGGTGTAAGAAAATAGATTACATACTCGAGTAATACAAGTTTCTCTCTTAAGTTTTGGTTTTCAGCTTTGGAAGCCTTTCTAAAACGAGTTCAGTAAATTTTTTAATTAATAAGCGAAATAGGTAACTTTCAGATGTTCGTAAAATATTACCTTTCAGATTCGGCATTTCTCATTTCTTGCTTCAGGTTGTCTCTTTCGTAGATGGCAGAACTGTAAAGGAATAAAAATTTATAACAGTGTTGTAAGGTATTTTATCTTTATGCTGGCAAATACCTTAAGTTTTTTTCAATTTCGATTAGGTGATTCCTAAGAACTCCATTTTCTGTTGTCTCATTACTAAAAAAATTTTGATTTGAAAATTGAAGCTCTTACAGGTTATTTAAAACATCTAAACTTACTTTATTTCATCTTTTAACTGTACAAGTTTTATTTTAAGAGTTTCTTTTTCTGCTTCTGTACCGCTACAAAATAGCATACATATTAATATGTATAAATAACCACCTCATTATAATTAAGAGTAGTTAAAAATTACTTACACAATAGTTTCAATTTTTTGGTGTGCTTCAGCTAATTCGTTTTCTAGTTTTAAAATTGTCGATCTTAACGTCTGATTATCAGAATATACCCCAGAGAGCTGTGACTGTAATTGAAAATGATTTTAGTCTTACTAATTAAGCATAAAATGTTTCCCGTCTGTCTGTGTGAACACAATAACTTGAGAACGAAATAATCTCCATTTCAAATTTGGCGTGCATGTTAAGTGTGATCAAACAAAAAGTTGAGATTGGGGAGAAAATTGGGGTTAAAATTTATAAAACGATAATCTCAAATAATCCAAAAAAGGTAAGGTTGTTATTGTAGAAGGAAAAACTATTCCTAAGGGATACAACGGATAGAAATTACAACAATTTTTCAAAAAGTGCCTACTTTTTGATTAATACTTTGGATGAAAAAGCAAACTCTTACAGCTCCACTGATGACTAAGAAACAGTTATTATACGCGATTAGACATAAATAATTTACCTGAAATTCTTCCGACAACGCTTTCCTCACATTCTCAGAAATAAAATCAGCTTTTTCATTGTGTTCCCTTATTTTTCTCAATTCCTCTTCTAAAGGATTTTCTACAAAACGCCATTTAGTTTCTCGAATTTACACCGCGATTTTATTTAAACCAATTCACCTTTATTTGTTTTCTGAGCACGTTGTAATTCTTCAACTTTTCTAGCGAGCTCGTGACAATGTCTTTGAACGTCATCCAAATTTTCATGAAGTTTACTTATTTGTAAAGTCTTTTCTGCTAAAATATTATCTTCTTCGTACAAAGTTTTTTTTAACTCCTGTACCAATTCTTTATGTTGGCGTTCCTGTAAATATAGTAAAGAGTAATCAAAATTTATAAATTAAACAAAACCTACTTTACGCTCTGCTTGTGTAAGTGCTGCATCTAAAGTATTCTCTAATTGTACGATTTTATTTTTTTGAGACTCTTGGAATTCTCGATCCGACGTTTTGTTAAGAAGCGGAAAACCTTTTTCCATTAAACCCAACTGTTTTTGCAAATCAAGATTTAAATTTTGCAGCACGACCTTTTCTTCATTTACCTGTAAAGAAATGAAAAACTTACAACTTCTTTTTAAATTTGCGTGTTCTTACGTCTGCATATTGCTTCTCCCAAGCACTTATTGTTAACTTTAAAACGTTTAATTCGGATTCAACTTGTTTAATTTTTTCTACTTTTTCAACTGTAAAATTTAAATAAGTCAACTAGCATACAAAAAATAATAATAATTATTATTACCAAGTAGATTTTGAACTTCTTGTAACGATATATTTTTTCGTTCAACTTCAATTTCAAGTAAAACCTGTTTCGTTTTAAGTTTGCTCATTTGTTCCGAAAACTCTTCTTTTAGTTTTTGTAATTCGTTCTTTAGAGACGTGACTTCACGAACTCTTACTTCGTATAATATTTTTAACTGTTCGCCGCCTTGAGCTTGTCGATATTGTTCTTCATATTCAATTTGTTGGGGAAAGTTAACATTACCATCCTTCAATGATACGTAAGAGGCATTTATCGAATCCGTTTTATCGTAATCAAATTCTCCCATAGCGTGAGTTAACAAATTTTGAATCTAAAAATATAGTGGATAGCTACAAACTTTTAAACTTGTTAGACTCACTTCTTCTTCTCGACGTTGCCTATCGATTAATTCTTCGGCCTCTTCTAAATTTTGATTGTTTATTGTAAAAGAGGTATTTCCAAATGGGGTTCCTTCGTTTCCTTCCATCGTTAAATATTTGAAAGTTTTCAATTTCTCTTCTTCTGGCAGTTTAAGTTTAAGTTTTCAATTCTAACCTCAAACAACAATCGTTTTTCGTTTAGTAGTTTAGTTCCGTTGTTCGTTACACCAACGCGGGCGCTGCTCGCTGGTGGCAATTTTGAAAATACGGTTTAACTTACTCGATATTATTAGTTATTAGAATAAAAATGTTTTGAAGATAATAAAGCCACGTTTTGAAACAAAAATATATAATGACGCGTTTCGCCCTAAGGCTTCATTAAAAAAATTTTTTAATCCCTTCATTCATGCATTTCACAAAAAAAAATCTAACTTTTCACAATGATAAAAATCAAGACAAATACAACAACAACTATTTAAATTTTCAAATGAATAACTTAACAATCCTCATAAAAGACTCACACATCCAACTAACATTTTTGAAAAATAAAATTTTACAAATTACTAATATTTTAAGAAACAACATACACCCAGACATCCTAATACAATTCATAATAAAAAAAACTAAACAAAACAACATACTAAGAACTAAAACTAGAAAAACACACGAACATAAAATTTTAAAACTAACTGAACTTTATAATAAAAATTCGCAAGCTTCACAAATAATAAACAAACAATGGATTGAAAATTTGACAAAAATAAACATTCCCTCAAATGTTGAAGAAATTTTAAGCTTAGGACCTAAATATAACATCCACGATCCCCTTTTTGAAATCCCAATTGAAAAATTAATAGTTGATTTCGAAAACGGAATAAAATCTTTAAATCATGATGATCAAACCACCATAAGATCTAATTTCTGCAACATCCTAACCAATTTCAAAAAATCAAACAAAAAATACAACACCCCTCTTAATATACAAAAACAAAACAAAATTTTCCTAGACAAAATCAAACAAACAAAAACCTTCATAAAATCTAATAAAGAAATACTCATCACTAATGCGGACAAAACACAAAAAACAGTAATAATAAACAAAAACGAATATCTAACCAAAATGGATGACTTATTAAAAGACAATAATACATATACAATTTTAAAAAAAGACCCAACAACACAAATCCAAAACTCAAATAACAAAATAATCAAAGAATTATTAAACAATAATTTTATAACACCAAACGAATACAAACAACTAATCACACACAATAGCACAATACCTAAAATTTATGGCTTACCAAAACTTCATAAAACAAACATACCATTAAGACCCATTGTCGCCTCATATACTGGCCCAACTTTTCATTTATCCAAATTTCTTACTAAAATCTTAACAAATGTAACAATCTTAAATAAATACAGCATTAAAGACTCTTGGAATTTCAAACAACAAATTGATGAATTCAAAATACCCCCTGATAACATCATGCTTTCTTTAGACGTTGTCTCACTATATACAAACATCCCTAAAGATTTAGCCATCCAATCTATCAAAAATAACTGGAGTAAAATTGAAAAACATACAAACATAGATCAAACCACATTTATAAAATTAACAAACTTCATTCTAAATTCAACATATTTTTCATTCAATAATAAAATATATTCACAAACTTTTGGCGTTCCAATGGGCTCTCCAATTTCTTCACCAATAGCAGAATTAGTTTTAAGTGATCTCGAAAACACACATGTACAAAAAAACAACGATATAACATTTTACAAACGATACGTAGATGATATTTTCCTCACCACAAAACAAACAAAAATAGACGAAATCTTAAAAACCTTCAACAATTATCATCCTCGACTTAAATTCACTTTAGAACTTGAAAACAACGATAAAACTCTCAATTTCCTAGATTTAACAATAATACGCAATAACACTGAAAAACTTATAACAAATTGGTACCGAAAAGCTATTAAAACAGACCGCTATCTTAATTTCAATTCTGCTACTACTACAAAATACAAGAAAAGCGTTATCAATAGTTTAATTGACAGAGCAATCCAATTATCACATCAAAAATTTCATAAACAAAATTTAAATATAATTACAAACATCTTATTAAAAAATAACTACCCTTTAAATTTCATAAAAACAAACATAAAAAAACGAATTCAAAAAATATCTACACAACTAAATAATTCAATTAACTTACAACCAAATTGTTTTGATAATTTATTTAACAATTCAAATATTATTTCTCCACCTAAATACGCTAAATTACCTTATGTACCAACACTTTCAAACAAATTAGAAAGAGAACTATCTAAATTTGAAATTAAAGCAGCTTTTTATAATAATAACACCATCGGCCAAAAATTTTTCTCAGTATTAAAAGATAAAACACCACTATTGGACACTTCAGAAATTGTTTACTCTATAAATTGTAATGATTGTAATGCCACATATATCGGCCAAACAAAACAAAATTTTAAAGCAAGACTAAAACAACACAAATATTCTGTCCAAAAAAAATTTATAGATCCAAATTTTCCAAATACAGCCTTAAGCGACCACTCGGTTCAAAACTTACATCAATTCAACTTCAATGAACCTAAAATTCTGCAAAAAGAAAACAATTTAAACAAACGCTTACACCTAGAAATGATTGAGATTAAAAAACATCAAAATTCTATAAATTATCGCAGCGATATTGACAACTTGAATTCAATTTACTTTAACCTAATAAAACAAATAAACATACATTAAACAAAAAACTAGACACCCTTTTCTATTTTAAATATTCCCATAACAACTTAAAATTCAAAAACATTATAAACGTCACTATAAAAGTCACATTTATTTGCTTGAAAAATTTTTTAACCTTAATTTATTTAATTTAACGCGGGAATATCAAAAATTTTACAAGACACATCTCCGTTTTTTATAATAGTAAGTTTATTTTCAAAAATTTATGCTTTTCGCTAACCTAATTTTGATTTATTTCCTTTACAGATTTTTAAGCTTTATTTTTAATTTTTTGTAATTTTTTATTTTTTATCTGATGAAGCCTTAGGGCGAAACGCGTCATTATATATTTTTGTTTCAAAACGTGGCTTTATTATCTTCAAAACATTTTTATCATTCACAAGAAAGCTAAAAAAATATTATAATTTATTAGTTATTAGTTAAGAAATGAGATACTTTCGAAGCATTTGTGCTGTTTTGTACTAATAAGGACACAATCTTTACGTTCATGGTTTATTGATTTGTTTTAATTTATAAATTATTTTGGATAATCTTCCTCTTTACTAGAGAAGTAGTTCGGTCAAATTGAACGAATTGGACGTGCTAATAAATGTCGGAGTAATTCCTACAAAGCTGGGTTTTTGTATACACGTACGTTTCGATGTTACAAATAAGTATATTACAAAATCCTAAAAATATCTTCAGGGCAACTCGAGATATTCATGGTCAAAGATCACCAAAAATTGCTTTTTGCTACAAGATTAATTTGTTATATGCATTTTTTCCGTAAGTTTAACCCTTTTCGAAATATTGCTCGGAGAACGGAGAACAATGAATTCGTTTACAGTTACATGATAACTCTGTATAAACTGCAGTAAGGCGCGTAAGTTGCATGTGAGGTACCTAGAATAAAGAAATAATTAAAGATTTCTGAAAACCAAAGTCGTGCCTGGTTTCGTCTTCGCTTTTTGTGAGGAAGTTAAAGAATGAGCTGTAGAACTTCAGAAGTTTCTTGTTTACAACTACTTAGAGGTACGATACAGATAAAATGGTTTGCCTCACGAGGTCACGAGGCACGAGCACGACAATATGACTCTATTTTACAGCTTATGCCACAGATACCAAACATTCTGTTTTTGGCCAGAACTGCCCAGCTCCTAGTGAAATCTGACACCAAGAAGTTCTATGTCCAAAACCCTTATCTATATACAGGGTGTGAGGTGTGAGAATGTTCATTTGAAAACGTCATATTATTATTATTAAAAACCTCTAATTTAATGCAGATTCATTTGTGATTCTTCATTCTATATCAAATCTATATTTTGTAAGGACTCTGAACTGCGGTTCAACTTTCCAGGATTCAATTCATAATTTATTTTGTGTAATGATTCTCTCTACACTCTACATAAGGAATATTTTATTACGAGAACAAGAACTTAAGTACAAATTTATATTTACGTCACCGCTTAAGCAGTTTTTATACCTTTACATAATAGGTAGTATTAACTAATTCAAAACATAATACATACATACCTACTGTTTAAAAATTATATGAAAAGCAAAAAGTATCGGTGGCGTCCGACTGTCCGACGCATTTGAAGGACTTAGAATTAAACTAGGATGTGAAGGTAATATTTTGGACTGCTAAAAGTTTTTTGCGATTTACGCCCAAGTCAACTATTGCTAATTGATTGGTGTAAAATCCCGAGCGTAATTTATATTTGTGGTAAAATTTATTTTAGTATAATTTGTAACTTTAAGGTATTAGAAATGATGATTCTAACATTTTAACCAAGAGTTTCTAAATATTAAATACATGTTTGGTATACAAGTAATATCTGTCACAGAGCAACAGTAGTAATTACTATGATAAAAAGAAAGTTTTAATTTTAACGAAGGAACAGAAATTTACAATAAATTATTTTAAAAATGGTATCGAGAACTTGTAGGTTGGTTTAGGTTTAGGGTATAGGCTCAGAAGAAATGCAGTTCAGTCTCCAGGTCCCCATATAATCACGATAGCTGTAGGACGTCATCACGTTTGACTCTAATTTCTCAAGTTTTATAAGGTTATTTTGGCACGTTAATACGTTGTTCATGTTGTGCAACTGCCTATAAGTTTTTATAAACAAATAAATTTATTGAAGATGTTCAGGTTTAAACTTGTTTGATATGTTAATTAACACATCACTTAAATTTTCATTAGTATTTATAATTTTAAAGCGCAAGATTATTTACAATTACAGTGTAGGAGAGTGTAGTGTTAGAAAAATCAGTTTTCCTCGATATGTTTAATTTGTACAACTGCATTTGTAGTCAAACAGTGACAAAATGAATCATTTATAAAGGAGTTCTATAAATTAACACAATCGGCAACGTTTGGGTAATTTGGTATGTTATTTCCTTATTTCGTTTCTAATGCTATGGGCTCGCAACTTTTTTCTACACATTTTGGGCTCAATGGCGAACTAAAAACTTAAAATAAAAAAGCGTTAAAATATTGCAACCTATTGTAAAAGTATAGATCTTCCTGTCGCCGCCGGTGACAGTAGGCGTCGCGTTTCCAACATACCTGAAATTCCACGAGCACGAAGGTCGCGGAGTAGTCGCAAGGCCTTGTTAGGCGCCACCAAGATCAAGTTTGCTAATTGCAATGCGTCTATTAGCTCCGGGTTGGTTTATCCTATCCATCGATTTTCTACATCTTTTCCTGAGCCGATTTTCGATCGTGGAACGAGTGCAACCTCACTATTAGATTAATTGAGTAATTTTGATTCAGATCTAGAAAATTTCAAATTTTGACATTGATGTTGATGGTTGAAACAATAAAAAACGTTGAAACGAAAATCTGTAAAAATCATTTTGATAAGAGGAAACGTCGCTACGAAAAGGTGTCCTCATTTCGTAAATCTGTTGCCTATAGGCAACAGATAACGTCATAACGTCAAAAATATAATTTGACAGTTTTGGTTTCCTTCGAAAATTTTGAGACCAAATGAAATTTTGTTGATTTTGTATGTTATTTAAAGTGATGTATGATGTTGCCATTACAGATTTCCAAGTAGGGGTTGCTGGGGGTGCAACATAAAAATTAATCATCGGTGGCTTTGAAGTTCCCCCTCTGCAACTAAATCGACGTGTTTTTTCTTAAAAGCATAAGTGTAGCGAGCAGACCCTTTAAATGTGCACGTTTTTGTTCTGGAGTAGAATCATATGGCACCTTTACTTACGTTATCTTTATTAAAAGGAACCTCAAAGACACTAAAATCTCTGCTTACGACAAATATTTTCCCGTGGTACTGACAAAAGTTATGAGCCTTCGAACCTGAAATATGGGTCTTTTTTCTCACGCGTTACATCTTTCAAAAACATTATTTTTCTCAGTCATTACTACACGCACAGGACTGCTTTTGGTCTCAATTAATAGTCACTAATACAGGGAAATAGAAAACGATTTATAGAGTTTAAAAACAATGATCCGTTTTGGCAGTATTAGTTTGTTTTTTGGAAATCTCGAGACAAAATGTGTAAAGTTCCGACTAGGGCGAGTCGGGAGGATCGCCCCGAACTCTAGGAATGTACTATTCTACACGTAAATATAAGACGAAAAAACTAAAAAGTTGTTATCTGATTTTTACTTGTTTTCGAGTTACGTCCTTTTGAAGTTCAACAATAATTTTCAAAAATTCCTCCACGAACCTCCAAACATTTTCTCTTCACTTATTTACACTTAAATATACGACAAAATAACTCCAAAAGTTGTTATCTGGTCTTCACTTGTTTTTGAGTTACCTACAGCCTTTTAAAGTGCAACAATAATTTTCAAAAATACTTCCACGGACCTCCAGACATCTCACTGATTTGCCCTTAAATATAAGACAAAATAACACCAAAAGTTGTTATCCGATTTTCACTTGTTTCCGAATTACGACCTTTTAAAATTTTCCTAAGCTAATTTTTGAAAATTATTGTTGAACTTTGAAAGGCTGTAACTCAAAAACAAGTAAAAATCGGATAACAACTTTTGGGGTTTTTCGTCTTATATTTACATGTAGAAAACGCTCCTAGAGTTCGGTGCGATCCTCCCGACTCACCCTGTATAGCTGAATTAGAGTTTTGTCAACGTACGATCTCGTATAACATATAGTCGCGTTTCAAAAATAAAGTCTCTAGGGTAGGGCCATTTATAAGAAACGACGCAAATGAACTTATTTGGTCAAATAATTTTCGAGAGAGAGAAAGACTGAGTCTAGTGCCTTTGAGGTTCCTTAATAAGATAGTAAAGGTGCCATATGATTCTACTCTGAAATATTTTACTACCCGAAATAAGCGACTTTTCACTGTCGATCCGCTCCACCATGGGCGCCGCCAGAAAATTTTGCAAGGAAGTGCAAATTTCTTTTTAAGAGTCGGGCAAGGGGCGTGGCCTATTCAGAAGCGTGTTTATAGTTTTTGAAGCCCTCGGCGCTGTCAAATTTTGAGGCCTCTTGTTTGAAGAAAAGAGTAAAATGAAATAGCGCCACAGGCGAAAATTTTTGATTCTTCAAAGTCAAACGGCTTAAAATAAAGTTTAGAAATTTTAGGAGCGCTTGATAGTGTCTCCAAAAAAAATGTTTCACAGAAACAAAGTAGGAAAATTATTTCAGGTAAACAAAAAATATTATTGGAGAATTCTGAGACTCATTTTGACCTATGATAAATGGAGCCTAGGCTCTATTTTCTTATTAGGTATCAATTTTAATTTGTAGTTTACATCTAAATGACAAACCCGGGTGAAAAAGCTCTTACGCATTTTCCAATAATTAAAACAATTAAAATGGGTAGAAAAAAATTTTAATTGGACAATTCTTATAAAATGAGCTGTTTTGGGGCCCTTAAAAACACGGGGCCTATTTTATTAGGTATATCACCCAGCTCTGAATTTAACGCTGTTGTCGCTGTACGACATATTTATTATGTTATAGGTTATATTTATTAATAAATAAAAATGAAAGTCTAATTTAAAAGAGTTTTTCAAAAGCCAGGGGGGTGCAAGTGCACCTCCTTGCACCCTCCTGCCGGAGCCCATGCGCTCCACTAATGTATCAATTAGTTTACGAGTAATTCCAGGTGGGAAGTTTTGTTTTCAAATGAACACATTGTTATTGCAATAAACTTTATTTTTAAGAATAAACAGAACTAGAAATTCGCAAGTAAGGAAAGCTTGAAATTCAAAATTAAAGTAATTGAAAGTAAAACGCTGCCCGTTTACAAATTAGTTAATACTAGATGCTTGAGGGCTTGAAGCAAAAAACAAAAAATAATTTACCGCGTTAATGTAAAGAAGAAACTTACTAAAAGCATCAGTATAAAGAAAGTCAACATTAAAATAAAAATCAGAGCAGTTGAAGACAAAAATACTAAAATAAAGATACCCCCCACTACAACCATTGTTACCATCAATAGGAAAATTACTGGAAACAGCAGAAATAAAAGTGGGCCGGATACGAAGAGTTTGGTTGTTAAAGACTTCTTGGCACCCAAAAAATTTCGTATGTCTTGGACTTTCTTCTGCAATTTAAAAAGTTTTAAAAAAATAGCTAATGAATCCATTCAGCGGTAAGCGATACGCGGTACGCACCACGAAAGGTGTCAATAGATTATTCAGAGGTTGATCTACAAGTAGTTTTTCAGTTTTGTCCATTGTATCGGATATAATTTTTTCGGTTGAAGGTAATTTCTCCTTCGAAGCAGATACGTTTTTTGCGATCAGAGGTGATTTTTCCGTTATAGTAGAAACCATTTTTTCGATTGGAGGCGATTGTGTAATGTTTGGCTTTGATGCTCCCATTTTTAGCGTCTATTTTCACAAATTATTGAAATTGTACGTAAATGCTAAAAGCCAAAGTAATCAACTACCAACTATTTTATAATTCAACAAAAGCACCTAATACACACGTCGCAATACACTATTGTTGGATTGAAGCTCTTGGACCTTGTGTATAAAATTCTTTAAATTCTAAAAATTGTGTTACATTATATTCTTTTACGCTATTACCTATAATGCACTTATTGAATTACCAGAATATTTAAATATACGAAAGTTATGCACTATTTAGACGAATACGAATGGGTGTGTTAAAAATGTCGAACAGTATATATCAAAAATATAACTACCAAAGTATAATAATATAAATATAGCTGATAATATGTTTACAGCATAAATCGTATAAAAAAATTTATATCTTTTGTTTATAGCCAAATAAGCTTTTAAAGTAGTCATAATATAAACAGATTAATTATCCATACAGGGTGTCTTAAAACTGGCCTTCATGTTTATTGTAGAAAACGAACATTTATCAGTAATTATCGACGAAACTTTGAAATATTCTCAAACGCCAACAAAGTATTTTGGTGTACAGGGTCGTTTTAAAATTTGCAAATAAAGTTTTCCTAAATTTTTCCGAACAATAACGCCTAGATCTAGATATTTAAAAAATGAATAGAGAGACACTTACTGAAGGAACATGCTTGGACTTATGAAACGCATGAAATGAAGGGCATTATCACAGTACATTATCACAGTACACACAGCACAGTTTATGTACACTATGGCATTATTTAATAAATAATTTATTCAGTCGCTCTTTTTATTTTATTATTAAACTGCCAGTGTTTTTGTTTAATGTTTTTATTTACCTATACATCGATTACTCCCAAAAAAACTAAAATAATGACCAAACGATTATTTAAATTAAGGAAGTAGTTTAGATTTGAATTTTGTTGAACTTTGAGATTTGGAATTGTTTTTAGGACCAAAATAATAGGAAGCAGGAAGTCGACAAAGAAATTTTGAAAGAAAAAAAGAAAAAAAAATTGACGAAAATTTATAGGAACTTATTCCGAATTTGGAATAGAAACATAAAACCTTGTAATATTTATACGTGAGGTATCATGAAGCCATGAAGCGCCTTATAGTTATGAAAGTTTAGTCATAAGGAACCTACACTTTATAACTTGTAGTTTATAACTCCTCAGCGAATATTGCTTATTCACTGCACAGTACAAATGAATAATGAACTAGAACCTTACCTGTTCTTATAATAAAGAAATAAAAATAACGAGGCTCACTGCATAAGAACACAGTTTGATTTATATAGGGTGTCTCCAAAAGGTCTGTGTAGCGCTCTACCACATATTCCTGAAACCAAAATAGGGCTTTTGTTTTTAATCTTTAAATTAAAAATACATTTTACACAATTTATCTGGTCACTACTCTAAACCACAAGCTTAATAATTAGAGAAACCACATCAAAAACAAATTACACAAAGCAAGTCTGGTTTACTGGCGATACCACAGGGTAGTGGGAAAGACATGACGTATTTTTTCTAAAATCCCACTTTGGCTTTATCTGCTATGGAGCTCTCATTTGGTGGCCCAAAATCAGACAAATTACTACGACAAGTCTACTAGACAAAACCCATAACTCTTTTGGGTCATGGTCATAGGAGTCATGGAACCACACCCTCGGCAGCTCTGAAGATGCTACTATGCGCCTCTACCATTAGTATTATATGTGGAGAAGATGGCCACAAAAGCAGCCCCTACAACTGCGGGAAGGGGAATAAGGTCCGTCAGATATAGAATTTACGGACACAGCCAAATCCTCAAGAAGTGCTCCATGAATCACCTTTTCTAGAGATGGATACAGGCCGTATCTACCCAAAATACGTCTGATGTCTTTACTGATGGATCTAAAAATCAAAAGGGATCTGGAGCAGCTGTGCACTCACCTGAGCTTGCCCTCAACAGCGGCCTACCGCTGGGAAATATGCTTCAGTTTTTCAAACTGAACTCACGCTAAACAGGAAAATCCTACACAAGAAAATACCGATTTCTAAGGACAGTAAAGCTGCCTTGCAAGCATCAAACACCTGAAACGTAACCTCTGGCTTTCTGTTGGAGAGTATGGAGCTGCTGAATGAGATATCTAAAAACAGTTCTTATACTTTGTTGGGGACATCAAGGAAATGCGGGTAACGATAAAGCAGACGAGCTGATGGCGAAGAACTACATACTTAAAGATATTACCCATCAATTACAAACTGAAAGATGAACAAGAAACGTAAGCTGTCGCCAAAGCTCTTTCTAAAAATCTGACAAAATATTGCCTACAGCTGTTCCGAACTAATCTACGAACAATTGCAGGGACGCTCACGCGACCTGTCGACTACACAAACATCTCTATACACTGAGTTTGGTAGATAATCCCGACAAAACGGTTGAGCATGTACTTTGTCACTATCCAGTCCTAACGTCGATAAAAAGACCCGTGTGGAGAGACTCCACATGGCCAGCATAAGCACCACCCCTTCCTTCAGAATTCTTGAATTCATCCTACAAGTAGGATGGCTCGAGATCTAATCAGCACAATGAACCCGATTCAGTGGCTTAAGTGCAGGGAGCTCCCAAAATGATCCAGATCCAGGCCTGAATGAAGTGACATGAATTTTACAAGCGAATCTGGTACGGTTGTCTGCTGAATACTTTGAACAGAAATTAATTTACAGTAATAGAAAGTGAGGTACGCTCAGACGAAATTGAACTGTTGAAGAATCTGAACATTTTCCGACAACAGAGAAAATTGTACGAAGTAACTAGTGTATTCTATTTTCCTATTCAGTGCCTCGCCTGTATAAGTGGCAATAGTGCGGCAAAATAAATAATTTTTTAATTAATTATTGACCATCATTGATGACACATTCATTTTTCTACGAAATTATGACAAGCGAATAACAATTAATTTGGCAATAATTCTTTTTAAATAAATTTGTAAATTGTTATAACGTTTTTCAACGTTTAAAAGTACGAGCAAAGTAGTTACTATCCGGATTCAAAATTTTAACAGTCTCGATCTATACAACACTTCTTGCTTTTATTACCCACAAGCCTACAACATAAATTATTAGATTAACAAAAAGTTAATACTATTTCAATTGCCTATAGGCAAAAAACTTATTAATTTGCCAAACACAAACAAATTAAGACAACACCAACAACAGTCAGTAAGATAAATAGCGCTATGACGAAAAAAAAATTAATGGTTTTTTGGCAGCCAGGAAGTCTGGAAAACGAAATAAATTGGTATTTAAGAATGTCGCTTTCAATTGCAATACGATGTTTACCTCAAAATTAATGTGCACCTGTACGTATCTACAAGTAAATTTGTTTTGGGGAGATTTTTATAAAAATACCAATAGTACGGGCTCCAAATATTTAAATACCTGTGCAATATCGTTAAATAATCACCTCGAGACCTTGACCTCGAATTGGTTAGTGTTTGAAGTTTGAAGGTATTAGGTATACTAAACAATAAAAGAATATTTATGACGAGGTTACTATTTTGCTTTGCTGTATAGGTAATAGGTACACATTAAGGCCACTAAAAAAGTGTTATAACCTATGCTCTGGGTGGTTTCTGCAACAGATCAAATTAGGACATCGGTGCAGCCACAGCGCGCTTTTCCAGGATTGCTATATATAAGACTTGATACCATCTCTTCAAAATTATTTGTGGTGTCGGTGGTTTCTTGTGACGGTCCATCGATTCAGCTTCTGAAAAAATACGAAAAATGGTTGTAAAATTTTGCTAATTGTCCAATAAAACAACACCGGCATTTCCAAAAATTAGTACAAGTTGCTTGAAGGGGGTTGAAACGATCAATTACCCAAAATTAAATGCCCTTCTCACGATAAAACAGAAAAGTAGCCAATTAAATTGCCATAGCTTGACAGACTGTTCGGTCTAGGTGACTTGGTAACTATAGCATTCGTTCTCTCTTACTAAAGCTACAGAGTGGCGCATTAATGGGACACATTACTAAGTAATTAGTGCACTTAACTCGATCCATTTATGCAATCACGTTATGAATTCAAAACAACAGGTTTTCTATTTATACTTTGAACCATCATTATATTATTCTTCCCTTCACATTCCGATATAAAATCAAAACAAACAATACAAATGAATGCACGAAATGCTTTCCAACAAGGTCAGTGGCGGAATTTTTCTCAACTTTTTAGTGATCGAACCGTTGTAGTCACACATAAAATAATATTCGAGTATTAATATTTATTAATGTTTATATCCCCACAACTTTAAACCATAGTGTAACAGAATTAATAAATAGAGTTGTACTCCCTCGTATAAATTTAGTGTTAACCTCGGTAGTGACTCTGAACGTGAACTTTAATAGACAAACTGTACTAAGTGTTAATTATGTTTATTTGTGACGTGCTCGAATAAATATTGTTTGTGCCGAACAATCGTTTTTAATGAAGTTTTAGTTTTGAAGTGTTAAAGTATTTGTTGTTTAAAAAAAATTAATAGTTGAGTGTCTCGAGGATGGGTCGAGAGCGCGTTCGAGAGGAAAATCGGCCAGAAATGTGAAGTGAAAAGAGGAATTGTCTTATTAGTAAAATTATATGCTATAAATGCCCTACAACTAATTTAAGCTAACGCAATAATAGCACGTTGTGGTTTAATGTGTTTTCTCTTAGAAATTGTAGAAAGGATGACATTTGAATTTATATTGGAATTATTGGCTGAAAGTTGCCGAGGAGTAAACACTTAATTTTTAGTTTTTTCTGCTCTCAACAACTAACTGTTTTCCTGCTAAGGCATTTCAGTAGTTGGAAAGGATGGATATTTATTCAACATAATCTCCAACATTTTCGAAATGAACTGTGCTAATGTAAGTGATAACGGCTAGTTCGCGGCACTTTTTTTGGGGCGAATGTCACGATTAATTTTGAATTTACTAGAATTGAAACAAAATGCTCATTGATACAGAGAAATTCAAGAGATATAATTCAGATTTTAAAACGTTCTGGAAAGAAAAGGATTAGGATACTACCAAATTCAATTTTACAAGATATACAGGGTGTGCTCCGAGGTAACCGACAAATTTACACCGTGTGCTCGCAAAGAGGTTCTTATAAATACCTACTCATTAGGTCAATTCCTCTTCGTTTTAGAAATATCGTTAAAAGAAAAATGCACCAACCAATGCAAATTTACGTATTTAATTAAGAAATAACATAACAAAAGTCCAAAACTAGTATTGTAATAGTTGCTCCAATTGTTCGCCTCCATTTTCAAAACATGTCTTCTTCTTTTTTTTGAGTCTTTGAGTCATACTTTGTTGCCAGTTAATAACAAGATACAAGTTCATTTGGTAGAGAGTCGACTGAAATATTCTCGAGTCCCTGGCTTACCTTTATTGTAAAGACGAAATTTATGGCAACCCCCACGAGAAAAAGTCTAATGGCGTAAAGTCATCAGAAGAACGTGGAGGCCGTGGTTTCTCTTTTGTCGATATCTCAAAAACGGAAAGGAATTAACCTCAAGTGTATCTAAACTTTTATATTTAGAATTACCTCTAGAACACACGGTGTAAATTTGTCGGTTAGATCAGGGAACACCCTGTATAAAATAGTAACTACTGTGTGGGTGGTAGTATTAATGTGGATGTAAAATTTTCATTTTTTGTTGTTTATTACGTTCAAAATTACACGCGAAACTTGAAATTCTATAAATAGTTTCTAATGAAAAGATAAAAGCGATGGAACTAATAAACATTTTCAGGTGGAAAATCAAATGTTTAGTCTTCATCTCGGTAACTGAATTTTATTAAATGTGCCTGTTCTATTTACGATGTTGTGATTGGTTATTGTTATTATTACTCAAGAAGAGCCACGTGAACTATGGACTTACCAAAGCAGAAGCTTCTCCGAATTAAAAAAAATCTCTTCACTTGATCAGGCAAAAATCACCCTTAAACCGCAAAAGCTCCTGTTTAGAAATGAATAGAAGTAATAGTTTCCTCAAACGTGATATTAATTGGGAAATATTGATCATAAAATCAACTTTTTTTAAAGAAGTCGTTAACCAATGAAAATGTATGTATAGCAAAACTAACACCTATGCCGTCCTATGCTAACTTGTCGAACCAGTGAGTCCTAGAAGACGCAATTTTTGCTCTTGAAAGGAAGCAGTTGGTTTACGTTCGAAATCGTTTTTTGTTTTATTTGTGCTTACTGCCTTTTTGAAACTCATGTGAGTAGCTATTTAATACCTTTAACTAATTTTTAAAGTGACTGTTACACTGTACGCGAAAGAAATCGAAAAGCGATCGTTGTAATCTCCGCGTCTCTTGATTTACATTAACGTTTTTGAAACATTTACGTTGATATTTTACTTATTTTTATTTTTAATATAAATATGAAGAATCGAGTTTATGAAAAATATCAATGGGTCCTCTGGAAAAAAGTTATTTTCTGCATTTTTGCTCACGTTTTCGCTTTGATGTGGTGGCATTTGATCTAAATCCATTTTGCAATTTCTAATTCGCACTTGCGTCGCAGCACAGATAGAAAATTAGATACGTAAATGTTACCTTAAAAGTTATTATTATTAATTAATTGATAATAAATATTTTATATTTTACCGATATTTGTTAATTATTAAACTTTTTATTCTTAATTTTTTATTAGTTGATTATTACTAAATTGTTACCAATTTTAGACGTCCTATTTTTAGCAGGAACTGGACTTAGCTTTGAAATTAATAAGAGTACCTCATTAAAGATTTAAAGACAAGACAATCAACAATATGTATTTCCAATTAAAAACTGTAAAATTAAATTTCACAGGAATAGAATTGCACAGCAGCGATTGACGGAACACAAACAGCGGATGATTATATGATGGCGCCCATCGTATTATCGTGCATTATTTATATCTAATACTTATTCTATTGCTAATTTCAAATGTCAATCTATAGATTTTTTTAAATATTTAATAGTGCCCTTTTTTGTAGATATTTACAATTTTTTTTAAATTATGGCACCCAAATGTCGAGTGACACAGATTTCAATTAATAAAGTTAAGGCAGTACCAATAGAACTAGGCTACATACTGTTCCATTTTTATCTTCCTCTTTACATAAAGTCCTTCTGGCACGCACATTCTGCCACAATTTTTGATCACTAGTTTTTGTATATACAGGGTGAGTACATGAGCAGAATGTCACTAAGTTAGATATAGATAATTCTGATTTATTAGACGAGATAGAGAGTCGGTTGAGTTATTTGTGGAAAACTGAAAACATATTTTTATTTTCAATAATTGAAAATGCAAAAAAGTTGTATAAAGGCATTTCACAGATTTTAAGACGGTTAATGCCCTTCTACTAAATAATTCATTAAATGAATATTCTTCGAGTTACAACTTACAACCTACAGACTTATATTTTTTTAGAAACTTCCGCTGTATATTATATAGAGAGCTGATGCTACATTATACCAAAGAACAGAATTACTAGATACGAGGCTATATTGAAAAATTCTTAGCCTACTATAGAACCAAACAAAATTTCAATGTCAAAATATTTTATTACTCAACATATTCTCCTCTTAATTGGATACATTTATTACAGCGAACCTGCAACGTCGCTAGACCTTTCAAAAAAAAAGTTTCTTCTTGCTCTGCAAACCAGACGTCCACAGCTTTCATTACCTCCTCGTTGGAAGAAAATTTACGACCTTTCACACTTTTTTCAGTTGAGGAAAGAGATGATAGTCGGACGGAGCCAAATCTGGAGAATAAGGGGGTGTTCTAGTAATTCAAACCCTAAATCACGAATTTTTTGCATGGCGACATGAGATTTGTGTGCAGGGGCGTTGTCCAGCAAAAACAAAACACCTTTTGATAGCTTTCCGCGTCTTTTCTCTTTAATTTTTTCCCGTAGAGTGGTCAGTGTTGTCTAATAGTAATCTCCAGTTATTGTTCTACCCTTATCCAAAAAATCATTCATGATTACTCCATGGCAATCCCAAAAAACTGAAGCAAGAGCTTTTCGATCGGTCATCATCTTCAATTGAAAATTTACCTCTTTTGAAGCTTGCAATCCAATTTTTCACGGTCGCATACGAAGGAAATTCATCACCAAGGGTATTAACCATATCTTCGTAAATCTGCTTACCTCTTAACCCTTTTAAATACAGGTACTTGATGATGGCTCGATACTCCAATTTATCGATTTGCACAATTTCGGTGGACATCTTTTTTCTTTTAATTTATTGCTTAACTCTGGTTTACTTTTTTGACGTCAAACTTTACACTGACACTTCTAATAAGTTATTGTTCGTTGCTATGGTAACGCAATATTTTTTTTTGCATGGAACTGGTCTAGGCTAACTAGTTATCAATACATCCTCGTATTCTTTGATTATACATAAATAGTATCAGGTTCATTTATACGATTTATACAGTTTTGAACTACAAAATGTGATAACTTTTACATTTTATTGTATTCCAAGTAGCTTGACTTTTATTTGTCGCTTTTGTATTTAATCTTAATAACTGTGTGTATATTAAGTTGCCTAGCTTTAAGGAGTTTAAAGCTAACAATCATTTGTAGCTAAACTATTATACCAATAATTACCATTTACTAATCAAATTTGAACTACGTGATGATGTATCCAATCCAAATTCGCTGTGAAATATAAAATATACTGCATATCTTACTATGCCTTAGATATAAACTGATGTATAAATGAAATCGAAGGATGTCGATTTTAACAACTTTTTAATTGTTGAATTATCATTCTCACTGTCTCGCGAGTCTCCAGGGAAAGACAACCCACACCCACACCCACACGGAGTGGATACGTGGGTAAGAGTGGAATACAACGAGGGGTGTCTCATGGAATGTTTTATCTCATTTTGGTCGATTAAGCCCAGACCCCGTTTACCCCTTTACTTGGCCTCACGTACCCGAGTTTAAATCCAAGATGTCAAGCGATTTACGACGCATTCGGTCCTTGGAGCCCTCACGCAGGTTCACAAACTCTCGAAACGCAAGCTCTGGATTAATAAAATGTGGAAACTCAACAAAAGAACTCAAACGAAGGTGTAAGGGATAGCCTCTCCTAGGCTTTGTCTATATTTTTAAAAAGCCATAGCCTAACTGAGGTTAATCCTGCACTTTTAAATATCATCAAATCATCATTCACTTCTTTAGTCTTTACAAATAGTACGACCATTCCGGAGATCCAATGCATCTTTAATATATCACAAGAACGTCATCTTATAGAGATACTAACTAGAAACTGCTAGAAACGACCTTAGGGCTTCGTACTTGATAAATGAGATGAGAAAAATAACCTAGTTGATGTCCTGTGTCCACTAAAATCAAGAACAACTCGTGAGTTTGAAAGATTATTTATTTGTTGCTCTAAAAGACTCCAATAGCCCTTTAAATTGCAATTGGAAATTCAAGTTTTCAAACTAAGGCTATAATTATTATTAATGATTTGTTTATAGTTTTGTTAAGGAATGATCTAAAATCCCCGAACAAGACGAGGCGAGTCTGGATTTACCCAAACGGAGATAATACGAGATTGTTCTTTGCTTTATCTTCTGCCGTGCACATCACTACTACTGTAAACAGGCCTAATGCCAAAAGAATCTATTGAGTTTGCTTACATTAATTCAAAAAAAATGGAACGTATTTCTGTTCGTTTAGCCAACTCTATATCTATACTAATAAGCGAGATCCCTGTACTTAACACTAAACTTTATACATCCGGCATAATGTATTTTTAATAAAATTTGGGAGCCGGATAAAATTTGTTGAAAGGCCGAATCCGGCCCGCGGGTTGGTGTTTGGCGACCACTGTTCTAAAGTTACAGCAATGTCCACACTAATGATCCTTTCTCAGTCAACAAAGTCCAGAAGAGCACCAATAATTATAAGTAACGCAATTTACGTGACCGAGTGAAAAGAAGTCGTTTGGCCGAAAATACTTTCAAAATATTATAGTTCCACTTACATACAATGCGCCAACGTACTTCTAAACTAAAAGATGCAAAGAGTACACCTGAAAGAGAAGGGCGCTGACAACAATAACGGCAACAAACAAATCGAAATCCAAATCCTATTAGATACGTGTTTTTTGATAAATGCACATTTTCCTATGAAGCTTTCATTGTGTATGCAAATATAGAAGAGCTGTCTCTGGGATATATTATGGCTAACACATGCTTAAATTGTCATGCAAGGAAATGGACCAACGAACCTGCAGCAATGTGTTGTCGCAAAGGGCGCAATGGGATTATGAAAATCCCTCAGAACAGATTAAAAGTGTGTTACTGAGCGAGCATAAATATACTCGAGACATTTTGTACAAAACATTAGGAAATGCAACGGCGTCTTCGCCATGACATCTTTCGGTGCTCACAAAGTTAAAGAAGGTGCCCACTTTTAAGATTCGTGGACAGGTATGTCATTGTATAGGGTTAGAAGACACCCGCAGAAATTTATTCAAGACACACAAACGAGAGAAGAGGCTACTCAAAATATTGAAAGAGATCTTCAACCGACGGCGGTAATGTTACAGACTCCCACTATCATACGGACCACGGAGGGGTATATTAAACTGTAGATAATCAATGGGTTGTTCTATGAGTTTTTTCATATTTTCCTCTGCTGAGAACTAAAATTACTACAATTTAGACCTAAAACATTTTTCTCTAAACCCTACAGTTAGCGAGAAGCAGCGCCGTAAAAACACGTAAATTTTCAAAAGTACCTGACAAACTACAAAATGTAAACTCTCTTCTGTTCATTATCTCTTAAGTGTTCTTTCAAAACGTCACCGACCTTAGATGCGCAGAAGGGGAAGTGAGAAAGTGGTAAAGAGGAAATGAACAAAAAAAGTTACATTTTGAGGTTTTTTTGGTATTTTTGAAAATTTTGCGTGTTAATACGGCTGTTAGCGAAACCAACCTTGCATCTCATTCTATTATAGGTGAGTAATAGGTACCCATAGGTGACTTTTAAGAAGTGGTACCCCGATGGGACCCGCGACTGGTGTGCGTCGAGGTTTTGTTAGTCGCTCCTGGAAGTTAGACAAGTACCTTCCACGCGCACCAGTCGCGGGTACCACTTCTTAAAAGTAACATATGGATACCTACTACTTACCTGCAAAAGGGTTTTGCATCAGAATGAAATGCAAGGTTGGCCCTAATATGAGCCGCTAACGTCTGTACTATGTTTTTACGGCGCCGCTACTCGCTAACTGTAGAGTTTAGAGAAAAATGTTATACGTCAAAATTGTTGTAATTTTAGTGCTCTACAAAAAAGAATATGACAACTTTTTCGCTAAAACCAATTGACAAAAAGATATTCAGCGATTTCTGATAAAAGTCGTAAATTTTCGTAGTTTATTCATTGCTGTGGAGCTAGCGGAGGTGCGGCAAGGTCGAAAACTTGGAATTTTAATCAAGGGATATCCAAAAATCAGAACTACTCAACTTTTTTCAGGATAAAATATGCAATTCGACTGTACTATTGGTATAAATAATACTAGCCATGCTTTTTAAACTAGCCACTTGTTAAAGCAATCGTCGAACATCGCTTAATGAGATTTATTACTCTTATCCACGAACTTTTTGGCCTAATTGCTACTCCGACAATTTAAATAATTAAATTATTTATAATTAAATAGTAATAGATAAGTATTAAAAGCTTGAAATAATTTTATTACAAAAGAAATTTTTTTAGTGAAAGTCCTGTGCATGTAGTAGTAAGTTCGTCTAACAAGTTACACGCACAACATTTACTATTTATATTAAAGATACAGGGGGATATCTTGTCTCTTCTGCCTTCTGCTACCATCTACCATAATGGGTGGGTATAGAAAATCACCAATCTATAAAATGGATATACTGTTGTACCACGCCATGCATTTAAGACGTTCAAGTTTCGCCAAGAACCTCTTTCTTCTTGGTAACAGTGAAAGTGAACTTTATTAGTAATTTACACGTTTGTGTAAGTTATTAAAAGGTTGGCTTCTTTTAATCTCGGCGATTATTTCGAATTTTTTAGTGCGTCGATTAAGTTTGTCTTCGATAGTGGTATATTCTCATTACAAAAGTTCCAAGTCGAACAAGGATTGTACTTAGTTATGGTTATTTCTTTTAAACAACACATAAAAGGGTAAGTAGTTTAGGGAAATTGTAGTGGAATTATTCAAATGAAAGCGAACGATGACAAATTAAGAAAGTTCGTTCAATTTTCGGTAGGAATTTTAAAAAAATGTGCCTGTAACCTGTAACTAATAAAAAATCGTGTTTTTCGAAACGACTACGTATTATAATAGGTGTAAGTAGATATAATGTGTTGTTCAAATACAAAACCATAATAATAAATAGCTTGCACACTGGTGTAAGTAGTTTTCTCTAAAATAATTATTAGGTACAAGTACATCGTACATCTGTTAATGCTTCAATTTATATTATAATTTATTTTATAGAAATAATAATTATTAGTTTTGTAACTACTTAACGATGTTTTTATGTATTATTTTCTTGTTTGATTAAATCAAGACATAAACTTAATTAAGCAATCTTTGGATTAGAGAAACGTCGCCCTGTATTATTCCTGTATAGTATTTATAAGTTTTAGAAACTATACCGTGTGTAAACGTTCAAAGCTGACCATAGGTAATAACAAAATTTTCAATATAAACCAAATCAAAAAATAAAACCGATTAAATTGTTATAAAAAGTGTTCAAATAAGCCTCCATTTTTACATGAACAGTATCCTAGCTTACTATAAAAAGAATTTCTAACATTAATTAACTGCCTCGCATTAATTAATCCGCACTCTGAAAGAATTGCATCTCTCAAAGAATTAATATTTGGGTGGCGGTTTAGGTGACCCCCACAAAAAGAAGTCACAAGGTGCTAAATCCAGTGATCTGGCCGGCCAATTGATATGGTGCTCCCTCGACCAATACAATGTTTTGTAAATGAATTATTCAGCAAATTTTTAACGTCTAAGCCAAAATGAGCAGGGCAGCCGTCTTGTAGGAACCAGATCTCCTGATTTTTCCTTCTAACTTCCTCCAACGCTGGACCAGCCTAAGAAATTAGCAGATCTAAATATCTAAATAATTTCAAAGAGACCGATAATTTCGTTGTTAAAAATCCCAGCCCAAATATTAATATTAGAGGATATTGAGACCCCGAAGAAATATTAATGTGAGGATTTTCCTGCGTCCATTACCGCAGGTATTTTGAACATTAGGTTCGTTGTTTAACGTAAACGTACACTCGTTGCATTTCTTCGCAAAATGTAACCCTGATCTCTGATCTCTTCGTCAACAGGAAATATCTCCTGAGAGCACTGCAGTTTAAAATGGGTGGTATTGATGCCTTTTCAACACTTTTAATCCCGTCTGTTGAGACACATCAATCTCGTCATGTGCAGTAATTTATCTAAATATTGAAACTTATTTAATTACCTATGGCCAGCTTTGAACGTTTACACGTATATTGCAAACTTCACAACACCTGTCTGACCAAACCTTTACATTTGCGAAGTGGAAGAAGGAAAGTATCAAAATACCTATCATGTCATTTACTAGAACTAGAGAACAAAGTGGTTGTTTACTAACTAGGTCAAGTTCGTGTCGAACTAATGTCATCGACAAGTAATAATAGATAATGCTCGTACATGAACAAATAAGTGGAAGCCGATTTTTAAACTTTTTAGATTAGCACGGAAGTACGGAACAGTTTTGCAAATTACAAATTTTGTTGCTTTAGTTAAAATATTTTATGAAGATCTAGTAGTAGTGGATGCACTTTGTTCTAAACATCACGAAAAAATAACAAGAGTAGATTCAGATACTTCAGATAGCCCTAAGGCGTGTGTAATGAGAGTATATAGAAGTGGATCTGTCCGGCAGAAAAGCTTCCAGCTACATAACAGTTCTTGCCAGAAACTGAGCAAAACGATATTAACAATCACGTGGAGTAAGTACGTAAGTAAAAGCTCAAAAGTCACAAAGTCAACTTCCACTTACTTAGAATACTTATGAATGTACTAAATACTTGTCATTTAAAATATGTTTTTGTTTTCCTTTTCGGAAGTAGCTGTGCGTAGATAAAGATAGCGAAACGTCGTTCATTGTACTTATATATGTAAATTGACAGAAGTGGTTTCCATTCTCAAAGAAGAAACCATCGAGTAATTAAAATTTTTGAAAATAATAGCTGGATATTTTTTCCTCAAACAATTATAATTTAAAATATGGGTTGCTTTGCATCAACTTTTTTGGAATGTTGTTTATGACGAAGAACCAATGATAAATCCAAGTTTTCGAATTCGGCAGACCCCCGGATCTTTATCAAAAAGCTAAGAAACAGCAAAATCTTTTTCTTATTTTACTTTTTGTCAATTTTGGTCCCGAAGGATTAATTTTTCAGCAAAAGCAGTTCTCCACTTTCTGAAAATAGACTAAATTTTCTATAATTTGAGGCTGTAATGGCCTCTGCAGACATAATACCGATGTCCGTGATCCAAGCGTACAAAAGTTTATAAATTTATTTATCATATTTTGCCATTTTAATCGATTCAACGATTTGAATTATTTACCTTGCATCAAATGGGGTAGTTGATTTTTTGGTATGTTGTTTATCAGCGTTTCTCAACCTTTTTGGCTCGCGAAATAATTTTGATGACATTTTTGATTGTTCAAGGTCAAACGGCTTAAAGTGATGTTCAGGAATTTAGTACCCTTGACCCTTGAGTTCACGGTTAGGCGCGAAATTCGACGTATAGCCGCGTGGCCGCGACCCCCTAAAAACATTACGCGACTCCCAGTTTCAAAAGCGCTGTTCAATATGATGAAGGTATCCTCCATATCTTTTTCAAATATCCAAAAGTAATATACGATTTAGTTATGCTTTGCTTTATTTTTGAATTTTTTACAAAGATCCGGAGGTCTGCCGAGTCCGAAGAGTCCCCGGAGGCCAAAAACTTGGATTTTATAAAATACACCAAAAAATCTTAACTGAGACTTCATTTGATGAAATTTAAACAATTCGGATCTTCATCATTAATCCAAGTTTTTTATCTTAATGGACCTCCGGGTTTTTGTCAAAAATCCAAAAATAAGGCAAAGCATAACTAAATAATATTATTTTTGGATATTTGACAAAGATTCGACGGTTCCCGACGTGGAAAACTTGGATTTATCATCAGACTTTTATCACATAACATATACAACACACCCTAAAATGATAACTACCCTATTTGATGCAAGGTAAATAATCCAGAATTTTGAGAAGCTGTTTAGGTAGTAACATTAAAAATGGTAAAACACGATAAATTTACAAATATTTGTACACTTGGATATTAGACACCAATAATAGGTCTATAGAGATCATTTTAGTTTCAAATTGTAGAAAATTTACTCTCATTTAAAAAAGTATAGGACTGCCTTTGCCGAAAAATTAATCCTTCGAGGTCAAAATTGACAGAAACCGAAAAAAGGTCAAACATTTTACTGCCTCTTGAATGTTCGACAAAGATCCAGAGGTTAGTTGAGTCCAAAAACTTGTATCTACTTTTCATTGGGCTTCCGTTACTAAGACCAAAAAATCAGAACTTTCCCGTTTGAAGCAATGTACTAGGATGTTTTAAATTACTGGACTATCTGGTTAGATAACTGAAATAGTAATAAACACTAGTATGTGTAATGCATAATGTTGCTATAAACAAGAAAGTAACAACAACAACCATAAAGTTCCTATTTATATATTTTTAATTTCCTGTTGATATAACGATGTGATGAAGAGATGATACATGTCTGTACCTTTTACCTAGTTTTGCTTTATAAATGTGAATAATTCCACTTTCATTTATTTATAGTTCATGTAGCATTCAACTTACAAAAAGTAAGTCCAGTAATATTTGAGAAGAAAAAAAGTTACTCCACTTCGTTATTATCTACAACAGCAAACATAATAAGTTTTCTCGAGCTACTGGTAACTGGGAAAAATATACCATTTTGTTTTTTATAATTGAACACATTCTTATCACTTTCACACGGCTCACTTAATTTAAAACACTGGAGTTCGCTGGAGCAAATGTACCAAAATACCATGACAACTCCAAAAACTTTTAAATAACAAGATTGGAACTAGAGCTTGTACAAGCTAGAAATGGGATTGTGACGTATTTTAGTTCGAATGCTTATCGATGCAAGCCGCATTCTATTTTACGACCTGCTCGACTATGAAAGTACAGAATAATTTTGTGCCGCTGGACCAGTTGAGTAATGTTTATCAATATGATACAATTCTTTGAAAAAATTGCTTGGTCCACTATTATTGTGACAGCTAGTAACGATAAAGTTGCTTTTGTTAACTGTCAATCAGTACTGATTGGACGCTTGCAAAGTAAGTAGTTGGCGGGAGCATTTGTCTCATTCCCATTTCTAGCTTGTACAAGCTCTAAAGGAAGTATTTTCACAAACTTTTTCTCGTATTTCCAATATTAGCAGTAATATTTGTATGGACTATCTCAATGGAACACAAACCATTGTCAAATTACTCTCCTTCGATCTATTGTTCTTTCTGAAATAGCAAAACTGTTCTATATAAAATAACAATTTTCTCTGTTTTAGGTTAGTATGAAACAGACGATTAACTTCTGTTCCATATTCTGTATTGGTGAGTGTAATTTAATTATAACGTTTCTGGTTTCTATAAATATTTACAGAGTGCAAGTTGCAAACTTTCAACTCGTCTGGTACGAAATGAATTACTAATTTATTATACAACTTTTTACTTCCCATTTATTAGCATTTAGCTTTAATTAATAACGACCATCTTGTTAAACAATAGACTTTTGTTCGTAAATCTTAATTTCAGTTTCTATAAGATGCTATTACTGTAATAAAATACTGACGGCTCTGACGTAACAATTTTCAAACTGTCTTCTCTTCACCGAAACTTTATTCTAGTTTTGTGGTTGTTCACAATACCCAAATAGGGTTAATTCTCGTAAATTTTAAAATTCCAACCGTGTACAAGGCCCACTCGATAGAGACAGTAAATTATGCAATTGCGTCCTAAATATCACGCGAGTTATTTTTCCGGCTGTAAGGCTCTAGCAAGATAGATCGAAATACAGTGTGTCCTCAAATAGATCAACCAAGAGAAAAATAGTTTTATTTTCAATTTTACAATAAAATGTTATTCGTTGAAAACGTTTTTGCTCGATCCAAAACTAAATTCAAATTTTAGTTTCTTTTGATGAAAAAAATTTGAAAATTATGAAGATTTCGAGCGAAATTTTAGTCACAATTTCCAATTAATTCTGGATCTGGATTATTAAGGAGGGGGAGCAAGCTCCCTGCACTTAGGCCACTTAATCGGGCCCATTGTACTACCTCCAAGCGGATAATGCAGACATTATTCTAAAAACCCATACGTGAACACCCTGTATATCTATTACAATATTGCAGCGAAATACTAACTAACCCAAATTAGTTGTGTCTCGTCAAATTATTTTTAATTCACTTTTTCAGTCACTTTTTATGCTTAGAAAAAGTTCCCGATGATCAATTTAAAGTTTTTAAAATTAACCCACATGTTCTGCTACTATAATGTAAAGTAAGTCAAGTTTATAATTACAAATGATTGAGGAGGATTTTAACTGTACTTGTTGTGGTTTCTCAATAACTAGTTAAACGCATATGTTTTCTTTCGAATTAATCTCGTTTTTTAACGACACACCGCGACTATACTGTAACAGTAAAAACTAATTATTGTGTCTTTTTGTAGCTTTCGTATGTGTGACAAGTACACCGACCGAAGTGCCAGATTTGAAAGAATTTGAAGATTTCGAAAATATGACGTTTAGCTTCGATTGTTCCGATAAGGCTGTAGGATTTTACGCCGATCAAGAGTACGATTGTCAGATATTTCATATGTGCGATGAAGAAGGCAAGAGGGTACCGCACGTGTGCGCCAACGAAACTAGTTTTAATCAAGAATATAGAATATGCGATTGGACATATAATTTTGACTGTTCGGAAGCTGATAAATGGTAAGAGTCGGACTTACTAATTTTTTACATGCAGGCAAATTTCCTGGCGCAAAAATCGGGAAACCTCGAGTAAATGAGTCTAACGGCTCTTGAAAACGCGGGTATTGTACTATCAATAGCAGCTGAATTTTGAACCCCTCTTAATTTTTTTATTTCTTTAGACGCAATTTCCTCATTTTCCCCATTAAGACAAAATCGGAACTGCTATTAATTGAAGTTATAATTAACTTTTTTTGTAAAAAAAAGGAAAGACGGATATAAAACTAATTTAATCGTCAAACTAATCCGACAATATACACAAAAATCTCGCATTTATAATTTATTATAGCCGCATTCACTTTCGGTTTCACAATTTGGTAATGAAATTAATTGTGGACTTGAGAGCCTATACATATCATTGCCACAATCACAATAGTGATATTCCTAATTATCATAGTGAAAGTTGAACTGCTGCCATATTCTACTTAATTGAAAATTACTTCAAAACCACAAATTATTTCCTTTATCAAATAGCAGTCACACTTTGACCCATTGTTACTTCTGAGACCTCTTTATTTAATTTTTTATGTAGGTACCGTTTCATTAAAATTCTATCTATATAATTTAGGAGCGCACGCTTTTAATTAATGTTTTCGTAATTGATAACAAATTAAACTTTAATTGTTATTAAATTGCTATTATAAAATTATTTAACAAAGTTACTCTATGCAACCGTGCATATAAACAAAAATTTGATAATAGGCGAATCATCTACATCTTAACATAACCTGGTTGTTTAACAAGTTATTCGTCTATATAAATACCTCAATTTTAATTCATTACCAATTAGGAGAAAACTTCTTGTTGTTAATAATTTTTTTATAGAAAGCAGTGCATTTTGTCTAGATACAGGTGTGGTATACAAGCTGTTAAGCTGCCTGCCACAATTTGAAGAATGACGAATACAGTTTGTAGATTTGGAGTGGTTTCGAAATGTTGTTCTTGCCTCCTGTCCATAATTCACAATTAATTTTTTAAATTACGTAGTTGGCACTACAAAAAAAATCTGAAAGCAATTTAGGACGCGTTTTTGAGAGTCGACGACTCTCGGTCCAAAAAACCCTTTTATCATCTTCAGAAACTAATTTGTGACCATAGGGATGAACTCTTTAATTTGAAATTTTATAGAAATGCAGAAAATCTACTAAGTGGATTTTCAATAGTCGTAGCAGACTTTTCAAGTGCGTATTATGTAACCAGAAGGTGCAAGACAGGAAATAGATGTACGAGAGTACGAGTAGTTATTTGTCGGAATCTCGCACTTCGCACTTGTAATGCTATCAAGTTATCATCAATCATTACCAGAAGGACTTGAATTCTAAACTGATTATATTTATCTAATAACTAAAATTCCACCGAGACACCCTCTCAGACATTCCCCCAATGACAACGTCTTCAAATTGTCTAAATATATATAGAGCTCTCCAAGTAGCTTACCAAAATTCACTAAAAGTCTCACAAGGACTGTATTTTTTGAAGGGCCACCACAACATATAAAACGGTCCAAACTTTACGTGCTTCTCATGGAGGAAGGAGGAACTAACCCGCGTGTGTTACAAAAATAAGTTTAGGCTCATGCGTTTAAAAAATTGCATGGATTATAACAAGTAATTTGAGCCCCAAAGGTCAAAAACATTTTTTCTTGTACCTAATACGATTTGTTTTATTTGAAAGGATAACATTGCTGATACATTGAGTGACTAAAGAGACAACACGTCTCATTTTTGATAGCTAAATGTTCTCAAAAATAGGTAAAAATCAATGGCATATTTTCGTTATATTAAATGGATTAAAGATAAACATTTGTCTCCTTTATATACCTCGTCATTTTAACTCGGGTAGAAAGACTTAGTTTGCTCCATTTATACTCAGTGACATGGAAACTGCAACACCAAGAAGGACTAGGAATTCTTTGATAAAATTTGGCATTTCTTCCTATTATGTTCAATACGCGATAGCCCAGGAGATCTGGGTGGCCTGCTGAAATCTGCTGAAAATATGGAAGAATATGCGGTTCCACGACCTCATTGACATAATGCTAGGCATTCAAATTGGCGGTCGCAATCGATCTGTTACTAGAGAATCGGTCTCTTAATGCCAGAAGCCGAAGGTGGCGGTCTTGCACCTCATTAGTTCGTTTTAGTCCTCCGGATCCCGGATCCTCTTCTACGACGTTGTTGACCTTGTCTGATCAATGCTCGGGTACATTGCATGATGCTGGATTGGTTTCGGGTGCAATCATTGGCGATTTTCTCATACGAAAAACCACCTCTTTCAAATTCGCTCAACTGACTTTAGTTTGCACGCTTCCGTATTCAAATTCTTAGACATAATCACACCCTCAAAACAAGCGAGACACAACAATGATAAGCACGACAATATGGATGGACCTGATAATGTACAAAAAACAACACTAAGTGCCAAATTTTATCACCAAATTCCTAGTCCTTCTTGGTGTTGCAATTTCCATGTCACTGAGGATAATTCGGTTTCAAAACCTCTGAAATTAAGTGAACGTCAGTAAGGAGCCCCACTTAAGATTTTAGGGATGCCGTCAATCTCATGTGCCACATACGCAGCTAGAGAAAATAATATAATCCAAAACTAGTTATTAAGTTTTTTTTAGTTTAATCATTGATTCCGTATCTATATTATGTATGGTATACCTGTAGTTATTTAGGCGGCAAAAAATGTGTGGCACTAAAAATCAATAAGGAAGTAGAAAAATGTTAAATAAATACTATAGGTATATATTTATTTGCTTTCTACCAAATCATTTTTGGAATAATTAATTTAGAAGATATTTTTATTACTTCGAAATGCATCTCAAATCTGAGAGTAGCAGACACCAGTTTCTCTTTCCTACAGTTACGAAATTTATTTAAACTAATTAAAGTAATAAGAACAACGATTAATAAATTTAATGCGAATTTTTAAATGACACGATAAAAGTGCGGGAACGATTAATTATCCCAGATTTCAGTAAAGGGTACGATAACGGTATGATAACGGTATGAAGGGTATGATAACGATTTATGAAGTCGATAGAATTAAAGAAGTTGTAGGTATAGCCTATTTCAAGGTTCGCGTTAGTTAAAAGATGAATGGCCAACGGGCACTAGGGGACTGCTCACATTTTTAAATCAAAACGCCATCTCATTGCTTTTATCAGATGTTTGCGTTCTCCCTAGATCGACTCCCAAAGGGGATAGACTTAACTCCTTAAATATTAAACGGAAACAGGGGTGGGTGGCATCTTTTTAAAAGCCCCCTCAATTGTATGCTAATTTGTTATTTTTGGAGTAGTTTCAAAAAAAGGCGTTGCCAGTTTGAGAACTTCCCATCTCTAATATCTTCCACTTAGTATAAAATATTGAAATTTCACGAGACCCGTCAATTTTATTACTATAAGGGAGACGCTTTAATCAAGTCACCACTCCAAGCATACAAATTAACATAATAAGTAAAGACAATTGAAGGCTTTCAAAAAAGGTGCCACTTGACTCTATTCTCAGTTAAGATTAAAGGGGTTAAAATCTTTGAGGGTTAATCTAGCGAGAACGCAAGCACTGGATTAAAGTGTTCCCCTCAGTAATACAATTGATGGGCCCCGCAGAATTTCAATATTTTATACTAACGCGAAATTAAAGGTGGAAAGTTTTTAAATTGACACCCTGTATAGTTTCAACCATTTTATAATAATTTAAATATTTTATTAAAACAAATAATCAAGATATTTTTCCGAAAAACAATTAATACAATAATTTTGTTTCAGGTATTATTTGAACGAACTCACTTATGCAACTGATCCACCAAAGGACCTAGATTTAGTCTAATTAATGCGCAATTAAAGAAGAATTATTTATAAGAAGAAATTTTTTATTTATTAATTTAACAGAAGTTATAATTTTTTTTAAATTGTTAGAAAGAATCAAAAATAAAATTTTGGATTGTGGCAATTGCACTGTAAAATATTCAAATTAAGACTGTATTGAGAAGCCTCATCAAAAATTGACTTATGCCACGATTATTTTGTTATTATTCAATTGCTTTGTAGTTTAGACTAACAAACAATAATTTATTAATATAATAATGTTTTTATTATCATTATTATCATTATAAATAATATTAAATCTCAAGACGCAGTTCAAGTGGTCAGATCAGAGGTAGATTTTTCTAGCCACTGATACTGATTCTTGTTTAAGTTTTACTTTGTTTGTTCAATTTAAAACCAGTTTGTTTTGTTTTAATAATTATTAGATAATAAAAAATTGAGCATTATTTATTGTGTTCCCTAAATCGGGGCTTGAGGTAGTATTCTCCCATCAGGGTAGAAGTATGGATGAAAATGCTCCTGGAAGTTGAAATATCCTCGCATAAAGTTATTATTTAAAAAAAACAGAAGAAAGGTGGTGTTTTTAATATTGTTAATATAGTTGTGAAACTTTAAATTATTGATAAATTATGGGGCGTGTAATTTATAAATAATATTTAGAGCAAAACTTATCACAACAACACGAGCGGCGTTTTGTTGTAACCTTGCCACAATTATATAAATTAGGAACGCTATTCTTCAACATGCCCACACTTTCTCTAAAAACACAAAAAATTAGTCTCCTTAAGCATAAAGAAAATTATAGTTGGTTTATTGTCTATTAATCTAAATATAAGTTAATTTCAAACATATTTCTGTATCTACGTATATTGAATGCTAGAAAGAAATTTTGTGGGTTGTGTAAAGTAGAAGTAGGCTGATGGCCAATAATTATCCCACGGGTTTTTGCTATTCTCTTAAGGATATATTTCTTACAATAATAATAATTTAAATGGTTAGGTTAGTTCGTCGTAGTAAGAAACAATAAATTTTGCGTAAAACCAGAAGTTTACTTTTTTTGAGACATAGAATAATAATTAAAAGAACCAATAGAAACCAAATAAAATGGGTATTGTGGCAGTAAAACAATAAATTAACACAAGAAAAAATGATAAAAATTGATATGCGAGATTTTAATAAAGTTTTAGATTTAAACCCCGCACTTTTACACTGGTTGGGCCTACAAAGCCCGATGTAGGTGAATTTGTTTTATCTATGTAATTTTATACGAACTGAATATATACAAGGATACAAGCACCTCGCCAGGTTTGTAAGTTTATTGGAATTTTTGTCAAACTTTAACCCACTCTAGCGCCTAAGCCGTGCTTATGAGGATGAGGAAAAAATCTTTCGAATATATAGTTGGTAGAAATGTTTATGAAGGCATAAGAGAAAAGCTGAAAAAAGAATAAAAACGCATCTTTATCGAGTTGCCCCCAAGTTAAAAAGAGCCAAAATCCAAAATCACCCCTTCTGTAGCCTCCTCCAAGTTAAAGCTGCCACTTTTTAAAGGCCGACTCATTTGCAATGTTCCTTTAGCCTGCATCGGTCAAACCAACAATTTTAGATTTTTGGATTTCGGCATTCTGCCTTCCGGCTCCGCTAGATACGATATACCCTAAACTTCAACGCGCTCTGTACCTCAACTGTTGGTTTGACAAAAAAAATTTAAGAGAAATAATTTGTAGGAAATTAAGTCTGCCTTATTATTGTACAGACACACTTTGTTCTAGGAAAGCGAGTTATGAGTTTTCGAGTTATGAGCAATAGAACAATTTTGGGCAGATTTTGGAAGCTTTTTTAACTTTATCGCTTGCTAGTGCCTAAATGTCTACCTGAAAAGAAAAACTTATTAGACATAACTTGTAGGAAATTAAATTTACTTTATTTTTGTATAAAATAACTTTTCTTCTTAAGTGCGTAGTTTGGGCGTAATAATCGAAAAACCAAAACAAGATCTAAAATCAACTCTTTTCGAGCACCCCCTCAAGTTAACGCTGCTAATTTAAAAAGGCAGGTGGTCGATTTTATTATTCATTTGCAATGTTCCTTTAGCCTGCATCGGTCAAACCAACAATTTTAGATTTTTGGATTTCGGCATTCTGCCTTCCGGCCACGCTAGATACGATATACCCTAAACTTCAACGCGCTCTGTACCTCAACTGTTGGTTTGACAAAAAAAATTTAAGAGAAATAATTTGTAGGAAATTAAGTCTGCCTTATTATTGTATAGACACACTTTGCTCTAGGAAAGCGAGTTATGAGTTTTCGAGTTATGAGCAATAGAACAATTTTGGGCAGATTTTGGAAGCTTTTTTAACTTTATCGCTTGCTAGTGTCTAAATGTCTACCTGAAAAGAAAAACTTATTAGACATAACTTGTAGGAAATTAAATTTACTTTATTTTTGTATAAAATAACTTTTCTTCTTAAGTGCGTAGTTTGGGCGTAATAATCAAAAAACCAAAACAAGATCTAAAATCAACTCTTTTCGAGCACCCCCTCAAGTTAACGCTGCTAATTTAAAAAGGCAGGTGGTCGATTTTATTATTCATTTGCAATGTTCCTTTAGCCTGCATCGGTCAAACCAACAATTTTAGATTTTTGAATTTTGATATTCTGTCTCCCGGACACGCTACATCCGATATACCCTAAACTTATACGCGGTCTACCATTTCAACTGTTTGTTTGAGAACAATAATTTGTAGGAAATTAAATCTAGCATATTTTTCTATAGGACCACTTTTCTGAAAAAGTGCGTAATTTTTGAGTTATAAGCGATAGAACAATTTTGGGCCGATTTTTGACGTTTTTCTAAATTTTAATGCACGCTAGTGCCTAAATCGTCTACCTGAGAAAAAAGTTTACTAGACGTAATTTGTAGGGAATTAATTTTTGTACAGTAAACCTTTTCTTATAAAGGGCGTAGTTTGCAAGTTATAGGCGAAAACTAGAGAAAAGAAGAAAATAACTTTGAACAGGCAGACGGTCGGTTTTATTACTCATTTGCAATGTTCCTTCATCTTGCAGTCAAGTTTGTAGTTTGACAAAGATATCTATAAATTCAGTTAAAAATTCTCTAGATTCGAGTTGTAATGAAGATTACAACTGGCACGCAATAGGTTTTGTCCGAATTCTTACAAGCCCAACTTCCAACCCAACTCAAGCTCCAACTTCCGCTACACACACACAAGTAATCTGACAAGCTAGTCTGTTCAAGCAAACTTACACGAGTTGTAACGGGCTTTACGTTTATAAAGTTCCAGTTCTTTCCCTATTCGCATTTTTGCAAGATTTTTAGATTTGAAATAGTTATCTCAAATAGCTAGTTTTTTTGCTTCTCGATTATGTTCTCAATTATTTAATCATTTTCTGAAGAAATTTACTTTTAGCAAGAAAAATAGTCAATTTAACCTACAATATTAGTCTCAAGTCTGTATAATAATGTAATAACTTGAGACATTTAAAAAAAATTAAATTCGTGGCAGTAGATAGGTACGTAAGTACGTATATTCAACTTTCGAAATATTTTAAACGGAAACTAAAGAGCCTTAAACGTTTAAAAAGGATATGACATCATGCAAACACCTCTTTCACGACACATTGCATGACTTGCAGACTTGCAGTTATTGGAATAAATTGCTAACGCTTAAATTAATAATATAATAATATAAGAGACTTTTAATTTGAAACATGTTTGTTAGTTTTTGCAGTACCTGTGTAGAAAAAAACAGTAGTAGGTAATTAATTTGTGCTCAATTTCATTAATACGTAGATGACGTTCATTTAAATTTCGAATTGCGACGTCCTGCTGAATTGCATCCAAAAATTTTTTTAACTAAAGAACTTGAGAAGCTAAACATTACTGTCCTGTAAGTACCTATAAGCTGTAACAGTTCAGGAGACTGGTGTTAAACGGTTTAAGGTCGATTTATACATCTACGGGACGGGACAGGAGCGTGTCCGGACCGGAAAAGTGGTATTAGGGGCACGTCAGGGTTTACTATTCACACATATCAGGGAATTTCGCGTTAGTGTTATATTAGCATTTGAAACGTGAAGAGTGGCACAATCGCATAATTTTATCTTTGCGTATATTCTGTGCTATCCATATATTTTGGATGAGATAAATCATACAAAATACTGTGCCTGCGCACCAATTATTTCATCATTTATTTTAAAACCCGTCCGGACCGTCAGGGATATAGAGAAAAATATCGTTGGCGACGATATGTATTTGCACGTTCCGGACACGGTCCGGACGCTAAGCCCCGTAGATAGCACTGTGACGGACAAGTGTGAGCTTGCACATTTAATTTCAATGCAATAATATTTTTATCACGTCCCGGTCCGTACACGCTCCTGTCTCGTCCCGTAGATGTATGAATCGACCTTTAGCAAGAGCCCCACTTGGCCGTGGTCGAAAGGTTCTTCCGTTGATTGAGAGATCGACTTCTTCAACTTCTTTTTCTTCTTGCTCCTTAACTGTACGGTCACTTCGACCTTTACTCGTAAGGCAAAACCTCTCTGAAGATGTTTGCCACAGCAGCAAACCTTTCCTTTCGACCACAACTCACTAGTCCAGAAACTTCTCACACTAACTTATTGTCTGAAAATACGTTTGATACCAAATATTCTATAAATTATTTATTAATAATTATCACAACACCACAACAGCGAATTATTCAAAAACTGACAATTGTTTCGACTCAAAATAAACTGGATTAATAACAATAACCAAGTGACCAAGTGTTTTATTCATTCTTAATTTAAAGGGGGTGTAACCTGAAAATTAAAGTATAGTACGCAAAATTCTAAGAACAAATTTCAATATCGCACATCACAGAGACAAACCGTTTTGAAGATATAACGTTTTTAAGTATACAGTGACGTCATACCGACATCGGCCGTCAGCGTATCTAGTCGTATTTGGTCGTATTTACAACACACTGGTAGCGCAAGACAGTTTGTTGATTTTTATTTCATTATTTATTTTTCTAGTTACCTAGGTAACTAGAAAATAAACTAGAAAATAAAAAAAGAAAATAAAGGTAAAATAACATTACAATTGAATACAATTGTGATACGACCAAATACGACTAGGTACGCCGACGGCCGATGTCGGTATGACGTCACAGGCAGCTTCAGTAAAACTTCTAAGGCCTATATCTCGATTAATATTTGGATTTTAGATGTGCGGTTTTAAGAACTGTTCTTAGATATTTTGTTTACATATATCCGTAAAAAATGTTATTTTTAGGTTACACCCCCTTTAAGAATGTTCAGATTCAAGTCCGGGAATTGCCGATTCGAGCTTGAGTTCTAGATAATTTAGTTGGGTGGTCTTGCTACTATCAGTAATAATCTTAGTAGGTGAACAGACGTTAAATTTAATACAAACAAATTTCAAGAAAATAGGTACAGGGTGTATTATTTAAAAACATTGAGTAGTAAGGCCCAAAAGAATGTATACAGTGTGTTGATTCAAAAACTTCCCACCTGAAATAACTCGAAATCTTAATACACGCTTTTAAGAAAAAACATGCCGATTTAGATGCAGAGCCACCGTTGATTAATTTTGTGTTGCACCCTTTCACCCCCAGCAATCTCTACTTGGAAATCTCTAATGGCAACTTCTAATGTGTGATACATCATTTTAAAAGGCATCGAAAACCTAATCTTTCTGTAAAAACAATATCAAAAATAATTCTAGGTGGAAAGTTTTCAAATGAACATACTGTATATTATGGAAATGAAAACTTCAACTATTATTTCCGTAAGTTGGAAAAAAAATTGATAATAACTTTCTCTACTTTTTTAGTGAAAAACGATAAACAGGAAATCATGAGTGATGTTTTTACCTTAATGCCATTATTACCTATACTACTTTTGAGTACTTAGTACTTGGAGGAGATACAAAATACATAGTTATAACTTGATTTTACGGTTTCACTTTGATACTAAAAGTACTAATGCATGTTGCGTCAATTTAAATTACTAATTAGAATTATAAATACCAGATGTTTTTTCACACGAATTATATTTAAAATAGTAAATCAATTTGTGTCAATGAACTACCATTACTTAATTAAACAGCAAAGTTTGTTAAATTATAGACGATCAACTAACAATTTGTAAAAAATCTACAATCTCGAGATACATCGGAGACGATTAAAGAGAAAGAAATTAGAATTTGAGTTTTTAACCTAGATGTTAACACTTTGAAGAAAGCCGTTCAAGAAATGAACACCCTAAAATGACCATTCAAAAAATTGACACTATAATTCGAATTTCAATCGTTCCAGCTCACGCTTTAACCCTTTGTAGTCAAAATTTAAGTTTGCTGTGCCCAAAACAAAACATTTTCTGTTTTGTCTATCGAATTTGAATTTATCCGAAACAAAACCAACTACTTAAGTGTATTAGAAAATTTACAGCATTCTTCATAACTATTCTAAAGTTAATTAAACGTTAATTTCCGTCACTACATTCATCTATAAATAAATAAATAATAAAATAAATTGTCGTTCTCCTTTCCGGAATTATCTAGAAGAGCGCGTATTCAGGATATTACCACTTGAAATTATCATTTTGTTATTCCTATCCAATTCAACTGGAAGATTCATGATTAGTTCAAAATTTAATTTGCTAAAAATGTCGTCCCTAATTTAATGTAAAAAATGCGCAAATAATTTTTTAACTTATCCAAAATATATGTGTTTTTGGTATACAAGACCTTAGCATAATTTCGTTTGCGTCATATAGTTCAAAATCTAAAGGATGAAATGGGACCGAAGAGTGATTCAGTGACACTCGGTATTTCCTCAAATTAATTTCTCTTTCTAGCTACAATAAACTAGTAGGTAGCGTAGGTATGTTATAATTATTGTATACTACAGTGTATACGTGAACAATTTACTGTTACACACCACACACCACAAACTGGGTATTCTCGTCGTTGAATATACCTTTCATCATAAAACCTACTTCTTGCAAAGTTGTAGTTTAAGAAAGAACCTCGTTTGCTTCCGACCAATTGACGATCTCATACTAAATTTGAAATAAATATCCAACAGAAATCGTTTTAATGCTTTAACGCGCGTTAGTTGCCGAAAATAGTAAACTTTTTTGAAAATCAAACTATGTCGACGATCTGTTTAAGTTTAAAGTGCCATTTCAACTTGAAACGCGTGTTGAGGATGTAAGGAATAAGGTTATGAGGACCATCGGGTAAGTGAATTTGTATTCCACCTATAGAACAAACTCGACTTTCGTAAAATAGCCAATAACTTTATTTACGAAATTAATTTATACGATTTAAGTAAAAAGCTAGTTCAATAGGTTATGATTTCAAATTTCAAAATCGGTTGAACTAAAAAAGCGTCAAACTTTCGGTCTCAGTCACGATTTTTTTAATTTTCTAACTTTCGTTGTTAAAACGATACGAGTAATTATGATTACGTTCAGCCTAAAAAGTAAAAATGTAATATTTTAAATGCTCGCTAAAGAGCGAATAAACTACTCTAGAATCCTCATTAAATTTATGTTGGTTTTTAAACAAATATTAGTTGTCGTTTGTTTCGTTCGCCTATAGCTGTTTGTATTTCGTTGTTCAATTACGCGGAGCACGTGAGTTTGTTCTTTAATATTTACTTCAAACTTTCTTTTGCGGGGCTTTTTTAGATCCTGGAGATGACGGGCAAAAATAAAATTGAAAAAAAGTTGTATTTGAAGTGATGTTTAAATAAATGAATTATTTTCTAAAGCAAAAATCTTTTTTCAAATTTGTGGTAAAAAGTATCACTTGCTTGAAATGTAATTTGCAAATAGAAAAACGCTTGATGTGGTTTTAAGAGTTCTAGTGCATGTAGCAATAAAAGTACAACAATTTATTTCTATTTTATAAATAAAAGGCTATTACCATCATTGCTATTACGTTATTTTTTTAGTAAATGCGTTAAAGGGAAATGGTTAGTGATTCTTAAGATACAGCGTGTCTGTAGAAGCATTCTCAAATTAAAATCTTGCCTAAATCCCTAGTGGGATTTTCTGACACTTGTATTTAGTGCCAAAAAATGATATTCAGAGGAACTCGAGAATTTGCTTGTGTTAGATAAGCATACGGCGTATGCAAAGCAATAGCTTAAAAAATTTAGATTTCCAAAAAAATTAGTAGTCTAAGGCCGCGTTTTCACATGCAAGAAAACTTCTAAAAGAAATGGCAGGCTGATTCTCAAATAAAAATTAGCAGTCTTGCAGAAGTTGCTTTCAGTTTACATTAAACTAGTTTATGCATCTCTTACTTCCTGCAATTTCCAGCAGAAGTATGGTCGCATGTCAAAAAGAGGCCTTTAGGTCTCGTTTTACAGTAAGCAATAGTGTAAACAGTATTGTAAGCGACTATGTAAGATTTCCTCGAGTTTCTCGCAGTTACAGTCATGTGTCATGTTTACACTAAGCTGTAGCTCTATCTGGCTGTCTTTCTGACATGCGAGAAATATCAGATATACTCTCAGATAGAGCTAAAGCAATGTAAGCAAGTCTTGTAGAAAGTCGCTTTTAATAGTTACAGTTTACACTATTGCTTACAGTAAAACGAGGCCTAACCTCTTCTTCGCATTCGAGAAAGCTTTTGCGAGAAATTTCAGAGAGAGACAGACAGAGCGACAGAGAGAAAGAGAAGGAGAGAAAGAAATAGAGAAGCTAGCTCAATGTAAACTAGACTGTAAGTGCGAGAGAACTCTAGAAAGTCTTGTAGAAGTCGCTTGCATTACTGTTTACGTTTACACTATTGCTTACAGTAAAACGAAGCCCAAAAAAGACATCTTCTTCACATGTGAGAAAACTCTTGTGAGAAATTTTAGAAAGAGAAACAGATAGAAACCCTAAAAGTTCTTGTAAAAGTTGCTTCCAATGCAGAGTACTGCATTGTAGTATTTCAAGCGACTTTCGCAAAACTTCTTAGTTTTCTCGCACTTATAGTCCAGTTTACATTAAACTAGTTTCTAAATGACAGTCCGTCTGACATTTCTCGCTGGCCATTTCTCGCATGTGAAAACGACACTTCACAGTCCAAGTTACATTAAGCTATAGTTTTTATATGTATAGTTTTTATGTGATAGTATCTCCCTCTGACTTGTCTGAGGCCTTTAGGCCTCGATTTAATGTAAGGAATAGTGTATATGTGTATACAGTATTGCAAGCAATTTCGGTAAGACTTCTTAGAGTTTTCTCGAACTTAGGCGTCGTTTTTACATGCGAGAAATGTAAGTGCTTAACTATAAATGTGAGAAAACTCGAGGAAGTCTTGCAGTAGTTGCTTGTAATACTATTTACACTTTTGTTTATTGTAAAACGAGGCCTAAAGGCCTTTTCTTCACATGCAAAAAAACTTCTGTGAGAAATTGCAAAAAGAAAGATAAATAAAAACTAGTTTAATGTAAACTGGGCTGTAAGTGCGGAAAAGCCTTGAAAATCTTGCAGAAGTCTCTTCCATCTTCCAATGCACATGTATAGTATTGAAAGTTACTTTCGCAAATATTTCCTACAGTTTTCTCGCACTTACAGTCATGTGTCATGTTTACACTAAGCTGTAGCTCTATCTGGCTGTCTTTCGGACATGCGAGAAATGTCAGATATACTCTCAGATAGAGCTAAAGCTGAATGTAAACAAGTCTTGTAGAAAGTCGCTTTTAATAGTTACAGTTTACACTATTGCTTACAGTAAAACGAGGCCTAACCTCTTCTTCACATGCGAGAAAGCTTTTGCGAGAAATTGCAGAGAGAGGAAGACAGAGAAACAGAGAGAGAGAGAAGGAGAGAGAGAGAGAGAGAGAGAAGCTAGCTCAATGTAAACTGGATTGTAAGTGCGAGAGAACTCTAGAAAGTCTTGTACTAGTCGCTTGCATTACTGTTTACGTTTAAACTATTGCTTACAGTAAAACGAGGCCCCAAAAAGACCTCTTTTTCATATGTAAGAAAACTTTTGTGAGAAATTTTAGAAAGAGAAACAGATAGAAACTCTAAAACTTCTTCTAAAAGTCGCTTCCAATGCAGAGTATTGCATAGAAGTATTTCAAGCGACTTCTTACTTCTTAGTTTTCTTGCACTTACAGTCCAGTTTACATTAAACTAGTTTCTAAATGACACTAGTCATTGTCACTGTCATTGTCATAGTCACTGGCCATTTCTCGCATGCGAAAACGACGCTTTACAGTCCAAGTTACATTAAACTATAGTTTCTATCTGACAGTATTTCTCTCTGACTTGTCTGAGGCCTTACTCGATTTAATGTAAGGAATAGTGTATACAGTATTGCAAGCGAGTTCTGCAAGACTTCTTAGAGTTTTCTCGCACTTAGGCGTCGTTTCTACATGCGAGAAATGTCAAAGCGACTGTCAGATAAAGGCACAGCTTAATGTAAGTGCTTAACTGTAAATGTTAGAAAACTCGAGGAAGTCTTGCAGAAGTCGCTTGTAATACTATTTACACTTTGCTTACAGTAAAACGAGGCCTAAAAGCCTCTTCTTCACATGCGAGAAAACTTCTGCGACAAATTGCCGAAAGAAAGATATACAGAAACTAGTTTAATGTAAACTTGGCTGTAAGTGCGGAAAAACAAAAGTCTTGCAGAAGTCGCTTCAAATGCACATTTACAGTATTGAAAGTCACTTTAGCAAAGATTTTCTACAGTTTTCTCGCACTCACAGTCCAGTTTACAAGCTAGCTAGCAGACAGTCTGTCTGAGGTCTTCGGTCCGCTTTACTGTAACCAAATAGTAAACAGTATTGCAAGTGACTTCTGTAAGACTTCCTAAAGTTTTCTCGCATTTATATTTGTATTAGGCTAGTTTCTATCTGACAGTCTGTCTGTCTGACCTGTTTGAGGCCTTTAGGTCTCGCTTTACTGTAAGCAATAGTGTAAACAGTATTGCAAGCGGCTTCTGCAAGACTTCTGCAAGAGGATTTCCTGGCCTTACAGTCCAATTTACATTAAGCGAGTTTTCTCTTTGAGAGTTTCTCTGGCACTTCTCACAGAAGTATCTCGCATGATCTGGAAACACGCCCTCATGATAATACTCAACCCTATGGGTATATCAATTTTTAACTGTTTTTGATGAGTTATATTTTGATATTTTGGACTCAAAAACCCCATTGTCTTAAATTGTTTCTAGTTTTCGCGCATACAATCCATATAGACAGTAGTTTTTATAATAAAGAACAATTTTTTTCCGCTCCTCCACCTCTAATTAATTCCATTCTCTGTGTAATTAGTTTAAATTGTATACGAAATTCTTAAGAAAATTATTAAGTCAAAATTAATGTAGCGTTTAACTTTTTTGTTATAATTTTTGATTAATTATAGAACAATTAGACCTCAAGGTAGTCCGTAATATATGTCAATACCTACAGCGGGTTTTTACTATTTTTTTAAACCTCCACTTTTAGACTAAATTCCAAATTTTGATTTTGTATTTATTGAATTATCCGATAATTAAAATATTGTTAATGCCAACAATTATAATTAGTGCACCTTTGTTATTTCACACGTGAGTGCCTTTTTAAAACAAATGAACAGATTACAATGTACAATTAGGTTAATGGAATTACAAATTCTTTTAATTAAATTGTTGAGATAAATTGAGCATTTACCAAAATTTAAATAACGATGCTTATAGCAAGTCCCATTTCCATTAGAAAACAAATTATAAAGTACACGACTTAAGAATTGATGTCAGAAATCGAAATGAGCGTGAGTGGGTCAAAATAACAATGAACGTAATTTTTTACATGTTAATACTTTTCGCGAGCGATTGAAACGTTTATTAAAGAATTTGGGTTTTTGTAACTTGATAATGTGTTAGGAGAAATATCGTTGATACATGGTACACTATTAATAAACGCACAAGCCACAAGATGATATTTGGCAAAAGAAGAGAAAGTTCAGAAAGTTGGAACAAAATACGTATACCTAATACAAGTCCCATTCAAGTCAGTTAATAGTTGGTTAGGCGTCCAAAAAGAACGAAGAAACGAAGTAGCCTAGTAAGATAATAAAACATTCAGTTTGTGGCGTAAAGATATTGGTTATTATAATCATTTTGGAATAAAAACCAGGTAATTTAAAATTTTGGTTAGTTAACTTCCAATTAGAGTTGTATAATTATAGTAATCTCTAGTTGAGTTGGTTTAATTTTCTAAATTTAGTGGAAACTAGCTTGATGCGACAAACATCAAATTCTGATTGATGGTTCATATTTATGTACACGAAATTAATTTTTTTTTCTTTTACAGGATCACAAAAACAGTGATGAGATTGCCAAGTCTCCAAATATGATCCGATGTGGAATTGTAATATATTTAACACTCTCCTTGACGTTCTTCGAATTTTGCCAATGCTACAGCAACCAAACCGAATTATTATCGAGAAGCGCTACTGCGAGACGACTTCACGAAATAGGAAAAAGAATACGCAGCTTCACATCTTGGATTACAGACTTGACAAAATCCGAAGACACCTTTGTTGGTAAAGTACACAATAAATTTAATTGCACGGAACGTAATTTAATAATATTTTAATTGTAGGAAGATGTGCCGGTCTGTTTAAAAGATTAAGAATGACGCTGACGTTTATAGTTTTTAAATTAGGTGTAATTTCTGCGTCTTTATTCTTTTTGACAATACTCGCGTTTAAAAGTGTCGCTATTGGGGTATTGTTGTTAGTTTTAACTTCGTTGGGACTTTCCGCAAAGTTTCACGCATTAAAACACAACGATGGATACGGTTATGCGGGGCACGGTTATATTGGACATACTGGGCCGTCGCAACCACCACAAAACATTCACTTACATGTTCACAAAGGTGCAGCACACGAATCTAGTCATGTTCACGAACTTACTAGTCATGCTCATGAGGCTAGTCATGTTCATGAACAACTTAGTCCTTATTCTGATCTTTATTCCGAACATCACCTGGATAGTTTGTATCCTAGAAATCAATTGGAACGATCTGCCATTCTTGATTTGTACAGAAGGATCGGTCTTCTAAATTTGTATTCAAATCATCGTTTAGCAACAAATGATAGTATTTATAATAGTAGGTGATAGTTTGAGCAATTAGTTAAATTGACTGTTACCAATTTGTTTACATAATAAGTTCTTGTACATACACTAGTAAGCTTCAATGTAAAGTAATAAATCCATAAAATGGTGTTCATAGGTATTTATTTGTATGTACAGCCTTATTATTAAGTTTTAGAATTTGAAGTAGTTTATGAAAATATTTGTGTAGTTGTATTTTTGTTATTATTTGCTATTGCAGCTCACAATCAGGTACCTACTCAAACGAATTGAATTAAAAGCTATTTCAAGTCTCGTGAACCGTACCCTCGGTAAAAGTTTTAATTTATTAACATGGTATCAATTAAAAAGAAATTAACTGAAATTAAATCGTTTTCATTAATTTCCCTTCGATTTATATTACGTGATTGATTATGTGCAAATTGTTTTTAAGTTCGCGGTTGATGGGAGATGAAACATGAAACTACCTCTTCCAAACTTCAATTACAATTTTACCAATTCATACTTCAATCATCGACTACCTTAGTTACCTTTTTACAATTAATTATAATATGCTAAAACTCTTCAAAGAATCCCAATAGCTAACCAGTAGTTGTCGTCTTAATTAATTTATTGTACCGAATATATATCTATGATCTATGTAAGCTGTGAAATATTTATTTATCAAACCGAACTAGAAGTGTTTCTAATGTTTTCCTTTTACTACAACCACATCTCAATCTGTGGCAAGTGTAAATAAATGCTGAAAATGAACAAAATGTAGGCGTCTTCGGTCTTCCTAATGGTCCTAATGGATTAACGTCTCTCTAACAGTATATTACGCCGTATAGAGTAGGCAACCCAATGTACACTTTTACACGCGTTACGTTTTATGATGAAGTTAGACTTCGCGCTTTTTTGGAGTGATATTTATAATATCTATCATGTAAACGCTAAGGACTAGGACTAGAATAGGTGTACTTGAAGAAAGGATTTCGTAAATTAAGAAAGATTTAACAGAAACGATAGCAATTACCTACATAAAAAACTTGATTTGAAAACTTTTCAGTCGCATAGATATAAATATACAACCTCACCACAATGTGAAGAAAAAAGAAGACACATGGAATTATATAATTTATAAAACAAATTAAAAAAAAATTGTGCTATCGCAAAAAACTCGATGTTTGACCTATCTAAAAGAACTGTCGATTAAAAATGCGAATTTACTCTTGTACTACTAGCACAATGTGAAGAATCAAGTGAAATCGTTATTCACGTTTTGCGTTCAAAACGTCACTTATTTGAAAATAACAAGATTTTGTTGTCGACAGATCGTTTTCTTTCTAGATGTGGCACTCATTTCTATAACCTTCTAAACACAATTTGAAATGAAGGAGTCGTGTCACTCGAGTTTTTGTTTAATAGAAATTTAAGAGAAAAACTTTACAAATTTTCTGTCAGTAAAACATTTTTACATTTCTTTTTTACTTATTGCTTCAAATAAACCACACACTTTTCCACTACATAATAGGTATAGTTATATTTTCGATTTTCTATATGCTTCCCACTTTCCATCACCATCACAAAAACACAGATACTAGACTCAAAAGCTTATATTCTAAGGGCCAGTTCCACCAACTCCGATTAAAGAATTTAATTACGGTTAATGGCGTATTGTCATAGTCATAACAACTCATTAATTAACTGACATTAACTGTGATTAAATTCCTTACTCAGAGTTGGTGGAACTAGCCCTAAATTCTTTAATCAGAGTTGGTAGAACTGGCTTTAAACGAATTTGTAGCATCATTATAAACGTCATCACACACACAGATAAAGTCATTTGAATCCACCCTCGTCCCATGTAGCTAAAGCTCACAATAGCCCAGCCAAACTAGACAGATATATTATGGAATTTGAAAGAATAAAACCCAAGAGTTTTGAAAATGAGTACCTATGATTGTTGTTAATCAGGGTGTATCAAATTTCGTGTTAAGTACAGGGATCTCGCTTATTAGAGTATATAGAGAGTTGGTTAAATGGACAAAAACAATCCTTGAGTTATGCCTACACAAAATCAAAAAACAAAATTTACCCCCTCCATAACGTTTCTGAAATATGGCGGAAAATAACGAAATTTGCATTTTTAATTTTTGGCTCTAGAATCGTTATTTGTAAAAATTTTTAAAAACTGAAAAGACTTTCTTTAAGAAACTTTTTCTGTTCTTTCAGACGATGTCAACGATCCTTGTACTTAACACCAAATTTGATACACCCTGTATAGTTGGAAGTTGGAACCTACAGTACAACATACTAAAAATTCCGGGATGGACTGGGCTGGTAGCGAGAGTGGAGAAGGGGACCTCTTTAAAGGTGACTTTTTCGTTTTTTGCAAATCGCTCGTCTTCTATAGATCGTACGTTGATGGAGGTTCTTATGAAAGTTATAGACGACATTATTAGCTATACTATTGATTATATGTATTTTTCAATAAATTTAATCCTTTTCCAAATATTGCCCGGAGAACGGGTAACAATAAAATTCGTTTACTTAAGAGATTAACGCTGTATAAACTACGGAGTAAGACGTGTAAGTTTCATGAAATGAATCAACCACCAAAGTTATTAGTCATAGCTCATCCTGCGCTGCATGTGGTAGATTAAAGATGTAATTAAAGATTCCTGAAAGTAAAAGGCGTGAAAGGTTTCGTCTTCACCTATTGTGAAGAAGTTAAGAAATATTTTTGTTCAAAATTGTAAAATTAGTGAGCTCGCTTGAAGAGCGCTCTTGCACTGCAGAAGCTTCTTTTTCACAACTTGGAGGTCAGTACTATAATATTTTTGTTTAAAAAAATATTAGTCTACGTTCTTATTTAACGTGATGTGATATAGGAAATCTTTACCGTGCGTCTAAGTTGTGAATAGAAGCACTCGATAAATTTAGGGAGGATATTGAAAGAACAACAGCTGAGGGGGATGCTGATACTACAATTGTACTATATGGACTTGACAAATCATCATCAAAATCACAAAGTAACTTTTTCTTGCTGAACAATGAGATCTTCGCTGAAATAAATGCCAACTGAGGTCTGAGGTCTCAGGACTTTGCTGTATACCTCTACGATTTGCCCAGCACGAGAAAAATGTTCTCTACTTTAATTTTGTATAGAAAAAATTTTCTGTAGGATTACCTACGGAGATATTTGCAAAAAACGAAAAAAAGTATTTAAACAGCTCCTCTTCTCTCCCACTCGCCTACCACCCTCTGAGATAGTATGGCTGTACCTGTACTGCAGGGTTTCAACTAACAACTATACTCATTTTCAAAACTCTTGGACTGTTTTCCGTCAATTTGTCTTATTTGATTGAGCTAAAGTCATTTTAGAATGTCGTGAAACAGACAGTACATTGTCTATTGGGGATTGGGGCCATATAGTTTAAAGACTGAAAAAAAGGAAAAATAAGTTAGCACCGGATCGGTACTGTTCTTGACCGAGATTTAGAAATCAAAGTTTAGCACTGTAATTCAATACCTACTTAATACTAACTTAATCCTCATCATTGCATATAAATTCTCTGCAATTTAACAAGTGAAGTGCTCCAAATTTGTAGCAAATAATATAAATTAAGATAAAAGACAAAGACTTCCGCTTGTTTTGATAAAATTAGCGTATAACCATCTTGGATACTATTCTTAAATTTAATATTATGTTAACAGTTAAAATTAGAAAGTTAAGAAGTAGTTATTATCGTAAATAATAAATAACTCTAATAACTATGTATAATCTATACCTACGTACCATCAGTAAATTTGACTTAATTTGGGTTTTTCGTGGGAATTAAAAAAATAATTTAGGTTTTCGTATCTTATCCGAGTAGTCTCAATTTTTTTAATCAAATATACCAACTACTAATATATTTTAAAAAATATCAGTAGTATCTATAGCTAATTAATTAAAATGTAGTTCGTTACAAATTGTCTAAATTTGTGTTTGCAAAATAACATTTTCGTGCTTATTTGTCACATTTTCTGGGTTAACAGTTGTAGGTCTAGTTTTCGTCTACAACAACTGTTGTTTCTCAATTTGTTTGTATTTAATTGAAAATGTTCATATTTGAACTTGAACTGGGTGTTTAATGTCGTTTTAAAATGAAAAATCGACAGACGCAAAATAAAATGCTAATTAAATAACGCTAACCAACCAATATTGTTCAAATATTCGTTCTTGAGATGGGTGGTATTGACCCACCGAGTGACATACTAACCTTACAAAACAGGTCGAAGAAATTCCGTCAATAAACCAAAAATTAAATTTCGTCGATAGTTTGTAAGTGAATTTTATTTATTATGTAACGGTACAGAAATGAAACATTCGTTTTGAGGCACTCGAGGAGATAATAAGAAAAAATAGTTTTTGTTAGTTTTGATTTTTCAACTTTTTAAAAAGAGTTAAGAAATGCAAGCCTTGCTAGTTCTTCGTACCTATTCGATTACTTTAATACACCGCATCGCATGTCCCAGAAATATTGTTGAGTTACCAGTGGTAGGTATAATACTAAACTATTGTCTCTTATTTCAACCACTACGAATCAATCAAACATAGTTATATTCTTATGCCGTAAAGTACGCTCATTTTATGTGGAACTTCCTTAGAAACAGAAGAAAGAAAAAATTAGAAACTGTTGTTACGAATTTTGTTATACATTGGGTCTCAACAATCTGTCTTTTTAAGGTGTGACAAAGGTGTGTATCTGTGTATGCATCGGCAATAGTAGCTTCTAATAAAACTGGAGATAAAATTTTTGCAAAATTAGCAACCTCATTTATGCGGTAGCTAATAAAGTTGAATAAAATTCTCTAGAAGTAGAGGGAAATGTAAAATATTTTCAAATCCCAAAATGACAGACAGGTAGAGGGAATTAGGTCTGATGAATAAGGGAGACGTTCGAAATGCAGATGTACATTGGTTTGGGAGAACAAGAAACTTGTGAGCATTTGCTCCGGATCTGTTTGTCACAATATTTTTTTGCAAAATTGTGAATAATATGGATTAGGTACTATTAACTGTTCTATCCCGTTTATTCAAATTTACGTCTCTTGAAACTTGAAACTCATTTTCTTCAATTGCACTTGTATCCGTATGCCGCTTATTCTTATCCCTTTACTAAATTCCAATAATCATTAGGCTTACAAACTAAGCAACCTGTAGGGCATAGCAAATTAAGGTATGTATTATCATTTACCGAAAAATTTTTCCCGTAGCATATTTATTCCAATTAATAATAAGCCCTTATTTATCCGAGCTACTGCTTATTACTTATTACTGATAGGTATGTATACATGTATAGTAATTTTGCTAGGTAAAGTTCTTTTTGACTTACGCCACCCATAGAGAGGTTACAATAGTGAATAGAGGCCTCCCATAGAGAAGTCAAGTAGGTAGGTAATTGTTGAAATCTGCGTAGACCTTTTAAGAATTTTTACCGCTTATTTACAAAAACTAAATCCACTATGGGACCGCTAGTAGTCATTTATGAAAGAAAACATAAAGAAATCACCTACAGAAAATATTTACCTGGCTGACACCCCAGATGTTGTCTTTTCAAACACAACCACATTTTATATTTAAATACAAGTTTTTTGTTGAAAAAAATCTAATTTGGTTGAAACTCGAGCTTCAATGCAGGTATATGCAGATTTCAACAATTACCTACCTATTTGACTTCTCTAATGAAAAATGGAGGCCTCTATTCACTATTGTAATCTCTCTATGGATGGCGTAAGTCTAAAAGAACTTTACAAAACAAACTTACCATATAGAGGTACTTACATAATTTGTTTTTGGGCACATAAAAAAGCTACCCTTGCTAATTAAATATTACTATTCATTGACCACAATTACTTAAGTTGAAATTTCAATTATTGCTTTCTGGAACAACGTGATAATATTGAGCTAAAAAGTGGCTAAAGTCGAGTAACATGCAATTTTCTTGCAATTACGAAAACGATTATGATAGATTTTTGCTTTATAATGTAAAAAATACATTACATACGCCCCTTAAAGCCAATAAGACCATTGAGAACTTTCTTTGATTTAACGGTTTCGTGACCTACAAATATAAAAAAAAATGACTCATTTGTGAGTCTGGAGTTAAATTAGTTTCTGTAATTAATTAAATAAACGAAAATTAAAAAAATTATAAACTACTTAGCATGGGTGCGTGATTTACCTACTTATTTTTCTTCACGCACAGTTTTTAAATTTATAATATAGGTAATAATAATAATATGAGCGCACTCATTTCACTTTCGATAATCGATTAAAGCACAAATTACTGGTTTATAAAGAGGCAACAAAGCGAATATAGAATGCAATTTATTTTTTCCACAGATAACAGGAAGCATTTCTCACTCTTATACACGATGCAGGGTTTTCACTTCTGTTGGTCATATTTCATATTTACTAAGTTTGGATTTTAATCAATTGATAGGCCGTAAAAGCTCCTGTGTATGTTAACACAAATTTGAAATGTCAGCTTCTTACTGCACAGCTTAGAGGCAGAGGAAACTCCAATTCATCTTCTGCTACACTGCGAGGCTTTCACAAGAAGTCGTCACAGCATTCTCGGAAAGGAGAATTGCCCAAACTACCAATAGAGGAAATTCTGGACTTTATCAAAAGCACAGAGCTCATATAAAGGATGAGTATATCCGAGGCGCACAATAAATCCAAGAGGTCGCGGTGCAAGGAACCACTAGGCGCCAGCCTCAGGGAAATAATAATAATAATACTGCACAGCATCAATAACTGATCATATTTGAACAGCTATGAATATTTTTGAAGTTGGCTGAAAACTAATATTTTATCAGTATCCAGCAGACTCTTGCTGAAGTGGAACTTCTGGACGATATTAAATATTAACATCGAGTTTTCGACTAACAGTCATCGATCTAAAGCGATGCCAGGTATTTTGAACAGTTTTCGTTTGCGACCGATCATAGAGGAGTCAACCAGAGTAACCGACGGCTCGTCCTCAGTGATTGATGTAATTTGTATTGATGTAAACCGACAATGCCGGAGTTCTGGCACACTCGATACACACTTCACACGGTTTGTCTGATCATATTACAGTTTTTAGAAACTGAGCCTCCACGTAATGATGTCTCCGGCAGAAACCATCAGCTATGAGACTAATAAGTGCTTTGACTTAGCTGATTTTGCAAATGATGCCAAACTGGCGTCTTCTCGCTGATCATTGCGCGGGTGTCGCGGCTGTGTGTGATACGATGAACTTCTTCGACTCTAATCAATCCAAGGGTTTAGCAGTTTTTATACTTTGAAAGGGTTTTGCATTATGAGCTCGAGAGCACGCTTGCCTCAGTTGATTCCAGTGTGGTCCGGACCTAAAAATGATAAACCTTGCTTTCCCCCTCTGTGATAGCGGAATATTGTGAACTGTAGCTTGGAGAGTGGCGAAGTACCCTACGGTTAGAAAAAATCGTAAATCAGACCGCTGTGACTAAGATACAGACGGCAAGAAAATTAGATGACCTTCGTCTTATTAGCATACTTTTCATGTTTTCCAAGTTAATTGAAGAAAATCGTTTATGACCGCCTTTTTCGTCACACTAATGAGTTTGACGTCCTTCCTGATTATCATCAGTCTGGTTTTCGTAAAAATCGAAGTCCTGGAACTGCATAACTGGCGATTTGTCGGTTGCTATAGATGCTCTCAGGTAACGCTAATGCCGCTTCTTGACTATTCTAAAGCTTTTAACAGCATCAACTACCAGCTGTCTCTGTTCAAGCTTGTGTCTCGGGACTAAAAATTTAAGTCATAGAGCTCTATCGTTGTTGTCGTTTCTGACGTGAGTGCGGAGGGAAATGTTTGGTTGTCCTCAGAGTGCGTTAAAAACCTGGGAGTGCATTTCGATTGCTTTAAACTTTCAGTGACACGCGGTGAGAAAATGCGCTCTGGTTTACTCTAAACTGAAACTATTACTATATGAGTTCAAGAATTAGTTGCCTGACAGCTTAAAATGGAAACTGTGTAACGTGCGTCTATGACATACAAGACACAACACCCTGTATAGCAAGTTAGCAAAAAAACAGCACAGTTACATCTTAAATATTTATATATTTTTTAAATTCTGAATTAAAACTGAAAATTTATGAACTTCTTTAATTAAAGCACCCCTGAACCGACTTCAACTACCTTGTTTGTTAATAATTAATACACACCAATCATTTAATGCTTTGTGCAGTCAAAACTTGTACGTCGTACAGCATAAAATTGAGCAATTAGCTCTTCTGCAGTAGATGCTAAACTAAAACTTTTCCGGTATATGAAATATAAAGTGCTTAGGAAAAGATAAGAAGAATCAAATCCTATTAAATCTAACGCACTGTTGACTCGAAGAAATGTTCTTATAAGTCGAGTATCATATAAATAATTATAAATAAACAATAATTTAGAGCGTATTGGTGCGTAAAGATTGCGAGCTTCGTTAATTTCATGCTACAGCCTTTACCACTTATTAAAGAAACAAAAACGTATTTGTGATTATACTAATGATCGGAAATTTTATACGAACTCTTCCAATAGGACTTGATAATTGTTAATAATAATAACAAAAAAAGCGACAAAAAAATTAACCTAGATTACACTTCTAGTTAATATTATCGCTAATTTCTTTAATAAACAGTACTGTGCTTGCGTACTGTCTCTATAATTGAGAGCTTGAAAATAAAAATAAGTAAATAACTGTCGAGTTTTCTATTTCTACAAAATATTTGCATTTATTCCGCTTTCTAATAAAAATGTGGCTCAGAACGTGCCCCCTTCCACGCTCGCCTCCTACGAAAACATTAGTTATGCCATTAATTAAGCCAATTACTTTTACTTTTAGGCTTTACGGTTAAATTTCTGTTTTTTATGTGGGCGGAAGAAATTAAAGTAGATGTGGATGTGTAGAGAATAAATCATTGTATAGAGGGTTCGCCGACGCGTTGCGTATTAATTTCAAAAATAATAATTTTTTCGAAAAATATCATCAGACCCTTTCGAAAGTTTATAAAACGCCCTTTAATTTGGATTACAAAATAAATAAAATTCCCATAAGATACAAGATGGCAGAGGCAGTAGATGATGCGTTCAGTTCTTGAAAACGTTTGGATTATTGTTTGATGCATGACTGGAAAACTCTCTTTGATCGCGATTTAAATAATTGTTTTGTAATTGCATGTGTACTGAAAACGTACTAATCAAAAAACTGATCTAGTTAACCGGGTTGCATTTGATAAAACTTCGCGGATAAAAATAGTAATAATGTGATGGTCAGATATCAGATCAAATAAAATTACTCACTCATTTATTACTCATTTACGTAATCCCCCCGTACCTAATAGCCAAATTTACTTCAAATAGCTCCTAAATTTCATTTTTCGTTTGGATACTTTTGCTTAAACGATTTTATACGATAATTAATTGTATTCACCTTCTCTCTTTCCTGTAAACATTCAATATACATATTTGACATTAATAATTTTCTTAGATAATTTTAAATAAAAAGTGGCACAACCTAAAAAATTGGCTCTTATAACACTTTTATAATTTATAATTACCATGATGCTAAATAATTAAAATCGATGAAATAAAATACGCATGCCGCTTAGTTTTTAGCCTAATTGCACCTCGTCAAGAATTAGAGACAGCCGTGAAAATTTCCGCTGAAAACCGTCTCATCGGTTCACACTACCATCATATTATGTACTTTAATTCTTACTGGGCGCTTCCGCTCATTTTTGTACGCGGTCGGCCAATATTCTTACGGCTGTCCCAATTTTTGACAAGGTGTAGAATAATTTCGTTTTTATTTTTTTATCAGTTATTAATTATGTGAACTGGAAAGCATTTCTTTAATTTTAAGCATCTCGTGAAAATTACGGGTTCTCGACGAAATTTCTTAAATTTAATAAGAAAATTACATGGGTTGTGTGCAAGGAGTGTTTGGAAAGAATTTAAACTTCGTTTATAAAATTATAACCAATAACTTAAAAATGCATTTTAAAATGTATATTAACATATTAACTCAAAACCAGTATCTGGAAAGCCCTGTTGAACTGTTTATAACGGTTTCTGAATTATAAAATAATTTATGGATTAACTTTCTTCATTAAACGTATACATTCCTTAAAATCACTATAATTTTTTAATTACATCATAAAATTAGAGAAATGCCTTTTAAATGATTGTTGAACCTATAATAGTGTTCACTATTCAAAATATTCGCTTAATTATCTTTCGTCTCGTCACTGTCTTGTAAATTATGAATATTCACAGTCAATTGAACTCAAAATTTTCATTTTCATTTTCAAAAAGAATAGTAGTAGGTACGAGGCTATATTGAAAAATTCTTAGCCTACTATAGAACCAAACAAAATTTCAATGTCAAAATATTTTATTACTCAACATATTCTCCTCTTAATTGGATACATTTATTACAGCAAACCTGCAACGTCGCTAGACCTTTCAAAAAAAAAGTTTCTTCTTGCTCTGCAAACCAGACGTCCACAGCTTTCATTACCTCCTCGTTGGAAGAAAATTTACGACCTTTCAAACTTTTTTTCAGTTGAGGAAAGAGATGATAGTCGGACGGAGCCAAATCTGGAGAATAAGGGGGGTGTTCTAGTAATTCAAACCCTAAATCACGAATTTTTTGCATGGCAACATGAGATTTGTGTGCAGGGGCGTTTTCCTGCAAAAACAAAACACCTTTGGATAGCTTTCCGCGCGTCTTTTCTCTTTAATTTTTTCCCGTAGAGTGGTCAGTAATGTCGAATAGTAATCTCCAGTTATTGTTCTACCCTTATCCAAAAAACCAATCATGATTACTCCATGGCAATCCCAAAAAACTGAAGCAAGAACTTTTCGATCGGTCATCATCTTCAATTGAAAATTTACCTCTTTTGAAGCTTGCAATCCAATTTTTCACGGTCGCATACGAAGGAAATTCATCACCAAGGGTATTAACCATATCTTCGTAAATCTGCTTACCTCTTAACCCTTTTAAATACAGGTACTTGATGATGGCTCGATACTCCAATTTATCGATTTGCACAATTTCGGTGGACATCTTTTTTCTTTTAATTTATTGCTTAACTCTGGTTTACTTTTTTGACGTCAAACTTTACACTGACACTTCTAATAAGTTATTGTTCGTTGCTATGGTAACGCAATCTTTTTTTTTTTCATGGAACTGGTCTAGGCTAACTAGTTATCAATACATCCTCGTACTTATTGTAGATATTATCAAAAAATGTTTTCATTTACTTTTTACGCTTATACATACTATAAAATTTCCTTTCTTCACGATGCCCAGATATATTTTTCTAAAAATGCTAACCTTTTGTACAGTATTTTCCAAATTTAGCAGAAAATAAAGGTTTTACGTAGAAACGCTTCTTATAAAATTGAAATGATTATGAGTTTGCTTCTATATGGTTCAATTTAATTTTATCTCATCGTTGGTAAGATGAAATACTAAGTTGAGTGAGCACTGCCAAAAATATTCAGAAAGTGCGATAAGTTCAATCCGAACTTTCTGAGAAACGATTTCGGTATAAATTGATAAACTAGTATTTTACATACTAGTTATTAGTAAATCCCTTGCACTCTCGACTCGTAAACATTAATATCAAAAAGTTCACTTTAGCACTCAAATAGCATACACAATAGAAATAAAAAAATAATTCAGTTGGCTGTTTACATAATTATCATTTTCATGAGGCGAATTGGTTTGAACACAAATTATGTGCTAAAAAATATTTATCCACGACCGTCCAATAATACGTTAATTACATATGATCTTTTTTACGAGTAATGTACATCATTACCCACGGATTTTTCATTACCCACGGATTTTTTCATTACCCACTGTGTTGACAATTGACAGTTTCTGTCAACTTACTTTTGCATACAATTTTGATTAAAACATATTATTCTGCTTTCTTTTAATATTTAATAACTACGAACAAAATATAAATTAATATTCAATGTAAATTGTAAATCAACTAATTAACTTTTCATAATACTATTAAAAATAAATATTGTTATAAATGACATTAATATAGCGCCCTCTATATATAAGTATAGGTACTTACTCCTTGAACGTCAAATTCAAAAAACAAATGCAATACTTGACAAGCAAAAACTAATATAATTTTAATCTTGATTTTTTTTATTTTTAAATTTTTTAAAATTTTTAAATTTTACGGTCGTGGATAAAGTATAGTATTCAACTTGCGGGTAATGATTATTACTCACTCAAATGATTACGACACTCGCCTTCGGCTCGTGTCGCAATTCTCATTTTCGTGAGTAATAATGTCCATTACCCGCGTGTTGAATAATATACTATTATAGTATACTGTACAGGTGTACAGGGTGAATTTTAAGTTGGGACTTTTTTTGAAACCCGAGATACTACACACTATTTTGAACAGCTTTAGTCAAAGTCGGTAGAGTAAAATATTCGTAAATAAGAGAAGAATCCACATCAAAGTTATTAAATCCTGTACATTTTTGTATAAAAAATTATAAACGACATATTAACGTTAGGAGCAAGCATCAGCTATCTAGGATATTCATATAATATATTTATAAGTGTTTAGTGATGAATATCCTAAAAGTCCTGATGAATCAGATGTGTGCTTTAGCGGCAGTGGTCAAGGACATGTCGCTTGCCTTGGTTTTTCGTTAATATCTCAAAAACTATGGGTTGGAGGTGAAACCTAAATTTATACAAAATTAAAGCTAATAGAATTTTCTACAAAATTGAACTTATAAATATTTTTTGTATTCCTAAAATTTACCAGTTATAAGGCGTTGAAAATTGGCTTTTTCTTGCCAAAATCACCAATGCAACAGCGCTAACGTAGTTTTGGCAAAAAAACACCAATTTTCAACGCCTTATAACTTGGTAAATTTTAGGAATACAAAAAATATTTATAAGTTCAATTTTATAGAAAATTCTATTAGCTTTAATTTTGTATAAATTCAGATTTTAGCTCCAACGCATACTTTTTGAGATATTAACGAAAAACCAAGGCAAGTGGCATGTCTTTCGGCCAGAATATAAATCATTGTGACGCAGGATGGACTTTTTGCGGAAAACATTGAATATAGTCTCTGAAAACTTTGGCATCATTTTGGTTACACTCACCATACACCAATAACATGTCAAGTTGTATTAGTATTATAAAAATGAGTCATTTTACTCAAATTTCTAATGGTTTTTAGACAGGAGCGAGCGGCTCTAAAATATTTAATTTCAATAAAGTTTTTCTCGGTTATAACGAACATTTTACAATACCAACTTCGCCTAAAACTGTTCAAAATAATGTGTAGTATCTCGGGTTTCAAGAAAAGTCCTAACTTAAATTTCACCATGTATATAGGGGAGAGGGCACTTTCATTAACATAACACCATTGTGTTCGCTTTAAAACTTTGGAAATTTTCCGGCTATTGTTAAAAAGTTGACATTTCAGTTTCGATTCAAAAGTTAGTTTTACTCTTTCATTATGTCCTTAAGAAGGAACAATATTAATATATCACGAAAGAGTCGAATTTATGTTTTGTTCAGAAGATACAGCAATTTGAAAAAACCTGTCCGTTTCATTGCCACGTTCCCCTATATGTGGAACCCAAATGGTTATTTAAAACTGCATCATAGAGCTAATAAACCATTAAGTCCAAATCTGAAGCTTTATTGTAGTAAAGCATTGATGATAAAACATAAAATAATACTATAAAACAGTGGGGGTTAATTACATAAAAAACTTAACAAAACTCTTCAACGTATAACTTGTTGACCTTATTTTTCACTATCAGTTAACGAAAATAAATGTTTTAATACTACATTTTCTAAATCTTAAACGTAGTCTTCCAATAACGATAAAAACGAAATGTGGAATTTGAAAAAACATACTTTTCTTAGTTTTCTAACTTTTAGATGTAAACACAATTTCAAAATTACCATTACAGGACAGGTATTACGAGCCGACTATAGACATGTTCTACATTTGAGTGACCCAACCAAAGCATTCAACATTTAGTTGCTACAATCTCTCTTCATCGTTATAAAGGCTTCTACCACTCTTTTGGCCTTCAGATGTGATATGAAGTTCAAGGTGAAAAGAAGTTTTAATTGTTTAATTTTAAGCGTTGCGTTAAACATGTAAATTTTATGAAAGAAAATCGATTTTATTATATTTATAAAAATGATGGTGCAATTAAAAGTACTGTTTGCCATCTTTTTGGCGACATCGGATTTTTTACTAGTTTTTTCGGAAAACGTACAAGTTGCGAGTAAAGTTGAGAATTATGTGCCAAACAATAGTAATGGTAATGAGAAATTACCTATTAAAATCCACGATGGGAGTGTGAACGACAATAGTGATATTAATGTATCTGTTGCAAGTTCAGGAAGAAAAGTTTTGGATTCTGACAGTGACATTTTTGCTTGTGCAATTGCATTAGATGCTGGATGTTTGTTAAACGAATTGGAAAATGTAGTTACAAGAGTTCAGAGGAATTTATTGCGTAAGTTTACCTAATAATTTATTACCCTTTTAATTCAATTTAAGCAGAAAATTCTGCTCCTTGAGCACTGTATTCCGTGATTAGTAGTTTGTTAGAGTTGGCAATTTAAAATTCCTTAAAAACACAAAATAATAATTAATAGTGGAATGCAATTTACTTGTTTATAATTACCCGCTTACTTTAACTAATAATAATTATTATATAATGAAAAATGCTCGTCAAGCTGACTTAACCACGTAATTTTTGCCAAGTCTATTATACAAATTGAGGTGCTAACCTGATGCATGTGAATTGAATTAATTACTATTTTTAAAAAGATTCTTTACTACAAGTAGCCATTTTCAAAATTTTCATATTTTTATAGTTTTGACGTTTTGTGAGAATTTTGAAATGAGGAAGTTTGTTCATAAAACATAAATTTTTAAAATCTTGCCTCGATCTTGCCTGTTGTGCCAGCAATAAAGCATCTAAGAATTATTCAGTTTTCAATTTTTCGGCTGTATTAGACAATGTAGCATTAAATCAAAAAAATTTGACTAATTAAAGCTCTTTTTTATTATTCATGCAGTTATTTTGCTGGGCAGTTCATTTCCTTATAGAACCATTAAGCTCAGGAATTACAGAGTGATTCTCAGATGATGCTAATAATCCCATTGTTTATTAGATTTAGTTATAGATTAATCCACACTTCCACATTACACCCATCGTAAAAAAGTATTACGTGGATATTCTGCGTTTGGGTTTCTACATTAACAGTAATGAAGTCAATTGTTTATAATATGCGACCCACTTCACTAAAATCGAATAAATAAATTTACAAAGAGATAATATCAGTAGCTTTTATTAATTGGGCGAAAATATTAAATTTCTATCACAATAGATACCTCCCTAGTTACTAGTACCTATACTAATTAAAAAATAACGTATCTTTTTTATTCCTCATATAATAGTAATTGAAACAGTTTCAATTAAATAGCAACTAAGTAGTGCACCAGTCAGCCAATTATTAATCCTAATTTCAAATTTCAATTAGATTGAACCGTTTGAAGTGGTTGACAAGATTAATCTAGCATTTATTTGTATAATGAATTAACGATTCGATTTAATTTAATTGCATCGAGTCTCTTATAATCTCATAACTATTTAGTTAACACCGATTAAAACTTTTTATGCCGAAGAAAGTGTAACGCCATAACTCGTACATCTCGCGCTCGCTATAATTAGAATACCCTGAAAATTAATATAAATTTGTTAGATTAATCGCATTTTAAGTAAATTTAATATTCAATCGACGACCCAATAATCCATAATGAAAATGATAATGTACGAGAAAAAATTTCTAAAAAAAGTAGCATCAGAAGACCTCGTTATTGGTGTGTGGAATTAAGTATATCCTTAATTTAAAAGTAGGCGTTGAATTTATTAATATAATAATACATTATGATGGTTTGAGCTTAAAAATTAATAGGAAGAAAACAACAGCATCGCGTGTATCTTCCATCCTAGATTATTAGTATGTGGTAGTATACATAAAGTAAAAATTTTTGAGTGGATTTCGTGATTCTGAAGTTTAGATAGTTGGACAATTAAAAGGAAATTATAGGAAATTAATATAAATGGCTTGCTATAACTAATTAGTAGTAAGTAGTAAGTACCATTTGACCAATTGAGAACCTAACATACTTTCAATATTTCTTTAAATGCAATTGCAATGGATAATGGCATCGATTGCTGTTATTTGCAGAATTATTAGCCCTGAATTATCGCAGAGATAAATAATTGGTAACTGTAACTTCTAACCACAAAAAAGTCCGTATTGATAAAAGTAAAAAAAGAATTCTTTTGCACTAATAGGAAACCACTACAAAGGTGAATACAAATTATTAACAATCATTTTCAAAACCATGAAACGCACTAGAATTTCTACTAACAGATTACGAGTTAAGCGTCATTTAGTCATTTACGTAGAACTTAGTGTAGATTGGTAGTGTAGTTTGGTAGGGTAGAAGTATTGGAGTGGAGTGATCAAGCGACATAGACTCAAGTGGTAATTTTTTTCTTACTCTATATAAAGCTACTTAGCTGATTAACAACGTTAAACGGTGCACTGCAATAAAAATTCTTTTTGGACTTGAACAACAAAATTATTAAAATAGGTAGTAACTACTACCAAAAACAGAAATGAAGAAATAAAAGCAAAGCCATCACTTTGTGAGATGTTTGATTACATTTCAAATTATAGTTAAAGCGTGGGAGACGCTGAGTCACGTAGAAGAGATGCTCTTTTTGGTTGTCTGCTGTAGATTCAGTAAGTAACCGTAGTGTAAAGGCTTGGATCTTGCAAGTTTTTCCACTACTGTTACCAAAGGCGTCACCAACTAATCTTCTTTGTAAATGCGCACATTGAAAAGATGTTATTTTACAGTCTTCTACACTACCGTTACTATTGCGGATGCAGTTACACTACTTTCTAAGTAAACGGCGCTTTAGTGTGAATCTGTTTCTTCCTCAGCGGCATGAAGTCTACTCAGGGCTAGATTAACTGTAAGGCTAAAAAGGCTATAGTCTTATTACAAATATCAGAAAGACTGCCGTCAGATAGAGCTACAGCATAATGTGAACTTTACTGTAAGTGCGAAAAAACGTGAGGAAATCTTGCAGAAGTCACTTACAATACTGTTTACACTATTGCTTACAGTAAAACGAGGCCTACATGCGAGAAAACGTATGCGAAAAATTGCAGGAAGAGAGAGAGAGAGAGACAGAAACTACCTTAATGTAAACTGGATTGTAAATACAAGAAACTCTAGGAATTCTTGACTACCGCAAGATTTCCTATAGTTTTCTCGCACTTACAGTCCAGTTTACATTAAACTAGTTTCTAAATGACAGTCCGTCTGACATCTCTCGCATGTGAAACGATCCCTTGGGCCCGAGAAAATTATTCACTCAAAATTGACCGTTCAAAACAAATATTTATAACATTACAAATTTATTTTTTATATTTTGCGTCTGTAAGATCGCTATTATAGCATCCATTTGCGTGTCGTAATGAGATTTAGCGTGCTGTAATAATTTTGGTAAAATTTGATGTTCGAAGTTGGTAGTAATATTTAATTTGACATATTTTGTCAAATCGAGGAAAGAGAAAACGACAATTTTTGTAATTAACATGTTCTATTTTTTAACATAATAATTAAAATTAATTAATTAACGACCAATTCAAACTACAAAACAATTTATTTGAATTTTAAATTACGAAATGTCACTTTACAATTAGTACTGCCAACCAGCCAACCATCACAAAAATCCCAAAATTTTTATATTTTGATTTTTTTCTTTGAAAATGGACTTTAAAAGGCGCAAAATAGAAAAAAATTGTATAAAGAACTCATTTCATAAGTCATTATAGCGATTATAGCACTCCTCCATTAAAACGCTCCTGGCTACGCCAGTCGCATTTTAAACTTGGAGTCGTGCTATAATACGTGACTTATGAAATTCGTTCTTTAATATACTATTTTGTAACGTAATGCTACTCGTATAATGGCATTATATAGCTAATGTGCCGATGATCGCAAGACATTTTCCACTACAACATAAAAACTTAACCATGAAAAGATCGGTCTGTTTTACGTGTGGTCGTTTTCAGTAAAATGTTTTGTTACCTTACCACACCTTAACTGTATGTCCAACCAGGGTCTATCAGGGGGGGTGACCTGCTGCCCCGGACCTCGCAATATTAAGCTCCTCAACTTAGCAACTCAATATGTTTAAGAAAAATAAAGGGAAAGACAAAGACAGAAGTTAGGACGAGTAGAAAAAATTTAACGTCAAATGCAGGGGACCCGTAACTCCCCGTAACTTCATGCATTGATGTGCTGTACCTATTTACAGAATATCAATACGGAAAATTTTTGTAGACCCTTCAACCAAATAAGCGTCAGGCCTCATGATTGCTCAATCCGGACCTAAGTCCACTCTAAGACTATAACAACGTCTCTCTAGCAGATCATTGTTCTGTAGATGTTTTCTCAGGTCTCTCTCGCTTATTCTGCTACGAGAAAACGTAAGTAAAACATTGTCGGAGTAGGGATGAGGCGTAATTGGCAAAATGGAAAAAACGGTCACAAATTATTAATTTATTAATGATTTTAAAAAACTGTAGAGCTGGAACTTTAAAAGGGTTTTTCCTACAACAGTCTATTTTCGAATGAAACTACGAGGTATAGACGCTTAGAATCGAGTTTGGACATTTTCCAACTATGTACCTATTGATGCCTTTGGCATATATCTATTTTTCTCGTTTTAAATTTGAGAAATATTAAAAAAAATCAATAATTGGAGATCAACGAATCCACTCAGAATGGACACATTTATATCAAATAGAATTTTATAACGTGTACCTCAAATAACTGCCATGTTTACCTAACCTGGTGCAAGTGATTCTTTCAAGTTACAGTTAGCTCACATATTTATTTTCCTAAACTCCAACGGCTGTTAAAGAGTAGCAAACGATTGAGTTTGAAATAGGTCAGTAGGTCAGTAGTCATAAACAAGATGAGACCAAACAGGTTTAGTACGTATCTTCGAAACAATTACTCTTACGAATTTGTCCATAGAAAAAAAGAATACAATCACTTTCCAAATTTAATTACTGAAAATTTTACAAATTACTGAAAATTTTACAAATTACTGAAAATTTTACAAATTTTCATTAATGTCAGCACGTACGAAATTTTGAGTTTACTCAAAATTTATGCGCTTAAAGTGCGACGTGCTTATTTGCACGTCGATGTTTAATTAAGGATACAACAACCACACTGTTTTCTAAGTGAAAACGATACATTCTTTGTTTGTAGGTAACGGTTCTTCCATATAGGTACGAGCTTCTTAATTGGCAGTTAAAAATGATTAATAAATGCATATTGGACAATTAAATGAATATTATTGGTATCCTGTATCTATGATACTTTGGAAAAAACGAGGTCTTATGCTCTTTAATGGAAAAGCTCACTTTCTTATATTTTACTGTATTTTTTCTTGACCGCTGTTGACGTAATTAAAAACTGTTCATTCCTAATTCAAGATTCGCACTTCTAAAGTAATAGTAAATAATAAGAAAACTGCTTATTACCGTTGGGACTGAAATTATACTTTTTGAATGTTTAATTTTTACAGTACGGCGTACCTCAAATTACCTTGCACTACCAAAGAAACTCTATAGGCAATCTGTTAGATTTTCTAATTTTTTTAAATCTAATTTGTTCAACTTAAAGAGTTTCCATCGTGAATTTCCCATCAAAGTGACTCGCAACGCAAAATACTCCATTTACTTATTTATTGCACTGAAATTGCCAAAAGGTCATCATTTTGTTACATTTGAGAAAATATTATTAGAAAAATCGTGGTAAGATTACGTTTGGTTTGTAAAACGAACGAAAAACTTAAGACATCGAAATACTGGAGCCTAAGCTAATTGGTTCAAAAAATTGTCGAGTCAGTTAAAAGAAGCGACTATGAGTTTTAAAGAGCAGTTACTAGTGATTACATAAAATAAGTGGTACAAGCAATTATCTAATGTGGGATCCATTTGTATCCCACATCGGCGTTAGTGTAATTTTCTGTACGCCGTCCGGGAAAAGTTAACCTGTCTGGGGTCTTGAATTAAAAATAACCAGACGACACCCGAGCACTAGAGTATTGTGCATTTGGCACTTTTTAACAGGTTATTAACATACACAACCGCTAGTTCTAGTCAAGAACCAAATTCTTCAAAATATTACATTTTTACCTTCTGGAAGATCTTAATGTACAGTAATTCTCAGACTAATTTTAGACTATGCTCATTAATTATCCAATTCTCATTATAATAACAACACCAACGAGTTATTTCTCTTTTGCGTATACATGCTACGGATATAATTAAAGAAAAGTTAAAGTGATCCCAGTGAAAGAAAAGCCTACCACGTATAATAAATTACTAATTACCGTTCAAATTTCACAGTATAGATTTGTACTACAGTTGCTTAGCAGCGAACGTAGAAGTTTTTGCCAATTATTACTCAATCTCATGAGTCGTTGCACTAAGCAGTAGGAGCTTCTTTGGTGACGTGGTGGACTTTTCTTTCCCTGGGATCAGTATACATATTCGTTTCGGAAATTGAGAAACTCTTTGAAACCAACCACTTTTTTAAATATTTTGTTAATATTCTTACTAATCTATTATTATATAATTTTAGACGAAGCCGACGAAGAAGCCAAAGTGAGCGGGCGAGCAAAAAGCGACAAAGACAGCCCATCAGCTTTAATATCGTCATTGACAGAGATAGTTTTAGACGTTCCAGGATTAGTTAGAGATAGCATCTCTGGTATATCTAGCTTAATCGACTCCGAAGGCAACTTGACTTTGTTGTCGGGCGACGAAGACGAAGAGGCCGAAGCAGATAAAGACGAAATTGAAGAACTTGAAGAAATTGAAGAAGAGGAAGAAGATGAAGATGACGAAGATGATGAAAAAGACGAGGATGAAGGAGAAAAAGATACGGACGACGATGAAGAAGAAGACGATGACGAAGAAGCCGATGATGATGATGACGACGATGACGAAGAGGAAGAAGTTGAAGAAGTACAAGACGACACAGACGAAAATGAAGACACTGAAGTTAATAATAATGTTGAAAACGAAAATAACGAAATTGCCACAGAAGAATCGAATTCTGAATTAAGAGTTGTTAAAAGAAAATGTAAAAAGAAGAAGGGGCGTTGTGTTCTGAAAAAACGTACCAGACGTGGTGGCGGTGCTCTCGAAAATAGAGAACTCGGAGGTAGTACTGATTAAATTTCACGATAATTTGTGAGTCGCTTAGTTAATTAGTTTTCTCTTGTAACCCTATTACGTCTTTCTTCTTCTATATAATCTCTTCCCTGTTCTTTTTAAATGTGTTTATCGCAGCTTTTGCTAAATGTAATTAAATTTTGTAACTAACGCCCTTATTGGTAGGTATAGTAGGTACCTACACAATATAAATTGGTAAATATAATTATTGCAATTCTGAACATGCACACAATGCACAGGTTCACTTGCGCGTGTTGAGAACTTGCGGTATAACACATTCTTAACCCAAATAGTATTTAAATTAACAATTCTAACAATTTAGTACTGCTATTTAGATTTATGTAATTAACGACACTAATTTAGTAAACTAACAATTACGACGGAATTGAATAAAAGTAAAAATACCGGAGTCGCGAGTTTAGTTACGTTTTAGCATTTTGTTCTCTTTTTTAATGAGGCATAACTGCTCATTTTGCCAAGTTTTTAATAGAAATAACTTTTTATGCAAAACCAGAAATGACACTAAAACCTATTTTCTACTTAATACTTTGTATAGATTTACAGGGTGTCTAGATGAGCTGTCGCTCTTAGATAGCTCCAGCAGACCTGCAGTACTAAATGAAGGTAAAGTGAAAAAAAAATTGTTTATGACGTTATATCGTTGAGAAAAATTAAAATTGAAATGCCAATTGAAATGACAATAGTACAATAGTAAATTACTCCTAAAATAAATAGGGCATTCCATTCAAAATGATACTTATTAGTAGGTACTATTATTTACTAATTATTTACTTTGTATGTAAATGATAGTTATTAACGTCGTATACGGTTGTTTTTTGAACTTTAAAATTATTTAAATACTGCAGGGCAGGGTCTATACCAAAGACAGTTCACTTATTTGGACACCCTGTATATTCTGTAATATTTCGATTATTTATCCAATATAACACGAAATGAATTACCGTATTCCATTGAACGTGGCCATGACACCACAATTATCTACTAGCGTGAAAAACTTTAGCTACACGTTGCCAAGTATAGGAACAACCATGGAACTATAAAATAAGTGGAAGGGTTGAACGAGGTAAGAACATGAAGAGATTGGTTACGAACAAGCTGGCAGTTGCATGAAGAAATTTCGAGAAGTTCGTAGTAGTGAAAATTGGGAGTATTACCTGCACCCCTCTGTTTTGGCGCTGGTGACTTACGCCACCCGTAGAGAGATTCAATAGAATTAATAGAAGAATAGCATAGAAGGAGAATATTCATTATTGTACCTCTCTGCTGGTGGTAAAGTCACCAGTGTCAAAACAGAGCGGTACAGGTATACACTGAAGTATTCGGTCGTGCACGCATACTGAGTAACACTCCCTGCCATTACTGATGCTTCACTTTTAGATAGCCTCAACCGTATTTTATAGTTCCCAAAGAACTGCTTAAGTACGCCCTAGCTGCGCATTTGTTTGCTAGGTCTTAGGGCAAAGTACAAAAGCAAACTCAACTCACGCTTGTCTCAAGTTTTTGCTATCCCGCCCACTTTCAGATTACACGAATATCAAATGCTCGAGCATAATGAAAGCGGACAGGCCTAGCAAATACTTAAGTTAAACGTGAGTCGAGTTTATTCTTGAATTTCTGCTACGAAAAGCTTTCGGAAAGCTTCAATATAATTTAAAAAACAATTTTTGATTTCATTTTCGGCGAAACAAGATTCTATAAAAAGTAATTCTATTAAAAACTTGAGCCCTACACTAATTTCAAACATTATGGGAAGACGACGAAGGGTGCGTCGAGGTGTACGATGGTGCTCCGGTACAATTACGTTACCTTCTTATGCATTATTTTACATTTAACTCAATCTATTATGTCGTTTCAGTTGGCCGCGGCAAAAAGAAGAAGAAGAAGAAGGCAATAATAAAATTATTACTCGTCGCGATGGTATTAAAAGCAAAATTAGCAATGTTATTAAAGATAATAGCGACAAAGTTACAATTTAAGTTCTTACTGATAGCAGTTGTCAATTTACTCATAAATTTAGCTCGATTTTGGTGGGATTTGAAGAAGGGCCACGCTCAGCCACAAAAAGTCATTTATTACGAACACGCTCAACATCAACATCATTACGATCACGACGATTGGTCGTCGAGTCCTGGAGGTAGCTATTGGGGAAGGTCGTACGAAGAGGAAGAAAAAAATGCGGCGCCCAAAAACGGCCAACAGTTGGCTTATACGCAACAAATGCCAGTCGAGGATCACAATTCCGATACTAAAGTCGATACTGGATTTTCTTGGAATCCGTGGAGTTAATACAAAATTGTGGATGATAACTGAAGTTTTAATTTATTTTGTTTTATTTATTATTTATTTTAAGATTAAGATATCCGCCAAATCGACTAAGCAGGAAGTTATTGCTTTTAAATTAATAAAATTTAATTAATTTAATTGCCTAACATTTAATACCATATCGTACGGAGCCATCAAAATAAGAATGTATCAAGAAGTCTTAGGAATTTTGATAATTTTAAATGATGCTGTTTTCGAGACTTCTCGATCGATTCGACTTATCTTGAACTTGAATTATTGTGTTTCCCCATTTTCAACAAATTAGGTAGTCGTTTTTAAGTAGGCACTGCCTGCTTTATTCGGCCTAGGAGTTTAGGAGTCAGGATCTACCTAACTCTTTATGTAAATATACTTTCCGATACATTTTTATTTGGATCGCACAATTATTATTTCAAGCATTGCTTCTAATGGTAATTAAGCAGATGTAATTAATTAATGGGTAATGGCAAAATATTTTAAAAAACTGGAAGCAACGTTATAAAGAATACGACACAATTTATTATTGTCGAGTTTATTATTACTAATTTAATACCGACGTCTTCTTCTTCCATCCTAACAAATTTTCTACTATTCGTGTTTAGTTGTAAGTATAATAATAGGAGAAAAGAATAACGTACCTGCATTTTATATTTTAAGTAATTTATTTATTTATTTCTATTATAACGATTATTTAAGTTAATAATTTACTTAAGCAGAAAAATTTATAAAAAACGATTGCGACTAGTCATACATGAAATAGGAAGAAAAAAAATTTTATATTTTTTAATCGTAAAAGGGGTTATAAGTTAATTTATTTTATACGTATAGGTAGAGCAGCAAAATGATTAATTAAGTTAATTTTTTGTTTATGTACCTACTACTAGTTAATTTATTTATTAAAGATACCTATCCTATTTTTGTGTTGTGGCTGTAAAGCTTAGAAGCCATAGGCATTACTGGATGGCTCACTTTCCATTTCATATTATGTAAAATGAACAACTAAATGTTTCTTCATTTTTTAATTGTAATTAATTTAAGCTAATTTATTAAAAACGTAATCTAAACAAATTTTTTGAATTTAAGAAACGTGGAGTCAACGAAAACCAAAAATAGGCTTCATCGATAGTTTTGAAACTTTATATTTAAGAACAGGGATCTTGCTTATCATAAAAGATAAAAAACTTGGTTAAATGGGTAAAAATGATCCCTAACTTATGCCTAAATAATATTAAAAAAACAAAACTTACGTTTATGAAATATGGCGGAAAATAACAAAATTGGAGTTTTTAATTTTTAGCGCTAAAATCGTTAGATATTTGAAAAGGTATTCAAAATATTTCTGATTGATTCCTAACCAGCACGTACAGTTGTTAGAAAAGGGTTTAAAATACAGTCCGCCCTCATGTTCAACAAAAGATCTAGAAAAGCTAGCAGTCAATGTAGAAAAGATTATTAATATAAATTTTAAAGACAGTTTCATCACTGTCCAACGACAAAAACTAGAATGCAGCAAAATAATAGTCAACCCAATCCTAAAAACCCACAACCCTATCACCAAGAAAATAAAATTAGTTTACGCGAGTTGAAAAATATTCTAGCCGATAACAACCTAACGCTTTGTAAAGCTGACAAAGGAAACACAATAGGCATTCTTAACACAGATGAGTACGGTCAGCCCAAATATTATTGGGCAGGTCGCCATTTTTGCCTAACTGGACTTTAAATAGCAACCCATCTTACACTTTCACCGGTTCACTTCAAGGTGCTAGAAGAGAATTCCTTTACCCTTTTTCTACCTGGCGAACGTAAATAAATTCAAGTTTAGCTATTTTACCGTTTTGCACGCAAAGAATTTTGTTTGTACTAAATGCACTAGAATTATTAGATTTCAAGCTTTGCTTTAATTATTGTAGGTAATGTAAAAAAGTAATTTCTTATTAAAATTTTTGGTTACATTTTTTGACAATTTTTGCAATAATCCCTAGTAATTTTTGTTTTTAATTAAAAAGGAATATTTAATTATTTAAACTTCAATTTGTAGTAGCAAAATGTTTTAAGTTCAAACTTAATACCGACCTATTTATAATAGGTGTTTTTGTGTTGTATGTTAATGTTGCGAGTTAATCGGCTTAGCCGCCTCTCGCCAATTAATAATAATAATAAATCATAATAATAATAATAATAATAATAAAATACCTGTTTGCTGTTTGATAAAATTTTATGCATTTTAGGTGAAATACAGTTTGATTTATTAAATCGAATTTACTTATCAGGGTGATTTATTAGCTTACTGACAAACTTACCATATGAAAGCTTGTGCGATTTTAAGAGAAAAAATCATTTCGGACTTATGTCCGATTTCACTTATTTAAGGAATTAGAAGACTTCAAAGTTTACTGCAGGCAGCGAATTTAACAAATATAAAAAAAAGTGGGCTTAGAACAACAAAGAATACGCATTTTTAGCATTCTAAAGTACGCCGATGTTATTTTTATGTTTTGTTATAAGCCACCTTTTTGTGTTTATTGATATTCAATAAATTCGCCTGTTCTGCAGTGAACTTTGAAATCTTCTAACTTATAATTCCTTAGATAAGTGAAATCGGACAAATGTCTTAATGATATTTTTTTCTTAAAATTATACAGACGCTTTCATATGGCAAGGTGTGTCGTTGCGGTAATAAATCACCCTGTATGTATTTAAATTTTTTTCAAATGTCTTAGTTTATTCTAATTTTTGTAAGATTTATATTCAAAGCTTTAAAAACTCTGTATATCTCGATTACATTGTTTACATTTTTATTATTTTGTTTGAAAGACAACAATTTCTACTTTGAAATCGCTTCAGAAAATAAAGAAATGTTAAGAAAATTTACGCAACAATTTTTAGACGATTTTCAAACCGCTGTATTTTTAAAAATAATTGATCTATTGACTTGAGATTTATTTCCGGTCCCAAATTGGTCTTCGTAGATTTTAAAAGTAAAAAAAATCAGAAAATTCTTTTTAGTTTGGGAGATCTTCAACCAAACAGATCGGCTTGTGCAGTCTATAATGCACCATGAGTGCGTGGTAGTAAGCGATAGATATCTTTTTTTTTCTTAAAATTACATGAGCTTTCATAATGGTAAAGTGTATCGGTGAGTTAATAAATCATCCTGTATTGTATTTTACTAGTTTTTGGCTGAATTTAGTTATTTGTGAAATTCTTAAAAATTCATCTATCTTTAATAATAATCGAGTAAATTGCATTATCATCTGATTTCAATCTCACTGCGTGCCCCTCGACCTACGAATTTTACCACAAAACTGCCGGCAGCTATGTTTTTGCAACTTTTGTTCTCGATTTACAAAAAAGCCCTCGACCTGTGTCTCGATCATTTTCTAAGCAAAAATTTGCAAAAATAAGCTTCCCCCAATTTAGCCGCAATGTAGTATAAAGTGTATAAATAAGTATTAGAGGTGAAACCCTACCAGTAATTTTTGAAAAACAAATGTCAGTTTATTGCACCGGTCAAATTTGGAATTGAGTGTAAACAGTGTAATCGAGATATACGGAATTTTCAAAGCTTTGAATATAGGTCCTACAAAAACTAGAATAAATTAAGGCATTTGAAAAAATTTAAATACACACAGTGCTTAATTTTTTAATATGCAACATTCATACGAAAATGAAAATAGACCGGGAGATAGTGACAGATTTTGAGACACGATTTTATTCAGTATGCCTTTCAAAGGACAATACCTATTATATATACGTATATCCTCATGATAGTAATGCAGGAATGAAAGAGTCGTCCTGGGTTCTTCATGCTAAAAAATGATTATTCTTTAATTCTTTTGCTCCAAAAGATTAACAATACTTGGGCATGCGCAATCGGTGTGCCCTCTTGGCGTAGGCACTTTTACAACAAGAACTTGTATACTTATCAGTGGCAGCCTGTTTAAAAGCGCGGAATTCCTTCTTATTCAAATACAAATTCACGTGACTATGTCAGCCCTTTAGACCTACCGACCTACCCTAACGGTATACCAATGGTTTTCCGAGGAATGTTTATTTTAAATTCCATTGCCAAACACATAGCAGCCTGATTAAAATTATTGTTTCAAAATACATCATTTTGGAACAAAATAATAATCATTTTTTAACATCAAGAACCCAGGACGACTCTTCATGCGTTGATGCGATTTTTGTTTTGCCGCATCAGTGTGTGTCGATCCTATGAAATACATGTAAAAGTCAGTTTCCAACAAAAAAAAATTAAAAACGTTTTGCTTAAAGGCTTTATCAATGTGCAAGCGGCCTTATAAGTAAATTCGATTCAATAAATCAAACTGTATTTCACTTAAAATTTTATCAAGTTTACCAATATTAATGTTTCAGTAAAATAAAAAAGGAATTCTAATTCTGAAAGTAAGTAACGATGTTTGAAATTTTTTGTTATGCAATAATACAATGTCTCTATAAAGGATGTTTGCTATTTCTAGTAAAGGAATAACAAACAGGTATTTACACCTGTTTGAACTTAAAACATTTTGCTACTACAAATTGAAATTTAAATAGTAACACAAAAGTTGGTAGAGATTATTCCAAAAATTGTCAAAAAATGTAACCAAAAATTTTAATAAGAAATTACTTTTATATATTACCTACAATAATTAAAGCAAAGCTTGAAATCTAATAATTCTAGTGCATTTAGTACAAACAAAATTCTTTGCGTGCAAAACGGTAAAATAGCTAAACTTGAATTTATTTACGTTCGCCAGGTAGAAAAAGGGTAAAGGAATTCTCTTCTAGCACCTTGAAGTGAACCGGTGAAAGTGTAAGATGGGTTGCTATTTAAAGTCCAGTTAGGCAAAAATGGCGACCTGCCCAATAATATTTGGGCTGACCGTACATAGCGAAAACAGAATCAATATTACAAGACAATAATTTCAGCATTTTAAATACAGACCCAACCCCAAGATTTCAATTGCAATTAATTAATTAATTACAAAATTGTAGTAATGTCATTCCAGAAGGTGAGGTTTACCGAATGAAAGTCATGAACCATTTAGCACCCGCGTTATATGGCCTCCCAAAAATACACAAAGTAGATTATCCTATGAGACCTGTAGTTTCGTTTTTAACTGCCCCTACTTTTAAAGTTTGTAAACTCTTAAATAAAATCTTGCCTGGATATCTAAATTTTCAACCCAAATACACCATTTTAAACACCTTGGAACTTGTCAACAAAATAAAAAACCTACCATCAGCACTTCCACTAAACAGCCATTTCACTTCCATCCCCACCCATGAATTACAACTTTAATTAATAAATATCTATCTAAAAACCAAAATTTGAACGATGAGGAGAGATTAGAGGTAGAAGACTTATTAGGGTTGTTTGCATCAAAATTATTTCAAATTCAACAACAGTTTCTATCAACAATCTGAGGGCCTCTCGATGGGGTCGCCCCTTAGCCCACTGCTGGCAGACATTTTTATGAATCATTTGGAAGACAAATTGTTCAATGCAGGCCACAAATTAGTAAAAAAAAATCCTTTGCTGGTATAGATATGTCGACGACGTTTTCTGTTTGTTCAACGGTACAGAGAGAGAACTAAACCACCTTTTGATGTTATTAAATAGTTTAAACCCCAAAATACAGTTTACGATCGAAATAGAAGCGGAAAAATCGCTAAATTTTTTAGACATCACCATAAAACAAAACTCAAATAACCTTGATTTCAGCATTTACAGAAAACCCACCACAACTGACACGATAATTCCGTATAATTCACATCAATCCACGAATATAAAGTTAGCAGCGTTCCACAGCCTTATACACCGTTTAGTAACCATCCCTCTTTCAAATTTCAACAAAGAATTGTCAATAATAAAAACAATAGCATTAAACAACGAGTATATTATTACCCTTCATTAATTGATTCACTACTAAACAAGAAAACTAAGAAAATCATTTTAAATCAAATTTACACAGCATAAGAAACGATTCTGTATTAACTACGTATCACCGGTTAGTCGCAAATTAAATCAAAGTTTAAAAAACTTCAACATTAATATCATAAGCATAAACAAATTAAATCTGGGCAAATTACTAGTCAACAATAAACAAAAAATAGATGTGTCTCAAAAAAGTGGCATCTATGAGGCGCTTATTGTGGTTCTTGTGAGGCAATTTATATCGGCCAGAGCGGCAGGAATTTCAATATCAGAAGGAAAGAACATGCTAAGTCAATCCTTGACGGAAATGTAGTACCGGGCTTTCAGATCATTGCATTAACAATAGGCACAAATTTGACGTCACCAATTTTAAAACGCTCCACAACTGTCAAAAGAAAGTAGAAATGAACTTAAATTTTAGTTTTTACCGCTAAATGAGGTCCGTAATACGTATCCGTGATTGGACCTGCAAGAGACATATGACCATTTTCGAGATAATCGCGCGCGATACTCACTTAATCTTACATAAGGCTTGGATTAGCGTCTAATCTTTTTCTAGATTGAAGAAACGTTTCTTACAAATTTCTAAGGAATTGCCGATTTCCGAAAAGGACCTTTTAAAAGGGAGTGCTGCCGTATATCTATATCTGTATATCTATAGTTTTGTGCAAAGCAATTAATAAATTGGGTCATATAATTATTATTTGCTTTGCACAAAACTATTTTGTAATATTTAATTCTCACATCCACATCACGTAATCGACTGTTAATGAAATATCAATGTGACGACACTGCAAAGGGTTAAAAGATGTATTTACGGGGAATCCCCGCCAAACTATCGTCAATTCGTCAATTGTCAAATCCAAATTGTGAACATGATCAACAAGTGTTTATTTTAAGTTTAAATAATTATTATTTGCTTTGCACAAAACTATTTTGTAACATTTAATTCTCACATCCACATCACGTAATCGACTGTTAATGAAATATCAATGTGACGACACTGCAAAGGGTTAAAAGATGTATTTACGGGGAATCCCCGCCAAACTATCGTCAATTCGTCAATTGTCAAATCCAAATTGTGAACATGATCAACAAGTGTTTATTTTAAGTTTAAATAATTATTATTTGCTTTGCACAAAACTATTTTGTAACATTTAATTCTCACATCCACATCACGTAATCGACTGTTAATGAAATATCAATGTGACGACACTGCAAAGGGTTAAAAGATGTATTTACGGAGAATCCCCGCCAAACTATCGTCAATTCGTCAATTGTCAAATCCAAATTGTGAACATGATCAACAAGTGTTTATTTTAAGTTTAAATAATTATTATTGTAGCTGTTGTTTGTAATGTACAAAACTTATTTTTGCATTATGGAGGTTACCTATAAACACAAAAGGTCGAAAAGATTTCACCAAAATTGAGGAAGAATTATTGGTAAGATGGTATCTAAGTTTTTCGATTCATCGACAAATTTCATAAAAGAGGTAAAGTACTCCAAAATCTTTATGATAATGTAGTTAGTTGAAATTTTATTACTTATTGTAGGCAAAACACCAGCGAAGACCCAAAAGAGTTTAGCATTTTTGGCCTCGAAGGACATTTGTGCATTCGATTTCATGAAACACCCGAGGAATTAATCGCACACAAACATAATGAAGCTGCTTTGTCACAAACAGATCATGTCTTGTTACACCACTGACATGAAACAAAGTTGTTAAAAATTGGCCATTGTTGTGGACCGTAACAGGTGTTATTTTGTCTCGTAAAGTGCTTTAAAAACTCCATTCCTGTAATTTTAGTGAATTGGAACAGTTGGTTAAATTCGGCTTCATTCGGCATCTCAAACAAATCGTTTCGATCCCGAATGAACCTAATTTGAGAATCGGAGCCTTGTTTTTGGCTTTGTTGAATGCCAACGAAACATTAGATAGGCGCGTACGAATATGACGGACGTCTACAAATTAATCACGATATGATGGTGCGAAATGTAGTGGAATTTAATAAAATGTATTAAATTAATTACAATTATTGCAATTAACAAGGAATAGTTGGTAAATGCTGATTTACAAATAATTAAAATCAAAAATATGTCAAAATTAAAAAATGTGACAGTTCGCTAGCTAGCTGACTATCCGTCACATTTATCGTCAGACTTGTCGTCACATCATTCTGACGGTGTTATTTTTTGTTTCTGCGACCGAGCATAATCTCTTTTGAACGTGTTTCTTAACTTAAGCTTACATTCTTCTTCTAAATTATCTAAACACTCTTGTTGGTTGGTTGGAAGCTCTAGAGAACTCGTAATTTTACTATTTTCTAACAAATGAGAGTACCCCTAGTAGTCTGTCAATAATAGATGGGACATAAAATTTATTATTTGTTAACCGTAGGCCATTGAAATAACTTCATGCATTATAGCATCGACTAAATGATGTAGAAGGACGATCTCCTACTTTATCTATGACATAATAATTTATAGAATATTGGATAGTGGGATCGAATGTAGGCTGAATATTTAATCTAGCGCGTTTTTATAGAGCATGAAGTATCACCAATCCCTATTACAATAGTGTAGATTTTCGAAATTGGCCATCCCAAACGATGGCATTAATCTAAAGTCAAAAAATTAGATTGCGATCCAGAATCTAATAAGAAGCGAATTTGATTTCCACCAAAACGTTGACAACTGCCGTACAAACTGTTTTAGAAGTGACTAATTTAGTGCAGAATATGCTACAAAAGTACTTTCTACGGTAGAATGATTTTGAGGTTGTTGTTAATATCTTGAGACAACGATGTCAACGACGGAGAAGAAGGACTAGGATTAATCGAAACATTGCTAATAGCATTAGACCAATTTGAATTTGTGTTATGAGTAATATGAGAAGGATTATAGTATTGTTGAAATGTAGTAATGTGTGAGTTTGAGTTTTGATCTACAAACTTAACGTTTGTTTCATATTTACAATTTTAAATCGACTGGTGGACTGATAAACAATTTAGCCATAAACCTTTTTTATTAGAAACTTTGTATATTTCTTGAGAAGGCATGGCCTTAAATTAAAATCTAAAATTTGTTTCATATAGAAATTAGCCATAGCTGTCAGTTGTACAGCACTATACAAATCATAAAATGAATCTAAATGCAGCGTAATCACGTAATCAAGTGTAAATTCAGACGTGATTTCAAATTTGAGCACATATTAATATTGTGGATAATTCTAATGAGTTCACTTTTTGATTCATCTATTTTTTCGCGTCTGGTTTTTAAATGTTGTAAAACTTTTGAATCTTTTACATTTTTCGAAATCATTACCGTACACAAAATTTGAAGCCTACGATAAATGGTTTCTTTTATGGCTGTTAAAATTTTTAATCATCCTTCTTTTGGCATTCTGTACCAAATTTAGAAAAACAACTAATAGAAAAACCACTGTTTACGAATTTTCCCTTAATATAATTCAAAACAAAAAAATATCGATAGACCGAACGAAACAATTGCAAGAAAAATGTAATGACGACACAATAAAGCAACTTTCTTGGTAAGTTGCATTTTCAATGAGGTAGGACCGTGCGTTTTTTGAATTTTTCAAATTTACCTATAAGTAGGTATATCAAAAAATTACTAAATTACTAAACTAATTTGTATTTGAAATAAACGAATTTTATTTAAAAGGTAAAAATATACCATTTAAATAGAGAACATAGTAAATAAAGAGTTTCAATAAAAAAATTGCAAACACGTGACACAACCAACAACTAAGTGGAAATATAAAGATTTCGATAAGGATATATACCCAGCTCGAAGAACTATTTAATGTTGGGTGACTGGTAATTAATTAATTAATTGCGCCACGAGTTGTTGAAAATTAAAAATAATAACCGAAATGATTGAAAAAATCTTACCTTCCAGTTGTGTCTCACTAACTCACCATTAGGATAGGATAAACGAAAACTAGTTGCATATACAACCAGAAGAGAACTTTTGCGTGATTAAAATTATGAATCTAAAATAACTACCTATACTAATGGATATAATTTCAATACTGAACAAGATGATCAACTAAACATTGAATGAGAGATAAAACCCCACCTCGATCGCAAGTGCAGTTCAGATAATACCAATTTAAACAAATAACAAAACACCAAAAATGTGAAATTTCAAAACTATTGGCTTTGGATTTTTCGTTTTTGATTGTCAGTGTACCTACTACCACTAAATCGGGACGCAGGATTTCTCCCTTGATCACTTTCCCCGTTGTTAATTACCATATTTAATAATTATTAATAAAATAGTTCGACATCTGAGGCGTTATCTAGCATACGTTCGTCGACTTGGTGCAAGGTGGCAAGGTCGGACGTTTTCACGCATCTGGGCTAATATTTGCTATACAAAAGTAAATAATTTCAAAATTTTTAATTAGTTTTATCCAAAATAATAATTCTAAATTTCGCCCTTCATTTCTTTTAATCATCTGATCTTCAATTAAGCTTCCCTGACGATTCCTAATGAGTTATATCGTTATATGTACTTACTAAGTAATTATAATAATTATTATTAGTTGTTTTAAAACTATACGTTACACCCTTCTGCCCCTCATTTCTTTTGGCTCTTTAATTTCAATTACTCTCCCCGGAACATTCATAAATTAATCCTTCATTAATTATTACTTATAGTAATTAATTCGTAACCCTAATTTTCTTTTGATTACGACGAATTTGATATCAATCGAAAGCTCGTTTAACAGCGCATTTTTCTCGTGCTACCATTTCTATCAAATCCAATTAATCAAATTTTTGTAATTACTATTAGCGTAGTAATTGATACCCTGTCGAACGATCACTTCCACTCGAACTAATCACGTGCTGACAGGCGATTGGTGGTTCTCTAAAAGTAAGAAAAGTTAATAAATAATTGAATTTTTATTGTGCAATAGAGTGTCCCAAAAATTTAATCAAACTTCTTATATTTTAAAATGTATTTAGCTCTTATAGCTCTTTATAGATCTTATACTTTTTTAAATTCATAATTCATAAAACTTCTTTCATAAAATATAGGGTGTTCTATTTAAAGATATTGAGTCAATTAAGACGCAGGTTAATTTTTAATAATGATTTTGAATACTCTATACAAAAAAAATTAAACTGTTCGGCAATACCTACCTACTTGGGAAAAATTAATATCGTAGGCTAGCTTATCGTAAAACAAAAAAAATTACAATAAACATTGTAAAAATATGCAGGAGTTTGGTTAGAACATTGGCTGCATTTATTCTCTTCATTTTATGGCAACAAAAGCAGCCTTATATGACTGAGGGAATGGGAACTATGGTTCGTCAGATATGGAACTTACTGGCACACCAAAATCTAGAAGCAACATCTCCTGGATATGGCTGCAGACCGTATCTCTCCAAAATATGCATTCAACAGAGACTTTCAAGCTCTAATAGATTCAACTGAGAACATCGAAGCGCACAACTGTCTTTACCGATAGATTTAAAAATCAATCGAAATTTGAAGCAGGTGTGCACTCACTTGAGCTAGCCCTGAACAGCAGCCTACTGCTGGGGAAATATGCCTCGGTTTTTCGAACTGGCATGATGAAAATATTACAGTGCTAACGAAATTCTAAACAAGAAAATACTTTTATCGATGAGCAGTAAAACTGCCTTGCAGGCCTTAAACACATGTCTGGTCTTCTGTTGGAGTGCATAGAGCTGCTGAATCAGATATCCAAAAACAATGGTCTTATACTCTGTTGGGTCAAAAGACATCAAAGAAATGAAGATAATGATAAAAGAGACGAGCTAGCCAAAAAAAAAGATTCAAACAGCCTTGTCCCTGTCCCTGAGCCAATCATCAAACCAACCGTAGCTACACTATACCCTTCCTAAAAATAATACCCATTAAGTACAGACTGAAATATGGACAAGAAACGTAAGTTGCCGCCGAAGCACAAGAACTATACCGACTCCTTCTAAAAAGCTGGTAAAATGCTATCTACAGCTATGCCGAACACTGTCGGGTACACAAACAACTCCACCTAATGAGCTTTCTAGATAATTTCAAATGTCGTGGATGCGAACTAAATTACGAAACGGTTGGACATGTGCTTTGTCACTGTTCAGCCCTAACATTTATTAGAAGAAGATCCGTGTTGGTATACTTAAGACTCGACCAGAATAAGCACCAACCCACCCGTCAGAGATCATCCTACAAGTAAGAAAGCTCGAAATCTAATGAGCACAGGGAGGCCGCTTGGAAAAAGTACAAAGGGCGCGATTAAGTGGACTAAGTGCAGGGAGCTTACGTCCCCTCTCTATAGATGATCAAGATCTCTTCATTTCCTTCGTGCATCCGTCTCAACTGTGACTAAAGCGTTAGTTTGTCTTTTTAATGTAATCTTGAGCTACTTCACTTTGATAGTCAACCCAATTTAAATGTCTAACTTGCTATTATACCTATGCAGTTTAGTCCAAAACGTTTTTCTATCCTTTTTCGCGATGCCTCTGCACGCCTGCACCTGACTGCCCGTCTTATCGTTCACTTAACGCTGCAAAATGTCAATAAGTATTCAGTATAAGTTCTACAACCGTTGTAAATCACAATAAGTCAATAAGTATTCGTATCACACATTATAGTTTGTAATAATTAAATTTCGTTGTTTCCTAAAAGTGTTAAAATAAAGTACTACTACTCGAGTAACTGTTTAAGATATATTATGAATAAATTGAAGTTACATTAAAATTTCATCCTCGTCGTTAACAACGTTGCACAATAATTATCGGTAAACAATGATTAATAATTCTTGCCGTATTCTTAAGTTCCGTAACGTTTTGTAACGTACGACGCTATACGACGAGACGTCCCTTAGCTTATAGGTACCTACTTATAGAAATAAAGACATAAAAATTATTTTAAAAAACTAACTTTTAGGAAAATATTAGTTTGTTTATACTTTATAGTATGTTGTCACTTCTTGGCGATCAAACATATAACTTTTAGTTTTCTCACGCTTTTCTGAATAGTTTACCAAACACAAATACACAAATACAAGTTTGCTGGTTCAAACTGTTTTTAGTCTTTACATTCCAGAATTGTCCACGAATGGACAACACTTCCGTCATTTATATACCTTTGTCTTTTTATTGTTAATTTCTTTGTTTAACACTTTTATTAAGACACTATATATACGTGTGAGTAATAAGCAGTCACATAATTTTTTGTGTAAAGTGAGAGGGTTCTAAAATGTACAACTTAAAAGTATTGCCATTGATATTTTGTGTCGCTTATGGAGCTCCTAAATTAAGGGTAAATATTATGTATTTATGTTGAAATACGCAAAATTGTGACAAATAATTTAGCCATTGGCCTTTTTTTAGTACCTTTTTTCTAGTTAAATTTATAACGGCTCCAACAGTGATTTTTCAAAGGTTCTACTGCACCCTGTATATCCATAGTATAGTAAATCCAAGTTATGATGGTGTGTTCCATGTTCATATGACACGTTTTGCTTCGAATAACTTTTTTAACTCTCAGTTTGCATTCGGTATACAGGGGCCTTTCTTTCCGAGTTCACATTTAATTTTCCACATTATCAGTCGCCCCATCGAAAAATGTTATAATTTTTATTAGATCAATACACATTTTGTTATTTATTTATAAACGAGTGTGTTTCTCAAAAGAAAATGACACAGTGACTTTATTACTCTGCATGAAAAACAGATTCTAGATAAAGTAAATAATTTTTCTAGGTGTATCCAAAACAGTTACCCGCTCAACTCTTAACGTTACCGAGCAATGCTACTAGCATACGTGTAGACATAACAGATTCCTTCAGTTGCATGGGTCGTGATTACGGATACTATGCAGATGTCGAAAACGATTGTCAAATATTTCACGTTTGTCTACCTGTTCGATATTCGGATGGCAAAAATCAAACATTCAGGTGGAGTTTCATTTGTCCCGATGACACCGTTTTCAATCAAGTGAGTTACTAGTCAATACTAGTTTTGAAGCTTTGCGATCGAATTTTTTATTTCTCTGCACAGGAACTGTTTACTTGCACCCTCTCAGACGAATCGATTGACTGCATGGAATCTCCAAAGTATTATAGGCTTAATACAAATTTGGGCGACACCAAAGACGATGTTGAAAGTACCCAAAAACTCGATGAAACGACCTACGTACCAGAAGTTAATCAGGAATTAGAAAAATACGATCGTAGACCACATTATGATAATATAAGAAGAAAAGTATTCGAAAATTAAACTAATATTTCTTAGCTTCCTCTGTTCTTCTGCATACTGTTATACCAACTTGGTATAAGATGATCGATTGTATCTATAGATGTACTGTTTACAACATGATTGTGTGCCGTGCATGTATGAAAGAAAAAAAAATTAAATAATGTTATGATTACGAATTATTTATTGGTGACAAACTGATGACTGTTTTTATGTAATACGTACGCGTTCAATAAAAAATGCTCTCCAGCTCTCATAGTCTGGGAGGCAGCAAAGACCCTTACTAAACCATAAAGTACAAAATTGCGGGATAAAAGAGCATTGCAACTGAGTAATAAAACCAATCGTCTGCCTCTTCAAAGTGGCAGCATTAACTTTGGGGTGGCTCGAGAAGAGTAAATTTTGGCTCTTTCTCTTATAACTCGAAAATTACCCACTTTATAAGAAAAGTGGTTCTATATGAAAATAAACTATATAAAATTTCCTACAAATTATATATCTTATCCTTTTTCCTCAGACAAACGGTTTAGGCGCTATGATGCGTTAGTTTCACAAAAATAAAAAATTGAACAAAAACGGTTTTATCGCTCGTAACTCAAAAACTAAGCACTTTTGCAAAAAAGTATATCTATAGAAAAATAAGGTGCATTAAAAACAAACAGTTTAGGTGCTAGAGCGCGTTGAAAATTTAGTGTATATCTAACGTAGCGTGCTCGGGAGGCAGAGTGCCGATATTCTAAAATACCAAGTTTTTGATTTTTGCCGATATGGGCTGAAAGAACATAGTAGAGGTATAGTAAAAACCGGCCATCTGGAATTTCTAAACGTGACAGCATTAACTTGGGGGCGGCTCGAGAAGGGTGGGTTTTTGCTCTTTTCAAGTTTTTCGTTTATAAGTTCAAAACTACAAACTTTTGGAGAAAAATACATCTATATAAAAGTAAACTACACAAAATTTCCTGAAAGCTGTATCTGAAAGATTTTTTCTTCAGTCAAGCGGTTTAGGAGCTAGAGCGCGTTGAAGTTTGAAAACAATTCCAAAATCGGTCAAAAACACTGTTTTTTTCTTGTTTAGCACTTATAACTAGAAAAGTATGACTTTTTAGAAAAAAGGATGTCTATAGAAAAATAAGGTGCACTAAATTTTCAACAAATTGTGTCTCTTATATTTTTATCGGCAAACCAACAGTTTAGGCGCTAGATGGACACAAAAAATAATGAGTAAGTATTTTTTGACTTACTGTAGTAGATAGTATAATAGCTACTGTAGGTTTCACGCTATTCCGGAATGACTTCTTGGTTTTACTTACGGATGCTTACAGTAAGCCGGTTGAAAAAGAACCCAAATTAAACTTATAAAGCCGCCTTAGACATTTGTTCAAAATTTTGCCTGAAAAGATTAAAGAAGAAGTAAAATTTTGGATAAAAATGTAGACGGCTGTGTAAGTTTAACTTAGGTCCCTTTTTAAGCGGTTTACTAGAAGTAAAGTGAGTAAGTCATTTAGGAATAACATGAAACGTACAAGGAACTCTGTAAAAATAGAAAATTATCGATATATTCATTCGAAAGTTAAGAGTTTGGTTTTATAAACCATTGATTATATTATTAATTTACAAACAAATACGTACTAAATGGCTACTGAACAGAAAATTGTACAAAAGTGCAAGAAAAATAAAGCAAAATAAAAATGTTAATTAAACACATCATATTTATCACTTATTTGTCTTTCTTCAATACTTGGCGTAGTACTATGTTAAAAAATAATTTACAAAATTCAATTAAATACAATCTTAATAATATAATGGCATTAGTGTATAAAAGACCTCGCACATTTTTAGGGCAAATAACTTTCAGTGAACTTTATTTCATTATGAAAATCTATATACTTAATAAAAAACACCAGTAGCCGAGATTTTAGTACTGAAAAACGCGACTTTACATCACTAAAATAAAGATCGAGTAATACAAAATAAGTGACCTACATTCAAGAGAATCGGAAATAACTAAAATAACAAATGAATAGCTTGAGCTTTAAATTAATACAGAAATACAGAAATAGCCATAAAACAATAACTAAATATTATCAAGCGAAGTTATCAAAGCCACATCAATTGTACAAATAATCCACTTGTTATTTCAGGACGACCCAAGTCTGTAATATTGCTAATATTATAATTTAGGTTCTTATATTCAATGATATAGTCAAATCCAGGAGAGGCGTCCTATGACTCATCGCTAAAATGACTTAAAAGTGAACTATTAAAATCTTCCGTTGCATTCCCACAAAGTAAAAACAAACTTATATACAAGGATAGCGTAATTCTAGTTACGTAGTTTTTTGGAATGAGCCATAGGACACCTCTCCTGGTTTTGAATATAACAAAATCTTTTTGCTGCATTTTTGAAGCAGAAATAAGAAAATACAAAATTTAGGTTTTCTTTTAAAATACTTGAGGATCTTTACAATTTTCTTCTAATTTGACAATATTCTGAATTTAAGAGCCTACCAAATGGTCTTTAAAGTGACTTATTATTGCTACCAATCATTCAAAAAGCATTCGCTTAGTAATTTATTACGTAAGCCCTTTAAATTCTTCAATATTGCCTACTAGATCTATCTTCCCAAATTCCATTTGAAGAGCTACGACATACGAAAGCATGACAATCCGCGAGTGGTATAATCAATGGTAACTTTGATCACTCGTATAACTAACTAAAACATAAAATTTGAGCAAATTCCAGTAAAAGCCATTGTTCTTAAAAACGTGCTAGGCCTTTTCTTAATATTTGGTACAATCACGTAGTTTTAAACCTTTGGTATATTAGTATTGAAAACAAAACGAAGAATGCGTAATTCGGAATAAATATGTAAAAAATCAAAATTTTTACGTTTCATGCTTCGGTCTCATTATTAAGCGCTTCTTCCAATTCTTCCGGCGTTCTCAAATCGATCGCGAATTTTTTAATAATCGTTTTAGAGTCGTATCGATTTTCTTCTTTAACTTTCTTACCATACTCTTGAAAGGCGGCAGCTAATGCGTAAGTAAGTTGTCTTGCTTGATTTTTCGAATCGCACACAAACGCGTGACAATCGAATGGTACTTCCGTCTTTATATTTTCATCCCTAACTACTATCATACAAAATACTTTGGTGTAAATTACGTCTTGTACTCCGTACGAGATCGTTTCGACTTTAAAGTTTTCTATTAAACTGTTAACTTTCTGTTTTTTACCAAGTAACGAAGTCGTTAATCCGTCCTTCGATACTTCAACTTTTATTAGAGGCAAAACTTGTCCTTGTGGTAGAGTTCTTGCTTTTGCGACTAAAGTGTCCACTGGTTTTCTCGTATGCTTTATTCCCCATAGACCTTTCGCTGGTAGATAACCTAAGACCAAAAATAATTTTATTAATCAAATAACAAAAAGCAAATTAATTTTTTAAACGAAACATACAAATTAGTCTCAATAACTGACTAAGGGGGGTGAAAATTGTTATGGAATTGAGAAACATATTTTTGATTTCAGAATTCAATTCGATTAGGTATCATAATTTGGATTTGACTAATCTATTTCTATCATTCTTAATTTAGCTCTTGGAAGGTTCTAAACGAGGATGTTGAAACCAGAATATGGATCAAAGGGCACCCTGGTGTCCGTTGACCATTTAGGAAGTTCCCACCGCTAGCATAGTCAAATTCAATAACCATTTCTTAAGGACTTACAAATAGAAATAGCCTTGATGAAACATGCAAGACCTTATGTCTTATGTCTTATCATCAATGACTTACGTTTAGGAATGCCACTTTAAATACCTAGATAATAAATAGAATGTTATCGTAAAAATCAGAAAATTTAAAATGCTAAAATTTGCGGAGATAACAGAGATTATTACTATAGATATTGAAAAATTGAAGAAAAGAAAGAATACCTAGTAAAGATAAGGTAAAGGTTAGGCACTTGTTTTAAATAGTTTCTAAATAGAAACTTAAAAATGGCATAATCTGTTTAAACCAGTATCGTTTACGCGTTTTAAAAAAGAAAATACACATAAAACTCTTTTGCGGCTTTACTATAAGATAAGCAATTGATTTTATAATTATTGTTACTTTCCAGAAATGGTCATCCTAATGATAAGTTTTATTTGAAAATTCAAAGTAAGGAAGCAAACAGTTGAAAAATTAGCATCTTCGCCAACGTTCTCTATACGTTAAGACGGGGATTCAATAAAAAATCGAATTTAGACCATTCCTAAGGGATGACTCCCGGGCTTTACAGAAGCTTGAGAATAAAAAGTTTGGTATTTATGGGACGATAATAGATTGGAGAAAGAGTTCAGAACTTTTGAATAAAAAAACCGCGTTCATAAGCGAGGTAACGGCGTTTCCTCGAAAGTGTAATTTGAAAATTTTCTTCACAGATTTTGTTTAAAATTTTACTTTGTCTAGGCAGCCCTATCAATAGTGAAATGCCAAAATATTAAGTTCCAAAGATTAGTAATAAAAGCGAGAGTCATTCCTGGGCGAAATTATTAATATTTATAAAAAATTCCGCCAGGTTGAACGGCCAGGTTCACAACTCTGCTATTTTTTTTAGCAAGAAAGTCAAATTTTTAATTTTAAGGTTAGTTTTTTGCCAAAATATACCAACAATTTCTTGTTTTCGTAAAACAAGAGTTACGACTTACGCTCTCGCGGAAACGACGACACCTCGCTTATAAACGAGTCACTTTGGAGTATAAATTTGAAAATAAACACTATTTTCTTTAAAAATGAATAGACATATTATTTCTAAATAAATACATCTTTTACAAAAAAATCCGGTGTACGCTTATGAAAATTCTGACGTTCAATGTGACAAAGCCAAAAAATTTTGGATACTACAGAAACCTTTAAAAATTTTCAAAACTTGTACCGACTTTGAATCTCCCTCTTAAAGCAAGAACGCCGCACATTTCCTATGGAACATGCTTTTTCAGTCGAGTTGGCTAAATTTTTGAAATACAAAGTTATCGTGTCGAAAACCACGTCTAACCTTTCTAAAGGATTTTTGTACAAAATATGGTCGGAATAGTGATATAACTTTATCAACTGTGAAGAGATTGATTTAAAAATTTATAGACTAGATCGATTAGTGAACTTAAACACCTGAGCCGTCCTTCAACAAGTCGTTCAACACAAAATATCGAAGCAGATCTTGAGAGTGTTGCTGAGAGTACAGAAGCATCAATTCGACACCGTGGTGAAAAATTGGGCACTTCGAGTCTTTGAGAAGATCTCTACAGCTTATTCTCACAAAAGACTTGCATTTTTACGCTTACAAACTTCAATTGACTCTAGAACTGATGAAGCCTACTGACCACGCACAGAGAATAGAGTTCGTTGAATGATTTTTCGAACAACAATCATCTTCAGCGAACAGCCTCATTTTCATCTTGATGGCTTGGTTAATTGATAAAATTGTCTCAGTTGAGGTTTAGAAAAGCCACTAGTGATTGCTGAGAAACAAATGCATCCACAACATGTCACTTTTTGGTGTCGATTTTGAACTGGAGACATCATCGGACCATTCTTCTCCGAAAATGTGACTGCTCAGGCAATAAAAGTTAAATTACTCGCTCTCGCGACATGATAATGCATTTTAATTGCAAAATGTGGATGTGCGCGACATGTGGTTTCAACAAGACGGTGCCACATGCCATACAGCCAAGAAAGAATTCAATTACTGAACGAATCATTTCCTGGGCGCGTAATTTCGAGTTTTGGTGATCAGAATTGGCAGCCCAGATCATGAGACTTAATACCGTTGGACATTTTTCTTTGAGTTTTTTGAAGTCTAAGGTTTATGCCAACAAGCCCACGACTACACACGTCTTGAAGGAGGGTATTGAGCGCTGTAACAACGAAATTCAGCCGCATTTCACCAAATACTTGGAAACCATTTACCCGATATCCTATTCCTTACTCTAAACTTTATGTAAAATTTTCAATTTTTAATTATGAACCTGTGTTTTCTATCAAAATAACTTCATCCGTGAATTTTGAGACACCCTTTCCCTTTATAAGAGTGATAAGTGCCTTAATTTGGTTTACACCCAGTATACCAAATCTTTGGGAAGCATTGGCCTTTCCTAATTTTGGATCTGCAATTTAAATTTTTAACAGGACACTTTGTAAGGGGTATCAATTTGAAATGCTACGATAAAATTACAAAAATAATACCGAGATGTAAAGTAGAATTAAAAATTCGAAATATTGAGTTTTTGTCATTCAGGCTTCAGTTCCTTAATTTTGTACAATTTTTTAACTCTGCCGCCATTAGGCCAGACTAAGACACATTTTCCCAAATTTAACCAGCCTTAAATATCCTACACCTTTCCGAGATCCTCATGGTGGGCCGACTAACTTGAGCACCCTTAGAAATATAATCTCTCCTTAAAGTTATTTGCATTATTTACTAATCACCTTGTATATCCAAAGCTGAATTACACAACAAACCTCTCTGCAGGTACTACTACCAATTTTTGAGCTAATCAATTTTTGAAATACAAAATTTTAAATCAGATTCGTAATCACTAATCACAGACCTTTGAGACCCCAACATCCTACGCTCATAGTAACTAAATTTTTTTTGAAAAATAATTTAAATATACAGACGGCAGTGAAATTAATCTTCAACAATGATGTCAAACGATGGCATTTCTAGACTGGGCCGAATGGCAATTTTTGATTAGTTGCCCATAAACTACGTAGTCTTAAATTTTCAGAAAAATTAACAAAAATAAATTTTCCAGAGGAAATCGCAGTCTCTTGTGTACAATAAGCCAATCAATCTGAAGCAATCAATCTAGAGCAGCGATAGCGAACCTTTTTTGGTGGTGGGTCAACAAATCAATTTTATTTTTTCTAATTGAAGTCGTGGGTATAGTATTTGGGTATATATTAATTTTCAGGGGAAGGTTTGCAAGTAAAGTTGGACGATTTTGCATTTCTAGAGTTAGAAATAAAATAAAATAGCGCCGCAGGCGAAAATTTTTGATTGTTTAAGGTCAAACGGCTTAGAAACAAAATTCCGGATTTTTAATAGCCATTGATAGTATCTCCAAAGATAATGTTTCACAGAAACAAGGGATGGAAATTTTAGCCATTTTTTTGTCTGATTTTCTTTTAGTTACAAAACTTTAGCTTAGACTTCGTGAATATGCTCGTGGGCCATTAAAAATTGTCTCGTGGGTCAGTCTATGACCCGCGGGTCATAGGTTCGCCATCGCTGCTCTAGAGTCTAGAGCGTTCCGAGTCTAGAAGAAGCATTTCATCTACTACGATATCAGCACAATTTTATCCTCTCGCCCTCAGGCCATCAGACTTTCTAGCACAATCAGAATCAGATATGGTAAGAAAAAGTGGGAATTTTATTATTTTTTTAATTGTACTGATGTCAATGCAGATAAAAGTGGGGGTGAACGGGTGAAAAACTAAAACTACAAAAATAAAGTTCGGTATTAAGCTTTCCACACTTTCCCCCAGCCGGCATTGGCGCGTGTTCTACTCTAGACTCTGAACTGCTAGACTTACTTATCCTTATCCAGAGCCAGATATACACATTTCCTTACTAAAAAACATTGCAATCCCAGAATTACAAGTAGATACTTAAAAAACGTTTTAATTATTTTCTGTTATCAGATGCATGATTATACCCAATTGGGCCCACCACGTGCGTCTCCTATTATTATTAGTTATTGGAAAAAAATAGAAGGCAATAGAAAATACATGTACTACTATCCTCGCCGGATTCAATTGACGATAAAAACAAATACTTATCTGATAAGAGCTACTATTATTTGGATGTTTTCGAGATACGAATATTTACATTCACCGATAGAAAACTGCCACAGGGTACGGGGTACCTACTACTAAATTTGATACACGTACTACAATAATTTAGAAAGTTTTCAAACACAATTATTAATAAATCGATATAATAATTACCTAGATATTTCACGTTAAAGCCAATGGGTAAATCGTCTATAGTAATATTTGGATCTCCTTGCGTGGCCATACTCGATTTTTCCCTCCTTCTCAAATTAATCTTCCCAAACGTGCTTATTCGAAACAATTTAATTCACTTTCCTATTTAGAAACTGTCACTAAAATAATTGTATACAATGTGAAAACGTTCATACTCAAAAAGCTTTCTACTTTATAACAACTGTATCGGTCTTTCCTGTTTGATGGGTTAGTCACAACTGATATCCTACACCTGTTGCACAATTTATCCCTACCAGTAATTTCGTTTTTAGTTATTATCATTTACCTATACCAATAATATCGAACATATGATGATTAAACGAGTTTCTCAATAATCATTATCGTTATTAACGACATCCTTAAATTGATTGACAATAATTAAAAAAATCTAAGCTCTAAACAAGCAGAGTTTCTAAACAGGACAGGACATACTTTGCAGCTTTTGAGTGGAACTACTGCAATTTTGTTTCAAATTTTAGCTACCTGTAAAGTGACCAAGCTCGAGCTAGAAAATAATAGAAAATAATTAAATTGCTTGAATCAAGAAACTAAAATAAATAATAAATATTTGTATTTTGATTAAAGAATATAAAAGTAGTCATAATATTTAATATTAGTTAAACAAATGCTAATAAATAAAAAAGAAGAAGATATCAGAACTATTTTTTCGAGTTATGTCAGCGCTGAAGTTAATTGTATATAATTTAAATAGAAAATTGTGTGATTCATGGGAATTTGAATTAATTATTTATTTTTATAATAAACATAATAAATAAAAATTTCATAAGCCAATGACATAAGAGCAAACGATAGTGTTATCAATTAATTAATTAACTATTAATTAATTAGTACCTACCATTATTTATTTCCATCATTAATCAAAACTTCCAATTTTCTCAATGTGAGCTTTCTCAAGTATTTTCCCCTCCCAGCGATACATTCATAAGAAATGCGTCATATTGGAATCCGTTCAAGCTTGTTTCTTATTGGTAATGATTTTAATGACAGTTTTTTAATTTGGACCGTGTTTAAGTCGGAAAACTCAAAATTTTCAAATTGTACTATATACCGTGTTACATATCAATCGAAGCGTCTTTACAAGTACTATGGAATGGCGCAAATAAATTTCAAAAAGCTTCACGGCTTCTCATTTTGTGAACTAAAACTTGTTAAGTTCTTTGTCGCCTCTCAAGAACATAACTCACATTAATATTTAGACCCGTTTTTTTTGTATTTTTGCGTGATGTATAGATTGTCAATTTAACGATCGAATACCAATTTTTATTTCCATTTAAGTATGTCGAGTACATCAAAAGACTTAATAAATCTTAGCGTAAAAATTAAGATGAAGTTTTGCTTTCTACTTCGAATTTATTGTGTACTACTAAAATTGTGTGGAGGAAATAAAAATAAAAGTTTAGTCGCCAACCAGTTAACTCTGCTTCAAATAACAAACTCGTCTTCCGCTTTCGAGTTGCTTTATTACAGGTGCATCAACCATATGTCGTGACTAATTTTTGAAGTAGATTTGGATCCACCTTTGTCTTGTTTGCTCAAAAGAGTTTAGTTAAAATGTTGGCGAATTCAAAAAAGTCAAACGGTTAAGGTAAAAAAATCGCAGTTCGTTGAATGAAGAAACTATTCCGTCAAGATTTCCAATGGATTTCTGTCGTAAAAGCACTTGCAAGAGAAATTATTATTTAATGTTTAACGACAAACGATTGTATATAAATAAAAAAAATTGAATAAACCGCGTCATTAATCGTTTAATTAATGCTTTGCACATAAGTTAGGACAACACATTGGAGGACCTACCTTTTTCTTCTATTTCTGATTGTTGTGATGCCATTTAAGAGCTAGCTTTCGTTTTATGCAAAAAAATAGTTAAATTCTTAGAACGACGAACCATCACCATCCCTGCTTATGACAATATTTTATGTTCACGTGGAAAGTCTTATAACTTTAACAATGACAGACGCTTCAATAGATTTGAATTCGTGTACAGGGCCAGTTAGGATCAAGTAGGTCATACAAATAAAATTCAGTTTTTGAGAAAATACTAATAGCACTTCGTGCCAAATAGAAACATGAACGGGGCGGCACCGTTTTCTAGTGAGTGTCCTATCATAAATCGGCATATCGTTCATGAGCTTATCGGAGCACGATACTTCTTGATTGACATTGATGTCGATGCCCAATATTGATTTAAAAAAATCAAGCTATAAAACGCTCCAATAACGGTCCAAAAATAAATAAAAATGAATTACATCCCAAATGAAGAAAGGCCTAATAGTGTGTCTCTAACCAAACGTATACCAGCATATTAGCAGAGCAGCGCACCTCGTTTTAGGAGTGATATTGAAAAGATGAGAACTCTTATGCTAAATAGTGTTTGCGACAGGTCACCTAAAACTGAAGGGATACCTACTACCCATACAAGGCACATTAAACCGCAATTGATACAGTAATCCAAGGTTAAACAAGAGATCATGAATCAATTTATGCAGATGTACAATACAAAAAAGCATAAAACTTTCTCCTGAGGGTTTCAAACATCACAGCAGTACTGCAGTCTACATCTCGCAAAAGCATCATACAGCGACTTCAAACAATCAATATTCTTAAATGAACCTGCATTTTCTAACAATAAATGTATAAATCTGCAGAGCTTTATCTCAAACAAGATTTCAGTGCTCACCAAATGATAAATACGGCTCAGAAGCTCCCAAATCCCTAACGCTATAGAATATTTTAATAGGCGTACCGCCTATAATTTAAAACATTTAGTCCAACTTTATCAATCAACAATGAATCATTGTCACCATGCAAAGAACGAGAATCTCGAACATTTTCCACAATACTGCAAACCAAGGCACTCAACGACATCGTTGACGAACAAGACGAACATACTTGGCCCTAAATTACACCCTTGAGTAAATCCACTAGTCGCGATACAAGTCTGCCATCTGAAGCCACGAACTGTTCCTTATCGTCTAACATAGACTCAAGCAGCCGCACAATGCACCGAAGCCTCCAAAGTTTTTGATCATTATTCTATGTTGAACCCGATTACAAAATCTGCATATATACAACATCCACCTGCAGTCTCCTATCGAGAGCATCAGACACAAACTGAGTAAGCTACAGAGGTTGGTTGCAGTTGGCCTACTCTTAATAAAGGTGTGCTGAGCATATGACAATCGACGCTGCACATGACCACACAAAAACGTTGACAGTGTTGACTCAAAGATCTTCGTACAGTTAGGCTATAGGTCTATAGCTAACGATCCCCGATTTGTTACCCGATTTGAAAACTGGTCATATTTCCGAAGTCTTCCACCAGGTAGGAAAGAGCAGGAGCTCTTAATATTTCGTTACAAATAAAACACAGCGGCTCTTCGAGATAAGATATACAGTCATTAGCCAAAAAAGCAGGTACCTACATCGTCAGTTCCCATAGTGAAATTAGCCTTCAACTTTCTTGTTGAGTATTTTCCGGTTTCCTATAAATATGTAGGTATATGTATATTTGTATATCCCTATAACACTAAATACTAATATGCTGTAATATTAGTAGAATATTTTAAAATATATTTGGGTTTAAGTGCACTGTAACTTCTCTTTACTATTATTATACATGATGGCACTTCATATTGCTTATTGCCAATTTGCACGCACTTCACACAGTTATTAATAAAGTAAAAGTAAAACAGTACAAGTATTCTAACATAATATAAGGCTTTAGATATCGACATTGTATAACAAATTAAAGTTAGATAATGGAGGTTTAATTTTTTAACAGTTTAGTACCTTTCTACCCCTTCAAGAGTTAATCAAGAGATTAACGGCGATAAAAAGTTATTACTAAACTTGTCTAAAAATATCCCTAAATCCCACTAAGAGCAGCTTTATCTAAATTGAAAAATTGAAAGTCTATGGAAATTTTTCCGAATTTTTCCTTTTTATGGCAAGAACCATCATTTTAAATCCCACGCATTTTTTGTCTGCCTGTCTGTTCTTGGATAACGATAACTTGCAATCGAATATTTTTAGCAGTACCAACTTACAGGAGCTACTTTGAAAAAGTGTAGCACAACTGGAAGCTACCCACAGTTGTAAAAAGCACTTTAGCGGTCTGGTAAAGGGTGCTGATTGGCTAGTTGTTGAGATACCAACTGGCTAAGCAGCATTTTAAAATTGTACAACTCTGGGTTAGTTACAGATATAATTTTAATTCGAAATTAATGCCCTTAGAAATTGTAAAAGTGGTGAAATTTTTCTTAAAAAATGAGAACTTCTAGAGATGAATCTGCTGACCAATACGTTTTATTGATCCTTCGTTATTAAAGTGCAATCTGCTTTAGGGAGAAAACTAATAATAAATGAGGTAACATTGTATTCGGGGAAGCACCAATGGCAACTTACAGTGTTGTCGTTTATTTTAAATTTTTAAACCTGCACCAGTTTGAAATACCGAAAAACAAAACTATTTCGTAAATATCGAGTAAACGACGCTGGATATTACGCAAATTTTTAATTATTAAATTACCATCGTGAAGAATCGGTAATTAGAAGTGATTGTTTAAAAACAAATCTCGTATAAATAGTTATATGCACTAATGGTTTCGTTTTGTGTATACAACGTCCATAAACAATAAACTCGTACTAACCAAATCCCAAATTCTCTTCCAAGCATAAAGCAATATTCTAATTTCAGTATTTATCATTTATGAAATAAGCAACAATTATTTGGTTAAGTAACATAATAATTGAAAGTAATGCTTGTGTGCAATCTAAAGTATCTTGAGAACCATAAAAATAAATTCCAGTAGGTACGTACGGTGTAAGTAAGATTTTAGAACATTAGATGATATAAATTGGTGATACGGTAGACGGTAGCGCAGTTTAATTATTAGAAGTCGGCCTAATTTCTCACAATCATTGTGCTTGAGAAAAGTTTTGTGCACTTTTAATTTTTATTATAATATTTATACATATTAAATTTGCATATCAACAAGGCACGTAAATTGTTTAAGTATGTGCAAGTAAATAAAATTGAAAGCAAATTTATGAGGAAAAATAAAAATGAAACAGCAACTAAAGCACAATTAAGTATGATAATAGTCTCGTCGATTTTCTACCAATTTTTGCAATTTTTTCAAGGTCAAATAATTTGATAAAATTAGTTAGCGAGCAGAACTTTGTGGAACTAGGCAGGACTTTTGGCACGTTGGTGAGAGAACTTTTTCGAGTCAGTATCTCAAGTTTTAAGCCGACTATCAATTTGTTGAAACTTTTGCTGAAGAATGGCTATAGGAAAACCTGCAGATCAATGCAAATCAGAAATCAAAAGCTAATTGCCCAGGTTTTCCTATAGCCATTCTTCAGCAAAAGTTTCAACAAATTGATAGTCGGCTTAAAACTTGAGATACTGACTCGAAAAAGTTCTCTCACCAACGTGCCAAAAGTCCTGCCTAGTTCCACAAAGTTCTGAAAGCCAAACAAAGGCATTCAAGAAACAGTAGTACTCAAGCAAGGGAGCAGGTACTTCCGGAGCGGCGGAATAAGACGTAATACTCAAAAACTTTTAAAATTCACAACTCGCCCTCATCTATCAGCCGACACCGCCAAATTTGTTTAATCCGGTTCCGGAGTAATTAAATTGAACTTTATACTACTTACTCAATTTACCTGGAATGATTCGAGTTATTGATACCAGCATCAATAAAATTAGTATGACAAATAAATTAAACAAATAAATCTCTGGGCAAATTTATTTGTGATAAAGGTTTCCGAGTATGTAATTAATGAGTACCTAAGTAGATAGAGATAATGAAAGACAATATTTCAACCCCTCGTACTACTAACTGCTAGCAATAGCTGTTGCAGTTGTTGCTCATTTTCTTCCAGATTCAGCTCGCCTCCCAAATTTACCTGTCTTTAGAAACCAATTCGAGGCATCCTAAAACGTATTATAGCTAAATTCAATAAATAAGAGCCCCCTACGTCATCTGCACACTCGGTTACAGTGTTGCGCTTTTGTGTAGTACTATGACCACGTTCTGTGCGCATATGACGAGGTGGGCGCTTCTCTAAAGACTCGAGCTCTATGAGGTTTTTCAACGAATAGCGCTGACTACGACCATCGACCATCCTCGATCAATGCAACAATTTGAAAACCATGACACTATAAAGAAGAATAACCAGTTTAGCTCTCTATAATAGATAATAATATAACATACCAATTTCGTGTTAAAATAATCTGGATCTCGACTATTTAGGGAGAGGAAACTAGCTCCCTGCACTGAGGCCACTTAATCGGGCCTATTGTACTTCTTCTAAGCGGCCTTCCCGTGCCCATCAGATCTCGAGCCATTCTACCTGTAGGATAAACTTCAGGATTCTGGCGAGAAGGGTGGTGCTTATTCTGACCATGTTGAGCCAGAAGTCCCCCAACATGGATCTTCTTATTGACGTTACGACTGGGCAGTGACAAAGCACATGTTCAACCGTTTCGTCTTCTAGTTCGCCACCACTACATATGGGATTATCTACTAAACCCAGTGTATAGAGATGTTTGTGTAGTCGACAGTGTCCCGTGAGTGCCCCTGCAACTGTTCGTAGATTAGCACAGCTGTATACAGAGCCGGTATAGCTCTTTTGCTTTGACGACAGCTTACGTTACTAGTCCATCTTTCAGTCTGTAATTGATGGGTATTATTTTTAAGAAATTATTAAGGTATTAAGGTATTAAGAGTAGTTACGGTTGGTTTAATGATTAGCTCGGGGCGACAGGGCCACCTTTCTCGGCCAGCTTGTCTGCTTTATCGTTACCCTAATTTCCTTGATGCCCTTGGACCCAACCCAGCATAAGAAGATTGTTTTTCGATATCTCGTGACAGCAGCTCTATGCACACTTCAGCAAACGACCAGAGGTTATCTTGCAGATGTTTAAGGCTTACAAAGCAGCATACTGTCCGTCGATACCAGTATTTTTTTGAATTTTCCTGAGGCATATAACCTCAAAGTTAGGCTGCTCTCAAGAGCAAGCTGCTTCGTATCCCTTTTAATTTTTACATACATCGGTAAAGACGGTTATGTTTGCTTCGATGCTCTCAGTTAATCCATCAGAGTTTTAAAGTGTCTGTTGAATGTATAATTTGGAGAGATACGGTTTGCATCCATCTCCATGAGAGGCAGCTTCTTGGAGCACTCCTGGAGGATTTTGGTGTGTCCGTAAATTCTATATCTGACGAACCATAGTCTCCATCCCCACAATTGTAGGGCTGCTTTTGTTGCCATTTCCATAATAAATATATAGTGGAATATAGCGCATAAATATAGTGGAAGAATGCATAGAAGCTCCTCCAGTGCTAAAAAACGAATTTTAGTATTACTTGGTAACATATTTCTTGGTGGCCGGGTATATATATGCCCATCAGTGGGATCAGTTGTTTCACCCGGTGGGTATAATACGTATACAAGTTTTTGAGCCACAATAAATGGCTGATTCAAAATTGAGAACACCAATTCTTGAGAAGCGTGATATATTAAATATAGACGTTTTGTCCCTTCGCTTTATCTGATTAGAAATATATTGTGATAATTTTTAGTGGTTAATTGTTATCCGACTCAATTTGTAAAAATTTAGAATGCGCTAAGTAAAAGTTTATTTTATTATAATTACCTACCTTCAATTTAATTCACACATAACTGTATTAAATAAATAATTAGTAATTACTTATTATTAATTACTTAATATTTTATTTAAATCGTGTAACTAATAGATAGACAAATTAAATATTTTTTACTATACCCAGAGAAAGGATTTTCAAACCCGGCGTTTCTAGCTTCAAATTAATAAATTAATTAATAAATAATAACTTCAACTCATAATTTACATCATTTGTATATTTTTACTACCTACTGTAAAATTACTAAAACTAATTTCATTTTTTTCATTATCATTTCAATGTAAATTACCTTTGTCCGCGAGTTTCAACTTTTTTTAAATTTCCTGCAAATCCGTCGAAACATTCTCATAGGTAATTGATTAAAATCAAATTAGATTTAATCAATGAAGAGTTCAATTTTTATTTAAATTGTCCGATCGTTTCCTCCACGTGAGAGCAAAAAAGCAGAAAGCATGAGAATGCAATGAGACCTATATTACACTGAATTCGAAGATCTTACCTCATCTTTTAAAGATCTCCCACATATAAAAGCTGCCAAACAATTAAAACAATCATTATTATTTTATTTATCTATAGTGACACTTGGTTTTTAAGGGTTGCTCGTTTTACAAAATAATTATTATTGGATTATACTAAAATATCGACCTACTTATGTGTATTTTATTTTTATTAAAATATAAGTGTACTGACCTGTGATGAAAATAATTTGTAATTTTATATAATTATTAATTATTATAAATATTATCGTGTAATTTAGTGACTATTAGACATTTCGAGATGATGTCTCTTGGTGCGACAACTTTTCTTACAGTTATCAGTGGATTCTTAATTTACTTGGCGACTTGCGTAAGTAATTATTAGTTTCTTTTAACAAATCATTAATTTATTGTAGTTTTAAAAATTATTAACGTAATGCCATTAAATGTTGGTTCGTCTTTTACTTAAATTCTGACTTTTAATTGGTTGCTAAATATAGGCTCGTCGTATTAAACTAATTAAAGTTAAAGGGACTTTTAAAAAACGGTTGTTTCGTTTTAATTTTAAAAATTAAAAGTTAGTTAGATCAAACATACAAAAGTTTTTTTGATTTTTGATCACTGTTATACGAGGGGGTAATAATAATATCTAGAATTTACGTCTTTAGACAGGTTTTGCATGCATATAAACAAAATTCGTTGCCATAGCAACTGATTTAATATGCTATTGTAAAATTTCACTTTAATAAGTTAATGGTACCCTCTATTTTTATTGGTCATTTGTAACAGTTTGAAAAAAAAAAAAATTTACGTTCCTTATGCCTAGGAAGTTGTTATAAACGAATTCAAATTTCAACGGTGAAAACATGGACGATTATGCTTTAGCTATAGAGAAATTAAAAAAATTAAATAGATGGGTAGATAGGTACTATACTTAAGTTAAGTAGTAATACTAATGCTACACCTCAAAAATATTTTTATGTGTACAGGGTGAGCAAAATATGATGGTTCTTATGAAAAAATCGACAACTATAAGAGATATGGAAAAATAGATGGCGCATCCTCCTCTTTTTATTAGAGGAGCCCGCCCAATAGCGAAAACCGGAATCCGCAATCTTATTTTTGGTTTGGAGAGCTATACGCTCTTCATATTATAATAGTAATACCTACCTGAAGAACGTACTAGTATTATTTTCTGTAAATTCACAACAACTTCAACAACGAAATTGAAAAATCGAACTTTTGCTTATAGTTCCAAAACAAAAGAAGATCACCAATTCCGGCTTTTGTGATTGAGTTCTTCTCAAAAAAGAGATCGAGGACGCGCCATCCATTGTTCTATATCTCTTCTAGTTATCGATTTTTCCATAACAACTATTGAACTTTTGCCCACTCTGTATAAGTAATACAGTAATTTTGTCACCTAAAATAGGGGTTACCTTAGATCAAAATATGGGTTAGTTCTGATGTCTGGTATATGATGGAGGCCTAATAATAAATCCACGTATTCGACCTCGGCGGACCTCCGGATCTTTATCAAAAATCCAAATGTTTAAATGTACTAAACTAGTGTGGTCCATTTGCAAAATGAAGGTCTAATTAAATGTTTTTAATGGGATACTCAGTAGCTCAGTAGTATTTATACTATAGATATTTATTTTATTGCTCATTCGAATGAATTACCCATTCCTACTAAAAGATTTCTGGGTCGAGATATAGCTCATTTAAGCCCAAACAGGAGAACTTTGCTTGCTCATTTTGTGACGTTCACAAATTGATCTTTCGGACCACAGTTTGCATTTAAATATGATGAGCCTAAAATGTAATTTCCTAAAATAGCACAACCTGTATTGCATCTAATTGCTTTACGGCGGTATCAACTTTTTTGGAGATCGCCGCACGTAAGATTGAAGTAAAACTTTAAAACTGTGCGTGCACATAGGCGTTTAGAAAAGAATTTGAGAAAAGACGGCGTCTAAAAAATGTCTATCTTGGCAAAGTTTTATCTTATTGTAACAGGAAGTACACCAAGACTGGGCAAAAGTTTTGGAGAAGTACCCCTTACCATCGATACTGAGTAGCTAGGGGCACTGTATATACTTTTGCCGCCGATATTATTTGTGTTTGTGTAACGTGTGTAAAAATTGGCGTGACAACCATTTTGAAAATACTGGACCTAATTTAATCAATTTGCCCAACTTTTACTTTTCTTCTCATCGATTTTCTGGAGTTATCGGTTATATCGGTATTTTTATAAGCTGGTAATTAATAATTACCTCCTGTAGACCTGCAAAAACGTAACACCGTGGGTCTTGACGTTGAAAGATGGTTCGTTTATTATTATTTGCCGACGATCATCAGCAACTATTGCCTGACGATAGATTTGACGTGACTTACATTAAAAGTATGGGCTTAAACTAAATGTCGAAAAAACCGACTACATGATGATTTTGAGTTAAAATGGAAAGAACTCCAGACAGAAACAACTTACAAACTTATAAATGAGTAGTACCAAAGTAGTATCAGGCCGGTGCATAAGTTCGTAGCGTTAAATTTAAAATAAATTTTTTAAATACTCAAAATACAAAAGCTAATCAATTATATATTCGCCTGCATTGCTTATAACTGACATCCAACGTTCTGGCAGTCTTTCGATTCTACGTCTGAAGAATTCCGGTGGTTTGGAAGTGAAGAAGTCGTCGAGCCCGTTTTGAAAAGCAGCGTCCTTGTTAAATGAGATGGGTCGGAGATGTTTGATAGAGAGCGAAAAAGATGAAAATCTGATGAAGCAAGATCCGTAGAATAAGCCTCCCAACTGAGCTCTTGAATAGCCGCTTTTGTAATGTTATCATGATGCGGGCGAGCATTATCATGCTGCAAAACGTGTGGTGCCGAAACAGTCAACTTTTGAACTTTGTTCATGAAATGAAAGTAACGTACAATGGTCAATTAGTCATAATTCATCATATTGGTCAATTTCCGAGTTGATTGACGTGGATTATCACGAAGTATAGAATTTAATCTGTATTCATCAAAGTCGGATTGTCTCCTTCAACGTGGGAAATTATTCATATCAAAATGACCCTAATATTCCCTATTTGAACCGAGAAAACCATTTTCCTGCTATATACTAGTATACTTCCCCTGATGAATTTACTTCTGTTTGCATTCGAGATTTTTATTTCAGTGACAAAGCGATGAAATAACCTGAAATGCTTAAAAAGGCTCCACGTCCACGTGTCGATTTGAATCGATTTATCGATTAATCGGCCAAGCCTAGTTGTAGCGGGCTCCGATGTCTTAACTCATCGATTAAATTGAAACAAAAGGAGTTTCATTTTTTACTTGACACTCAATTTGCTTTAGCCACAATTACCCCTAACTTTCTACAAATTAAAAGTTCAAGAAGTATTCAACAAAACAATAGCATAGCATTAAAATGACATTGAAATTTCCCAAAACAAATTTGTTTCCAAAGCACTTTTAACGTGGAAACCAAAAACACTACAAACTTATGGATCGACCTGATACTTATCTACAGGTGTTACTATCGCAGGCGATGGTAGAGACGACAAAGATACAAAAAATTAAATGTTAAGGGTAAAATAACGAGAGCGTTGTTACGTACCGTTTTTTGGAGCAACGCCATTACAAAAAATGAAAATATATACAAGCGATTATAAAATGCGTACTTAAGATTGTACTTGATATAGAACAAGTCAATAATTAATGACGAAAAGTTTCATAAAGTTGTTCTCTAAAGTAGTGTCTCCTAAGATCTAAGGAAGAAACATCCCTTTGATGGTGATTTCTGAAGATAATTTTTAAATGTCCCTCAAACAGTTGGAATTATAATGAAATTTTGTATAGGTAACTACCAACTTAACAAGACAAACTTAATAATGTTTTCAAATATCAATCATGGGTAGGTTACCTATCCATCTAGAAAAGGATAGGTAATGAACATATTACTCATCAGTTTGTGAATAAAAATTTCTCATTGCCTAAGGCCCTAAGGGATGTCCTAGACGTAGACGCTCAATATAGATCGTGATATTATCGTGATCAAAGTGAGACACTACACACTCAATAGAAATCTGTGGATCGCGTATCAGTTCATTGTTTTTTTTGCGTGCAGTAACGTCAAAAATGAGTTATCAAAATTTTTTAAAAAAATATTAATTGAATCCAGAGAAGGATGAAAATGAAAACTATAAACAGGACCTCAAAACAAGTAAGCAATGACAGTTCTCCAAAACAATTTCACGACTCTAAACAAGTCAATCATCATAGGTTTCTAGACTAGTAGTTTCAGTAGCTGTCAAAGTCATACAAATCTAGAGTATCTAGGGCTTTGCTCTATACAATAATCAGGAAAGCCACTATCTGCAGCGGTTTAATTTTGTGTGGAACGTTCAATAAGTTTCAGGTCTCGGTCAACCCGTGAACCGAGTGTTTGTTTAGTCAACGCAAAAACTCTAGACTCGCGATACTTGACCTCCATTTATTACACAGATTTTGATATTTTGAGGTTTCCTGTAATACACATGTTTACCATTTTTAAAAGGATGCATGTCTGAACACAATAGCGTCTAAATGGGACAACAAAATCGCTCTAAACTTTGCATTTAGTCTTCTCTACCTCGAGAAGAAATCTAAAACTGATTGCAATCTCCTACAGAGAAAAGGCGGTTTCCTCGAACCAACAATAACGGCATAATATAGCTGATGGCCAAAACTTGGAAAAGAGATGAAATTGACAGTTGAGATAGACTTAGACAACGAGGTTCGACAAGTCATGTATAAGGCCACATAAAATTTTCATAATGTAGCGAGATTCCAATCGGATAACACAAAACTAAACTAGTAGTGCCTCATTAACTCATTAGTAGGTAAAAGCTTAACGAACGCTTAAAAGAATAAAGTAAGGACATCGTAGGAACACAGTATTGTTAAAAAGTTTCGTTTCAATATTCTTCGAAATTACCATTTTTTTAACAATAATAGAAGAAGATAAAAATTCATATTGATTCATCACAGGAAATACAGAATCAAAACTCATTATTTAAAAACGGATGTAAGTCTCACTGATCTAACCAGCCCATTGTTATTTGACCCTTACATTAAAATAATATCATCATCTATGTAGGTGATGGTGTAGGTACTTTCAAATTAGGAATCACACATGGCTGATCTGCGCAATGTTAATTTTTATGGTATATTTTTTGTAAAAAGAATAATTTTCAGTTTAAATTTAACGATTTTACAACGTATTGTTCTATTTGGCGAGGCGAAATAAAGATGCAAATTTTATAATGTTATAACGTGTTACTTCATTGAAGATAATAGCTTTATTGTTGTAATCTTACTTTATTCATAAGCATTTAGTGTAAGATGAACTAGAAATAGTTGTTACAAATTTTAACGATTTTATTATGTAATGTACTTTTTTGTGGGTACTTAAAAAGAAATTCCAGACACCTTCCTTTTGTTCTCGAATAACGCAAATTAGAATTACGTTAAATTTATTTAAATTGACTATTTGGAGTTTTAGGTCAAAAAAATCATCTTACGCAATGAGGCAGTTGCCTCAAAGTTTAAATTGCAATAATCTGTTTGAGGCAGTTAATTTTCGTTTCTGACAAAAAATATTTTGGTAAATTAAAATTGTTTATATTTGTAGCAACTGGATGGATACGTGCCAGGACAAGATTATCCAATTTATAGTGAAGTGCCTAAAGGATTGTCGTTTAGTTGTGATCAGAGGATACCGGGTTATTACAGCGATCCAGAAGCGTATTGTCAGGTAAAACATTAAAACTAAGCATTACCTATTAATTATTAACAAAAACAAAAGAAAGTACCAAAGTATCTAATAGTAAAAACTGTACGTAGAACAAAAACTGAAAAATTATAAAACTTGCTTATAAAAAGATTGATCGATTCGTCCTCCATTATTGTAAAATCGAGAAATTGGCTTTTGGAATTCATATTTACAACACACTTTCCTCGACGACCTCGACGACGTTACTGTACGCTTCTTATCAGAACAAAGCTAAATATTAAACTTTTATGTAATTGTAGGTTTCTACACTTTAAAAAAATAAATACTACACTATGACAACAATACTAAACGTATAAACGTATACGCAGTAAAACAACATGTCTTTCATAAATTCAAAATAATGACAAGTCTTAACATACTTCCCAAAAAGTGTGCTTTCAAAAATAAAAATATTGCAATTTTCAAATGACAAAAGCATAAATTATTTATAATAGCGTAATAATATTATTGTAATCGCAAAAGAAGTAAAATGTTTAAAAATGAATTTCAATGTTTTACTGTTCCTAAAGTGCAAGCCACCTTGTTAGCTGGGGCGAGAAGTGGGTTGCATAAGTATCAGGCGCTCCTTAAATTAGTTTGCGAAAACTAATAATTATTACACATTCAACATTCAATTATATTATTACAGTAATTAAATTAATGTAATATGTTATTATTCAATTTCGAAACTATAACTCGACCCAAAACTATAAACACAGTTGGTTTAGTTCTCACAAATATTTATTAAATTTGAATTAGTTTCGTTTTTAAATTGATACGATCTTTAACGTAAGATTTCTCGAAAGATTTTTTATTGAGCAAATTTCTCTTATTGTACCTTATTGTTAAATTTTATAATAGACAAACGGCCGTAAACTCGACTAATTTTATATTTTTTTAGGTTTGGCATTGGTGTTTACCAAGCGGAGCCCAATACAGTTTCTTGTGTCCAAATGGAACGATATTCAATCAATTTGCTCGAGTTTGTGATTGGTGGTTCAACGTAGACTGTGCCGCAACTCCAAATTTATATAACATAAACGAGGATCTATACAAAATTCCAGTTTATAACCAACGACAACAGCCTTAATTAAAATTGTCGCTATACTGATGTAATTAATTAATTTATTCGACGCTCTTAAGAATCGCCTTTTTTAAACAATAAAAACTTTGATTGATGTATGTATGTCATCTTTAAGTACAACCGAAAGTAGAATCGTTAATCTTTCTTGATCAAATTCTAATTTTTAAATCGCTCGTTGTTTGCACAAAAAGTTCTTTCATGCTTCATTGAAAATTTAAATTATACACGAAAAATTATCAATATTCGTGACATTATAATTAGTTGACCATACAATGTATATAATTCTTTTAAATGTTAGGTATAGTAGATAGAGTAAACGTAAACATCTACCATTATTTATTTAATTTACTTTTAAATAATAATTATAAATTATAAGGAGTGCTTTTGTACAATAAACTTTTGCTTTTTGACAATAAAAAAATCAACGTGTAATTTTTAACAAAAAACGTGATGGATTAAAATTTAATTTTTTGTTTGTTGGTTGTTGTACCTTTTGTGCAGGGCCGTCTGGTGTGAGGTAGGGCCCAGGCTCTAGACTTCGCGCTTTATTTGTTCAGTTTAGGGCTTAGGACTTATGAAGCAGTTAAAATTAAAATAATAGCAAAATATAGTGATTGTTATATATTTCTGATATGAACATCATTCACCATCTTTCCAAATTTTAATGTAATTTTAAATTTTTACCATCTGTTCGAGCTTTTTTAATTTATATTAATTTGAATTTGTTTTTATTTGTTATTGAATTGGATTATCGCGGGTTGTGGTGGATATAGTATACAGTACTTTTACTGAGGCTCAAGCCTCAGTAAGTGTTATGTGGGCTTAAGTGCATTTTGGTATACAAAAGCAGTTTTAAATTTGTCGTGCTTTAGACGAACACCTACAAGTTCTTTTTTATTTTATATTATTTTTATTTATTTCTGCTAAGAGTGCTATAGGTATCCTTTTAATTTCCTTTCCCATCCTTATCGCACCATTTTACGTTTAAAGTTTCAGTTTCTAAAGTTATCACCATCTGATAAATATACAGTGGTAAAAGATAGCGGACGCTTAGTTAATTGTATTGTTTGAGTAGGCGCCATAAGGTGATCAATTGTCGCTCTGTAATGAATTACTCTACTTGTAGAAAGAGGCATAATTCGCTGTTTACACCAGACCCCTCTGATGAAGGTGCCACAGCTAACTCTTCATTTGAAGAACAACCCTCTCCGGTAGACCTCGCTTTCTGTTCGACGTTACTTTCATATCTATATTCCTGTCAGAAATTCTCCTGTTCTACTATCAACCCTGCTATCGTTAATCAATGGGATTTAAACGGAATGGTAGGTACATAAGATTAGAGTACAATTAGGTTGAAAATTGGCAATAATCTCTTGTCGATGCAGGGCATTTGAAGCCAATACCAGTCATTTTATAGGGACTTCGTTATTGTTTTCAGTACATGTTGATACTAGTCGTCAATTTCATATAACTGCTTCAATAGCCGACAAGGCGCCCCTAACTTAAATTGCTTAAGTTTTGTTAAAAATTTGTTATTGGCTGATAATAATTTTCTTCAACATGGGGCCGAACTATTCCCTCACTTACTTGGTCAGAAGAAAATTGTAGACTCTTGGGGGTTCTTCGGTCGTTGTTGTCGAAACCGTCTTGGGTGTCGTTTTGCTGAGTTGCGTTCCTGTTTTCGATTTTATCCCACACATGAGCATTAGGCATTAAAAACAATTCTCAAATTAAGCGTTGAAAATCTCAATTTTTTGGCATATTTTGTGTTTCGCTTAATATAAGAGAATTACACCCCCTGATGTACACCTTTTACGCCCATTCATTTAATTAAGAATACGAAAAGCATTCAAATAATCTTCATTATGTTTGTGGAATTAAAACTTTTGTAAACGACCACTTTGAATACACATATGGCATATGGCGAGTCGAGCGATAAGCGCGTCACTTCTTATCTATTAGTTTCAACTTGTACCTCGCGCATTTTAGTTCGATTGTTTGGAATTTATTTCGGCGTGTACGGTAATGACGCGAGTGGAGTGTTGTGAAAATCGTCGTATTTCGAGGGTTTAAAATACCCTATAAACTTTCAAATGTGTTTTAGAAAATATAGCGAAGATTGATGAGTCAGAAAATTTGTTTTCTTAAAGGTAATTTTAGAATTTCTTATTAGTAGGTACATACCTAGTTATTTTTGCTTCGTTGGTAAGCACATATTTTCAAAAATGGTCGTGGAAAGATTTTTGTTAATTTGGATTTGAATAGTAATATTATACAATTTATTTCTATTTACTTGAATTTTTAGAAAATGAAAGAGGCAAATGTCGTAAAATTTATATTTTGACCATTATTTAGTTTTGAAATTTGAAGTGTGTCCCGGGATAGGTGAAACACGGATGATCTCGTTTACTTATTAGGCTTACCGCACACTACAGACAGTCGGTGACCGTCAAAATAGTCGGTTAGAATGCTCAGTACAGATTCTTATGTAGCACCGCACACAACCGACTAAAATGACGGACCTACATAAAAGATGTAACGTGTTCTATTTTTCCACCGACTATCAACCGACACGATTGTCTGTGACTAGACGACAATATATGGGAATAACGTAATTAAGTAGGGGCGCGCACACAAACTACAAAATTGTCGTTGGCGATTCTCATCTACCGCCGTCTAGTCACAGACAATCGTGTCGGTTGATAGTCGGTGGAAAAATAGAACACGTTACATCTTTTATGTAGGTCCGTCATTTTAGTCGGTTGTGTGCGGTGCTACATAAGAATCTCTACTGAGCATTGTAACCGACTATTTTGACGGTCACCGACTGTCTGTAGTCTGCGGTAAGCCTTAACGATAGTCGGTAGTGTGTGCGACGGTGTAGCCTTAGACTAAAGCTAAAGTCGCGGACAAACAATGCAACAACCACCGACTTCCTAACGATAGTCGGTAGCGTGTGCGATGGTGTATATGTAGGCGCCGATGTCTGACCGATTGTCTGTCGTGTGCGGTCACTTCGCTACAGAACAGACGGTCGCCAACTGTCTGTCGTGTGCGGTAGCCCCAAACAAACAAATAAATAGTAATTACTAGTACTCATTTTCTTTTTGGCAGTTTGTTTTGCCCATTAAACACTAGTTACGTTACGAGTTTGGGCAAGAAAAGTCTCTCCGTGTATACGTCATTGGCGTGCATCGATTTAACATTAGCAGGTTATTTGTGACCTTTGATCCAAATTTCTTGCTGGCAGTTTGGCAGAATTAAAGGTTGATTTGATTGAGGTTTCTTTTTTTAAAGAGAAGCTCATAGTCAAATAGAGGCATAATAACAATAATTTTCGCTCTGGCGTGGACCTCGAAAATTCTAAGGACGGCCCTGCTTTCCTGAAGACAGTTTTTATGGCTCTTTGAATGTGGGAGCAGCAACACAAATGTCGCTCTTACTCTTTTCCTTAACAAATATAATAAAATTGTAAATTTAATTACCCGTTTAACTTTTAACAAGTTTGATGATATTTGACTTTTGCATAAAACTATTAATTTATTTTATTGGCATTGTAAAATAATTAATTAAATATATGAGGTTTATGGTTAAAAAAGTAATTAATTATTGTAGAAAACCAAGTGGATAGTAACAAAGTAAAAATAAGAAAAACGATTAAAATGGTACTGGTTTATTGATTTAAATATTTCTATTATATTTTGAATTTGAAATATGTATATTCGACATTACAAATTATTCTAACAAATTTATTTTTCTAGTTTTCATACTTAAAAAAATAGTCGTGTTTGTGACATTATTTGGTTCATTATCCTGACTCACATTAATTAATTTCAACAAAAACCTAATGGGGATTCTATTTATGTTCACGTCTTAGCCCCTTATTTCAGAACTCAGAGATTCTGACATACATAAAACATAAAACCAAAGTATTGGAATGATGTTGCATTATTATTAACTATTACTTACTTGGGGGGGGGGGGGGTTCAAATATAGAGCTCTACAATGGCTACCACTAACATAAAGATCACTGCGCGACTTATTTGAAAGTGAATTCGCGTCGATCATGAAATTCTAAAGGATTTTTAGAAGTGCTTGATTGAAGTGTTGTTTTCTTCGTGAGTCTCTCAGTGACAATGTTGAGTCTACGGTCTACCGGCCATACGGTCGATCGGACCAGTGTAGCACATCGTACTCGTCACTATGAACTATGCGATAGTTAACAGACTGTATACTTATGTCATAGCTCACTAAGGTCTTATTGTAACAACGATCAATTTAACGTAAGATCACGGTGATCTGTAGTTTACTATTCAAATGACGTTGCTCAAAACCAGTTTATGCTAGAGCTGTCTACGAACAGCACCAGTTGCTCTTCTGAGTTCTTTTTGCCGTTCTCTTATGCGAGTTGCAGCCAGAAGCGGATTTAAGCATGGGATTTATGGGCAGCAGCTCAGGCTCAGGGCCCCATCCAATAACAGGGCCTCTTAGCGATGGTACAAAAACATAAAAACAATTTAAATTAAAAATTTAAGAAAAGATCGATTTTACGCAATTTATTCCTAGATAATATTGTAACGTCGGAATGGGGGCTCTTCTAAAGCGTATTTAGCTTATCGTAGCTTTCGCCGTTGAACACTGGGAGATAGTGATTCTTTGTCCGACATTAAGAGTGAGGGGGGACTTTATATAAATTATTTTCATACAACGTCTCTTTTTGAAGTTATGTAAACGAAAACTGCAAGTTGATCTACCTACTTATTCCATTTAAATAATGGCATTAATTAAAATTAAATATTAGGAAAATGCAATAATTATATTTAATACCATAAAGTATAGTGTACCACAAGATCACGTAGTAAATATAGTCATCGAAGTTAAGGAAGTTTTAAATTAATTGCAAATTAATGCTTTGTTGTAATAGTTATCCACAGTTCATCGCACACTTTATATTTTACAAACTCTTCCGTATATTGTTCAATTTATATCAAAATTCAAAAGGATGGGCGTACGAAACGTGAATACTTATTATTATTATTAAATTACGTCAAATCATATTCGATTCAAATATTAATATTAAAAACTCATATATTTATGGTGTTCCGTATGGTGTAATTTACTATTAATAATATAACAACAGTTTAGTCTTGTTCTTTATAGGTGGTGACAATCATCCTCATTGTCGGTTACCACACGAGTTTGACTTTGAAAAGAAAGTTAACGCCATTTAACTATCGAAGTTACATAAGCTTATTTTTGGTCTACTTTCTACCGTTTATAAAAAAAAAAGCTAATACGAGCGCATTAGGTACCCATCAATTTTTTTGAGTTCGTTCGAGTGACGACCCGCCACTGCTTTTTTCGTTGCGATGGTTCTCAACGCATCAGAAGAGACGGTGGCTGCTTAAGATAATTATTAATTACACCAGGAAGCGAAAAGAAACAAGCTACAATCGAATACATTTGAATAACGAATTTTGCGTCTTATTTCTAACATTTACTTCGATTAAGATGTAAATGTATCAGGGTTATTAGTTTAGAGATGCGAAAAAAATTTCTAGATGATTACTTTTTAAATTAATTGTGGCCCAATTTGGTATAATACTTAATTGTATTTAAATTTAAAGCGAAAAGCATGTAGTCGAACAAATTAATCATTTAATTTGTGTATAAACAATCTAAAAGGAAGTGGTTTCTGGTATTTTCTTTTTATTATTGTAAATACGGGCATAGCTGAAGGAAATTTTATTTAATTTATTAATTTTAATATTATTCGTGTCGGCAAATCACTTCCTATAGGTATGTAACTATACCTATGAGATTCCCAAATTGTATCTAATTTGTCGATATTGGCAATATGGTAATTGGCTAATTGGTACTACCATTAATACACTCATTGACTCATTGCTGGTAGGTATAGGACTTCATTCCAATTTTACTCTTCATAAATTTTCTTAAGAACTAGGTCCTCTAGTTTAATGAATCCGAAGAATCCACTGATTATACAAAAAACAGCTGATGTAATTATAACAGAACTTTTTCGTAAGCTTTGAAAATATTAAAAAAGGTATCAGGAGTATTAGTACCTAACAATAGTATGCTCAGTCCAGTCATTATAAACATTTGAAAATGCAAGTGAACCGAGAGAGGAGGCTCAAAAAAGCTTAACTTTAAATTGTCGACCAAGATTAAAGAAGAAAAAAAAACAAATCTCAATCTCTCAATTTTTTGCTTTCGCGCTCGATATCTCAACAACGATCAACGGTAGGAGCACAATTTTCGTATCGTGAAGTAGATCCGAGTTATCGAGAAAAAAACAAATTTGAACCTTTTTTCAAGATGGGCTCATAGGAAATCTTGGTCGGTAATTTGAAGTTAAGCTTTTTTGAGCCCCCTCTACAACATATCCAAAAATCAGCTTTCTCGGTTCACTTGCATTTGTATACCTTTTTTCCGACGTAATGACTGGACATTCTGAGCAGCTCTCCCTGAATTCAAAATTCTAAAATTATACGGGGTGTCTCAATTTCAAATGGCAAAGCTAATCTCATTTCCGGTTAAGCCGAAAGTCAAAATATTAAATGTTTAATATTACTAGTAGATTGACAATTTTACAATCTTTCTAACCACTCAAAATATACAGGGTGCTGTATTTAATATAGTAAAGCGAGTCCCATTTCCGGTTAAACCAGAAGTAAAAATTTAAATGTTTGGTATCATTAGACAGCTAATCATACAATATTTTTTTAAATCATATAATATACAAGGTGTTTTTAAAAACACCTTTTTATTGGCTAATTTCTGGTTTAATCGGAAGTGTTTGTCAAACGAAAATTACAGCAAATAATAGAAATTTAAAATTAATATACCAACTTACAATTTCGATTTTTAATTAATAAAGAAATTATAAATTTTTGAAATTTTGACCTTCAAGAAATCGTAGCTCCGAAACTAGCGCATAGCGGAAAATGAACTAAGTTGTATAATTAAGAACTTTATTATTTATAACATATCCAAAAATAAACAAAATGGCCAAAGCCGATTTTGCAAAAATCCATTTTAAAATTTCAGTCAACTTTAGTCGTTTAAAAGTAGTCAGTTTTGAAATTATTTAAAAAACTCAAATATCAAAACTAACTTTTTAATTAATAATAGTTTTTTAGCTTTCTTTCTAAATTTTTAAATTTTTATTATTTACAATTATCTATTATTATAATTATTCTGTATTTACAAAGTTATAATGAAAAAAAATATCTAAGTCGATAATTCGAGGATTATTATAATGGCCGCCATTAGGGATGATGTGTACTAACTTATAGCCGAGTATAAATATTTTGGGTCAAAAGTTTACGAAATCCCATTAAAAAACCTAATTACTTTATTTTAGGCCCCCCCCCCTGTATCGATTTCGTTTAAAAGCTTATTTTGTCGATGAAATTTTCAAATTTCAACAAACTCGCTTAGTAGTTTTTATTTGAATGCTCACACACACCCAGACAGACTTTTTATTTTTTTAACGTTTGGATTCAGTTCAGGAAGACTCGAAACTTCGAGAAATGAAATGTTAAAAAAATGTTTTTTTTATCATACAGAGTGTTTCGATATTCGCGGATACGGACAGTAGACCGTTTTAATTTACAAGAAAAACGAAGTAAACAGTTTGTGTTGACGAGTAGTGGGCCAGTCAGTAGAGATATTATATGATGCAAAAAATGGTGTAGAACCTTTTATTTATTAACTTGTTTAGGTATATGTGTGCAAGCATGTAAAAAACCAAATGTTAACACCGGCGCCCTCGGGAGACTTTTTGGCAGAAAAAACCTCAAAATTTTACGACTTTTTGTTTTTTTTTGCCGATAACTCCTAAACAGTGCATGCTAGCAAAATAGTTTTTATATTACAAATTAAAGAGCATTAAATTCTGCGTCGAATGATTACCACAACTTAATAATTTAGTCAAGTGATATGGTCGAAAACTCTCATATTATACTTAAAGAAATATATAAATAAAAAATCATCAATTTTTGACCGCGGTTTTCGATCATATCATTTGACCGAATTATTAAGTGTTAGTAGTCATTCGACGCAGAATTTAATGATCTTTAATTTGTAATATAAAAACTTTTTTGCTAGGATGTACCGTTTAGGAGTTATAGACGGGAAAAAAATCCTAGAAAGCATTTTTGGCTGCCTCAGTCTCCCGAGGTCGCCATTTTTGTTTTTTACATATTTGCACCCACATAAACAAGTTAAAATATAAAAGCTTCTACACCATTTTTTGCATCATATACCAGGGAGTTTCGGTCCTCTACTCACTTTACTTTACCAAGAGTAGTATTAGTTAGACCATTTTGTAAAGTTTTTTTTTTTACTTACGCCACCGATAGAGAAGTTACAATAGTGAATAGAGGCTTCCCTTAGAGAAGTTCACTATTATTGTAACCTCTCTGCTGGTGGCGTAAGTCAATAAAGACTTTAAGAATTGGCCTCACTACATCTTGATTTTAAATTATAGCAACTTAAGATAAGCCCTATCAGACCTTAAGACCTAATCATTGGCAAATTCGCGGCTACGGACAGTAGTGCGGTTAATCTACAAGAAAACCGAATTAAGAGTTCCGTTGCGGTTTTTGTTTTGACAAGTATTTTTCCAGGTATTACATGTATTGATTTTGAACTTACTGTTCCTATAATTTAAAATCAATATACCTGGAAAAGTACTCGTCAAAACAAAAAATCGCACAAGAACTTTTGATTCAGTTTTTCTTGTACTGATTCACGAATATCGCAACGCCCTGTATTACTTTTTTAAAGTAGACGAAGGTAACGAAATAGTATATTAAAAAACATGTGTCACAAGCTACCTTTTTGTCGCACGAAGGAAAAGTTTGCAGACCGACTGCAAGGAGGTCTGCAATTTACTGAGTGCGACAAAAAGCCCTTGTGACTCAAGTTTTTTATACTATTTTTCTATTTAGCAATAAATTATTATAAATAATTGCACTTAAAAAATATTTAATACCCCTTTAGGGAATTTTTTGGTAACATAATTTATGTTGTCATTACTGACATTTATAAAAGTTAGTTAGTAAAGAGCAATGTCAAAGTTATTTTGCCGTTATTTAACAATCATATTAATGTTTTTTAAATATTTATACATAATATCGTGTGATATCGTTTTTCCTAAATAAAACTAGCTTGAAAAAATAATTTTTATACAGATAATTAAACACAGAAACCTAAAAATAGTATAAACTAATGAACTTTGACAACCATCTGTCAAAATAATAATTGACGCACTTCGCCAACCTCAAAATGAAGTCCCTATAACAGTGTCGAAAGAGAATCTGTTTCCGCACTGTTTTCGGTGTCGAAACAAAGCTAGAACAAACGCGAAATAGAAAAAAGTAAAGTGATGTCTCTGTGTGCATTAAAATAACAAATAGGTAGCGCAACGTTTTGTTTCATGGCTATATTTGATAATAAAAAAAGTATTATATTCTCACAAAAATTATAATTTATTTAGAAAACTCACCTAGCGTGTGGAGCATTAAAATCGCTTTAGCTGAATTGGGAAGCAGGAAACTGCATATTGGGTGAGTTTTTGCATGTTTTAAATCCATACAAACAAATTTCACTTATACACACTGTATGTGTAGACATACTGTATGTTTTCAAAACTATGAAGAAATTTTTTTTATAAATTTTTGCTCAACAGGTAGTTTCCAAAAAACACTCAAAGCAAAAGACCAATTTATACATATTTATTAAAAGCACATTAACTTTCATTTAAACAAATGGCATTATTAGCATAGATCAAGAATGTCCTTGATTAAAAACCAATGAAAGTAGTTTTTATAATTGTTTTTAACGTTATCGGAGACATACCAATAAATTGGATTTATAACTTGTCCGCAAAAAAAATTAAAAAATAATAAAAAATTTGAAAGTAGGTAATAATTAAAATATTAGCAATACACGTTGTGGATATATCAAACTCGAATCGATTTTTATTAGAGTACAAATTACGTAAACTACTCACTGAAATTGCGAATAATAAAAAAGCGTATAAAATAGGTTGGTCGTGCAAAATCAAAAAGAGACAGAAAATCCTTCAGCTTATACCTTAGAAAGTTCTCAGGTAAAGTCATGTGTTACATTTAATAAAAGCGGCACATTTCGTTAAAAATAATCGTCGACAATGATTTCTACTCGACGAAATTCTGAATTAAACTAATACTCGCTCTTGTAAACATTTTCATTCCTCCGTAAGTTGCACTCACTTTAACAGATATCTAGTAAAGTGCTCGATGTAGTGAAAAGTGATTAAACAATTTTTTTTTAATAGTGACTTTTTCGAGTGCGCAATTTTGGGGACAATTAATTACTTAATTAAAAATTTAATAATTTGTGCGCGTCTTAAAATGTAAATTTTCGTCTAAAAGAATTTTTGTATAGAAACGCGAATTTCACCTTCCAAAATAGGTTAATACAAATAATTATAATTATTAATTTTAAAACGAGCAACAATAATCCATGTGCCAAATAGCAAATTTAATTAAATACTCGTCGAAAAGACTAAGTGCGTGCACCACGATTGCCCTTGTAGTAAAATACGTAAGGTTTGGTTTGGGGGCGATATTACCCTTTTCCTTAATCGAAATTAATAAGTGTATAAACAAGAAGCTCGTGATTAATTGGGGTGATTCAAAATAGGCGAATTTAAAAATTGGTTTTTGGATATTTTTCTAATTTACGTTAAATATTTAATTTGTACTTTATTACTTACTCTACTGACTTATTTATATTTGAAATTTTGTACGGCCGAGTTAAATTATTAAAAGAAAAGAAAAATATAAAAATACAGTGTTGCCATAATGAACATATTATTTGTGCTAAAGTGAAATGCGTTGAAGATTTAATAATAATTAGCAACAGGTGTTCTAGATAACTAAGGTAAGAGAAGTAATTAAGGATTAGAAATATACTTTTGTTCCATCAAAAAGACGCAAGTTGAGCGTTAATTATGGAATTAGAATAAGGCGCTTGTGGGTAATAAAACGAAGGACTTGGGAAATGTTATTGTACCGTGTGACCTTCAAAAAAAAGTAGTTGTAAGCGGTCATTTAATTTTATAGTTATTCCTCAACTATCAAATTGCTTCTAGTAATAACGCGCCTAAATATTATGCAAGAGGTGCACCTCCAAAAAAGTTGATAGTAGATGCCCAAGTTTTATTGAACTTGTGCATGTGACGAGTGACAATACAATGTCTTTCTAATGACGTATTGCATATTAATTTTTCAGTCCTTACATAAGTAGGAAATTACTTTCCTTGTAATTTAAGGCAAAATTATATAAAATTGTGGTTTCTCAAATTTCTGTAATTTTTAAAGACGTATTTAAATGAGCACCACGTAACTCGAACATTTCCATGATTGTAAGTTTAGATCCATCACCCATCATTAAGCAGATGCTCTGTGAACTTTAATCATCCGATGTTTTTGCTTAAAAGAGAGAAATTTAAAAAGGCGCATTTCTTATTTTCTACTGTAAAATTTAAAAATATATATAGGTCTTATTTAGAAAATTTTAAACTGAAAAGTAAACTGCTCAATGGGAACGAAGCACCAAAAATTAACCCAGCGAACTTCAAAATGTGAATTAACTTGAAATTGCAATAGAATGTAGAATGAGCTCTGATGTGTAACAAACCATACCATAGCAATTGTGTCGCAGTTGCTCTTCATGTACAGGGTAGCCAAATTTTTATGGTTCTTTTACCGATAACTATAAATAGAAGAGATATGTAGAAACGGATGGCTCGTCCTTTATCTATTTTTTGAAAGGACCTAAATTTGCCATTTTCTCTTGTTTTTGAAGGTATGGGGGGGCAAAAGTTCGATTTTTCAACTTTTCGCTAAATGCCGGTATCTCGGTTGTTGTGCCCTTCTTAGGCACTTCTTTAAAAGCAATAAAATAAGTCAAAGGGATTTTAAATATCTGGATTGTTCTGAAAGAGTATATTTTGAAGCGATCCTTTGTGGCGAGCGGTTGGCGATACTGGTTGTCGATTTACAACTTTTTGACAAAATCAATCACTTACATTTTTGTAATTTTCAACGCCTTAAGCCTTTAGATGACCTGTGCTGTGAAAGTAAATTTAACTTTATTTAGATCCTTTGGTAAGTGACACTGTTAATGAGTTGGACTTAGACAACCGTTGGTAATGTCGTTTGCTTGTAATTTTTTAACTTGGTGACATGCCGAGTGGAGCTCTTGATGAAGCCTAAACCTGATTTTTGTGTCCTTTCAGCCCTGATGATGGTGTAAATACATATACCGAAACGTCGGCAACGGATTCATAGTTGTTTTGATTTTCCACATACACCCGAGAGTTTACCTACTTAAATATCTTCGTTAATTTTTTGTTTGTAACACAAAGTTGTGTATTTTTAAATAGAAACAATAATAATAATAATTTTTATTCGTGCTGTGTACCTACATAATAAAGAGTTTACACACGTCAAAAAGAAATTACAAACAAACTAAACAGAGCAATTAAAAGGCACATAACTTCGAGGTGTCGCTTATATTGTCCTCGTACGAGTAATAAGCACCCCTCACCAACATTTTCTTGGCTATAGTCTTAATCCTTAAACTCCAAAGTCTTGACTGAATTAGGCAACTTATTACCACCGTATATATCTATATATTCCCATAGTGCATATTGAGATCTAAATTCGATCTTGTCAGATGTCAAATAGTTGTTCAATTCACAACATGTACGGTAGCTGTATACATTTTTTCTAACAAACAACAAGCACTCTAACACAATCATAGCAAGAACTGTCAAAACACCCCTAACACAAAAGTCTCCAGGCAATCATCACTGTAACCTAAATGACTGATGATCTTGATGGCGCTTCTCTGCAAGTCAAAAATTCTTTGAGAATGAACCGAAAGACCCCACAACAAGATGGCTTAACTTATTTTTGTTTGTATAAACCCATGGTAAGCCATTAAAGCCGTTTCTGGATCGACTCTGCGTACCACATTTCTAAGAGCAAAGATGTTTTTGGAAAGGGATGCAGACAACTGCGCCACATGATTTCCATACGTGAGATTGAAGTCCAATGAGACCCCCAGAAACTTAGCATTGCCAGTAAGTAACGCTCTTATAGTCAAATGTCATTGCTAGTTCTTGTGTCGTTCAAATAAAGATCATGAGCAGCAAACCAATTCAGAACCGGCTGCCTCCCATCACCCGATAAGTCATAAGCGATATCCTTCAAATTTCTTCTGGCAGTAGTCGTCGGCATACAAAGCCACATTTGGACTTTGGACAGGAAATGTTCGCTGGCAGGTTGTTTATGTAAACTCAAAATATCATAAGGCCCAAAATGGATCCTTCAGGGACGCCTCTCAAAATTTGCAAAATGTGCCCATTCATTATTGAAAAATACTTTCTGCCTTTGATGCTGAAGGTACGATGAAATGAGATGAGATGAGAGAAATTATAGACCGACCTGATTCAAACCAGCTTGGCATGCAAGACACAAGCTTTAGACAAGTCACAAAAAGTGACAGTCGTAGAGATACTTTTATCAAAATTTTAATAAATGTAATCTGTTAGTTCCAATATGGCATCAACAGTGACTTTATTTTTCCTAAAGCCGTACTAACTATGGCAAGACAATTCGTGTTCCTCAAAGTAACAAACACTTTGGCTAGTTAAAATCTTTTCAAAAAGCTTAATCTCTTAAGAGATTTGGCGATAGTTGCTCGCATCATTAAGACCACTCTTTTTATAGTTGGATATTACCTTTTTAACCAATAACCGAACAACAACCGAGATATCGACGTTTAGCGAAAAATTGAAAAATCGAACTCCAAAACAAAAGAAGATCGCGAATTTAGATTTTGGCTATTGTGTTCCTCTCAAAAAAAGAGAACGTGGATGCGCCATCCATTTTTCCATATCTCTTCTAGTTATCGATTGCTCTATAAGAACCATCGAATTTTGCCCATCCTATACATGTACAAGCACAATATACAAGTGTACAGTAATAAACAATGCTGTTCAAAAGCAGAAAAGGCAATGAAGACACTGAAACTTTGAAGTTAATACTTCAAAGCTACAAGAAGAACTACTCGAAAATAAACCTTGGCGAGAACTCGGCCTCATTGGCAATGTTGTTATACATCTTTCAAAACCTCACCGACTCTAGATGCGCAGAAGGGGAAGTGAGAAAGCGGTTAAAAGAGATCCCCAAGCCGTGTGTTTAGGTTGGTGTGTAACCTTGGTTACGTCGCTGTACGAAATTTGGTTGTTTGCGCAGGTCGGTGAGGTTTTGAAAGATGTATACTTGTTACTATCTATTAAAATACGTCACAATTTACGTTCTTTGAGTATCTGGAGCGAAAAATCACTTGCAGTAATAGTATATGCCAAAATGGCAACGGTTAAATTAAGATTGAATCGGGCCCAGGATTACTACTATTAAGACTTAAGACACTTGACTTCTAGAGTATTGATATTTCGGACCGAAACTATTATTTTGACAATTTCACTATTTCTGAATTTTTCAGACAATTGAAAATAATAAAAAAATTAATTTGTATTCAACAACTAGACAATTTCCGAAGTTACGAGGGCCATTTCTAAGTCAACCTCATATCACGAGTTTTCGTTACAATGCTTCGTCGCGCTCGTGCTATTTCCAAGCATCGTGTTTCATCAGTTGAAAATTTTTTAGACTTTCAAAAACCACACAAAAATTACGTAATGCCTTTTAAAGAAGCCTAAATTTTGTCTAAAAATCGTGAAATAATTGCATTATTCGTTAATTACTCCGTTAAATAGAACAATAATTATTATAGAGAATCAGACTACGAGCGGTTCACAAGACTTTGAATAGATTTCTTCATGGTTTTAGTGGATTAACTAATTGGATGTCAAATATTGAACTAGAGAATTCGTTTCGAAATCACAACGAATTATTTTTATTGGCAGATTTGTTCTAGATCTTGGCCACATAATAAAAATGAGTTTACGTGTTGCTAATTGAATTGAGAAAACGTGACGTTGGGAGAGGAAAAACAGTTTAAGGGAAGGGTAAGAAGTTTCTAGACAAACAATTAATTATAAGCTTCTCTACACTTGTAATTCTTATAATTTTACACCTTTACTGAGATGTAAAATTAGGAGTTTTTCACTATAATAGTTCTTAGGCAGGGGTCAAAATTATGCTCGAGAGGATTCCTAACTCCCGGCTTCTCTGACTATTATACGGACCTGGTTGTGGTCTGAAACTCTTTATAAAAACAAAACTGTCAAAAAATTATACTGATGAACTCGAGCTTTTAGGGCAAATGCTTGTAGTTCTTATATTTATAATGGAAAATTTTATTTCTAAAAATTTCACTGCCGGATTCACCGTTTACGAGAGAGTTGCAAGAAGCCCCGTCACGATCACAATTTCCAAGCTTTTTTTGAAATTTTACGGTTGAATCCACACCTTTCCAAAGAGTAACTTGACATTTATGATTTTAAGCCAGAGACGTATTCGCGAATAGGTACCAATTAATTACCGTTTATGTTTTAATTTATTTCACTTAAAGGGCATGTTTCGAGCTAATCTGACTGACTTACACAGTATATAGACGCATACGTACTAATGAAGTATTAATTAACATAAGAGAAAACCGTAATATTGTTTATACTAAGTAATTTTGTAACACGCTTTAACTTTAGAGAAGATACAGCAGATGATTGAAATGAAATAGTCGCCTTGTTTGAAGTTAAGCACCTATACCTTGTTAGTCACGATCACAACGTCATAAACTTCAAAAGAACTTTTTATAATGTTTGTAAAGAGAAAGAAAATATGTATTTAGAATCAACACTACATGTGCGCATAATAATGTTGAACTGAAACTAGACAGACAAATAGGCGGAATTAATAAAAAATGATAATATAGCATCGGCATAAAATGGTTGAAACGAGATCAACTCCGATATAACTCTAGACTTTCATAGATCATACTAAGTTCTCCCAGCTCTCAACGTAATATCAACTCAATCATCTCGAAAAGTTAGTTATTGACTATTGCCCGTTTAGAATAGGTACACACTATCAATATCGTATCAAAAAAAATCCAAAATCGTTTAATTCATTTTCAAAAAAAATTCATAAGAGCGTTACGTTTACATTAGTTTGTTTGATTTTCAAACATTCCGTAACCACCTCGATGCACTGTCTTGTCAACTCGTTCGTGAGTAGCACGTGCAGCTCAAGTCGAAGTCGTGATAATCCGATAATTATTATCTTTTATGGAAAGAGCTGCAGGCAAAGAATAATGAATAAATAAGCAGTGCATTTCATGCAGTAACTTGCATTAGACCATTAAACAAAATATTTTGGCCACTTCAAGCGAATGACCCAAAAGATAACATCTGTAATAAAATTGAATAAATGAATCTATTTAACGGTTAGATCGACGTAATTCTAGTTGAAACTTTCTTATCCATGTATACAGCGTGCTCTCCGATAGTGATAATAGTGAAGAATTCTTCCATTGTACTAGATACGAAAAAAAGTTTAAATAGTTTTTTTTGCCATCGCAAACTGCTGACTGCTGAGGTGCAATTTTTTATCCTTTAAACTCAACCGGAAGTGAATATGATTTTTTTTCAAATGGCAACGTAGGTATTTTTTTTACTTTTTCGCAATCTGCAGTTTTTCTGTATGCGCACATGTAATATACAAGTGTGTTTATATGAAAATTTCCCACCTGAAATAATTCAAAATCCAATTGAAACTTCAAAGTTACTGTTGATTAATTTTTATGTTGCATCCTTTCACCCCCAGCAACCCCTACTCGGAAATCTTTGATGGAGACCCCTAATGTGTGATACATCATTTTAAAGGGCATCAAAAACTTAATCTGTAGTGAAATATTTTTTTATCCTCATTTCCATCGTTTCTACATTTGATGAATTTGCAGCGTCGACAAAATCAGCAAAATTGTATATTTTGTTGCCATGTTTCTTCAGTGAATTCTATCGTTTTATGTTGGGTTGTTTTTATTATTCTTTAAGATTGTGAAAGAAATCAGCCGTACTGTTAAAAGAAACAAAAGAAGACCGTAAACACATTGTATAGAGATTAGATTGAATTTATTAAGAGTTTCAATGTGCTATATTAAATAAGTCGCAAATTTTGCAGATAAAACCTTCCTTAGTGCGGCTGAACATTTAATTTCACTTTACAGTTACAGTCTCCTTAATAAAGAGCCTAATTAGCCCAAGGAGGCAATTTTGGAAAACTGATCAGATAGGTAATGTCAGTCGTGTATTCTGTGTCATGATTCATAATAATGTTCTGTTTTTCATAGCATCACTCTATGTGTAAACATTAATACTAATTATTACTGTTTGGTATCAGGATGTATGTAAAAGCGGCTTACAACGCTTTTTAAAGACACCCTGTATAAATCGATGGTTTGTCCCGACCATTACTGGAATTATTTATATCTTATCTATTCCGGGGTGCCTCAAGAATCCAATTTGGGGCCTCTTCTGTTTTAATGTGTAATAAATGATCTTCCTGATGTTAGTTGGTTATGATTTCAAAATATACAGGGAGATTAGGGAGATAAGGGAGATATTACTGACTGTCTGCTTTTGCAACGCGATATCGAAAATATTTAGGAGTGGGGGGTTCAAAATATGTTTAGTTTTAATTAATATTATAAAGAAATGATACTTTATGAGGTATACAAGAAAGTTTAGCTTTGTTGATTTTAAGTATGGCATGCGGGGGGAGGAATTAAAAAGTGCTTCTAAGTGCGAGGGACTTGGGAATAACTTATGACAGTAAATTAACATTCAATGAGCACATTTTGCAAATAACTAAAAAGGCAAATCGAACTCTTGGTTTTATCATTAGAAACTTGTGTGATTTAGAAACATTAAATTGCATGTCAAATTATATGAATCATTTATTTGATCTATTCTTGAGTATGGGTCCATCATATATAGTGGCTGTATTACAAATTCTGCATATCGCGAGTTGAGAAGGTTCAAAAGAGATTTTTGCGCTTAATTTATGGAATATGCGACCTTCCTCTGGGAATTTAATTTTGACCTCTATTGGATACACGTGCCATGTCATCCATTTTTAATTTGCCTACCGTGCATACAAATCATAGTTTGAATTCACCAATCTATCGTATGTGTGATATTGTCAACCGCTGTCATGAAATAAGTTTGCCTGTGTTAAAGAGATTGATTTGGTCAGCTTTGAAGATTAGCCTAATAACTAGAATAACAACAAACTGCTGTCTGTTGCTGCTTTATTACCAGCTTAAACTTTTCGCAGTTATGTGTATATGCATATACGTACAAACTTAAGGGACATTTTTATGACGTCAAAATAAGTCGATTTAACCAACTTACCCTATATACCAAAATGGTTCCTAAGCCCGTGAGGGTGCTTCAAAGTTGAAGAAAATTTTGTCTTTTTCTTTAATAACTCAAAAATGCTTAGTTTGATTTTGATCAAATTTGGTATGTGAACATTTTAATTGAAGTATTACTTTTTGAAGTTTACAATACATCAACTAAAATTCCCTAAGGGTGAAAACTACCCTCACTGTTCGATAAAGTTGATTATAACTTTTTGGGGGTAGTTTCAACTCTTTAAATTTGTTTTTAAATAAAAGCCTTATTAATTTTTGGACATTTTAAGGCTCTTGTAAAAAACTCGTTTTGTGTCTCTAAATGTAATAATTATGATTTCAATATTTCAATCTTAGAGGCTAAAATTGCGATAATACATTTTATTATAGGGTGGCTATGCAATATGCATGCTTTCAACTATTTTGTTAATTATTTTCAATTTGTTTTTTGTTTCTAATAATTTTCAATTGTAATTTCAAAATGCGTGTGCTATTTTCAAATGAAGAGTATGGGGACATGATGTACATTTGATGGGTTTTGTGATAGAAATTCAAGAGCTGCTTGTTGGGAGTATCTGCAAAGATTTCCAAACCGAAGATCAAAATCAAACTAAGCATTTTAGAGTTATTAAAGAATGGCATCCGTTCTAATCGCGTGGTTCTAAATGCGGCGTACTTGAACCGCACTCCGAAGTCTCCGTCTGTGGCCGGCTATTCAGACAAATCCAAAATTGTAATTCCTTTTTATTGTTCTCGTTTTTCTGTCAAAAATTGAGTTTTGTGTGCTTTTGTTATTATGAAGTAAAACACGTCATATATTATAGGAAGTCGACTCGCTCTTTTTATTGCAAACAGATATCAATAATTTATTGCTTTCAGATCTTTCTTTTTTATTTTATTTATTCGATTCCCAAAATTATAACTACACTTGTTTATTTTATGTGTAATTTACGATTCGGAATTTTCTTTACGTTAAACCTGTTATAAGTTATAATATTTACGATTTTTTTTCGAATATACTCTAGAATTTATTTTAAAATTATTTTAATTATAAAGTTTACACAAGGACAAATCCTTGTAAAATAATAAAAACAAAAATTTTCAATCACTTTTACCAATATCGTTGATATTATTAAATGCAATAATGTCGAATGTAGACAACATTCACTTTCAACGTTTCACGTAAAATATTCCGTACCTATTCAAAACCAATTCCACTCGTGCGGTAAAATAAGTAGATGAAAACTGGCTATTATTGGATCCAACCTTAGGATACGTCAAAGTTTACAGGGTGTTAATAATCCACAGTGCTACTATAAATAGGTAATTTCGTAAATATTAATCATTTAAATTTATGCCCAGTTTGGTCAGCTTCTAAATTTATTTTTATTTAACATCCCCGTTACTATTATCTTTGATAGAGATGTGGCTATGATCCAGTCAAAATAAGATGGCGCATGACTGATCTCTTTTCAAATTAAAAATTAGCCAAATATGTTTTATATGTATCAGTGTATTTTCCAGGCTAATTCTAAATTTAAAAAGCGGTCAGTCATGCGCCACCTTGTTTGGACTGGGCCCTACGACTCTTTAAATAGTTAAATGTCTCTGTAAAGTGAAACTTTAGTCAAAATTGCTTTAAGTTGCTTTATGAAAATCAACGTTAGTCACAATGCTTTCCCATACAAAGTAGGAAAAGCTGTGCTATCGAGAAATATTTTAAAATAGCGATAGCAAAACTTTTTGCCTATACCTTGCGGTTTCGTTCTCGTGTCACTAGAAATTCACAAAGTAAATTTAACTAGTTTTGGTTAAACTCTCCGTGAGTTTATAGAGCTTACGAAAGAGGGTGCCTCTAAAATAATTTAGGGGCCAAAATTTTGAACTGCATATTTAATTTTAGATGATAAATTGTATGGCTCAGATCTGAGTTAACACACACGATAAATATAGAAGCGAAAATGCAGCGTAACATCTCTTCTATGCAACTTAAAGCTATACGATAATAACAATCTTCAAATTTATTAGAACCTGGAATTAAGTTCAACGAATTAAAGACATTTTTAGTATTATTTATAACATCAAAAAGCTCCCTCGCAGTATTGGGCAACGAATAATTTTAGTAGATCGCACGTAAATTTCGAAAGTGAAATCGAAACGCATTGCATATTTATAAGACAATAATGTTTAAAATTACAAATTGCAATTTGATTTTACGTAACTCCAAATAATTGATATTCAAACTAATAACAAAACAATGAAAAAGACCATAATTCCCCTGCATCTTTTTCTTCAATTTCGTCATTGACGATTCAAAACTTAACTTTTTAAGTTTTTCCATTGTATTACTTCTAATCAGCTTCATTGCACTTGTGCAAAAGGTACGCGAGGTAAAAGGTGCGGTTAATTTTTTTTAAATTTCAACTGCAAAGTGAAGGTGATCGAGATTGTATTATAAGTGGTAATATTTTAAACAATTTTCTACTTTGTCAACCTGTTTTGTAAAAACTAATAGAGGTTATAATCGTATGAGATACGAAAATGATAGTGATATGGTTCACTTTTATTTTCATTTAAAAGTTTCATGGATAAATAATTACGATCGTTATAAGGTGTTGAATATTTCTCGAGACGCTTTTAAAAAATTGTAAAAAGTGCCTTACTCGTGGTGCTTTATTTACAAGTGCTTGGCACAGTAGTAGTTATAGTTTGTTAGGGTACCTCGAACTCGGTTAATTATAAAAATTTTACATTATTTGTGTAAAATGTTGCATTTAGGTAACATCAAATTTAATTTAAAAAAAGAAATATAACACTCATCGTAATTAAAGCTATTGAAGAAGAGTCCTAAAACATCCCTTCTCATAAATTCGGCACAGTTTCCTTCTATTTCAAGCTTGCTACCCCAAAGAAGTAATTAAAAATTTTGTGAACATCATACGTTGGGGGGAAGGCAAACTTTTAGTGTAATCGAGTAAAATTTATACTATATTAACATTAAGACTTCAATCAATAAACAATCAATCACATTCATCGGTACCTTGGTGCAGCAGAAACCAGGGCAAAAGCTTGTCAGATTTTGAAGTACGATGATGTGGTACCGTGTAAAATAGTCCCATAGTAGTCCTGAACGTGATGATGCGCAGGAACTTGCACTTACAGGCATCGAGTCTTCAAAAATAGCTTAGCTTTATTAGGCACTGTAGCCTAATCAAGCCTAATGGCTGCCCAAGGTAGCCAATCGACTGGGCCATTTCTTGAAATAATCGACACACCTAACTTTTCTCTCAAAAAACTATCGTTGCATTGGCAGTGTGGCAAGTGACTTAAATTCTTCTGTCAAGGCAATCTTCTAAAGACGTAGATAAAGATCTTTTGTCGATTTCGAGAGACCCAATAATTGTTGGTCACGGCGAGGAATCGGTACATTTTTGTCTGCCCGAAAGTTCTCGCGTACACCCGCAATATGTTTTTCGCTTCTTGCACTTCTTCGTCTAATTGGCATAGTGACATTAGGCAGGCTTAGTATTGACTCAAATTTCTGCACTAATCGTTATCCGTAATTAAATGGTAGACTACACACATAGCAGTAACTTCGGTTTCAAAATGAGCCACTCTCATTCTCTTATTGAAAACCCTTTTATTATTAGTTTATTACAGATAGGATGGAAATATTATTTTTTCTAAGCAGCCAGTTATTACGAGTATGATTATGTGGGTTATGTGTGGAAGAATAATTAAATTTGACAACAGAAGCGCAACATAACAATTATCTCAATTTAGTCCATCACAATCCATAGAGCACCTTTCAAAACGGAAGCCACCCGATGCTCATTAACAAAATTTGTTATAATTTTCATTCAACGAGAAGCTAAACCGTACCCCACAGTGTTCATTTTTGCTCCTATAAAACTTTCTAATAACTAATAACCGTTGGCTATGTTGTCTTTGTGTATGAAGGTGGAAAAACGGACAAGTTGTGGGTGAATTAAAATTCGAAGTGCTTAACCCTCGCCGTCCCGAAACCGGGTCACAACTGACCCAAAGTCGATATTTTTTTGAATAACTTCTATGATAAATTTTTTTAAATAATTTCCTTCTGTGTATTTTCCTAAAATACTAAATTACATAATATACTGCTGGAAAATATCGAAAAATGTATAATTTTAGAAAAACGTTAATAAAGAATACCCTGTATAAAAATCTGCAGGAATGAAACTATGAATATTAGATTTGAAACAAGCAAAAACTTTTACAAAGAGTAACATTTTTTTATAAAATCACTAATAAGCGAGATTAGATTGAAACCAAAATGTCCTTATTTCATCCGAAAACACAAAATAAAAAATGGGTCATCGATGACCCGGTTTTGGTAAACTATGATTGTAATTTATTTTGGGACTGCGAAGGTTAATACCTGAATTCAATTGTGAACATTTATGTTGATGGAATCATCTTTATTGTTTGTTGTGATGCCTAAAATCGTATCGTTGGTAACAATTATTAATGGTCATCACAGTATTAGGTATCTAAAAAGTAAAAAGATATAGAAGGAGCTCTTAAAAAGCTGTGGAGAATTGTAGGTGATGTACAGGTTATGACGTGTAAAAGTATGTATGCAGCCCAATTAACATTTTTAGTACGTTTCTTACATTTAATTTTTGGAGGTGTGTAATGTGTATCATTTAACTGTCTTTGTTACCCACCATTCAGGCGTATTCTGTATCATAACCTCTAAAAATAGCGGCAATCAGGCGTATTCTGTATCATAAACTTTAAGGATAGCGGGAAACTTTGACGCTAAAATGACGTTCTATCTCGTTCTGTCACAGCTAAATAAAAAGGATAGAACGTCATTTTAACGTCAAAGTTTCCCGCTATCCTTAAAGTTTATGATGCAGAATACGCCTGATTATATGCCAAAATTTTGCCTTTTTCCATCATATTTTTGGAGTAGACTTTATATGGTCGTAATCAGCGTAAAATTCTGAACAGGTTACCGTGAAAAAGCTGTTTCTTGCAATTTGTTCCTGGTCAAACCTTTCAATGCCTGTACTATTATTAATTTGTCTACGGTTATGACTAGCGGCAACTAGAGAAGCTCAATTTACAATGAACTTATGAGGAAATTTTATGTCGTTCTCAAGGCATAGGAAACACATTTTCTTTTAAATCTATTATTATAGATATATTCTATATCGTATCCTCTACGGCAGCGATGGCAAACCTTTTTTGGTAGTGGGTCAACAAATCAATTTTATTTTTTCAAATTGAAGTCGTGGGTATAGTATTTGGGTATACAGGGTGTCCAGTGGCTGAGGAATAATGGAAATATTTCTTTTCTCTGCAGGAATATTAAAAAACTATTTGACACGACAAATTGATTAAATTTAAATCCAACATTTTCCGATTATTATCATTTTTCTACCACCTACCCTACGCTAGCAGTGACGTCATCAAACTTTTTTTAAATTGTAACCCCATATTTTTATTTCAGGTTTGCATAGATTATAAAATTCTGATTTCAGCAATATACACAGGTTTTCTTTTGGACTGACAGTCTCAAAGATATTAATTTTTTAATGTGCGCTATTTTTCCTAAGAAATGTGCTAATTAAATGAATTTATCCAATTAAATTTCATAAATAAAAAAAGTTACTTAAACAAATAAAAATTTTGCTAAAATTTAATTCTTTCAATCCAATTTATGAAATTTAAATGGATAAATTCATTTAAATTAGTACACTATAGCGCACAATAGCGGAACAATAGCGCACATTAAAAAATTAATATCTTCGAAACTGTCAGTCCAAAAGACAAACTTGTGTATATTGCTGAAATCAAAACTTTATAATCTATCCAAATATGAAAAAAAAATATAGTCTTGCAATTTAAAAAAAGTTTGATGACGTCACTGCTCGCGTAGGGTAGGTGGTAAAAAAATGTTAATAATCGGAAAATGTTGGATTTAAATTTAATCAATTTGACGTGTCAAATAGTTTTTTTAATATTCCTGCGGAGAAAAGAAATATTTCCATTATTCTTCAGCCACTGGATACCCTGTATATTAATTTTCAGGGGAAGGTTTGCAAGTAAAGTTGGACGATTTTGCATTTCTAGCGTTAGAAATAAAATGAAATAGCGCCGCAAGGAAAAATTTTTGATTGTTCAAGGTCAAACGGCTTAAAAACGAAATTCCGGATTTTTAATAGCCATTGATAGTATCTCCAAAGATAATGTTTCACAGAAACAAGGGATGGAAATTTTAGCCATTTTTTTGTCTGATTTTCTTTTAGTTACAAAACTTTAGCTTAGACTTCGTGAATATGCTCATGGGCCATTAAAAATTGTCTCGTGGGTTAGTCTATGACCCGCGGGTCATAGGTTCGCCATCGCTGCTCTATGGCATAACATATTTGATATCGTTCTAAGTATTTATACGCAACAGAAAACGCTTAGTTTAAACTTACTAAAATTTGCCACTTTTCAGGAATTTCTTTATTATTTTCTAATACTTTTTTTGAATTTAAAAATATGTCATACCATAGAATAGCTCTTTGGCTACGCCCAACAAAAAACATTAATTGTAATTGTTGAGTTTTAAAGCTGTTCGGGGCGACGTAATATACACACTGTACATAACCTATAATTCTCCAGCCTTATAATCATACTCCATTTATTAAGACCTGATAAAGAAACTTGGGAACTTGGCATACATATAAAACAATCACCAGTCGCGATCGCCAGAAAAAGTATAATTTTCTCTAAATGGAGTCACTTCAAGCCTTTCACCACTAACTAAAGATGAACATTTATTATCATTTATAATAGAATTTAGCAAATTTTATAAAACACAAATTAAAGCACCGCTAGCAACAATATGTCCCTACTTTCTACTCCCTGATGCGCTAACAAACAGATTCTTGATGAAGGGCCGACTGAGAATCTTTTTCTTGCATTGAAGATTGAAGTGGTTCTCGATCTCTTGAGTTGGACAAAGTTCATTCAATTCGTGTAGCATTCAAAACAAGTTCTGTGTTTGTTTATTGATGTACATATGTACAATACTGTGCAAAGTCTACCATTTATAAATGCAAAATAATAACGCGCAAATATCCACCAAGACCACGCATACAGACGTCGAATTCTTTTATTAAAATTTTATATTACATTTTCGCATAATTGCGGCCCTATATCACCATTTATGCGTCAGATGTTGGCTTTCAAGGCCTCAATGGATCGTGGATTATCTACATAGACTTGATCTTTCACATGGCCCCACAAGAAATGTCCACCGGCGTTAGATCACATGATCAAGGCCTCCATTGGACTGTAGAATTACGCGAAATTATTCGATCAGAAAATTTTGTTAGCAGTAAATTAATTGTTTCAGTGACTGTGTGACATGTGGCCCCGTGCTCCGCCTTGCCGAAACCACATATCACTCACATCAATATCATCAATAATAGACAAAAAAAATTTTCAGCATAACCAGATAACGCAGTCACTCTTGGACTTTCAGAAGCTCAAATGCGGCAATTTTGCTTACTAACATAACCTTTTAAATGACAATTAGTTTCGTCTGAAAAGATAATTTTTTTAGAAAAACCATCACCTTGTTTAATGATAAAATTAGCGACTTGTCGACGAACAGCATGGTCGGCTGGGTTTAATTCTTGTACTAACTGAACCTTATAAGGCTTTAGAGACAAATCTTTACGCAAAATTCGTCATGTGGTGGTTTTGGATAGGTCCAATTGCTGAGAACGCCGTAGAATTGATAAATTTGGATCTTTCTCAACACTTGCACTTACAGCGGGAATATTGTTAGCAGATCGACCCAGACGAACACGTATTATTGTTGGTATGTCATGTGCCAAATCACTTGACTCAAATTTAGCCACACCAAATTTTTAATAACGGTCTCAGAAGGACGATTATAATGACCGAAAATTTCCAAAATTTTGCAATATGTATAGTTTTCACAGACCCACCATCGCTGACTCCAAGCCGGCTTGCTTCAAGTTACTTGACAAATGTAAACGCCGCCTTCGGCGGTGTTAATGTATGGTATTTTTTTCATCCTTGGTATTACAAACTGGATAGGGTCCAGATAGATACGAGGAAAGAGGCAGTATTAGATAGCAGCAGCAGGATAGTAGGATAACTAATATTTTAGCGAAGTAGCTTCAGTGAAACCATAAGAAATCTCTAACATGACCACATGGCCTGTGTATCACTAGTGCTCCATTAGATCGTTTCTTATGTCTTTTTTTGATATCCTACACTGTTGCTTTGACGCGAAGTATAGAGTTCTTTGTAACGTGCATGCTAATTTTCCAAGTTCATTCTAAATATTTTCACATATCCATGCTCACATAAAGCGACTCGCATGACCAGAATAAGAATTATTTCTCAATTCCGTACAAGAAAAAAATATTTTCTATACTTTAACCTCAAGTTAAACGTTATGCACAAAACATAATTTAAATCACAAATTCTTTAATTAAAAATACTTCTTTCTAATTTCAATACCAATTTAAGTACCTACGTAATTAGGTATTTTTTAAAAGGTCATTGACCATCATAATTCTATATCCTCTTATGATCGGTATTATTGTAAATGTAAAGAAACTTAAAGAATGAGACAAGTCGATTTTCAGGTTTTATTGTTATTAATCAGGTGTTATTTGTTGTACTCAAACTGAGCTACACAATTAAATGCTGGGCGTAATGTATTAAATACTATTTTATCTAAGACTAAAGAACTTCCAGTGCAGTTGTGCAGTTTTAATGGAAAGTAACTAATATTCTTTTGTAACTTTGTTTATCTTCTAAAGATGAAGTTCTCTAATATCTTTGGAGTAGACGGGCAGGCATATTCACGCACATGGAACATGCAAGAATTATTTTAAATCGTTCACTCACTGGCTCACTGCAATGTAATTCCTAGTTATTTTGAATTTTTAAATTTACTTATGTTTAAAACCAGTACAAATTACTTCCTTAATTGAATTTAAATAATTGACTTTCTATAGAAAGTCGCGTGTTATGTAAAATCAGATCACATAAATACATAAAAAAATTCTTAACTTTTAAGTAAAACCAAAATAAAAAAATATTCCGGTACCGGGAATCGAACCCGAGCCTCCTGGGTGAAAGCCAGGTATCCTAGCCACTAGACCATACCGGACATACTAAATCACTAGCAGCTTCTAATATTTCAACCCCACAAGCTATTTTTAGAGCAGTATTTGAATCTTTGTCACATTTTTACTTTAAAAATGCTAGAAAGTGTTATCTCTGCTGCTGTTACTAACTTGGCTCTTGTTGATTTTTTTTAATGAATAAAAATGCAGAATTACAATTACCTACTAACTACAGATAATGAAAGTTCAAAAACTAAGTTCACCTTCAATTTGCCTACTCTTTTAAAATTGAGTTTGTAGAGGCGTTTAATAAAAATTATCTTAACTTCCTTGTATATGTACCTATTAGATACCATGTCTTTGAGCATTTGAGATTTGAGCTTCATCCAGCACAATGAATGAAGTCTAATATACCTACTACTACTGTACCTTACTGTATTCATTACTAATCCCAACAAATAATTGTATAATATAATACGTAAATTTAATGTTGATTGTTTATGATAAACGCATTAAAACCTTCGAGTGAACCTTGACCACGTATTGAGCAAGAAGCAAGAAAGCAATCATCGCGTTAACGTTAATAATTTTTTAGACGATTATGCATAAGAATGAGTATGCAAATTAATTTATAGACAAAATTAAGAAATCACGAATTTAATTAAATTTGAAAGAGAAGAGGCGAGCACGTCCAAAATCAATTTTTGCGCTCTGAAAGGTCTAGGTTGATTTTTACAAATTGAGGTAGGTCAAAATGTCGTCTAGTCTAAACCACGTCCACTGTTTTTATGCCGAGATCTAACCTTTTCGCAAATGTCATCTTAATCTTAACTTTCTCTTGCTTTTCCCTATACTAAACGCAAGGAAGGTGGACTGTTAAGTGTAATATGCGTTTTGAGACACTTTATGACCAAAAGACCAAAAGTATCAGTTAGAAGTTAGATTGTTAGAATAATCTAGCCTAATCTCTTTATCTATTTCTCAGTTTGTCTGTTAGCACAATAACTTCAGACAGTTGAACATGAAACTTCATTTGGAATGATTTAGACCCCATCCATAGATACTTGCACTAATCAACTTTGGGTTGGGTAATCAAGACAAACGTATAAATACCAATTAAACTTGGATATTAAACCACGCGCTCATATGCAGTCATAACTCATAACAGTCCAAGTCAGTGTCAAGCAGAAGCGTCAACGTTCCTTTGAATTGTCGAAAGTCGAGACTTCAACATAAGTCTACTGTACTATGTACTATGTAACTATGGGCGTCTTTGCAAAAGAATTTGGAAATAATTATGCATTCATGTACTACTCAAATTTGTTGCTTAATGCCCACGGTCATGTCCACATGTCCTCGCATTGTTACATGTAGTTAAAATTGATTAATATGCAAAACTACATTTACCTTAGTAATGAAAAAGCTGTAAAATGAAGAAAAAAATTTTCTTCGAGTTCCATCATTTATTCAAAATTGTAAACTGCGCCAGTTATTTCGAACTGGTGAAAAACTTTTTAAATATTAATTTTATCTATTTTCAGTCGTTATTTCGTAAAAAGTAAACAATTTAACGCGATATAAAAGCAAAAGCAAAATACGTCCTTGCCGAAGAAATACTAAAAAAATTAATGACTTACTGATTATAAACCAAAACATTCATTAATAATAAAGTTTATTAGGTTTATCAACGCCGTACCATCTTTTTTTTTTAATTTATATACTATTTTTTGGTTGTTATGCGCCAAATAAAAAAAAACCAGAAACTCTAGTTTGGCAACTCAAAAGTTGTATAGTCAAGACGGACGAGATTTTTCGGAATACTGGTAAAACAAACGTTGTGGAGTCGAGTTCTAAATTTTTTGGGGACAAAATTGTCTAATCGAACACTAATTTTCGTTCTTCGCGTCGTTTTGAGAGATGTACTAAATAAAATTAAACACCCAAAGAAAAAAGGTTTTTATTTAATTTTTACGTACTACTGCGTACAAATGCAGGATGCGTTTATCTAAATAATCTTACATTTAATATTGTTGGAAATATTGCAAAATTTTAAAGTACCCATTTGTTTTGTTCCAGAAGGATGAAAAGGCCACCGGAATTGTTACTGCTATCAGCAGGTAAGATCAAAATATTTTTTTAATTATTAGTTGTAAGTATCGCGTATTATCAAGAATTTATTTGATAGTAATCTTAGTGAGTGTGAGTTTTATTTCTGGCGGATCGTGATTTCAAAATTGCAAATTTGAAGTTAAATTAAAAAGAAAATAAAAAAAGTTAATTAAAGAAAGTAAATACTTAAAAACTAATTAATATACGACACAATACCACGTACCACCAATGCGCAAGGTGATGTCCCAAGAAATAAATTCTTTTACGTGCATAAACCACTGGATTTTAAATAATTAATTAGTATGGACGCCTTCTAGATTTTCAATTTTATAAAATTAGACAAATTTAATTATATTTAATTTAATTTGTGTAATTTTATTATGATCTTGAAATGTCATTTGCTTATTTCGAAATTTATAACTTTCAAATGGACTCCGTTCGATTATTTCCTTAAAAGAATTGATTAATTAACTTTGACTGTAAATGTGTATCTACCTATTGTGTCATTGAAAATGTCTTTCACTTAAAAATTCATGGAGTGGATAACAATAATAGACGATTGATGCACCGTGAATCTCGCGTTGATCTGAAAAGCATTTTAAGAAAATGTTTAATTTAAAAAAATCAAGGCGGACATGACAATAGAGAAAAGCATTTTCTATTTAGGTAAAGTGTCATTTCGTCTATAGCAGGGGTGGCCAACTTGATTAGACCCAAGATATACCGTTTATTACTGACGAAACCCTGTGCGATCTACCAACAGAGGCTCGTTTATAGTTTTTGAGGCCCTAGGCGCAAATTTTGGGGCTCCTTGTTTGAAGAAAAGAGTACAATTAAATAGCGCCGCTGGCAAAAATTTTTGTTTGTTCAAGGTCAAACGGTCCTAAATGAAGTTTAGAAATTTTAGAAGCGATTGATAGTGTCTCCAAAAAAAGATGTTTCACAAAAACAAACTAGGGAAATAATTTGAGGTAAACAAAAAATATTTGGAGAATTCGTAGGCTTCATTTGACTTAGGATAAATGGGGCCTAGGCTCCATTTTCTTAATTTTAATTTATAGTTTACATCTAAATGACAAACCCGAACTGCGTCGCGCAGTCTTTTCTACGAATTTATATTTTTGCCTTGCCACGATCGACTGGACTAATAGTCGCAATCGACCGGTCGATCGCGATCGACCGGTTGGCCACCCCTGGTCTATAGATATGACAAAAGGTTATTAAGAAGAGTTGTTCAGAATCCGAAATTATGACTCTACGCCTCTACACCTTATGCACAATATCTGTCGTCTAAAATGTTTTTTCCCGCCCATGAACACAACAGCACAGTCGTTGACCATCGTCAACTAACAAACAAGTAATTTGCAAATTATTTAGACAAACAACCAATTTTAAACAAATATTCGAAGATTGTTAGAAGATAATAATTCGAATAAAAAACGGATATAACAACAGAGAGTGCAATATTTTTGAAGTTTTGCATTGGGCATTTCATACTTTAGACAACTTTTCTCAGTAATATTTTGCCGCATTATTACCGAAATGGCACTTTACCTTAAACAGAAAACAGAAAGTTTTTTAATTGTCATGACCGCCTAGACTTTTTAAAAGTCAAAATTTGCTTGAAATGCCTTTCTGACTAATCAGGGCAACATTCAAACATTTCAATTCAAACAGTTTTTGATTGATTATACCAAATACTATAGACTAATATTACGTACAACTTGACCAAATAACAGGAATACGCATAAGTGGCGCCTAGCAACAAATGACCGGCCCGGGAAATATTTGACGCAGCCAATCTTATTTTACTTCCCAGGGTAACCATTGGCCATTTTTTTGGGAGTTGAAGTCTAATATTGATTTTATAAAAAAAACGTAAAGCGCTGCAGGCTAAAATTTTTGATTGTTTAAGGACAAACGATTGTAGCGATTGATAATGTCTCCAAAGAAGGTGTTTCACGAAACAAAATATCGACATATCGACTCACTATACTAGAATTTTTCTCTAACTTGTTTGTTAAAACAAAGATTTTCTTCTGTTTGGCCCACCGGGAATTCTTCCGGTGTCCTGGTGGCCCAGTCTGCCCCTGCCCTAGCGGTCTGAGTTGTTGCGTATCAGCTGTCAATTACGTTATGTGTCAATGGTGAATTATGGTTTTCTCTACGTTTTTCGACGAGTTTCGAACAGCAACGCATTGAAATTGTTATTTGAGGATTTAACACATAATTTCAATTTTAATTTACCCGAAGATTGACTTCCACTTCCAGCAACTCAAGCCAATAGATGGCGTTAAAGATGGATTCCGGAAAAATGCTTAGAAACGTAATATGAAGTTCTGCGTATTATTTTTAGTCTATAGTATTTTATTATACCTAATAGTGAAGTTAATCCGGGGACACGCTGTATACTGTCAAGTCGGATTGCAATACTTCATAAGTCGTGAGCTCGTGACTTGAAACGTAGTCCTTTGAAAGAATTATTTGTAAAAAGTTTTTAACAACTACCCCCAAATTTTTAAGCATCAGGTGTTTTTAAGTAATATACACAGATAAAACACCTCAAAATCGTCTATGCATAGTAAAAGGTTATCGATACAAGGCTGATTAAATTATACAATGATTATACTAAATTCAAATAATAAAAAAAAGAAGGTCGTAGTAGTTCACCGGAATATTAGCGCTTGACTATGGAGTTCAAGATCCCGGATCCCAGATTCAAATCCTAGAAGCACCATATATTTTAGTGGCATGATTATGTTTTGAGCTACGCGCTGATCTAAGCTCTAGGGTCGGCCCTTTGGGCCTCCGCTCGTCCCAAGCGGTAAAGATTGTCGGCATTTTCTATAATTTATGTTCTCCCGTAATTACCGTGTATTTGGCATTCAAACATAAATTAATTTAATTATTTAACACATTTTTAGTAATATTTCGATTTTATTAATACTTTTCTGTTGTGGTACGAGACATTGGTGTAGCCCCTCGGCTAAACTTCTAATGCAGCGATTGGATCGGCGAGTCGTGCAGGTTGCGGCTTCACTATTTGACCACCCAAATGTTTCGCCATCCCTCGATATATTCTAATTTTCTTGCCGAACTTCCTATCCACGCACGACGAATAAAACTGTCTCAAAATTGCCCACAACCTCATTGAAATTGCGCATTTCACTTTAGGGTCGAAGAGGGCCTTTTAAAGTTTAAAGTGGGTCAAGTAAGTTTATGTATATTAATATGGAAATATTGAGATAAACTGATAATCTTCTGAAAAACGAAGATTTTACGTAACAATAAGTCAAGAGCCTGATGGTTACGATAAAAAATAAACGAGAAATAATAGCAGCCGGAAATTGGTGCACTAAGGAAAATGATAAAGTTATTAAACGGTTCAATATTAGAAGAAAAATGGAAGATTTTTTGCTTTGGAAATAAAGGGTTCTAATTCACAATTTCTCGTTTTTGGGTTCACTTCAAATCAGAAACGTGGGAATGTAACTCACATTGCGCAAGTCGTATACATCTTTCAAAACCTCACCGACCTGCGCAAACAACCAAGTTTCGTACAGCGACGTAACCAAGGTTACACACCAACCTAAACACACGGATTGGGCATTTCTTTTAACCGTTTTCTCACTTCCCCTTCTGCGCATTTAGGGTCGGTGAAGTTTTGAAAGATGTATAACTTGTAGTTTTCAGGATACAGGGTGTACCGGAAAATCACCGACACCGCTCTACAGTGAGTTCCCAGGACTAAATTAAGACACTTCCTCTTGAAATTACATCCTAAACTGCACCCTGAAAAATTTATATGCCCTGAAATTTTTGAAATTTATTTATTTACTTTTGTACAGCCGACTGATCATATACAAGTCAATGTGTGGTAGAAGTTTCAAGAAAATCGCACCACTAGAACTACCCGTTGAGGAGTAGCGTCAACTTTCAACACTTACAATGGGAGATTATATTGTTTTTCTAAATTCAACGGTTCTCTAGAAAATTTGAAAGATAATTAGCATTCTACAACTAACAAATTGTTGGTTCATTTGTAATTCATTTAAAATTTCATTCAAAAATAGACTTCCAACACTAATTTTGAGTTAATTGTCCAACGTGACCTCCCATGTAGGTACTTTAAATCGAGCATTAGCTCGACGAAATCGGGTAAATTCTAGTGATATTTCGATGAAACAAATGTCTGTAAAATTCAACTACTAAATGGAGGCCATTTTGGGAAATTAATGCAAAATTAGTGTTGGAACTATTTTTTGAATGAAATGCTTCTTTTAAATGAATTGCAAAATAACCAAAGGCAGTAAGCTGAAGAATTAGTTTTCAAATTTTCCTAAGAACCGCTGATTTTAGAAGAAAAATTTAAGAGACAAAAAGTCATCATCTTAAAATTTATTACTAAAACAGAACAGAAGATTTTTAATTTATTTTGCAAAAACACTATTTTTGAAGAGTTGAAGGTTAACGCCACTCTTCAACGGGTAGTTCTAAGTAGTGCGTTTTTCTTAAAATTTCTACCACACATTGACTTGTATAGGATAAGTCGGCTCTATAAAAATCAATTATAGATTTTAACCCGTTTCGGAATTTACGCCCATTTTCATAATCAACTTTACCTCGAAGGCTTCAATTTACTTTAACATATTTATCCATGGTTTCCAAGAGCAACTTTAGTACTACATGAGTTCTTTCTTTAAAGGGCGAAAGTGATTTTTTTACATTTTAACTTCAACTTTGAGAGCCTATAACTTTCTAAAGGGTACATTTTAGGGTTTAAGAGAGTCAAGAGAGACAAATGTCATAATTTAGTTTTAGGAACTCACTTTAGCGCGTGGTAGGTAATTTTCCGAGACGCGCCCTGTACGCCATGTAGGTATAGTACATGAAATGTAGAATATTGAGTAGAAATTGTGGGTTTAAAGGAAAATTGATGGTTCAACCTGACACTGATCCAAAAAACAGCGAAATGTTGTTTCTAAAACTGTTATGAAGTAATGGCAGAATAATCAGATAATCACTTTGAGTTCCGTTTCATTCGTTTATTATAGGTAGGACATCCTTTGCTCACTTTCTTAAATCTATTGTTTATAAAGCCAATGTCATAAATTAGCCAGAAACTGACATTTTCCAAACTGCATCTTCAAACATTCTAAAAGGATTGTTCACAAACTAAACGTGAAAGGACATTTTATAATAATGAAAAGTGCAGGGTAGGTTCTAAAATTGTCCATTAAAAAATTTGTTACAGCTAACCTCTGGCATTGTAGGAGAAACTCTTATTACTATCTAAAATTAATCCCCGAGCGAATTCAAATTCTATTATTTTAAATTTTTAGAACAAAACCACACTTACTCGATCATTATCGCACCTACTCATTTTGCAAAACAATGTACTTGTAGGTACCTACATTGTAAACCCACTTAAATATTCTATTTGGGTAGAGCTTTAAGCAGAAAAATGTGCAGTTCACGCCCAAAATTCAAAAGCCGAACAAATTTCAGTGACGTCACTAATTTATGATTTTTTTCAGTACTTCTCTGCGTCGTCTGTCAACACATAAATGCACTCAGAGGGACTGAATTAATTTTTAGAAAAACTTCGACGACTTCGACCACAACTGAACAAAATGTACCTGAAGCAGAACGACGGAAAGACGAAGAAGTAAGTTGAACACTATTATTAATTTTTTTTTTCATAAGAAATGTGCTCTTGTGAGCAAAATAGTCCGTACCTATAACACAAGTACCTATAACACCCTTTGAAGTTTGGAAATGTACTTTTATTCCAAGTACGACATCAGTGGTGTGGAATATGGACTATCATTAGGTATATAGTCAATCTAATCGCGTACCTTAGGAAAATTTCAAGTTTAATTGTTGCAAATCTAATAGACACAGACACCGCTAAAGCGTTTCTTTTGAGGACCAATTTATTTAATTAACAGACTGTGTCGTAATGTGTATTTATTCCATAATAGAATACGCAAATGAGATTAAATGTCAAATTACTAGAGTATGTGCATTACGCAATCCCCCAGGTGAAAGTTTCTAAGAGCTCATGGATGAACCATGAGCACCAAAAGTGTATAGTGTAAAGGTTTGAATTAAACGTTAAAAATGACACAATAAGTGATAACATGATAAATGTATATTACTTTCAAGAATACATAATTATTTTTCATTGTGTTACTACTAGTACTAAATACGTAGCTACTCAACAGTAGATTTATGTACTTAAGAAACTCATTGTCTGATGGTTTCAATTGATTTGTATTCATTTTGTTTTGCAAAACGTTCATAGACATTCTTCTTTTATGAAACGCGTCCAATTTGTACGATTCGACTATCGCATTTCTAAACTGTAATAGCTATTATTTAGCGTTGAAATTAAAAATGAGCATATACAATTTATAAAGCATATATAACTGCATATTAAATTATCTTACGAAAGAGAAACTTGAAATCTTGAAATATATAAAAGAATGCAGGTAATAAATAATAACTATCTTGATAATAGGTATAACGGTGCATGATAACTTTATTCCCTTGAAACTAGAAATGGAATCGAATACAATAACATATAAAAGAAACTTGACAGTTATGCTTATGCTACACCTAATAGTTACAGTTTCAAGGAAATTAATTTTATTTGAGTTATAAAATTTTAATTAAATACCTACGCGTTGTATGTGCTTACAACTATTTTTATTGTTTACACTAATTTAGAAAATGTATTTAATTGAAGTCGTTACTTCGTTTATTATTGAAAGTGATGGCAATATAACTGGAAATTAGAAAATTTATATTAGGTAGCGGGGGGCGACTGCTAGAAGAGGCCCTGGTCTTCTTATGCCATTCATTAATCTATTCGAGATCCGAGGGTATTTGTTAGATTTCAATACTTTTCATTAAATTAATTTGATTGTGTTTTCCTAATTAATTTAATGAAAAATGATGATAACACCCTGATGCGGGATACACCAAACATTTCGTTCAGAAGAAAACAATTAGATGCTTGGAAGAAGTGTATCATTCCAGAGCCTGCAATACGAAGTTACATATTTTGTTCAGGGCAAAGTAGCTCATTATTAGTAAAATGCATTTGAGTTACTGATTGCAAAAACGAGCAATTGGAAATTAACGACCCTTCCGGTAAAGTAAAAACGTCGCATCTGACTGTTGGCTGCGCACCATATTTCAACGCGCTCTAGCACCTACACTGTTTATTTGACGAAAAAATTTAAGAAACATAATTTGTAGTAAATTCAATGTATTTTATTTTTATCTCAGAACACTTTTATCTAAAAGTGCTTAGTTTGCGAGTTATAAGCGATTAACAAAGAAAACAGGTTTTTTGGTCGATTTTAAAATTTTTCTGAAACTTTAACGCGCTCTATCGCCTAAACCATTAGTCGGAGAAAAAAATCTAATAAAAGTAATTTTTAGAAAATTTTATGTAGCTTACGTTTATATAAAAGCACTTTCTTCAAAAAATGTGTAGTTTTGAAGTTATAAGCGAAAAACTTAAAAAAGAGCAAAAATTTATCCTTCTTGAACCTTCTTGAGAAATTAATGTTGCCACTTAGAAATGGCAGACGGCCAGTTTTATTACTTATTTGCTATGTTCTTTTAGCCTCTATTGTCAACATTAAAAATTTTGTATTTTAGTATAGGTACCTATTATAGTCTATTCAAATTCATTAACATCGTGCTCGAGGGCAGTTGGCTGCAAGTATTAGTCCCGCCCCCTAAATATCGAGACCGTACATGGCCGTACTGATTGAGAATTTTCAGATGTATTATTTAGTTAGTGCTGGGAATGTTTCATTCCGAAATGTTTCTATAATCCTTTAAAATTAAAAAGATACAGCGGTTATATTAAACAACAACGATTTTTTAGAAATATTAAAACCCACTACTACCTAAATCCGTCTCTCTTCAATGTGCCCGCCATTATGACGTACAGCCTGCGTGTACTTGTTTATGTCCACTGCATACTGCATCTTCAAATTGAATGAACTATAGTATATCTGCACTCTGCCTCCTGGACACGATACGTCCAAAAAAATTTGAAAAATAAAATTTGTAGGAAATTAACTGTTCTTTATTTATGTATGGCGACAATTTTCTCTTAAATTATTACGCAATTTTCGAGTTATGAGCGATAAAACAGTTTTTTGGGTCAATTTTAGAATTTTTTTTAAACTTTAACGCGCTCTAGCGCCTAACCTATTCGCCCGAGGAAAAAGCCTAAGAGATATAATTTGTAGAAAATGTGATGTAATTTATTTTCATATAGATGCACTTTTTTCATAAAGTGGGTAGTTTTTGAGTTATAAACGAGAAACGAGCTAAAATCCACTTATAACTTGGGATTAATGCTGCCACTTTCTTGTGGCGATCGGTCGGTTTTATTACTCACTTCCAATGCTCTTTCACCCTGCGTCGTTAAAGATTTTGTACTTCATCGATTCGTAAAAGTGCCCGCTGCCTCCCTAGTTATTATTTACCACCATTTGGAATAAAGAAATGTAATAACGAAATAGGTAAAGTAAAAGTGCAACATATTGCATTTGGTGTATTGGGTGATTATCTAAAGATCTAAACGCGTAACAAGGTCTTGCTCTACTACTTATTAAGTTGTAAACTATGCATTAATTAATTCGGTTTCCTCGTCGGAATATTTAAATTTACCAAAACTTACATTCTTATATAGCAGCATGTTTATGGTAATAATTATAGATTAACATAAAAATAATTTATTACAAACAAACTATTAGAAATTAGGAAAATAGCCGTATATCAATCCCTCGATCTAATCCTACGTAACGCTATTTAGAAATAAGGAAATGGAAAAGCTTTTTAAACATTTTAATCTATCGGTTGAGGGGACGTCTCTGGGTCCGAGTAAATATTAATTTGCGTTTTCGTGCGACCTTTTACGATATAAAAAATTAGGTCGATTAGTATAAAATATTTTCTAATCGTTCTATGGTCTATTTACATTATTAAAATCAAAATGTGATTCAGAAAGATTCTCTTGTGTGAGCAAATATGATGGGTACTTGCGTTTAACAACCCACACGCTATTCTTTTCACTCTCTAAATATAGGTAGTCGGTTGCTTTTATTTTCTTTAATTCATAAAAGAGGAAGAAATCTGAACGACAAGTGGTTTCTTTGAAAAATCGAGACTTGAAGTTTTCACAAATGATGACACTTGTCTGTTATGGAACATGCGAAATTGCCCAATTTATAAATTTTCTCTAAAAATGATACCTAAAGATAATAAAATAAACAAGTAGAAAGTATAATTTTTAGAGCGCAACAAAACCACGTTTTAATTTTTTTTATTAATATTCAATAAACTTTATATTAATTTTATAAAACTATTTACTCTTATTAAGGATTTCATAATTGTTTTTACAACAATTCGTATTCTAGGAAATCAGTTGAGAAAGAAAATTTTCGATTGGGCAATTTTCAATAGTTCATTTTGAAACCTTGTAAATTTAAGGACGACCCAGTAGTGGCGCAGCTATAGGTATGTGGAGCAGTTGGAGCAACTTCTCTGATATTGGGCGCATTTAGAGAACTGTGTAACGCTGGAGCGCTTCATCAAAGTGCTCCAGTGCGCCCATTATTACAGAATGCCTAAAAAATTGCTTAATTTCACAGTAAAAAAATTCCTAAAGTGTATCTAAAGGTCTGTTGACGCGTTGACTTTGAAAATTTCAAACATTTTTGCCTGGGGCGCTATGGGGCCCGTGAAAATCCGAAATTAAAAAATTAGATAGAAAACAAAATAAATTTCGTCAGAATTTTGTGGGAGCACCGATTTTACTTGCTCCGGGGCACCGAATGTGTAGCTACGCCACTGGAGCCAACTTACACATTTTAGGAACTGGTTTAAGAATTCGTATAATTTTATAATTTTGAAATTAAGAAAGTACAACAATAAAGAATAAAATAATAAACACATAAGGGGTCATTAAGAAAACGAGCCAAGGTGATTCGAAAATCATTCGTCGAGTAAATGATTTCTAGAAAATGTTTTACCAGTTCTGGTGGCTTTCTTCGCAAAGTTCCAAATACCCAATCATTTGTTTTTAAAGTTTTTTACGTAGTACCTAGAATTAAGAATTGTGGGTCATTAATAACTGAGACTTTAAAGACTATCACTTGGCTCACTGCGGTCATAATTGCAGAAAATATACCAGCAAATCCTTAAATGTTGGATCTTTAACCATCATGTTATCGTGGGAGAACTCCAGAAACTTTCTGATTAAAAACTCTGTCGGAAAAATAAGTTTTCCGTAGTTTTCTAGAATTGCTGTAGAGTAATAATAATTATGATCGCCTACATCTGTGCTTAGTTTTCACAAAAATTCACGTATGTCAAGACATCGAGCATTGCCAGAGCAGACTCGATCAGATTGTCATCTCTTTTCAGAAGGGAAAATAAGTTTAAAAAGTTGTAAATTGCTTCCATTGGTAGAGAGATACTAAAAACTATGAAGAACTAGCTACGAAGCAACAGAAACGGTTTTCTAAGACGTTACAGGCGTCGCATCAAGATTGGAGAAGAGCATAAATTGAATAACAAAATTGATTTCCAAATTGTTTTTGTTTTTTTCGTAATAGTAATCGGATGGATAAGAGGAACAAACATTACGTATTAACGCTTTCGTTAACACAGATTAGCAATGCAAATGAATTTCTCTGATAGGCAAAAGCGCAAAAGACATTTCTACGGAGCGTTAAAAACATATTTTGTTATTAAAAATAAAAAGTTGAGATTTGAAGATAATAAATCTTGGTTTTACATTACATTAAATGTTTATTTTCAATTACGGTTTAACCGGAAGTAATGGCTTCTTGAATAAATTTTTAATAAACGCCCTAATATTGTGGGCGAATGTTGCGGAACGGGCCATTCAAACTACTTTCAAACGGTAGGGTTAGTTATGTTGATTATTTTACGAGATAAAAGACATTTTTAGTAGAACAAGTTTTTAGAAATTATCGTTGACATTTTTGGAGTAGGTAACGATTTTGTTATTTAATTTTGTTACCACACGGGGCCACAGCTCACAACTTCCATTCTTCCATAGTTTCAGACTTAAACTTGTCTTACGTTTTTGCCAATTCCGCCCATTTTGCAAGTTCGGTATTCTAGAACATTTGGTATTCGCGCTTTAATATTAAAATAAGAATGAAGTTCTCTTCTCTTTCGTGAACTTTTGCTCCAACTAAAACAATTACAGAGATATTTTCGTTTGAAAATTTTGGTCTATTTCAGTTTTTCATAAATAATTTTACTAGATTTACTAATCTCATTTTAACTTTATTTGACTGCACAGCAGCACAGCTCTTGTATCATTAACAAAGTGACCATCATAGTACCTACACGATTGTTACTATTACCTAATCAGTATTGTATAGATGCATAGCCTTCTCGACTCACAAATCTAAAAAACTGAGACGGGAATAAGACTATTTCCTTCATGGGTCCTTTTAATTCAGATAGCCTTCGTGTCATTCCAATTGTATGGATTAATAAGTAACCAGACAACTTAAATTGTTATAATAATTGTAATGGCATATAGTAGGTACTATACTAGCATATGAAGTCATGCGTTTAAACAATATTGTTACGTGTACGTCGTACGTGCAATTACATTTTTCATAATTATAGTAAACAAGAAAATGTCATAGTACTATGATTCCTCTTTAAGTGCATCACCAATACGTACTACTTATAACCACAAATAAGTAATTAAATACAACCTACAAAGTTATATAATTTTCTATAGCTCCATTAGTATAATATTTACCTATACATGCACCTACTACTTGAGTTAAACGGGACTGTCTAGTTTTACTACTTTAATTGTTAATAATTTTGAAATAAAACTTTAAAAAATGTTTTTGATTTACCCAAACATCTCTGGTATGACCATTTCTTCCCTTATTGACTTATTGGGAGAACGTAAGCTAAAAAAATAAAACTCTTAGAAAATGTCTGTCGTATTTGTGTGTATGTAACGCCCTCAAATACAACACCCTGTCATTTATTATTTTGACTTCCGGTTCAACCGGAAATGAGATAAGCTTCCTATTTCAAATAGAAACGCCCGTATAATTTTAGTTTTTTAAAATCAGGAAGAGCCTCTGAGCATACGACTGTTAGGTAGTATTTCTAATATCTTTCTAAATAATATAGTCCTGTTTTGGCCACATCAATCGTTTTTTTTACAAACAACAAAATTGAGTTGTCCACTTTGTCTCTTCGTCCATCTCTCAATGAATTGTCGAACAAGATTTTTTTCTTAGGCTCCTTGGGTATCGTCTCCTATACAACACACTGTAGAACCTATACTATAACTGTAAAAAATCGTTATTACCTAAAAAGAAACATTGTAAGACGAACTTTACATTGCAGTAAAGTCCTCGAAGAGCCGAGTTTCAGATTAGGCATCCTAGAATTTATTAGCAACTGTATAATGAATTAAAATTGGAAAGTTAAAAAAATTTAAATCTACGTATTGATGAAACATAATATATAAAATAGTATAAACACTTAAAATACAGATTATTAGTAGTATGCGTTTGTATTATAATCACCCAAAAAACATAAACGCATAACCTTGCTAGTTTTAAGGTATGTCTTCTAAATTGCGTTTTTTCTATCTTTAGAAAAGACATTTTATAGTTTATGTAATGAAATGTCAAGGTGTTCATAAAATCATAGTTTGCCTATTTACAACAAAAGAAACTTTTAGAAAACGGTGCGGTGCATCCGTTCAGCTTCTCAGCCAAACTTCTATATAACCCTCAAAATCGTGTCCCCGATGCGGAGAGTAGATTGGCGAGCCCTGTCCACGACTCTATCGCCCAAATCTTTCGCGATCCCTCGAAACATTCCAATTTTCTTGTCAAACCTTTTCTCGCGCACAATGAAAAAAATTACTCCGGGCTCCTCTAAATCGTCCATTTCACTTTAGGATTAAAAAAGGCCTTTTAACGTTAGAAGTCAGCAAAATAAGTTTATATAAATGGACAAGAAAACTCATCATATTATAAAAAATATTTTAACATCTATTAAATACATCTTATGGATTCATGAAATAATGTAATAGGCATAAGTGAATAATGCAGAACGTTAATCAGAGTAGATCTGATGTAAATTCTCAATGTCTACAATACATATTTATGTTTTCTGTTTATCGATGAAACGATGAAACTAAAAGTAAATTTTGTTCTAGGTTACGACTACACCAGATACTACTACGGAGACCTTAAACACCACAAAGAACACGAACATAACAGGAATACCTCAATTAGATTACATTTACGATCCAAATTTACCACGAGAATTGAATGGATATAATTTATCGTCTTATCCTTTCTACAATGGTATGCCCGAAGACATAGATTTCAAGTGCGACGGTCTTCACGATGGATTTTATGCTAGCGTAGTCCACAAGTGCCAAGTAAGTAACCACAGCCGTCTAATTTAGTTTAAAACACCTTCTCTATAATAATACAAGAATTTGTTAAAATCACATGTCTGTCTTATCGAGTTTCCAAACCACATTTTATAAGCCCAAGGCTGTGAAGATGTATCAGTTTATAAATGAAGACCATTTGAGTAGTACCGGCGTAGAACGTATACAAAAAAAAATAGCACGAGGAAAAGATTTAAAACTGTCAAGTCTATCCGAGATATAATCTTACGTTCGTGGTTTTGAAACCTAATTATTATGTTAACGTGCGTTTACATAATTAATTTGTACAAACTACTTAGTAGATTATAATATTTGTGATGGCCTTGTATTGCATATTATTGTTCAATAATGTGGTTCGCTTTCTCCAGTGAAATTTTATACGAATAATCACCCAGATGCAGGTTTATCGAACATAAATTGATTTATTGTGGTAAAATTACAGACGGTCTTAAGAGTAACATTAATGGTGGCGTATTAATCTTCAACGCGCTCTAGTGCCAGCCTAAATCGTTCGTCTGTTATAATTAACACAATTCATTGTACTTTGTTTTCGCATAGACACACTTTTCTCATAAAGTGCTTAGTTTTCGAGTTTTAAGCGGTAAACTAAAAAAATCAGTTTATTTGACAAATTTTGGAATCTTTGTCAAATTGAGGGCACCCTAGCGCTTAAACCGTTTGTCTAATAAAAAAACCTAACAGATATAATTTGTAGGAAATTTAATAGAGTTTAGTTTTATATAGAAACACTTTTTTCATCAAGTGCTTAGTTTTCGAGTTATAAGCGATAAACTAAAAAATCTGTTTATTTGACAAATTTTGGAATCTTGTCAAATTGAGCGCACTGCACTGTAAGTAGCGCTTAAACCGTTTTTCTAACGCGAAAACCTAACAGATACAATTTGAAGCACATTTGATGTAGTTTAGTTTTATATAGAAACACTTTTTTTATAAAGTGCTTAGTTTTCGACTTATAAGCGATGAACTAAAAAAATCTGTTTATTTGCCAAATTTTGGAATCTTTGTAAAATTGAACGCGCTCTAGCGCTTAAACCGTTTGTCTGATGCAAAAACCTAACAGATACAATTTGTAGCAAATTTGATGTAGTTTAGTTTTATATAGAAACACTTTTTTCATAAAGTGCTTAGTTTTCGACTTATAAGCGATGAACTAAAAAAATCAGTTTACTCGACAAATTTTGGAATCTTTGCAAATTGAACGCGCTCTAGTGCTTAAACCGTTTGTCTAATGCAAAAACCTAACAGATACAATTTGTAGGAAATTTAATAGGGTTTAGTTTTATATAGAAACACTTTTTTCATAAAGTGCACAAATTTTGGAATCTTGTCAAATTGAGCGCACTGCACTGTAAGTAGCGCTTAAACCGTTTTTCTAACGCGAAAACCTAACAGATACAATTTGAAGCACATTTGATGTAGTTTAGTTTTATATAGAAACACTTTTTTCATAAAGTGCTTAGTTTTCGACTTATAAGCGATGAACTAAAAAAATCTGTTTATTTGCCAAATTTTGGAATCTTTGTAAAATTGAACGCGCTCTAGCGCTTAAACCGTTTGTCTAATGCAAAAACCTAACAGATACAATTTGTAGCAAATTTGATGTAGTTTAGTTTTATATAAAAACACTTTTTTCATAAAGTGCATAGTTTTCGACTTATAAGCGATGAACTAAAAAAATCAGTTTACTCGACAAATTTTGGAATCTTTGCAAATTGAACGCGCTCTAGTGCTTAAACCGTTTGTCTAAGGCCGGTCGTCCATTTATACGACATGTCGTATAAATGGACGACCGGCCTAATGCAAAAACCTAACAGATATAATTTGTAAAATCTTTGATAGGGTTTAGTTTTACATAGTAACACTTTTTTCTTAAAGTGCTTAGTTTTTGAGTTATACGCGATAAACTATAAAGAAATCAGTTTTTTGACAGATTTTGGAATGTTTGTCAAATTGAACGCGCTCTGGCGGCTAAACCATTTGTCTGATGAAGAAACCTAACAGATATAATTTGCAGGAAATTTGATGTAGTTTAGTTTTATATAGAAACACTTTTCTCATAAAGTGCTTAGTTTTTAAGTTATAGACGATAAACTAAAAAAATCAGATTATTTAACAAATTTTGGAATTTTTGTCTAATTGAACGCGCTCTAGCGCTTAAACCGCTTGTCTAATGCAAAAACTTAGCAGATATAATTTGTGAGAAATTTGATGTAGTTTAGTTTTATATAGAAACACTTTTTTCATAAAGTGCTTAGTTTTCGACTTATAAGCGATGAACTAAAAAAATCAGTTTACTCGACAAATTTTGGAATCTTTGCAAATTGAACGCGCTCTAGTGCTTAAACCGTTTGTCTAATGCAAAAACCTAACAGATACAATTTGTAGGAAATTTAATAGGGTTTAGTTTTATATAGAAACACTTTTTTCATAAAGTGCACAAATTTTGGAATCTTGTCAAATTGAGCGCACTGCACTGTAAGTAGCGCTTAAACCGTTTTTCTAACGCGAAAACCTAACAGATACAATTTGAAGCACATTTGATGTAGTTTAGTTTTATATAGAAACACTTTTTTCATAAAGTGCTTAGTTTTCGACTTATAAGCGATGAACTAAAAAAATCAGTTTACTCGACAAATTTTGGAATCTTTGCAAATTGAACGCGCTCTAGTGCTTAAACCGTTTGTCTAAGGCCGGTCGTCCATTTATACGACATGTCGTATAAATGGACGACCGGCCTAATGCAAAAACCTAACAGATATAATTTGTAAAATCTTTGATAGGGTTTAGTTTTACATAGTAACACTTTTTTCTTAAAGTGCTTAGTTTTTGAGTTATACGCGATAAACTATAAAGAAATCAGTTTTTTGACAGATTTTGGAATGTTTGTCAAATTGAACGCGCTCTGGCGGCTAAACCATTTGTCTGATGAAGAAACCTAACAGATATAATTTGCAGGAAATTTGATGTAGTTTAGTTTTATATAGAAACACTTTTCTCATAAAGTGCTTAGTTTTTAAGTTATAGACGATAAACTAAAAAAATCAGATTATTTAACAAATTTTGGAATTTTTGTCTAATTGAACGCGCTCTAGCGCTTAAACCGCTTGTCTAATGCAAAAACTTAGCAGATATAATTTGTGAGAAATTTGATGTAGTTTAGTTTTATATAGAAACACTTTTTTCATAAAGTGCTTAGTTTTCGACTTATAAGCGATGAACTAAAAAAATCAGTTTACTCGACAAATTTTGGAATCTTTGCAAATTGAACGCGCTCTAGTGCTTAAACCGTTTGTCTAATGCAAAAACCTAACAGATACAATTTGTAGGAAATTTAATAGGGTTTAGTTTTATATAGAAACACTTTTTTCATAAAGTGCACAAATTTTGGAATCTTGTCAAATTGAGCGCACTGCACTGTAAGTAGCGCTTAAACCGTTTTTCTAACGCGAAAACCTAACAGATACAATTTGAAGCACATTTGATGTAGTTTAGTTTTATATAGAAACACTTTTTTCATAAAGTGCTTAGTTTTCGACTTATAAGCGATGAACTAAAAAAATCTGTTTATTTGCCAAATTTTGGAATCTTTGTAAAATTGAACGCGCTCTAGCGCTTAAACCGTTTGTCTAATGCAAAAACCTAACAGATACAATTTGTAGCAAATTTGATGTAGTTTAGTTTTATATAAAAACACTTTTTTCATAAAGTGCATAGTTTTCGACTTATAAGCGATGAACTAAAAAAATCAGTTTACTCGACAAATTTTGGAATCTTTGCAAATTGAACGCGCTCTAGTGCTTAAACCGTTTGTCTAAGGCCGGTCGTCCATTTATACGACATGTCGTATAAATGGACGACCGGCCTAATGCAAAAACCTAACAGATATAATTTGTAAAATCTTTGATAGGGTTTAGTTTTACATAGTAACACTTTTTTCTTAAAGTGCTTAGTTTTTGAGTTATACGCGATAAACTATAAAGAAATCAGTTTTTTGACAGATTTTGGAATGTTTGTCAAATTGAACGCGCTCTGGCGGCTAAACCATTTGTCTGATGAAGAAACCTAACAGATATAATTTGCAGGAAATTTGATGTAGTTTAGTTTTATATAGAAACACTTTTCTCATAAAGTGCTTAGTTTTTAAGTTATAGACGATAAACTAAAAAAATCAGATTATTTAACAAATTTTGGAATTTTTGTCTAATTGAACGCGCTCTAGCGCTTAAACCGCTTGTCTAATGCAAAAACTTAGCAGATATAATTTGTGAGAAATTTGATGTAGTTTAGTTTTATATAGAAACACTTTTTTCATAAAGTGCTTAGTTTTCGACTTATAAGCGATGAACTAAAAAAATCAGTTTACTCGACAAATTTTGGAATCTTTGCAAATTGAACGCGCTCTAGTGCTTAAACCGTTTGTCTAAGGCCGGTCGTCCATTTATACGACATGTCGTATAAATGGACGACCGGCCTAATGCAAAAACCTAACAGATATAATTTGTAAAATCTTTGATAGGGTTTAGTTTTACATAGTAACACTTTTTTCTTAAAGTGCTTAGTTTTTGAGTTATACGCGATAAACTATAAAGAAATCAGTTTTTTGACAGATTTTGGAATGTTTGTCAAATTGAACGCGCTCTGGCGGCTAAACCATTTGTCTGATGAAGAAACCTAACAGATATAATTTGCAGGAAATTTGATGTAGTTTAGTTTTATATAGAAACACTTTTCTCATAAAGTGCTTAGTTTTTAAGTTATAGACGATAAACTAAAAAAATCAGATTATTTAACAAATTTTGGAATTTTTGTCTAATTGAACGCGCTCTAGCGCTTAAACCGCTTGTCTAATGCAAAAACTTAGCAGATATAATTTGTGAGAAATTTGATGTAGTTTAGTTTTATATAGAAACACTTTTCTCATAAAGTGCTTAGTTTTTAAGTTATAGGCGATAAACTAAAAAAATCAGTTTATTTAACAAATTTTGGAATTTTTGTCTAATTGAACGCGCTCTAGTGCTTAAACCGCTTGTCTAATGCAAAAACTTAGCAGATATAATTTGTGGGAAATTTGATGTAGTTTAGTTTTATATAGAAACACTCTTCTAAAAAAAATGCGTGGTTTTCGAGTTATAAGCGAAAACTCTTATGGTCATTTCAGTGAGTGTACGCGGCCAATATAGACCGGAAAGTAAAGTACTTTTAAGGAAAATTAATGACCCTCTGGAATAAATCAAGTGTTTCCTAGCTCTCGGTTTAATAGTGCGGAGCTTGCATGGGTGAGCTGCTAGAATTTGTGTTCCAAAACTAATGTAAAAAGAATCCCTAAAAAACTCAAATGTCCAACAATAATTTTTAGATCTTATACAGTATGTATAGTAAAAGCATTACGCAACCCCAGTTTTATAATTTAATTAGTATTTTCAAAAATGCATAATAAAGTAAGTACCGTTTTAGCACTTTCTAACGATCTTGATAGGATTGTGATTCTAATGGTTCATCGATCTATCGGTCCCTATATGTAAGGATTGCAGTTTTAAAATTTTATAAATATTATAAATTTCAATTTATCATTCGAAAGTGTCGGTGTTGTATTTGCTAAATTAGAAAAATATGAATAGCACATAGAGAAATGAGGTTGGGTACTTATTCTTCAACCATGTAAATCATCTAACACATGGTAAATGACAAACGTAGATATATTTATTATTTCTCAACAAATAAAATATCCTTAGTAATTTCACGAGTCGTGTAAACAAAATTAATTAAAAATAAATAATTAAACAACTAGCGATAAATTCAATTTGAAACGAAGTCATAATAATCTAAATTAGATAAGATGACTATACGATATTTTAACTTTGGCAGCACTTTCATCCTTTCACTAGATAAAAGTTTAAATCAAATTTTATTTGGAAATATAATAATTGCCGTTTGTTTTTAAGACAAATGCTCATTACTTCATTACATAACTTAGAAATGTCAAAGATGAAGCTATTCATATCGACTCGTGCTATCGCAATTACCTGTTATAACGACTTCTAAAAATATAGAAGATGCCAAGGTGAAGCAGTCTCTCTTGTATAATACCTATATACAATTATCAGAAGCGGGTTATAGAACATACCTACTACCTACATCTTAATTATTATTCCTTATTCGATAATCGCTTTTTTATGTATAATCTACAATTGCACGATAACTTTGAAGTTCCAAATTATTTATTTATTGTCCAATTTTAGGTCTACCATCACTGTCTATTTGGAACTCGCTTTGATTTCCTCTGTGCCAATTACACCGCATTCGATCAGAAAACATTCATATGTCACTTCGTATCAGAAGTCGATTGCGTAAACTCACCAAAATACTTTTTCAGGTTAGTACACAAAGAAATATATAGCGAGTCTTACGTTACTAAACTAATTATGAACTTTTTAGAAACGACGTTTTATATCAAGCAGCGAGTACAACAACACTTGCACCACCACCACCAGTCGTTATTTCGCCGGCACTAAGTGCTGCGGCTAGAAGACCGCATCCCGGTGTGAGACGTCCGAAACCACCACCAAGAAGACGTCCTCAATACGATTACTACGACGAAGAGTACGATGATGAAGTTAAAGAAGACGACTACGAAGAACCTCCACCACCACGGCGTCGTAGAAAAAGGCCTCGACGCCCACGTCCACGTCCAATATACGACGACGATTACGACGATTACGAAGACGACAGATATGAAAGAAGAAAGCCAGGACGAAATAAAGACGATAATTATAGACAAACTCACGACAGACGAGAGCAAGATGAACGTGATAGTAGTAGTTCAAAAAAAGAATCAAGTAGAGACGATTTAGAAGAAGATAAACTAAAAGAAGATCGTAGAAAGCCGATGGATTATAATAGTAGAGACGAATATCTCCCTAGTAGCGATCGCAAAAAACCGACTGACTCTAGAAATAGAGACGAAGATACAAACAAAGAAGAGCGTAGAAAACCGGGTAATTCTAGAAATAGAGAAGAAGATAATAAAGAAGAGCGTAGAAAACCCACCGATTATAGAAGCAGAGATGAAGATGACAATAAAGAAGAGCGTAGAAAGCCTACCGATTATAGAAACCGAGATGAAGACTCCAATAAAGAAGAACGTAGAAAACCTACCGATTACAGGAGCAGAGACGAAGATCCTGTTAAAGGAGAGCGTAGAAAGCCTACCGATTACAAAAACAGAGAAGAAGACAGAGAAGAGCGTAGGAAACCTACTAATAATAGAAATAGGGAAGAAAATGATAGAGATCGTTACAACGTCCGAGATGAAAGAAAACCTTATGACAGAAGAGAGCAAGCTAACAAAAATGACCACCGTAATAGAAATCCTCCCGAAAACGGCCGTGAGTCGGAGGGTCGTAGACCCGCAAATAGGCCAAGAGGATACGACGACGACGATAGATACGATAAGGGTAGCGACGAGCCGTACAGGTACGATAGAGATAGAAGGAAAGGAGACGACCGAAAAAGAAGACCAATCGATGATGAGCCTCGTGAAGAAGAAAGGCGATACGGTAAAAGACCGTCTAGCAATCGTGATGATACACGTCCTTTAGAAGGCGCTAGCTCTTACGATTCGCCTAGAAAAAGTAACAGGAAACCGTATGATGACTTCTACGATGATGAAGAATCGGACGACAGACGTAGCTACGACAGACCACGTAAAAATAACAATAATAATAATAATAGAGACCGACCTCCGTCACAAGGTGACAGACAAAATGCCGATAGACCACGAGCTAACGAGAGTAAAGAAAAAGATTCCCAAGAAAATCATCCTAGAGGCCTAGTAAAACCGGTTAGTAGCAGTTCAGTTTTTAACCAACCTAGAATTCTCCCTAAAATTAAACCGCCTGTCCCTAAAAATGAACAGAATAAATTTGCTCCTAAATCGACGACCGAAAAAATAGCAGTCACAAAAGTAGAAAAGGACGAAGAATACTACGAAGACTACGAAGACGAGCCTTCGGTAGAATTAAATCGCGATACAAAACCAATACCGGAAAATAATTTTCCCAGCGCACCTACTGGTAGTGGTAAAGATACAGATGTAGAAAGTAAGAAAGCTATAGGTACTCCTTTCAAGCCTCGAGTACAGATGTTTAGAAGACCAGTTCAGGAATCTGTTAGCGATTATATCGACGACAAATCAAAACCACGCCAACCTTCGGCTAATCCTAATTACGAAGCAAGAGAGAGTCAAATTAAATCAAATACTAGGACTCGTCAAGAGGGGCCCTTAGTTGAAAAAGACGACGAACCGTTGCCTAGAGCTAAACCTAAAGCTTCGGGTTGGGAACGTACTACCAGCCAACCCATTTTAAAACAAAAAGAGACGGTCGAATTCGAACCTAAGTTAGAACCGGCGTCGACGACCACAACTACAGTTTCTCCTAGAGGAAATTATCGAGAACCTATCGAATCGTTCGTTAAAATCGTTAAGAGGCCATTTTTGCCAAGTAGAGGAGGTAGCCCATACTTGCCGCGAGGTTTACAACCTGTCGGTGCTAAATCGGCAGAAAAGCCGGATCCGTATTTAACTCAGGCGGATATTTCAAGTCCGGCAAAAGAAAGCGAAGAACTAGACGACGGCAAATTTGGCAAAGTTGAAAAACACGAAAGTCGAGGACAAAAATATGAGGCCAACGACGAACGGAAAGCTTATTCTTACGAGAATCTAAAAGCTGTTCCACTTTCCATTACCAAACAACAACCGTCAGAATATAATGTGGATTCGACACCGCAAAGGGCAATCGAGAACACTCGTTCTTCTTCTACATATTTACAAAATAATCCTCCAAATTTAGACGAGAACGAAGAAGATGAAGAAATTAGGCCAGTTTCGAACCGACCCGAAACTGTTCTTAGACAGCACAGCAAGGTAAATAATTACGAAATTAAGAATGTCGAAAAACCTCGAGAGCCCGAAAGAAATCCACTCGACATAAGTGAAGACGAATACGATGTGACTTTAAACGACGCTTTAAATCCTACGATACCTAACCTACCAATCAGAAATTTTCCTAGCTCGTACAGTAGCGCGGCCAACGATTATACCTACAGTAATTTTCAAAGAAGTAGGTACGATCCTGCGTCGAACCAAGCTACCGAAAATAGATATCAACAAGTAAGGGCCCCTAGCGAAAACGTAGAGGCAAATATTCAGGAAAATAGAAAGAGATATCCAACTCAATACACGTCTCAAACTGAACAAATTTATCAAAATTACAGACCAGCTTCTCATATTACTCAAGCTCAGACACGAGGATATTACTCCTTATTTTAAAAATGACAAGTTTAAAAACGTAGGATAACGAACTTTAAAAAAAAGTTTAATAAGCAAATTGCGATCTCACTTTAATTAGGCTAAAAATGTGTATTTAGATCGCAGATTGTGTATTAAGTGTTGCTTTTTAAATAAAATAATTGAAACTTTTTTCTGCAGGTAAAAGTGATAACAGGATGATTCTTAAAGCAGAAATTGTGATGGAAGTACCATATTGTAGTCAAGAAGGATATACCAAAAAATTAGAACAATTCTCTAATTTTTTGTTTTTGAAAATTTGTATTTGTAAACGTCTTTGTATATTAAAAATTTCGTGCTCGTGAGTTTACTTATAACAAATTATTTCTTGTTCTATTAAGATCAAAATTAATTTTATGAAAAATTAAAACCTAGTCCTAGTGCGTTTTATGTAAATAAAAATCTTTAAAACTGATATTTTCTCGAAGAGGCTGCATAATTTTGGAATGCTGTAAGCCTTCACTTTTTTACAAAAAATTTAATATTCTATAATTTAAAAATTGGAAAATATTTTCTATTTTTATTTATTTGGTGCTTTTAACTCGACATGTACTACTTGCATTTTTGTAATACCAGCATTATTTTGAAAATAAAAATATATTTTCGCCCAAATGTGCTTGCTCTCAACTATCAGAAAAGTAAGAGTCAATAGTTTTTTTGTTGTGATCTTTATTATCTTATAATTAACTTTTTTTAGTTTCTGTTAATTTTGACCGGACTCGGTGGACCTCCGGATCTTTCTAGAATATCCAAAAATATCTACGATTTATTTTTGCTTTAGTTTAGCTTTGCTTTTAAATTTTTTACAAAGAGCCTAAAGTCCACCGATGATCAAAGTTTGGATTTATCATTAAACCTTCATCATGTACAATTACAATATATCAAAAATTATAACTACCCGATTTGATGCAAGGTAAATAATCCGGATCTAGATAATATACACGATTTAGTTGTGCTGTAGTCTGTAGTGTCGGATTTTTGACCAATATTTGGATTATTCACCTTTCATTAAATGAGATAGTTATGATTGTTATGATGTTTCGATATATTATGATGTGTATGATCAATGAACAATGTGTTTGGAAAGATGCAGATCCTGAAAGAAGCTTCGAATACCTTGAGTGGTGGATCACGCTCAAATTAACGTTTTTCGTTAACTTGTAACTACCGTGCTTGTTACTGGGAGTTTGAAAATGTAGGAGGTTGAGGGAGATGTGTCAAAGTTACACCTTCAAGAAATGTCTCTAATTCAACTTACAAAAAAAGGTCGAATTGTCTATAAATTATGTTTTAGTTTAGTGTATTATTGTTTGGTTTTGGAGATAGGGGTGTGTTAAGACACAGGAGAGAAAGCAAGTATCAGAAACGATGATCAAAATAATCTTCCTCTGAATCGTGGACAGAACTACCCTGAAATTAAACGAAGAGCCCCCCAAACAGTATAAAAAAAGAATATAATATGAAATTTCCAATAAGGCCATGAGGCAATGTGCAGAATATGGAAAGGTAATTTCAAAATATATGAGAGCGAGAGAAGTTTGTCGGTGTAATTTACGCCTAATACGTAGGCAACACAACTTACAAGCATGAATAATTGTCAATAATAATCAATAATCACATGATAATAGTGGATTGTTGAAGTACATTATTGATCATGCTCCGAAATACTTAATTGTGATTGGTTGATTTAGAGTTTGTGGTAGGGAAAAAGGTAGGGACGAATTAATATAAGGCCGAGTTTCGTCAATAGTTTAGATTGTTATCAACGCTTAAAATCAGCTTCGGAGACCAAAATTTTAGTTTACTCGTGTGAAAAATGCACTTCCGATTTTGAAATTTTTTTCGATCAGCAGTTGTTCTTTGCATTATTCTGAATAACTCTATGCATATTTTATACCAATTGCTTTATTATTAAGGCTGAATTATTAAATTATAGTATTTATTTTTGGCTATGGTAATTAGCAGCCTCAGAACTTTATAAGGCTCTAAAAAGTTTTAAAAAACAAATAATTCAAGTATGTAATTTAAAGTATATTACAGGCACAACTTTGCGAGCTGCAATCCATCAGGCAACTTACTTGAAGAGTACTACCTACTCACAACAAGAAAGTAGAAGAAATGCAAATTTTCATCTACAAACTTCTTTCAGTTTCCAAAACTGAAAGATGGACACTGGACACCTAATCAGAGAACGAAAGCTCAGTCAATAATTTTTTTTACTTTTGAAAAAATTGTAAATTAATATGTTACTACTAATTAGTGAGATGAATTAGTGAAAATGAGATTTAATTACCTATTTATATTGAGGTGTAAAAAACTTTTTAATTAATGAAATAAAGAGCGTCGAAATTATAAATAAGGGTTGTTTTGTTTTTACAAAGTGTTTGCAAAGTGCCGTAAGTTGTAATATCAGTACAGTACAATATAAGTAGCAATTAACGTTTTCAAAAAGCGATAAATAATAATAAACCAACTAATAAATAAACAAAATAAAATAAGCACATTATTTTACGCCTAAAATACAGGCAACCGTCTAAACACATGCCTTTATAAGGCATGTCTAGGCCGCTCGGATATTAATCAGCGACACCTCCTTTAACTTCTTACTCTCCTACTACATAGCTCCGAATTTAATAATTTTATGGAAATTTTTAAAAACTTTTTCCAAAAAAGTGCGAATTTTCAAACTTTGATGATGCCAAATTGTAGCCCTCATAGAAACAAGTCTCCCTATTAAATATGAGCCCTTTTGGGCCAGTTGTTTAAGAGATATTCAGCTTTGAAACTTTCAAAAATAGTTAAAACGACACTTTCATTTGCTCTTAAATAGGACCACTTATGTAACTTTTGATTGCACAGATTTTGTCGCCTACCCCGCAGCTACCACCTTCCCAAATTTGGGCGATTTACCTTCGCTAGTTTAAGAGCAAATAAAAGTGTCGTTTTAACTATTTTTGAAAGTTTCAAAGCTGAATATCTCTTAAACTACCGGTCCAAAAGGGCTCATATTTAATAGGGAGACTTGTCCCTATGAGGGCTACAATTTGGCACTATCAAAGTTTAAAAATTCGCAGTTTTTTGGAAAAAGTTTTTAAAAATTTCCATAAAATTAATAAATTTGGAGCTATGTAGTAGGAGGTTAGGAAGTTAAAGGAGGTGTCGCTGTATTAATATCTGAGCGGCCTAGACATGCCTTATAAGGGCATGTGTTTAGACGGTTGCCTGTATTTTAGGCGTAAAATAATGTGCTTATTTTATTTTGTTTATTATTAATTTATTAGTTGGTTTATTATTTATCGCTTTTTGAAAACGTTAATTGCTATTTATATTGTACTGTACTGATATTACGACTTACGGCACTTTGCAGACACTTTGTAAAAATAAAACAACCCTTATTTATACGCTCTTTATTTCATTAAATAAAAAGTTTTTTTCACCTCAATATAAATACCTAAAAATCTCATTTACACTAATTCATCTCATTAATTAGTAGTAACATATTAATTTACAATTTTTTCAAAAGTAAAAAAAATTATTGACTGAGCTTTCGTTCTCTGATTAGGTGTCCAGTGTCCATCTTTCAGTTTTGGAAACTGAAAGAAGTTTGTAGATGAAAATTTGCATTTCTTCTACTTTCTTGTTGTGAGTAGGTAGTACTCTTCAAGTAAGTTGCCTGATGGATTGCAGCTCGCAAAGTTGTGCCTGTAATATACTTTAAATTACATACTTGAATTATTTGTTTTTTAAAACTTTTTAGAGCCTTATAAAGTTCTGAGGCTGCTAATTACCATAGCCAAAAATAAATACTATAATTTAATAATTCAGCCTTAATAATAAAGCAATTGGTATAAAATATGCATAGAGTTATTCAGAATAATGCAAAGAACAACTGCTGATCGAAAAAAATTTCAAAATCGGAAGTGCATTTTTCACACGAGTAAACTAAAATTTTGGTCTCCGAAGCTGATTTTAAGCGTTGATAACAATCTAAACTATTGACGAAACTCGGCCTTATATTAATTCGTCCCTACCTTTTTCCCTACCACAAACTCTAAATCAACCAATCACAATTAAGTATTTCGGAGCATGATCAATAATGTACTTCAACAATCCACTATTATCATGTGATTATTGATTATTATTGACAATTATTCAAGCTTGTAAGTTGTGTTGCCTACGTATTAGGCGTAAATTACACCGACAAACTACAAAATCAATTATTAATAAGCAAAGCAACATCTCACCTAGAATAATTATGTTTGGTAATCCTTTACTGTTGTTACGAAATCCTGCCCTTATTACTATAGTACACAGTTTCAATGTTCACCCTCCAAGACAGTTATTAGCCCAGTAAAATTAGACAAATTGAGGGGAAAAATACAAGTTTTAAAAATTGGTATGGATGATCGTTGGAACCTGCAGTACAAAATAGTAAAAGTTCTGGTGGGTGACAGGCGAGCGGTAGGAGGGAGCTGTTTAAAAACTTTTCCTCGTATTTGCTTATATCTCCATAACTATAAATCATACGAACAATTTATCTTTATACAAAATTAGAGTACACAAAAGTTCTATTTATTTTCCTCGTGCTAATCAAAAACGTAGAGGTACGACAAAGACCTCAGTTGACATTAATTGTAGCGACGATAAGACAATAAAACATTCAGCAACCACATTGCTTTAATATTAAGATGATGCTTTTCAAGTCCACATCGTACAATCTTTCTCAGCTGTTGTTGTTTCAATATCCTCCCTAAGACAGCAAATTAACAAACTTACTCTTGTTTCTCGCATTAGTGCTACTTATTCGCAACTTAGAGTTAAAGATTTCCTATATCAGATAGAACAAGTAAAAGCACGACTTTTGTTTTAAAATATCATTAACTACGTCTTCATTCTATGTAATGTGATATAGTAAATCCAAGACTTTTAGTATGTTGTACTGTAGATTTCAACGAACAACCATACCAATTTTCAAAACTCTTGGATTTTTTTACCTCAAATGCCATATTTTTGTCTAATTTGACTGGACTAAACCAAACATTTTACTAATAAATATGAAAAATTTAAAATTATATAACAATGACAGACTACCAACGTTTCATTTAAAATTTATATATTGTAAAAAAAATGATTGTGTACATACATTTTATATTAATTCCACTTTAATTAAAATGTAGTACTTACAATACATTATAAATTAATGTTACTCACTAATATTACAATCGTCGAGCTTCGAGAAGCCTGAGTGAGAATCAAGACTGTGAAACAATGCACCAAATTAAACATACAAATCATATTTTAACATTTTATGGCATTCTCAAACGTGCAGTCGTTTCATTTACTGTAAACCGGCACTGTCTACATTCATAAATTAAACTAATGCTACAAAGATTATTAGCTAGACATAATTTCTTTACCACGCTAACATCCAAAAACTCGAAATTTTCTCTGGGGACAATCTCCACCACAAAAATCTTGAAGTGAGAAGCATTACATCTGCTCGAGAGCGATTTATCCGGTAGATCTGTTAGTAGATTCCATCTACAAATACAATTTTTAGGTCGTTTTCCAGGCCGCATTTTTGATCTCCATTATGTCCTTGTATTCATTTGTATCTAAAAGCCCAAAACTACTAAATTATACGTTTCTCAATTGTAAAAATTAATATAGTACCTACATAGTATTTCATATTTCTATTAATTAAATTTTTAATAACATAAGTAGTTTAGACAACTACCATGCTAAAGCCTTAACAATAATAAAATGTGAAAATTACCTCTTTTCACATCCCATGTTCTTCAAAAAATGTTAGTAAGCTGATGCATTTTTTGATGCCGACGTCTCCTTTTGGTACACAAATTGTGCCCTTCTTAGATGCCAATTGGAACATTTGCTGCAGTTACTTCCTTCCTTGTGAAAGATTTGATAATTTATCGGATCATCAGCTTCTAAAATAAAGCATAATAATGATAATAAATTTATTGTAATTCGGCGTGTAACTCCTTGTAAGCGGTTTTAAACGTATATGTCACATACATTCGTCATTGGTCATTACTCTACCCTAATCAAGCCTAAACACAGTGGATAATTAATAAATCGGTTAAAACTAAGACCTTTTACAACCAGCAGTCGAATATAGCGAGCACATTTGTTGGCACAAGCGTGCTCTTTGTAACAGAACCCAGTCGGTCTGTACTACAAAGCAATATAATTCAAAAGCACTGACGACAAAATGTGGACAAATTCAAAAGTCGAACTACCTTCTTTAAATCCTAGTGACCTGCGATAACAACTAGTTTACTGTTTTGAAGCTAAAATCGGTCCACGGACAACCTTACAAGGTAGATTCGTCATCTTATCTACTACAGAAGCTAAAACTTGACATAAGTTTCGTAATAATTTCAATTTTCAGAAATTTATAGCACGAATATGGCTATAACTTTTGTAACTTACCGTTTATGAGGCTCCTTTCTACTCGATCGGTATTTGTAAGTGGTAACCAGTATGCAATTTGTGTGAGGGCTCGAAATTTTCATTTTCAAAATCTAAGTCAGATATCTAAGGTTAGAAAATCCCATAATCGTTAACAGTTCGACAGTTGACATTTTTCCTTTCAAATGAAAGTGGCTCAACTACCATGCCTTTCAATTGACGGTAAAATAATTTTAAATATTTGAGGTTTATTTTTCCGTTACCTACGATTACCATTTAATTAAAATAATAATATCTAAAAGTGAGTTTCTTATAATGCATTCTGGGGCCTACTTCCTACTTACAGAAGACAGAAAATTTGGATATTGCATTGCAGTTCAAGCATGAGATGGCGCTTATGCTGTGAAGTTAGCCTGGAAGTTAGTTACAAATATGGTTACAAAACGTCTAGTCAAATGTCCACTATATCTAAATAATAGTTCATTTGTTAATTTAACCTAATTTAGTTTAAGTGTCAAAATCATGTTAAATTAATCCAAATCAAAGTTTAATATAAACTTTATTAAACTTAGTTTATCTAAAATATAAGAATAAAATGAATTTTGCTAAAAAAGAATTGGAAAAATATGGTTGGAAAGAAGGTAATAAATTTTATTGCATCAAAATATTTTTGTAACCCTATTACAGTAATTTAAAAGTGAACTCGCCTTATTTTACCTTATTTGTTTATAGGCAAAGGTTTAGGAAAAGACGAAGATGGCATTTGCAAACCCGTAACACCATCTCTTAAATTTGATAGTTGCGGAGTAGGTTATGATTATGGACAAGAATATACAACAAACTGGTGGGAACAATTGTACAATACTTCTGCTAATAGCATTTCTGTAAGTTAAATTATTGGTAAAGTAAATTTTTTTTAAATTGAATTTTAACCTCAGGTAAATATACCCACAAATGAAGGCATCGTGATAAGCTTAGCGGAACCTGAAGATAAAAAAGTTGCCACAAAAAATATAATTCAAAGCGTTGCTTGTGAGACTTACAGTTGTTCTTTTATTAAAAGTTCTACTTTAACTGGATCTGAAGTTAATCATTTTGAAAATACATCTAAAAAGATACGAATACCAACAGATGAGGAACTACTGAGTGCTTGTGAAGGCAGAACCGGGCATAAGTATGTATTTATAATTTTATTGTTTTTTCGATCGAGGTTGCTGTTTTTTAAACAAGTTGTGTAGTGGATATATCAACTTTAAACTGTTCGTTTGTGCTTAAATCCCATTAAAGCCAAATCTTGTTTAAAAATTAGTCAGTTATCGTTATTTGATTGAGGTCTCATCTAACATGGGATTGTTAAACTGACTGATTTTGTGCCCAATAAAAACATGAACGAGGCGAGATCATTATTTGGCCAGTGTCCTATCATAGATCGCTAACAGTTCATGAGCGTATCCGAACACGATACGTCTTCATTGACATTCATGTTTCTATTTGGCACAAAGTCTAGTCTTTCGTGTATCAAAGTACAGATTCGTTTATTTGAAGTATTTAGTATTTTACGAAAAGTAAACAAATTTGTTTTTCACTATGTGCTGATTTTAAAAGCACCGATAAACTGCTTTAGACTGATTTGTTTTATACACTACTTACTTAAATTTTTTTATTATTATAGAGCTGCTAGACATGGCCTAAAATTAACTGGAAAGCTTTCGAGAATCGAAAAACAAGAGAAATTACTTTTAAAACAATTGAAAAAAATTTCTCTAAACGATAACGATGATACAACAGCTGATAGTAATAAATCTATAGAAAAGAAACTAAAAAAATTAGATTTGGTTAAGAAGTGCAAAAAAAAGTCGAGCGAAAAAGACTCTGCTAAGTCAAAGAGTACTTACAACCCATTTGCCGTAACTGGTACTCCAAAACGCAACAAAAAAGAGAAAAAAAGAGTTTCTTTTAATGAGACCGTCACCGAATATCAAACTCACGATGTAAATAACATGCTGAACGATTCTGGTTCACAAAGTGACGCGAGTTCGCGGCCATCGACACCATTGATGATTAAAGTCAAGGAAAAATCTGAAACTAAAGAGGCGTTTAAAGTCGATCTAGATGAAGGTATAGATTGTTCCGATTCAATTTTAATAAAAGTTAAGCCTATTAACGACGTTCCAAAGAAAAGTCAAAAAGATAAGTTAAATAAGCATTTAAAAAAGATACGTAACTCGGACGGGATCAAACCAAGAATGAATTCTGATAATCCTGAACTCTTGGTTGATGAAATCGAAAAAAATAAAAAACTTTTGAAACGCAAAGGTAAACAAGAAGCAGATTGCGACTTGAAAAAAGTGAATAAGAAATATCGCACGTGTGGTGAAATAGAAGTTAAACATGCACAGTCGAAACAACAAAAACCAATCATGATCGTAAATCAGCAAATTTACGCAAAACCGCAAGTTACCATTGTAAATGAACAAGTTACTTTTGAGAGTTGCCAAGCAGTTGCAATCACAAATCAACAACAGCTTTCTGTGGCAACTCAACGCGGGTGTGTTACAAATCGACCATATTCACTTACAAGTGTACAGTGCTGCCCTCTTAATCGCCAACATGGTTTCATAAATAATTGTCATTATAGCCTTCCGAGTGCGAGTAGGCGACATTGTATCTCGAATCGGTCACACTGTATCGTAAATCGACAACACTGCGTCGCAAGTCGACAGCGATGTATTTTCAATTGGTCACGTCCAACTATAAATCGAAAAGAAGTTACTGTTGTAAAACAAATTACTCCTGTTGTGAAGCAAAAACAAACTCCTCTTGTAAGCGATGCAAAACTTTCCATTACGAAGAATGAGGATCCCTTAAACAATCGAATTAATAAAATTGCCGATATTTTAACCGACTATTGTAAAATATCAGATGCCGAAAGCGCGTAATCTCAAGACTGAATAAGATATTTTCTTGTAGGCTGTTAACTAATTTTTCTACGAGATATTTTTAATAGACCTATAAATTTTGACTATGAGGTGCTAGAAGTTTGAAATTTGGAAATGGAGTATTTCAATAGTGTATTGTTGTTAGCCACAATGGTGGCGGCTTGCCGGTTTGTTTCAGATTTGGTCTAAAAATCTATGATCGATTTCTTCAACAGTACTTTGACCCATGTACTTCACATTAATATTGATTTAATGGTATAAGTCCGTTGGTGTTGAGATTGTTTGTGTATAAATTCACATGTATGTATCACAAATAATTACTGTTTTGTTATTGTACAACAGTGATTTTTGTGTCATGCTATTTAAGCTTTAACTGTACGTTGGAATAAAAATATTTCACTCTGGATGTAAACTTCTTGAAACTCTCTCGATTGATAATTTGTATCAACTTTTAATTTTTCAGTTCTACGAACTCTCTTATTAGTCGTTAATGTGTATTTTAAGTTGCAATATGTAGAAGTGTCGGGTAATTATACCGTATCACCCAAAGCAGATTACTGAATGTGTATGTTGTTAAACATTATATTATTACAAATCGTTATAATAAGAAATAGAATTATTATTCAAACAGGGTTAATAAGTATATATGTTGTATGCATTATATCTATACAAATTTTGTGTGTATTTAAAGTTTTTGTATGTTTAAAATAAATGTTGTTTAAACTTACACAATCCGAATTATTTGCGTTTTGCATTTCGACGAAATATTATTTGTAAATAATATACAAACACCCAAAGCAATTGATGGAATTTGAAAAAACAATAAAAACGTAAACAACCGATAACATCAAGTTTTAACAGTAACTTTATTTTGATTTCTATTTTAGGGCGATTTGAAGACCTAACAAGAATAGCAAAGAATGGAATGTTTATTTTAAAACAATTAATTTTATTAAGCGTTTCATAAAAATCAACAAGTATTTGTTTATAGAAAATAAAGAAAATATTTCATTAACTAAATAATTATTATAATGGAATTGGAGTTTCCTTCTTGAGATTCGCCTATTAATAAAAGGTAGTGACAGAGCCGCCAATTGTAACTTATCAAATGTTACACATAAATAAATCCTATACAAATTAAATTACTAAAACTAATTAATAAGTACTTAAGCAAGTTTTTTAAAAACACAATATCAGCAATCACAAATTAAATTATAAACTAAACTTGTTATTTAAGTACATCGATCTAATATTTAATTCAAATGCTAAACGACTTTTTTAGTGTTGTATGTTATCGTAAACTTTTAGTTTTGTTAGAGACTTGCACATGCTTTTTAAATCAGTATTATGCACTTGAAAATGCATAATTATTTTTTCTGTGCTATTAAAATAATGTGAAGTAATTAAAGTTAGATATTTACAAGGATTGAATACAACAAATCTATAATGAAAATTTGTATTGTGTGTAGCAGTAATATTAGCCGATCTTGCACAGATACCTAAAATCAAATTTAACTTATATAAGAAATTTGAAACTATTTTTTCCACTACTCTTCACCTGTTAAATAAACGTCTTCTAAGTGAAATATTGGAGTTTGTACAGCTTTTTCGAAAAGCTGTTCGCATACATCTACAGACATTACGTACCCTGTTCCAGATAAATAATTTGGATAAAATTCATCGACATACATGTACTTTGGTGCATACCTAAAACGAATAAATTGAATTTATTTCTATCGAGGTTCGATGGATATTATACTAAAATCAATTATACAGGTCCCATAACAGTGCGTTGTATTCGATCTCAATATCTAGGTTTTTTTGTGAGAGAAAATTTAAGAAAATTGATTTGTGAGTGAGACACAATTTTCATCGGTATTCAGTAGAAACGCTATCTAACCTTTTCTTGAGTGCAATTTCAAAATTCAGTTCGATAGTTACAAATTTTGTTGATTTAGTATTTAGAAATCAAAAGGTACGTTATTCCTAAAACACTGAAATGAAAGGTGTAGGACCAGAGATATTGTCGAAAGCACCGTGGTACCCTGTATATTAAAAACGATTAAAAATAACTTACCACTTTTCGTAATATTCTCTTATGGGTTGAGTATTAACCATTAAATGACCAAAAAGCGTATTATGTGAGGACTTTTGTGCAAGCAAAGTTTGTATTAACGGAACTAAATTTACAAACATATCGTCGTCAGTTTTCATTACATAAGTTACATTACTTCTACAATTATTAGTTACCAATTTCAACATCATAATAGATTTTAAAGTTAAATTATAGTAAGTATCTAAAAACCGTTCTTGTATAATATCGTTGTAAGTATCACTTTCTAATTTAATCTTTCTCTAAAATAAATTTCTCGGTTAAAACTATTAATTTGGGGTGTTTAAAGTACTACCTGAAGATAACGATCAACGGGCTCTCCAAGTAAAAAATATACGCTGTAAGTAGCATTCAAGATATTTCTTTTAAGGCCCCAACTATCTCTCACTGCTTGTCGTTCTATAAAATTCTGAGGTGCCGAGCACACTATCACCATTAATAAATTGTGAGAAGTACATAAATCAGTCGGTTTTAATAAAAACGTCGAAATATTTGGATATATATATTTGGTAGTGTTTCTTGAAGTAGTGTAGTCCCAACCTTCTATTATGACTAAAAAGATAAACGATTAGTTACTATGTTATTTTCTACACCTTAAACAATAATAAGTTGAGTTCGGTGGTTTACATTTTTAACTAACTTCTTTGTAATAGTAAATTACCCTCAAAAACAGCAAAATGTAACATCCTAATAATATTTTAAACAAGTGAGACAGTAATTATGGCAGGGGACCCAAACTGAAATGTTCCGAAACTATAAATGAGACAGTTAATATGTTCGTAGAGTATGGATTAACCTGAAAAACTTTTAGAAATAGGAAAATATCAAATAAAAAATACGATCAAGTACCGAAGAAACAAAAAGGTTGTTCTTACCAATTCTTTTTGAGTCCTTTGTACTGATCCGATTACCGTAAAATTGATCTAAGATCTAAGTATCAAGTAACTGCATTAAAATTGGGAATATATGTATAAATATCTCGACCAACGCGCTACCCAAAATTAAATTCGACACTTTAATGAAGGTCATCAACAATGATGAAATCCAATTGTCCGATTGTCCCATTATTATTGCGCATCAATGCACTTCAGAAAAGCGAATAAAAAAAGTGTGTAATTGTAACAAGAAAAATTAATTGCAGAGTGTTAGTTCTATGTAGTCAATTAAAAAGTATCCAAAATTAAAGTGAGGAAATGAGGCAATTAATTTAAATTAAGGATGTTTGAACAATAAAATATTTGTATCACAAAAACAATAATTTTAATGAATAACAGACCACCCTTGTGTAGCTAAGATATTTAAATTATTGATGGGCCAATATACATTTGACCTTATTGTGGTGTTCAATATTCGATTGGACTGATTATGAGATAATAATAATATTACGAACTGTATAAATAATGTTATCTACATCATTTGACCTCTATATTTGAAGCCTTTAAAATTTAACGTTGCTCAATGATTAATTATTCCAATCAAACTAATTGAAGAAATAAAAAATAATTATAATTTGAATACTAATAAATTTAGAATAGATATAAAAGAAACTAATACATGTCTCGTTATAATTGAGATATGAAGATGTTTTTAAATTGATATTAGTATATTATTTGATGAGCATGTAATAGTAGCTATAACTCACGAGGATGAAGTTTGCGACACGAGCCGAAGGCGAGGGTCGTAATCATCCTCGTGAGTTATAGTTATTACATGCGAGTAAAATACTATGCTTTTTCTATGACCATTATACTAATATTTTATAAATAAATTTACTGTCACAACAATTATCCCTGACAATTTACCTTTTGACAGAACATCGGTGTTCATGGCAGCCGCGACCTGACAAGACTGTTGGGTTATGAGCTCATAACTCAACTGCTATAACTCACTCAGTGGATTATGACTAATATAACTTTATCAAAATTACATATGTTATACGTTTATTGTTCAATGGTCATAGAAAAAATAATTTAACAACTTGATTTAGTTCCGACATATACGGCATAACATAGACGTGGTTTTATATCCTATCACCACATCATTAAAAGGAACACCTTGTATAATTTTGAATTGAAAACTTCAGTTTCGCATATTCTTGCACAGATAAGGAAGAATGTCTTATCTCGATCAAAGTGCTAGATTACTAATTCAATTTTTGCCATAAGTAGGTACTCGCTACCAATGTCGCTACTCGCAGGAACTACAAAAATTGTATTGTCTATTTTCTATGGTTGTCAAACCAATGGTGAATAAAAGCACAAAAATATGTACCTAACCTAAATAAATTGAAATATGATTACTTGAATACGTTTGAACTGTAGCTAATAATTTTTTGAAAAAAAGTACCTAGAAGTTTTCAAATGGCGCCTCTAGCAACACTGACTAACTCTAAAGTTAATCGTTATCACTCACGTTATGGATAACCACATGAGTGATAAAAAAAAACTTCTGCAGTTTGAACACTGGTGAGTAATGCCATTGGGAAAAAGAATTGATAGCGGTATTACTTTTCGTAAGTAACCTGTCACGCTGTTTTTGTAAAGGGGTTCCCCCATTGCCAATTTCACCTGACGATTTCAAAAAAATTCTTTACTGCAACAAACTGATTTCGACTCGATGTTGTGTTATGGGCAGAATAGAGGTACGAGCCGGTATAATTGATAATTTGATTTTTTGGTTATTAAAAATAATTGATTTTTTTTATCATGCTGTCTCACGTCCTGCCGCTTAATGGTATGTAAGGGATGCCACTTGAACGCTCCAGCCAAGTTTCCCTCCTTGAATTCAGCAAGGTGTGGCCATCATCTTGAATGTAACGGATGAAATCATGTATCTCGGTAAATATTGGTTGTACGTGAAAAATTACAATTACAAAAATTGTTAATGAGGATATATCCAACAACTTTTGTTTGGAACTTTTTTTGTAATTTCTTATTGTTCAAAAGTTGATCTCAAATTTTGATTTTAAATTAACCGTTTTGTTGTAAAATCGAAAGAACCGTTTCCACCACTAAAAGTGTCCATTTTGAAAATTTATAACTTTTGAACAATAAGAAAATTCAAAAAAAGTTTCAAACAAAAGTTGTTAGATATTATCCTCTTTATCACCCTTTACTGAATCCTAGAGGGGAAACTTGGCTGCAGTGTCCTAGTAGCACCCCGTACGTACCATTAAAATTTCATCAAACTTCTAATTAACTAATTAACTATACTATCCCAAGACCGAATAAGAGGGCGCATGGCTCATCGCTACGTAACATAAAAATCGCCCTAAAGTAAGATGGGTAAGCGAGACGTATGAGATGAGTCATGCGCCACCTTAAATGGACCGAACCATACTTACACATCTTATACAGGATAAATTGAACTGAAGCATAAATAAGTAAACTTAGTGTGCATGTAAGAAATGCGTAGCGTTTGAATTTCTGCCTAAATATCATTGTAGCAAATAAGTCCAACTTGATGATGGTCCTTTTTCTTCTTTGGAGGTTGTTATATATCTACGAATTAACATACGTTTCAGCACAACTTTTGCTTAAATATTACATAAGTAATCAAAAACGAGAAAACGATTTCAAAAATCATCAGCAACTTCTTTGATTGTTCATCGGTAAAAAATAGTAAAAAATATTCACTTTTACTTTACCTATTTGCTCGTTCAAATAAATGAGTTCGGCCGCTCGACACTTGTCTAAATTTTGTAAAAAATTGACTTACGTGTCATACACAAAAATTTTGAAGTAAGAAATTTTTCGGTATTACACTTGACTAAAAGAACTTTGTACACAATTTTGTGCTCATGAGCACCTGATAGAAACTAAACTGCTTGTGCCAAGTGCCATAACTAAATTTTTAATTAAATTCAGACAAGTGTCAAACGGCCTTACAAACTAAGGCCTGCAGTCTCGACGTATAACAAACCCGTAAACGTAACGTAGGCAATAGGCATGTCACATAATGTTCTGTAGTAGTTGGTAGTAGCAAAGCACATAAAATTAGGATATTCTTTGGTAGTAGTCTGGTTTTACAAAAAATAGGGGACTCACGATAAGTCTTAGAGAGAACGCGTTACCCGATGTTACCCATTGCTCATACAATCTAAAGTATAGCCCCCCCCCCTCATCCAATACTTTGCGGTTCCGTTTTCGTGTCGTCAGGAGTCCATATTTTTTTAAATATGTAAAGCTACTCAATTTCAAGTATTTTATCCCAACCATGTCACAGGCACATGCACGTTTACGTTGAGACTAGCACAGGCCTAACTTACGAGCGTGTAAAATAATTTCCTTAAAGCAAAGATCTTTAAAGCTCAAATGGAGCAAAATAAAAAAACTCTAAACTCAAGTTAACACTTTTTTATGTGGATGAAATAAATGTACGCGGTAACCGGTAAACATATCGAAACAAGACGGGTACTGGAACAGTGCTGATCTTGTCTCCTCTATAATCTATGAGTGACCTTTAGCTGGACCTACGTGACAACTTACTTTATAAATTTTTGAATAAATACTCAAAAAGTTACGATGTAAGGTAAAGAAGAACTTGGAAGTTTAAAATATATCTTGGGCTTTGGCGCTTTAGCTTCAGGATAGGAGCACAACTAAAGCAAGGGATGCAAGAGATGTTAGATGATAATGTAAAAATTAAAGAAAGAAAGCTGCGCTCTGAAAAATTTAATAGGCCAAGTAAAAAGTAAAGGTATTACTTTACATGTTTACTGTATTACCCAAAAAACAAAAGACGAAATAGTTTTAATAAAAAGTCAATCAAGGCAACTAGGTAATGGTGAGCTAATTAAATATGCACGAGTTACGAGTTCCTACCTGTGCTGCCAAGTTAATTATTTATTAAATTATAAAAAATTGATTAACTAAAAAGCGACCTTAAAACCTTAAACTCAATTGAATATTAACGTATTTACCTGCAATTTGCATAACAGCTGGAATTATTAATAATCAGTTTACTCCACATTGCACTTCAATTTTCCATATCCATCAAGGTAACCCTTTCCCTTACCGAAAGTAACCTATTCGGTATTTTTAACAATACAACTTGATCAGTTTTAAATTACAAAATTGGCATCATTTTCTCTAAAAAATATTTCGTCACCCGCCAAACTCATTTCTTAAGACTACGATTAAACACTGTGTCGGTACTATTTATCTATTGTTATCAATTTTAACTTCGCAGGTTTACATTACACACCGCATCTGTTTAATTTTAGTATTTTAGGTTGTTTTCATGTTTAGCAGCGTGATGCAAAACAGAAATTGTGTACTCATACACCCTCTATTAGTACGCCAGAAAAGTATTCGACCGGTAAATTCAGCTTAGTCGCGAATAACTTCTTGCGCTTTAGCTACTACTAGCGCCAGCTTAAGTACAATAGCAGAACTGTAACAGTAATATTGGTTGCCTACTCTAGAAGTTAAAAATGTAAGGAGAATAGTTATTTTAATTACTTGATTATGCTGTATATATATTGATAATAAATTAGATTCACATTTATCACGATTATTAGTTTTTGAAACTTTATAAATTATAAACAGTTAAAAGAATTAACAACATCGACGCTTAATAATATACGTAATACATAAACGCCTATAATAAGTAATGGTAAATGGTTACTTTTCCGAATAGTATTATACATCATAATTTAGGAAATTTAGGTAAAGCTGCTCAAAATAACTACACGTGAATATTAAGTATTTATAACTCACTTTATACCCGTTTTAAAAAAATGACACTTTTAATTACAATAATAAAATGCTAAGTAGTATTTAAAACTCACAAAAACAATTTTAAAGTAAAATAAAACTGTCTACCTATAAGAAAAAATGTTCTACGTGACGTAATAATTTTCTTGAAAATACAAGGGTGTAATTTAATTTATTTCAAAGCGTTCGAATTAAAGTATCAGCCTGAAAGAAATTGTACAATTTAAAAGATTACGTTTATACGACTATTCAACTGTGTTATATACCTTATAGTATAAATTTCTTTTTTTAACATCTCAAGCTATTAAAAACAGAAGAAAATTCGGTGTATTATTCGACAATCTATTTTTTTTCTTAAAACGTTTAAATTATCTACTACAGTTAATTACAACTAACTCTTTAATCGTTTGAAGTGCCTATAAAACGTTTTAAATATCCTGTAGCTCAAGCTTTAGGTAATAAGCTATTACCTATCACTTCCTAACTACTTTAAGATACTATTATATAGGTATACACCTAAAAATTGAAAAATAAATAAATGAGTAGACCGTTTTACAAAAACTCTAATTAGTTATCTAAAAAGAAAATTTAATTAAAAGGCGACTTAAATGACAAGAGTGAAAGACAAATTAAAAAGTGTCTAATTGAACATTCTTTCGCTTTTAAGACAGCTTTAAGAGGGTAAAATGTTTTAAAAGGACCAAGGGGTAACTAAACTTAATTAATGATTTTTGTTATCTCAGAGTTTTCTCACGTGTTTTAAACTTCTGCTCTTCTACACTTCTTAAACAATTAATTTTTTAACTTTTCTATATTTATATTAGTAATAATATATAGGTACTATATAGTCCTCAGTAATGAGGTTTACGGGGTATTAGCGGTAGTTCGCGGTATTACTTATTACATACTTATATTCAGGGGTGGACTGGCAACAAATGACCGGCCCGGGAAATATTTGACGCGGCTCAATTTTATTTTACTACCCTTCTTTCTTTCTTCTTTCTTGGGGGGGGGGGGCAAGTGAAGTTTAGAAACTTTAATAGCGATTGATAATTTGTCTTCAAAGAAAAGGTGTTTTCCTATGTACGGGTCAGCCATGACACACCCGGTATACTTATAGTATAGGTATAATAATATCTACCTAACACCTGAAATATGATGGGTTTGAAAATACACACACAAAAATATTTATTGATAATAAGTGATAGGTGACTATCTTATTCTTTTCATATATTAGAGGTAGGTAGGTAATACCAAGGACCATACTATAGTTCGTCTAATGGTAATTACCTATAATAATAGGAATAAGGTACCTACTTCTTTCGTTTTAGCAGAAAGTCGCAGAAAAATCGAGAATGCTGTAATAGGTAGTAATTATAAAACATTTCATTTGTAATTCGTAAAAATTTTATTGGCAAAATTTCAGACTTGCTGAAATAAGAATTCGTCGAACAGCCCAGCCTCTATTAGTGTGGCCAATAATTATTTCTTCGACTGTACCTATACTAATATAATATGTACTATCTAGTATTACCACGTTATATAGACAGTATGCTCGTATGCTGCATTGTAAAAACCTAACGTTATAGTCTATTTACTCACACGCTAATAATGTTTAAAATTATCAATTGTTTCAAAACTCGTTACCGTTGGCATTATAGGCAATTTCTCGAAGGAAAAATAAATGATGTAAATTTATAACTCAATACGTTTAGTACGTTCTGTAAATAAAACAAAAAGTTCAGTAATTAGGTAATTATTCACCGACTCTCTTTTTTTTCTCTTTAAATAAAACAACACACAAGCGCGTTATGATTTAATACGTGAAGCCCACCAGTTTCAGTATAGGACAGGCACCTATCTGCATTAACTATCGACTTAATTACAACGGCACGGTCTTTCGGCAAAATGATTACTCTTTTCATTTCTCTTCAACAACTACGTCTTTAAACTGCGTCTCTCTTGGTCGGCGTTTTAAATTGTTAAACTGGCAACAAGATGTAATGAAGACCTGTGGACCACACACGTCGTTGCAGTGATTGGTTCTCACGCCCTGCCTCTAAAGTGGGTGTGTTATATAAGCGGTGGGAATACAATATTTAGGTGGGGATTGTAATAAAAAAAGTGGGGTAAGCGACATATTGTATATAATTTGAAAAGTGGGAAATAGGCGTGTTTTGTATCGTATCAGTAGTGGGATACCTACTAGTTGTCAATTTCTATGTTGTAGAATAGTGATTTATTAAAGTTGTAAAGCTTGTGCATGATGTATAGGATCACCACAGATTCGGTTTTAGAATATGTGAATTGGTTTGTAGCGATTTGTTACAGATGATATAGCATTTATAAAGTACACGGTAGGGTGCCAAAGAAATATGTTCCTTTTATACTTACACGTTATATTTAATTCATTTGTTTTACACATTGCCCTATAGGTATTACAGTGTTTTAATTATTTCGTACTCGTAAGCAGTCTTTGAATAAACAAAAATATATATGATAGGTACTATATATTGCGTTTGATAGATACTTAGTAATAATACTACGTTGTTATTATTGTTCCAATTTTTCGTTTTATTTAAAATGATTTATTTTTTATTTTTAAAACTTATGCATGACTGAAACCTCAACTTCGTTCCCTATCTCCTTCAAAGGCCGTAGCTCTCTATATTAAAGATTTTGCGCTACATGTAACATGTTTATTGGAACATTTTGTCTTATTTTCATTTATTACTTACCTAGGTATGATGCCTATGACGTTTGGAATATTTTTTCATTAACACCCTGTAAGTATAAGGGAGACCTGCATCAATTGTATAACAGGGGTCGTATGTAAAGTGTTATAAAGACACCCGTTGAGCAATTTTATTAAAACTTAAAGGGCAAAAGTTGCCCTATGAAAAGGAAAACCATTAAAAAAAAAAAGTAAATTTTAAAAGATAAAGTTGATGATGAAAATGGACAAAAAGGCAATCATACCTATATAGTCAAAACTAGGAGAGGTGTTCTATGACTCATTCCAAAAAACTATGTAACTTGAATCATCACGCTATCCTTTTTTATAAGTTTGTTTTTTCTTTGTGGAAATGCGACAGAATATTTTAATACCTACTTAAGTCATTTTTAAGTCACTTTAGCGATGAGTCAGAGAACACCATTCCTGTTTTTGACTATACCTACCTATTAGTATAGGTAGGTATAGGTAATAGGTAATAGGGTAATAGTCAGTTTTTTTGTAAAGTTCTTAGAGAAGACCTTAGAGAAGTCAAGTAGGTTAGGTAGGTATTAATTGTTGAAATCTGCGTAGACCTGCATTGGAAGCTCGGGTCTCAACCAAATTTAATTTTTTTCAACAAAACTTGTATTTAAATATAAAACGTGGCTGTATTTGAAAAGAGAGCATCTGGGGTGTCAGGCAGGTAAATATTTTCAGTAGGCCATTTCTTTGTTTTCTTGCATAAATGCACTAACTAGCGGTCCCATAGCGAATTTAGTTTTTGTAAATAAGCGGTAAAAATCCTTAAAAGGTCTAACCAGATTTCAACAATTACCTACCTACTTAACTTCTCTAAGGGAGGCATCTATTCACTATTGTAACCCCTCTGCTGGTGGCGTAAATCAATAAGAACTTTATGAAGTGATGGCCTCACCATTATGTTTAATTATAATGCTACATGTAAAGTGATACCATCAGGGAAAGAAAAACTCACCACGTGATTATTGTTCAAGTTGTAAAGTATGAAGCTAGACACACATGTAAGGGTGTGTACTATATCTTGTTTTACCTTGAGGTATACCTGAAGGCGAACCTGAAGAAGCTTCACTTTGGTAATACGTTTATCCACGCACACGGAAAGGGTATAGTACCTTGAGTGATACCTGTTCAGGTAAACAGACTGGTATATATTACCTGTTTACCTAAACAGGCGGCCTGAACAGGTACACCTCAAGGTATACCCTTACGTGTGTGGATAAACGTATTAATACTAAAGTGAAGCTTCTTCAGGTTTACCTACAGGTAATATACAGTATACCTCAAGGTATACCTGAAGTACTATACCCTTACGTGTGTGTCCACTTTAGATTTATACTGTATATTAGTTGAATATAATTATTTATGATAATATAGTAGGTAGATAGTGCCGTGGAGTTATTACCACAATTAATACGTTAATTCGTTAATACGTTGTTAAACGTTAACGTACGGTTAAAACGTGCTTAATTCATGTTTGTCAGTTTGTCAGGTTGTCAGATTTTATTGTACTAAGTAGTACAACAGCTAAGTAGTAGCTTTGGTCACGTGGGAGTTTTTTCTTTCTCTTGTATCACTCTAATATACAAACATACTATACCGCGTACCGGTAATGCCTTTAATAACAACTAAACAACTATTATATTATAATATATGGTAGAAGTAGTTAGTATAGGTTAATAGACATCAAGTAGACATATTATACTACTTATGCGTATTTATTATTATACTACCTAAATACATTTAACTTATATTATAGGCTACTTATTTACCGTTTGTTCTGTATAAAATGATCTAATAAATTATTATCATTCCACACCTTAGAGTTTTATTTTACAATTCTTAGGAATAAATTAAAATTGTCAATAAAGTCGGTGTAAAGTTTCCAAGAACAATAAAATAATTAAGAAATAACTACTGTGGAAGTTAAAGAATGTTTTCTTCGAAACTTGCTTCGTCAGTTTCATACTTGAAGAGGTACAAAGACATCGCACTATATATTCTTTTATAGCATCTTAATTAATTAAATGATAATTGCGCGCATTGGCAATAAAATTACAACGAGAGAACGTTTATGCAGTTGTGCGTGATAGTAAGGATTGCGGCTATTGTTGGATGTTGTATGTATAGGTGTATAGATAGGAATTTATTTATTTATTCTAAGAAACGATCTTGAAATAAGTAGTTGTGAAAATGACACAGTTTTTATCCTATACATACCATTTATTCATTTATGTGGTTAAGTTTTCGTGACACTTTCTAATTAATAGATAATAATTATATATAGTATACTATACGCGTATATAGAGGTTATAGGTATTAGGTATAGTAACTATATGTATATTATACCTTCCTTATTTATTATTTTTATAGATAATAAGTATAGATTTTTCCCTCCCATACCTATATAGTATGTCTATCACGGATGGGGTTACAGTAAGGGAAAAATTGTATTTTTTGTTTCTTAAAAAAATTGACTCATAATTTATTATAAAAACTATACTGCTTATTTCTTGTTTCCAAACTCATAAACATCACCAAATAATCTAATAAACACTCCCACGTCATAGGTAGTACTAAGGTACAGGAGGGTAATAAGTAATAAGGCCCACTTAAAACATTTTTTAACATTAACCCTCGAACGGGCGCACGCGGACTGTCAGTCCGCGCACTTATACTTTTGTTTATATTTTTGCCAAATTTTAATTTAGCGACTTTTGTGACTTATTCTAGTTTACTAAATATGCATACTCTACATTATAATTAACGTTCAGCAAAAAAATCCCAGCACGGGTTGTTTTTACAGCGTTGTGGAGTCACAATTCGCACGCGCCACTCACGCTTTGTGTGTTGAAGGTGTCGAATTTTCTGATAACTGGCAAGTTTATAATGAAATTTGGGTTAGTAATAAACATCCTAAGAACAAAATAGTAATTTTCCGTAGAATATAATAAATAAAAATAAATTAAAAATAAGGTAAACATCAATGTCAACTTCTAATAGACGAATTTATTTTATTTATTTATAATAGTACCTATTATTGTTTTGTTTGAAGAATAAAACTATTTTTTTTAGTTAGTTAAATAGTTTATCTAAAATACCTAGTCATTATTTTGATAAAAATATTGCATAAAATAACAAAATTTTAATCAAAAGTGATTGCGGACTCACAGTCCACGCGCGCCCCACTGGTGTTACGATTAGCACGCGCCCGTTCGAGGGTTAACATAGGCAAACTAATTTTTATTCAAAAAATAACAAAAACATTATAAAGTAGGTATACTTACTGTTTTTTGGTGCATTCTAGTGCTAATACTACTATGTCACTTATAAATTCAAAACAAAAAGTGTAAGAAGAAACTAAAAAATGTCTTCTGTCGGGCTTTATTTACCGAATACGCTACAAATAAGGCCCATTATAGAAATATGCAATTATTCGCATTTTGAACAAACAAATAAATATCTATCGTTCTTCAGCACATAAAAAGAAAAGCCACGAATAATTTTTTGAATTTATATGTTTCGCAGTGTTTTAAACTTTTTTTTTTGAATTTGCGTTTTCTTCTTTTTGACCTTATTTTTACAAACTTGAAAAACGTTAAAACTTAACCATTTTTGCAGTTCAGGCAAATACAAGTTGTAAACACAGAAAAGCCATTGAAAATAAAGCCCACTTTAGAATATGCTAGAAGTAAAGACCGGGCCTTATTTTCAGAAATCCGTTACCAAGTTCAATCTATTATATTCATAACCAGGGGCTTAACCCAACTTTTTCACAGCTTGCATTTTAAGCTTAAAATACTATTAGTACTAATATACGACAATGAAAAACCAAATATACTTAGACATTTATAGAAACCAGTACCTAAAATGCACTGACATTTCAAACAAATTAAGAAATTTTATGCTCAGTAACCCAAACAGGCACCAGCTAATTTAAAATAACTTTTATCCCATTCATATCGTTATCAGCACTGCTGGTAACAGTAGGAGCTCTCAAATTCGCAGATTTTAATATTTTAGCGCGGAAAATGTAAGTGGGCCTAATTTTCCGATGGGCCTTATTAGCCTCCTGCACCTTAGTACCTATTACATCTTACAAAACAATGTAATATTAGAACTACTTAACGCGCTCAGTCATAAAAGTTTAGTGATCTTTAGAAAAAGTTAAAACTTAAGACGGATAGCGCCGACTAAAGTAAAAAATTTTTTTTTCAAAACTTACTTAGGTACCTACCTATACTACTTTTCATTTCAAAAAATATTATATTAATCAAACAACTTCTTTAAGGATAAAGTATAGGTACCTACTATTGATAGATAACATATCGATAAATAAACTGTTAAAGTCAATTTACAATTTTAGTGCAAGACGCATGAAAACAAGACATCATTCTATAAAAAATGCTCAATCTAGTTAATCAAGACAATAAATAACAATATGAATATGATCATGTGCTGCATATGTACACTGCCCGTCTGCATAATCTCCCACTTTGTGGTTTTCGATATAAATAACTCATAAAACACGTCAAAATCAACCAGAACATTTGTTTCCTGTGATTTTCATTCGCTCGTTTTTAAGGTAAACCCCCTAACCCGACACGCCCACCACTATTAACCCCGCCCCGGTGAATTTCCTAAAGCTCAGAACATCGTGAAAGCTCGTGTTGAACACATCGAACTGGCTTATACTAGAACTAGTTATTAATAAAATGTGTGTATCAAATTAAAAAAGAAATATAAAAAAGCGCGACTCGTGAACAAAGTGACAGTTTCAGTGACTGTGATTTAAAAAAAATTGTGAATTAAATTTGAACCATGTTGTGACAAAAAATGTAAAGGTAAAAAATTAATCGATAAAGAGGCCCCCATATAATAAATAATATGAGTAGTTTAAAAAAGTGACTAATATTTACGAAAGTTAAAATGGCAACTTTATTGGCTCAAAGTCACCACTTTTCCCGTCAAAATTTAGAGAACGCCGAAGGTTCGACTTCGATAGATTCAAATGATGTTTCGAACAATTTCGATAGAGAATCGTCCAACTTGGACGACAATAGTTGTTGTAGTAACGATACTATATTATCGGTTGGCAACGAAAATCCGACTCCAAACGAGAACATTTCTTTCAAAAACATCGAAAGTCACCTAAACGCAATATCACAAATAACAAATAGTACGTTAGATCCCGACAGATCGTTTAAAAGTTGTCTAAGTCTTTCTAGTCCAATAAACCACAGACTGAGTCCATCTGGAAGTACGAAATCTGATTCGGGCTCGCCTACGCCTAGTTATTTGTACAGAAGTTCCGATTGCATGTCGGAAAAGTCAAATCCAACGTCACCCGTCGAATCTAACTTCATTAGTCCAATTTTTAGACAAAACATGTGTTCACCGGCAAGTCCCAATAGTCAAAGATTAAGTTTATCGGGGCCCGATTCGCCGGAAAGTTTAAATCAAAGTCCAAAACCTGCCGAAACTCAACACTTCTTTTTTCGGCCCAACGGCTCCAAGAGTTGTACCACTAACAATAACGAAGAAAATCACGGATCTCTCAAATTCTCCATAGATAATATATTAAAAGCCGATTTTGGCAGAAGGATAACCGATCCCATTAATATTAAGAAGACGAAAGCTAGAAAGGCCGTCGTTGCGTCGCCCGAAAAATCTTTCGAAGACGAAAATAAAAGTTCAGATCCTGTCGATTTGTGTAAAAATAATAATGCGGCAAAATCGACGGCTTCCACCGAATCTACTGGACAAGGAAAAAATCAACCAATGCTGTGGCCGGCATGGGTTTATTGCACGAGGTATAGCGACCGACCAAGTTCAGGTGAATATTATTTTACTTTAATTTTCGTTTTAAGGGACGATCTTAAAACTCTAAAATGAGGATTTTATCAAAAAATACGCGCGAGTTACCTACTTATTTATATTCAGAGCCTAAAAGACTATTTACCATACCAAAATTATTATTTATTGTTAATACTTCTTCAGAAATAAAACTCTAATAAATTTTATACCATTGACGAGCTGTGGTTCTTTTATTTTTTATGTGAGCAATGGTCGTAACGTTTCAAAAAAATTTGCTGGTGCAAAACCTGTAGGTTACTTAATATATTAGTAATATACTCAAAGTGTTGATGAGACTTCGTATAATTATTCTTTTTTAAATTGAATAAGTTCGTCAAGATTGTAAATTATATCTTAGGCAGTATAACATTAAAACTTAACATTACCATAAAAGCAATATCTACCTACATGTCATTTAGTTTTACTTGACATCAAGTTGATACATTAATAAAACATCCTTGGTGGGCGAAACTCATTTTCATAACTAGAAATAAACAAAACAAGTACTAAATGTACATTTTCAATTTAATAACTAAACTAAAATATGCAATTAGAGCTTTAATTTCTCAATTTACTTATTTCGATTCTAAACTACATTCAATTGTTTTGTATAAGTAATTGATTCGCCTTTTTTTATTAACGACAAATGATCAGATGATCACTATCATCAACAAATAATTGAAAGCCACACTTTCAATTGTTATAAACAATTAACATTTTAAGAATAGCAACCCATAACAATAGTTACCAAATAAAAATTGCTCAGAATTTGAAATTAGAAGTCGATAGTACCTACCAAAAGAGGGCGCTTGCCATTTAAAAAGTTCCAAAAAACAACAACGTATTAGTATACAACGCTCATTTTAATTTTTAAACATTTTGTAGAGTTTATTAAACTTGACAATATCAAAGAAGAGGGTTAAAATTTAAATAATTGTACTAACAAATTTTTTACTGATTTTTAGTAGCATTAGAAAAATTTAAATTTTCAAATAAGTTCTGCCAATAAATCCATAAAGATCGAGCCTATACAACCTCAATAATAATTAGTAGGTAATTATGTGATTAAATTTAATTAAATTGTCGAATTTGTTAATAACATATTATAAGTATACGCAAAAAATTGTTATAAACAAGGAACTCTCTAAAATAAAATAAAAACGAACTTATTTGATTAACATATTCATGAGTTGAGTTTGAGATTAACTTGTCGTTAAGTGTATATGTACAGGGTGTGTTAGTCGTTTGATTAATTAATCTATTTTAATTAGCTGCAAATTAAAGCACTCGACTATTAGATTAAGTTAAATGCAATTATAGAAAACGGTTTTTAATATCTAATTTATAAATTTATGATGATTCATTGCAATTCTTGTCGAAGAAAATATCCCTTTATTTCTATTAATTTAATAAAGAAGTTATTTATAGAGGAAATTAAAAACGTTAATTATTATTTATGTATTGTAAAATGCAAAAAAGTGAATTTTGTAAAGTGGTAATTTCAATTACTTAGGTAGGTTATATAAATCTACTTTAAACATGTCTTTTTTAAATTATTTTTCCTTTAATGGAACTTATAACATTTATATTAATATAAATTAATAATAATTGTGGACTAGATATCCTTTAAAGTTCTCTATTTAAGGAAAATGTTTTAATTATATCAAGGCTTCTCCTGTATCTGCAAGGATATTCGTTTACACTACCTCCCTATACAGAAATTTTGTATAAGTACATCATGGTAGGTACTATAGTTAATATTAATTACCTAAGTTTCTAAGCTCTAATTTAATATATTTTTGTTAAAATTTGTGCCAAATTTATATTCAAGGTGGATAGGGAATTATGTAGTATCATGTTACCACCTAATAGTAGATAGATATAATTTAAATCTAGCAAATGTAAGAATGTGAAGCGGCTGTTAGAGCAAATCCCCAAATGATAACAATGTGATGTTTTGGCGCCATCTGTGACGAAAACCCTGATCTAGAAATTAGTTAAGCGTCGTTTGGGAGTTTCACAACTTTTAAAAAGAAAATAGAATTGTCTTTAAGTATTTCAATATTAGGTATTATTTATATGAAAGTTTTAAATAAAAGTTACTATATTAGGCTACCATTTATGCAGGTACAATTTTTAGAATTAAACAGTGCAAAGAATATTCTTTTTATCAGTGATATATCGGGGCGAGACCTCAACATCGACTTTCTTATTTCTAATTGACGCCATTACTATTTATCTAATACTGTCCGATGTCACATATAAATACTAAACAAATTACATTTTTTTCTCTTCTTAATGACAATAGGTATATAAATTTAAAAAAACAATCTCAAATTTTGATTTTCAATTAGGTCAGCTAAACGAACTGGAAAACAAAAGATATTTTGCCGTGTTTGGAGTGAACGTCAAATTTTGAGACTACAGTGTGCCCCCTGTATTTCAGATATTAAATTTGCCAAATTTGGACATTGTATCTTAGGTTTTAAGTCCTAGCTGATTCTGAGAGATCCACCCCCCCCCCCCAATACAATACAATAATACTTAATTATTATAGAATTAAACAACTGGCTACTAATAATGAGTGACGTATCATTCTGTATAGTGTATAAGATGATACTTTTTATAGTTTGAGTTATCTGTATTAGGTATAGGTATATGTACAGTGTATTCAACTGTCCAAAGGTTATAGAATGTAATTACTACAGTTCAGTAAATATTCACTTCTTACAAAAAAGTTTCAAATAAAACTTGTTTAGCAAGTAGTTATCTATACCATTTTACAGCCATAAATTCAATTTTTTGTTAAAAACAAAAACACAGCGACTAAAACTTGAAGATTTTGAAATGGCAAGGTATGTCGCTATTATACTCATTCGATAAACTCATTTTTTCTCTTTTCGGCTATGTAAATCTTTAGTGCCCTCTCACATAAAAAAATTTTCGTGAAAAACAAAAAACAAGTTTACAACATTTATTTTATTGTTATTCAGAATAAATTTAAACAAACTGCAATTTTACATTTTTCTTATTGCACGAAAATTTTCTTATGTGCTGAGGGCACTAAAGTTTTACATGGCCGAAAAGAGGAAAAGGCCTCCATCGAATGAGTATAATAACAACATATTTTGGCATTTAAAAATCGCCACTGTGCTTTTGTTTTTAACAAATAATCGAGTTTATAGCAGTAAGGTGGTACATAACTACTTGATAAGCAACTTTTATTTGAAACTTTTTTGTAAAAAGTGGATATTTACTGAGCTGCTTAGTATATTCTATTTTCTATACCTTTTGGACACTCTGTATAATAATCTAGCCAAATTTTTTTCCAATTGTATGAAACTGGGTTTCTAAATCTAATGCATCAGTATCTGCCCAAAACAAACGTTAAAACTGATGTCAAGTAATTAATAATTTAAAAAAATTTAATGTTCATCAAATAATAAAATGTATAGATCCTATACATTTATCGAGAGATCATATCTCTAGATAACATAAATAGATTCTAGTAGACAAAATAATGCGATTATGTAAAGAAACGAGGTTTGTTTCACAGCCTCCTCTATTGGTTCTTAGAAAAAAAAAAGAAACAAAACCCCATAAAGTCAAAATTCAATTATTCGCCCAACTTGAAATGCTAGGTACTATATGGCGTTGCAAGCCACTCTAAATCAACGCCTAAGATATCTGAAATTTAAAGTTAGTTTGAAGCTTCAACAGTTGTTTAAAAGTTTATGTTAATATTAAATTTTATATGCATAGGTACTATTACCTTTATGTCGAGGTGAATGGTTTGTCACTTTGTCGCGAAATTAAATAATTGGCGGCTATTACTTGAGTACTTCTACGCAATTTAAAATTTCCCGAGGCACCAGTTATCATCATCACCTTAAATTTCGCTGCAAAATGTTAGATTTATATAAAAGTAAAAAAACATCCCCTATAATTTACATATACTTTTATAAAAAGGACTATTTTAATAATAGGTTCAGTAAAAAATTCTAGATGTGTAGGTAGGTGATTGCACTACCTATAAAATATAGTAGTAAGTTTAGTGTTTTGTTTTTGTATAACATGTCGTTTAATCGCCAATTAAAGCAACATTAAAGCCCAAGAAAAGAGCAATGGTAATTTGCAGATATTTTGAGATTGTTGAGCTTGCTTTAAACTACTAATGTACAAGTACAACTTGCCCTAAGTAGTGAGATCCTAAGTAGTTGACCAGACAGTACTTAAATTGTTTTTATATTGCACAAATGTAGATGTGTGTCAGAACTAAACAAAATGGAACAATTTTGAAATTTAAATATTTATGTTTAGCTATATCTAATCTTTAAGATTCATTCAAATACCAAATTAATATACACATATTCCATATTAACTGTGTGAGATACAGTTTATGATAAGAATTATTAAAAGAAGAAGTAAAATGTACTATTAATTTGCACTTCAGCAAGTTTTTGCTAATCTTGATGCATCTTAAACAATTAGTTTTAAAAAATGCAGAAAAATATCATTTAATTGTGATCACTTCGTGAAACGTGTTGATATTTCTCATGCATTTAAGTCAATATAATAGGCGGAAATAAAGCATCAAAAAACGTTTTGTTTCAAATTACACTTTTACTCCTCTGCCACTGAACTGAAATAATTTTCTTTATTATAATACTTTATTTATAACGCCTATTTGACAAACAATACCTTTAATTATTTTTATTAAAATTTTTTTTTAATTTAACGAGACGTTCTTTATTTTTTGTCGTTATTATTTTTCAATCGCTAAATAGGTACTACTACTATGTAATTTACTCGAAATATAAAGACGAATCGTCTATCGATTTAACGTACAAATCAAAACTGTCAGTTGTTTTTGATATTAGAATTTGTATAATTTGAAAAATTGTAATCCTCCCAATAATTTTAGATATCATGTCCGTCGATGATGTCGTTTAATATTTAAGTAAGTGACATTGGTTTTATTATTCTTACATTTTGACATGCAAACGTATAAGTACCTAGTACTTATTTTGTAATACAAAATCAAATTGAAGGGAAATACAAAAAATAGAGCAGTTATACATATTAATCGTTTTTTAAATGCTGCATAACAAAACAAATGGGAAAATAGAATTTCAATTTTCTTAATTACACGTTATAAAAAATAGGAGTCAAAATATGAAGTTCAATTTCGAAGATTTTTTAAATTATTTAGTATAGTACACTCAATATTTATCTTTTATAATATTTATAAATATCTTTTAACTATCGGAGAGGCCGGAAGGCTCAAACCTATACAAGATGTATTTTAAAACGTGTTAAGTACAGGAATCTCGCTTATCATAAGAGATAGACTTGGTTAAATGAACTAAAATCAAAAAAACAAAATTTACCCCCTCCATAACGTTTCCAAAATATGACGAAAAATAACAAAATTTTTGGCTCTAAAATCGTTATTTGGAAAGATATTCAAAAACTGAAAAGACTTTCTATAAAAGGCATTTTTCGAAAATTTTCGTTATCATTCTTATTAGTTTATTGTTTTTCGTATGGAGACCATTTAAAAATTTTATGATATCCCGATTTCAAAAATGTAAAACATGCCAACATTGGACCTGATTTACAACTACAAGCGTCTAAGCTGATTTAAATACTCATTTCAAAGTCAAATTGTGTAACTATTATAGCAAAACATAAAATTTTATTTAACTTTTGGGAACTCCCTCTTAGTATCATGATGTATTTTTGTTTTCTTAGATCACTCGAGTCGAAAATAAGACTGTAAAAAATAAAAAACAATAATCTGGTATAAGTTACATTTTTGTGGTCAACCCGATCATTACTAATGATCTAATGATATTCATTCTACCAGTAAAAAGTAAATCGAGTTAATTTATCTGCGTCCGTATAAGTGCAAGAGTTTTTGACAAATTCATAAACAACAATAATCAATTAGTTTAGTCTGTAAGATTTAAAAGTATAAAATGGCCATTCTCTTTATATAAAAGCACTTTATTTGGATATAAATTTATGTTCGGGTCGAATTGTAGACCCAAAAATCAACCGCATAGTTCACGCGTCACAAACTTCATTGAAGTCTAAATCTTTTTCTAACAATTGCCTATAGTGTATAGCTTTCACGGCGAAACAACCCCAAGCAAAATATTTACCCTCCAAAGCTATAAGCACAATAAAGTAAAAGAGCACATCAATTTTAGAATTAAATATTCCTGCCATTTAGGTCGATAATTGCTTCAAAGAAAATTTTATACTTATACAGATGGCAGTTTGAAATTATTGTTCAGGGACATATTGTTAGATAGATTAGCAACAGTGTCGATTTCTATGTACAAGTCATCCTTTTATGTCGGTGACAACGCAATGCATTTTGCAGATTGCATTAAGTTACACCCTAGAGGCATTTTAAGTACTCGTGATTACTGTTTGTTGCAGAGATTTCAATTTATACGTCCAAGTGATTACTTTTTATAGCAGATTTTGTTTAAACAATTATTTTACTTAAGGTATTTAAATTTTTATTGTTAAGGAGTAATTATTATAGTCGTTAAGGTTTTATTACTATTTGTTAATTATCTCTTTATATAAAGTTCACTTTTACATTTCAATGCAACAAGATTATTATGTACATGAGACATGAGCTTGGATTAAATTACGATTACTGCTTTTTTAATGTCTCTAAGGCAATGCTATTAATATAATAATTGAGTTGCAAAGAAATGTTACGACTTACAAAAAAACTGAGCAATTTTGATTGGACTTGAAAATTAATATAAAATTTACAGAAATGTATAGTAGACTCGCGAGACCAGTTAAGCAGAGCTTAGAAAAGTCTGGGAGGCTTTGGTAACTTCGAGCTAATTCACCAAATGGAATGGAATTTGTACAGAACGAATAATGCAATTTTTGAAATTACGACGAGGACCGTATCTGATATTTTCTGAAAGGGCGCCATTTATTCATTGCACTCAAAGTAATTTATTAATAAATTGCCCCCTTTACCATTTAGGTAGTCATCACTAGTACCATAATACTATTTAAAAAATTTATTATCGATTATATATTTAAGTAGTAGCGTAATACCCGCACTCTCAAGAAACGCCAAAAGTTACATTATTTAGCTTCTCCAAATTTATTCATATATTTTTGATTAGTTTCGTACTTATCAAGACGCCTCGAGACTGTTAATATTAATGTTTAAGAGCCTTACATTAGTAATAGGTACCTACACGCTTAAATTTCTTCCAGAAATGTAAATACGTCTTTGAATTTACGTAATAATTTTCTCTTATATGCACAAGATACAGAAAACTATCATTAGAGAGCCTTTCAAGACTTGCTAATTACACGTATGAGAGCGTTGCACCAAAGTGTTGGTACATCCCACATCGAATTCAAGATTGTAACTGATGTTTCTTGTTTTTTACAGACGCCGTGTAATAATACGTAAATGTTTCTTTTATTTATGCATAAAGGAGCACTTTTTGTAATGCACTTATAAACAAAAACCATTAGCAATTAGCAACAATGTCATTTTCTAATTAAGCTTAATGGCCACTGAAAGAACTTTATTTCCAAGACTAGATTACTTACTTTTTTAAAATAAGAAATAAAATGTAATTTCAATACGAGAAGCAGGGTTGTATTTAGGACAAAAATAACGTACGTCTATAATAGTAAAGGTAATATGCTAATTTGTTATTTTTGCTGTAGTGTTTCGAAAAATTGCGTTGTCAATTTCAATTTGAAAACTTTCTACTTCTTTAGTATAAAATATCGAAATTCCGCGAGAATTTAGAGCAAGATTTAAGGGATCGGTCTGCCCTTCTTTGGGTGTTGATATAGGAAGAACGCAAATACTCCATAAAAGTGACCCCCTCGGTAATAAAATTGACGGGTCTCGCGAAATTTCAAATGAACCGTTCCTAAACCAACATAGAGCAAGAAACTAAGAGTTATAAAAATTTGAACAACTTACCCGTATCTAACAACATTCATCCCATTTTCTTTCCAGTTTCTGGAAAAAAAATTGCGATTATTATAGTTATAAGTTAAAAAATCATTCAGCCTCCAGCCCCCACCCCTACGAACGTTATTTTGTTTTTGAGTTAATTTTAGTAGTAGTTAAGTTAGGCTGTAAGGCCGAAAACAGTCGCTGAGCGAAAAAGACGACCACAACGCATTCTGTGGCAGCAATTTAATGCCACAACACGAAATTCGTGTCGTGGCTATGTTGTGGTCTCTACAAAAAAGCCACAAGGCGAAATTCGTGTTGAGGCTCTTTTAGAAACTGGCCAGAACGCGTCTTGAAATTAAAAAGTGCCTCAACGCATTAAGAATGTTTACTAATCTACTGACTTAGTCCAGTCACCTTGTCAAATTAGTAGGTACTACTTTTAAATTGCGTCTGACGAACTTTTAATGGTAAAGTAGGGGGTGCCATCACTAAAACATTCCAGCCAAGTGTCCCCTCTCGAACTCATCATATTTTCACAAAATTCATAATGAGAAGGCACCCACCCAAGTGGAAATTTGCGATGACTTGAAATAATGCTACGCGTGCAGAATTTAAAAAATTTCAAAAATATTGGATCCGTCGACTTTTGGCTCTCTGTATTCGTACCAAACATGCAAAACAATTTTTGGACCCATGTGTACTACATTGCAAAGAAACTAAAAAGCTACAACTTTCCCCTTAACGATTTTTCGCCCCCGATTGACCGTTTTGTTGTAAAATCGAAAAACCGTTTCCCCCAAAAGTGTAAATTTTGAAAATTTATAAAACTGTTGCCAGAATGCGTTGCGATCTTTTTTTTTTCGCTCAGTGGCCGTTGTCCAAATCTATCCAATACCTACAGCCGCCCTCAGACCTCATGAACCTCATCATGTTTGTCACGATCACCGATGACCGATGAACAATCACAAGGCCTGTGGGGGGCTTTAGATTCTTAAAATGAACTTAGAACGTCGGTTAAATCCTTCAAATAATGCAGGCTAATTCTTAATTTGCATAGCGATTAATCATGCGCTACCTTATTTAGACTGTGCCATATACTATACACGGCGCAAATTTGCAAAAATTTATCTGTAAAATAGTTAGGGGAGCCAATATTTACAGAAGTTGTTTTCCCATGTGCTAAATCCTAATATGATCAAGATTCAAGTTTTCACGCTGTATACCTAATTTATCGTTGTAAAAGAAATTTTTTACATAATTCCATATCACACCTAAGCAATTTTTAGGCAAAGTAATATCGAAAAAATGAAGAAGAACGGGTCGTCTAGAAAAGCTCACACTCCACGCCTCTCTAAAGAATCAGGAAGTAGATTAATGAACAGGAAAAGCTCTAACTACGATCAAAAATAAAATAATAATGTTAATCAATCCCAGAATCAACGATCACTTGCAATATGAATGATCCCACCGCATATTCATAGATTAATAATTATTAAAAATAAAAACCACTGTTCAAACCAGTATCACCCTATCACCAACAGTTGAATAAGCCACGATGAGTAGGTAACTGGGAATTACAGAGTAATAGGCAAAGAAGGGGTATTCTAATAGATTAAACAATTTTTATTTCAATTTAAATCCAATTTAGTTGTAAAAATGCCAAATAGGTAGTATATTTATACCTAATAGACAAGAGTCTCAAAAACTAATTGTACCTACCATTGTAGTCGATATAGTAATAGTAATAATAGTATTCTTTATCCAATAGGTAATATAATGTAAGCTATTTAATTCCGTAAAAGGTTATGTACTTCAATAAGAGTTCGAGACAAGAAAATTTTATTCTATTGCTTTATACATGCGGTTTGTTTCAATTATATAGAAAAATATGTACATAAATTAGACAAAGCAGTTGAGAGAATTGATTTAGTACTCAACTTGCACGAGTGCAAAACATTGAAATATATCAAATTGATGAGTTTCGTGACCTATTATGCCTATTTAATTTTAAAAACACACCCTTTGTTAATTTCACTATCGATTTTAACATTTCCACTTACCGAAAAGGTAAAGAGTAGTAAGTACGTGTTGAATCGAGACCAAACATCTAATAGAACGAAATTTATCTGCGCGTCCGCCCGTATTATCGAACGTCGTGGTTCACGAGTCGAAGTTTCGGATTGTAAAAAAAACACATAATGAAAATTGTAACGAAAGAGACGATCACGTGGGGTTCCGATCACGTATCGGTCCTTAATTTATACATCTTACACATTTTTATGATATTTATATAAAGCTTTCAAGACTCTAAATCTCGTTTTTTGTTAAACTGAAAAGCATTTTGCACTTGTCATTGTATATAGTTATTGAACCATTTTAAAGATTAAAGGCCACCCACACTCTCCGCAACCGTTTTTAAAACATCCTTAATTCCTTCATACATTTTGAAAACACATTATTATACAATTTATAAACGAGAAGACCTCACACTCTTACTATAATATTTATAGTACCTACTTCAAACGATTTTATAAGTTAAGGTAAACTTAAATAGACTTAACACTAAGCCCAGATGATAAGCGGAACACACGCATATGTAGATAAATATATTTGACAAATTGCGTTTATTTGACAATAAAGGACTGTCTAGACTTAAGTATAAATGTGTGTTTGATGACTATGGCGCTTTTTTAGTTGGCCACGAAGTGGTTGGTGTACCGTGTTTGAGTAGGTCATGTTTAATTTTCTATTGTCTTTTTAAATTAAAATAAATGTCAAATTAAAGCGCAGCATAGGTATAGGCTTAATACCACCCATATACTTAGTGTCAAATAAATGATAAAAGTAAATCGCTAAACGTGACGAAGAATAATACGCTTCAGACTTCAACCCAATAATCTTCTTTACGACCGTTTATTTACCTATTTAAGAGCAGATACGAAGACACCTGTATTGAGATATACTACTTTGCATGTGTACGAGTGTACGCATAGGCATTAAATCGGGAGAGAAAAAATGTTAAATAAGCGATGCCATTTCTAATGCATTAAAAATTATTATTTTAAGCGATCAATTTGAAATAATCGCGAAGGAGCACCTACGGAGTCTTGGGAGTGGATGGCTCGCGCGAGCCGCGAACTCTTTTCCTCGGACCACCCAAGTTGAGCACGATGGTATGAATGAATACGGCATAGCAACCCACGGTCTCTGATGAATTGTGATCGTTCTGATCTAACTTGACGGATCTTCCTCCAGCTTCTCGATACTTAATTTCCAACCTGACTCATCTTAGATCATATCTTTCTTTTTTTTTATCAAAAAAAACGAAATGCGCACAACTATTTCTTACTCTCAAAAAAGTTACTCGAATAACACCAATGGTATGTTCTTCGTTAGTTCGTTTTACTTTAATTTTTAAACAAGTATGAGTGGATATATTATGGTAATTTTCGTATTAGGAATCCTAACATTGACTTTCACTTAAAAACCAGCATTTTAATTACGTAATTAATAAACGGAACAATTAATTATAAATAATGAATAAACGTAAATTTAAATGAACTGTCAAACCATCAGTATCATCACATGAAAATTAATTTTTTCGAAAACCTTTTAATTTATGTCGGACCTGATACAACCCCTCAATCTGACGTTAACTTCATCGTTAGATCGTTAGCGAGCACCTAGATCTAGATCTTATAATCTCTCTACGAGTTGTTTCAAATAAAGTTAAAAGCGCCATCACCTGAAGCGCTGAACGCGAGCGACATATTCGGCAGACGCACTTTGCAGAATGTTAGCACGAAATAAAATCATTAATCATTTTGAGTGCATTTTGTTCAAAGGAGAAAATTTCGAATAATTTTTTCAGAGATAAGAATTGAAATTAGATTTTGCATGTAATTTCCCTATTGCTAGGCTTTGAAACGGGACCTGTATTAATTATACTGTGTGTCCCACGTCCACCACCTTGGGTAATCCGCAGGGAACTTCCCTTCTTCTTTTTACCGAATGAATTGTTACTTTTTATTTTGTGGTTCAACCAAAAAACAGAAGCAATTTTGGTAAACACTACACACCGCGTACAAATGGCAATGCCGCGTTTATTAACCTCCTTTGAATAAATTTGACAACTAAATTTTTTTCATTTATAACCTACTTATTTACAATTTAAATTTTATACATTTAAATAAGTAGTTTTTTTCCAAATACGTTTTGAAAAAAAGTTTTTAATAAATTCTGATTAAGTTGTTGCGTTTTGTATCAGCAATGTGCGGTTGTGAATTCCAGTACATTAATTTAAAAAAACGAGTAACTCTCTAGACTCTAGAGGATAATTAATAAATCATTCTCACATAAGTATAAAACTTTTTGATATATTATGAATGATGATTAATGCATGGATATCCTTTAAGGAAGTACATGTTTTTACAGTTTATAAAGACAAAGTTAATCTGAACTCTCGAGTTTATTATACAGGGCGTTTATGAAAGAATGGGTCACCGTAACAGTTAAAATATATAAGGCGATTAACCCTAACATTATACCTAATACCTCGGTTAAAGTATCACTGTTAAGAAGTTATAGGGCCTTAAGATTCTATGTTCATCGTCATTTCCACACATATTATTACTTATTACTTATTACCTTAGAAATAGTTTTGTTAGGTATTATATTTCGTATAACGGTTAGTATTGTAGCTAATCATCAGTGATTTTGTTGTATGATGTTGTATTCAAACAAACTTAATTAAACAATAATAATTTCTCCTTGCATTCCTATATGTCGGATAATTTCTATGTCAATGTGTCTTGATCTTGGGTTCGTATTTAATTATTTCACAAGTAATTACAATTAGTGTCAATATCTTAGTCCGAAGAGTCATCGAGAAAGTTGGTGAATAATGAATTTGTGTTTGATTACGACTAAGGGGACTAGGTAGTACATAATATTTACCCCTCATTACATTAATGATATCAATAGCTTGTAAAAAGCTCCCCGACGCCATATTGTCTATCTACATAGTAGGTACCTACACAGAGTGTGTTCCTGGATAGATGGAGATCGAAATTTTTAAAGTAATATTTTTATATTTTATCTTTTATATTTTTCTCTTAAAATAAAACTAGTTTACTGTGGTGTATGATTTTAGAAAAATGCTAATAAAAAGCATCTTGTATAAAAAACTGCAGAAATGAAACAATGAATATTAGGTTTGGAACAAGAAAAAACTTTTACAAAGAGTGACATTTTTCGATAAAATTAATAATAAGCGAGACCGTCCGTGTTCCACCTTACCGGGAACACACTGTAAACAGGGTGAAATTTAAGTTGGGACTTTTTTGAAACCTGAGATACTAATTACACATTATCTTGAGCAATTTTAGTCAAAGTCGGTATAGCAAAATGTTCGTAATAAGCGCGAAAAACCTCATTGAAGTTATTAAATATTTCAAATACGGTCCTGTACATTTTTGCTTAAAACTTAAACAATGATAGAAGCAAGCATCAGTTGCTTAGGTTATCATAATAAAATAACAACTTTTATTAATTTTGAGCACATTAATTAATTATCCAGTCAAGATGAATCAGATGTGAGCTTTATTAGCATGGCAGTGGACGAAGACACGTCACTTGTCTTGGTTCTTCGTTAATATCTCAAAAAGTATAGATTTAAGCTGAAATCGGAACTTACACAAAATTAAAGCTGATAAACTTTGCTACAAAATTGAACTAATAGATGTTTCTTCTATTCCTAAAGCTTACCGAGTTATAAGCCGTTGAAAATTGGCGTTTTTTGCCAAAATCACGATAGCGCTGTTGTATCGGTGATTTTGGGTAACAAGTTTTATCAGCTTTAGTTTTGTAAAAGTTTAGATTTCCGCTCAAACCCATTGTTTTCGAGATATTAACGAAAAACCAAGACAAGTGACATGTTTTCGGTCAGTAATACGAATCGTTGTGGCACAGGATAAACTCTTGCGGAAAACATTGAACATATACTCTGCAAGCTTCTGCAGATTAGTTACCAGATTTTTTCAATTTCTAATAGGTTTTTGACTCTAAAAACTAAAATGTTTAATTTCAATAAAGTTTTTCTCGCTTATTACGAGCATTTTATTATACCGAGTTCCGACTAAAATTGTTTAAAATAATGTGTTGATCTCGGATTTCAAGATAACGCCCCAACTTAAATTTCACTCTGTATTTACTACTATTTGATTGGTTTCGATGAAGGCGATGAACGGTATAAGACTATAATATACGGCATTTGATTTAATCGTCCTATTTTAGTCCCAGGTCTGTACAGACACAAACCTTTCGGGACACCCTGTATATCTACCACATTAATTAAAAATTCACTTTTGTATATTACGCTCGGCAAAAACAAAGTGTCTGCAAATTAGAGTTACACAGCCGTCTATAATAGATAATAGGTACACTAATAATACGTAGATATATTAATCGCAATTACAATTTTTTAAGGTATGGTTTGCTAAATTACTTATTTCACTGTATAAACGCCTGATTTAGATGATAAGAAATAATTTATAATAATTTAGCGGTACTCATTCGATGAAAATTATGTAGTCTCGGAAGCATAAATGACGTTCGTTAATTTTACGGTTCGTTGCTGCTGAAATGGTAACATTTTATTTTGCTCAAAAATTCTACACGACTACTAAATTTATTAATTTAACGTATTGCTAATAATACTTAACGCACTAACAACAACTTTATAGCAATTTGAAAAATCGCAAAAAATGGAATTGCAGATTTTAATGGGGTTAAATTGACTTTCATCAACCTAAATACTATTTTATTGCGTAAATTTTTTCAGTAGATAACTATGTAAGTTTGAAGAAAGACTAACTTCTACCATTCTTTGTTTCTTGAAATTTTTTGATATACCGGGTGTGGACCACCTTTATAACTTTCCATCTTTTGAGATATCAATTATAAATATTTTAGGGGTTCAATAGCAAATGATTTTGTATCAATTTATATAACTTATGCTAATAGCGAAATGTTTACAACCCTTCCGGATTGATCAGAAATGATGTGATGTTTAATCAATTTTAGTTTCTTCAGTAGAATAAGTATTATTACCTGTATATACCTATAATTTTAGCAAATTTAAAGTTAAATCTATAGGCAGGTACGACTTAAGAATTAATAAATCGTATATTTCTAATTGTGTCAAATGCTAAATCGTTTTTCGTTTAGGAAATTATTTTTTAATAAAACCAGAGGGTTTCCATTTAATTTTTCCAACAATTTCTTTAAGGCATCCAATCTAAGCATTTTTTAGTGATGGGTGAGCTGATCATTGCGTGGCTCAAAATTAAATTTGCGATTCGGTTTCATGAGAAGCCGCCGGAAACTTCCAAAATCTCATATTTTTAATCGTCAAAATGAGAATGGCCTTGGCGTACTATCACACTGAACAAATTGAGTTGAAAATAAATTAACTAGTGCCATTTACATTTTTTGGAAAGTGAGCACTTAATAATTACGTATCAACAAATTACTCTAACAACTAATAATCCCCTCAAGCTTTTACTTAAGTAACTGGTGATTGTAATTTGTAATTAAAACTAAAATTCTAGAAATACATAACAATAATATTTAGATAACAATAAGTAAACGACAAAAATTCAAAACATGCCAAAGAAATATGCGGGTAGAATTTTAATGAAACGGTACCTTTTGAAGAAAATGCAATCAAGGATGTTGCGAAATACTCACTTTTATTACATATCAGATACTATTGTTTAGTTGTTTATTTCAAGTATTTAAGAGCTGCATTAATGTACGTTCGAGCAATTTGTCACAGTTGAGATTCTTTTTGATTAAACGTCGCGCTTTATTGGTAAAATTTTTGTTGTCAAACCAACGACTGTCATTTATGTTTTATTTCAATTAAGGTGGCATCTACCTGAATATTAAATACGGTCAAAGGTTTAAAGACTCCATTATAATACGCGTATATATACGAAAGTTCCATATACCTCTTGATATTATGCTTTTATAAAAGCCCACCACAGTGAATTCTTTAAGGCACATTTCAGTGACTCATGGAGTCGACAAAAAATTATACATAATTTACTTTTATTGCCTTGAGCTCTTATACTGTCGAAAATGATGGCTTAATTTTGGGAGTTTTTCGTTGTGCTGGGTATAACGGGTGTTCAAGTAAACGTGTGTCAAACGTTTGCCATAGCTATCGTTCAATTACGTTAATTCGCTTATAGGAAAAAAATTAGTGCAGCTAATAAATAATAATGCGGGTATATACGCGGGGAATACCCCAAAACAATCGAAAACAAAGTTTGACACTCTTATTCGACGCGTTTGTCTCGCTTTCAGATTTACGCCAAGTTGGCCATGCGTTTGGATTCAAATAAAGACGGAGATTAGAGTATTAAAAAATTAACTACTTCAGAGTCTACTTTTAATTATTATGTATGTCGTTTCGTGTTAATTAACTATGTTAAAAAAAAACTACACGTGTGTGCGTCGATGTTAATACACATTTATACTTGTCCATGTCCACCAACTGACCGCAGTTTTTAATGACAGTTGGTCATTTTTATTTTACGCCATAAAGTATATAATAAATGCCGTTCTTGTATTAACACATGCAAAATTATTGCACGAAGTCGCAGGAAACACTAACTTTACAATAAGGCATTGTATTTACATGAACATTTCTATCTTTAAAGTCACATTATGTCTTTGAATATGCACATGCGAATTTTTTATCTTCCTCGCATAAGAGCCACAATAATAATGAGAAAAGAAAGGATAAAAAAATTAACGTGCTTTATGTTTTATTTAACAACTTCTTCGTGTGTGGTCTTAAGGCACGCGATATACTACCGAACTGTGTTGTTGATTTAGTCGTTCTCGGTACAAAGACGATGGGTCTTTAAAACAACTTTTAAGTCTGTTCGTTCAACTCATTAAGACCAAATAATACACAATATTTGCGTTATTAACTATAATGGTTGGTCAAAAAAATTTAAGTGATGTAATGAATTACTTTTATGATCAAATTTTCTAGAAGAACAAATGAGATGTGATCTATCAGATAATTTTTTTAATCAAAAATTTAATAGTTCTAGTCGAAACGCATATACGAATGGGGAGAGTTCTATCGTTAAGTCTTCTCGTTCGAGTGTAAAGGCAATAATTATTGATGTGTGGGCACAAACAAAAAAATTCCAAGCAGTGTATAATGAGCAATGGAGAGCTGTTAATCAGCTCAAGATTAGAAGATTGAACTTTTTTAGGAGGTCAGTGACTGGTTTCTATTTGGTTGTATGCACAGTAGCAGTTTATCGATACCTAAACGTTCAAATAGGGCCCTTAAGCCCCGATCTAAAAGGAAAAACTAAACTTGTAGCCAAACCAGAGAGAATATGGGCAGACGGCCGAAAGATGGATTATATATGGGCGAGGGACGGGCAGATAATCAAGACGCATGTAGCAATAGACAGACGGACAAACCAACTAGTGGCGGATCTTGATTTTGTACAACCTACAATCTAGAGGACCCCCCCATTGACTCTTTATTTTATTATTTTAGGGGTCTCCAACTTAAAAATTATATATTAGGAAACAGGCGAAGAGTTTTGATTCAACTTGCCTTACTCTGGGGTCTTAGGACGCTTTAGCGTCCCTGGCCAGTTTGAGTGTGATCTCTCTACTCCCCCCTTCGAACCTAAATTTCTCAGCATTGAACACCTACCACCAAAGAGTAACTATTGCACCCAAGTACCCCAAGGCCCCAGGTACTCTCTTCATGTGCCTGTGGCAGTATAATCCGTCCCTGATGACCGACTCACCCACAGACATTGAACCTGAACTAATATTACAAAATTTCTATTTTAATGCGCTTTAAGGTTTTGAAGAGAAGCCATCCAACACTGAAAGAACGCCCCCGCAATAAAATAACCCTCGAAAAGTCACAAGCACGCACAAGGGAGCTTAAACAATCCCAAAAACTACCGAAAGAGCCAAGTTTAGTAATATTTAATTGAGACCGAGTTTAAATGGTTAAATTGATATTTTTCGTAACGAGTTTTCAATTCCTCGTAATTTAACCAATAGCTCTTGAATGATCTTTAAATGCGTAACGTAATTATTGTACACCATAATTTAGCAAATACTTTTTTCGAGTATTTTATCGAAACCGCAAAAGTAAATTGAACACATCGACCATAACAACTCTTGACTAATATAGCCAATAAAGTAATGAAACGTTTTTAGTCTGAATACTCGAGCGAATTGTATCCACGCTAAAGAATTTCAAATGGTACAATTCGGATTGTTAATTATTTATTTGTCATTAACGACGACCAACGTAGCCACATTATTCAAATTGTTATTTAATTGATTTGGAATGTCGGCCAAACGTAGAATAGAGAGAAACGATATCAAATCTTTCTCGGTACGAATTTATACCTTATACTAATGAGTTTCTTCATATCACGACAAAAGACCTAAAACACTAAATAGAGAACAGCTGTTCATCAATTATAGTCAGTAAACGTATCCTTAAAGGAAATGATTAAACGATTAGATCATGTAACTATAGGTAGTCTAATTACTTGGTAATTTTAGTTAACATTAAGAGTTGAGAGAGAGAGAGAGAGATAGAGAGAGGACCTCCTAAAAAGGTAAATTGGAGAAATTGCGTTTTTTCAATGCCCAATTCAATTTACAAAATGCTAATTTAATTACAAATGGCGTAAAGTTTTTATTTCGTTATAATAGTTATAATCTATATCATCAGTTTAATAATATATTCGGTGTGTCTATACTAAAAAATAAATCATCAAGTTCATAATATTTATCACTTCATCATTTTTTTGCATTTTTAGTTATTAACTAATAATTTGTAATTATTACAACCAAACAATTAAATTGTCTAAATTGTTTAAAATTATTACTGTTTTTTATATCTTTTTTTAAATACGCCAACTTTCCATTTAAACGAATATAATTTTTTCGTATTTTTTTACTTTCATAAAATCAGGAACTTATTAATTTATTATTTGTGGCATGTGAAACAAAAAAGAAATGGCGGCTATAAACAATTTTATGTGCGTATCACTCGAAAGTTCTTTTTTGAATTTTATTGTTATTGGTGTGTAAGTAGGTGTGTCTAAAACAAAAAGGTCTAGAAGAGTGTATTGAATTTCCAATTTTCAAAGACTTTCTAGATTTTCTCTGATATGCTATTTCTTATTCCTTCAGCTTGCAAAAAAGTTTTCTAAAAAAATATTAAGACTTTTCATTCGGTAACTCGGTATATCTGCTCGTTACACGAGTATTACCATATATTATTCAATAGTAGTGTAGTGGCGCAGCCAAATTTCTAACCAGCATGGCCGCAGGGTGCGCTTTATCTACCGCGTGTTGACTGAAGATCTGAGGCAGAGATTCATCATCTAAAATTTTTCTGTGGTCATCAGGAATCTTATTTTAAGTGTTTGGCAAACCGTTCGCTCGTGATGAGAGTTTTTTCAAGAGTCACTGATGAGTTTTATGACCGATTATTTGACGAGCTAACGGCGATTACTTTTTGTTTCTTAGTATCTTTCCATGTTCAGAAATTTGTCCATAAAAAATGACGTCAAGTGTAATTTGATTATGATTTAGAAAGCAGAGGCCCAGACCCCAGATCAGTCTATCAGTTTCATGTCCAAATGTTGTATTGCATTATTCAGTGTGGCAATTGACAATTTTCACATAATGAAATGCTCTTGCCCTGCTTTGGTTTCTGCATCTCGTCTGCCCTAGTTATTCTAAAAAACATATTCTTATAGACCAACTACTAATATAGTTACAAGTTCTACAATCTTTGTTTGCATGCAAAGAAAGCAATTGCAATTAATAAGATACCTATTCAAAAATTGGGTTAAAATAGATGATTAGTGATGTCATTTATTTCAATACAAATTGGAATTCAACAAAATTCTACTCAACAAATGCAGATTTTTGGACTAAATAAATACAAACAATATTTAATTTGTTGTTGTTTTGCAAACTTTTGAAATTCTAAAAGATGAAGAAACTCAACAAAATTGAAATTTGCAGCGCGATACTCCACAACTTCTATTTTACACCAAACCATCGTTCACTTATTTATTTATCTAAATAATGAACGGATGAACCCCAGAGATATTTTGGCGATACTTCATTGCAATTAATTCGTTTTTATTTCCCACAAAATATCCTATAAATAAATTACCAATTATTGTAATTATATACAATTTTTAATTATTACGTCTGGCGATAACGACAACAACAAAACTATTTTATACTAAAAATTGGCCAAGGGTGAAAAGAAATGTCACATATATACGATGTAGGGTTGTTTTTAATAGATACATTCTAAATTCAGTCATCTGTCCACTTTGTCACCAAGCACTGTGGTAGGTCTTGACGATTGTACCGTAACCGACTACCACACAACTTTCGTCTCTTTCCAACACAATTATCGTATAAGTTTGTATTCTTTTTTAATAAAAACATAAGTTATAATGTTATATGGGAGAGAAGAAAGAACACACCGGAATGAAACACAATCGAGTGTTTTGACTAGGGGCCATTATTTAGAGCCAAAATTTGACAGTGGCGAGAAGATCTTTATTGTGTTATTGGTGTTTGTCAAATGGTCAAATAGATTGGTTTTAAATAGGCCATTATACTCTAAATGACTTACGCTTAAGAGACTAGAAAAAACGATAGCCATCTCACATTAATATTATAATACTGTGGGGTATATTAGATAAATTGATAAACTTAAAAATGTTTTCGGTGTCGCTATAAGCTTCTCACAGTATAAATCATTAATAAACAGACGATAATTTTATTTATTTTCATAGTTTAAAAATTTGACACGGTTCCAAAAATTTTGTCGTTTTAAGATCAAAGCTGAAAAGTTCAAAATTTTGAGTCTTCGGGCGGCGCACTCTCCTACGCATTTAAGATAATATTTATACTAGTCATAATTATTATGTAACTGTTTATAAATGACAACAGCCCAAAATTGAGTTTGAATAATATATTTCATTGTAAAAGAAGTTGTGTAAGATAATAAAAAAATTAGTACACTTATTATACGTTGGGTAATTTTAGAAAATTATACTCTAACATGCAAAGCAATTTCTATTAATTATATTTTAGTAAATTTCTATTTTTATATTTTAACTGCTTATAAAATATATAAAAAAAGTGCTATAACTCAGCTATGTCATTGGCAATTTGTCAAAAATAAACAAAAGTTGCAATAATGTCAGACGATTGTTTTACAACAAGGAAATTTTGACAACATTTATTTTCAAAAATTTTCACAACACACTTTCGAATGTTTCTCGTGACAGCTGTTTTGAGTTTTAACATAATGTGTTTTATATAAATTAGCCGAAATGAGTTGTAGTAATTTTTAGTAATTTGATTTTGACAAATTTAAAAATAAAATTTATGTTATGTATTAGGTAGGTATTATAGTAATATGCGTGATTTAGCTATAGCGTATTATTTATTATGTGAAACAAAAACGCTCCCATTTCTTCTGCCATTGGTGTATCGCAAATCACAACCCATATATCTGAAATTAGAAATCTGCTTTTTCAATTTCTCGTGATATTTGGTTTAAATTAATCACTGATAAATAACGATTGCAGTCGCTGGGAAACGCAGAATTGTGTCAGTGACTCAAAAATATAAATCGTTCGTTACAGAACTCAAAATTTTGGTCTCAGGTCTCCGATAAATTACAACTCGTTTATAATATTATTTTAATTTAAACCCCAATAATAGGTACAACTCTATAGTATACTTTTTTGACTGTTCAACAGTCTCAGATAAACGTCATTTATGTCACACGCATATTTTTCCACCAACAGAATCGGTGTTCAGGGGCTTCTGGTCTAACGATAGTAGATAGTATATTAGTTGTTATATTTTTATGAAAATATTAGATGATTGGGAAGGTCGAGGTCAATTGTAACAATTTTTACATTTTCTGTTTTAGAATCGAATCTATTTACTACTTTTTTACGGTTGAAATTTGGTAAGCATATCAACTGACCCTTCATCAAAAAGATAGATTATGTATAAATCCATTAAAAATTTATAAAAACGAAAAGAATTAAAAAATGCTCATAAAGTTTGTGTTACAAATGAACCCGTGGTCGGGGACAATTGTAACACCATCGGGGTGACACTATAGTGATTTGGCGCAAATGATAAAAGTAAACATGAAAAGCAAAAGCTATAATATAAATACATGTAAAACGATAACAAAAATTAGTTTCTCAATATTCACAAAAAAACACGTAAAAAATAAAACCTATTTTTAATTATCGGCACAATTTAAACAGAAATAGTAATACGAATTATCCATTGTTATCCATTGTTATCCATTGTGTTTAATTTTTTCTGCCGATATTCTTTAACATTTGAGAGGTAATTTCTCTTACTTGTACTTGTACAAAAACAATTTTTCAAGGTCAGATGTGGTCAAAGCTGATATACCTTGTTACATTTGACCCCCGTCAATTTTACAATTGTTCCTAATGCAGATTTTTAAAGTGTTGATTATTACGATAAACTGTTGGAGTGAATCTAATTAAAAATGCGTTATACATTAAGGTGGCGATTTTGCCCATGTAATAAATATTGCAAATAGTAATGCTATACTGGAGCGCTTGAGCAGCAAAACCTATTGAAGTTACAAAAAAATTATGTAGACAAAAAATAAATTCGAAAGGTTGAGCTAAAATGTAAGCTAAATTTTATTGCTGAAATGTTGATATTTAATAGAGATAATGCTTACTGAAAGTCAGAATAATTGTTCGCTTTTAGTTTAGCCCATTTTTAAATAAAAAATGATAATTCTGAGATATACATATCGTACTGTATATATTTATCTTCACTTTATGACTTAGTTTTGAAGAATTATTAACATAATGAACCTGAACCACCCGCTCCAGTAAAACGCTTTTGAATTTTTATAGGCAGGGGCCTTCTGAAATAAATTGGGAATAAATTTGCCTAACTATAAATTTTAATGTAGCTATTTGATAACAGTTGTCGTTATTCTTGAAGTTGCTTACTTTTCAAAATGAGCATATACCTTTCTCACTCTGGCATATAGCCACCTTAAAGAAACACCTCCATAGGCAATACCTACATTGACAAGATTAATTCAATTTTAATCTTTATAAGCGCGAACCCAAAATTAACAGCTTCCGAAATTATTACTCGCCATGCTGTATAATATAAATCCAAATAACGCGTGGTGTCAGAATCATGAAATTACATTCAGATTTTGGGCATGTTATTGGAAAGTGTACAAAATAGTTTGCGCGCTTTTTCAAAAATTAGGATAAAAGTTTTACAGCTTGTTACAATTGACCCCGACCTTCCCTGGTTATATTACTACATTATCTAAGCCTCATCCTACTTGAAAGAAGTCAAGTACACACTAAAGTGATAAAGCACCATCTTAGTTGACAATACTTGTCTGGGTGTAACTTTTACAGCAAAGTAAAGTGGAAGTACACTGTATAGTGTAAAATATAGTACATAAAAATTGACAATTGTAGTAGGTATGTTTTTGAAGTAGAATAGATATATTTTTATATATTTTTGAAAGGCAATATTAAAACTTTCATTTATTTCAAAATGATATAAATTGAAAAATGTAAAATTGGATCTACTGTCTAAAAGCGAATTTTATTTCGCGTGATTTTTCGACTCCACTTTGCAAACCGCACGGAATTGAAGCTTAAACCCAAATACCCAAAACTTGTACCTACTTATACAAAATATGTTAATAATAGTAGTTATAAAACAAAATATTATATTTCAAATAATAAAGATATTACGAAAACTATAGATAACATGCTAAATAATTAATTAAAAAACGATAACTTATATTCAAGACAAATTATTATTATATATAAGCAACTATTAATTAACTGCGCGACAAAAAAAGCGTTTCATAAGAGCTCATTATATTTGTCGTTAATTTACTAATTGAATTTTCACTCATAAAAGAGCAAATGGGCAATAAAAAATAATTTGTAGTGACAACTAGAAGAAACCTCCCAACTCCTAGAATCCTAGAATTATTACTAAAATTGAGTAGTACATATTCTGAAAATGAAACGACTTATATAGGTTAGAGGTTTCTTGAAATCTAGGTATATTACCTATTAGTAAAGGCTAAACGATAAAAATCAAGAAAGTGTTGGTTGGAAAAATTATATCTGGAAAAAATAGAGTGAAAAGTACTATCTATCTCGTCAGTACTATAATTCCTACTACTTATATCTTCTTGATTACTTGGGAATAAAGTTTTTAATTATTACATAGGTACAGGTGCTTAGGACCAGTGGATGAAAGTAATAACTTCAATTTAAAGTACAAAAATGAAAAGAAAAGATACGAATTTCCATACAAATTTTACAACTGACAAAACAGCACAAAATTGTAAAAATAACGATTAACTTTTTATACTAAAGTCGTTTACTGTTTTTTTAAATTATGTCATTACCTTATTCAATTTTAATATTACGTTGTAGACACATAATTATAAAACAGTTTGCTTTTTAAAGTAAATTGCGATTTCTAGTTCGCATGCATATTTATTAATCCGAAGCAATTTGTAAAATAAATGGTGATACGTTTCATGTTATGCTATTTTAATTGATTTAATTTAAATTACAAATTGACTTCGAAACTGTAATTTTACAACAAACGAAAGAAAAACATCGTCGACCCAAGCCAACGATCACACCTACATATTAGGTGAGATAATACTATTTCTTTTCTCGTCCAATGTCGCGACTTTGACGAATTATTTAAGATAAAATAAAAGCGTATAAAAATCATATACAACCGAAAAAGAACGATATCATAGAATATTAGACTTGTACGAGTAGGTTAGTAATTTCCCGAAAAGTTTGAGCAAAATATTGAACCATTAATCGCGTAGGTCGTAGATTGTCACGGCATATTTCGTGTGTATGCATATAAAGTCATTATAAAGTTGACACGCTTGTCCAAATATAAATTTGAAATGAATCAATTTCGATTTTAATAGAAATACTTGTTTGTCCGACTACATTTATTAAATAATACACCAAAAAAGTAATTTATAACTTTTAAAAGTTTCTTATACAATTATACTAATTAACTTTGTATCTATTTTTATTAATTGCCTCTAAAAAATTTAAAAAATTTATTTTTTTCTCATTAATTATTGAAAAAATACTAACGTTAATTACCTTAAACTTTTCTATGCTGATGCTATTGGAAATGTACTTATAGTTTTTAATTATGTCGATTTGTTCAACCGTTTGGAGAAAAATTTGTGGTTTTACCACTCATTTGATGGTTTAAATTTAATTTGAAATCAAAATTTTCAGTAATGCAGTTTTACTGTCAATTCTGTCATTTACTGCACGATAAGTGATTTCAATTATTGATAATAGTTACAGACATATAAAAAAATCTATAAAAAAAGGTGGGTCCGCCCTTTGAACCAAAATTGAGGTGCCCAACCGTGTATATAAACCGATAAACCCGTTATAGCTACCAAAACTCTTGGTTTATTTGCTTACACCTTCCTACCAGATATAAATATACTTTTAAAATGTTGAATCATGACTTTCGACGTATATATCTATATTATAAGTTGCCACCCACCTTGAAAAAGTATTAAAAAATAAATAGAGAGAATAAAAAAAGCGCGAGCATTTCATGAGTTTAACTATGGAACGAATGTGTGGACAAAAACTACATTAGGCATCTGGGTGATTGTGACAGATGTACGAGAGTACAAAGATCTTTAATTTCATTTTCTTTAAGGATATGAGAATACGTAATTGCCCAAGTTGATTAACATATGTGTTATTTAACGATACCAGTTCTAAAATTATTGATAGCTTTAATAGTTGCTTCAATTAGAATTATTAAATATGTAATTAATAAGACAACTATACAGTACTTAAAATAATTACAAAATAATCGCTTTTGTCGTATTAGTCTCTATAAGTTCATTTTTGCATTATATTTTGTGCCTTGTAATTATAAAAAAATTAATTTATGAGTACTTAATAGTTTAGCGACAATTAACTGTGCACTTTAATTTTGTTATAAAATAGCCAGCTACTGTAGTTATGATATGCTAGGGAAAGCTAATTAGAAGGCATTCCATCGAATAAGTTGATTTAATTGGTGCCTTTTAACGTAATTACTTGAATAATAAATTAATTTAAATTATCTTAACTTCTTCACCTTATAAAAAACCAACCCTCACAACGATTAATTTATTGTACATCGGTGTTGCTTAAGGTTATAATTTAAAAAAAATTTAACGCTTCTGATGATGTTCTTTAAATGTTTTTACAATTCTCTCTATCTCATAAACCTATTAATTTCTTAAATTTCGCCTTGAATAATAATTTGTAGTAGGTACCTACTAAAAAATGGAGCATCCCATTGATTTTTGTTCGCATTGAATATATTTTCTATAATCATCTGTTACTATATGCAACAATATGTTTGCAATTCTTGCTCTACCTATACTAAGTGGGATTTTATGTATCAGCAAATAAGTAACTATATCGAACATAAAAAGTGCATATAAGTATCTATTCGTAGTCAAATAAATTTCATCTAAATCGATGCTTTCGAATTATATATGAAGAGACATTAAGATTTCAATTTTGCCCATTTACTCTGTAATGGCTTTATTTGTTTTTACCAAAAAAATTAACATGTAATGGAATGAATACTATTAGCTTTTCAATAAACCACAGTATTAGTACATAATTACAAATTTTTAAATATTTAGGGTTAATTAGTTAGATAGATCTAATACGTTGTAAATGAACCCCAACATACACACATAAGTGAAAAAACTTTAAATGAGAAAATTTGTTTTCCACCGAGTGCCTCGGGAATCGAACCCAAGACCTTGCTATTTCCGGTAGCACGCCTATACCCAATACACTACGGAGGCCAACATACTTTCAACAAGCCATCCGGCATTGTTTAAATGCGTCGAGACAGCGAAATATATATAAATCAAATTAGTATGGATACAACAATCATACGTGAATAAATTACAAATTTTTAAATATTTAGGGTTAATTAGTTAGATAGATCTAATACGTTGTAAATGAACCCCAACATACACACATAAGTGAAAAAACTTTAAATGAGAAAATTTGTTTTCCACCGAGTGCCTCGGGAATCGAATGTGTGTATGTTGGGGTTCATTTACAACGTATTAGATCCATTAGTACATAATAATATTATATTTTCGACAATATTGGAGAAGTTAAATGAGAAAGCTTTTTAATTCCACTATTCTTTCTCTGTTAACATTGGCGAAAATGCTAATTTTTTGGCGATGGATAAATATCTGCCGCAAAGGCGAGTAGGCCACATGCAAAATTGTTATTTCTGCTGTAAGGTGAAAGGTATTACCTATTTATGAATAAAGTGGAGTTGAAAACCTTTTTATTTTAACTATTTCTTATTCTCCAATACTATCGAAGGTTAATGGCTAATGAAAAGCGCAAACCACAACCGTTAATCTTCGAATTTTGTTCGTTTCAAGGCAAAAGCTTTCGAGTACCTATTAATAACATATGGTTATCCATTATATAAGTTCAAGTTTGGTTCTGATATGCAACTTGGTCCAAAAAAATGAGAATTGGTCCAAAACTCTTTCTAAAACAAATTCGCTAATATTACAAGAATTTTATCTCTAAAACGTAAATGTGATAATTTGCTATAATTAATACGATTAAGGAATTCTATAATGTATACAAAACATGTCAATTAGTGGCCGTAAAAGTTTTAATGACTGAATAAATTCTATTTTCTGACAAACATTGGCTGGAACAGAAAATAAGAAAACCCGCGCGCTTTCAAAACTGATGCGAGTATTACTTATTATTACTATACTGGATTTTATCTAGTTGCAAGTTGCAAATATCGTTTTTCATTGAAGCTTGCAGACTTATTGAAGTGAGAAAAATGCCCCAAAATATCCTCGTTGCAATAAAATAGGCCTCAACGCCATTGCTCGGAACACAAAGTTTATAAAAATTTATAATGTAGGTAACCAATACCTATTATACTCAGGGCCGTTTCCAGTGGGCGGATGGGCCGATCGGGACGGCAGGAAATTTCCCGAACGACCACTCCTGCTCCTGCTCTAACGGTAGGTTCGTTGCGTTACTTAGATACTTCGACTCCGGCACCCTTGATCGACTCTTTACAAAAATTTCCCGGATCTGTGACGTCGAGCCCATCTGCCTCTGGCGGTTTGAACTGCATGATGAATCAGATATAGACTCAATTTAACTTTCTGATGAAACGATAAACGATGGCGCAGCAGAGTCTCAGATCCCTCACTTCAAAAAAGAACTCTCAGAAAATATTAGTCATACTTATCTAAAGTAAGAAGTTTTGCAGCAGTAAATTCACACAAGGCACAACATTGATTTTTCTTAATTTAGGTAATACCTATACTAATATTATTTTTTGTTTAGTAATATTTATATACATTTTCAAAATCTTTTTGCATGCTTTATTGCTGTAGGTGGAAGGGGAGAGGGGGCTGGATTTCCCATTATTTTTACCAACAATTTTAAAACTTAATTTTAAGCCGTTTGACCTTGAACAGTTTTAAATTTTGAGCCTAGAGCCCTCTCGGAGATAAACCCAGGCCTGGATTGAGGGATTATTTTCATTTAGTTATTTATTCACGCAGGCGGCCGAATCCGTAGAAACGGCCTTGCGTATTCTGTATTATGTTTAAAAAATTACACTACATATTTACCCCCTGCAAACTCCAGTCCATTTAGTAAATCACAGCTTCAATAAGCTTCTGAAGGCTATACTCTATACTGCAGGCTTCTGTAGATCTCTGTTGTATTAGGTGTCCGATGAAATTTTTGCAAAATTTTTTGTAAAGGTAAAAACTAAATTAAATTATTAATTACTAAATTTAAAAAAAAAACTGCTCTACCTAATAGTAGGTACGTGTTCAAATTGTTAATAACATAGATTAACAGTTTTCAAACGCCTACTTGATAAGGTTCTTATAACATTCTTTAAAATAAATCGAATTTACCTAATGGAGTTGATAAAAAACGTCCATCGTTTTTGTATCATATTTATAACAAAATTATTAATTTGTAGGTACGTGAAAACCATGGTCAATTTTTTTGTTTTTTTTATCCTTAATATGCAGTATTTTAATTTAATTTCATTTTAAATGAATAGAATATTTTAACTAATACCTAATAGGTAAAAGTAAAAATGACATTTAATTAAGTATTAGTAAAATAGTAAAGCACTTACAATTATTGTTATTATTGCATTTGATTATTGCAAAATCGACATTTACACCAATTATATTCTAATATCAATGTTAAGTATTATTAGATAGTTAAGTATGTCCTAAAGGTAGTAGGTACATTATTTATTTAGTTTATTGTGTACAAAGTATCACTTTTTGTCAATCATAAAATATGCAGTTAGTAATTAGATATAAAATTATTATTAGTATAATACAACACATTATTCATGAATAGTTATTTACGTCATTAGTCCGGAAAGTGACCTATTAAAGCATGAGTAAGATGTTTACGGACGAAGCGTAGCTGAGTCCGGAATTTCGAAACTTATTTCGTTACTTAGCAACAAATAACTACTTTGTAACTTCAATCGTGATATACATTAATATAGGTGTTCGTATAGTGTATTGGATAACACGCTTGCACTTCACCCAGAGGTTCATAGGTTCGATCCCCGCTGCCGGCAAGCTTTTTTCAAGCCAAAATTTAAAAAATAAAATCCTTGTTAAAAATTTTGCCAAACAGTCCGGGAAGTGTTACTTAGCAACACTTCCCGGCCTAGTGATGTAATGTGCCATTTCCCGGACTCAAAGTAATGACGGAAAGTAGCAATCCCCGTACGGTATAAAATAAATTATTTTTCAGTCTACCTACTATTCTTCAATCAAAGAGACATTGATTTGACTATTAATTTAAAAAACATTTATTATAGGTAGGTAGGTACTATACCTATATTTCATAATAATTATAAAAAGTGCAAAATTGTGTTAATATAAATTCAGGCACGTTATTGCCATTGTTTTAAGTTTTTCTAAAATTTCATTTCTTTTCCAATACTGTTTTGGGCTGGAAAAATATGACGGTTTGAAAGATTACTAAAAAGGCCTTCGAAGGGGTAGGATAAGGATTGGTACATGCGAAGGCGTTTAACCTATGTAATGATGCGAAATTACGCTTGTATGTAAATTTAATCATCATAATCACCATAGGATCTTGTTATAACGACGAAAAGAGTCTGTTGTGTGAGACGGGAACGGCGCATTTGATGGGTTGGTCATTTTCAAAAGTCTCGTTTATCCACCTGACACACCTTAAATAGTTTACTGTCAAAATATTACCTTTTAAAGGACATGGTAGCAATGGACTGTCAAACAAACCGAATTTACTCAATTCTGTCAATTGTTTATTTTACGCAGAAGTCGCGTTAATGTGTGGTGGTTTAAGACGCGTAATTATCTTTCACACCCAAGATGGTACATCTGTGAGTCACAAAAGTAAATTTCGAACCTTTTAAATCTAACAGTTTATTTTAATATAGAATTAGGTTATATCGTTTATCTACTGTATTATTTAAAAAAATATCAAAAAAAATTCTAACGAGTTCGCTTAGTAATGTCCCGTACTAACTCGTTGGATAAAAAAAGATGGAAATATAGCGCAAAGTCACATTTTACTTGAACAAAATATAAAATGCCACACACAGCGCTGCCAGTTTGAGATGTCTTCATCAAGGAAGTATTTATGACGTCAGAGGTCCTCGGGATAAAAAGAGAAGAGCATACGGTTTAAATATAAGTTTACAAAGGAGAGGATTCTTACACACTCGTATATGAGAAAATAAGTTTGGGAATCTGAAAATTAATACTATAAATTAACCGTAAAAGTAGTATAATTATTTCTCTTTTTAACTTTTATGTTAATTTAATTTATTTTTACTATGTTTAATTAACTTTTTTTTTGTTGAAAAAAATTTTTTCGCACACAAGTAGGAGTAGAAATGGAAATATAATATTTTCGAGACTTCGACCATACGACCTTAGAAATTTTATGTTATTTTATATTTTTTACATCACGTACCCCAAGCAAAAATATCCCATTTCATTACAAGATGATTTTATTAATTTTATCTGACGTGTTTACACAAGTTAAATAAGTTAGTGAATTTTAACAAGATAGGTGGGATATTATCTTACAAGATTAAACAACTTTAAAGGTGTAAAAAAATAAATTTATACAAATCTTGAAACTTATCGATCTAAAAATAACAGCCAAACAGCCACAATACATTTTGTTATAAAGAGAGAAAAAAGTAGACTATTTTTACAATTTTGTGCGCGTAGTCAAGCTTAAACTTCTTTATTAATGGTTTTCGTATTTTCCAGGTGACAAAATCCGGTTTAATCTCTTTTTAATTCTATCGATGCTTTAAAAATAGTTTCAATTTGATTAAATTTTATACAATTAACAACAGTGCGATTGGATTGAGGTGGTACTATTCAGGAAAAGTTAGAAAGTACATAGCTATTACGAAAGAACTACGCGGCTAAGGGGCAAGGGCGTAACTAATGTTAATGTAAAAATATAAATGTTAAAAAAAGTTTTTATATTTTGCGTCTGTAAGATCGCTATTATAGCATCCATTTGCGTGTCGTAATGAGATTTAGCGTGCTGTAATAATTTTGGTAAAATTTGATGTTCGAAGTTGGTAGTAATATTTAATTTGACATATTTTGTCAAATCGAGGAAAGAGAAAACGACAATTTTTGTAATTAACATGTTCTATTTTTTAACATAATAATTAAAATTAATTAATTAACGACCAATTCAAACTACAAAACAATTTATTTGAATTTTAAATTACGAAATGTCACTTTACAATTAGTACTGCCAACCAGCCAACCATCACAAAAATCCCTAAATTTTAATATTTTGATTTTTTTCTTTGAAAATGGACTTTAAAAGGCGCTAAATAGAAAAAATTGTATAAAGAACTCATTTCATAAGTCATTATAGCGATTATAGCACTCCTCCATTAAAACGCTCCTGGCTACGCCAGTCGCATTTTAAACTTGGAGTCGTGCTATAATACGTGACTTATGAAATTCGTTCTTTAATACACTATTTGTTGGTAAAGAACAAGAAAATTAGTATTCACTCTACTCCTTACAGTTTCTCTTAGAGCTCCCCACTCCCCGCGGCTTTCTATTAGTACCTACACCAGAAAATTGAAAATTTAATTGTTAAAAGTAGCAGCAGTTCTTACAGCTTACACACTTCCACTGATAGTAAATCAACATATTGATCGAGAATCGAGACAGTAATAGAATCTTTTAATGAAAAATAGACAAGAGAGACAGGAGACTGTCAACCAGAGAAAACATAAAGTCATTAGACGAATACTAAAGGACGAGACGAATACTAAAGAACGCAGTGACGGCGCCAGAGGGGGGCCAGGGTGGGCACGCGCCCACCCTTTAAGTTGCGGTGCCCACCCGAGTGCCCACCCAAATATTGCACTAGCTACCAGTTACCAGTTTTCAGAGGTTTAAAAAATGCGAAATAATTTACACTTTAAGAACTTTTCTGCATCTTGTCCCCATTCCCGAAAAAAAGCTTAAGAATATTAAAATCAAAATCAAACTGTGTAAAATAATTAAGTATTTGAATTGGGTCCTTTCAGACCTGGATTTGGCCTAGGGCCTTAGGTAAAAGGATCCCCGTAATTATTTCATAATATTGTTTCTTTATTTTAAAAAGTATAGTAATTCAGTAATTGAATTCTTAATTTTCATCCCTTGTTTTTGTGAAACATCTTCTTTAGAGACGTTATCAATGGCTATTAAAATTCCGGAACTTCGTTTTTAAACCGTTTGACCTTGAATAATCAAAAATTTTCGCCTGCGGCGCTATTTCATTGAATTTCTAACGCAAAAATGCAAAGTTGGCGAATTCTACTTGCAACCCCCATTTATTTAAAAATGTATGTGCCCATCACGAAAATATTGTGCCCACCCATTTAAAAAAACCCTGGCGCCGTCACTGAAAGGACGATGCTTTACAAAGTGAAGCAACTTACAGGCTGTTACTATAATAGGCCGTGTTCCTTCCGCGACTTTCTCACGCGGGTTGGGATGGGAAACTCTGGGGACTTGCCGATAGGCAGGCAAGTAGAGGGTAGAGCTTGCAGAAGAATAAATAAATATATAGTGGACTTTGCGAACTATTAAGTCTGGCCTGTGTAGTGTAAATAAAATAGTAATAATATATTTGAATTACAGGGCGTGTCTATGAGGTATAAATAATAGTCAAACTTTGGCCAAATATTGAATAGAAAGTTTATATACAGTGTGTCCACGGATGGACCTAACTATACTTGTAAACTTCTTTATTTTTCATTTTTAGATAAAAAGTCATTCTTTATAAAGAGTTTTGCTTCTTCTGAAAAGTTCTTTGCCATAGTAAAAATGTCGATGTAACGTACAGAGTGTTTAGAAAAGAGGGAAACGTTAATAATGATAAGAGTAAAGTACTAGTTATACGAGAAACAATTTAAAATGTTAAAGGAAAAAGTTGTTTCTAATGTTAATAGAAGCCCAGATATGAAATTTGAACATTGTATCTCAAAATTTGTATTTGTGTAGAAGTAGGAGGATCTCATGTTGAGTATTATCAATGGTAATATTTACGCAGGAGAGCTGCGATGTTATTGTTGTTTGAGTACATACTTCAATAAATTATGCACTTTGGTAAGCTTCATAGAGTACATGAGTACTTATAGCTTTTATTTTAAAGAAGTCAAAAATACAAACTTTGAGATGCAATGTTCAAATTTCATATCTGGGCTTCTATCGACATTAGAAACGACTTTTTCCTCTAACATTTTTAATTTCTTCTCGAATAACTTGTACTTTACTTTTATTTTCTAAACACCCTGTACGTTACATCGACATTTTGACTATGACAAAGAACTTTTCAGAAAAAGCAAAACTCATTATAAAGAAAGACTTTTTATCTAAAAATGAAAAATAAAGAAGTTTACAAGTATAATAATGTTTTGAAGATAATAAAGCCACGTTTTGAAAAAAAACAAAAAAAAAACGAAACGCGTTATATTATATAATTTTTTTTTTTCAAAACGTGGCTTTATTATCTTCAAAACATTATTATCATTCACAAGAAAGCTAAAAAACTATTATAATTTACAAGTATAGTTAGGTCCATCCGTGGACACACTGTATATGAACATGGGTTCTGATGCGAAGCTTTATTTCTGAGATAATATTAGTACTACCAGATATTTTTTTTAAACCTTCAGATTTTCTTTCGAAAAATATGCGTTCACCCTGTCTATGAAAAATATTCGTAAAAAACTAATAAATTAGAAAAAAAAGCTTTTTGAATTAAAAACTTATTGTTTAAAGTTACAAATTTGTAAAAAGGTTAATGCGCTATGGGTATACTCAATTGTGGGAAACTTCTATGCAATTTTAGTGAGAGAATTATTTATATAAACGTAATGGTACTATTTATTATAATTTCTTTACGTTTGTTGCAAATACCTAATATTATATTATAAAAAGTTTCTTAAACTTTTTCAATTCAATTTTTTCCACTTTTCCATTGTTTCATTCTACAACCTATAACGTGTTAATTCATTTAGAACTTGCAAAAATTAAAATTTTTATTGGCGTAATTAATCTAATACATCTTGTAGTCATTTTTTAATACATCCATACGATGTATGTCAATTATCACTTAAGAAAAGTATATATACCATAGCATGTATTGTAGCGTGTTGATTGTTGATTAAATTAAGTTGTTAAGATGAGTACGATATTATATACTCGCTTTTTTAACAATTATAACTGTAGTTTGCTTAACAAACCATAATAAGTTGTTTAATTACACATAAAAGTATTGCTATAAAATTAGTTATTAAAGCCTTTGACATTTAGAATTTTTTTAAATACTAATAGGTGGGTAATTAGGTAATAGGTATGTTAGTGCGTGCTTTAGCTGATGTGGACCAGTTATTCGTTGAAGAAATAAATTTTCGTCTAAAGCCTGTTCGTGTATACAGAGCACAGAGCTAGTCTCGGGCACTATTTAATATGTATGAAAAAGTATAATTCATTTTTCAAATTTTTCTACTATAAAGTGAAATAAAAATTATTAAATTTCATAAGCACGACTCCAAGTTTAAAACGCGGTCCGCGTAGCCCATTTTAAAAGAAAGAGACTCATCAAACATCAAAAATAATAATATTTTACGCCTTCTAAGCAGTGAAAATTAATAAAGAAGTTGAGTTTTAAAAAGTTTTGTAAATTTTAATCTACAACACTCCTCAAGTGTTGATTTATTCTTTTATATTCAAAACAGAAAATATTCAAAACTATATAAATGTTGAAAGTTCCCATAATGAATTTTCAAGAACTAGTCGTTTTCCAAAACATTAACATTCAGTTTGTTACGGTGAAAGAATACAAATTAACTATATTGTATTATTTAGTTGGTTTCTTGTATTTATTTTATGTGCTCGACACAGTCAGTATAATATCCATTAAATTAAGTATAATTTTCTTGGTAAAACGAGAAAAATTAAAAAAAAATCATAAAAATTCGCATCAGGAATTGGCGTTAATTTTTTAAGTTATAATAATTGAGGGTACTAATTCTAAAACTTGTATTTCAACCAATCGAGTTACCTCTGCTACTATAAGTCTCTCATATTTTAGTGTTTTCCCGATTACCATGTTCGCCTCAACCAAAAAAAAACCGAACGAAATTTGTAAAATTGCCATGCCTTGCCAAAAGTTCGTGCTTTATGTATATTTTTAAAATATTCTAATTCATTTTTTTGCGATTATAATAATAACTTACTGATACAATCATCTTAAAAAACCATCATGATGTTCATTAGGTTTGAAAATTGAAAAAGTTTGCCTATCAAAAAAGCAGCCACGGTCATTAAAGCTTATGTTTAAACAAAAAGGTCCCATTAAGTCGGCGTTTATCTAATATTTGTCCACGGTTGTGTCTAAGATACTGACCCATGACTACCCGCGAGTTAAATCGAGACAAACAGTCGTCAAAATTAAGGTGAGTAACAGGGATGGTAATAGGCCACACAACTCGAAAGACCGACCACCAATTAAGGATGTAAAGCACATTAATTTGCCGGTGGACCTCCTATATATGTGTAAACTACACATCTAATTTAAATTTTCTTACGTAATATCTCACTATTTCATTTTTACAGTTTACTTTAATTAAATTGAACGGAGACGCAAGTATCTTATTGTCAAATTTCAGTTCGAGACAACCGTACAGTCTCGATGTATTTTTTGAGCTTTGATTGTTTCGTTCGCTTAATTTAATTTGGCAAATTTAAATATACACACAATGGGGAAATTAAATGGAACGAATTGATTAATCTGTTAAATATTGTATAATAATGGCACCGATTTTTTATGCACATGGTGTTAATACTTAATCAATTTAAAATGCATTTTAATTGTTTACAATTTATTAACTCCCATCAGCTATAAAATTTACATACTTATACCTAACCAATACTTATATTTTTTAAACATTTATGGGATGATAATTGTGGGTAATAGGTAATATTATTACCATTAGGTAGGTACCTAATAATTGTAAATTTCAGTTTTTTAATGACACGAAATGTAATATCGAACTCTTGCCTCTTCAAATTTATCCTCCCACAAATTTACCCTAACTCGTTGTAAAGTGTTTTTACAGACACCCTGTATCTATGCACAGTTTCGAAAACTATTCTTTGTATTAGTTCCAGTAGGTGTGTATTAGATATAATTATGGAAATAATTAATAGTATTAGGCCAAATTTTTCGTAAGTAAACCTCAACAAACAAAATTGGCCTTTTACAGGCTTGACACAACGCGCATATGCGAAGAACTAATTGCAAAATACAATGAAATATACTACTTTAATTTATATAAATTAGACTAATACCTAATACTCGCATACTCAGTGCCGGATTTACCTATAGGCCAACTAGGCCCTGGCCTAGGGCCCTAAGACGTTGGGGGCCCAAAACTTCAGCGGCTTTTTCAAGTTTAAACGACAAGGCCAAGAGCGATAGCCCGGTGGGTCGCTAGTATTTTAGGAAAAATTGATTGTTTGAATGCACTTGCATTCAAACAATGCAGCTCTTAATTCTACATTCGCTACAGTTTCCTGAATGCGCCCAATTCCGAAAGTGGATCTGAGCTCTGTTGACATTGAAAACTCAAAAAAAAATTGACTGCAGCGCTAGGTGACCTGTGGGAGATCAAAATTGAAAACATTAGAAAAACAAATTTTCCCAAAGCTCTTCTGAGAACCAAATGGGCACACCGATTTTCCTTGCTTCAGGGTGCTGAATATTATGTAACTACGCCACTGAACATGCTGTTAAAAAACAGCAAAACATTATAAAGTAAATTAGTAATCAATTGGGACCCGCCATTATTTAATTCGCCCGGGCCGTTTCTTTTCCGTTTCTATCCGCTCCAGGGACGGACCACTTTTTTAAGGGGCCCAATCTGGTGTTTTGGCTTAGGGCCCATGAAAACCGTAATCCGGCACTGCGCATACATCAAATTAAAAAGCGAAAGCTTCAAAAGCCTGGTGTTTATTAATTTATAAATACAGGGTAGGATGTGGATGGAAAAATATATTTAGCAAAAAATTAATAAAAAGGTTAAAAATTGCCATCTAGAAGAAATTACAAAAACACGAAATATATATACAGGTGTCATACAACTTTGAAAAAATGTAAACCTTGCTGGGTTTATGAGACTCGGTTTAGCGCGCGTTAAAAAAATTCACGACAAAGTCACTACCGTTCCTAAAATGTTTAATCTGAGCTGAGAAATCGAGAAACTTGTAGGAGACAAGACCGACTATAAAAATACAAAATACGAGACTGGAATCGATGCAAAAGTTTTGATTGTATCCTCACCTATATTCTCATATCCTGTAATACGCGACGAGAGTAATAAATTTTATATCGTTACTCGTATAAGGCCGTACCTAAATTTAAGTAAATAGTAATTTTTAGCATTAATTTATTTGCAAAAATGTTAGAAATTACCCCAAAAATTCTAAATAGTAGTATTAACTTGGAATTTGCAGTGTGTTTCACTTCTGAGCTACTGAGCTGCTCCGCATCACAATTTAATTGATTTTATAGTACTAGTATAGTTTTATAGTAATAGTACCTTAAGGCCCAGTTATATAAACGAGCTAATCTCCGAGTCAGAGTTAACTCCGCGATCAACCTAAATCAACAACTAATTCTGAGTTAAATTGATGGGTTAACTCTGGACCAATAAGTGCCTACGAGCTAACCTAATCTAATCCACGCTAAAATCTAACCTTAAATTGAGATCATGGAGTTAACTCTAACTCCGAGATTATCTCGTTTATACAACTAGGCTTAAATAGCATAAAATATCATATAAATAAAAATATATATTGGGAGAGGAAGTCCTACAAACTGTAAGTGCTCGAGGCGCGAGCAAAATGTTGCTTTTCATCACCATCATTACACATTACACTTACTGCAAGAGCTTATTACTTATCAAAATTTATTGTAATGAAAAGACACGTTATTTAATTCAAATAAAACCTGTTGAAACGGTAAATCAATTATGAAGTCTAATACACGAACGAGTCTTACGATTGGACGTAATTATATTTGATACTCGAATATCCAATGAAAAAATGTTTAAATCAACTTTTTTGCTATTCTATTCTCTCGCGATCTTATTGTACCGAGAAGACCTTAACAAAATACAACAAGCATAATAGAAGTTTGAATTAATGTTAAATAAATAAAATGACAGCGAGAATACATCTCCGGATGATGGGTTGCCTTGTGATCAAAACGTTACAACCAACAACGGCTCAAAATGCCCATTGAAATAAATTAGACAGATAAGGTCATTACGGGTTAATTAAAAATCAATAAATTATTTGCAACCATCATGTTTTGTGATAGTAACGTATAGCAACGCAATTGTAAATTTACAGAATTTAACACAAAGAGCGGCTTTTTCTATACAATCTGCCAATTATTTCGGTTTGCTCGTTCGTATCGCGTAACAATATAAAATTATGTCTTTTAACAATATTATGGCACTACAGAAGCTTGACCTATATGGTTTGTAATATTGTACTACACGGCGTTTCAATGTTAAGTTTATGACTTGCCCACCCAAAGCGTACAGTTAGTCAGGCGGTATTACATTTAAAAGAAAAGATCACAGCGCGCATATTACGTGATTTACGCAATTTATTCGCTGTCAGTGCTCACCAAGATAATTAAAAGTCATATTAGCCAAGAATTATTGCTTTATTCTTTGTAACTTTTCTAAAAATACCTTTTTATCGCAATTTAATGCGTGCGAGGCGATGCATTTATACTTCGAGTGTTAGGTGAAGAAGAGCAAACAAAAAAAACATTGGAGAAAAAGTAACGAAATTAGTCGACTTCGTTTTGTTTAATCCAATATGAATTCCGGGTGTGTTCCGGTTGTTATCTGAATATAACACTCACAGTGGCTCAGTGGGTAATTGAATACGCCACTGTTGATCGTTTCCAGCATCCGCAGAGCACCGTTTTATAGACTCACTTAGGGTGGCAATATTGAAAGTGTCAACATACCACGATAGTAGTACATTAATTTAAACGGCTTCAACATCCAAAAGGGGATCGAGTTAACAGATTTCTTCTTGTAAAAGCTTAACAGATAACGCGGGGGAAATGTTTTATTTAAATTTAGAATTTCTAACGCATACAAGGGGACAATTGGATATGGTTGCAAAGTTTTTTGTGCATAAAATTGGAACAAGTCCAAAACGTAATTCAATTTGCACTTTTGCATTTTGAATTTGTGTAAAACGTTTAACCGGAATACTAATTTGGTTTTTAAATTTTGATTTATGTATTGTTTTGTTGTAAATTTTTGCTAATTTTGTGTTTTTCTTTTTGTTATAGGACGAAGTAAGTACTAGAGTTAAAACCATAGCAGTCATCTTTAATCCACCATCAAAAGTAGTGAGATATAATTAGTATTTATAAAAAACAAATTTTGACACTTCAACTCATATCTACGTCATGTGTCACGTGCCATAACCGAACCAATAAGGTGCGAGTACTTGTTCATTTTAAGCCAATACGAAAACATTATATCGGCAATTTTCTATTAGTATAGTATATTTACTGAAAACAATGAAAACCTCAGTTTTGAAAAAGTTCAAGTCGGAAGTTTGTAAAATCTTAACTTTTCCAATTTTAAAAAATAATTTCAAAAATAGTAAACCATTCATTTTCACTGAACAAAAAGTTGTAAAGGGCTTCACCTGACACCTGGAGACCAAAATTGAATAAATCGAGTTGATATAGGTATAGTATAATATTGCCCCTCTAAATTTTTTAAGGAGGGGGGGATCAGGATGACTCACTGAAAACTGGGCACGCCACAAAAATATACTTATGCCATTAGATTCTAACATCGTGTCGAATTTTCATAGAATCTTAGCTTAACTTCATTACGTCATAACAAGGCAGTATAGGAGGGGAGGGGGGATTCTAGAAACTATACAGAAATCCTGGTAGTAGTCCTATCGTGAACAGAACTTAAAAAGAAAATAAGAAACTTTGCTATGAATATGAACGACCCCGTTAATTTTTAAACCACGGGTTACGTATGGTTAGGAGCACGAAACTTCTAACGCCTAACTTCTCGAATTATGTGGATGAAGTACCACCATAAAACCTTCTTTTGAACACTAGTCAACTCTCCGTTGTATTTTAGCCTTACTCCCATAACCAGGCCCAGCTTGACTGAACAGTCTTTTCTTGAAGCAAAAACTTTTCTGCTTTCACGCAATGAGGGCTCCATAGAGAGAACGAGAGAACCTTGTATCAGAATTCTACATACTGTAGGCACTGTAGATGCCCAAGTCCCTGCAGAAAACCCATGTAAAGTCTGCGGGAAAAAAACGAACCTTTGCCTTATAAGCAGATGCCCAGTTTTGCGGCATTGAGAGAGTCTAACTGAGTTCTGCTTCTCTTGGAGCTACGGCCTTACGCCATATGATAGCGAGGAGTTACTAATCAATTGTAGATATCTTAAATTAATTCGTATTCAACTAAACTCAAAATTCCCTTTTCAATCTGATAAATCTTAGCCATCGAATATTGAAATCACTATGGTTTTGTAATGGGGTGTCTAGTCTGAGGCCAAACGAATTTTCAGGGGGCAGGCCATCCCAGGCCCCTCGTAGTTACGTACCTGCCTATCATTGTGTTTAGTTTTAAGCTTCTTCAGTCGATTAATTAAAAAGTTTACAGTTTTCGAAACGTTATCTCTACGGGAACAATGTACAATGTTGAAATGCAACCTTAAAAATTAGTGGGGTGTCTCCACATTCAAGTTGTTTCGCACGATAACTATGATTCATTGATTTCGTATGATGAAACTTTATATTCCTGCATATACCAGCCACCATTTGTGCGTGGGGACTGGTGGGCACCTAATGATTATTAATTGTCCACAAATTTAAATAATTCGTATTGAAAAAGTTCCTTGACCCCTTCTTTTATTTCGACAATTTCGTCCTAAACTCAATTAAATTTTTTGGAAAGTTTTGTGAAATAATACAATGTGTCTCGTGATGGGATCATGGAACGTGTAGAAACGTGCTTGTTGCTCCTTCTTGCACCGACTATATTTGTATTTTAAATTTTCTTGCCTATTCCTGCTTCACAAAAGAAGATTTGTTTGTTTTCCACTTGGAAAAATTCTGAATCATCTTCATTACAATAAAGTTGCACTGTATTAACAGGTCTAGTTTAATGTCAATTTAGTTAATCTTCCTTCTTCCTATACTTACAAAATTTTAATAATACGCGCTCCGATAAATTCATTTCAACATTAAAAGCAAAAGAAAAGAATGTGGAGTGGAGAACGAACAAAACAATGACTTGGTTATCTCCGCTCATGAATTATTAGCTCAAACATTTCAGATGCGTTCCGCCTTCATTGATATTCTCCCCAATTCTCACAAAATCACATCGAGGAAGCCTAAAATGTGCACGCAAAGTAATGAAAAGTCAAATGCTATCGATTACCTTTAGATATTCTAAATGATTAATGAATAAATGAGATGTAAACCAACAACGATATATTTTTTATACTTAATTGCCTTTAATTTAAAGTGGAAGGCATTTATAAATTGCCTCGTATTTTAATAAAAAAAAATTCATTAACATATTGATAAAGTAATTATTTAAAAGTTAATTTTACTCTGTACATTTCAACTTTTCCATCTCTTTCACAATAATAAATCTTTAAACCTTTATTTTATATATAAGTTTTAAACGAGAACATATTTAACAAAATGCTTGCAGAAAACATGGCTGCCATTTCCCTGTTAAAGTTGTGCAGACTACTTTTTTTTGTTCGTTTAAACTACCATAATATATCTTTTCTTTCAATTAACTTTCTGCACGTACCTACTCGGCATTTTGTTTAAAAAACACACACACACACACACACATTAGAACGGTTAACGATCGTCTAATTAATAAACTATAAGTTACTATAGTCAAATTGGTATTTTTTCACGTGTGTGTGATTGTGTGTATGTGCGAGAGAGAAAATTATATATTAGCAACTTTGCATCTGATTTACACGACTATCTACTACTAATCAAGTACTTCCCCTATTACCTGTCAACACAATTCACTAATTGCAGTTCTGTCATCCATTGTCTTAAGATGAACCAATAACTGTCACAAGTTATGTTTCTAGATTATACGGTTAAAGAGAGTAATATATCTTGTTAAAGTTAACTTCATTACAAATTTGTAATTTCAACTTTCAAAACAATATTCATTATAGTGACGTTATAATAGGCGTGTGGTTAATTTTGTCTCAAGTTCAAATCTCATCTTTGCGAAAAGATCTTTAAGGGAGTTGTAAGTGGCATACGCTTCTTGTGTAAACAATAATTCCAACTGTTTGCTTGAAAACTTCCCAGTTCGAATAACTCGAAATCCAATTGATACCAGTTTTTGAGAAAAAAGACGTTGACTTAGATGCGGAGGGGAAACTTCAAAACCATCACCTTTAATGGCGACTCCTAATTGTGATACGTCATTTTCAAGGGCATGAAAAACCTAATCTTTAATAATAATAATGTCTTATTACAATTATTTCGTTTTCGTCACGTATCTTATATCAATTTGAATCCCCCATTCCATAATCGAGGCCTTGGGATTCCTTAAACAATTATTGTTGACATCTTTAGTTAATGCATTTTCAACACCTCATTTCCAACTTCTTTTAAGCCTCCCATCTCGCATGGTCCCATGCGACGTAAGTTGCTGACCCAGCTTTTGCATTAGCGTTTATCTTGAATTAGTTCTGTAACTCATCCTGTGGTTTAGATAGAATCCATGTACCAATCAATTTACGATCCAGAAATACTGTCGCCTATTTGAATTTGACGCCGGTAAAAGTGGAGGTGCATATAGGGGGATTTATAAATAAAAATTTATGTTTGGGATTGAATTGTAAGCGAAAAATGCAAACTAAGTTTTTTCCGGCCGGTCTTGGATTTGGAGATATCAAAATTTAAACTTTTGAAAGATATACTAATTTCAAGTTCCACAAAAAACTAATAGTAGGCCCTATGAAAGACTTTATGCCTTGATATCTCCAAATCAAAGGCCAATCGAAAAAAAATGATGATTTCTCATTTTACACTTCCAATCGAATCCCAAATACGAACTTTCATTGTTCACCTCTTGTATAAATCACCCTGTATATTGAAACAATAATATTGATCCAAAATAATTGAAAAAAATTAAAACGATTAATTTTTTATTGAAGGCCTGTCAATATTTTGAGGCGGATATCAATATATTTTTACGTAATAGGTATAGCGCACGCAATATCACGTCAGTTTTGTGTGAAACGGATTCCCTCATCATCACCGTATCTTGCTTTTCTATTAGTGGTTAAATCAATGCAACTAATCAAGCTAAAACAGTTGTTCATTCGTTCGCAAAACGTTAATACGGTAGTTGTCCGGCTCTTCGGGCAATTGTCGAAGTAGTTTTCCATGTTCATGTCCATGAGTCGAAAACTTTTCTAGCCAGCTCTTTACCTACACTTTTCTGTATTCTTCTTGAGTGCTATAGTCAACGCAATTATGCAAGACGAGCCAGATGCCAGATTCCGAACCACTCAGAAAAAACAAACCTAGGTCCGGCCTTGTTCAAAGCAAGAGAAGGATCGTAACTGACATTATACCTTTAAACGTGTCAAGTACAGGGATCTCGCTTATCATGAGTTATGAGAGATAGAGACTTGGTTAAATGGAGAAAAATAACGTTTCCATAATACTTAGTAGAGTGCACGGGATATTAAATTGTGATTTCTGTTATTTCTTCGAGATTAAAAGCTGGAACCTTTTTCAAATCATTCCTTATCTTCTGGGGTACCATAATCCGATGGTCGTCAAAATGTCCTTCTGTATAGGGCGGCTCAAAAATCCAAGAAACCGTGAAATTCTTTACCTTTTTTCAGTTTTTGTGAATTTTGACCCAGAAGGACTCATTTGTCGGCAAAGACAGTTTTGTACTATTTAAAATAAAACTATATTTTCTACAATTTGAGACCAGAATCGTCTCTGTAGACCTAATGGTATCAGAGATACAAGTGTACAAATGTTTGCAAAAATAAACACGATTTATTTGCGAGTTTGAGCTTTCACGATTAGTGTGAGTGGTTTTGGGGCTAATGGGTCGTGATCGAGAGGTTCTTTGAGAGATTTCTGACGTTTCATTGGCTGCTGTGGCAAACATCTTCCTTCTGAACCTTTGGTATAGTCACTTCGACCTTTACCACACAGAGCAAAACACCTCTGAAGATGTTTACCACAGCAACAAACGAAACGTCAAGAACCTATCATCGACCACGGCTCATTAGCCCAGAAACCACTCATACTAATACACGATTTAGTTTTGTTTAGTTTTGGATTTTTGGCAAACACCGGATTATTTAACTTGCGCCAAAGGGGATAGTTACGATTGTTTGGTATGTTGTATATGATGAAGGTCGAACACCATTAGGTCTACAGAGACTATTCTGTCGAAGTGAAAACAGAAATCATTTCTAGACGACTTTGATGCGGCTGTGCGAATAATAAAATTGGCGTTGTTAATTTTGATTCTAAAATTGTTATTTGGAAAGATACCTATTCAAAATATGAAAAAACTTTCTAAAGGGACTGTGGTATCAAATACACAATAAACTCAAAATGATAATAAAATTGTTTTGGCTTCTTCTGAAAGAGCAGAAAAAGTTCCCTTTAGAAAGTCCTTTCAGTTTTTGAATATCTTTCCAAATAACGATTTTAGAGTCAAAAATGGAAAACGCCGATTTTGTTACTTTCCGCATTATTTCAAAAACGTTATGGAAGGGGTGAATTTTGTTTTTTGATTCTATTTAGGCATCAGTTAGGGATCATTTTTGCCTAATTAACCAAGTCTCTATCTCTTATGATAAGCGAGATAGTCTCTGTGAATTATTCAAAATTCCGTACCGCTCGTTCAATTTTGTCCTTTATCAAACCCCAAATAGGTACCTACTATACGCAAAATCTCGTTGTAGCCAGTAGCTAGTTCATGTTTTTCAGCACACCACACCTCTTCAATTTCAATAGCTATTTAATAATAACGTATCACAGTTTTGTAGAACTTTCTACATCAATAAATTTAAGTTCATTTACGGTAATAGCAAAACCATTAACTGAATTATAAACCTATTAGTAATAATAATGTCCATTTTGTTACGTTTTATTCAAAATTTGGGAAAAATACTTTTTTAAATTAATATTATTAGATTATAATAATTTATTACTATATTTAACAAACGTATATAATTACCTACTTTTTATTAGCGAACTGAAAAATTATACCTAAATAATGGTGTTTCATAATGCGTAGAAATAATAATATAATAAAATATCTACCCAAGCTACGTGGTTCCCGCAATCACTAGGATAGTGAACAAACGTAGCACAAACGAATGGCATTATCCAAATTTTGTAATTCAAAAGGAGGGGTCACTAATACAACTCAAAATCTTCGCGGTCTTGAATTTTTCTTCAAACCAGTCTAATTACAAATATTATTTAACCACAACCGCAATTACTGCGACTTCGGCCCTTTCACCGCCAGCCATCTACTTCCTTTTATTTATTTATTCCCCTCATATTGTATTATTTGTTGTTTCTCAATAAATGTTTTCTATAGGCAAGTTGTTTTTAGATTATAACCGTGACTATAAAAGCTCCGCGTTTTGTGGATTTGTCTAAATTGCTGTTGGGTAAAGAAAACGCTCCAATTTCGTTTAACATTCAGTGTTTCAAAAAATGTTACAAAAAAATCAATGTATAGTAATTTAATTTCAAATCTCTGAAAGAAACAGTACTTTCTATTATAAGGTACACAACGTAGACGTAGAACACAATGTGTGATATCCAAATCTTACTCAACAAGAGACCCTATTCATCTCAAAACTCAAAACATTTGAAAATGCGAGGTAAAACTAAAAATTTTGGGAATGATTTATCGAATATTGAAATATTTAGTCACAAGTAGTGATTAATGACCACTTCTTAGCTAATTCACAAATGAAACCCCTTTGCACGTTTTGTATCCTTTCATCTTACTAACGCCTTGGCAGCTTAGAGTTAAGTGATGAAGGTGACTTGCAAAATTCTTAGTGCTTTTGTAAATAATACTACTACATAAAGAAAACGCCCTTTGGAGTCTTTAACAACGAAAATTATAAACATTTTCGTCTTCGCCATATTTTTATTTCATAAATAAAATTGGCGAAATTTTTACTAGAACAAGTACTCGCATCACGTAAAATCAATTTGATTGCTAATTTGATTTTATAACGATTTAAATTTAAAGAAGTCGTATGTGTAGAAAAATTAATTTAAATCGCTATATATTTTATAATTTTAATTATATAATTATATAATAAATATAATTATAATTTCGTATAAAAATCTAACGTATTTTTTGTGTTTTTTCGATAGGTCCTCGTACGAGACGAGTTAAAAAGCCAGGAACAAAGCCAGTTGGAAATGCAGAAGAAAAACGACCTCGAACAGCTTTTTCGGGAGCACAGTTAGCTCGATTAAAACACGAATTCGCAGAAAATCGGTACCTCACAGAGCGACGTAGACAACAGCTTAGTCAAGAATTAGGACTAAACGAAGCACAAATAAAAATTTGGTTTCAAAACAAAAGAGCCAAGATAAAAAAAGCTTCCGGTCAAAAAAATCCTCTGGCGTTGCAGTTGATGGCGCAAGGACTGTATAATCATTCCACGATACCATTAAGTAAAGAAGAGGAAGAATTACAAGAATTACAAAGTGCTCGACAAGTAACCAATCCCTCATAGAATTTATAATTGAAATTAGTGATAAAAACTTTTTTAAATTCGACTTAGTAAGCGTCCGAAATTTACTTTTAAACATCCATTTGTTCCCCTCCTCAAAAAGTGATACGTTCATGCTTCCAAAAATATTCTTTTTTAATTGCAACTGCAACGCGTCGACGAAAACTTGGACACGAGAAAAGTAATCGCGGGAGTATAAGGTTGTCGATGCGCTTTCGATATAATACTTTGCTCGAGAGAATTACAAGTTGGACAACTTTTTAAACTGATTTCTGAGCAAGTTACATTGTTTATTTAATTCCGCACAATTCTCGGAGTCGGAGTTACAAAAAACGAATTAATGTACCATTCATTTAAACACAATTGCGAACTGCGAGGTACAAAAGTTACGTGCGCTTTTGGGAACGAATTATTGTAGGAGAAAACAAAAATTTTTTTGTTACGTTGTGCCATAATAACTAAAATTAAACCCATTTTTAAAATAGAAACTTTTTAGTTCGTTGTATAAAATTTTTTTTGTATAGTAATTAAAATAGATTTTAGTATATTTATTGTTTATGTAGAGTTTCGAATTGCCAGCAATATTTATTATTACACATCATGGTAGTTTTCTTGTATATTTAAAAAATAAAATATTATATCTGTACATAATGCATAGTTTTACAAAAAATGTCTGTGAAAATTACTATTAATTATTATTATTATATTAATTTATATTATTATATAAATGTAAATTGTAAACAATATTAGAGAAAAAATGAATTATGTACCTACCTAAATGCAATATTATTATTGCAAAACTCATAAAAGTTATAAAATTGTAATAAAGTTCAAATTCTAAAAAAGCGTAATTTTTATTTATTTTTATTACAATCTGCCAGAAAATACTTAAACTCCCCCCTAACCCCTAGTTAATCTAAAAGGTAAGTTTGGTAGTTTTTAAAAATCAAATTGAAATGAGCTTCCCAAACTTGCTTGCACCCTCCAAAAAAGTTATATTTTAATTACAAAATTGTAATAGATTCATCTTTTTTTCAACCCGATATTATGAAATTGGAGCCTTTGGAGCAAATTTTCTTTTCAATGTAAATATGAGAAAGAAAATACAACAGTAACCATTTAACCATTTTCATTTAATTAAATTGTTCAACCAGTCAAATATTAAATCTTAAAATAAATATTGAAAGTTGCCGCAAATTATTGCTATCAATGCTTCCCCAACTATCGTCTTTCAAGTAACAATGTCACAATGTGTCAATAATATTTATTTTCGTAGAGAGATGGCAGTGGCACGTCGGTTTGAGAGGGGTTGCTGATGCTTTAAAATCTCTAATTCACAAAATACTAAATAAAATTTTCATTTCATTTCATTTCATCAAATTCCTTTGATTATTTTGTAATTTATCCATTTCATGAGTCTCTACTCTAGTTTTTATCCCCTTATAGTGGATCGATTTTGCTCAAATACTGTTGTAGGCATGTTTCTTTATTATATTATAACGCAGATCTTATACGCCAAATTTGCAGTTTCAATAAATAATCAATCTATTCGTTTTCCTTAGTTACAACGCGGCCGTATTGTAACGCGTAAAAAATGATTCAACATTAAGAAACTAGAACAAGTTTCGCGGCACGTGAGCACACATCAAAAGAAATAGACAAAAGTAAAAATATGTAGCATCAAGGAAACCCTAACCTATAGCATCGTATCATATTCAAAAGTCAAAAATGTCTTTTATTTTCCCCACAAAAAATTTATATATAGACGCCATCTTTATAGATTTTTAGTGTTTTCTAAACGTTAATCACGCACAATAGAGATACAAATTTAAAAATTCCATAAATTTGACAATACCAACCTAATACCCAGTACGAATTTAAATTTAAAAAATCTAGCAAAATAATGTCAGGAAATTAATTTTCAAAACCTTTCCGAAGTTATGTACGAGGCTATATTGAAAAATTCTTAGCCTACTATAGAACCAAACAAAATTTCAATGTCAAAATATTTTATTACTCAACATATTCTCCTCTTAATTGGATACATTTATTACAGCGAACCTGCAACGTCGCTAGACCTTTCAAAAAAAATGTTTCTTCTTGCTCTGCAAACCAGACGTCCACAGCTTTTATTACCTCCTCCTTGGAAGAAAATTTACGACCTTTTAAACTTTAAACATGATTACTCCATGGCAATCCCAAAAAACTGAAGCAAGAACTTTTCGATCGGTCATCATCTTCAATTGAAAATTTACCTCTTTTGAAGCTTGCAGTCCAATTTTTCACGGTCGCATACGAAGGACATTCATCACCAAGGGTATTAACCATATCTTTGTAAATCTGCTTACCTCTTAACCCTTTTAAATACAGGTACTTGATGATGGCTCGATAGTCCAATTTTTCGATTTTCACAATTTCGGTGGACATCTTTTTTCTTTTAATTTATTGCTTAACTCTGGTTTACTTTTTTGACGTCAAACTTTACACTGAAACTTCTAATAAGTTATTGTGCGTTGCTATGGTAACGCAATATTATTTTTTTTGCATGGAACTGATCTAGGCTAACTAGTTATCAATACATCTTCGTATACCTTATAGAGTACTTACCTAATATTAATTTGTGATTGCTAAACCCTACTCCTTCCCACTAAAGTGCAATCAAGATACGACAACAATGATAAAGGTATACTATTTCCCTATTCTAACTGAAAAATATTGTCCGGGGGAAATTCTCCTCACTCATCCCTCATAACTTTCCAGTAACGACTGCGGACGCATTGCCCTTACCTAATATAGCTACTGATATACAGGCACACAATTTTTTTTGCTTTAAATAGTCCTACCAAATTAGATAAAAATATGGCAATTGAGGTAAAGAAATACAAGAGTTTGGAAAATTGATGAGGTTATTCGTTAGAACCTGCAGTCTAACATACTTAAAGTCCGGGAAGATGAGGACGAGCGAGGGGAAAGCGAGCTGTTTAAAGATGACTTTTTCTAGTTTTTTTACAAATAACTCGCCTCCTATAGATCGTACGTTGATGAACGTTATTATAAAAGTTATAGAAAACATTATTTGCTACACCTAAAAGATTGGTTATATAAATTTGTTCCGTAAGTTTACCCCTTACAGGAGTTACAGTGAATTCGTTAACGGGATGACGCTGTGCAAACTGGGGAGTGATGCGAAAGTTTCATGAAAAAAATCAGCCACCAACGTTATCCACTCAAGGATAATCGGGTACTGCATGAGGTAAAATAAAGATGTAATTAAAGATTTCTGAAAACAAAAGTAACGTTAGCTTTCGTCTTCACCTATTACTTACTGGGAAGAAATTTTAAAAAAATTCTTCGAAATTATAATATTCGTGCGCGAGCTATTGAACTTCAGAAGCATATTCACAACTTAATTATTCCTTAATTATTTAATATGCCTTTTATTTTTCAAGTTAAATTTCGATTTTGCTATTCAGTCAATCCACCTTGTCGTGATGAATTTCAAGGACGTGAAAGCTCTGTTTTGCACAGGATTTAAAGTTGTTCAGTATTTTTTAAATAATCTTGGTAGTCCAGTCAAAATAGACATTGAACTTTGAAAAAACTCGCATAGAGCTGAAAATTGATACAGACCTAAAATACATTATTAAGTAGTATATTAGCTTCATCAACGTAGGATCTACAAAAAGCGAGTTACGTATTAGTACGAAATAGAAAAAGCCACTTGTAAACAGCTTTCCCTCCCCCCTCTTGCACTGCACCCTCCGGAATTTTAGTATGTTGTACTGCGAGTTATAACGAATAACCATACCAATTATTTTCAAAGCTCCTGGATGGTTTTCCCTCAAATGCCATCCGTTTGTCTAATTTGATTGGACTAATATTGAGAGATATTTGCGAAAAACCCATTTTTCGACCTTTGACTTTGAATACAATTTTTAGCAGAAGTGGGATCGATGGGGACTTTTGACATTTCATTTATATATAATAATGTATTTAGGTATGTACAAATTTTCAGCTCTATGAGAGTTTTTCCAAACTTTCCACGATTTTTGTCTATTTTGACTGGACTATCAATGATTTATCATTTTTTGTCGAAAGCTTTTCAAATTTTCATTGTAGAGTGAAACATCATTTTTAGCCCACAGTCAAATAAGAGAAAAATCCAAGAGCTTTGAAAATTGGTACATATGGTTGTTCGTTAGAACCTGCAGTAAAGTTATGGATGAAAGGTGCGAGCGGGAGGAGGGGTGAGCATCAAGAATAAGTAGGAAAAAAATTAAGCCAAATCATTTTGCGATACTTAGATGGTGTTTTTTTTAAGATTTGTACCCCAAACTTGTTACCGATGTTATAGAGATAGAGGTAGGTAGGTAATAGGAAACCTCACGAACCGTGTCTTTGAAAAGCTTTAAATAACTTAAATCGGTTCTACCAAAAAAATTGAAATATAATCTTTTTCAAGGACACGGTTCATAAAGATTACTAACCTATACTTGAAGGTGTCATATTCGTCCACATAAAATTGCTCTAACAAGTAATTGTTTACGCTCACTTTAATTTACTAGATCTGCGATAATATAGGGAGGTACCTACCTATAGAAATAAAACACTCTAGTATTATAAATAATAGTCTGCGCTATTTAAAAGTTTATTGAATTTATAGCTAGTGTTGCAAATTAGTTTTTATTTTATTTTCCAATTTCTATTTTCATCTCGACCCTTAGTATATACAGAAGGCGTCTACATGTAGTAAGTAGTACCTAAGTAAAAATAAACAGCCACTTACATGCATCCAAATAAATACAATCTGTGATCCGCCACTGTGTTAACAGCAAATTTTGCTACTTGGTTTTCACTAAAACCGATAAAGGCGAGGACATTAATCGTGTAATTAGCAGTAATACTAAAATATCTTGCATAAATTTACAGCAGTTTAACGACTTATACAAAGTATATTCAACAATACGCACTTAAATCGAAATAATTCCTGTCTTTGATGTACATGTTTGATGAATAAAATATTTTAACTGCCAATCTGTAATAAGGAAATTACTATTCGCGTTAGAAGTTAAAATTCAAACACTAGTAAACAATCAATGCCCACTACGATATAATAATAATTAATAGGTAATGCCTACGAGTAAATAGTGATTCGTATAAATTTAGTGTAGACTTGAAACATGGCAATAACTGTGGTTAACGAAGAAATAACTATAAAATTTAACTGCAATTAAACGAATAAGGCAAATTTATATTATACCGTACTATACAAAACATGGAACTAATAAAATCGGCCTCCTCGGGAAATCCATCCAGCATAATTAGGTATACCTGCTGGTAATTTGTCCATCCACATATAAGCAGTTTGAGTAATGTAAAGAATAGGTATTACGCAGTAAAACAGTAAAACAGAGGCGTAGATATTTTTGATAGGTCACTAAAGCTTCGTTACTCATAAATGCGGATTTTTGCAAATTACTTAATTTTTCAATACTAAGCAGAGCGGAGCATACAAAAGTTATATTTTGGCCGAACAAAAACTTAAGACTTTTCTTAAGAGGATGTGGTGGAAAAGCCAAGAACCTCAACAAGAAAACGATGCTCGCAATTAGCCATTTCCCGACGCTACTTGCAGCGAATTTTGGTGAAAGACTTGCGCTTATTTCCATGCAAAATACAGGTAACTCAAAAACTGCTGCCTTCAGACTTTTAAAAGCGACTATAGTACAGTAATGCTATCCTGAACCTTAAAAACGAAATTGAAGATTTCTCAAAAAAGATTCCTAATGAGCGACGAATCTCATTTCTGTCTGAAAGGAGCTGTGAATAAACAAAACTACCGTTTCTGGGGTAGTGAAAACCCACGAATTTTTCCCCAGTTACCGCTACATAAGTCTAAAGTTTACTGTACGGTGTGGGGTTAGTACTAAAAAATAATCGGGCCTTATTTTTTTGGGGACAAGAGAGGAAGAACCACTATCGTAAACGGAGAGAGCGCTATAGAACAATGTTACAAATTTTTTTGACTCCAAAAATAAAAGAGCTTGAGCAGGACGATATGTGGTATCAACTAGGTGCCGCAGCGCACACAGCCCGTGGAACAATGGCCATTTGAGGAGAATCTTTCCTCAGCGGATTACCTTCAAAAACGGCGATATTGTTGTAGACAAAACAAATCAGGGACTTGATTTTGCGCCATCTTGTAGAATCGGAGGTATCATCACAGTTATGTTATGACACAAATGCATATATGCTTAAAATGTAAAAAACCAAACAGATCCTACTATAGTCCAGGCAATTAATACATAAAAATATGCTTTCGCTACAAATGGTCCAGAAGTGTTGTAATTTGGTACACTTGTACAGTTTGGTGTCCCAATTAATATTCCGAGTTTTTGACTTTGAGTGACCGCCGCTCGCGCAGCTATAGTGGACTAAAGAGGCCGAAAACAAGTGTTTCAAAAATATCTACTCTCCAGCACCACCTAGGGCATAAGTAGATATTACAACGATTATAGAGCATGTAATTTCCTAAAACTTTTGTAAGAAAAATTTTTCAATCAGATGAATAGTGAACGAGTACACAACTTTTCAAATTTATCATATTATGCCATTTTTAGCGATACAGCGTTCGCCAAAGATCCGAATTATTTACCTTGCATCAAATGGGATAGTTATGATTTTTTGGTATGTTGTACAGGATGAAAGCCCAATGATAAATCCAAGTTTTCGACCTCGGTGGATCTCCGGATCTTTGTCAAATCTTCAAAAAGATATACGATTTAGCTCTGCTTTTGTTTTGAATTTTTGACAAAGATCCGGAGTTTCGCCGAGGTCGACAACTTGGTTTTATCATTGGGCTTCCATCATGTACAACATACCAAAAAATCAAAACTAAACTTGTGCTTTACTGTTGGATTTTTGACAAATAACCGGATTATATACCTTTCATCAAATGAGGTAGTTATGATTTTTTGGTATGTTGTACATGATGAAAGTCCAATGATAAATCCAAGTTGTCGACCTTGGCGGAACTCCGGATCTTTGTCAAAAATTCTAAACAAAAGCAGAGCTAAATCGTATATCTTTTTAAAGATTTGACAAAGATCCGGAGATCCACCGAGGTCAAAAACTAGGATTTATTATTGGAGCTTAATCATGTACAACATACCAAAAAATCATAACTACTCCATTTAATGCAAGGTAAATAATCCGGATCTTTGGCGAACGCTGTATCGCTAAAAATGGCACAATACGATAAATTTGCAAAGTTTGGTAATACTCGTGCACCATTCATCTGATTGAAAAATGATTCTTACAAAATTTTTAAGAAATTTCATGTCCTATAATTGTTGTAATATCTACTCATGACCTAGGTGGTGCTGGAGAGTGGATATTTTTGAAACACTTGTTTTCGGCCTCTTTAGTTCACTATAGCGGAGCGAGCGCCGGTCGCTCAAGATCAAAAACTCGGAATATTAATTGGGACACCAAACTGTACAAGTGTACCAAATTACAACACTCCTGGATTATTTGCAAGTCAGAATCTACCCATTGCCTGGACTAACTAGTTATATTTGTATTTTGCAAACTGTAAAATCGGCGAAACATGCAAAGAATTTTTCAAGAATTTGATGGAAACACCCTACATAAAATAATGCACAAGTCGTAATCCTTCATTCAAAAAGTTTTTTTAATATAGTAGGAGATACATGAGTAGCAGGTGCCACTACACAAAAGTACACAAATCTGGGATCAAGGGATGGTTTTTGTACTTAACTACGAAATACTTCAAATATATATCTTAATCAAAAAGCTCAGATTTTATCAAAACGTTTCATTCCCTGACAAATCTTTAATTACAAAAGACATAACAATTGGTCTTCAAAATTGCCACTTTTGAAGAGAAGAAAATTTAAGAAAATCTCTGATCTGAATTAAAAACCGCTTTTACCATTAAAAAGTATTGAATTTCTGAAGGTTTGGAAAAATGGAGAAAATTTCTCAGTGAAGCCTTCAAGCACTGTACTCTAATTCAGTAAAGTAGCAGCCCAACCTAACACAGTTTCGCGACATTTGAAATGTACCTACACTATACTGGCAGTTCTATAAGGGGCGGTGGGCTTAGTGTACCTACGTTTATGTTGAAGCTGTGATAAAGGATAAAGGATAAGAGCGAAGCTAAGAGTGACGATAAGAGTGAAGCTAAGAGCAATGATAAGAGACACGATAAAAGCTACAATAATCTTTCTTTCTTTGCTGTGTTTATGTTGGAGCATCGGACAAACTTTATAATCGCCACGATAAAACTGTTCAGTTTTAAAAAATGAGCGATTCAGTAGAAGAAACTATTTCTTCGCTCTTATCGTCGCTCTTATAAAATTTCACTGCTGGCTCTTCCGTCAACATAAACACCTCCATAAGATACATTTCCATAAGTCCTCATATTGTCCTCACCAGTATCGTTTATCGCAGCTCCACAACATAAACGTACATTTAGCAATTAATTGGCCGTTTATCGGCTCTCAAGCCTCAGATCACTTTTTTGGAGCACATTTAGAGACTGAATTTTTTAAGACCTAATTGTAAGTGATCGTTATAGATATAACAATTAAATTAAAGGTTATTAGTCGTATTACCTTACCGATAATTAAGTTGCTGGTATATATACCTGAAGACAAATCTTAGAACCACCCTGTATATTAGTGTTTTATTTTTTCATTCACTCTCACACCTAAATATTTATTACACACAACGTACGCACTTAATGTATGGCATTTCTTTGAACCCAATTTGCAGTATTACTTTCCTGTTTCTTTGTCTTTTTACATCATTTATATATTTAAGTAATTTTTGTAAGAAATATAATCTAAATTGCCATCAAAATTTAATCCTATAGGCATATTTAACTCGCATTAGGCTTCTAAAATAATAAAAAAATGTTTGCCCAAATTACTTTCGATTTAATGCACATGTTTAACTTTGATTCATTACAGGTAATACTACAAACGTGACTTTAAATAATTAGAGTTGCGCGCTAATTTGATCTCGTTGCAAATTATTGTAAAAAAAATTTTAAGTCGCTTATAATTTTGGTTTATAATTTAACTAGCTGCAAACAAGCCGAATAACTACCTCATATACTGCCTGCAATAATACGTAATCAAAAAAGTTGTCGAAATAAACTATAATTATAATAATAAAGATTATTATGGTAGGTACATGGATGTTTATATCCGGAGGTCATTTTGAATTAATTTTATGGAACCAGGAAGTAGTATCTTTAGGGTCGATTGCCGAAACAACACAACGGACCCCACAGCGAAAACACGCCCGGTATTTTCAACAGTAGCAGGCATTACACCAGGTAGGTAAATATTATAGAATAGCATAAAAGGTGTTCTTAATAAGGCCATCAATTTATATAAAGGCAGTCAACTTTTTTTTTATAAAACATAAAAGGCTCTTTGATATCATTTGTTAGTTATATAAAAATGAATTTGTACGAAAGAAAAAAATGTTCTTCCTCATTAATTACATTTTCAGATTTTTCTAGTTCGTCACACTATCTATCACATCACAAAAAACGGAAAAGTCGCAATTCTTATACTTAATACAGAACCACACTTATTTTTTTTATAAAATTTTTTTAAATTAGAGTCGATGTGTAATAACTTATAGCCGATTTTCCGAAAAGCGATCAAAATAGCCCCTTTATTTTGAGCCACCCTGTATCGATTTTGTTTAAAAGCTTAATTGGTCGATACAATTTTTTTAAAGTGGCCGAAACCAAATTTCAAGAAAATCGCTTTAGTACTAGCCTTTGTTTGACGGCGTTGCATATACATACACGCACCTACACAGACCCATTTTACTTTTTCAGTTGCAAAGCAACATTTGAAAAAATATTGAAATGGAAATGGATGAAAAAAAATTTTTTATTTTTTTTATTTCATTTCTCGACGTTGAAGGTCATTCTGAGTAGAAAAAAGAAAAAAAAAATTTTTTGTCTGTATGTGTGTGTGTGTGTATGTATGTAACGCCGTAAATCCAAAACTACTGAACCGATTTAGATGAAATTTGGTTTGAGGCAATTTAACAAAACTTCGTCGAAAAAACAAGTTTATAAATCAAATCCGTGCAGAGCGAAGCAAAATAAGGGGGTTATTTTGGGCGCATTTTATCAAATTTAAACTTGCGCCGTTTTAACTTGGCTATAAGTTAGTATATCTCAGACCTAATCGAATAAAAATTTTTTCAAATTTTTAAATTTAAAATGGCGGCCAGTATTACGATTGTCCCATTGATCGGTTTTTCTGTTATAACTTTGCCGGTAATTAGTATTTTGAAAATATCAAAACGGTATTATAAAGGCAAAATATAAACCTTTCATCCTAATCTAATAAATTTATAAAATTGTATTAAAATTGCTTATCTTTCAGGAGTTAAAGTTGACCAAAATTTTAAAGCCGTTTTTCTCAAAACTCCTTCCGGCCGTTTTTTTCATTTTTGGATATGTTTTAGCAATCATAGTTCTTAATAGAATGTCAAAGTTTAATTCGTTTGCTATGAAGAGTTTTTGAGTTATGATTTTTTGAAGTCCAAAAGTTTAAAAATGCGTACTTTTTTTGGTAATGAAAATGAAAATTTGAAAGTTGGCAATTGTATTATTCTTATCAATCCTTATTATTCGACATTATTTAAGAGTCAAAATAACTTCCGGTTTAACCGGAAATTGAAGAAATTTTTAGATTGTTTAGAAACATTTTGTATATTTCTTATTATTTTGAAAGAACGTAAAATTAGCATTTGAAAAAAACTAAAAACTTTGTATTTTGAGTTTCGGTTTAACCGGAAATAACGCCAATTTTCTTAATTTAAATAAAACGCCCTGTATATTTTTAAATATTTGAGAGGCTGTAAAAGAAGCTTTCAAATACAAAAAAAAAAACTCGGATGTGGCCATACCAGGACTTTTTCAATTGAACTGAAAAAGTCCTGGTATGGCCACATCTGAGTTTTTTCTAAAAGTTTTATTTTTTTAGAGTTTTGGATTCAGGGAAACCCAAAGCGTGGAGAAATTAAATTTAAATAAAAAATTGTTTTCATACTTTTTCAAAATAGACGAATAGTTCAGTCAATGGGGAGAAAAGCAAACCTACAAAAGGTGGTGTAGTTTTGATTTTTGAATATGTTATTAGGTTAGGGGCCCTGATGAAAAATCCAAGTTTTCGTCCTCGAGGGGGTCCGCGCGATCCGCCATCTTGGATTAAAGGTACAAAAAATTGGTTTTTCCGATTTAACTTCTTAACGGTTGATCCCACGACAGAACTGTCAAATCCAACTTTGGAGAGAACAAAATGCCCTACAATATTTTTGTTATTAATTTTCTTCCTATCTGTCACGGTTTCTGAGATATAAGCAGGAGAAAATCACTATTTTTAGAAAAAATAAATTTTTTGGGTAAACTTCGCTTAGAGACTTTTTTACCGTTCATTTGAGAGAAAATTCTTTCGAACAAAAGTTGTAGGATTTTAAATTGCCTTCAAATTGAGTGTCTCACAGATATTTTAGCTCAACCAGATCCAAAGTTAGAGCAGTTTTATGATAACCTATAAATGTCGAAAAATGAGTCATGAGTGTTCGCAGCACGAAGTTTTTGTTATTGACTGAACTAGAAGCCAACGAAAAAGTAAAATGTGAACTCATTTGCAAACATTTTTTATTTTTGAGTTTTTACATAATATACATAGTATGGGTACCTACCTTGTACCTATGTATACTTTCGCTCTTTTACAGAGAAGATAATTTTGACCTTTACGTTAAGCATGAAGTAAAATATAAATTATATGCCGTAACCAAAAGTATGCGGCCTGTCACTGGGATTGACACAAAAATGTGTCGGATTTAAACGCCAGTTACGCCCCTGCACATTTCTTACGCGATTCCATCATACAACGAAGCCCCAACGCATATTTATATAAAAAAACTACACACAATTCGAAGTTTTTCCCCAACGCCCTTAATAACAATTAATATAATATTCGTGTCGAAAGACGACTCGAAAGAGATATAAACAATGCATGTTTCGAGTTAATCAAGAATCTTTTAGTTGATTTAGCTTATGCAAGCATTGAGTGAAAGATGTTAGGGCTCCACCCCGAACTGCGCCCTCAAGTCGCAATCCATTATTTATATACCGCTAAGTGTGAGGTCCCTTTTGCTGATATATGAGAGCCACCAATTCTATTTAATTGACTGGTCACACAAAACTACTTAGGTCACAGTTTACATTTGGCGGCTTCGTCTCTAATCATCCGATAGTATACGAAGGACCCGAAATATTTTTTTAATAAATTCAAAAATCATTCACTAATTAAAAGCGGGCTATTATATTAATTAAATAGGTACGAATAAGATAAATTTATGGGATGTTAAACTTGTTGTATCGTATATCTCTACTGATCTCTTGTATATAAAAAGTCGATATCAAAAGTGTCTCTTATCTACCTTTAAGATCTACAACTGTCAAAGTTGTTTAGTTTCTAATTTTAATTGTGTTTTACATTGTATAAACTAATTTCTCAGTACGGCGTTAATGTTAACGGCCGATTAACTTCGTCCATCTGCATCAGATCTGCACCCCTTTTTTTTTAAAGAAAACACAATTGGGCGGCCGATACGTGACTCCCTGGTGTAAAAATGAAAAATTTTAATAAATAAATGGCTTAACTCGGTTTGGACCTTATCAAGGTAAGATAATTTATAAGTCCATTATTAATTGCTTCAACCCTATAACAGTTATTTAACGTACTATATATAAGATAGAAAAAATAATATACCGATGTTAAATACAGATTACTTCATAACGTTGCGAGGGTAATAAAGTAAGTGATTGCACCCCCATACGTTGTTTCAACCACAATAAGGTGTTTACAGATTGCGTGTTTGGTGGACATAACGCTATGGGGTAGTTTATAGTGGGAGGAAGTACGCAACAGAAGCAGGGTTGGTCTTAATTGATTTATTGATAAGCTTGTTTAATTCAGATAATAATGAAGATGGGCGCGGTTTAGAAACAAGCATTATGGTGTCATGCGATTGTAATTTAACTGAGCAAATTATCTAATATCGAGCTTTTCGGGTTTTGAAATAATTATCTAATTAGGAAAATTAACTATTACATATTAATTAACAAAATGATAGATAACATAATAATAACCAGATTTTAAAAAGCTAGAGAGAAATTTGTCTCGGAGGGGGTGTGCTGTAAACTTATACACTCTTAAAAATAACATGGTAATTACAACTAAATTTTAGTAGCCACGACGAAAATTCGTAGTTGCAATAGGCACAACTGATGTTTTAGTTAGGGTAACTTGCGGTTATTCCTTACATGATTTTAGTTTTGCGTAGTCTATTGATTTGTTGGGATTACTAAGAAATATTTGTTGTTAAAGCAAACATAAAAATTTTCACAACTAACAATAAGTATTTCGTTTAACTAATACATACACTAATGTCAGTTAGCGAGACTTGGTTGCAGTACGTACATAATTTTGTTATAGGAAAAAATTAAATTGATTCTCAGTAAAAAATATTATAGTTATCTTTATCCTCAAAAATCTTTTAATGCTACTAAAAAACTTATTCATTGCAATTAAACATTATTAATTACGAGAATTGATTTGGTTTAATTACGATAATGTGTAAGGTTGGTCCACCCTCAACATTTCCCATTGCCGATACTAAGAGCAAATACACATTTAAAATTTTAAAGTATTTATTTTATAACAATACAAAAATATTAAATATTACAAAAAACTTAATTAATACATTGATTTCCATTATAACATATATTATGATAACATGGTTTAAAACTAATAATACTATCAAGGTTCATGATACTTACTGCATCAGTACCTATTAACAATTTCATACGCATTTATATGATCATCGTATGCGATTGTATCAAATATATTTAAAAGAAAAAAAAATTGTTTGTTTGAATTTATAAACATAAATTGCACAGTGCCAAAGATTGGAGACAACTCGAGGTAATCAATGAGCAATTTAGTGTTAATGTAATACTTTACTCCATTACATTTAATCCATTTGCAGTGCAACCATTCTCCAGTAGTTAAAGCCTCATCAAGAGGCCCAATAAAATTCATAAATACATTCAAATTAGGAATTATCTCTGTATTACTATATGCGATACAATATTTTCAAATCCTACATTTGATAGCAATCGAAAGCACATCTTTAATTAATGTTTTAAAGCCAAGGAGTACGGTAAATTTTTTCGATTACAAATCACATTAGCAGTCATTTTTGACTCTCGATGCTTCGATTCAAAACGCATTGACCAAATATTGATTAAAGGACCAATTTGTGACATTACATAGGGATAATGGGTAAGCAAATGGAATTTTGGCTTCAATGTGTCTTGACTTAATTGTATGTACGAGTACAAGGTATTATGTTCATAAACATGAAAACTTAATAAATTTAAATTTACGTCGTCCGTTGTTACCTTACTTTGAGTACACAAATCTATAATCGCTCGCAAATGCAAGTAGAGTTGCCAATATAATATATTATTTTTAGGAATGTAATCGGCAATCAAAAAATTAAATATTTTAGTGAAGCATAGCATTTCCGAAGCAGACATATTTAATTTTTTTTTGTGAAAATCTACTCTGCACTCTGCACACTTCATTTTAAAAATATTAAAATTCTAGCGAATATAGAAAACTTGAACGTTTAAAATAATTATTTAAAAAAACTAAAAATAATTCTTTAAACAAAAAACATAAAATGATTTATTATAGTTGAGGTACTAAAGTAGTGACGGAAGTATAATTTTGATCAAATTTGGTAGAAATTAAAGACACTTTTGAATTATTAGCCATACCTGATCGGCTTCTAATGGATACAATGCATTCAATGCATGAATAGCTTTAAATGTCACCTCTATTGCCTTAAGAGGCGACTCCACTTGGTAAGAAACTTCGTTGATTTTCACGTAGCAGTGTGTGATGTTGTCAAAATCAATTCCTACTATTATAGGACATGGTTGTATAAGGTTATATTTAATTTTTCTAATTTCTTCACACGAGCTTCCACCGTTTCTTGTAAATCTTGTAGGCTCTGAAAATTTTAATGAATATTATACCTTATTTATAATTAATATTGATAGATAATATGATAAATATTTATGTTATTTCGGGAATATGTACCTACTTACCTTTACGTGAATCAAAAATCCTTGGTCAATTTCTACTTTAGAGGGTTTCCATTTTTTATTAACTGCAACTGGTGTGACCAAAAGAGGAAGCAATTTTAAGGTTCTGATACATTTGCCAGCTATATAAAATATTAAAATTAAATATTTTATAGTATTTAATCAAGTAATCTCACCTTCGGACGAACTATTAAAAATTTCTTGTAATAACTTTTGAACCAGTTTATCTTTATTAAAACGTGCTGTATCTATTAATTTTTCAGAGAACTTACTCCAATTCAAATAAAATGAATCGCTTACGTTAGGATACAATTTCTTAAAATCGTAATCGAACTAAAACAAAGCGCAATTAAGAAAACATGAATACATACATTTGTATAATAGGTAGGTACTTACCAAAACAAATCCACAATCAGATGTAAGGGTTGGAAATAGTTGAAAATATTCAAAAATAAAGTGCTCTTTCATGTATTCTCTTCTAATTTTAAATGTTTTTTCCCAATAATCTTCCACTTTAGTAAAAGGCTCTCTGTTATATTTGAGCCATTCCATATAACCCTTTTCTTCTTCCGCGCTTTGAAATTCGAGTTAGAGAAATTTTGAGTTGGAGAAAAAACGCCAAACAACATACTACAAAAAAATATTTGTTTATTTCAAATGTAATCGGTAATTTCTTTTTGTTTTTTGCTTAAATGTTTTTCATTTTCGACAAAATTTTCCCTAGTTGTCACTGAACAAGTTAATGATTCATAAGTAATACTTAAATGAAATACTTAACCCACTGTTCATAATTAGGGACTTCCCCGAAAAATAAAAGTTTAGTAACTTGTTTGTAATTGTTTGTAAAATTACTAACAACAAATTAAAAGTAATAAATTTTGGAAGTCTGATAGGAAAAAAGTGTAAAACTACCTATGGTAAAAGTCGTTATGAAACCAAGAGAACCCAACACATATGAAACTGGCCGGACTTTTCAATTTATCATGTAAACAACATGTAAACTAACAGCTATATTACATTAAAAACTAATTTTAAAAAATCAAAATAGGTACATACTTACTTATTTATTCACTTCACTTTACAGCTCACGAGCTCACAGCAACACAGTGGCGTTTAAGATTAAGAAAATGCAAAATTGCACTAAATTTTTCTATTAGGTCATTCATAATATGCGCAGAGAATAATATTTGTTACCTCTACGATAATTTTGCCGCGCGAAATATTGAAATTCCTTAGCGTGAAAACGTTTTAGTTGCAGTAACAATTTTTTTCTTTTGAGATTGCTATACATTTATAATTAAAAAAAAAATTAGTTCTTTGGACGAATTTATTTTTATTGAAAACTGATAATTATGACTATCAATAATAACACCTTGCAACTAAAAAAAATGTTTGTAATTGTCGTTCTCGATTCTGGCAGTAATTTAATTTTAATTTGGAAAAACCGAATGTATTAACCAAAAGCTTTTGCCCATGTCTACTAGACTACTTTGTTCACTTAACTTTTTTATAGTTTGAGAAATGTAAAAAATACATTGTCAGAAATAATTCAATACAACGAATACTTTTTAATTGGGATTATCATGTCATTTTTAAGAGTGTAGAATTATTCTATAATCCTCAATTCACAGTATCAAATAATACGTTAAGTATTAATTTTTTGTTCCGTTACATTAAACGGACAAATATTTTATCCAGATAGTGAAAACCAGTAGATTACAACATATATACCTAAGCGGATGCACTTCTTTATCTGGACATACTTTAGACGAGAGCAACACTGTAAGTTTCTACGACATGACAAACCACAGTACGATAAATGTCAATATTAACATTTTATTAACCTAAAATTGTTTTAAGAACGACAATAAGTTTAGCAGTTCTAACGCAGCAGTGTTTTGAAGTTTACAAGATAACAAGTTAAGAGAAAATATGGAATTGACGAGAGAAAATGTACGCGCTATGATTTACAACGATTTTTGAAGTGAATTGTCCCGACAACAAGATATCGATCAAATATCTTTAGCATTTGCCGAAGAAGCCCCTTCAAAAACAACAATATATAGCTGATGGTTTTCAGAATTTAAACATGGACGTATACCAGCCTCTGCGACGAGACTCGCGAAGGCTGTCCACAAACAGCTATCACACAAGAGAATATTGATGCTGTGCGCGTGCTGATACACGAAGATTAACATGTTGTGACATATGATGAAACTTGGGCATCTTTAGGCATTGGAATGAGTCAAATACAAGAGATCCTGCATGAATAAATGGGCGCTAAAAATCTAGTTTCCGTTGGGCACCTCACAATTTATCTGCACTGCAAAAAACAGCTCACGTTACTTATTAGATGCAAAATAATTCGTGAACAATTTGGACATCGTGCTGTATATAGTATTGTAAAAGGTGACGAATCATGCATGGTTGCTTCATATGAGCCTGAAAGGAACAGCCAATCGCGAGTTTGGACGATTGAAAATGAGCTGAAGCCAACAAAAGTTGTTTGTTTTCGCAGCGTAATGAAAAAACGGTTGTCTCGTTTGTCTCAAAATCAGGGCATGCAACTATTAGTTTACAGTATTGTAGAAAAGTTAACGCTGCTTGGTATAGTACAAGAGTTTGTTTGCCTGAGATGATTACCAAAGTCAAAAAAATAATTAAAATGAACGGATTATGACAACGTAATGCTCCTACACTGCTCGAAAGACAATTGAGTTTTTGAACACCAAACGCATCGAATTATTGGCTCATCCTCCATTTAGCCCTAACTTAAGTCCTAATGACTTTTTTAAGTTTCGCAGAATCAAAAATAAATTGCGTGGTCAACGGTTTGAATCGCCTGAAGAAACAGTCGAGGCTTACAAAACAGCTATTCTGACTACCCTTCTTCTGAGTGGAATAAGTGTTTTAATAACTGATGGTTTGAGAGAATGGAAAAGTGTAAAAAAATTTTATTTTGTATTTTTTGCGTACAGAATGTATTTCTTAAGGTGTACAGGTATCTCGCTTATTAGCGGAGATGGAGAATTCATTAAAAGGACAAAAACGATCCTTGAATTATGCCTACACCAAATCAAAAAACAAAATTTACCCCTTTCATAAAGTTTCTGAAATATCGCGAAAAATAGCAGGATTAGTGTTTTTAATTTTTGGCTCTAAAATCGTTATTTGAAAAGACTTTCTAAAGGGAATTTTTCTGTTCTTTCAGGCGAAGTGAAAAATGTTCATTCTTAGTTTATTGTACATCGATAGAAACTTTTGTTTTTCATAATATGGTGGCTACATTTTTAAATTTTATGCCATCGGATAGAGAAACAATAAGAAACATGTAGTATGTGGTAAAATTTTGATTTCTACGTTAATACGTATAATAGTTATAGAACACAACATTAAAAAACTCTACTTGCACAATATTTGATTCAACCACAAAATAAATAGACTTTTTTAATTTTCCATATTTGGATACTGCTAAGGATGACCCATAAATCGAAAGTATTCAAATGAGACTCTCCCCCCTCACCATTAAGAGAAAATTAGAATAATCAAGTGACAATAAGATAATCATAACAGCAGTAAATCATCATATTCATAAGGGTGGTAATGGTGGTTTGATTTAGGGTAATACAAACAATCAAAGGGGGAAACTATCAATAAATTAATAAACGTTATGCCACATAAAAGATTTGCTCTTGCGACGAATAAAATCCCAATAATTTATTTTAGAACTTATTAAGTTAAAAAATTAAGCAACTTGCTTACAGAAGTGACGGCGCCAGGGGGGGGGGCAGAGTGGGCACGTGCGCACCCTTTAAGTTGCGGTGCCCACCCGAGTGCCCATCCAAATATTGCACTAGCTACCAGTTACCAGTTTTCAGAGGTTTAAAAAATGCGAAATAATTTACACTTTAAGTACCTTTATGCATCTTGTCCTCATTCCCGAAAAAAAGCTTAAGAAGAATAATATTAAAATCAAAATCAAACTGTGTGTAAAATAATTAAGTATTTGACTTCGGTCCTATCAGACCTGGATTTGGCCTAGGGCCTTAGGTAAAAAAATCCTCGTAATTATTTCATAATATTGTTTCTTTATTGAAAAAAGTATAGTAATTGAATTCTTACTTTTCATCCCTTGTTTTTGTGAAACATCTTCTTTAGAGACACTATCAATGGCTATTAAAATTCCGAAACTTTGTTTTTAAGCCGTTTGACCTTGAATAATCAAAAATTTTCGCCTGCGGGGCTATTTCAATTAATTTCTAACGCAAGAAATGCAAAATTGTCGAATTCTACTTGCAACCCCCATTTATTTAAAAATGTATGTGCCCATCACAAAAATATCGTGCCCACCCATTTAAAAAACCCTGGCGCCGTCACTGGCTTACAGTCGTTGTTTAAATTTAATTTATATTCTCTTAAGCGCTAGTAGTAATATAAATGATGTCCCTATACATTTTTATTTATTTTTTAATTAACTTTGTTTTCAGGCTTAATATTCTAATTAATTTTATTACTTTATTATAATTTAAAATTCCCTGTTTTATAGTTTTGTTTTATAGTTTATTATATGGTACCTAATAATTTGGCCCTAATAATGATAATTAAGTTAACAACGATACAGTCGTTAAATTAGTGGGGTTGTAAATGTAATTTAAACTTGTTGTTTCTCGAATTGCACTTTGATGAGCCTTTTCTATAAGAAGCGATTTTTATTTCTTTTTTTTGTTATACGAGCCTTATATCTTATATTGTAAAATCAAGAGCGTCGTGTTAAAAAAGAAAATATAGTTTCAAGTGTGAGTTTGTATAGTAAAATCGCCAGGTAAAGTTCTCTTTGACTTACGCCACCAGCAGAGAGGTTCAATACAATCAATAGAAGAATAGAATAGAAAGAGATTATTCATTATTGTACCTCTCTGCTGGTGGTAAAGTTACCGACAACTTTACGGAGCGGACCTACCTTACCTAACGTATTGGTATCATAAAATTTTTACTTTCGAAGCCAAAGCTACAAAACGGCCGATGTGGCCATAACAGAACTTTTTCGTTTTTCGTACGCGTTGAAAATACATCAGAAATAGTACCAAACAATAAAATTCGCTCAGAAGCTCTCCCCGATTTCAAAAATATAAAATTATACTTACAATATTTTTTGTAAAAATCACAAAATATAGAGGGTGTTTTCAGAAAGTTCTATTGCTTGGCTAATTTCTAATTTAACCGGAAATGTTTTTAAACGAAAATCGTAACAAATAATAGAAATCGAATGGAATCGATTTTGAGAAAATCCTTTTAAAAATTTTAATCAACTTTGGCCCCCTTAAAAGTACAGGGTGTCAACTGTAATTTGGCCAAGAATGCCAGGGTAGGTGGAGGACCGATAGGCAAGTATTTTAAGGATAGGAAGCCATGTCCGAAAATGTACCCGTACGGAGCTACGGCCGTTTTTAACTTTACGTTTTATCGTCCGATATGCAGGCAGCATGTCGTGTGCCTAACAATTGTTTGCCTGGCAACTCATCGTTGTCTAGGAAATACATTGAATGTCGGCTCAGAAACATTGTGTCAATAAAACGTGTGCTGAACAATGAACAGGTTAACCTTTCAGGAGCTTGCCGAAGTGCATCTGGCGTATGGGGCTATGAACTGCATCAACGCACTTGGAGCACAGCGCCACAGGTATTTCCTAGGTAACGATAGGTTGCCAGGGAGACAATTATTTTAAAACACAACATGTAGCGTGTACATCGGGTGCAAAACCAAAAGTTATAAACGGCCGTAGCTCCGTACGGGTGTATTTCCGGACATGGGTTTCTATTTTTTAAATACCTGCCTATCGGTCCTATACATACCTTGGCATTCTTGGCCAAGTTACAGTTGACACCCTGTATACTTAATTGAATTATTTTTAAATTGACTAAATTGAAACGAAAGTCCTAGATTTCGCCTATAGTAGGTAATACATATTCCTGTTTCAAGGTTATAAAAATAATTTTTAAAAATTTGAAAGAGCTTGAAGAAGCACATCATATGGGCAAAACGTTGATTTTTTTGTGTTTTGACGATAAGAAATATTTTTTCTGACTAAAAGAAAACAAAAATTCTGAACCAAATTATCAGGCTTTGAATTATACGTCTCCCCGAACATTTAAATAAAAGAATAGCCTCTCGGCACTAATTCTTAAATAATAATTATAGCCAGTTTTAATAAGAAAACTACTAAATGGAGCAATCGTTATACAGAGATACTAGCCGCTCTTTGTAGTTATAGTACTTATATATAGAGATACTTATAGAGAGCAAACTCGAAAATTAAATACACGGTATTCTGGTAAGCGATTGGTCTTCGATAACCTCTGTAGTAATATTGAACAAGATAGTTTTTTTAGATACGCCACTGTGTTTTCCAGCATTTGACTAATTTCAGTTAAAATTTTGCGATTCCGATTCTTAAAAATAAAATGACGGTAATGTTTTAATGGTTATTGAGACTCAGTAATTTCCCAAAGAAGAGCCAAAAACATACCAAAATTGTTTTTATATACAGGGTGATTTCAAAATGGCGGATAAGCTAAAATAAAATAAGATAATTTGAACTAAAGAACAATCAAAAAAATTCTATCTGCTACATTTTTGTATAGTTATTAAAGAAGAAGTAAATTGTAGATTTGGCAACATGATGCTGATGTTAATAATCGACGACAGATAAAAACAAAAGTAACATACCTATTATGTCATCATACTTGTTTCAAATTCAAAGCATCATTGTTACACACAATAGTCAAAAACAAGAGGTGTCCTATGACTCAACGCTAAAATGACTTAAAAATTACGTATTAAAATATTCTGTTGCATTCCCACAAAGTAAAAATAAACTTATAAAAAAGGATAGAGCGATTTAAGTTACGTTGTTATTTGGAATGAGTCCTAGTTTTGACTATACTTTTTTCAACAACTCGATAATAGGTACTGTAGAATCACCCTGTAGAATAGACTAGTGAAGTTGATCTATTTTTATTATTATAATAACAAACTGTATATTAGAAAAGCATCAGAAGCCAAGTGTGTGCCAATAGTCAAGTGTGATTCAATGTAGAAAAAAGATTATGTCATAATGTCGCTCAATATTAATTCTGTACACCTTTTGACATCTCTCTTTCACTTTCTTATTGTAAAAAAGCAGTAGCCCTTAACATTTGGTCAAAAAAAACTAACCTTTCATGAAGTAGCGGAAATTGAACTTCTTGTAGAATGTACCAACCGACAAAAGATAATTCCAAATTCCAAACGCGACACTGAGCACATAACCAAACCGAGTTCAATGATAGACTGAAATAATATTGTATTAAAAATTCGAGTGACGATTATTAGATAGTAATTATTTGTATAACATTTAAAAATCGTATTCTATTTGGACGTGCAAAAATTCTTATCGAAGTAAAACGAATGGCGTTATCATAAAAGACACATTTTATCGAAACAAAATTTAAAGTAATAGGTAAATAGTAAATACCTCTCAAATTTTATTTATATCAAATGAAATAAATAGCGACAAAAATTACAAAATATGATTCAAGTTTTTAATTTGATGTAACAATATTAATGATAAAAATTATCTCGACATCATCTGTGGAGCTAATTCTGCTCTAACTACAGCACCTTAAATTATTGCAAAGTGTAAAATTATATAATTTTTAAAACCCAAAAATTATTTAAAAAATTTCTTTGACTCTTAAATGTTCAATTATTAAAACCCGTAATTAAAATTAAGTAGTTCTTGTTAACTGCCCTATATTAACTACAGCACTTTCAGTATTGATAAGTGTAGAACGTAGAACATTAGACATTTTTCAAAAACAAAAAATTATTTTGTAAAATTTCCTACGATTCCAATACGAGCGCAAAAATATTTTGAAAAACTAATCATAGTAGGACCCACTATATCCTTAAAAAGCTCTAGAAGTAAAATTAATTGTTGTTAAACTCTATACGGCGTATTCAAATTAAAAACGCGATGTGGCCATCGCCCTCAGTAGAATAACCAATTTTACTAGAATAGAATGAATCCCGGTCAGAAAATCCCAGTCAATACATCCCGATCATTATTATCCCATGCCAAAATATCCCATACAAAAAAATCCCATTACAAAAATATTCCATACAAAAAAATCCCATGGCAAAAATATCAATCTACAATAAAATCCTATTACAATAATTTCCCAATATAATTCCCAACAATAATTATCCTAATCAGAAAAGATTCCGTTGCTCTAAAAAAAAATCGGTTCCTTCCTCGTAACCTAGCGCGAGGGGTCTCGGAATCGCGTGAATAATCGAATACGCCAGGATCTCGATCTGAACAAAGATCACTTTTTCCGTTGCTCTAAAAAAAATCGGTTCCTTCCTCGTAACCTAGCGCGAGGGGCCTCGGAATCGCGTGAATAATCGAATACGCCAGGATCTCGATCTGAACAAAGATCACTTTTTCCGTTGCTCTAAAAAAAATCGGTTCCTTCCTCGTAACCTAGCGCGAGGGGCCTCGGAATCGCGTGAATAATCGAATACGCCAGGATCTCTATCTGAACAAAGATCACTTTTTCCGTTGCTCTTAAAACAAATCGGTTCCTTCCTTGTAACCTAGCGCGAGGGGCCTCGGAATTGCGTGAATAATCGAATACGCCAGGATCTCGATCTCAACAAAGATCACTTTTTCCGTTGCTCTAAAAAAAATCGGTTCCTTCCTCGTAACCTAGCGCGAGGGGCCTCGGAATCGCGTGAATAATCGAATACGCCAGGATCTCGATCTGAACAAAGATCACTTTTTCCGTTGCTCTAAAAAAAATCGGTTCCTTCCTCGTAACCTAGCGCGAGGGGCCTCGGAATCGCGTGAATAATCGAATACGCCAGGATCTCGATCTGAACAAAGATCACTTTTTCCGTTGCTCTTAAAACAAATCGGTTCCTTCCTTGTAACCTAGCGCGAGGGGCCTCGGAATTGCGTGAATAATCGAATACGCCAGGATCTCGATCTGAACAAAGATCACTTTTTCCGTTGCTCTAAAAAAAATCGGTTCCTTCCTCGTAACCTAGCGCGAGGGGCCTCGGAATCGCGTGAATAATCGAATACGCCAGGATCTCGATCTGAACAAAGATCACTTTTTCCGTTGCTCTAAAAAAAATCGGTTCCTTCCTCGTAACCTAGCGCGAGGGGCCTCGGAATCGCGTGAATAATCGAATACGCCAGGATCTCGATCTGAACAAAGATCACTTTTTCCGTTGCTCTTAAAACAAATCGGTTCCTTCCTTGTAACCTAGCGCGAGGGGCCTCGGAATTGCGTGAATAATCGAATACGCCAGGATCTCGATCTGAACAAAGATCACTTTTTCCGTTGCTCTAAAAAAAATCGGTTCCTTCCTCGTAACCTAGCGCGAGGGGCCTCGGAATCGCGTGAATAATCGAATACGCCAGGATCTCGATCTGAACAAAGATCACTTTTTCCGTTGCTCTAAAAAAATCGGTTCCTTCCTCGTAACCTAGCGCGAGGGGCCTCGGAATCGCGTGAATAATCGAATACGCCAGGATCTCGATCTGAACAAAGATCACTTTTTCCGTTGCTCTAAAAAAATCGGTTCCTTCCTCGTAACCTAGCGCGAGGGGCCTCGGAATCGCGTGAATAATCGAATACGCCAGGATCTCGATCTGAACAAAGATCACTTTTTCCGTTGCTCTAAAAAAAAATCGGTTCCTTCCTCGTAACCTAGCGCGAGGGGCCTCGGAATCGCGTGAATAATCGAATACGCCAGGATCTCGATCTGAACAAAGATCACTTTTTCCGTTGCTCTAAAAAAAAATCGGTTCCTTCCTCGTAACCTAGCGCGAGGGGCCTCGGAACCGCGTGAATAATCGAATACGCCAGGACCTCGATCTGAACAAAGATCACTTGTAGGGATTTTTCGGCACGGGATATTTGTTATTGGGATATTTTTGTAGCGGGATATCTTTGTTTGGGATATTTTTGTAGCGGGACATTTTAGCTGGGGGAATACTAACTGGGATATTTTCTTCTGGGATCTTCTAACCGGGCACCGAATAGAATAACAAATAACTCCTTTATTTTGAGCCACCCTGTATCTATTGAGACACTAGACACACAAGACACAAGCAGAATTTTTCTAACTTAATTTAATATTTTTACATTTTTGGATTTAGCGGTCCAGGGACCTCGAAAAGTTAAACTCAAATTTTTTTGATGATTATTAGGTATTTAGTAGTGGGTAGTGTGTACTACTGTTCAAAGTAGACGACAAATCAATGAAAAAGTAAAATAGAGATTGTCATAGAAGAAGTTTTTATTCTTTTTTATTGTAAGTATTTATGTTGAAGCTTTACGACCCATGAAGCACGATAAAATAAACATTTTTGGAAAACTTTTTTTAACATTTTTAAAATTTTCTAAAATCTGACCAATAAGCTTCTTGGTAAGTACCTTCCTACTAAGCATCTTGTTAGATATCTGTAAAAAAATACTTTAAAAACATTTTTGGACATTAATTTGATTATCATCAAACACCAAATTTGTAGCTACTCTTCTTTCGACGGATCTCAAACGTAAGCCCGACACGGAATTTCCGCTACGAAAGAATATTTTGATCGAATCCACCTAAACTGGGTAATATGCGACTTGTTTAGAAGTCCCCCGCCATCGCTTATTCGATATCCCCCAAACGTCCCAAGGGAGAGAGCCAAAAAAATTACCTATTTTTGAAAAACTCCTGGCGCGGTTTGTACGGAAGTCAAAAGTCTAAAATCCAAAGAAGCGCCTTTCCCTATCCCTATGTCGCCGGACAGAAAACAATTTTTAACATTTCCATATTATAACAGCTGGCTCTGCAATTTTTGTAAAAGTGTCTATTTTTGACGATGGGGTCAATGGATGCCCATTTTGAGCCACCCGGAATTTTGAAGGCCCGTTTGTATCTCAAAAAAAATTATTTGAGGTCAGCCAATTTCCGTAAGCATCGCCAACTACCTCTGCAGAAAGTACGTTCTGAAATTACCTACTTCTTGTTATGAATCTGAAAAAGTCGCTTAAAATTTATAGTTGGTGCATTTTATAGGAGAACCCCCAAATGCAGGACTAACGAGTAGGTACACCATGACTGAAAATTTACCGCACAAGACAAGTGCACAAGACGCACAAAATTATCTTCGGTGCTCAGCAAACACGGTCTAAGATCAATTTCTTTACTTGTCGCGCCTTTAAATATGCGGCGTTGATTAAGGTGCCTCTAAATAAAACAAACAAAAAGTGGGCGTTCTTAAGTATACACAAAACTCATTTCCCTAATTATCAAATTAAAATTTTTTAGACCGAGTAAATGTATTCGTAAGAACGTAAGAATCTCCCGCAAACTAGATTTGGCTCGAAATCTTTTCAAATTTTTAATTAAACCTAACTGCACAGACATTTTTGCAAAAAAAATGTTATATAATTAACTTCCAAAAATAAAATTAATGCAAGTTCGTAAGTGGAACAATGCGAAGCTTTTATTAGACCAGTTCTAGTCGAAGTATTTTAGTTATGTGGATCAGTAGCGGCGAGAGCTGGATAGAGTGTCGTGACTGATGTTTCGTCTATAATTTGCTTGGGTGGTCTCGTACGTCACTGAAAACTTAAACAATTTTGACAGTATTCCTTTATATTCTTGCAAATTTAAATTTAATTAATTTGCCTCGTTTTTGTATTCAAATTTAATCATTAAAATAGTTTCTTTTCTGTAAGATTCTACAAAATTTGAAACCTCACGATTTTTTTGTGTGGAAAAAATTAAACCCCAACGGAGCGTTTTAATCGTGCAAAATCAGTGAAAATCTCGTGCAGTTCTCATGTTTGCATGTGAAACTCTAATTAACACTTAACTCTTAACTACATATAAATGTTAATTTTCGCAAATTTATATTAATTAAATTTCGGATCACATTCGTACCAATAAATACAAAAGTTATTTCGAACACGATTGGAACGCATCCTGTTTTTTCACTTAATCAATTTTTATCCACCTATTATACCAACTTCGATGATGGTAACCATAATCGCATTATGAATCATTAGTCTTTAACTTCTGATGAGTTTTAAAACGGTTTTTATAAATTCCTTTCAAAACTACGTTTACAAAAGAAACTCATTGAATATAAACAATTGTAGCTGTGCAAGCGAGACTCGGATCAGATCAGTTCACAGCATCAACAACGTGTGTGGTCCAATGATCACATACATTTATACAAGCTGCTTGTTGTTTCTGGCACATGCAACTACATCTACATACCATACATTTACTAATACACCTACATAGGTAGGTATTTATATTTGTACCATAATGATTCTCGAGAACACCTGATGATTTACAAATAGAGTGACACCGGCTATTAATTTAGAAAGTTTTAACACCAACTTATGGATCTTGGCTAAGGAAATATTTCTTCATTAATAATTATTATATTTTACTAATTTATTTTATTTTAATTTCGCTAATTTGCATGAAAAATAAATCATCTACACGTGCATTTAGAAAATTTACAAGGTTTCACGGAACATTTCTAATTCAAACACTGATTTTCTTTACGTGTTAATTAGCGAATTCGAAATTTGATGTTTTTTACAGGGCAGATCGCAATTTTTGCGCTGTTGCAATAAACTTGGGTGCCTGTGCCTACATATTTAAAAAAAAATACCAAAATGGTATAAGAAACGAGTACGGCACGTCTCTTTCCTCTTTATGCCAGTTCTATATACGCATAGTAGTTAGTACATGTAAAAAGTTTTCGCTTTATCTTGAGCATCAGCAAAGCAGCATGCTCTATATGGGATTCGTTCATGCCCGAGCTACGAGAACGAGAACGATAGATCATTTAATCCTGGATCTGGCACTTCATTACAGGATTCTACGACAGCTTTAACTTCAAGCAATTAAAAGATGAGTACTGTCTTGCGTAGATATAATTTTTTTCAAGTATACAGGGTGATTCCAAAATGGCGGATAAGCTCTCCAGTATATACGCTGTAGGGGATAATAATTGAAGTAAAAAATATGCTAAAAAAATTCCTAGACGCTAATTTGTTGAGAAATGAAAAAGTTAAGTTGAGAACTCAACTCCGAATTCTGACAAATTTTGAAACTTTTCATTATTTCCTCTAGTAATTTACGTGTTTTTTAATTATTGAGAGAAAACAAATTCTTATATAACAACTTATTATCCTGTTAAAAAAATATGTTGTGGCAACGATGATTTGAAACTATACCCTTATGATGACTTATGTCACTTATGTTTTTATCCGCCATCGATTATTAACATCCGTACCATGATGGTACCATCTCAATTTACTTCTTCTTTAATAACTACAAAAATCTAGCAAATAGATTTTTTTTATAATTTTTCTTTAGTTCAAATAACCGTCTCCTATAACGTACTGAAGAGCTTATCCGCCATTTTGGAATCACCCTGTATAATGGGGGATTAAAAAAGTACGCAAGATTTACTTTTTCCATAACACATCCAACAAATGACTGCCACGACTCTATACTGGCACTCTTTTGCCCTTTAAAAAAAATTGGAGATTACATTTCCGCATATTTTTTTCAATTTTGCCAAGTACACGTCTAATTTCTTCCTTCGGCTATATAAGTAATTGTGGATGGTTGCTTGGCATAGACGAAAGACTTTACAAAACCCTATAAGAAGAAGTCGCACGGCGTTAGATCTCATGGTCTAGTGCAGCGATGGCGAACCTTTTTTGGTAGCGGGTCAACTAATCAATTTTATTTTTTTAATATGAAGTCGTGGGTATATTATTTGCAGCGATGGCGCGAAACGTCACGTTCAAGGCCGCAGCCAGAAAACATTTTGAGGGGTTTATATTTCTAGCGCCAGAAATAAAATGAAATAGCGCCGCAGGAAAAAATTTTTGATTGTTCAAGGTCACACGGCTTAAAAACGAAGTTCCTGAATTTTAATAGCCATTGATAGTGTCTCCAAACATAATGTGATGAAAATTTTGACCATTTTTTTTGTCTGATTTTCTTTTAGTTATAAAACTTTAGCTTAGACTTCGTGGACATGCTCGTGGGCCATTAAAAATTGCCTCGTGGGTCAGTCTATGACCCGCGGGTCATAGGTTCGCCATCGCTGGTCTATTAGTGCGTGAGATGGCACGGGAAGGGAATCTCTCAAGCAACAACTGCATTTTCCCTCGCGCAGTGTGACAGGTTGCCTCCCCATGCTAACCCACATCTTGTATAGATTCATAGCGACCAATGCAGGCAACAAATACTCCGTTATAATATTGCGATAACGTTCATCAATTCACTGTCACGGCATTGCCGGCGTCGTCCTCAAAGAAGCATAACCCAACCACTTCATCAGCACAAAATCCGCACCAAACGGTGACTCGTTGCGAATGCATTGCTTTCTCATGAATGAGTTCATTTTTTGGTTTTCCAACATCCAGTTGACGAAGGTACGGCATTGCACATGATCACCTGACTTAAGTTCTTGAGTCAATTGAACTTTATATGGATGCAGATGGGGTTTTTTTATAACACAATGTACCATGCTGCAGGCAAAGAACAATTCGCTTAGTTCGACCTTCTTATGTGCCTACTCCAAACATAAAGAGAGCCTCCACCTTCCGCACTATAAACTTAGTGTTAGCCCTGAATTGACATTTTGCCAATATCGCTCCTCTGACTTTATCCAAATAATATCCATTAGAAGAATTTGAGAACCACGATTCATCAGTTAAAAAAACATGTGTGGCTTCAACACTCCTCGATCCAATTTAGATGCCCTGCAAAATTAATATGGGTAATAAGCTTAAGATATGTTATGTCATTTAATTTATGCCACGATTTTTAGAGCCAACTTACCTGTATGCACTTAAACTAACCCAATAGATAGACAGCAAACCTGAAAGTAAAATTATTCAGTAATACAAAGTACCTACAAACACAATTTGAACTTCAAGTCCCAGTGGTAAAAGTGGAATGCTACTTTCGTACGCCCTTTCAGTTTTAAATCAAACATTTATAATAAATAGTTATATCCAAAACGCCAAAATGGTAGTCATTTTCATGCTCTCCATTGAAAAATTAAAATACTTTTACTTGGACCATTAATTATTTTATTGTAACGGCGTATTTTAAAAATATGAAAAATTACGCTTTTACCAAATAGTTTATAGATAAACAATGTACACTATTATTATATTTGAAAAACATTCCTTATGGAGTTGTCACGGACTGTTGTGTTGACACTAACATTTATTTATTCTTTTAAACCTCAAGAGAGTGCTCGACTTTTCTTGAATAAATGATGGTAACGTAAGATGACATGAAAGAACTTAATTTACCATTCGTCAAAACGTAAAACACTCTGGACGTGTACTAAGTGCTACCTGTTTCGTTAGAAAATTTCTATGCTTTTAATACGGTAGTTTTAGTTGTAGCAATAATTTGATATCACTTTCGTTCTTTCGTTAACTACACCCTACTCTATACTCTAAATTCTAAAAATATACTACTTTACAGTAAGAGATATACAATTATAATTTAAATTATGGACGAATTTAAATAAGATTTTAATTAAAGATGTATAGTAAATAAAGAGCTGTTTTAAGAAATAGTGCACTAATTGTTTGTGAGCAGCTAATCATTAAAATACGAGCTAATTGTAATTACTTGTTAATGGGTATTTTATACGATACAGAAATGCAAATCAACTCATTACTAAATCAATTCTTGATTTAATTAAATCATTTTCAATTAGAAGCGGTTGCCATAATAATGATTGGCACCATTGGGGAATAAGAATATATCCTTGTATCAACCATAGCGTGGATCATTATGTGCGCGTTAAATTGACGAGATGCACCATCTGTGTCAAATATTAAAAATTCATAACAAAATACGGTAGTTATATCGAAAACATTTGAAAACGCTCTTTGTTTGTCCAATATTTTTTCTAAAATTTTATAAAGCTCGGGATCGTCAAACTTGAATCCTAAAATGCGTCCTGTGACCTGATAATAATTAATGGATGGAAATACAAACTTTGCAATGAATTTCAGCTCCTAACACTTTTACGAAAAAGTAGACGTTGCGACTGGAGTTGTAATGTAATGTAACTTATCTTAGTGAACATGCACCGTGCATACAGTATAAGACTTTAACTGTAGGTACAAGGACCACCAGAGCCAGTTGATTAATGGCGAGAACAAAAATTTAATAAAACACCAGGAACAAAAAAATGAAATCTCTGCTTAACTGAGGTTTCGATGGTTTTCTCGAAAATAAAACAAAGATATATAGAGTGTAAGTGACAGACAGAGGGTTTTCGCAGGGAGTAGTTTTTGCTCTTCGAGGTTTACTTTGAGTGGTATTTATAGTGCTAACACTTTATTCTTATTATTATCCGGTTCTGAGGCTGCCGCTAGTGGTTCCTTGCATATCCGCCTCTCGGATCTATTGTACACCTCGGATGTAGTTTTCCCTTATAGGAGTTCTGTGCTTTTGATAAAGTCCAGAATTTTCTCTAATGATAATTTGGGCAGTTCTCCTTGGATGTGCTAACTTCTTGTGAAGGTCTCGCAGAGTAGCAGAAGATGAATTCAAGTTTCCTCAGCACATCCTCTCCATATTGGGTCTTCCTCTAGTCCCACCGTATACAAGTGCTTTTTAAGCTGGCAATGTCCAGTTATCAGTGCCGTTGCCAGTCGTAGCTCATCTCTACTCATTCTGAGTAGAGAGTGGATTCTTTTGCCGGATGGTTTCTCTCATACGATTTTAGAATGTCCCTGTCCAGGAGTTTCCCTTCAGTGCTTAATATGCCACTTCATCGGAAGTGACTTTATTTCTCTCTTTGCCATTTGATAGTGAATGCTAAAGGCTGGTTCTGGTCCAATGAGCCTTATTTTGCTGTCCTTTTTAGCCAGACCGTCCACTTTCTCGTTCCCTGGAATGCCGGCATGAGCTGACACCCATACTAGGTTGACAAAATTTTTCCCTCTTCTCGTCCCTCGGACTCGTTCAGTCCGAGGATGCAGTCCGTTACTAGTCAAGAATCTCACCCCACAGGCGTTCAGCGTTTTAACAGCTGCTTGGCTGTTAGATGCTACAAAGATTCTTTGGCTGTGATATAACCTTGATCTAACAGTATTTGCGCACATTTTAGAATGATTGCCCAATTTCTGCTTGGAAGACGGTTGCGTGCTCCTCGAGGCTTAAGGGGCCATACATAAATTACGTCACACGAATTTTAGATCTTTTAAACCCCTCCCCCCGTCCTTGTCACAGGTTGTCACATTTATAGAACCCCCCGGATGTGACGTCACAAATTTTTCAAACTTATGCATTATACCATTCAGAACTCTTGTGAATTTTACGATTCTTGTGAGTCTCAGTTGCATTACAACGCCGCTTTAGAAGTTAAATGTTGTTGCGTGAGAGATAACCTCATAGCCAGAGTGCTAAATTATTAATAAATATAGATCGAGTTCGAAAATTTTTCAAATTTTTTATTCACATATAAATTTCGTGTTTTAGTATTTTAAATTTTAACATGTGACGTCACAAAGCTTTTGACCCCCCCCTCCGCCCTTTGTCACACTATGTCACTTTTCGGTGATACTCCCCCCCTGTTAACGTGTGACGTAATTTATGTATGGCCCCTAAGCTTATATACCCTTTCCTCACTGCCGTCCCGATGATTCAACTTCCTGTGCCTGTTGGGTATTTAGAGCCGTGTAGAACATAAGTCCATTCATTTTGACTGCTTTGGATTACTATTCTTCTCTTGTCAGAGTGTTATAAATACTAATACGCACTCTCTAAAGCCACCCACAGATCTCGTAATTTTTTATCGGCTATCGGTGATCGTGACAAGCCGTCGTGATTAGTTGTCACGGCCGATGAGCTCACAGACCTCGTGATTTTTCATCAGTCATCGGTCATCGTGACGAATGACAAACATGAGGTCCCGATGAAGGAAATCGGGCTCTGTGGGCGACTTTATCACTTTTAAAGTAAAGTTTTAACATCACCTGATGCCTGTACCTATGTACTAATACTAACTCCAAAGACCAAATCACTACTTAATATAAATTGTTGTAAAGATCTATTTTTGCATTCAAACGTGTGTGCTCTTACCATGAGAAAATTGATTTTCATTCTTTAGGAATATTAAGGTCATTAGAAAATCTAAAATTAAAAATGAACGAGAAAAAATCAGAACTAAAATAACATTAAAAAATTTTTTTTTAAACGTTATCCACCTATAGGAAATTTATTGAAAAATTCGTCAAATTTAGCATCAATTGGATGTTAAAAATTAATTTGATGGTGCCGAGGTTTTAGTGATCAAATCTGATGGGTAGGTATCAGTAACCATCAGGAGATAATAGGAGTTATCATCGTCGTTTATGAAAGCAGTCAACTGAATACTTTTAAGGTGAGAAACTTGGTGAATTGTAATAATTTATTGCAACAGCAACTTACTTATCTGATGAGCAATCATCGACAATTATAATAATTACCCTAATAACAATTCTCTTTTACAACTAAAAAAGCGAAATAATTAAACTAATTACTATTTTACCAATCGAATATTTAAAATATCTACAACAAATTAATGACCAAATATGGTTTTGTTAAACAATTAACAACTTAAAAGTAAACCAAATTCTTAACTTTTTTTCTTCTAATTACACCTCTTCCATAATTATAGAAGGCTAATGAGTATAAACTTATCCACTTTTGGTTTAAATATAGTGCCATAAAAATTCAAACGCATCCTTTTTGATGATGCACGAACTTACGAATTCATAAATCTCTCTACAAATAAAATTGAAGAGGCAGGTGCTCGGAGTTGTTTTAACTAATTAGCATCTTTAGGTTGACACATTAAAAGGTACTGTATGTTAATTTTGTGTAAAATTAAGCGAAATTAAAGTTAACGAGAATTTTGAAATAATTAATTTTGTTACGGTGTGTAGGGATATAATTCATGTTTATTGGCCATCGTTTGTTAATAATTAACTTGGAAAAAATTTATGTAGTTAGTCGCATTATTAATTTTGTTAAAATTTACTCGTGTCCGCTTGTTAGCGTTTGAAGAAGAATTATGAATTCCTACATTTTGTTGCTCTAGCGCGACAAAGATACTAGCTATAAGTGGAGTGGTCTAAATATAGGGAATAATTGAACGAAGAAAATGCCTCAAATATTACTCACGGCGATTATTACTCGCTCAAAGCAAACGCAAGCTCAACGGTGAACGCGAGAACCAAGTTATACCATTGTCATTGGATAATGATAAGACAGGTTTACCGTTGAGCTTGCTTTAAAGCGAGTACCATGATGTACTCATGTACTACTTGGTACTATAAGGGCAAGTCTGGTGGTACTTGTAGAAGCTCGTTCAAGAAAACTAGTGATGGGTGATAGGGTATACTTGTACTCGGCTAAGCATACTTTACATAAGAGATTATTGAGGCTCTATAAACATCATTATGTAAAATAATTATTTTAGACGTCCCTGCCCTTAGAGACTCTCTTTCTCATGGAACTATAAAATAAGTGAAATGATAAGCTAGTTTGAGCGTATCTAAAAGTGAAGTATCAGTAGCGGAAGGGGGTGTTACTCAGTAAGTGTTCCGAGTACTGAACTTGTTCGTAACCAGACGCTTCAAGTTCTTAGCTCGTTCAACCCTTCCACTTATTATTTGTAGTTCTATAAATATGCTCTTTTCCTACTCAAATTTTTACCATTACCAATATCGTGTCGTCAGCGCCAGGGACCTATATATAGGTATAGTACATCAATAAAATTCCAAGTATTTTGATCTCATAGTCACAAAATTTGAACTCACATCAGTAGTCCACCACGAATAAACTCTGCTCAAAAATAAATTTCGATAAAAAAATTAACTAATTTTGAACCTATAGATTATAGAATATACTATGGCATTAAAAGTAGGTAAATACGACTCTGAACGTACACCCAAGTCAAGCTTGACGCCGGACTACGAACTAAATGCTGCCATCTAGATTATTTTTACAGCAACTAACACGGCTGTAATGCGGATAAAGTATCTAATAATATGAAAATAAGTACTCGAATAGTACTTCGTACTTCGTACTTCTACAATTAATTTGATCCAATTACTTCTTTTGCAATAAATATGTAATTTATCGAAGAACCGTTCCTCTTGAGCACGCAGGTATTATCGACAATTTTCGCCAATGAACCCGGGTGTTAATTTATTATGTCTCTTTGAAAAAATAATTTACAATTTCGTAAGACGCGCTTAATTAGGATCAATTAAATTTAATTTCGATGAAAAATAAAATCAAAATAAGAGCAAAGACCAAAGTGTTAGAAATGAAGCCAGACCGCCCTCATTAGTAAAGCTGCGGAAGATGCATGGCCTTCTTTGCTAGTTAATGACATGACATGCAGATACAGCCCACTAAACTTGAATAGCCTAGTTGACATTTCTAATAAATTTAATTACACTTTAAGTTAGTCTAATTTATTTATGATTTATTACGTTTTGATTTATTATTTCGAACAAGGTTCGAGTTATTTTCGGATACGGCTCCGACGTCGCACTTTCGGAAAAACTTTTTTTTTTATCAAAACGTGAGAGAATTAGAAGAATTTTCTAATTCGCATTTTATTCCTTGTCAAATGGGGTGAAAAGTATTTGAACTTAATCAAGTTTTATTAAAGTTGTACCCTAAGTTAGCTGTCATGTTGGAAAATTCTAAAGTTGTTTCGGTTGGATAAGCCCAGTTGTATAACGACAACCACGACTAATCTTAACTAATTTTAATTAAACTTTTTATAATTACATAAATAATTTAATGTTTTATTTGAAAATGCAGATATAAAGAGGGGTGAACATTTTTTAAATTGTACTTTTCACTATTATAGCAATCTTCAAAGTATAATAGTACTTACTACCATTAGTATCTAGGTACTATACATATACTAATAGGTAAAAAGGTAAAGGTAGATAAGGCATATATAGTGTGGTAGCTCCAATTTGTTTCTATGGTTACAGTAAAAAATATTAAGATTAAACATCCCTTTAAATTATTTTAAAACTTTTCGATGAGAACCAAATTGAGCACCCTGATGTAGTATACACATTTTAAAGAAAACCGGCGCATTTTTTGAATTCTTATAACCTGGGCGGTTTACACAAACGAATAAAAAACATTGTAAAGCGATACTTAGGGATCAATTTAATGAACTTTCAGATTAGATAGATAGCACGTATAGGTAAGAAATAAGCTTTTAGATTGAACAAGAACTGTTCTTTTAAATTACACACTTTTAACCACTCATTTAATAGTTTTGTATATTTTACGTTTTATTTTTAGTATTAAGTAGTGACAATTTGCATAAATGTAAAATTTAGCTTTTAAATAAGTGAAAAACCAAGCACATTAGGTATACTCGTATTAGTTGAGAGTCGTGAAATATTACAATTTTTATTAAGCAATAGACAAGTCATAAAATTTAATCTATTGATACGCTAGGTTACTTAACGCCTTTATATATTTTTTATTGCCTTATATAAAATATTCTTAATTTTTAACAGATTAAAAATTTTTCGTTTTATGTTACACAGTTTTGAGCATGTAATAGAAAGATGTAAGAAATTATCGAACATCAATAATCGTAAATAAAATAAGTTTCTTTCAAAGCAAGCGTTATTTTTTTATTTCCAAGTTCAGTTAAAGCAAAAGGCATAAAAAAAGATCGGCTGCTTCTTATATATAACTACTATTTATAACCACCTGGTAGGACCTTACTTCTCCCACTCGTCCACTGCTGAACTAATAGTTCCTGCTTTTATCATATTCCAAATGTCCTTAGATTTTCACGCAATTTCTTTCATGGAATCGCTCAATGCAAAAACATTATTCTCGAGAGTTGCCCACTTCATTTCAACAAAGAAAATGCGTCGCCGGTCTTCATTTATGTACTTGCTGTTAATGTCTGCATCCACATATTTCTCAATGTTGACAATAGAAGTTTTGCCTCTAGATATTATTTTATGTACTTCAAAACTGTATATGTAGCACCAATAAGACAAGGCCTCGGTTGGTATTAGTGACACTATCATGTTATTACGCAGTCCTTTAGGAACGCTATCAAACCCTTTAACTAGAATGTTTCCTTGGCCGCTTTCATACAACCTGACGCTATGTAAAGGTGCACAATTTGCCACTCTTTGAATTGCATGTGATTGCATCTGCTGGTAAGGATCTTCCTCCGGCAGGCATACCGATGATCCCATATAAGGAGCACCTTCCCATCAATAAGGTTTTGAACTCCTTTGTAGACATATGCCCTATTTTCATGCGGTTGCTGCCTCGAGTGATAAACAATGTATAGTAAAAAACACAATATCCGCATTAAAAGTATCACCTCTCACTGGCCATGTCTCCCCTCTCCCCAAGGTTACTGTCTGCCTTACATGAGTACTACCTGACCATCTCTTGTACGGGATCCTATTACGATCATATCCTCTTTCTGCCCCATGTACTGCTCGAAGATCTTCGCAGAACTTCCTCTCCCCCCCCCCCCCAAAGTCACTGTCTGGCCACCTCCGGTGCATCCTAACGAGAGTCCTCTTACGATCGTATCCTTGGTACTGCATCATCTGTTGAAGGCCCTCCAAATTGAACTTTGCAATAACCCTCTCAGGGCTATCACTAACCTTATCTGGAAGTGTGCTGAACATGTCAGTTACTGCGTCCTTATAAGACGTCTTGACAGAAATAGTAGAATGACAACTAGTTGCAGGTCTTCCGGGGTCGCAGGTGAACTCACGTTTTTCTTTATCCATCCTCAATTGTATATAACACTATAACCACTGTCTTGTTCAGCCCGTCAATGTGTAAAAACGGTCGCTCAGATTCAACTGTGCAAATTAAGTTTTTATAATATTTCAACGATTATTTTATACAGCTATATTTAATTACAACAATTGAAATTTAGTGTTATACAAGTGACGTGACGACTAATTTAAAAATAATAAAAGCGACAATTTATAACTTTTCTTATCGAAAGACTTTGACTATTTGCGATTGATTACCAAATAAAATTAGTAGAGTCCATAATAAGAATTGGTTCAATAGGTTGAAGTGCTGAACATTATGACAATAGCGATAATAAGATATGAATAATAATCTAACAATAGAAAAATATTATACCAATAATGAATAATGAGTAATTAATTATACAGGGTGAGTCGGGAGGAACGCACCAAACTCTATAAGAGGGTATTAAGCAGACCGCACATTATCGATTATCGCGGAATGGATCGTAACAGCTCGGAATGGATAGGAAGGGAACGGAATCACTTGGATTGCTCACTGAGCGAATTTTTCCGTGGTCCCGCAGTCCCTCCGCTATCTTTAAGCACGTTGTTCGTACATTCGGACCCATTTGCGCTTTTTAGTGCTGTTTCTCTCAATTTTCTCTTCCTCTAGAACTACACACAACGCTACAAACTCTTTGTTTAACGTGTTCATTGAAAAAGAACAACAAGCACTAACTAAATCAAGTGAGTATTGCCTAATACTACCAAATAATACCTAATAAACAAATGAATTGTTCCGCGAAACTTTCGCATCAATGTACGGAGGTTTAGAATTTCCATTCCATTCAGTTCCGTTCCATTCTGTTCCGATCCATTCCGCTCCCGATATTGTGCGGCCTGCTTTATTCTACTACTATAAGAGTGCAGTGTGTCCTCGGATTGACTTCACTATTATAGGCATAATTGAGCAAAAATTTTGGTATCAAAAATCAGATTTTGATTTAAAAGAATCAAGGTGGTCAGGACAATTAAGAAAAAACTCATTTCTGTTTAGGTAAAGTGCCATTCCGGTCTATAATACTTACTTCAAAATGTTATTCAGAAAAGCTGTTCAGAATAAAAATAAAAATGAGCCTCTGCAAAAATGGCCCTGAAGCCTATAGAACCTGATGAAAGATCTTAGAAAGGTCTCGACTACTAAGAAAAAGTTCGTGGTCTATTTAAAATGATATTTTCAAATAGAAAGACATTTTGCAATCGGGTAAGGAGGCTCAGTTGGATAATATGGTAGAACTTACAGAAGAAAGAGTAGGCAGACAAACAGGGCAGGTAGACAGTATTAACTAGAAGTTTTGCGAGAACTTTTTCATTTACAAAGCACTATCTTTTTCTTGAAAATCACAGTCGTAGAACAATCATATTCAACATCAAATTTCAGAACTCAGTCACGTCTAATGCAGAGTGCAGAGATGTATTATGCCAGCCAAAACAAAAGATTGATTATAGTATATGTATAGTAGTGTTATGAGATTGAGATTGTATACTGAGATGAGATTAACAAAAAAATTGTGCATAAGACCCATTGAGTAACATATTATTTATGAAAAGAAAAGTAAATAAATTATAATTTAGTATCGTGACCATTCGATATTTATATGATGGCTATTAAATTGAATATAAAATTATAAAAATAGTAACCACGTAATTGGGCACTATTAAGAAATCTTATTAGTCTAATTTTTATACTAGTAGTTCATTTAATATCCATCCCCTATATGACTACGTCAATAAATCTCCAATTTAAAATGACTTGCGTATTTTTTTAATTTAATAACATTTATCATAAAGCCCACATAGCCTTTGTCCACCTTTTTAATACAATTTAAAAAAATCAAACCAATTAAATTAATTGAGTAGAAATGTTTGCTAAATTATTTCAACCACCCTCCATTTCGGCCGTTAGCTGATATATAAAGTGATGATACGTCATTCGAATTGTTGATTTGTAACGCATTCCTTAAACTTTTAAATTGAACATTTTGCACCCTTCTCTTGATTTTATTAAATCATCGAATTGGAAAGGGAGCTGTTATACAAGAGGTGTATACTGTTTGAGGGTAGATTTTTCTACTATCTAAATCTACGTAGTAACAAAATACTATTTGCTTTATTTACTGTGAATATTAACTGTTATTGCTTTCGTCTGTTTTCTATCGATATGAATGAAATATTTGGTTCAAAATATTAAATTTATATACCTATACTATTTCAAAATTTTTTATTTCTGTATAAAAATTATTCAAGTTAAAAGAAACACTAAATGGAAATACTGCTATAAATACTTTAATAATCTAAAGTGTTTTATGTTTTATACCTACTGCAGTTTAATAAAATGGCAAAAGGGTTAAAGTGTATTTATGAAAGAAAAGCGTAACTAATTATGTGGAAATTGCTTTAATTACGTTTTATTTCTTTTTTTTATTGCACTTTTAATTATACTTTAGGGTTGGTAAACAGCGCAAGTGTCTAATTGCGTACTTTATACAAAATCAATTAACTATTTTAAAAATGAAAATTCGCTGCAATGAAAATAAGTGTCTAATGTTACTTTATAACTTCTTTTTTTGCGAGAACTTATTTTATGGAAAACAATTACTTTTGATATTACCTACCTATTACCAGCAATTTTTCAAAAATTAATAAATGGCATCAGCCAGGTTAATTAATATTGCTGATAGGTAATATAATATGTAGATATTTATATGTACTTAAATATTTTATGTTTAATTTCAGATCGCAGTTTGAAATGAGTATATTATACCTAACTTAAAAAATAAGTTCTACAATTATCATAAACAATCGTTTTATACAAATAGAAACGATTACTGATAAATTCTCCCAGACCTAAGACCATCGAATTTTCGGAAAATTCCAATACTTCCTTCCTGAGCGTTTTAAAAATATGGGAAAAGTTGCTGCACGTTTGAGGCATTTAGTAGATTTATGAACGTAAATGCTCATAATACAAAGAAACAAAGTAGTGGAACAGTTTAACTTTAAAGGCCTTTGAAACAATTAGCAAACATCATTGAAGTGGAAACATATGAGAGAGCCGATAGACGACATAATACAACACGCTTCAAATATCATTATAAATGATCCAATGGGCTCGCTTTTGTAACGCTGTTGTCACGCTGTCAAACTTGCATCGAGGCGGATGAATTTTTAACGGTGGCAATTATAAAAACTGTTTTCTCATATTTTGTATATTTTCGAAAAAAGAGGTTTCCATTAAATGTTTTTCCTAAAAAAGTCGATTTATCTTAACACTTTAAAATGGTTACTTATCTTGGTCACCCTGTATATTAGCTTCAGTACCTACCTACATTCAGTGGTATTCTTAGTCCAGTTCTTTAGAATCGTTTTTCATCTTACGTATCGAAAGAAATCCACATGCACGTGCAGTTTTCACATTTCGCATTTTATAAAATCTCCACAATTCTTCCGTGTGCTAATCTGCTTCATCAAAATAGGCAATTTTGTATAAAAAACGGAAAGATTGTACTTTGTACTTACAACTTACAACGAAAAAAATTATGAGCTGCTAGTGCATAGAGGGGGATACAGGGAATTATCATCAAAGCGATAATTTTAAGCAATTAAAGTTGTCGCAGGCGCGAGCCCTAACTAGCACTTTATTTTGGTAATCAGTTTTAAAAATACGCTCTTCTTTTCTTTTTCTCCTCTCTAATGTAAATATGCGAACATGGGATAGCATAGTGCGACGTTATAAATACAGTATTTAAATGATGTTGGCGGTGTTATAAATCAGTAGAAGACCACCCGTGTGACGGTGGCTTGGACGCGCAACCGGACACCGACACTAGCGCCAAAAATGTTAACAAGACACATGACAACTGCCGCCCAACTGTGAGTTTGTTTTAAGTACGGGGATGTTATACCCTTTTTTAAATGGAATTTGCAACTTCGAATTTACTTTTTTCAATTCACTTAATTTATATAATGAATTTCTATTAGTTTTGTAGTAGGTATAGGAAACGTTTAAGTACTTACTTGGTGGTTGATGGCATCGATTGAAAATTAACGATCATTTAAACTTCACATCTAATTTTCGAATCCAAATTATCCAAATTGAATAAAAAATTACATAAAAGCATATAAGTCGCCTCGTTATACCCTTTTTAGGGGATCTCACAGGGAACAGAAAGTTCTTTAAACCTCCGCAGGTGGGATAGACCAACTAAAACTGAAGCTAATCAATAGTTTGGATTCGAAAAAAACTTTTAAGGATCCATTTTTTAGCCGTTTCATAAACATAAAATGTTTCCTGTGTAGGTATATTAACCCTTACAGTATTACCAACCTATTTTTTTACGTTAACTACCAAGTGGTAGTTGGTAGTGGTAACTACCAACGATTTTAAGGCTTTAAACAAGGTAAAATTACCAATTCTATAATTTTAAAAGGTACTTGACTCTTGTTGACAATTAATAAAACCAAGATTATGAACAAAAACTTTTTTAAATTTTTGAATGCCATTTAACCCTTACAGTACCAACCGGGGTGCAAACACACCCTAGGCTTAATTTTTTTAATAAAAATTAGATGTTTGGAATTTATTTTATGCTTTTTCTTTTTAGTAGCTTTCTATAATTGATTTTTAAAGTACATGCCATCGCAAATTGTCAAAAATTTTAAGTAGATGAAGTTGGTAGTTAAAGTGTGACGAATTTTTTAAAGTTTACTAAGTTTCACAAGAACACACAACACGCTGCTAAACTGAACTAATACAAAAATTTGATACAAAAATATTTTAAATATGTGTAATAGAGAGAAATCCCCGAAACTGTTAAAAAAATCCTCTAAAACCGTATATTTGCAGTTCCAGATTATTAGTGGATTTCTCGTAATCCGAATATAAATTTTAAAAAATTCATCACGCTTAACTACCAACTGGGGTATACGTGCACCCCATGCTAGCAAATATTTTTTTCTCTTCATCTTATTAAAATTTTAGACAATTTGCAATAGCATGTACTTTAAAAATCAGTTATAGGAAGCTACTGAAAAGAAAAGGCACAAAATAAGCTCCAAACATCTTTTTTATATAAAAAAAATTAATCATGGGGCGCGTTTGCACCCCGGTTGGTACTGTAAGGGTTTTAAAATTCAAAATTTAATCATCAATGCTGAACTACTGAACTTTTCTTGATGGTGCGCCAGGACAGAGGGCTCGCTCGTCTCTAGTCATCATCCAGACTTCCAGACACACCGATAGCGAGGCCGGAGCCTGCTACAGTGATTAAGAAAAGCAGGCGGAAAGCCTAAACATATACTAACTAGTGGTCTTATGTGCTTGACCATTTAAAGCATGGCTATACTATGGAACGTATAGAACATCTCCTATTACCTATACCGGAACTCATGTCGTCCCGTTACTATTTAAATTACAACTGCAGATAGACTACTCTACAGCTAATCCGGTGCAGATACTGCAACAGCCAATTGACCAAAACATCACGTATGGCTCCGCCGAGGGACCAACGCACCGAAACAGCGGGTGTAATTAAACGCCACGAAACGTATACGTTGGGACCCCTCTACTTCCAGTTAAAATACGTCGGTGCTCATCCGTTACCTGCATCTCATCAAGTGCAGGATAAGGCAGAGCTTCCGACGTTTTAAGGGCAAGCCTCTGGAAGTACCAGACTTGCCCGTCAGGACTGAACTATTAGCGAGCGCGAGATCAACAACGGGTCTTCTTCGAGAAATTTTCGGTGACAGAATTATTTCGAGAAATTCGGATTTCGCTGGGCCTCCCCGCTCCCCAGATTTAACATCGCTTGATTGTTTTGTGAGGCTACTTAAAGGGACGGGTTTACCAGATAAACCACAAACCCTAAGCTATAGCTTTAAGCAAAATATTCCTGAAGAAATAGCAAATTTGGAGAATGAAACGTTGAGTGTCGTAAATAAAAAAACATTAGAAAGAGCCATTATGTGTCAATGGTCAATTGGAGATCATTCAAATGATTATATTTTCCACACTTATAGATAAAAAAAACTTAACAAACTATTAACGATACTGCCCTATAAAATAATTTAAATTACAAACGTTAGATGTATTATTTTAAATCAGTCAGTCCAAGTTGGTCCACTTTGTAGTTTTCGAAGGTTTCGAGAAGTTTTGAGTTTCGAGAAGTTTCGAGTTCCGAAAAGTTTCGAGTTTTGAGACCATTTTGTTTCGGATTCAAGTTTCAAGTACCTACCAAAAATTTAGGTTTCACGTCCAACCCTTACAAATAACATATTTTCTATAGATGTTAAATCCATAAAAATCTTCAAGAAGAGGAAGGTCTACTTTTAGCAGCATGTTACGGTTTTAGGAGAACCCACTCTAGACAATTTTCTTAACTCTTTCTTCTCTGTCTATTCATGCGAAGATGTCTAGAGCATATTAATACTTTTATGTACGTTTTATTCCATTCTATTATATCATCGGGAATAGTCGATTGACTCATTTATAATATTTTACCTAATATTTTGACAAATGGCAAATGGCACATGACAGTTAAAATTTTTGAGATTTAGGGGACAAGGGTAGATGCAGTTTGCTCAATACAATCCACCTAGTAAATAGAAATGCGTTGAGTAATGAGCCAATTACACCACTGCGTTTTTTAAAGCAAGTGAATATCAATTTATTAACGCTTTATTAACGACTTCATTATAACTTCTTCATTTTGAAATAAATAAATGAATGACATAATAAGTCCTTATCCAAGCAATCTTAGATTATGTGATACGTGATAGATAAGTGTCAATGTGCTTCGATCCCGAGTATATGGGTATAGGTAATACTACATGAAAAATTATGTTCGTTCTAAACCCCACAAACGAATAATATATTGTAATGGGATAATTTATAAATATATTTTGGCGCCAAATTTTAATTACGGCCATGCATAATAGTGACCATCAACAAACCACCAACAATTTATAAAACACGATTAAAAAATTGAACTCATACATCATAACATCATACACAAAATTGATTTATAGACTCACTTTAAAATGACATCGTTTATAAATGAACACAAAGACTTTATTTAATTGTATGATCGTCTAAAGTAAATATTATTATTCTTGTGGTTGTGTGCTTAGATACGGATAAACATCATCGAGAAGAATGTGACGTTTTATTAATTTGATTCATTTATCACCTTCTCGCAGATTATTTATAAAAAATTGCGGATCACTTATGAATAAGTTTTTTGGGCTTATTTAAATTGTTTTGGACTAAATGTTTATCTATTTCGTGAATGATGATCGACCTTCTACAAAAGGACCTTTTTGGAGAAGGCTCCAAGTGTTCTAATTTGCGTTTTTAACCAACGTCGAAAAGTGAAACTAATATTAATAATAAACTTGTAATTTTTTTTGTTACACTAGTCCGAGTAAAGATTAATTGATTTATCAAATAAGTTTTTGTCTTGTGGGCCGATACTTGTGTAAAAAATTTAGCCAACGTCTTATAAGATTAAATCGTGAAGCGAAAACATCACAACCTCTCTAACATGCAAATTTGATTTGGTAAAAATATTTTAATTTTAATTTCACCAGCTTGGAGAAGGGCTATAAAATACAGATATTTACAACAAAATGTGCAACAATAATTCTTTTAAAGGGCGTTAAGTATACGAACCTACCTTAAATTTATTACGTATGCTAAGGGTTAAATTGGTTGTAATTAAGGGTTAAGGTATTTCAATGGCTTTATTCTAACTAAAACTGTTTGGGTCTTATACAAACGTGTAGCGATTATTGTTTATTCCAATAAGAGAAAGTACCTATATATCTAATAAAAAACCAATTTTCTAAGATTAATACTAAAAAGTCAAATGCAGTTTTTGGATCAGATAAAAAGTAAGTAACGTGCATAGCAGCATAGCCGTGGCTAGCTGATAATTATTAGAAGTTTCCATATTCGTAAACGAAAACTCACCAGTCGGTATATAATTAGTTCTACGTAATTCGATACAATTTCAAATATTAATAAATTTGCTTCTTAAGATAGATTTGAGAAAGGTCAGGTCTAAAGCGAGTTATAAATATAATAGAACATAATAGAATCTAAAAGGGGTGTTCAGTCTTCGAGATCTCTTAAAATATTCTCTCGGATATCTAAAAATAAAATTATTATTTTTTAAGTTGGCTAAATCGTTGGAAAAGGTGCAGCAGAAGGTTTCGGTCAAGAGTAAAAACGAGACGCGCGGTAGGTGTAATATTATAACAGCCACATAGCCATCAAATTGAAACAAAATTGAACAAATACTGATATTCTATTGGCTAGCAATAGTCTAATAGACAAATTAGACAAAAAGATGGTTTTGAAGAAAAAAAATTCAACCGTTTTGAAAATTGGCATGGTGGTTCGTTAAAGCCTACAGTACAACATACTAAAAGTCCCGGAAGGTGCGGGGCGATCGGGGGATGGGTAGCTGTTTAAAGACAACTTTCTCGTTTTTTTGTAAATAACTCGCTTTCTATAGACCGTACGCTGATGAAACTCACTTGAGAGTTATAATAGAAAACGTTATTTAACTACAAGATTGGTTATATACGCATAGTTGCCATAAGTTCGAGACATAGCGAGAGGAGAAGGGGTTACAGTGAAGTCGTTTATGGGATGACGTATATGAAGAAAAACAAAATTATTCGAAATTAAGCGAGCGCGCTATGGAACTTCAGAAATTGCTTATTTACAACTTGGAGGTAGTATATACAATAAAAATTTCTATGTGATGTTATATTAGTAGGCCTCTAAGTTGTACGTGTATGTTGGGGTTAATTTGCAACGTATTAGATTTATTTAACTAATTTACCCTAAAAATTTGTAACATATTCACGTATGATTGTTGTATATACTAGTTTGATTTATATATTTCGCTTTCTCGACGCATTTAACAATGCCAGATTGCTAGGGAAAATTATGTTAACCGCCTGGCGTATTAGGTATAGTCCAGCTACCGGAAATAGCAAGTTCTTGGGTTCGATTCCCGAGGTGTTTGGTGGAAAACAAATTTTTTCCTTTAAAGTTTTTTCACTTGAATGGGGTTAATTTGCAACGTATTAGATTTATCTAATTAATTTACCTTAAGTTATTTTGGATGGAAATAAATTTTTTGTGGGGTTGATAGTTATGGAGATATAAGCAATAAACGAAAAAAAGCTTTTAATGGGTCCAGCTTCCCGCTCATACCCACCAGCTACGAGAAGTAGATATAACAATTAAATAAACCGTTTGTCATCAGGAAATTTAATTTTTTAGGGGTTGCTAATGTGACAATTTGCTAGTTGCTAATGTTTGCAAAAAACACAACATGCCATGAAGACATTTGCACATCTCCGGGGAATAGCATCATGATCTCTCTTCCTCGTGAGCAAAGTCAAGAAATTGAAACCAAAGAACTATTACTTAAAGACATAATAACCAATAAATGTTTCCGAAAATGGCAATCACTCAGTGGAAGAAGATTGAAACAGCTGCACTCATGAGACTATAGCACGGAAACTGAAGAAAGAGGCAAATATTCTTTTTCGAACCAGTTTATGTTACTCAACATTCACCACTCAAACTTTGCGAATATCATCAGTCACCCAATTTCGGTGATACTGCGTACTGCTGCTGAATTGCTCCGCTGACTGATAAATCACAAACCGATAGATCTAATGGTTCTCGATATACAAATGGGGAATAATGAGCTCTAGTATGGCAAGGTTTGGGAATAAAAGAAAATTCGTCTACTGTCTTTCTTGTTTACCTATATTAGAACATACTCGACTAATATAAATTAGTAGTACCTATACCTAATAGCTAGTAGGTAGTACTCAGTCCACATTTCGATTCTCGTTTATTTTTAATAATTGTTTATTTAAACTTTTTCATCTAGCATACTGTAATAAGAATACACAATATACACAAAGAGAATTAATTGCACGTAATTTTTACACAATAACAACATAAAATCTATCAGTCTAATATTCGAATTAAATTTAAATACTTCTCAAACTACTTACTCGTACAATAATAATAAATACACTTTTAAGTTAACTTTGTTTATAACTCTTTGTACATTTCTTAATAATTTATAGACTTCAGTATCTACGAGATTCCTAATTTAGATTGAAATTTTACATTAATGGCAGCTTACACGTTAACTTCGATATACTAACTTTTTTAAATCGCTCGATTTAAGCCATCTCAACATTCGATTTAAGCTTACAGAACATTATAAAGCGTAACTGTGGCAAAACTTAATAAAAAAACAATAAATATTTACAAAAGAAGACAAAAATGTCAAAAAGTAATCTTCTTCATATTATTAAAAATTAAATAATTTTAAACTTGAACGAGTATAATTCGAAAAGCCCACGCTCAAATTTCAAAAACTGCAACCTTTTAAGGACTTAAGGGCATGTCGTCTTCGTCGCAAGCAACCGTCGAATGATTGTACAACCCTTGAGCCATAAGCTGTATCGCTAGAGCATTCTTCTGCCCTGACGACTTTTTAATTTTTGCCCTCTTGTTTTGAAACCATATTTTAATTTGTGCCTCGTTGAGTCCGAGTTCTTGACTTAGCTGTTGTCGTCTCTTTTCCGTGAGGTAACGATTTTCGGTAAATTCGTGTTTTAATCTGGCCAATTGTGCTCCCGAAAATGCCGTACGTGGTCTCTTTTCTTCGGCCACTTTATTTTCGGTTGTCTTTTTTGTACGACGCGAACGAGGACCTGAAATGAAAAGAAAACGATGATTTAGTATCGATAAACGGTCGGCATCGAGTGGTATATTATAATTCATTTGACAAGCCAACAATTCGCTTTAAATTTCCTACTGGCGACGTTTAGAAATAGGGTCGACATTTGTCACTAATTAGAGCAATTGTGGCGCAGTTAGCAAACGGTAGAGGACATTAGGGAAGTATTAACCTACTTGAAATATAGTCCAGAGGGAACGTTATTATGTTCCTATTTAGAAACCAGTTGGGCTTTTAAAATATATTAGCGATGTTTACGCCGTTTCGTCACGAATTCCTACCGAACAATTATTTAACATTTAATTAGAAATAAATTTTTTTCGCAAAATAATTGTTATTTTCTCCAAAGTTAAAGACTTTAAAACGAATTCACATCGAAACGGCATAAAACTAATTTTTCATTATTGTTCGCTTTTGTACTTATAGGTACATTAAAATAGAGAAAAACTTTGTATAAATGCTAGTTTTGCTCGTAAATCATCAGAAAGTTTAAAAATCGTCTAAAAATAAAGCATTTTAAGAAAGTTTAAAAAGCACTTATCGATTCGATGATAGACTAACCGATTACGCTAAAATTTTGATTAAATTATTTTTAATTTTAAGTGCTGTTTTGATTGATATATGCTGTATGCAACTAAAAGTCTTGAAAGAAATGCTGCAAAAATTTCATCTGATGTACAAATTGTACAAGTTTTCTAACGGTTTATTTAATAAGAGCCAAATAAAGTGAGAGATTGTTATTGCCATTTCTTATATCAAAAATGTACTCTATTCTTCCGAATCCAGAATAAACATAATATATTCGTCTTAATAAGAGATAAAAAGTGTGCTTTATAAAAAATGACCATCAGATGTTGTTACTTTATTAGCAAAACATACGTATTATCTAATAATATTAAATTAATACAGTAAATAGAAGAAATTGCTGTATAAATCGGCCCCCGTTTGCATTTCCAAAACTGCTAATGAACTTAAACAAAAGGTAGTAGGTACCTATCTATTACCCTATACCTAAATAAGATTCGTCTTATTCGTTGCAACACATTTATATTTACTAAAAAAATTGAAAACGAAGTACCTATAGGTAAATATACAAATATGCATGGAATAGGCCATTTTGACTTCCCATTTTGAAGGCCCATTAGCCCTAAGACCTCTACTTACGTCTAATGACGCCGGCCGCGAAAGCCTTTATATTCATTTTGACTTCATTTAAGATTCGGGTAAGAATAATGGGGTCCTCAATATCGACAACGTCATCGTGAGATCAGAAGACTTAGTTTCCAAAAACTACAGAAGGAAAACTAGAGAAGTAATGTGTACGTCTTTCAGACGAGAAAGCCAACACCATCATAGGAAAAAGAATGCGAATAAGATAGGTTAGGTACCATACTCTAAGCTTGTCTAGAATGCTGAACCTACAAGCCTTTACAGTACACAACAATCCGTGGTAGTGATTGGGAAATAAAGGGGAGGTATATGAAGAGAGGAGAGCACAAAGGTCTTCTCCAAGACCTTTCGGTGGTCCCGAACCCGCTCTTTAGATTCCTCACAGTTACATCAAACGAGACATTCGACGAGAATCTCCTTAAAATGCATAAAAGCAATAACAAATATTACAAAACAAACCCCTTCACATTGAAGGTGTTTGGAAAGACTCTACATGCAGATTTTGATGCGAAGAAAATCACGAATCATTTTTTAGATGAATCTGGATATCTGGAATTTAAGTTATCCGGGTTCGGGTTTGTAGGAATTTTCTACTATCAACTTTTAGTTTCAAGTGGAACACCCAGTATATATTTTTATCTAAAAAGAAGATTTAATTGACTATTTTCATACATTTAACATTTAACTTTGCCTCTAATAGGCTGCCTATATGACCAATGAACATTAAAAATTGTTTCCTCTATGCTCTTGAGTTATTGGAAAAATTAAATATTTTCGTATAAGTAGGTATACCGGACGTTGAATGGCTTACCGGCACTAAAATGTCATTTTTATAATTTATGCTTCCCTAATTGCTTTAGAGCAAAACTGAGAAGACAAAAATTATGCAAAATTCAAAATGAAAATTAATAAAGGTATCACATTTCATCTTGCTTTTAGTGAAAGTGTTTAGTGCAAAAAAAATTTTGAAAATTTGTTGAAATTTTCATTAATCAGGATATCAATGCACAGTTATTGTATTGTTGTATCGTAGCAACAATTACATTTATATCCTGATTAATGAAAATTTCAACGACTTTTTAACAGTTTTATACTATTTTATTATTAAAGCAGCAAGGTGAAATGTAATACCTTTAGCATTTATCATTTTTAATGCTGCATACTTTTTGTCTTTTTCAGTCTGCTCTAAAACAATTAGGAAAGCAGGACATTGTAAAAACAACAGGTTATTTCCTGTACGGGTTGTATGTACGGGTAAATGATAAAACGATTCAACAGGTAGATAAGTCATTTGTATTTTGTAAGCATTTAAATATTTTAACACTGTGTATACTATTTTGAAATACTGACTTTTCGCTGTGTCTCTAGTTTATTAATTCAAATTTTAATTTTGCTTACTAGCGCCACCTATAGACTGGCAGTGGCACTGTTTCCAAGAGCTATTAAACCAGAAATAAAATCAAAACTTTTACAAGAACAATAAGAAAAAAAATGTAAAAAAGTACTTAAATATATTATGATGGTTGAAGATGAGAACTTTGTATAAATAATATTCCGTAAAAATTGCTGTATTAGATAAAGAAAACTGTATTGATCAGGATTAGTTTGATAAGCACTTTCATAGTTTACATCATAATATGAATTTTTTGCTGTTTTATTCTAACTTTTTGAACAAAAATTCAGATTTTTAAGATGAAGGTGCAAATGCTGGGATGTCGTGACTACTCACCACAAGTTGTTTAAATTAAATTGATGTAAAGACGACTGTAATGTATCCCCAAGCAACCTAACAAAATGCCCATCATCGCAGTTCTATGACTGTTGTGTGTGGTGATGTAACACCAGAAGTGATCGATCATCTTTTTCATACAGAAAAGCTTTTCTAAGTAGTTTTAAGATATAGATCGTTAAAACTACGCTAATAGAATAGTATAGCAAAAATTCTGAGACTGCCTACATAAAACAAGTTCTCTCCGTTCTCCAGTATAGGTAAATTATAGCACAAATGGAAAAAGTAAAAGCTAAAAAAAATTAAATTCCTAACCAAACGTTTTCAAACCAACATTCCATATTTTCCCTCATTGTAATAATTTCACCAATCTCTGATAATTAACAAAAAAAAAGTATTGCAAGGGGAAAAGGTTCTAGTAGACCGCACCTTTAAAAAAAATTATCGAAAGAAAAATCTGAAAGAAAATATTCAAAGAAAGCAATTTTGAAGAAAATTATATTACTTATGAAAAAATTTATTTCCGACGTTTCCAATTATAATTTTTATCACATTAAATTAAGTGCCACAATTTAAAATGCAAACTGATACTGGTCACGGGTGGGCTGCTTTGATTTACATCTGTAATTATTTTTTTTCTACCCAAATATAATTGAATAAATATGAAACAGCTTTTTATATCTTACAACTTTGATTAATAATACTCAGACACTCGAAATTATCTAAATAAATAATAAAAGATTGATATTTGTATATATGTGTGCCCATTATAAAGGGTACCTCGTGTATAAGGTATTTACTTTAAATGTAAAGTGAATTATTTGTGATCCGTAATCAGTCACATGTCATGGAAAAAGATCTGATGTATTGACACGTCAACACTACAAGGTCGAAAATAAGGGATAAAAGCACATATTTTTCACAATAATGACGTGAATCAATCACGGTAGCTTCTATTGTTTTAAAGTTGACATTTTTTCGAGCAATTAGTTACCGGCTACTGTATGTTGATATAATCTGATAAAAGCTTGACGGTCGTATTATTTTTTTCTTTATTTATCGTTGAATTCTAAATGAAGCAGTTGTTTCGTTGTTTCTTTATATGGAATTCTTTTGTAAAGTATTCGAAGCCATTTTTAATCCGACGATAACAATAAAACTGTTGATAATATTATGCGCTATATTAGACACTTTTTGGAAACCAAAATAATGGGCCATTAAAGGCCTCTTTCATTATATTATAATCGTGGCGTAGGTTGTTAGGTATATTATAGGTACACGTATAACATAAGATATATATTATACAATAGTACAGGGTGAGGCAATCCTCGGTAGTTACGGCAACTGCATATTGCATACATAAATGTGTATATACAGTTTTACTTTTTCGAAGACTATAGATAGTCTAAACACTGTTGTTTGGTTCATTTGCTATAACCAGATCACCAGATCTGGAGCTATGATGTTTTAAGGTCAAAACTTCAAAAATTTAGAATTTCTTTTTTTTTCTTTCTGTAATTAGAATTTATAATTGCAAGTTGGTGTATTAATTTACGCCATAAATTCCTATTATTTGTTATAGGTAGTTTTAGTTAAAAAACACTTCCAGTTAAACCGCAAATTAGACATGCAAAAGGATTTTTTTAAAACACTCTGTATATTTTATAATTTTTTTTTTTAATATTGTAAGATTAACCTGTCTAGCAATACCAAACATGTTAAATTTTAACTTCCAGTTTAACCGGAAATAAGGTTAGCTTTCTTATTTTAAAAACAACACCCTGAGTATTTTAAGTGGTTTGGAATTATTGTAAAATTTTCTATCTAGTGATATCAAACATTTAATATTTTGACTTCCGGTTCAACAAAAAAAAGATATTTTTAGCTTCCTCTTTCAAACAGAAACCCCTATAAATAAATAATTTTAGTCTTTTAAATTCAGGGAGAGCTTCTCTGAGCATATTATTGTTATGTTAGGTTAGATACCACTTCTATAGTTTTTTAAATATTTTCAAAGCGGACGAAAAAGTCCTATCGTGGCGAAATCAGTTTTTTTTTCATTTTCAATTCAACATTTATTTTTTGTTTTTATTTTGTTATTTATGATTTACAATTTTTATTTTCATATCAATTAAAAATCAGCCTGTGATACTTGTATTGTACAGGGTGATTCCAAAATAGTGGATAAGCCCTTCAGTACACGTTATAGGGGACTGTTACTTGAACTATAGAAAAATCATTTAAAAAATCTATGTGCTATATTTTTATATTAGTTATTAAAGAAGAACTAAATTGTAGATTTGGCCAGATGATACTGATGTTATTAATCGATGACAAATAAAAACATTAATGATATACGTCATCCTAAGAGTAGTTTCAAAACATCGTTGCCATATACTTTTTTTAAAAACTTGATAATACAGAAATTTCGATATTCAAATTAATTTTACAGGATAATAAGTATGTGTGTTATAAGAGCATTTGTTTGTGCTCAATAATTTAAAAACACGTAAATTAGGTACTAGAGGAAATGATAAAAAGTTTCAAAATTTGTCAGAATTCGGAGTTGAGTTCTCATCAACTTAAGTAATTTCTTCATTTCTCAACTAATTAGCGGCTAGGAATTTTTTTAGCATTTTTTCTACTTCAATCATTATCCCTTACAGCGTACTACTGGAGAGCTTATCCGCCATTTTGGAACCACCCTGTATAGGTAGTACCCAAAGTTGGTGTATGGGAAGTTGTCTCATCTACATTGTACGAACGATTTGTGACGTAGGTAAGATACCGGAACACAAATAAGTTGCGATGCTTTACTACTGATTTAAAGGTTTTAAAATGTTAAAACATCGTTTGTTAATGTTTTTTAATTTGTAATTTGAGAAAGCTAACGTTTGTGATTCAGCGAAACGTAATTTGAAGAGTTTATGACAATTCGGTTTTGAATAAAACCATATAAAACCAAAATTAGCTAGAATTAGACTTATCATATAGCTAATTAGCACGATAATATTTTTGAAAAGGTACTTTGTTAATAATAAGCAGCTATTTTGTTTAATTTCAAAAATAATGATAAAAATATTACTATTTCCGTAAGAATTCTGTACTCGAGCGGGTCTATTAGGTATCTTACCTACGTCACTAGCCCGAATTGCACCGACCTCATCCGACCGTCGATGAGACAACTTCCCATACACCAACTTTGGGTAGTACCTACAACCAATACCTATATCATTTTTAAAGCTTTTTATACCACAAGTTGGTTAAGGTTTTTCGACTTGTTTTTGATCGTAGGTACTAACTAATACATCAATCAGTCTACAGTATATCCTTAAGTATTTAACACCCTGTATAAATTGTAAAAAGTAGCCAATTTAATAAAAATAAAAATTTAATCAATTAGCTTCAACGTAAATTTATGTGTTAGTAACAGTTTTGCCATGAAATACATAAATAAGAAACCAACGGTTTAAACACATTTTAAGGTCAAAGGTGTTGAGGATTTTTCTTAATTTGTAAATAATCACATACTACGAGTGCTATTACTTTATTTTTTTCATTCATAATGTGATGTGTACTTTTGAAAAATGTTATGGCATTATAATATGTATAATACTTTTAATGATGAAGACTAAACAACGATTTTATCTTTATTGTTAATTTATTAAGTGCCTATAAAAAAATTTATTATCATATTATTTAATTTAAAATTTAACACTGTTTTGTTTGTTTAATGAAGTTCAACACTTAATGATTATTATTATTTCATTTGTTTCACAAATCTTGTTTAATTGGCTGGGAAAACAAAAGAAAACATTGTGAATCTTGGATTCACGAATTAATGATTTAGTTATGATTATTTAATCTAATCCACAGTTCTGTAGTAGTAGGTAGGTACCGATATTATTGTGGGAAGCGCGGGTAACAACTTTTAATTAACTAAAATAATATACTTACTATAGGTATTACATTACATAATATAATAGTACCTACATACTACATTAATTTATGTATAGGTAATATAAAGATAGGTATACCTCAGTTGTTGCCGATACTGATGATGCGATGCTCAATTGTTTAAATATGACCAAAAAACTAAAAAGGGAAAGTGTCATGTTACACATTTTTGAAATCAGGATTCTTTTCTCTACTTATCCGATGGCATAAAACTTTAAAATAGCTCTCAATGGAAAACAAAAGTTGATATCAATTATCAATAGGTATAAAATAAACTAATAATGATAAGTAGGTAGTATAATATGAAAATATTGAAAATGCATTGACATTCTCTGGAAGAACTTATGTAGCTGCAGAGGCAAAAATTAAAAACGCTAATTTTGTTATTTTGCGCCATATTTTAGAAACATTACGGAAGGGGTCAATTTCTTTTTAGATTTTATTTAGTCGTAACTCAAGGCTAATTTTGGTACATTTAACTATGCAAGTCTCTATCTCTTATGATAAGCGAGATCCCTGTATTTAACACCCTTATCAATGACTCAATAACAAAGAACAATCAACAAATTTTCAACTCTTAATTTTGGATTTTTTTAACCTCTTGGAACGGGCCTAAACAGACGGGCGTCAATTTTGAGACATGACCCAGTGTTTATTGAGCACTTGCCAAATTAAGATTTTCATGACAATAAAATACTGTGGAAATACTACAGAAAGGAAATGACTTAAATTACGAAAAGCAATAAAATGTTCTGAAAAGCTTATCTTATCAAGATAGAAGTTATGTTATAAATATTATAGAAAAAAATAGGTGTTTGGGAAATGTTGCAAGATTTCCGTTTTTTATATGTACCTAAGTAGGTATACGGACGCAGCAAATGAAACATTTACAAATTTGCAAAAAAATAGTGGGTAAAGTTAGAATCCATATTTTAATTTTCAAGTAAATTTCAAGTAAAACTGAAAGTTCCCTCACTATTACCTATATAGCGTGATATCAATTCAAAATTTTTGATTAATTATTTAATCCCCTAATATAATACATAAAATTTCAGATACATATCTAAAAAAATATGAAAGTTAATATAGGGGTAAGTAATCCTAATTTGGTTTACCCATGATCCTGATCCGATATTAAAGCGGTTGTAGCGTAAAGTTTGGGCACCACTCCGAAAACTATTTTTGAAAAAATAAAATGGGTGTGAGCAAGTAAAAATAAACTTGTCGATCGAAAAAATTAAGAAAATTGAACTCTTCCTACACAACCATTTCTCGAAACAAATTTTGGAAACACTTTATTAAAACCACATTAAATCAAGTAAAATCGGAGGATTTGCTTGTAGGTATAGTAGGTACCTATTTAAGTATAGGTACTTAGTTTTAATCTTTCCGGAAACGGCATAAAAATTAAAAAACACGGTATACGTATTATTTAAGCTGTGCTTTTACTTACAACCTTAACATTATTTTTCCATAATTGTACCCTTATCGTCGTTTGAGATTAACTTCGGGCTAAATTTAATCGCCGCCATTAAACGTTTCGTACAAAAATTTTAAACTAATTACCTACGCCTATTTTTACAATAACATTATATTAAAATGTTTACCTTTCGTTCAAGTGTCCTTGATATTTATTCATATCTCAATCTAAGCTAAAAGGTTTCAATTTTTCTTGTTCAATATTCCTATTTTTTATATACCTATACCTAATACCACATTATGGTGTTGGATAAAACGAAAAAATAAATAGCGGCGCTCTTCTTATAAAAACATATTATAATTAATTAAATTACTTACGTTTGACATCTTTAGGTTGTAATCTTTTAAGTTGTAAAACATGATTATTTTATTAGTTGTAAGCGGTTTCAATTCAATAAAGTCGCGGGATTATGATGTAGAATTGGATAAGAGCATTGCGTACATTTACTATATATTCGGTAGGTCTACCTTGCCCGTGTGAAGGGTACCTATATAATACCTATTTTAAGATACCTAACAGGCTAACAGCACACAATTCAGGTTTTGGGGAAAATATTCTCCTCGTTCTGGTTCGTGGAAAAATTGGCTCATTTGAAAGCTCTTTTTACGAGAAATTCAGAGCCTTATATAGGTATAGACTATTTCTCTATTTTCATTTTTATAATTCAAATTCTATCGATATAAACTCGCCGCCCTATTATAAATATATTGTTATATTTCTGCCTCGAGCTCGTCTCTCGTCAGTTATTTCTTGTTATAGATATAAAATAATAACTGAATCCACACCTGGAGAGCTATTTAGTCTTTGCAAGTAAGAAAAGCATTGTCGAAAACAATAAAGCTCGATCCACACGATAGTGGCACTGTCGATACCCTCTGGGCTTGATAAAATATTGTTACACATCAAGAAACAATGAGCGTGTCCACACTATCGCTCTCGCTCCGATCTCGATCTCGATCGGAGGTTATAACGCTCCGATCCGATACATCTAAAAGAATATTTTATAACTTTATCGGAGTGGTAGGTATCAGAGCTAGAGCTATTATTAGTGTGAATACAATTAATACCGATACGATACCGCTCCGTTATCGCTCAGTTGGGCGATATGCAAACAAAAACGATAAACAACAAACAAATTCACGCGTACTATCCGAGAGTGGCACTATTTATAGTAGTGACGAACCGAGAGCGGTCCTGAGGAGACTGTATCGGATGGAGAGTGACACTATGACACTAAAGCGAGGATCGAGTTTAATCCAATCATCAAAATGATCTAATAATAAACATAAATTAAGGCGGAAATAAATTAATATTTAAATAAGGTTTAAAAATATTTTCATCACAATGCGGGATAATTAAAGTTGGTATTTCAAAAATATTGAAATTATATCTTTAAAACCAATTTGTTATAGGTAAGTAAAAAATTAACTTAAAAAAATTCAATGTGTGTGGTCGACTTATCAAATTTCACTAATAGCAATTGGTCGAATCAAAATTCCTCTAAACAAGTTATTTTTAGTAATTTAACGCGATATCAGATCGGTTAATTAAGAAAGTTTAATTTAAACATCACACAACTGGTGCTTATATCTACTTCAAGTTCAATCCTCCATCCGGTAGCAATAAAAGTACCTACCTATATAACTATTCAGTTTTCAGTACCACAATAATTCAGACTTACTAAGTAATTATGTATAATAGTACCTAGTGCAAATGGATTAAAATTATCAGTATTACGATTATAGAACGCTTAGTAAAAAGTGCAATAAACATTTCAGTGGCAAACTAGCATTTTTAGTAAACTAATAAATAATTTTTTGATTAGAAGTGCGTGTGGTGTAAATTACTCCCCACCTCTACTTCGCAAAACACCATTATACTTCATTTACATGTTATAGTAATAAATAATAATTAAAATTAATATTTATAATATGGTATAAGCTTACCGGAGCTAGGTCGGTCCGAATATCTGGTACAATAAACCCAAGCGGGCCACAAGGTAGGCAACTTGTTTTCCTCGCTCTTGCACGATTCTTCCGTACCCGATTTCTCGCTAGCAGTTGGACTGTTCGATCTCGCATCGGTGGACGATTCTCGAATTCTTGTTGTCGTGTAGGAGGCTACACTTTTTTTACTTAAACTAGTGGGCTCTTCTTCGTACGGTTTAAAACCGATACTTTTGGTTATTGTTTTTTGTACGGCTTTTTTACCAAAATCGGGTTGCAGGATGTTTCGTATCGAATATTTTAGCTGTTGTATAGAAGGTTCTTCGTTTCTTTCATTTTGAATTTCTTTGTTTTCGTTTATGGGAGACGGAGACAATCTTTCTTGATTAATTTCATTGTTTTGACTAGATAAAGCGTAAGAAGTAATTCTAAAGAAAGTTCTTTCGATGTCCGATTTTTCAGTTTGACACTTATCACTCATTAATTGTAGCGGAAGTACCGAAGATGTAAACTTCGACATTTCATTTAAGTATGGTATGGTTGTGCATGTGTAAGGAGAAGTACGAGTTGATTCGGGCGAATTTGGTAAATTGTTAGAATTAAAATGATTGTCGCTGCTAGGACTCGAAGCAGCTGTCGGACTCGAACGATCTTCGAATGCCATCTTATTTTTAAAAAAAGAATCACCCAAAAAGTTCACTGTCTTACAAAAATGCCAAGTAAGAGTAAACAGTCATAAAAGTGTTAAGCGATTATATAAATTTTAAAACACACGCATCACTCGAAATAAACATGTACACTTGTTCTTATACAAGTACACCACTTCCATCAAGTGCTTACTTGTCTAAGTACGCTGTCAAACTGAGTGAGTTTTCAAAATAGTCATCTTTATTACTTGAAGCTCAATGAAAAGCTCCGCCTTCTTAGTACAACTTCGCTTTCTTTCTATCCTCTGCGTGGTGTAAGAATATGTCGTCTTTCTCTTTCGTTCCCCAAAGCTTTCGATCTAAGCTTCTCGCTCTTACAAACTCGGCTAATTAAAATTTATTTCGCATCGAAGATAAATTTAGTACTCGCTTAAACACACACTGAATTACTTTTTGAAACTCCCAAAAAATAAATTATTAAAAAAGGAAAACAGCAATTATAAATTTGAAAAAATTGAAACATTAGAATTTAAAATTATAATATTAGAATTAAAATATACTTGTTATACATGCAAATATATAATTGCTCGAAGCTCGTGAGCTTTGATTATCTTCCATTTATTTATCTATCTCTATTCAATATCGATTATTATGAATTTTTTTATCTTTGTCTTACATCCTAATATTATTCAGACTACGTCTCACTTAAGTTCACTCCGTTATTTGAAAAGAAGGCGTGTATGGAAAATTTACGTTCTCATTGGTTTAAAAATTTGGTAGGGATAAAAGCTCAGATTGAGACGTAAATATGTTTGTTTTTGTTGATCCTAAGGCGGAGTCTGTATGCTAACCTTGTAATTCAATATCCCTTACAAGTGGCATGTATTAGTTACAGAAGTTAATGGTTTTATCAATTCTTAGCAATTCTCAATTTATTTGTTTTTTATAGTTCTGTTTTTTATAGTCTTTTATAAGTATATTATTTACATTTTTAAACGATAAAGCAATTCATAGACTAATAACTAATAAGTATACCGCTATCAACCTCAAAGAGATTTTCCTTTATTACGCATAACGTAGTAGGTCGTAGGTCTATCTCTAGACTTTAATTATAAGGATCATGTGGCATAGAAAGTCCCTATAAACTTTAAACCGCCTCTATGCTCCCGCGGGGTTACAGGAAAAAGAATCGGTTTATTTCTGAAATTTTGAATCCACGAAAAAGTAGTTTATCCCATTAAGTTCAAGGTATTGATGTATTTAATTATCCACAGGTTTCTAAAGGTATATATGCGCCTCCAAGACCCACACGAGGTTATACAGAAAGGAATAAAAATTTCTCAAATCAACGAAAAAGGCAGTTTTCCCATTAATCTCATTATATTTTCAAGTATCCAAGCATTTCCGAGGGCGTGCGTTTCCGAAGCCCACGCGCGTGGTTATACAGAAGGAATCGATTTTTTTTATCAATAAAGAAAGCAGTTTTTCCGTGAAGTTCGATTTGAGGTCCTGTGGCGTCTGCAAATATCCATGATGCGATTCCAAGGCCTGACACCTGTAAATAACCACGCCATTCCAAGATACCATGCGCTTCAGAGGTTCACGTGGGGTTTCATCGTTACATCAGGAAGGAATCGTTTTTTAAATTAGCGGAAAGGTAGTTTTTCTTGTTAAGTTCGGCGGCCTAGCATCTTTAAGTATACTATAATACTACTCACGCGTTTCCGAGGAGAATGCGCTTCCGAGGCTCACGAGAGGTTATAGAAAGGAAAAGGCAATTTTTACAGTTAATTTCGAGGTCCTCACTTCTTCAAGTATCCACGCGTTTTCGAGGGGGTGCGCCTCCGAGGCTCACGCGAGTCACGCAAAAGAATAAAAATTTCTCTAATCAACGAAAAAGGCAGTTTTTCCCGTTAATCACGCATGGATATAGGTAGTACAGAAAGAATCGATATTTTTAATCAACAGAGAAAGCAGTTTTTCCGTGAAGTTTTAGGGTCCTGGCGTCTGCAAATATCCATGACATTCCAAGGCCTTGCGTCTGCAAATATCTACATCATTCCAAGGTACATGCGCTTCCGAGGCTCACGCGAGGTTACAGAAAGGAATCGATTTCTTTGAATCAACGGAAAAATCAGTTTTTCCGTTAGTTTTGAGGTCCTCTGTACTACTCACGCGTTTCCGAGGAGAATGCGACTCAGAGTCTCACGTATGGTTAGGTCCTTTTCTACATAGAAAGGAATCAACTTTTTTTATTGAATGAAATGGTAGTTTTTCTTGTTACGTATGAGGTCCTGGCGTATCATTCACGTGTTTCCGAGTAAAATGCGCTTCCGGGGCCCATGCGAGGTTATAGAGAAAGGAATCAATGAAAAATAAAATTTTTCTCATTAAGTTCCAGGTCCCAATGTTTTTAATGGACCATGCAAATGCACCATTTCTAAGGGGTGGGCTTGCCAGGCCCACGCGAGGTTTACAGAAAGAAATCTATTTTTTTTATATCAGCGGGATATGCAGTTTTTCTCGTTAATTTCGAGGTTCTGACATCTTCAAGTATCCACGCGTTTCCGATGCCTATTCGCGTGGTTAACAGAAATGCATCAATTTTTTTTAAAGAAAAACAGTTTTGGTAGGGATGAAAGCTCATCAGATTGATACGTAATAAATATATTTGTTTTTGTTGATCCTAAGGCCGGAGTCTGTATGCTAACCCAATGCTAATTTCTGTACAAAGTCAGACTTTGTGCAATTTGCAATTTCGGACTTTGTTCATAACACCTGTTATCTTATACCTACTAAACACGTGTAGGTATATATTGTTAGCATCACTTACGTCGGAATTTGCAACTTGCTTCCACATTTGGCAGAACGAACACTATAGGTATACAATGTCTACTAATTAAGAGTCTATCGACAGATCAACACAGAGGACAGGCAGATAAAATAATAATGCTAGCGGTAACTACAACACTGCTAGACATATGATTGCCCGAATTATAATGAATAATGAGTTTATATAACACAAAATACATTTATCCATGTGGTATCAATTATAGAAGGAGCTGTCTATAATAGAGTATCTATAACAATAGATAGTAATAGTAGATACTTGAACCATCCATAACTGTAGGAGGTAATTTAATGCTATAAACCTAATTAATTTGAATTTATTACCATTTGTAACAACAAAATTAAATTAATTAGAGTCTTAATGTTTCGTAATTAAAATAATTACGTTCAAACATAATATGCAGTAATAATAATTATCATTTATTAGAGCTTTATTATTGTATCATCAGGAAAATACACATAATAACATTACAAATAGCTCGCATTTTTCTTTCTTTTATTGTTTAAATATAAACACTAACGTATCGTAGTTTACTGTATATATTGTTAGTTATTGCCTTATTACATCAATGTGCGCTTTTTTTAATACTTAATATTAATATATACTATAGGTGCGTTTGTTTCTAAATTAAGAGAAAATAGCAGCTCCAGTTGTTGCGGTATTTATACTGAAATGGTATTGTAGATACTATAGTAATGATACTGCGCATAATTTGGATAAAGAATGTAAGATTATAAATTACAAGAAAGTTATAATGTATACTAAATATATACAGTGCGTTCATCGATAGTATCCTAAACAGTAGGTATATATAAGTACCTTAATGGTACTTGGTTTTATATATTCTTTGGTTTTACTTATAGTACGCTAAGCCGGTGAAAAGAGACAAAAATTAAACTTACAAAGCCACCTCTTAGACATTTATTCAAAATTCTATCTGGAAGAAAAAGTAAAGAGGTAAAATTTTGAACAAAAAATGTCTAAAGGTGGCTCTCACAGAATCATCAGAGGATCACTCTGTAAAACGCTAATATAGAAGTTAATCAAAAAGAACGAGCACTTTCTTTCTATATTTTTTCGGTAATCCAAAAACAAAGAAATTACCAATAATTACCCCCAATTTGGCCCATCTACTACACTATAATAACGCAAGAGTTATGAGATTATAAGCTCTTTAATTAAAGCACTACGGTTTACGGTGTAGGTAATACGATAGCGAAAATAAAAAATTTCTTTTACATTCGTATAAAACGACTTTAAAATTTCATATCCTGTGTTATTAAAAGAAAAAACTTGTAAGAACATAAAAGCCGTCACATTCAATCCTCAAATTTCTATTTCAATTTCTTACAACCTTCCATCACGGTCCTAAAATTAAGCCCGTAAAACATTTAGACGTATACTTTCGTCACGCAGTGCGTATCTAAAACTAACTTCACCTATACCTGTCAAAATACGACAAAATATTTTACTTTCGACACGAGACGTATACCAAAAATGCAGGTAAGTTGCATGCACGCGTTACTAAAATATAATACCTACGTTTTCTATTTATTTCGACGAAGCCGTTCGACAAAAGGACACCGTGAAAATTAAAAATTTACGCATTCGCAGTTTGTTTAGTTTCACAGTTTTAAACAATAATGCCAACAAAGACTTTATTTTGAATGCTTGTGGTAAACCTTGACATGTTTAGTGTTAATTTGAAAGCTTCAAAGGGCTTTTAACACTAATAGGACGTTTTCGAAAATATAGTACCTTTATTTGAGATGAGATAAGTTTCAAAGCGTACCAAATTAGGTATACAGGGTGTTCGGATATTCCTTGGCCAACGGTCTACACATGATTCTACAGGTCAAAATAGCACTAGAAGCTCCTATAACAAAAAGTCGAAATCTCAATAATAAGAAAGTTGTGGGGCCTCAAAGTTGAGTTTTAAAATTTTAATTTTTGTCATATTTACTTTAAATGTTACCGAAATTTTTTGATAATGGGCACATTTACTAAGAATTATAAAGCCTCGAATAAGAAGTAGAAAAGTTTAAGAAATCTCTGCAATAAAGGGCACTTAACCTGAAGTCTAAATTTAATTTTAGCCCTAACTTTTTTGTCTGTTCTATTTTCAATTATTTTTCATACGAAATTTGAAAGATTAGACAAAATTATAAAAATAAGGTACTCTTGTTTAAAGTTGATAAAATTAACCGTTTCATCAGAAATCACTTTCAAAAAGTTTAAGTTTGGCCATTTTTTACTAAATTTTAAATAATCAAATTGCCATGATCAACTAAAATCCAAATTCTTTTGGTTTATTCGTTTTTAGTTGATCGTGGCAACCTGATTATTTAAAATTTCGTAAAAAATGGCCAAACTTAATCTTTTTGAAAGCGATTTCTGATGAAACGGTTAATTATATCAACTTAAAAGAAGAGTACCTTATTTTTATAATTTTGTCTAATCTTTCAAATTTCGTATAAAAAATATTTGAAAATAGAACAGACAAAAAAGTTAGGGCTAAAATTAAATTTAGACTTCAGGTTAAGTGCCCTTTATTGCAGAGATTTCTTAAACTTTTCTACTTCTTATTCGAGGCTTTATAATTCTTAGTAAATGTGCCCATTATCAAAAAATTTCGGTAACATTTAAAGTAAATATGACAAAAATTAAAATTTTAAAACTCAACTTTGAGGCCCCACAACTTTCTTATTATTGAGATTTCGACTTTTTGTTATAGGAGCTTCTAGTGCTATTTTGACCTGTAGAATCATGTGTAGACCGTTGGCCAAGGAATATCCGAACACCCTGTATATTAGATATCTAAAACGTGTTCAACGTAATACGTTGGTACATACACAGGGTGGTGTCTCATTGCTTACGAGACACTCTGTATTAGGTTATGAAAGATTTTAAAATCTTTTCATCATCAAAATCAAAAAAAAAAACCTAACAATGTTTTTTGGGTTTGCCAACATTAACGAATTCTTCACATTAACCTTAACTTGGTGGTATCATTTTGAGATCGCCCCTATTCAACACCGTTAAGTTACGTAATAAAGTGTAGTATAGATACACCAAATTTATTAAACTAATATTTAAAATTTTGTATGCCAAATTCTTGTACAAAATTGTTACACTTAAGGATTTGTAAAGAAAGCTTTTACGCATAAAATAGATGTTCAATTTGTGATATTTATTGGAAAAGCCTGTTATAAAAGCTCAGCTATTGGTTATATCTGACATTTCAGAATTTATTAACCAAAAATTTTACTAATAGAAAGTCTTTTGTGAATTAATCAAAAAATTTATTTTATACTAACTATTTCTGTTTGGAAAATTGCCCGTAGATAATTTTTCAGATATAGATAAATCAATTCTCGTTGGCACTCCTCGACTTCTAATTACCAACTCGTGCTATGGTAAACAGCAAATAAAGTGCTTGTTTAGTTGGTATAAATTCAAATTAAACGATACGAAAATATATCGAAAAAACAAGATAAATCATAAATTTATCCGACCAAACAGAAATATAATAAAAAACATCGTAAATTTTAAGAATCGTGTAGAAAAATAGTTTAAAAATGTAAAAGCTTATAATCGCGAAGAAGTATTTTCTGTCTTGAAGAAAAATTTGTGTTTGTCTCCCAAAATCGATCGTCGGTTCTTCCTAACCCTGTGCACTCTGATTTTATTTACAAGTGATGTAGAAAATTGAATTCCGCACCCTCGCTTACAAGGTGTAAGATTCCACCCCACCAATCAATCGATAACAATATCACCCTACACCCAACTCCAATAAAGTTCAAACTCCCTTATCTCAAACTGAAATAATACACTCGAGTAGTCTTGTGGATGCTTTAGCAAAAACTCAATTCGCTTAAATTTAAAGAGCACTACACGCTCTTTAATACGATGTCGGTGATGTTTAGGGTGAGGTTTGGTTACTTGAGGGTTAATTACTAAAGTACATATCTTATAGATTATTTTAGATAGTAATTAATTTAAAATGTCGTCTATAATGCGGCGGCGGTTTTGTGCAAGAACGGCGACGTCAAAATGTGTTGAAAACGAATTTTTAAAAAATGTAATAAAACTGGACACTTAAAAATGATACCGCATTGAAATGCGGACTTGAGAATTCTAAAAGAGAGTTGTGAATGACTGTCACCTTAACCCCCATAGACAACAATACACGCTATACAGTAAGAAAATACGATTTGAAAAGCCCACCTGAGTCGAAGAGATTTATGGTACGCAAACCGCACAAGAATTTGATTATATGAAGCTTTTAATTTACTCGTTTTTGTTCGCGTTTACAATAATTTTATTATAGAGACCATCGAGATGAAATTAGTTTTATTCTACGAAACGTGATTGAGTCAAAAATATTTTGTTGGAGTAAAAAAGAACGATAAAAAATGATGGATAACTCTTTCTGACGAATGTGCTATTTTCGGAGTAATAGTTCTTCTGATCTCAAATTTCTGGATAATGAAACAACTTGTAAAGTGATGAATAATTGAATATGGGTACCTACTACTAGCTATCTATAAATAAATTTATTAAAATCGTATATAAATTAAGTCTTAAGCAGTGTTTTTTCACCATTTAATGAGACAGATAAAGGTGTGTTTTCCAAATTTGTCCATTACTTTAACCCCATCAACATTCCAGGCTTCTAAGCAGCTCGATTGCATGATTGTATCACCGAAACTGTGCTGGTATACCTATACTTACATAATATGACCCCTACTATGGTTATTCCAGAAGTAATGTACATGTCTCATGTGTTCCTGTTCCTCTCGATTCCATCATGGACCTGCGTCAATACCTTGTTTCCTGGGATAGTTGTGAGATCTTCTAAAAATTGTGTAGGTAGTATTTGTATTAGGTCCAAGTTTATTCGGTTCAGTTGTTTCAAAACCTCTTGCTTTAAAGCTTGAACCAAAATTGAAAGTTTGCAGGGATGCAAGCCGAGAAAAATTTATAAATTTTGGGGCGATAACCTGATAAATCTGCTAAAGACCATGCACACAGCACAATTTTGTAAAAATTGCATTAAAATATTAAAGTTATCCACAAACAAAAACAATTTGTAATTTCGGTAACGAACTTTAAACTTAAACCCCATCATCAGCAGATATAGTAGATAATATATTAGATCGAGAATCGAGATCGTGATGTACTTAATTGATTTTCTCCAGTTATGCGAATAATTTTCCTCGAGTTCTTAGTTCTTATGATGAAAACCAAATTGGGTCGTTCTGTACAGAAAACGATGGAAGAAGCAACTTGTAACTAAGTATCTCTAATTAACTTTAAAAAAGTTGCTTTTATATTACCTAGAAAAGTAAAAACCCTTTCTTTAATAGACATTTGAAGTTGTACTGTGTAATTCCTAAAAAGAACGTTATGCACGTCTCGAGGAATCCTACTCGATTTGATTAAAAAATTAGTATAGGTGTACCTACCTTATAAGTTACATAAGAGGTATATCTTTTAATTTATTGTGGGTTGTCACGTGTTATTTGTATTACAAGAAGAAAGTATTATTTGAATTTGAGGCTTAATAATCAAATAATCTTTTAATAAAGCAATTGCGAACGTTGGGATAAATAGATACATATATAGCATCTAACCTGTACAGGGTATCCCGGAGCACAACGACAACGCTCTACAGTAAGTTCCCAGGACCAAAAATTAGGACATTTCCTCTTCTTGAAACCATAAATACCCCAAAATGTACTCCTAACAACTAACAAGTTATAGCCCCTCAAAGTTGAAGTTAAAACGTAAAGAAATCACTTTATTTAAATTGTAGATAGTAGTGGTAGAGCTTTAACCCTGCGTCGGTAATCTGGGGTATGAGATACCCAGTGACATGTTTGCAAGCTTGGAACTTTGGCATCTTCTTAATTTTTTACGCCTGAGTTACAGTATCTGCTCCTAAAACTCTATGGAACCCATTAATCCCAAAAGTGAGTCCTAATTTGTGCTTTGTATGAGTAACATCAGTGATCAGTGAGAAGTCTGAAGTGTTATTGGGTCTCATATGCCCCAGTGTACGATTCTCGTAATGTTTTTTAACGGTTAACCATTAATTTTGCATATAAAATATTAAATATTTTTATATTTTAGTTTTTATTGTTACTCTTCATTTTTCAACCATTCTTGTAAATATTTTTGTAAATAAATTCACTCTAACATGCTCTAACTCAAATATTTGTCACATAAAACAAATTTCGAATCCAAAATCCTAGAGCAAGCTTCAGTAGCGAATTCTATAGTAGTATATCACAGTTTTTGATTTTTCTAGAGTTAAGGTTGCGATATGCTAGAGTGAGAAAGGTATATGCTCATTTTGAAAAGTAAGCAACTTTAGGAATAACGACGACTGTTATCAAATAGCTACATTAAAATTGACATATTAGTTAGACGAATTTATTCCCAATTTCAGAAGGCCCCTGTCCTTACATTGTAGCCCAATCTTTCGAATTTATTTTTTATCTACATAATTTTTTTGTAACTTCAATAGGTTTCGCTGCTCAACCGCTCCAGTAAAGCACTATTTGCAAGATTTCTAACATGGGCAAAATCGCAACCTTAAAACGGTTCACTGAAATCTAGAATCTAGACAACCCGATATATTTTTAATTTTTTCTATTTTTAACTTTTTTGACAAATTTTAAGTAGCGGGTATAGAATACCCTATCTATGTAAAAAAATAAGTGTACCAAGTGTTAATGCCTATATCTCAAATAACTTGAAAATAGCATAAGCTTCTTCATTTACAAGCAATACTAGTCCAATTTTTCTATAAGTACTCCCATCATAGGTATTATGTGCTATTCAAAATATTAGTATAAGAATATGCAACATTTCTATGGTCTAAAATTCTAAATTGCACATTCTAAATCAATATCCGAAAGTTTCAGGGATGATAAAGTAAGTTAATATAATATGGGGCTTCCCTGTTAAAACTGAGGGGTTAAATGAGGCAATTCGTAGGAATTTAAAAAAACTGTTCTACCGAATTAGATGCAAGGAGCCACCCTGATTTTATTGCACATGAAAAACACTAAAAGAGCAATTTGATATTTTGCTCGTTTGGTTGTAACGGGCCCGTTTTACCGCCTTTTCCAAAAATTGATTGGATGCGAACTTATTAATAAAATCTACAATGTCTTGATTTTAAAGTACGTGACAATGTGACGTCTGACTGTCACCAGTAGAGTAATTTAAATTGAAAGGAGTATTCATTCGGCATCAACATTGCAACTAATATTATTTATAAGAACGTGCCTAGTGTTGTTTTTAAAATACATTCGGTAGAAAAATGATACAATGATGATGCAAATGATGATGTCATTTTGAAATTAAGCAAAATTTGTTTAAAAAAATAAAAAATAGTTAGTCGCTCTTTGATTGTCGAAGGGTTGGTCGGTTACAACGACAAGCACGGGTGGTTAGAGTTAGAGAGTGGGCCTGTGGAATCAACCACGGAAAGTAAAAATCTAAAGAGCATAAAATAAAAAAGTTGTTAGAATCATACGATAGTTATTGAGAGAATGAATATCGTGGTAGTGAGTGCTGATATAACTACGAGTGTCAATTACTACAGGAAAAGCTGAGAAACTACATTTGAATACGATTACAGGCCGATAAAGGAGCGTCTGCTCGGAGGAAAATTTTGTGGATAAAGTTATTAAGGTTGGTGTTGAATTTTGGTATTTTGGAAATACCAAATATGTTTTATATCACAATTTGGTAATTGTTTATAAAAAATAAGGAAAACACCTAACTAAGAATTTATTTGGCAACTTCAAGATTCGAGGGGGTTAACTGGTTATTGGTACACTAATTACCTACTTAATACTGTTTCTTTAAGTTTCTATTTGACGTAATAAGCCAATAAGTTTGTTCAATGCCTATATTTTTGTGTTTTGAAAATCTAAAATGTTTCTTTTTGGCTACTTTTCACGACTTAAGAGCATTGAGAAGAGTTCAGGTAAATTTCGGAAGTTTTGTGTACTCTGACTGGAGCATATTCGTGGCATATTTTCAAAACGACTTCCATGTAATTACAAACGAGGTGGCGAGCGCCCTTCCGGATTTGATTGTTTTGATTTTGTTTGATTAGAAATTAACAAAAGTAGCTAACCGCTTCATGGGGTGGGAGGAGGAGGACCTCATAACATAACAAAAAATGATTGTAGGTACTGACTAATTGATTCTAATTTCTAATATCATACCTGAAACCTGAAATTTTCTGGCATTGATTTAGATTTTAATTTAAAAAACGATAATATGCATTTATGTGCATATATGATTAGGTATGCAAATAAGTACATAATATTAAGGTAAACACAATGAGTGCCTTTAATAAAATGTATGGCAGATGTCTTTCTGATCTATGCTCTAGTATCTAGATAGATCTAGTACCTATGTGCAGGATGGAAACAATTTGATAGAGAAATTGATGGCGCATCCTCATCCTCGTTCTCCTTCTTTATGAAGAGCTCAATGGCGAAAATCGGAATTCGCGATCTTCTTTTGTTTGGAGCTATTAGCAAAAGTTCGATTTTTCAATTTTTCGCGAAATGTCGGTATGTCCGTTGTTGTGTTAAAAAAGCACAACTTTGTGTTATAATCCAAAGACTAACGAATATATTTTATTTAAATTCCTTTCGGTTCATTTTATTGTCCAAAACTGTCTGGAGAACGTACTAATATTTTTTTCTGTAACTTTACAACAACCGAGATGTTTTTTTAGCGAACAATTGAAAAATCTAACTTTTGTTTATAGCTTCCAAACAACAGAAGACCGCGAATTTCGGTTTTTGCCATTCAGTTCCTCTAAAAAAGTGATCGGGGAGGAGACATCCAGATTTCCATATATCTCTTCTTATCGATTTCTCCATAAGAACCATCGAATTTTTGCGTATAGTCAGACCATTTTGTAAAGTTATTTTTAACTTACGTCACCCATAGAAAGGTTACAATAGTGAATATAGAGGCCTCCCTTAGATAAGTCAAGTAGGTATGTAGAGTAAAGTAGCCGAATGTGGAATACGGTTTTGTTTTAATTAGGTAAATTATAGTAAATGTCATTTTTTTGACCTTGGTTACTGGGTACGAATAGAATCAGGTGTTGTTCAATTGTTGTCAAAATTATGGAAATATTGAATATGAAAAACTTGTTGAAAAAGGCAGAAATGTAAAAATCTTGACTTTCGCTTAAACGAAAATATGGGTTGGTAATGTGGAATACCCCTATATCCATATGTGGGATAGCATATTATCATTGTAGAATAGAAAGTACACGATTAATATAATATTATTCTGGAACAAAAATTAGAATTTACGCTTAGAGAGAACTTTTCACACATAGATTACTATATACGGATTATCAAAATGCGAGTTTGAAATATTCTACATTCGGGCACTTTTTGGTATTCCACAATACCGGCTTTTCAACATTTGACTTTGAATTAGAGTCAACAGTTGAAAAAGCTATTTTGGGTTAAATATTTATTATGGGTTAGATACACACATTTCTTTTATAACCATTTATGCAATTTTCATGCACGATACTCTCATACTTTCATGACAATTAAAATTTTAAGCGCTTACATTAAAAAAGTCAGGTTGCCGGGGAAGTACAAAATAATTATTTTTGCGAGGTTAATGTTAAATGTTGACATTGCAGTTTACATTAATTGAAAGTCAATCTAAATTAGTATATTATGACGATATTTAAGTGTAGGTGGCGTGGGCAGTTTATTAAAAAAGGGGGTATTCCACATTTGGCCAGTATTCCACAATCGGCTACTTTACTCTAATTGTTGAAATCTGCGTAGACCTGTATTGAAAGCTGGAGTTTCAACCAAATTTAATTTTTGTCAACAAAACTTGTATTTAAATATAAAATGTGATTGTATTTGAAGAGACAACATCAGCTCTCTGCTGGTGGCGTAAATCAATAAGAACTTTAAGAAGTGGCCTCACTATACCCTGTACGTATATTTATAAAACTTACAAAAAAAGATTTCTTAAAAGAGGGGTGAAGTTAAGCCCCATCTAAATCAAAATTAAATTTTGAGAGCTTTAAGATTTACAAATTCTAAAAAGAAATTTGACGCGTGCATTTTGATTTTGCCAAAATAATAATTTTACACACGATGAGAACGAGAACGGCCAGTTAATACAAATGGCAATTAACAACAAGCATATATGTGTATTTGAATGAATTGAAACTATGACCAATGGCCAAGACTATTTAACAAAGTTTATGCTTTATTGCTTGCCGTTATTGTCAACTCCACAGAGCTCCATTGGCTACACCAACTCTAACCTATCATCAATCGTGTAAGATCAACACGATCGCCGTTAAAATCTCAAAACTAGCCCAAAATTACAAAAATAGATAAATCGAGTATAAATATATAAATTGAAATTACACCACCAAGAAAGAAACAAATGCGTTTTGAGTTAAAAACCGGACCAAAAGCACACGTATTAATCAAAGAGCCGCGATCGCATTCTTCTGTAACACCCTTGTTATTTAATGTCAGCTCAACTAAAACAGTCGGCAAACGTTTCAGTGTGTGATAAATCCAGTTAAATCGATATCAAACAATGTAAATTAACAACCAGAAAGCAACTTTAATAGCATACTGAATACACCACAAAGTTCATTTCCGATAATCATCTTAATGCTAATGCTCATACATTTGTATGGGCATCCCGAATTCTACGAGAGCAGGATTTTTAAATTCTAAGCGAAATGTAAAAGAAATAAGACAAAAAAATGTGTCCTTTTTCTCGAGCAAGCAATTTATACAAACGAAAAAGGTACCTATTATAATATCTATGATGTATATTATGCGAGCGAGCGACCGTTTTTAATTTTGTGCATTGCAAATTGCAATTACACTAAAATGAGCAACGTGGATGAGCAGACTAAGGTGTAACATTTCCGACGAGACTATCTCAAAGACTGTTATTAACCATTTTATAAATTATTTATTAACTGCGATTAATATTAATATAATTCTAGTGAGCGCATAGATGCAACACGTTCAAAAAATGTTAAACGAAAAAAATTATTTAATTATAAAAGCTTAGTGTATGACGGCTTAAATTGATTTATCTCAGATTACGAGACCACTTTTACATTACACGATCTTCTCTAGAAAAGAAATTGGAAATTTTTACGAAAATATATTTTGAAATGTACACGCAGAGTCATCTGTGAGAGAGCTGGTCTAACTAATAACGTCGGGTTGGAGGGCGAGAAGAGAAAATCAACGTGTGTGGTCTTCAAGCGAGGTGAGTGTCTCGCCTGCTTGAGAGTGCCGCTTAACAAAATTTTTTTTTCTTAACGTTTTGCCGACAAGTTCTCTCTTATTTTATCAGCCGATAATACGATTGTTGAAGCCGCGAATAATATAATGCATCCAAGATCCATTATCTATAATAAGTTTGCAAATATGAGTTGTTTTTCTCCGTGGTCTGAAAAGCTCCAATTGAGGTATCGGCGTGTTTGTTAGTTGTGTTATTCTATAGTTGTACATTACTTATTGGTTTTAAAAAATTTTTATTGTTGTAGTTACTATTAAGTAACACAAGAGTTGGCTGTTTTTCTTGTGCTCGTAAAGCGATTATTCGATATTTATTTTTCGATTTTTCCTTTCTTATGTACTACTTTACTAAGTAAAACTTCTTTTTTGTGTTTCTCGTAAAGTGATAACAAGCCACAATTCAAATTACTGACTGTAAAAGGAGCAATGCACTTCTATAATATGCACATAATTGTTGCGAATTGCTAATTTTAATATCGTGTAATTTACTAATGACAGCTTTTTCTTAAAAACGATTCTTACCATTTATTTTCTTTACAATTGCACGTAATTTTCCAGCTACCCGTAAACCCGTAATAACAGCATGGAACCCCTTAATTCCGAATATTTTTACTTTTTCCATTATAAATGCTGAATTGCAAGTTTCGAGAAATTTATCCCCCTACTCAATAATATTATACAGTTTGGAGATGCTACCTATAATAGCTTTTAGTTTTTGATTCGTTTGGTTTTTTATGAAAAAACCTAAATTACTCACTTAAGTTTTACAATAGGTATTTACTACCAGTAGGTACTACTTACAATGAATTCCTAAATTTTCTTCATTTTACCATCACTTTTACTTGGGTATTTTCAGTTTCTGTCAATGGGTAGCTAATACATACTTCCTTGAAATTAAAGATTATACTATCGGCCATCATCTGTTCCTTTACGCGAGGTTCCCAAGTGGATTTGTCTGGAAAGTAATACAGTGTGCAGTGTGCAGTCCTTAAGTGCGTTGGTTCTGAAACTAAAAGCACTTGGTTAGTAAAAACAAAATTACTTTTAGCACTGGCCCCTGGCAAGTTTCTTTAAAGTCCCCTTCTGTTAGTGAGCAACACACATCATATGATAGGTAGGTATATACTTTATACATACATCTCACTAAGAGGTCAGTTTCTAACAGAATGTAAAAAAGGTCCCAAAAATAGCAACTTTCCTGAAAACACATCAAAACATTCACAACATGCTCAAGTTTAGTAGTATAGGACGGTATAAGCTTCACTGTATCTGTACTAAAGTGATGTTCGTATGTGAAACGTAAAAGAAATAGGTAATTATGACGATTTGTACTTGAATCCATTATCATATTTGCGTTTGGGTTGTATTTTGTGGGTAACTTCCCATTATCAAAGCGCAAAAATAAGCGGAATTATAAAACACGCGAGTCTCAAAGGGTCATCGAATGCAAGCGCATATTGGAAGCGCGATTGGGAATATTGGAAACTCTGAAGAGTTACGACCTAGAGTTTAAGGTGCTGTATGCAAACGAAAAGAAAATATTAGATCAATTATTAAAAGAAAATAAGATGCATTATTATAACGACCTCCTCAAAAAATATGACTATAAAATTAAAACTACTTGTCAGATAGTTAAGAAAGTGGTTAATTTGAAGGGTAAACAATCTGAAAATGACACAAACCATTGGAACGAGCCAATAACAGCTGTCGAAGAGTTTAACGATTAACATCACCGTAACAAAAAATATGGATTTGGAACACTGTAAATACCCTAAATACCAGCAATAACGCTATCGAATCAAACCGCAAAACCATATTTGTAGAAGAAGTCCCAGAGGAAGAAGTTTATAATGTAATAATGGGTCTTAAAAATTATTGGAGTGCCCGGGATGACGAATTTCCAGTTATAGAATAATTAAGCTATAGTGGTGCAAACGATTTTACCCCATTTGACGTGTATAATAAACAATTCGTTACAATACGTAGTTTTCTGTGATAATCTTTAAACGGGTTGTATAACACCGGTGTATAAAAATGGTGCTAGGTTAAAAAAGAAAACTACAGACCAATAAGTAACTTGTCTGGTTTTTCAAAAATTTTCAAAACAATTGTGTGAGAAAGGGCGAAGAACTTTTTTAATACTTGTGGACGTAGACTATTCAAGAAACCCCAACATGGTTTTCTTAAGGGGAAGTTAACTGGCACGGTTCTAGCTGAGTGCATTGGTACAGTTCTCTCCTGTCTGGAACAGGGAAATATTCCATGCGGCATACTACTTGATCTATCAAAAGCCTACGACTGTGTGAATTGTCAGGTACCTACTGTTAGGTAAGCTGTACAAGTATAGGATCCGTGGGGCCTGCTTGAAGTGGTATGAAACGTTCCTGGAAAACCGGCAACATAATACAAAATTAAAAACAAAACAAAGGCTAATCAAGTCGCAATTTAAAACAAGTTCATGTGGCATTCCTCAAGAAAGTGTGGTAGGACCATTGCTCTTTATAATTAACATTAATAACCTGGAGGATAGTAATAAAGGGACAAACCATTAGCTGGTAAACTATGATGATGATACTACATTGCTAAATCAACGCAAAAACGCGAGATCTAGAAATAAGCAGCAGTAAAATTGTAATAAAGGTCAAATTCTGTCCAGGACAGAACAATCTGGTACTAAACGAGAAAAAAACAACATAGTATTGTTCAAAACAAATAGATCAAGGAGGCAGTACCCAGAGGATTTAATAATAAACAATAAAAAATACAAAACAAATAATACAAATGCAAAGTTACTGGGAGTGGTTGTGGATGATACCTTAAACTGGAGTTCACACATAACAACTTTGATGATTAAATTAAACAGAAGCGCATTTGCTATAAAGACACTCAGAAGTTATGTATTAGATACTAAGGTTTTGAATATTGTATATTATGCCAACTTTTATAGCCACCTTAGATACGGAATCTTTTTGTGGGGCGGATCTTCATATATAGACAGGGTGTTTATGATCCAAAAACAAGTAATAAGACTCATGTGCAACATGGGATTTCGAAACTCATGTCGCGGAGTATCCAAAGCCGAAAGGAAGCTTATGCAGTTATCGCTGTGTACATTTATGAATCGCTCTTAGACTGCTTTAAACAGAAGGACAACATCGAATCCTTGTAAGTTAACGACAGCTATAACACTCGGATGGTTGGAAGCAGTTACTCCTACCCAATACACCACCGAGGTATGACAGAAAAGGTCCTATTATATACTGGCCTGAAATTTTTTAATTCATTGCCCTATCAAACTCTGAAGATAAAAACTTTTAAAATGTTTAAACGGCAAGTGAGGGTGAAACGGGGGTGAATGAATATTATACATATACAATATACACGTATTCGTATACACCCTTGCCCTTCCTATAGAGTATAGTTCCGAAGCGACGTGATTAACTATTGTCCAAGAAGCTACTACTTTTCATGAAGGTACTAAGTTCCTGATTAACCTCTGCTCCGAACTCTAACTATATCAGGGTTATAATAGGAGGCAAGGGGATGGGTAATATTACTCATTAGTTTACACCATAAGGTACTGCAAACTAAATCTCTTCAGATGGTAGAGTACCAACTGCCCACAGTAGCGTAGTACCAATGCCAGGAATGGACAAGAATGCTCACCCTACCATACTTGGCAATTGTCGGGTTCAGGTTACCATCAGCGACACCGAAAAGAACTGGTTCACATAAATGGACCAAATTTACCATCATGGAGTGCTGCAAGGGCGAGTGTATTACTTGACTATCAGACGCTCACACGAAGAGCAGGGCATGACCCTGCAACAACGATAGGACAGATTGTGGACAGCCTAAGCACATACTAGACTACAACTCCCCCGTCAAGACACTGCACCAGTCAAGTGGACAAAAGGTCGCGTATGACGTATATGACTCCACCGAGAGCCCCAACGCATCCAAAGAGCGGATATACTAATAGTGACCATCGACCGCATACGCGGAAACGGTCTACTTCCAGTTTTAGTCGTCGACGCCCATCCTTTTCCCGCAACTCCATCAAGTGCGGGGTTGGGTAGAGCAATCGCCGTTTTATGGGCAAGCCCCTGGAAGTACCGGACTTGCCCGGAGTACCAGACTCTACTGGTGAGAGCAATCATTTATGGATAGTATATACAGCAGAAGTAAAGCATCACTATAAACTTATAAACGCAGTGTCGGATAATCGCTGAAACGTCTGAAGACTAAACTCTAAAAAAAGGTTTTGGTGGTATAGAAAGAGGTACAAAATGCCATATAAGCTATTCTATATCGTTTTTCAATTCAAAACTCTAAAATGAAATACCTATATCGAAACCGAATTTTTTTGCGCGATGATGGCGTTGTAATGCGGACGAGCATTTTATTATAATCAGGTAGTAGTTTAAAAAACCTAAAATTACAATTTTTTATTAAACACCTTTTTGTGCAATCCGATAAAAATCTCAAATCCGCTTAAAGCTAAGGACGAACTAAAATAATACATATAATTCAACACCCTTTAAATTATCCATTTAATCTCGTGAAAGAGTTATAATCTCCAAGTGTATTTAAGAATATTGCTTCGTCATGAATTTGCGTTACAGAGGGACTAGTTTAACTTAAAAGTCATCGACTAAAATAATTTACTTGCCATACTTTTAGTCGTATCTCTTTTATAGCGAGTGTAAGTATTGCAAGAGATAAAGCACGATTCGGCCATTACCAAGATGACTGGTAGTTTAGAGCTTTAACGCGCGGCGCTGTCGGCGCTATTACACAACCATCCTCAGATAATGTAAAGATAAAACGTTTATAAGTGCGAGTTTAAATATGGTAATCTGAATTTTCAATTGTAAAGTGTAAAAACTCTAACGACTGTATTTTATGACTTTTTAACCGTATAAGAAGTTCTATTATATATTAGGTATAACCCGCTTTATTGTTAAATAATTAACAATTACACCTACCTACACGTTTTCGTTTACTTTGAATCGTTTTATCGCTGCAGTAATTTTTCAAAACTTTTAATATAAAATTAATAGGTTTAGTTCAAGTGTGAAGTTGTTCGATGATTGTTGAAGCATTATATTAACTTTTTGTTGCAAATGTATTCTAGACGTCTCTCGGAAGAGGATAATTTCCTCTTCAGACATACCTATTATATACTCATCATGAAATTTACTACGCCGTTTCAGTTCCAAAGAAAATATTCTTTTCCTTTTTCATTGATCACAAATTGCAATTATCGGTTGTGAATAACAATCCTTCCATTTCAATATTAATCGTAAAAACTAAAAACGCATACCCGTTACCCCTTAGGTAAGGAAGGGAAGAAGGCACAATCTGATGGGTTTTCGACACAATATTTTCAAGTTTGTTATCCTTTGGAGTCATTTTTATCTATTCTGATCAAAGAATATACTTAGTGTAGTGATAATGATAATGATAAAAATATAGTTTGTTTACAAAGTTTTATATAAATGTAGTGAAATCCAAAGCATTAAGGGATGCTTACATTTTAAAAACTCCCTCCTCCGCAGGAAGGAATGTGCACAGCGTCGGATTAACGGACTTTGGCGCCCTAGGCTATAATAATCCTAGTGCCCTTTTTTAAATTTCTATTTGAGAAGCAAATGGAATAAAATAGCGCCGCAGGCCAATTTTTTTTGTTCAAGGTCAAACGGCTTAAAATAAGATTAGGAATTTTTTTATCAGTTGATAGTGTCTCCTAAAAAGATGTTTCACAAAAACAAAATAGGAAAATTTCTATATTATTTCAGATACACACCAAATGTTGTTGAAGAGTTCCGCGAATCCTAAAATCCTAGACTTTAGCCTAGGTAATTAACTTAATGTTAAATCCAGGCCTGGACCCCGTTTTCTTATTAGGTATTTAATTGATAAAATAGTTTACATCTAAATGATAAACCCGAGTGAAAAAGCTATCTTACGCATTTTCCAATAAACAATTAAATGAGTAGAAATAAATTTTCATTTGACACTCCACTGTTGCCTCCTCTTTATAACTTGTTAATAAGTTAAATAAAAAAATCCGGCCAGAGTGGAGGTAAAAATCTTATCAAATAATTTATTTTATATTTATTTATATTTTGTTATTATAAATTTAAAGATCGCTGAAGGGGCACTTCTTCTCGACTTACGTATTATCCGTACTATAATTTGCTAACTTTTAAAATGGACTATTTGTTAATACTTACCGGAACCTTTATCTCAATAATTTAATTATTGTAATTTTATTTTACCATTGGCAATTGGCGCCTCTTTTTGACTTGGCGCCCCTAGGCTACAGCCTCACTAGCCTAGTGGGTAATCCGGCACTGAATGTGCAAAGACATGCGTCAATTCTACGAGAGATGGCAGATTACACCATACTTAGTATGGTGTCAGTTCTGGCACAGGCACAGAAGTTGGAGTCATCGGAGACAGCTTCACAACTTGAGGCAAGAGGTAACATCTGCACAAATACTGTTAGATCAAGGTTATTGGAGAAGAAACCGAAACTGTTCTTTCTCCGCGAATATTGTGCTTGGTTGAGCCTCTTCGAGTATTTCCTTCTACTCACAAAAACTACAAAATTGTTTTTATTTGTTTAATTTTAATTGTTTAAATTTGAATTTACTTGATAGATGTTCCTCGTAGGACTTAGAAGGATGAGACTGAATATTGGATAGGTACGAAATGTAAAGGAACCAAGGAACGAAAAGAAAGTAGGTATTTTGGGAAAAACCCAACGAAACATGTGCCGGATGCCTAACAATGGCACTAATACATAAACGGCTGCCATCTTTGGCGCCAAGTAAATATAAACGAAAAATGTGGTTGAAAACGAATACTTAAATACTAACGAAATATGAACAATACTTAATACTAACGAAATCTGAACAGTTATCACAGACAAAGAATCTTCGTAGCTTCTAACAGCCAAGCAATCCTTAAAGCGCTGAACGACTGTAAAGTGGGGGTACGAACTAGTAACAGACTGCTTCCGCAGACTGAACAAATTATGAGGTGAAAATTTTGTCAATCTGGTATGGGCGCCAGCTCATGCCGACATAGGTACCAGGGAACGAGAAAGCGGACGGTCTTGCTAAAGAGGGCAGCAACATAAGATCCATTGGACCAGAACCAGAACCACTGGAGGTAAACTTCTGGATAGGGACATTCTAAAATCCTATTGGAGAAACTCTCTGGCCTTTTGCCAGAGGGTACCTACTCTCTACTCAGAATGAGCCGAGGTGAATTACGACTGGCAAAAGCAATAATAACGGGCCATTGTCAGCTTAAAATGCACCTGTATACACAATGCGACTAGAAGAAGGCCCACTATGCAGAGGAAGAGGAAATTTCAATTCATCTTCTGCTACACTGCGAAGCTTTTACAAGAAGTCGTCTTCGCAATCTCGGAAAGGAGAAAATGCTCCAAAGTGAACTGCCCAAATTATCAATAGAAAAAATTCTGGACTTTATCCAAAGCACAGAACTCACATAAAGGAAGATTTTACATCCGAGGCACACAATATATCCGAGAGGTCGCTATGCAAGGAACCACTGGTGCCCAGCCTCAATAATTAACTCTGGTGTAGCAATGTGCCTCAAATCCCCCCTACTATACACTGTACCATTCTTGTACCATACCATATTCTGTAGTACATACTGGGATATTATTGCATTTTTGGTGAAACTAAAAATCTTTTTCGTTATTGGACTTTAACTCTCTTTCGATTAAGGGGTTAGTTATTCAGTCAATTCTGTATTAATAATAATATGGTTTATATTGTCTATTTGCAATAGATTGTCACCCTTCAAACAGTTCAAGCACTCTAGCTCACGAACAAACTCCTATTAATTTGAAAATAAAACTCGGCAAAGTTTTAGATAATAAGCATCAATGAGATGTAATCAAATTCGAACTTATACCTACGATGTAAATAATTTGGCGATGTAAAAATTATTTTCTCATTATCAAAACTTTAATGAATGTTGTTTAACGACCCAAAGAAATTTTTTTTGTTTATACTAAGACGAAGTTATACAACAGTAATTAACCACCAACACAAGGATGAGTTAACAAGGGAAACCACATCTTAAAATGTCAACCGCTTTTCTAAATAAGGACGATAATAAATTAAGATTAGGAAATTGTGCGTAAACAACACTAATCAAAAACATATAAATAGGGAAATTAAGAATAACAATTTAGTCTTAAGCAGTATTTAGTATAGTTCATGCTATCTATATATATGTAGTCGTGTACATCGTTAATAAATGTTAAATCAATATTTAAAACAGTACTTTGATTACGCTTAGATTCAAGTGTATTGTAGATTGTTTAATAAAGTTTTTAAAATAGTTTTTAAAAACTATAAACAGCAATCAAGAATATTAACTGGCGCAGTCGTTCAGATTTCGAACATACGGTAACCCACTGCAAAGTCGAAACAAAGGTAACTCAAGATTCTCTACAAATCGAGAAACGTAGGAACCAAGTCTTCAAATCCCGACGCAATTCAAAAGAAATAAGGTACGGATGAGAAGTAGAAGCTAAGAATAACTGGCACAACAAAAGAAAATCGATCTAGGAACGATCCAAGAAGGACAGCATCCAAGACGACAAAAACCCCAACGAAAAGAAAATCGATCCAGGAACGATCCAAAAAGGACAGCATCCAGACGATACAACCAAGAATTTAAAAAGTAAGAAAATAAATATATAAATTGTTCGATTGAACTTAAATTGAAAATTTTACAAAATAGTAAAATAATTTTGAAAGGAAAATTATAATCCTTAAGATAGAAAAGGTAAAATTGTAAAAATTGTAATTGATAGTTGATGGAAGATTCTGATAGTGAAACAGAATTTTTAAGAGAGTTAAATTATATTAGCGAAAGTAATTCGTCAAATTTAAATAACATACTTGAAAGCAATAGAGCCAATATGAATCAAAATCCTCAAATTCCAATGACGGAACAATTAATAAGTGTTGCCAAGCACTTTGGAAAAATTTTACCCACCTTTGATGGTAAAAGCAATACACTTAGTTCCTTTTTGTGGAAAATTGATCAGTATGACGCAAGGTACGGGCATACAGATGATGTTTTAACAAACTACGTATTTTGTGTAATATGTAACAAACTGCGAGGCGAGGCAAGTAGTTTTATTTCATTACGAGATGATATTAGGAATTGGGCAACCTTAAGGGATGTTTTAGAACGTAAATTCGGTGATTACACGGATAGGAAAATTTTAGCGCAACAATTCAAGAATTTAAAGATAGGAAATGAAACCCTGAACGAATTTATCGAAAGAATTAAAATAATGGAAAACAAATTAAACGCAAAAATACAATCGGATCCAAATCTGACGATAGATCAGAAGGATGTGTATAGAGAAATTAATGAACAAACGGGAATAGAAGTGTTATATAATAATTGTCCACCATTATTAAAAACAATTTTAGACGTCAAAGAAAAGACTAGCTTAGCGGAAACAATAGGCGTAGTTTTAAATTTTGTAACTAAACATGGAAATGATATATATAGGAATAATCCAAGTACGTCCAAAGGTAATAATGAAAGTGGAAATTATACGCAAAATAAGGGAAAATTTAATACGTTTAATAAGGATAAAAATTACAATGCAAGGAATAATGTTAACCAATATAATAATAGTTATAATAATAGAAATTATGACAGATATAATGATAGGAATAACGGGTTTAATAGACAAAATAATTACAATGGACCCAATAGGCAAAATAATTTTAATGGAGCTAATAGACAAAATACATACAATGGTAACAGACAAAATTTTAACAGAAGAGACAATGGTAACTTCAATAATTTTCGAAGACCAGTAGAACAAAGAAATGATAATGTAGGGCAAGAAGGGCAGAGAAATGTCTTTCATCCGCGAGGATATCATAGTAGGGCAAATGAAGCAACGAACAATCCAACCCCGATGTCTATGAGTGGTGTAAGACCATATGTTAATAATACGAGATTAAGAAATCGTGAAAGTCAACCGTCGACCTCAAGAAGAGAAAATTTTCGAGTAGAGGCCTCGGAACAAGAATAAAAATTAATTATACGGGAGTAGGCGCATTACCATTTATCGAAATAGATACCTTCAGTACACCTTGTATAAGAGTGCTAATTGACACAGGTGCGACTAATTCACTAATGGATGCATCAGCTGCGTATAGTTTATTTCTAGAACATGTTGAAATAGATAAATTTACTGTACAAACTATTAATTCAGAAGTAAAAGGGGATAGTAGTGTAAAACTCGATTTATTTAGCATAAATGAACCCATAAGATTTTTTATCACAGATTTTCATGATGATTTACACGTATTGTTAGGATCAGATGCGTTGAGAAAAATGGACGCGTATATAAATTATGAAACAAATTATATTGCATTAAATAACAAAGGATATGACATAAGATGGTATGATCCGGAAAAAGAAGATTGGAAAGTACCTGGCCTTATGGAAGGTATGAGTGCACATTGTATATTTCCAAAAGTGGAGAGAAAAAGGAACATATTTAGAACTAATATAAAGAAAGGTGTAGTGCTAGTCCCAAGACAAAAGATAAAAAATATAACAATACCAGAGACAATAACCACCGTGAATAATTTTCATTGTGAAGTGCCGTATTATGGAACGCGAAAGGACAATAATTGTGAAGAACATATAAAAACAAGACATATTGATGAAACTCAATACGATATTTGTAATCAGTATCGAAACTCGAATTATAGTGAAAGAGAAGAGATAGGGTCAAAAATACAACTAGATCATTTAAATAGGGAAAAGAAAGAAATAGTTAAGAACTTGTGCGACAAATATGAAAATATCTTTTATAAAGAAGGGGATATTTTGACATTCAGTAACTTAACGAAACATAAAATCCCAGTGACCTCGGATACACCAATATTCACAAAACCATATAGATTTCCTTACGTGCAAAGGAAAGAACTAACAGAGCAAATAATGGATATGAAAAAACAAAATATTATAGAAGAAAGCGAGTCACCATACAGTTCACCGGTTTTTCTAGTACCAAAAAAGGCAGATCGAGAAAATAAGATAAAATATAGGATGGTTATAGACTTCCGAAAATTAAATGAGCAGACAAAGGAGGATAAATATCCAATACCCAACATCAGCAATATTTTAGATTTGTTAGGAAAATCACAGTACTTTTCAAAGTTAGATTTAAAAAGTGGATACCACCAAATTGAAATAGAAGAAGAAGATAGACATAAAACAGCATTTTCCACAAGTGATGGTCATTATCAATTCTTACGAATGCCATTCGGGTTAAAGAATGCACCAGCATGTTTTGCAAGGGTAATGAATACTATTTTAAAAGGACTTTTAGATAATATTTGTTTAGTTTATCTAGATGATATAATAATATTAGGAGAATCATTTGAAAGACATGTGGAAAATTTAGAAAAGGTATTTGAGAGACTAAGGAAATATAAATTTAAAGTACAATTAGAAAAATCAGAATTTTGTTTAAAAGAAATGGAATATTTAGGACATTTAATTACAACAGAGGGAATTAAACCTAATCCAAAGCTCATAGATAAAGTAAAAAACGTAAAATTACCAACGACACAAAAACAAATTAAATCATTCTTAGGATTAACAGGATATTATAGGAAATTTATAAAGGATTATGCAACAATAACTAAACCTTTAACTGTATGTTTAAAGAAAAATACAAAAATAGTACATACAACGGAATTTAAAAATGCGTTTGAAAACATAAAAAGAATTTTAATAAATCCACCAATATTAACATATCCAGACTTTTCCAAGACGTTTAATGTAACAACGGACGCATCAAACGTAGGATTAGGAGCAGTGTTATCACAAGGAAAAATAGGCCAAGATAAACCAATTATGTTTATTAGTAAAACACTAAATGTTAGTGAGGCAAATTATTCAACAATAGAGAAAGAATGTTTAGCGATAGTATGGGCAACAAAAGTATTTAGACCATATATATATGGACAGATTTAAAATAATTACGGACCATAAACCATTACAATGGTTATTCAATATAAAAGAACCTAACTCAAAATTAGTTAGATGGCGATTAAAGTTAGAAGAATTTGATTATGAGATAGTGTATAAAAAGGGAGTACAAAATTGTAACGCAGACTTTTTATCAAGACTAGAGGCATACCCATTAACAATCATAGAAGATGATTTATTGTCATTGTTTAATAATCCAGGGGATATTAATATGAGAGATAATGGAGAATTAGAGGAATTAGATGAGGAATTAAAAGAAACTTTAAGAGAAAAGGAAAGACCAAAGAAAAAGATACAAATTATATCTGACATACAGGTAAAACCTCCAGAAATTAAAGAGACACAATTGCACGAGTTAGAAAATGTAGAAAACAATGAATCAAATTTTAGTCAACACTCGCAACAGGAAAATATGAGAGCGACTCTTAAAATAACGGAATATCCTTTAAATCAATTTTTCAGACAATTTGAATTTTCATTTAGTAGTGCACCAGCAATACAAGAAAAACAGTATTTTGGTAGGACAAGATTTGAAATTAAATTAACGAGGGAAAATTATATAAACGAGATTACAAATATATTATTAACATATGTAAATCCAAGGATAGTTAATTGTATATTTACTAAAATACCAGAAATATATAAAGATTTTGCAAGAATAGTAAACACATTATTTGACAGTCGAATAAGAATAGTTTATACCTACATAAAAGTAAAGGATGTTCAAGAAGAACAAAATCAGAGGGAAATATTAGAAAATTGTCACAAAATAAGTCATAGAGGAGCACAAGAGTTAAGTAAGGAAATAGAGAGACAATATTACTGGCCAAATATAATGAAAGCATGTCAAAAATATGTTGATGAATGTGAAATATGTCAGAAAACGAAATATGAAAGACATCCGGTACAATATAAACTACGAGTAACTCACACGTCAAAAGAACCATTCGAATTAGTATACATGGATATATTTTCGATTAATAATAAAAAAATATGTCACAGCGATAGATGACTTTTCAAAATATTTCATGTATCAACCCCTAGAATCACAAAATATACCTGATATTTTGGATGCATGTACAAAAATATTTGCACATTATAAGATACCAAAAAGAATTATTACGGATAACCAATTTAATGTAACTTTAATAAAAGATTGGTTTAAAATGCATCAAATAGATTATCATGCAATAACACCATTGCATCCGAATAGTAATGGACCAATAGAAAGAGCGCATGGAACGTTAATAGAGATTGTAAGAACGATCATAGCTACAAGAGAGAAAAGTTTATTAAATAATCCATGGGACAATGCAGTAACAATTTATAACAGAACAATTCATTCAGTAACACAATATAAACCTATTGAATTAATTTTTGGACACATAGATGCAAGAGATTTGTTAGATTATGTAGACGAAGAATTTTATCACGAGTATACAAGTGAATTATATGACAAAATAAAGAAAATGTACGAATTAGTAAATAAGGAAGTAAGACACCGAAAAGAACATAATATTGAGTATCAAAATAAACGACGAAAATCATTTGAAAATATTAGAGAAAATACTAAAGTATATATAAAACAATTACCAAGGGATAAGAAATCAGCCAGATATAGAGAAGCTATAGTGGTAAAAGATTTAGATAATAAAATTAGAAATGAAAAGGATAAAGAATATCATAAACAAGAAATTAAACCCTTGAGGAAATCACAAATAATGAAGGAAATTGTTTCAGATGAACCTTCGACATCTGGTTTACCTACTAACTATAATAACAATGGTGATGGGGAAGAAACAAATAGAGTTTAAACAATTAAGTAATAATCCAGGAATATTACCACTTAAATTAGGAGATACACGAATACAACGAACGGTACATACATTTATACATTATTATTCGTTAGATACATTAAAAGAACATTTTTATAAATTAACAGAATGTATAAGAAAACTAAAAAGAGAAAATGAGAATGTTATAGATAAGGACATAAGAGTTAGTACAGGGATAGAATTAGCGGTATTAAGTCATAAAATACAGCATATTGAAAATGATTTAACCATGATACATCCAGATATCCTGAAAAATACGGAAACTAGGAGAAAGAGAGGATTAGTTAATGTATTAGGATCAATTTTTAAGTTTATTTCGGGAAATTTAGATGCTAGTGATGGGGAAAGGTATGATAAGGCAATTTTAGAATTAGCTAAGAATCAAGAAAACCTAATTAATCATTATAATAAGCAAATATCACTTAATCATCAAGTAATAAAGGAATATGGTAATCTCTTTAAAAACATTGCAACTAATTTTGAAGCGTTAAATACTACATTTCAAACAATGAATAAGAAATATTTCATAACAATGTTAAGGATCAATATGATAGATTTTGAAAAAGCAATTACAGACTTGCAAGTTGCTATAAGTTTTGCAGTTTTGAATGTATTACATTTAAGCATAATCACTGAAAATCAAATTAATATTATGAAGGAGGAAATTTCAAAGTTCCACAATGAACAAGAATTTTACTCTGACGATAATGTACTTTTTGCAAAGACCATAACTGTGGATTTTTACATAAATGGAGAACAGGTAGTGTTTCTTTTGCATGTACCAATCCTATTTCCAAGAAATTATGAATTATATCATATGTATTCAATCCCTACACAACAGAATACTATGATTATATCACCAACACCTTATGTGGCTATTGCTGACGAAAGTATTTATTATTTGAATAAAAGATGTAAATTTTTACAAAATCAATTCTTCTGTTCCACGGATGAAATTGAAAGAAACTATCAAAAAGATAAATGTATTAAAAACTTATTACAAGTAAAAACAAATGCAGAATGTATTAATGTAAAAGTAAACGTAACAGAAAATTTAATCGAAAGTATCACAGCGGCACGCTATATAGCCATATTGCCGGAGAAAACATTAATTCATGAAGAATGTGAGCATGAGGAAATGCATGAATTGCAAGGAACATATTATATAGAATTGCCATATGCATGTGCATTTACGGCTAAAGAATTCAAATATGTAAATGAGGAAATGACATTACCAGAGGAGCCAGTATATTTACCACAAATATTAGACCCAACGTCAAATATACAAGCAATTCAAATGAATTTAAAATCGATAAAATTAGATCAATTATCTAAATTAACATTGGAAATTGAAAAAGAGAAACCTTTACCATATATAATACCTGATCAAGCAGGTTCAAGCTTTAATTTAATTACTATAATTATTATAATAATTAGTGTAATAATTGTATTTGTAGTGTGTAAGAATAATGTAATAATTACGGAAAAATGTAAAAGTATATTTGTTAAGAAAAATATTAATAAGAGATATAGTGAAGTGGGATATTTAAAGCCAAAAACAATAGTGCTTCCACAACCCTTAGAACGAACAGTGGTTGAAGTGAACAGTGTTAAGGGACGAAAATGAAATTGTACAACACGAAAAGTGCTATACACTTCCAGCTTAGAGGGGAGGAGTTATACAACAGTAATTAACCACCAACACAAGGATGAGTTAACAAGGGAAACCACATCTTAAAATGTCAACCGCTTTTCTAAATAAGGACGATAATAAATTAAGATTAGGAAATTGTGCGTAAACAACACTAATCAAAAACATATAAATAGGGAAATTAAGAATAACAATTTAGTCTTAAGCAGTATTTAGTATAGTTCATGCTATCTATATATATGTAGTCGTGTACATCGTTAATAAATGTTAAATCAATATTTAAAACAGTACTTTGATTACGCTTAGATTCAAGTGTATTGTAGATTGTTTAATAAAGTTTTTAAAATAGTTTTTAAAAACTATAAACAGCAATCAAGAATATTAACTACGATTGCAATTTTCGGCGCTGAAATGCTCTGTGCACACAATCGGTAATAAGCTCATGTCGTCGTCACAATAGTAATTTCTATATACTATTACTCATTTTAGAGTAGTAAACTAATTATTTTATGTAAATAAAAAATATTCGAGTTTAATGAGAAGTTTGTTTTGCATACAAATGATTTCTTTTTAACATAATTTCAAATAGAATAAATCATTATTTGAACGTCGAGCTAATTTACTCTGCTCCCATGGACAAACCGAATTTTCAGGACCGTTACTCTGCGAAGTCTCGCGCAATTTTACGTGTGGTAAAAATAACAATAATTAGTGTGCGCAGTTTAATAAACGAAATATAAATTAGATAATTGAAAGATCACGTTACAATATAATACGTACATATACAAACAAGAAATGTACATGCCGTGTCACACTCACTAACAGGATAACGACCATGACAATGGTTTTATTTGACAAGTGTCAGTTTCTCTTCAGTCACGATAACCACTCACATTTGCCTTCAGCTCTTTTACCATGTAAGGTCACTGAGTAATAGTGAAATTTACGTAGGTATACCATAATGATGTATTGTATTGATTTCGAACTCAAACGTTAGCCATACCTTACTTTACATAAAATTATTTATAGAAAGTTCTTACTAACAATCCAATTTAGCTTTATACGTGGGTGCACTTAATAAAAACATGTCATAATTTTTTCAACATTAAGCAATTATTAAATAACAAAAAAACTTGATAGATCAATAACTAATAATTAATTCAAAATTTAAATTATATTTTTATGTCTTCATCGATTACAAGCGCACACACATATAACTTATAAATATTTATACATAATTGACGTTAATTAAGAACAACAAACCCAAGAAATGAATTAATTAAAATCACACTTATTTAGTATTCGAGCTGTCGCTAAAATAATTATACCTATTGCCTATATCAAACTGGTATTTGCCTAATGAGTTAATTATCTTGAAGAAATTCAATGACTCGTTAAATTACTTGTGACCTTTATTCTTACTTATTTTAGACATTGATTGAGTACTATCGTTGTTATTTCTTAGACCTGTTACCTGTTAATTCGAAGACGAAGAATTTTACTAAATCAAAGCTGCTCGAATGATTCTATTCAATAATCCAAATCAATAAAGTCATTAAGGAGCTTAATATCTTAATAATATTTAAAAAAGCAATTTTTGATGTGTATTCAAATAAAGTTATCAAATGGTTGTGAAAACTTCTTTGAAGTCTTAAATATGGTGGTACTTAATTATTCCTAAAGTTAATATGTGAATGCTATCGAGACAGAAATCGATTACCTAACTATAAAACGAACTTCGCTAAATTATAATACCATCACGCATCATTGTTATTACTTATGTTTATTTTCCTGAAAAGATTTTGTTTTAGTGTACAAAGTAATCATCACAATAGGTGCTAAAACCTAATGGTTGACGCAACTTTCTAATAAATTTTCGTTAAAAAAAGAAATCCGATTGTGATTTGCGGACCCGTTTATGTCTTGTGTGTTAATGCAAAGAAACCTGGAAGGACCGATGGGCCGATGCCTGATTCTATCGTAGACTGATAGTTTACCCCTGATATGCCCTTGCAGAGCTGGCACGATATATATCGAATGATCGAACTGAGGCTCGATCCCGCCGAGACCCGAGACTTTATAAGATTTCAGAAACGTAATTCTCACCCCAATAATCTAACTTCGATTTGGACATGAAAAAAGTTTGCTGAAAGATCAGAAGCATGCAGGTCCATCTATAAGGCCGCCCTGATAAAAACGATGATTTCTTGGACCGTATCCATCAGAAACGAAACAATTCTGTTTAATGGAAACACGATTGTTTTTTGAGCTCTAAATAGTTTCGTGCACAAAAATCTTTCTCTGCTCCATGCAATAACGTCCATGCCCTCCTACCAAACTTCCCCAGATCGACCCCAAGCCTACTACAATAGGTATTAATTTAGCAAATTCATTGCATATTCGTTTTTAAAATTTACAAATTCATTTAAAGCTTTAAGTTTGGGCATCATGAAAGTATGATATTAAATATTAGTACTACCTACACCTACAGTAATATACAGGGTAACAAAAATTCCAATACTTTGTAATTTGAATGCATAACTTTGTATAACCCTAGTTTACAGATACAGCAATATAGAGCCCAGATCCCCAAAACTAGCCACCCTTCTATAGGTTCTCCAACTTAAACTGTGCGTTTGACGAAAAATATCTAGGAAATAATTGCTAAGAAATTGAATGTAGTATAAATACTAGTATACATATTTTTGTACAAGAACACTTTTTTCTAAAAGTGCGTACTTTTCGAGTTAAAACCGCTAAACAAGTAAAAAAACATTTTTGGCCGATTTTGCCATTTTTGTCAAACTTTAACCGCATCATCTAAACCGTTTGTCTGAGAGAATAACCTCAAAAATGTAATTTGTAGGAAATTTGATGTAGTCTACATTTATATAAAGAACACTTTTCTCTAAAAGTGCGTAATTTTCGAGTTCTAAGCGCTAAATAAACAAAACAACTTTTTTGGCCGTTTTTGGAATTTTTGTCAAACTTTAAAGCGCAGTACCGCCTAAACCGTTTGTCGGAGGGAAAAACCTGAAAATTATAATTTGTAGAAAATTTGATGTAGTTTACTTTTGTATAAGCACACTTTTCTCTAAAAGTGCGTAATTTTCGAGTTCTAAGCGCTAAATAAACAAAACAACTTTTTTGGCCGTTTTTGGAATTTTTGTCAAACTTTAAAGCGCAGTACCGCCTAAACCGTTTGTCGGAGGGAAAAACCTGAAAATTATAATTTGTAGAAAATTTGATGTAGTTTACTTTTGTATAAGCACACTTTTCTCTAAAAGTGCGTAATTTTCGAGTTCTAAGCGCTAAATAAACAAAACAACTTTTTTGGCCGTTTTTGGAATTTTTGTCAAACTTTAAAGCGCAGTACCGCCTAAACCGTTTGTCGGAGGGAAAAACCTGAAAATTATAATTTGTAGAAAATTTGATGTAGTTTACTTTTGTATAAGCACACTTTTCTCTAAAAGTGCGTAATTTTCGAGTTCTAAGCGCTAAAGAAGCAAAACAACTTTTTTTGGCCGATTTTGGAATTTGTGTCAAACTTTAACGCGCTCTACCGTCTAAACCGTTTGTCGGAAGTAAAAACCTGAAAATTATAATTTGTAGAAAATTTGATGTAGTTTACTTTTGTATAAACACACTTTTCTCCAATAGTGCGTAATTTTGGAGTTAAAAGCGCTAAACAAACAAAACAACTTTTTTGTTCGATTTTGAAATTTTTGGCAAACTTTAACGCACTGTACCGCCTAAACCGTTTGTTGGAGGGAAAAACCTGAAAAATATAACTTGTAGAAAATTTAATGTAGTTAGTTTACTTTTGTATAAGCATACTTTTCTCCAATAGTGCGTAATTTTCGAGTTAAAAGCGCTAAACAAACAAAACAACTTTTTTTGCCGATTTTGAAATTTTTGGCAAACTTTAACGCACTGTACCGCCTAAACCGTTTGTTGGAGGGAAAAACCTAAAAAATATAATTTGTAGAAAATTTAATGCAGTTTACTTTTGTATAAGCATACTTTTCTCCAATAGTGCGTAATTTTCGAGTTAAAAGCGCTAAAGAAGCAAAACAACTTTTTTTGGCCGATTTTGGAATTTGTGTCAAACTTTAACGCGCTCTACCGTCTAAACCGTTTGTCGGAAGTAAAAACCTGAAAATTATAATTTGTAGAAAATTTGATGTAGTTTACTTTTGTATAAACACACTTTTCTCCAATAGTGCGTAATTTTGGAGTTAAAAGCGCTAAACAAACAAAACAACTTTTTTGTTCGATTTTGAAATTTTTGGCAAACTTTAACGCACTGTACCGCCTAAACCGTTTGTTGGAGGGAAAAACCTGAAAAATATAACTTGTAGAAAATTTAATGTAGTTAGTTTACTTTTGTATAAGCATACTTTTCTCCAATAGTGCGTAATTTTCGAGTTAAAAGCGCTAAACAAACAAAACAACTTTTTTTGCCGATTTTGAAATTTTTGGCAAACTTTAACGCACTGTACCGCCTAAACCGTTTGTTGGAGGGAAAAACCTAAAAAATATAATTTGTAGAAAATTTAATGCAGTTTACTTTTGTATAAGCATACTTTTCTCCAATAGTGCGTAATTTTCGAGTTAAAAGCGCTAAAGAAGCAAAACAACTTTTTTTGGCCGATTTTGGAATTTGTGTCAAACTTTAACGCGCTCTACCGTCTAAACCGTTTGTCGGAAGTAAAAACCTGAAAAATATAATTTGTAGAAAATTTAATGTAGTAGTTTACTTTTGTATAAGAACACTTTTCTCTAACAGTGCGTAATTTTCGAGTTATAAGCTCTAAATAAACAGAACAGCTTTTGGCCGGTTTTGGAATTTTTGTCAAACTTTAACACGTTCTAGGTACCTAAACCGTTTGTCTTGAAGGAAAAACCTAAAAAATATAATTTTTAGAAAATTCGATGTAGTTTACCTTTGTATAACAACACTCTTCTCGAAAAGTTTTTGATTGTGAAGTTACCAGCGAAAAACTTAAAAAAGTGGAAAAACCGCCGCCCCCAAATTAATGCTGCCATCGCAGACGGTCGGTTTTATTACTCCTTTGCTATGTTCTTTCGGTCTGCATTGTCAAAGTAAAGAATTTTCTATTTTAGTATATCTGCACTTGCACTCTCTGCCCCCTGTGAAAAACAGTTTTTTGGTCGAGGTTGTATTTTTTTTCAAACTTTAACGTTATGTTTCTTCCGCGACTACTATACCTAATACTTAACTTTGCTACTACTACTATATATACTAAATTGCAGCTCTTTTATTAGTGTCTTAGTAACTATAACAAAGAATAATACGAATTTGAAAGTATTACATTCCAATTAAATCATAAATTTAACATCGTGACGTGTAAACGATATGTAATTTCAATACATAAACAATAGTTCCTTTATATAAACATTAATCATGACCATAAGTACTCGGCAAATATCCATATATAAAATGGCGGAACTATCATATTAAAAAGTAATAAAAAAAATAAAAAAACAAAGACAAGTACAATTTATGAAAAACAATTTCGTAATTCAATTGCCGTTTAACCTTTTGTAACCATCATAATCTATCAACCAATCCCATTCGATAATGAGTATCATTGCATTGAATTCAATTACATTTTGTTGATTGACATCATCGAGCAATATTAAATCAACACATGCCTTTGTTAAAAGGTCGCAAAGTCAACACATTCCATTCTCCACGCTTAAATTATCGGCTATAAATCAATCAATATTCACATTATCGTGATTATCTAGATGCGCTAATTGTCATTTCAATAGAACTGCCAATATTAATTGTAATAATTCAGTATTATTTCTACAGTGCTATATTATGATAATCCATCGTTATCATAAAACGTACACCATTTATTTAAACGAGTTTAAATGAGCCTTAATTTTTATTGTACGCACTATCACTTTGTGAAATAGTTGTAGTTAGTTACAGTTAGGTACACAACTTGAGCAAATAAAATTGTTCGAAAGACGTGTTTTTCGATTGGAAAACAAAAATGGAAAATTCAATCAAATAAAAAGTAACAAACTGTTACTACCTATCCCATAATATAAATTTATAACTGAAATTCTATTAACTTTCATAATTTAGTAGCAAAATTGGTTGTAAATTATTTATTAATTTTTGTAACGTGTTTGGTGTTTGACACCTCATTTTTGTTCAAGTTATCATTAAACCAAGCTCGGCAAGGTGTATTTTTGTAATTCAAAGCTTTAAATTTGTATCAAATCTTGAAAATCGTATCAAGTTTGTAATAGAAGATCAGGCTGAATTTATTGAGAAGAAAATATATTAGTATTACGTTATGAAAAATAAAATAGCTTTTTTTATCATCCTCTCCACACTAATTTAGCATTTTAGTGATAATTTAATGACCATCATTCCATCATTCAAAGTAACAGTGCAAGTGAAAAAATGGAATTGACCAAAGAGAGAGCTTTCTCGAATATTTTTTTTGAATAAATAGGTTTTAACGGTTTAAATTTACCACTGATGATGGTTTAGAGAATTTGAATACGACAGGACTTCTGTTCAATGTTCAATGTTAAGCATCAGAAAATAACAGGGCGTCCTTTTACGCTTAACGTTTACATCTGCTAGAGATAACTACATTGTCGCTGTTAAAAAAATAATTGAAGAGGATAATGAAGCACCTGATGCAGTAATAGAGCATCAACTCACGATTAGATCCTCAGCTGTTAAAACGATCATACACGTTCACCCGCATTAAAAGAAAGTTGTCACTCGTTTTGTGTCGGGTCAGCTTTCCGAGTTTCAAAAAGGAAAGCGTGTGCGTATTTTGCACCAAACATTCAAATCTTTTCTCAACGTCTCAATTTCCAAAATTGTGATAGGCGATGAAACTTATATTCATTTTCCAGACTTCCCTATACCCTTTAAGAGAGTCGTGTATGGTTTCGGATGAGGAAACTCCGACAAAATGACCAAAACAGTGAGTTATGAAAAAAGTTATGTACACATGCAGTTTTCTTTAGAAGTACGAGTCTGGGCAGAGCAATTAAACTCGAAGAACAGAAGACAGTTACATTGATTGGTCATGTGGTACATTGAAAAATGTTTGCCTGAAGTTTTCAGCAGAGTTCCAGACGATGGGACTATGCTACATCACGACAATGTATCGTCTCATACAGCAGTTTTAGCGACCCCGTTTTTGGCTGGAAAATAGATAAAAACAATAGAGCATCTCCTCCTTTAGCAATGTGCGACTTTTAGTTGCTTTCTGGCCTCAAAAAGGATCCACGGGGTAGAAAGATAATGCTATTCGAGATTTTATTGCAAGTACATATACCCAAAGAAGATTAGTTGGGAGCTTTTACGCAGTGGAAAGAAAAAATGATAAAGTGTATCATTGTTGAAAGCAAGTAGGTACTTTGAATATAATCCTTTAATAATAACCCGAGTAGTTCTTAAAAATAGAATCGTGTAACTGATGGCGTTCTCTAAATGACAATGACGTACACCCCACTACACGTACTCGTTTCAGAGACGGATGTAGACCGTATATCCCCAAAATAAACATTTCACAGAGACTTTTAGACTAATGGATTCAACTGAGAACATCGAAGCAGAAACTGTCTTTACCGCTGGGGAACTAGAAATCAAAAGGGACCTGGAGCAGGTGATGCGTGCGTTCATCTCAGAAATTGAGGCATTTTTTCAAACTAAACTGATATAGTACCTATATGGGAATATTACACAGCGCCAATGTAATCCTAAACAGGAAGGAAAATCCTAAACAAGAGAGTACTGAACTCGACGAACAGAAGAGCTGTCTTGCCTTACAAGCTTTAAAAACACTTGTAAGGGAGCCTCTGGCCTTCTGTGGGAGTGCATATTAGAGTTGCTGAACCAAGCATTCAAGCTCAATGTTCTAATACTCCGCTGGATCAAGGTAATCGAGCTGGCACATCCATTTATTACGGACTGAAAAATGACGGACATATAAGCTGTAGTCAAAGCAAAAGAGCTATGTACCGGCTCCCTCTAATAACTTTACAAAATATTGTCTGCAGCTGTCCCGAACTAATTTACGAACAACTGCAGAGATACTCACGGGACACTGCCGATTACAGAAGCACCTCCATAATACACTGATGGGTTTAGTAAATTAATCCATGTGCCACGGTTGTGAACTATAGCACCAACGAAAGACTTGAACATGTGCTTTGCCACTGTCCAGCTCTAACGTGGATAAGAAAATCCGTGTTGGGCTGTTGGGGTACTTTTGGTTTGATACGGCCAAAATAATAAGCACCGCCCCCTCCTGCCAGAATTCGTGAGTTCATCCTGCAAATAGGAGACTTCGATGGGCACTAGGAATCTGCTTAGAGGAAGTAACATGAACAAGTAAAACAAGCTGCAGAGGTGCAGATCTCATCCCTCCCTGAACAATCCAGAATCCATGCATCTAAGCGTTAGTCTCGAAGTTTCATTAATAATTTTTGCTATAAATGAGGAGTTTGGAAGAGGAGGGGAAGGGGGTAAAAATGAAATATTTACTGCTTTTCTAATTCTTTCTATCGTTGCCGAATTTCTCAATTGAGGGTACCTTGAAATTATCGGATGTTATTAACTTATTTGCAACTAATTTATCGGTGCCTTTTTATATTTCTTGATTCAAGACCGAACAGAAAATATAAACCTTTGTTAGTTTGTTGGGAAGAGGGAAGATTAATTGGCAACAGATTTTTTTTCTTTTTTGTTTCAAGTTTCAATAAGATACGACAAAAGATACCAAAAAATGTTTTTGGAATTTGACCGTTATGCATTTCTTTCAAACAGGCTTTATAAATTATCAGTTTTATTATTTTCAGTGGCAATTTTCGTTCCTTTTCTAGTGAGAAATTTTCACAAACAGAGTAACAGGCGTGAAGATAAATATGAACGGACGGATATGTGGAGTGGACGGATATGTGGAATGGGCGGATATGTGGAGTGACCGATGAACAGACATACAGGCAAACGGAAGGAGAACTTTTATGTTTGAAAAACATATTTTTCGCCTTAAAAAGTCAAAATTCAAAAAAATTTGTTAGGTACAACTACGGTACTACTAAGTAAGGTATCAAATTTTTTTCAAATTTGGCTCGCCGTTACGAAAGCTACTAAATTTATTGTTGCATAACAGTTTGATCCGCAAGCGCCTCTTGCGGGCACGCATACGAAACTATATAAGCCATGAAATTATGAGATGTAATTATTACTAATTACACATATCTACATATAGTATTTATGCAATTACATCACTGTTCGTCAGTTTCAAGCACACGCAATTTGGTTCCTATATTTAGTTTTAACTTGGACTTCGTGGAAAGATATAATAACTTGCATAATATGATCTGCTTTAAAACGTTATCAGAGAAAGCAATTAAAGGCAAACAAAAACTTAAAAAAATACACCCTGTAGGGGAAACCGGGGTAAATTTCAACAATATTAGTATTATTTATCTCGTGTAAGATAAAGAACTGCAATCAGAACTTACTGATGCATTACAGAGTTAAGTAAATTCGCGCCTAAATAGATGAGTAACAATCAGCTGAAAAAGTAATTTTGCTATTATCACGAATAAAATTTTATTATAAGACTAATAATTATTGTTGTAATTAGTGCTTTTATAAAACTAAATAAATATAGTGACGAATGAACATTTGTATAATATTTCTATCAAAAATAAGAATTTGAAACGTAATCAAGGTATGATTTTTTCGGCTTATTATGGAACTAAAAGTTCGTGGAAGTCCAACCAAAAATGGCACCAAGATATTGCAACACGCCTGAAAAATGTCCCTTAGAAGCAGAAAAACATAAAATTGAAAAGAAGAAGCGTTTAACAAAACGCACTAAAAGCCCCGAAAATGAAACTTGTATGGAAAAACGATACCAGAAAGCTCATCTGATGATCTGATGAAGATGAAACAACAGCATGCATAGTGCGCCAATTAATGTACTATCTGGATCTGGATTATTAAGGAGGGGGAGCCAGCTCCCTGCACTTAGGCCACTTAATCGGGCCCATTGTACTACCCCCAAGCAGCCTCTCCGTGCCCATTAGATCTCGAGCCATCCCACATGTAGAATGAACTCGAGAATTCTGGCGGGAGGGGTGGTGCTTATTCTGTCCATGTCGAGACAGAAGTTCCCCAACACGGATCTTCTTATCGGCGTTAGAGCTGGACAGTGACATAGCACATGTTCAGCGGTTTCGTCTTCGAGTTCGCATCATGTACGACATATGGGATTTTATCTACCAAGCCCAGAGTGTGGAGATGTTTGTGTATTCAACAGTGTCCCTGCAATTATTCGTAGATTAGTTCGAGACAACTGTAGACAGTATTTTGCCAACTTTTTGGAAGGAGCCAGTAAAGCTCTTTTGCTTTGGCGGCACCCTTCTTTGCTTCTCCATCTTTCGGTCTGTAGTTTATGGGTATTATTTTTAAGGAAAGTGTTAACAGTTGTTACGGCTGGTGTAATGATTGGCTCAAGGAAGGCTGTTTGAGCCTTTCTTAGCCAGCTCGTCTGCTTTTTCGTTACCCTCATTTCTTTGATGTCCTTTCACCCAACATTGTTTTTTGATATCTGATTCAGCAGCTCTATGCACTCTAGCAGGAGACCAGAGGTTACTTTGCAGGTGTTTAAAGCTTGCAAGGCAGCTTTACTGTCCGTCGATATCAGTATTTTCTTATTCGGGATTTTCCTATTCAGGATTTCGTTTGCGTTGTGTAATATTCCTATCAGTTCAGTTTAAAAGACTGAGGCATATTTCCCCAACGGTAGACTTATGTCAAGGGCAAGCTCAGGCGAGTGAAGTCCTGCTCCTGATCCCTTTTGATTTTTAGATCCATCGGTAAAAACAGTTATGTCCGCTACAATGTTCTCAGTTGATACCATTAGAGTTTGAAAGTCTCTGTTGAATGTATATTTTGGAGAGATACAGTTTGCATCCAACTCCAAGAGAGGTAGCTTCTTAGAGCACTCCTCGAGGATTTTGGTGTGTCCGTAAATTCTGTATCTGACAGACCATAGTCCCCATCCCCTCAGTCGAAGGGCTGCTTTTGTTAATGTACTATAAGAAAGGTGTAGAATGCTGGACGTAGTATCGATTTAACAAAATGTGGGCACATTGAGTATGTGGCACAGAAAGACTATGATTCGTTGTACCTGTTATGATTATCTTTCTGTTTATATTTTTGTCTATCGTGTTCTTTGTTAGAATATTGTTTAGTTAAAGAGTATTATATATATATACAGGGTGTCTCAAATTTGACGCCCGTCCTTTCAGAATATGAATCGGGGGGCTAAAACGAATTAAAACGTAAGAATAAAAAAATTGCGTTATGTCCATGGTTACAGAGTTATTGACAAAAAACAAAGATCTAACATTCAATGTTTAAACTTTATTAAAAACGAATATTTGTTACAAAACAAGAAATTAATTTATAAAAGGTGTTCAAACAAATCGCCTCCTACTTCAATACAAATATTTGCACGAGTTATCATTGAATCACGAACCCTCTGTAGCATGTTTTCGTCTATAAATGACACAGCAGCGTGAATACGAGCTACTACATCTTCCACACTCTCAACAGGTTCAAAGTAAATTTTTTCAACATAACACAATTTTTTTATTCTTACGTTTTAATTCGTTTTAGCCCCCCGATTCATATTCTGAAAGGACGGGCGTCAATTTTGAGACACCCTGTATATACAAAGTTATAGAACTTATGTTGTGTCAAGGGCCAAGTGGTAGAACAGGGGTGGGCCTACTCGGTCTCACCATCTGAACTTGGTCCTTGTGGTTTACGACTGTGTAAATAAATGAATTATTATTATTATTATTGTGCACTTTTTTAAATTTTAAGTTGCAACATAATCATCTAATTTATTTTTGTATTACTTATAGTTTATTAGTTTCCATATTTACATTATATAAGTTTATTAATTTCGTATGTATGTTCATTAAACTTCAATGTACCTGCTCGGTTTCCCCAACAATTGAATTTTCTTTTTCATGAAAAATGAAGTGTTACAACTTGCCTCGGTCTCCCCTATATAAATAGGTACCTCTCTGCCAGTTTTACTCTGTTTACAACCGAGATGATACAATATATTACACATTACAATACATTGAAACAATATAATTATTATGACTTTGCAATAAAACTTGATAAAAGATAAAGTAATAGGTATTAGCAATATTAAGCTACTGTTCTATTATTAAAGTAGCACTTGAAGGATGCTTTCCGTCGGATGTACCTATTAGTAGATACATATTTTCAGATCGTTGTTACCTTTAACTTAAAAAAACAAGTTAGCAGTATGGTAATGCCACAGCAAAAAATATTTTACATAGTTGTTTGAATACATTGTAATAAAAGTGTTCAACATTTGTGGTGATATTACAAGCCTTTTACATTTTAACCGTAACGACTTTACTTTAACAATAAACTGTAGGTAATAACATGTAATTTTACATTTTCATAACAATTTTCAACACTCTAATTTTAAATGTAATTCTTATTAAAGGCAATATTCCGTATCCCATTCAAAATCTTGTTATGTACTACTTATAACTTTTAAAGGCATAATAAATATAATTTACTTATTTACCAAAGTAGGTACATAACAAACATTTCACTCCATAAAAATCGAATTTCTAAAGACGAAATGATCACGTCGAGCTTGCAACTGTACATTAAATGTGGTATTAAAGACTTTTTTCAATTGGAATGTGCAATCGCATAATTATATGACCAACAGCAAGATGAAAACTAGAAGATAGGCAACTTCCAGACCGACTAATTCGGTCTCTATACGATTTATAAAAGCGGCATTACAATAAGTAAAACAAAACTTAGACCACCCAAGTCGAACTTGATGATTGTAACTAAAAGTGGCCTCTTATTGGACGAAACGTACTTAGAGAATTACATCCCAGTTTGGTTGTTGAATGTTATTGCCTTATTTTGAATGTATTATACTATACTACTAATACTAATACTAATACTAATACTAAATAATTATTAGTTTTATCGAAATGAAAAAAAAAATTGCCAACACTCGAGATCGTTAAGAGCGTAAGGAACTCATTTTGGTAATTGACTGGAAATTCAATAATGAATTGATGGGTTGATGGGTATTATAACGAGGGTAAAATAAGAGCAAAAAATGGCGTTACGTGCAATTTATTTACAGATGCGCCTCTTTAAATATTTTTTGAGAGCGGCCATGTGCAAAGGAAACCTATAATTTGCTTGGCCACTTAACTATACAAAGTCAAACGACTCCATATTTATATCATTTGACAAGCGTACGAAGTCAATCATGAATACGTAACGAGCGGGAATGTAAAAGATACACATAGGTGACAAAATAATGATAAGTTCGGCGGGTTGTTATAAACGATAATAAAGGGTTTTCGTCTTTTGGTGTACGAAACACAACGATGTTTATTCTCGACATGCAACTTAATGTGCACGTGAAATTGTTATCAATTACATTCGAGTACTTTTTTTTTTGTGATTAAGTTTTAAGGTCCAATTATAAAGCAATTTAGAAAATCTATTACCGACGTATTGATTAATTTTTAAATAAGCTATAAAATCACCTTTGCAGTTTATAAGAACTTAATTTAAGTTAACCGTAAAGGAGAGCTAGTAAAAAATTAAAATGAGAACAAAAAAAATTTTTTTCGAGTCACGGTGCCAAAGCCATAGGATGTAACTTTTCAATCTCATTTATTGAACAAAGCCATCTAAGATAATCACAGTTGTTGCTAGCAATCACGGTGATGGTGTTCTGGGAACACACCAATCAAATTCCTTTATGTGTCTTTATATACCTGATCCGGTACCTAATTTAATACCTCGAAAAGGCCCATATAATTATTCGTAGGAAACTTAAAATGACGTTGTTATTAAGAAAGTTAAAAGTTTTTTTAAAACTCGGCTCACATCTACAACCTACTACAACAAAAAATCTTCTAATACACACACGAATGTGGTGTTTTTCATTTAGTATAACCTCATTTTTGTTTGTTTTTTTCAATACCTCGACGTACACGTAAATGAAACAAAGTAACAATGACTATGATCTTCTGAACATTAAATATGATCCATCGTTGTAATCTTTTAAACTCATCGTTCGTTGTTGAAACCGCTTCTTATACTTAATGAACGCACATGTCGAAGATAATGTATCTTACAACTACATAGATACTATAATAGATATCTTGATGTGAGTAGTATAATTTGGAAGTGGGTCTTGTGAAATTATCGTTAAACTTAAGAATTCTTTTTGTAAACAATCATTTCGCTTTGTAGGTTCAACACGCCCATGAAATATTTGGAGATAAAAAATATTGGACTTTGACTCTTTGTTATTAGATAATTTGGATAGGAGAACAAATTACCACTGAAGAGATGCAATAATATATTAGGGAAGACGCGAGGACATTTTCATTTTATAATTACTATTGGACTACCTATTTAAAAAAAGTAGATTTCTCTGCCCTACAGTATTTTTGTCACTAGTCCAAAACTTTGCGACTAGCTAACGAGGATCAGTTAAAAATAGTGAAAAAATTGCTCTCAGTAACTCAGTACGATTCGATTTTAGAGGTGTACCTGAGCGTCTAGCGTCTGCGTTCTTAATTTGTTTAATCTTAAATGGACGTCGCAATGAGTTATAGGGGAGAGTTTCAATGAATCGGACAGTTTTATTCAAATGGTTGTATTGAACAAAACATAAATTTGACGTACTTTTTCGTGACATACTAATGGGTCCTTTCTTAATTACATATCAATGAGTAAAACTAACTTTTGTATCAAAACTGAAAAGTTGTTAGTTTCTTATCAAAGGCCGAAAAGTGTCCGTTTCACGACACCAGAGTTTTGAAGCCGACACATGATGTTACGTTACGAACAGTGTCCTAATAAACCTAATATTTATATTTTCAATACCAGAAACTTTCAGGGACGATAAGAACAATCATTGCTCGTTATATGTAAGGGGGTGAAATGAGTTTTTCGTAAGTATTTAAAAAACGTTTTACCGAATTGTGGAATTGTGGACAAAAAATTTGATTTTGAGACTTGTATTCAACCAAGTTGAAATAGCTCGTGCTATACGGCTTAGATCTTTTATAGCTAGGACAGGATATATGGTGTATAACTTGAAAATGAGATTTTTATCAAAGAATATCGCTTTATTTGAATATCAAAATGAAAAAATACATTATTCGAAGTATTGCCCATCGGAAGCTACAACATTTGCCCATCTTTCTGGCAGTTTATGAATTCCGTCCCTAAAGAACTTGGCCGGCTTGTCGGCCAAAAACGAATCGAGCCAATTTTTGATTCCGGTGACAGAAGTGAAGCGTATTCCGGACAGGGCATTCTGCATGGATAGGAATAAGTGGTAGTCGGAAGGAGCCAAGTCTGGACTATAAGGCGGGTGGGGTAGCTGTTCCCAACCGACGTTCTCAACGTAGTTTTTGACCGGCTGAGTGCGATGTGGCCGAGCGTTGTCATCATTAAAAATTATTGACTCATGTCTGGTCGCATATTCCGGCCGATTTTGCTTTATGGCTGCATTCAATTTGATCAATTGTCGTCGGTAGCTTTCACCAATGATGGTTTGACCAGCTTCCAGCAGCTCATAATAAAGCATACCCTTCTGATCCCACCAAATACTGAGCATTACCTTGGCGCCGTGAATATTCGGCTTCGGTGTCGATTTGGCTGGTTGGCCGGGCTTCACATACGATTTTTTGCGCTTGTGATTGTCGTAATGGATCCATTTTTCGTCGCCAGTAACAATACGATGCAAAAAAGACTTATTTTTGTGTCGTTCAAGCAGCATTTCGGACATGCAAAAACGGCGTTCAACGTCTCTTGGCTTCAATTCGTATGGCACCCAATTTCCAACCTTTTGAATGAAACCTAATGCTTTTAGGCGTTTGGAAATTGCTCCTTGAGTCACTCCCAACGATATTGCAAGTTCTTTTTGCGTTTGACATGAATCTTCATCAAGTAATGCTTCCAATTCGGCGTCTTTAAACTTTTTCACCTGGCCTGGCCGCTCCTTGTCTTCGACGTCAAAATCGACATTTTTAAAACGTCGAAACCAAAACTCACAAGTTTTAATCGATAGTACACAGTCATCCTAAGTATCTGAGATCAGACGATGGCTCTCAGCAGCACTTTTCTTTGAAATAAAGTAAAAAAGCAAAACTTCCCGCAAATGCCGTTTATTAGGGCTCAAATGTAGACATGTTTGTAGCCCCAAAAAAATATGTTGTTTACACTTAGATAATTTGACACATACCGAAATTTGTGGGTGACAAATGCAAATCTGATGCGGTTTAATACAAGTTACGCCATCTTTTATCAATCCCTCATTTTCAAGTTATACACCGGATATATACCTCAACTCTATCCATAGAAGCAGTTTTTGTTGAAGGCTTTCAGACTCATTTTCATTTTCTGCTTCAGATTCTTCTACCACTAAATCATGGACTATTATATCCTACAATGATATAAAATATATTACTTTCAGGTTCCAAAAACTGTTAGAGTGGAAATGATTGAGAAAACTTTTGAAGCCAAATGGAATTTCCTTAACTGTTGTGGAGCCATAGATGGGAAACACGTCAACATTAAACAACCACCTAACACCGGATCCCAATTCTATAATAATTACTTATAGGGGAAGTTACAGTATTGTGGTGTTTGGAACTGTTGACACTGATTACCTACCGATTTGTTGATGTGGATGTTGGATGCAACGGCAGGGCCAATAATAGCGCAATTTTTAGAAATGGTAAGTTCTATATTGAATTGGAAAATAATACGTTAAATTTTTCAAATAATGGAGTATTAATTGGAGATAAAGCATTTGCTTTACAAACAAATTTATTGAAACCATACAATAGAAACCATACTCGTCTTTAAAAGAGAAAATATTGAATCATCGTCTGTCCCAGGCAAGAAGAATCGTCGAAAACGCTTTTGGAATTGTTGTATCACAGTAATATAGGGTGTTTGAAAAACCTATTTCGTTATTACCACAAACCGTAAATTTGGTTATGAATATATTTGCTTATGACTAGCTCTGAAACTTTATATGTGACGCTAGAATCACTAGATACTAGAGACCATTGAAGACCATAACACAGACAATATTATTTCTGGATCATGGCGTCAAACTATTGGAAATTCAATGTCAGATATTTCTACATGGGGAAGGTTCAAATAATAAATTATACTCAAGATGCTGAGAAATTAAGAGATTCTTATGCAGATTACTTTACATCAGGAGGTGGTGAAGTAGGTACCACATGGCAATAGGCAATTACCACAGTGATTGGTGCGGAATAAAATAAATATAACAACATTCATGATAACGTGGGCGAACTATCCAAGTCAATCGGGTAATAATTTAAACGGTTATAGTTATATAAACATGAAAATTTACTTAATCCAACCCTCCGAAGTCTTTTTGAGGCAGGTGTAGTGTCTCCAAGTTACCACGAATTACATTAACATTGTTAAACCATGGATTTATATTATTTAACGTTAAATCCACCGTTATTGTATTGCAAATTCAAATAATACTCACCAAATTTGAGTTGAATTTGAAACGATCTCCTATTGCTATACCAAACCAAAACTTAACTTTAAGGTTTAAATTTCAGCTGTTGCAGCAACACTCTTCTTATAATTTTCTTCAGCTTTTCACTGTATACAGTTTTGATAGTCTTAATTTGCCACTCCCTAAGCTAAAAATTAAGCCGTTGGGTGCACACAAGTGTACGATGATGATATTGCGATAATGAATATCCAATAACCAATAGAATATCAGTATACGTACCTTATTATTCAACCGCTTGAGAAAACTTAAAGTAAAACGCGGAACTTGAATTCTTGACTGATTTTCTATGTAATGTTTTGGCAAATTAACTAGATCTAAGTTCTATATTTTGAGCTTTTTTAAACAAAACCAATAAAACCTAATTTCTACCTATTAGTTGTCACAAAACTTTGAAGAATTTCTATTGCCGCATTGTCAAATTATATTCTCAAACTGAAATAGAATAAGTATTTCTTATAAATTTAAGCTGCCGAGATATTTTACTTCAGAAACGGTATCATTTCTATCGGAAGGTGTCAAAATATAAGTAGTAAGTACTATACAACACATCAAGAAGTTTGGTAATTATAGCTTAGCGAGATTGCCAGGTTTGATCAACCCGAGTGTATTTATAATTTTGATACCTTCAACTCGAATATGAAGTCAAAAACCTATAAAATAACTTGGCATGTTAAACCGCCACTCATTTAAACAAAAGAAGTTAAAAAAGGTCACACGAAAAGTCACGACAGGCATTTTATATACCATCATTCAACTTAACTTACGAAACATGAACACATCAGACTAACTATACACAAAATTGCATGAATAACTCAATAAAGCAAACAGGTACACATTAACATGTTATAGTAAAATGTTTAGAAAACATTACGCACAAACAACTCAATCCTAGCTAAGCGTAATTCTTATCAAGGTAATTGTCGTATAAAAATTACGAAAAACAAAAATTCCAAACACAAAATTTTACTTAATTATAACGTGACGTCTCGCTCGAACTCGAGTCAGAAATTATCGACTATCAATGTTCACCGATCACTTAATACCCAATAGAAAATTAAAGTGCTACTAAAAGAGACCCTCCTCGATTTATAATATAATAATAAATGGCTTCATCTTATTTTCAATCAGTTCTATCCAAAAAAAATATTATTCAATACCGAACGAAATGGACATGTGAAATATTTGAAGTTAATAGTGAGCACACCTTGTATAATATCTCGACGATGTTGTCTTTGTAATACACTGGCAATAATTTATGTTAATACAACTCGACACAAAGGCCAAGCATTGTCGGAAAGATATCAAGCAGCTTAGTAGACAGCTTTGGAAAGCTCGTAAAGATATGAGACAAAAATAAAAGAATGTTTCTGAAATACATAGTTGGTTAGTTAACCTGCCGCCGCTGAATGTTATACAGAATTATTTTTAGTCACAAAAAGATTTGAAGATATAGGTATGGTGTGTGTGGTGGTAGTATAACAATCGATTACTTTTTAGGCTCGTCTTTATAATATAAATTAAAACAATAAGGTTTTATTACAGACTGCAATTTTCCATTGTGTCACCGTTGGTTATTAATTATGATAATACCTCTCGTATTGTCTTTTCTTATGATAATGCTCGGGTGATGTAGATGCATCATCCTTAAAATGCTTTCAAACATTCGAAACACGTTCGAATTGCTCGAGGACCTTATATAGTTCAATCGAAAGAACAAAATATTAGTGTAGGTATATACCTAACATATTTATAGTAGCTATACTATAGAAGTCTTGTTTTTAATGGCCAAAATTGACTTGTATAAGCATGAAAGAGCCTATCTACAAAGGCTGCATAAATTAAAATCTGAAGTTCTGGTTTTGATTTTACTCTACCACTCCCTACTCCCACTTCTACTCCCAAAGGGTACTGCACGTCAGTTAGAGAATTGGGTAATCGGGGTACTATGTGCACTGCACATGCAGGTAACTGTATTGCTCTCTATTGCCACTGGCGGTAAAGTCACCATCACCACAGACACAGACTCTCTTCAATTTATACTTTATACTAGTCGCTGCCTTATACACTACTAATGCACTATGCGACTGGGGACTGGAATACTGGAAGCCGGATGGCATGGGTTTGAGAGTCAAAGTCCCTCATTCTTCATCGCATATTTCGATAAATCTAATAGCTAGAGGTATAACATGATTTCTATTATAAGGTACGTAAGTAGGTATGTACTATGTATTTTTAGTTCAACAAACCGAAATATTTGTATTTCACTTCACAGAATTAAATTATCTATTTGTAGTCATCTCTCAGTAGATAGGTTTTTACCTCGGCTTTTACTAAAACTTTGCTGTATTAGCTGTATTCTGTTACTGGGTCCATGGACTTCTAAAAGGGTTTATTTCAAAAAACCCTTGCCTTCTTCAATCATCTTCCAAGTTTTTTTGTAAATATTCTCTATAAGTCTGAATTCAATCAACTTTAACCGACACATCAGAGTGTCCGAGAATGGACCTTAACTATACTTGGCACTCAATTTCTTATTCTGCCTTAGAATAACTAAGGGTCAGTCCCACCAATTCTAATTAAGAATTTTATCACGGTTAATGGCAAATAGTCATGACAACTCATAGTCAATCATTCGTATAGATTAACTGCCATTAACCGTGATTAAGTTCTTAATTAGAATTGGTGGGACTGACCCTTAGTACAGCATCAATTCACCACTCTTTCTACAAAAATAATTTGATTAATTACGGAACTATAATCATTACGCGAGAAATATGAAACTTCGTAAGTTCCTTCTTAGTGCGTGGTTTTAATTTGTCTCAAGACTCGTGTAGGTAAGTCACGTTCCAGAAAATATTATAGAATCGGTAGGGGTCTTCTGAATCAGCCGCAGATACTCAAGGCGTGCCGTGCCGTGCCGCTGATTACAAAAACTAGCAGAAAAGTTAAAAATCCAGTAAATTCTTCATAAATTATACAGTTTGAGTCGAAAACCGTAATTTTGAAAAGAACATTAATTTATCTTCACACATAAAACTGCTCACACGACTACTTAATGCGAAATATAAAAAGTTCAAACATTAAAAACTTCCATGCAAGTACTAAACTAAGTACTCTACTCATTTTCTTGATGTATCAGGTATTTCAAGCTCGAAAAGAGAAGTTGAGTGAGGAAGCTTTTTAAAAAAAATTTAAGTATGGATAGTTAGTAGATAAGAAAAAATTCTAATAGCGTTACATTGTCACATACGATGAGTGTGGCTATTTCGCTATTTAATTAACGAAACTGCCGTCGTAGGAGGCGTATTAGGCACTTCTTTCCCATACAAGTGTGTGCATGATAATTAACTGGAGGCTTAGTTGCAAGTTGCAACTCGATACAATTAGGTACTTACTGTTTTGCCGGAAAAACGTTAAATACGAAAATCAAACAACGAGTTGATATTGAATTTCTTGCCAAATTTAAACAAGCTCCTACGGAAACCTTTAGTTTGTTATTAAGTGAAGTGTACAGAGAAGACTGCATGTGGCTCTATCTCTAGTGTATCGCTTAAAGAGACAATATGAAGAACGATACACGTCCAGGCCGCCCCTGCACATCAAAAACGATGCAAATGTTGAGAAAGTCAACGAAATTATAAGAACAGACGGTGAATCAACATTATTATGAAGAAGTGCTGGCTGAGTTAAGAAAAATAATTCGAAAAAGACGTCCAAAACTGTGGTCAAATAACTGGATTTTACACCAAGACAAGGCGCTTTCACTCTTTCAGCAAAGCAGTTTTTGACCAATAAACCAATTTAGCTCTCTTCGACTATTATTAATTCCCTCTGTTGTGTGTTGAATTTGAAAGAGACTCATTTTGGATCGGCAGAATAGGTTAAAAGACAAACGGCAGATCTTATAGGGGGCTTAAGAGATTAGATGAAGGCCTAGAACACTGCTGCCAACAGTGGCAGTGCGTATGAAGCGATGTGTGCAAGCAGAGAGGAACCATTTAGAAGAGGATAATGTTTAATTGATAATAATTTAAGAATTAAAGTGTGTAAATTCTATCAGTCTTATTATTTAATAGCTACACCTCGTATAGGTACCTAATAAATACTAATATATTGAAATTTGACTTTTGCAGTGCCTGTACGTCATACTTATACCTTACTGGATTATTTCCATATATTACCTTAATTTTAAACGCGAAAGAATTCGTTAATACACAAGGCGTTTTTAACAGGTTATTATTATTTTTAATAAAAGACGCACGCAATTCGAAAGCAATTTACTTAAATTTGGTAAAAATTGCAATTTTCTGTAGCTATAATCAACTTTATCACGATTTTTTGTTGAAATGTACCATTTAAATTTTTTATTCAATTTGACACGTACCTTAATTTGATTTTTCGCAAATAGTTATTAGCCAGAAATTTAGCCGACTGATTATTCAATAAACTAATAAACGCAATGTTCAAAACCATATCAAGATTCTCAAAAAAAGCTAGGTGCACTGGTGCAGCTTTCAATTTATACACAACAATCGAATAAAATATTAAGAGAGACATGAAAATCAAGAAATTTGTTATAAATAACACCGTTCGAAATTATACTAGAAGCAGGTGAGTATACCTAACAGTTGTTAAAAAAATAAAATTTTTTAGTATCTCTAACAAACTTTACGGTCCTTTTATTGGACAAATAACTTTGAAAACCACGCCTTTCCCTTTCTCCACATAACACAAAACTCACCCCAACGACACACCATGTGTGACATATGAGTTTAGTATGGAAGATTGTATAAGAAGTTAGAAAATCGTGCAAAATTGCAAACTTTTATTAAAACAACAAATGCTTTAAATGACCCATCAGAGAACGTGCTGACGATTTTCCTTATACTTGTTTTGAAGAAATGCGCTTTTTATTGGTTTTTAGCGTTACTAATGCAATTAAAACTCTGCCAAACAAACTAACACTTATACAGAGTACTCATTTTCTCTTTAAGTAGGTATTTCGAATTTCGAGCTCGAACGGAGAAGTTTCCACCGAGGGAGCCCTCTTTAAAAAAAAATTACAATCGCCGCGATTAAAAACAAAATTAATAGATGTAAAATGATATTCAAAAAATTTAATCATCTGCCTTTTTTACATATTAAATTTTGTCTTATCTGACAATATTTAGCTCCTGATGGTCAAATGATTATGGAGAACTTTAAATAACGGCACGCTATTGGGTTACCAGTTATACAGCTGTGTTCATAAACAATTTAATCTGCCAATTAACTAGTCGATAACTTTAAGCCGTATAATACTTGTATTTATGGATATTGTTTTGGTACTCTTTGAAAGTGGGTGATAAATCTATCGAAACGATATATAATGATCTTAGTTTGAACCATGTGTGGCCCCCTAGTCTAAAAAATAATTTATCAATTTTATGGTTTTGTTTTGAAAGCCGTACACCTCAACATAGTTTTACTTCGGGCGAAGATGCATCTGTTTTCTTATGGTAAATGATAATTAACGTTTGAACTTAATTGTTTTATAAATATAACAGCTGAGCTGAACCCTAATAGTTGATGGTGAAAATAAAATTTGCCGTTGTGACCAACATCTCGACAATGCAAGCATATCATCGATATTATCCAATTCTAATTGGGAATGTCCTCGGGAATAATAGGCGAAATAAAAAAATTAAATTCCTACTGATGGCACCTGTACCTATAAAAGAACTACCGTTAACGATTAATAAAAGTTAGTTGCGCTAAAACGACACGGCAAATGGTGATAACATGTGGAAGAGGTATTCCAATAAAAAATCACGTCGAACTCGTTCCAGAAAAGCAATTAACTTGCATACCCATGTAACGTGCCAAAGAAAGTAAACTCCAAAATAATCAACTACAAAATAGAACGTATAGAGCGAACCTCGTAAGCGTAATCTGAATACTACGAATGGCAAAACTTGAAGTGAGAACTTACTAATCCGCACATTCGTAAAACGCTTTGTGTGATGTGTATACACATACATAAATACCTATGTCGTAATAGAGTAGTAAATCGGCATCATAGCCATATAGTTTTGATGGAACTGGACTGGACTGAGCCGAACTGGAAAGGGCGGAGTTGGCCAAAGTCGCGACGTCGTTGAGTTTATTAAGAGAAGTGCAAGCCTTAAACACCTGCAAGGTAACCTCTGGTTTTCTGTTGGAGTGCACAAACCTGCTTCAATCAGATATCAAAACACAATGTTCTTATACTCTGTTGGGCCAATGAACATCAAGGAAATGAAGGAAAGTTCAAACAGCCTTCCCTGTAACCCTGAGTCAATCATCAAACCAGCCGTAACTAATACTAATATTACGTAAAAACAATGCCCATCACTTACAGACTGAAGAATTGGACAAGAAACGTAAGCTGTCGCCAAAACAAAAGAGCTATACCGGCTCCTTCTAAAAAGCTGGCAAAATATTATCTAATACTACCGAACTTCGACTACACAAACATATCCATTGGTAGATGGTTTGCTAGATAATCCCTTATGAGATAGTGGATGCGAACTAGAAGACGAAAGGGTTGAACGTGTGTTTTGTCACTGTCTAGCCCTAACGTCGATAAAGAGATCCGTGTTGGAGAACTTATGTTTCGACATGGCCAGCACGAGCACCATCACCCCTCTCGGCAGAATCCTGGAATTCTTCTTACAATTAGGATGGCTCGAGATCTGATGGCCACGGGGATGTCGCTTGGAGCTTGGAGGTAGTGATGGACACGAGACGAGACGAGACTTGGGTTAGTCTCGTCTCGTCTCGAAAAGTCTCGTTTTTCGATGTTAATTATTAAATAGTGTCAAAAACGCAGTGAAGTTACATTATTAGGTAATGTAGATTTCAAAAAATAAATTCTAAGTTTTTGAAAATTTTAACCTGAGCCGATTTTTCAGTTAAAACAATTTTTAGTTATACGAGTGGCTATTGGCTATACGAAACATGAAAGTCATAAATTAGAAAAGCGTTAGTACAAAGAAAAACTATCATATTATACCCCAACAGACCGCTTTAAAAAAAAATTATCGAGTTTAGTCTCGAGTTTTATGAATACCAAAACTGATGAATTATCTGAAAAAGTAAAACTTGCGCATATTTTCGTGTATCTATTAGGCAGTTTTACTTTGAACACTTCAAATAATTCTTTGAAACTAATTTTTTTTTAAATTTTCAAAGCAAAGTTATTATTCCCCGAAAAAATTAATTATTTTAAAAAAAGTTAAAATTTCGAGACGAGACGACACTTTTTTTTGTTAGTCTCGTGTCTCCTCGCGTCTCGTACTTTTTATGGTCTCGTCTCGAGTCTCATCTCGTACTTTTAAAATGTTCTCGTCTCGTATCGTGTCAATCACTATTTGGAGGAAGTACAATGAGGCCAATTAAGTGGCCTAAGTGCTTGGGGCTTCCCCTCCCTAAATGATCCAGATCCTGTCTCCTAGGATACGGAAGAAGGCCACAAATCTGTAGGAAGATAGGTCCACTCCCGACTGATGATGGTACCTATATAAATATCTCATTCACGTTATCCGAAAAATTCAGCCAACACCCCCTGCCTCCTGACTGTCTTTATATGGTCAAGAGGTTTATGGTCTTTTCTTCACCCCCCCCCCCGACCTTAGTATATTACTACAGGAACATGTCACTTGATCTTCTATTTACTCTTGAGTCTTGATCCTTTCTGAAGTTTTTAGACTGGTTAGAGCAAACGTCTCTTCAAAAATCTTGAGTTGCATAAGCTTGGATTGAATGTGTTTATCCAAGGTAATTTTTGGCATAATTTCTATGAAGTTTCCCAAAATTTTTGTTATTACCCCTCAAACAAAAATGCCTTTACACAATAAACAAATTTAATAATAACAGCAAAGTTAGTAAATTAATTGAAACTAATGTTTACTTATAATTCGAAATTTTATATAGTTATAAATGCAAATTGTGCGTGAGTAGAGAACATTATCAAGAGGCACAAAAGTACTTAAGGGTAACGATCTAAGCACGTATAAATTGCTTGTTTTAAAATAGTATTTCGAAATTAGAACGCGTTGTTTATGTTACGCACAAGTAATAATTATAATCGCATTTTTATTTTTAAATTAATAAGAATTAAATTGACTTTTACGATTGAGTATTTATACTAATCAAACTTCAAGTTCAAACCTTATACTATGTACAATATACAACCCCTTATTATGGACGTTAATTTTATTACAGATCAAGTTGTTCAAAGTTAAAAATAATTAATTGCACTTAATTTAATTAGAGGTTTGATGTTAAAAGTGTTATGTGAAAATAGAGGAAAATTGATGCAATTAATTTTAGACAAATCGTTCTGTAGAGATAGAGATGGGGAATTTTTTAATATGGTATTGAACATGTAATATTTTTTATTACGCTTATTAAATTAACACGTTGTACACCTATTTCAAAAATTTGAAGACGTACAAAACAAAATTTAATCTGTGTAGAAAGCCATCTCATCCCTTTAAATATCTAGGTAAGTTTAACTTATTCAGCACCAATCTCGACTTTCCCAAATGTGACATAAACTAATATTGAGTCCAATGTTCGTATTCTAAAGCCGCTCCGTAAAGTTCTTTTTGACTTACGCCACCAGCAGAGAGGTTCAATACAATCAATAGAAGAATAGAATAGAAAGAGATTATTCATTATTGTACCTCTCTGCTGGTGGTAAAGTTACCGACAACTTTACGGAGCGTACCTACCATATTAACCTAAATGTTCGGTTTGCGCAAAAATTCAACCTCCTTCAAGTGATACTATCTCCAGTAATAATTCTCTAAATATTTACATGGAATGCACACTTTTGCTCATCCCTATATCGTTTATTCGTTTAAAAACATGTAATTGTGACTGATTGTGATTGTCACAATAGGCCCAAATTAAGCAAATATCTACACCATAATTTTCTCTTACTTATCAAATTGATCTTGACCACCCACACACTTCTGATATAAAAGGGCAAACGATAATATAACAAACTTCCCCGTCATCACTTGTCAAATAGACAATAAGTAATGTATTATGCATTCGTATATCTTTTTACTAAATCTGTCCTTTGTACCTGCCAATCATTAAACCATATATCTAAGTTATTGAATTTTACGCCTTATTTATCTCGTATTTATTTACTCTTTAATAAATACTTTTGATAAAGTTGGCGTACCTATACATTATGTAAGATATTTTTGTAAGACAAAAATTATTTGGGATGTATACGTTTTGTATTGTTTAATTTATATTATCCTCGCTTACGTGTTCAGTGATTTGTCGTGCTGTGCTTTAACTATCTTGATTTTAAATTGTATATTATGCTAACCTTCCATCTCATACCTATAGATTTAAGAATACAAGAAAATGTATACAATTTTTGTATTATTTATCCGACGTATAATTTTGTAAATGTACCTATATCTCTCTACTTATTGTGAAGTATTAATATATACAGTGTGTATCTTGTAGTTCGTGCAATTAAAACGCGCAAGTTGGGACTCTCGAGTGTTTATTTTTAAGAATCAGTTAATCACAGATATCTCAGCAAATTTATAGTTTTAAATAGTGGATGGAAATCTTAAAAATTCGAAAACTTCCATAGGGGTTGTTTTAATAATTATAAATCGCCGTTGGGTCTCCCACTGCGTGGTTGTTTGATGTTTTCAATTAATTTGTACCTATGTATTTCAGTTTTTTTTATAACAGACCACACAAAATAAATAAATAAAAGTCTAATTTTATAATTAAAAATAATATAAGTAAGTAGTTATAGTTAAATAAAATAATAATACTATTTAGAAAGTAACCACGTATGTACCATATATACAAACTTATTAATTTTTGAACAAGTGGTAGGTAGAACCTCTATATTACCTACATCATATAAGGAGGAATTTAGTTACTACTGTGGTAAAAACAAATTACGTACAAGAAAAATTAACAATTGACGATGGTATAACATTATTTTAAAAATACGTGCGTAGCTTACAATTTAAAAAAATATATTTTATACTTATAATAAAGAAGTTTGACGCAAAAAAAGTTTTCGAAGTAATTTTATCTTTATAAAAATTTCAAAATTGGAAGCCCGAAGAAACCGCATAACACGTATGAGCGGAATAAAAAAATTATATCAAAAATTTTCGGTCGCCCAAATTATATCTTCCTGGTTGATTTTTATAATATACCGACAAGAAAATTATACCCTAATGGTGACCTCGTCAGCACAATTTTATACGTATTAAATAATTTTTTTATTTATTCCTTTATTATTATAGGTGTAGGTTTTACAAAGATATAATAAATAAATAAGATGAAGACGGAAAATATATAATTTTTTTTCAAAAAAAAAAGATTATTACGTGAATATGGCTGTAAGAATATCTACATATAAGAACACACACACGTCTTAGTAAATTTATAGAGCAACATTGTAGACCGGTTGCATGTTAGGCTGAAATGGAGTGGCGATACCTGGCGGCGGCCATTTTGAATTTTTCACGTTTTGAATAAATAAGCTATTAAGTTTTTGTGGGTCGGTCGTGGTTCATCCCTTGTCGTAAATTATGTTGTTTTCGGCCTCTATTATATCACAATAGCCTTGCTATATTTTGTTTTTTACCGCTTTTTATGTTTTATAAATTATAAAATCAACCTCTGGGCTGGGTTGCTAGATAATATAGAACTAAAACTAAAGTCAGCTCTGAAGCCATAGACAAATAGGTTGGTATAGACGAGAATTGTCTGCTTTACCTAATATCGAAAATCTAATAAATTAATTTAAAAATGTTGCTTCCTTCGCAAATTCCAGAATAAGCGAGCATTTTTAACAGCCAACTAAAAATTCTTCAAAATGGAATTTCTTTTACTTTTAAAAAAATATTAACCTGTCCACAGGTATAATCTACACTTAACGATTTTTAAAAAAATTACGTATGGGTAGATATACATAAAATATTTAACCCTAATAAAAATTAACAGCCATTAAATTATAACAAAATCAATTAACGTTTTAATACAATTTTGTACAATAAATATTCAGTGAAATAAAATTAATTTTGGTATCTCGTAGTTATCAGAAATGGCCGAGTTTATTACAATTTCATGATGCTCTCTGTATATTATTTATAATACCTCTTTGGTTAAAATTTCAATTTAAGTACTACCTACGTATAAGCAATTACCTAATTAATTTTAAAAGAACATTTTTCGTAAAATTAGCAAATTTATAGTAGGCAATAGTACTCTGGTATCCCTTAATTCTTAATTCTTGTTGTATATGGACTTCATTAACGTTTTATAGAAAAAGAGTGTAATTAGGTAAGGGTAAAAATAAAAAATAGTTAAGTACAAAATAGCTGTAATTTTTAGATTTAAGATTTGTAGTCGGCATTCTGATACTAGAGCAGAGAGCACAGATATCTGATCTGATTTTATACTACATGCGCATATACAGTGTGTTTCATGCTTCATGACTTTCAGTTTCATCACTTCAAGTAAGCCAAACGGAAACTGGTAATAAGTTAGGAAAGTTATTCTAATTATTTGTCACAGTTTTGCGTAATTACTTATTCTAGTTATTTTTATTGGTCGATATACCTTTTATTAAGTCATGGATATACATTAGAATAATATCATAGACTGTGGTATGACGAATCAAAAAAATTGAAATACTACCCAAAATTGTGACATAGGTACTCGTATAATAATTAAACATTCAACATTGATACTGTTACTTGAATAACTTTCGTAACTAATACCAGTTTGTATGAGACACCATGTATAATACAAAGTTGCAAGTATTGGTTCCCTTAATCATTGAGCTGAGACCAAAATTGTATACAAAATTAGAGAAAACGGTGCTCTACAATTATACCTAGATGGCGTCATCATTGTAGTAAAAACGTTAGGAACGTTAGGAGAGGTTTACACATATTGTGAAAAGAAGAGCACAGAAAATTTTTACACAAGATGATATAAACAGGAACGTAACTACGTGGGGTCTGGAGTCCCACTAAAAATCCTTCTGGCTCTGGACTGCCACCCCACTACAAAACCGTACTGATTACAATATTCGGTGGCTGAGATTTATCAGATTGAAAAGGGAGTTTTAAGTTTGGTTCATTCAGATGTAATTTAAAATATCTACAATTTACTCGTAACTCGTAACCCCTCGCTATCATATGATGTAACGCCGTAGCTCCTTCAACTTAGTATTGTCTTTTTAAAGACAGTACGAGAGAAGCAGAACTCAGTGTAGACTTTCTCAATGCAGCAAAACTGGGCATATTTTTATAATGCATTGAGAAGATTCATTCGTTACCCCGCAAATCTCCATGTCAATACCGAGTGCTTTTGAACACCAAAAGTCCATGTCCACGTCCTCGAGTCCAGAGTATGTAAGATTTTTAAACGAAGTTCCCTTTAATGAGCCCTGATTGCGGGAAAATAGGAAAGTTTTTACTTATTCTATTATCCTACGAGTCTCCAAGAAAGAATGGTTCATCCCAGCACAGGACCAGGGCTTAAACCCCCCGAACAGCCTTGATAAGGTTAAACCTAGCTTTTATGAAAACTCGATTCTAAGTTTAAATCTACTGACAAAGTATATGTTGGGGCCCACCCAGTTTTTGGTACACCCCCCCCCCGATAGACCCCTCTAAAAATGGTCTAGTTACGTGCTTCGATATAAACCTCATTAAGATTACCCATTAATATCATTAATATCCCATATAACTTTGTTATCTTTGAAGGTATCAATTTTAAATTTCAGAGGGTTAAATAGTTAAATAATCACAAGCAATTTTCAATTTACACGATGTAGTATATTAGTAAGTATAGTAATAATATTATTTGTACCACTTTTTGTTTTATCGTAAATGACATCAACATTGGTTTTTCAAATGGAGCTCCTTGCACATTTTTACTTTTTTGAGCTCACAGATAGTATAAGATTAAAAAATTTTTTTTTAGCAAATTGCATTTTGTGCCACGCGAATCATTAAATCATTACCATGTTAGGTAGATATATGCGCACAAAAAGATTTTTTAACAACAGTCAAATATTCCATTATCCATGTTTTCCATTTTTATACGAATTCCAAAATTCTATTATTATTTAAATTTTTCTAATTACTATTAGCATATTAATTGATAGCCTGCCCAATGAATATTTCTACTCGAAATGGTCACGTGTTGCGCTGTGATTGGTGGTTTCCCAGGAGAGGCAGAAAATTCAGAAATAGCCACGAGTGCGATTGAAGGGAGTCTTAAGTCTTCCGGTCTTCGTAGTTGTCGAGTTGCTCCTTTTGTCCAGGAGCCACGCGTTTTTTAAATAGCCAACTATTTACAACTGTGTGACTACCGTTCTGTGGTGATTCTAGAGGAGCCGTCGTGGGATAGCAATTGCCGCACATCCATGTGGCTACCGTTTTGTGGTGGTTCTAGGAGCCGTCACGGAACATCAATAGCGTCCAACACCCGCATAATCCTTTACCTTCTCAAGTGTATGCTGGTTTTGTAAATATTTTGCACTGGTTACTTAACACCCTTAAAAATAGATTCAAAATAACTTCCCAAATCCAAAAAATGGAAAACATACCAATTACCAATGTACGGTTTGAAAAAACAAAGTTACATTAGTTGTGTAAATAAATTTGTAATTGTAATGTAGGTAGGTATCTGAAAAAAATTTAGGTCGAGGGGTGATTTTTATTCGCTTTACACTTTACATCACCTTTACTTCACGCCACCGCAGCTTCCCTTCAAGTATTTGATGCCTGTTTAAAATAGTCAAGTAATCTGACTGGCGAAAGCTGAAGAATAAAATACATATTTTAACATGCACAGTTGGAAATCCTAAAATTGACACTTTTTTTAATGGAGAGACTCGTAAAAACATATTCCCAACGTAATACTGAGTAGAGAGAAAGAAAAATAATAAGACAATTTCCAAGTTAACTATAAAGAAAAGAAAATCTTGATTTTCTTAAGTTGTCAAGCCATAGGTATTCTAAATCAACATATTATTAGGACAAAACAAAGAAGCAAAATGAAAATAAACTGCTTCCATACGAATTACGAATTCTTTTAATGTAAGTAGTCCCTCGACGTTTATACTAAACTAAACATGGCGTACCTATAGTATACTTGGGGCATAGTTCCTAACAATATAATATCATCAAATAAAACTATCTTTCGCAGTACGTGAATAAAAGCAATAAACATTTAAAAGTTTAAATCGTGCGGTAGGTCTGTATGAATAGCTGTGCAAATACATATGTTTCCGGAGATATGTGGATTTAAATACAAATGGTAGTTTAATCCGTAAAATGTTTGAATATTTTAGCTTTTAGTTTGTTAATTAATGCGGAGTCGCGTTTCGCTGATAAGCGTAGTTTATAGCCTTCTATGACTGTTACTTATCCTGTTGTTAAATTATTATTATTACAAATATCAAATTGATTTAATGTTCCGCATTTTTCTAAAAGACACTAATAAAGATCTTTTTAAATTAAAAATGTTAACGTTATTTTTAACGCTAACAATGAAATGTCGCAGATTTATATCTTACATAAAAAATTATAATCCCAAAGCGACACGGTAGGCACTCGTATACTTTACAAAATCGTAATTTGTGATTCCCGTTCAAGTTCCCACCCAGGCACATTTTTGAATGCCACTTAATGGAATCAACTAATGCGCATATTGTGCAAGTTTTGAATGCATTATCACAATAAGGATGCTACCTTTACAAACCGAGTTTCAATAGAGATACAGATTATTGCAAGTAAGCCACAAACATGTGTCATTTATAATACCTCCGCAAAAGATTTATGCTTCTGTATAACAGTAGCGTATCAAAGCTTATACGGCAAGGGGAATGAGCAAACCAAATTAACATTTTAGGGAAAGAGTTTTGGTCTCGGCTAATTGACTAATTTTAAAATATCTGCCAAGGTGTCAAGTTAGGTCAGAGAAGCATTTTCTTTACCCCGCCAACATTACATCAATTAGTAGTACTATAACACGGAATAACGTAATTATTTTGCTGTTTAGCAGAATAAAATTATTTTCCTTTTTATCTGTGAAAAATGGCGAGAAAAGCTATTGAAAAGAGAAAAGATGGGAATTCTCCTTTAACAACAACCGTATCATTGTTAGCTAATTACTATACCAAGATTAAAACTAAAAATCTTCCTGAAGCGTTTTGCCGTTGGGCGAGAGAAATAGGGAAATAGTATTTTCCATTTTTAGAGAATTTGTGAAAATTCGAGCTCGGGTATTCCCATTCAAATGAGTCGTAATCGGTGCGCGGTGCCGATCCTAAAAAAAGAATTCCAAGTCTGCCCGTTTATAATTTTATGCTTTCTGTTATTAAGATTATCGCATCTATTTACGCCGCGCCGTCTATGATATTTTTAATCTGTATCTTGGGATATAATTCCGACACATTTTGTAAAATGTAGGTATATTTGGGTATATCCCTTAACAAAAGAGGACGATCGTGTCACGTTAAGTGATGCTGTGTACACAAGTTTTGTGTAAGTTTTTGTAATCAAACAGCTGCAAAATTTCTAAGATAATTCCCATGACGATCAGAGATGTACTTTTCATAATATTCCAAGATAGTCTATATACACCGACGTACTATAACAAATTTTCAATTTACCACTTTTGGATTCACCAAAGAAATAATATATTATTCACAACACAACAACACGTATTCCCTTACTGCTAGGCAGTAATTAATATTTAAAAAAATATCCCCCTCTCGCATATTTAAAACGTGTCAAAAACGTATAAGTAATAAAGTAACTTAATTACTTTCGTGTGAATATATTAATTACAGTTCTTATTTAACGTTGATTAGTTGAGGCGATTAAAGAATTTAAAATGCAGTCCGGTTCTGGTTTTCCTTTTGAATTGAACACGAGCGCTATATACTCGACCAAAGATTGTCTGGCAAAATAAAGAAAGAAAGAAAGAATAAAGGTATAACATGTATCTTCCTTTTGTTGAGCATGTGGACACCTCGTTGGTTCGAAACATACTTTTGATTAATATGTTTTCGTGTTACGCCTCTTGATCTTCGAGAAAATAAATAATGAGAAATGCAACTAATTTTCTTGTATTTTTTATAACGCGATTAATTTAATAGATTACGTTTTGCTTTTTATTGGTTTCAATTTCTAGATTGGTTTCAAGTGCTCTAATTTTTTTTGTTCCAGTTATTATATAATTTATATACCTATATGTATTTGCATCTTTGTTAAAATAGCCGTTTCTACAAAAAAATTAATCAAAATGTATAGGTGCCTACAATCTTTTCGTATTCAAAATATGAGTCTAAATTGCATGTTTCGTTCTTCAGAGGATCGTTAGAAAGAACTAGCCCAATGCGGCGAAAGCTATAGTTCAGAAGATTTGTCACTTTGTCAGTTCCAGGACCCAGGATCCAGTACCCCCGCCAATATTTTTTCGAAATGGTCAAATACACATGCATATTAGACCCTCGTGGATATATGTGGATGCAAAATCAAAAGAAAATTTCTACATCAAAGGAAATTTGAAAAAATTTACTGATGAAAAATCGCCTGAATTACATCATGTCTGTTCAAATGGGTACACTACTTAAATCACAAATAATATGAGGTTATAATCGAGTTATGGATTACAAACTTCTTAGTAAATAATGCCCAGTTTCTGAGACAGAAATGATTTAATTGTAATAGGTAAGTATAATCGTATAATTAATAAATAACCTTAATCTTTTTGCTATTATACTACACCTTTCTGTTTCTGAGAAAGGATAATATTTATATGCTGCATGTAATAATTTGTTTGTAGGTATAGTATGCGCGTGGAAAGATTTATTACACCACCTCATTTTCCAGAAAATTGACGACAAGTTTATCTGTTTAGCCTACAAGTTTAGTAAACGTTAGTAGTTTTTTATAGTCACGTTGATGATATTTAAAAGCGAATTCAGGTATGGGCCATGACATGGGGCTCATTGGAAAATGATAATCAATTTTTGACAAATAATTTCACACTATTTTTGCCCATTAGAACCGCTGTAAGAGCAAAATAATTAAAGTAGACGAAATAATGAGCTGGACGATACGCGAGACCTAAATTTAGGAAGATGCAGTATCACGAATCGATACTTTCACTTTGGACATTTCAAAATATAATTTTAAAGTTAAAGTAAAAAAATAACAGGCCAGCGCCAGAAGATTAGGGATAGTATTGAAGTGGTAGAGTTTCATTGAGAGGGGAGGTATTATAAAATCTAAATGACATAGTAGAAAAATTGAATGAGTTTTTAATAAAAAGTGTGGAGTATATTATTGAAACTATGCCAAGAAATGATACGAAACTTACACACCTTAGTAGTAAGAGTCAGATAACTTTGAGCAAGGAAGATCTGTGGAAAGTCATTTGCAGATGGGGGCAAGTCCGATTGATTTTGGAAGGCTTATTTATAAAGATTTATTTGATGCCCTAGCCTATAGTTGACCTTATGCTTAATATAATAAATTGTAAAATTGTTCACTGTTGCCTGGAGAGGTTCCGAATTCTCTCATGGTGTCTACAATTGCCCTATTGAGGAAAGTGAGTAAAACGATTAAAGCTGAAGGATTGCTTACTACTCTTAGAAAGAGTTAAGCTATATTTACAAATTTTGGAATAAGTTTCTAAGAACGAATTAATATGAGAGTACCAATCTTGGCTTAGAAAGAGTCATATTTGTGAATGTGCCTATAGTGTGTTATAAATGATTGAAAAGAAGCAATCAACGAGGGCAAACTGATGGCTGTTATCTTTCTGGATTTAAAGATAGCGTTTGAGACGATTGATCGACTTGAATCGTTGAGCTTTGAGGGAAATAGTGCTGGGTTGATTGAGGGATTATCTGAGCAATAAAAAACAAAAGGTAAATATGAGGGGTCACCCATTAATGTTGGAATATCACAGGGTAGTATGATGGGCCTACCAAAAAGGAGTTCTTAGGAGGATTGGCTGGTTTCTAACTATAAACACGCGTAAGTTGGTGCAATAGTACTGTTCCACTTATGTGGACACTTATGCAGTAGGTACTGTCGTACTGTTTTGTACTTATACTGCAAAAATTACAAAATCGTGCGATGAAGCTGATTTTGGGTTGCAGCATATTTACGAGAGTCGATGAAGATGAAGAGGTTGAGTGTAAGAGCAGAATCCCGGTCGCTTGCGACTGGATTTCTGAACTTCGCCTCATTGGCCCATTTTTTTTCTTTTTTTCTTTTCTTTTATATACAATATATATAATTTTCTGTTTTGTTCAATATTAATAATTGTTCTGTTTTATTTTATTTTGTTTTATTTTGGCCAATAAAAGTCTTTATTATTATTATTATTATTATTATATATTATGTTGAATACCTTGGGGTGGATGAGTGTAAGTAAATTTTTAGAATTCAATGTGTTGGTTTTTGTACCTGTTCTTGTCCATAAAATTAGGTTCGGGAAGGAGCCTCTATACTTGCAAGATATATTTTGCGAGTTTTTAGGACCTTCGCAATTACGATACAAGAGGAAAACGTGATTTTGTTTTTAAAAGGTTTAAAACTGTGGCGGGTGTATTTACTAACTTACACACTATGTGGACCTCTCCAAAACCGTAAGAGCCAAAACGAAGTTGGTTAAATGATGCAGTATTTTTATGCCTGATGGGGCGTTTATTTATTTATTAAATGTTATAGACTATAACCAACAGGATTTTTGCCCCAATTAATATATAGGTTAGCCTGGACTGACAGCCCCCCGAAACACGACAAACTACGCGATGTTAATAAAAGGGACGGTCACCCATCCAAGTGCTAGCTCGGAAAACCGATGCTGTACCCTGAAAAGCGCTAGTAGCAATGCGCGCAATGCATTATAAAAGGTGTCCCAAAATTAACGGAAGATTTGAATTAAATATAAAAGAGAGTTTTTAGTCTTTAGACTTTTATTTTTTCATTGAATCATAAAGTACATAGGATAGGGTTATTTATGGAATAACACGTCGGACAAATGGCCTCCACGACTTTGCTGGCACATACGCACCCTTTCGTCAAAATTTTTCATGACTTTTCTGCATAATTGTGGCCGAATTTAGTTAATGCAGCGTTTAATTTCCTCTTGTAATGCTCGTGTGGTTATAGGCTTGTTGACATAGACCTTTGACTTCAAATAACGAAATAACCCCATAAGAAGAAATCTAATGGTGTTAAATCACATGATCTAGGGGGCCAATTCTGATCACCGAAACGAGAGAGTACACGACCAGGAAATGTCTCATGCAGTAATTGAATTGTTTCATTGGCTGTATGGCATGTGGCACCGTCTTGTTGAAACCACATATTGGCCACATCAATAGCATCTAATTTCGGCAGAAAGAACTGTCTTATCATGTCGCGATATCGAGCACCAGTAACAGTTGCTGCTTGACCAGCCTCATTTTCAAATAGCTATGGTCCAATGATGCCTCCTGCACAAAACCCGCACCAAACAGTGACACGTTGTGAGTGCATCTGTTGTTCGCCAATCACACGTGGGTTCTCCGAACCCCAAACACATATATTTTGGCGATTAACAAAGCCATCGAGGTAAAAATGTGCTTCATCGCTTAGGATTATTTTGCTCGAAAAATCAGCATCCACTTGTTGATGATTAATAATCCATTCCACGAACTCTCTTCGCTGCCCATGGTCATTAGGCTTCAGTTGTTGTGTTAATTGAATTTTGTAAGCATGAAGATACAGATCTTTTGTATAAGTATATACGCTGTAGAGAGCTTCTTGAATCTTGTAATTCTTGTCCACGACGCCGAATTGATTTTCCAAGGTTTTCACCAACACTCTCACACGCTTCGATATTGACATTTGAACGGCTTGTTTTTGAACGATCGGTGTGTTTAGCGTCTCCAACTGATTCAGTCTGCCTGAATTTTTCAATTAATCTTTTCACAGTTGACGAGGTTATAACACTATTTTGACCATATTTTGTATAAAATTTTTGAACTGTGGCCCCAAACTTTCATTATTTTTAAACTATTGTTTAATAATGAAAACACGTTGTTGTATCGTATAACGCTCCATTTTTACCTCGGAACATTCCAATATAAGTATATATATATATATATATTTACTAACCTTAAACTCTCAGCTGCCAAACTGTTCTTTTTTCAGGGTTGCCAACAACTTACTGCAAAAATGGCAGCATATTCAAATCTTGCGTTAATTTTGGGACACCTTTTATTTCTTATAGCATTATAATAGGTATGTAGTCACTCTGTTGACTACACACGTTGTTCTCAAAACTTCCAAAAACTGCATGACTTCTTATAGATATAATATTCTAAAAATATTGAAAATATGCATTTTAAAAAATTGCTTAGGTACCTATAATAGGTAATTTCGTTTTAAAGTATTTGCTCAAAGGATGATTGATTTTCGAGTTTCTGGAACAGGAAAATCGAAGATATTAGGGGATCTAGAACTTCTAACATATTTTCAGGCGGTTACTAGAGTGAGGCCCTGCTGAAAAATATCGAGAAAACCAACTGCCTCATAATATGGCAGTTATTATGTACAGAAATAAGTAGTTTCGTACAAAAATCGATTCGTCGTTATAAATAATTTAATAAAATTAATATTTATATTTAAATTATGTGGGCAGGTAAAGCTAAGCATTATTATCACTTACTCGTATCTATCACTTAACTTTTTGTAAATAGTAAATATTCACGTTAATTGAATAAATCGAAACTGTCTCTCTCGAAGCGCGTATTAAAAAAAAATCAATAAAATTAGACGATTAGAATTTATACATATTCGTTAATTAAAATTTAAAATAAAAGGATAAAACATTAAAATCGTGCAAATTTGCCGCTTCATTTATTAATGTTCGAAAAATGTCGATAAAAAGTAACAACGGGATTAAACAATAGGTTCTAGCAGTGCATCGTTGTCAAACAGAAATTCCAAAAAGGCACCGCCATTTTTTAGAAAAGGTGCAAGCTTTCGAAGAACACTTACTATATCTACGTTTTACATCAGTGAAGGAAGCTCAAAGTAGCAATAAATTGAGTGTTTTAAAGAAACCCGATATCGTTCCGAAAAGACAATGACTACAATAAAAGAAAAATTCAAGTGGTTTATCGCAGTCAATTTGTTTGTCGTTTTTATTTTCTCGACTTCCAACAAACTGTCTTTAATATATTAGGATATTTAATTGAAAAGATCGACTATTAAGATATAAATTTTGGGGAAAAAAGTGGATTTGGTTTCGATCTTTTTTCCCACGCATTTTTAATAAAGTGCGTAAGCCCATTAGTTACTTTATAATCCGGATATACTGAATTTACATAGTAATTATTTCGTTAATTTGTTTTTAATAGTGGGTAGATATTGCGTAAAAAATTATTCAACATTAGATTTTGTTTTTGCATGAAGTAACCTAATTATCTTTTAATAGTTTCACGAACATTATCAACCATAATGTATCTCCCGAAGAGCCCGTGTACAAATTATTTGAGTCAAATACGTCTAAATGCCTTTCATGTCAGTTCTTATTTCGTAAAATTATAGTCCGTTCGTAGAAGAATAATGAGCACCATTAACCTTAGAGTAACCACAAGACGCCAGGATGTCCCAAGGACTAAGGATTTGACAATCGCTGGAAATTATAGAAAATATCTACGAAAGTAACAAAAGGGCGGTGTTTCAAAGCGTTAGGAGATACCCCATGTTTTGACTCGGCCTCACCTGTATCATGTAAATACCTACATTAAAAGCGTTAAGATGGAAGAATATTTAGTGTTAGTTTACTATTTTGGGCCTTAATGACGCACGTTTAAGGTGTACCAATGTTATGACCGGGGGCTCCCCATCGAGTCGAGCTGTGTGGTATTTTGTATCGCTCGAAGATCAACACTGTCAGCACTAAAATAAATGTCTTTTTGGTATTTTCTTCAACTCTTGTCGGTATGCGAAAAAGAAAATTTTATAAAAACCACATTTTGATACTTTTTTTAAAAACTTTTAAAACAATCGAACAACAATAGCAATATAAAAGATAAAAACATAGCCGTGACGAAAAACCATTGGATTACAAAAACTATTATTACGCCCAAGTAGGCACTTTTACAATTTTCTTTTAGTGACCAGGTATGGTTCGATTAGTCGTAAAATTTGTTAGACACGTAGTATAATACTTAAATGCAACAAGCAATTAACTTCTAAAATCAAATTATGAACATAATATTGAAGAAATTATAAGCCGTTAAATTTTTACATTAAACTATTTTATTGCTTAGTTCATTATGTTTAAAATAATAAAACTTGAATATTTTACCAAAAATATTTTCAACGCTCGCCTTCTAAAGTAAGAGAAAAACAAATGGGATAGATTAGTTTTGACGTGGATATCCATATTATGGACAGCTAAATTTGGGCATTTCAGTCAGATTTGTAACCACAAGTTAGTTAGACAAGGCCATAAAAATTTGAAAAGACAGTGATGCTGTTAATATTTAACTACTTGCATTTAAAACGAATTTCGTAATTAATAAATTCCTCTTGTGGGTTTTTAATAGAAGGATGTCAACATTCACAATTAATAAACATTTTTGAAAGGTACGATGTGGAAAATTTCGAGAAACGTAAAGTTTTGATTGTGCGCCCCCGATTGAACTTACGATTTTACGAGAGTCCGTAATTTTCACATTGCAGCTTCCCGAACTCAAACGTCGAAGCAGGCGCTACTCGCCTTCGAAGGCTCTAAAAAATTTTAAGGGTCGGTAAGGCGGAAGTGGGATACGAATGTTCTTGAATTTCCTCAAAAAATAAATTATTCCTTGGAAAAGAAGACTCAATATTTGAAGGCAAAATGCAAATAATATCGGAAGCCAGTGACGAAGTTGAAGTGGCCGCATAACTTCGAATGTAAAACACTGGCATATACAGTCACTATAGGAGAAAATAAACGGCAAATCCAGGAAAACAATATAGAAGTTTTTTCTTCTATCATCCTCTGTGTATTTTATGATGCTGAATCCGAATTTCAGCTTTGCCACCTTGGAAAAGTGATGAATTTTGAGAAAATTGCGATAATGGCGAAGTGACAGTTGTGATAGAGGATCAATATAGATCTTCTAGTCATCATGATATGACCTGGCTCTTCGTAGATGATACAACATTGTATCATGGAAAGGGAAAGTGCCTTTATCATTAAAGGCACTTTCCCTTTTCATAGCTTCAAATAGTATATACTTACGTTGAAAGAAGTACACAGTTTTGCCATGTTGATCAGAATATCTACATATATCCTCTCCCACAACTATCACTCTGGCCATGATGAGATGCCAGGCTATTGACTGTGGTTATACTATCAACCTATCTGCGCTTTTCTGTGCCTGTTTGTAGAAAATGTTGGTCTCATTGAATTCGAAAGTTAGCGTGGCAATTGAATTAGTAATGAAGTTTGCCTGAGATTGATACTAGTACAACTGTGGGATCCGTGGTGTTACTGAACATTAGTTTGATGATTTTGTTTTCCTCAAGTGCTCCACGTATTATAGCGCTTTTGTTATAATGTTATAATCGGGGTATACGTCAAAAACTACGACAGTAGTTGATGACTAGTACTTGGAATCAACATGATCAACATATATGGAGATATGTGGCAAACACCTGCGAATTTCTACCCACGTGTAAGGTGTAAGTGTGTAATAAAAAGCCCCCATAGACCACAAATGCTTATCTAGAACTGTGGTTTCTTATTATACGAGCTTGAAAGCTTGCTGAAAACCTGATTTTATATCTTTTATCTTGTCGCTCTCATCAAACAGGGATGTTGGATAGGGACAGAGTTACTATAAATACTCAGGTATTGGGTATAGTCAATCAACTTAGAAAATTAATTAAATGGGTGGGTTAGGTGGGTGGTTGATTAATTGATTATTAACTAATTGAATTGTTTTAAATAATGATATCGTGGTTTGAAAAGCTCACCACGCGAATTGAAGGTGTTTTCCGATATACACTAAACTTCAACGCGCTCTAGCGCCTAACCTAAACGTCTGACGAAAAAAATCGAGGGGACATGATTTGTAGGATATTTAATGTATTTGGTTTTACTATATAGTAAGAATTTTCTCTAAAAGTGCATAGTTTTCGAGTTCTAAGCGAGAAATTAGAATAAAATTTTTTTGCCAATTGTGGAATTTTTGTCAAAACTTTAACGCGCTCTAACGGCTAAATCGTTTATCTGAAGAAAAAGTCTAACAAACATAATTTGTAGAAAATTTAATGTAGATTATTTTTGTATAGTAGTGATTTTCTCAAAAAATACGTAATTTTCAAGTTATAATCAAAAAGCTGAAAAACAGAAGCAGAACGCATCTTTTTTATGAGGTGGCGAAGTTGCAATTCGGATTCAGCATCACATAAAGAACCTCTATTATATTTTTTTCCGCCAAACTACTATATTTGACTGAATTAAGAACGCGTGATCGCTACAGTGTCCACAAGAGGATCTCTGTTGGGAGCCTTATGACTCGATGTGACCGTTATTAAGCCCCATCTCCAGCCAGAAATTTGAAATTTGTTAATCTTCTAATACGTAGTTACGTACCTACTTAAAAATACTGATACTCTCGAGAACGTTCTCTATATGTTGTATAACAAACCCGAATAAATTGTCTCAATAATGCTGGAAGAGAAAGAAGATCAATTTAATCAGTGTCCGATTGTCAAGCGTCTTTTAAAAACACCCTATTGTCGTTGAAACACCCATCAATTGCACAAACTTTTTGAAATTTGTGAAATTTTTACCGGGCTTTTTTAGGAAAGCCCTTATTAAACCATCTCCCAGTATACAGTTTCCTCAGGCTCGCTACCCAACAAAAACCTATAAGAATCGCGTCGGTTACGCGCACATCAGTAGATTAAGTTTGTATTGATGGTAAAAATGATTATTCCAATTTAGGTACAGTCTTCTCAAACCTATTGGATTTTCGGAAACTCTGTAGAAAGTATGCCCTACATCCTACAAGTTATTATAATAAAGTAATTTAAAATAAGGTATCGATTGTTTTAATTGCACTTGCTCTTAAAATTTAAAATGTAATGACAATCAATTATTGGAAAAAATGAATCGCTTACCATTATGTCACAACTTTCTACTTAAAATATTAATAAGCAATAAACGAAGTATGCGACTGTGAAATTATTAATGGTGGGCCGCCGTACTTAATAATGTAGGTTATGAAGTTAAAGTGGAGTAAGTCTTGATTTAGCAATTAGCAATGAATTATAAATGAGACATTATATAAGGCGACGATCTTAGACATGGGATGGAAACACGCACACTTATTAGGGATTACGTTGACAATTAAAAATAATAAAGTTACGTTTTAAATTATAATTTTTAAATACGCAACCACCAATTAACCGATAGGTATTCTTTGTAATACAATTATTACTTAAACAATAAATGAAAAGCTCTGTAGATGATTGTGAGAAAATGCTAGAATTCGAGACCGAAGATCTGTCTAATAGTTTGTAAGCGACGGATAATACAGAGAAACGCACTCGTAGACATCGCAATTTCGATTTTTATGATGACAAAATGTCCTAATCATCCAAAAGCCATCACCAATGTTAAATTTTCGGAAATATAATTAGGTAATACAGTATCTCCGAAATGAAAAGACCTAACACTACTTCCTTAACGAAGGAACTCAATATAATGCTATGCTAATATAAACATCAGTTTCAAAACAGTTCAGTCAGCTACGGATTTTACCTTCAAAAATGTCCAATAGTTTTCAAATTTTACATACGAGTACTACTCATTTGAAGATGTCTAGTGATGAACATACAAAATTCCTGAAAAATCGGTGGTGAGCTTTCGCGCAATGACTAAAGACGTGAAGACATGTCACTTTTTTCAGTTTTTCGTTAAAATCTCGAAAACTATGGGTCAGGCCCAAAACAAGACGAAGTATAAAATTAAAGCTGATAAAATTTTCTACAAAATTGTAGATATAAATGCATGTTTTTTGAATTCCTAAAGTTTACGAGCTATGGGGCGTTGAAACTTGGTGTTTTTTTCAAACCTATTACTTTAGCGCTCTATATTAGTGTCTCCAAAAATAAATAGTGTTGCTCTTGATAACGATAAAATTCTAAGGTCTAATTACCTATATTTTTAAAAAGCGGGACTGTTTCCGCAATAGACAATTCAAGCGTTCCTCAAATAATTAATGCCCATACTCTATTAGGTACATAAAAGGAACGCCACCGCTCTGGATGTGGAGAGAAACTGTGTTTAATATCTTGGCGGTTCAAGTCATTGTAACATTGTCATAAGTAAACTCTTACATAAAAACATATCAGGCAAAAATTCACTTTAATAATAATAATAATTCTAATCAGAAAACTTCAAACTCGTCCCATTTTTACGTTAAATTTGATATTTATATGGAATCATCGAAGAGTATCAAATTCAAAAGACGTAACTTGAAGTATTTATTCATCGAGAGTTGACCAGCACTTTCTTTTAAAATCGACTCTTCTTTCAAGTTCAACTTCCTTATACCTGAATCAAACAAAGCAATGATATATGTTTACATCGCACACCTTACAATTACTTAACCTTGTTTACCACAAACTGTCAAAGCGAACTAATCTTCTTACTATTCGCAGTCGAGTCAAAAAAGAAGCCGCAAAATTTCGTACCTAAATTTAAAATACCTCCATGTCCATTATAGTAACAAAAAGGATTTTCTGTAACAAATAGATTAGGTGTATAAGTTTCGACTGAAAGCATTTGCTGGTAGAACGATACCACCCGTACGAACTTGATGTATATTTTGACTTTTTAACTGAAAGGGCGGTTCTTTTTGTCGGTATAATTCTATAGCGAAGCATCAAATGCGTGTTACATACCTTTGGTCATTTTCCTCTTTTAAGATTGTTACGACTTTGCGGCCACCTATAATTTATTTACTTTTTTGACACTCTCTCACATTTATTTCCAAACATACAAACAAATTTATTTGTAGCTACATAAAATTTTTATGGCTCTATTTCGCCACATTCCAAAAATTATAAAGTGATTAAAAAGAATAGTTAATTCATAAAATTACGCTCTGGGTTAAAATATTTCTCATCGGTAATAACAAGATAAATTACAGTTATTTTGTGGTGCGTTAATATTCGAAATTGTACGGTGTCTTCGTGCCCAATCCCAACATATTTCAAAATGACTTGCCGCGATGCAAATTATCATCGAGCGGCTTCAAAATTAAGATATAGGTATTCGTTAAAAGTTGAAAATGTTCGTGCCAATCGAGAGGGATGAGAATTCACAAGCTCGAGTGCTAAAGTATTTACCGAAAAAATATAATCATCATTAACATATTTTTGTTATGTGCGTGTACGAACCCACCAATTTACTCGGCATATTATAACACTTTTTGCAATTTTGCCTTTACTCAATAAGAATAAATTATATATAGCAGTACCTACGTTGCTTCGAAGGGCAACTTTGCGAAAAAACAACAACTTCGAGTTAGTGCCTCTTCAATTATTTTATTAATTATATAGACATAGACAATATAACATTTCACGTTAACTCCTGTAGGTATTAAAAATGCATTTCCAAAATAAACCTATTACCAAACTCTTTCGATAGTTTGTAATTATCTTATAATGAATTCATTATTTTTAAACACACAAGGGATTATAATACGAAAACTACCTCAACTTCTACATAAGATGGAAACCGACGGAAGATATAAATTTCATTGAAACCACAAAAAAAACATTAAAAACCGTCCCTAATTTAGATTCGACCTTATTTCAAAAACGCCCCTTAATTCTATATTACCTCCTGCCATTGTACAGTCTGCGATTATACAACCACCACAACCCCTAACATAATGTAAATCCGAAACTTTTGGTTGAAAATTTTATATCGAGAATGTACTTAATGGTAGCTTGGTCAGTTTCTCTCGTATATAATTATTAGTAATGTTTAGAACACATTGAGTTAGCGACAAGTCAAAATAAAAACAAAGAAGGTATAGACAGCACCTGGAGTTAAAAAACGTAATGACTTAAAAGTCGTAAAGTTGAAACGTGGAAGAAAAAATAACTTGGAAAGTCTTAGTTACAAAAAATATATAAAATATAATATTCTTTTTTATTTCTAACTTCGACAACTGAGGCATAAGATAGATTCAATTTTGGTTTTATATATACAGGGCGATTAGCTTTTTATTATCCAGTCTATAGGTGGAAATATTAAGTCTTTGGATAATAACTGGAGATGCAAAGGAAAAGTACAATAATAAAACATAAAACAAAATAAATGTTTCATGGCCTACTACTGATTTTTATGAAAAATACTCATCTTCCATTTTTCAAAGGGTATGATCAGTCTAATATTGAAAGTTAATCCGGTGTTTCACGTAGTTTTAGCAACGTCATTATCAATCTCGGCTCTTATAGGTACCTAATAGTAGAGATAGAGAACCTGAGGCACCTGTTGTTTAAAAGTTTTTGTTAGTAGGTTGATTTTTTTACTATTGAAGAATTATAAATTATAACCAAGGTGGATATGGATATACCCCGTTTCTAAGAGAGACAAATTGTACACATCATGGTCATGATTGTCAAAAATATCAAAAGTTTTTCCTAAAAGCTTGTGCAAGCGTCGGGTTTCATTATAAACATTCTATTTTGTAATTTACGCACTAATAGTCACGTAATGTCTTTTGAAAATTCAAAAATTTAATTATGTTCGCAATTCGAGCTGTTAAAATAAATAAGAAGGATAACAATTGTATTGTAAATCAAGATATTGTTATTTAACGTTATTTACTATGTCCAAATTTAAAAGTAACACATTAATTTCACTATAGTGGTCAATCGATTTACGGTATAACCATTAAGTAGTACATTTTGCTCCTATAAAGTAGATGAAGATGGCTGCACCTCGATGAACGATGATGATGATACGTCCTGTCGAAAAAATTATTCTACTTCTTCAATTCTGAATTTTGAATCTTGAACCTTTCATGTGTTGTATTCGAGTTTTTTTAAATTCCAAACTTTTCGCCGTTAACCCGCGTTCATTGCGAAAACAAAAGAAAAACTAAAACATGAAGCGATTTTGTTTTCGACAACTATTACTTGGGTTTTATCAACTAAATAAAAGTAACCCACCTACAACATTATAAACCTCCATCTACAGGGGTAATAATCCTTCCTCATCTATCCAAAACAACACTATCAGTTATTCAACCGCATTAAAAACTAACTCAACCTTCGCTCATCTTAAAGAAGAACAAGGAATACTACTAAATTCGGCAAACGGTAGAAAAATGAAAGAATATTATGTCTACGCCATCGGCAAAATAATTAAACTGATAATACTCAACAAAGAGTGAGTATATAGATAAATAATTACTACAGATCAACAACAACCATATATACGTAGATATTCGACGACTACCCCATCAAAAAACAACTTTATGTAGTAATGTGTCACCAACAATAATGCCCAACGAAGTATAGGTAGTACTCAAAAATTTTCTGAAAATCAAACTCCCTTTAAATCTTAATTGCAATATGCACTTTGTAAGAACCGGCCTCGAAGACCCGGAATACTTGCACATTATCAGTTTTCGGAGATTCATTTATATCGAAAACTAAATATTTCATCTTTATCAGTAATCACATTTGAGCAAGATAACTATCGTGTTTACCTCCAACTCGAGGAACAAAAATGTTACAGATGCAATCAACTGGGTCACACGATTCCATAGGTACCTACTATAAAATTAATCTTAACCCTAATATTACTACTGTAATCGAACCTTCACAAAATATGCTCATTCGTCAGTCTTCAGAAAAGTCGAATAACATGCTAACTCTTCCAGATACTGTTACGCCAAATTATATCACAAGTTTCTCCCAATAAGAAATGTCCACAGCTCTCAAGCTCCCCAGTAGATTAAATTTAATGTCCTTATCTTCCCACAACAATTCCAAACGGAAAATAGCAACACACTCAAACAACAAAAGAAAAAAACAAAAATTGATACTGAGCCCTCTCTAGAAGAAATGTTTCAACGTATTTGTAAGGCCTTTGCTCATAACGAGAACTCCACCTACGATTTTTACTTTCCAAGAATTGACCGCGTTTTACGAAGATATAACAAAATCGCAAACTCCTCTCGAAACAGCAAGAAAATTTAATAAAGAGGTGAAAAGGCTTTTACGAAAAACGTCGTGTTCAAATTTTAAACTTAAGGTAGTACTTTCGCGACAGTCGGAGCAAAAAGTTAACGCTAGAAAATATAGTACAATCGGTTAGGATTCGTAATGTATCAACCCAAAACTTTTTGCTGTGTGTGTACCATTTTTAACCAATCCCAAGCCAGTATTCTAAATCTGGCAACACTGTCCGAGTTTGAAAACGTCATGTAAACGTCGAATAACCTCAATCTTGACAGCTTGTTTATAATTTTGCGTAGAAATCCATTTTGTGATAAATAAACAATACTATATCATAAACATCGTTTTGCTATTATTTAAATAAAAGTAATCATCACCTACAGTTAGTATATCCTGTGTGAAAAAAATTTGAAAAAATCTAACGCATGCGCGTTTTACGCTTATTTTGCTGTTACAAAAATACGCTGTTGCCAGCTTGTTTTAGTGTATCCCTTCCACTAGTTGAAAATATAAATTTTTCATCATTTATTAATTAATATCTCAGAAACTGGATGGTGACTGAAAATTATTATTTTTTCAAAAGGTTTATTAGTTTTTGCTTAATGTTGATTTAGTTTTTAATAAAAACGGTAAGAAGGGTTTATTAGTTATAACTAAATATGTACGTAAAAATTTTGATTTTCCCTATAGTGTTGCAATGTAAAATTCTCTCAAAAATTCAATTTTTAAAATTGAATATATCGGAATCCGTATGGTCAAAGTTTTTCATTTATGCACCATTCGATCCGGAATTATTTGAATAATTATCTGTTAAAATATAAAAAAAATTGTAAGAAAATGAATTTGGCGTAAGTACTACCTTAATAATTATTTATCAAATTTTGCAATATTTACCACTTTCATTTTTTAAATATTTAAAAAATAGAAATAAATTGTGTAGTAAGTACCTACTATTATTCGGACCAAGTAATTAGCAAAAATCTTTCCAGGGCCATTTTTGAAATTATATGATTGTGCTTATCAACGAAGCAAAAATAACCAGGTAGTAACTAATACGTACTAATACGAAATTATAAATTTACCTTTAAGAAAACAAATTGTCTGGACTCATCAGTCTTCACGATATTTTCTAAAACACAGTTGAAAGTTTATAGGGTATTTTAAACCCTTCAAATACGACGATTTTCACAACACTCCAGTCGCGTCATTACCGTACACCAAATTAAATTGCAAAGAATAAAACTAAAATGCGTCGAGATACAAGTTAAAACTATAGCGATAAGTGACGCGCTTATCTCTTATTGATACCTGTGATTCGCCATACGTGTATATACTTATTCAAAATTGTCGTTTACAAATGATTTAATTCTACAAAAATAAAGAAAGTTGATTAGTTTAATGCATTGTATTCTTAATTAAATGAATGGACGTAAAATGTGTACAAACAGATACTGTAATTTCCTTATATTAGGTGAAACCCAAAAAAGTATTAGCGGGCAAAAACTGAGATTTTCAGAGATCAATTCGAGCACCCTTTTTAACCCTTAAATACCCATGTCCCAATAAAATCATAGTAAATGCTCTTTATGCGTGGGGCATCTCTAATAAGGGACGCCGCCGAATTTTAGGAGTTCCATGATTAATTTTTTACAATAAGAAAATATGTAATACGTATACTACCATACAGTGTTCGTTGAACAGTCTGTATCATACTATGAAAAGAATTTTTGAATGTCGCATTTAGGGGGAAGCCGTTTGAAGCAATGTTATTATTATACTCGCAGCTAATTGCGAAAGCTGATACGTGATTCTTCTTTTAAAAAAAGCATCGATACTAATATAGTGGCTATTGCACGCACTTTTGAGTAAACCGTCCTTTTTAGTACATTACTAATATCATCACTATTTGAAAGTTATAAAGCGATTAACCAAATGCGGATTGATATTTTTTACATTTGATTCTAAGTAGTGCTATATCCGTTTAAAGAAGCTATTGTAGATAAGTCTCGAAATAAAAAAAACATAAATAACACTACTTAGAAGGATAAAGCAGAAATTACAGTACTAATAGCAGGTATATTTGCGGTACAAGTAACAACAGCGATTCCTATTAATCAAATAGGTATAAGTTACACCATTGAAAAACCATTTACACAAATCAGAAAATTTTGATCTTCCCGCGCTCTTCAGTGCACAGTAAAGCTAAAGAAAATTATGTGCCGAAGAGAGCAAGTCGAAGAGAATTAACAAGAAAGAAATACCTATTATAGTATTTTTAACTTTTTTTAATTTTTAATTGTTTGTTTAATCCTGTAATCCTCATCCGCCGTTGCTTAAAATGAAGTTCAGAAATTTTAGTAGCGATTAATAGTGTCTCCAAAGAAGGTGCTTCACGAAAGAAAATATGCTGGACTCACTATACTTAGCGAAACTCTATTCTTTGCCCATCATTTTTCTATAACTTGTTTGTTAAAACAAAGGACTTTACCCTGTTTGCACTGGCGAATTAAATTAAAAGTATTTTTACCATTTTTCGTTGGAACGGATCCACATTTTTTTAGATAACCCCCAGAGAAACTGGCCCCAAAGTAACCGGCCCACCGGGAATTTTCTCGGTGTCCCTGTGACCCAGTCCGCCCCTGGGAGAGACTTCCAGATAGAGCTACAGGCTACAGCTTAATGTAAACTTAATGTAAGTGCGAGAAAACTTGAGGAAGTCTGGCAGAAGTCGCTTGCAATACCGTTTTCACTCTTGGTTACAGTAAAACGAGGCCTAATGCGTGAAAATTTCTGCGAAACATTGCAGGAAGAGAGAGAGAGGGACAAAAACTAGCTTAGTGTAAACTGGATGTAAGTGATGCGAGAAAACTAGAAGAAATCTTGAAAAAGTCGCTTGCAATTTTCAGTGTTGCAAGCGACTTCCGCAAGATTTCCTAGAGTTTTCTCGCACTTACATCCAGTTTACGTTAAACTAGTTTATAACTGACACTCTGCCATTTCTCGCGGGACATTTCTTGTATGTGTAAACGACGCCTTGAGGTAATTAAAAAACAATTCTCGTTCAAGCTCGTATAGGACGGTGTGGGACGTATAGCTAAATCACGGGCCTCCTGATCCTGCTATATCCGTAGATACATGAGTCATACAATTAAATACTATACTATTACACGAAGAATGAAATACGGTTTTAAAAAGGGAGGTATATCTTGAACATAAATTCTACGAAAAAACTTAATTTCTAAATAAAAATTATAAGAATATAAGTAATACTCCTCCTACAATTAAAGCGCCAAGTACTTAATTACAGGGTTTTGCGCGTATAATTTTTTTTAATTATTCTGGTAACGCGACTTAAACTTGTAATTAATTAATTTAGGAAGACGTATCTTACAATCAGTAAACACACATATTCCTACTGTGTTTTATATTGTTCGAAAAAATATTTAACTCTTCATTTTTATATTTTACACGTCGTAATTCTGTCTAGAGTGTCGGATTATCATAAATTTAAAATTAAACAATAAAATATCAAAATGAAATTTAATTTTATATATTTTCAGCGTTGCAGTGCCAGTAAGTATACTATTATTATGGTTTTATGTATAGTATAGAAGGTATGGCACTTTTTTTAATTGCTCTTTTACTTGTAATATAGTGTAATAATTAATGTAATAAATTGTAAATGGAGTATACTATAATATAGGTTTCAGCACAAGAGCAATGTTTTGTTACATTGCGTGGGTATAATACATCATTTATGATATATTATGCTTGTAAAATATGTGATCGAAGAGGTAGGTACATAAATTTCAAATGATTTAATATTATTCAAAGTTCACAAAATTGGGATTTTTATCAAATTAATAAGCTTAATTTATGTCTTTCTTATAAATTAATATTTCTAGCATACCTATATAGTTTGTTGTTATTTGGTTATTATGGTGTAAATCTCTATTCTTCTATAAATTTCCGTATAGGTAATTGCTTTATAAGTTCTAAAAAGTTTAAATTTCATCACACAAATTAATGTTTAATTAACTGTTTATATCCATCACGTAAACCGACGCAAGCGTAAACCATAAAATTTAATGGAGATTTTTATTAATTCACTTTTTATAACGAAACAACGTCCAAGAAGCCTTCCAGCGTTCCATCACCCACAGCGTCCAGTCAGCAGCGATGTTTCTGACGTTTTACTCACCCTGTATACCAGGTATACTCACCTTGTATATTAAAATTGAAAATGGGATGTTTAGCTCAAATATTGATAGTTAGTAGTCAGTGGCAGCGCTAGGTTTTTTTAAGGTGGGCAGACAAAGGTTCATAAAACAGTTTATTGAGAGTCCCAGGTAAAAATTCTCTATTGTCCCATTGAAAATTAAGAACTAAATTACTATATTTATTATTTCAGAGACAACAAAATATTGTTGAAAAATTACGGGGCCCCTATTAACCTGGGTCCCTAGGCTTCAGCTTAATGGTCAATGCCAATTCTATAAAAATAAAAAGTTTTATTTTAAAACGAGAGCTTGAGGTGGGCTACCGTCCACTCCTATAGCGCTGCCACTGTTATATGCCAGTTATTAAGGGTTGCGTATGTAGGTATCACTACAGCTGAATGTCTCGTGGATGCGCGTGATCGAAATTTCTAAAGGTTTTACCGAAATTTTCCACCTCATAACCAAGTTTGTTCGGAATACATAAACTGCAAAAAATATCCAATTAATTTTTTTATTTAATAATCCCTTAGGGTGTGTGGCGCGGCGCATCGAATTATAAACTCACTATAAGGATCTTCATTTATACGCTTCAATCTACAAACTGATGGTCAGTATAATATTGGTTGGTAGTTATTTCCACGTGGCTAACCGAAAATTGGTGTTCTATTGACTGGACCTAATTAGAATGGAAAGAGAACATTACGATATTAGATCTTAAGTAGTAAAGCCGTGGGCGCAGTCCCTGTGATTTTTAAAAAAGGATGACCTTTTTTCATTTATATTGAACGCGCTTTCCCAAAACTATAAAGTGCATAAAATACACTTCTCGAGTAGCGCGCGAGTAAGAAACGTACTACGTCCAACAAGCGTGACAAACGCATGAACTACAAAACGAGGTTTTCTCGACGCACGTATCGGTTTCATTTTTATATGATGAAAGTGAAAGAAAATTGTATCGCTTATATTAGGGAACGAACTGCCAATTAAAACTTTTGCCAAAGAAAATGCGCAGCTCACTGCTCGCATATCTATGGGCCAGTACAATCCTGCTTTTCACATTTAATTTCAATGATACAGCCAATTTTTTAACCGTAATCGACATAACAATGTTACAGCCAATTTGAACATGGCGTTAATGTCAAATGAAATAGCTATTCTATTTATCGTTCCTTAACTAACTATTAACATAACAGGAACTTAGTAGATATTTGTATGAAGACAGTCGACACAGCACATCAGCGCTATTGACAGTTCAACAAATGGTTGTCTCGCCAATCAGAATAGATCAAGTCGAGTAACATCTGCTCAATTTATGTGCCAATAATGACATGGCTCTTATAATCTTCCTATTCGAAATTATGTATATTCGACAGAATAAAATTGTACGCGAATAGTTTCTTTAGGTTTTCAATTAGGAACTTTTATAAATACGCACTGACAGGCGATGTTTTAAACTAAAAGTACAATTAAAAAAGTCATCGGTCATTGTATATCTCATTTCATTTTCCATGTTGTATTTAGAGAAAAAAAATGTTAAAAAATTAAGAGGAGGAATTTTAAAGCGAGCGATTGCACGAGCTCGTTAACGCTAACGATTGCTATTAGACGTGGATGTGTTGCCTTAAGGTTAACAAGCATGCGGTTCTTTGAAATTAACATACTCAGATTTCGGTTTGAGTACTTGACTTATCATTGGTAATTAGTTCTTAGTTTATGGATTCTTCGAAAAAACAATTTATACATTTTTTTACAAACTCATTTCGCCTCGACCAAAAAAGCAAAAAACAAAATGTTTTAATTTTTCTACATCTATTATACCTTAGTAAAGCAAAATGCTCGTCTCAGGTATAATGTTCAAAAGAACATTAGAGACTCGGCGTGTTTCGATGATTTCCCATTAATGGCCCGATGTGCAGCTGTTATACTTTCCATGGACCAATCAAGGGATCCCTCAAACCACAGACGCCATATTGTGGACGGACGGAATGATTTGTAGGAAGCTCTTTAGTTAATTTTAATTTAGGGTAAGCTGGTTACTTCGATGGTTTGCGGTTGTATTTAGTTATTTCTAAAAAATACTTTGCTAATTTTAGCTACCTATTCAAAATTTTACATTATTTTGTATCCCAAATTACACCTAATGAATACAAAACAGAGTTATTAGTGTTCGCTTTAAATTTGTTCCCTTTTTCGTTTATTTTTGCACATATTAAAGTTCCATTATGGTTATGGTTGGTAATACCCGCTCTACTTTGTAGGTTAAATTTAAAATTTAAAGAACGAAGTATCGGAAGTCGTAATTACGCAATTATTTACTTACTACATACACAAAGAAACAGTAGGGTGCAAATACAAACGAGGGTTTACTTTACCGCAATCTAACAATTAAGTATATAGTATTAAATTACCAAGAAATTCACATCCAAAGCTGGAAACAGATAAGTAGATAATTTTCAATGATTGTACCTAATGGCCCTAATGCTTCTCAATCTGATAGTTTCAGTAGTTTTATTTCTTTGTAACGTGATGCGTTCAAAATAAAATCCTAATCGAGGAAGCTTATGGAAAATGAAAATAACTTGAGTAAAAAAATCCTTCTACGGCGATTTTGACTACATTACCTCTCGTGAAATCCAAAATTTAGGGAAAACGAGTGAAAATCCTATAGAGTATAGTTAATACATCAAGGTAAAACTATGTAAAGTCGTTTGCCACTCAAATTTTCACCCACTAAACAAAATTTTTACATACAAAAACGAAACACGGCTTTTATTCAAGAACGACCATTCGGAAAAATCGCATCATCTGCATCACATTTATTTTTCAATAGATAAGTAAATTGCAGTTAAATCAACCAAGGTAGTGACACTTGACACCTCTTAGCTCTTAGAATAATTGCGACCTCTAATTTTTAAATGAACGCAGAAATAATTTTTAAATCCCTCAACTAGAATTCAAGTCTACAAACGGAAGAAATTAGCCCCCCCTCCCCTTCCTTAAATCAAATTTCCTGCAAGAACATTTTCTCTTAACCACCACACATAACATCACATCTGAAGAAAATGGATGTAACAAATTCAACAAACCAAGTGGCAGGGTCTTTGACGGACTTCTACCGCCGAGTGTTTCCTCTCACTGAAGTATTCTCAACCCCTTACAGTAGGGCAACGATGCATTCGACGCAGATGGTTCAGGTGTTGAATTCAAGAGCCGTAAGGTCAAAGGCACATCTATTTTTAATTGACCCACAACTAGGTTCCATCGTTATATTCTCTGAGAGATATGGACCGACGTGCAGGAAAATCCAGTCGATTCCCCAGACGAAAAAACATGAGAAACGAGAGGGATCGCCTCTATACTTAAGAACCAAATCAAGATTTCTTCTGTCTGTTAGTTGTTGATTATAGAATATTTGAAATCCAACTGTTGGTAAAAAATACTCTTTGGAATATCCAAATGATCCACAATGCTTCCAAAAAATTAGGCATTTATTAAATAGTATAAGACGTATAGAGTATCTGAGTGCTTCAATGCTAACTAGGAACAAAGTCGGTGAGGCTTAACAACTCGATACTCTAGTGAATCAGCCCATCAATTTAAGGTCACCAGGATTTATGTGCCACAATAAATTAATCAAAAACAGATTCTGTCGAAGTCTAAATATTAAAAATGTCAGAAGCCCAGAGACTCTTGTAAATAACTCCCGAGTTTGAGTTCTGATATGGACAAACATTCAATTATTTTCTTGGGAAGCGTCGTGTATTGTATTATAGCGAACGCCAAAGCAGAGAGAACTCGCTCTTACTTTGGATGTTTAATACACTTTTTCTCTCCATCAGTAAAGAAAGATGAGGGCACATAACGTGATGGCATCATGACTTCGGTGTGGACTCAGTTTTGAGTCTTAAAGCAGTGGATGATGGATTATTTATATTGTTGCATAGACTTTCTGAGAGTATATTGGTCGGCAAAAAGCTGTCTTGAGCCGGAATAAACCGTTGATGATGTGATGATTTCTCAAATCAGCGTATAAATAAAAGACATTGGATATACGTATTCAACAATATTCGACAAAACAGATATCCATACTCCTTTACTCACATCAGATGAAATAAAACACGTATAGTCTCTCGTAATGAGAATTATTTTATTCGGATATTTAGCAACAAATGTACGAGTACGACTACTTAGTATACTTTATAGTTTGTAGGCAACATTAGTCGTATGTGGTATTACTTTAATCGTTTACAACCGTTTCGGTTATTAGTTATTAGATTCGCAGTAAGCTTAGATTGTTGCGTTGTGGGAAATAATTGTAAGTAATAAGCTCGAGGGGATGATGTGACAATATGAAATAGGCGTTGCCAAAAATACATTAACAGTGTCTCTTCATTGAAAAGGGGGTGCAAAATGAATGTATTCTATTATGTATTAGAAAAAGGTGTCGCATACACGTGTCATTTCACACAAACATTTAGTTACATGAATAGCTCTGTACATTTTAATAATTTACTTAGTTTTTGGAGACAGTTTATACGAATTTGTATTATTCCTATACCTATAATATGTGACATGCTGTGTTATTTCTACTAAGCTACAATCAAATCGGACAAATGCATATCATTTACAATGACATTAATCAAAAGTTCGAAAAAGTAATAAAAAGCTACAAATTTGTAGTATTATGTACTTATATTCGACGAGGCTGTTTTTTAAATACGACCGTCGTTTATGCATACATGTTTGGACTCTTAATTAATAATTATGTAAAAGATAAATGATCTTAATTATATATTACTGTTAAATAAGCCAACGCACTTGTTGTATACAAACAACGTAAGCAATTCGTCGTACCTATAAGTTATTATTATACAGTAGCTATTTTAACTTATTGCTAAATTGATTATATACGTGTGTCAATAATGCATGCAAATAACACGACTTAATAATAAGTTAATCACACATTTATGAAACAGTAGCCACGTTTATGTGGCTTTATTATAGTTACTGCAAACTGCATAAGTAATTTACAAAACTGTTTGGAGTTACACTTCGCTTGTTATGCGTTATACAGAAGGTAAAAGGTCGAAAATCTTTTGTACAACAAATCTTTGCATTTGCAATGTTATTTAAAATAATTGCAAAGTGAACGAATGGCTACTTTTACGCAGGTGCAAGAGGGCCTTGTGCGAAATCTAATGAGATGGGACACAATTAGACGAAAAAGAATTCTGGCATCAACTAGAGCTTATTAAAAATAGCAAGGGACTTGATTCAAAGCATTACACCTCCTGTTAACCAGTATTTTACAGATAGTCGGCGTAAAGATCAGGTGCCTAAATACGTGCTTTGCATCAATAACGATACGAACCGGAACGATTACTAATTAATTCGTATTTTTTTGCTTGTTTAGACTTTCACGTCTTCACGGCTGGCGTTGGCGCTATAAGAGACTTTTTTCTGCACAGAAAGTACCTATACCCACTGTGTATACCACAGTAGTGGACGAAACCACGAAACGTCAGGTCTCTCACCAAGAGCCTTTTAATCACGGCCCATTAACAACGTCTTATAACATAAACGTCTTATACTCACTCCATTTCGGATACATGGTATACCTACATCACATTTACGGAGTCTTCATCACTGTAAAATAGAAAAGTTTCCACAAAGTACTTTCATATATTATCGGCTCCACAAGTTTTCAGGAAAATACGGATATACTGTCCACTCCCGAGAGGCGCCTAGGCGCCCATTATCCATCACGGGATCCTTTCTTTTAGAAGTATTTTTTCAGGCAGGTTTACGATAGGGTTATGTTCTCATACCGATCCTATACAGGCAGGCACTTAACTACGGGAGCCTGGAATGGCCTAGTCCCTCTGAAAATCCGTCTAACCCCGGACTGGCCACCTCACTACCCACTACTAAGCCAAACCATAATGATTACAATATTAGATGGCGAAGATTTATCAAATTGAAAAAGTAATAATTTTGAGTTTGGTTTATTATACGATTTAATTTAAGATATCTACTATAGGTACTACAATTAACTCGTAACTATTCGCTATTATATGACGCAAAGCCGTAGCTCCTTGCACTTAGTCTGTTTTTTTAAAGACAGTAAGAGAAGCAGTGCCGGATTACAGTTTTCATGGCCCCTAGGGCAAAATAACAGAATGGGCGAGAATGGGGAGGATCCTGAAGAAGAAACGGCCCGGGCGAGTTAAATAGTGGTGGACTCCAATTGATTCCTGATTTACTTTAAAAGGTTTTGCTGTTTTTTAACAGCATGTTCAGTGGTGTAGTTACATGTTCAGCGCCCTGAAGCTAGGAAAATTGGTTCGCCCATTTGGTTCTCAGAAGAGTTGTGGAGAAATTTGTTTTCCTAATCCTAATTTTTAAGGTCAACAGAGCTTAGATCCACTTTCGGAATTTGGCGCGTTCAGGGAACTGTATAGAATGTAGAATGAAGAGCTGCATTGTTTGAATGCAAGTGCTTTAAAATTTTTGCAATCATTTTCCTAAAACAGCAGCGACCGACCCACCGGGCTATTGCCCGGTAGTAGGATCCGCAGAACAGTTCGGACTTATCGTTTAAAGTTGGAAAAGCCGCTTGAGTTTTGAGCCCCCAACGTCTTAGGGCCCTAGGCTAAGGGCCTAGTTGGCCTATATGTAAATCCGGCACTGCAGAGAAGCAGAACTCAGTAATAGACTCTCTCAATGCCGCAAAACTGGGAGATATGATTGGAATCCGTTAAGAAAATTCATCCTTTTCTCTGCATAGTCTCCAGTTTCTATATTCAGTTCTTGGACACTTATGAAGGATTTTGAGACGAGATTATCTCGATGGAATCCCTCATGTGGGAAAACCTGTGTAAGGCATCTCTGTCTACGTGTCGCTTCATAGTACAGCGAACACTAATCTGGTAAATTGGTAATAGAAGCAGTAACTATTTTTTAATGGTTTATCAATGACGTTCTCCTGATGGCCTCTGAAATTTTCGGTTCAAACGTTCAAACCCCGTTGATCTCGTCCCCATCGACTACTACGTCTTGATACGACGTAATATGGTTAAACCTCGCTTCTTATATGAAAACTCGATACGATGTTAAAATCTACTGACAAAAGAAGTATATTTTTGTGACCCACCCAGTTTTCAGGGAGTCCTCCTGATGCCCCTTCCCCTTAAAATGATCTAGCTACGTGTCTGTAGTCTGTATACAGGGATTAGTGTGAAGTGTTAATAATGCGCTTCAAACACTGAACTATGGAATTCAGATAGTAGGCAGTAGGTACCTGTGGTAAGTAACATTGATTATTAGAAAACAAGATTTTTGAGTGCATACGAGGATGTCTTGATAACTAGTTAGCCTAGACCAGTTCCATGCAAAAAAAAATATTGCGTTACTATAGCAACGAACAATAACTTATTAGAAGTGTCGGTGTAAAGTTTGACGTCAAAAAAGTGAACCAGAGTTAAGCAATAAATTAAAAGAAAAAAGATGATGTCCACCAAAATTGTGAAAATCGAAAAATTGGAGTATCGAGCTATCATCAAGTACCTGTATTTAAAAGGGTTACGAAGATATGGTTAATATTACCCTTGGTGATCAATGTCCTTCGTATGCGACCGTGAAAAATTGGACTGCAAGCTTCAAAAGAGGTAAATTTTCAATTGAAGATGATGACCGATCGAAAAGTTCTTGCTTCAGTTTTTTGGGATTGCCATAGAGTAATCATGATTGATTTTTTGGATAAGAGTAGAACAATAACTGGAGATTACTATTCGACATTACTGACGACTCTATGGGAAAAAATTAAAGAGAAAAGACGCGGAAAGCTATCCAAAGGTGTTTTGTTTTTGCAGGACAACGCCCCTGCACACAAATCTCATGTTGCCGTGCAAAAAATTCGTGATTTAGGGTTTGAATTACTAGAACACCCCCCCTTATTCTCCAGATTTGGCTCCGTCCGACTATCATCTCTTTCCTCAACTGAAAAAAAATTTAAAAGGTCGTAAATTTTCTTCCAACGAGGAGGTAATAAAAGCTGTGGACGTCTGGTTTGCAGAGCAAGAAGAAATATTTTTTTTGAAAGGTCTAGCGACGTTGCAGGTTCGCTGTAATAAATGTATCCAATTAAGAGGAGAATATGTTGAGTAATAAAATATTTTGACATTGAAATTTTGTTTGGTTCTATAGTAGCTATAGTAGCTATCTAGTATAGTAGCTAAGAATTTTCCAATATAGCTTCGTATTTCGTATAAAATATAAAGGAAGAAACCTCTTAACACATTTAAAAATTAGAAAAGATGAGAATTGAGGAAATGGAGGTCACTAGAAGCCCTACGGGTCTTGCAAAGTGCAAGTGATTTGTATACATATCATATACGCGTGCAGTATTATCTAACGTTTTTTTAATAGGACGCACGGTATAGTAGTATAGGTATTAGCATTGACTTGCAACTATAGTAGGAACCATCTTGTGGAATTTATTTGAGTACAAGTACCTATACCTACCTTATAAATAGTAGTTGTAGTTAAAGTTAAAGTTAATATTTTGGTTTGTAGTTTGGAGCGTAATATACACGTGAAATTCGTTCCGTTTCGTTTAACAAAAGAATTAATACAGCCACTTTAATAAATACCAAAACGTATTTTTCCCAAACAATAATTATAATTTCAAACCTTATGCTTATAATTTAGTAATTAATCTTACCTTGACAGCCAAAACGCTCAAGTTCAGTGACAACCACAATTCCTACCTAATTAAGTTTTTAATTTCTTTAAAATTACTTTCTCATTGTTGCGCTATATTTGTATACCTAAAACCGGTGATTATACATTTTATTATATTATACGAAATTCATTATTTTTAATCACACAGGCATCGTTTTATACATTTTTGAAATTAGAAAAAAATTTGATTTAAAAAAGAACTAAAATAAAAAGTCATTAAGAGGCGGCCATTTTGAATTAGACAAGAAACTAGGCAAAGTTAGACGAGTTTGGAACTAATCATTGGATCTCGAACTTGATTGTTTAAAGAACGTGTTACCGCTAACAAAGAGTTCAAAAATAGACATGTTTTATATTTAATGGCTTCTAAACATATAAGTTAAAAATTTTTGATTGAGTTATTTTTTTAAATTGCAAAGTTTTGCCTAGGGGTAAATTAATATAAAAAGTTCGCAAAACTTTAAAATCGGTTAATTTATTAGTAGAGTAATTTAGAGCTTGCGAGAGCTCGTTAGTCAAAATTTCTGATGTAAACATATAATTTGGTGACTTTGCACCCAATGTTTGTAAGTACAGAAACTCACCATTCACAATAAATCTAACTACAAATTGACGTAATTTCTATAAAAAGTTCGGGACACCGTCTCTACATACTGGACATTTTTTCCCAAAGCATTTTCCGCGTTGACAAATGAGAACACTGGAATGTGTTCTCAGATTTTGTTTAAAAAAATTTCAAATCGGTAATTATTATTATATAAGTCGTTTCCACTATGAACAGATGAACACACATTGCTTTTTATTAACACGTTTATTGATTTTTAAAGAATTCTCTTAGAACTATTAATATTGAACAGTGAACACGTTAATGACATCTTTTTTTATTTATCTACCGCTTTTTGTTTAGAAGTCTATTACGACATTATCCGACATTATCCAAGATCCTTTTCGAAAAATGCTCAAATTTTCAAGGGTTATAAAAACAATCTTTTTGTTCAAAATATTATTCTGACAATATTTTACAGAACCCGACAGTCCCTAACAACTGGCAGCTATAATACGGATATACATTACAGTTGGTAATATTATACCCTAAATATACAAATTTTTCTCCAAGCAGGGCTATTTACCATCACACTGTATGTATAAGATGTTTAGAACCATATCAAGTCGGTCTTTGACAATTTCCTTAGTCCGAGTATTTATAATAATGATATCACTTGCAGGTCAGCAGATCTAACATCTAATAAGTAATGTTAGCCGCAACTAAAAAAAAAATCATATCATATCCCAGACTACGGTGATGGACGCACTTGCGATATAATATTTTATCATAATATAATTTGTTGGAAAAAATACCTATAAAATAGGTGTTTTTGAGTTTAGTGTAATAGCTAGTTTATGTAGGTATACTGTGGTAATAGGTATTTTTTATTTTGTGTAAGAAAGCGTATTGTATTAGAGTATTAGTAACTAGTAACACCTCTACCTCACAGAACCAAAAACTATATATTGCTCTTTCGATAACCAAAACATTAAAAGAAAATTATTATAATCCGGATCGGAGATTTTACTGTATACGGATTTTCACAAACTCGTGTGAACGACGTGCAGATTACAAATTCATTGCCACTGAAAATACAGTAAAAAATCCGATTCGGACAAAAATCCGATTCGGTGTCGTGTGAACCGCGTGAACTATAGCTCCAGCTCTTAGTATTTCAATAGAAACTTAACAAAAATCTCTAGGTAAATACGTATACAGTATACAGGGTGATGTCAATTTGAAAACCTCCCACTTCCAAATCAAGACCCGTAAATTTCATTATTGAAGAAGACACTTTTATTGGAGCATTTGTGTTATTTGCGTGGGGTATAGACTTAACCCCTTAAATACTAAATGAGAAGGGGGGTTGAGTATAGCACCTTACTTGAAAGTCCATTCATCAATTACCTTTATACGACGATATGGTCATTTGTTTATTTTTGCATTAGTAGTTTTAATGATATTGCGTTTTAAAAGGTAAAAAATGCGTTCTAAAAGATATAAAATGAAATAATTGCCGGTAAGAAAAGTTGTCCATTATGTTCTAAACAGTTAGGTAATAAATTGTGTTTTGAACCTTTTCTCTAAAACTTCAACTGTAAAAAATGCTCATCTGCAACCTACTGAGGACATACATGGTAATTCGCTCTTTAAGATTTCTCAATATCCCCAAAAATAGTACTTACTAATACAAAAATAACAAATTATAGCTTGTCGTTGTAAAGGAAATTATTACTAAATGGGATTTCAAAAAATGTATCACTCGATCCACACCTTTTTAATAAAACATCACATAACTGCATTGATAATATCTTTACTTAGCATACAAGCACAAGAGCAAGCTTATGGTTAGTGAGGAACTGCACATCATGTCCGATCACCTCGCACAAACGTTCAGTTTTAATTCACTCGCACCTAAACAGAAAAAATACAATAAAAAAAGAATCACTAATGAAGAAAATATTTCTCACTTCAAGAAGTCGACTGTAAACCTGGAAAGCGCTACTGCAATTCAGGGATGCTGAAGATGCCTATTCGTGTTTCCCTAACAGGCTTCTAGAAACCAAAGCCGTATGAGAAAAGTTGAACAGGCCAAAGTTCTAAATATAGAAATTTCACTTCATCTTGTGCAGTCAATTTTTACAATTCATCGATGGATTACAAAGATATTCAACTGTTAATAGTAATGATGCAGTGATTGGTCTATTTCCACTGTGTCTTTTTCCCCTATACCCCTAAACTTTGTAGGTTGATAGCTTTCCATGAGAGAAAAACCTGTTCCACGAATTAAACTCTTATCTGCGAGGCTATATTGAAAAATTCTGTGTTAAGAGGTTTCTTCCTTTATATTTTATACGAAGCCATATTGGAAAATTCTTAGCTACTATACTAGATAGCTGCTATAGCTACTATAGAACCAAACAAAATTTCAATGTCAAAATATTTTATTACTCAACATATTCTCCTCTTAATTGGATACATTTATTACAGCGAACCTGCAACGTCGCTAGACCTTTCAAAAAAAATGTTTCTTCTTGCTCTGCAAACCAGACGTCTACAGCTTTTATTACCTCCTCGTTGGAAGAAAATTTACGATCTTTTAAACTTTTTTTCAGTTGAGGAAAGAGATGATAGTCGGACGGAGCCAAATCTGGAGAATAAGGGGGGGTGTTCTAGTAATTCAAACCCTAAATCACGAATTTTTTGCACGGCAACATGAGATTTGTGTGCAGGGGCGTTGTCCTGCAAAAACAAAACACCTTTGGATAGCTTTCCGCGTCTTTTCTCTTTAATTTTTTCCCGTAGAGTGGTCAGTAATGTCGAATAGTAATCTCCAGTTATTGTTCTACCCTTATCCAAAAAATCAATCATGATTACTCCATGGCAATCCCAAAAAACTGAAGCAAGAAAGTTTCGATCGGTCATCATCTTCAATTGAAAATTTACCTCTTTTGAAGCTTGCAGTCCAATTTTTCACGATCGCATACGAAGGACATTGATCACCAAGGGTATTAACCATATCTTCGTAAATCTGCTTACCTCTTAACCCTTTTAAATACAGGTACTTGATGATGGCTCGATACTCCAATTTTTCGATTTTCACAATTTCGGTGGACATCTTTTTTCTTTTAATTTATTGCTTAACTCTGGTTTACTTTTTTGACAAACTTTACACTGACACTTCTAACAAGTTATTGTTCGTTGCTATGGTAACGCAATATTTTTTTTGCATGGAACTGGTCTAGGCTAACTAGTTATCAATACATCCTCGTAAAACGGTTCTTCCGATATCAAAGAAATACTTTTGTAAAACGCAAACTTTGAAGAGCTGTAACTCTGGAATGGTGCACTTTTGCATAGAGGTAAATTGGATTATATCGGTCTAATATCCTCTCGTAAGTTTACCCTAAAGCGTTGTAAGGTGTTTTTGCAGACACCCTATATAATATAGATGTTCATTATTGCAACAGTTTTCCTCTAAACCCGTCTTTTGCTTACAATTTTTTTAAGTAAAACAAAAAAATATTTTTTCGTTCTGATCGATTAATAAGTATATCTAGTCTAGTGTAACTAAATAAATTATTGCAGTTTACAAATTGTTTATAAAGCATAATGTACTCAGCCAAGCATACAAATACTTTTACATCTCAGTTTATTCTTTTACAATAGTTTATAACAGATTATAATATAAGATAACAAGTAGGTGTGTTTGAAGTCGACTACCGATTGTTTTCATTTAAATGTTAAAGCGATTGTTTAAAAAACAATTAAGAGAAAACTATTTAGTAGTACAAGAGGCATATATACAAGTCAATACGTAAAAATTTTTAATTACTTATTTATATAAGTTAGGCACCTATTTTAAATTAACAGTTTTGCAGTTTTTGTTTTAACAAGAAACGATTATGTAGTTTTTAGTTGACCAAAACAATAGGTAGGTATAATTAATTGCGAAAATTTAAGCTCGCGATTTTGTTGAGCAACTTTGCCAATTTACCTTAGACCACCCAAGTAGACTAGTATTACCGAAGACATGCACATTAAATTATATTATTAACCGCTAACACTTCTTACCTAAAAATAAATTAAAGGCACCGGACTTTTTTTTTACATGAAACGCTTTCGATTACGAGATTTCGACGAGTTTGAGCGTTTCGTAAAAATTGGTTTAATTATAAGTTGAGTAAGTACTAGTTAATTGTTAATGTGGGAGCAGTTTTATTAATAAATTTATGTAAGTTTGTTAATGTTGCTTTTGATGGCTAAACTATAAAAAAAGGGAAGCCAAATTTGAACATATCGTGCAATAAATTGCACATGGTGTAGCAATAACACTGAAGATGAACGCAGCAAGCGAAAATTGTGTGTTAATATTGGGTACTGTAAAACATCCTGCACGTATTGTCTCATCGCCACCGGCTGTGGTTAAAAACGTTATATGGTTTATTCATAAAGCGGTTGTATTAAAAGTATTGTTCTCAACTTATACAGCTTGAGAAATAAAAAGATTTTTTTATTGAAATAAAGTTTTATGGTGGTTGTGTGGTGTGTGAGCCAAAGTTTAATTTTTCATCAAATCTGAAATTAATACATGTACTATACTTTATTTTTTATTTTTTATCGTACAAATTTTCAATTCTATAAGCAGAGCTTCATGAATCTGTGTTTTGTATCTTCTAAACTTCCCAATTGATTGAAAATACTTTTCAAACAACTCTAGACCTACTACCTAGTACCTATTACTTATTATAAGAACTGCATCATTTTTTTGGTATAATAGGTACTATCCAAAGTACTACCTAAGTAGTAAATATTAAGACTTTTCGATTAGTAGGTTACTTATCAATTCACTTCGAAATTTCAAAAGCAAATGTATAGCGACGGTAAGAAAACTATCTCAATCTTCTCAGTGATGTGGAGGCTTAAGAGTTTGATTGTTGACTTTTAAAAAAATTCTATATGAAAATAATCGAAAAACAAGTTTTTTCTTCATTTTATTTATAATAAAATAGAGCAAAAGAGAACAATATACAACAATAGTGCATTTTTCTCCTTTCGACGTATATTAATTCGTTTTATCCTAAATTCATTTGCATCCACATACTACCGCGACTACCGCAGTTTTCCCGTAAAATAAAAAAAAAGAAATTCATTGTGCTATTGTACTGTGAAAAAATGCAAATATTTGATAAGCTATTATGCGGCGACGGCGGCATGAAGCATGAGTTTTCGGATTAAAAGATTTTATTAAATTTAATACAAGTAGGTACCTAGCAGCGACATCTACCAACGAAAAGCGACAACTTGTAGCCACACATCACTTTCGAGCTAGATTTGAATACTTGGCGCAAATAAAGAGCCCTTTACTCTACAGTATCTATGCAACTTAGATTAATTTCAAATTTTTAAAGCATATTTCTCTACAGGGTGAGTCTAAAATGGCGGATAAGCTCTCCAGTACGTTGTAGGGAATAATAATTGAAGTAAAGAAAAAATGCTAAAAAAATTCCTAGCCGCTAATTTGTTGAGAAATGAAGAGGTTAAGTTGAGAACTCAACTCCGAATTCTGACAAATTTTGAAACTTTTCATCATGTCCTCTAGTAATTCAAGTGTTTTTTAATTATTAGGCAAAAACAAACGCTCTTATAACATCTTATTGTTCTCTAAAATTAATTTTGAATATCGAAATTTCTGTATCAAGTTGTTAAAAAAAATATGTGGCAACGATGTTTTGAAACTACCCTTATGATGACTTATGTCACTTATGTTTTTATCTGTCATCGATTATTAACATCCGTACCATGTTGCCAAATCTCAATTTACATCTTCTTTAATAACTACAAAAATATAGCAGATAGATTTTTTTAATGATTTTTCTTTAGTTCAAATAACCGTCTCCTATAACGTACTGAAGAGCTTATCCGCCATTTTAGACTCACCCTGTATAAATCTCAAAATTCAGAGTCGTATGAGCAGAGAACGCTAAGTCCCGTTTGTTATGGTTATCACATGAAATAAAAGCCAGAACTGGTATAAACAAAATTAAACTGTTACAAACTAATCGAAATGATAAAAACAAACGAACAAAGAAACAAAAACGGCTGGTGTGGCCGCAACAGAACGTTTCCGTACGCATTAGCTCATTCTACAATCTACATTCAATCAAAAAGATATCAGAAATAGTACCAAACAATAGTACGCTCAGAAACTCTCCCTGTTTCAAAAATCTAATATTATACGGAGTGTTTCAATTTGAAATATGAAAAAAAAAAACATTTAAGATATAAATGTATATGTATATAAATGTTGTATTAAAATAGAAAATCTAGCCCAACTTTTGCTTGGCTAATTTCCGGTTCAACTAGAAGTGTTCTCAAAATCAAAATTGTAACAAATAGAAATTTATGACATAAATAATTAATACACCAATTTGAAATTATAAATTTTAATTAAGTATAGTACAAAAGAAATTATAAATCGTTGAAATTTTGACCTTCAAAAAATCATGACTTCCAAACTAGCGCATAGCGGAAAATAAAAAAAAGTGAAAATGAATAATCAAGAACTTCAATATCTACAACATATTTAAAAATAGACAAAAAGATCGAAGCCGATTGCGAGAAAATCCATTTTAAAATTTTAGTCAACTTTGATCCTTTAAAAGTAGCCAATTTTGAACCTACGAATAAAGGCCTGCCCAGAGTGGGAGCGTCGAGCGTCGCGTCGCGTTGAGTTGCAAACTATTCAATGTATTTAAATACAGGCATTCACAGTAAAAGCGTTCTTGCAGCGTCGACAAAGCGTTGTCGAGCGTTGCATTTTAGCGTCAGCGTCAGAAACAATTCGAATCGTTTTTAAGAGCGTCGAGCAGCGTTTTTAGTATCCAACATGAGTGCAGACGAGCATGTGAGCAGGTGCTAATCGCAGAGATTCAAGCAAGACCACCATTGTGGAATACAAAACTACCATCCTACAAGAACAGATATTTAAGAGAAAAGCTTCATGGAGAAGTGGCAGAAATTTTAGGGATTTCCAGTAAGTATTTATTTCAAAATAGGTACCAAACTTTGAAAATATTTTATTTCTATAATAGTATACATTTGTGGTTATCCTAATTATTAATTTCATCAGAAAAAAAATCTTTAAATGAATCACGAATTTCAGTTGCTAGGTTAGTGGCTCTGTTATTCCTCACATCTAAAGTTGCATTGTTTTGTTCATTGTTTTCGTTTTGGTCGACAACGCGAATAAAATCCAAGTCATCATTTCCATCGAAGTTTTATAACGCGACGCTGTTACTCTGAACACACCTGCGCGACGTGACGCTGTAACTGAACACATCTGCGCGACGCGACGCTTGGCGCTAGCGCGACGCTTGACGCTGGCGCGACGCGACGCTCCCACTCTGGGCAGGCCTTAAAAGGGTGAAAAAGAAAAATTATAAAGAGAGCTCAATCTGAGACAGGCACTTCGAAAAACTATTCTTATCTTAAATGAAATCGAGATATAAGCCTTAAAAGAAGGTTCAGTTCTTAACAAACTTCTATGAAAGTTAGACCGATAGTCACCTTCTACGACATACGACATGCTGGACCCAGGCATCGGCCCTATTCTAAGCCCAGATTTTTCTAATAACAGCTAAACATAAATTTTACACTACGACACTACCGGTCAGTTTTTTTCAAGAGCACGGGGATTCCTAACGTGAGTTGCATCTACATCATTTTGGGTTCTAAGATTGGTGTCAACAAGAGCTATTAATAATTATTGATTTGTTACATTTAACCTTCTACTTTTGACTTTTGACCAAGGAACGTTTAAAATATACAAATTAAATTGTGGTTAGCGAAGAACTGATAGTACAGGCACATCTAAAGAGGTCACACTCATATGAGCTTTGATATTATGTTATTTGAAGAAATTTTTAGGATCAGAGTCCTTACTAGTCCCTAATAGGACTAGCTCTAGTCTCATTTACAAAAAGTAATTAAGTATTAAAAAACAAAAGTTTAATTTTTTGTTACCCAATTGTTTTTATTCATTTAACTTGTTTACCACCTACAAAAACGGATAAAACGTTTCTATCGTCGCCTACATAAACGAATTTTTGCAGTAATTCCGATGGCGTGCACTCTTGAAGATGGTCTGAAGCGCCGTTTTGTACATCCATGTCAATAATTAACGCATCAAAATCTTTATTGACTGTAAAGTTTCCAGTAATCGCGTCAATATGTAAAGCTATAAAAATTGTACATAATAACGTTTAGGAAATATAAAGTAGGCGATGTGGTATTGTTACCCTTTGCTCCTCCAAGTGTGGCTAAATAAAAAGCATCCTTGTAAGTTAAAATTGAGTTTTGGTCATTTTTATTGAATGAAATAGCGAGAGAAGTGTCGATAGCTGATTTCATTGCGTCTATGATGGATACTGTACGACCCCCTGCAACATCTGTAAAAATAACAATCATTTTCATCATCAAGTTTATAAGTTTATAAGTTTATAAGTTTATAGAAGAATTTAAAAAATTACCAGTTCCCAAGCCAACTTGTATTCCGGCATTAATTAATTTTTTGACATTGCAAAATCCAGATTTTAAGTTTATATTAGAAGATGGGCAATGACTCAGAGACGTTCCTCTTTGTGCAATAAGAGCAATTTCTGCATCGGTTAAGTGCACTGCGTGTGCCAAAATTGTCTAAAAAATGTAATTTTTCAAACATCGCCTAGGCCTAAAGTAAAGAGACGCTAAAAATGGCACTTCTTACATTATTAGTTAAAAGCTTGGCTTCGTCATAAACTTCGGCATATTCCTTTCCATACAGTCTTTTCACTTCTGCAACTTCATCTACATTTTCGGATATGTGAGACTACCATTTTAAAATTAAAAACTGACTTTTAAGGATTTTTAAATTAATAATACTCACCTGGATGGGAATATTGTATTCTCTAGCAATGTCCGCTAAATTCTTCATTTCGTCCATATTTAAGCTTAAAACAAATCGAGGTGTAATTATAGGTTTAACCAAACTGTTCTAAAAAAATTACACAATTACAATTCGTTTTTTTACTTTGGCAAATTTTACTTTTTTGTTTAAAATTGTTTCGACAAACGCCTTTGTGTTAGTAATTAATTCTTCCGCAGTTTCCAAATAACCAGAAGGTGCCAAACGAGTCATGTTTACTTTACCAATAAATGCTCTCTGGCCCAATTCTTCCACACTGTTGGCTAAAATTACGGACGTATCTCCAAAAAGAGTAGCAAAATAGCACGATGTGGTTGTTCCATGATATAAGGACCTTTTCTATTAGAAACATCAATTTAAGAAAATTTGTTAGTATTCGGCATTTTCAAAATTATTCACCACAACAGCATCGTAAACTTTCTTGGAAAATTCGGCGTTCTTGTATTTAATTTCTAATGGATAAGTGTATGTGTTTAACCAGTCCAATAAGGGCTTGTCGTATCCTAAACCAGCGTTTGGGTATTGAGGTGCGTGAATGTGAGTATCGATCAGACCAGGAATTAGAATTTGCGTATCTTTTAATTCTATCCGTTTCACCTCTTCGTATTCTGATGTACATTGATCTAGAGCTGCCAGTTTATCTATTGCAACTATCTAGAAAACAAATTTATTTAAAGATTTCGAAAAGGAATAGTTGTTAGAACGTCCAGTGTGTTCATTCGGCAATTTTTCAGGTAACACTAAACTATTGAATACCACTTCTACAAATCACCACATCACACCAAGCTACAGAGATACAGAGAATGGTCATATTATATTATGATCAAAACTTATCATTCAAAACATTTTTCTACGCGATTGAAATTTTCAATACTTTTTTTATAATTATCATTTTCGCTTATTTTTCTGTATTATTATAGTCCGGGAGGGGAGGCAGCGAACACTATTACTACTAAACCATAAAGTACAAAATGTGTTTGACTATCCAAAATAAAAGAACATTGCAAACGAGTATAATAAAAACGACCGTCTGCCTGTTAAAAGTGGCAGCATTAACTTGGGCGAGGCTCGAGAAGGGTGGATTTTAGCTCTTTTTTCGGTTTTTCGCTCATAACTCGAAAATTACGCACTTTAAGAGAAAAGTTCTCGCATATAAAAATAAAGTATAGCGCGTCTCAATCAAAAGTGTTACTGTTGTAAGGATAGGGACTTACTAGCTTTCTTGCACACACGTTCATTCTACTTAGCGTGATCCTTTACTATCAGCGCTTCGTTGCCAGCTTATCGTGAAATTTTATAAAGCCTTATACAATGCACCTTTTTTTTCTTTACAAAATATTTTTAATAAATTTAATGAAGAGAGGTACAATATTTATTTATCAATTGTATTTATTTAATTTTTATAAATGATTTAAAAAAATAATAATTCATATATTAAATCAGGCATCGCCGTTCCCTATGCCTACAACATTAACACTTTTGATTGAGACGCGCTATAGTAGTACATTAAATTTTCTACAAGTGATATCTCTTAAGATTTTTTCCTCAGGTGAAAAATTTAGGCACTAGAGCTCGAGTTAAAAAAACTTTCAAAAGCGGTCTAAAAAAACTGCGCACTTTCGGAGAAGTGTTTCTATGCAAAAATAAGATACATTCAATTTCCAACAAATTATGCCTCGTGAATTTTTTTCGTCAAACAGAAACAAACAGTTTGTAAGCGGGTAAATCTGTAGCTTACGAAACTCCCTTTAGCGTCGCTGTCGGTGAAAGGGGTAGGTTCGCCGTCGGAATAAAAGTTACACACATACCACAAATGAAAAATGTTTTATTGTAAACCCCCAAATAATAAATAAAATGTAATAGTTAGGGGAGATCCTTATACTTCGGGATTATATTCCCCAGCGGCTCTTGCGAACCACTAAGGAATTCTAACCACTCGAGAGGGATGTATTTGGTATAAGACGAGACTTTACACCGACTACTATAGGACTCTACAGGGACTACACGGGGACGACTATAGAACTGCCAAGACTGCCAGGGACTGCCTAGACCTTTTGGTCGCACGGTTATTTATTAACTTTTCCCCTTCTTGGGAAACAGCCAATCACAGCGCTAGCTGTGATTGAGAGAATGGGGATAATAGTGGCGGACGGGCTATCATCCACTAGCTAATTATACTTCTAAAAATTCAACTAATGGCATTTGGGGAAAAATGATAACAGGAAAAATGCGCTGTTAAAAGGGTATTTGAATGGTGTTAGTCTCGTCGTAATCGGGGAAAATTTGGGGATGCAAAAGGAAGAAAAATTATATTCAGAGCCCGTAATTAATAAAATTAATTATGGACCATCAGGGGACGTAAATAGAGGATTAGGAGAGCGAAAGAAATGGGGGGCGAAATGGAGAATTTAATTTTTAGACAAAATTAATTTAAAGTTTTGAAGTTATTAAATTTTATATAGGAAGGTCGGACGTTAAAATGATTGACCTCGCGCGCCTTGAACGAACGTACGTAAGATAATGGTCAGATGTTGGTCTAATTTAATAATTGTTAATTGTTGTTAAGAATTAACAACAGGTAAAATGAATAAGGGAGAAATATTTGGTCGTGGTTTAGGGGTAGGGAGGGAGTTGACAACTAAAACGGATGCGGATTTGGGACAAGCTCAGAGCTAGAATCTTGGGATTCTTATCACTCTGAGCTGTATAAGAAATCCACATCGTTATAAGTTGAAGTCATATTTCAACGCCCTCTAACACCTAAACTGTTCATTTGACGAAATAAATCTAAGATGCATAATTTGTAACAAACTGAATGTACTTTATTTTTGTGTAAAAACACTATTCACTAAAAGTGCATAGTTTTCGAATTATAAGCGAAAACCCGAAAAAAGAGCCAACATCCAACCTTCTCGAGTCACTTTTAACAGGCAGACGGCCACTTTTATTACTCATTTGCAATGTTCTTTCATCCTGCATAATCAAAAAAATTTTAATTTATGGTTTAGTAAACATGTTGGCTGCCTCCCGGACTACACTCTAACTATGTATTTAATTGAATCTTAATCAGTAGGTAGGTACTCGACACTCGACTCATAAATAAGTAGAAATCGACTTTTTGACATTTTAAGTTCTGGGATTGTAAGAAAATCATTGAAAACCCGGCACTTATGTAAAGAGAGATAATCCATTCTACTCATAAGATTTAAATATACTTCTAGCTGTAGCTAAAAGTTTATTTAATGCTCACCTTATTTCCGTAAACCGCAACAAAACCTTTTTCGAAATATTGTAATTTAAAAGGCTCATTGCAATGAATAATATTTCCAATATAAACATTTAAACGCCCACCCGATTTATTCATTGCGATGTCAAATCAATTGAAAACAGAAACTACCACCGAAAACTGTTTACTATAAAAGCCACGTGGTTTTAATAAAGTTTAACCCAAAGCAACAAGCAACGGTTAATGTCACATACTACATGCATACTAGGGAAGTAGGTAGTTACTATGTTGTGTTAATCTAATCTTACTAATGATTTGATCACAAACATGTTATGAAATAATGAACCACGGTATTAGAACAGAGACGTATTAAGTTCGAATTTGAATAATAATATAATACCATAGATTATTGATCAACATGTGCTGAAGCAGGCAAGAGGAAGAAAAAATACAAATACAATGAAAAAGTTTTAAGTTTTAACATTTTAAATTAAATTAGATCCATTAATCGATTAATCCTTTGGATCTTTATAAGAACATATGTATGAATTTACCACATTAATCAATTAAGCAGATTATATTATTAATTTGTGGCTTTTATAAACGATAACCTTCTCACCGTATCGGTCGGTATTTCCCACAATAATTATTCATATTATAATAACATAAATTGTATGAGGTTTGAAACGTGCAGTACCCTATTATAAGTTAAAATGAAAAGCATGATATATTTTCTATTATTTTTGCAATGGCATATGGTAAGAAAAATTCAATATTAATACTTAAATATTAATTATTGTATTCCAAATTCCTTTAGGTATTCTCTCGATCTTTAGGTGAGTCACATTTAATAATCATGTCACTTGTTACTAAAATATTAAAACGTATCGGATTACCTAATCATAATTATTGTAATTTTCAATTTGAAACGTTTTCCAATCGTGTTAACACTTATAAGGTTAACACAATTTTTGTGTCATTTTGAATGGAATTACCAAGTTGGGGTTCACTATGTAATCGAATCGAATATGTTCATTTAAAATTTCCTTATTGAATTTTCGGTTAATATAAAGGACTTAAGAGCGGCGGAATATTGCATACTTTAAGGCTTGAAAACGTGCTCTCTTTTGGCGAACAAATCAGAAAAACTACTGAATATGAAAGCCTGTAATTTAGCATATATAAAGAAAAAAGTCTGCTCTACAGCTTGAGATACTTTTGAACTCAAAAAAATATACAATTAGTGCCTTTTTTTAACCACAAAGTTGGCCTATTTTTGAATGCCTTACCAATCAAATGTTTGACACAAATTTAAAATAAAAAGTATCCCAAGCTGTTCATTATAGTCCAATGAACTGTAAACAAACTTTGAAAAACTTTAAATCTTTCTCAATTTTCTAATTTGTTCGCCAAAAGATTTATTTGGAAAAGCGCCAAATGTCCTGATAGTTAGGCAACTCTATATACACGTCTCTTATACGAACGCCTGTTTTAGTTCAGCAAGTTGCCACAAGAGGGGCACTTAATATTTTGGTGTTAGTAGCCAAAAGCGAAAGTCGAATTTTGGGAGGGCCAGGTACTCGCATAATATAAACGTCAACAACCTGTCAAAATTTGAAGTAATTTATTACACTGAAGAAATTTGTTCGACTCGAAGCGAATTTTAGTTTCCATCAATGGTTCTCCTTTTTCGTTGACTATTTTTAAATACATACTATTTAGTAAAAGTTTTATATGATCGAAAAAAATTACATTTTGATGAAATTTGATTTCGCCCACTTGAATAAAATCTCATCCACAGGTTAAGCTTTTAAACGAAATCGTTACAGTGTGGCCCAAAATAAGAGAGTTATTTTGGTGGCATTTCGTGCAATCTTGACCCATATTATTGCTAATCGTTTATAGGCGAGCACACATCGACCCTAATCAAAAAAATATCTTACGATTTTTTAATTCAAACTGGCGGCGAGTAGGTATAAATGATTGTCACATTTTCTAGTTTTTTCTTAGTATAACTTTGCAAATAATATAATTTATTATTATGTATTATAAAAATATAAAAACAGGAATATACAAAATATAGGAATTTTTTTGAATTAGTCGCGCTTTAGAATAATTTCAAAATTAACTACATACTTTTAAAAGACTAAAGTCAATTAAAATTATAAATAGGGATATCAAAATTGACTCTGACCATTTTTTCTATTTTTGGATAGTTTAGATATCAAACCGGAGTACTAGTCCTAAAAATTTATATAACCCGCGGCAGAGGTTAGGTAGTAAGTAGGTACAATGTACAATCACCCCTGTACGAATTCCTGAAAAATAAATTTCAATAATAAACTAGTACATAATTTAAAAACATTACATTCATAAAACGGGTTTATTTTATTAATATCTAATTCAACTTTTTTGTACAATAATTAAAAAATAAAATAGGTAACTATCGATTACAATAGTTATAAGCAAATAAACAATGTGTATTATACATAATATAAAAATATAAATAAAGGCGATTACAGTAGAACCTCGTTATAAGGTACCACCAGGTGCCAAAAAATGTTGTACGTTATAGTCGAATATGTAATTTAAAAAATAATAAAGTTTTTCCACTACTACTAGCCTCAGAGCCTAACTTTTTTGGGCTGTGAAGCTCATTTTCACCACCTCGTGCTTACAACAATAAGAAATAGTTTATTATATATTCGGAGACTAAAGTGCATATTTTAATCCCAAGTGTCAAGTTTATTTGCTCGAGCGGTAGCGATTAAAATTAAAATACACTCGAGTCTCGTGGTATAAACGTTACTTTTCGTACCTTCTAGCCTAAAAAATAAATAACTTGAAATTGAATATGAAGTTTAAAATACAAATAAACCGCTTTATCGAAAGCCGTGCGAAACTAACCATAGTAACGCTGTAAAACAAAACGTCTGACAGACATCATTTTGTAATAATTTGACTTTATTAAAGTCGTTGTTGTTATGCTAACACTACTTATTTATTCTTTTTAATCCTTCAAATTCATTATTAATCTCTGGGGTATAAAAAATTACACTTTGGTCTTTAAAAGTCGGATCTAAAGTTAAGAGCGACGGAATATTGCATAGTTTGAGGCTTGAAAACGTGCAATCTTTTGTCCTACAAATCAGAAAAACTACTGAATATGATAGCCTGTAATTTAGCATATATAAAGAAAAAGGTCTGCTCTACAGCTTGAGACACATATAATTAATGCTTTTTTTTAAACACAAAGTTCGCATATTTTTGGATGTCTATCCATCGTACCACTTTTAGACTACGGGGTGGGAAAAAATTATTATTGACTTCAGGTCAATAATAAAAACTGTCAATTACGTTTCTTGAAATATCGGTTTATTTAAAAATATTATTTTGATTTTTGTAAATTGATCAGAAATTTATCATGCGCAACTATTATGCTTACTTCTCGTTTACCTTAGAAGGCGCCCTTCTTCTACTTTTACTACTTATTTGAAATATAAATAAATACCTCCAGTCAAAACGTCCGTTAAAATTATTTCAAAAAATGACAATCAATAAAAAATGAAATTCGGGCTACGTGATGTCATTCCTTTAAATTTATTAAACAGTCTGCTGTTGATATCAAATTAAAAACCATTCAGTACAATTGCTTTTCCTCAACGTAAAAAAGCGTTTACATTTTTAGATTTGAAATGCCGCAATACGTTTTGGTTACTTTCATTGCCACTTTCAATATTTTTTAACGATTTTAACAGTTTCTTATTAACAATTTTATAAAATTTTTTTTATTAGTGATTAGTGATTAGAACAAACAAATAAAGAATAATAATTACTACTGAATATAACTGCTACTTACATTCATACATCTTACAAATTCTCGGCCAAATTCAAAAAACGTAGCTTGAAACATCGTTAACTAGATCGAAATTTTCGAAAATATTAAAAGTGCCGTATCGGTTTCAAATTTTATATCTGAATAAGAAATAGGAGTAGGAATAATTTTTTTCTCTTAGTTAGAGTAGTTTACTGATGTATATTTTAGAGAAACGCTAATAAAAACCACCCTGTTTAAAAATTTACAGAAATGAAACTATTAATCTTATTAGTTTTAAAACAAGTAAAAACTATATTATTATAGATATTCTTTGGTTATACTAACCGACGTATTGAATTTAAAAATTGAAAAAGGTATTTTTATATTAATTTATAAAAGTTCCAGAATGCCACCAAAATTGGCCCTTTATTTTAGACCAGTATCCGCAGTTTGCTCAATGAAGTCCCGTTTTGAGAACCGCGAATTTTACTAGTATCATTGAGTATATAATAACACTGCTAGATCGTCGAGTTTGGCCCTACAAAATTTGTCAAATTTTTTCATTAGCTTTCATTTTTTACATTTTGAAATTATTATTTAGTTCCGTAGATTTTACATTTTACTACGCCTTACCCATCACACAAAATAGGAAATATACAAATCCGTAAAATCTGCTTTTAGAGTTTATGAGGGTACCTATTAAATAATACAATGGTACAAAAAGGGTATAGCATACAATACAGTCGCAAGAATGTAAACGGTAAATACGTCTCTCTCTAAAGTAATTCAGGTACAAGTTCGTTTAAATGCAATTATGGTTGCATAGCTAATTTTTTTAACTAGGCGCACTTTTCGTAGCGCCACCTCAGCAGAATATGCTAACTACTCCAATTTACCGCCGGTCTTAAAGAAGGAGACTAACTGTATCATTTACTTGTAATGTAACACTCAAAGGCATTCGCGAAAAAACCGTCAGTCTAGTAGAGCATGCGACGCTCGTTTCACTGTTAACATGTTCGCTTTGTAACATGTTACATTACAAGTCAGTATCCACCTTTACATTTACTTGTAATGTAACATGTTACAAAGCGAACATTACACTAAGTCAGTGCAGTGAGCCAAGCGGTTCGAAACGATCGTGGCGTGCTCGACCATCGACTACACCTATTATCTTGGTGGAAAGTAAAGGTCTAAAAAATAACGAACATTAAAAAAAAGGTTGAATTATGTTTCCTATTACGTGTTACGTGAAGATTTAGCTTCACAAATTATTCAACAAGCGCATGGAAACTTGCAAAACAAAAATTTGCCAAGACAATTCCATCCACATAGGGGACATTTCGACCCCTTTGACTCAGGTGTGCTTGCATTGTATCATTAACTTAAAATTCAAATTCAAGGTTCTTTAAAAATGTTCTAAATTTTTTATGCTCATGTAGATCGAATGGACGATTTATCAAATTTAGGCGCACGCATTGAACAGCAGGTTTGGCAAGCGTTATTACCCGTTACTGCAAATGCAGACTATTTATCATACTTAGGCGCAGACATTGAACGGCAGGTTCAGCAATCGTTATTACCCGTTACTGCAAATGCAGACTATTTATCAAACTTAGGCGCAGACATTGAACGGCAAGTTCAGCAAGGATTATTACCCGTTACTGCAATGACCATAAAATTGGATATGATAAATGGTATTGGCGGTGTAACAGTAGTAGAAGACAAAAACTCACGTAAGTGTAGAGTGAATATAACATTTACCAGCTAATTTTTACATCTTACAGAACCATCATTCATCGTTAAGGATAAAATAAAGTACGTGTGTGATGGCGTCATTCAAGGAAGTAACTGTAATGGGTCCTTACACAAATTTGAAATTTCAACTCGACAAGATCTATGCTATGCCAATTCGTACACAGTATCTAACAATAATATTTGCTTATCAGCAGGAAGCCCTACAATGAACATAATCAATAATATTATTGTCAGTTGCAATTCTTCCAATGGTGCACCAACAATTTTATTGTCCAAACAAGAATATCACGAATTATGTGGTTCTAAAATGCCATGGGAAAGAAAATATACATATTACTCAAATCCAGCTCGTCGCGATTCGGTAAAAATACCAAACGAAAATTACTACGTTACCTGTGATAATAATGAGCCAAATATATGTGAATTTGAAACAGAATTTGAAAATATGGGTGGCTCAATACATATTACTAATAGTTATAATAATAATATAAGAACTTGATTTTCACAATCGTAATTTCAGCATAAGTATTAAAGAATACTAGTTTTACAAATTTCGAGTTTGCAAAAAAGGTGAACGTATTCTCATAATAAATTGTTTTAATTTTATAGCTAATATTGTAGCCAACTATAACAATCTCATGTAAAACTTGGGAAAATATTAAATTTCTACTTCAATTGAGACTAACATTCCTTCTTTTTATTAAAAAACAACTTCTCAACAAATTAGGAGAGAAGCAAAAATATAAGAGTTGTGTAAATTTAAATCTTACTTAACGGGTCATTTGGTTATTATTTTTTAAATAGGTAGTGCATTTATTTATATATTCCTGAAAATGATTCAAAAAGTTAACATTGATTTATTAAAAAAATAACCAAAAAAGAAAGATTTGAATTTAATAAATTAGTTATCAACAAAAAAAATTAAAAAAGATTGGATAAATATTCGAAAACAGGGGAATTTCGAACAATCCCTAAACTAATTAATTGTATATTTTTACAAAAGGTATACAGAAACATCATAATTATATATCACAACACAGTAAATTTTGATCACAATATAACAATCATACAAATACAAGTCATATAAATGGGTGAGCTTAATTATTATAGTGGAATAATATGTAACTTCAATCACAATAACGACTATTAATAAACACACGATCACAATGTGTTATGAGGGTTTCGATCAATAAAATATCAGTCGTCATGTCGGGTAGCATGGCAGAAGTAATTTCTGCCGGACCAATGAGAGTTGGAGCAAACACTGTAGCCAAGTTGTGAGAATTCATTTTGTTAATTGCAGAGTGTAAAGCAACCCTATTTGGATATTATTATAATTAATTACAATTAACAGACATTTAAAGCTTACCTATGCAGATGATCGATCATAAATTTTAAAGTATTGTAATGAGCTTTGGGCAATGAAAGTAGAGCATTTTTGATTGATGATAAGCGAAGATCAAAATTTTGATGTTCTGTAAAATAAATTTATACAATTTAAAGGACGCATAATTCACGTTCTTACGCATAGCTTCTAAAAGTAACGGATGAACTATGAAAGTTATTAATGGAATTGGTAAAAGGCGCAAATACAACTTTAAAGCTCCAGCTATAACATTTATGCTCGGACATTTGTTTTGACTCAAATCTGCTTTTTCGCCATCTAAAAATGTAAATATTAATAAGGACATTTAAACACTTTTTCAAGATTTTATTCTCAAATAAAATAAATAGTACCTTTATCTAAAGACATTTTAATCGCATCAATTTCTTCGGCAAAGCCGCTTAATCGGTAAATGCCTTCACTAGTTAAACCTCTAGCTTCGACTTCGGTTATACACTTTGTAACCACAAAAGGCAAATTTGCATTATGTGCCGTTAATAATGTTGTCAGTTCGATACCAAAAACACCTCTCAAGTATTTCAAATCCGGTATACAGTCGTTGGGAAACTTCTCAGAGCAACGCCCTGCAAAGTATCATTTACGAGCTATACATTTGCAATTGTCTAATTAAGCATACCGTGTGCAATCAATCCACAATCGTCACATTTGACACCTTGAGCAGAGAAGCCCCAAAGAAAATTTCCACACAACTCGCACCAATTAAGTCCTTTGAAAGTTGTAACTTTAAACTGATGCGATTTCTCGTACTTTTCGTTAGAATCAAAACTTATGCAATTTTGTGCAAAAGTTTGTTGGTTTCCAAAAATATTTTTAATGCCATTTCCAAACCTACGAAATAAATAGTAACAACTCGAAAATATCGTTAAATATTTGTTACTTGTTGCGTTCTTTGGTAAGAGTTTGGAGTTTCCTTTTATTTAAAGTCATGTAAGGGCTTTCCTGATAATCGATACTCGGCAAGCGTTGTAAAAATAAAGGCGCCTTTAATTCGAGATACATGGTAACTAAGCCATCTGCAACTAAAGATCTAACACAATCATATCTTTTTTCCCTTACGTATAAGCCAGTTTTTGTATCGTGAAACAGTTTATAATGATGAATCTTGTCATTAAACCTACAAAAAAAAGAAGTCAAAATTACGAAACTTAAAATTAAAACTAACTTTTTAGTTAAAAAAACCACAAAATCGTCACAATTGTTACACTGCAAACACAACATTATGCTAGCTTTTGACATACTTAAGTTTCGATACAATTACCCATTAATTTCACCGACCCACAATTACAACTAATTAAAAGTTCGAGTCATATTAAACCGTACTGTATGGAAAGGGAAATTAGGTTACTTAAATACATACTTTAAACTTAACGTGTAAAATTTGCCATCGGCAGATTTACTTCTCCTCACGAGATAGGCACCATTTGGTTGTAAATTCAACAGACGAGCTGCTTCGGTATGACTAATATCACCATGATAATCACGTCCCAAGTAACTGGGAATTTCGAGATTAACGTCCTTGTTTATTACAGGTACTGGAATTGGTGCATCCAATTGCATTCGGTAAACTAAAAATTGTTTTAATTGTAACACGATTAATCGGAAATAAACATACATCGTAGTAAAGCATAAGATGAAGGATATAACTGGTTGCAATTTATTATGTCTTTCATCTCGGAGTTAAACGAAATAAACTAATTAATCGCATACAAAAATATTAAATAAATAAGAAAATAAAGTGTTATCTTACGATCATTTTTCCAAACTGTGTGAGTAGGTGATTGGGAATCGAGTCCCATTTTATTTGTTTACCGTTATCACTTCACCACATTTACCAAATTTTAAATTCACATTACCAATTATTATTATTGTTTGTCACATTCCAATTATAAGTATTACAAAGTAAATATTTTTATTTATTGATAAATGATGACGTTTTTAGGAAATGTCAGTGACACTCACTGTCACTCTTAAATGACGTAACAGAAATTCCCTAGAAAGTGGCGCTAATTTAAAAACTATCAAGATTATTTCTTTATTTCGTTTCTTGAATGTTGGAGTTTACATTCTTCAATCAAGTCAATGTTTTTTACAAATTTGGAGTTTTCCACTTATTTTCAAATGAAAATTTCATACTTTTGTTCAACGATTGACCACGATCTACAATCAGTGAGTATACTTAGCACAGCAAAAACTAGCAGTACTTGGTACTAACCAGCTAATCGGCCGAAATGAACACAATTAGACCAATTTTAAGTATTACAGGTATAGTGAATTACAAAAACAGAAGGAAAGAATAGAGCAGAGCAGGTAATAAATGTTTGATACAAATAGCACGGAATCTACCATCCTTCATTCATTTCCAAACCATTGGAAGGGTAGAGGAAACAGTTCCTATAACTTCATTGTATAATTTACTTATTCTTGGCCATGTAATAATTATCAATAATAAATAATACAAGAACAAGGGTTGCAATTTGCTATTTATACTCAGTTTCAAAATTTCAGCACTGTACCGTCATTGGTACCGAGTACCTACCTACCACTATATAATAATAATAATAACTTATTTATTGGTATTAATACCCAAATAAACTTTATCGAGAAAAATAACAGATTGAATTTTCCATACCAAAAAGAACCGATTCAGCGCAGTAAAATTGTCTGATCTTCCATTATTTAACAAAACAAAGATAACTATCTATACTATAGGCGCTAAGGCAATTTTAGAAAAAAAAACAAAAATAATCGATAATTAAAAGATTAAATTAACACTATTCGTTTACAATTAGAAAATCCAACTACTAACGCAGACCAACCTGTAAGGCACGTCACCTTACAAGTAATTATTACAAAGAAAACCTGTCTCTGATGAGACGCTTCCTAAAGGTTGAGACTGAGAGACAGTTCGTCCGGCAGTGAATTTAAAACACTGTTATAAGAGAAATATCTCCCCTCGCACCGGTGTCACAGAATGGTTAATAGCTACTCTTAAGATGATGGACATCAGTTTGAAAAGTAATTTCACGGTACACTTTACAGGTAATTAGGAGCTTTAAGGGACAAGACAGAAAAAGCAAACTAAAATGTTAGTTTGCCACCAGTTACTCTTGACGTCGTATTATGTTCAGTCACCGACCACGTTCAGGGTGTGATAAACTTGATCATACTTCCTTAAACCGTAAATAAGTCAAAGACATGAGTTCTGAACGTGTTGGATCGTGTCTATGTCAACCGAGTCAAGACAGGAATGATACCAAACATCACAAGTAAATCTGGAGAGAACCAAGGAGTCGCATGGAACAGAGCTGAGCTTTGTGTTCAGTATGGAACGATTAGCATAAAGCATCTTGGGAGTAGAAAATGAGTTCTTAAGCAGATAAGTGATGTGGGACCTGGATCTCAACTCTGAATCTAACACAACACCTAGCCTCGTCCGATAAGGGTAGGTTAGACCCTCAGAGATGAACACAAATTTGAATAAGCACTGCCAGTCTGACGCAATCATTGTAAACAACCAACAAAGAAACAAAGTAATTGCTAATTAAAAACTACCTAATAAATTGTAATATAGTTTATTTCAGTACATGATATCAGTAAAATGGAATGTTTTTTTAATAACAAACACCAAGCCACTTAGCCGACTTCACAATATAAATATCAAACACGTATGTAGTATGTAGTACGTACATTTCTAAATACTGTAGAAGATTGGAATGTTTATAAAATTTTATCTATACAATCACAGTTAAAACATCCAACAATATGTAAAAACAAAGCATTTTACAATATAATTGATATAGCGTAAATGTTTGTAACAAGTACATACTTTTATTAAAATTTAAGACTCCAATATCATCAATTTAACATAATCTCAGTTATTGAAAACTTTCAGAAATTCATTTAATAGAAATGCAATATTTAACATGCTTAACGAGGTTTGTTAACACCAGTTAAAAAACTCGAAGCAAACTAAAATGCACAAAAGAATCTAATAATCACACAGTTAACTTAGCACTTAAGAACAAGTCAGTTACAGATAGGTAGGTACATATTTGAGAAATGTTATTAAGAACAACATTGCAGTAGGTACTTATTTAATTAAAGAAGCTTATTTTATTTCATGGCTTTGATTAAATTAATACGGTAAATTTATTTAATTTGTTGGAAAAATTACCTACACCGCGACTTCAAAAATCATCATCAATTCGACAATTTATTTATCTAAGATCTAGGTATTAAAATTACATTTTCTTATCCTAATCGTATAAGCATAATTAATTGTAAACAATTCGTAATTGAAAGTTACGCATAAAATATTTCCCTATTTTAATAAAACTGCGTGTTGTTGGAGTCACACAAAAAATCGGCAGTTTAGTTACAAAAAATGACAATTTTAGACTTTTTATATAAGCCACGCTTACATTGTCGATAATACTTTTTGGCAATGTCAAATATGAATTACAAATTACAACATTACCAGTATGTTAAATTAATACTGATGAACTCCTGTAGCATATTTATTATGCATAACGGGCAATCACGAAATCATTTTATTGCTCACAAAAAATTATTTATGTAAGTTTGAATAGTCGCTCTTCTTAGTGTCTCCTCCTGAGTGATATTTGGTATACAATTTGGCAGCATTTAGCGTTTGACGTTTCTTAAAGATGAGTCTAAAAAAATTACAAATGAACACAAATGAGGAGTGGACAAAAGTGAAAGATTTTTTTTATAACATGCAATCGAACTGTAAATACAATTCTAATCAAATAAGAAAGACATTTTCAATCGACTTTTTAAATTTCCAGGTCCTGCATATGCATACACGGAGTTTGGATTTATGTAGGTCTTTTTCAATTACTCATCAATGATTCACAAAAACTTTTAATTGCTCAATTAATTTCAATCTAGTTTTTTAACACGAAATTGTTTTTAAATTCTTTCTTAGTTCTGATTCCACTTTTACACTAAAAAGGTAATTGTTCTATTCAAAAAACTATTCGTGGAAAAATTAATGAATCTGAAAGAAGTAACTTTATTGTGAAAGAGCGTAATTTAGGCGACTACTGTAGATTCTCTTTACACGCCACCTAAAATCTGCAAAACAATAGACAAGAACTTTATTGCTTGTAAAATAGATTGCAAGATTGGTTGCTCAAACGAATAGCGATAGAAAGAAACCTGTACCAACTTGTTTCCAGATCGATTCCATTTCTCTACCATTTTCTTGTTTACACGAAAATACTAACAAAGTGCGAACATGTCAAGTTTTCCACCTAGACCTATATACTGTGCAATAAATAAATACATTGCTCCCAAATACAGAAAGTATCTTAAATATTACCTAAGATAAGGCTGGCTAATGAAAACCAAACCGCCATGAAAACAGAGTTAATTTTAAGTTTAAAAAGTTTCAGAACTATACCAACACTATATTATAAATTATAACACAAAGTACAGTACCCTGAATACAGTTTGAATAGATTCAAATGAGACGAAATAAATAATTTGCGCCCCATTGTGGTGAACATCCAAATTGAACCGCAACTAGTCAAGAATAGGAACAACTGAGAGAACTGAGAGAGCTGCGTACAAGAGCGGCGACCGGAAACATTCTACGCAATTTACCAAGGAGCATCAAGAGGGCGGTTCTGAGTCGACATTGTTCCTATTATTCTAGGCAAGCTGTAGCTCAAATTGGACCTGGGGGAGGTCATCCGGTATTCCAAAAGTTGAATTATTTGTTTGGTCATTATTACGGTTCAATCATTCAATCAATTTGTTCGCGTTTAGCAAACAAAGCTGCTTAAAGTAATCAGTCAATTATGCTGGGTATGCTGATATTCAGCTGCTTACAATCCGCATGCTGAGAGTTAACATACGATGAATTATAGTTACCAGAGTGCTGTTGCACTGACTCTCAGCATGCCGTCGAGCAGATTGTAAGTAGCTGATGTAAAGGTGCGATTTCATTGCGACGTGCAGCAGTTAACGGCCAGCTGTTACGATCGCATAATTTGGTCGAAACGTTTGGCGTCTGCGATTTGTCAGTCACGTTTAAAGTTCAAGTAAAAGGTGGTTTATTTTTATTATGGACAAGGAAATTATAGATATCCTCTTATTAAAAGAAGAAGATGACGATTTACGATTATTGCTATCCATGCGAGAAGAGACCCACGAATACATACAACCACTGAGTGGCTGCGTCTCGACATGCAACGAAATCGCACCTTCAACATACTCAGCATAGTTGACTGATTATTGATTACTTTAAGCAACTTTGTCCGCTAAACGCGCTCAATGATTGAACTAATTAAAACTCAAGTTTAGCGAACATACTCGACTTCTACTCTATAGAAGCTTCCAAAAGAGCCCTTAGACATTGAAATTAATTTAAATCAAACTTTTCTTTTTGTTTGTGACATACTTAATTTAATTTTTCATGAGCAAATTTACAAATGGATAAAAGTTTAACGCCAAAAACCAGCAGTAACTCTGTGTCTAAGTGATTTCGGGATACTTGATTTTAAAATTATTCCACTAGTATTTCAATACGAGGATTTTTTAGATTAAATAATTTTTGGGAACTTAACAACTTTACATCCACACCTATTTAGTGACAAATTATTTTGAACTCCAGTATTTAATTAAGCCCATTTATTGGGACCATCCTGTATACTTACAGGAAAATCTGTAACTAAATCACTCTATTTTACATGTGTACCTAATTTAAATAAATAATTAAAAATATTATTGTATATTCTAGATATTACGCGTTAATAACTAATTTTGGCAATTAAATTAACGAAATAAATTAATAAACCTGGTACTTGTGCTGCAATAAAATGCTAGAAAAAAATAGAGAAATCAAAACTCCGATGAAACAAAGAAGAGGTTAGACTTCGTGCCATATTAAAACATGCACGAGGCAGAATTATCTGGCCAGTTCATGAGCGTATCGAAACGTATATGGCACGAAGTCTAATGTAGAGAAGTGGGATCAAAATTTAAATTTTTGGTAGTTCAGTATAAATTAACAATAAATAAAAATATGTTATAATATACCTTCTTTATTACTTCTCAAATGGAGGAGATACTCGAACTAGTGCTAAACTATTACCTGCGTGTTAACTAAAACTTGTGCTTTTGCAAATAATATTCAACTCGAATAATATCTACATAATATAGACAACAAAAATTTAAAATGCAGGGGTCGAACCATGCTGTGATAAAAAGTAACCAAAATGTACAAATATAGTAAAAAAAACAAGTGCAAACTAAAATCTAAGTAAATAACAATTTCTAAAGTTCGTGGAATACTTTTATATTTTAAGCAAATTTACACTAAGCTTTACAATGAGTATTTAAATGCTATTCAATAACAAGAATTCAAAATTTCAAATATAAAATTTGCTTTCTAACAAATTTTCGTCAACTAATACTAAAACAATTAATTATGTATTTTGGAAGTGACTTCATTCGATTATTACTTATTTTGCTACTTATATTAATTATACGCACAGTACCTGAGCATAATTTACAATATTTCAAACGAAATTTCATTTTTACAATTTAATAAATTCACTTTTTAACATAGAAAAAGTACAAAGACTAAAATATTAAAAATATTAATTGATCGTTTTATATTCTAACTACTTATATGCAGTTTTTACATAGATACATTTAATTCTTAGTCCTAAATTGTGTTTTCTAATAGTTTAAGGTTAGTTTAATATTTACTACATTTTAGGTAGTGGTGGTTTTTGACAAAAACGTTAAATATGAAAATTTTTGCACCAAATGGTAATAAAAAACTGTGCACTTAAAATTCTATGTAGAAACTGCTTAGGTACATAAACAAAATAGATAAATATTGTTAATGAGTATATGATTTTACACAGCAATATTAACATTTAATACATTGCATACTTATGATATTTCAATCAGGCCAATTTGTAATAAATCTGTTAGATAATAAATAGTAAACTTCAACAGTAATAATTAAATGTTTAAAACCCGTTCGAATTTACAAAGCTCTCAAACGGTAAAAATTATATTAAAATGTTAAATACATACAATTTTAACAAATTTTAAAATTTAGGCTGGTATTTTATAACGACGCTAAAAATTGCTCAAAAAAAGTTGTATAGTTTTACACACATTTAATTAAGTTTAATTTACATATTAATGAAATGTGATTAAAGGCATGACGTATAACGACAATTTTGGCACTAACTGTGAAAAAACATCATACATTTAGCCAGTTATGTTAGGCACAGAACTTACAACTATTACGTTACTACATTTCGGTAAAATCTGACTTGAATAATTTAATCGAATGATTATACAACTGGCATCAAATACTTTCACAAAATATATATCGGGTTTTACACCAATTTTCTAAAATAAGGCAATTAAAGCTATCTGTCTATTATTTTATTAATAAGGAATGTTTTTTAATACAAGCAACAACTAAATTTTAAGACTTGTCAAAAATATAAACCGATAATTGTTAGGTGAAAATTAAAATAATGTGCCTATTAAAAATAATTTAACCGAATTGACGCCCAAAACAAAATTACACTACCTCATTCTCAAGCTTGTCAAATTTACATTTCCAAAGTCGATAAACATCCATACAGAGCTAATTAATTTTACACAATAATAATATCACATGAAATTATCACTTTCGTAACTATTTAGGTCTTAACGGCGTTGTTTCTATTTTCACAATCTTTTAGTAAGTACATCAAAATTAAATAGCATATTTATGAAAATAAAGAAGTATAGTTAAAAGTGTTAGCATTTATTAATGTCTATACTCTATAATATAACCCTTCCTTCCAAGTGGAATAAATATAAAAAGTATTTCCTAGATATTAGTATTTTCGTAAATTGATCGAATACGATAATTAAATATATACAAAAATAGTTAGCTTTATTACCTACAGGTAAAATTCTATTTAATGTCGATCGTGAGTCTTTCAATTCAATTCTAATTTTAGTTAGATTCGTCTTATTTGTCCCCTCATAGGTGCTAAACTACTTTGAAAATTATAATTTTCTTGCTCTCATTCTATCAATTACAGAGTCTACTTACTCTTATCAAGAAACAACACCGTCAAAACCAAACCAAACGAGCTAAAATTCGAGCTGAATTATGTACAAATTAGCAAAGTACACACGTAGATAATACTACAAGCATGAGATAAACTTAAGAAACCACTATCCTTTTAACTTTTAACCTACAAAATAATACAACAATAAAAGTTCTTATTCCTACTTTTGATCTAACTTGGTTTTTAAAATTTGTGTCTACAATCGGGTGGTTACCAACTTTCCCACATATAATATTGGTATCTTTTATAAGTCTAAAAAAAATACCTTAGATAAGTAAACCATTATTAAGACGCCACACAAACTAAAAAAAACTGCTAATAAAGTTAGACGACAATCACTCTTAAAAACCAGGTTAGTAATCAAATCTAAAACTGCAAAATAGTTAATAATAAATTAATAATTTTGTACACATAATGATGAAAGACATGGAGATGATGAATGAATATCAGTGTGATATTACATTGAACTTATAACAGGAAATCGTTCAGTTGTAATCGCTTTCCACACGATGCTTCAGTTGTTCCTGATCATCCAATATTGAGAGCATGAATAGAGGAATTTACGTCAGTGTACACAGCAATAATGTTGTTAGTGGAAAAAAAGCGCTTAATCGTACAATAATATACAAAAGTACAGTGAAACCGTTTCCCCTTGACGCAGGTGACTTATAACTTATAACTTATACCACCAGCAGGTGCAATAATGAATGAGAGTTGAGTGAAGGTTGAAATTTGGTTAAACCATTTCTGCATCTATTCAACTCTTTTTATTATTGTACCCGCTGGTGGTATAAGTCATCAGCGTCAAGAAAAAACATTTTCACTATACAGCCTCAAATTAAGATTTCTTTACAAGACAAGCTGCGACATACTAATCAAAATAAATTAAATTAAAATACAAACACAGAGATAACTAAACTACAGAAAATATCACATTTAAATCGTTTCTACACTATTAAAATAAAATTCGGTTACTTTTTATAGCATGGTCAAAAGCGCATGTAAAACAAAAAATTTTAAAAATCGAGTCGAATTCTACATAAGCCACTTCTAGAAAACTAAAATTGTTAAAAGAGCAAACCAAAAGATAGAAACACGTAAAAAAATATTCTATTAAGAAACTGTGTACACAGACGAGCTAAATAATTTTGGTGCATTTTATAAAACACAGAACGTTACTGAAATTGAAATCGGAAGTTCCGAATCGGAACTTCAAATTTTTTTCAGTGTAATAACAACTGATTTACAATGTGCAGAGTTGATACAATGCAAAATTTGCGATTACATCAAACTCCGATATGTTTAAGTGATATTTGTAACATCGATTAGTATCGCATATTATTATATTATACTAAAGTTTGGCAGATAAAACTGAAGCGCAAGTTACAAATATAACGATTAATTCGTTAACTACGACAATGATAAGTGAGCGTTAAAATATTGCATATAAATTCATAGTTTCTGACTCACCATCTCTGACGTTAGACAGTTTAGAGCGCGTTCCACAGTCTGTTTGTGATGAACCGAGACGGCCGTTTTACTCAACGAGGGTTGCCTTGCGGGTGTTGTCGGACATCCTGCACATCCGTTAACTAATTTTCCATTTTCAGACGATGATCCTTACATACACGGTCCAATTTTTATTACAACTCTATTCTCTATTTTTATTTGATTGGTTAGTAGGACAGATTTCATGAAGGTTAATAAAAATTGCACTGGTGTAGAAGTTCAACATTTTTTTGCAACACACAAACTTAAATAAAAAATTTCTCAACTTAAAGCTACAATTAATCGATATCTCTAATTAATATAGTAGCTCCTATTGTATCATTTACTATTACCAAAAAAATATTAACATTGCAAAACTTGTGTCACTATGCTTGTTTATTTTTTCTTAAAAAACACCAATGTAAGGTATAGAAAAAAAAGTAACGTAAATAATAGAGAAGTTGAGAAAAAATTAATCATGCGTCAAAAAAAGCGTGGTCTGCTTACCCATATCTCCACTACTTGACGATTCAGTAAAAGAAGGTGTACCTTCTGTCCAAGTAGGCGTCGAGCCTTCTACAGATGCAGGAGGCGTCCATGCCAGTCCTCTAGAATGGCTCGAATGTCCAGCACCGGAACTTCCAGATTCAACACTTAACGATGACTTATTTTCAGCACGAGATTCCAATCTAATATCAGTTATACTGTAAATTAAAGGGCATTAGAAAAAAATAACAAAATCGTCTTCCAAATTTTATTTTACAGTACGGCAATAGAATTTCAAAAATTTTGAGACGCTTCCTTAACTAACTTTTAATAGGTTCAAGGAGGTTAATACTGTACACTGTACACTATACAGAATAGGTTCTTACTTCTTACTTACTTCGACATGGAAGTAAATTCGTGAGATAAACCATGCTTTAAGGGTGGTTTACATTAGTAGATTTAGCGGTCGAGTATACTAGTGTACTTTTTTTCCAAATCACTCTACTCTACCGTTTTTAGTGCAGTAAGTGTATACACGAAGCTAGTAGCTTGGTAAAGGAAAACTCAGTAATATATTTCTTATACAATGAATATTAGACGAGATATTCATGGAGCGTCTGCCACGCTTCTGAAAGAACTAGATGCAGAAGCTCCAAAAGATCAAAATTATGTTTAAGAATGACACCCGATAATTTCGAAACACTTTTAAATTTAGTTACTCCAAAAATTTTAAAAATGGACACGTTGATGAGAGATGCCATACCACCTTGTATTAAGCTGGAAATTACATTAAGTTTTTTAGCAACTGGCAACAGCTACCGCAGTCTACACCATTTTTTCAGAGTCTCGAAGGCTGCAATATCAAAGTTCATCCAAGAAGTCCAATCATCCAACTCGTAACTCGATGAATATCTTTATACTGCAAACCCAGAATCCCAGAAATCCACTGTTTACACCGGTAGAGTCGAGGTAAAGTAGATAAAATTGATAAGATTTGCGAAGAAGGGGAAAAGCAAGTACTACTAACTATTCCACGGTGCTAATTCACTTTACTCTTCTAAAATTTAGTACTCTACTCTGCCGATTACGTTTACATTAGTAGAGTAATAAAAATAATAGTACTTGCTTTATCTACTCTACCGTTTTCTCTACTAATGTAAACCACGCTTTAAGGGTCGATCTACACTAACGATACACTCGATACAATAATATCTCCTCATGTCACAATTACGGAGTGAGCCGGCATCATACATGTGTTTGTTCTCGCTACAGTCTCGCTCTAATACAGCTCCGATAAAATTATAAAAATATTATTTTGGATACATCGGTATCAGAGCGTTATCGTATCGAGATTGAAGCAAGAGCGATAATGTAAATACCCTCATCTGTAAAAATATTTTAGCGTATCGAGAGTGTATCGTAAATGTGGATATACCCTAAATAGAAAAAAGCACGCACTTTTTTATATTTTGATCAGTTTAGAAGTGAATTAACTTAATAAAATTATAAATAGACAACACTTGAATAATCTTACCTAACAGCATCATCTTTGTAGGCTTTCACACTAGTGATATGCGAGGAATGATGAGATGTATGAGATCCTAAGCGAGATCTTGCCGGAGTAGAAGAAAGCATACTTGTCGAGCTCGCAGCGGCGGCACTTTGTTCTAAAACTTCGTCAAAAGTGGGGGGTGGAGTACTACAACAGCTTGGCACTACACCTGTATACATACATAGCAACTACAATACTAGCTAAATTAAACGTATTTTTATCAAATAAAACTGAAAGCGTATTTTAAGCAGTTAAAAGCGATCTTACAAACAAAACACAGAAGCGTGTGTGATTTGTATGAATAATTCAAAATTACAACTATGTTAAAAACTGTTGAGGCACTTTCTTGATTAGTATTAGTTACTTTAGTGTTAAAAAAAAGCTTGCGACAGTCTACCCGTACAATTTAAAGATCTAAATCAGCTCTTCGAGATCACAATACATGATTGCGCTACCTCTAAAATCATTTTGTAAACTACTAAAAGAAGGACTATAACTGGTGTCATGTGCATCTGTACAATCTGATAAGCTATTTACAGCTTTCAAATAATGCAAAGAATAAAAAATGTCTTTTCTTGCTACGGGAGATGATTCTTTAGGTTCAAATTTACTTTTCAAAAAGTCTATATTATTTTTGCGACTTCGAGTATTGTCCAAACAAAGCTCGCGACTCGCCAAACCATGCATCTCAACGCCATGCAAAAGATCAAGCTCGTTTTTGATGTCACTTTTACCATTTGTTCCACCTTTTTTGACTTTTGGTGTGCCTCTCGGAGGAACGGGTGGTGGCACTTTTGGTTTGTAATCGACATTGTTGGAAGAATGACGTCCAACAAGAACAGACGGATATGAGGATGGAGGTGATGTATTATTAAGTGCGGGAGGGCTCGTAGTCGAAGGAACCGACGACGGAGAGCACGATTTTATGGGCAATGATTCAGTCGGAGTAACTACAGAATTATGGAAAGAAAATATAGATCAAATGACAGATGATTTGCAGTCCAAGCCGAGACAGCATGAAAAAAAAAAAAAAAGACAATAAGCTAAACTTCGCTACAGAATACTGTGCACCCACACAGCAGCACAAACACGAAGATACTTGGTCGACGTTTTTTCTAAATTTAAATTGAATCTCCAAATTAATTTTTATACAGTGACTCGATGTTCTCACGAGACATAAAAAATTGATTTAGTGAAAAACTTTCAATTCCAGCAAAGTTCCATATGGATGATAACACTTGCAATTAAATAAGTGTAATACCGGTAATTCTTTTTTACAGTGATCAACAAAACTGCACGAACTTGACGCTTTTAATTTATAAAGTAGAATTGAAAGTGTATTTTCAAATTACTACATAATTTACGGAAGCTAAAGCACTCACCAATTTTATTTCCATTTTGCTGACTAGAGTTGATTTGGGGTTGAGCAATAGCTATACAACCCAACACCACATTAGATTAGCAAATACGAATTTATCCCAATAATTATTTTAAGCTAGTCACCAAGTTAAATGTAAACTATTAAAAAAAAATACTTACTGCTATTATCCATTTCTTCGTGTGCTCGAAAAGGCCTTGATAAAGATTTTCTCTTCGAAGGAGAGTGCTTTAATGCTGTAACAACAACATATAAATTAGAAAATAGTTAAACTAATAATTTAAAATAGTTGAAATCGTTAAGATTTATACAAAAGTTTTGCAAAAAGCAAATTAAAAAATAAAATAAAATGGAACAAAACGTATGATTCCATAAAACATTACCTTTTCACAAGCAGTGCTGTGAGATATTTAAAATACTCTTCAAAACAAAGTGTTTTAGATAAATAAATGCAAACAATAAGAATAAGTACCATGCTATATTGAAAAACAATGTGAAGGAAAAAAATGCTCGATAGATTTCATTCACTATAGCTATGTAATTAATTGGAATTCCGAGAATAACTTGAGCAAGAGTATTCTTAGCTAGAGAAGTTTGATAATGCAATTGATTGTTACGTATGACATAACAGTGAATGAAACATTCTGCATACACTGATTATGCCAAACTTTTTAAATAGTTTATGTATTTCAAAATTCAAATTTCATCTACTATGGGATTCAGAAACTCTACCTCCCGACTTTTAAGGAGGTACACCTTTCGAAACTGGCTCAAATATGAAGAACTTTTTGTTAAATTTCGCCTTTACCTTTTTGAGATTTAGGTCTCCAAAGTCAGAAGACAGAACTTTTAATCTGATAGTAGATTAAATATCCAAAGTGTACAATGTACAAGTCTCTGTGTTAATTAACATTTGAATTAACTTACCTTTTCTTTTTAAAAAAATTTAAGAAATCCGTAAGTTTAAAAAATTAGGCATAATGAAAAAAAACGAGTAAAAACGCTTTGAACAGCTTAAAATCCAAAAACATATAGTTAAACACGTAAATGCTAAAAAGCAAATACAAAAATTCATATTCGAAAAAACACACTTTGTTTGCTTGACAAAAGCTTGAAAAAATGAAAATACAAGACTTTACCTATATAGCTGGTAACCAGGGTACGAAACTTGCGATGATTGCCCTTTATCTCGGGCATATCCACTACACGAAGCGTTGAAACACACAACAAAGTCAGAGCACAATACAATTATCTACAATTCTACAACTACTGCAGAGTTGATCTCGACAAACATTTTATTTAAATGTTGCTCTCGATTTCACTTCTGCATATTAGGGTCGAGTAATAAGTTTTAAGATTAGAAGTTGGGTTTTAGATAGAAACAATTAAGTATATGTTACGAAACCATAACATCACAATTGTGCAGTTTGTCAAAATTTTTTTCTTTATAATTAATTATTGAGCACAATTATGTTTTAACAAAAATAGAAGTATCGCCAAGATTTTAACTTTTTAACTCTCTGAACTAGAGAAGAGTTTCGACATAAAAAAGTCTTACGATACTCCTTTAAAGAACAATAAATTTGAAGAAAGAACACCCCATTTACAATTGCACTAAACTACAAGGTCTTTGGGGTTTTAGTTAAACATCCCAAAAAATATAAAAATGAAACTTACGTGATGGAATTTTCTTAAATACTGTTTTAGCCATAAACTCTTGGAACCTTTGTGCATAAAAACTAGGTCGATGTACCGATACAGTATCCTACAAAAAGATTTATATTAAAACAACCAACACTTAGTTCTACTTCTATCGGGGTAACTCGAAAAGTTAATTTATAGTTGTCTTTCGAGAATGTATATAGAGTTCTGGTGACAATTTGTAAAAAAATCGCTAAAACAAATTTTCGATACTTCTTACACAAATTAAATTATTAATGATTTTCTAAAAAAGATATGCTACTTACACCATCATGAATCATAGATTTCCAAGTATGCTCCAATTTTTTCCTTAGTCGATAACTCTGCAAGATATCAATAATACCAACAAATAACAATAACCTCTCTCCTTTCGCATTTCTAGCTGGAATACCACCGGGTCTAAACAATTAGAACAAAAATAAAAGCAAATTCTCGTTCAGTTCTAATTAAGCTTACGGAACATCATCTTCTTCGTCTATAGGTTCAGACTCGGCTTGGATACTTTCCATTGCTGTAGAATGAGCCACGAGCCTCTGTCTATTGATAGATCTGCTCCTATTTAATGCGGCAGCTCCAAGTCTATCTTCCTTTTCCCTTTCCCGTTCACTTTGTACCAATGCCGCACTAAAATCACCATCCGCTTCTGCATCGTAAATTTCTTCTCCTAATTTAGCTATCTTCGCCTTTTCTTCCTGTTTAAATTTAACGATGAGTTTTATTCAAATTTAAATGCAAAGTTTTTACCAATTTATCTTTTTGAGCTTGATCGAGATTATGTATTCCTACTAATAAACTGTAATCCATAATTTTAAAACTTTCTAATACTCTACAATCTCTTTGTATTGTTTTAACTAATGCAGCATAAGTATCGCCCTCCATTAAAATTCCTTCCGGATGATGTTCCATAAAATCCAAGTCTTTGTAAGTTGGCGATCGTTTCTGCCTTTCAGATTTGGAAGCCTATAAATTTTATTATGAAGCAAATGAAGTGTCGCAGTCGCAGAAGTTACTACTTACTTTTCTCTTATAGGTACTTCCTTTGAGATCGTACTTTTGATGCATTCTCACCCAACTAGGCAGTAAGTTATTCATAATAACGAGTCGAATGTTTTTACTATTGCATTGATAACAGTACAGTCCAAAAAATTTTGGCAACAAAGTTCTAGGATTTTGATTTAAATTCATATAGTAACCTAAAGACAAAAATGTTACACTTATTTCGACATTAGCTAAGGATAATCGCACCAGCTAATAGTTTCTGTAAAAACTCCCCCTCTTTATGTTGTACAGTCTTGATAATAAACTCATCATCATCGGTTAAGTAAAAAATGGAACCACTTGCACCAGGATTTGATAATTCGCGTAAGGGACAACTACACATTGACATCTAAAAAGCGAACGATAAAATCTAATAATTTAAAAAACCAAACAGTGCTTACGAGAAAATCATCAGGTTGAATACCGAATAATTCTCTAAAATATCTAAATGCTATTGGAGCATAATTTTTAAACTTAAACTCGGAATAATGATGAGCAGGAGTATGACTGGATCCCTCACTTGGAAATGTTGTTGTTTCAACGGTCATAAAGTCTTGCATTAATAAATCGCGCTCTGGCTTCGATGCCAACCCACCGACGGCATGTTGGATTCCTATAAAAAATAATTTAAAGTTAATACAAGAATAAAAATGAAAACAAAAGAATTCACGGTGTTTGATAAGAAACTTTCCATCGATACACTCTGGTTAAACTCGTCGAACTTAATTCTTTTATCAATCAGTTAGTTTGCCCTTTATGTGCCCCCTTAGAATTCTAATAAAAGTGAATTAATAATACCATTGATAATACGAAATATCAATTTAATAATATGTTAAATCTTACCCAACTGTGATTGCATTTTAAAAGAGCAAAAGCTGTTGTTTACACTTAAATTCATTGTTTTGGTAATAAATATAACGTAAACACAATAATCATAATTTGGCAAACGCCAATTTCTACAAAACACGACTAGCTGCAAGTTTACCAAACAAATTTTTTTACATTGATTAGATAATACGATGTGGTTTTGCTTTTAAAAAATTGTTTCCGATGCTAAAAGGTTATCTCAGAACAAGGTTGTAAGTTGTAAGTCACAAATGCTGTGATAATTACTAATAAACAATCAAATCAGCATTTGTACTTTGTGAGTTAGTAATTGAAATATTTAGAAAGCGCACGTATGAAAATATTTTGCTGTAATTATAAATGAGGTATTATTACCAAAAATTGACATGCAAATAATTTTTTAATTTCAATATCAAATTAATCTACTTTTACCAATAATTGCTCATTAAAGCAGTAAATAATCATGTATTAAGATTATTAATCAAAGTACAAAAATATATAGTTTGGAAACACAGTATACAGGCTGCTCAGAAGCAATACGAAATACTTGAAGGCAAGATTCTACAGAGTATTCTGAAATCTTCTCTATGTAAGTTCCAGTAAGAGCCCCAATTTTATATCCTAACCTAATGAAATTTTGAATTTTGAAAGTTCAAAAAAGTTCCCTAAGAATCTGTAATTAACTTTTCTCTAATATCACTTACTATCAAGATCGCGTTAAAAAGTTACAAAATCTAACTTTTGTTTATAAGTCATAAACAAAAGATGATACAGTCGGGTCCGGCTATAACGAGCACGCCAGTGCCAACAAAATGTGCTCGTTATATGCGAGCGCTCGTTGTAAAAGATAAAAAGATCTAGGTTATAACGGATTTATTAATTATTATCTACTGTGTTTAGACTTGATTAGGGTAGAGTAACACTAAGTAACAAGAAACAATGACCAATGACGAGTGTATACGTTTAAAATCGCTTACAAGGAGTTACACGGCGAGCTACAATAAGTTTGTTATCATTATCGTGCTTTATTTTAGAACCTAACCGTCCAATAAATTATCAAATCTTCCACAATGAAGGAAATAATCGCACCAGTTAAGAACGTTTTTCAAGTATAAGATATTGCTCGTTATAAGTGATGCTATTCCGCAGTTTGACCATGTTTGGCAAGGAAAAAATGCTCGTTATAACAGATCTGCTCGTTATGTCCGAGCTCGTTGTATCAGAGCCCAAAATGCATTGAGTTAAATGGCGAATTTTTCGTGCCATGAGAAATTACTCGCTAAAACCGAGATCTCGCTATAAGCATAGCTCGTTATAACCGGACCCAACTGTAGTTAATTTTGGTTTTTACCATTGAGTTCAGTTTTTTTGTGCGCTTTGTAGTTACAGAGTTCCATATAAAAACATTCAAATATTCCCACCCTCTAAACAACTTCAATTGTTTAGTAGGCGGTTAGAATCAGGCGTCAAAAAAGGTAATATCATGTTACATATAGAAAGATTCGGGATACTTTCTAAAATTCTCGTTAGACTACTCTGTATCGCTCTTGAGACTTGAGACATCCTGTATAATTCCTTAGTTTACAATTTTTTTATTTTGATTAATTTAAAAATAAATTACATTTTGAAAAACTAGTAAAAGTAAAATAAAATAGAAATGAGGTAGTGAGATTTGGAATGTAAATAAAGAAAATCTATTAACTCTCTGAAGCACTTGAAAACTAAAAAAAAACTGTAATTATAAACATTTAAAAAGAAAGAAGAACTAGCATCTCCTATACCCAGTGGAATAAAGCTAAAAATAGAAAATACAAAAGTAATAGAAAGGAATCGTTCTAAGTTGTGCATCTCGTGCAATTTGATAGTTCTTATAAATTACAATTTGAGATTTGAATTACATCGCAAATACTTTTTAATTATTTAACAATTGATAGGCAATTAACAACGCCAAGTCACAATTCTTACCCAATTGAATTGATCCCATAATCTGTCTAGTTTCAATTTTCTTATAAGTAATTTCACCACCCACACCGACTCTTCTATGACCAATTTTCCGCTCCCTGTCCCTCTCTCGCTCAGCTTTTGTCTTAGATCTCGACTTAGCTCCATATTGTTTCATCGGTAAAATCTACAAATTCATTTTTTTAATAATTCAATATTAATTTCCACCGGTCGATAATGTAACATACTTTTACATCCTATAAAATATCTTAATTAAGAATAATAATACAAAACTATAAATCATGTCACTTTAAAGACCTACATACGTTATTTGATAATTTACTTGACATTGTAAGAAATCAAACGTATAACAAATAAATGTGTTAGATAAATTGCTACCTGTTATAAAAACGCTTCATAGTGACTTTATCCGAAGTAATTTTTAAATGAAATTTCTAAATTATGTACCATTAATAAAACAATAATGACTACAAATATTAAAACAAACACTTAAATGTGAGCAATCAATAAAAAATCTTTTTACGACTACTAATATAACTACTCATTCTCAAATTATGAAATTACAATGTTATTTATACCATTTTAACTAACAATTATTATTCATTTGCAAAGTAAGATACCTAAATCATGATTACAATAGTAAATATTTATAATTAACTTCTTTTACAATAATATTTTTAAGTATCACATCATAACTTGAATTATTTAAATGCATCGATTCAACTTTTCTTAACAAAAAAATACGCAACGATCTACGTTTTACTAACATTATTCGAAGAGATTAATTGAACAAATCTAAAATTTGAATTGGCCAATTGTTGGAAGCCATCGGGTTGATGGAATATAGCTTCTCTACTTACAAATAAACCTGATAAACAGGTAACAAAGTAAAGTTCAATTATAAAAACATTAAAATAATTAAATACTTATATAATATAACCAGTTTAACTAATTTAAAAACGAAATAAAATGAAAATATCTATGCGACCTTAAAATTACAAACTTACGTCTTGCTCCGATTTTTCAAAAGTAACTACGGTGACTTTATCTAAAACAAATTAATACCAATTAATACTTAAAAAACACTCTTTCACGTAAAAGGGGTAATTGAGTTTCCAATTGAAAGATTAAATTCCACGATTAAAATATTTTCAAAAGTAGAAGATAATCAAAATCAAAGAGTAATTACATTTTTAAACCCAACTATTGTCGAGATTTTAAGAAATATGAGTCATATGGGGGGCGACTGACCTAAAGGTAAAATACAGCTTTATAACTCAAAAAAACATAAATTATTACAAAAAATAGAAACAAATTAGGACTAACCTTCTCTTGGGGGTTCATGTTCATTACTATATTCATTTGGGCCTTGTCTCATAAACGAAGTTTCGGCAACTTCAATAGAATCTATTGTATCACCAGAGGCCATTTTACTCATTTCTAACTAAAATTTAACACAAAACTAAAAACCAAAATAAACTATAACTAATTATGTTTCCGCTGTACTTTCTTGAAGTATTTATTTTTAAAATATGCGTTTTCATACACATATTGAAACTCGTACTTGTTCCAATTTCATGACTTTGACAGCAACGTCTACCATTGACACCATAAATAAACTAACTATCAGATGTGTTGATACCGTATGCAACAATGGAAACACGGCGACAGCAGAACTGCGGGGACGGTAAGCAGAACTAACCGGTTTTGGCGCGCGATTCGAAACACCTCGAATGTATGTTTCCTTTTAAATTTATTTTTACAAATGAAAATATACAATAAAACTCAAATATACACGAAATAAACCTTTATTGTATATTAAAAATATGTATTTACAAAAACAGCAGTAATAACAGTACATAAAAATAAATAAAATGTCTTCGCACGGTAACATTCCTGTAAAATAATTTAAAAACATTCTATCACAAATAATTAATACTGCTTAAATATATAGATCACAATATATTATAATATATCACAAAATAAAAATAAATTCAACATGCAAACTAAAAAATAACTTATATACAAATTTTCAAAAATTCAACATCCAAATAAAAATAACTTCTATAGCTAGAAAATAAAAAGAAATTCTTAAAAACCCAACATGCAAATTAAAATAACTTTGAAGGAAAATAAAAAATAAAATTCTCAAATATAACAACTTAAAATAACTCCAATATTGCACATATATACAGATATCACAGAATAATCACAAAATTATAAATGGAAAACTCCTATAACTTCTATAGCTAGAAAATAAAAAGAAATTCTTAAAAACTCAACATGCAAATTAAAATAACTTTCATCAAACATTAAAATACAATAACGATCTAAAGGGGCCAAGTTTTGAACACGACGACCAAGTTTGTCAAAAAGATTTTTGTTAATACCGGTTTCAAAAGGAATTCCGCGAGTCAAACTTTCAAAAAAGTAGTTTTTGAAGGCAAATTTAAATAATTACGAAGAAAACGGTAACAACGGGGGCCTCTTTTATAGAGAGCTAAAGCAAAAATTTTGTTTTTAGTGGACCAGTTGGGACGTTTGTGACTAGAATTTAAAAACTGGGATTTAATGAATTCTAAACCGGCAGGATTTATATTATTTTCTAACTCGGAAAAGGCTTTTGTCTGACTAAAATCTAACGCGGTTCTTAATTTACATTTTGACTTTTCTAAAGAACTTTTTAATTTTGATATCCTGCCTTTAAGAGACCGATTAATTTTGTAACATTTCTTTTTACGAGGAGTCAAGTCACCTACGACGACGATATGTATTTACACGTTCCGGACGGTAAGCCCCGTAGATAGCACTTCGACGGACAAGTGTGAGCTTGCACATTTAATTTCTATGCAATAATATTTTTATCACGTCCCGGTTCGTACACGCTCCTGTCTCGTCCCGTAGATGTATGAATCGACCTTTAAACTGGCGCCAACTCAATATCACTTATAAGTTTGATAACTAATACATTTATACTCCTACGTCTCGGATATCCCTACAACACACTTAATTCTACAATTTTAATACCTACCTGGCCGTTAAAATACTAGTTTACACTATTTATTTGTATTTAAAATTTACAATGAACCGTAAACAACGGCCATTTGCAAAATAATAAGGGCACGAACACCAATCATATGAAGATTTCGTATAGTATCGGGTAAATCCGACGAGTTTAGTTCTGCTTACCGTCCCCGCAGCTCTGCCTCTGCGTGTTTCCACTTCCCCCTATCCTTTCGGAACATCTGATAGTTAGTTTATTTATGATTGACACATAAATCCCCTCCACTCTCGCGATGGTTTTCAAAAACATGATTTTTATTGTAGAATGCAGGACTACATCGAATAACATCACCACCTTGCGATTAAAATTTTCTCATTAGTTCATAGAAAGGTCAATAGATGGCTAATATGTTTTTTATGTACCGGGCGCGTCAAAAACTATGTATATATTTTTTACTAACTGAAAATTATATGATAATTATATAAAATGCATGTCTAATCATAATACAATGTTAATTTGTTACACTTAAAACAAGAGAAAAGAAGCAAATCGATTTTGTTACAGATAGTATATAGTAGAATCCAAAAAAATTGTGTAGTCCCAATCAAAAGTGCTGCACAAAAAGATAATAATAATTATTATAATTTGTTTGACACAGCACCCATATTACACAGAAAAAAGTTTTCCATTAATTCCCGAGTTTTATATCAGTGTCTCAGCTTCTGTTGGTTAGATCATAAAAAAATAATTTCACAATTTTTGGGGCTAAATAATAATGAACATTTTTCGGTAAGTTTTGTACTTTTCCAACTTACAAAAACATTAATATTACATAAATATCACAAAACAACAATAACATATAATGGCATAAAGACTTTTCAAATTCTTATCAGGTGCTCAGTGACACATTATACTTTTATGGGGCCTAGAGCATATTAGAAGTTTGAGGTCCTTGCCGTAGTTTTAAAAACAGAAAAAAAGAATATATAGCGCCTTAGGGAAAATTTTTGGATTGTTCAAGGTCAAACGGCTTAAAATGAAATTCAGGAATTTTAGTAGTGGATGATCGTGTCTCCCAAAAACAATAGTTCACAAAAATAAAGTAGAAAAATTAAGAATTAAATTTTTATATTATTTGAGTTAACAAAAAATATTTTTGGAGAAACACAAAAATGTTCTTCACAGATGCAGTACGTATTGTAAACAGTTGTTTAGGTTTGAGCTGAGCAGATCGGTTCTATATTTTACAATCTAATGCCGAAAGGTCAAAATGACATTATTAAAGAAAATTTATTTTAATTAACAATAAAAAATCTTGTCGGGTGCATTGCACGCAACAAATTGTTTTGTCGGGTGCTTGAGCACCAGAGCACCCGGGAAGTCTGCGCCTCTGTATAATGGCCAATCACGTTAAGTTGAGACAGTATCTCAAAGCAGACTTATTACAGTTATTAAAACACCTAACATATAAGTATATTATAGTCAAAAACTTTTACTGTGCTAATCTTTTCTTAAAGAGAAAATGGAAGGCAAATGTGCAGTCTTCTTAAACTTTAAATTATTAATGCATAGAGCATAGAGTGAGTCGGGAGAAGCGTACCAAACTCAAGGAGCGTATTCTACACAAACCCAAAAGTTGTTATCCGATATTCGCTTGTTTAATTGCCTTTTAAAACTTTTTAACTAATTTTCAAATATACCCTCACCAACCTCTTGACATTTTCTGACTCGTCTACAAAAAGCACCCATTGCTCTCCCGAGTTCTTTTTGTCGTTCTTTTATGCGAGTTGCAGCATTGAAAATACGCCGAATTAGTGCTTCTCAACTGTCAACTTTTAAACAAGTCTAATGGTTGAGGTCTGTAGACCATGGCGGCCAGCTAATAGGACCACAGTTAGATTATCATTTTCCATGACCTGAGCCTACTTAAACATCGTAAACAAGTGAAAATGGAATAACGACTTTTGGGTTTGTCTTATACTTACATGTAGAATTAGCTCCTAGAGTGTGGTTCCTACCGACTCACCCTGTATATTAAATTTAGCCAATTGGCTTTTTTTTAAGTATGAAATATTTTGTACTTTACAACACTTATCAAATATGTAAATACACATAAAAGTTCATTATCTTATTGTAAAATCTTCAAATTGGAATTTACATTAATACAGTAACAATGTAATATTGAAACCTGATACTAACACTTAATTCTTGAAGGCGAGTAAATTAATGTTAAGAAAATCATTATGCTTATACAAATCTATCATTATTTTTCCGTGTGTCTCATGTTTATTAAATTAAAATTAGAGACTAAAACCATTAGCAAAATATGGTATGAAAACTTTTAACAATATTTCAATAAAAAAGAACATTTTATATCAACACCTTCCATAATTATTATTAGTTGAAAAATTTCATTAAAACTGTTGGCAATAACATGATTTACTTTTAACATTATGTAATTAACGTGAAGAAGATACAAGTCTCCATAAATACCACTTTTCGTGGTTATATCACATAAAAGTATTTATTATAAAACTTTTCATTTAAAATGTTGTTCTCCTAAAAATAAAGATAAAATGAATAGGAAGAAATTAAGCAAGTTATTACCACAAGAGTACTACTACTATGTTTCTGGTTTCCGAAAATGTTTAACAAACACGTTCAAACCCATGACTAATCCAGGTCCAACTAACACATCCATCGTTAAGTAAACTTCAAGATTATGAGTTTGACCTACAAAAACCCTAAAGGCATTATCGACAACCCACACACGAGTTTAAACAAAATTAGTTTATTATCTTGATGGCCTCACCTTCTGAAATTATAGGCGGATAACTTGGTGGTGTTTTAATCCAAGATCCATCGGAACGCTTCATATGTCGACGATCTGAAGTGAAGTCTTTTAAGTAAAATGAAGCTGGCACAACACGAAAGTATCTAAAAGTAAAATTTAAAAACAAATACGTGCGGACGAAAGTAAATGTTGTACCTATAATACTCTGTCTTAAGAATATTATCAGTTCGAAATGTTTCGGTCACATACTTATGAAAATATGTTGGAAACGGAAGCTCGGAATCCAAGTCATATACTAAACATGTATCTGGATCGGGCTGATATATAAAAATCACATGGTAGTCCTAAAAATAAGATATATCAATATACAATACATTAGATAAGTATTTAAAAATGATATACACCCAAATAACTAATTTATCGTCGTCTTTTCCACCTCGCTGCTTCCATAGTGGCACAATTCTTCCTTGATTAGATATAAAAGTCACGTAACATTTGTTTAACTCGTCCGGATATCGCTTGCTTACATCTTCACAAAGTTTGTACACATTTTCTTCACTGAAACACTCGACATTTTAGAAATGCTTTATTTGTAAAGCTGAACTGAGTTATAATCGTTAGTATCATAGTTTTAGGAAAATGAAGCTATTATAAAACAGATGTCAAAAAGAAATTAAAATTTAAAACTTCTCGGAAACAAGTTTCTTACCAGTAACAAGAAACATAAGAACATTCGTTTCTGCTTGGAAATAGATTTATTAATTGCTTTTTCAAATTTTCTGTATTACATTCTTGTATTATTTCGCCGCTCGCTTCAGCGGCCATTTTTACAAAAATTGTAATTCAAATTTCCAAAATAAATATGTAGATAAATAAATATGTTGAGGTTTTTTGTACACAAACGTGAATTTTCGTCGCAGGAATACGTAAACTGGTTGCGTAAAAATAAACAAATACCTTACGAAAAAGGAGAGAGATAAAAAAGCCCGACCTTGGTGTATACTTTTATTCCAGGACCGTGCTTACATATTTTAATTTTATAGTTTTTGGAGAACAATTTTTCCAAAATTTTCTTATTTCTCTCTAATTGATTTCAATTAAAAGGCCAATTTCCTTTTAAAATTCCTAATTTTGTATTAAAAAAAAATAAAATCGATCGTTCTCAAAAACTGCACAATAAATAAGTATAGAGGACCGGGGTGGTCTGGCGGCCAACATCGTTGCATGCGGATGCAAAGGTCGCCGGTTCAAAACCGACTGACACCACTGGAGTGTCTCCATGTGTCAAAATGCCCTGGTCCTGGTGGTTCGGAACCCACCTAAAGCTGTAGATCCCGTCTGCTAATAACCACAGTAGTTGATGCGAACGTAAAATACACATTACGAAAAAAAAAAAATAAGTATAAATATACACTTTTTATTCGATGTTTGCAAAAATATTTTTAGGTTAGCTCGATTTTATAGTTCTGTGTCCAGTTTCGGTTAGTAAAATTTCTAATTTTGAATTAATTTCTTTGGTAATATTTGGCTGATAAGTCCAACATACGGCAAGAAACATAGCGTTACTTTTATTCTTAACATGTGCCACATTTTCTGAAACATATTCCTTAACCTAAAACAGAGTCATTTAGTAAATTACAAATAAAATAACATTTGGTGAACCTTCAGTTCTTCTTTATACGCTTCCGCTATGATTTTAACTAATTCGGCAATCTGAAAGTTGCTTAAAGTGAAAAACATCGGAGTTCGCGTCCTATCATGTTTAACGAGTGCGCTCATTTGCGTAGATAAAAATTCCAAAGCTTGAGATATTCCTTTTAACGTTTGAACTACCGAGTATAAATCGCTAGTAAGCTTTTCGAGTCCATCAGGATACGAGGTTACACTATCGGTTTTTAGTTGTACAATTTCATTACTGAGATTTGAACCTATTATGTGATTATCGTTCCAACGTTGAATATTGTTGTACACATCTGCAGCTATATCTTTGGCGACTCGAAGTGATCCAGTGAGGTTTCTTTGAGGAGAAACGATTGGACAGGGTGAAACTTAAAAATGTTTTAAAATGATTTTCCAGTTGATAAATTATTATTGAACGACGTCTTACTTGTTACTGGTGTTATATGCGTTTCCCAATTTGCTTTATTTGGGGTTTTTGTTTCCATTTATTTAATTATTTACTTATAATTTATATTTTTTTGATGGAATTCTCAAAACGTGATTCAAATTCAAACAACAAACTCGAAACAGCTGATGGTGTGATGGTTGGATATTGGATGTGTCTAAAGCATCGCAATATCACAAATATTCCCGGATCTTCAAAATACAAAGTACAAAGAATAAAGAATTTTTCTAATACGTTGTAATTAGAATTATCTAATTAATTTACTTTAAAAATTTATAAAGAATTTTATTTATCTTTTCCTGTTTAACTTCGTTTAGAAAATACGTGCCCATTTTAAATAGAATATTTTCTAGTTTGAAGTTTGAATTAACAAATATTGTAGCGTCATCTATAAATTATTTGCGCCACTAGTAGGTTGCACTGTCAAATTTCCAATGTTTAATTTTTGGAATTACTGTGCTAACGTATTTTTAAATTAATTTGATTAATTTTCTGTTTAAATAGTAATAAGTATGTGAGGGGCGATTTAAATATGTTTGAACAACTTGTTTTGTAAGTTACGCAAATTTAGATTAGAGGTTCGAGATTAGAATTACTAATTGTAATTTTTTTCTAGACAAGAAGTTATGGAACTGAACAGCGAGCTGTGTTTAATGAATATAAACGAAGAAGATAATCTTTTAAGCAACTTGGAAGTTGCTGTAGATCTTTCTTTATCGACAGTAGATAGTAACAATACAAACACGGTTACTAACGGCAATAACACGAAAGATAATCTCGAATTAGTGGATGAAAACAACGGTTTCAAACCTAGACGATCTCAACGGAAGAGGTTTCACCCTGCAGATGCTGCTCTTCAAGCATCTAAAATTCCAAAATTAAGTGAAGAAATTGTCGATATTGAAAACTATTATTTATGTAAGAAATTTAAAAGACTGCCTAGTACATTAGAGACCATTTATGAAGAACCTAAAGAGCTTTGCCATAAAGAAATGTTTAGCTCGAGAAAGTTTAAAAGGATTATCAAATTTGATGAAAATAATACTCTGGCGAATGCGTCAAAAATTAAAAAGCGTTCGACTAGAATTAATAAATTAACGTTCAGTAAAAAATTTTTAAATCGAAAAAAAGTTACGATGAATAAATTAATTAAAACGTTATCTAATGTTGAATCAGATTAAAATTTAATTTTTGTGTTATAGCGATTTTATAAAATAAAGAAAGACCAATAAGAATTTTTTCAATTCACCTTTCCTTTTTTGAATTTTAAAATGTATCACTTGTAGTATTGCAAATGTATTACCAAATTGGTCTATTCTTGTATGACTTCGTATATTTTGTATTTTCTTACTAATTAAAAATTTGAATTAAAAAAATAGAAACAACAGTCAATCTATCAACAGTTTTGGTATAATTTTTAAGAAAGAGGGGATATGTCTTTAACAAGTTTAGTTGGACAGTTTTCTGTATTTAAAAGTCCATATTTATTTAAAAATATAAACTCAAATTCACATTTTAAATACTTGTTTTTAAAGAAATGGAAAAATTGTACGAACAAAATCGTTTTGCGCCAACTATCACATGAAAGTAAGTAGCAAGTTTGAGGTTATGTTCCGAATAAATATGATTGATTCCAAATACTAGATACTAATAAAAAGAAACCGTTTGTGCCTTTCTTTAAAAGTGTTAAATCACGATGTTCAGAAGCGAGTCGAAGTATTTTAGTCCAAATTCAATCATCGCAGCACTTGAACGATCTTCACGCATATTGCAGTACTTTAGGAAAAGTTACAAGAATGATTCACTGTCTAAAACTAACCGAACCATTAGTAAGTGTTTTACGCTAATGTTATCTTAAGAAATTAAACATAAGTTTTATTTAGAATCTTGTCATAGTCGAGTTTAGCGAAGAAGTAAACGTGAAGAACGTTTTAAACAGTTGTGTGTTTATCAACAATTCCAAAGGTTTTTCTGTGCATTCGCAATTCTTACAGTATGATTCTGGAAATACTAGCTCAAAGTTAAAAACTAAAGTACTAAATTGTGATAGTAGTATAAAAATTCAGACTAATCAAGAGTTACACGATGCTATTCAAAATTGTGACAATGTAAGTTAAAAGCATATAAATTGTGATTCAAAAACATTGAGTTTGGTAGATATCCGATCAAATGACAAATTTACATGATTTACGTAAGTTGGATGATTTTGGAGCGAGATTAAGATTTTTAGTAGCGCATCAGTTACAACGAGCAATATCTGGCATGTTTCCAAACGCTGTAGCTTATCCTTTTGGTTCGTCGGTAAATGGATTTGGAAAAATGGGTTGTGATTTAGATTTAGTATTACGACTTAATGATGAGGAAGCTGTAAGTTTATCTAATATGGGAGTGTAGGGCAAAAATTAGGCCTTTGTCGGATATGGTGAGGCAAACAAACAGCTATTTTTTACTTGAAAGGGTATTAACTGGATAAGAAACCTCCTATCCCCCTCCTTACTGATGAAGATAAATAAAAACTTTTACCAAAATTTTCCTCTATGTTACGTACAAAAAATGACATCTACTTTTTTTGGTAAAGTCAGCGGTTTTTGTGTTATATTAAAAAATAAATATTTTTAAAATTAAATCTAATCGGTAATAAAGTTATGCTGGTCAAGAATTTTCACCCTTGAGGTTTCACCCAAGTGGTTTCTGTTATCTGTAGTTATACCCTTCTGAATCAAAGTAGATATTTGCTTGCGATACAGAATGTCCGGTGAAACCCCCTATTTGCTTCTACTATTAATTGAATATTTTGTATAACAAATTGCTTCTTCAGATTGCAAAAACAAGTAAATTAAAATTTCTTCAAAAGGAAGTCAATGGTTATGATAGGTCTACATCGCAAAAATCCATGGAAGTTATGGCCGATATAATTCAACAATTTTTACCAGGTTGCGTACAAATCAGAAGAGTATTACAAGCCCGAGTGCCAATAATTAAATACTATCATCGATTTACCGACATTCATTGTGATCTCTCGATGAGTAACATGTAAGTTGGGAATCTCCATTAATTGTCTTTTAAAAAAGTGCTTATAGGTCTGGAGTGCACATGTCAGATTTGTTGCACATTTATGGATCTATTGATTCTCGTGTTCGTCCTCTAGTGTTCACTATACGAGAGTGGGCTAAAGAAGTGCATATAACAAACAATACGCCAGGACCGTGGATATCAAACTTTTCTCTAACATTATTAGTGCTGTCATTTCTACAAAATCCTGGAAGGTCTATTCCTATTCTACCATCGTTCAATACTTTAATTAAACATGCAGGTCCACAAGATAAGTACGTCACCGAAGATGGCATTAATTGTACATTTTTACGCGATATTGACAAATTAAATTACGAAACTAAGAATACCGATAACTTAGAGACTCTACTAGTACAATTTTTTGAATATTATTCAACATTTGATTTTAAAGACAAAGCAGTTTGCTTGAATGTCGGAATTCCTATAGCCAAGCCAGATTATAATGCTTTATACATTGTTAATCCATTAGAAAGAGATTTAAATGTGGGCAAAAATGTAAAAGTAGAGCAATTAGAAAAATTTAAATTTGAAGCAAGGAAGGCCGTCGATATCTTACGATCGTCGAAGAAAAAAACATTTTTAGAATTTCCCGAAAGTAAAAAGAAATCGTTTTTATCAAGTTTAGGCGTACATCAAAGATCGGGCAATCTAATTAAAGTTAGTACTTTATTCGAACAAAGTGTAGAACAAGAAAATAATGTATCGATTGGAAATAAATGATTTTTATAATTGCCACCTAATTGAGACCTTATAAGTTAATAAATGATTGAAAAATAATACGCCAAATCGTAATTTTAAACCCTCCATCTTCCACTCTAATATGTAGAATTACCTTGTGGTTTGAATCTAGTATGTTTAGTTATCGTATTACCAACTTTAAAGTCTTGTGCAAACTATTTGTAAGTTTAAAGTGCTTTTAGAAATCTGTGATGGTGGGACTCGCCAAGAATTCTTATAGTAAAATACAAAAATGTCAGTCAAAACAAAATAAAAAAGAATTTTTTAAATTTGAAAAACAAAATTTTTTGCTAGCCTGAATATACTAAACAGACTTTATTTTTGCCAATTTTCAAGTATCTTTCAATTGACCCTCTATCACCATCTATCTACAACAGTAATGGAGATACTTCGAATCAAAAATTTTGCCCAATTTTAGTTTTTTTAAATGACTTGCAAGTTGGTCACACCATTGAGTATATAATAACACTGATCTTATTACTCAATGGCCACACCTATCAAAGATAAAGACTGCATTATACTTGTCTTTAATTCTACGTAATCTTCTAATTTAAAAATTCTCTAGGTCTTGCGTAAGCAAAGAGATAGACTGTTAACAGTCTGTATTTCTTTGCCGTAAGTAATCACGTAATCAGGGATAATTATGTTGGGAAAATAATCGAAAATTTTTAAAATACCAAAGTTGTATTTGCATACATAATGGAAGTTGCGTTTACTTAGAAATGATAATTACATTAGTTATAAAAAGTTTAATGACTTTCGCCCTTTTTTCCAGCAATACGCTTGAATTCGCTCATATTAGTAGTGCTAATAGGTGAACCAATAATAGCAAAGTGATCAATTTGAGTAATTTCCTCGCCTCCTTGATTATCCTTAATGAAGAACTGAATATTTTGTACGTTTTGAAACTTCACATAACGCAAATTCACTGGATTCCCTTGTAAATCGTCGACATTTATTCTGTAATATTTCGAGTTTCAATTTTAAGTATGAAACTACTTTAGATTACTTACTCCAAGTCTTGGATCGACGTGTAGCTATTAGCAAGATCGAAGTCTAGTGTATGAGGTTGATTTATGAAGATTCGAATAGTTTTGGGTCCTCTCGATTCGGGCGCTTTGATTTTAAGGCTATGTATTTTTACAGCTTGATTGAAAGCTATAGATAGAATTAGCTAAAAAAGTCAGTGATAATAAAATACTAATCATTCAATCTATGTTCTAAAACCTGTTCGTCACAATCCGATTGCAAGAATTCTGGCCCTGTCTGTAAACAATTAGCGAACGGATGTTGATCGTGCTCGTTTAAACACTCACAATTAGCTTTGAGAATTAACGGCGTTAAATCCATCTGCATAATCAAAATTACAATATAATTTCAGTTTTAAATAACTACTTACGTGTCCTGTTAAAGCGTCACCATCCTCACCATCTTCGGGACCATAATATTGTATGATTTTAGTTTCAAGTGTTGCCTGATCTGCACCTTGAATGGTATCAATTTTTGACTGAAAGTTTGTGAATATAATAAGTTTCTACCTTCGTAACAAATTAAATACTTACTTTATTGCGAAAAAATATAAACGTAGGCATAGCGGAAACACCCTGTGCCGCTGCAGTTTCTTGACACTTATCTACATCGACTTTTAAAAACACCGCTTTCGTATACTTTGAAGCAAACTGTTGAAAAATAGGAGCAATTCTCTGGCAAGGAGGGCACCTAAACGTTAATTACAATTAAAAAGTTAATACTTTTCAGGTTAAATCTCATTTACCAACTTGCAGTAAAATCGACTATTACTAATTGACTGGAGGCTGCCGACAATTCTGCTTGAAAGTGTGTTTCATCGTCTATAGCACGAATAGTACCCATTTTTCGTAGAAAAATATTAATCGAATGAAATTTTCTATAAACTTTGTCAGATTTGTAGGTGACAATGGAATTATGGTATACGAATGCAAGTCACTCACTTTACTACTGTGTTTTAGGGACCGTCCACGGCAATATATTCAGATGTTCCGTGGCCCACGGTAATATAATTTAAAAATAAGGAACTAAAGTTCATTCAAATTCAAGGTGCAGTAAATGTTAACAGTGATCATCGTGTAACGACTACTTACAATTGACTGCAAATATTATTTCAACTTCCTAAATATCTAGGCACCACCGAGCCCCAACTCAAAATCTAAAAAAGAATTTTACATTCCGTAATTTACCAAGATGTATGCATGTATGTGTTGACGTTTACTTCACCTTGAATTTGAATGGAGTATAAATACATACACGATAACAGAATACCACAAATTTGGATTTGACAAAGTCATTTTAGGAAAGTAGTCAAATTGGCGTGTTTTTTAATTGCACCGTTTGCTCGAACAAGTTTGAATCTGACGATCTATATGGACCACCTCGCCACTAGGTGCATTAAGTTCATATTCGAGGCCACTTTTAAAACGTGTGCTCATTTGTTCGAACTGTATTTAAAAAGACAACTTTCATGTTCGAGTGCTCGAACTAATGTTCGTGCAATTATAAAACACGCCAAAAATATATCGTATTAGACAAAATAAAGTCGTAAAAAAATTTCTCTTTCAGAAGTAATTTTCTCAATAAAAATTTCCTTTAATTTTCAATTTTTATTTGAAGTAGGTAATTATAACTAGTAACTTTAAACTATAAATATAATAAACAAGTACGTAAGCACAACATAAGAATTCTCAAAAACTAAAGAGTGGGTCCTACTGTACGATAATTTTATCAAAGTAAAAATAAATATAAAATACTTAAAATAAAACGATATGTAAGAACGTAAACAATAAAATAATAAGTATGTAAACACAACACAGGAAACCTCAAAAACGAAAAAGTGGGTCCTATTATACGATAACTAGGTATACCAAAGTAAAAATATATTTCTTTATAAGAACCAAATGCAAAATTTGCATTTAGTTAACAGAAAGACTAATCTTAGAATTCTATAACACTTAAATATTTATTAAAAGCGCAAACTCTTAAATCGATCTAATAAATCTAAGTGTAAATCTCCAATATGTGGGACGTTTCGTTTATACTCAATTAAATATTCAGGATATTTGCAAGCATCACGTTCACCAAAGGAAGAACTATGCATAGCTTTAGACATAATTGTAAACTTTTTTTCGTTACTGTCATGATAATTATCGACTACTAGTCTTCTGGAATCGCAGTTGAAACGTATTGCATTGTCAATATTAGATTCTGAAACTTCAACAAATACTGTTTCTTCCTGTAATTTTTAACTTGTTTTTACAAACTGTATTACGAGTTTCTTATAAATTACTTACTTGTGGTGTTAACTGGTATTTTGTGAATACTTGTGTCTTGGTTATCTGATAATTTGCAAAAGCAAATGGATGTTGAATTCTTTCAACTTTGCATATATTGTATGTTGCACTATACTTTTTTTTAAATTCCCCAATAACTCTCAAGTATTCCATCGAGAATTCCAAAACTGGAATTCTTTTATATACTACATTATTATAATTTTGGTCTCCGTCCCATTCTTTTGGTTTGGTTTTAAGTATTTGGTTCAATAGGTCCATATTCTTTAAAAACAATAGATAATTAAAATAAAAGAAGTTTGATACTAATGTTACATAAACAATAACGAGGGGTTGACCACCTGGGAAAAATGTGTACACTTTTGAAACAACTCACATAACGCAAGTAGTCCAAATTATAAAAACAAATATTGGAAGAAGAAACGCGGAATGATAGGCCCGAGCAGGCCTGTCTAAAAGATATCGACAAAACAAAACCATTGGCTTTGGCTACAAGAAACGGCTAACTTAGGTGTAGACGCACATTTATATAAGGTTATTCAAATTTGATTCCCTAAAACACTGGTTCCAGAGGCCACAACATTAATTTTATTGAACAAGAAAAACAAAAGTTGAACATTCTTGCCAATTTTAGTAATAATTAACAAAATTATAAAAAATTAATTTTTTCTTGTTCCAAAGTGTGTGTGGCAGGCGTTGGTCAGCCTAGTCTCAAAAAATGGGTTGAAGAGAATTAGCTTCTTAGGCCACAATCAACAACTTATAAAACAACTTAATAAAAAATGTAACAACAATAATTATGCCGATGTGGCTGTGATGAATGACCTTGTATAATATGCGTAATTAGAGCAAATAAATAACTGATTGATTTTTGGAACATTTTCTAGAACTTGAAAATTACAACTGATCGGGATAGGTAGTAAATATCTTGTTACTTACCAACAAACAACTAAGAATTAATTGTTTTAATTTTTCTTTTCAACTTGTTTCAACCCACAATTAAATAAAACAAAATACCGTTCACTCGTAATAAATTACATAGAATAAGAGATAAACAATAAGAATATAAAAATCAAGGCGTCGACATTTCTTACGTTTTAGTTTTGCCTGTCACTTTCGGTACTTCCCCTACGTCCCCCCGAGTGAGCAGGGTCGTTACGCAAATGTAAACCGTTTTACACGAGCTAAATTTTTATCCGATTTAGTAATTATTTTTGCTACTTTTGGGTAATGTTTGGTTGTTTTAATTAAAAAATAATTTTCATAGTACATAAAGTTATGTTCTTCCTTCTTTTCCTCATTCTTCTTCCGCCGTTGTAAGATGGCAGCACTACACTAGTTAAATCATCAAATTAAAAATGAAATGTTCTATTTATAATTTATAAATTGTTGTTCTCATTGCATACTTTAAACTTATTCTATTTTACGGAAAAATGTTTCAGTGTTAGGTATTAATTTAATACCGTGCGTGCGATGGTGCGATCAAAATAATATCGTAATTCTTCTAGCATTTATAAATATTATTTGGTAGTTGATACGTTGATAGGTATGCATTTCTGAGTATGCCTGCCACTGTGACATTGAGCTCGTGCTCGATGTAGTATAGTTATAATAATTATTATAGAATAAAAAATAATCGAGATCAATACACTGTGCAGAGTGTTAGGCATGCAATACTATTTACGTAGCACTTGTGTTGGTTGCATATTTCTTATTTCTTTTTTATTACTTGCCAATAACAGATTGATCTAGATCGAGTCGAGAACAAATCATATTTTTGATGGTATGATATTTTTTACACTTTTGCGTAAGCACCCACGGCAAAGGCAGACTTGGATTTATTTTTGAGGAGTCCTAGACTGATAAAATTATAAGGGCCCATATTGCGTACAAAATAAAATGAAATAGTCCCCACCCATAGGCCCTGCTTATACCTCCTATTAATAGCAGGACACAGGACACATAGGTGAAATTAGTGCAAAAGAGCAGGACAAACAAACCCTTTAAATTTGCCTTTTTTTACTTCGAGCAGGCAAATAAACAAACCTAATGTAATGTAATGACTTTTGAGGTCAGTGGAAACTTCTAGAGTGACGATAAATCCGTCTGAACCTGAAGTACTCTATCCATGAGTTGTCGTGCAAAGAAAACTATAATCGTCTTATATGCTAAAAATGAGTACCTACAACTTTTTTGAAAAAACGTTATTAGTTATTAATACCTACTTTGAAACTGCGTTAGAAAAATTAAAGTCTGTATTTTGTTTCTACAGGTGTTTAACTCAATAGCAAGCATTGCATTCGAGGTAAGGCTCATACTACCCATCGGAGAACGGGAGAGCTGAAAGTCTGGGACCTGGGAAACCATCCCTCGGTGGTATTTGTAGCCGGAAGCTTCTAAATTATGAAAAGAGACTCAATAAATTAATTTTCTTTTAGTTTGTTGTATTGTAGTACTATTCACAATGGTAACATTAGAATAGACAATATGCGGACGTAGAGAACACCCTGTATCGAGTTAAAAAAAATAAAACAACAAAGTACATAGACCATAAAAGTTGTATATTAACATTCCAGTGTTAACTTTTTTAAAATTTATTTAATTACAATTATAAATTTTTTAACATCCTGGCGTTGTTTCCTAAAATAGTTATTGTCATACACAACAGTTTTATAATGTTATACACATAATTATAACAAACGAAAGTGTTCTATTCTAAAACTAAGATCACGTTAGATTAGAATTTAAGATGTTATTTCTTCTCAATTATTTTTATTTGTGTGATCAACAATCGTACCTGCTTCTAATGACATACATTTAATTAAAAGTATTGACTTTAAGTAGGAAACGTTAATATATATTACAGAATAACAATTTAAAGCAACATCAAGCATATTTTACAAGTTTCCACTTAATCGTAATGTATTTTATTTACATCGTTCGTTTTCTTTGACTTCGTGACTTATTGTTGATATGATCATTCTATATGGAATTTTCAAGAAAGATATAGAAACTAACAGAATTTTTTAAAAATTGAACCCAGTTTGGTTTTTAAAACAAGCATAAGCTAAAAAATTTTGCTATTTAACATAAAAAATATTGCGTTAAAATAGATGAACACACATACAATTTGCTCAGCTGTGCTTTACACATTTTTTATATACAATATTTTGGAAGACAGGATTTTGTCGTTTTTCTCTTGACTAATTTAATTTAGAATTAAGCAGGTACATACATTTAACTTTAAAAATAGAACTACTATTATAATTGTACATATTTCAGCTTCTTTTTTTGGGTTATTTTGGAATTAAAGCATTCGTTTTATTCGTGCAAAAATCTTTACTTTCTTTCCACATTGCACAGTGCTTAAACATTAAACAAGCAAATCACGCCATTCAAGTTCTTCCGTTCCAAAAAAAAAATTTTTTGTAATTCGAAATCGTCTTTAAGACGAATCTTAAATTACGTGATTATGGTTTTTACAAAACAAAGCAAATAAATCGACGATATGTGGTGGTTCGTGCTCTGAAAGTATGGAACTTAAATTTACACATCTTTGACACGAGCTGAAAAAGGTAAAATATCACAATTACAAGCAGATCCTCCAGTACCACTACGGCACTGTTCTTTGCACCAACTCTCCCAATCCGCCTGCTTCAGTACCGCATTTGACGTTTTCTCCAATCCAAACAAATCCTCTTCTGTTCCGCCATGTTTTGTTTGATATTTTCGATAAACTTCGCATGATTGACATCCGTAAAGTTTATGATTATGTTTCAAGCAAAAATAACCACAAATTTGCACAAAATTAACGTTAAAGTGTGCATCTACATTTTCGTGTTCGCAATTACATAATGGGTCGCCTAAATGGTTTGCACATAAAACCGCACATGCATCGCGGCGCGTATAGTTACGCTTATCTTCAGATGAGACGTCAGACTGAACTGACAAAATTTGGGGCGAAATAGTTAGGCAGTTTTCTCCGCAGGGTTTACCGCCCAAACCCGACATGCAAAGTTCGGCGCAGATGCGTCGCGCCTGCGACGGCGTCGCAATTGGTTGGAGTTGCTCGCCGTTGTTAAGGGAAATGATGAATTTTGAGGAAGCGACGCCTACCAACATCAACAGAGGAAGTATCGACATCCTGAAAAGTTATGAAGGATTAAAATTAATTTTAGCCAACATTGGGTGGAGTTACAAATTAAATTTATAAAAGAAACAGTAAGATGAATTTAGAAATTCGACTTTTCGTTTTGTATTAAATGTCTTACACGATGTAAGAAAATGATAACAAATGATACTTTTAAATATTTATGTAAATTTTCCAACTGAAATTTTCTTGTTTTACAACAGCTCTTTTTCTTTTACTAGACTAGCGTATACTCGTGTCGTAATCCATTTCTTTATACTCCACATACATGACAGCAATTTAATTAGAAACACAAATTTTACAAATAAAAATGTTATACTATATTTTCAGTAGATTTTAAATGAAGTATCCAACACTATCAATATTGACTTATTGGCCAATATAAAATTCCAATACTATAGGTACAAATAATATTATTTTCTGAGTTCTGAGGCAGTATTTTCAAAATACATACTCCCATTTGCGTCTGATCAGCTAACAGTTCATTTTCCATTAATTATTCTCATTTTGAATTAATTTGTAAGTCAATTTAAAATTGATAAAATATGATTGAAGAGGAACCGCTCAATCACCTCTAATAGAGCTCGAAAGTGACGAAAGAACAGCCTGATGGTGGCTGTTAAACGCCACCTCCACCTCATGATTGTTCATCGGTTATCGGTGATCGTGTCAAGCCGTCGTGATTGACCTTGAAACCCGATGATCTTACAGACCACAGATCTCATGATTTTTCATCGGTGATCATGACAAGCCGTCGTGATTGGTTTTCACGACCAATGAGTCCACCAGCCCACAGATCTCGCAATTTTTCATTGGGGATCCTAACAAACCGTCGTGATTGAATCATCGAACCTCATGTTTGTCACAATGACAGATGAAAGATCACAAGGTATGCGGGCTCATGGGGTGGGAAAGCCAATCACGGCGACTTGTCACGATCCTCAATGACCGATGAAAAATCAGGAGGTCTCTCGGCTGGGAGGTTTTTTTAAACAGCAGTGTGTTTGAAACTGTCTCTGAAGAAAATATTTATTGATGGGATAACGCCAGTAGGTATACTCTTATTTTGGTCTAATGTAATACCGAGCTTCAAAAGAGGGGAGTAGGGTCCTTATCGGCTTGCTTTAAAAATTCTTTTTTTATGGAAACGGAGAAACAGTTTCAAAACTTAAATTTGAATATTTTTCTCTCTCTCTCCGTACCCCTTTTAAACCTCTTCTACTTCAGGAGTTCCTCAAAAGAGAAGTCAATTTTCAGTTTTGTTAGAAACGATGACGTGAAAGTAAATTTAAGGCCATTTTTAGACCTCCTATTCCACTCAAATGTTTGCAGATATCTTGCGATTTCGTTCTCATGCCATCAGGAATGAAAGTGTTTTGTTTAAGCCCGTTGTGAGTTTGAGTATTTGAGTATCAGTGATACAAAAAATCGCCCAAGCAAAAAGTTATAATTTATGCGTGCGTTTAGCGGGCAAAGCTGCATAGTGACATTCAGCGGCTTCCAATCCGCTAAACTGGATGCTCAGAGTCAGTACAACAGCACTGCGGTAACTAAATTCATCGTAGTATGCTGACTTTCAGCATACGGTTTAGCGGATTGGAAGCTTCTGAACGTCAGCATACTCAGCATAATTGACCGCTTACTTTAAGCAGCTTTGTCCGCTAAACGCACCCAATATTTTGTAGAGAAAATAAAATCAATTTGATTATTATCCAATAAAAAGAAAGGACATACGTAAGCAATCACGTCAAAGCATTATCTCAATTACAATCGATCTATGAACTATGAGCAATGAAGTAAAATTCAAAAATTGTATTAAACTCGAGTGCATTTTTAACTTGAAAAAATTAACAACTTGCATTTTCAGAGTATAAGAGTTTCTTTTATATACAGAGTGTTTCCAAAGTACTACCCTACTTTTCTGTTTTCAAGTTTGAAGCAAAATTTCTTCGAATTTTTTAGCGTCAATCTAACGGAGTTTTATTTGAATTAACTTTCTATTGAGACTATTTATGGCTCGAACTGTTTGAAAGACACTATTACAAAAGTAGTAAATCCCTAAATAGGCTTTCAACTGTCATTTTAAGATAAAGAAAAAAATTTAAAGGTGTTTTCTTTTTGGTTTGAGATAAACCGCATAAGCTCGTGCAAATTTTCAAGTGTCTAGTAGCGGTCCCACTTTTTGATGAATCTGAGTCAGTGGGGAAGTCCCGTATCCTTTATGGACCGCAAAGTTACGATTGCAACAGTAGGTACACTACCTACGCTTAATGGCGGAAAATTCTTGAAATAAGAAAAACAAAAGACAGCTGGAATAGTGGAATAGGTACACATTAATTTGATCTTAATTACTTAACCTTCCCAAATAAGTCGTGTAGGCACTATATACACGGGTTATGAATGACATACACGTTTCACATAAAATATACACATACAGTGCAATAATATGGTAGGTAGTTAAATAACGTGAAGCAAAAGGTCGTGAAGCACTAGGCACAAAAAATATTTTGTAGACGAACAGTTTGGAGAAAATATTTTAAAATAATGAAAATTAAGTGTTTAAATTGGGTTTAAAGCTATCGTGGTTAAGCTCTCAGTATTTTGTTTTTGATTTTGGTATGGCTTCCATATTTTGAGGTCTAACCGTATAAACCACTTCAATATAGTAAAGGTTAGTAAGTTTTATGTTTTTCTAGTTTGTTGTTTGGGTATTGAACTTATCTGCTTTTTGTCTTTTTAACAATAATATATTATACAGGATGTATTTTTAGCGTGTTACTTACATTAATCTCGCTTATCATAAGAGATAGATACTTGGTTACGAGCAAAAACGATCAAAGCTGAAAAGACTTTTTTAAGGAGACTTTTTCTGTTCTTTCTGACGATGCCAAGAAATTTTCGGGCCTGATTGTAAAATTAATAACTGTCCCAAATAAAGTAGGTAGATAATGTAGAGAAGATATATGTCGCTACGACGACAATTTGATAGCAGTTTCCGAGTCTTTAGTATTGATATGCTTATCTTTTCATGTTACTGATGTAATTATGTATCAATTATTAGAAATAACTGTTGTAATACAACACTCGTATGAAATAAATTCATTTTTTCAATATTCATTCTGATGCTGTGTTACTACAGAAAGTGAAAAAAAAATCTTTTTATTAGGCTGCATCGCGTATTTCTTCAAGAAGAAACATTTTATCAATGCCTGTTTGGCCAAATCGTGTTATTCGCGATTCTACCCTACTATCCTAATACGGACTAATTTCTTAAGAGAAACAAGAGAAAGAGAAAAGAGAAGAGAACTCGGTGTAATTTGGTTTTGCAATGTCTTGCTGCAATCTCCCGAATAACTAGGATTGTAATCTGGATAAACTTAAACTACAAGCAGCCAGGGCAGACGTTCGTTGTTCTGTTGACTACTTTACTACGTATAATCTTTTTATTGCAGATTAATGTATCTTATCGTCTCGATAATAATATTGTATTTGCTAATAGTTGAAAATGTGCTCGAGATCTGGTATTGCTCGTACGTTGTACGTTTAATAATTACAGTTCCCTTTAGTAGTTGTAGGATACAATCTTTGCAATAAAACTTCTACAAGTATTAAAAATCACATGCAAGTATAAGCAAATTAAATCCTCAAATCTTCCCCATACACAGTCGGGCTCAGTTAAATGTGTAACCATGCAGAAAATGGCCGTCGGTCTGGTGGTGACATGCGACGTTCGATTGTATGCCTTAGGAGGGTGCATCGCGACGCTCTGGAGTTGACTTCGATTTATGATATTTGAGGGGGACATGATATATTTGTTGGCTGGATGACACTTATTAAATCGTTTGCTGTGTTAATAATTTAAGCTAGTTGTTATTATGATAATTTAAATTGTTTTCAACAGCGTAATACCTCAACTAATTGGGACACTCTTTTTACACTTGGATTATGTAAATTTTAATTAAAGTTCTAGAGAGGTAGAGAGGTTATGGTTTTGTTTACGGTGATTTATTATCTAGTCAGCTGAATTTGATGTACTTTTTTCTTGGCGAACATTATTTAAAGCTGGGTAAGTCTATAATAGTAGACGGAAATTTGTTCAGAAAAGTGGGTTATTGGAACATTTAAATTACATTTAACTTAAATCAGTCATCCAACACCCATCACACTACCGTGACATACATTACCTATTAAAATCAAGAAATTATGCACCAAGAATTCGAATATAAAAGGCGGTCATACACGCAATAAACGGTATATTTGACAAGTAACAAGTCGGCTGTAAAGGCAAACCGGGTGTGTGTGTGTGTGTGGTAAAACTGACTCAAAACACGCACCGGTTTGCCTGTACAAATCTAACTGTATTATGTCTTTCTTTATAGAAGCATCGGTGACTGCAGGGTTTTTTCCAGGAGGGATAAGCGAAGATAGTAACTGGTCTTTTTCTTTCATATTTATTATTAAATTTCTGACTGTATAAATTAATATAAATTGCCACCCCGTAACACCCGTGGACAGTAAATGTCCACATAAACGTTCTTCGATATTTAGTTCCCCACCATACGACACGACTTAATTTCTACATTTCTTCTAAAGCCAAAAACGCGCCCTTAATTTTAAATATAAACAATACATAATTAAATGGAGATTCGTTTTCTCTTTTCAACGGTGCAAAACGTTAGTATACCCTTACCGAAGTAACTTTTCGAGTACTTAGATATTTGAAATATGAAGATATCATCTCCAAGCGGTGAATAGTTCCCAGTTTGAATACCAGAATACCTACTGTAGTTTTGGCCCACAAATTTGAAAATGACGCATTTTTTGTTAAATTAGATTGTCACGGTTAATGTTCACAAGGGACGTAGGAATTTGAAAAATATGTTTTAATTAGGACGAAAGCAAAGCATTTTGTGTTAAATTTCATTTTAGGAAATTTTTTGTAGCTCGAGAAATAAAAAATTTAGGGATTGAAGCTCTGTCACTGATGCTAAAGTTAATAATGAATTTCAAATTTCTACTGTCAGTTGTACTTTTACTTTATACCTTTTATTTTTATTATTTTTACTACGCGTTGCCTTTTTCCACATAACAAGAACGTCAAAATTTTCACAGCGGCGTTTAGGAGGGCCCATTTTCAAAGTTACAATTTCCTTCTTTTAAGCTCATTTGGTCTATAAAACCACTCCAATTTTTTTAAACTCATAAGTAGTATAAGTAGAAAGTTGGGAAATTATCGTTAGCAAGCGAATGAAATTAACTGTGGGAAATTCCGAAATTAATGTTTTATGCAGTGTCTAAATATTCAGCCGTTTTTCCTTAAACTATAATTCTAAATTTTCTATATGAGCAATATAAAGACTAAAGACGACCCTCGATTTTCAGCAGTATTTTCTGATCAATTTGTTAAAAATAAGAAACGCAAAATAATACTAAAGCGCAATAATAGATCACAAGTATAAATCATCACCTTTTATATTTTTTGGAAACAAATTCAATTCGAAATTTCGCACCACTAAATTTTACCGCACCTATTATTCACTGTTTACAATTGAATAATCAACTGAAGCTGTTCGAATTACCGAGCACTTTTTATCTCTTTTAATCTGATGGAATAACATAAGGTTCGATTGTGCATCAAATAAGATAACGTTGATTAGAAATGGCACATAAAACGTTTTAATGTAGTACATACTTACTTTTAAAACTATTGTGAACAATATGTATACATAAATTTATTAAAACTAAGTTTTTGCTGAAAGTTGCTTCGAGTGAGTACTCGAAAATGAGCTTTTAAATAAACGTATCTCTCATACTTAAGTCGATAAGCGTTTAATGGTAAACAATCAATCGCAATACACGTAGATTGTCACAGCGAGATGGCCTTATGAGAAAATATATTCATCTCAAGGAGGAAAAGATTGTCGCCACCTATCTAAAACGGGCCACACACTATGCAATCTGTTGTACAACAAGTTGTACTACAGATTGAACAGACAGTTGTTCACAAACACAAACGACCAGTTGTGAAGACTTGTAGTACGTTTTTAGTTGCCATTGTTTCCGTATGCATCAGTAGTCATGTATAGTCACCGAGTATTTCACAAAAATTATGGCGTTTATTGCGATTGCCTTATTTGTTGAAGAAAAAGTAAAAAAAAGAAATGGTGCAAAAAGTGGTTATTGCAACGACGTATATACATCCGTTTTACGTTGAGATATTTGGCAACTGGAAACTCTTCAGGTGCGATTTCGTTGCGACGTCCAGAGGTCGCGGCCGGACGCGACGTCCAGCAGTCGAGCACACTGTCGAGCACTGCTTTACTCTCACTTACATTTAAAGTGCATTCTAGCAGTGCTCGACCGTGTGCTCGACTGCTGGACGTCGCGTCCGGCCGCGACCGCTGGACGTCGCAACGCAATCACACCTTTACGAAGAGTTAAAGTTTAGTACTGCTATATATCTCTTTACTGTTTTTAAAACGAGCCACACACTATGCAATCTGTTGTACGATAAGTTATACGACCCAAGTCTATGCTATCTTGCCTATATGCCTATGAATCGACACATAGACAGAGATGCTTCCCGCAGATTTTTCCTCAATGAGTAATCCATAGTAAGAATTGTCTCAAAATCCTTCATAATATAGGCACTATAAGTGTCCAAGAGGACCCTGCATGTAAAAACCGCGGACTATGCGGAGAAAAGGACGAATCTTCTCAACGCGTTGTAAGCACATGCCTAGTTTGGCGGCATTGAAAAAGTCTACACTGAGTTCTGCTTCTTTTACTGCCTTTTTGAAAATACTAGACTAAAAGTGCAAGAAGCTACGACCTTGCGTCAGTTGTAGGGGAGAGTTACGAGTTAATTGCAAATATCTCAAGTCAACGTTTCTCAAATTGGGGGTCGCATAATGTTTTTTGGGGGTAGCAGCGACTAGACAAATCTACAGTAAATTTACAGTGTGTATATGTGAAGTTTCGCGCCCAATCATTTCAAATTGGTTGATTTTTCGGCAAAGCTGAGGCTGAAACAGGCTGAATGTTAGCGATGTTTTAAAAGGAAAGCTCAAATTTTACTGTAGATTTATCTAGCAGTCGCGACTCCCCAAAAAACATTATTAAAAAATTCGTCAAAGAATACTGACTAAAACAGTCATTTGTACTGAAAACTTGTACTACTTGTTTAAATTTTCCTATCGAGATAATTGGTGTATTTTGTGAGTATTAAGTCAGTTTAGCTTGAGAACGCCAATGATCTGGGACCTGGGCGTCAATTTAATTCTTAATTCTCCTACTTTGTTTTTGTGAAACATCGGCTTGGAGAGACTATCCTGAAAACTTCCTAAAACTCCTTAACGCCAATTTAAGCCGTTTGACCTGAACAATAAAAAATTTTCACCTGCGGCACTATTTCCAGGGAGGGGAGGGACCAAAAATAATGCCTATAATTTGGGTGTCGCAAACCAAAAAGGTTGAGAAATGCCGTCTTAAGTTACAGTAGGTACATCTTGAAACGGCGTTGGTAACTTTACCACCAGCAGAGAGGTACAGTAATGAATAATCTCTTTCTGTTCTATTCTTCTATTGATTGTATTGAACCTCTCTGCGGGTGGCGTAAGTCAGAAACGCCAAACTCAAATTTCCTTTTCAATCTGATAAATCTTATCCATCGAATGCTGTAATCATTATGGATTCGTAATGGGAGGGGGGCAGTCCGAGGCAAACGGATTTTCAAGGAGGTCAGGCGAATCCAGGCCCCCCGTAGTTACGTGCCTGAAACACACACAATAATAGGCTTTAAGGAACCACTAACACGAGCCGTTCATGAAACAAATTCATATAGACATCATTCAAAAGTAACTAAATAATTTAACAGAGTGAGCTTTCAAAAATCTAAGTGTAAATTTAGTATTCTTCCAGGATCCTACTTTCTCGTCTTCCTTGAATCAATTACTATTTTACACAAACATATCCTAAGTTGTGAATTTTGGCCCCAAACAAAATACCTATCCCTTTTCTATTTATTTATGAAGATTTTTTCAGAGTAAACTCTTGTTAGTTCAATCTACTATATTTTTAAGAAATTTATTATTCAAGTTTGAATACATAAATTCATTTTTTAAACTTGACAAAAAAATTGAATTTTCTTAGTTGTTTTAACACTTACTTTTTTATTCTTTTGTTTCCATTGTTTCTGATTTATGTAGAAAGTTTCACAATTATCCCATAATGGATGTCTTTTAATCTGCTTTTCACAGTTCGTAAGAATGCTGGTGTTTTATAATATATTTTCGCCTAGAAAAATTAAATTTCATTTTATATTAAAAAAGTTAATCGAAAATTGCCGCGTATTTTTTCGTAAAAATTCCTCTAAACAAATGTTTGAAAATGAGAGGGTAGTTTAGTTTAGGTCGACATTTTTATAAAAATGTGTTGTAGGTCGTACGTGGACTTTCTTTTCTGGCCATTTTATGTTTTGTTTTTTAACCAAGTGTGCGCTTTCGCATTTTATTAAGAAAATAACTTCTTTTATTTAAAATTTAAAACCCCACTTAAAATTTTAATAGCTCTTTTCTATCGCATATGGGAAAACTAAACAACTAAAAGCATAGAGCGGAATGCCATTCTCAAAATTGAAATGGAAAATTTATTGCAATTTTTTTCGAGAAAACCGTCGTTACTTATTTCTGGCAGATAAAGAGACATACAGATCGATGGACAGACAAACGAAATATAATTATGTTATGCTTCTAAACGACTCTCTTGACTATAAAAATTGAACATTTTGACAATAAAGTATTTTCCAAATTTTAAGCAAAGCTTATCTATCTGACTTCGTCTGTGGTGATGGATATGGATGACAAAAACGGTCTTAATAAAGTTTTACACACCAACAGTTTGAAAAATATTTTACATTATATTTATTAAATAAGAAAAAGAGCGGAGAATTTTATTTTTGAAGAACTAACGTGACATTAAAAGCCAAAAACTTCTAGAACCCCTTGTTAAAAAGTTTACCCAAGTGCCACAATTATTAATCCTAACGATTGGTAATTAACAATTCAAATTGATAGATTTAGCTTAGAACGATTTAGCTTAAAACATATTAATCATATTAAAACAAATTAATAAATGTTTTTTTATTTCCTGCAACAATAACAACAACAACCATTTTGCTTATATTATTGTTGTTAATTAGTTCACAAAACATAAAGTCGTTATTCCTTTACTGTCCGAGTTGTAAAACGTGGAAATGTTAGTTTCCCGGGAAACCTCTAAAGCTCAAACGATCGCTTGACGTCACAGGAAAAGATGGAAACAGAACGCGAAAGAGTGTGGGAGCTTTTAGGCGGTTCCATTTGTATTACGTAATTGATTTTAAATCTGGGTACACCTCGGTAATTATTATATTAGGGCGATAATCTGGATCGGTTAACTTAAAAATTTAATAAATTATTCGTTTGTGAAACGATAAGCCGATATTAATTGCACATCGACTCGGAAACTTCATACAAAATTCAACTCGGAAATACGAAAAAGTTAGTGATACGTTATCAATCATCAACAGCTTTGATACATTTTGGCAGTAAAAAAGTTCAATCTGTTTTTGCCAGTTTCAGAACTTCATTTGAATATCGATTTGTTACACAGGGTGGTGCGATTGGTGTGTAAAAGCGTGGGTCAGCGCGCAGACCGATATTCAACATTTTAGATTCGAATTATACCCTACAGCTACCACAGCAATACTAATACTGTACCGACCATTACACGAGTTTAAATTGGTTGAAATAAACTTTTAATTGCGCCACTACAATATTTATAACGGTAGAAATAATTTTTGAAAATTATGGTTTAGAGAAAAGCTATTAGAAAAGCTTATACAATACAGAAACATTAATCAAAGCTTTTAAGACAGTTTACAATCGCAATGCATTGATAAAATTGAAGTAGTAGCGCAATAAAGGGAAAATTGTTAGTTCTCTACATAGTTATCTTTTTATTCATATTCGCTGTTATTCACAATACTTTACATATTCTTTGGTAAACATTCCCGATTTTGCCCATCCTACAACTCAGTTTACTTAAATGATAAATCGCGGAAACCGTTCGTGAGTTAACGGTGTTTGCAATGGAAATGTTCTATTGCGTTAAGAAGAAAAAAAAAGTTTTCGCATGAAAGAAGTTTAAGAGCATTCTAAGCCTGAACTCAAATTTAAAGAGAGAAGATGAGAAATATTAAGTAAATATTAAGAAAGAATGAAAAGAATAAGAAAAGACGGGATAAGAAAAGAGAAGATGCAAAAGGATACCGATGATACGTGAGAGAACGCAAATTTATTACGAGAAAAATGATAAACGAAGCCAAAACATAATATGATTACGAGGGTGAAAAGATAAGGTGTAAAGACAGTTAAAAAATGGTGCGAATTGATCCGAAATCGAAAGAAAAGATGAAAAAGGATGGTACAGGATGGGAAACATAAAAAAGCAATGCAAAAGGAAAAAATGGCCAATGAATTAAAAGAAGAATAAGAAGAAAAAGGCAAAATCAGAAATTGTGAACAATATGAGAACAATGATGAAACATCAAGAATGATGAATTCGAAAATTGATGGTAAAGGAGAAGAAACGATGGCTGATGAAAATAAAAGATAATAAATGATGGGAAACATTACGAAGAATAAGATCAAAAACTAGTAGGAATAGTGAAAACAATGAAAAATCTCCAATACTTTGGTGTGACTTATGACTTATTGGACCACGTTAAAGCTTACAACTTACCGTCCCTTTCTCTCATACAAGGTGTTTTTAATTAAATGGTTTAATATAGTTAGTATATTGTACGGCTTAAGTTTGAATACAAAACAATTCTTTGAAGTTGATAAAGATAAGACAGATTTCTATAATATATTTTGAAAACATTTTTCAATGGGCACTTTAAATCGACGATTTAATATCTTCCGCGATAAGCGCATTGTTTGCAAGGTTGAACTTAATTTATTATACTTTTGTAATGAGCGATCAATTGCAAATCCAACTCAACAAGCGGTTGGGATAACAAACATATTGCATGGTAGTCACAATGAAGTATGCTATTAGGAAATAGAGTATCAGTATTGCCCGAAGAGTTCAATTTTAGTTTGCTGTCTCTGTGACTTGTAATTATAAATTTTGTCTATACAAATTTATTACCAGCCTCCCACTCTGATAGTCTGACGGATGAGACGAATGACGGAGAATTCGTAATACCGCAATGATTTTAGAGAGAACATCACGACGAACTTAGCAATGTATTGCCGTCCATGAAGCCCGTTTTTAACATTTCATACCCAATTATTAATTCATTATAGATTGAAACCGAAAAATTAACAGAAATAATGGATTTTGAGAACAATTTACAAAAACTTTTACAAATCAGAAGGATATTGTTTGTGTGGAAAATTCAGACACATTCAGACAACTCGAATTTAATCTTTAAAAGTCTAAAGTGTAACTAATTCAGGCTAGTGAACTATGTATTGATAAATCTTGGTAATAAGGAATAGTAAAATAGCTATATTACTAGCTCAACTCTATTAAAGGGGCGGTCCACCCCAAAAAAACATGGAGCTTTTAACAAAAAAAGAAATTGTATTTCGATGTAGTATTTCTGTTGAAACAAACTATATATTTTTCAACAAAAGGAGTTGAGGGGTGGAAAGGGGCGAATATCTAAAATAGAGTTTTTTAACTTCACCTGTTCCATATTAGTTTTGTTGAAGCATTGGGTGCGTTTAGAGGACAAACCGCATCTGGAGTGTTTTGGTTTATCTGGGAGTTGGAGTCAACAGGTGTATTATGGAGTCGTCCAAAATGTAATAAAAATACAGCGAGTAATTTCTTTACTTATCGAATATGTTAGCGACCTAGGCGAAATTTCCAGCGCACTGGCTGCATGGAATAAAATGCCAGGCATTAAAACTGAGATTATTTTGATAATTCCAACGATGAAATTCTTAAGTCATTTCTTAAGGATTTGAGCCAAAACTAAAGTTAATCGAATTTCTTCAGCAGGAAAATACCAGCTTGAATCAAGAAGTTGCGATCTTCGTACAGACGCACCAATATAATGGAACAATATTCTAGACTAAATAACGTAGAAATTCAAGAAACATTGTTGCTTGTAAAATTGATGTGAGGACATAGACATTAGTCATCAAGTGAAACACGCTGCTAAATCGGTAACCGTTCAACCGCTCTAAAAATTTAATCCTTAAGATGGATGCTATCTAGAGCGAAGCTCGTAGTAATAAAAAGTTTACTACTACCAGTTTAAACAAGCTTGCAGAGAGTTGTCCTGTCCAAAGAATAGATCACTTGATCACTTGCGAGATGCGAGACCGTGGAAAGGAAAGTTGTATGGACAAGAAATGCTCAATCATTTATTCTAGAAGATGAATAAACTGCTTACATGTGAGAGCGATCTTGGGCCATCGGTAAAACAGTCGTGACTCACTTTAAATGCGACTTTCTCTTGTAAATAAATATCGTGGTCACGTGGTCTTGTTATCCTCTTTGATGGGTATAGCGGTGTATTATCAGAATGTTCGTGCCTGCGCTCGGCCAAATTTATCAAAACCCTTTAAAATCTTCTCACGATATTTGTTCTATCGATGCGTGATTAAATGACTCTGTACATTCGTTTGAATTGTTGAATAGTGTTCAGAAGAGGTCGTTGTCTGAAATCTTCTGGTAAGAAAAACGGAGGATGCATTCCTTGATTAATTTATGGGTAGGACGTAACCATTTCTTTTCGAATTATTTTCGATCTGTTTTTGTTGCGCCGGACAGTGTGCAGGCTTCTTCTGTGAAGAATTTTTCAGATAAAATGGTATCTCTAATTTTGAAATAACCGATAACTTATTTAACAAAGTTTTGTCTAATTTGGATGGAAAGTTGGGTGCAGGGCTTGATGGTATCGCAGCATGTTGGGCGCAGCGTGAAGGGATGTGCCGATGAATCGGTAGATCATCTGCGAATTATCTTTATCAGCTCTCTCAGATGGGGTTTTCCCACTATTTCGAGATTTTCTTACATTATTCAAGTGTGTCTAGAAGCAGAAACAACGTTGAGAGCTATCAACTAATATCCAAGCGTTTAACACTGTAAACCATATCATATTGCTACATAAACTTGAAGCGGATGGTGTCTGCGGCGGTCTCCTTCCTTTCATTGCTTCTTATCCCGGGCGGCGTTCTCAAATAGTAGTGGTAGCCGGTTATAAATCCGATTCTGTAGAGGTTATCTCTAGAGTTTTTTAGAGGCCACATATGGGTAAAATTTTTTTCAAATATGTCCAATAAGACGTTTATACTGTTCGATTGAAACGAATTCAAAATAAATTTGTAAAATTTGTTAGTCGAAGGGGCCCAGGCCGGATGTTGTGCCTCTTACTCTTCAGGGGAGAACGGTGTTGCTAGCCTTACAACTTCTTTATAAAATTTGTATTGGCGTTTTGACTGTCCTGAGTTGTTTTGGAGTATCGGTAATCGGTATTTGTGTCATCGCCTATCAACAAAATGGCATCTCTGTACCACTCATATAATGTTGCTAGGCTGGATGGCTTAAGGGCTTAAGGCAATAGGTATAGAGAGAGGATTTTGTCTGTTGTTTGAGCAGTTTTGTATTTTTGTAGATCAGTGCATTGGTATATTTATGTATTTTTGATTCATTAGTTGAGGTTGGGCATTGCATTTTTAGTTACTTTCATATTACCGCTTTTGTAAAATGTTTAATCTTAGCAGGATATGCAGTTTACCGCTGACAAATTCATAAAAAATAAAAATAAATAAATAAATAATGCATGAGCCAAAAACATCGATAATGATAAGACTGCAAAACGACAAAATATAAAAAAATTTATCAATAATTTAGCAATTGCCGATTACGTGATTACTGTCTACCATATAAAAGAAAAACCTACGTGCAGAAAGAGTCAGCCATGATATAAAGTAAACTTCCAACACAGAAATCGTAAAATGATAATAAGAAAATTAAATGTAAGTAGAAACTTTTCTTTTAATTTTGAAGTTTTTTCGACGTCGTTAAACATAATTTACGACTTAAGTATTATATCAAAAATAATTAAATTAAATTATACTTCAGATAAAGTTTGTGGGTTTCGAAAAAGTTTGCGAAAATATTTTCAACCCCATAAAAGCTCAACCCTTACTTCCTCTCGGAAAAGTTGAAAAGCTCCTCCTACGAAGCGTGCCTCCTACGCTTTGACGTCATTTTGCGCGCGCAAATATCAAATTGGGTCACCTATTGTGACCTCTACATCGAGCTTTCGGAAGAACTTTTAGACCGTGTACAGCTACCAGAAGCTTCGGCGATCACCATGGCCACCAACACATCCAACTTTAAACTCGGCGCTCCAATTGCGAATCTCAAATACACGGGTGAGTTTCATTCAAAAAATTTCGTTAAATTAGAAAAGAAGTCCACGAATAAAACTTTTATTATAGTTTGTATCTTACTTTAATATTAAGTGCCCTACTTGGATGCACAATCGATACCAAAATTTAATCGAGCACTAGAGTAGTAGACCTTCCAATCAAAAGTAGGCTGCGAGAAAATTTTAGCGAACGTTCACATTTTTCAATATCGGTTTTTACACTGTGAGTTTAGGGAAACAATAGACCACCATTTTGTTTACGGATATTGATTTTAATTGAATCGTTTTGTTTAATGCGCGTTCAATTATTTTTAATAAGTTATCCAAGACGTTCGGGATAAAGTTTTTTTTAAAGAGGAAATTTAGCAAATGCGATTTTAATTTAATTAATTTGAGATTTAAAGAGTTTAAGTGTAAACTGTGTTAGCCTTCCTCTAAATAATTGAGTTTATGCTTTCAACACTATTTATTAGTGTTGTTGGGATGTTGGGAAGTAGCTACCTGCTTATATAGGAGCTACTTACTGATGAATACTGTTATCCCATTGCAAAATCAGCTATTTTGTGCTTGTGCCTACAATATGTTCACTGTACACCGGACAGAAAAACTCCACACGTTTTTTTAAGTCTTTTCAGTCTTCAGTTACATCGAATGTTCTTTCACTGACAGCAAAGTGATGTTAAAGTTGATTTGCCGATTCTCCAAATTGCATCAGAACACGTTGATTTGTTTTGGTAGTAGGTGTTCTCTAAAAACGTCGATTTTGGGTAAAGTTGTTACTAATAAGATTTGTAGAGCACAATGAATTCCATTTAAATGACTAAATTGTACACAGCAAGTTCTATTTAACCCTAGGATGCATACTTGCACACCATGGGCATGCGAGGCCCAGCGGTCGATTAAATTTCGTGTAATTTTCGATTCGATACTTTTTCTACTGTCAACATTGTTACCAAATGTAGCGCACAATAGACCCAAGAGGTCGCAGTGCAAGGAACCGCTAAAGGGGCCAGTCTCAGGGAAAATAATAATAATACCAAATGTAATGCTAAAGTATCTGGGTCATTTTCGGTTTTCAGACACGAGGGCGAAACCGCAAAATTTTGGTATAAAGGAAAGAAGAATAAAAGTTAAAAAACTGAACTAGACTTAGACTGATTTTTCTGAAAAATTAAATAAACACAAGTAGTTTTTTGTCTTAGACCAAATAAATACTGTCGTAAAAAATTTCTTTCAGAAGTAATTTTCTCAATAAAAATTTCAATAAACCCTTTATGACGACAGCGAGATTTCTACGTGATTGGCGTCCAGCCGGCATATTGTAATAGTGGCGCACAGACGGTTGACGGATATATACGCCAGCACAATTTGTACGCAATTTTAAGATTTTATCTTTTATATCTATTAAATAGATAGAGAGTTGGTTAAATGGACAAAAACGATCCTTGACTTATGCCTACACAAAATCAAAAAACAAAATTTACCCCCTCCATAACGTTTCTGAAATAGTAAGTAGTAGAAGTAACGAAATTTGCATTTTTAATTTTTGGCTCTAAAATCGTTATTTGTAAAAATTTTTAAAAACTGAAAAGACTTTCTTTAAGGAACTTTTTCTGTTCTTTCAGACGATGTCAACGATTTGGCGACTTACAAACCCTCGGGCCAGAGGCCCTCGTGTTTGTAAACTGTCGCCCACAGGGTATAAACATCTACTTAATGCCCTTAATACATAAATAACTATTATGTCATCAGATAGAGAAAAAAAAGCTGATTTCAAAAATGTATATGTCAATAAAAATTTTTATAAAAAAATCACCAAAAATAACTCAAATAATTATAAGTAAATTTCTATAAACATTTGCAGGAAAACAAATGAAGCACATATAAATTGTTTTTTATAAAACAGATTCAATTGTTTTTCACGGATATTGCTATTTATAAATTAAAAATTAAGTTTTAGTTTTAAATAAAATATTCTATTATTTTAATTTTGAATTTATTATTTGTTATACATGTTATAAATTTTTAAAATCAGCATTTTTTTTCTTTATCCGATGGCATAAGATTTTAAACTGGCTCCCGTATGAAAAACTGAAGTTGGTATCGAAATACACTAAAGTAATAATGATTTAAAAAAATCGCCAACATCTTCTGAAAGAATAGAAAAAGTTGCCCCAAGAAAGTTTTTTCAGTTTAAAAAAATTTTCACAAATAACGATTTTAGAGCCAAAAATTAAAAACGCCAATTTTGTTATTTTCCGCCATATTTCCGAAACGTTATGGAGGGGGTAAATTTAATTTTTTGATTTGATATAGGCGCATAATTCGAGAATCGTTTTTGTCCATTTAATAACCAACTCTCTATCTACACTAATAAGCGAGATCCCTGTACTTAACACGAAATTTGATACACCCTGTATACACCTGTCGTTAAAGGGTTAAATAAAAAGTTATAAAACTCAATTTTTATTTGAAATAAGTGTAATGATAACGAGTAACTTCTAACTTTAAACTATAGATATAATAAACAAATTAATAGCTTTCTAAAACGATATCGTAAGTAGTAAAATAATAAGTATGTAAGCACAACATAGGAATCCTCTAAAACCAAAGATTGAGTCTTACTATACGATAAACTATATCAAAGCAAAAATACATTTCTTCATAAGAACCAAACGCAAAATTTGCATTTAGTTAAAAGAAAGACTAATCTTAGAATGTTATAATACTAAAATATTTATTCAAGACGCAAACTCCTCAAATAATCTGAGACATCGAAGTTTAAATTTCCAATATCTCGGAGGTTTCGTTCATACTGAATTAAATACTCAGGGTATTTGCAAGCATCACGCTCACCAAAGGAAAAACTATGCATAGCTTTAGACATAATTGTAAACTTTTTTTCGTTACTGCCATGATAATTATTGACTAGTCTTCTCGCATCGCAGTTGAAACGTATTGCATTGTCAACATTAGATTCTGAAACTTCAAGAAATACTGTTTCCTCCTGTAATTTTTAACTTGTTTTTACAAACTGTATTATGAGTTTCTTATAAATTACTTACTTGTGGTGTCAAATGGTATTTAGTGAATACTTGGGTCTTGGTTATCTGATAATTTGCAAAAGCAAATGGATGCTGAATTCTTTCAACTTCGCATATTTTGTATGTTATTGCACCTACTGTTTTATACTTTTTTTTAAATTCTTGTACAACACTTAAGTATTCCATAGAGCTTTCCAAAATTGGTATTTTTTTATATACAATATTATTATACGCTCGATCGTCGTCCCATTCTTTGGGTTTGGTTTTAAGTATTTGCTTGAGTAGGTTTTTGGAATCCATATTCTTTGAAAACAATAGATAATTAACATAAACGAAGTTTGATACTAACGTTACATAAACAATAACGAGGGGTTCACCACCTGGGAAAATGTGTACACTTTTGAAACAACTCACATAAAGGCCCGTTCAGACGCTAGGACTTGTGCGAAGCTTTGTTGCACTATTTTGTTCGCACACATGTTCGCACAATGTTTGCGCAAACATCGCACGGTTTTGTTGAGTAGTTTATGGGTAGCCTAGGGGTAGGTATAAAGTACAATAATACAGTAAAGGCAGTATTGTAAAGAATATACCTACCGGTCAGGTAGTTTGGTGTCCAAATTGCGTCCGCCCGTGTAAATATAGAAATAGTAAATTTTTTAATTTTGTTTTTTATTCTAAAATTCTAAAAAAAATATTTTAATTTTATTAAAAATTGATCAAGTTAACCTTTACAAATATTTTACATGAATTAACATTTTATTTTAGAGGGTAGCAAGAAGCATAAAAGTAATAAAATCTAATAAGCTTTGTCTTATTTGCCCCTAGGCTACCCATAAACTACTCAACAAAACCGTGCGATGTTTGCGCAAACATTGTGCGAACAAAACGGTGCAACAAAGCTTCGCACAAGTCTTAGCGTCTGGACGGGCCTTAACACAAGGAGTCCAAATTATAAAAACAAATATTGGAAGGAGAAACGCGGAATGACAGGCCCGTGCAGGCCTGTCTAAAAGATATCGACAAGACAAAACAAAATCATTGGCTACAAGAAACGGCTAACTTAGGTGTACACGCACATTTATATAAGGTTATTCAAATTTGATTCCTTAAAATACAGGTTCCAGAGACCACAACATTAATTTTATTGAACAAGAAAAACGGAAGTTGGCATTCTTGCCAATTTTAGTAACAATAAACAAGATTATAAAAAATTAATTTTTTCGTGTTCAAAAGTGTGTGTGGCAGGCGTTGTTCAACCTAGTCTCAAGAAATGGGTTGAAGAGAATTAGCTTCTCAGGCCACAATCAACAACTTAATAAAAAAATTATGCCGATGTGGCTGTGATGAATGACCTTGTATAATATGCGTAATTAGAGCAAATAAATAACTGAGTGATTTGTGGAACATTTTCTAGAACTTGAAAATTACAACTGATCGGGATAGGTAGTGAATATCTTGTTACTTACCAACAAACAACTAAGAATTAATTGTTTTAATTTTTCTTTTCAACTTGTTTCAACCCACAATTAAATAAAACAAAATACCGTTCATTGGTTATACTAAATTACATAGAATAAGAGATAAACAATATAACAATAAGAATATAAAAATCAAGGCGTCGACATTTCTCAGTTTTAGTTTTTCCTGTCACATCCGGTACTTCCCCTACGACCCCCCGAGCAAGTGAGCAGAGTCGTTACGCAAATGTAAACTGTTTTACACGAGCTAAATTTTTATCCGATTTAGTAATTATTTTCGCTACTTTTGGGTAATTTTTGGTTGTTTTAATTAAAAAATAATTTTCATAGTACATAAAGTTATGTTCTGCCTTCTCTTCCTCATTCTTCTTCCGCCGTTGTAAGATGGCAGCACTACACTAGTTAATCACCAAATTAAAAATGAAATGTTCTATTTAAAATTTATATACCATAATACGTCTAATAAATTGTTGCTCTCATTGCAGACCTTAAACTTAATCTTTGTTACGAAAAAATGTTTTAGTGGTAGGTATTAATTTAATACCGTACGTGGGATGGTGCGATCAAAATAATATCGTACTGAGATCTGTTCTAGTGCCCTAAACTTTCATATAATTCTTCTAGCATTTATAAATATTAATTGGTAGTTGATACGTTGATAGGTAATAGGTATGCATTTCTGAGTATGCCTGCCACTGTGCCATTGAGCTCGATGCTCGATGTAGTATAATTATAATAATTATTTATTATAGAATAAAAAAATTATGAAGATGTGCAAGCGTGTTGGGCATGCAATATTATTTACGTAGCACTTGTGTTAGTTGCATATACTTCTTATTTCTTTTTTATTAATTGCCAAAAACAGATTGATCTAGAACAAATCATATTTTTGATGGTATGATATTTATACACTTTTGCGTATGTACCCACGGCAAAGGCAGGCTTGGATTTATTTTTGAGGAGTCCTAGACTGATAAAATTATAAGGGCCCATATCGTGCGTACGAAATAAAATGAAATAGCCCCCCACCCATAGGCCCTGCTTATACCTATTAATAGCAGGACACATAGGTAAAATTAGTGCAAAAGAGCAGGACAAACAAATACTGGTTTGTTTCAAACTAACCAGTATCTGTGTTGCTATCACAGATACTGAAACGTTTTTAAGGGAATTACTATCTGCAATGTGACGATAAGAAATTATTTATCTTTCAATCATACGGAAATCAGTAATATACTACCTACGTTTCAACGGTTTCAATTACAGGCTATAACAACTATAACTAAATTTTTGAATCGAATTCATCTTACCTCGTTCTTAAAAGAATTATTAGTTTGTTATCACCGGTAGGAAGGTTCTCCATTATGGCCCCACTATTTCGTTATTTATCATAAATTTCCGAATATATTCGGAAGCAATTTTTGACCGAAATTTCAAATGCCGAATTAAATTTGAAATCAATTTTATGCGCAAGTGATTTGTTCTAGAGAAACACTTTTAATGACAAAGAGTTTCTAAATAATTAACAGTTATGGGACTGTTAGTTGTCCATGCTTCAGAACTACTTCATTATAGTCAATTGTAGTTCTTGAACTATTATCTGATCTTTTTCTTCGGTTTCTCGAGTCTTCTCCGTACATTAGATATACAGTGTGTAAAGTGATGGGGTTTTCTATAGGTATTATTTAAAATCGATCAAAAATTTTTGAATCTCGTTTTGATGTTTTGGGATGCCGCCCTGCTTGATCTGAAAAGACTTTCAAGCAAGTTTTTAGTTTTTAAAAATTAAGGCGGTCATGGGAATTTAAGCAAATCTAAGTAAAGTGCCATTTCGGTTATCGATATGACAAAATGTTATTGAGAAAAGTTGTTCAGAATTATGAATCAACGTAAAATTTTAAAAATATTAGCTCACTTTGATATTATTCGTTTTTTAATCGAATTGATTACTAATTTTCTCCAGTTCATAAACAAAAAAGCTATCGTTGACCATCGTCGACAAATTCGGATCTTTGTCGAAAGCTGTATTGCTAAAAATGACACAAAACGATAATTTTGTAAACTTTTGTACTCGTCCACTATTAATCTAATTGAAAAATGTTTCTTACAAAAGTTTTAGGAAATTTCATGTCTTAAGGTCGAAAACTCGGAATATTAATTAGTACACCAAACTCTACTAGTCTACCAAATTACAACACTCCTGGACCATTTGTAGCGAAAGCCCATTTTTATTTGTCTTGATTTTTTTTAAACTAAAAATCTGTTTGACATCCCAAAACATCAAAGTCAACCCAGAGACAAATTTGAGTGAAAAACAAATTTCATATCAAAATGAGGCAACATTGTGGAAATTTTGCGTTGAGTCATAATTTTATATTCTGAACAACTTTTCTCAATAATATTTTGTAATATCGATAACTGAATGGGACTTAAGTTACCTAAAGAGAAACTAGATTGTCCTCAATTCTCACGACCGCTTTGATTTTTAAAACTAAAAATCTGCTTAGAAGTCTTTTCAGACCAAGCAGGGCAACCACCCAAAACATCAAAACGAAATTCAGAAATTTTATATACGTATAGGAAACCCCATCACTAAATTTACACACTGTAATAAATCGCAAATATTTATTATTAGCTCCGCTGATTTTCGCAAACTTTTTGTTCAAAATTTTCTCGATAAGTCTCGCCTGCAAGATATACGAAAGCTACCCACTTTCAGTAAAAATGAAGCGTTGTAATTAATCCCCAATTAGTTCCCGATTGTTCTGAAATAAGCTGAACCAAATTGAAGCAGTTTAATAGATGAGAGCTTTCAACAATTGGTTTTGGCATCCGCAATTTCTACCTTTTAGATAATAAACGACACCTTGGAAAAATATCAAAGTAGTTGAATTTTCTTCTGTAAGTATTTAACTTTCGTTCGGATAATTGAGAAAAAACATCGTTTTTATTTATTTTGGAGTCGATTCGAAATGGAGCCTGCGTGTGTTTTTAGACGCTTCTTCATTTTTCGGCTTCTTCTAAATTATAAAAAAAAGTCATCTAAATCAATTATTTTTACTAACACAAAGCTTCTATTCGTTATTTTAAGTTTGGATGCGCCTTTAAAACTGCTCTAGAAAGTAATTACCAGAATGCATATTGTATGCTTTACTAATATTATTTCCAGTTCGTCGATTCTATTGTAAAAAAGGCTTACGATTTTCAATCTTTTGTTAGTAGTGAAAAAGAAAAAAATATTTTTCTTCGCGATTTTTTGTTTACTTTCTAAAAGATGCAATTTAGATATCGCACACAAAAGTCTTAAGAGCTTCAACTCGTTCTTTTTAATTATAAAGATATTCGTTTTTTGTTACTTACAACGACTGCATAATTGAAATTTAAACAAATGTAAGTAAATTGGAAAGATAACTTCAAACCACCTAGAAGTGTCACGCGGACTATAAACAAAGAGAACTTGAAAGCATTGTTATATATTGGTTATTCAATGGGTATACGAACGGTAAGTAAAGTAAAGTTTATTTCTCTTATAGAAATTGTTATAACTATAACACCATACCACAGTACCACAGTGTACTGTGACCATACGATTAGCTATTAGGTTGATGCATAATTATCCGCCGGTCTTCTTGCATCATTTAGCGATCTCAACGATCTTTTCGGCGAAGGAACGATAAGCGAAAGGGCATACCGGGAGCGGTTTGTCCGCTTAAAAAAAGGTGATGATACAAGCTTAGACTACAAGTCAAGAAAAAATCGATCTTCGGATTTTGATGACCAGGCGACTATAGAAGTGAACGAAAGTTGCACTACCAGTACACTGGCTGAGAACTTCAATATCGAGAAGTCCTCGAAAACTCGACAAGGTGTGGAATTTGACCGGATGAGCTCGGCACGAGCCTCTAACATAAAAACAAGGCCGTCCGAGCCCGAATTTTTACCGATTTTAACCAGAGAAATGGGTAAACTCCGTTCCTTAATAAAATCGTCACAGGAGACAAATCTTGGTTCCTCTAAGAAAACGTGAAAAAAAGAAAGTTTTGCGTGTCAGCTGGCCAAACTCCTAAGTGTATTCCAAACATTGTGCACTACAAGTAGGCTATAAGGTGTGTCTAGTGGGGTCGGAGCAGAATCATTCACTTGGATATGGTGGACTGGTGGAATAATAATGATGAGCGTCAGGAGAGGCGAATCCCGGACAGAAATTGCCAAAAGCAGTACAACATCAACAGCGACGTGTACCTAGCCTAGCTTGGGCGCCTTTTTACTGCCATTCAGGTAAAAAGACCGCGCAATTAGAACAAAATCGTTTTCCACCACGACAATTCTTGCCGTTATATCGAACACAGTGTAATCGAATTTTTTTTGCTCCCCAAATCGTCCTACTCTCTCATCTGCTCTCACCGAGTCCCCCATAAACTACCACATCAACCGCTTGCTAAAAAATTGATATGTTGGCAAAGTTGTCGATTTAGAGGAGTTAGTTGACGATGTCAAACCGTGAATTGACTCAAAACCCTAGAACCATCTTGGAATCAGTATAGGTACTCTAGATACGATCCATTTTAGAATTGGAATGAACAGTTGGACTGACGAACTCGGTGTTAATTGGTAAAAAGCCGTACATAAATATTAATCTTTATTTCGATTTTGAGGTATTTTATATAAAACACACAATAAATCGTAGCTACAACGTCAACCAAAATTAATCGCAAGAGGTCATACTACACAGGTGCAATTCAGTTACACTTCATCCTCTAATTGATATTTAAACTGTCTAATTAATCATTTATGTTCCCTCAAGGAACGTTAAACAATAACCAAAATAGGGAGAGGGAGTAAGGGTAGTATTTGTTTGATGACAGGATTCAAACTTGCAATATGCTGGCAAGGGGAGATGTATATTCACAAATAATGTTATAATTCACAGAATATACACTGGGGAGATACGATAAGCCAAAATTAATTTAAAAGTGTTTGCCAAAGTTTAAAACGCGTAGTTTTGGTTAATAAAAAGGTTTAATGCAAATTTTATCTTTTTTTTTCTATATTGAGTTTGGGCGAGAAATTCCTAAAAGAACCATATGAAACATTCCCAAGCCTTCATATTTTTACGGGTCTGGAGTAAGAAGTAGAAAAGTATATAAATATAGAGGTTGTAGTATTCCAACAGAAATTCTCTACAATAGTCTACAGTTTTGAAAATTTAAGTGTAAATGTTTAGTTCAATGTTCAAACATTGAAAACTCTCTCACCCTCTCGTGTGTAATTAATTTCTATTTACTTTTCGAAACTAGCGTTGTGTATCTAGTTTTGAGTACTCCCGAGTAATAATTAACTGCCTGAAATTAATTCAGCACATTAACAAACCTTGAGTTATTATTTATATATCGTGTTTGGGATTTATTCAACTAATTCGAAATAGATGGAAATGTAATGTTACAAAAACATATGGCACCAAATATGGCTTTTTATTATTTATAATATTAGGATATTAAATACGCATTTATGTAACCAGAAACTTTTTAAAGTCCTTAATTAATGCGATGATTTTTAACTCAGTTGAACCTAAACCTCCGACACTCGGAAAGGTCTAAAAAGCTCTACATACAGGGTGAGTTGGGAGGGTCGTACGGTCGTACCCAACTCTAGAAGCGTTTCTACACGTAAATATAAGACAAAATCGCCCCCCAGAGGTTATCTGATTTTCACTTGTTTTCGAATTACGGCATTCTAAAATTTCACAACAAATTTTTATAAGTAAATGTATCTACCGATTTCTAAACATTTTCTCACTGGTTACGCGTAAATATAACCGACAAGGGAAGAATGAGAATGCAAGGCAGTTAAAATAGATGGATATACAGACGGCTTTAAAAACCCAACAGGCATCACAGAAGCTGGAATCATTAGGGACGGAAACTTGTGACAAGGGGTACGCTTAAGCCTCGGGGAGAACGCGATCGTATTCCATTTCGAAATTTAGGCCATTCTAACATGATTATAAAAGAATCTTCAAAGCATCTGACAGCTAAGCAGCCCTCAAAGTGCTGAAAACCTATGAGATGGAAACTTTTGTCAATCTGGTATGGGTGCCAGCTCACGCCGGCATACCAGAAAACGAGAAAACGGACGGTCTGGCTAAAGAGGGCAGTAGGATAAGACCCATTGAATCAGAACCAGCCTACCAGCCTTTAAAGTTCCCTATAAAATGGCAAATAGAGAAATAAACTCACTTCTGGTGAAGTGGCATATTAAACACTGGAAGGAAACTCCTGGATAAGGACATTCTAAGTCCTATTGAAGAAACCCTCTGACAAAAGAACCCGCTTTCTACTCAGAATGAGTAGAAAGATGATGAGGTTAAGAAAATCACCTGTATACGATGGGACTAGAAGAAGATCCACTATGCAGAGGATGTGCGGAGGAAGAGAAAACTTCAATTCATTTTCTGATACACTGCGAAGCTTTCAAAAGAAGTCGTCACAGCATTCTCAGAAAATAGAAGATGCTCCAAAGAGAATTGTCCAAATTATCAATAGAGAAAATTTTGGACTGTATCAAAAGCACAGAGCTCACATAAAAGAAAATTTAAATCCAAGCGGTCGCAATTCAAAGCACCACTGGGGGGCCAACCTAAACCGCAATAATAATATTATAATACTACTTTATATGATGTTAGATCACTTCGAATTTCTAGTTAAGAATCAAGGTACTCATTCTAATAGTTCATCAATCAGTCAAATAATCAATTTCAACTACAATTCTACTTACTAATATTTTTCTTTAAAATATGAAATAAAAATTGATTTATAGGAAATTCTAAGTGATTCACTGTAGTGAAATTAACTTGAAAAAGTTTTAGTGTGAATCTTTATTGAACAAAAGCTCCTGATTTTTCAAGTTGGTGCTGAAAAGACATAAAAAGTAATAGGGGTGAGCTCCACTTGTTTCACACCCGGTATAAGAGAACAAGAGAACCGCCACGTATCTGTAAAATTAATTACTTAGTCATAAATCATAAAACAATAGCCTATTTTTAAAAGTATACGAAATTAAATCAAATTAATAGATTTCTAATCTCGTACCACGCTTTTATGTAATTGACAATTGCTTGTTCATACTCATATAGATTAATTTGGAAAAACAATAAAGCGGTTATCGCAAATACAATCGTCCTTGTTAAGGTGATTAGGTCAACGATCAACAATTCAATTATAAGTAAATTTTGACAATGTTGTCATCGGTTAAAATTGATATAAAATTTTATTTAAATAAAAACGTCAACACCGTCAACACCAAAAAATATTCTTCTGCCGTGACCAGGATTCGAACCTGGGTTACTACGGCCACAACGTAGGGTCCTAACCACTAGACGATCACGGCTATTAAGAATATATGAATTAAGTTATAAACCGCTGATTTTGCAGATTTATTCGACCTAGATTAGTTTAAGTTGATATTAGAAAGGTAATAAAGTACTTAACACTCGAATAAATTCGTCTGCAATGAAATTCAGATCACTGTAGATCTTTTGCCCGTAGATGTCGCTGATTACGTTTTGTTGAATCGAAAAGGAAATTGAAAACAAATAATTAAATAAAAATATGTACGTCCAAAGTACATACAGTATTGAATGTGTTACTATTTCAGGAAGTTAATTAGAAATTCGTAATCCTTTCATATTCTCGTCAAGTTCACTTGTTTATTCTTCGTATCTTCCCAATTATAATAAATTCATATCAAATTTTTTCTTTCGCCGACCGAAAGCTCTCGAAAATCAGTGAACTGTTTCCGTTATTATTTATATGGATGACTAGAAGTAAACCGATATAATTTTTCAAACCGTAATCCGTACACCCTCGCTTTATTTAGTGTGGTATTAGTCTTGTCTCTTTAACTTATAGGAAAATACTCCCTCGAGATAGGTGAGTAATGATAAAAGAGCAGTCTGTGCTTTGCTAAAACGAGTCATAAACATTTTTTAAATGTAGGTACTTAAATGAATATTTATTAAAAATATTTTGCTACTCGCGAGCATTTAGTAATAACAATAATAAGTTGTCCAAACAGTTCTCAACTGAATTTATGCTCCACGAGTTTCTAAAATCTCCACTGTTACTTCTGTTTTTAATCAGTGTTACGAGAATTATTGTCAGAACGTGACCGTCTTCGTCGAAAGTCTCTTACTAATCTATCCAATTGGGTAGAATTTCGGCATTGCCAAAGGTCGCCTGAGTTCCAGCTCTTCACTAGAACAGCCCAAGTCCAATCGGTCCATTCGATGCGCCACAGTACTCTCAGGTCAAGGTACTCTGGCACTGGCATTCGAGAATTAGTACATCTTTATTTCTTTAATGTTGTGTGCGACTAAGCGCTGACTAGATTGTCGTGAAAATCGAGTTAGTTAAGCATCCTAAGGCAAGTAATATGTAGAATGTAGAGGTGGTTGGTAAAGATAGAAAGTCTTTTTGAGGGTAATGGGTAGCCTAAGCCGGTTGAGTGGCAGTGCGTAGTGTCGTGCTCCAACAGCAAACTAAGCTTTGGTGGCTTTTATTTTAACCGCTAAAAGAGGAAAGATAAGCGAGCGACTAAGGGAACGGCAGCAGCATACTTTCTTAGGCAATTTAGGCTTAATCTACAGCTTCTGTTTCTACAAGGGTTGATCTCATGCGAGCTATAACAAGGCGTGAACGTCTTCGCCGAAGGTCGTTTCGGTTCCTCCTGATCTCCTCAATGAGGCAAAAGTTCGACTAAGATGATGCAGTATCACCTTAGCCAAAGGGCATCTAGACTCCTGGTGATCTACCCGTGCGAATCAAATATCGATTAGTATACGGTCTGTTACTCGCTACGCGGACAGGTGGAAAAACAATAACTAGTAAAATACACGATGCAGTTTTTTAGTTTCTTCTCTCGCTCTTTATATTATCTGATCTTACGAATTTTGGGCGCGCATTATCCAGATATTTCTCAAGCTGCCCAGCAGTGCGTAGGAAAGAAGACTGCACTGGTAGACCGAACTTAAGGCTGTTCTACCTTGTCTGTGCTATAACTCACAGCCTTCACACTTCAATAATACTCTATGGCTATAATATGCATTTTTCCTTACATATTCTAGTCAAAATTTCTAGCGCATCCTATATAGATTCTCTACACGGTTTCCACTTTTGATCATTCCAGATTTGAACGATTGTGGGCACCAAACAGCGATTTTTGAGATAAAACCAAGACTTATCCAGTTCTAACCAATCGGCCCAGGCAATTAACTTCAAATCGCTTTTTCTTAAAATAGCCCACTTCGATTCAATAAATTAATTAAAATTAGTCAATAGACTAATTAAACTTTTCAAATTCAAACTTAACAAGTGCTCGAGTTGCTATTGTAATGGAATTATAAAGTTATTAAGTAGCTTTATCAATATTGCGTATTTGCTAGTTCAATTATTGTAAATGTGTTTATTTCCCTGTTTTTTAAATACTCTATTGAGGTTACAGTACCTATTTAATTCAATTGGTTGGAACTATAAATAAATATTGCAAGTGCGATCAATTTTAAAACCGCGTCTCTTCGAATCGAGCGATAATAACTTAATTTTCAAAAGGAGTCTGGCGGCGTTTCTTGCTTAGTAAACGCCAGAGTTGGAAAATTAAGAAACTTTTTGAAATAGTAAAATTAGAATTTTTTTACGAATGCCCCAGCTATTTTAGTAATAAACGATTTGATATATTTTACACAATGAATGTACACAAATTTTCAATTCTTGGCATTCCAACAACAATGTTTGAAATATCCGAGGGTGTAGTAGGGCAGCATCTGTTCCAAAAGAGGCACAGCTTGTGCAATTCAATGGGGAGCTTTATTACAAAAAAAAATCGAACTCGATTCAGTGCAGTAGTACGAACGGATAAAAACTTAACGTGACACTTTTTTTTATTTTCAACGATACAGAAAAGTTTCTCGCTACTTCTTCAACTTTTACAGTTAAAAAATGATACAAGCGACCAAACTGTTCGGGCGCTCGTATAAGTTTGAGTGGAGAATATTTAAATTGCAAGAAGTTGCAATCCTCGCGTGCGACGTCTCTGCTCTTTTTGTTAGGAAAGAAAATCAGAATTCTAACCACACGAAGGGTAACTTTCGGTTTAATTAAAAGCCCCTTGGGTCTTTTTCTACCGTTTATTTCTAAACTATGCTCAAACATAACAATACGTACACTTTGAAATTTTATTACACGTTTTTAATTAAAACTGCTCATCGCTAGATTTATGTTGTAAAAAAGTAGTTGGATTATATTTGGATTTTTTACTTTATTACAATAGATAATGTTGAAACGATGATAATATTCTCTAGAGTACGATTAAACATATAAAAGAGCGTTGGCAATGTTATCATAAATCTCGAGATTACCCTGTATAGGCAGTTCACCTATAAACTATCAATCTTACTTACGAAATAGAATATCAGAGATATGAGGGTCTCCTCCAAGATGCTTTACATCGAATAATAAGATTGCTCTCGTCGGGAAGAAAATTTCTCTAAAATAACGCAAATTGATAGCAGAAGGAGAACTGCGAAAGACTACATCGTTACTAAAATAATATTTAAGGGGCGTTTGAAATCATTTACTCAAATAGAATTTGGGAAAATTTTCTAACCAGGTTTACACTATTTTTAACATTACAAAACGTTTTTAGATTAGACAGATTGACCCTCTTTCAATTTGCATTTAATCTACTTCAAACACTCTCTTTGTGTTTATTTAAGGATTAAAATAAGTAAATAGGTTTTAATTTAATTTTCTTTTTACAGATCTCCTCCCACACAACGAAACCGCTTTTGGAACGAGTCAAGAATTTTTGCAAAAGGTCGTAGAAATTCTAATAGATTTCGTACGCGTATCGAATGATCGTAACGAGAAAGTGCTAGATTTTTACCACCCGGAAGATCTGGTAAAATTGCTAGACTTAAAAATTCCTGAAAGCGGCGTTAACTTGCAACAAATTATCCACGACTGTGCTGTCACGCTTAAATATCAAGTAAAAACTGGTAAGTCGAACTTATTATTTTCAAAAAAACATGTCATTTCGACGTTTAACTCACTTACAACAAGTTCAATTTCCTGTATTGAATTGAAAAGTATTCACCCCAAAAGCTCGCCATTAGACAAACTCCCGCGGGCAGCCTAATTCTATACAATCAGGGTAGTTTTAAGGCGCGAGGGCGATAATAAATATACAATAAGTCGTGGTTGTGGCGCGTGTCTCTTAGGATATTCGACACCATTGTGGCTTACCCCGACGTTCTTGATTAATACTTTGTTTGCTTTATCAGTATGCTACTATTGCAGAAGATCCCATTCAACGATAATTCCGAGTGGGAGATATTTCAAAAAGTTATTCGCGAATAATTAACGCGTCGTTTTAGTTTCAAAAATTTTACATCTTCAACTTCCGGAAACCACAAAACCCTCGTTTTGCAACCCTCCCTTCTCAATAGTTAGTCAACAAATCTGATAACAAAATTCAATTATCTGTGACCAAAGCATTTATGATTGTTTGATGATGTTTCACCCTCAAAACGTAAGCAACATCAGTAGTCGTTTACAGATAACATATAAATATATATTTTATCCCGTGATAAACTTTCCCGAATCGCTTTACTTATCAATATTTTAAATAGTAAGTACAGTAACAGGATGGTGGTTGCTTTAAGATAAACTTTGCACCCTAATAATAATAAATTATTAGCAAAAAGAGCCAAAAAAAGTCAAACTTCCGCTAGCGTAGAAAAATTCAATTTCCTCGCTACGTGCGCGACGACGAAAGCATATTTTCGAAAACTGCTTCGCAATTTTTTCTCGAAGCGTAGCACGAACTTTTTTTCATTTTCCACGTGAAACCTATTAGCATCATTTGTTGTTAAAAAAGCTATGAATTAGAGTAGACCTCAGGTTTTATAGTCGACGTCGGATTGGCATCTAAGCCTTGTAAGCTTAGGATTCCGACGACCCTCGCTCTAAAAGTCTTTTTATTCACTCGACGTTGTGAATGATCATATCTCTCTTAATACTTACTGTCACAAATAGTACAATACAAACAGATGTGTCTGACATACACTCGAAACGATTTTCTATTTGTTCAACAATGAGTGCAAATAAATTTGTAAACAATAATAATAGCGACGTACGTATATAAGTAGATACAAAATAATATATTAGAAATGTGTCTATACTCAACTCGTGGCATTGAAATTGAAACAGTATCCTATTAACTAATTGTTTGTGAGAATTCCTTATCGCAAAATTTTAATCTGAAGTGTGAAGACACACAGGGTAATCTACTAAGAGCACAGAAAGCTTTGAGTTTACACATTGGTTTATAATGGGAGGAATAAGCACACAGGTCGAGAGTTTCATGTTTTATTCTAGATTTGATGAAGATGCTGAATGCACACGAGGGCTAGATGAGCAAATCGAGCAAAAATATCGGGCGAAGCAGCTACACAAAATTTCCAGAAATTTTTACGACCATCTCGAACCATCTCATCCTAGGAATACTCTAATCTAGGCAAATTAATATTATAACATCACGGTAGATCGTAGATTGATGATTTTACTAATTTTCAAGTTCAACCAAAACCGTATAAATTTGAAACTTCTCAGCGGTCACGCGCACGTGAAAGGTAATCGGAACTAATTTTGACAACTTAGATTGTCTGTTAGATAGATGACAATCCCAAATTTATGGTTAGTAATCACCACAACAAGAAAAGAGCGCCTATAGTAAAATATAACTTGAAGGGCCTTTATAAACTTCCCTAATACTCAAAACGCAGGTCGAGACAGCCGATTTTTGGGGTCCTAGTATTATCGTAATTGATATAGCAGCCAATGATATATCTGATAATAATAACAATAACTTATTTATTGGTATACCCAAATAAACTATTACAAGAAAAATTAACAGATTTAATTACCTAAACCAATAGGAGCCTATTCAGCGTAATAAAACTGTATGATCTTCCATCGGTGCATCGGTCGTCAACAAAACAAAAATGACTATCAAATTGGTGCTACGAACAGTAATTATAGAGAAGAAAAAGACAATCGATAATTAAAAACAGATTAAATTAACACTACACCACACTACTAGCGACTACAGAGGAAAATCCATTCCTGATGAGACGCTTCCTAAAAGTTGAGACTGGGAGACACAAAAATAAGAAAAGCATTTCCTGAAAGTGTTACCCCGATGACCTGGAATGGTCGAATGGTTAAGAGCCCACTACTCCAAAGGTTAAGATGATGGACATCAGTTCTAAAAGTAATCTTACGGTATACATGAGGAGCTTTGAAGGCTAAGATCAAATAGAAAATGCAAGGGGAGTGTAGCAACTCTAGACGTCGCCTCATCGTAAGCCATCCCACCACGTCTAGGGTATGAGAAATTTTGATCGTACTTCCTTAGACCCAAGATAAGTCGAAGGCACGAGTTCTGGATGCGATGGACCCTGTATACGTCAACTGAGTGGAGGCAGGTATGACACAAAGCATCACAGTAATTAAATCTAGAGAGAATCAGACCTGAACCTCGTATTAAGAATAGAATATATTAATTGTTAAGCAGATAAGTGATGTGGGACTTGAATCTCAGATCCGTATCTAACACAACACTAATAAGATAAGGGTAGGTTAGACCCTCCGTCCCTCCGAGATGTACACGAATTGGAGGAATCACTGCCAGTTTTGCACAACGATCACCGAAAAGCTTAACAGGCAATTTAGAGAGGTTTAAGACGATATTATGTTTATTGGATAAACTAATCAGGCTTGCAAGATTGAAATTCAGTAAACTGGTCACATTAATGACGTTATCAGTAGGAAAGGAAAGGTGATAAAGCCCCAAGATCTCACAATGGAATTTCCGCAAGGGTGCCTGAAGAAAGAATGCTCAAGAAGATGATAATGGGTGCTCCTTATGTTTTAGCGATATTAACTCTCGCAGGTATCTCATCAGAATACCGGAGACAGTATAGAGACAGAGTAGATTAAAAAATCAGGGAACGCAATATGGACTCCTGAAAAAAATCCTGTAATAGAGGCACATATGGAAACATCAGCCATCTACGAGCATCCTAGCAGAGTCAATACGACCTTACTATACATCTATTGCAGGATGCACAACATGTTCCTCTGATAAACGTTCTCTCTCAAAGTTCCAGAAATAACAAAATCCAACGGATTCAGAATCTAAGATCTAGGAGGCCACGATATGCACCATCGTGTTACAATTTTATTATGCTACACAATAAATTTGAAGTACCTTCTGTCTTAGCCCCCCCCCCCCCCCCAATAAAGTCCCCAAAACCACGGGTGTTAATTTTGAGACACCTTGTCGAGTTACGTGAGCTAAGAGTCAGAGTGCTATAATATCACTCCTTTTGTTTGATATTACTGTTATTTACACTATTATTATTGCATTTTCATTCAACTGTTACTATTAACTTCTCTCTGAAAACACTTAAGAAAACATTTTACTTTTACCAGCAAGTAAAGATCTAGTTTCATACACATGCTCACCAACTAACGACTACAAACATTAACTTTTATCTACAGATCTTTATACTCTTTGTCAAATCTCGAATCTTAACTGTCGAACAAATGCATTAGTACGAAGCAGCCATCTTCTTATTAAACCTTTAAAAATTAGCCTGACGTGCATGCAATTTAATAAATGAAAATGAGTTTACGTTCTTCCATTCAATTTCCTCAGAAGTACACATTTAGCTAAACAAGCTCTTAAAATTCTTAGGCTCGCGGAGAAAACCTATATGCATAAGAAGCAGATGCTAAATATTTTATTTTTGAAATTTTTATTCCTCGTTTACATTGAATATATAGCAGAAACGCGGACATTAACTTGCAAAACTCATTTCCTTCTTTTTTTCTTCAAAATCCTTTCCAGCATCTATTTGAAGTTTTTTTTTGATAAATTACGCCTAAATTGGTTTCGAATTTTATCGAGTTGGAGTAACGTCACTTAATTATTTTATACCCGCCAACTCATTCTCTGGTACATTTCAATTAAAAACAAGCATCGTAAAAAGTAACTATCTCAGTGGAAAACATAAAAGAAAAACAAATAAGAACGCAAGGTTTCGTTCCGAATCACGTTTGTGTTGTAAACTGTTGGAGGCAGACACTTTCGAGTAAATAAAAATTCAACATTTGTATTCTAGTTTCGAAAAGCCATTTGTTTCATAAGGGCGAATAGGAAATAAGGAATTTATATTTTATTTCTCAAAATTACATAATTAAAAACAACGATTTTGTGAAACTGTGTACTACTTGTGGTTTAATCAATAAATTAACTCGGTTTGGTCTTCTCTTTTATTTTCAGTTACTTGTACTCTTGTACAACAGCACAGTTTCAACTGGAAAATTAAATTGCATTTCAGTGTTCTCCGTTCTTCATAAATATCGTTTCAGTTGTTCGTCTCGAGTGAAATCAATATTTTCACTGGAGCAACATGCACGTTGTGGAAAACTAAACTTTTCTTTGTTAGCTTACGCGAATTTATAGTTAATTTTTAATAAATTATAGGTAAACCGTTGCAAATTGTTTTAAATTTTACTTTGTATAGCCCGCTATCCCGCGTAAACAATTATTCTATTTTTATTTGCACAAGATAAATCGAAATTGTAGACAAATTATCTTTATTAATTTGTTAACCTGCATTTTAATATTTAAACAACACTCATAAATACTAATAACAAGAAATATAAATTGAAGTTTAATACAGGATGGTCAAACACTTATTACACCCTATAGAAGAGGCGCCCTTTGTTTCTAATTATTTCAATTGTTTATGACTTTACCAGGTTCCCATTTTTCTGTAGCTGCATTATTTGGGGGTCCGAGCTTAATTATACATCAAAACTGCAATATGAGTGCAAATATAATATTTTTTAACGTTTTCGGTGTCGCAGACCGACCTCGATCTCTCATGTTATATTTCTTTTAAATTTTGTTTAAATATATAAAAGTTGGCATTTATTGCTTATAATTACTAAATATAATTAATATCATGCTTTTAGAAGATAAGTCACAAAGTTTTGAAATTGAGCAAGCTCCAGTTCGTCTAATGAACGAAGTTCCAACGGACGATGACATGAAATGTGACTATTATGGGTCTAAAATTCTGCTAAATAAGTGCTACTGCACTTATTATTTAATTTTTCGCGAAGTTTATAATTATTATAAAAAATAGTACTCTTTGTTATCAATTACTTATTAATTAGTATGAATGTAATAAAAAAATTGCATCATAAAAATGTTGATTTGAATCCAAATTCCATCTCGGTCTGTTAGACCGACGCGCCCTTCAATGTTATAAACTTTCGCACGCCTCCCGTAGGGTTAAATCAAAACCAATACAGATAGAGAAAAATTTTTATAATATAATTTTCTTTTGAAGGTGTCCTCTCCAACATACAATACATATCTTTACTTTATTGTTAATAGAAACGAACTTACAGCGTCTACTACGATTTTTTTAAATATGTCAATCGATAGAGAATTTTATTCTCTTTGCATCAGATGTGTGATTGTTTTTATTTTATCCCAACACGACTTCTCTGAGGGAAAAAGTTAAAAAAATTGTCTTTGCGGACTGTCAAACAACGGGTGCAGACTTTAAGAAGCAAATAAGCTGTGTAGGGATTAAAACAATTGCAACATTTAAAAAAATCCTAGTAGGCATTGTCACTGCTTTTCTATTAACAATAAAATGAAGATATGCATTGTATGTTGGGAAGCACACTAATATTTCCTGCACAAATTATATTCAAAAAATTTTTTTCAATCTATATTCATTTTTATTTTAAACCGGGCGTAATAAGTGTTTGACCACCCTGTATATTAAAAATCGTAAATTACTAAATGATTAAAAAAATTATTTAATCTATAAGTGTTACGACAGACAGACGACTCTCGATTACGTATAGGCGCCTGTATTTACTATTAGAATATAAACCATAATACCATTGATATTATAGCAATAAACTGAGATCACCTTGCAAGAAACAAAAAAAGAGAATTTCACGCACTTAAAATTTGAAACCAACAAGGAACATATAAATGATACACACGCAGTAGGTACAGGCAAAGTAGGTGCATCAACTGTCTGCATTTTGCATTAGTTATTTAAAAACTCACATTAATCTCGATTTCGTCAATTAAGCGATTATGTGAAGATCTTTTCAATATTCAAGTACCGTATATCGTATAATAGGGCGTTAAAAAAATTAACGAAGCTTCACCTATTTAAAAAAAGTCATGCATAACTGTATATTTTGAATGAAGTAGTACTCTGTATTTTAAGACGTATTAAATCTTATCTATAATTTTTCAAGTCTTATACCCAATGTCTTATAATTTTCCCGATGAAAATAACGTTATGAAGTGCGTAGAAAAATAAACGATAGTACAGAGTAAGACCTAATCTTTTTTGTCTAGCAAACAAATGCAGCTAAACCAGGACCCCACAAATTGTCAAAATTATATTTCGGTGAGTATTGTAAACCGGGTTTTTACAATTTGGCCAACAGAAAAATTCTATTCGAATGTCACTCGTTATTTTTGGGGCATGGCCTAGCTGCATCTGTTGGCTAGATAAAGATTAAATAAGTCTTAAAATATGCGGTGTTCCAATAGAAAATATAAATTTGTTATGCCATAGCTCTTTTAAATTCTTATTAACTGGTCACCCATGACGGACGAATTTAAATTATTTGACATGTACTTCGAGTTTTTGTCTTAATTCGCAAAACCAAGGCAAGGAGATTTTTTCAAACTACCACTTAATGTGCAAAATATGGAGCAAAATGGAGTTTAGATGTCTCGCAATATGTTCTCATTATGTAGAAAGGAACTATAAAAGGTCACGCTTATCTGGACACCCTGTATACTAGGCCACTACTACAGACAGAAGACATATTCTTCTCTCTTATGTCTATCCGCTACTAAATGTTTGTGACCGACATGATACATTCTTTCACTCACAGACATGCCCAATTGTCTTAGTATATCATAGAAGTGAAACGGGTCTTTTCATCCTACCACCCTTAGACGTTTCCATCTATATTATGTTAAACAGTATTTTACTTCGGCATTATCTGTGAAGTAATAACATGTCATAGATACGCAGCTTTCCTTTGTAGCTTCAACGCATTGACATCCAAATAGTAGTATCAAATAGCAGTAAGTTTATGATCTGGTTCTTTCCGACTGTCCATCTGCCCGTCCGGCCGTAAACGACTATTATAAGAGGTAGAAAGCTGAAGTTTGAAACGATTGTATATCTCGAATAGTAAGAGCCAACATGTTAAAATTGAGGTTTATAGGCCCACGTGAAATTTTGGAGTAGACACCTAATATCTTTCTTCACTGTTGGTTCCTTATTCGTCGTAGTAGGTACTTCTTCATTGCTAGAAGACTCAAACGCATTATAATTTCTTCATTGTCACCAAGAGATCAAAATCCATCTCAATTTCTGAGACATCTTGAAAATGACACCCCCATTGTTAACGCTACTTTAACAAAATAAGTGGAAACCTTGCCAGACAGTAGCAGAGTTGGCCGACAAGATAAAATTTTTTAAAATAAAGTTAGTGAAACAGGCAGGAACTAGACCACTTTTAAATTCCAAATCAAAATTTTCTTAAACGATAAAAGTTTGGAGTTTGGATTGACGTTTTAATTATAAGAGAAAAGAAGTCGGCTTTTGAACGAAATGGTTGGTTAAGGAATTTGCCAATTAACACAAAATTGATAATCCAGGAGTTTTTAAAAATCTGCAAAAGTAGTGAATTTTAGCGTAGACAACACTGATGTTTATAGCGTGTATACCTATTCTTATTTCTATTAGAATGTTTAATGATAAACCTATTAATTGAAGAACTACTCGATAATTTATTTTTTTTAAAAAACTTCCCTCGATAGAATACAGAAACATCCGTAAAAGTTCAATCTTAAATTTTGCTCTAAAACTAACAAAAAAAATTAGTAAAGGGGACAAGGGAAGATTAGATTCAGCCATAATTATTTATGTTCAGCTCCAAAAAAGCAGAAGCATGTCCTCCTAGGACTATTGCAAAAAAATTGCTTTTCATGTTACGAAATTAATTGAAGACGCCATAAATCCATTTTTGTAGTAATAGAGCATCAACAGACGGTTGCTTTCCGAACTGCCCAAACTAATCTGTGAGAATTTGTTCAAAACTTTTGAAATGTTCAAAAATGATGGGACGCAAAATACTTTTGCAAATTGTGGCAGACGATGTAACTTGCCTACCCGTACCCGTCAAAGCAGTTGTGTGTTTAATCGTTCATAAAGACAAAGAAACTCTAAAAATGACCAAAATTCGGTAAATTACGGTCCAGTCCAAATAGACATTCAACTTCGAAAAAACTCGCATAGATCTGAAAATTGGTACAGACCTTAAAGACCTCATTATAAATAAAATAGCAAAAGTCCCCATCGATCCCACTTCTGCTAAAAATTTTATTCAAAATCAAAGGTCGAAAAGTCGGTTTTTCGCAAATATCTCTCAATATTAGTCCGATCAAATTAGATAAATAGATGGCATTTGATAAAAAACTATCCAGGAGTTTTGAAAATTGGTATGATTATTCGTTATAACCTGCAGTACAACATACTAAAAGTCCCGGTGGGACGGGTGCAAGAGGAGGGAGGGGGAGGTGTTTAAATGCGACATTTTCTATTTCGTGCAAATAACTCGCCTTCTTCAGATCCTACGTCGATGAAACTTCTTATAAAAGTTATAGAAAACATTATTAGCTACAATATTGGTCATATGCATTTTTGCAATACGTTTGACTCTTTTTGAGATATAGCGCGGAGAAGAGGTTTCAGTAAATTTGTTTACGGGATGACGCGGTATAAATTTAGGAGTTAAGCGCGTAAGTTTTACGAAAGGAATTAGCCACCAAAGTTAACCACTTCGGGATAATCCGCTAATACTAGATGAAGTAGAATAAAGATGTCATTAAAGACGTTTGAAAACAAAAATCGTATTGGGTTTTGTCTTCCCCTTTTGTGAAGAGGTTAAAGAAAACTGTTTAGCTACGTCCTTTTTCTATTAGACGTAATATAGGAAATCTTTATAGTACCTCCAAGTTGTGAATAAGAAGCTTTTGAAGTTCAATAGCACTCTCATAAGTGTTACAATTTCGAAAAAAGTTTTTAATTTCTTTACAATATTTCGAACTCGTTGCTTATGGTACGGGGTTTATATGATTCTCTAAATAAACTCTCTTTGATGTCATAACATCTAATATCAAATAAAATACGAGGAATTACCGAAAGAGAGTTTATTTAGAGAATTCTTTACAATAGGTGAAGACGAAACCCAATTTGACTTTTGTTTTCTGACTTTTTTAATTACATTATTATTTTACCTCATCTGGTACCGAATTATCCAGGAGTTGTTAACGTAGGATCTGTAGAAGGCGAGTTATTTGCACGAAATAAAAAAGGTCGCATTTAAGCACCTCTCCCTCCCTCCTCTTGCACCCACCCTCCGGGACTTTTAGTATGTTGTACTGCAGGTTATAACAAGCAACCATATTAATTTTTAAAACTCCCGAATGGTTTTTCCTCAAATGCCATCCGTTTGTCTAATTTGATTGCACTAATATTGTGAGATATAGCGAAAAACCGATTTTTCGACCTTTATCTTTGAATAAATTTTTTAGCACAAGTGGGATCGATGGGGACTTTTGACATTTTATTTGTAATAGTGTATTGAAGATCTACACCAATTTTCAGCTCTATGCGAATTTTTCCAAAGCGTCATCTCGTAAACAAATTCACTGTAACCCCTTCTCTGATATTTCCCTTCTCTTATATTTCGAAAAGAGTTACACTTATGGCAAAATTCATATAACAAAGCTTGTAGCTCATAATGTTTTCTAAAACTTTTATAAAAACCTTTATTAACCTGCGATCTATAAGAGGCGGCAGGCGAGTTATTTGCAAGAAATAGAAAAGATCGATTTTAAACAGCTGCCTCTCCCCGCTCCTGCCCCCCAGTCCCCGGGACCTTTAGTATGTTAGTACTGCCGGTTCTAATAAACAAGTGCACCAATTTTCAAAACTTCTGGATGTTTTTCCCTCAAGTGCTATCCATTTATCTAATTTGGCTGGATTAATATTGACAAAAACCGATTTTTCGACCCTTGTCTTTGAATAAAATTTTTGACTTTTGACATTTCATTTGTAATATTGTATTTAAGGTCTACACGAATTTTCACCTCTATGCGAATTTTTCCGAACTTTTCACAATTTTTTGTCTAATTTGACTGGACTAAACTCACCACATCAAAGTAATAGAGGGCCCATCCTACTCACTTCCCTTAGTAAAGTGCGACTTTTGACTGTTTGGGCCTTAAAAGAACGTTGCAAGGTGGAAAGCTTTTCTTTCAAGCAATGAACCAATTTAGTTCCGTAAACCCGAAAATTTTAATAGTATTAGATGGGTGCGCGCCATTCAATATGTATAATGTATACACTTGATGTACACGTATGTAGGGAAAACATACCTCAGAAATGCCTCATTTTTATAATGGAGTACTCCAAAAGTTAGTACGTCTCTCAGAAATACAGGAGTTCTTATTTTCTGACAATATTTACCAATACTTCACAATAATTATTATGAATAAACATCGATAGCGTAAAATTATTATTATTATCTTTGTAAAACGTATTAACTTTTAATGGTTAACCTGTTGTGGTACTAAGATAACAAAATTGCTATTATTATATCATATTTGCTAAAGTTATGTAATTTATATTGTTATAAATCAGTAGCAGATGCTTCCTCTTAACAATAAGTTAGAATTATTGATTTCGTTATCGGCAATAATTTATCGTTACGCAAAATCGCGCCAAAACTTTCCAAAAATAAACCAACAAAAGAGATAGCAATTCCAAATCTTTCATTCGAACTTCGACATCAGAAAAAAATCGATGATAAGTATATAACATTCCGAAACTAAACTATTTCAAACATTTTGAAATTGTGGCAGGTTGCTTTGAATTACGTCTAGGAGGGTAGGGTTCGAAATGAAAGACTAAATGCCTATATAACAAATTCCTATAGCATAGGGCAGTTTTTAATCCGGCGTGGGACTCTGACTGCAGAGGGATAAAGAAGAGGGTGCTTTGAGTGCCCTTAATTACAGCACTCAGGCGGGGTGCAAAACTTTGGTGTTTATATTGAAGGGTGCACCTCGTGCGTACACGCTTACGACGTACGTCATTCACATTCTCGAAATTTATCGCTAAAACGTAAACGTTTACTCCTCGTAATAAAAATCACGATCACTCCCAAACTATCTCCGTTAAAATTGCGACGAACGCCAATTTGGTTTCCCTGTGAAAAATGAAAGAATGATTTCGACATATTATCTAACCGTATGTGTTTAATAATACGATGTAGTCTACAATGTCTCTCGTGTTATTTTCCGAGCCGCTGGACATGATTCCTGCCGAATTCAACACAGATTAGTGCAGCAGGCGCGCGATTCCTGCCACTCAAGTTTTTTCCTTTATGCGCCGAATTTGCTGGCCCATTCTTGTTCTTACAAGTAAAAGTTGGGGAAACATCTGTTGATTACTAATTCGCGAATACGATTTTTGTTTTAAATAAACAAAAATCAATTTTCTCGACCCAAACTTGCAGTCTCGCATTGCAAAAAGCAGGAAATACCGCAATATTCTTGTTAAATGAAGCGATTTATACGTAAAGTTTGTTGACAAAGGAAAGAATATTGAATAAAAGACAGTGACCATGACGGATAGCGCCGTAATATTCGATTTTCGAGGACAAAATTCACCGTCGCGTACAAACTAAATTTGACAGCAATTTAAGACAGGAATCAAACGAGCATTACACACAATATCCAAGCTATCAATCTACCATTATCCCAAACTATTGCTCAGAATAATTGAATGTCAGTGGACTTGAAACAAAGACATTACTTGCGGGGTATGCACACCCTTCTGGAATGGCACGCGACCTATTGGATTAGGTGCACTTGATCCTTTTTGATTTGATACATACATGCACCGACTTTTTAAAACGATTCGTCTCATAACTCATAACTATAAAAACCGTTTTCTAGGTCATCCACATTTCTTTAACCAACTATCATGCGGTATGGATCTAGTCTCTATGGCCGGAGAGTGGCTAACTGCGACGGCCAACACCAACATGTTCACTTACGAAATTGCGCCAGTTTTCATCTTAATGGAGAACGTCGTAACCACTCACATGAGACAAATTATTGGAAATAATTGGATTCGCGGAGATTCGATATTCGCGCCAGGTAACTAACTCACTAACTGACTTGTCTTACCGACGAACAAATCCATAAGTAACGAATTTGAGATGCAAATTAACTCGATAAATTTTTAATTGTTTTCAGGTGGTTCAATATCCAACTTGTACGCGTTTCTAGCTGCTCGGCATAAAATGTTTCCTCAATATAAAGAAAAGGGCATCGCTTCAATTAGAGGTCAATTAGTTATGTTTACATCAGATCAAGTAATTTATTACAATTAATATTTAAATTTAAGTTAACCACGCTCTTTTTTCCAGAGTCATTATTCGATCAAGTCGTGTGCTTCAGTTTGCGGTTTAGGAACGGATAATTGTGTTATGGTTCCTTCAGATATTAATGGTCGCTTAATTCCGGCAGAATTAGAACGATTAGTTTTAGATCGTAAGGCTAAAGGACACATTCCATTTTTTGTTAGTGCCACGTCAGGTACCACCGTATTAGGTTCCTTCGATCCGATTCCAGAAATAGCAGATATTTGTGAAAAATACAAAATGTGGCTTCATGTGGATGTAAGGCGTCAAGTTTTCATTTTTAATAATGTATTTATAAATCTTTTTGTTATTTTAGGCTGCCTGGGGTGGCGGTATGTTACTGTCCAAGAAGTATCGTCATCCTCGCATGACGGGAGTTGAAAGGTAAAACAACAATTTTATTTAGACTTACGTAGTACGTAGGCTTTTCAGAGACTGTCGTGCTAGCATTAGTTAACTGTTTACAAGTGACCATAGTGTAGAGTCTAGCCGTGGTGTTGGAGTGAAGTTCAGGGTTTTTCTTCAAACAGTCTTTTACCATGATTAATTCTGTTTTTGCTTTTTAGAAATTTCTCTAAACACGATTACTCCATCAGGTGGGTCTACCGTTTGTCTTTTCACCAGTTCCAACAGACTTTTAATATCAGAGTGCTCACTCAAGCACTATTATACGTTTATCGACCAAAAACTGCTTCACTGAAAGCCCATTGTGAATGGAGCATTACCTTGGTGCAAAATCCAGTCATTTGACCACAGCTCTGAACGCTTTTTTGAATTCTTTTTCTTAGTTTAGTCAGCACTTCTTTATAATGATGATTCATCGTCTGTTCGCATGATTTCGTTGACTTTTTCAACATTTGCATCTGTTTTTGATGTGCATGAGCGGCTAGAACTTTTAATCGTTCTTGACATTGTTTCTTCCACAACAAAACCGTTTGTGTCAATCAAAAAATCGAGATAGAAACTTACAGCCTTCTCCGCACACTTCACTTACTAACAAACTAAACGTTTCTCTAAGAGGACACAATTTTTGGTTTGCTTTGTAAAACCGTTGGGTTAGTTGTATAAAAACGAGATAATCTCGGAGTCAGAGTTAACTCCATGATCAGAATATGAGGTTACATCTTAGCATCGTATTAGGGTTAACCCACCAATTTTCTAGAGTCAAATTTCAAGTTAACCTAGAATTAGTTGTTGATTTAGGTTGAGCGTGGGTATAACTTTTACTCCAAAATTAGTTCATTCACCATAACATGTCTTTACATTCAGTACAATCATAGTGCGATGTTGGAAATTTTAGAAGCCCAAAATTCGAAAGTGGAAAACCCTGTAATAATCGCCCACACTCCCACACAACTCGTGATTTAATTCTCCCGCTTAAATGTTAAACTTTATAATACAAAAGCTAAGCACGTGATTAATGAAGCTGTAATTAATAAAACAGACGTCCGCGTAAAAGTACGGGGGAATGAATTTCTAAATCTACCTAAATTGAAGTACCACATTCTCTTTAAAAGAGCAGCAAATTTAATACTTCACTTAAAATTTATCTATTCTTTTATAGTATTCCACATTACCTCCTATAACTTCTTATTTGTTCTTAAACTAAAATACGATTTAAAAAGCAAAAGCTTGTCGGAAGCTCAAGTTTGAACAGGAGATAATCCTTGATTACATGAGAAAGATCCAGATGCTGCAATGCGCCGCTACGTTCCAAGTGTGGCGTTAAAATTTCAATTCGAATCATTATTGCAATTATAATTTTATATTTCAAGAACTCGTCTAAACCAAATCAAGATGTTACCATCACCAAAACGGCGCAAATATAGTTTATTTTTTGTAAAATAATTATTAAACGTGGGCGCGCGTGTGAATGTGTGTACTTAAAAGTCAATCGACAGTTTCGCCCCTGAATGCTTTCGGCACTTTGATCGAAGCGAAGTGTTTTTAAAACCCATAAGTAGTTTTGATGCAAATTGAGGTGTACTTAAGGGCTTATCAGAGGTTTTATAGATTGGCGCGATGGGGGAGTTATTGATTTCGCACTGTGGTAAAAAAATTTGGATACTAATTCGACGAAATAAAATTTCTTCCTTTAAACTTCAAATGTGGCACTTGGCAGTTTGAAACTTTAGCGTAGCCCATGTTAATTAACGGTTTATATTTAAATCACTTTACTCTTAACAGATTGCGTTAGCTTCCTGATTTAAAAGTTTTAGTAATTTGCCTAAGGCGATGAAATAAGTAGAGCATAAATTGAATTCCATTCGCTACTTCGATGTTAAATTTTAGAGTAGGTATAAGCTTCCATAGCCGTGATCGTCTAGTGGTTAGGACCCTACGTTGTGGCCGTAGTAACCCAGGTTCGAATCCTGGTCACGGCAGTATAAAGTTTCATCAGTGTACTGGAAGCTTAAATTTTTTTTAATACATCAACAAACCGGAAACAAAACGCGAGCAAAATCGAGATGTTGATTAAATTTCCCAAAGCATTTAATGTATTTTTGGTAGCACTTAATCAAAGTTTGTGCACTGTTATTGAGCGTCCGAATGATTACTAGCTCCCTACCAACTAGAGATTTCAATGAGCAATTGTTTTGTTCCAGAGCGGATTCGGTCACTTGGAATCCTCATAAATTAATGGGCTCAGTTTTCCAGTGTTCAACGATCCACTTCAAAGAGGACGTAAGTTAATTTTTCATTATGCATATGTATAGTGTGCCCGAATTTCAGAAAATCTCATTTTGGGTCCAGAGAAAATTTTCAACTAATTTATAATCATAAAAGAAAATTGAATTTTTAACAATTTGCGCATTACAGTTTTAAACGTTTTAAATTAATAATGTAATGTGGGAACATTTGCGCTACCCTCCTAAAGCCGTTGTACAAAAATCTCATTACGCATTTTAGAAGTTGAGGAATTTTAATTTAACATACTCTCCCTTCTCTACCCCGTTACGGCGTTAGGTAGGGAAGTTTTACAAACAATCTCTTTTGAAAACACAAGAGTAGAACAGTCATTCAACTTGGCATTGATAAATGTTGTTCAACAAAATTTCTTTTCAAAGTCAAACTCTATTCATTGCAAAATCTAGAAAAAAATTGCTGTACCGCTAATTTTATTATTTTTTAGGGTTTGTTAATGAGTTGTAATCAAATGCTTGCTGATTACCTTTTCATGCAAGATAAACTCTACGATGTACAGTATGACACTGGAGATAAAGTTATTCAATGTGGACGAAAAAACGACATATTCAAGCTATGGTTGCAATGGAGGGCAAAGGTGAGACGAATAAAAATTTAAATTGCAATTTTAACGAACGCCGTTACGACACTAATCGAATTCAAAAATTTGTATTAATTTCCGCCGAGGTTTTTGACAAAAAAAACTTCCCCAGGTGAGGCTCGAACTCACAACCCCGGCATTGCCCACGACTACTGTCTTATAAGTACCGTGCGCTAACCAATTGCGCCACTGGGGACCTACCCAAATGTCACGAACTGGCAATTTTCAGGGACACGATAAATTCTCTCAATTTTTTTATTTAAAAATTTCTTTATTGAAACTTTTATAAAATTAAAAACAATTAATCAACTCAAATTCCATTTAGGGCGACGAAGGTTTCGAAAAACACATGGATCACTTAATGGAGATGACCGAATACATGGTGAAGCGCATCAAAGAACAACCAGACAAATTTTATTTAATTCTTGAACCTGAACTCACTAACGTCAGCTTTTGGTACATTCCTACTCGTCTACGAAAGGTTCCTCATAATACAGCTAGAGAATACGATCTTGGAAAGGTACCTGTAGAAAGCATCATCTAAAATCATAAAACAATTTATTATTTATGCGTTTAGCTCACCCCAATCTTGAAAGGAAGAATGATGCAAGCAGGAACTCTTATGGTGGGCTACCAACCGGACGACAGACGACCTAACTTTTTCAGAAATATCATCTCTTCGGCAGCCGTTGTTCCCAAAGACGTGGACTTTTTATTAAACGAACTCGACCGTTTAGGTCACGATCTATAAGTATTTAAACATTAATTTCAGTATTAAAAACATTTTTATTTAAACTGTTAGGTAGTAGAGAAGCTGTAGTATTATTTCCAATTTAGTTATACAAGTTTAGGTCAATTTAGAAAAAAAAACGCGCTATGAATGAAAATGTCACGAATAAGCAAATTGGTTCAAGTTTACGCCGCTTCATAGTTTAATCGTTGTTATTTAAATAAAAATTTAATTTATTGCCGTTGGGAAACTTAGCGCGTATGCTTTTAGGAAATTTCGTCGAATTTCTCTATATTCTCTTCCTTTTTCAAGTGTTTATTACACTTCAATGGTTCACTTTTCCTTAAATGTGAGTTCGTTAGGTTACCTGGAGGTGCTATTCTGAGTTGGTTAATTACCTTGAAACTCGGAAATTTAATTTATTGATAGTGATTATTAAGTAGGTCATTAAAGCGTTAGTGGTTGATTACAATTTGAAATTCATTTACTAAATTTCAATGACTACGGAGTTTAATAACGAAATATTCTAATTTGACATGGTCAAAATTCCAAGATACCGGGAAAATATAGAGAATGGCTAAATATGACCATCTATTGATAAAATATATACTGACAAATAAGGCCAATCCCTGTTGTAGTGAAGGTAAAAATTCAAATTCGCATGCTTAAGGCCGGTTTGAATACTGTGATACGTCAGTCCAGGTAATTGCTCTACAGAATTTTGCTTCTTGCTACGTCAGCTACTCCGAACTCAGATAGTACCATTAAGAGAATTCTGATATTTTTTTATCTCTGTTAATCCGGACTGAGATCGATTTAGCGAATAGCTTCAATAGTTTGTTTGTTTCCGAATAAACCGGTAAAGTCCGGATAAACGAGGTAAATATTGCTCAATGTAATGATATTACTTAATATATCTTTGATCTTGACTGCACTTAAGCACCAGTTCTCTAAATGTAATAAGCGTTATGTGTAAACTTTTAATTAATACGCACCAATTCTGCACTTGTTACTCGTTTTGCACAAATTCTTTATAATCAACCCCTTTTTAAAGTTAGAAACCTGCGTGTTAGTACACGAAGGTATTATTTAGATGCGCGCAGGTACAGTATATCTACCTATGAGCGTTATTCCTTGTAACCGCACCTTTTTGTACGAGTTTGTTGTATCAAACAGCTTTTTTACCTCATTTTATTGCACAACCACATGTATTCTTCATAGCACATTCCTTTTTCCAGTTAGAAATGTCAAATAACGAGCTGGAAAGGATAGACTGTCTTAAGGGATTCCCCGAAATTTCTAAGACTTCCTTGATGTAGTAAATCTTATTACCGTTTTAATCAATCTATGCACTAAAATGACCCCCCCCCCCCCATCTTGATGTAAATATACTCTTCTAGTTTAATTTTCTGAACAATGTCAAGATTGAAGTTTATTAAATAACTACAACAGTCGTTTATTTAAGTGACTATTTACGCTTTTGAATGATGTGAACTTACTTATTAGTATCATCGACGTTAGAGCAGTGGATTGAAGCCTTTTGTCGGGTCTACTCAAAATAGTTGATGCACGATCTAATTTTCTCTTCATATTTTCTGAAAGAGCGTTACCTGTTCGACTTTGTCACAGGCTACAGGAATGAATGCCATGCCAGCCTTTACGAAAAACTAGTCATTTTACAAACCATTCTTCATCCGAACTATGGAAGAACTGAAATAGAAATTAATTAGCCGATTTAAGATCCGTATTATCTTAACATATCAGGAGCAATTGGAGCCATCAAAATGTGTGAAAATATTTAATTAATAAGAAGAGTTAGAAGTCTTGCAGATTGGGAATATGCACTCTAGTAGTTATTCTCTTTCTTACTCCACTTATAGAAATAATATATAAAATGAGCTGTCGAAATTCCAAAAGTAAGGTGCAGGCCTATTTGAAAACGATCAATGAAGCTCATTAACATAGTCTCTCGTTTGCAAGTTGTTTACCACGAGTAAAATGAAAGTGGATTTATTATAAAATTTAAATAAAAACCAAACGGGTTTCCTTTTTTTTTAAACGAAAAACTGTTGCTATGCAGCCAAATTAAACGTTCTTAATCAATTTTACAAAGCAAATTAATACACAGCCATTTTTATCATATTAAAAACATATCATTAGAATAGAAATATTATTGTTCTATCGTAGGATTTAAACTTAAAAAAAGGAAAAGTAAACCATGACGATTTTGAATTGTTGTTTTGTTAATTTAAAACAAAAAAAAATTCTAAATGTAATTGTTAATTGTTTGTGCATCAAAATTGTTGTATTTGTGTTGTAATTTTAATTATCGTTAAAAAATGTACTACAAATCTATTTACAAACCAAAATATTAAGTGTTGATGCTCTATAAACATTTAACTTATAAGTAACTATTAAAAAGGTGTAGCTAACGCAATAATAATGTATTATAAATGGAAATTCATTTTCGTATTTAGTAATTAATTTTTACATATCATAATTATCATATCAGTTGTGGTATATTAAACAAGAAACGTTAAAATCGGTGACGTAAACAATAAACTGAAAAAACTACGCTACTGGTATATAAAGGTGTTCAGACAAGGGCCTTAAAAATTCACAATGAGACGATGAAGGGATCGTGTCTGGACAGCTTCTTTAAAACAAAAAATATATAAAAGTCTGGATTACGACTCATTATAAATAATACAATAATTTCTTGATTATAATACTTTGTAAAATTCATTAAATTTTAAGTAAAATCGATTGTAACTAATATTTTTTATGGTTTTTGCTGTACGCGCTCGTTTGATATACAGGGCAAACAAAATAAGATTGTAGAAGTATCTAGGAGGCTTGGAGCTGCTTACAATATTTCCAAAGTGGTTAACTATTTCACTACTTGTGTCATTGGCGCAATTTCATTAGGAACACCCATATAATAAGGCTAGTGGTTTTCACTACAATCTTATTTCGATTGCTCGACTAGATAATGGCCCAAATTAAACGCTTGTAGTCCTTATCCAAACAAACTAAACATTACAGTAAAAATACATAAAACTGCCATTAGAATTTCATCTATATATTTGTAAAATAATATGTAAAATTATAAAATATTTATTTTTTATATATATTTTGTTGCCAAAATTTATCGCTTCAGCATAGACGTATAAATAGATACTCTGATTCTAATTAAAAGGGTTGTATACTACTTAATGTGAATATTGTTCTTTGTAAATGTCCTCATTGATGAAAAAACGATACCTATGTATAAATGTAAGTAGATAATTACTGTTAGTTCGTGTGTACAAAAAATTATCAATACTCAAAAGACTCGATGTATCGAAGTCGAATAACAGCAAAATACTAAGTCTTCCAATTTAAAAAAAACTTGTTAACTGAATTACATATTTAATGTTAGCAATAAATTTTTAAGTTTAAAAGATGCTAGTTGAAATTTTAAAAAATAATAGAAAGCCCATGGTTTTAGTAATTAGCATTGAAAACTATTGAAATTGTTGATAATTAGCTGCTTTATGATCAAATAAATGTTAGTTCATGAGTTATGCAAAAAAGTATATGTCAAGATAATAGAAAACTATCAAAAGTTCTTGTACTTTGTTTTATTACTTATTATATCCATGCAGCGATGCGTCCAAATCAAATCTTCGTATCGTATTCGTACTCTAGTGTGAGGTGTGAGTAGTGACTTTAGCACTACGGGTACTTATATCATCATTATCAAGGCTTCGAAGCTCTCGAGTTAGTGGCCTTTCGGGCCTTTTTATCTCACACTATTATATCCATGCTACTGTTTCTCAAATTCTCAAAATAAACACTTTGTTTAATGGCATATTCTACAGGGTGCCTGTAAAAACACTACAACGCTTTATGGTAAACTTATTGTGAGAGAATATTAGACCGATATAATCCAGCTCTTCAAAGTTGAATGTATTTTATTTTTGTATAGTTATAACTGATAAACAAAGTTTTTTTTAAATTTTTGTCAAACTTTAACGCACTGTATCGCCTAAGTCGTTCGTCTGAGGAAAAAACCTTTCCAACATAGTTTGTAGAAAATTTTATCTAGTTTACTTTTACATAGAGGCACTTTTATCAAGAAGGGTGCAGTTTTGAAGTTATAAGCAAAAAACTAAGAAAAGAACAAAAACCCACCCTTCTCGAGCCGCCCCCAAGTTGATGCTGCCACTATTAAGAAGCAAACGGTCGGCCTTATTACTCATTTGCAAGGTTCTATCATCCTGCATAGTCAAAAATTTTGTATTTTATGGTTTAGTAAAAGTCTTCGCTGCCTCTCGGACTATAATATCCTTCCACAAGTATACCCTAAAGCAAGTAAGGTGTTTTTACAGACACCCGTATAAATAAGGTCTAAATAATTATTTGCTGCACATAGGTGCATGTGCCTATTTCATTTTTAATAACAATAAGCCAACCGGGCCAACCCAATGGTTCGGCAATGGTTCATCTCAAACAGTTAATAATAAGAAAAAGTTGACGGTGCAAAAAAGCACTTTTACTGTTTCCGTATAAATAAATTAAATATGTACATAATTAATTGTTTACCAGCTTCATATCAAATATGTGACCTTCGTATACACGTTGATACACTTGCTACAGTAGTTTAAATCAAATTCTCCAAGAAACATGAAGTGCTTCATAGAATATCCTAAATTCAGCGATTTTCCAATTGAAAATTTGCCGTACGGCGTATTCTCAACAAAAAATGATGTAAGTTCAAGTTCAATGTTCAAAACATTGTATAACTAATTAAACAATTAAAAGGAGTTAACGAAATTACATTTTTTGTTCCGATAAAAATATTAAAAATTTAATTTTGCACAAACCATCGCCATCTACACGTCCATCATTATACTACTTGTGTAGTAATCTTGACTTCTCAAAGCGGGCTATACAAAATTCATTTTTAGGCAACCCATAGAATCGGCGTGGCTATTGGAGATCAAATATTGAGTTTGAAAGAAATTTCACACCTTTTTGATGGCCCCGAATTACGTACGAAGCAACATGTTTTTAAAGAGGTAAACGAAATAGTCGGTAATAAATCAAATTTAAAAACAGATCATTTACAGCTCACCTTAAATAGCTTTATGGCCCTCGAACCAAAAGCTTGGAAGGAAGCACGCCAAAAATTACAAAGCCTGCTATCGAGCGATAATCCGATTTTACAAAATGACACTAATTTACGCTCAAAGTAAGTGTGTAGTTTGATATAAATTTGTTGTAGGTGTTGTAGTAAAAATTTTATTTTTTTAGAGCTTTTGTGGCGCAGTCAGAAGCAACAATGCACTTACCAGCAACTATTGGAGATTATACAGATTTTTATTCATCAATACACCACGCTACAAATGTAGGAATCATGTTCAGAAGTAAAGAAAATGCTCTTATGCCCAACTGGTAAGTCGAATTCAGCATCGATCTCTTGAACTTTGTTGATAGAGTTTTTTAGGAAACATCTACCAGTAGGCTACCATGGAAGAGCTAGTTCGGTTGTCATTTCTGGTACTCCAATTCGCCGACCATACGGACAAACCTTACCAGTTGAAAGTAAGACAGGTTTATTTCAATCAGATTTTTTTATTCACCAATAAAACCCTTCAGATGCCGATCCAGTATTTGGCACATGCAAATTAATGGATTTCGAGCTTGAAATGGCCTTCTTTGTCGGTGGACCTCCTACAAAATTAGGAGAACCAATTAATATTCAAAAAGCGCAAGATCACATCTTTGGTTTTGTCGTAATGAACGACTGGAGCGGTAAGTCTTTGTAATGTACTTACCTACTTAGTTTTTGAATACACGTTTTTAGCAAGAGATATCCAAAAATGGGAATACATTCCTTTAGGCCCATTTACGGCGAAAAACTTAGGAACATCAATTTCTCCGTGGGTCGTTACGACTCTCGCTTTGGAACCCTTTATAGTCGACAATTATCCTCAGGATTTGAAACCGTTTCCATATCTGTGCCATGAAGATAAATTTAATTTTGATATAAATCTTCAAGTTGAAATCAAACGTAAATAATCAATTTTGATTCTATGCAAATTTTAACTTGATTTTTCTAGCCGAAAACTCAAATGTGGCAACTACTGTTGCAAGATCTAATTATCGTTACTTATATTGGACGGCGAAACAACAATTAGCACATCATACGATTACAGGATGTAATGTTAATCCGGGAGACCTTCTCGCTAGTGGGACAATTAGTGGTGACACATCCGATTCGTTTGGTTCTATGTTGGAGTTGAGTTGGAAAGGTACAAAACCAATTCAGTTGCTAGATGGAAGTCAGAGAAAGTTTTTGCAAGATGGGGATACAGTTATTTTAAAAGGTGTATGTGAAGGAGAAGATTATAATGTCGGTTTTGGTTCTTGTATTGGAACATTAATTCCGGCTAATATTAGAACAGATTAATGACTTGTTCGATATAAAGAAGCTTGTTAATTATATTCGTTTACTTTAATGACAGGTACCTATACCAGTTAATTATTAAAAAGAGGAATTGAATTGATTTAATTCAAAACTACTTCCAGACGAGGTAGAAACGTGCCCAAGCTTTAAACAAGTTGGATTGATATTACAAGGATACCTAGGCTTAAATACTATTTTATTTATTATTATTTCCCCTGAGGTTGGCCCCTTTTGCGGTTCCTTGCACTGCGACCTCTTGGGTCTATTGTGCTCCTTGGATGTACTCTCCCTTTATGTGAGCTCTGTACTTTTAATGAAGTCCAGAATTTCCTCTATTGGTAGTTTGGACAAATCTCCTTTGAGCATCTTCGAGGTAGAAACGTGCCCAAGCTTTAAACAAGTTGGATTGATATCACAAGGATACCTAGGCTTAAATACTAAATTTCTATTATTTGGTTGTATTATCCGAGCCATACAATTGTTTAAAATCTCAGCTATCTGCTCTCTAGCTCTCATAATAGTTTGGGCTGCAAAAATTACCCGTAGATGGACAGACGAACAAAATACAGTAACGATGAATTTGCAACACTCATCTAAGTAGCAAAAGTCAAAGAAGGTGTCTCTACATCACAAAAAACTCAATCTTATCTAATATGTTTCTAATCCCTATCTATGATCTTATCGGTTTCTATAAAAAGTTAACAATTAGTTTCCTTATAGATTGGTTTAACTTTTACCAAAACCACACACACCTTTTGGCAAGTTTTAAACTTGTGGGGCTTTTTGGACACTTTCTGTATCTTAAAAAAGGTTATAAAACCACATTTGCAGATACAAAACATTAAATGAAGGTTATTTAGAATTTATATTTAGAAAAAAGTAATAAAATTTGTAACATACACACCTTGATACAATACGCAATTTCGTTTCTATTTTTGAGACCACTAAATTCTTCCTCGTAGTTGATCCTATTTATTATTTAACCCAACTGACTAATTTTCGCGCTTAGGTAAGTATTTTTAACTTGCAATTGCCAAAATGTTTAACTTTCCCGCATTTACATTCTCATGCGCAAATACCCGAATACTACGTCTGCGCAAACAATAGATGCCTTCTTATGGTTGCTTTTGTGTGCTGTTTTGCAATGGCGTGCAAAGCTGTTTACCAATTCAAATATTTAATTAACTAATTTTTGTATTTTTACACCATAACCTCCTGTTTAATTGAATCAATATTACGGAGGTGTTGGGTAGATTCTTCCTACATGAGGCAATTCATTGAGAAGTGTTTAATATTAAAGAAAAACGAGTTTGAACGTAAGTAATGGACGCTAATAGAGCCGAGTTTTGTATGGCTTTTATTGTGACGAGCTAAAATGAACTTTTCGTTAAAGGCGGTTTTCGCTTCAAAACGTGCTTTCCATGCCTGTATTTGAATTTTTGTTTATATTTTGAAATTCATATTTGTTTACATTCAAGATTATCATTTTCCTAGCGTAAAATTATTTTATTTGTGAATAAATCTCGTTTAAAACGAAATTTTTTACAAACGAATACATTTTTTAGATGGCTCGTGTGGATGCCGCAGAAAAAGAAGCCAGCGAGGTGTTGCACTCTTTACTGTCGGTCGAACGAATTGAGAAGCAAGAATCTTCCGTAATTACTGATACTGGAGAAAATCCTTCACCATCGTCGCAGTCTTTTCAATCGAATCCTACAAATAGCAGCGATGGCACCGAAACAGACGGGCATATACAATGGCACACTCCGGTTTCTATCTCTACACATCCTTTATTTTCTGCTATCGATACGAACAACCAATTTCCACAGACTATGGACGATCAGCAGGTAGTTGTATCTTTAGAGATTACAGATTAATCACTCAATTTTGAAATACTTCATTTCAATTGTTTCTAGTTTTTAAACTTTAGATTTTAAACTAACAAAAACTTTCTTCTGTAGGTAATATGGGAAGGACATACGATTCAAGTTAATCCGGAGCACCCGACCATTGGTACTATCTATGCGGCAACGACAAATACGGTCGAAGTTGCAGCACCTGAATCTCCTAAAAGAACCAAACCCAAAACGCCGCCTAAAGGAGCAAAAAAGAAAACTCCTATTAAAAAGAAGAAGAAAGGTGCAGGATCCGGAGTAGGAAATGAAAGTACAAAATTAGAAGAAAGTGCGGTACAAGTGAAAGAACGATTTAGAGGTGGTTGTGAGTGTCAAGACGAAAGTTGTTTTCGTGGTCTTAACCCAGCAACTGTGTATAAACATAGGCTAAACATAGCGGAACTAACCAAAGCAGAACACGATATGTATTTAATGGGCGTAACCATGGCCTGTTTGGCTAATCCAGATGAAACTGTTAGGCATAAAGAAAGAAGGCGATTAAGGGCGCAATATGTATACCAAGGTAGAAGAGTGTGTTTAGACGCTTTTTTATATTTGGAAAATTGTACTCATTATCAATTAAAACGCATACGAAAGCATGTTATGACTCACGGTGTTGCTCCACGTGTGCATGGTAACCACGGGAAGAAACCACACAACACATTTTCCTTAGATATATATAGACACGCCACAGAATTTTTAAAACAGTATCTAGAAACTCATACAGGCGAAACTGGTATCGGTAACTCCAAATCGCCTATACAATTACCGTGGGACATCACGAGAAAAAATTTACACGACGCTTATAAAGAATACGGACAAATTTTAGAGCCAGGTATTAAACTAATGGGTTATTCGACTTTTCGCCATTTTATGAAAGAACAGTTTCCTCATGTTAAATTTTGTAAAGTTGAGCCTAAAAATTCTATGCATCAGCAGCAGCAGCAACAACAACAGCAACAACAACAGCAGCAGCAGCAGCAACAACAACAGCAGCAACAACAACAAGTTATTCATCAACAAGAGCCAACACAACTGCACACACATATTATGCAAAAGCCACAACAAATTCAAACAATTGAGCGACCTCGTGATCAAATTCAAAAATCAGTTTTGGGTAACACCGAAGTACAACAGGTGATACCTCTCGTTGTTGCGCCCAACGACGGTAGTAACACTCAACATCATCATCAAGCAACGTTCTTAGTTACTCCAGTGCCCCATCAAATTATTCAAAGCGGTAATATCGTAACGTCACAAAATCCAAACGGCCATCCTTCTGGAAATACGTTTTCGTATCAGTTAGCAAATGCTGGTTACGTCATTAACGAACAAGGCAATATTGTTACAACTATGGCGAATGCACAACATCACACACCATATACCTTTAATCGAATGTAAATTTTTTTTGTAAGACACCATCGACATTAGAACTTCAGAATACTTGGATACTATCCAAGTCAAGGGTGACGCATATTTGGTCACTCATACAAATTGATGAGATCGTCCAGATATAAGAAATCAGAAATTGATAACGTGCGATTAATTTATAATTCAAGTCATCAAGTGTTTAAAGTAACACACATAGTACAAGATGTCTATTATGATGTATGCTAACCAATAGAATATCAGTATTTTGTTCATTTGCTGCTTGAATTCTAAATTGATCGCTATGTATAAAGGACGCCACTCACGTTCCAACACCACAGTACGATTTTGTCGAATGCGATTGCAGTACAATTGTGTTGGAAATCGGATAGGAACACACACGTTAGGATTTTGCAGTACGAGTTTTACTTTAAAATGATAAACACGTCAAATGAAAATGTACTCTTAGCGGCTCTTGCGCTTTGTATAACCGAAAAAAGATGAAAAAAACACAATAAACGTTGGTGGTGCAAAAACTCAACTCAAAATACCATAACTTTGGCTTATAAATTTCCTCCAACCCTGCTCCAGATTTGCTGAAGTTTTTTACTAATTTTAATTCTCTTTTGTATGATGTTCGAAAATTATTAATGTTTTTTTTTTACAAAATCTTCGTTTACATCTGCTTTTACTTCTTGAAATTTAGCAACCAAAATGTCCATAGTTCTTTTTCTAGCGGTTTTGTCATGATATGATGGCGATTTTATTTGCCAAAGACATTCTTGCTCTTTATACAGGTCAAAAAATCTCTTAAAAATGTTTCGCTATAAGCCATTTTGGAAATTGACTAGCAAATGATTTGTTTCGCAGTATTAAAATCGTACAATCTAATCGCAAGTCGAAATACACGATCAAATAAACGACCCAACCAACACTGTTGTACTGCGGCAGACTGACACAGGTTTGTCTGCGATCAAATCGCACCGGCTTGGTCGAACAGCGAAAATACACGATCAAATTATGTTCAATTTTATCGCATTCGACAAAATTGTTGGAACGTGAGTGGCGTGCTTAAAATCTTGTATTTTCTCAGATTCCAATTTAGTGAATTTGTGATTCACTCTAGAAAATTTTGAAATGTAAATATTACTATTTTAAATTAAGTTTATTTTTTTAATTAAATTGTAATATATTATGGAGATACTATAGAATAGATTTTGTAATTTTTTTATTTTTTATATTTTTAAATTATTTTATTAAATTAATTTGAAATTTATTCCATTTTTAATTGACCAAAATGCTTTGAAAGAACTAGTACTAGAAGTTGAACATATTATTTTTGAAACTACATTGAGTTTTTATTCAATCGAAACGATTTTTTCAAGAAGCATTCTGAAAAGGTAATTTACCTAACTAACTAACTAGAAGACATTTTTTGCCCAACTGTTAAGGCGGCCTTAATTTTCAAAAAATGAAAACTTATTAAATATTCTCTATGATCTCTATGCCAAGCAGGTCAGTATTCAAAATCATAAATAGAGAGAGATACCTCTCGTAACATCAATTCTCAGCAAGGTGCGTTAGATTAAAAACAGAGTTACATTTTTGTATACAAATATTTTACAGTTAGTTTAAGTTTTAATTAGTTAAATCATTGATTAAAACTAAAATTCTGACAGAGGATGTCCTAGAAATTTCACGTTTGCCCAAACAATAACAAGAAATCCGGTATGGTCTAGTGGCTAGGATACCTGGCTCTCACCCAGGAGGCTCGGGTTCGATTCCCGGTACCGGAATATTTTTTTATTGATTGCAATAATAGCACGTGATGAATAATTAATCAATTTTAATTCTTCAGTATTATTAAATAAAAGATGATGCACGAGCATAGTATTACACGTACAAAGAAAGGTTAAGTCAGTCGCCTTAGAGAATTCAAGTAAAAATAAAAACAAATAATTCGCTCTTGAATTGCATCTAAAAATCAATCCAAATAAATCCCAAACAGTTAGTTAAATCTAATAATAAACATAAGCCAAAAAGTCAAAAAAACGCAAATAAAATAATCCCGAATAAAGGTCCCTACGACGAAAAGAAAACCTCGTGGTAGTTGATTCGCCTCTATTGTTGCGTTGTCTTTGGAGGCGACCACTAGTAACAAAGTCCAGAACCTGTGATCCGAAGACAAAATTCAACACAACACAAACCCAAAAACAACACGGTAAAAGAAGTCGGATGCATTTTGCAAAATTTCTATTATTTCTTAAGTTGATGGCCATCATATTTTAATACCTACTAATAACAAGCGCCATCAGCTAACTTCAGATAAGATAGATAGTAGCAATTTTATTGGAAAATGGGTTTTTAGCTATAGAAATAAGAATTTTGATGTCCCGTCTAAAACGTATTTCCATCGCTACCCGCTCTAGAATACACCCCGATAAATCTATTTTTGAGAGATTAAAAGAAAATCTTATTAACCGGGTCATTAATTTAACAAATCAATAATTATAAAAATTAAAATATTAAAGACGCGGAAGAAGCACAACTAAGTATATGGCTGAGCGATAGTTGCAAATCCTGAAATTTCAAGTCGCCAAAGTATTAGTAAATCACGACGCCGAGTATTAAATAGAAAAAACACAAATACTACAGGCTTTATAAAATAAGTACCTAGATTACATTAACACCCTGACCCTCGTCGAAGTTCTAAACACACACTATTTTAGGAATAAGTCGTAACGTCGATATTGAGATAAGTTTTAAACCACAATCAGTTCTTACAAATTGTATGAAATTTTTGTAATTACTCATTTACATTAATTTAAGGTATTTCAAGGTCATAGATCTTGACATTGAGAGCTATGTCTATCAAATAAAAATAATATTTTGAGCAATCAACCTATATGTCCTTAGAAGAATAAAATATTTTATTCTTCCAAGTATAAGTCATACACTAAAAATACAGTGTGTCCGGGGATAGGTGGAACACGGGCTTATTAGCGATTTTATCAAAAAATGTTACTCTTTGTAAAAGTTGCTTGTTCCAAAATTAATATTCACAATTTCATTTCTGCAAATATTTGTACAGGGTGGTTTTTATTAGTGTTTCTTTAAAATTGTACACTAGTAAACTAGAAAAATTTTGAAGAGAAAAATCAAAAATTCATAACAAAAAGTTATTCGTACGCTCATGTTTTATTCAAATATAAAATTTGAAAACGATGCGGTACTTTTAATATTTTTAAACGATTTCGACATTTTTTTATTAACAAATTCATAAAAAATTTTTATTAAAGATCAAAACAAACAAATAAATAATAATTACTACTCAATATAAGTGCTCCTTACATTCATACATCCTTACAATTCCTTGGCGAAATTCAAAATACGCAGCTTGAAACATCGTTACATCGAAATGTTTGAAAATATGAAAAGTGCCGTATCGGTTTCAAATTTAATATCTGAATAAGAAATCGGCGTAGGAATAATTTTTTGTTATGACTTTTTTATTTTCCTCTTAAAATAAGAGTAGTTTACTGATGTATAATTTTAGAGAAACGCTAATAAAGACCACCCTGTATAGAAATCTACAGAAATGAAACTGTCAATATTAATTTTGGAACAAGCAAAAACTTTTACAAAGAGTAACATTTTTTGATAAAATTACTAATAAGCGAGATCGCCCGTGTTCCACCTATCCCCGGACACACTGTATATTCGTACCTTTAATTAAATCGAATTTTAATGATAAAGTTGGTTGAAAATAAGTTTCGAGATCATCCTATCATCCATCATCCATGATGCCCTTCAAGAACAATTGTGTCACGGTGCAATCCTCAGTCTATTCTATAGGAAGCTCGTGTAGAATTTTCATCGATCCGCATCAGATGAATACTATGAATTTTACTCTCTCCTCTCTACATGCTGGATATTTCATGCACCTACATCCTACAATCATAAGTATATTGTTAAACCATTAAGTTAAGAGATAACAGCGAAATTTATTACTTAAATAAGTTTGTTTGAGATAGGTAAAGCTTCTTCATATTTTAGTTTTTGACCAATTTGTTTAGTTCTACTCTTCAAATAGCTACAAAATAATAAAATTAGTCAATGGCCCAATTGGCCCACAGTGATCCTCACCCGATTGTTTACTAAGAGGTGGGTAGGTACTACTCAACGATTACAGCTTGAGCTTGGCCCATGAGATGCGCTAACATTTAGTTCTTTTTTAACAGCCAACGTTGTTTCCTACTTTCTTCTTTTCTTGATTTGACAGTTATCATATGAAGATATTGAACATCCTAACCTATAACCACAAAAGACAATAAGTTTCACCTTTAAGAAAATTAAGAAATAATAAACAAGTTCCGTGGCGATGCACTTGGTCCCCTAATCTGAAAATAGAAAAATGAACAATTAATAGTTGATTTTCATAGCTTCAACACAAAAAATCCTATTTAGTCTTCGCCCAAGTTTAAACGATACAAAAGTGTAACTTGAGAAGAAAAGGCCGCCCTACGCCCCTCTGAATAACGTTTTAATAAATTCGAATAATTTGTTGGTTTCATTAAACAGTTGCAAATAGTTAATAGTTAGTAATTATATCAAAATGTTATTCAGGCCTTTCCCTAACCACCATCAATCTCAAATTAATCTTTTACATAAAACGGCATACAGTAATATTGATGTTTCAAACGGAATACACTTAAAAAAACATGAATTTGAAAAACACTTGGATCACTTAAACTCGGCGCATGTAAATAAAAAGCATTCTAAGAGCATTTCTTTTCTTCCTTTACGTTTTGAAGACAATGTTGTCGCAATATTCTTCGATACTTGGTACATCATATTATGCTTTTTGGCCTGCCTACTACGAAGTTTGTGGGTCAAATAATTTGAACTAGGGCTCCACCTAAATGACTTTATAAACATTTTTACTTCTTTATCATTTTAGGGGTGTCAATTTTTGACCCACTCATTAAATACTTTCATCACAGTTGGCAGTTGGCTATTATTTGTTCTCGTTCGGACGGATGGGTTTCTCGACATCTTCTAGAGCAAAATAGAAAAATTACTGATATGTTTGTATTAAAGTTACAAAATTATTACTTGATGGCCCAAAAGAGTACAGAACTGAATTAGGTTATCAATAACAAAAGAACGGCTTTCCCCACAACTTGTAGAGATTGCAACCTGAAGGAAATTCTAGCACTTAGTTTGAATTTAACACATTTACAGTCAAACACGTATCTTTAATCAAATTAAAGTATACTGAAGTCGGTTAGAATTGGAAATGGCTGTTTCAAGATCATCTAAGATGGTAGTACCCTGTAAGAACAAATGTGTTACTCTACGTCAACAGGTAACAGAGATAATAAAATTAGTTCAACAGCAAATATCAACGCTCTGATTCTCACCTGGTTGTTCGCTAAGAGGTGGTGTTAAGCAGTTCTTAAACAGTCGGCGTTGTGTCCTACTTTCTTGAATCGACAGTTATCGTATTAGAACATTGGACCTCCAAACCTATAATCACAAAGCACAGAATAAATTTCTTGCAATAAAAAAAATAGTAAAAGAATAAACAAGTTCCCTGGCGGTGCTCCTAGTTCTCTAACCTGAAAATGGAAAAATAAACAATTAGTTGGTTTTCATTGCTTGGATTGACGGTTGAAAATATTGTTCTTACCTAATTACCGAACCTCTCACTTCCACTTTTCCACTATCACTCCATCACTTGAAAAAAAAGTAAAAATGACTCACCTCTCTTCATTCTTCGTATAATCCCTGAAGTGGACCCTACCTACAAAGAAACATACGAATCAGAACCAATTGAATAAATGTGCACAATAAACGTTCTCGTACCTTTACTCTCGTAGTCCTTTTGCGTTTAAAGCTCGTTCGCTGTTTCTTATCTCCTCCATAACTCAAACTTGCTATGTAATTCCTCCTGATGGTTTACTAAAAACAAAAACAGACTGACTGTAAAATTGGGTTAATAAAATAGATGAAATATATCCTACATTCGGTATGATGTTGGTAAATTTCGTTCTCAAAAGTGTAACTTGTGAAGAAAAGGCCGTCCTTCGCCCCACTGAATAACATTTAACCGATTATGACGTATTGGAGTGACCATCAGAACCGGGAAAGCTTGGGGAAGGGTTAGGAGAACCCTCACGCTCACCAACGAATTTAGAGGCGAATCGAGCCGTAGCCATGGCGTTGGTTCCGCTACTCGTTAGACGCCTCCACCAAGGGTGCATGGAGAAGTCCCCCCTTACCTTGCAGTTTGCTTTCTTCCATAATTTTCTGCAAAATCAGAATTATTTTCAGTTTTTGTTGGTTATCATATTTTTGCACTAATTTTAGTGCAAGAAAAATTATTAAAACACTGATGCTCACCTGACTATTGTTGTAATTTCCTAAGAGGCAGTGTTGAAGAATGTTGAACAATTGGAACAGCCAGCGTGGTTTCCTTCTTTCTTGAATCAACTTGGACCTCCCAACCTAGAGTCACAAAGCATAGATTAAGTTTCACTATTAATAAAATATAAAAAATAATAAACAAGTTCCCTGGCGGTGCCCCTAGTTCCCTAACCTGAAAATGGAAAAATAAACAATTAGTTGGTTTTCATTGCTTGGATTGACGGTTGAAAATATTGTTCTTACCTAATTACCTAGCCTCTCACTACCACTTTTCCACTATCACTTCATCACTTGAAGAAAAAGTAAAAATGACTCACCCCTCTTCATTCTTCGTATAATCCCTGAAGTGGACCCTACCTGCAAGGAAACGTAAGAATCAGTACCAATTGAATAAATGTGCACAATGAACGTTCTCGTACCTTTATTCTCGTAGTCCTTTTGCGTTTAAAGCTCGTTCGCTGTTTCTTATCTCCTCCATAACTCAAACTTGCTATGTAATTACTCCTGATGGCTTACTAAAAACAAAAACAGACTGACTGTAAAATTGGGTTAATAAAATAGATAAAATATATCTTACATTCGGTATCTCGTTCTCAAAAGTGTAACTTGTGAAGAAAAGGCCGTCCTTCGCTCCACTGAATAACATTTAACCGATTATGACGTATTGGAGTGGCCATCAGAACCGGGAAAGCTTGGGGAAGGGTTGGTAGAACCCTCACGCTCACCAACGAATTTAGAGGCGAATCGAGCCGTAGCCATGGCGTTGGTTCCGCTACTCGTTAGACGCCTTCACCAAGGGTGCATGGAGGAGTCCCCCCTCACCTTGCAGTTTGCCTTCTTCCATAATTTTCTGCAAAATCAGAATTATTTTCTGTTTTTGTTGGTTATCATATTCTTGCACTAATTTTAGTGCAAGAGAAAATATTAGAACACTGATGCTCACCTGACTATTGTTGAAATTTCCTAAGAGTCAGTGTTGAACAATGTTGAACAATTTGAACAGCCAGCGTGGTTTCCTTCTTTCTTGAATCAACGTAGACCTCCCAACCTAGAGTCACAAAGCATAGAATAAGTTTCATTATTAATAAAATATAAAAAATAATAAACAAGTTCCCTGGCGGTGCACCTAGTTCCCTAACCTGAAAATGGCAAAATAAACAATTAGTTGGTTTTCATTGCTTGGATTGACGGTTGAAAATATTGTTCTTACCTAATTACCTAGCCTCTCACTACCACTTTTTCACTATCACTTCATCACTTGAAGAAAAATTAAAAATGACTCACCCCTCTTCATTCTTCGTATAATCCCTGAAGTGGACCCTACCTGCAAGGAAACGTAAGAATCAGTACCAATTGAATAAATGAGCACAATAAACGTTATCGTACCTTTATTCTCGTAGTCCTTTTGCGTTTAAAGCTCGTTCGCTGTTTCTTATCTCCTCCATAACTCAAACTTGCTATGTAATTACTCCTGATGGCTTACTAAAAACAAAAACAGACTGACTGTAAAATTGGGTTAATAAAATAGATGAAATATATCCTACATTCGGTATCTCGTTCTCAAAAGTGTAACATGTGAAGAAAAGGCTGCCCTTCGTCCCACTGAATAACACTAAACCGATTATGACGTATTTGGAGTGACCATCAGAACCGGGAAGACGTACGGTTGGGAGAACCCTCACGCACACCAACGGATTTGGCGGCGAATCGAGCGGTAGCCATGGCGTTGGTTCCGCTACCCGTTAGACGCCGCCACCAAGGGTGCATGGAGGAGTCCCCCTCCCTTGCAGGTTACCGTCTTTGAAACTTGAATATATTTCAATCTGTGATCGGATCTTAACCGGTCTAGAACACATAATATCCTTTATCCATTGCAGAAAATCATACTTAGATTTAACCTTTTTTAGAATGAATAGGTGGTGAAGTCTGTAAAATCAAATAAAATGCATCTAAATATAGGAAAAGACTTCATAATTTAAATATTCTTACAGGATAAATTTCGTTATCAAACAGAACCATTACCCCCTTCTTTTAACAGTCTTTCGAATCTGGTAAGTATCTTAATTTTTCACAAGAGGGTCTTCTAGAAATGAAAAGAATAAATTAATTTTCTTTCCTATATCAGTAACTGAGGGATGATAAAAAAACAATATGGAGGGTAGAAAACAAGCAGAAGTTTTTTTAAAGTGGATTTTTTGAGAAATTTAATATTAATTTTTTCTAATTTAAATTTATTCTTATTGGTAACTCAATTTGGGGACATATACAGGGTATTACTGTCTTCTCTCTGTATCCTTTAAAGGGTGATGTGGTACTAAAGGTTAAAAGAAGTCGATAAACCGTAAATCATCTTGGTAAAAGGGTAAAAGTTTCCTCAAAATCGAAATCAAAGAAATTTATCGTTTTCCGATAAACTGAAAAAATTAGTTTTGGGGCGATTTGGGAATTTTTGTCACACTTTAACGTGCTCTCCCGCATAAACCGTTGGTCTTAAGAAAAAACCTAAGTGGTAATAATACAAGAGGTAGTATTTATAGACCACCAGCATCAAGTGAAAATGGTTCACTATTTATAGAAGAGATATTTTGAATTTGCAAAAAAATAAACTTACACCAAACGTAATTTCCACCCTTAATATAAGGATTAAATTAAAAATACGGGCCGAAAAATTGTAACATCTTGATGGTTTTACTTTAACCAGTTAAAGAAATATAAATTAAAATTAGTTTTCAAAAATAGTTAGAAATGCGTTTAATTGTTAGATTAATTGGCAAACTTCTCGATTATGATTTTTTAAACTCTGCAATCTGCAATAGGTAGCTATTAGCATTACAAGATGGAATTGAGAAAAAGTTGTTCAGAACACTATGAAATTGTGACTCAATGCAAAATCTCAAAAATAATGGTTCACTTTTAATGTTAAATTCGTTCTTTACTCGAGTTGATGACAAATTTTCTCCGTCGCATAAACAAAATAGTAGTCGTTGCCCATCGTCAACTAACGAACTAGTAATTTGCAAATTATTTAGATACACAATCAATTACAAATAAATAATCAAAGATTTGCTTTGCATCTCGGATAATAATTCAACGAATTTAATATCAAAGTCAGCCAATACTTTCGAAATTTTGCATCGAGTTTCATTTATTGAACAATTTTTTTCAATAATATTTTGTTATATCAACAACCGAAATGGCATTTAATAAAAAGAAAATTCAATGCCCACGATCGCCTTGATTTTTAAAACTAAAAATCTGATCCTTGGAAGTCTTTTCAAAACCTCAAAACTTTTGAATGGATTTTACCCATTATAGTGAAGTTAGTCCGGATACACACTGCATGTATTGAAGATAATGTTGATTAGCAACAGGATTTACATAATATAAGAGTTTGGTGATGCATACATTGAAAATGAGAGTAAGTCTATTAGAGCACGGACGATTAAAATAAATCGTCTCGTGCGTTTTCACTCAAAAGGTACGTTCTGATGCGTAATATTCAATAGCAGCTGGCAATTCTTGTACGCGTATTCAAATTACGAATTTCACTTCGGTACCTCAAATTGGCTAAATAAAATAGATAAAAAATTACATCGTACCTTGAGACCTTAGGGATATCTTGTACGGGGGTCTAATCTTGTCTTATGAATCTTGTTACGTTATATTCCAATTAACAAACGTCATACGTAATTTTCCCCAAAATCCACAGTTGGACAATTAACAGGGGTGTACCTTTCCCCTAGCCCCATAGTAGTCCTTTTGCCTTTAGAGCTTTCGCCTTTCGCTGTTTCTTATCTCATCCATAACTCAAACTTGCTGTGTAATTTCTCCTGGTTCACTGAAAATAATGACTGACTGTATAATCGAGTTAATAAAATAAATCAAATATATCTTACATTGCGGATGATGTCTGTAAATAATAACCCTCAACGAAATAAACCTACAACCATTGTGCCATTTCTTTAATAGTCCGACGAATCTTGTGAACGCCTTCCCTAATTTTCCGCAAAGTTCGAATTTATTTCAAGTCTTCGTTACAATTTCGATACTAAAGCACATACTGAATTGGACGTAAAACCGAGTAGTTGTTAAAGTATTCTTGATCTATGGAATGATATCGATCGAATTGCCTTTACACCATAACTGAATGGTGAATATCTAATAAAATAAAATGAAATGCATCTTAGATTAGAAAAAAGCACAATAAAATGAATACTCTTACAGCGTTGTTTGTTGTCTCATTCTTCCAGTTACTCTGTACACAATAAATGATCAAATGGTTTATAATATTAATTTTCTTCTGAAACTCGCCAAGTGGAATAATGCACCTAATTACTACGACTACCTGAAACAAATTAATGAGTTAAGTTCAAATTCAATAAATTTCGAAGCAAACTGATACCTCAAATCATTCATCAGATTTTTGATTTTTTTATCTTTAGTTTCGTCGTTGCTGATATTTACATCTCTGATTGCGGATTGCGATGCACTCTTTAATTCCTCAAGTGTTTAGTGATTCTTACCTAAAAAAGTGTAAATCTCTGTAAAAATTAGACAAAGTTAGACAAGCACCTTACCTAGAATCTCAAACTGTGTTCTGTTTACGCTTAAAAAAACGAAAATTGGCTTATTTTCATCCGTGAGAAAACCAACATAGAGAAACAGCAAGGATGGGCATTTTATGGGAAGGTAAGCTCTCCCTCATTTAAGTTCCTCTTCTTCTGTAAACTGAAAACTCTTGACCAATTTGTGAACTAGTGCGACTTGTAACGCTCTTCCAGCTTGACAATTTAATTTCCAAAGTCTATAGTAACAAAATAATAAAATTAGTCAATGCCCCAAGTTATCATAATTGTTGCACTAATTATAGTGCAAGAGAAGTTATTAAAACACTGATGCTCACCTGATTATTGTTGTAATTTCCTAAGAGATAGTGTTGAACAATGTTAAACAATTTGAACAGCCAGCGTGATTTCCTTCTTTCGTGAATCAACGTGGACCTCCCAACCTAGAGTCACAAAGCATAGAATAAGTTTCACTATTAATAAAATATGAAAAACAATAAACAAGTTCCCTGGCGGTGCTCCTAGTTCCCTAACCTGAAAATGGCAAAATAAACAATTAGTTGGTTTTCATTGCTTGGATTGACGGTTGAAAATATTGTTCTTACCTAATTACCTAACCTCTCACTTCCACTTTTCCACTATCACTCCATCACTTGAAGAAAAAGTAAAAATGACTCACCCCTCTTCATTCTTCGTATAATCCCTGAAGTGGACCCTACCTGCAAGGAAACGTAAGAATCAGTACCAATTGAATAAATGTGCACAATAAACGTTCTCGTACCTTTATTCTCGTAGTCCTTTTGCGTTTAAAGCTCGTTCGCTGTTTCTTATCTCCTCCATAACTCAAACTTGCTATGTAATTCCTCCTGATGGCTTACTAAAAACAAAAACAGACTGACTGTAAAATTGGGTTAATAAAATAGATAAAATATATCTTACATTCGGTATCTCGTTCTCAAAAGTGTAACTTGTGAAGAAAAGGCTGCCCTTCGCTCCACTGAATAACATTTAACCGATTATGACGTATTGGAGTGACCATCAGAACCGGGAAAGCTTGGGGAAGGGTTGGGAGAACCCTCACGCTCACCAACGAATTTAGAGGCGAATCGAGCCGTAGCCATGGCGTTGGTTCCGCTACTCGTTAGACGCCTTCACCAAGGGTGCATGGAGGAGTCCCCCCTCACCTTGCAGTTTGCCTTCTTCCATAATTTTCTGCAAAATCAGAATTATTTTCTGTTTTTGTTGGTTATCATATTCTTGCACTAATTTTAGTGCAAGAGAAAATATTAGAACACTGATGCTCACCTGACTATTGTTGAAATTTCCTAAGAGTCAGTGTTGAACAATGTTGAACAATTTGAACAGCCAGCGTGGTTTCCTTCTTTCTTGAATCAACGTAGACCTCCCAACCTAGAGTCACAAAGCATAGAATAAGTTTCATTATTAATAAAATATAAAAAATAATAAACAAGTTCCCTGGCGGTGCACTTAGTTCCCTAACCTGAAAATGGCAAAATAAACAATTAGTTGGTTTTCATTGCTTGGATTGACGGTTGAAAATATTGTTCTTACCTAATTACCTAGCCTCTCACTACCACTTTTTCACTATCACTTCATCACTTGAAGAAAAATTAAAAATGACTCACCCCTCTTCATTCTTCGTATAATCCCTGAAGTGGACCCTACCTGCAAGGAAACGTAAGAATCAGTACCAATTGAATAAATGAGCACAATAAACGTTATCGTACCTTTATTCTCGTAGTCCTTTTGCGTTTAAAGCTCGTTCGCTGTTTCTTATCTCCTCCATAACTCAAACTTGCTATGTAATTCCTCCTGATGGCTTACTAAAAACAAAAACAGACTGACTGTAAAATTGGGTTAATAAAATAGATAAAATATATCTTACATTCGGTATCTCGTTCTCAAAAGTGTAACTTGTGAAGAAAAGGCTGCCCTTCGCTCCACTGAATAACATTTAACCGATTATGACGTATTGGAGTGACCATCAGAACCGGGAAAGCTTGGGGAAGGGTTGGGAGAACCCTCACGCTCACCAACGAATTTAGAGGCGAATCGAGCCGTAGCCATGGCGTTGGTTCCGCTACTCGTTAGACGCCTTCACCAAGGGTGCATGGAGGAGTCCCCCCTCACCTTGCAGTTTGCCTTCTTCCATAATTTTCTGCAAAATCAGAATTATTTTCTGTTTTTGTTGGTTATCATATTCTTGCACTAATTTTAGTGCAAGAGAAAATATTAGAACACTGATGCTCACCTGACTATTGTTGAAATTTCCTAAGAGTCAGTGTTGAACAATGTTGAACAATTTGAACAGCCAGCGTGGTTTCCTTCTTTCTTGAATCAACGTAGACCTCCCAACCTAGAGTCACAAAGCATAGAATAAGTTTCATTATTAATAAAATATAAAAAATAATAAACAAGTTCCCTGGCGGTGCACCTAGTTCCCTAACCTGAAAATGGCAAAATAAACAATTAGTTGGTTTTCATTGCTTGGATTGACGGTTGAAAATATTGTTCTTACCTAATTACCTAGCCTCTCACTACCACTTTTTCACTATCACTTCATCACTTGAAGAAAAATTAAAAATGACTCACCCCTCTTCATTCTTCGTATAATCCCTGAAGTGGACCCTACCTGCAAGGAAACGTAAGAATCAGTACCAATTGAATAAATGAGCACAATAAACGTTATCGTACCTTTATTCTCGTAGTCCTTTTGCGTTTAAAGCTCGTTCGCTGTTTCTTATCTCCTCCATAACTCAAACTTGCTATGTAATTACTCCTGATGGCTTACTAAAAACAAAAACAGACTGACTGTAAAATTGGGTTAATAAAATAGATGAAATATATCCTACATTCGGTATCTCGTTCTCAAAAGTGTAACATGTGAAGAAAAGGCTGCCCTTCGCCCCACTGAATAACACTAAACCGATTATGACGTATTTGGAGTGACCATCAGAACCGGGAAGGCGTACGGTTGGGAGAACCCTCACGCACACCAACGGATTTGGCGGCGAATCGAGCGGTAGCCATGGCGTTGGTTCCGCTACCCGTTAGACGCCGCCACCAAGGGTGCATGGAGGAGTCCCCCTCCCTTGCAGGTTACCGTCTTTGAAACTTGAATATATTTCAATCTGTGATCGGATCTTAACCGGTCTAGAACACATAATATCCTTTATCCATTGCAGAAAATCATACTTAGATTTAACCTTTTTTAGAATGAATAGGTGGTGAAGTCTGTAAAATCAAATAAAATGCATCTAAATATAGGAAAAGACTTCATAATTTAAATATTCTTACAGGATAAATTTCGTTATCAAACAGAACCATTACCCCCTTCTTTTAACAGTCTTTCGAATCTGGTAAGTATCTTAATTTTTCACAAGAGGGTCTTCTAGAAATGAAAAGAATAAATTAATTTTCTTTCCTATATCAGTAACTGAGGGATGATAAAAAAAACAATATGGAGGGTAGAAAACAAGCAGAAGTTTTTTTAAAGTGGATTTTTTGAGAAATTTAATATTAATTTTTTCTAATTTAAATTTATTCTTATTGGTAACTCAATTTGGGGACATATACAGGGTATTACTGTCTTCTCTCTGTATCCTTTAAAGGGTGATGTGGTACTAAAGGTTAAAAGAAGCCGATAAACCGTAAATCATCTTGGTAAAAGGGTAAAAGTTTCCTCAAAATCGAAATCAAAGAAATTTATCGTTTTCCGATAAACTGAAAAAATTAGTTTTGGGGCGATTTGGGAATTTTTGTCACACTTTAACGTGCTCTCCCGCATAAACCGTTGGTCTTAAGAAAAAACCAATACAAGAGGTAGTATTTATAGACCACCAGCATCAAGTGAAAGTGGTTCACTATTTATAGAAGAGATATTTTGAATTTGCAAAAAATAAACGAGATAGTCGGCAAATTTTTCTCTCCTTAATTAATTTAGGGTCTAAAAATGCAACTACATCAATATAATTAAAATTAATATTCAAAAATAGTTGGAAATGCGTTTAATTGTTAGATATATTGGCAAACTTCTCGATTATGATTTTTTAAACTCTGCAATCTGCAATAGGTAGGTATTAGCATTACTTATTTTAATGTGAAATTCGTTCTTTACTCGAGTTGATGACAAATTTTCTCCCCCGCATAAACAAAATAGTAATCGTTGCCCGTCGTCAACTAACGAACAAGTAATTTGCAAATTATTTAGATACACAATCAATTACAAATAAATAAATAATCGAAGATTTGCTTTTCATCTCGCATAATAATTCAACGACTTTAATATCAAAGTCAGCCAATACTTTTGAAATCTTGCATCAAGTTTCATTTTTAGAACAATGACCGAACAACCACCGAAATGGCATTTAATAAAAAGAAAATTCAATACCCACTACCCACGATCGCCTTGATTTTTTAAACTAAAAATCTGATCCTTGGAAGTCTTTTCAAAGCATCAAAACTTTTGAACTGATTTTACCTATTATAGTGAAGTTAGTCCGGATACACACTGTGTGTATTGGAGATAATGTTGATTGGCAACAGGATAATATAAGAGTTTGGTAATGCATCATACATTGAGAATGAGAGTGAGGCTAGTAGAGCACGGGCTATTAATTTAACACCTTTTAATATTTTTTTAAATCGTCCACAATGGATAACAATACATAACATCATCAATTTTTAATTGCCTGTGCGCTAACACTCATTTGATGTATTGAGATCTATTATGGACAATTAAAAATTGCATAAAAGGTGTTAAAATAAATCGTCCCGTGCGTTTTCACTCTAAAGGTACGCTCTGATGGATAATATTCAATAGCAGCTTGTACGCGTATTCAAATTACGAATTTCACTTCGGTACCTCAAATTGGGTAAGTAAATAAAATAGATAAAAAATTACATCGTACCTTGTGGCCTTAGGGATGTCTTGTACGGGGGTCTAATCTTGTCCTATGAATCTTGTTACGTGATATTCCAATGAACGAACGCCATCACTGATTTTCCGCAAAATCCACATTTCTAGTGTTTGTTAGGATTGCGAAACCGAAGGATATCATGTTAAAACCACGTAATAGCTCGATGAAGTTTTAACTGTAAAAGTTAAAAAAAATAAATAAAAAACTAGTCCGATTTAACTAAATTTAATGTGAACAAGAAGCGCGTGTGTACCTTTTATTAATTTAGTTATCTTTTCTTAATGCAAATGATCATCGTCTGACAGGGGCTTTAGAGGTCGTTTGCTGTTTATTATCTCCCTCATTATTCAGACTAGCTGGTATGTATCTCGCTTTTTCATAAGATGGTTTTCTAGAAAGAAAATAGCTAAGTTACATAAATGTTTTAATAAAATAGAAAAGTCGAAGTAATATACAGTATTCTCACTTTCCCTCGGTATCTCTCGGGTGGAGTTAGAAAGAGGGGTGAAAATTTAGATTTTAATTTCCCAATAAAATCACTCTTTATAAAAGCCCCAACTTGCTTGTGCCTTAATGACACTAACCATAAGTAGATAAAATTCACTTATGATTTCGAATACGTTGATAAAGAAAATTTTCAAGTCCGAAGAAACACCAAATTATTAGTATTTTTTTTCGGATACCGCAACTGATGGATAAAAAATAATATAGAGTGTTGAAAGTAGAAAGCAAGCAAAAGTTTTTATTCAAAGTGCTTTTTCAGAAATTTTAAATTGAAAAATTTTACCTCTTGATTTGGAATTCTATTTAGAGACATGCTATGCATGAATACAGGGTGTTAAAAAACATGTGTTAAATACTATAGTGTTACGCTACGCCTATAAAAATTATCTCGAGGAGCTGCAGCCTGCAGCAACGAGTAAATCAAGGAAGCCACCTAGTCCGAGCCAAAGTTGAGGTTTTCGAAATAGTTCGAAGGTCCTTGCGGCAGAGATGTCGTAGTTTCTTGAAATAGGGTGAGGTCACTTTGAATATACCCTGAAGATAATGCATGTGCATGTGATAACGAGAGCGAGTAATGCTATATCACTAATAAACGTGTTTTGGTTATCCAATTCAATGTTGATAAGTAATTTTGAAAATAAGAGTGCATAACAGTCATTAGTCATCGCCATGTGTATTTTAATTCTTAAATTGGGTTTCGAAGAATGAGCATCACAACATAAAGATTGTAAATAATTATTATAGTACCAAATAGGTACAAATGTCCAAGTTTTTAATTAATTTAAATTAATATTAACATTATTTTTTGGTTTTACTGTACTAGTCTAGTCAACTAAGGGTTTCACTTGGTTTCACCAAAATCGGCCAAAAATTTAAATTTTTAGTTTATCGCTCATTACTCGAAAATTACGCACTTTATGAGACAAGTGTTACTACACAAAAATAGTGTGTAGGTATTCAATTTTTACAAATTAATAAAATAAGTATGTCTCTTCGGTACCTATTATTGTCAGACGGACGGCTCGAGAAAAGTGGGTTTTTGGGGGCAAACTAAATCATAGGGTAGGTGGGTACTACACAAAAAATTTATATACCAAAAATTTGCATTTTTTGTGTGAAGTCGAATATACACACTATGGCAGACGGTCTTAAGTGCAGCATTTATGGTAATGGGAGACCAGAGACACCGAAGTTGAAGAAAACCTAAGAGACATGATTTGTATAGGAAACTTAATGTAGTTTCGAGTCTAAAAGTGCGTAGATTTCGAGTTATAAGCGATAAACTAAAACATTAATTTTTTGGCCGACTTTGGAACTTTTGTCAAACTTTAACGGGACCTAACGCCAACACCGTTTATCTTAAAAAGAAACCTAGAGGTTTTTGATTTTCCCCAAGTATCGACCATATCCATCGAATTAAACGGTTTTACTTTATAAGAAAGATTTGGAGTTTGCAAAAAAATAAAACGGAAAGCTTACCTTTAGAACACCAAGCGTAACTTCGACCCTTCGTATAAGGATTCAAATAAAAATTACGAGACGAAATTATTAAACACAACTATTCACTTCGAACTATTCGATCAAATTGAAGAGGCAAGAGGTATAAACTTGCAAAAAGATAAGACACCAGCCGCGTATTGTTGATAACATCAGGTGCGGCCGTTCGTAATACTTATTCATAAATTAATTTGATTCAATTTAATTTAACCATGTAGAATAAATTTACTCGATTTTAAATAGTTTTAAAAATTATATAAGTAGGATCTTCATATTGTTTTTTAATTTTTCCCAAGATGAGAAAAATCGTATATCTTCGTTTTAGTTTAACCAGTCGATGTAATAGCAATTACAATTTATTTCAATCACCAAACGTTTTGAGAAACGGGTTAGATTGCAAGTTTCAAAAACATGGGGGCCCAGACGAAAAGTATTCCTAGTGAAGATTAGCCCCTCGACATTTTTGAAATTTTCAAGGTCGACGGAGCTTAAATCGACAATTTTTAAACGCTGTGAAATTAAGCAATTTTATGTACCGAAAAGAACTTTATTTGACCATTTGATAATTGTTGTAGACGTTCATGAGATCACAAAAATAAAATATTTGTGATTTTTACGTAAGTTTGGTGGCTCCTGATTTAATCTAATCGAATTTCTACCTATAGGGATAATTTTATCAGTACATATCCTTAGATTTTTAAATACACGAAGAACAAAATGAGAAAGTTGAGAGATAAAAAACTACTCACCTTTAAATGAAATAAAATGGCAACTGTGTAAGTAGCGGCCACACTTTTTCGTCTTGTGAAAAATTTTCACCTCGCACTGAAAACGATTATTGAATAGAGCATATTTTAATTTGTTGTTGATTATATAGTAACAACTATCACTCGAAGAACTATTTAATAACTATTTATTTAAATTAGAAAGAACACAGCATCGATTTTGTAAATTAAAAAATTATCCCAAATAGTTACGTGCCGTGCCGGCAGTAACTACAACTACGATAGTCAATTGTTGAAAAAGAAATACGTCACTTAACATAAGGTGCAAATAAAAAGCCAATAGAAAAAGACATTACGATGTTTTAATTTCCAGATTGAATTTTTAATAAAAATTTTGCTTTTAAGGTTGTCTAAAATCGTGATTTTACGATATCTACCAAAATTAGAACTTTTTAGCAATAAAATATTGTAAAAATCGAATTTTTCGAATACAATTTTTCAAACGTTTCGTCGACACATGCCATGTCGCCAAATTACCAACCGCACATCGTTGCAATTTAATCAAATTAACTAAAAATGCTACCTTGCTTTGCATTTTACCTCCAATGCGATCAAAATTAACCCTAATCTTTTAAATTAAATCATCCACCCAAAAAGTAATTTAGAAATGTATAAAAGCTATACTAAATAGTAGGTTGTGGATACTTTCTTTTATAAGTGTCGTTTGATTATGATTAGTACAACTACACTTATCTGAAGTATTTCTTCGGCTCGAAAAGTGAACTTCTGGAATACTGTTTAGCGGTTAAACAGTATTCAGAATCCATGACATAGCTGAGGATCTCAATTACCAATTAATAGAAAAAATGCAAAGCAAGGAATTTGGTTTGCAACTCGATGAGGCTACTAACAGTAATAATAATGCACAATGCACATCCTATTATTTGCTACGTACTCTTTGTGGCTGATAATATTATTGTCAAATGCAAAAGCATTACCGAGAGACCGAGAGTGCGAAGGACCAAGACTTGTTTAAAATTATTGAGAAGTTTATTGCATAAAATGGTTTGGATTGGAAAAAGTGTATCGGTGTATGTACTGATGGTGATCGATCCATGTCTGGCAGGTATGGAGGTATAGAAGCGCTTATTTGTGAAATAGCACCGAATGCTATGTGGATCCATTACATCATCCATAGGGAAGTTCTTGCATCAAAGTCAACGAGCTCTAAACTGAACGAAGTACTAGAATGTGTCGTTGGTGCAGTAAACTACTAAAAACTAGGCCTCTAAAGGCCAGACTTTTTAAAAAACTGTGCATAGATATGAGAGCTGAACATACGGCCCTGATGTATTACTGCAATTCACGATGGCTTTCACGTGGAAATGTCTTATTTCGTGTGTTCGAATTGGGCGAACAAATTCGCACTTTTTTATAGGAAGAACGTCATGAAAACGCCAAATATTTTACTTAACCAGATTTTTTGCTAAAACTAGGGTACTTGTGCGATATATTTGAAAAACTAAATAATTTGAATCTTTCTTTACAAGGCAAAAACACGTACATTCTGAAACTATCGGAGAGAATTGCGGCGTTTAGGAAGAAACTGCAGTTGTGGATATAAAAAAATGAATGAAGTTAGCGGTCAAGATTGCTTCCCGCAATAATTGTATAAATATGCGGCATCTAATAAACTGGTCGCCTCACAAGACCTAATGGCCCTTTTCACGGAACACCTATCGAAGCTCACAGAATGGTTTTCGAAGTACTTTGCAGATGATGATGTCGAAAAGTTTGTGTGGATCCAAGATTTCCGTGCACAAGCACCGCCAGGATTCACAACACAACAGCAAGAGAGTCTCATTGAACTCTATTGCGACAACATTCTCAAAACTACATTCACCAGTTCCGATTTGGTGGAGTTTTGGTTATCGATTTAAAATGAATATCCAAATTTAACTTCGAAAGCTTAAAAAATTTTCATTCCGTTTGCCACATTATATTTATGTGAAGCTGGATTTTCTGCTGTAGCTGTATTCAAGAACAAATATTGCTCAAAGACCAATGTGGAGCAAGAAATGAGAGTAGCAGTCTCAAGTCTTATTCCCCGCTTTGAAAAACTGTGCGAAAATCATCAATCTCACCCGTCACATTGATTTGACTGAGTATAACTATCGTATTTTATTTTTATCTTAAGTCTTTTTGTTGTTCTCTGTTTCAATTCTGGATTCTTCTAAATATAATAAAACTCAATTTCATATTGTGGATGTTTTAACTTTTGTGCCTATCTACGTAACTACTATTAATATTATTGTAGGTACCTATTTCTTTCGACTATTAAAGTCACTATCAGGCGTATTCTGTATCATCCCCTCTAACATAAATGGCCAACTTTAACGTTTAAAATAACGTTCTATCCTTTTTATTTAGCTGAGATAGAACGCGATAGAATGTTACTTTAAACGTTAAAGTTGGCCACTATGTTAGAGGTTATGATACAGAATAGGCCTGTATATCTATTCCAAATAGCTTACTAAAGTAGGGCGCCGTGACAAAATACTAAACTTGTAAGTGCGCCGCGGGCTGAAAAAGATTGGGAACCCCTGGTTTAACCTTATATAAATACCAGATTTTTTAAACTTAATTTTTAAGTAGTAACAATCAGGACCATCCTAAACCTGTGCAAATTCTACAGTAAATGATATCTCAAAAGAAAGTTCCCAGGTCTCGTTGGTCTCGTTTATAACTAATAGAGCTTTCCCATCGCTCAAAGTGTTGTGACTGAATAGCTATTACTGGGGTGGGCATATTATACAGGATGTCTCTTTAACAATGGGGCATCGTATAATCATTAGATTCCTTAGGTTTAATTAGGTGATTAAACCAAATATACCTCAGTAAAAAGTATAGCCGTTACTGGTCCAAATATAAATTTCTCGTTTACAGTTCATTATAAAGTCAAAAACTGATTCAAATTGTTTCGAAGCAGTTTCACAGCACTTATTACTTATTACGTTTTTTTTTCATCCGTACCAGTCTCAACCAGGGCTCGACAGAGTTTGACTTAAAATTTCAGAGTATCTTATATTTTATATGTATTTTTAGGCCACTCTTGTTTGTTAGACGATCCATTCTCATTCATTCTCTAACGAGTCACGAAGATAATACAGACGAATTGTCCGGTGAGTTTAGCCCACACTAGCCACAGAAAGTTTGGCTTTCATTTTAGAAGTTTTAAATACTAAGTTGATGCTCACAATTTTAGTTTTTTACACACACACGTTGGAGTGCGTCTGCAGGTAGGATGGGCAGTTGTTAGCGAAGCTTGTGTGAGAGATGGTATTTTATAAAAGTTCATTTTTCTTATTAAATGAGCTCTTGACACTGTAACTGAAACCGAAAATAGCTTCGCTAGATAAAAAAAAACATTTTTTATTAGTTTTATGTATCGACATCTTTTAAATGTGCAAAAACTGTCGGTTTGTTGCTTCGCCCACCCTTCAAATCTCCCGACACGAAAACCAATTTCACGTTGAGTTTTTATCTTAATTACGCAGTTAACGTTATAACTTATTAATTTTATTGACTTAATTTTTTATTCCTACTGCCGTATGGGCTTTTTTAGATATACGGAAACTTTCTTTTCATTTCCACCTAGTTTTTGGCCTAACCCAGTAAAAATAATTAAACGTAGAAAGGCATATAGTACATAATTAGAGATTTATTCATAATACAAATCACAAAATCGTAAATTTTAAAATATTTGGCTTAAGTAAATAAAGAGTTTAGTTGTAGTCAAGAACTTCCTTTGCCCATCTTTGGTTTCTCAGCTTGAGAATCTTAAATAACATTTACATTGCTAGGTCGATTTATTGTTAGCTCTGCAGATTAGTTTCGCGTTTCCTTAGTGTCTTCGACAGGTGTTGATCTGCGTTAATTTAGTAGTTTTTGTAAATTTAAATTTAAAAACTCTTTTCGGAGTTGTACGTTGAACGGTTGAACCTACCTTCTGAACTCATCACATATATTTCAAGATTAGTAGGGTTGATACAAGATAGCCGAGGACAACGTAAAACTTCAAGAATTGTTGGTAAGAGCTTTTGTGCTGTACAAAAGATTTACCAACGTTATGAGGAGCGTGGTTTAATAACCCGAAAACCAGAATCCGGGAGAAAAAGAGTCACCACCTAAAGGGATCGCCGGTTTTTGGTGTCTGCCAGTTCGGTTTTTAGCTACAGCTTCGGTGGTTTAGCTACAAAATCAACTCCAAGAGTTGTTCCAAGTTAGAGATGTGAATGTTAGATAATAGACCGTTGAGAGAAGACTTTGTGCTGCTGGATTGTCTTGTAGAAATATCACTACAGGTTCACTATTGCAACGGCGGCATCGAGTTACAAAATTGACTTTTGTCCAAAATCAAGTGTGATGGAATAATGAAGACTGGAGCAAGGTACTGTTTTCAGACGAGTCGCGATTTTACCTCAGTGGATCAGACAGTCGTCGACGAGTTGAAATATATTCGCAGAAAGATACGCTCAAGTTTGTATTGCTGAGCGACTTCCATTTAGTGGTGGATATGTTATGGCTTGGACAGGAATCACGCAAGCAAGCACAGAGTTGGTTTTCATACAGACCGGTTTCCTGACCTAGACCTCATACAGCTAGAGCTGTCGGATAATTTTTGAATCAGGTGGGAATTATGCGGTTCGATTGACCACTTGGTCAGCCTTCAGTCCGGATATGCATCCTATCGAACATGTCTGGAATGAGTTGGTTCATCGTATTGGAAGGCATAGGTACACCTCACACCAGCTTCAAGAACTGCCCAGGACCTGAGGGAATTACTATTGCAAGAATGGGATAACATCGACCAGAATGTAATGCTGAACTTAATTCAAATTATGCCTCGTATGCCTTCAAGCACGAGGAGAGAATACACGTCATTATAAGCTTTTTTATTTTTGAGTCCCATATTTTTAATTTATACCCTACAAACTATAGTACCATGGTTAAATTACAGAAAAATATCATAATTATTATAAGTTGACCTCGATGTTTTGCTCACCAGTGCATATTAAGGTCTGTCGTTTACGATCATTTGTCAAAAACCTATAGGAATTACCTATATTTAGTACTAAGTAGTATATAATATTATGTATTTTATAAGGTTGTTATTTTCGTGCAACTACACTAAAGTTGCTACTCACTTATGTTGAATATGTTACGGACGAAGTTATTCCTCTGGTTTTTGTTAATACACTCCTCTTTGACACACGATATATTATCTAAGGTAATTTTTTTAGAAAGAAAAGCAACAAACTATTTTATCACTATTCTTTTAGTTCAATCAAAATGATTATAAAACAAAAGATTACAGAGGTGAACTTGAAAGTTATAATCCGGCTATAATGAAATACGCCAAATTTAGTACTTTCAAATACAATCGTACTACAGCAGCATCAAATCTCTCGGCGTGTTTTATGATAGACGTTGAAGATAAGATGGAGGTAACGATTGATTACTAATACTCTAAGGTAGTAATGTGAGAATACACTATTTTAAGGTTCTTCTTCAAATGTACAAATTAGCAAGCAACGAGTATCGGCATTTTCCTATCAGATTACAACTTAATTTACTAAAAGCCTTTAATGCCAATGCAGTGGGAGTACAAAAAATAAAAGCGCACGGAAATATTCAAACTCCGTACTTCCTAAAGGTAATTTTTACACGCTCTTTGATTGTAGTCTAAACTTTATTATTTTCGTTAGGATGTTGATTACTATTTTTACAACTTTTTTCCCGATGAGAAAAAGTTTCCTCCATTAATGCCAAATGGACAATATAAAGCAAATGTACATTTCCTCTATATTGATACAGAAGCTGTTTGTATTAATTTATTTTTTGAAGTTTACCGCCCCATTGCTATACCCACCAATTAAACACTATACTTACACTTACACATTCTACATATTATACAAGCACAAATAACATAATATTTTCCCAAATGAAACTTTTGAGCACAATCGCTTTCCACGTTTACGCACCGAAGACTCCATGGCACTTCAATGTTTTAAGAAGCAGCACGGAACGGGTTTTTATAGTCTCCACAATTTTGGGTAAAATAAAGGGAAAATGGGACCATTTCGCGATCTTCTAGTTTGTACTGGATTTTAGTTGCCATTTTTCACATTTGCTCTATAAAGAAGGATTATCAATGAATGACACAATCAGTCTCAAGGTTGTGTACGGCGAAGAAGATCGCGGTATAGAGCGTTTTACAAAGTTAATTTTTGCCAATAATTCCCTACCCTAAATAATTTTACGCACAAAAGATATCAACAGATGCTGCAATTGAAGAAGCTAAAGGAAAGGAAGATGCAAATCACATCAACTAACGAATTTGCTTTTCAGTAATAAAAATTGTAGGTGTATAGTATATCTAATACATACACACATACAGTGTGTCCAAAAGGTAAAAAATATATAATAATATACAGGAAAGTTGTTTATCAAGTAGTTATCTTACACCTTACAGCCATAAATTCGATTTTTTGTTAAAAACAAAAGCACAGTAAATAACACTTTTTTATTTTTTTATTTATACAATGGTCTTAAACGAGCCATAAGGCCCAAAACTAAGACGCCACTTATAAAGAGCTTAGCGGCTCCGCGAAAACAAAGAAAATATATATACAAAAATATCCATATCGAAGCAATTCGATTACAAACAAAAGAAAATCGCTAACAGTGAATTCTTCAAGATTTATAAACTACAATAAAACATTCAACTATTAAACAGTCCGTGACACAGAAAGCTGAACGAAGCCCTTAAATTGACGAAGTGTTAGAAGAAAAAGATCAAAATCGCCAAAGCCAACATTGAAAGAGCGGGTACAACGATTGATAACAGAATTGGAAGCAAGAGAGGTTCTATAGTATTTAAGATAGAAAGATAAAAAGAAAAAAAAAAAAGATGGTACATGAAGACCGATGAAATCAATAATACTGACATCAAAACAATTATTGACGATTTTGTACAATAAACACATATCATTCACGCTACGACGTGACTGGAGAGGTATATGAGGCCGTGAGCGTGAGCATCTCTCGATAGGTATAGCTATTCTTTTTATCATTTTTAAAGTATTTGCTGTCTAGATACCTAACAAACCTTTTTTGAACCACTTTCAAGCAGAAGGCATACTGTGGAAACCAAATTGGAGAGCCATAGTCGAGAAGCCCAAACACCAGTGTCCTGAACAAGAACAGCGGAGTCTGAAACTTTTTAAAAGGATACGATAGCTTAATTATAAACCCCAGCGTCTTAAAAGCCATGCTAGATAAATCATGAACGTGAGCCTCGAAGGTAAGTTTTCTATCGAATAAGATTCCCAGATCCCCGATCGTATGTACCTGCCTCAGAGGAGCGTCGTTGAGTTTAAATATAGTTCTTATAGGAAATAGTTTGCGGGTAAACACAATAATCAGAAAGGCGGTCCAGGTCGGACTGCAGTTTCAAAGCGTCCCAAGCGTCGGCGACTCTCAAATAAACTTTGAGATTTGAGAACTTCAAGACTTTTAAATCTCAATGTACGAGGATGTATTGATAACTAGTTAGTCTAGACCAGTTCCATGCAAAAAAAAATATTGCGTTACCATAGCAACGAACAATAACTTATTAGAAGTGTCAGTGTAAAGTTTGACGTCAAAAAAGTAAACCAGAGTTAAGCAATAAATTAAAAGAAAAAAGATGTCCACCGAAATTGTGAAAATCGAAAAATTGGAGTATCGAGCCATCATCAAGTACCTGTATTTAAAAGGGTTAAGAGGTAAGCAGATTTACGAAGATATGGTTAATATACCCTTGGTGATCAATGTCCTTCGTATGCGACCGTGAAAAATTGGACTGCAAGCTTCAAAAATGGTAAATTTTCAGTTGAAGATGATGACCGATCGAAAAGTTCTTGCTTCAGTTTTTTGGGATTGCCATGGAGTAATCATGATTGATTTTTTGGATAAGAGTAGAACAATAACTAGAGATTACTATTCGACATTACTGACCACTCTACGAGAAAAAATTAAAGAGAAAAGACGCGGAAAGCTATTCAAAGGTGTTTTGTTTTTGCAGGACAACGCCCCTGCACACAAATCTCATGTTGCAATGCAAAAAATTCGTGATTTAGGGTTTGAATTACTAGAACACCCCCCTTATTCTCTAGATTTGGCTCCGTCCGACTATCATCTCTTTCCTCAACTGAAAAAAAGTTTAAAAGGTCGTAAATTTTCTTCCAACGAGGAGGTAATAAAAGCTGTGGACGTCTGGTTTGCAGAGCAAGAAGAAACATTTTTTTTGAAAGGTCTAGCGACGTTGCAGGTTTGCTGTAATAAATGTATCCAATTAAGAGGAGAATATGTTGAGTAGTAAAATATTTTGACATTGAAATTTTGTTTGGTTCTATAGTAGGCTAAGAATTTTTCAATATAGCCTCGTATGTGAGTATATCGTTATTATACTCATTTGAGGAATTTGTTCTCTTTTCGGCCATGTAAAGCTTTGGCGCCCTCACATCTGAAAATGTTTGTGAAAAACAAAAACAGTTTACATTTTTTTGGACACACTGTATATTTATTATCTACTTAATTTTTGGAAAATAAATTTTTTTAATTAAATAATACTGTAATAATCTAATAATTATTATCTAACAAATACGATCATGAAATTGCCACTAAATAAATCTTTGTGAAATGATTATTATTTATTATTTCTATTTTTATTTTAGGTATAATTTCAATTCTTTAAATTTTGATTATCAATAAAATCGATTTTAACTTCTAGTCAAAATAGCACTCCGCAAATGGTTGTATATTAAGTAGTTTTTTAAATTTCTTTTCCTTTTACGGAGAGTAGCTGTATCAGATTTATAACTGCTTGATGAAGAAATTATTCAGCTAATATTTTCAAATATTAGCTCAAGATTATTCAGCTAATATTTGAAAATATTAGCTGAATAATTTCTTCATCAAGCAGTTATTAAGTAGTTTGTGGGCGAGTACGGGGTAGTACCTCAGTACCTGATAACACTTCTGATAGTTCTGATCATATCTTATACTAGTTGGGCCAGGATGGCAGTTTTTGTACAGTACGCGGTACAAGACCAATACCAATAAATAATTGATAATAATTGCTAAGTTTTAATATAATATTCTTAAACGTAGCAATACAGCAATAATAGTTAATAATAAATAAACATTTATTTAATTCACATTATTTTAATATAAGTACTTACATAAATTACCTATTAAAATTTGATGCGTATTTCTAAGAAATTAATTTTACAAAAGTACTAATCTGTTGATGCTGTTTAATACGTATTCATCAATTTTCTGTTGTACATAATTTTGTTACATTTTTTATTGGTCTAACAGCTTCTATGCCTCTATTTGCACTACTAATTTTTACTTAGATACTTCGTTTTGAGATGGTGTTGATAGCTTACGCTACCCACTCACAGAGAAGTTGAATAGAATCTCTGCTGATGGTAAAGTCACCAACACCATTTCAAGACGAAACCTGTTCTCTCTTCCCTGATTGTTACCTTAGCTGCTGCAAGTAACAGCTTTCTATTCGTTCTGGTCTAACTCAAACGTTGAAGTATTGGACCCCCGCTGCTCTTGGCTCAATTATACAACCCAGATTTTATTTCAACTGCTGTCGAGTCGAGCAAACAACTCCGTCGGGTAGGCGTAATTTGGTGTTGCTGTATTTTGGGCTATCTTGGTCTGTAATCGGTAATTTATCCTGGGAATACAATTTTTTATGATATCCCCCCCTTCATACTTAAAGAACAGAACGTAATTGTTGGAACAAATGACATTTCAAAATTGTTTTAATATTATATTTTGTTTCAAGTTCAAAAAGTCAAAAACTTCAAATTTTTCCAAATTATAATTAAAGTTGCCGAATATGAAGAAATTTAAGCCAGTATTTGAAAATAGGATTAAAGAGAACGTAAATAAGAGGTCCTTTCATAATGATACTGAAGAGCAATATCACATGAATAATAGACCTAATAGTTACCAAAATTGCCAAGCTGGTTACCGAGAATTTCAATACGGTATTTAATACTAAACTTCATAATTTCATTACAACTAAGGTGTTACTAATTGTTGTTTATATAAGACGATAGTGATTCAAGAATACAATATTCTGAAGATGAAGACCGAGAACTATCGATACCAGAGACTATTACAGAATACAGTGAAAGTTCGGAAGTATCAAATTATGGCAGCGATTCCAGACCAAAACAAGATGAGAAATATAATTATAATAGCTCAACCAATATAAATTATTGTACAAGTGTTAGTTCTGACCATTCTGACGATGTATACCGTGGATCGAAGAGCAGCGAAAAATGTAGCAAATTTTCAAACGCCGAATGTATTTTATCAGATTGTATAAGCGACGCTACTAAAAGAAATACTAAATTTACCAAAACTTTTCCCAAAACGTCTTCTATATCTGAAGACGGAAAAAGCTCGACCAAGTCAAAAATCAAGAGCAAGTCTAAGTCAAAGTCTAAGCACAGTCCGAAGACTCCGGCTTTTAAAATTGAAGACAACACTGTTCGGGTAAGATTTACTATATGAAACTTCACTTAAATAACTGTATCTGCTTTTCAGAATAACCGAATTTGTGTCATTCGTGATCATTACTTCGATATAACATGTGAGTTATATATTTATGTAGGTTCCTTGCAAGCAGGGCTTTTTTCATTTGACTTTTTCTGAAGCGCTACGTTATACGTTTAGATTGGAAAAACAAATTAATACTCTTCTACTCTACAACAAAATTTTTCTGCCATTTCGGTCACCTTTTTGAAAGAAGCCCTGCGTAGAACAATAATTAGGTATAGTAGTTATATGGTTATATTGTGATTACGAGACGAATTCTGAAAATTTTTGGAAATATGGAAATAGATTTTTGAATCTACTAGTGATCTAAAGATAATCAGAAAATAATCAATCAAATATTTTCGATGAAATGATAATTTAAAAATATTCCTCATAAGCGCTTCGTTCAAATTTCCCGCTCCCTACAATAAACAAAGACAAAGATAAAAGATATATGAAATTCATCTCGTATGCGGGTGTGCGTCGTCGTCGTCTGTCTTATGTCATTTTCCGTAAGATATTTTAAAAATTCCTCAAATTGAACTTTAAAATCTTAAATAACGTAACATATATTGTACATAATGAACACAAAAGTGCCACTAATTGAAAAAATTCAATTAGAATTAGGAGGTTGGTATCTACATCACATTCTAATTTGTTACTGTCTTTAATTTAAACATCGACTTACAGCTCAAGAACCTTGGCCAAAAGATGTTAAATTATATCAGCCATATGAAGTGGAACAGATTCTTTTGCCAGATAATGCTAACTGTCTTGCCGTTCAAGCCTTTTTAAAAATGTGCAATTTGAACTATGAGATCGTCTCGAAAGCTAACGCAGAGTTTATGTCGCCATCCGGAAAAGTCCCTTTTATAAGATGTGGCGCATTTGTTATAGCCGAACTCGAAGGCATTGTACAATTTGTAGAAAAAAAAGGAATATCTTTATCTTCAAGTTTGGAACCTGAACAAAAAACAGATGTTCGTGCTTACATGTCCTTGGTACATACGGTGCTAGAGAATGCAGAAGTAAGCAAACCTAACACGGTTACAAATTTAGTTTTATTAACTATTAATGTTTTTAGTTGTATGTCTGCTGGTGTGACAAGGAAACTTACAACGAGGTAACGAAGCCACGCAACGGTTCGGTTTATCCTTGGCCACTCAATTATATTCAAACTTGGAGTAAACGCTCCGCAGTGTATAAAAGATTAAAAATGATGGGTTGGTATAATAAAAGTCTCGAAAACGTTTTTGAAGAGGTCGAAAATTGTTGTCAAGCTTTAACCGATCGCCTCGAAGGAAAAGAATACTTTTTTGGAAAAAGGTAAGTCTTTCGTAATTGTTTAATTACCCCTATGTGTAATCCTTTCCCAGTTGTACCGAATTAGATGCATTAGTATATGGGCACATACATGCTATTATGTCCTCTTCTTTATCTGCAAATGGTAACAAGTTAATTCCCATAGTTAAAAAATTTCGGAAGTTATTAAATCACCGTACAAGAATATATAAACTTCTAACTAAACGTGACTGCGAAATAAGTAATGATATTCCCTTAGTTTCTGTTAGAAGCACTAGAAATTCTTCCAACATAACCAATAAGAGAGTAAGTTTTGATAGAATTTCAAGTTTTTTCAACTCTTAACAGAATTAAAAATTAGGTAAACAAAGTGGCTCATATTATCAGAAGTGGAACTGCCAGTTCTGTCGAAACGGAAAATAATAGCACTTTATCTCAATCAGATGATATTGATACCGACGATTTGCTTGCAGATAATAATGAATATGGAGTTTCGGTTTATTAACGTCACGAAGATATTTAACATTTGATTTCAAGAAACATTATTTAATAAATCGTTCATATTAATTAGAGTAATTAAATAGAGTTTTTCTTTATTCGGCAAATCTTATTTCTATGCGATTCAGATTTTTAGCCCAAAAATGCTCAGATTAGCGACTAATTAAGGTTGCAAAGTTATATCTCTAGTTTGGACACCCCCAAACCCACTGTCCGACCTCAATTTTCTCGCTTTTATTAATTTACCAAAATTTATCCACGGTGCTATTTTATCGCTTTTTAGTTAAAAATCCTAGAGAGAGCCTTCTTGAGTGACTTTGATGAATTGGGCCTCTCTCTTGAATAGCAGCTCGAGACTGTTTTGTTATTCGGTTATATTACACTTATACATTTGAAACTTCTAAAAACTAATTAAGTGCGTTTTTTTTGTTATAGTCCAACAGAACTTGATGCCCTCGTCTTTGGACATTTATTCACGATATTAACGACACCATTACCTAACAATCAAATGGCCAACATAGTCAGAAATTTTCCGACATTGGTTAATTTATTACAACGAATAGAAAAGAAATATTTTAAGCGTGAAACTAATCATTAGTTTTGTTTAAATGTGCCTTTAAATAGAACAGAGTAGTGTAAAATCTATTTAGTACATCTTTTGTATGTATAACTTAACTGAAAAATCTGATTTAGAACTTACCAACCCGAGTGATATTATTTATGGTTTGGATTTTCTAAATTATGCGCTAAAATTTATTCTATTTTTAAATCACATTTATAATGATTAAAAAGAAATTTGGTTCAGCTTGTGAGCACCAATATTTTTTGAAAAGTGTTAAGAGTTATCAATTTGCTTATGCTCAATAAGTAAATATATTTTTGAATTATATCTAATTGAAATCTAACAGTTAGTGAAAACTTGTTCGATGAAGTAATAATACCTTATGTGTATTTATTTTGTTAAAGTGAGTAATGGCAGTAATGTACACTTATTTATAATAAGATTAGTTACCCACTAAACCTGGTACTGTATGGAAAAAATTTGTGACAAAAGGTAACAAACTTGGCCTACAGGAAGGAATTTTGTACTGCAACAGCTTGGTTGCAAATTATTGTCTAATGTCTGATAGTACTTTTATGGTTTTAACAGGTTAAGTTGGTTACCTTTTGTCTGCACAAAAACAAATGGATTTGTATAGAAATATTATACAAAGAGAGTAGTAATACTCATTGTTCATTGTAAGGTGAATCCAGCTGAACAGTATTAATAAAGACTAAACAGCACTGTCCTAGAGATTCCTTCAATGAGCATAACTAATTTTAGATTTCTAACTTAAAATAAATCACTTTGAGTCTATCGCAACCCGATGTAGGAATTTATTAAAGGCGAGACAAATTGGACCGCAGTATTTGATTGGACTAGAACCCACTGAGAAGACAATGGATTGACTAAAAAGAGCTAACAATAGATTGACTAGAAATAGATAACAAACAAACGTGCTTATCATCTACAGATTTCCTTTTATTACTCCAGGAAAATAGACGTAAATTGAAGACTAATGATATTAATGGGCCACTCAAATAAAAAATTTCGATTATGAAAGACCAAAAAAGGAATCACAACTAAACAAAAATTCGTATTAGATGTCTCTAATTTTAGTTTATGATACTTATTTGGAAGATGTGAGTCTTTCTTTTAAACAAGAAGATATATCATCGTTTACTTTGTGAGCATATTGCTTTTTTACGAGAGTACAAGACGAATAACGGAAGATCTGAGTCAACTTACTAAAACGTAAATTTTTGTCAAAGTGAGGTTTAATGAACGTTGCAAGATGACATCGTAAAAAACTGTAATTGAGGGCATACAGTAGTAAATGGGAAGAGCTTTGAGACATGGTTTTTGTCCAAAAAGGGTTTTTGGTCTTCTCCACGAAGTCACGGAGTGAGTTGCGTAAGAAAGCTTTTTATCTGGCAATGTCCAATAATTAAGGGACTAATCTGTTATGCATATCATTTGCTTTCAATGACTTGTTAAAATTTCTGTAGTGTTTTAGATCAAATAAATGTGAATTCCTTGTTTAATTATTCTCGATGATTGATTTTATTCTACTTTAATCGACAGTATTTAGATGTTGATTGAGAAGTAACAAATTGATTACTTTGTAAGATTAAATAACTTCTTACTTGATGAGTTATTTAGTACGTATCTCACTAAAGTATATTTTGCCTTTTTTATAGAGTACAATTCCGAACACTGCTGCAGAGTGCGAACTGCACTACCGATTTCTATATAGCTGGCAATGGAATGCATTTGCTCTACCTCGACCGCAAACTTCACTACCACTTACCAACTAGTAGTGTCGTCAAATTGCATAGTAAAAACACTTGGTTTTATTGTAATAATGAGTTTTTCAGACACCGACAAGGAAAACTTGGTAAATATTGTGGCTAAATATCCAATTTTATATGATTTTGGCTACAGTAGCACTTGATATAATTTTTAATCAACTTCCTTCGTGTGGTCTATTTTTAAATAAAGCCATTGTGGATTTTCTTCTTTTTCTGGTATGTATGACATCTCGTATTCGGGCAAAGCGATTGACTACAAGCTCGGTCTGTTACTGGATTCAACATTGAATCGATCGCAGACGGTATCAGTTTTGTAGTCTGCAGTCGTGTTCGGAATTGTACCTTAATTCTCCGATCAAGGTACACATCTCACTCTGTGAGATGCAGTGTTTTTTTGCTAAAAATACTTTTTGAAAAAGAAAACCATCTAATAATAATCAGATAAAATTATATTTTTTGATTTTTATACTTTAACTCTTAGCTAACAGTTCCTTTATGATTAATTACACCTCAAAGGGCCGATTGGACATTACTCACTTTCCTTATTATTGTCCTTTGACAAGGATAAGCTTGGTTTAGATAACAATTGGTTTTAGGGAATTGATTTAATTAGAAAATGTCATCTAGCAAAGCATGGGTCAAATTCAAAAATCAAACTCGTTATTTGTCTTTTTAGTTAACTTCCCTAACTTTAACAAATTCGATATGCACGAGAACCAAATATAAATACTGAATTTGTGAAAGCGAGCAGTTGCAGAGTTAACGAAAATTAAAAGGAGCGAGTGCAAATAAGTGAGTTGAGTTTAATTATTGAATTTCGCCCTATACCTTGTATCAAGTATGTTGGCGATGGAATCTTTAGTATATTATTACTGAAATATTATGGTTGAATTCGTTAATTTTTGAATTTTAAATCTACAACTTCCGGGCTAATACGAGGGAAACACTCTTGGGAATAGGGTAAACGACACACAAGATCTAGACAAAAAGTATTTTATTGCTTCTAAAAATATTCTACTTTAATTTGATACAATTGTCTTTCGAGCGGTGTGAGACATGACATGTCCAATATCCTGATCTTGAGACAACCATTTTCTTCGTTAAGCTGCGAGCCTGCGAAAACCAACAACTTGTTGACTTCAACTCCTTTCAAATCGTCCTTTTCCTTTCAGGCTCATATGAATGAATCCATGTTACAATACATATATTTGTGCAACATTTAATCTACCTCCATTAAATTGAGTAACGCGAGCTGCTTTTTGCATTGCAGATACCCGAATTTCATCATCATAGTAATATTATTATGTCTATGTCACGATGTCACATCGCAGCATCAATATTTTCTCGTGTGATAGAGTGATCCAGGGAAAGAAAAACCCACCATGTGACCAAAGCGGCTGCTACTACTACAGGTCGCTTAGATCATACATAAATAGTGTATGGCTCAGATACAACTGACGACCGGATGTGGACCGGATGCGCATTCAACGTAGGGAAGAAAACCAAGCTTTGTTGAGGAGCAATTTCCAATACCGGCAATTTTATCTCATATCTCATGCCTCTTAGAATAATATGGTACAAATATCTTAATAAATAATTTACTCTGGAAGATCTTTGAAGAAGTAAATAAACACTTTCGACTTCACATAAGCGAGCATCAAAAAACTTTACGAATAATTCAAACCAAAATTTTATTAAACTTCGGTTTGTGGCACTGAATTTGCTTGAAAAGAAGACAGTAGCAATGTGGTATCGTTATCATGTTATCAAGTATCTGTTTCGTAGGTTTCAACGCTGCTCCACATGCACATGAAATAGAAACCTACTGTAGGAGTTTTTCATAATAATATGAGAACTAGAAAGTGAACGTTTATGCAACGTGCAACTCAGTATTTCGCAAATAAGTTCAAAATATCTTTTTCAACTTTAAATTTTATTGTTTTAATTAGATGTTAAGTTTACAAAATCTTGTCGACGATAAAACTATATAAGCACCTCGTTCGTAATTATGTTCGATTGATTTTAAGCTAACACAAGTTATTGCTATTTTAAAATCTATTCTAATTATTTTTTTATGATTAAGAACCAGAGCTGCATTTATATAATAATTATAGGATTACAATTTTATCTATATTTACAGAAACTTAAATGCATCTGTGATTCAAAACCAAGGCAAACTTGCAATTAATGCGAACGCTATTAAAAGAAAGTTTACCTAATTTTATAAGATCATATTAAGTTATACATCAATTAGTTCAATATGACCTTATATTCGTTATATTTTTTTCTAAAAGCGTAAAGTTTTTAGAAAAAATACTGCGCTAAATGCGTTTTATTAGCAAATTCTTTTATAAGTTTTCCCTTCACCACTTAACCCTTAGTATTAAAGCTACCTATCACGATTACAATTAACTAATTAACACAATATTTTGCGAAGTCACACTAAAGAAAAGGTAGTTTTGGAGAGAAAGTAGGAAACAAGAAAACTACGACATAATAGATAAATAAACTCCTACGATTGATAAAAAAAATAAGGTTTTGAGGAAAAGTCGTTCCACATAAGAACGGCAATTTTTCATTCATTTTTGGACTATTTGTCTAAAATGAATCCTAAACGTCGCTCTTTTGTGGAACAATTTCTTTTTACTATTACGCAACAAAAGTATGACACTAAACACAACATTATAAGTGAGCAATTATCGTTTTAAGTTTGTTTCTCAAAATGGCACCCTAAAATCTAAATTTTCGTAATTATTCGTATCGAATATAATTAGTTCTTTTAGCTTGTATGACTGTAAGCTGTGTTGGTGTATGGACCGCTATAAATTGAGCTTCCAGTAGTCGACGCCGTCTTTTTATTTCTTCTGCTTGCTAAAAGGCACAAAATTGCAGCTATGACGGCCAACATTAAAATAAGACCTGCTATGCATATGCCTATGGCAAAACTTTTTTGGGATATGCATATACTATCTTCTTGTGCCTGAAACAAAAAAAAATGTAAATATAGTCGTGATTTACAGATTATTAATTTTTTGAGTGTATGTTATTAATCTAAAAAGTGAATGTTAGCCTTTCAGGTGTATAGTAGGTACTATACGATAAATAAGTTGCGGAACTTTTATTGACTTTCACTTAATAACGCATTCAATTAAGGTATAATTGTTACATGTTGCATGATAATTATTATTATTTAGTTACACATACACACGATATACTCGTAAAAGTAGTTTGTATATTTGAGTAGTAGAGGGTACATGTCAGTTAACAATAATTAGAAAAATTAGTATTAGGTAATGCTAATGAATGTATCTGTGGTATAGTTGGTCACTAATCAAGATTCTAGATAATCGGCTAATTAATCAAATAACAGTATTATTTAATAAACGATATGTGCAGACAGTGTAATTGCTTTGATCAACACATAGAAACTTCTTTAGTTTTTGCTAATAAGTAGCTAATTAGGTTGCCCTCACACTTGAACTTGGTTGGGAGGCACATTTTCGGTTTAACTTTTTTAGGGTCGGTTGCTAAAAACATTAAGGTTAAACTGCTGTTCCAGTATCAGTGACGCATATTTCAATTAAACAGTAGGTTAACGCTAAACCGTAGTTAAACGTTTTTTATACAACTGGCCCTAATTGTAAGAGCTGCCACCGTGATATCGTGATATGAATTAGAAAAAGCACCTACATACTTCATCACTTGGCTATTTCATTTCATTAACGTGAGGAAGTAATACATTTACGGTAATTTGTATACCAGTGATTATTAGTTATGATTATACCAATTGGGTACTATCTAAAGCAATATTTTTGAAAAAATGTTGTCGTCAATTAATTTTTTCCAATAAATAATTAATAAGTGCCGTTACAAAGTATAGAGCTCGTTTGGATTCATTTGCATTAAGAATTTAAACGCCTACTTGATTATTTAAAAAATAACTGGAACGAAGTGCGACTCCATGATTTATTGGGCCTTTTTTTTAAATAACAAAAAATATGGTAGTGGTAATTAACAAAATGTAAAATTTAAGGTGGGTGATGTTTTCGTGGTGGGTACAACTGTTACACACCGACCTGAAACTGACGTCAGTTAATTTAATCTATTATTTCAAGGTCGTGTGCGTTCATCTTTACCAATTTTGGACTGTCCATCCGTGCGGATTCCACAGATAGTTTACAGAGGTTGTTGGATCGTTCGGTGGGGGGTTGGGGAGACGTACGAAAATTCAGAAGTTATAAAACCATCAGAATCCGAAAACTGACTTATTTTTGCCATATGATGAGACACCATAAATATAACATCTTACTAATCGTTCAAAGAAAGATCGAAAATGAGATGGCGAGAGGCGTCCCGGAAGCCGACGTACATCTTGTTTGAAAAATATTCGGCAGTGGTATGGAAAAACATTGGAAGAACTGTTTCGAACAGCAGCTAATAAAGTTAGTGAGTATGCTGACATTCAGCTGCTTACAAGCAGTTGCCAGAGTGCTGTTGCGCTGACTCTGAGCATAATATACGGTTTGGGGGATTGTAAGCAGCTTAATGTCAGCATAGTTGACTAATTCCTTTAATTTTAGCAAGTTTTGTCCACTAAACTCACCCATTATCGCTGACGTACGTACGTTCATAGATATGGCATTAAAAATAAGAAACTCGTGCATGGGAACTGAATAGACTCAAAAGAATCAACTTGCATGGGAGATCGATCCCACCTGGTCTCGATTAAAAATAAAATTGAATTAAAAGCCGTTTGTGTATTTAACTATAATGGATTTCATTAAAAGCAAAACTATAAAACCATTTATTAATAAAATTACCGTTAAAACTTTATACACGCAATAAAATATCCAAATAATTAAGACGGCAAGACCTTTTTTAAGTGCCATAGGCAGTTTTAGAGGTTCGTCAAGTCTGCTCGTTTATTTAATTATTTTTGAAACTATCTTTATTATGAGTCATAAAAATATTTAGAAAAAACAACGGATACGTCGCACTAGAATACGATTTATCACGTTTGTAACGTATCCTATAGTACAGGTAAATACATCAAAAGAAAAAGAAAACAATGGTTATATTCCGCATGAATAACCACGTCTTGTGCATAAAAATGTACATTGTACAGATCAATTTCTTTTATTTTACAAAAGTTAAATTTTTAGGTAAGCGTTCAGACAAGAGTAATATTGCTTAAGGACTCATTTGGAAAGTCTAGCTAGGATCTATGCGACGCTCTTGTTTGCCGAAACAAAAATGGTCCAATCTGCCTAACATTCCAAAAAATCCTTAGATAAATCGAATTTCTTTGGAGAGTTTTTAGGCACGGCTTGCAAGTTTTTTGACCCTATCAGCTGAGTTTAAACGAAAAAAATGGAGTGTCAAATCGTGATTAATTACTACCCACGCTTATGCCTTATAAATACCTGGCATATTCGGCATTCAAACTTAACAACTCGTCTTCGCCATGCAGCTCGCCAAAAAGAGACAAATAAAACCTTCATAAGTATGGTAGATCTGATTAAGTGAGTACATTTATTCTGAAACGTCTTAAAATTAATTAATTAAAAGTTACCTTTTCGCTGTAGACAGAGTCCTCATCAACACCAGCTTTGGCAAGGTCGTTGGCCTCATTGACATAAAGACCACTATATACTTCGATTGTCGCTGGAGTACCTTCACTCGAATCCGTATTTACTTGCCTACGCAGACGATTGGAATTGGCACCACAATTTGGAGGCTGCGAACAATAAGTTACTTTAATAACAAAAAAGCAAGTTCCGTTAATTCATTGCCTAATAAGTTACAAAACGAGCAGAGTACTGCTATTAAACGCTTAAATTGGCCGACGTTTTTGTTCTCGTCAAAACAAAGTTTGGAAGTTTTTTCACATTTCCACACCTACGCCTAATATGGTTTGCAAGTTCGTGTAGGTATAGAACGTATAGATAATGAAGAGTTTTACATAAACATATTATGCCCAAAAGACAAAAGATAATAAAATTCCATAAAAGGAGACTCTAAAAATAAAAAATCTTCGAGAATCGTTCTCATCTAAACGACTTCAATGATTTAGCTGGAATTGACCCCTGGTGCACCGTTTATCGCACCTACACTATTTGATCCATCTCCTCCACCTTCTTTAAAGAATAATGAACTTTGTAACTTATCCGCAAGCGATAGTTCTAACCTCAACTAACCGATAACGGTTTTTAAAATGACATCAAATTTTATTGCACCTCATTTTTAACGCCGAACATAATTCCGATTTTAATTACGCTTAATTAAGATTTATTATGTTTTTATTTTCACTATACATAACTTAATGTTATGTAACGAGCAAAAGAACTTCATTAATAATTTATCGATGAAAGCGAATTTTATGAGTAAAAAACTAGATTGGAAACGAATAATAAAAATTCAACTGCATCACTAGCAGCACTTCCACCCTTATGGTTTATGGTTTATTGTATACAAATATGATGGTTGGTGTTCTCGATTTTAATAACAACTTGTTAATTAGCTGTTTAGAAGTTACAGAACTTGAAGATTCCCGAGAAGCCTTAAGAGACGTTTAAGTGAAGTTAAGTAATTGCGTAAAATTGATGTAATTACTCACTAACGTATTCAATTAGAAGAAGTTTAATTTAATTCGTAACACATATTAGTCTAAGTTTCTTAATTTTCTTACAGTTACGTTAATTAACTTTTTTTTTAAATTACTAATCACGCTCTAATTTCGTATTTACGAACATATCAATTTGAAACAGTTAGGAGAAAAATTACTGGGCACTTAAAATAATTTTGGGTATCATCGGTGGTTTTGACCTTGGATGGTTTGGCGGTTTGGATGGTGCATTTGCTGCAGAAGAACGTATAGTCGAAAATTAACGAAATTAAATTTGCATTATCGTGCTGCTGCGCTTGTTTACTGAAGAATTTTGGGGGAAAAAACTTTTGATTAATGTATTTTTAAGTAATAATTGCAAAAGCGTTATGAATCATGGGCGAAATATGCTTGGGCGGAGACAAATATACTTAAAAACAATCAAAAAATTATATTTCAAAAATTAGCAATTATCTGGATATAAAGAGTGAAAATAATTCATCATTTGTTGTGTGTAGAATGTAGAGGCCATTTATGGTGGCATGATACAACAAAAGTAAAAGATGATCCCATATCATTCCATCTTCCCATAGTTAGCTTTCTTATCAAATGTTTGTGTATTTCAGTGCTAATTAGATCTACTGCTGACTGCTGGTAGAAACATGAAGAACTCACAACGAAGAGTTTATGCAGGGTGTGCCAGGTTCTCAGGTTGTCCCCAAACTGTCCCACATGATACATCACAGTAGTTTTCTCGCTATATGGCTAGATAATTCATTTTTGTATTTTTTATTTATTGAGTTAAAAAAACTAAAAAAAATGTAATATATTTCAAAATCTCTACAAACTAATAAAGTTTTATTATTTATCTCTAATCATTTCACAATGGCGAATAATTTGAATATTTGAAGTTCGATTTCTCCAAAGCCAGCCGATGTATTTTTGTGAAATGAAGTTAATTGAAATTTTCAAGCCTTCAGCAATAACTTTTTTTTCATTTCCTGTAACTAAATGAATGACAATCATATTTATGAAATTAAACGGTTATAGCAAAGGTTATAGTATGCTTATTAAAAAATGTAAAGAACAGAAAACAGAACTGAGCAATACTGTGTTATCAAACGACCACCTCAAACTATTTAAAACAACTTAAAAATAAATTTTCTTTTTTAACAAAAGGCATTAACTAAAGATGTTCTTATGGCTGATGTTCGTTTTGTACCAAAAATTGTTAGTAAAGACTTTGACTAAAGACTTCATTTCGAAAAAATGTATAGATTGGTTTTGAAGAAATCGAACTTCAAACATTTTAATTGCCCGCCATTTTAAAATGGTTAGAGATATAATAAATCTTTGTAAATATTATTTGTAGAGATTTTTAAATAGATTACACGCATATTTATAGTTTTTGTTTAGCTCAAACAATAAGGAAGGAGGATAAAACAAAAAATACAAAAATAAATGAATTAGCAATTAGCCACAGCTCTGCAACAGCTAAGAAACTAAGCGCCATTTTAAAAAATGAACGTAAATTGTTCGTTTTACTGTGATTTATCATGTGATACAGTTTGGTGTAGCCGACCTGAAACACCCTGTATAGGCGCTTTTAAACCGGTCCAGGAAAATTGCAAACAACTGAGATATTATTGTAACTATAAAAAGTTACTTTTCTGTGTGAGTGAAAACCTATAAATATCTCTGATAATTTTGATGTTCTTCCAAAATATGCTCCTTGGAGAGTCCTTGGCAAAATACGAAAAGCACCACTTAGCTTGATGTGCACTGCAAACGTAAAATTTCTTTATGATGAGAATATTAAAAAAAAAAACCTTTAGGGACCTGTTCACATATTCACTTTGATATGTCATCCAAACCGCCAGCTATACAGTCACGAGTCTTTCAGTGTTTCATTTCATGTAAATCATATGGAACTAACCTTGTCAGAAAGCGACTACCAAAAATACGGCAGAACTATACAGTTCACTAAAGAAATATAGCAATATTGCCGAAGGAAAAGGATATTTTGGCGCCTAAGTCCGATCTAATCTGCTAGAATATCTCTAAACAGGAAGAAAATTAACTGATGAGCTAAATGAGCATCTTCTCAAGGTAAAACGTGACGTTGACTAACGAGGTTAGTAATCTCAAATTTCAAATTAATCCTGATTACTACACAAAACTATCTAATAGATATACACTCATACACTGATCAATGTACAACGTACAGAGGAATTTGCGTGAGTGATACGAAGTAAATGCATTGCACAAGCAAAAAAACCCTCTAGGAAAGTATAAGAACTTTCCATTCTTATTTTTTAATATTATAGACTTAAATAATTAATTTTGTATACTTCTATTATTAGTAAATATTATAACATTGCGTAAAAATTTAATAAATGACAATAAAAAAAATTAAACTTTCAAACTTACCGTAAAAGTGCCACAACCATTTTCACTTTTCAAACATAATTTGACGTTACATTGATAATAAACGGAGGCAGTGTATGGAAATTTATGCGCTTGAAAATGAACAGAGGCTTTCGTTTTGTCGCCAGAATACTCAAACATTCCCATAATTTCTTTATCGACAGGACAGCCCTCGTCGTTGATCAGTTTTTGTTCGCCCCATCCTAAGCCGTCGCGAACCAAACAGTCTGCAATACGTAGACCGTACGTTTCTTGGGCATCTATCGAAATCACCAGAGTTAACGGATCCCCAATTTTAACACTTTCGGCAACTTCTTTTTGTGTCGGATCTCCGGAAAATATCTTCATCGTACATGCGGGCATCGGAGATAATGCCGTCGATGCTTCCGACGATAGTGGACTAGACGAAAAAAAAATTGAATTAGGTTTTGTATTTAAATGAGTACGACGAAATGGGATTTGAATTAAAAATTTGAAAAGTGGCATTCCTATCAATTAGGTATGCATAAATAACAATGGCATTTGTATTTTTGTCGTATGTAATTACTGTTCTTGTTTTAACGTTTGTTGAATTATAACGGTCAGTTTACTTGGTACTTACATACACGTTACTTTTTTTTTCGATTATAAGCGAATTTGAAATTAGTTGAACATGTCTTGGAGCCATAAATAACTCAAAGGACATTTTTTGCTTGCTGGGAGCCTTAACAAATGCTAATGTATTCGCAATTTCGCGAAGTTTAGGTTTGCTTTGTGTTTTCCCATTACTAATGCAAATGCAAATACACCAGAAGAGTTATATTATCTCGGAGAAAAGAGTTCGGTTAAGTAATTGCCTGCCTAACCCATAAAGTAATAAATATAGTTAATTATCAGTCTGCAGTCTGCTTTAGTTATTTATTTTATCTCGATAAAATTTTCTAAGCCTTTAGGTTCCATCATATTGATGATGTGCACTAATGATTGCATTTTTGCCACTCTCGCTCGCTCGCTCCACAAATATAGCACAGAAGTAGAGGTAATCATGTAATTCTTTTCTAAGCAATGAATAGGGCATCTTAATAGGGCTCGGTGATCAGATTTTAATATTTATAGTAGAGGCGGCATTGCTTATTGCTATAGAGGTTTGAGAATAATTTTAGGTAGTAATATGTACTACAACCACAGAAAAACGTATTAGCCATTAGTAGTACTATAAAGGTATAAAGCATTTCCCTAGGAACCTAGGGTAATTCGTAAAAATTTCATTTTACAATTGCCGAACTTGTGGCCAATAATTATGTCCTCGACTGTACACTCTATCATTAAGTTTATGATGTCTCAACCTTATGACCTCGGGTGTATTTGCTCCATTTTAGAGAAATTATAAGGATGCAATGATCCGAGAAATGTCCCGCAGGATGTTCTACGAATAGCTTGTTTATAAAAAGCGATTTTTATAAATTGCCCATGAGTGATGATGTGGTGAATATTACTTTTGATACTATCTAATTTATCATAATAATATGGTGCTAATGTAGTAACATTATAACATAATGAAATAGATTTTATTTAAGATTAGAATTGAGAAAACATAACAATATTTCAATAGATAATAGAAATTTCAATTCACTCTGCTATGATTAAAAGCCGCATTTACACTACAGCCTTGTGAGATGATCAATTTGCTTGAATTTATTTGACGTGAAATCAATTACATGATGTTACTTCTAAAATTATACATTTTAGTTGATTCAAGATGTGGTAAAAGTGGTAGTGCGCAGAGCTATTTTTTAAATTGTATGTAGCTACAATTTCAGTTTGATTGGCCACGAAATGCAGCTTAACACTTTAAATATAATCTTTAACCCAGTTTTGCGTCTAATAATATTATAGAGAGACTGCTCCGTTAGGGTGCTGGTGAATTTACCACCAGTGGAGCGGTCAGACCTGGATTTCCCATTAGGCTGACTATAGACTGCAGCTTTTAGGGCCCAGGGTTACAAGGGGGCCCATAATACAAAAAGATTGCTTCCATGTCACAAAAAAACACATTGAAATTCTTATTCTCATTATACGGATCATTTTAAAAAACTAACGCGTAATATAGCGAGCTCTCCTTCCTATTCCTATACGCTAGAGACTGCTGGTGTATTATTGAAGTGCAATTCTATCAGTATCTTAAGTATTTGTTGTGTGAGATGTACTGTTTGTTCTTCCTCACTTCGGATATTTTTGAAAATAGATTCAGTTAGTGTTGACATAATTTGCTTCAAGCACTATTTAATCGCTACAAAAATTCCCGAACTTGATTTTAAACCGTTTGACCTTGAACAATCAAAAATTTCCTTTTAATCCCTTTTTGGCGGCTTGCCTTCCCCTATAAACTTTTCTGCAGACACCCATGGCAAGGGTATCTATAAAATGTTAGCCTAGGGCCCCCTCAAAGATAAATCCGGGCCTAGGAGAGGTACAATAATGATAGGGAATCATCTCATTAGGTTCTATTATTCTATTAATTCTCTGTGGGTGGCGTAAGTCACTAGCACAAAAAAGGAGCGCTATCTCTAAAAGTTATGTCACTTACGTATCTTTTCGAAACAGTTTGTTTCTTTGGAGGGGGGGGCATTTATTTTCAAAATATTTCCCAAAGCTCTTGCCTCGAATAGAAAGAGGTAATAGTACATCATAAGTATTTTTAAAGTAAAAAATTAATCCTTACTCATATAAGTAGTTTGTTAGTTGTTCAATAAACGAAACATTTAATGCAGTATATTGACATAATCGTGAGACCTTAATACAAGGCTACTTAACATATTCTTTCAACTCTGACGCCGCCACCACCCACCTGCATTTATTTATTCTTTTTAATTTATAGCTCACAAGTAGAATTATATTACTTCTATAGGTACTACCTCTACGTTTTGAGTATAGAATACACGCATTGCTTATTCCCTTTTCCCACTTAAACTTTCAAGGAACATATTCAAGTAAATTCCAGAATCTACACCAATTACTTTTTTTTATTAACAAACATTAAACTTTTTATTTTATTTTGCAGCAAGACTTGAGCCTAATTAATTGATGGCCGGCTAAAAATAAGCATATTGGCTTTAAATAGCCTTCTGAACAACATATACATTAAGGTTTCTATAATATGAGAAGCCCTATATTGACGACAATGGGGGTCCCAGTTTGTTTGTCTAAAGTTTGTCAAAAAAATAAACTAAATCGTCAAGTCAAATTTACCTCTCATGGATTTTGATGAGAAAGGAGAAAACTGAGCCTTCTCAGTATCGATGCCTTCATCGATAACATGGTGTATGGAGGTTTTTCATCCTCATCGGAGTTTTTAGATAATTAACAGTTCGATGAAGAGCCTTAAGTAAAATAAAATTTATACTTACTCCGCTCGTGGATTATCATTTTCTATAGGAATGGTGTTCTCCCTTGTACTATACTTGCAACGAACGTGAAACCCTCTACCCTGATTTGTTACCAATTTTAAATGAGGCTGTACAACAATGGTGTTGTAATATTCGATACCACCATCATCCTGTAACAAAAAGAAATAAATTTTAGTTTGTAGAAATTGATCTATCTGTTTACTTAGTTAATTTAACATTAGCATAAATCAATAAGTACATATTTGTAGTATTTATAATAATTTAAAAGTTTCACTTTTACATCACCAGCCTTGAGGTAAGTTTTTCGAGAAGATTATTATTAAAAATTATTAAATAAAAGTTGTCCAATGTTCAATCTCTTAAATTGTTAAGTGCCTCAACTCGATAGTTCATTTATATTTCACATAACCACTATCTTCTTCTGCCTCTACTCAATCAGAAATTGAAGGCTGACATTTGAAGATGGAAAAAAGCGACGAATTTAAAATTGGGACACTTTTGAATTAGGGCAAACAAATGAAAATTAATAAAGAGTAAGTTTTTAATGATTCGTTGTGCAATTCTTTTCACCTACGTGATTAATACGTAATGCGTCCTCTTTTTCAAGTTTATCATCTGTGCAATGAAATAAATTAACATACAATTAGTTTTGATTACTCAATCGAATAATGGAGAGCCAAAATTAGGCCACAAGAGCTTCTGTTTTGTGCGTGTCAGTATACCAACGTGTGCCTACTTCGTACAAGTAATGGGGCAAAACTTCTATGCTTCTTCTTTCTTCTTATTGTAACATTAGCAAGACACCAAACTATAATTAATGTAACGAGTAACGAACGACTTCCTTCCATGCAGCACTGGGGCTAAATTTAATTACTGTTGTCAATTTACACGCGAATTACTAATCTTAATTAAATTAATTAGTGCTAATTGTTTCGATTATACAAATAAAGTTGATTATTGAAACAAATTCTTCTCCTCCCAGAGACGCCCCTGAGGTGCTCTGGAGATTGGATTGAACTAGACAAAAACAGCATTTTGAAAAAATATTAGGGGTGGTTGCCTGGATTTTATTTAAATAGAACACCCTGTACTGTTCGTACGAATTCGTTTTTGAGACAATGGCCATATCAATCTATCCTCGAAGAAGTCAGTGCGAGGAGAAACATTTCGAAACTAGACGTGGGCATATGGACAATCGTTACGCTGCAGCAGCTCGCTCAGGTAGCAGTGAATCATAAAAAAATTTCATAACTTATAAATTTTTTAACAGATCCTATTTCTGAGAATAATTCAACTTCAAGTGACCTTTCCAAATTCCATCGACTGAATACGACCTTCAAGTGTTCGTTTCAGCTTATGAACTGCGAAAGTAAAATTTTAAGTGGGCTGCAGACTTTAATCTCGTTAAACTTGATGTTGGAGTATTATTATTTTAAAAATGCGTGGACGCCAAATAAAGATCCGAGTCGCCATAATATTTTACGAGTAAATTCAAGTGACAAAACTGAATGCCTACGAGTTTACTGTATTTGCACCTGAGACGAAGAAGCGTGGGATTTATGAAAAGTGTGGGTTTGTTGTTAGTAAAGACGACACTTACTATTTGAAAATTGCAATTAAACTTTGCTTCTAATAGTAGGGTTCAGTATCATTTTTAATTTATTCCTGTTGTATAGTTGTAATTATAATTTTTTACGACATACTTTCGATTAATATAACCAATCGCTTTTTTCTGTGTGTTTCGATACAAATACAAATTACACGTGCAATCAATCTTGCAGTTAGTAAAAATTTATCATGCTTCACGATACTATGTTTCATTACACTTGGGTTGTGTAATTTTATTTAACTGTTGACCCTCTAACATAGAGAAATTTTGTAGAGAGTTCAAATTAAATTTGCCATTTAGTAATAGTACGGCGAACTTGTAAAATGACGTGGAGCTGGGAAGGCCACATTGCCAGAATGAAAGTCAATCACTGATATATAGGGATAAAGAGAAGTGTAGGAGCCTCGCATCAAGGTAGACCGATAAAAGGCGAAAAGCTAAAGACAGTGAAGGTGAAGGATGGATATCATTAAGGGACGCACATCCGAAGATGAATGGTCCGGCGGTCCAGCTAAGAAGAAGACTACTAACGATGTTTTTATAATTTGAGAGAATTGAAGCTGCCTTGAAGTGCATTAGCATCACTGACCACTAAAACTGCACCTTTTTCTTCACTTCACTCACCATTAATATTAGGTAAAATTCCTTTACAGAGGAATTTAAAAAACGTTAGCTTCAATAGTTAGATTAGATTTAAATTTCTTGCCTAAGGAAGTCATTGAAGTCAAATTTATGAAACGGCATACTGCTAAATATGGACTTACAATTTTTCTTATAATTTCTTAAAGCAAGTGCTCAATGCCTTATAAAGATAGAACGTTACTTGATAAATCATTTTATTGCTGTATGCAGAGTTAAATTGTCGAACACCGATAAATTGCAATGTTAATGCTATAGTGCTTCTTTTTAGAATCCGATGACTAGCAATAAGCAATTTACTACTTAATAGAACTCGGGGCTTAGCCTAGATTCGCGAAATGGCTGGAAAATCTTTTTGCCGTTCGGCCAGCCGTGGGCCATTAAATGTAAACTTTTAAAATGCACATCCCAAATTTACGAACGTGAGATTTTAGATTTTACTGCTCGTTCAATGTCTGCATTAACATGTTTTGGAAATTCTAAGGTAATTGATTAGTTGAGCACAAAGAAACCGCAATTTTTTTACAATTAAGGAAACACCGCTCCACGTTCATGATTTAGAAGAAAACAAATTATAGCAAATTATCTTTTGTTGTTGGTAAGGATGAGTAAGTGATTAAAACAGTTACCTTGCTTTGTCATTAATTAACTTTCATTTTGATTGGTCAAGGTTCAAATTTTACGAGTAGAAGCAAGCATCAGTACCTACCAAGCGAACAAAGGCTACATAAAAAAAATTTTAATTTAAAATTGTTTGTCGTAAAACACGTGAGCTTTATTACTGCGAGACGAGATTTTTACGAAAGGCTCTTTAGGGCCGCATTTAATTCTCTTCACACTACACATTATATTCTGAAAATCGAATCGTATAGTCATTTAACAAAAGCTCCCTTGTTCTTTTTGCAAATACCGAGTATCCTTACGTTTGTTTATTTGTCTGCTCCGATCATGGTAAGTGTGACGTCACTAGAGCAGAAAGTAGAAAGAGCAGGACAAATAGACAAAATTAGTGCAAAAGAGCACGACAAGCAAACGCTTTAAATTTGCTCGTTTTACTCCGAGCACACAAATAAACAAGCCTAATGTAATGCAAATAGTCAATCATAATTAGGTACTACAAAAACTGATATAAGGAGTTTTTCGTTAGATTTTTGTTAAACAGGCTATAGATGGCTATAGAGAGATATAGAGTATATAGAGAGCCGTACTAAGGAAGGAGGTCCTATCTGCAAACTATATATACTAATACTCAACGTATTCTAATAACTCTACCAAGAAAGAAAGTCCTAACTACAGTGGAAATACGTGATACTGTACTATCCATCAGATGAATTGTACTTATAGGACTTTCTTGCTTAGTATTACATTCTATTATTGCAGATAGGACTTCGATAACGGTCCTTTTAACTATGATGTTCATATGTCTTTGAAGATATACCAGGAAAGCAGTGCCGGATTACGGTTTTTATAGGCCCTAGGCCAAAAGAACAGAATGGGCCCCTTAAAAAGGTGATCCGACCAAAGGACAGATCCTGGAGGAGAAACGGCTCGGACGAATTAAATAGTGGTGGCCCCCAATTAATTGCTAATTTACTTTAAAATATTTTGCTGTTTTCCAACAGCATGTTCAGTGGTGTAGTTACATATTCAGCTCCCTGGAGCAAGAAATTCGGCGCGTCTCTTTAGTTCTCGGAAGAGTTCTGGAGAAATTTTTTTAATTTTGATCTTTCACGGATCACCTAGCGTCGCAGGCAATTTTTTGCGAATTTTCAAGGTCAACATTAGATCCGTTTTTGGAATTTTTTAACATATTTTTGAAAACTGTGAAATTAAGCAATCAATCTGCTATCGCCCGGTAGCAGAATTCGCCTCTGCCCGCTTGTCGTTTAAAGTTAAAAAAGACGCTGGAGTTTTGGGCCCCCAATGTCTTAGGGCCCTAGGCCAGGGCCTAGTTGGCTTATAGGTAAATCCGGCACAAAGAAATTGTGTGAAAAATGACCGATGATTTGCAATTTGCAATAGCAAATTGAAATTCTTAGTAAATCCAATCTTATCTCTATGTATATTATGGTCTAGGCTATTTTTCTTGTCTCTCCTAAAACTTGCATTTCAATTTTTAAGTCACTGGTGAAGAAGTCCTTATATTATGTGATTATCAAGTGGTATTGTCTAATAAACATGTATTCGCTAATCTGATGACTTCTTAACCGATTTTTCCAGTTCCGAAATTTTATTCACGTGATGTGAATATGCTGCAGAAACGGATTCGTACGTTTGATTGGATTTCGATAGATTTCGGAGCCAGTTCCGTAATCGTCTTTGATAGTTATACGTTATACTAATACCTCTAGTAGCGCCACGAAAACTGAACAATATCATTGTTCTATAAGGTATTCGAGCGATGATATACTTTTCGATGCTACGATGTTTGCCACAGAAACGAAGCTGCCCAAAGACATGCACGTTGCACGTCGATCTAGAAAGTAAAGGCATTTCTATGAATTCAATGGCAAATTACCACTGAACTATTAAAGATAGAGAAAAAATGTATAGAACCTTTTTTATAGTAAATTTATTAAACTATGTTTTGTATTTGAACCGATATCATTAATTGTTCCCGAGATACAGGCGAAAAACTAACAAAGTGTACCTTCCTTCCAAGATGGCGGCTCGGGCTCAACAGGTGTGAGTTGGGCAATTTAGTATGTTTATCCAGAAGCCCTAATAAGCTTGTATACCAAAATCCAGCTTTTTGCCGGTTAATGTTTTTATTTTTTCTAATTTGACTGGACTATAGCGCAAAATTCCAAATTTTGGGGTAATTTTCAAGATCAACAGAGCAGAGCTTAGATCAACTTTGGAATTACTAAACATATTTTTGTATTGCGAGACTACGCAATTCTTTAGACCGAATAAAACTTTATTTGGCAATTTATTTAATTCGCCATTTCATAATTGACAAAGGGCTCCAAATTCTACGAAGTGATGAAGTTAATATAATCGGGCATGCTGTAACAATGAGCACATTTAGAAAACTGTAACGCTGAAGCGCTTCATATAACAATCAATGAACGTAAAGCCCTTTAATGAAACACTCCACAGTTCCTTGAAGCTATGCAATTTATTGAAACAAAAGTAACCCTAGAGGAGGCGGGCCCGGTCTCACAGACCGACGCGACGTTTGTTTCAAATTATTTCAATTATTTATAACAAATTTTTAAATTTTTAGGGTTAATTATTTAGATAATTCTAATCCGTTGCAAATGAACCCCAACAACACACATAAGTGAAAAAAATTATTTCGCTTTCTCGACGCATTTAAACAATGCCGGATTGCTAAGAAAATTATGTTAACCGCCTGGCGTATTAGGTATAGGCGTGCTACCGGAAATAGCAAAGTCTTGGGTTGGATTCCCGAGGCGCTTGGTGGAAAACAAATTTTTTCATTTAAAATTTTTTTCACTTATGTGTGATGTTAGGGTTCATTTGCAACGTATTAGAATTATCAATTATTTATAACTTTATCGGTCCCTATTTTTCTGTAGCTACCTTATATGGAGGTCTGCGCTTAATTATACAGCAAAAACGTCATAAATATGAGTGCAAATTTTTTTAACGTTTTCGGTGCTGCAGACCAACTGCGCCTTTTCATGTTATAATTCTTTTAAAAAGGTTAGATTTTATTGTTTATAATTACTAAATGTATTTAATAAAATGATTTTTGAAAATAAGTCAAAAAGTTTTAAAATAGAACAGGCTCCAGTTCATCGTCTAATGGAAGAAGTTTCAACGGACGATGACATGTGACTATGGGTCTGAAATTCAGTAGCACCTATTGTATAATTTTTCGCGACGTTTATAATTATAAAGAAATAGTACTTTTCGTTATCGGTTACTTTATTACTTATTATGAACGTAATAAAAAAATTGACCCCAAAAAATGTTGATTTGAATCAAAATCCTACATCCTTCACTGTTATAAACTTTCGGACGCCTTCCGTAGGGTTAAGAACAATTAAATCATTTTTATCAAATATTATTAGTAAGATCTAAATCATTTCCTTTTAATCCATTAATACTTAAATTCTTTGTAATATCCGATTTTCCAAGGGCACAGTTTACGCGATTTTCCATTACCTATACTTCATTCTTGAGAATACCAAGAGCAAGTAATGCTATTATCTATTTATCTATTGTCACTTATTGAATGCTGATAGTTATTTTGAAAATAGGAGTGCGTAACAGTCATCAGTCATATTTTAAGTTTCAAAGTGTTAGCATCACGGCAGAAGTTTTAACGTAACCAGGGCCGTGTTAAGGTTTTCTAGCGCCTGGGGCTCAAGAGAGTAAAGCGCCCCAATGAATACACAAATTCAGCGCCGGATTTTGGTGCCCTAAGCTATAATAATCCTAATGTCTTTTTTCCTGTTTGGGGAGGTAACAGAGTCAAATAGCGCCGCAGGCAAAAATTTTGTATTGTTGAAGGTCAAACGGCTTAAAATAAAGTTTAGGAATTTTAGTAGCAATTGATAGTGTCTCCAAAAAAGATATTTTACAAAAACAAAGTAGGTAAATTAAATTACTATAATATTTCAGATAAACTCAAAATATTGTTTGGAGAGTTCCGCGGCTCCTTTTGACCCAGGGTTCTAGACTTTAGCCTACTTAGACTAATGGTAAATCCAGGCCTGAGTCCCGTTTCCGATTAAGTATCAATTTTAATTGATATACTAGTTTACATCTAAACGACAAACCCGAGTGAAAAAGCTATCTTACGCATTTTCCAATTAAAACAATGGGTAGAAATAAATTGTTATTGAACATAATTTTATTTTCATTGGCAATTGGCGCCCCTAGGCTACAGCCTCAGTAGCCTAATGGGTAATCCGGCGCTGCACAAACTTAGAATTTTGTTTATTAGTGGCACTCACTGGCATTTTTCTTACTTTGGCTTTAGAAAAATCATTCAATATTTCAATAATAATCATTTCGGTTAGTTAAGCTAGTGTCTGTCGAAAATAATTGCGCCCCTATTTGACGAGCGCCCTGGGGCTTGAGCCCCACTGAACCCCATGCTTAATATGGCCCTGAACGTAACGTAGGTACGTTAGGTATGTTATTGTATTATTTCCTTTTAAATTAACTATTAGCGTTATTATAATGTTTTCCGTTACATAATATGGAAATATTACTTCAAACTTCGAAACCGCGTATATATTGTTATACTATTATTTGTTATCCTTATCATATCAATGTCATTATTTCACGGGAGACAAAATTTTTAATATTACAAGCAAATAATAACAGTTGGCAATTAAAACTTGTACCGGTATGCTATTTTCGAGTAAATTACTAGTAGTGTCCAGTTTTTGTTTTATAACAACATTTTCAGAAAGAAAGGTAAGAATTTTTTATATTATTGCAAGTTCGAGCTTTGCTTAGCAAATGTTTTTCGTATAAGTATAACGTTTTGTATAAGTACGCCGATTACGTGCAATCCATAAAGAGGCTAGCAGTAATTTGCTATCAAATAAGTGCATCATAAAATACTAATTTGCTTTAATTCTATAGCAAGAGCTCCGTGAATATAAACATTCTCGACGGTTCGAGAAAGTTGCTGCATGCTTATTTGATTTCATCCTGTACAATCTCTACAAGATTCTCTGAAATATTTAATACGTAAATTAAATGCTCCTCGTTAAAAATAATCAAAACCGGTGTTTTGTAACCACAGGTGTGGTAAAATGTATCTGCTGTGTAGCTATGTGTGTGTACCTTTTGGAGATTTGAAGAACTAGAGGAAGTTAACAAAACTTTGTTCAAAAATGCAAATTTAACTGATACGAAATGCCTCTTGTATAATTACTAATCAAATAGATATTGAAATTTTTACAAAACCTGGTACGACTTATACAATACTATATGGCAAAAAACGCCCAACGCTATAACTCCGTTATTTATTGTTCGATTTCAATAATAAAAAAAATATTGCAAATGATAATAAAAATACTACATACGGGCTTTAATTTTGATATTTTTTAATATCAACTTTAATGTCAAAAATAATCAACTTTTTATTTTCAGAAATCTTTATTCTATGCGATGTGATATAATAAATCATTATCGTACCTCCAAGTTTTCAATAAGAAGCTTCTGAAGTTAAATAGAGCCCTCGCGAATATTACAATTTTGAACAAAAAAAAATTTTTTTTCTTTACAATAATAGGCGAAGACGAGACCATACTACGCGACTTACTCAGAAGTCTATACAGAGTCATTTCGTTATCGAATTCACTGTCACCTCTTCTCCGCGCTATATCTCGAAAAGGGTTAAACTTATGAAAAAACCAATCTTGTAGCCAATAATGTTTTCTATAACTTTTATAAGATGCTTTATCAACGTATGATCTATAAGAGGCGAGTTATTTGCTCGAAATGAAAACGGTCGCTTTCAAACACCTCCCCCTCCCGCTCTGCCACGCCCTGGAACATTTACTATGTTGTACTGCAGGTTCTAACGAACAATCATACTAATTTTCAAAACTCCTGAATGTTTTTCCCTCAAATTCCATCTATTTGTCTAATTTGACTGGACTGATTGAGAGATATTTCCGAAAACCGATTTTTCGACCTTTGACTTTGAATAAAATTTTTAGCAGAAGTGGGATCGATAGGGACTTTTGACATTTCATTTATAATAATGTATTTAAGGTCTGTACCAATTTTCAGCTATATGCGAGTTTTTCCGAAGTTCACTATCTATTTTAACTGAACTATCTACATTCGGTCAGAAGAAAAGAATAATTGACTGTCTTCAAAATTTTCCTAAGCTCATTGCATTACATAATATTTTCACTGAAGTGCAACATAACAACAAACATAATATCTAATCAACAAACATATATAATATAGATAGGTAATTATGTCTATTGCATCTTGCATCTATAAATAAATGCATAGTAATACTAATAATGTAATGTTAATAGTCGGGCAAATTAAATTTAGTAGTAAGTAATGCGGATCTAAAAGTGACGTATAATAGTATAATAAAATGTGATACAAGTTTGCCTAACTAAGGCACCTACACAAACCCATAGTGGGTAAAACAGACTTCAAAGCTAACAACTTTTATATTATTTAAGTTGACACACCTTTTTTGCGATTACGTCATAATATTTTGTCAACAATTGTTTTTTATTTCTCACTAATAACTTTACATAAAGTGCTATTAATGAAAATTTCAACCGAACCCCATATGTGATTGTGTGTCCTTTTTTGGATCAAATTAGAACTAGATCAAACGAATTAGTTGGTAATTGCATAACATTTTACTCGAAAACTTGCCAAGAGACTACAAGGTAGCTCACCTTTAAAAACGGAACATTACTTAATAATCATACGTGTAATTTAGCCCAATATCTATTTCACTATAATATATGAACGTACCTATATCATAAATCTCGAATGTTGTAAAGATGCCCATTTTTCTTACTCCAAACCAAACGCTTTTTGATGAAATGGAAGGTTTTACCGTATAATACTTTCACTCTTTTGGTCAGCAAAACTTTTAAGTCACGATTTGAATTAACTATTTATTTACTGCAGTTGCATATTAATAAATTATATTGAATTAGTTGCTGGCAGTTAAATTTCTAAAATAGTAAGTACATATAAGTTTAGCTTATGAAAAGTGAGTAGTAGAGTTACGAAAAGTAGATGGAAGAGAAAGAGTTCAAACGAGTGTATTCCTTTTTTATATCCCACACTAAAAACAAGGAATTTCATGTTGAAAAGGCAACGCATTTTTTGTAATAAAACTAAAACTAGGCACGAAAATTCTCCTGAAAATTCGTCTGGCTCCGGGCTGGCCACCCCACTACAAAACCGTAATGATAGCTAAGATTTATCAAATTGAAAGGGAAATTTTGAGTTTGGTTATCCCCGTTATCATATTATGCAAGGCCGTAGCCCCTTGCACGTAGTCAGGTTTTTAAAACGATATTGAGAGAAGCAGAACTCAGTGTAGAGTCTCTCAATGATGAAAAACTGGGGATCTGCTCATAGTGCTTTGAGAAGACTTATATCCTTTTCTCCGCGTAGTGCGCAGTCTCTACATGCAGGGTCCTCTTGGACACCTATAGTGCCCATAGTTTAAAGTATTTTGAGACGAATTTCTCTCTATGGATCCTTCATTGCAGGAAAATCTGCGAGAGGCACCTCTATCTTTGTGTCGCTTCATAGCGAACACTAATCGGGCAAATTGATAGAGAAGCAGTAACCATTTTTTAATGATTTATTAATGGCGTTCTTCTGACCTCTGCAAATTTTTGGAAAGGGTTCAACGGCCTTGATTTGACGTAATAAGGTTAAACCGCGCTTCTATGAAAACTCGATACAATGTTAAAATCTACTGACAAAAGTATGTTTTTGTCGCCCATCCAGTTTTCGGCAGCCCTTCCAATGCCCCCCTCAGAAGTAATCTAGTTCTCAACTCTCAAAGATGTTCAATTTATAATTGTTCGTTCCCAAATAATTGAAGCTTGACATTTTGAATTTTTAACTTTTACCACAGTTGGGGGGTTCCCTAAAAGAATCGACTTTTCCGATTTTCCATCAAAGTAACTTTGGGATTATTGTTGTTTCGATAGAAGGCTAAGAATATATTAGTACACCCTCGCGAATTGTTGGCGCTGTGCAGTTCTGTAAGCAAAGATATGTTATGAGATACTAACAGCGTGGGTGCCTGCGTGTGGTTTCTTTCGACCAGCTCTTAAACCAACAAATTTATAAGCACCACAATCGAGCGTCCAGTGTCTATTGTTGTCATACATTTACAACAGTAATCTAGGCATCTATTAATTTAAATTAGTATTCAGTTATCGGTACAACTAGTTCGTTCTCCTACGCAAAATTATTTAATCTAAAGAGCCATCATCTATTGGTTCTTGCGCTCGAAGCAGAATATCTCGGGAGAAATAGCAATTTAAAGATTCAAGAACAAAGTTATTTAAAATTCAGACCGGTTTAACAACTCGTCCGAAGCACTACGTCTTTTATATGTTGGAAAAATAATGAAAGATCACGTCCTTACGACCTTCTCAGAAGAAATAACACTTAACGAAGGTATGAGAACGTTCGGAAAAAATCTTTGTGTGTATACAACGGGAATTCGTATGTCAATACGGATTTTCTTACTCAAACTCAGCGAGGTTTGTTGGTTCGTTTGAAGAATTGTTGGGAAATAAGTTGGAAATGGCAGTTACTTCCGCAATACTGACGTTTCCAACTTAAATGGATGAAATTTAACTTGCTCTTGTTTAACTTGCATCAAGAGTAGATATCAGTATAAGAACTCACAGCCTTTGAGAGTCGTTGCAGTTCGATATTGTCAACTTCGAGTGTAGCTGAGATTTGTCGTTTATTTAGACTATAACTACGGAAAACGGAAAGACGAAGTACTAATATAGACTAATATTATGCCAGAATGTGAGTCTACAAAGTGTAAACATAAGGTAGCTTCTGACAAGACGGTATTTTCAGCTCTAGACAAGTTCGGTGGCGTCGTGATGCAATGAATTCAGTGGTTAAAACTGAAAACTGATACAGTTTCATTTTTCTTTATAGTCAAAATAAAAACAGCTGCAAATTTTGCTATCAGTGCTTCCCAGACTGCAACGCTAAATCTAATTTGAGTCAATTTGTTTTAATTTTCTTTGCCTAAAGAACGAAAACGCAAATTTCAAAAAGGTTTTTTTAAATTTCATCATCTTTTCACGCCTTCTTTCTGAGTTAACTTAAAAGTACAATACCAAACACTTGGCTATTTTGGATTTTATCTTGTTTTATAAGTGGCAACTCCGACTTGCACCCTCTTATAGTGGTCCATTTTGCTCGAATACAATTCAAATTTTGCTTTGTCATATCTGAACGTGCGTGTTAAATTTGAAATCCGTAGCTCAAATCATGAAAATGTGAAGATTTACAAAAATTTCCAACAAAATTTTTTTCAGTATTTGCCAAGTTTTGGTGGGTACTTTAAGACGCATTTTTGCCTTAATTTTCCTAATTATTTTCTCTAATATTTCCAAGATGCCCCAGCCCATCATGTAGCATAATCATCATTTATGAAGTTTTTGTCAATATTGTGTTAAATTAAGTCTACAGAAGAACACACTGTATATTTAAAAAAAGTGAAATAAATGAATAAAGGACTAGTCCGTAGACGCGTAGACATTCATCATTGCTCAAGAATCTGCAACTGAGGCAGGCCATGATAAACATCTAAACGCCCTTGTTTCTAGAAGCAGAATCAAAGCTTGCTTGATTGTTATTTCGATCTCGTGATAAATACCTATGCTAATTTTTTACGTCTTTGTTGTTTGTTTATCAAAAACTTTTCAAAAATCAGTATTTATCTCAAGATTTCTTTAAAATTTTGAACCGTTCGTATAATATAACGTCAAACGTTTACGACCTATTTTGTAAATTAATGAATTATTGGACATGTTTATTCATCTTAATGTATTTCCTTAAAGCTTTCTTTTTTTCATCATCGATAAAATGCGATATATTTGCTAGATAAATCACTTTCACGGTAAAATTAAATGTTTAAAATCCTTTAAAATCTTATTACAATCCGTACATGTGACTTGAAGCATTTGATAAACTTGAATTTGAATGGATGCACGATGCACATTAGCATGTTACGAGTTCGTTAGTGTGCACGTTCAACACATTTAATTTGCAAAACAGGTAAACTTGAAGAATCTAATATCTACCTATAGTACAGAGGGTGTAAATACTAAGTCGTTAACCCGAAAATGGCAATTACAACTCATAGAAATGAAGAACTTTTGTTGGTTACTAAATTTTTATTTGGAGCTCCAGTTGGTAGTTATTGGACTTCTTAGTGTCTTACGTCTCAACTTCCTTATTTTAAGGATCATTGAAGAAAACCGAAGGTTTTCAGAATTATCTTTTGATTCTCTAAAACATTTGTATTTATAACTATTTCGAATTTTTTCTAGTAACAAAATGGCGGCTTATCAAAAATTTCAAACGAAGATATTTCGATAGCTTTTCCATAGATATCAAAATAGTTGTCAATATAAATGTTTTAGATAAACCACAGACAATTCTAAAAACCTTCGGTTTTCTTCAATGGTCCTTAAAATAAGGAAGTTATGACAATTGTTAGAAAAATCTAAGAAGTTGAATAAAAAATTGGTGCCAACAAAAGTTGTTTATTTTCGGGTGTACTCGCTTATTATTTACACCCTGTATACCTATAATAGAGCCTATAGAAAAACATTTATTTCAGTTGTTTAAATTTTTTTGCATAATTACATTGTTGTGTAATTGTACTGTGACTTGAAAATTGTCTCGACATGAACAACTGGTTTACAACTGGAGACTTTAATGAAAGGTCAAGACAGAACACACCCGATTCAAAATACAATAAGATAAATATGAACTAAAATATTAATCATTTTCTACTTCTACACAACATTTTGTATGAAAATGTTTGTGCGAGCAACTGTTCTCATCACGTGTTACGACTTCAAAGTCGCTAGAAATACATAACATTCTTTTAATCGAAGTAAAATTACAAAAAAATGGTTATGCAGGACATCATTATTAAGGAAAGTTTTTAAAGCCCCATGTCACAGTAAGAACTAAGTTCCTTTTACTATTTGAAAAGCTAATGACTGTTTGAATTGAACAAATTGGATTAGCTTTTTTGAATAGTAATCTGCACAATTTATTTGGATGTACCTATAAAAATCTATTCTTGGGTAAGCATAACCATGTTAAAACAAACTATGTATAACTAACTGTGCAGTATTTACAAACAAATTAATAATAAACGAATTCTAACAAAATTTATTAACCGTTGTAAGAATATTAATTGCGAGGAAAACACCTTTTATCTCCACAATTAATAATTAAAAATAGAAAACGCCAATTTTTATAATAATCTCAAAGACTGTTGTAGTTACATAATAATTTCTACATGACATTTCCACTAACATTTAATGAGGTATACCATATATTAAAATTTTAAAGGCAGTTATTAACAGCATCTAAATATTAAATTTTGAAATCTTAATGTCAGTCAACTTTCAATTTTCATTCATAACATCTTTTAACGAACTTGGTCTCAATTCCACTAAACGAATTTCTGTGCAGAAATAAGGCAATATGTACTTTTTGAAAAGTTACGGCGTAAAGACTATTAACTTTGTAATAATTATAATTTTTCGCGATGAAAAGGAAAATTAGTTAGCAAAGTTGCAGTTGATATTAACTGTTGTTTAAAATTTAATACATTAAAGAGGACAGAACCTTGAAAAATGTTCTTATAAGTAATAAGACCTCGATTGAAAACCTACATAATACATAAATAGAAGAGCAGCGATTCGCCACATTCAAGGTTTTTGTTGCTAATTACAATACGAACAATGTTTATATTTCGTATTATTTAACGCTTGTTGATTCTAGGGTTGTTTACTCGATATATACCCATGAGGTATATGGCTTCTAGGTGGGCCTGAGCCCACCCAAGATAATAGATATTTTCTAGTTCAGTTTATGAGTTACGGTTACTCTTATTTTAAGTGGTCAGGTCATGGATGAATTTAAAATAATTTAAGACTAATTCATCTATAATCTGAAAGGATTTCATTAATTTTGTTAAATGGAAGCATAAACAAAGAAGAACTGTTTGTGTTAGTAGACGCCAGTGTAGCGTTTTCGTAAGCGATTCTGAAAACAGATTCTCTTCCTCCAAACTAAAGCACAACATCGGTAGTATATTGGCTGGAAAATTGCACCTCAGTCTTTCAGACGAAAGTGTGAAGTATACAGAAGCTGTAGACGTAGAACAGTCACTGGCAAACTTATTACAATATTTTAAGGGTAGCAGGGTACGGGAAAGTAGTAGTGAATCTGTACTCAGAGAAAAACCCAAAAAAGGATTTTTTGGGACCGAAACACTGGCGATTAAATCATAACAATCACAAATCATAAATGTAGAGGATGAAAATGAGGGCTGAACTACAGCATATCCGTTCTTTATGATTGTGCTGTGTATTAACCTCCACTAAAGGTGCTAAAACTAATAGATTCATATATGTGGGGACTTCTGGCTTAACACCACACCGTCATTAGCGACGCTTCGCTTACTAAAATCCTCGAATTTCTTCTAAATGAGGAACAGTTTCAGGAGTGACACTATTGGGAGCGCCACCCTAGAGAGCACTTTCGCGGCTTATGCGGCTATAGTTAGTGCATCTCGGTTCTACTACAATCCAGAATTCATAAGCGAAGTAGTTTGGCAAAAAAATAATTTAATGCTAAAGACGTAAGGCGTATAGTTAAGTGTGGGAAAATACAGTACGCCAAGTTCATGCAAACGAAATGGGTAATTGAAGTCAATAAAAGCAAAAACCTGAATTTTTTATAGAGAAGTCAGGATGTGTGCGTAACTACTAATCGAGTCGAATAGTCTCGGGTCTTGCAAATGCTTTAATAGCATTTTTAATCCAAAAAAATGTAAATTTTTAAATATAGAAGAAGATCTAGGTCAAAATGTATTTGGAAAAGGTCTAATATTCACTTTCACAAGTCAAAAAGAGATTTTGTGCCACATTTTTCGCCTAAATAAAATTTTGAAATCAATTCGCACTTGTCTACTATTGCCAATTTCAATAATAAAATTTATTTCAACTCAAACTCCCATGCATGAATGCATGAGAAGTTTATAGTGGGTGTTTAATGGTTCGTAATTAAAATTAAAAATAGCGAGTTATAAATTCGCCAGTCTATAAGAAGTAATAAAATCCAATAAAAAAAAGTTGAAAAGTGGGAAGAAACCCAAATTTTAGACAGAAAAGTTAAAATAAGTGTAAAAATTTGCAAATGAGACTGTTAAAATGGGTTTTTGTAACGGCTTTTTTAAAATTGACTCTCGGATTAAATCAGGAGCAGTAAGCAGTCGACTCGCGATTTCGGTAAAATAATTTGAATCTTTCCTAATTTTGATGTTTAGGTCAGTTCGCGTTACGCTCGGGAATGGTTTTTAAAGTACCTACTAAAGACCTATGCAGCCACGCACGTCTCAAGGTGTATGCTCAAAACTACACCCTCAAGGAACAAATGTGAGATTTTACATGTACCTATCCCAAGATAAATGAGAAGTACTGCAGAGCCCGAGAATTGGGATTCTCCAATGATGATAGATAGACAAAATAGACTTTCAGAAAAACGTTTTTAAAGAAAATTATGCACAAAAGTTGGATGAGATCGTGGCACAAAAAGCTCATTAATGTCAGTCTGCATCTCAAAACGTCTCTGAGATTTTGACAAAAATGTGGTTTATGGGATGAGCCACCTCCTTATATAAGAGGAGCCCAGCTCAAGAATCCTTACTCGTTGGCACAAACCTAAAATGAGGTAACTATCTGTACCTTCGAGTTTGAGAGCACCAACAAATTCTTGAGTAAAGTTGAAAATAATAGAATAATTAAAGCTTTCTTAGAATACCTAAATGTTTCCGCATATCAAATATTTGACGAAATGGCATTTAAATGCCGTTATTCCTAAGGAAAAAATGTTAACTGTTAGCGACGATGACTGCACAATATAGCAATTGCATCAGTCAGCTTGCACTTAGAGCACTTAAACATGAACAGCTGATTAAGATGCGATTGCAATCTTCAACGAGCATGAAATATAAGCAAAACGCCATATGCTATTTTCATTTTCTTAATACACGAGCGAACTTCCGACTCGAAATCATAAAAGAAATGGTACTCACCAACTCGGTGCTCATCGTATTGCATCCTCTCAATGGAAGCGTGTATTGTACAGGAGACGACTTTAGTATCCATTCGCTCATACAAGTACTATTTTTGGATAGTCCGCGAGGATAGACCATTCCGGTAAATTTGCCGGAATCCGTATTAATGCTCACCACGATTTCGTCGCTGTTACATTCAACTCGTACGTCCGATACTATTTCCTGTGTATCTGCAGGAAATAAAACGTTATTAGCTCTCAATAGGTATGATGAGTCATTTATGATTAATTAAAGTAGCATAAAGAAAAATACAACTGTACTTATTGTAACATTACCATTCTTGTTTTAAGTTTTAACCTCTCGCGAGTTCAAAAATATTATTGTAAACTTTTTTGCGCTCACCTGACAACAGGCGTTTTGAAACGGTGTTGAAAATGAAAAAGTATACTTTTTTAAATATTTTTACGAGCGTTTATTGCCTTTTTTTGAAACGCCACATTAAAGAGAAAAACTCTCTCTTACCGTTTATTCAGTTGTGGTCTAGGAAGAACTGATCGTGGTTAATTTTAATGGATTATTGGAACATGGGGACTTTTTCTGAAGCTTATATTATTTATTTTTTGGGTGTTTTTAAAAGCGTGCTTTGTAATTTTATAAAATGGGTAAAAAGTGCAATGGCATAAACATAAACTTGCCAAAATTAAAGGTGAAATGAAGCCGCTACCAAAAATTCATGCCTTCTTTTTATTTTACCACATTATACGAATCTTTCGTGCGTACCACTCGCGTTTTTTTATATTTTTTTCCGAATATTGTGTAACTCGATAAAAAGACCAAAACTGTGAAATTTTTAAAATAAATAAATTTAAAACATAAACAAAGAAAGGCTAAGTTAAGTAAATGAAGAAGTTTGGGGTCAATGACAACAATGGGTTTTAGTTTAAGAATTGTAAAACGAAAAAATGAAGATAATAATGTTAACAAGTATAAGAGACCTCACGATCTTTATCGCCATGTTTGGGCAAATCGACCATGTGGTGTAAAAAGCACTTGGTTACTGGATAATAATGGTAACTGTTATTAATGTTATATGAAATTAAGTTTTGCGGTCGATATATAGGTAATGCCTTGTGGTGGTAACAAAAATGATATTTAAAATTACAGTTAGAGAACGCAATTGTGAGGTAATTAACTTTTTTTTTGAATTCCGTTTAGTTCATTGTTTGATTCATAAAAGGCTTTGTACTCTCGAAATTAGTACGTTTTTTTTAACAAAGAGTCATCTCATATTGAACACGGATTGCATGCACCGCCGAAAGATTTCAAGTTTTTATACAAATTTTTCCGTTAAAGATGGCTTAGTTCCATTTATTGGACCTAATTGAGCACAAAATGCTCTTTTTATATAAAAATTAACGCATTACGGTAAATTTCTTACATCCTGTGCCCTTGCGTCTTTCGGTATATTTTCGTGTATAGTAAGATAGTGCTCATCAAATTGACATTAGTATAAAACCCGCTTCGATGGTAATGTATTTCGAACATTTAAATGACTCAACTCTCTAATACAGCTAAATTCGGTGCTGGCAAATAATCTGGAAAAAAATTTGGAATAAATTTGTGCGTTTTCGCGTAGAGATACATGGCTGGATTCAGAATTCAAAAATAAGTCACTTGAGAAAAAAATCCAAGTTATAAGAAAAAATAAAGTTTACACTAACAGACCAAGAACAAATCGACTAATCGAAAAGGTGGCAATGAAAATGGTTTTACAGAATTTAAAAATACTAACAAATAAAAAAGTTATAAGGTCCGTGAAGTTACAATAACCACTTTGAAAAAAAAATAAAAAAATTATGCTGTAATTTAGTATGAATTTAGTGTAATTTAGTGCGCTAATAAAAAAAAATTCAGTCCGCGTCTAGTTTAGGCGCTATACGCGTTGGAAATGTGGTTATTGTAACTTCACGCGTAATAACCACTTTCTTCGATTTTTATGAAACTTGGGGATAATTTAGTATGAATTTACTGTAATTAAGTGTAATTAATTAAAGAGACAATATTTTTGAAATTTTCCATAGGGTCATAATTTTGTATTCTGAACAACTTTTCTGAGTAACATTTTTTCAAACCAATCACGGCGGTATTCCAAATTATCAACACGAGATTCCCAAATTTTTGTTCGATTATAACTATTATAGTAAAGTCAATCTAGTGACACACTCTATATTTGATGGACGCTAAACTTATAGCCGTTATTAACAAATTTCAATTAATTAATAATATCTACATAAATTATTACGATTGGTCAAAGACAAACTGGAGATGTTGCTTATAACGACTATAAACGCTAAATACTTTTTATTACTTTCTCTATAACAAAGTAGAGAATTAATATTACTACCTACTAATTATATTTAAATTCGTGTGTATCAAATTGTATCACATGAATCAATAGTACCTACTAAATTAGTATGAACCCTTGGTAATGATCTATCAGTACTAGTACTATTGGCGACAGTACTTAGTTACTTTACGCGCAGACGCAGACTACGATATGCACGTTTCGACTCTTATAGCTCCTAAACTAGACGTGCACTAAATTTTGTTGTTAGCGCACTAAATTACACTAAATTCATACTAAATTATCACCAAGTTTCATAAAAATCTGAGAAGGTTTTATTAGGCGTGAAGTTACAATAACCACATTTCCAACCGTAATAACGCCTAAACTAGACGCGCACTAAATTTTTTTATTAGCGCACTAAATTACACTAAATTCTTTTTTTTTAAGTGGTTATTGTAACTTCACGGACCTAAAGTTATAGCTAAAAAGAGAAAATGAGAATTTTAGTTTTTTTCAGTTTTAACGAAAACGCGTAAATTTATTCGAAATTTTTCTTCAGATTATATATCAGCACCTAATTTAGCAACTTTGTCAAATTGAAACATATGCTCTAGCTCTTCAGATAAGCGAGGTCCTCTTGCTACACAACGAATGTCACCCTGTTAAATGCTAACATTTGTTTTAATTTAAATGTTTATACATTTTTAAAATTTTCAAAACACGCTTTTGTACCCTGAATAGCATTGCTAATTCTACATATTATAACCATGAGTTTACTTACTACTTGAAGCAGTCGTTGTAGGAATGTTTGCAGCATTAATACTGTTCTCTACGAAAGCCTGGAATTTGTAAAAAAAAAATATATTAACATTTTAACAACAACAAAAGGATTTTTGTTTAAATTTAATTGTGCCATTACGTATTAATTTAAACAAATTTAGAAATAGCGAGCACTGATGGTATACAATAAAAGTTGTGCACTGAAGATGAAAATTATACTTTTGTTAAGAAAACATGACAACAGAGGAGTTTTCTGGGTGAATTAGCATTTCAAATTTCAGTTAATTTGCAAAAGACAAAATAAATTATTTTAAAGTACATGCTCAACGGTTCTTCAAAATAGCCATGGTATTACAATGTTATTTCCCTATGTTCAACTTTGAATGTTTACACTCGGTATAATAGTTCCAGTTAAAAAACTATACTTTAAACGAACCGGAAATAAATTTACAATTTACCTATTATTAGGTAAGGTTCGATAAGTATAGTATACGAGAAAAGTGTATAATTTCGAAAATATGCACAAGACCACCCACAAGGTTCTCATACTTATCACTTATCACTTTAATACGGTAGTGCGAAAAATGTCTTGTATAGGCTAATTTTAGAAAAAAATTAATATTGAATCATTTTTAACAAAAATATTTAAATATAAAAATATTTCCCCATACAAAGAAATGAAAAAAATTAATTTGCATCAAAACAACATTCACGGGCACATTTTTAAATTGGAAAAAACATTAGGTACAACACCAAAACATGGTATTAACACAAAATAAATTTACTCTAAACCATCTTGTTTAATGTGTAAAATATTTATATAAAAATTACAGTTATAAAATGACATATCTCGTCGGCTTGTGGCGTAGCCCATCAACGACTTTTCCCTCTTCATCGTCCATCTAATAAAGTAAAAGTAAAAGAGTGTCAATCGACACCTTCTTTTAGGAAGTCTCATTGTATTTAAATCGACTTACGTTTATTAAACAATTACTTTATTTTTTTTTCCTTTAAGTGTTTTTTTATGTTAACTTTTATAAAGGTTACATAAATTGATTTGGATTATAGATAGGCACCTTGAAAATCAACCAACGACCGTAAACGTAAAAAATTACGTAATTTTCGAAAACGAAGGAAACTATCGAATTAACGCCATTAACGTTAATTACGTCTGGTAATAAAATTAAACAATTGACCAAATTAATCTCCATTTAGACCTTAATTTTAGACAAGGTAAGAACGAAAAGGTAATTAATTGTTTGAAAATTAATTACCTACAATAGTGATTTTTGTAAAGGTTAAATGTTATTCGTTTTAAAAAGTATGCAACCATCGCCATCGCGTCGACTACTTATTTATTTATAAATGTCAAAAGTAATTTTAAATTATTTATCTACCTTATAATTAGCGATAGTTGGTTGAGAATATTATACAAAGTGCCCATTACCGGCCTGTGTAATTCTACTATACTTTTAGTTTCTTTATAGAAGTCGACTATATTACCTACTTTATAGTATAAAGTGGCTATTAATTTTTTTTAACAATGAACGTGATAACTAATAACTATGTAAGGATAATGTACCTTTAGCGTAATGGACGATTACCGAAAATGAAAATTGCACTTTTTTCTTTTTCCGAGGTTCTCGTACGAGATATCTATTTTATTCGTTTAATTACACAAACGCGTACCTACTATATGGCCCTAAATTAACATCGCTCTACACGTTTTAAGGAAAAAGCGCAAATCTAGGACTAAATACCCTGCACTTTTCTTATAAAAGTCTTATAGGCAGCAAAAATGCCGATTAATGTTATTTTTTGCACGTAGAAAGGAGAAGAAGGGGTTTGCAGATTGTTAAGTATCTAAATAAAAGGTACAGATTCAGAATGGCGGTAGAACAGAGTAGAAGTTTAGACAGTTAATGCAAACTACTTTGCTGAGAGTTTGACTTGTCGAGATATAAGGCTGGCCGTGAATGCTTGGTACCCCAACACAGACAGATAGAAAATATAAAAAGTTGCCAATAGACACGTCCAGAATTTTGAAATACTTTGACAACATAGTGAGAAGAGATTGGAGTAGTTTGAAGAAACTTGTTGTCCATAGCGTCCAGGAGAAAATTAACGAATAACGAAGATGTCTGAGAGCTGAGAGTAACGCACTATTACAAACATCGGTGAGAGAAGCCCAGGAACGCGGTGCTTAGTAAAGAGTAAAAAGTAGTACCTATGTATACGTTATAAACCGACCGTATGTCTCTCCTAAGTGGTAGCATTAACTTGGTTATATCTCTAAAACTACGTACTTTACGCACCTTCGAAGTCGAAGAGAATCCGACGGGTCGAATTTTCGTCGACTTCAAAGGCGTCTGCCACCATAAAGGCTGATGCACTTGAAGCCATCTGCAACAATAGCTTTCAAATCAAGACAAAAATGCAATTGTTTGGTGCATAAATTTTTTGTTTACCCTATGGTTTAGTTTGAGCTCCAAAAACTCACCCTTTTTGAGGCGCTATACTTCAACGCGCTCTAACACTAAGTATCGGAACACTTTTCTCTAAGAGTGCGTAGTTTCGAGTTATAAGTTTATTTTAAGCAATAAAACAGTCTAATGACCGATTTTGAAATGCTTATCAAGTTTTGCAAAAAATCAGTTTTTAACAGATTTCAAAACATTATTATTACAAATTTTAGATTTTTAAAAAACTTTAACGCGCTCTAGCGCGCAAATCGTTTAGTTTAAGAAAAAAATTTAAGAGACATAATTTGTAGAAAATTTGACGTAGTTTATTTTAATATAAAATCACTTTTTTCACAAAGTGCGTAGTTTTTGAATTATAAGCAAGAAACCAAAAAATCAGTTTTTAGCAGATTTTAGAATTTTTGTCAAACTTTAATGCGCTCTAGCGCTTAAATCGTTTGGCTTAAGAAAATAATTTAAGATGCATAATTTGTAGAAAATTTGTTGTAGTTTATTTTAATGTAGAAGCACTTTTTTTATAAAGTGTATTTTTTATATTAAAAGTATTTTTATCGTTACTAAAAGTGCACGCTGCCTCCCGTACAATAGGGGGAGGCTAGGGAGCAATAGGGATAATAGGCTCAAGTGGCCCTAGACCTAGGTTCACGTTGACATTTGCATAACAGATATAAATCGAGATAAATTTTGCTCGGTTGTTTCTAGCGCTTAGTGGAACGCCCAAAACAATACTCTCGAATTCATTTTATTGAGAAAACTTACCAGCAAGACGGCGAAAAATGTAATTACGATCGGGCAGTTGAAATTCATTGTATTTCTGAAACAAATAGAAAGTGGTTATTACATGTTTAAAGTGGGTCACTTTTGTAGATACAACCATAACCTTGTATAAAGTCACTAAAATTCTTTTTTGTCAAAATAGTTTAATTAGTTCTGCACGCAACCAGGCATTAACGACTTCATAATTTATAGCTGAACAAAAATGAGAGGTGACTGTGAATCTGATGGCTCGCTTATTAATGAAATAAATAAATTTAGTTTTATGAATAATTTAATGTAAATCACAGGTTGGTGATCAGAACTTGGACGGGTACCTATACTTGTGCCAATTAATTAATCCCGATGTTTTAAGGAAATTACTACCTATAGAGTTCATTAAGATCTTGTGAAAATTTATGGAAATGTTGAAATATCAGGTCTCTAACCGCAGATTAAAAATTGTACGAAACGCATAAATGAAGTAAAATTACACTCATACCAACGCGTATTTAAAAAACAATGGATTTCTAGTATTTTTCTATGGTTACGTGATCGAAATAGCGTTCGCTTACGGTAATCGGCTTATTGAATATTCACAATCAAATTAAATTGAACAGCAAACGTAATGGGAAAGAAACGGTTAGCGCATTATTAGATGGTGTGGACCTTCACCAGGTGACAAGTTGCAATCTGGTAACCATAAAAGCCAATTAATTCCTCACAAGCGGTTAATGTGTAAATTGACAGTTACTTGAAAAAATGTAGATGTTAATGCATTTGATTGGAATTGGTAGTTTGAATTGTTTGTGCCCTTATGTTCGCTTAAGTGTCGAATTAATAATAATCGTGGATCCTGCACTTCATAAAAGAAAATTCAGAATAATTATCGAAGGGGGTCGTGGTGTGAGATCGAAAATAGTATTTGCATGATTGTAGTAACGAGAGCAATGGAAGTGTAATTAGTAGAAGAAGAAATGAAGAAGAGGATAAAAAGCGTAGCTCTTGATAATAATTCTTTGGACGAAAACTAAAAAATTACGAAGCTCTTCTGTGTATTTACTCGTGTCCAATTTTTAAAAGAAAACCTGCAATTTTCTACTTTGTTTCGCTCAGCCTGTTTACAAACGTCTAAATTCTACAATTAAAACAATTAACGTTTTGTTAAGGTTTTTTATACAAACTGACTAAACATCCTTCAAGTCTCAATACTATAATTAGCATAAATGCTGTAATTTCTTAAAATACCTCCTTTTGTAGTAACGCAAAAATAATTAAAATTTTAATGTTTTATGTATACAAGCACTTATAAGATGAGCCTCGGTAATGCAACTCAACTAGAAGATCTATACAATGATAAAGTCGTCGATCACGGTTAAGACGATTTTAGATGGTTGAAGAGATAAAGACATCGTGCAATTTAAATTTATAACGTATTACAATAAGTGCATTAAAATCCACGATCAAAATGAATTTTTGAGATTATTGTATTCATATTACATACAGGGTGATTTAGAATGGGCGTGAAGAACTTCGACAGCTTATTACGTAATGACATTATTTTGAGTAAAAAATATTATATGAACATAGGTCCTATCTTGCTTGGTTACCAAAATACAAGAAGTCAAAGTTCCTTACAGTCCGTATCCGCCAATTTCGAAACACCCTGTACAAAAATATGTGACAAAATCGCGATAAGTTTTGGCGTATTTTAGAGTGACGTTAGAAATTTTATTTTTTCTGTATTTTCTGTTAGGGCGAGTGAGGATGTCGTGGGCTTAAATTGTAATGGAAAAATCAGTGTTAGAGGCATAAGCATTAAGCAAATCTCGTGGGCTGCACGTGACCGAGTCGCAAAAGACTAAAATTGGTCAAAATGTGGATTACTATCTACTCGTTTTACAAATATCGTCATTCGTATACCGAAGTTGTTGTTGTGCGGATATCTATTACGTGTTTTTGAGTTTGTTTGTGTTCAACAATATTTAAAAAATCTGTTTTTTTTTTCAAAACCATTTTAATATATTTTGGCGCTTTTATTAAAGTAGTCAATGTTTTTCAAATGTACTTTTAACAAAATTCCTTAGTTATGGCTCCTCCTACGCGCAGAGTTCTTAAACGTCATAGCCCATGAGATTTGCTTAGACCTCTAGTATGTACTATACCTATGTACATATTATTTTAATAGTTCAAACTAATCGTATCGTATTCAAAGTGGCTGTGCAAAGAAGTGCTTTCTTGTGACCTCTAATTTCAAACGATCCTTATATAACGTCAGCTGTCATTACAATGTAGGAGTGTTTCGTTAATTGTCCACACAAAGATACAGGGTGTTTGGAAATTACACCGGCAAACTTTGTTAGGATGAATGGATAACACCAAAATAAACGCGACTTTTGCAAAATAAATCCGTATATCTAGACATAAATAATAAATTCATGACAATTTTATCATGAGCATGAGCAAGCATCCATCTACTGAAAATACCCGCTCTACGGGGCTTAATAACCATCCCGTGAGACACATTCTTTAGCGTGGCCGAAAACGATTTTTTCAAGTTTTATCACAGTTTTACTTTTTTGTTTGTTTTCAATTTCTTCTTTTACTTTAGACATTAAAGTGCTGTGTGATCGCGCTCAAATCGTTTTTCAAATTTTGAGAAATCATTTTTTTAAACAAGTTGTATTCTCCAAATGACTGTTTATAGAGGTACACCGGCTCATCAACATGCAGTTTTTGAAGAGAAAAATTAAAATAATAAGCTTTTGTGATTATCAATTATTGTGATTAATGAAAATCGGCATCATATTATTATCTTCGTTATTTCTGATGAATACGTCAATTAAAATTCCTATACCATAAACTTGAGTTATTTTTATATTATAACTCACACGGTTGGTTCATCAACAAAATATTTTGAAAAGATACCATGCCTTTAGGCAGGTACAATTTAAAATTATAAACTATTTACGTTTGCAGAAATAATTTTATTGTCTAAATTGGTATCCAGTTATTCAAATAACCGACGTAATAGTTGTTAAGTGTCGGTTTCATAGACGAAATAATTATATCATAGCTTTTGTATCACTAATCATATTAATTGATCGGGATACAGTTAACTAATTAAAAAAAAAGCTCGAAGGCCTTGATATAGGTACGTATTAGGTTCGTTAAGGTCGTAGAATGAATTAAAAATTATTTTCTTTCTTCACGCTGTAGGCACATAAATTTACTTGTTCGAAAATTTGCATAAAATTTGAATAAGTAAAAATTGAAGCAGTTGTGTTGAAAAAAATTGAAAAATTGCACTGTTATCGTAAAAGTAAAAGTTATATTTGTGCCTAAACTAGAAGAGAGTTGATTATTCCGCGACTAAGACTTCTGAAAAAGTTCGAATTGATCTGCAGGAGCAGTCGCAACTCGCAACACAACTATACTTAGTCCTCAAGTCATTAGTACATCAAAACTAACATAATTTCCTTAAAAACGTGGTAGGAAAAATCTAAGAATATCTGGGCGAGGGCGTAAAAGAATCTATTACTTCGGGTGTAGTTATTAATATACATGTACATAGAAAATCTTCTCTATACCTACAGGATGTCTCAAATTGTTTGCACGATACTTCAACCACTGTGTTCCAAGTTCCAAGGTTCCATTTCTAATGAACATGGTTTACATGATAATTGCACATTTAATTTAACGTTCCATGGTACGTATGGTGTTATTCGAAGAGTTGAACTGATTCGAAACACATTTTTGAGGCGGTTTCAGGTTTATAAAAGAAAAAGAGGTATTGAAATGGAAAGCAGCGTTAGTAAAGGTAGATATATTAGTTCAATGTAATTAATTTTAAGCCAATCATTCAAATCGTTTATAGTTTGTGCTAAAACGTTGGGTAGGTAATTCTATTCGTAAGTGATGCAATTAAAGTAATACTCTATTAGAAAATCCGCGATGCAAGAAATTGTTATCTAGATTATAAAAAAATTGTTTGTACATTTCAGAAAATTACAACAAAATTACAGTAACACTATAAAAGAATTCGCGTTGTAAGTGTGTGAATATTTCATTTTGATATCGTGTCATCAGTTGCAGCTATACAACTATTATAAAAGAGCTTATTCTCAAACTTACTACTTTATTTTTTTTACATATAGTAGAAAACATTAAAACAGACCATATCAGATAATATAAAACGATGTAGTTCTTTAGAAATTGTATAGTATAGTACACATCTTCTTCTTGGCTAGTAATTTCAGGAAAAGTGCTCGTAATTACAGTATTTCATTTTAGTTCGACATTTATTAATATCTATAAAACACAAGATTTTCTATCAAGATTACTGAATTAATGCCTGTAATCCGAAGTTCAAATTTGTATTTTCCGTTTTCGTAATTGATTTTCGCATTGGAGGTTTATAAGAGAAATTTTAGTTAAGATTCTTGAAGGATAGATATATTAGGGCGTAAGGGGTATAAATTATTATCTAGTTGCTCTTAAAAAGTTTTTCAAACACATAAAAAATATGTTATGCCGTGGTAAATAGGCAAAAATAGAATATGTAGATCTGGTATCCTGTATCAGATCCAGCACTCGCATGATTTCATATAGTATATCTCTCCTGACATGACATAAAAGCTGGGAAGGTCACACTGTCACACAAAGAGGTGATGGAAACTTAAGAAGCTTCTAAGCTTCGGCCTAATAAACGGTTTTTCAATAATAGGAACGACATGATTTTTAAATGGTAGGTACCTATGTTAACCATATTTAACCAAGTAGAATGTCAATCCATGATGTCATTTTTTTAGTATACTCTGACAATTAATTAAGGCAAAATATACACTTACGAGACGTTTAGTAGGTAATATTCCACCACACCCAGCGTGCACTTCGTCGGATCTTAACTAAATTCGAGAAGAGTTGTACTATTTATCATACTGACTCAGTTCTTATTATCCAATGACGATACTAAGTCACCAACAAAACATCCAAAATGCAAGAAATGAAGAGAATATTGGTGCTGTAAGTGGTGGTGTTGCAAAAGATTCAAATTTATTAATTCCTCGTCGTTCTTAAGAATTACGAAAAGAGTTAGGTTTGCACCCTTTATTAAGAATGTGCCGATCTTAGTGAGTTACTCGATTGGGCTCTATAGAGCAACTCATCCAGCAAAAAATCCACAGGAGATTGACGACTAACAATTATTGAATATCGAAATTAGACCTGATTTGTTGAAGTAGTCTTCACAGATTAAGTTAATCGATTTCCTCGATTTCACTCTTTAACGAACCTAATATGGCCATTTACAGGATATTTAATGCAGAAGAAAATAATTTAATCGTTTGTGCTTCACAAAACAAAATAAAAATTTTAGCTATTAGTGGTTCTATTTTAAATTGATTTTCTTTTATCTTTTATTTCACTTCAAAATGATACTGTTCTTATTGAAAAACCCTGTATTTATTTTCATCAAAAAAAACTCTTTACAAATAAAATCTACAAAGTTTACTGTAATAATTATCCTTTGAAAGTAGTATATATTACTGCATAATTTGTGAAAAACATAAACTGAAATGAGCATAGTTTCGGCACATCAGGAAGTATCATCAAAATAAGACCACTTTGTTGATTATGGATCATTATAAATTTCATTTTTATATCTTCTTTTCCGTATTTAACGAAATAGTTCGCGAATTTAAAAAAAAATAATTATTAGTCGAAAAATTCCCAACAATTAGCTTATTCTCACAATCGCAGATTTCTCTCTATACTGAAGTATCGACTCTTTCTTACTGCCCACACAACCATTTTGATGCTTCCTGTGTAATCTTACAAACATTGGTTAATTTTGCGTATTTGCTCATTCATTTTCGCTTATAATTACTGTTGTATTGATTTTGAAAATTTCAATTGTAGTTTTAAAACGGAAAATTGGAAAATAAGGAATTTTTATTCCAACGTTTCGTCGTAGGCGACCATCTTCAATTTCAAAACTTTAAATATGATGAACCTCTGCATTTCTTTATATTGGTTTTGTATAGCTATATAATTCATTATTCTGAATGTAAGGAAGTGTCTCACAATATTATTAGATAAATATTTTTGGAAATTTTTAGCTATTTAAGTAGGTACCGACTTACTATACCTACTTTTTCTTATAAAAAATATTAAGTAAGTGTTGTTTAATTAGTTGTCTTTCGTATTACTAAACCCGATTAATATCTACTTATAGACCTTATAGGTGTCACATAAAGTTGAATTAAAGAATTACTTTTACGCACAAAGTCGTACTACAACTTTGTTCACTTTCATTTATATTACCGCTAGTGAATTAAAATATATAAAACTTATTAGATAGGTAGGTAGGTACACGTAATTTGTAAAAACTCACCTTAATAAATAAAATACAAACTAGAGAAATAATTTCAAATCCAAGAAATGTATAAATATCACAGAATTTCGTTGTAATCTAAATCAGTCTTAAGTAATATTAACTCAAAACTTCACCTGTTCATATTCGCACTTATTATACAAAATTGTATGGTTTATTACACACAAGCACTATTTTTTCTTAAATTTTTAATTAATTTATAACAAATAATGTGTTTCATACTGCCAGTTGTTGTTACGCGATAGATGGTAAAAACCGCCGTCTTGTGTTCTGACCGATCGTTGAAGTCACTTTTGTAACTAACCGCGATCGAAAGCAAAATCAACGTAATTCTCAGGTGTTATTTCTACCTGTGCATGTATCTTAATCGGAACGTTTCGGAATTTATCGTTAGATTCAGTGAATTAATTATTATAATTATTTTTGGCAAATCATAATGTTATAATACGTATGCAGTACTCGTCAGTACCTTCTTGTATACAAAACGACTTTTGACTATGACTTTTCTTCTCTTATTAAATTGGTACCCACTTATTTCGATGTATTTAAGAATAGTATCCTGTTTAGCCTATAATTTGTGTTCTGTGGATGAAGACAATAATATAATATATTTTATATTACCTTACTCTACTCTATCGATAACATGATATCATGATATTATATTTAAGGGATGATTATATTTAAGTTTCCTCTTCACAAGAGCTTTCAAATAAAAAAACTTAAATCGAAATACCTTTATTTGCTGAGATACAAAAATTTATTCGGCTAATGAGTAATGAGGGCCATCTTTAATGGTCGTTATGATGGTGTTCTACACGGATTTTCAAGTGGCTCCCTATCTGGAAAGTTACATTTCGGCACTAGCTAAGACCACAGAAAGTAGCACACCCCAATCAAAAAGTGCAGGGTTTGGGCTTTTTTAGCTGCGTACTTACCCAACGTACTAGCTAACCCATCAATTTTCTATAGAGTCAAATATATTTCAATTTAACTCAGAATTAGTTGTTGATTTAGGTTGATCGTGGGGCTAACTCTGACTCCGAGATTAGCTCGTTTATACAACTGGGCCTTAAACATTTTTGAAGATCTGGACTAAAATTTAAATAATTTTCTGATCAAATACGGCAATTGTTGCTAAACTGATCATCTAACTAAAAAATGTATTTTACAGATTTGTGGCACTTAATATTCTTCACAAAAAAAAAGTGTTCAACGTTTTTTAAAATATCTCCAGAAGGGGTTGAGCACAAACAACGCGATTCGAAGCACAAACGTATGAATCGTGTCTGAAATTTCGGCCGTGGTGGGGGTGCTGGCATTTCCACAGCACCCCCACAACGTTTTTGTAATTATCTCCGAAAGGGGTTGATCACAAACGGCGGGACTTAAAACACCAACAAGCACAAACGAATCCACAAACTCATCAGCAAAAATTTGGGGGTGGGGTGCCACCGACATGCACCTCATTGGAGTAACCTTTTGTGATTTTAGTAAAGCGTTCGATCTGGTCTCACATGACACACTGATGCTGCAGAAGCTGCGACATTATGCATTTGATGGCATCTATTTGAGATAGATGTCTTCTTACTTGATGATGATGTAAATGATTTGCCTGACACGGTGTTCCTATGGTCTATACCGTTATTTACGCTTACAATAAACTATTATAAATTATAACAAGTGGAAAAGACGTGGAAACAGTAGAAAATGAGAGAAGTCGATCCCTTGATGTAGCCGAGCAGTGATTCATATCGAACGAGTTGTGTTTAAACCCGTTGAAAACTGTTGACATGTTATTCACTAAGAAAACAGAGAACAGAGGGAGATAGTTCTAACTTCTTAAACTATAAACTAACATTTCAGCCACTTGTAGATAAACTACCGTCTCGTCCGTCAAGCAACATTTTTGCTCTTCATGCGTTTAACACAATAATTTAGGCTCTTAACTTGCTTATGGAATACTGAAATGGAAATGAACAAAGCACTGGTTAAGGGTTTTTGGTCTGCAGGGCAGAACTCTGCGTGTTGTGTATTGTCTACGGCTATACTTTGAGGTTGCATATTACGTAAACCCCAGGACCTGTCATCGAATTTTAATTTGCCGGCCCTACTACTTAAGCTATATTTATAATCGTACCGAATTTCAGCTCTCAAAGTTAGAACTGTAAAATTTTGTCACGAACAGGCAGAGTCAGATCAATAGATTCAGAATTTGAAGAATATTTGGTAAAACGAAAATGCAAACTTAGTCTTTTTATAAAATTCAAATTACTAGTCTGCCTAATATAATAGCTTTTTCTCTAATATCACATCTAATTATGCACTAACGCACTAGCGTAGTCTACTAAAATTTTATATGAGTGTGTAGTAGAGCCACCAAATTAAAATTCAAAGGTTCTGAATTCGTGGGATTCCTTATAGATACCAATCAACCTTAAATCGTTTTAATAATTGTATCTATAAGATTAAAACTTGGCCAATCAAAGAGCTTCAATTTTATAAAACCAATATAAATACTACAATATAAAAATTCATTTACTTTACATCAACAAGCAAATTATTGTAAATTACAAAAAATAAATACATAAAACTATGAAATTAATTTCTACTTAGTTTCGGTAAAATAAAATAGTATAAATAATAACAAACAAATTCGACTTAATAGAAATGTCTATACTTAAACCAACTTAAACTGTTATAAGTATAGCTCTCTTCTTTACAATAAACCTTTAAACACAACTACTTTTCCATTCACAAAAAAAACATTTTTCAGATCTCAATTACTACCACAAACTTTCAAGATTAACAAATAATGTCATCCTTGTTATTTTTCATTATTTTGAACACAATTTAAATTCAATACAGATTTACTCTCTTTGCTTAAAAGATTCGGCGCCTTCAAATTTTTTGAATTAACACTTAATAAGTTTTCAACAAAACCGTTGTTAATTTTCAAGAAAGTATTTGAGGTAGAACACGCAAGAGGCACCGATTGTACACTTTTAGTTTCACCTAAACTTATTGGTATTAAAACGGCATTTGCAATGGGAGTTAAGGTTATCAAACTAGAATTATTTGGGGCAATCGGAACGATCTTTTTAACAAGTTTTGATGATTGAGGTGACATCGTAGTTGATTTTTTAGATAATTTCTTACTAGCATTCCTTGATTCCCGCCTTAATAATTTTATTGCTTCAACTAAAATATACAAAAATTATTTCAAATACAAACCAAGAAATTAGTCGAAACATACCAGTATTAGGATTTTTAGAAGCAGAACAGTCTTCGTGATACGATAAAATAGATTTTAATAAACTAATCTCCCGTTTAAAATTTTCATTTTCTTTCACATATTTTTCTTTGTCTTTTTGTAAATCTTTGACTTGCTCTTGTAGATGAACATTCCAAAATTTCTTTTTACGTCGATATTTAGTTTGTGCAACTCTGTTTATTTCTTTCTGGCGTTCACGTCGTGTCTGATTAGCTGTTTTTATATCTCGCTTATTTTTCGTAACTTGCTTTTTCTTACTTACTACTTTATTTTTATTGTCAGATTCAATACTACCTTTATTTAAACTTAAATTTGTTTCACTATTTTCTAAATTTAGTTCAGAACCAGCAAGTCTTTTTTCCAAAATTAAAGTTTGGTGTAGCTTTCGCTTTGCTAATACATTACTCTTTCTACTAAAAGTTAGTTTTGAATGAGAATTTTGCCTAATAATTTTAGAACCATTTTCAGAAACTATTTGATTTTTTGCAGCAGCATTCTTTTCAATATCAAAACTCTCATTTAGAACATCTGTGCATTTATTCTGAAATTCTGGAAAATCCAATAAATTATTTTCTTTAATTTCTAGATTGTCAGAATTATTGCGATTAAATTTAGGGACGGTCAAAGAATCAATTGAAGGGGAGAAATGCGGAGTATGTAAAGAATCGTCCGACGCAGCAGCGGGTAAGTGCAAAGTTCCAGTTTTTACAAGTTCTGTCGCTTTACGAAACGTCTCGTCAAATGGATTTACATTTTGCAAATCTTGAAATAATCCAACTTCTTCACAGTTTCGTATAAACCTTGTTGGTGTTGGAGTTTGATCTGCAACGAAGTATTCAAATCACGACAAAAAACAAACAGACAATCTTACCCATTGTAATATTAAGATTATCTGTTCCTAAATTTAAAGCCATTTTATGTTTCTTCACGTGAACTTCGAGGTGATCCTCGTTAGTAAATGCCATCGTACAGTCTTGATATGTGCAAACAAAAGGTTTGTCATCACTCATTTTAGGAAGTTTCTTAAAATTCGCCACATTAAATTACTTAATATTTTAGAACAATTCAGTTCATTTATAATTAGCTTCACAAAAATACATTTTTGAAATTCTACATCTAAAATATTCCCCAAAATTTGAATTTTTGATTGGTGTATAACCTAAAAACTTGGCTAGAAACTTGACAGTCGGTCTTTTGCGTCTTTTGACAGAGATGTCAATAATCACAAAATCAGTCAAAATAACGACATAACCTCAAATTTTCACAAATAGTTTCTCGTAAAACAACCAAAAATTATTTTAATAAATAGTAACGCTTATTGGAAATATGCTAAGTTATAAAAGATGACATTAACACATGTACAAAAGGTAAAAAGATTGTATAAAACTATAATGAAACTGCACAGAGGATTACCAAAAGAATTAGAATTTTTAGGCAACAATTATGCTAGAGACGAATTTAAAAGGCACAAAAAATGTAGTATAGAAGAAACAGAAACATTTATGAATGAGTGGTCGGTGAGTTTTGTTTAAAACTTAAATGCTTCCGTTTAAAACACATATTTCAGAATTATACTCTAACACTTGCCGACCAACTTGGACTAAGGGGTCTTAAAACTGGCAAAACATTTGGTTCACAATTATCGGAGGAAGATTTAAACGATTTTCGCGCTGAACAGTTGCAGCAATTATATGAACTAAAATTAGCTACAAATGAAAACGATAAAAAGAAATAGATTGTCTATTTTTTGCAGTATATGCTTTGAATATTGTCGGTCATTCTTAGCTGGCCTAGAACACTACTTTAAGTATTTCTCGTTAGTATGTTGAAATAACAATAAATTTGAATTGTTTAAGCATTTATTTATTTGATCACATATTTATTAAGAGTCTAGTCCAAAGCGATTTTATACACGTCTATTTATATTCTGTTTAATGGGGTATCACACTTCTGTTTCAAAAGTCATTTTATAGGTACTAATAATTATGGAAGGCACTACATAAGTCTAATTTAAAAAAAAGTAAATGACTAGAAATGAATTACAATCTACAATATAGATCAATTTTTAATTAAAACTGCATCATTACTGAGTAATGTTCAAGCAACTGTAGCCCTAATCACAATTTCAAAAATACATGCTTAATTTAATTTCATTCAATTTTTATAATAATAAGACCATTCCCTTACTTCTGAATAATATGACTAAAGACTAAACTGCTAATATCTACAAATGCAGGGTTGAAATAATATAAAAGAAAGCAATAATAGCCAGTTTTACTACTAATTAATTGCGCTACTTAAAATGCTAAAACTTCACAATATATTTCTCTAAAAAATTTAAAAAACAAATAAATACAACTTGAGTTAAATTGCTACAATTTTTTTTCATATTTAAAACCACTTAAAATTTAATTTTATGTAGAACAATTAACAATATGTGCACTATTTAACATTATTTGGTTGTTTTGATTTCAGGTGCAACCGAGTGAGTCTTGCTTTTAAGCTAATCAGCACCTGGATTAATAAAATTTTATAGATGGGGTCATTTTAAAAAGCCTCGAATTGTGGTCTTCTATCAAAACTTTACATTATCAAAACTAGATTTTGTAGGCACTACATGATATGTTAATGTTAACACTTTTATCACTCAAAAATATATATAAATTTCTTTATAGTGGACTGTATTTAAAAGTTTAAAATATATTTTCATTTGCAAACCAAATAATGAACTGTTTATAAGAAAATGATTCAATATTTATAATTAAAGTTCAGTGTTTTACTTCGTTGTATCAAATTCATCCAGTCCACTAAAACACTATCACATGCTACAACATTGGTTTAGATCGGTACTTTCTAAGACATTATAATTTTGTATTACCGATTTAAAAAATGTGCGAAGCTAAAAATTATTAACTAAAATAATAACCACCACAAATACTGCAATCGACTCGTTTGTCTTTTGAAACTGAAGTCGATTTACGCCTAACAGTTTTTTCTTCTTCGTTGCAGTACTCGTACAGTTTTTGAGTAATTAAATTCCTTGCGTACAAAAATAATTCTTTAAGTAAAATTTCAGCGATGCTACCTCGACTAGCAATTACGTTCACCAATCGTTCTATCCACATTGTTGCCGAAATTACTGTATTTGGATGAACTTTATATTTAGTGTTAAACTCGATTTCATCGAAATTGTCCAAATTCTTTGCAATTTCTTTCTCTTCGTTGTACTGCTCTTCAAATCTACGTGCTTCAGTTTTCAAGTACATCATTACAAAATTAAGTATAACTATAAATGGATCTGAACTAATATCTGGAAAGTATTTTGGAAGCACTTTAAATACTTCTACGTAACCGAGTAAATCATCCAGCAAAGCTTTGCAGAGATAAATTATTTTTTCTTGAACAACGGCGGTAAAATCGTGTAATAAGGCTTCAGCAATCTGAATAAAACTACTACCGGTGCATAGCATTTTACCGTATTCGACAAAATAAGCGGCATTGTTAGCAGTGAATAAGTTTTCTACGCTACTTCTCAAGTTAAAGTTAGAATTTGGTTGCGTTGGTTCAGGTACTGAAGGCAATTCCATGAGATATTGAGATCTACTCGTTTTTGCCATTCCTCCAAATTCTAATAAATCGACATTCATTCCATTAAGTTTAATTTGTCCGTCACTGGCAGAAAACTTGATGCCTTCTTTATTGAATAATTTATTGTTACTTGTTAAAACAGCAAACATGTCATCTTTATTTGCTATATTTCGAATGGCTAAAATCACCTCGGATTGAGCTTTACGAACATCACCACCACATAGACGTACCGTCTCCTTCATAAGCTTATCAAAAGATTTTCTGCAAATTAAAGGTTATTTGATGAAATTTTGACCAATTATAATTAATTTTGACATCAATATTTAGCTTTTGTCAAACATTGATTCTTCTTGCGGTATTTTTAGTAAAAATTTAAAAAGATTACAGCATTATTTTATCAACATGCTCATTATAAATAACGAAGTAATATAAATTAAAATGTCTTTTATCACTGATGACAGCATACCTATATAAATATAACTGATTCCATTAAAAAAATAAATAGTCACTTACCGATGTCTGTTACTCCTTAGTGATTCGTGATATTCATTTAGTGTATTACTTTGTGCTTCTTCAATAAGAGTAGCTGCACCTCTAAAGTTATAAACTGCGTTTCCAAAAAATAAAATTGAAGAACTCAATTGAACCCATGTTAAAAGGGATGGAGTTTGCTGTTCGATGACCCAATCGTCATATATCTTGTAAGTGGAATTTGCGATACCAATGCCATTTGCACTAATATTCGCTACTCCTATAGTATTAACTACTGCACGAGTACCCTAAGCACACAGTTAATAAAATACGAAAATGTCGAGTTAATTAACTAACCTGTCCAATATTAATTCCATTGGATGCTAACTGAGATACCGCAGTAGTCGCCCCGGCACCCACAAATCCAAGAGTTCCAGCAACAATATTAATATAAGCACCTCGAGCTTCCGAATTTGCAAAACTTAGATCCTAAAACTTGTTAGGTTAAAATTTAACTGGAACCACTTCTTTGTCACCTACTTCTCCATGTGCATATCGATCGTACAATTGAGCACCACTGCGAACTAATGAATATATACCTACTCCAACACCAGTAACGCCAGCTACGGCCAAAGCTGCAGGACCAATAACTAAAGCGGGTACTGCGGCAGCTATAAACACCCCTCCCGATGCAAGTCCAAGAACAGTTGAAACAATGTCTGTGCCTTGCAACACTTTTTGTCCTACACCACAAGAAGGCGATAGGTGTCTCTCCAGAATAACGACTCTTTCTGTATCACCAGAATAACGGCCATCTTTTGGCAATACCATCGTACATTTATGAAGTTTATTATCATTTATGTAATCTCGCCACGATTCGTACACCCGATTATCATTATCGACAATTATTCGACAAGGATTATTACTCCCTAAACACTTGCGTACTACGTAAACCGGAATAGGATTTATATCGGTGGCTGGGTTATAATCAGGATATTTTGCTGCTCGCTTTAATTTTTCTTCGGGCATTGGTTGTAAACAATTATAAATGAATGAAACCACAATTTGATCGTTCCATTTAGAATATAAGTCTGAAATCCAATATTTAAATAAATTTCCAGTTTAAAAACTTCTCCTTACTGTTATATTTTTTTAACTTCTCGTATGTTTTGTCAATTTCTTTCAACTTTTTCCTATCGTACCCATTTTCAGACTCGGGTGGACCGAACTTTGAAAATCCAATTTTACTTTTCAAATGTTCATGTTCATCATTTTCAAAACAATCGTAGTCTCGATCGCTTAATTGCTCATACATTAATTGTTGAAATTTTTCGGCTCTGGAATTTACGATAATTTTCAGAATCTGCTCAAGAAACTCTTTAAAGGGTTTCTAAGTACTCACCCAATACCATTCTGAGTACTGTTGCTTTCAATGTTTCTCAATTCATCTTCGGCTCGAGTTTCTTCATGAAAATTTTTTGCAATTTCTTGAAGAGTCGTTAGCACCGAATCTGGTTTAACTTTATCACCGTATAAAACCGAAAATACTGTGATAGAATTTTCTATCGGATATATTATAAAAAGTCCAGACCATTTATTTGTAACCATTGTGTGCGCTAAATCAAAATCCAAGTTGGTTGTCAACGACTTTCTTAAAGCAGAATGATATTCCTCTTTACTAACATCCCAACCCAAAAAATAATAAGAACTTTCTAAGATGTCGTTAATTTCTCCTTTGCGCAGATAAGGACAAAACATTTTTGCAAAAGGATCAGTTCTATTATGAAGATAAAGTGCAAGAATTTTGCGCTGTAACAAATAGAATGATGAATAAAAATTTCTAACAATTCTTTCAACTTACAGATCCCACAGGAGCAAAACAGGATTCTGCTATGGCGTCACTAAGACGACACGAACGAAAGGTAACATTGTTTTCTTCGTAATCATTTAAAAATTCCATAATGAAACTCACAGATGCTTCTACATCCAAGGTGTCTTCTATAAATGAAACTAAATCTAATTAATAATCTTATACATACACTTTTATTGTATTGATAGATACCTACCTATGTCCATATTATCTTCTTCTACTTTAGGATATAAATTTTTTGAAATTGAAACATTCTCTCTAAACTCAGCAGCCTCTACCCATAGAGCGTTATCTCGAAACTCAAGAAATGAACTTAAGTTTTGATTGTCGCAGTTTGGATTTTTTGTCCAGCCGGTTAAAATCTGCTCCGATGGTTTCAGTTGAAACTTGTTGTAAATTTGTAATTTTACGTCTTCTAAAATTTTAAAAACTGTTATTTATTTATTTATAAATGGCCAAATTATATTCTACTTGTCGAGTTAGACCACACAAACCTATCTACTACCTAATTGTAGGTTTTATCTTAAAATAAATTTTTATCTTAGTAATCTAAAATTTAGTATGTTGATAACGCAAATAATAACTTCATTATTTTTAATAAAGGAAAGTAAATATTTGAATTATTTCGGATACCTAATCAAATAGATTTATCTTATCACTTAAAATCGGTCATTGGGTCATTTGAGGTTAAGTGGGTACTTGGGAATCCCCCAGGAGTATCCTACTCTACAGCGCCCACAGCCATCACCTACAGATTACAGATGGTCTACAGTAATACCCTTTTCACACGAAGCACTAAAGTGGAGACGAAAGTTGAGTCAACTAAAGTGCACCGTGTGAACAGCCGGTCGAGTAGAAAGTTGAGCACTTTAGATGCCGTCGACGGAATAGAACATGTTTCTATTTCGAAGACTTTAGTGTACACTAAAGATGAGCACTTTTCAACATGGCTACTTTGCGTATTCATCTCGAAGTTATTTTATCCGAAATAATCGAAAACTATGCAATTTTTTCACTATTATCATATTTAAAGAAGTCTATTGTTTGTGTAAATTACGTGCACATAACAGTTGAAGGTTATTACAAGAATTATTTTATAAGATTGGAACTTAACCTAAAGTTTTGTTTTGTATACAAGTAAAAATAAACTTCAAAGAAGAAATAAAATTCAAATAGGTAATTTGGAAAGATTTAAAATATTTTAAATTTGAACAAAGAACTCATACATTTATTATTGTGAATTTTGAAAGAGTTTGTTACTGTACTTGTACGTATATTTTTAATGGCTTCGATCTCGCTTACTGCAAGTGTAACAACCCCCCAATACCCACAGATAATAACTTGAAAGTTTTGTCTTTGTCCATCATAAAAGTTTTACAGAAATAAATGTGACATTAATAGAGCAATTTAATTAAATTTGAAAAACCGCGAAAATCCAGAAAAACTGCGCATGCCCGTGCATCTAAAAGATTAAACGAAAGTTTGCCGTGTGAACGGCTCGTCATCTTTAGTGAGCACTTTCGTCTCATCTTTCTAGCCAACTTTAGTTGAGCACTTTCGTCTCCACTATAGTGCTTCGTCTGAAAAGGGTTTAATGAGTAGCGAGTAACTAGCTACCTTAGCTACACAATTAAAATTCTCATTTCTTACCTACAGTTTTATCTCCAGATAAGTTAAATTGTAAAGGTTCTTCCTCAAAATATACTATAAAAAAAAATTTTTCTACATCACTCGTGTCCATTCTCGTGTCCATTCTTATTATTTATTATGTTAAATACATCTGAAAAATTGTATTATTAAATCATTACATCATTAGTGTTGAAGAATATTTTAGAAAAGGGCCCAATTTTCCACTTATGTTCACTTATGTACTTATGGCCCACTTGACGACTTGGAAAAAAGAAAAAACGTTTCTTAAATTTAGGTAATCTACGCACTTTGAAATTGACTAAAGAGCAACAGAAAGAATAGAAACGATCAGACGATTAATTTCTATTGATTAGATATAACAATCAAATTTATTAGCTTTCCGATTTACGTTATTCACAAATGCAATACTTAATACTTACAGTAATTGACAGCAATAGCAATACAGCAATTTATTATACCTGACCTTGACTAGTGACATTTTTATCAATTAGAAAACAAATGATAACTTTCTTGCGTTGTGGTCTGAGTCTTCCTCTCGGCCGTGCTCTCGTCCTTCAACATCTAGTAAATTTTTACTATTTTTAGGGTATTTAGTTTTATTAGTTGCCGATAACGCAATAGAATTGTAACATTGTAGCCCACCTACAAAATGGTAAGTCGAATTTTTTAATGTTTTTAATCAGATACGTCATATCATCGCGTAATAATCCTATGAAATGGGTACTTTTCAGGGTGGTTATTTGTGGAATACAAATTATCATGATTTTCTAGATTCTAAGGGGGTAACTTTTAATATTAACTTTCTAACCTCACATTTATATATTATGTTTGCTCATTTTTCAGCCTCCGACCCCTCAGCAGCTTTCGCCTGTCGAAGAACAAGAAAAACTTTTAGATGAAGCTTTGGGTGTCGTTAAAGTTCAAGCATTTCAATTAAAACGATGCCTCGATAAAAGTAAACTGATGGACGCATTGAAACATGCTAGTGCTATGTTAGCCGAGCTGCGGACTTCTTTATTATCACCTAAAAGCTATTACGAACTATGTAAGCTTATAATTAGTTATCTCTTGTAATTATTTTCTAACTTACTTTGTTTAGACATGGCTATAACGGATGAATTGCGACACATGGAACTATATTTGTTGGACGAATTCCAAAAAGGCAGAAAAGTTGCTGATTTGTACGAGCTTGTTCAATATGCAGGAAATATTGTTCCAAGATTATATTTACTTATAACAGTAGGGCTCGTTTACATCAAATCAAATGCAGGGTTAAAAAGAGATATATTAAATGATTTAGTGGAGATGTGTAGGGGTAAGTACGTTGTATTGTTGCAAACGGATAAATATTTACGCTTTTAAATTTAATAGGTGTTCAACATCCACTTCGAGGATTATTTTTACGTAATTATTTATTGCAATGTACTAGAAATGTATTACCAGATGTGTCCGACGCAGAAAATGATAACGGCGATGGAACTGTTCGCGATTCTATCAATTTTGTTCTTATGAATTTTGCTGAAATGAATAAACTATGGGTTCGCATGCAACATCAAGGGCATTCTAGAGATAAACAAAGTCGTGAAAAAGAACGAGAAGAGCTTAGGATTCTTGTAGGCACTAATTTAGTTAGATTAAGTCAGTTAGAATCTGTTACGATGGAAAAATATCAAAAAATTGTATTGCCTGGAATTTTAGAGCAAGTACGTGAAATGTTTTAACTCGGAATTCATCATTACAAATGTTTTTTTCTAGGTTGTCAGTTGTAGAGATGCTATTGCCCAAGAATATTTAATGGAATGTATAATACAAGTTTTTCCTGATGAATTTCATTTACAGACATTAAATCCATTTCTTAAATCGTGTGCCGAACTAGAAACGGGCGTTAATGTTAAAAATATCATCATTAGTTTAATGGAAAGGTTAGCTGCATTTAGTCAAAGGTCTGATGGTGGAACACAAATAGAACAGAGTAAGATCGATTGTTGAACCCAATTGTTTAAACCTCGTTCTTTTCATTATTTAGGCAGTCCTACGAGTGTACCAGCCGAAGTACAATTATTTGAAGTCTTCTCTGACCAAGTAGCATCTATAATAGCGAATCGTCAAGATTTACCCGTAGAAGATATGATTTCCCTTCAAGTTGCTCTAGTAAATTTAGTGCACAAGTGTTATCCAGAACGAGTCGATTACGTCGATAAAGTTATGCAAAATAGCGTTGACGTTTTCAAACATTTAAGACTCGAGAGACTCGAATCGCATACTTTAGTTGCAAAAGAACTTCAAAAACTGTTAAAAATTCCTATCGATAATTACAACAATCTCTTAACAGTTTTGCAACTTCAATATTATGCAACATTAATGCAATATTTAGATTTTAACGGTAGAAAATTGTTAAGTATGTATATCTTAAATAATGCTTTAGAAAGTGAAACTGTCGTAACATCACAAGAACAAGTCGAGCAAGCACTTAATCTGGTATCTACTTTGGTGAGTGATCAAAGTGATCAACCTAAAGAAGAATTTGATTTGGAAGAGTTATCGGAAGAACAGGGATTATTGGCTAGATTTATTCATCAGTTTAAGTCTAATTCTGCCGATCAACAGTATCTTATTTTGTCATCGGCTAGGAAGGTAAATAAATATTATCTTTGTGATTCAAAATTTACAAATATTTTACTATTGCAGATCTTGGGAGTGGGTGGAGCACTGCGAATTAAGTATACATTACCGCCGATCATATTCCAAGCTTATCAGTTAGCCTACAAATATAAGGATTTGAAAGATGAAGATGAAATGTGGGAAAAAAAGTGTCAAAAAATTTTTCAACTTACTCATTCAACTGTAACTGCTTTAGTAAAAGCAGAATTAGCAGAATTACCCCTTCGTTTATTTTTACAAGGAGCATTAGCCATTGATCAAATTGGCTTCGATAATCATGAAACTGTAGCTTACGAATTTCTATCACAAGCGTTTTCATTGTACGAAGATGAAATATCAGATTCTAAAGCGCAGTTAGCTGCCATTACTTTAATTGTTGGTACTTTAGAACAGATAAGTTGCTTTGGTGAAGAAAATGCCGAGCCTTTGCGAACTCAGTGTGCTTTAGCGGCTAGTAAGTTATTAAAGAAACCCGATCAATGTAGAGGTGTAGCCACTTGTTCTCATCTGTTTTGGAGCGGTAAAAGTTTGGCGAGTAATCGAGAGGAAATGCACGACGGTAAGCGTGTGGTAGAATGTCTGAAAAAAGGTCTTAGAATTGCTAAGCAATGCATGGACGTTAGCGTACAAGTACAGCTTTACGTCGAATTACTTAATCACTACACGTATTTTTTCGAGAAAGGTAACGATCAAGTTAGTGTACAAATTTTAAATCAAGTTATCGGAAAAATTAAGGAAGAACTACCAAATTTAGAAAGCTCAGATGAAACGGAACAAATAACTAAACACTTTCATAATACTTTAGAACATTTAAGGTCACGAATAGAAAATCCAGAATCGGATGGTATTTTATACAATGGTTTGGAATTGTAAATTATTCGTAATAATAATAGAAAAGCACTGTTTGTAGGTATTTGTTATTGTACAACTGTAGATAAATAAGCTGGATTTTATAATGACAAGTCAACGATGGACTTATTTTAATTTTTCTTGAATATGTAGTCATTTTTGCTTCGGGTTTTAATATTTCCTTCAATATACGAAATTGTAACTCCATTCTCAATATTTTAAATTAAATTATTTGATTATATGTAAAATCAATTAAACTATTTTTATGTTATAGTTTTAATATATTTTAGCTTTATTGTTATTATTAATTTTATATAAGCCTATAATGTATATTATGTATGTCGGTGTAATAGAACTTTTATCAAAAATTAAGATTTTTTGGCAAACTTGGCAATGTATCAAATTTGTTAAGTATAAAATTAATGAAATATCAACCTCGATTACTACTGGAATATGTTGCTAAATATAATTTTTATATTTTATTGTAAATTAATAAAAAAGGTGTTAAAATTTATTTTTCAGATAAATATTTAATTATTTGTGAAATATATTGTAAAAACAGATATGATAAATCAATATTAAACTTTAATTGCAAGAATTACAAAAATATTTTCTTATGTTTATTTGCAGATTTATTTAGGAGAAGGCGCACTTTGTGAATTATGAGAATCCTCTGCGGAATATAACTAACCTAACCTTTATATGTTCTGTGGAGTCGTGGAATCCTTGTATGTTGTATTAATTCTCTTCGTTTTGAACAACAATAACATCAGTTTTTTTTTGGCTAAAATTAATTTGGCAATTAGCAGTGGAAACGCGATCGGTTGCAACCAATGGGTGCAGACCATTTTAGAAACCTATACATACTTTTTTATAATCTTTAGAAAGCAGTTAGTCAACTCAACTTGCTTTTTATTAAAAACCAGAATAGAGGCAAGCAAAAGTTTTATATTGGACACAGATATAAAGAACTTGAGTTTGGCAACATTTCAAAAATACTGATACAGGTTTTAGCCGATTTATGTATTTGTAAATACCTACAATGGGTTACATCTAGGTAATTGGTATTCACTATAAAAATGCCTAATTTTCAGAGTTCTTTTAAATATAGTGAAATAATAACATTGAAGAAAAGCAAGTGGCTTGGTGCGATGGTCTCCGAAATCTACAGATCTTATGGCCCTTTGATTTCTTTTTGTAGGGAAGTTTAAAGAATGTTGTGTGCGTATTCCTGTTCAACAAGACTTTAAAATTTACCATTCCAAGTCGCCGAAGTTACGGAAATTTTTATAAAAATACTTAAACGTGTTTTGAAAATTTAATTTTTTTATTTCCTGAAGTGATGAAGTCTGTTCCTCAAGTTTGTTAGTTTAAAATTATTTTCTTAAAAATATGTGCGTTGAATCTTAACAAATAGGGTAGGATAAACTCTTTCCTTATCAAGTATCCCATGATTCCTTAAAAACTTAGAAAACAAAATGACTTGACAGTTTGGTAAATTCAAAATTTGTAAGATGCACAAAGCTCTTCGTAAAATTTCTATTTTATTGTTTTCTGCATGGGTAAATTATATGTTACATTTTTTGGCTTATTTGGTATTCTCTACTAATAATTTGAAATTTGGCAATCTTTTACATTAAGTCGAATGAGTGGAAATACAGAAGGAAGTCAACATAGTCTTAATTTTCAATTAATTATGGAAGGATTCTATTACAACGCCGAAATAGCGTATATAACAGAAATTGTAAAAAACAATCTTTATTTTGCTGTATTGGAGGGAGAAGATAATAAGGCTCTGAGAAACAATCACGATACGTTTTACTTTAGTGTCGATCAAGAATTGGTTTACACTAACTACTATTTCGATTTTGGACCCCTTAACATATCGTGTGTATACAAATACTGTTGTAAGCTAAACAAGCTATTGGAATATTCTCAAGGCTTAAAAAGGATAGTTCATTACACAACGTCTAATGCTATTAAGCGCGTTAACGCAGCTTTTTTAATAGGATGTTACGCTATTATTTTTCTAAATATGGACGCCAAAGATATATACCGCTTATTATTGAATTCTGGTGGCTCATTTAAGTAAATTACGATGAGTATCATACGCTCAAAGAAATCAGTTTGACTCCGTATTCTTTCAGATTGTACATCGACGCTTCTCAAGGAGTATCCCAATACACACTACGCCTATCCGACTGCTTACAAGCAGTTCAAAAAGCTTTGAATTTCAATTTTTTTAATTTTGACGATTTTAATGTAATCGATTACGATCATTACAATAAACTACAAAATGGTGATATGAATTGGTTATTGCCTCGAAAATTTTTAGCATTTATTGGACCTACCACTAATGATGTACCTACAGGGCATATTCCAGATTTTTATTTAAAATATTTTTTAGATAACGATATTCAAACCGTAATAAGACTAAATAACAAAGTCTATGACGCTTCCATGTAAGGGTGAATTAATTTAGTAACGTTGCTTAAAACTGAATCGTTTTTTTAAATAGTTTTACCCGTGTCGGAATAATGCATCACGATTTATTCTTTCCCGATGGAACGGTTCCAACCAAAGAGATTTTAATGAAATTTTTGAATTTATGCGAACGAGCTGCTGGTGCAGTCGCCGTACATTGCAAAGTTAGTTTCTCTCGCATTTGAAAAGAATTAAATTATTTTAAATACTTTTCGTTAGGCGGGTTTAGGTCGAACGGGCTCGTTAATTGGAGCCTACATTATGAAGCATTATCATTTGGGTGCACGAGAAGCTATTGCTTGGATGCGTATTTGTAGACCTGGGTGTGTTATAGGACAACAACAGGGATGGCTTGAAAAGCTCGAGGGTTCACTGTGGAAGCAAGGAAATCATTACAGGTAAAAGCTAAGTTACGTATTGATAATTGTTTAATATTTTATATGCTTTAGATTGCAACATTTTGGAGAAGCCGATCGAATTCCTCATCATGAATACGGAATATATAGTAACGAGTGGCCTCTACAAAGACGAAGATTAATTGAAGAAGTAAAAAAGGAGAGAACCGACGAAAAATCTGTTCGAAGTAAAAGAGCAATGATGGAAAGCGCACCCAATAGCAATAGATACAGAGCAACTATTAACTCAAAAGAAAAGAGGCTCGTAGAAAAAATGCCATCAAACCAACGTTCGTCATCAGCTTATGGTTACGGTTCTCAAATTTATAGTTTGCCCAAAAAACGTGAATTGAAATTCAATAGTTTCATTGATAAACCAGTTACAAAAGAAAGAGAAAAAAGTTACGAAACACGTCTTAACGACCCCAATTTTAAACATAATATTAAATCTAGAAGTTCAAAACCTAAAGAGAAATCTGAGTTTGAAGAAGAGCATAAAGTTTATAAAATTCACCATTTCAATAAACCTCAGAGAAATACAGATAATGAATATCGCAGTATGGAAGATAGACGTAAAAAGGATAATCGTCACGAGATCAAAACTCCTCAAGTAAACGCCATGAGAAGTATCACTTCGGGCGCCACCCCAAAATATGAAAACAAAACGCAACCTCGACGCCAACCTGGAGATATTTTAGAACCAACTCAAGGAGATAAATTGAATATAATTAAAGTAAAAAATCTTCAAGGTAATTTACCAAGTACAAAAATAGCGTCACCAATAAATAACATGAAAAGTGATTCTCACGGTCCTCATAGACGTCGTATACCAACTTCTAAAGGTTAGGAAAAGAAATTGAAGAACTGTCGTTGCGCAAAAAGGCTATAAATCGATTAATTTAAAGATTTACCGTATATTGTTTTGTGTATATTAATCAATAGTAAAGCTGAAAATCCAAATGCTCGAGTTTTTGAGCAATACAAAACTTATAGTTCCTTTTTGTTTTCCAATTTCGCAAAGTATAGGGAGAGCTCTACTTTCAAAAAAATTGTGGAAATAATCATTTTGAGAGTTTTTGTATTACGCATAAATAAAAATTTCGAGGCCAAAAATATTTGCTGTCTCTGTACCTATACGTGTATTTGTCAGCCTGTCTGTTTCTAATTTCTAAACACGTTTAAACGAAACACTTGAAATTTAGTTTATGGATTCTTGACGACACGAGAACGGAACATCTTACTTGGTGAAGAGATTGCACAATGAATTTCAATCCCCCTGTATACGAGAAACGTTACGTTACGTAGTTTGAATTCTCCTTAGTCAGTAGTTCAAATGAGTTAGATGCTCTAGTCCTCTAGTTTTAACTTTTGACAGCGAAGTGACAGTTGATATGACATTCTATTTTCTATTTTAGTATCGAGTTAAAAAAAGTGCTTGTCATATTTTCTTAACTATCTTATAAAAACGTAAACACAACCATACAAAACTTTGAATTACAATTAATATGAGTGATCATACTCAAATTCGCGAAGATGTGTTAAAATTAATGCAGCGCAAAGACACACTTGAAAATGAAATTAAGCAACTAACGTCTATCTTGGCACAAGTAAGTTCTAATAAAGCTATCGACGAAATTGAACATTTATGTTGTTTTTAGAATGGTGTCGGTATGAATGACCCACTCGTGGATCGAGAAGGATTCCCTATAAATAGTATAGATATTTATCAAGTTCGTCATGCACGACATAGAATTATATGTAATAAGAACATAGATAAATTTATCTTAAGATGATTATAACATGCTATTTAATAGGTTTACAAAATGATCACAAAAGCGTAATGAAGCAAATAGAGAGTGGATTACACGGATATTACGGTTCTTCATCGAGCGAGGGTGTCCTGGACAGAGGTATTCGAGATGTTGAAATGAGGTCAGATAATGGAGCAGTAAACACGATTCCATTTGCAAAAGTTACTTTAATAAGTGCCGGTTCACCTGCCGATCATTCTGTTAGTTATGTACTATTTTATTTAAATTTAAAATTTTGTATTATGTTTGTAGGGAGTTGAAACAGATGATTTAATAATCGAGTTTGGATCTGTTAATGCAACTAATTTTAGAAGCTTAACAGATATTGCCGCAATAGTACAACATTCTGAAGGACAGAATCTCAATATTAAGTTACAAAGAGGGGTTCGGACTATCGTTACACATTTAATGCCAAAAAAGTGGAACGGTAAAGGTCTTCTTGGATGCAATATTGTACCTTTAAATACATGAATTCCTAATAAAAAATGTTTTTTTGTTGGCTTTCCTATCCTATTAGTATATTTTAGGTAATGAAAATTTTCTTCATAGTATTAATTGTTGAAAGTAATTTTGAATTCCCATGTATAATGTTAGGTTATGTATTGTTAATAAATTGTTGATTTGGACAAAAATAATATTCTAAAAAACAGTTTAAAATAATCATAATGGAGACACATGGTGAAGAAACGTAACTCAAATTAATTAATATTTATTAGAATAGTTTTAACAAGTTTCAAATATTTTTATATAATTCTTTCGATTACTTGTTTTTTTTCATACCATGATTTGTGGAAGAAAGAAATGTTTCTTTATTCAACCTTATTAACATTATTGTTAGCAATTTTATATTTAGTTCTATTGTCATATTAATCAGTATAATTTTTTAGGCCGTACAAAGACGTTGACGAAGATGTAATTTTCTATTCCAAACGAACCATAGATTTATTATCAAATGGGTTAGTAGAACCCTATAAACCTCACTTGACAAAAGTGAAAAAAGAATTGAAGGAGCTTACGTAACTTGAAATTAACTTGGCGTGTAACTATTATTTCAATTTCAAATTTTTAGAGATAAACAATCTGTATTAATCGAGCAACTTCATAACGAAAATTTAAAACTTTCAGAATCTTTACAGTCTTCAGATTTAAAAGAAATGTTCACTTTAGTAAAAGAGTATCATGCTAAATTACTAGGTATTAAAAAAGATATGAGATCTTTGCATGAGCGAAGTTCAAAGCTTAAGGTCTGTTCAGAGAATTTGCTTATGGTGTGATTAAAAGGTCGTTATTTTAGAAACGTAGTAACAAGTTGCAAGAACATAAAGAAAAGGAACTAAATAAAAAATATAGACAACTTAAACAAGAACAGGATCTAATTGCAAAACCAAGTTCAAGTAGTAAATAATCAGTTACGTACACTCATTCCACATTTACAGTAATTTTAAGGTGTACAGTAAGTATAGATGTAAGTTTTACGTGTATGAAGTGTATTTTTATAATAAAATTACAGTTTTGTCATGTATTCAGTTCATCAATGGCCTCATCTATGGAACTATTTTGTAGTGCTTTAGTACAGTGTTAAGGCGTGTAAATTTTGGGCTTGATTGCTACATTTAAAAATCCATCAGTTGAGTGTTGTTCATTCAGTGAGAATGGTGTTGCAGCGCTTTAATGCTACAATTCACTGAACATTGGCCAATGGGTATATTCAAGTTTTGTCGAACTGTTTGCTACCCTCATCTGTATTGTGGGTTATATGGTGATGTGTTACTTTTCCACGAGCCACGCGCTTTTTTTGCATAAAGAAGTTTTGATTTACCATACTTAAATGTTAATTAACCCCTTTTCCCCAATAATATTTAATTTGCAATTTGGGAACAATTTATTTTTTTGAGGAAAATGCCGAACCTTGAAAATTATACAATCCGGTAAGATTTCAAGAAAATTTTGGTCCAAAAACCCTAGGATTATTTGCTTTAATACAACAAACCAAAGCTGACATGATACTCACAAAAAACTTTGGATGGAATTACAGTTGGGTGTTTGGTCCGGTTATAAAGAGTGCACTTCTACCAACAAAATGTGCTCGCTATACCTGACCGCTAGCTGTGAACGGTTTTGGTTATATCCAATTTATTAATTATTGGGTGTAAACAGCAGTTTGAGTACTCGAACGTCAAAGTTGCGTTTTTAAATGCAGCTCGAACAAATTAGCACTCACTTTAAAATGACAGATTAGTGCTGAAACATGAACTTCATGCTACTCTAGCGAAGTGGTGCATATAGATCGTGTTCGAGCAGATTCAAGCTTGTTCGAGCACCACGTACTCATACACTATGAGGAGTTAGAACAAGTTTGTTATCATTATCACGCTTTATTTTAGAAGCTAATCGTCCAATGAATCAAGCCTTCCTTGTAATCGCAGCAGTTACGAATGCTTTTCACGTATTAGAAATTGGTCGTTATAAGTGAAATTATTCCGCAGTTTGGCTATGTTTTGGCAAGGGAAATATGCTCATTATCAATATCTCCTTGTTATATCAGTTGCCCAGCTCGTTTTATCAGAACTCAAAATGTATTAAAAATGTGATTTTTTGTGCCTTGCGAAATTACTTGCTAAAACCGAATGCTCGCTATAATGGGCTCGTTATAAGCAGATTCGCTCTTTTTGAGAGCTTAAATTTTTATAGATAATTTCACTAATTTAGATTACAGTTTATTAAGATTTTGTTTCGATACTATTTACCTACATTAAAAAATTATGTTTATAAATACAAAATGTTTAACTAGCAAATCACTAGAATTTCGAGAGTTGGTTAAGTTAACGAAACTGTACTATTATAGTATTCATCAAATGGTGGGGATTAAGACTATAAAAGCTATTCCGAGTTGAGTCTTTTTTTAATTTTTTATTAAATCAGAAGTACATTATAGTTTTATAATTTTAATCTTTGAATATACAACAAAAATGTACACAAAATCTACAAAATGACTTCAATATGAACTAGAAATTTCATCTACTATAATAAAAACCAAACTTTATAAAGTTGGTTGTAATTATTAAATCATTTGCATTTGCTTATTGAGAAAAAAATTCACGAATCTTAAAACTCCTTAATAACACATAGTCATAAACACGGCACTATTAACATACAAGACATCTATCTTTGCTCAAATATAAAGTGATAAAAATCGAATGTAAAATGATTACTCGTGGGGCAATTTATATAATAAACAAAATTTATTAAAAATAAAAAAAATCTTCCTTACAATAAAATCAATCGATGATAAAAAAAATAATCAAAACTTGGATTTGTTGTAAACAACTATCATCATGAGCTTCCATTTAGTTCAAATATTTAACATTCATTAAATACACGCACGATACATTTATTAAAAACAGTTATTTGGCGTTATCTCAAAAGACATCGACTTCGATAATTAAAAAATAAGACTACTGTACAAAAAAAGGTTACTCTTAAAAAAATAAATAAGCTAAAAATCATAGACACGTTCACCTCGAAGTTCATTCTATTGATTATTTTCAACTTTAATCTCTGTCGTTCGGTTCGCCGCTTTTGTAAGTACCGAAGCATCTTTCAGAGATAAAACTTGAAGTATTTGTGGCGCATTTGTACCTGAAGTTTGTATCAACATGGAATGTCCCGATAAATCACCGGAGGTAACGGTTAAAGTTTCCATATTATCTCCATTTTGTTCGAGTTTTGGTACTTGAAGCAGAGGTGTTAAACACACAGTACCGTCGCTGTTTGTGTGTAAATGTTGTATGTTAGCGACCATAGTCTGATACATCGCGGAAGTCGGTACGGAGATTACTCCACTAACTTGGCCATCTTCTCCGGTTAAAATAATTTGACCTTCCGAATTTATTGTAGCTTCAGTTACGGAATTCAGATCTACGATTTCGTTTTGAACACCGTCTTCGGTTAGGGTATGAATAGTTTCGCCGTCCGATTGCAAAGTTGCCATACCTTGGACGTGAGCAGTAGTACCATCCGGTAAGGTAATTATAGGATTATCAGGATCAACTTCCACGATACTGAGAGATCCATCCTGATGAGTGACGGTATGTAACACAGTAGTCGTGGGAGAATACTCGACAACATTCGTGTTTATCGTACTTGTCGTATTAGCTACACTCGTCGCATTGGCCATATTAGTTGCATTAGCCTTTTCGTCTTCTTCACAAAATGCTGGCATCAAGTCTTCTCTTCCGTGATACTTATAGCAATTAATGACAATTTGCCTTAATGCGTGTGTCCACGATACTCTATGCTTCTCGTTTTCAGTACGGGCGTCCATACGTACGTTAGCCCAAGGCAATTCTTCCGGCCACCAAGGAGGTCGAGTGGACTCTCTTCCCCAACCTGGTTTTCCACGACCGGTCGAATATTTTAACATCAACGGTATAAAAGCTCTTAATTGTGCTTGTGTCATTTTTTCGACTGGAGTCGGTATGCCATCGATGACTAAAGGAGGTAATTCGAAAAGATTTGGATCGTCTTGAACCGGCGGAGGCGCTTGATTGGCCAAAGCGGCATCGAGTTCGTCCATAACCATCGAACGAACATTTTTTATGACATTTTCTAAAGGCTTAGCTCCGAACACTTTATAAACTGTATTTGGTTTACCTGGCGAAGCGACTAATACGATCGCTTGTTGACCGACCCTCGTTGTAAACTCGTCGATTGTTAGTCTTAATTTTCTGAGAAGTCGATTTTGCTGCCTTTTTCTTATCGATGGATTTGTTTCAAACGAATGAGGTCGTTTACGTTTTTTCGATGAAATAATAGCCGCAGCTGCTGCTACTCCCACAGGACCCGCTGCAGCTAACTGTGCAGTAACATCATCTCCCATAAGATACTCATAAGCTGAGCCTGAAGACGATTGGTAGGCATCGTCGTCGTCTTCTGATCCACCTGAAATACTACCAGGGGAAGTAATTTTATTTAGCTGGTCGGTCATATTGTAATTTTTAGTTCATTCAAGTTGGTTCTCATAGCAGGAGCGACGTAAAATCGAATGCCGTTTTCACTCGTAATATACTTAACATTTTATTAAAAAGTTATGCGATATAAATTCAATTTATATACTATTTGCATTTTTCTGTTTGTTAAATGTATAAACACTAACTATTGTGACAAGGAGCAAGAATGTACCAGGGAAGTTAAAAATTCTAGGTTAGTTGTACTTTTTAGGTGTAACTTTTTTTAACTATTTATTAATTTTACATATTACGCACATATAATTAAAATATCACATCATTTATTTAAGTTGATATAATATTATGAGTTTAGTTTAGTTTGTATTGACATTTATGAATTAGGTTATGTTTTCCGTATATACACGGTCGTCGAAAATTTACGTCATGGTGTTAATTAGATTAAAAAGTTTTCATCCAAATAAAACTATAGCGTTTATAAACGTTAATTATATTACGCCGTTGCAGTTTGTATAGTCAAAACCAGGAGGGGTGTCCTATGACTCTCCCCAAAATGACTTTAAAATGACATTAAATTATTCTGTTGCATTCCCACAAATTAAAAACAAACTTATAAAAAAGGATAGCGTGATTTTAAGTTACGTAGTTTTTTGGAATGAGTCATAGGACACCTCTCCTGGTTTTGACTATACTTTCTAATTTCTGCTCGTTCGACTTGAGGTTTTAAAAGTGTTATTAAACCAATCACAAATCCGCAAATAAGAAAATATCACGTGACCAAGCCAATGGTAAATAATGACTGATCCGGTTGATTTCAGGTTTGTTTATTGTTCATTTCAGTTCATTTGAAGAAAATTATATCGAAAAAGGAATCTATTACTATTATTACTACCATAAAATTAGTTCTTCGCTTCTTTCTTTTTAGCGCTTGGACTTTCTTGTCCATTTTGCACCACTCCCCCAATTTCTCAGTAGGTACTTTACCACTGCTTTGAAGTATCTACGATCTACAACAATCATTGAAGAGTACATTTAAAGGGGCATAAAATTAGCGCAATTTGTTCTTTGTCCTGCTAATCCGGTTAGTCCGCTGAAATTTCAAACCAATCTTGGGTAGCAGACTCTGCTAGTAGCAGAGCTAGAGGCTACAGAGATGAAATTTGAGATGATTGCATACTTGATAGTAGAGCCAGGAAATTAAAATTCATGCCATTGGGTCACGTGATATTTTAGTGTTGAAGGTGGTTGAAGTCTAGATGATATCCTTTGGATATCAATCCGACCTTTTTTTATATTAATCTATCCATTCGCTTTATATTTATATCTTGCTATTGTGGTGGCCTTCTGACTATCCTTCCCTTCCTTTTTTGCAGTACATGGTCTCCAGTGCTGTAGCTTTTTGTTCCATATATTATATAATAATATCTATAGTCTATAATAGGGTATCTATATTTTTTTAGTAGATTCCACGCTTGAGAGTACTTGTGTCCGGTGTTAATTACTAGTCATCGAAGGCCGTCGTTTGCGATGTGGTACTTTAGTTTTAGATGTATGAAGCAGATACCTATCAATTTTCAGTCCTACAATATCTGATTTGGGACTACATAATAAATATCGTCCACAAATCTCAAACTGCTGAAGTCTTTTTGAAGATATGTGCTATTGTGATTGTAAATATCTTTGCGTAGGTACTTTGGCTAATCGTGTTTCCTTACCCAAGTAGAAACAATAAATAATACAAAAAATTGTAGAAAAATGTATTGATTATTATCATTAACATAATTAATTTTATTGATAAATTCTACTTTTTGTCGCAGGTATCTTTTTTACGATGTTAATCCACCTGAAGGATTTAATTTGCGTCGAGACGTCTATGTGCGTTTTGCTATTTTCGCTTACAATTTAAAAAAACACAATAACGATAAGTTAAATAAATTTAAACTTGTTTTACCTCCTTGGACGAACATGTATCATTGGAAAGAAGAAAAACTTTTGCAAATACCCTGGTCGCAGTTTTTTGATATCGAAAGTCTCCAAAAATTTGCCCCCGTTATAGAAATGAATCAATTTTTTAATGGTATTTGTACAATTTTTTTAATTCAATAAAATTATAGTTCTATTTTTAGAAATAGAGCAGCGGTATTCTAAATTAAAAATTGAAGAAGTATATATTTTGCAAAACTTCGAAGAAATGTTTAAAACTGGAAAATTTGAAGACAAAATGGCAATAGAAAAATGTAATAAAAACATAAGGCCCACTTTCTTCTATTACGATATTACTTCCGATTATATTAAATGTTTGTCTTTTCACGGACACGCTACTCAGCTTTCAAAAATTTTATTGAAATCAAACGCTAAGTAATATTAAACTAAATATTATTAATTATTTACTCTTTATTTATTTGTACTTAGAACTGTTTTGTTTCACCATGCCGAGATAGCGCTACACGATTATTTTGGAAATGAAATTTACTGGAAAGCTCGAAGAAGTATGCGGTTCAACAAACAGCTCATACAAATTTCTGATGATTTCCGACAAAAATATTTGAACTCAAATGATATTTCAGATAAGACCGTACTTCCTGAAGATTGGAGGGATGAAAAGGTAAGCTTGTTAGTTACTCGGTTCAAATTGTTTCAAGTTGATATTCGAATTTTTTAGCCAAGAAGAAATGCAAAAGGTGGTCCATATCTTGCTGTACATTTAAGAAGAACTGATTTTGCTAGAAGTAGACCAAACTTGGTGCCTAGTATTGAACATGCAGTTCAACAAATTAAAGAAACTTTAGAGAAACTTAAACTGAAAAAGGTTTTTATAGCCACCGATTCTGATGGTAATTAATGGTTATATTGCTATTAAAATAGCTATAATTTGTTGGCTTTTTTAGAATATGAAGAGGTAAAAGAGTTGTTAAACTCCCATTATGAAGTGCATAAGTTTCATCCTTCAGAAATTTCCAGTCGACATTTTTTGGAAGGAGAACTAGCAGTAATAGATCAAATAGTTTGTTCTCACGCACAATATTTTATAGGAACCCACGAGAGTACATTTTCGTTTAGAATTCAAGAAGAAAGGGAAATTTTGGGTTTTTCTGAAGATACCACTTTTAATCGATTGTGTGGAAAAGACAGTTGCAACAAACCTTCTAAATGGAAAATTGTATACTAGGGTAAGATTTTCATTCGTAGTTATTATCAAAGCTTTAATCATTTCAATTAAGTTCTCAGTAAGAACAATACAGCTATTCATTAGAAGACATTCTGAGAATAATTTACAAACAGAACTTTATTTAGGTATCACAAAATTTCAAAACATTTTGCGTATTTTCTGAATTATTTTATATTCAACTTAATATGTAAATTCATAATTATTATTACATTGTTACATATGTTGGAGTAGTCATTACGCCACAATTATTATCTTGAGCAGACATCAACACATAACCATCGTTTCCCCAATAAGTCGACCAACTGTTTTTAATCAACCAATAATTTTTACCGTTCATTGTACCGTATCCAACAGCCAAAACTGCATGATCCAGTTGATCAATTTGATTTCCACTAAAATAACATTTTTAATAAATTATCGAGATTTCATAATGAATTTACCATTTTGGTTCGTAATAAACTCCATTAGAATAAAAACTAAAAGTACGATGACTAGCATCAATTGCAACACTAATAGGGCCATTCTTCAACATTGCTAATCTCAAAGCAGCTAAATTATTTGAAGTAACATTTACGTATCCTGTAATTTTCGCTACTAAAGTTACGTTATTTACGTGACAATAACCATCCTAATAATTTAAAAGATATAAAAATTCTTAATTTCTTCATTTGCAACATTTTAACATTACCTGCCCTAAATATGGTCCATATTCATCTTCCGTAGGTATTCCTCCATTCTTCATCATCCATTGATAAGCACGAAAATCTTCTCCACCGTCACAACCATTATTACCATAGCTATAACAAATTTAATCATTTGGGAAAGCCTTAAAAATTGATCATTTACCCCCATGAACAATCAATCAAAGCTTGTTGAGACAGACGTACAAGTTGATGACCATTTTTCAAAAAATAGGCTCCTTCGATAGCCCCGATTGTTCCAAAAGACCAGCACGACCCACACACAGATTGATCTAAAGAAATCAAATGAATTAAAAATAAACTTTTTTTTTGTTCACTAAATTTACCTTTTACAGGGGTGACAGCACCGTATAATCTCCAATCAAATTCACTCGGTAATTGTAAAACATCGACATTTTGGAATGGGAAAGGTGATCCACCATTATAAACACCAGAGTATGTTCTTCCCCTAAGAGCTTTCATTTCCAATTCCGTTTTGTCGGCTAAATGATTGACGCTTAATGTATATCCTAAAATAAAGTAGATGTTAAAAAAAGAAGTTATATAAATTGAAACTTACCTTTATAGGCTCTATTAACAGAGTGAATAAACCTGACGTTTTGTCTAAAAATGTTTTTACGTTCTTCTTGTTCGGTTATGCTCGAGTACTGTTTATTATGTTTCTTTTGAAACTTATCAAATTCCCAGTCGACATGCTTGGTTGTTACCGGATGTATAAATTCTTTCATTGGGTTAAATGTGTATACATGCTGATCTCCCGGACCCGGAAAAGCATTGCATGTTAAATCTAAAAATATTTGTAGGTATATTGACATTGCTTAAATGCAGTTGTTTTACTTACCATTTTGCACTTGGAAAATTTTTGGATCGATGTCATCGACATTGTAAGAATCGTAAAGTAAAAAGTAATGATCGTAATGACTACCTAATAGAGAGTTAAATCCTTTCATTTCGTATCTGGAGGATAATTATATTAAAATACATTTTAAACATCTAATTTTTATAATCGTACTTGACAGGTACAGCATATTGTACTGCAGAATTACCGACATCTTTTTTATATTTCAACCACATGTTGTATTTATTAACTTTTTGTCCTATCGTTTGTACTAGCTGCCATTTTTCTGTTTGAACTCCATCAATTAGATCCTCACCTTAAAAAATGATAGTGGGCGATCTTGATAAAATGATAAAAGAAACGTACCAACGCACTCAAACCCAACGAGTGAAGGTAAAATGGATTGGGGACCAATACTAACTTCTTTGGAACCATTTACTTGTAGACATGTTTGAACGTTTAACTCTGTGTTAGTGGTTACTGGTGCTATTTTTAAGCTTGTACCATATTGACCACTGTTTCCTAACTGATACGTCTTTACCATACCACCGTAATAGTCAATTCGAGATTGCTTATTTGGGGAGTCGTACCTAAAAGTTTTAGGTTTGTAATGTAATTGCCATCTTGTTATCATAGGAGGTATAAGTAATAAATGACTATGAAAAACCCATATCGGAGTAAACTACTATGTTAGTAGGTACTTAACAGTACTCGATTATAACTAATTCATTCAATCTTGGCCTAACCCAATCACTCTGTCTACCACTCATCCTGAAAGTTTCCAACATTTTCAATTAAGTCTTGTTAACGATCTTCTTAGTTTTTACCTATATAAGATAGAAATAACGAATTCTTTGTGTCTGAATTCTAAGATCAGTATAATTTAAAGATTTCCACTGCGACTATTTTTTCAAAGAAAAGCAACATGGAACAAAATTATGGGAAATAGGTATCTTACCAAGCATAAAACGGCTCTTCCAGTTCTGCATAAGGAATGTAAAGAACACCTTTAACAGTGTAGACCAAATTCCAAGTTGGGGCACCTACATTTTTTGGTGAAGTAGTTGTGGTGGAACAATCTAAAAAAATAATGTAAACATTTTCGGCTTATAATTATTTTATGAACTTGCCTGAAATTGAAATTAAACCAAGTAAACTAATAAAGGAAATAAGAACCAACATTTTTACTGTAACGCAATTAGTAGATATTACAATAATGATTTATCCAGATTTACAACACAGTATTTAATCTCTTTTCAAAATAAACATTGTTGATAAGAAATAAACACATTCACGTGACAGTTCTTCTGCTGTCAAAACTAAAAGATCAATGTCTAGCAGGTTGATATCAATATTACTTTCTGAAAGGTAAATTCGGGAAAAAACAGCCTTGCAATTTTTTAAAATGAATTTCTATTTTTCAATAATATGTTATAATTAACAATTTAATTACTGAATAATGAAATCAATATTTGCATGCCGTACAAAAGAAAAACTCAAAGTTCAAAGGCCAGGTCACAATGTCAATGTTTGCTTTTTATTTAGTATTTTATTTATTAAATTATAATTACAAAACAACTAAAACCAATTTAAGCAAAACTGGCTTGTTCATCCAATACTTCGGCCGGGATTCTTGCAGGGTTCTAAAATTTAAATTTTGTCTATTAGTTGAAACCAATTTTTAATAACTTACCAATTTTTTTGCTCTTTGTTCAAGTAAGCCATATGCAAAATGGTTAAGAACAATACTTCTTGGCAATGATACTCCTTGAAACCGATAAAGGGGCCCACCTTCTAAATTTTGATGCAGTTTAAACACGTTCGTTATAGTAATTCGCCCCAAATGTCCCGTGCTAGTAACCATAGGACCTTTTGATATATCGATGTGATGACCAGCTTTAAATAAAGTAATAGTTCCTTTATTACTGGCAGCAATATTTGGTATTTGTTGAGTTTTATGTAAATTATTTTTAAACAATAATAAGGCGAAATCTGCTGTTACATCTAAACACTCGATTGGATGATCTGCTTGGCAAAATTTGACCATTTCCGCAGATAAAACTCTAAGTTCATTTTCAGTGGGTGTCCAATCGTTCAACGATAGTTGTGCATCATAAATAAAACTTCCGGATCGTACTAAAATAGACACAATAGACATAGTAAAACCTTAAACCAAACTACACAAACCATTAGGACTTGGAAAACTATGTAAATTTACTTTTAAGTCATCTTTAAAAGCATTACTTATGATGGCACCTAATAGAAAACTACAAGAACGCCAGTAAGCTTTGTTAACTTCTTTAGGTTCTGGAACATTGTAGTGCAGTAACTGAATATTACAAGAATCGTTAAGAGGTTTGTGCATGTGCCACAGATTGTCTTTATTTACAACCGCTAAAGCAGATCGATTGGTAATCACTTCTCCTAAATCTGCAAAAAAAAAAGATTTTATAATTTAAAACTTAATTTCTTAAACTCTACTAACGCTTGGCACAATCATACGGTGTCGACAAATCCTTATTCATCACTAGCTTTACATTTTCTCGAGGCCCTTCACATACCACTTCAATTTTTTCTATTCTTCCAATCGTTTCTTGTTGTCGCTTACATTCAAGATCGAATAATTGACTTTGACGCTGAGCTTCTTCTGATACTGACGAGAGAAATCCTAAAACGGAGAACTTTAGCAAAATTTATTTAAATTGGAACTACTGACTTTTTGAATTAATTTTTAAAAACTCGTACTTAATGGACTTGGACAACAAACTCCTTCCTAATACTGTAGTAGTCATTTCAATTCATGTAAATTTAAAAAAATCAGTTTTTAAAATTAAAACTTGAACTTTAATGTTAGGTTATGTTTGCGTTTGCCCATTTGCCTTTGACCACCTACCGGTACATTTTAAAAACAAATAATTTGACGATTGAGGTTAGAATTATCGTTACTGTTTTGCATTGTCACTTGTCAGCATTACTCGAAGTTTGTAAAGTGTATTTAAAATGGCTTTGGCAGAATTATGTGGAATTCGCGATCAAAATATACTACAGCGAGAAAATGTCTTTCAAAATGACGTGTTTAAATATACAAATAATTTCAATAACCATTTGAGTTTGGCATTACCCCCTTTTCCGAATGTAAGTAAATTTTAATAGTTTCGACTGTTGCGATTTTACTAACAAATCATATATTGTAGATTGCTGGAAATTTAGCTCAGTTCAAAGAAGATGATTCTGGCCGTGAAATTAAAATGAAGTTTGATCATGGAACTACTACTTTAGGGTTTCGATATAAAGGCGGTGTGGTCCTTGCAGTTGATTCTCGGGCAACTGGAGGCGATTTTATTGGTTCTCAATCGATGAAGAAAATTGTAGAAATCAACGACTTTTTACTTGGTACGGGTTACATTACCTATTAACACTATTATTAATGCTCTGATGTTTTATTTCTTTACTTTTTAGGAACTTTGGCTGGTGGGGCTGCCGATTGTGTGTACTGGGATCGAGTACTTGCAAAACAGTGTCGTATGTACGAACTTCGTAATCGTGAACGTATTTCAGTAGCAGCTGCTTCAAAACTGATGGCTAACATGGTTTACAATTATAAAGGTATGGGATTGTCCATGGGAATGATGATTGCTGGTTGGGACAAAAGAGTATGTATGTAAAAGGTAGAGTATTATTTATTCCTAATATTGTTTTTTAGGGTCCACAATTGTATTATGTTGATTCTGAAGGTACTCGTACTATTGGTAAAGCATTCAGTGTAGGCTCTGGTTCGATATTTGCGTTTGGCGTTTTGGATTCTGGCTATCATTGGGATCTTACTGATAGCGAAGCGTACGAACTTGGTAGAAGAGCTATTTATCATGCCACACATCGTGATGCATATTCTGGAGGCATTGTGCGTGTATATCACATGAAATCAACTGGATGGGTTAACATCGATAATATAGATTGTATGGACTTGCATTACAAGTATGCAAAAGACAAAGAAGATGAATTGAATAAAGTTTAAAATTCGTTTTTTTCGTGGTGTATTTCTAATAATTTTTCATTCTAAATATAAATTTTTTTTTCTATTTTGTTGGTCTTGTTTATAGTTCAGTAAAACTACACTCATAGTTGGGATTAGCGTAAGTTGGGTAAAAACCTTTTTTTTCTGTAGTCTTGTGCAAATTCTGTTTTGAAATTGCTTATAAGGCCAAGGGTATGAAATAATTACATTTCAATGAGTAGGGATGGGAAAAAAATATTTCTTTTATAATTTTCGACAATCCCTGCATGGTCGAAAGAAAAGCCGGTACAGTTTTTCTGCATACTGCGTTTAATTAAAAATGAGTACAATACTCAATGGCTCTGGCCGCGTTTATATCTATATACGTGATGTTCTTCATTACTCTTCATTACCCCCAGTCTAAATTTAGCTGGATCAATCAATCAAATGCTGTTTATTTACATTTATTTATTTTTTATATTAATATGCACGTTTCTAAAGTCTCTATTTCGAACCTTTGAGGTGTACTAATCATTAATTTAGCAGATTACACGAGCTACAGTCGAGAGAATAATTATTGAACACTATAATTTGTTCGGTAAATACATATGTTCACAAGTCCACAATTTCTGCAATGAAATTTTTACGAATTACTAAGGGAATGTTTTATAGTTACAGCATTCTCGATTTTTATGCCATTTTCTTCTCAAACGTATATTATGAAAATAAGAAAGTTGCCAATAAATTCATTTGCGGCTGTACAATACGTTAAGACAGAATTCAAGTTTTGCTTGTACAGAAAAGTCTGACCCCGTTTCGTAGAGGCCTTGTACCTCTACGAATACGAACCTATAAATACAAAATGTTCACAGTCATTAATTTGGGTTGTAATTGCCATATTTGAAAAAGGTAACTTTCCCATGATCTGAATTTAGTGGGCTTCTAGTATGCTAAAGAAAATATTTCCGGGCGAAATTTCAGGAAAATTTATGAATAATTTACGAAGTTTTCATCAAGTTTCATTGTGAACGTTCTGAATATAGAAAACAAATCGATTGAATCCTATTGTGCGTTTATTTATGGATTAAATTTACGAGTGAAAGATGTGTTTTCGTCGCGCGACTCCACGAAAGCCAGACACAAATGCACGAAAAACGAACAGTGAAGTGCAAGGTTAGTGACTGATTGGTTTGTGCTTCTCTCGACGTTTATCAATTGATATGGAGGCAAGTTCATTTTTAACTTCGGAACCGGCATATCGAAATATTCAAAACTTTTACGATAAAAATGGAAAATCCTTAAATATAAATCAGCTGTTTAAGGACGATCCTAGCAGATTTGATAATTTCAGGTAAAGCAGTTTCCATTTACTTTCACTACATAACTTCTAAAACCTTTTGACTTAAGCGACCTTCACTTGTCCTTGCCTTAATGCATTTCTATTTCATATCGAATGTTGCTATGATCAGAATTTATCGATATTTTCATTGATAAAAAATTGTTTTTTTAGTTTAAAAATTTCAACACCAAACGATGGCGATGTTTTGCTGGATTATTCCAAAAATCTCGTCAATAATGATCTTATGAAACTTCTTTTTGATTTAGCTCGATCTCGTAAAGTAGAACAAGCTCGAGATGCTATGTTTAACGGAGAAAAGATTAATTTTACCGAAAATAGAGCTGTATTGCATATTGCCCTGCGTAATCGCATTAACAGACCTATCATAGTCGATGGAGTTGACGTCGTTCCCGAAGTTAATTCGGTGTTAGCGCACATGAAAGAATTTACAAACGCTATTTTAAGCGGAGTTTGGAGAGGGTATAAATTATGAGATGATGCGAGTATCGATAATAATCTAATTCATTTAGGTATTCGGGCAAAACAATCAGAGATGTTGTAAATATAGGAATTGGTGGATCAGATTTGGGACCATTGATGGTTACTGAAGCATTGAAGAAGTATAATAAAGGCTTAGATTTGTATTTTGTTTCAAATATCGACGGTACTCACCTTGCGGAAGTATTAAGGAAAGTAGATCCCGAAAGAGTTTTGTTTATAGTTGCTTCTAAGACGTTTACTACCCAAGAGACTGTTACAAACGCAACTTCGGCCAAGGAATGGTTTTTGCAACATGCAAAAGATGTCAGTAGTTAATTGGAATTTGACGGTGTTTATTAAAATGATGGTTTCAGCCTTCTGCCGTAGCCAAACATTTTGTGGCACTGAGCACAAATAAGGCCAAAGCCACCGAATTTGGAATTGATCCTGTTAATATGTTTGGATTCTGGGATTGGGTAGGAGGACGTTATTCATTATGGTCTGCAATCGGTTTAAGCATCTGCTTATCTATCGGTTTTGATGGTTTTGAGCAATTACTTCTAGGTGCTCAACATCTGGATAATCATTTTACAACAGCCCCTTTAGAACAAAATGTAAGTCGCTTCTGTGCCCCCCTTTCTTCAATAGTTTAGTGCTCTAGTGTAGTGTGGTATTTCTAAAATTCAAAACCACATTACAAATTACAAGTTATCGACACTCTCTATGGTTGATACTTCTAATCTGCAAAAATTCAGCTTTTTTCTAGTTTATTCTTACAAACTAGGACTAAGGTTTCGTTTGGTTTTGTGTACTTAACTGTTATTTTTTTCCACAGGCCCCTGTGATTTTAGCTTTGCTTGGAGTTTGGTACAGTAACTTTTATGGTGCAGAAACCCACGCATTATTACCGTACGATCAATATTTGCATCGTTTTGCAGCCTATTTTCAACAAGGAGATATGGAGAGTAACGGTAAATACGTTACTAGAAGTGGAAAAGCCGTAAGTAATAATTTATTTAGTGTGTGTGTGAGTCGTATTCGTTATTTAGGCGTCTAATGGAATCATGTAAATTAGTAAAGTGTAACATTTTGTGTTTGATTGAAGGTCGACTATCCCACTGGACCAATTGTGTGGGGAGAGCCCGGAACAAACGGACAACACGCATTTTATCAATTAATTCACCAGGGTACTAGAATTATACCGTGCGATTTTATTGCACCAGCACAAACGCACAATCCTTTAAGAGATGGCTTACATCATACCATTTTACTTTCTAATTTCCTTGCCCAAACTGAAGCTCTTATGACTGGTAAAACAGCGGACCAAGCACGTTCAGAACTTGAAAAACAAGGCTTAAAAGGTGGCGAATTAGAACACATTCTACCCCATAAAGTGTTTAAAGGCAATCGCCCAACAAATAGCATCGTTGTGAAGAAGGTTACACCATTTATTTTAGGAGTTTTAATCGGTAAGACAAACGAAATTAAACACGAACAGTTAGTAGATAATTTAAATTTTATTTATAGCTTTGTACGAACATAAAATCTTTACACAAGGTGTAATTTGGGATATTAATTCGTTCGACCAGTGGGGTGTAGAGTTGGGTAAACAATTAGCTAAGGCTATAGAACCAGAATTAAAAGATAAAAATCCTATCAGTTCCCATGACGGTTCCACCAATGGACTAATTAATTTTATCAAAGCGAATCGTTGAACATAGAAGATACAAATGGTGTGTGGTAGTCGGACTACAATTTAGATTGTGGTAATTAAAGTTTTTAGAAACCCCTGTTTTATGTTTATAACTTTGGTATAAACTGCAAATTTTATAATAGTTTCGTTTTTAATTGTTTTAATAAATCATTATGAAATATATTTTATATTAAAAAAAGCTTTTTGAAATTCAGTGAAATGTTTATCCATTGGAATATTGTGGTTGTGTTGCAATGGTACTTTCTAATACACACGCTTATGTCTTGTATGTGATTAGTAATATACTCGAAATGCCAATAATCCCCGCAACATCTGCATGAATTTAATTCGTTAGAGAGATATTACAATAAATTCAGAAACGAGAAATAATAATTACAATTCGAACGTGGTTGAACGTAATTTTCCACTTCACAATTTACTTTTTTATTGGAAATTGGTTAGAAATGGGTCAGTAAAAGTTGATGTAAGGTAATTTGGTATGAATAGTTTATGATTAAGTGTCTGTGAACCAAATCCTTGTATAACTTATAAATCGATAGGTAAGTAAATACTAAAATATTAGTTAGGAGCGGTCGTTTGGGTTGCTAGCTATTATAAAGAGATTAAAACTGAAAATTTATACAGAGGCATTTCTTTTATGAGTATACCTACCTACTAAATTAGTTACCGTAAATTTATTTTTTCGTATAAAGATTAACTTACTGCTTTAGTTTCAAATTTTACGATTTTAATTAGAAACGTAATTTCACATGCAATTTCAAGAGTTCTTGACGAGCTCTTATAAAATGACAAACTAAAGAATAGAAGCGTGTTGTTTGAAACGCTTTTTGAACTGGTTGTTAATTACTGCGAATTAATATTTAAGAAGACGATTGCCATGAGAAATTACAGTCCAGTCATTTTAAATATTTTGAAGGAGAACTCTAGGAAAATTGTAGCCAAATTTTCATGTACCTACTACTTTATGGAGGGGCACCTTCCCTTGTCCTCTTGTCTGTGACGAAATTTTGGGGAGGATGAACATCCCATACCCAAGCTGTTTAAATGCACTTGTAGTAGAATATACTTGTTACTTCGCTTTTTCTTCTCGTTCAAAATTCAGGAGAGGTACAAGCGACTGTGCCCAGTTTTTTACCTACCGGCTCTAAAGAACTCTCTAAACCATATCTAAAAGTCCACGATCCTTCTTGGGGGGACTCGGGGTCTGTTCTCACTAATGAATTAATGAGGATCCGATGGCCAAAAAAGTTCGATTTGGTTTCGAAATCCATCTAGAAGAACGAGAGCAAGTAGCAGTGTAGCGTGTAGAAAGATCACGCTTTCGTAAACATTTTTTCAGTAGTATTTGGTACAGAAAACAGTTTTTAACGCGAGTTAGTCCAAGGGATATACTAATACCTCACTTCAGACGATTCATTACCAATTACATTTTAATGGTTTGACATAGCCATATGAAAGGGAGAAAGGTGAGTTAAAGATCTCGTTACTTCATCGAGCTTCCAAATTTATGTAGGCACATGTAGTTGTAAGGCCGTAGCCAGAAAATAATTTTGGGGGGGTTACAAGTAGAGCCGGACAAAGAGCACACTATGTCAATTTTGTGCCCCTTGCTGAAATAGCGCCGCAGAGGAAAATTTTTGATTGTTCAAGGTCAAACGGCTTAAAACGAAGTTCCGCAATTTTAATAGAGATTGATAGTGTCTCCAAAAATAATGTTTCACAAAAAAAAAGAGATGAAAATTAAGAATTCAATTACTGTTCAGGGTTTAGGGTAGTTGAATTAAGCAAATTATTCATATAGGGTAGGTAATGCTTTCTTTTGCCTCAACTCATACAGTCCTTTCGCGGCTAGATGCGGCAGTGCTAAAGAAGAGTGGACCTGCATATTTCATCGTTCCCTTCTATCTTTCAGACACATTATCCATTGTATATTCTTTTTAGTGAAGGACTATTATCAACGTCACACATATTTGATTAAAAATCACTTAAAAAATGAAACTCCCTTCTGAATTTTGAGGGTAACGAGAAAGCAAGAGATAAAATCGATCGAGACTTTTTAGGAAATTAAATTTTCCGACCTTTTTGTTTAAAAAGAAATTTCTAGATGTTCACAAGTCACAAGGTACATTCGTATATTTGCCTATATCCACCACAGTATTTTTCCATATAGGTACCTACCATATATGGGTATATTATTTTTATTTTATAGGTACTATCTGTAATAGCACATGTGAACTGTTTTACGACAAACATATTCTTATCAGTAGAGATAATTACAATATTCCCTATTTATAACAAATTTAAAAATTACGATTAGTTATGCATATATTTAAATGTTTGTGAAGTTGATTTAAAAGATTACAGTACTACATTGTAGTAATAGATTTAGACGAAACAACACCGAGTCTATAAATTGCGATCGTATTAAATTGGTATAAATTGTTTAAAAGGTAAGTTAAATTCTATATCTTTGTTATTAATTAATTTAGGGCGTGATTGTGTTTTGTGTTATTTTTAATTTTGTTGCTACATACGTGTTGTTGAGAATTTGGATAAATTTGTCGGAATTTCCAGTCGTAACCTTTGAAACATTAATAATTAGGCGAAAAGTGATTTTAATTCAGGATCGTGTAGTTGGTTGCCTCTAGATCAGGTTAAACTAAACTTAAAACTTTCCATAAAATTATTGTAAATTTTCTAAAGTAAAAATTTGAAAAGAGCGATGAAAATGCATGTATGCCTATTTTTACATTTACACCTAATTGACGTATATTCTCTCTCTTTTCAAAAATTATAATAAATAATTTGTAACAGAAGATGTGCTCAACTGAAGCCAAATTTCAATTTGCAATCGATCGCGGTGGCACGTTTACGGATGTCTTTGCACGATGCCCAGGAGGAAAAATTAAGGTTCTTAAGCTTCTATCGGAAGATCCCCAACATTATAGCGATGCTCCTACCGAAGGAATTAGAAGAATTTTACAAGAGGCAAGTTAAATTTTTTATTACCTACTTAATTCAAACTTCAAACTTTGCTAATAAATGACAATTGAGCCCGAAACAAACTTGCGTCAAATTTTTTTTTCATAAAATCTCATTCGCAATCATTTTTACTATTTAAAAATTAAAAATGAAAGGGGGGCCGAGCGAGATTTCAAATCTTTTAACAGAATCTGAATTTACGCGAAACATAGCGTTGACCCGCATTAAACAACAAATTGAAGTTTTGACCACATTTCTTCCCGATTTCCTACTGAAATTACCTCAACGAGAATTGAGCGAAAATCACGACTTTGTTGGAGTTTTGTTACTTGCCGATCTTTCCGGATTCACTTTATTTTGTGAGAAATATTATAGAATGGGTAAAGGCGGAATTTACGGTTTAACGGCCGTATTAAATGCTTACATAGGAGCTATCGTCGAAGTTGTATATTTTTACGGTGGTGACGTGTTAAAATTTTCTGGAGCTGGAGATTCTTTTTTAGCAATGTGGAAAGTAGAATTGGATCAACATTTATATCGAGTAATACACCAAGTTATTGTTTCTGCTTTATTCATTCAACAACATTTAGGTTGTTTTGAAACTGAAGTTGATGTTTTGTTGAAAGTAAAATTGGCCATTTCTTGTGGAAACTTAACTTTTGCTGTTATAGGCAATAATGAAAACAGACATTGTCTCGTTATTGGTTCTGCAATTGACGACGTTAAAATCGCAGAACGCCTTAGTGTTGCAGGCGATGTCGTTATTGCACCTGCAGCATGGAGCCATTTGGCAGAAGATAGCTATATTGTTACTTACATTACGGGAGGAAATATAAAGGTAAAGATAAGATAGAGCGTAGAAACGAGGGACTTGTGATCAATCGTCCACAATAAATATATCAAATTAATTATTCGCAGGTGAAGAGCTGTGTATATAAATCTAATCAAAAAGCTGAAAAAGAAGAATATGCCCAAAAGTCCAAGTTGATAAAAGAATTATGCAAAAAGCATATTTCTTATTATAGAGCAGCATTAACCGGTACAAATTCGTCAAACGAAAATTTAATTGACGAAATGAGTCAAAAGTTCGTCGTATCTTTACCTAAAAGAGAAGTTTTGAAATATGCAATTCAAAAATGGTTTGCTTCAGACATGAAACCTTTTGTTCTAAAACCATTGCAAAATCAAGTTGAAAAAAATCAATCGGTAGACTATTTGACTGAAATGCGGAAAGTAACCATTCAGTTAATAAGTATAGTTTCTGAAATTGCTCACGAAAAGAAATTAATCAAGTTTATTAATGATTCCTATCAAGTGATATCGGACACCATTTCAAATTATAAGAGCGCAGCCATTACTAAACTGTCTTTGTTCGATAAAATATTTGTGGTGCTCATTGTATTTGGACTTGAAGGAAATAAGCACGAATTGGATGGCCGAGAAGCTTTAATTTCAGGATATAAAATACAACAAAATTTATCTAAAATTGACGGTGTTCAAAGTGTCTCCGTCGGTATTACTAATGGATTAGTATATTGCGGAGTAGTTGGTCACCCTTCGAGAAGAGAATATATCGTTATTGGAGGCGTCGTTAATAAAGCGGCCAGACTCGTGTCTACATTCAAAAATAAAATTACTTGCGATTATGCAACGTTTAAAAATTCTAAACTATCTTCGTCCTATTTCTTAGTGCAGTTTAAAGTGAGCCTAAAGGACTTCGAAGATGCGGGTCATGTATTTCAATACAATGAAGGATTTGAAAAGAAATGTGTTGGAGAACAAACGTTTTTTCCTCTTATAGGAAGAAAATCTGAACTCGAATTTATTCGTAATGTAATTGAAAATCCGGAAAAAGTTGGTGGTTATAAGGGAGTTTGTTTTAATGGAAGGTCAAAAGTCGGCAAATCTATGGTTTTAAAGTTTGTTTGTACGAAGATGGAAGAGAGGGGCGAATCCGTGGCATCTATAGAATTATGTGGAGCCTTTTCGAGACCATATTTTTGCATTTCCCGTTTATACAAACAACTTTATAACGCTAAAGCTAAGGCGAAATCGGACAACTATTTTAGTATTCGTTCACTTCCTTCGGATGTCTGGTCTTTAAATGAAATATTACAAAAAAACAACGAGTGTATATCCAAAGAAAAAAAGATAATAGCTTTATTTAAGAATTTTTTTAACGATGGATCACGAGCAACCGTACTTTTTATAGATAACATACAGTATATAGATGATAGTAGTTTGAATATTTTGTTAACTTTGATAAAAGACCAAAATGTAAGGTTAATATCTGCTGGACACTTTCAAGAGGAAAACTGGCATATTCAATGGAAAATATCTTTAAACGAAAATATGAAAAATATAGAATTGGGCTCCATGCTATCCGAGCATATGCCAGTTTTAGTTTGCCAGTTATTGGAAATTCAAGGCGTGCCTAAGAAATTAATCACTCTACTCGATCAGACGTGTGCTGGACGTCCTGGATGGATCCAGAGTTCATTATTAAGCTTAATCAACACTGGTTGCTTAGAAATAACGTTATTACACAAAAATAATGTAGATACAGAACGGTATATTTTTCCAACAGTAGAAGAAAATCAATTAAAAAAACCTCAAGGAGACTTACTGTCAGTTTTAACACTTTTAGACTTTGACGAGGGAACGAAAAAACTAACGGACGACGCCAAAACTTTAGACTTTTTTGACTCATTTGATCCTTATCAACAGCGTGTTATAAAAATTGGAGCAGTTCTCGGCGACGTTTTCACTAGAAATCTGCTAATCATTTTGCTAAAATATCCGAACGAACGTTCTTTTGCGAACGTAATTATGAATTTATTCGAAGAAGACGTGTTTGAATGTGGAACTAAATTTTTAATGTCGGGAAATTTTTTAACACCAAAGTTGTATTGTACTTGTTATACCGAAGACGACACGTACACAAATCCGAGATCAGCATTTATACAACTCCCAAAGTATGCTTTCTGTAGATTTATTCATTTTAAAAATAACAACCTAAGATCTACAGCGTACGAACTTCTGTCTTTCGACCAACGTACGGAATTGCACTCTAAAATAACGAACTTATTAGAAAATCAAAATAATGTGTGCCCTAATTGTTTCCAAGAGAATTCGGTGGCAGTAATTAAAATGGCAACCTTCAAAAAAACTATGCAGTATTGCTCTAATAGTTACTTAAAATACTCCAAGAGTTGGACAACCGAAAATAAAGAAATTGAAGGTAAAGGTGTTATTAGAAAACGCCTTTTCAAAAAAAATACCAACAAAGACTATTTAGCACAAGACAAAAAAGTAATTCTGATTAAACGCAAAGTTTGGGACCCAACAACTTGCGTTTGTTTAGAAATCTCGAGAAAAGTTTATTCGGACTTGGTAATGCATAGCCGAAGAGCTGGATTGTTGGCGAAACGAATTTTTTATTTGACGCAATATGCTTCTGTTCTTATAATTTTAGAAGAATTTGAGGACGCAATACCCGTATTAACCGAAGCATGCGAATTATGTTTGACCGAAACCGAATGTAAAAATTTAGTTATTAACGAAGCTTTCAGAAAAGTACATTTGGGAAAAATTTACACGTTTTTAGCACAAGCATATTTTAGATTAGGCGATATTAGCAGAGCTAAGGTACATATCATCTTAAGCTTTAGGCAGTATTACAACGTGCCAATAATTTCCACGACTCACAAGTTACCCCAAACTCTTTTAAAACGCTCTACTGCACGGATCAAAGCGACAGCTATCCGAAATTCCAATTGTGGGATAAAGAGGATCTTAAATACCGATTTCGGAAGTTGTTTAAATTTAGCTAGTAGAATTTTTGCATCTGAAGGCAACTGGAAGTTAGCAAAGTCGTTGGTTAAACAAAGTCTGCACTTTCTACAAATTGGAAACTCGAACGTATCAATTTTGTGCGACTTTTATTCAACAGCTATTGAAATGTGTAATTATTGTGGAGATACCCACATCTGCGAACAGTTAGAAGGGTACATCGGTAATAAAATTATCAAGTCTTTTACTGGAAATTTGATCACAGAACTTTATGGAGTGAGCAGGCTGATTTTTGTTGTTTTTGTCTCACGACTCACTAATGGATTAATCGCTAAAGCTATTAGAATAGGCTACAGAGGAGTCGACTTGAACATAACTATCCACGCTCAGCATAATCAGTCCATATTAGTTCCGATACTTGCAAGTGCCTTCTTGCTCACTCAAAAAATAGAAAAGGCAGTTTCCCTCATGATACTTTTGCGGAACGAGGACACTTTAATTGATTATTATTCGTTTTGTATCGAATTGAACATCGAGACTAGCTTTTTATTAGAAAATATCAAGTCTTGTGAATATTTTGCAGAAAAATACTTCGAAAAAGTGGCGAAGCATAATTACAACGATAAAGAAAATAAAATAATAATACTCTTACACGCCTACTATTTACGCGTAAACGATAGTTCTAAAATAGCAAAATGGAAGAGTATGATAAATTTGGACATAGTACAAGAATGTTCTTCGTTTGTTTCGGTTGCCAATCTGTTGAAATACACCGAAAATTTGATAGTAACCCAAGTAAAGAATGCAACTTTAAAGAGACGCTTTCCATATCTCGAAGAGATGCGGATAGTCTCTTGTTTAAAACAGTGTAAAATCGCTTCAAAAAAATGGAAGTTCTTTGAGCCAAGATATTTACATTACAAAGCTTACTATAGTCAATTGAAACGCGAAGAAGATTCCAGTAAAACATATTTAGATAAAGCGCTAAAGTTGGCTACAACACAAAGAAATCTTTTGGAAACATCTTGGATCGCTCAATCTAAAAATGCATGGAACCGAGGTCTCGATTTTGGAGAAGATATGAAAAACATTAATTGGAAACTAGCAAATACATACACGCAAAAGCAATACTCTCAAATAATGTACGCTTTGCCCTTAACTTAACTTTTGTATTGTTTTATTACTGAATATACCCTAAATTTCTTCCACAAATGTTTTTGTGTATAGAGTAACCACCCCTTTTTGGCACCGGTGACTTACTCTACCAGTAGAGAGGTTCAATAGAATCAATAGAAGAAAAGAATCCAAGGAGATTATTCATCATTGTACTTATCTACTGGTGGTAAAGTCGCCAGCGCCTGAACGTATGGTCTTTCTATATCCACAACTTTGTTTATTAGGAAACTGGCAGAGCTGTAGATAGTAAAGGGCACGTCGATAATTCGTCCATAGAATGGATTCGCATGGGAACTACGGTAGCAACAAACGCCTTACTAGAACGAAAAGGCGAACGTATGGCTCTAGTCACTAATAAGGGCTTTCGGGACATTTTATTAATTGGAAATCAAGCGAGACCAAGCATTTTTCAATTAGTGAGTGCTAAACGTTTTATATTCCTTCTCTAATAGAAAAATTGCAGAATATTAGACGTCCCGAAGTTTTATACTCTGAAGTAGTAGAAGTAAACTGCCGTGTTATTCCAACTCTACCTGGAAAATGCGAACTAGGGGACCGAGCCAAAAATTGGAAAGTTGTCGAGAGTGAAACTGGAGAAAAGCTGTACGTAGTGAGCGATTTAAACGTGGACGAATTACGCAAAGATTTACAATGTGTTAAGGATAAAGGCATCAATAGTATTGCAGTAGCTTTAGCCCATAGTTACATGTATGCGGAACACGAAAAACAAATTGGCGAAGTTGCTAAAACTATAGGTAAAGTATTAATTAGACTTTCTACGTTTTTATTCTACGACTTATTCCATTTGTTTAGGTTTTACACACGTATCGTTATCGCACGACGTTATGCCTATGGTGCGAATAGTCCCAAGAGGCTTTACGGCATCTGCAGACGCCTATTTGACCCCTCATGTAAAACGGTACGTCGAAGGCTTTTCTAAAGGTTTTAAAGATAATTTAAAGGGCACTCGTGTGCTTTTTATGCAAAGCGACGGTGGCTTAACGCCGATGAATAATTTTAACGGCGCTCGTGCAATTTTGTCCGGCCCAGCTGGAGGTGTCGTAGGATACGCAGTAACCACTTGGCAGAAAGAAACCAATCTTCCGGTGATAGGCTTCGATATGGGCGGTACTTCTACGGACGTTTCGCGTTTTGCTGGTAAATACGAGCACGTCTACGAAAGTACAACGGCCGGTGTAACTATACAAGCACCTCAATTGGACGTTAATACAGTTGCAGCGGGAGGTGGTTCCATGTTATTCTTCAGGTAATTTCAAACTAATCGTAGCGACGACTCGAAGCAATTCATTTTAGATCGGGGCTATTTGTCGTTGGTCCCGAATCGGCTGGCGCGCATCCTGGACCTGTTTGTTACCAAAAAGGAGGACCTCTAACGGTTACGGACGCAAATTTAGTTCTTGGCAGATTATTACCAGAGTATTTTCCAAAAATTTTTGGGCCAGACGAAAATTTACCTCTCGATACTCAAACTACTCGAGAAGAATTTGTTAAATTAACAAAAGAAATAAATCAGTTTTTGCAAGGACAAGAGTTAGGAAAGGATGTAAATTAGCTTATTTGTGTTTTAAACAGTAATAATCCCAGTAATAACTTTTAGAAAACTATGACTGTCGAAGAAGCTGCAATGGGATTTTTGAGAGTCGCCAATGAAGCAATGTGTAGACCTATTCGAGCGCTGACTCAAGCTAAAGGATATGATACATCTCGGCATGCTTTGGCTTGTTTTGGTGGTGCTGGTGGTCAACACGCGTGTGCTATTGCAAGATCTTTAGGAATGTCGGTTGTTTTTGTTCACAAATATGCCGGTAATGCCTATTCTCCCCAACAATTAGAAACTTAAAACAAATTGAATTTTGCAGGAATTTTATCTGCTTACGGAATGGCTCTTGCGGATGTCGTCCACGAGGCTCAAGAACCGTGTTCCAAAATATACGAACCTCTTAATTATGCCCTGTTCGATGAACGACTTGCCGTTTTAAGTGAAAAATGCAAAGCAGAGTTACGCAAACAAGGCTTTTCAGATAATAATATTGTCTGCGATGTTTATCTTCATATGAGATATGATGGTACCGATTGTGCGCTCATGTGTGGTCCTAATAAAAGCGAAATTTCAACTAAGCACGGTGATTTTATGAAAACGTTTGTGGATAGATATAAAACAGAGTTTGGATTTACGATACAAGGCCGAAATGTAATAGTAGACGATATCAGAGTGAGGGGTGTCGGTAAAACAAATATCGATGAGGAAACTTTGAGACCACCTGGTAGTGAACAATTTAAACCCGAAAAAGTGGCGCAAGTTTATTTTGAAGGAGGATATCAACAAACCAATGTGTACTTATTAAGCGGTTTAGGACCAGGAAATATAATTATAGGACCCGCTGTTATTATGGACCAACTGAGTACAATTTTAATCGAACCAGATTGTACCGGTGTAATAACCAATTATGGAGATGTTAAAATAACAATTGGCAGTGGTAAATTAAAGGAAATCGGCCCGGAATTAGATTCCATCCAATTGAGTATATTTGGTCATCGATTCATGAGTATTGCAGAACAAATGGGAAGGTTAGAACATTTCGTAAACATTTCATGAACAGCTAAAATGTGAACTGTAATTTTTTTAGAATTCTGCAACGTACGTCCATTTCAACAAACATAAAAGAACGGTTAGACTTCTCGTGCGCTTTATTTGGACACGATGGTGGGCTAGTATCCAACGCTCCCCACATTCCAGTTCATTTAGGAGCCATGCAAGAAGCCGTTCAATATCAAATGAAAGCAAGAAAAGAATTTAATGAAGGCGACGTAATTTTATCGAACCACCCTGCTGCAGGCGGCTCTCACTTACCAGATTTCACCGTCATTACTCCAGTTTTTCACAAGTGCGATAAAAGTGCACATTTTTCAAGACTCTAACCCAATAACTAATTTTCAGGTCAAAAATTCCAATCTTTTTTGTAGCAAGTCGTGGACACCACGCCGATATTGGCGGCATAACTCCAGGATCTATGCCACCCCACTCAAAAAGTTTGGATGAAGAAGGAGCTGCATTTAAATCGTTTTTGTTAGTAGAAAAGAGCAAATTTCAGGAGGAAAAACTAGTGCAAGAACTTTTAAGAGCTGGCGCTCGAAACGTCAACGATAACATTTCTGATTTACGCGCGCAAGTGGCGGCTAATCAAAAAGGAATTGTTTTGGTTGGTGAGCTTATCGAGCAGTATGGTTTGATCGTTGTTCAAGCATATATGGGCCACATACAAACTAACGCCGAATTAGCCGTTAGGGACATGTTAAAAGAAGTTGCCAGGGAAACTTTTAAAAGAACCGGCACAAATGTACTCGAAGCAGAAGAACTAATGGACGACGGATCTCCAATACACTTAAAGGTTACCTTGGATGAAAAACGAGGGTCTGCCTTATGCGATTTTACGTAAGTTTAAGTTTTGTTTTTTGAAAAATACTCGCAATTTTTATTCATTTTTAGTGGAACCGGTCCAGAAGTGTACGGAAATTGTAACGCTCCAAAAGCCATCACCTTATCTGCTTTAATTTATTGTTTACGATGCATGGTTGGACACGATGTGCCCTTAAATCAAGTAAGGCCAAACTTAATTTATTCGTAAACGCGCTACTTTGTTGTTCTAGGGATGTTTAGCGCCAGTTGAAATAATCATTCCTAAAGGTTCTATTCTCGACCCTAGCGATAACGCCGCAGTTGTAGGAGGTAACGTGTTAACGTCCCAAAGAATTGTAGATGTCGTTTTAAAAGCATTTCGAGTTTGTGCCGCCTCTCAAGGGTGCACAAATAATATTACTTTCGGAAACGATTATTGGGGATGTTATGAAACTGTTGCAGGCGGAAGTGGAGCTGTAAGTATAACAATTTAAAACTATCCGTGATAGCGCTTAACAAATGCGATTTTTAGGGACCTACTTGGCACGGTTGTTCTGGAGTTCATACTCATATGACAAATACTAGAATTACCGATATTGAAATAGTAGAACGACGTTATCCTGTTTATATGAGAAGATTCATGTTGCGTTCTGGAACTGGAGGCGAAGGACAGTTTCGTGGCGGTTCTGGAGTAATAAGAGAATTTTTGTTTAGGTCTCCTTTGACGCTTTCTGTTCTCAGTGAGAGAAGAGTTTTACAACCATATGGATTGGAAGGTGAATTAACATAATAATATGTGCTCAAATTATTTTATTTTGTGTGTAAAATTACTTTAGGAGGAATGCCTGGACAAAGAGGCCTTAATATTTTGATTAGAGCCGATGGTAGAACTATCAATTTAGGACCTAAAGCATCTGTACCAGTACAAGCGGGCGTAAGTAAATGTTTTCCAAATTGAATAAAGATTTTGCAATTTTTAACTTTTGTACTTTTTTAGGACATTTTTCAGTTAAATACACCAGGAGGCGGTGGTTATGGCAAACCAGATTTATTAACGGAAACTTCAGTGGAAGAAGGTAACAAGAAAACTCCAGTGTTTATGGAAAGAGGCAGTGTGTACGAGTATCGTCAATTGCAAGAAAGTGTATAATTAGAGATTTTTAGACTATTGGCAAACTGTTTAGAATATTATATTAAAACATAAGTTACATAATTGGACTTAATATGTCGATTGTTGATGTATAACGTTCTTTGCTTAAAATCTGAAACAGCATGTATAAATTCATGATTGCAAATGATGGTACAGGCGTTTAATTGTGAAAGTAACAACCAATTGTTTTTCAATAGGTACTTCGTACATGAATAAGCAGCCCACAACTTAGATTGACATTACCAACTTATTTTTTGCGTACAAAGTAATGAACAATGACCTATTGTTGTTTTATGTTTCACCATTTGCCTTACTATTTCAAAGTTACAATTAAAAGGTGTGCAGTAATTACTCAAGAATATGAAAACTTTTTTACGCTAGTCAAGAAATGACATGTTTATTTATGGAACATAGACTTGTGGACCACTTTGTACGTTAACAATGACTTTTTTCTGCAACCGGATTAAATATAGTGACTTTTAATACCAAAAACTGCAATTGAAGTTGACGTTTTTGTTACGAATCCCGGTCAGAAAATCCCAGTCAATACATCCCGATCATTATTATCCCATGCCAAAATATCCCATACAAAAAAATCTCATTACAAAAGTATTCCATACAAAAAAATCCCATGGCAAAAATATCAATCTACAATAAAATCCTATTACAATAATTTCCCAATATAATTCCCAACAATAATTATCCTAATCAGAAAAGATTCCGTTGCTCTAAAAAAAATCGGTTCCTTCCTCGTAACCTAGCGCGACGGGCCTCGGAATCGCGTGAATAATCGAATACGCCAGGATCTCGATCTGAACAAAGATCACTTTTTCCGTTGCTCTAAAAAAAAACCGGTTCCTTCCTCGTAACCTAGCGCGAGGGGCCTCGGAATCGCGTGAATAATCGAATACGCCAGGATCTCGATCTGAACAAAGATCACTTTTTCCGTTGCTCTAAAAAAAAATCGGTTCCTTCCTCGTAACCTAACGCGGGGGGCCTCGGAACCGCGTGAATAATCGAATACGCCAGGACCTCGATCTGAACAAAGATCACTTGTAGGGATTTTTCGGCACGGGATATTTGTTATTGGGATATTTTTGTAGCGGGATATCTTTGTTTGGGATATTTTTGTAGCGGGACATTTTAGCTGGGGGAATACTAACTGGGATATTTTCTTCTGGGATCTTCTGACCGGGCACCTTTTGTTACTAGTTAAAAAAATGTGTGTTGCCTAGGTAACACTTTTAGTTCCTAGGATTAAAACCACTTTTAATCCTATGAAATTTTTATCTTTTACATTATTTTTACTTTCAAACAACGAAGTTAGAATAAGTTTGTTTTTTTATTTAATAAAACACTACAAAGATATTAAACAAAGAGTCATACAGATTGCGAATTAAATAACACAAATTCATTACACCAATTCAAAAATCTGTTATAGGCGTATTCGTATACTATTTCTCTAGATTTATTGGGCATAAGATTTGAAGCAATTTCCTTTGCACGATTTACAATTTCTGGGGGTGTTTCATTATCATTATCTTCATATTCAAACATTTTTTATTCAAACACTTTGAAATTACTGATGTAAACTACGCTTAGATTATGAATCGATTTGTTCAATTGTCAGTTTGACAGAATAAATAAAATTTTTGCATTTGCGAGGCGAAGCGTAGCGTAGTTGCTGGGCAAACAAAGTCATACTTTTAATCCTAATAACACAATCTACTATTTTTAGTCCGGTCAATTTAGACATTCGAAGGTACATAAAGTCCCAACAAGCTGAAAATTAGTAAAATTGTTCAAAACATAATTATAAATACAATTTAAAAGTTCCCCATCATTCCCGTGTGTGGAAAAAATTTTATTTGAGGTTAAAGGTAAAAAAAATGAGTTTTTCGCGATTTTCAGCAAAACGGTAAGTTTTATCAAAAAAATACTTCAGACAAAAATTGTATATCATAAAATTATCTATAAGAAATGTGTCAAAGCTTTTTTTCCTACGAGCCACCGTTTTTGAGATATAACGATTCAAAAAGTTGTATATATATACAGGCTGTATCAAATTTCGTGTTAAGTACAGGGATCTCGCTTATTAGCGTAGATAGAGAGTTGGTTAAATGGACAAAAACGATCCTCGAGTTATGCCTACACTAAATCAAAAAACAAAATTTACCCTCTCTATAACGTTTCTGAAATATGGCGGAAAATAGCGAAATTTGCATTTTTAATTTTTGGCTCTAAAATCGTTATTTGTAAAAATTTTTAGAAACTGAAAAGACTTTTTCAAAGGAACTTTTTCTGCTCTTTCAGACGATGTCAACGAATTTTCGCTATCATTATTACTTTACTGTATATTGATACCAACTTTTGTTTTTCATATGGGAGCCATTTAAAAATTTTATGTCATCGGATAGAGAAAAAAATTATGATTTCAAAAATGTATAACATGTCCATAAACTAACCACAAATAATAAATTCAAAATTAAAATAATAGAATATTTTATTTAAAACTGAATTTTTAAATTATAAATAGCAATATCCGTGAAAAACAATTGAATATGTTTTATAAAAAACAATTTATATGTGCTTTATTTGTTTTCCTGCAAATGTTTATAGAAATTTACTTATAATTATTTGGGTTATTTATGGTGATTTTTTTATCAAAAATTTTATAGACATATTATACATTTTTGAAATCAGCATTTTTTTCTCTATTCGATGACATAAATTTTTTAAATGGCTCCCATATGAAAAACTAAAGTTGGTATCAATATACAGTAAAGTAATAATGATAGCGAAAATTCGTTGACATCGTCTGAAAGAGCAGAAAAATTCCTTTGAAAAAGTCTTTTCAGTTTCTAAAAATTTTTACAAATAACGATTTTAGAGCCAAAAATTAAAAATGCAAATTTCGCTATTTTCCGCCATATTTCAGAAACGTTATGGAGGGGGTAAATTTTGTTTTTTGATTTAGTGTAGGCATAACTCGAGGATCGTTTTTGTCCATTTAACCAACTTTCTATCTACGCTATTAAGCGAGACCCCTGTACTTAACACGAAATTTGATACAGCCTGTATATATAAAACAACTCTAGAGATGTATACAGGGTGTTGCATGACGTCTTGTACAAACTTAAGTGGCATTTTTGTGAGGTCAAAATAAGTCGATTTAACCAACTTACCCTATATATCAAAATGGTTCCTAAGCCCGTGGGGCTGCTTCAAAGTTAAAAAAAATTTTTTCTTTTTCTTTAATAACTCAAAAATGCTTAGCTTGATTTTGATCAAATTTGGTATGTGGGGTCATGTTAAAAGCTTAGTGTACGAAGTACAAATAAATACTCGAGCTCAACTGCAGCAGCGTATTATTGAAGCATGTCAGCAAATAAGGGATAACGGGCTTTTGGTATATAGGGCAAGTTGGTCAAATCGACTTATTTTGACCTCAGAAAAATGCCCCTTAAGTTTGTACAGTACGTCATGCAACCCCCTGTATACGTGGCGTACTCATGCATATTATGACGATACAACTTTTCCAACTTTTTGAATCGTTATATCTCAGAAACGGTGGCTCGTAGGAAAAAAAGTTTTGATACATTTCTTATAGATAATTTTATGATCTACAATTTTTGTCTGAAGTACTTTTTTGATAAAACTTACCGTTTTGCTGAAAATCGCGAAAAACTCAATTTTTTTACCTTTAACCTCAAATAAAATTTTTTCCACACACGGGAATGATGGGGAACTTTTAAATTTTATTTATAATTATGTTTTGAACAATTTTACTAATTTTCAGCTTGTTGCGACTTTATGCACCACTTCTCTCATTTTTTAGTCTAGATTGACCGGACTATTTTATCTCGGAAGAGTTTGGAGATCACACTAAATTTCAATTATGTTGCTCTTAAAAAATAAACCTAATAATACCTAATAGTACAAGACATCAATTAGACAATTAGGTGTTTACACATGGACCACCTCTCGACCTCTCAAATGGACGTGACGTGTTTAGTGGATCATTGGATGCCCACGTATGCCTCGTATCAGGACGATACTAAAACTCACATAAACAGCATGTCCTTCATACGACTTATGTTCATAAATTGTTTTAAAGCCTTTCTTAAATCGCCCTCCATTAGATTATCGTGTGGACTATGATCGGTGCTTATGTTCTATATTAATTATTAGGACGGTGAAACAAAAACCTTGTAAAACACTATAGTACCATTAATATAGTAATTACTGGTTGATTGGCAAACCATTTTATCGTTGTATTTAAGACTTTCATCGCATATCTTTTTTTGCAAAGAGAGGTGTTTATTTGTGGGTATAGGAAAGAGTGTAAAATTAGATTTTACAATTTTTAATCGCAGGTAAGAAGATTTCAAAATTGTCATAAAATGTTCTCTTTTTTTTCGTAACAGTCCTAATTGAATCGCATTGTATTATTAATTGAAATTAGTTTAAGAAATCTGTGTATTTTTTTGTAACAATTTGTATCGAAATGGCATTGCCAATGGCATACAATTAGTTATTTGTATTTAAATTAAAATTTCGAGTGTTTCAATAGCAATAGATTCGTAGCCCCATTAATGCACTACGTGTTTACTCAAAATCTTACTAACCACCAGTACTATACTAAAGATTTTTTTAGGATCTACTTCAATTATTGGAAAATTTCAAGGATAATATTTACGAAAATTTAATTTACTACAAATTCAGTACCTAGGTAATACAAAAGGACCATGACTTTCTCGAATTTTAGTGAATTTACGTTTGAGGAAATGGGAGGTGAGTCGACTTCATCATATTACTTATAGCTTTATGGGCCAAAAATTATTTCTAAATCTAAAGGCTTTTACCATGCACACTGCACACATTAGTGCAGCTGGTACAGATCTACTGCTGAAAAAACCCGCCTCATCTACTATATTATTTGGGGTTTATTTTAAAAAACTTTTCAAACCAAAACTACAAATTGGGAACGATTTTCCCCCGAAAAATTTATCGGTTGACCAAGTTACCCCGTAATGGGGACTGGTTGGCCACCTTATTTAAAACGCATGGAAATGGCCTTTAAAACCTTTTAAGACCATGTTACCATGTTCATTTTATTGTTTCAGATCCACGAGTCCATAATTGGCCGTTAATGTCTTCACTATGGTATCATCTAGCGATTTTAGCTATTTACGCATTTGTTATTTTTGCACTGTTACCAGCCTATATGGCTAATAGAAAACCATACAGTTTAAAAAATATAATTGCAGGATATAATTTATTTCAAGTGGCATACTGCATTGTACTTGTCTATGGGGTGAGTGAGTGACCGTGCGTTTCTGAAATCATTGCAATGATCTTTGGATTTCATGGGCTTAAAAGAGCAGTAGAGTAATCCAAGCAATTTAAAATATTCAAACACATTCGTAATAATTTTATATACATAAACTCTTACTATTACTACTCTTACAGGGTACTTTAAAGATGCCTGCCTAAACTTTCTTCAATTTTTCAATGCGAAAAATGGTATAGGTATGCTGCGGCATGGTTTTTGAAATTGTGTAGTCTAAAAATGCTTTACAGCTATTCTCATTATTCGTACTTTTCAAGATTTTGTACACTTCTTCATTTATGTTTTTTTAATTCTAAAATTATTAGTAACACAGAATAATAATTTAAGGTTTTGAACTCGGGCTGGACACTGAACTACGTGTTTGGTTGCCAATGTGTTGACTTTTCCGAAAACGAAATGTCGATGAAGATGGCAAAATGGTTTTGGTTAAATATGATACTGAAATTGATCGAGCTTGTCGAAACTATATTTTTTGCTCTTAGAAAAAAGTGGAATCAAATATCGATGTTACACGTTTATCATCATATGACATCGGCTGTAATGGCGTGGTTGGCTTGTAAATGGGCGCCTGGTTAGTGATTGCTAGTAAAAATTATGGAAATAGTGTAACAATCGTAATTTTAGGTGGTTTGCCAGCTATGACAATAGTATTGAATTCTTCGGTACACGTTGTAATGTACACATATTATTTCTTTTCTTCTCTAGGACCAAACATGCAAAAGAAATTGAATGGATTTAAGTCAAAAATAACACTACTCCAATTGGTAAAATTTAAATTTACGCTTCTGTTTTCATTTGTAACGTTTGGTTTTTAGGCGCAACTATGTTTACTTCTTCTGCATTGTAGTCAAACCTTGCTTCCAAGTTGCAAGTGTTATCCTTGGATTTATCCAATGGTTTACATACCTAACATGGTTTTTAATATATCGATGTTTCTCAATTTTTACAAAAATGCTTATATGAAAAAAATAAAAACTCCTGTATCCTAATATTGTCATGTTTACTTAGCTGTAGCTCCGATCAAACTTCTATACTAGCCCAACATATAAAATAAAAATTATAATAAATAATAAAATCGGCAGGGGGTAGTTCTTTAAAATACAAAAGCGATGCAGATTACTGCAACGAGAGCAAGTTTTAGTAATTGCCTCAAATGCCTCAAATGTTGGAGGTCCTTATGCTTTTTATTAAATTTTTACTATACCTACATTATACACTATACCTACTGTACCTATATTATATTAATGAACTAGAATCTATTCTTGTTGTTACGTTTTAACTTTAAATTCAAATCAGTTGTTAGTTTTTTGTTACGGTTGATAGCCAAGATGTTCAACTGTAACTTGAATATTACCAGCACAGTTATTGATGAACGATAGCTAAATAATTGCTTAGACTGGAACCTATTTCATACGCATCTCTTTACTTGATAGGGGGTTCCCCATAATCTTAAAATAATGATTTGCTTTGAATAAGAGGATGAGAAGTAAATATTGGCAAAATGTGTTATTTCAACTCTTTTATGAGAAAGAGTTGGAATGAGTTTACCCGTTTTAATTTTATTGTATTAAATACCAAATTAGAGACGTATTTTGCTCTAGCAACTGAAATACCAATAAAAAATCAAATGATGTAACGATTTCACTTGCATAAATATTTACTTAGCTATTCTTTGTGGTTTGTCGGTTTGTGGAAATATGCATTGTATGATGAACATAAAGGATATTATTTACCATACTGACCCAGTTTAGTGTCTATTGTTGGTATTTACATAATTATTGTAAATAAATTAAACTTCTCTTTATTAATCACTTTTACTTAATTTTGTCAGTAGGTACCTAAGTTAAAAGAATGTTGTACGTTTTCTCTACATTTTTGAAGAGTGCACAGGTGTAGTAGGTACAGTCAAAAATCGAAAGAGCAAAACACTGTCACGTTTTGAATCTTAACGTTATGAAGATAAATTGAAAAAATACGAAAGACTCACGTAAAATCAGTAAGTTACTTAATAAGATAATAAGTTTTATTTTTCTTCAACAAATAATTACATATATATTATAGTAACTAGTAGCTACAGTAGGGAAGGTTGGACCAGTTTCGGTTTCTATTTTTTTAAAGAAAACTACAGCTACAACTAAAATATAAATGTCAACATCGTAAACTGCAGTCTTTAAATTTTATTATACAAAAATTGCAATTTCATTGAATAAACTAAAAATGAAATAAACATACATTTATTAACAAACTATATCGCTCCCGATGGCTCCCTAATTTGGACCATACAATGTTACCATTATAATATAATTATAGGTAGGTACGACATTCTACTACCCCAAACAATTTGAACAATAATCAATTTTTAGCAAGGGACTTAATTTCCCACACTTGGAGCGCACCCACTTTTTACTTTTCTCTTTCAAGTCTGCATAATATTTCACAAAATCATTTTTCTGCAGAGTTAGGTTTAGGTGTGCAGGTCTTGCAGGTATTATTTGTTTGTTACTTCATGATTTTTCTTTTGCTTTGCAAGTCTTGCCGGTCTTACTGGTTTTATTTTACTTTGATTTCGATGCTTCTAAATTATTTTTGGAGGGAGTGCTTGTTAGCTCAACAACTTTTTGCGCTTCTTTAGAATCCATCGAGTTGCTGGAAGTGGATGAAACGGGCATCGGAATTGTCTTGTTACAGTCAGCATTCAAAGAAGGATTCCTGCTCGAAGAAAGACGCGTATCAGCAAACAAGCTTGAAAAATTTCTTTTCAGTCTTGCACGTCTCTCTAAACTTATATTGTCCATTTCAGGTCAATTTTCCCCGTTTTTCACTTTAATTTTTTTCCTTGGATGTTTCTACAACTGATAATGTACGTTCATTTACATTGTCTGAAGCAACAAACTCAGTCTCTAAAAACGCTCCTGTAGTCCTAAAATCATTAATCGCCGTTCGCACTACTGCAGCTCTCTCGTAGGCTTCACTTAAAAGTTGTGTTATTTGGACCATGGTCAGTTTTGAACCTAGAGGCTTAGATTTTTAAGAATATTTTTTTGAATACATGGGTTAGATGGGTTTGCCACTTCTGAACAGCTTCAATGTAATTTGTCTCAAATGGTTTAAAAAATTGACATTTAGTGGTTGAAGTCTATGTGTTGTGTCTCCAGGAAGCTGCAGCAAAATTACGCCATGTTCTCGACCTACTTGCAAATCTTCCAAATTTTTGCTGTGGTTGTGTAGCCATTGAGCAGTAGTAAGACCTTGCGTTATTTATTTGGATTGACTACCTGAATAAAATGTTGCATATTTGGTAAAGAGTCCAAAAAAATTACATTGACGGGAGGAAGAACATAAAAGTGGCTTAATATGGTGAATATGATTCATTTGTACTGGTGTTATGCATTCATGCATATTGTAATGCTTAGATGGTATAGATGCACCATAGAGAAAAGAGGTTTTGCACTGGTCCAAGTCCAAATTAGGAGCCGGTCCTTCCCTACTATAGTCGCACATGGAATGATAAAAGCAATCCGATGATGATTTTCTAGGGTCCGCCAAAACACAAATTTAGCAATATTTTATGTCTTTTAAAGCTGAAAACTGAAATCTTTGTATCGCATTCTGATCGGATGTAAAGCAAGTGGGTAATAGAAAATGTCTAAGTTAAAAACGTATTTGCTTTGCGCAGCTGTTGGCAATGTCAAAAATGTCTGTCATGTCACCAATACAATTGTAAAATGTTAAAAACGCATAGGCTCTTCGAGAAGCTACTTTTATTTGGTGCAGTTGGGCTTCTAAGCACCTATAAGTTGTCCACTTCACTGTCAAAATTTCAGTACTGCACATAGTGGGAACAACGGCTCAATTGATTATACGAGCTAAAAGTTGCCAAAATTGTTTCTGCTCCAAATATTTAAAAAGAAGGTTACCTACTAGTCCGTTTTCAAGTGTACAAAAAGAAGCTTCCGTGGGATTTTATATGAAGCAAGTGTGGCAGTAGTCTCAATCTCTTCGTTTGACCTTGGAGAAACATAATTTTGATGTTGGTACTCTCGAAAGTGATGCGTTTGAGTGCTGCACGCGAGAAACAAAATGGCTAGACCTCAAATACTTTCCAATTTATCTCAGCAATTCCAATTTTTGGTATCTTGTCTATTAGGAAGACCTAATGATAAATCTAAGTTTTCCACTTAGGCAGACCTCCGGATCTTTGTCAAAAATCCAAGAAACTGCTAGATTTTACACCTTTTTTCAGTGACTGTCAATTTTGACCGCGAAAGATTAATTTGGTGGCAAAGATAGTTGAATACTTTTTTAAATAGACATACTCGTAATTTTCTACCATTTGAGATTAGAATGGTCTCTGCAAACCTAATAGTATCTCAGATACAAGTGTACAAAAGTTTGCAATTTTGTCACATTTTTGCGATACAGCTTTTGACAAAGATCCGGATTATGTACCTTGTATCAAATAGGGTAGTAAAGATTTTCTGGTATGTTGTACATGATGAAGGTCTAATGACAAATCTAAGTTTTTGACCTCGGTGGATCTCCGGATCTTTGTCATCAGCAGATCTAAATCGTATATATTTTTGAAGATTCGGGCTTCATCTAGGCATCCTAATGACATGATTCTTGAATCTGGTTTTTCATACTACTACCCTACTATCCGATCTTTACAACTACTTCGAATTTCAGCTCTCTCATTCTTATAGTTTGGGCAGTGCACGCTTCACAGACGGACAGACAGACGGACATGTTCATTTATCAATCTCAATAAAATGTAACTAAAAACTTTCTTCTTTTAGGATTTAATTCAGTCCTTGGAAAAATTTAAGGAGCAATATTTGTGTCGTTTTAATAAATCGATGATACGAGAGCTGCTATCATGACTTTTTCGAATTTTACCGAGTTTACGGTTGAGGAACTGGGAGGTGAGTTTACTACAGTATGATATAATAAGGAATATAATATTTCTTTCTTTTTGTTGCTTTTTGTCGTTTCAGATCCTCGAGTGTATAATTGGCCGTTGATGTCTTCACTATGGTATCACATACTAGTTTTATTAATTTACTTGTTGGCTATTTATGGAGTTCTACCAGCCTATATGGCTAATAGGAAGCCATATAATTTAAAAAATGTAATTGCCGGATATAATTTATTTCAAGTGGCATATTGCAGCGTGCTTATCTATGGGGTGAGTACTTGCGACTTTTCATAAAATATACTTGCACACCGAATCATCATTTTAAAAGTATCTTATGGTTTAACTGTCTAATTGACGGCACGTTACAAATTCCATTGCTATTCTCGACGCTCTTTCCAACTCTTCAAAATTTCATTTTGTAACATTTTAGGTTTTAAGCTCAGGTTGGACACTTAACTACGTGTTTGGTTGCCAGTGCATAGATTTTTCTGAAGACGAAATGTCATTAAAAATGGCAAGATGGTTTTGGTGGAATATGGTGCTAAAATTTATCGAACTTATCGAAACAATATTTTTTGCTCTACGAAAAAAATGGACTCAAATATCGATGTTACACGTGTATCATCATACAACATCCGCTTCAATAGGATGGTTCGCTTGTAAAATCGCACCTGGTTAATAATTTGTAAGTCGAGATTACTCCAATAGTGAAATAATTTTAATTTTAGGTGGGCTGCCAGCTATGACAATAGTATTGAACTGTTCGGTACACGTTGTGATGTATACGTATTACTTTTTTTCATCTCTCGGACCAAGTATGCAAAAGAGATTGCAGTGGTACAAGTCAAAAATAACACTTCTCCAATTGGTAAAGTTTAAATTTACGTTTCTGCTTTCGATTGTAACATTAATTTCATTTCTAGACACAGCTTTCTTTACTTTTCCTACATTGTAGTCAAACGTTGCTTCCAAGTTGCAACTGTTATCACTGGAGTTATCCAACGCTCTATCTAACTAACATGAGTTTTAATATACTATTGTTTCTCAATTTTTATAAAAACGCTTATATGAAGAAAATTGAGTGAAGTGTGAAACAGTAAACGCAATAAATCAGTTTGATAAGCACGTATTAGTAAAAATGTCTAGTTTTATAAAATATTAAATATACCATGGTGTTCATAACTAGCAGCTGATGATACCCCCCCCCCCCAACCGAAATCAGTTTTAATAAGATAAACTTATAAAAAATTATAAGAAAGTGGTTTCACTCAAATATCATTAATGACTTTTATTGCAGTATTTAGTTCTATATTAACATTCGTATTAAGATCTAACACAATCAGGGCCTATCAAATTGGGGGGACGATGCCCCGGGTCTTGCAATACAGACAAAAAAGGGGCCTTAACTTGCTCAGTCAATATGTTAGACAAAAATAAAAGGGAAGGCAAAGAAGAAATTATGACGGGTAGGAAACAGCTGATGTGGCCATAACAGGACTTTTCGTACGCTTACAAACTCTTAAAATTAAAGAGATATCAGAAACATTCCCAAACAATAGTATGCTCAGAAGTTTTAAATTTTGAAAAGGTTCTTTCTTAAATATTAATTTTCCCGGGTCTAGCATTTTCTTTGAAAGGTCCTGAACACCTTGTAAAGTTTACTGCCTTACTATTTTAGAGATTCTGAAATTGCTATTATTTGCCCATCTAGTATTTTACGTTTACCTAATAGAGGGAGATTTCTAGTGACGAATATACCGAAGTCCTGAAGAATCGGTGGTGAGGTTTTGCGGAAATGGCCGAAGATATGTCACATTTGTCGATTTTTTCAAGTTTCGACGCCTTATAACTCCTAAACCTTACGAATACAAACAAGAATCACATAATCAATTTTATAGAAAATTTTATCACCTTTAATTTTATATATCGTCATGTTTTAAGTCTGACCCATAGTTTTCGAGGTATTAAGGAAAAACCGAAAGAAGTTACATGTCTTCGCCATTCTCGCGAAAGCTCACTAATCAATACCGATTCTTCAGGACTTTTGGAATATTCGTCACTAGACATTTCCAAATGAGTATATGTGAAATTTGAAAACTCTTGGAATTTTTTGAAGATTCTCATAATTGTCCTTGATCCTTATAATTGTCTGATTACAATTAATTTTTAGTGGCCTGTGCACTAGAAGTCTAATAAAAGCGCTTTTAGTTTTTGCATTTGTTTATATTGTAAGGTTAGTTAGACGTCTGTCAGTGACGCATTTTCTATGAAAATCGCTCGTAAACAAGTTATAGTTATTTCCTTGGCTGTCAGTAGTGTTAATAGAAAAATCGTGTAGTGTTATCTGTTATAATATGAACGCAATTCTCATTAAATTATTAACATGTATTGGAAACAATGTATATTAGTCGTTGAATTTAATTTCAACGAACCGTTTTTGTAATCGCAGACACACACAAAATCCTTGAAAAATTAACACTGTAGGAGAAAGGCTACTCGATAATTTATTTACTGTTGATAAAAAATAATTAAACGATAAAAAAGTTCGCATAGAAAAGTTACATTCATTATAGGACTATTTCAAGGAAAATTCCACTTTCTAGATATCTACTAAAGCACCTATTTATGCTCCATTTATTCATTGTCTAAAATAAAATTTAACTTATAGGTAAGTGAATTGAATTCCCCCCAAAACAATTCTCTTTCAGTTCAAAAATACTAGGAGTTCCATTACGTAAACTAAGATTAAAAATTAACGATGGCCGCGATAATACTAGAAGATTTTTCCAAGTTTTTATTTGAAGATATCGCAGGTGAGTTTCAAATATAAAAATTATCTTAGCATATTTATACACGTAAGGTCAGTTTACTCATTGTAGCGGTTGGTCCCAGCTGACGAGACTAAAAATGTCACAGCAGCTGTTCCGGCGTACCGTTGATGAGTAAGCCATACACCTTTTTCAATTTAATTCGTAAATTTTTTAATTGTTTTAGATCCACGTACCTATCATTGGCCTTTAATGGCAAGACCTTGGTATATGATAGGAATTGTATCCATCTATCTATTCCTCGTTTTTTCATTTTTACCTTTTTATATGGCTAACAAAAAACCATTTAATTTAAGGAGTATACTGAAAGTATATAATTTGTTTCAAGTAATAGCATGCACAGTGGCTATTTATGCAGTAAGTGTTATCCCAATTTATGGATTTATTTAAAAAAAAAGCTTTAGATGAAAAGGTTGATGCATAAGTTCGTAGCGTTTGTGATTTCCAAGGTAAAAGTAGTTTAAAAACGAATTCGGGAATCAATTTGTAGAAACTTTGGGGTAAAAGGCAATTTTGATATGAATGATTTCCCACGTTCAGGAAGACCATTCGACTTTGACGACAGATTAAATGCTTTCATTCATGATGAATGTGATGATCCACGTCATTCAACTCCGGAATTTGCCAATATGATGAATTGTGACCAATCAACCATCTTACGACATTTGCATTCCATGAGCAAAGTTCAAAAGTTGAATGTTTGAGTCCCATAATACGTTTTGAAGCACGATAATGCTCGCACGCGTACGCGTACTGCTAACATCACAAAACCTGCCATCGAAGAGCTCAGTTGGGAGGTTAATCCAGATCCGGCATTAGATCCTGCGCTATCAGATTTTCATTTTTTGCGCTCTCTATCCAACAATCTCCGAGACATCTCATTTAACAACACGGCTCTTCAAAACTGGCTCGACGACTTCTTCACCTGCAAAATATTGGAGGCCACAAACTTATGCATCGACCTGATACATATTGAAATTTAAAATAAATCTAAGAAGAACATTGTTAGGTTATACTTTACATATTTTTGAAGCTTCTGCAACTAGAGTTTTCTCAGAAGGGTGGGAGATACAAAAAAGATTATTTTCCTCCAAACATGGTTTCAAATTCGTTAGGTTGCTCGAATACTGAGCGACATAGGCGCCGACTTTTCAAATTCTTATCGGGTGCATTATACTTTTATGGGGCCTAGGGCATATTAGAATTTTGGGGTCTAAGCCCCAATCTTCTAAACACAGAAAAAAACAATATATAGCGCCGCAGGCAAAGTATTTGGATTGTTCAAGGTCAAACGGTTTAAAGTGAAATTAAGGAATTTTAGTAGCGATTGATCGTGTCTCCAAAAACAATAGGTCACAAAAATAAAGTAGGAAAATTAAGAATAAAATTTTTATATTATTTCAGTTAAAAAATATTTTTGGAGAAACACAAAAATGTTTTTCACAGATGCAGTACGTATTGTAAACAGTTGTTTAGGTTTGAGCTGAGCAGATCAGTTCTATATTTTAAAACCTAATGCCGAAAGGTCGAAACAACAGTATTAAAGAAAATTTATTTTAATTATCAATAAAAAATCACGTCGAGTGCATTGTACCCAATAAATTGTTTTGTCGGGTGCATGAGCACCAGAACACCCGGGAAGTTGGCGCCTATGCTATCTTGTGCAATTATCCATGTGCCTTTGTTTGACGCTATAATTTTGGCTTACCAAATAAAGTTCCAGTTTTGATACTAATAGAAACTAGTTTAATCTAAACTGGACCGTTAAGTGCGAGAAAACTCTAGGAAGTCTTGCAGGAATCGCTTCAAATGGACATTTACAGTATTGCACTATTTAGGATAATTTTTACTATTTAGGAACTAATTGTTTTAAGGTGTTCTCAGCTGGTGCGTCCATCGAATATTTGGGATGCAAGGGTGTTGATTATTCGCAAAATGAGATGTCGTTGAAAATGGCCAATATTTTCTGGTGGGTAGTGATACTTAAAATTGTAGAATTGATCGAAACAGTCTTCTTTTTATTGAGAAAAAAGTCTAATCAAGTATCGGAATTACATGTTTATCATCACACTTCTACATCCATTATAGCTTGGCTATGTGCTAAATACGCCCCTGGTAAGCAATTGCGCATATTTAAAGAAAGAAAAACTTAATTTTGAATGTTTTCAGGCGGAATGTCAGTATTTTCGCTAGTTATAAATTCGTTTGTACATATACTAATGTATTCTTATTATTTTTTGTCTTCGTTTGGCCCGAGTGTGCAAAAAAAATTACAGTGGGTTAAGCCAAAAATTACGATGGTTCAACTGGTAACAAGCATTTCTATGTTTATATTTTTTACTTTTAACAAATTGATCTTGCAGGTACAACTATCTCTAATTGTCATACACATTGTTCAAGTACTTTCACCAAATTGTAATATACCTAATGCCTTTATAATGATTTACTTGCCAAATATGGTGATGAACATTTGGTTTTTTGTTAGATTTTATCGAAGGACTTACTTAAAGAAAGAGAAATAAATTACTTGTGTACACTAATAAATTAACAAATACCCCCATTACTCCAGTAAATTACAATATCCTATCTTGCATCAAAAGGGGTAGTTCTGATTTTTGATATGTACGGACGCCTAATGATAAATCCTCGGCAGACCTTCGGATCTTTGTCAAAAATCCAAAAAACCGTCAAATTTTTTACCTTTTTTCTGTCAATTTTGAACTCGAATGATTAATGTTTTGTCGAAGAGGGTTCAATTACTGTTTAAAAGTACAACTCCTACAATTTGAGACCAGAGTGGTCTCTGTAGACCTAATAATGCAAAAATTTTATTTTTTTATTTATCATATTTTGGCATTTTTGACCGTACAGAGATACAGCAAATCCTGATTATTTACCTTGCGGATGGGAGGGTTATTAGGTTGGAACTCGACATGCAGCCACATCCACGTAGTGAGTTCTGGGTTGTTTGTTAAAAAAACAAGCTGAGAGCTGCGTTTTTGGCATGTACCTATTATTATTTTACGAACATCTGTTTATTTAATTTACATTTCGGCAGTCAAAGAAATGGTTGTAAAGCATTTAATTTTTTGGGGGTTATTAAAGATCTTGCAAGGCGCCTTTTTTGTCTTTTGTACAATGTCTTGCAGAAGCAAAAGATTTGAAACTTATTTTACCACCATTATGTTGACGTGAGAACGATGGAAAGTTACAGTTCTGAGTTCTGATTGTGATTATTTTTCTTGTTACGTACGATAACTACTGTAACTGTTAGTTCATTCGGCACTCAGCAGATCAGTTTCTGGTACATACTTGGTAAATCATAGACATCATGTAATTGTTAGTGCCACTATATGTATATCAAGTAGTGGTGTGGATACGGTTGTTCTAGAACTGAAGTTTGGTGAAATAGTACACAGACGCTGCTTCAGGATAGAAGTTTGGACTACTTCTGCTCCAGGATATTCCAGAAGGTACTTTTGAGTTTTACATTTTGTTAAATAAGAAAGTTTCTTTAAAATCTCTTTTAATTTGGTGTATTCTAGCAGTGCCGATAAGTAGAAGTAGTAGCCGATGTTTCACCTGGCATCTTAGAAGACTATGCATATAATGGACGGCGTCAATCCGTCAAGAATGTGACGATAGAAAAGTCTTCCTACAAGAAAAAAGGGTGTCTTAAGGTAATTGTTCTCATTTTAATATTTTTGTAGCTTTATTCTGGTCAGTTTAGTATAAGTCGTTGACGTTGTTTATTTAATATACTATACTTAACAAGTCAACATTTTTTACTTGTTGGGTACTCTTGTAGTGTGTATGTAAAAAGTTTTTTGTGATGTTCCTTCGAGGTATGAAAAATACCAGAAACTTCCAAGCACAAAAGCATTATAACCTGTGATGCCAAACTACCAGCCGAAGCAAGAATGCAACTTAGATGGAACAAGGTATAATAGATGGAATCAAAATCGTAAACATTATAAGATACGAACTTATCGCCCTAGTTCTTGTAGGATTGTTATAAAGCTGGTCGAAGTAAAATTCAAAAAAGAATACAAAGGCTTTGACAAAACCATTTTGTGAAATTACTGCTATTTTTTGCAACGAAACACTTCACTTCTGGACTTTGATAATACAAAATTTAAAGGTTGGGCTGAGAATTTACTAACATCAGCTGAACAACTTATTTACTGCACTATTAATGCACTACCTAACTGCTACTAACTGCACTATCTAATTTATTGACAGCTAAAACGATAAACTGAAAGAGAAACTCAAAAATATAAAAAAACCGTATATAACATTTTTAATAAGGGAAATGTGCAGAATGTAGCCATGTATTAGTATGTAGAAACGTAATTTAAAAATATAATATAATAGGAGAGCGAGCTAAGTTTTTTGGTTAAATTTACTCCTAATACGTAGGCAACACAACATACAAGCTTAAATAATCGTCAATAATAATAGTGAATTGTTGTAGTACATTATTGATCATGCTCCGATATACTTAATTCTGATTGGTTAATTTAGAATTTGAGGTAGGGAAAAGGTGGGGACATGGTAATATAAGGCCGAGTTTCGCCAATAGTTTAGATTGTTATCAACGCTTAAAATCAGCTTCGGAGACCAAAATTTTCGTTTACTCGTGTGAAAAATGCACTTCCAATTTTGAATTTTTTTTCGATCAGAAGTTGCTCTTTACAGTATAATTAGCATGCTCATAACTTTCTAAAGCTCAAAAAGGTTTTAGAAAGCAAATCAGTAAAATATGTATGATATTTCTTCAATAAACGTAATTAAAATTACATTTTACTTAAAATTACATTTAAATTTTTGTTACAGCTTCAGGCACACCCTTGCGAGTTGCAATACACCAGGCACCTTCATTGAAGAGTGTCTACTCTGAACAAGATGATTAAGAAGAAATGCAAATTTTCATCTACAAAACTTCGTTCAGTCTCCAAAGCCGAAAGATGGGCACCCACCTACAAGAGAAAGAAAACACAGTCAATACTTCCTTTACTTTTGAAGAAGTTGTAAACCAATAATATGTAATTACTAATTAATGAGAAGTATTAGTGAAAATTAGATTTAATTACTTTTGTATATATTAAGGTGTAAAAAATCTTCTTATTTAATGAAATAAAAAGCGTCGAAATTATAAATACTTAAGAGTTGTTTTATTTTTACAAAGTGTCTGTAAAGTGCCGTAAGTCGTAATATCAGTACAGTACAATATAAATAGCATTTAACGTTTTCAAAAAGCGATAAATAATAAACTAACTAATAAATAATAAACAAAACAAAATAAGCACATTATTTTACGCCTAAAATACAGGCAACCGTCTAAACACATGCCCTTATAAGGCATGTCTAGGCCGCTCGGATATTAATACAGCGACACCTCCTTTAACTTCCTAGCCTCCTACTACATAGCTTCGAATTTATTAATTTTATGGAGATTTTTAAAAACTTTTTTCAAAAAAGTGCGAATTTTTAAACTTTGATAGTGCCAAATTGTAGCCCTTAGAGGGACAAGTCTTTCTATTAAATATGAGTCCTTTTGGACAAGTGGTTTAAGAGATATTCGGCTTTGAAACTTTCAAAAATAGTTAAAACGACACGTTTATTTGCTCTTAAATAGGACCACTTATGTAACTTTTGATTGCACAGATTTTGTCGCCTACTCCGCAGCTACCACCTTCTCAAATTTGGGCGATTTACCTTCGCTAGTTTAAGAGCAAATAAAAGTGTCGTTTTAACTATTTCAGACATTTTCAAAGCTGAATATCTCTTAAACTACCGGCCCAAAAGGGCTCATATTTAATAGGGAGACTTATCCCTATAAGGGCTATAATTTGGCACCATCAAAGTTTGAAAATTCGCACTTTTTTAGAAAAAGTTTTTAAAAATTTCTATAAAATTAATAAACTCAAAGCTATGTAGTAGGAGGCTAGGAAGTTAAAGGAGGTGTCGCTGTATTAATATTCGAGTGGCCTAGACATGCCTTATAAGGGCATGTGTTTAGACGGTTGCCTGTATTTTAGGCGTAAAATAATGTGCTTATTTTATTTTGTTTATTATTTATTAGTTGGTTTATTATTTATCGCTTTTTGAAAACGTTAAATGCTATTTATATTGTACTGTACTGATATTACGACTTACGGCACTTTGCAGACACTTTGTAAAAATAAAACAACCCTTAAGTATTTATAATTTCGACGCTTTTTATTTCATTAAATAAGAAGATTTTTACACCTCAATATATAAGTACATAGATAATTAAATCTCATTTTCACTAATACTTCTCATTAATTAGTAATTACATATTATTATTAGTTTACAACTTCTTCAACAATAAAGGAAGTATTGACTGTGCTTTCTTTCTCTTGTAGGTGGGTGCCCATCTTTCGGTTTTGGAGACTGAACGAAGTTTATAGATGAAAATTTGCATTTCTTCTTAATCATCTTGTTCAGAGTAGGTACTCTTCAATGAAGGTGCCTGGTGGATTACAACTCGCAAGGATGTGCCTTCGGTGCCTGTAACAAAAATTAAAATGTAATTTTAAGTAAAATGTAATTTTAATTTTAGTTTCGTTAATTGAAGAAGTTACATACATATTTTACTGATTTGCTTTCTAAAACCTTTTTGAGCTTTAGAAAGTTATGAGCATGCTAATTACTATAGGCAAAACTAAAAGTTATAATTTAATAATTCAGCCATAATAATAAAACAATTCGTATAAAATATGCTTTAACTTATTTAGGATACTGTAAAGAACAACTTCTGATCGAAAAAAATTTCAAAATCGGAAGTGCATTTTTCACACGAGTAAACGAAAATTTTGGTCTCCGAAGCTGATTTTAAGCGCTGATAACAATCTAAACTATTGACGAAACTCGGCCTTATATTAACATGTCCCCACCTTTTCCCTACCTCAATTTCTAAATCAACCAATCACAATTAAGTATTTCGGAGCATGATCAATAATGTACTTTAACAATAAATTCAATATTTATTATGTGATTATTATTAACGTTATTCAAGCTTGTATGTTGTGTTGCCTACGTATTAGGAGTAAATTTAACCAACAAACTTACCTCGCTCTCATAGTATATTATATTTTTAAATTACGTTTCTACGTACTAATACATGGCTACATTGCCATTATTGGAATTTTTATATACTGTTTTTTACATTTTTGTCTCTCTATGCACCTTTCTCAAAATAATAGTAAAAGAACAAGTTTGGGGTTTTCTTTCTTTCATATATTAACAACGGTATCTAGTTTCTAGTTATCTGCAATAGTTTGTTCAATATTTCTTCTTGGGATTGTTTAAATTACGGATTATTTTCAGATCTGGTTCTGGACGTTATAACTTGGGTGTGCCTCTGCGGACAACGTAACAATATCTCTAGTGTTGAGGCGTTGAGGCGAATCGACTACCACGAAAGTCTTTTGTCGTAGTAGAGATTTTTATTTGAGCTTTCTTCTTTGTTATTTATATGATTTGTTTTAAATTATTATTTTGTCTGCTGTTTTACAGTGAAATTAATTTTTAGAAATAAAGAAAGAATTAGTTTGTTGTCGAATAACTCTTTTAATTTTAACTTCCTAGAACGGACCTCTGCCTTATTCGTATCTTCTAGTTCGAGCTCATTTAGCTAATCGCATTTTTGCCGTATTCCAGGGCGTGCGAGAGATGCCTGGAATAGTTGACTGAAAACGCTATCATGTGCATAATATAGACAATTCAAACATTTGTTGTTGAAGTTGAATTAGAGAAATTTCTCGAAAACTCTGACTTCTCTCCCTTAATCTCCTAAATTTTATAACTTCTTAAGTTCCCAGTTACGGACACGGTAGTTGTAAGTTTACGAAAAACGTTAATTTGAGTGTGATCCACCACTAGAAGTGTTCGAAGCTTCTTTCAAGGTCTGTATCTTCACAAACACGTTGTTCTTTAAAATGCTTCCTTCAACATGTTATTTTGTTAGTTTATTAAGAATTTACGGTAATTTAAAAAGTTTCTAAATAGTATAGTTAATCATTTTGTGTATCATTAACACAATAGTAATTCCGGACAGAGAGCCAACCGCATTTGGAGCCCGAAATTATACTAACATTACAAATTCTGTAATATCTAACAGAATACACTAAAGAAAATCAGTGACAATGACTGTTGGTGGAAATTCCCAAAGATGGCTCTAGCTGAATAAAAAAGAAATTAAAGTAATTACTTACGTGAATTCTCTTTGAAGATTTCTTGCATTTTTTATTAGTTATTTATTCACTTTTAAGTTTTAAAATACTAATTTGTATCGATTTTGATGAACTTTTATTTCTTATTAGATGAGACGAAAAATAATTTTGGCAACATAATGTACACTGTACAATAAAAACATAGGGGCGTGTTGTTGTTTGAATTAAGGCTCTACTGCACCACTTGTCCGGTATAGGGAAAAATAACGTAAACGCGACCTAACTTTTCAGTCTCAATTTTGGATTTAAAGTATCGCTCGAATTTTTTATCTATAGAATTTGATGTGCTCTTTTCTTGTGTCAAACTTTCGTTTCAAAAACATGCGTAGATTTTTTGTTATTAATAAAAAACTGTTTTTACTAGACCTCACTTTTAAGCTCGACAAATTCAAATTTCATCTTAATTTTTATATCAAAGTGTACAAAAATTAAGTCTCCATTCTTGTGACAATTCCGTTTTTATTAGAAATAATTCGTTTTCGATCAAATTTGATATAAACAAAATGATTTCTGGTAATTTTAGTCGAACCAATGCAAATTTCTATCTCATTTTTTAGCCACATATTTTAGTTTGAAGCGTTTCTCGCAATTTTAATGGACTTATACTACATTTATCTATCGAGATCCGATGTTAAATTCCTTTAAAACTCATTTATTATTTAATTATTAATTAAAAACCCTAAAACATAATTTTCAGATTTTGTCCCTCGGTCTGCTTCTTTTCTCTTGAAATGTGGCAGACATGGAGAACAGAATCATCTGCATCGATACCTATTTTTACTTTTTTTTCAACTTGCAGGGTTTTAATTAAAATCAATAAAAACAAAATTAAAAACAGAGAAATTTTTAACTTTTGAGCGTAAACTTGACACAAATTTTAACATCTGGTATCCCTTTAGCTCATAATACAAATTTTTGTACAAAGGTGGGTCATAAAGCAATTACGATAGACCAAACACTTTTGTAATCCTTTTGCTAGGTACCTGCGACAATAAGGTGTCGAAGTGAAATTATCTTTCTTATTTTCGACGACTTCCAGAAAAATTATTTTTTGTAAAATTTAATTTCTTCACGTTTCTGGTCCCTCTAAATTCAAAAATGAAAAAAACGAATTACTTAGAAAAATTCTACCAGGCTGTGGATGGATGGACGTGGTGTATGTGTAACGCTATGAAACAAAAACTAATTAAAGCTTATAAATTAAATTAAATGGATACAGGGTGGTCCAAGATGCGGAAGTTATTTTGGTGGTATTTTGTAAAATTTTTACCCATAATAGTTATACTAGGCTATAGAAGTTAGTTGACATCATCCCTAATCAAAAAAATATCCTTTCGGTCGTCCTCTTTTGTATTAGTTTTTGTATTGTAACTTTACAGATAATTAATATTATAAAAATTTATAAACAGAAATATACAGGGTGTATCGACTCGACTTAGACAAGACATAAGGCTTGCAGCTCTTTCAAAAACAAACATTTATTTTATTTAAACTTTTCCGATTTAGGCCCAGTTGTATAAACAAGCTAATCTCGGAGTCAGAGTTAACTCCACGATCAACCTAAATCAACAACTAATTCTGAGTTAAATAGAAATGTATTTGACTCTAGAGAATGGACGGGTTAACCCTGAACCAAGTGCCTATATACCTTATATTCAGATCGTGGAGTTAACTCTGACCCCGAGATTATTTCGTTTTATACAACTGGGCCTTAGAGTATCGTATCCGCAATTTTTTAAAATTGCTCTTTTATTTTGGAACTTCTAGCAACGCGGAAAACATTTCTGACAACTGTGTATTTTTTTATGCAACTCTTACATTAAGGACCGCAAAACTGAAAAATTTGATTTTCGAAACCGCACCGCGATTTTTGAAAGAACAAAAAATGTCAGTTTGAATCAATATTTATCATTTAGATCAAGAATGTTAGTGGAGACTTCTTCTTGTTTAACCGCTAGAGGAAGTTGATTCTAAAAAATGTTGTAGTAATCGAATTCTATTCCTATCAACTATTATTTTTTCATTGACTTCGTCTACTTTTGATGTGGGATGTGGCCATAATAGGACTCTTTTGTACGCGTTGAAAATATATGAAAGAATATTTTCCAATTAAACCGGAAGTTCAATTTTAGAAGAAAATTTTATGTTTGGTAGCATTTGACAGCCAATCGTCGGTATTTAGTCAACTTTGCTGCTTTAAAAGTAGTCAATTTAGAAATTATTTTAAAAATCGACTATATCAAAACTAAAGCTCTCTATTTTGCTTATATGTAGGTAGGTACATTCTTATTTTAGATTTTTATAATATAGTATAATAATTATCTCCAAGAAGTTATAATAAAAAACTAGAAAATGGGCCAATCGTTATACTGGTATTATACGGGTAGGCTGGCAGTAAAAATTTGAAAAGGTATTTTTTAAATTAGGGCCCATGTGTACTAACTTATAACCGAGTATAAATACTGAGGGTCAAAATTTTCCGAAATGCGTCCAAAATAACCCCCTTATTTTGGGCCACTTTATATTGAATTCGTTTAAAAGTTTATTTTGTTGATGAAATTTTGTTAAAGTGGCCGAAACCAAATTTCAACAAAATCGTTTTAGTAGTTTTTATTTGACGGAGTTAGGTACATACACACTCATCCTCCCCGACAGACATTTTCTAAGAGTTTTGATTTTTTAGCGTTTTGGATTAGGGGGGGAGGGAGCCACATTGTCAAGAAATTACATTTAAAAAAATTATTTTTTTCGATCATAATACTTTTTAAAGTAGTAGACGAAGATAACGAAAAAGTGAAAATGCAGTAAGACTAAAATATTGCTGTAATAGGTCTCTACTTTCGAATTTTTATATTATTTAATTTACCTAACACAAAAATATTTTTTCCAAAGTATAAGTTTTTGGTCATAATTCTAAACTAAAACGTAAAATCGTAAAATTCTGTTTTTATTTACTAAAATTTAAATACCCGAAGAATACAATAGAAACCCCAGAAGAGTGTCAGGTATATTATCTAGCAAGGGCAAAAATTGCCAGATGTTACTCAGGTTGCTCGAAATTAGGCGTATTTTAAAATTCCGTATTATGGTCAAAATAGAAATATAAATTGAGTGCAGTAGAACCTTAAGCCATTAGGAAATTGCAGTTTAATAATGAATCGACTACAACTGCTACTACATGCTTTTTGATATAAAACGATTTAATTGATCTTATTGCATTATCAACTTACTGAAGATTTCTTGTGTTATCAATCTGCAATTGCTTTTAGTTTGCTGTATTGATTTGAATTTATTAATTTATTATAAAGATAATTGTTCAATATTAAATGATACCCTCTTCAACGATATGTGTGTAAATGCTCTCTTTCTGGTTGACTTCAAAGCGTGTTTTTAATACTACAACAAGTCTGTTTCGTGAACGTTCATTTCCGTATGATTTTAATTACTTACTTATAAAAGGGAACATTTATACAAAAACACGTATTGATGCTCCATAAAGTTCTTGAAATGCAGCCGTGACTCGTGAGCCATATAGGAAGCTCTCGATTTTTTAAATGGTAAATTGTAAATCATTGTTCTGTGCTTAATCAAAAAGCAAGATTTCTATTCGCAGGGTAGGTCTGAAACAGTTTTTGGGCGTTCAACAAAACTTGAATTACTTAAAATAATAAACTTAAACTTTCTCATTGGGTGACGTATCGGTCTTGAACACTGAGAGCAACTACTGGAAGAGAACCTTCTTGGAATCCGCGTATATTGCCACAACATCCGACAGTATAAACAAACAGACGGATTACAAATATATTAACGTAGGGTACAAAAGCTTATAACGGGCAGTTATTTAAAAGTCGAACTCTGCAGGTTGAGGGGGTTGGTTGTCTCCTGCCCATCTTTGGGTGATTTGATGAGCACTAGTGTTGAAGTTAATGTAATTATTAATAAGAATCCGTTCGGTCCATAACCAATTAAGTTGTGTTGATTTGGTTGGCCATCTTCAATGGAACACATGTATTTGTCGATTGTCTTTGTAATTCTGCATGATTTTATAGAGGGCGTGGTCAGGCAATTTATAACTTTGGCGCCTTGTCATTGTTTTGAATTTGTTTTATGCGCAGATTTAGCAGATAAGAATTTTCTAGAAAAGAATTGTCGTGAACTTTGAGGTTAGGTTCAGTTTGGGAATGAGTTCACACAACAAAAATTAGACAAATTATTTTTTAAATTTAAATAATAAGTTTTTTACCAATGACTTTGTGAACTTGTACATGGATAACTTGCTTGTTGAGCGACATAGGAAAATCGAAATTAATTTAGATCTCTTGGTGAGTGTTCCTGAAACATTTTATCTCAGTACTCACTACTTAGATAATGTCTAGTTTATAAGACCTACGATTTAATTGCCCCCCCCCCCTTTGAAGTATGTACTTATCTATGTTTTGTGTAATTATTGTTGGAACTTGTGTTGATATTGTATAATTTTGCAGTCCTGAAGATGGTTTGAAATATATACCGAAACGTCGACAATTTGATCACTTTGTTTTTTATTACTCCACTTACCCGAGAATTATCTGAACCACATACTAATAGTTTTGGAGGAGAAGAAATTGTTTGCAAAACTTAAAAAGTTTGCAAGTCGTCCCTGGATAAATTCGTAAGAAAAGTTTTTGGAGAACGTTTCGTTTTGATAGTTTTGCTCGACTCCCTGCACCTTCCACTAGTTCTACTACCCATTAGATTCGTGTAGGGTCTGTTGGAATATTTTTAACACTTACTAGCTACAGAAATAGTCAATTATTACTATATCTGAACTTTTTACGAGTTTTCTTCAGAACTTGGTGTTCGGAGAAGCACGTTGCCAAAAATAATTATGATGCTTCTCTTATCTTGAGAATGGGTTACATAATACTGCATTTAGCGGAGTTTACTATCAACAACATAAATACATAGACTCGTGCCAGATACCTACCCTACAATATATAAACATAATAATAATTAACAAAGTTTACTTTGTGAGAGTCGGTGTTCGTGTATTATGTCAATTTAAGCTATAAATTGTAAAACAGCTGATGAATGGAAGTTTTGGATAGGGCTTGGCTTATTGATTTATGCGAATTAATTTAACAAAAGCGTGTAGTGTAACCGATAATTTAAAAGATAAATTTATCGCTGTAATATTATGTAATTTATTAATTTTTTCCCTTACAAGAAGTACCCACTAGATAATTTGACAAATAAAGTTATAAAATTTACATAAAAAAGGGGTTTAACATCTCATTAAAAATTAATTTTAACACCTACCCGTTAAAAGCTACGCAAAATTTAAAGTGTACATTGCTACTTGTTGGAGGGTTTGCATATTTTATAACTAACAATTTGGTTGTCGTTCAAGATAGGCCTCGGTCGGTGAGAATCTACAATTCATAAAGCTCAGTTCGTTAGTGGCTTAACGTAACGATTAATTATCAATATTGGGGTTCGATATTTAACAAACAAGCGTCTGTTATTAAGGTAGGTGTCGTTTTAGGATTTGATAATAGTACGTTAACAGAAGATATACTACGTAGAAAAATTAATGACTTCGAATCTTCGAAACGTTGGTTTACAGGGGCAAGCTGCGTGTTTCCTGGTTCGACAGAGTTACCAATGCTAAAATTTTATAAAAAATGAATTACTTATCGGAAATTATGCTCACTATCACAAACTATCAAAAAACTAAAAAATGGGAACACCTGGGACAGCTGAAGGGAGATAAATACAAACTGTTGCAACTTATGTTGCAAGGAATAAGAAATCCTGGTCGTATTAGAAGTACTTTCTGGTTAAAATACGCCGTAATTGGTATGCAAAACTTACAATATCACTATTTCGTGATTTCGTGCTAACGTTTCAAAGGTCTAGATAGCTAACACCCGACAGGATATAGGCACTACAAGTAGAAGAATAGTGATGCGGTAGGTTAACATTTAGTTTGTAACATAGACCAGCATGCCAGACGTTATCAAACGTCTGGTTCGCAGAGAAATCCAGAAATGCAGATGAGATACCTTCTAGATATCTGTTTACTGAGCTCACTATTTTTATCTGGACCTGTACACTGTGTACACGCTGTACGCTGGAGAAAGATAAATGAAATTTCTATTTAAGATAAGACATTTTGTGGAAGAATTTAACTTCGGAGTTTCGTATCTGAAGCAAATCAACACAAAAGTAATCACTCTCGGTAAGTTTTGCATCACCCTCTCTCTAGATTCTAGACTATACTATATACTATACGAACAAGTTTTTCTAGTTGTGCTTATATAATATAATTTATGACTTACGACTTTTCCACTTCTATACAATTTTCCAAAAACGGTGGACTTGTTGATACATATTACGATATAATGGTTATGAGTTATGATGGGTGAGTTCCTGAACCTCATTAGTAGCCGTACTAATGTATTTCAAGCAGTGCTAAATCACAGGAGCCTGTAAAAAGTAAAAATTGTACAGAAATTCTATTCTATCGTTTGTTAAATTAGTTGAAGTATGATAAAAGGCGCTCATGGCGAGAGGAATATACGATTTTCATTCTGTGGAGCGCGGTACTTCTACTGTCAAACCAAGCAAACAACTCCGTCAGGTTGGTGTAGGTTGGCGTATTAGGTTGTGTAGGTTAGCGTAGGTTGGTGTAGGTTGGCGTAGGTTGGTGTAGGTTGGCGTGTTCTTAATTACCGGTAAATTTGAGCCCCTGAAAATCGCGAAATCGGCGGTGGTTCAGCCTGATACTACTTGCAAACTCCGTGGCTGAGTTTATGAGCGGTGATTTTACTGAGATTCAAAATCTAAACAAACGAATAAGAACGCGGATCAAACTTCCTTTTCTCTATTATTTACAAAAATAGCGGAAACAAAGAGGAGTTTGGTAGGTTTAGCACACAGGCGCTATCGAGGGACGGCGCGGTCTTGAATAACACGAACAAAAACAGTCTTGCAAGAGACCAAAAGAACACAAAAACGTGATGTCTCTGAGCTTGGTACTTTCACTTTTGTTACGGACTGTACTCGCGGACATTGTAGGTATTGGTTTAAAAATTTACTCCCGCGAATTTCAAAATTAGTTGGCTGATTTCCCGCCGCTTTGTTTAGTTTGCCTGTATTTTGTGAACAATATTGTAGATGTGAGGGGAAAATTTGTCTATTGTGAAGCAACCCTAGGAAGTTACAAAATTGCCCCTAGCCTGAGTCCTGCATACACACTTTTTAGTAATGCCGTGTGTCTCTCTGAAAATCTGCTTTAACGTTAAATTTCAAGTCAAATCATTCTGTTTTGGTTGCCGCAAACGTGCGCCTCTCCAATATTGAAAACATAAAGAATAAACTTTATCCAAATATATCAGTTATAAAGTAATGTAAAAATCATGTTCAACTTTTTATTAAATTACAACGTTTTCAATTTTTATATTTAGTTAACTCATGTCGAATTCTTTTTGTAAAATTTACGTTAGTAACGGAAATCAAAGCAGTACGCAACGGTTTGATGCTAGGAAATTAATGATTTCTGCTTTACTATTTGTGTCACGTTCAAACGTAGTTGAATAGGGTTTTACGTATCATTATGTGAAACAAAGATAATCACACTTCGTGAAATGTATTGTTGATGAAAGGCCAATTAAGAGTCATTTTTATAGAGTGATTCAAACACCAAATTATACACATCTTTATTAAAATTGTATACGGCGCTGTTAGCGTAGCGGAAGGCGAATCTGAGTGCGGATCGGTGGTCACACAATAAGCGGGTTTTAAAGCGTTTTGAAAGAGGGTGCAGCTCAAAATAGTTCATAAAGTGAATTTACATGGCAGCGACAACATGTCGGTTTCCAATACCTAATTTATTTGTCAACGAAAGTTCATTATTAAATTTTCGTTTTTCTCATAAACCACAATTTTTTGTGTAACTTCATCTAGGGCGTTTAGATTATGGCGATGAGGATGCGAAATGTCTCAAAGGGGCGTTCCACTAAAAATTTCGCTATATAAATATCTTAAATAAAGATCTATAGCAATGATAAAAAAACTGAAGCTGTCAAAAAAACATAAACAACAACCAAAATAATTAATAAAAATAAAATAATGTCATGAGGGTGACCAAGTTACCCTGGGGTGTCCAAGTAGCCCCCAATTACACGCGAAAATATCTAATCAAATCGAACTTTCCGTAACCTGTTAGTAAGTGCACCTATGGTATGTTTGGCCATCTATATAATATGATGTTATAGTGTGACTCTTCTTCGGCTACGCTATCCGCTCCGCTAACAGCGCCTTGTTTGGCGGTGGACTGTATTGTAAGAGTTCGAATGTGAGACTGTATGTATAATAAACAATAATCTCACTGAATTTGTAATTTTATTAACTGTACACTTTACGAGTATATCCGACAAGTAAAGTGTACAAGTTTAAAAATATAGATCTAATACGTTGTAAATGAACCCCAACATACTAACATAAGTGAAAAAACTTTAAATGAGAAAATTTGTTTTCCACCAAACGCCTCGGGAATCGAACCCAAAACCTTGCTATTTCCGGTAGCACGCTAGGAGGTTAACATAATTTTCACAAAACCTCCTAGCGTATTTAGTATAGGCGTGCTACCGGAAATAGCAAGGTTTTGGGTTCGATTCCCGAGGCGTTTGGTGGAAAACAAATTTTCTCATTTAAAGTTTTTTCACTATGTGTGTATGTTGGGGTTCATTTACAACGTATTAGATCTATCTAACTAATTAACCCTAAATATTTAAAAATTTGTAATTTAAAAATATACTCACCGATTTTTGGTGCAGGTCGGTTCACAGCTCTGGCTACGGAATATCTTCTATCGTCTATATTTTTTTGGTTTGCGATGAAAAATATTCTTTGGCCAGGCTCTATTTGCCACATTTTGCAGTAGTGCAGTCTAAGTTACCACTATATGGACCAATGGATGCTCTTATTTTACAGCTTTTGTTGCAACTTTATTAGATACACCAAAAGCCGACTCTATATTACAGTGTTTCTGATCTCTAACGTCATCGACTTTTACGACGTCTTCAATACCAGATTGACTAGAAACCCATATTCCCTGAAATATAAAATAATATAGTTCTTTGCTACATCCTGTACATAAGATTATTTCTAAGGGTGGCCATTAAAAATAATGCTATTCAATGATTTAAAGATAAAATCTTAAGTCGATGTCGTCTATTTTCTTCTTATCTCAAATGTTGAATTTCGTTGTATTCTGTAAGTGAAATAATTCAATTATATACCATTCCAAATATAGTCCATTAGTTTTATCATAGTGGAAAATAGCTATTTTCATATTTATTTTATAGCTTCATATGGTCGTTTCCTATTTTTGCGAGTTAAATAAAATAGTAGAATGCATCCTGCAGTACTTTTATATAAACGAAACTTTGTTACAAGAATGGAAAAGTATAAATTTTCCAATGCATGGTCATTTTGTAGAAAAGAAAGTTTTCCCGTTTTTTTGGATGGAATTTTTATGTAATGTAGACGAAATAACAACAATAAACAACGAGCTGTTTTAGCAATTCGTTAACTTTCATCGAATTATTTATTTTTCTGTTCAAAATTCATTGATATTCTAATTCGTAGAAGATAATAATCTACACCGACAGGCACTAGAAATATATCGTAAAAAACGCTGGAACCTCAACATACGACTATATTGTCGTAAAGTATCTAATATTATGATACATGTATCAGTGATAAGTAGTGTCAAAGTAAGTACATTGGGTATCACTGATACTATTCGGCCTGTATCTTGTCCATCTCTAAATTGATCATATCTCTAAATAATAGAGATTTTGGTGTTTTTAGGGAAAGATTCGGCAAGTGCCTAGATTAGCTTTTGAGTGAGGCAGTTTCATACGTTGTTGCGGACGACTTTAACACTGACCTCAGTACTAAATCAGCTCAAAGTGAGAAATTGCTCAATCTCGTACGTAGTTTTAATTTGGATGTTTGTGTAAAGGATTATACTCGTGTATTTGGTAGCTCTAAGTCATGTATTGATAATTTCTTTACGGACAATAAACACCTTCAAGCCGATGTGATTGAATCGCATATTTCGGATCACACTGCCTAAAAAGACTGGTTATCTCGACGAGACTCCCAGATTTGAATTTGAACTGCCGTTCGTGGACACGTATTTATAGCAGCTCAAACATTGCGAGTTTCTTGGCTGTACTTGCCGAGCAGAACTGGGATTCGCTCTATTGCATTGATGAGGGGTTGGTAAATGATCAGTGGGCTAGCTTTACGTTTTTATGTCCGATATTTTTAGCTACGCCACTGCAGTGACGTCTTGGAGGTTACATTTTGGGGTTCGTGGCAACTCCTTGAAAGTCCTGAGTTACGTTTTAAGATTTGGAGCTACGATTTGTTAAAAGTTTATAAAATATTCAGAATAGTTTTAGGAGAATTTTCAGCCAAACTTTTACACAAATTTGCGTTTTTTATAAAAACAACATGCATTACATAATATTAATTAAATTTTAATTTAAAAAAATGAATTAAATTTTAATTTTAATTTAAAAAATGAGACGTGCATCGAGTAAGAATATATAAAAGTAATTAAATAAACAAAAAATGCAAATTAAAAAAAAAGAAAGATGGGAGGGAAATTAACTCACCAAATAAATAAATAATTTCCAATATAAAATAATTTTTTTTAAAGCCAGATACTAGAAGGCGAAAAAATTAGAATGAATAAAAAGTGTACAGCCGTAAAGAGAAATAATAAAATTTCAAAATACGTACGGTGTTTAAGTGTAAATAAAACAATTCTATAATTTTGGCTCATTATACAGCTCCCATAGATCTCGTCCACTAAAAATGTGATGTGCATTAGGATGTTCACAACTTTTTTTTATGGTTTTCAGGTCTTCAGTTGGCCACCTGCCCCATGCTAATTTTTAGAATAGGCTCCGCTAGATAGTCACTATCTATTCTTGTGTATTTTAAATTGAGAAGTTTCATATCTCCAATTAAAAAAAAAACTCTTAACCTAAGTCTTTTCTACTCTATGATGACAAAACTTGTTCATTCTCAATTATTATAGCTAGCAGCGCGCTTCTTAAAATTAACAGTTTTTCAGATATTTTATAGAAGTTAGCTATAATACTTGTTTAGGAATAAAACATCAATGATACCCTACTAAGTTGCAACTGAATACTTGTTATAAAAAAATGCGCTGTGAAAACAATAACTGGCAGATGCGTCATTATGCAAAATAAAATTATTATTACAATAGGGCAAAAAACAACGCGTTGGGCATTTCTTTATCCCGCATTTTTTGCTAAAATTGGACTCTTAGGTCGCGTTTCCACATGCATGTATGAGCGGAGCGAGAGCTAAAGGCTGAATGTAACCTGCACTGTAAGTGCGAGAAAACTCTAGGAAATCTTGCAGAAGTCGCTTGGAATTAATACTGTTTAATAGATTATTGCTTATAATCAAACGAGGCCTAAAGACATCTTCTTCACATGCGCAAAAACTTTTGCGAGAAACTGTCAGATAGAAACTAGCTTAATATGGATAAGTAGGTAAGCAGGAGAAAACTCTAGAAAGTTTTACAGAAGTCGCTTACAATTAATACTGTTTACACTATTGCTTAAGGCCGGTCGTCCATTTATACGACATGTCGTATCATTTTTTAACCAAGAAAACAAGAAATAATTTGTCTGTCAAGTGTACGAATCTCAATTAATAAACACAGGTTTAAAAATGATACGACATGTCTTATAAATGGACGACCGGCCTAAAGTAAAACGAGACCTAACTTCTCTACATCTTCTTTACATGCGGGAATGAATACTTCTGCGAGAAATTGCTCTCAGATAGAAAATAACTTAATGTAAACTAATAGTCCGGTCAATTTAGACATTCGAAGGTACATACAGTCCCAACAAGCTGAAAATCAGTAAAATTGTTCAAAACATAATTATAAATAAAATTTAAAAGTTCCCCATCATTCCCGTGTGTGGAAAAAATTTTATGTGAGGTTAAAGGTAAAAAAATTGAGTTTTTCGCGATTTTCAGCAAAACGGTAAGTTTTATCAAAAAAGTACTTCAGACAAAAATTGTAGATCATAAAATTATCTATAAGAAATGTATTAAAGCTTTTTTTTCCTACGAGCCACCGTTTCTGAGATATAACGATTCAAAAAGTTGTATATGATGTTGTGATATCGCGAGTTAGCGTTGGAGTAGTTAAGAATATTAAAAAACAGTTTGGATAATTTGGTGCTACGTAACCAAGTGCGCGAGATAAGAAGCAGGGAGTTACTAGGTGATTTTGGAAAAATAAACAAGAAAAAACTGGAAAAAAGAGAAAAAACGTCGAAGTGGACGGTTGTGTTCAAGTATTTAAATCAAAGAACGGCGTATTGGAATTTATGGAAGCTTAAAGCAAAGTATTTAAATCAAAGAACGGCGTATTGGAATTTATGGAAGCTTAAAGCAAAGTATTTAAATCAAAGAACGGCGTATTGGAATTTATGGAAGCTTAAAGCAAAGTATTTAAATCAAAGAACGGCGTATTGGAATTTATGGAAGCTTAAAGCAAAGTATTTAAATCAAAGAACGGCGTATTGGAATTTATGGAAGCTTAAAGCAAAGTATTTAAATCAAAGAACGGCGTATTGGAAATTTTGGAAGCTAAAAGTAAATTAGTGAATCGAAGAACACATCGGCGTGGTTGGAATTTTTGGAAGTTTAAAATCAAAATAGTAAATTGAAGCATACAACGGCATTTTGGAATTTGGAGAAAATTTAGGAATGGAATAAAGGAATAAATTGGAAAAATTTAGCGGAATAACGCATGCATGCGTTAACCAGTCGTAAAAATTAAAAAGGTGGGGTTAGTATAATTCTAGGATTAGTAAATAATGAAAAGTTTGTTTTATTAAAAATTTTTGATTGATAAATTGTTACATTATAATGTTGCGCTAATAAAATAAAACGTATATCACAACATTTCCGTATTAAAGTTTATGAGTTGAAGTATAAGCATCCCCGAGATAAGAGAAAAATTTATATTATTGTTGGTAACCAAAAATTTAAAGGTAACACAACAATATATATATATAACAACTCTAGAGATGTATACAGGGTGTTGCATGACGTCTTGTACAAACTTAAGGGGCATTTTTGTGAGGTCAAAATAAGTCGATTTAACCAACTTACCCTATATATCAAAATGGTTCCTAAGCCCGTGGAGGTGCTTCAAAGTTGAAAAAAAATTTTTCTGTTTCTTTAATAACTCAAAAATGCTTAGTTTAATTTTGATCAAGTTTGGTATGTGGGGTCATGTTAAAAGCTTAGTGTACGAAGTACAAATAAATACTCGAGCTCAACTGCAGCAGCGTATTATTGAAGCATGTCAGCAAATAAGGAATAACGGGCTTTTGGTATATAGGGCAAGTTGGTCAAATCGACTTATTTTGACCTCACAAAAATGCCCCTTAAGTTTGTACAGTACGTCATGCAACACCCTGTATACGTGGCGTACTCATGCATATTATGAAGATACAACTTTTACAACTTTTTGAATCGTTATATCTCAGAAACGGTGGCTTGTAGGAAAAAAAGTATTGATACAATTATTATAGATAATTTTATGATCTACAATTTTTGTCTGAAGTACTTTTTTGATAAAACTTACCGTTTTGCTGAAAATCGCGAAAAACAAATTTTTTTACCTTTAACCTCAAATAAAATTTTTTCCACACACGGGAATGATGGGGAACTTTTAAATTTTATTTATAATTATGTTTTGAACAATTTTACTGATTTTCAGCTTTATGCACCACTTCTCTCATTTTTTAGTCTAGATTGACCGGACTATAAACTGTAAGTGCGAGAAAACCCGAGGAAGTTGGAAAAAATTTTTTACAATTAAAACTATTCATACTATTGCTTATAGTAAAGGCATCTTCTGCACATGTGAAAAACTTCTGCGAGAAATTGCAGAGAGAGAGAGAGATATATATATATATATAGTATATATATATATTATATATATATATAAATATATAAATATTTATATATATATATATATAAACTAGCTTAATGTAAACTGGACTGTAAGTGCGACTGTAAGTTTATCTGCAATTTCTCGCAGAAGTTTTCTCGCATGTGAATATACCTTGAGGCCTCGTTTTACTGTAAGCAATAGTGTAAGGCCGGTCGTCCATTTATACGACATGTCGTATCATTTTTAAACCTGTGTTTATTAATTGAGATTCGTACACTTGACAGACGTGTCGTAAACAAGTTATTCCTTGTTTTCTTGGTTTAAAAATGATACGACATGTCTGCGACATGTCGTATAAATGGACAACCGGCCTAAACAGTATTGCAAGTATACTTTCTGTATAATTTCCTCGAGTTTTTTCTCACTTACAGTCCAGAGTAGATCTAGACACAGTACAGATCTGAGAGTTGATCTCAAATTTCTCACAGGCAATTTCTCGTATGTAAAAATGCGGCTCAACAATCCAGTTTACAGCTAGTTTCTAACTGACAGTATGTCTGACATTTATCGTAGTATGAGAAAACTCTAGGAAGTCTTACAGAAGTCACTTGCAATATTGTATATGTGCATTGCAAGCGGTTTTTGCAAGCCTTCCTCGAGTTTTTTCGCGTAGCTCTATCTGAGAGTAAACTTATCTGAAATTTCTTGCTGAAGTTTTCTCGCATGTGAAAACGCGGCCTTATTTCCATAAAATAGAATATGTGCAAAGCCATTTAAATTCAAAGAAATAAAAATAAATAAAAGAGGTACATATATTAACACTTAAGTAATATTTACTCTTTGGGTAATAATCTTAGTTTGCCACAACTGTGCACACATATATTTAAGCCCCTTAAGTAATTTGCATGCATCTTCCAGTTAATCTTGGTAAGTATATGCATTTCTGAATTTCAATTAATCACATATGCATAGCTCGTATATAATGTTTAATAATGTTTTACGTAATGCAGTTTACTTTACTACTCATTTTGCACGACTCGAGTTGAAAATGATTCTGGCATCGCATGTACGAAGCAGATAGAATAATATTTTGCTAACGTCACTAATGGTTTTGAGCGCCGTCTGACATTTTCCGTATTTAACAGAACATTTTGTATTTAGAAATTAGCTTTCAAGAACAGCTACAAAAAGTTTACGTTTATTCTAAGAAATAAATAAGACGCTCGATAATTTAAATTTTTAAATGGCAATTTTCACAACGCAAGTTCATTTATCCGTTTTCGATCAGCTATTGGTGCCATCGAGTAGGTACGTCAAGCATGGAGTTTTTACAGATTATAATTTGCGTTAAATAGTTCAGTAGCTTGTTTTTGGAAAATACTGGGTCTACCTGTTCACCCAATTAGCATCACCTTTTTAACTCTTTTGATCTGAAATTTCAGATTTTTTTAACGCGACAGTAAATATTTGCACCATTTGTGGGTTTACCGGAAATAGCATAAACTTTGAGTTTTAAAACGGAATACTCTGTAGTATATTTACATTTTTTTGGACTTCAATTATTTTATACTTCTAAAATTGAGTTTTGACTCGAGATTCCTGCAATTCTTTGCAACCCTATGGTAAAGGCAATAAATTTCCCATTTTCAAATTGGAGAGAAATAGAGAAAGTTATAGGTGGGGACATTTTAAGTTACATGTAACAGTATGTAACTTATATTTTGAGCTCTCAAAGAAAAGAAATGAATTATATTTATACTTATTGTGCTTATATGCGGAAAGTGGCCATTTCGTTTTATAAATTGAAGAACGAAAAAGGTTTAAAGCTGTACCTTTATCAACTTTTTCTTTATTTTAGGCCCTACAGCCGCCTGGAGCACCATCAACATCGTAAAATAAAAATTACACAGGTAAATGATCAAAATTCACCCTTCACGTCGGTAATTACTTTTCAGGCGATCTGTGAGTGAAATTGTTTTTTTAGGTCAGTTCCAATGCTTTCTTTTATCTTCGTTAATTACAACAGCGAAATTACAGTAATATAAGTTTTTTACGTCAAACCCTGTCTTTTGAATTTCATACGCGCTCATTTCCCCATTATCTTCATTTAATGGTATTTAAAATGATAATTAAACAAAAGGACTCAACAGTCAGGATCTGTATTAACAAGAATAATGAAGAAAATCTTTTATATTGTATTGTATATTCTATTTAATAATATGATTCTTTCTCAATTTAGATTTAATTAAACGCTGACGAGGTAAGGTAGTACATCTTTTGTGAAAACAAAAGAAGAAAATCAATTTATACTAAATATAAAAATTCTTCAAAGGTTTAAGGGTTATTTAACTAAACAAGGACAAATTTTAATTAATGATCAGAAAAAGATGCGAATGAACGTTAAAATGGAAACATCGATCGCCGGTTTGGAACATCTAAAATAAAATTTTTGCGAGTTTAAAGCGTTCTAAAAAGGCCATTGTGGAAATAATTTGGGGTGAGCAGGAATAAATTGTATTCTCTTTATTTGGGCTTTCAAAAAAATGTACTAACTTTGCACCATCTATACCTAGCATGGATTTGCCTGGCTGACAGGAAAAAAGCGCATTTTCCCAAAGAAGAATTTTGAATTGTGGACAAATACTGCACCATTTTGTTTAGAGGTGAAGTTAAACTCAATATCTTGAAAGGCGGCTTGGCCCAAAAATGAGAATCGCAATTTTCATTGCAATAGAAGACGTCATTTAGAATTGTGCGAGTTGTCTATAACTGTACTAAAGGGGTACACCAGCACTTACTTGAATATGCACATTCTAAACCCTAAACATAAAGTATCAGCAATAAAACAGATTCTTTTCATTTTCACGGCTGCCGAACTCGAATACACCTATTGCCTATTACATACCCGTAAAATTGAATTGGGAAATCGAATACGAATTTGGAATAGGTACAATAAATAAAAGCAAAAATTGAAAACTTAATGGATATTAGGTGCAACCACCATTTTCCTAAAAAAAATTTAAAGTCGGTTGAAGTTATACGTCGTTATTCATATATCCAAGTCACTTTTCAAACCAAAGCGAGGAAAGCGTCAGAAAGTTGGTGTTGTGAGAAAATCAAGATTGATGCCATTTTAGTGGTCAAGGATTCTTAAATCGACGGCAGATATAGGCAGTTTGATATGAGTTACAATAATTTAAAATCAATATTTTTTTTATCTTTTCTCTGCTTTTATCCTAAAATGCGCAATTTTAATAAAAATATCTTCCTACCTACTAAACTTTTTTGTGCTCCGTTTTGTAAAGTGGATGGCTGTTAATTATATTTACTTGCTGTATATCTAGTTTGCGAAATTGTATTATAAAGTTGTCAAGTTGTTTTTGGTTCTAAATGTTGCTAATATCCAAGTTAACTACTTAAAGAAGTTTTTAACTGCTTTAAATTGAATTAAAAACTATAAATGGGTTTTAATTTAAAGCACTTTAAATTACATTTAATCTTCTTCTAGAGAAGAGAATTCAATATTGCCCTGGCATCAGCACGATAACTCCAGTGTAGCATGTGGTATATACGGAAATTACATGCAACATAACATAAAAACAAAAAAGAATGTTTATATTATTTATAAATCGTTGTATTTAGAATCCACTTGCTCCCCCCGTAACAAAATTTGATTATACCTGAGTATAGGAAGCAGGCTGGTAGGGTTAAGCACTATAGAAAATCGTAAGTCACTGCGAATCCAACCCCACCAGAAGGTAACTTCTGTCTGCAGTACCAATAATATCAGAGTAAGCAAGATAAATGTCACCCCCTACGCGCCGATGAACGGGACGACGCTACCATCAATCGGACGCTTTGAGAACGAAATTTTCCCTACTCACTCTACCGTGACGTAAATCGCTTCCGGATCATCCGTTACGACCTTAAACAGACCACAGGTATACGGTGTGACAGGAGAGAAAGCCCACTCGCCTCTAGCCATCATCATGACACACCGGCAGGGGAAGTCTGCGCCTGCAACAGTAATAAGGTAGATTGAAAAAAGCCTAAACAGAAAAAAAACACAGAAAACCGAAATATTTGTTTGGGAGTGGGAAGAACGACAGGTAACAGAACGAGATGAAAAAGACTCCACATTAACTGGAAACTAAGAATAGAAGAAAAGAAGTGGACGTTTGAGAACTTGTAGAAGCTGTAATTGTGTTTTGTAGAAGCTTGTAGAACTCTCAAATAAGTGTTCTATTAAGCCAAGGAGTAATCGGAAGAGAATCGCTCCAACATCTAAGGGCTCGGTTAGCGCTTTGTCACGGCCGAAAAGTTGTGGACGACTGAGCCAACAACTGCTTACACAAATGATGAAACCTTCCATACTTCTTTCTAAATCCTTTAACAGAATGTACTCCATATTGTCTTTAGAGAAGTATAACTGGGCAAAAAATTGTCTTCCAAAAGCAGTGCAATTTGAGATGTTTGTGAGAGGCATTGTGTAATCTGTCAAACCTAACAATACATCGACAGTCGACCTCCCCCTTCTGAATCCGTATTGATCATTGCAAAACAGCTCATTTGCCTGAAAATAATCAATAATCTGGTTCGCCATGATTTTCTCAAGAACGTTGTACCTAAAATGGGAATCAAAGAAATCGGGCAATAGTTACTCATGTCATCTGGACAGCCTTTCTTATATACTATTTAAGGGAGCAACCAACTCATTCTTTATCGATTTTAAAATTGAAGTCGACATAGCGTATCATATATCAGCGCATTTTTCATAGCAGAAATTGCGTCCCGAACCTTGATTTCTAAGGTTTTTCTAAAATTGAAACTGAATTTATCATAAAGCTGCGGATGTTTAACAAAAACCGGGTTGGCAACTCCACCCAACCCACCAAAATCTCATTTACGCCATTTACAAAAAACTCATTAAAATCTTGAGCCTTCAAGCTCTGTTGTCAGTATGGCCGCTACAATTTGGTGTTACGTGTTTGAATTTCTTCGCTTTATCTTCCATGATTTTGGCTCGCGATAAATCGCTCGCCAGCGTGCCCTAGCGCGCTTAGATTCTAAGCAAAGTAACGAAATTACTTCAAATTTTAATCTTGTGTCTGCCCAAGCAGTGAGCTTATTGAAAAACAAATGAAGTTACTTACAGGGAAATATTGGTTTTCTCAAAGCGATAGTGGCGGAATTTTAAAACTGTTTCTAAAAAATTTCCTAAAATTGTTAATTCCACCACTTTTTCTTTCAAACTTATGATTTTATGAAAATGAGCGGATGCCGCAGGGTTCGAAAAGTCATTTAGACGGTCACATATCACATCATTTTTAAAAACAAAGTGGTGCTTTTTTATATCAATGAAAAGCAAATTAAAAAAATGTATTGAATACTATTTTTTTAAATTGTTCGAAATTATAACAAAAATGACGTTTTTAAAACAAAAACTTTTCAATTGTTTTGAATATTGTTTATTCATTCGCCTGTTTTAAAGCTAATTTAATTTTTGTTAAAATTTTCAACAACAATTACAGGTTCGTGTTGTATTCGCCTTTCCACAATGTTTTATGTTGTACACAAAACGACTATAAATCCAGTGCAGGGCAACGTTAAATTTAAGTTAGGTGTGGGCGAAAATAAAAGTTTAATTTTGTGTCCATCTTACTTTACGGACCTCCTAAAATCTATTTAAGAGCTCTAAAAAGAGAAGCGAAGTTGAAGAAGACGACGCGTGTGAGAGAAAAAGTAACACACAATTAGGAAAATATGGGAGACCCTTGTTGAAGGTTGTAATGAGTAATGAGAAGTAAAACCGTATACAGTGTACACGGTTTAACCAAATAGGTGTAAGTAATGCTTTGATGCTACATAAAATTTATTAATATTGTCAGAAGTCGCAACATAAATATGACATAGTCAACTGTCTAAGGAATACGACACAATACGGGGGCTGCAGCTTTACAAATTTAGAAATAACAAAACGTTAAATATTTAATCATGTACATGTAAATAAGCGTATTATGTGCAATATTATCAAAGCGCAAACGAAAAAAGTTGAAAAATTGTCGCGGAAAAAAGTTGAACATTAAAAAAAAATGCTTACAATGAAAAATTATCGGAAAAATGCAAGCTTTTAGTTTTATGTATAAAGGCGCAAAAAATTGTTTGAAGAAAGTGGTTGGTAATAAAAGTGAAAAATTTATTTAAACATACAGTGAAGTATATAGATTGTAACTACCTACATGATGTTGAAAGTTATTTTAGTTATCACAGAATATAAAACTTTTTTTGTTTTAAGAAAATAATTCAACCGCCGTTTCGTGCTCGGCTATAATGTTATGATATTCAAAAAATTTTGTAATTAACAATAATTCTAAACACTAAACACTTTGGTTCATTGTTAAATAGAGCTTTAGGAAAAGTCATAGGTACTCCTCGGACCCCGTGTAACTCTAAAGGAGGTTATAGGAGTCTTACAGGTTACAGGTGTCTCGCGAACTAACTATAGAACGAAGCAAATCAATTGTACGGGGAAATTTTCCTCACTTTTCAACGTCCCTGTGGACGCATTGTTTTTAAGGAAGGCACCTATGTGCTTCGGTAAATGTAAATGGATGTTACTTTACATGCCAATGAGCAAAAAGAACGTTTAAGGAAACTATGTGCAGACGGCCCTTTATGTAGACAAATACATGACCCCCGACATTCAAAAGCATCATGTAATTTGTGGACCTCTCTTAGGCAACCAAGCAATGGGAAATCTTAATGCAGACTCAAAGAAATATTAATTGTTTATCCACACACTGTTTACTGTATGCGTTAGTACGAAGTACAAAGTATGACAAATATGACATAGAAGTTAGGTATATTCTAAAGCCGCTCCGTAAAGTTCTTTTTGACTTACGCCACCAGCAGAGAGGTTCAATACAATCAATAGAAGAATAGAATAGAAAGAGATTATTCATTATTGTACCTCTCTGCTGGTGGTAAAGTTACCGACAACTTTACGGAGCGTACCTACCATACCTACGGAAGGTACTTGTGAAGTCGATATATTTTCTACGGTTATTTAGTAACAGGAAACGGGGTGTTCTTAAACCATGTTCTCGAGATTAATGTTAAATTATTTTATCATTTTAATTAAAGTAAACTTATAAAGATCAAACGTTGTGTTGCACAAAATTAGTATTACTTTACCATTTCATTCTTTAGTTTCTCTGTTATAGATTCTATTAAGATTCTATTAAAGAATTAAAATGTTTAACAAAAGTTTGTTGTTATAGAGCTACCTAATTAAAATTACGGAAAGCTTATTTGGCGATGTGTTAATAATTTTACAAACGAGCTTTAAATAATGTAAAAACTATTACAAAGTTTAACTTTTTGGCTTTTATTAAAAAATCAAATTACTCGAACCTTGTGAAACGTAACACGGCCTTATTTTATGTTGAATTGCTCTTATTTCAAATTAGAATACGCTTCAAAATTCAAATTTAGTTTCTGTTAGAGTTACACCATAACTTTTTTAGTTAAAAAGTCTTCGTATTATGGTTTTTGATTGAACACGAACACCCAGTGCCCAATGTTACGCCACAGGTAGTCTCGTCTCGTGCTTATAAAATAGTCTCGTCTCGAAATTCGAGACGAGACTCGAGATGAGACGAGACTAGTCTCGTATCGCGTCCATCACTAGCCACATGGACGGCACTTACCTAGTTAGTTAATTACTCAAAAACTACACCATTTATGAGAAAGGTAAAGTTATATAAAAATAAGCTACATAAAATTTCCTACAAATTATGTCTCTTAGGTTTTTTTCCTCAGACAAACGGTTTAGGCGCTATAGGACGTTAAAGTTAGAGTTGAAGAAAATTTGGTTTTCGGATGACGGCGGTTAAAACCAACTGCTCTAGCAGTTAAACTGTTCGTTTGACAAAGAAATCTACGATATCTTTTCTTTTCAAAATTGAATGTAGGTATGTACTTTTTTTTTGTATAGATACACTTTTATCTAAAAGTGGGTAGTTTTCTAGTTATGAGTTGGAGCGACAAAATAGTTTTCTTGACCGATTTTAGAGTTTTTGTCAAATTTTAACGCTTTTTAGGGCCTAAACTACTCGTCTGGATAAAAAAGCCGAAAAGCTATAATTTGTAGAAAATTTGATGTAGTTTATTTTTATATAAGACAACTTTTCTCCAAAAGTGCGTAGTATTCGAGTTAAAAGCGAAAAACAGAAAAAGAGCAAAAATTCACCCTCTTCGAGCCACCCCCAAGTTAACGCTACTACTTAGGACTTAGGCGGTTGGTTTACTCATTTGCAATGTTTATTTCAGTCTGAGTTGTTAAGAATTTTGTATTTTATCGTTTAGTAATAGTGACGCTCCTCGCTCCCTCCTGGACGGCAGGCCATGCAATGATTTTTATTAATTTATCACTTACAGGCACTAACCTCTGATAATATTTTTCTCTAAGCGCAGTAATAATAATCCTGAATTTTTATAGTTTAAAACGTTTTTGTGCATTTGAAAGTTACATTAACTTGGCAATAAGAAAGTAATAGCAAAATATCTGTTTTCACTCTCACAATTTTATTTTTAAATTTATTCGTAGTGCTGCTTAGTAAAGCTACAGCATGTATTTTAAAAATACACAGAAACTTTATACTATTTTCACTTTATAAATCGAAAATATCTGTGTCAGGTCTGGAATGAGCTTTCAAAAATAATTTTACGAAAACAAATTGTATCTAAAAATCGAACCGAAATCGTTTATTTTAATACAAATAAATAATATAATAATTGAAATAAGAAGTTTTTAGAATTTTCAAATCTGCTTCTATCTGAAGAAGAGGGCAATCAAGACGGTTCTTTAATTATAATTATTATGAAGTGTGGATTTACTTTCAGAAATCACTCTAGATTCATTTCTATTTATATTTTTGACATGTTCCTTTAGATTAATAGTGTCACGTTTGTGACGACCTGGAATTTCTTCCAGGCGGTACCAGAATATGATAAAACTCAGCGTGTACACTTACACTATGATTTATTTATTTATTTGGGGACATCTTGTCCAAAACTCAAACATTAACTCAAAACTAACAACTCTTAACTAAACACAACTAACTCCTAATTTACTAAATTTCCCCTTTTATAACCTTACGGCGGACCTACTTAAAACTGCTGTATATGCTATATCGGCACATTCTTCAAATCTGATTATTAATACTTACTTACCGCGCGTGCCACTGTTTCGTAATTTCTTACTCGTGACAATAGGCCATGATGAACAAGATAAGTCTGGTGGAAGAATTGCATTGACTGCTTCAAAGAGTGAGTTGCCGTTTGTGGTATAATAACTGCGAGTTAGCTCAGCACAATGAAAGAAATAAGAGAGCTGATGAGTTGATGAGGAATAGTCGTCATACTCGCAGGGCCGATCCAAGTCGAATAGCTACTTCACTCCGGATGCATCCAGTAAGAAACGGGAAGCAGAACAGTCCCCCAAACAACTAAGAAAACAAAGGCAGTTAAATTTCAACAAAAGGATAGACAGGCTCGTAAACCTGCTTACTACGTTAAACGATAGCATCAATATGAACAAGAAAAACAAGGACACGAAGGCGTCCTTGCAGAGAAGTGCTTCCACCGCGCTAACTATTGCGAGTTATATTAGAGAGAAAGCTGAGAGACTGTATGAGATTTCGAATAACAAGGATAAGCTCTGCGAATTAAAACAGATGCTAGAGAACCAAACGGTAGAACTGCAAAAGTTCCCGCGGAAGTTAAAACGACCACTTACACTTCTGCGGCAGCGAAAGCAAACGATTAAGATATCTGGCGTAAAGTAGCCACTTTCACAAAAAAGCAGCCTAAGAGTCGTCGCTGACGACGAAAATAGATTTTATATCTGTTTTAAATAAAATTTTTGAAGTATTGCAGTTAAGCAAGAACCGCCCAACAGCGAGTTCCGATATAAAGATTATAAAGATATAAAGAGAGATATAAAAGGTCTGCGAGAAATATACCATCTCTATCATCCTAGGGATGGACACTAATCCTAAGCATCCCAGCTGGCATTCCAACAACATGGACCTCAGAGGACAGGGGACCTCAAGAAGTAGCCTGGAAATTATGAACGAGCACGGCTGTCTAAGCACTTGTAAGAGCGTACAGAGCGAGAGTAAGATTGATGTCACATCAATCAGTCGTGGTTTCTTCGAAAAATTCAGCAAATAGACCGTCCAGGATGAAACCTTGACCCCTTAGACCCACATAGACCCCTTTGAATTTGTGCAAGATATCGCTGTATCAAAATTTTTCTGAAAACAATGCAGAACGAGAATCAATCTAATTTAACCGTTGACCTGGCTATGCTGGATAGGGAGCCTTGGACGGACGCCTGGTATTGGCTCAATCAATAGAATACTTGCTTTGAGCTTTGAGGTTTTGAAAAATGTTTTACAGGGGTGGGTGTCCTAACTACGATATAGAGAAAGAATCCCAGACCATCTCAGGGCATCATGGGCAGAAATGAACATAATTTTTATAAATAATGAGATGAGTATACTAATGGCGTTTATGAATTAATTATTTTATCTTCGGTAATATTCTCAATAGACAATAATTAAAGTGAAAATTTAAATTGAATTATGGACATCTAACAACGGATTTGGAGTAAATTTGACAGGCTTTTGAGTAGGGCCAACCGGCCAACAACCAAACTAAGATTGTATCGAATAGGTTTAGATAAACGACAGAAATATAATTAAGACAGTCACTTTATCAACATTACCGACTGTACAAGACTTAATTCTGATCGCTCGGTTTTCTTGTTGTTACAAAACCTCAACATTTGTACCATTAACCCAGCTTTTCCTTTGATTTTAAGTATAATCCTTTACAAAAGTAAATACCCACATTAGTTCAAATTCATTATACAAATTTTTAATTTTATGTCATATACTATTTATTACAAAACTTTTTGGAGATTTTTTTACTACTTTTTTTGTACCTGTGACTGGCTATTATTATATCTGTCCCATTTTTGCATCCAGGGGCCCTGTTAAAAGCCTTTAAATCTTCACGCTTTTTCTATTCTACAAGACGAAGTAAGTTTTTCTACAAATTCGACCCGCAAGTACTTCGTCACTTTGAAGCGTGTTTAATTATTAAACCTTGGCGTAAAGGGTGCAAATTAAAAATTGAGTATCTTCCCTAACAAAACCAAATACAAAATTTAAACGCACAGGCCATTGTTTCAGTATTTACTTGCTTTTGCAATTACTGCTCTGTTCGACTGTTAACAATAAGTTAATTAAAACACAAAGATGCTGAACTTGAACCGTTTATATAGGGTTAAGATATCCTTTACCAATTATGTCGAAGGCGTTAAATAAACTTAGCTCCCTTTCATCTCCGACTAGGCCGAAAGTGGCGAAATAATATATTTAGGCACAAATAAGACTAAAAAGCGATAACAACCTACATTAATATTAGAGGCGAATTTAGTCCCACACACTGCAGAAAGGACCGACGAAAAAAAATGAAGTTGTTAGTTTAAAACTCGAATAGACACAAAGAGAGATTGTTTGATTAACAAAAGTATGAAGAAGGTAGACAAAGTGAAACAAATTACTTTTATTTTGGACCACTTCGTTCTGATTAAAATTTATCTACAATGAAAAAGCCATTATTTAGAGTAATATTAAAGCTGTTTTAATGTAGGTATACGTAAGGTACCTACCTAAAGAGTAACTATTTTATATTTTCGATTGGTTTGGAGCGAATAAAAAATATAATGCCCAGTTAAATTTTTTAATTTGCTATACGTATATCGTCTGAAAATGTTATTAAATAGCAGCTTTTTTTTATTATTTACTTTTAAATTAATTTTTCTTCTAAAAACTCACGAACGCTTCACGCCAAGACGTCATACGGCGTCAAAAACTCGAACCTACGCAAAGTAGGTAGGTAGATTCGATAACTTAAAAACTAAAATTATTTAACAAAAACGCTAAGCTATTCCGGTTGTCTCGGCATTTTAAAACTTGAAGCAATAAAACCCGTTAACTTTTGCGAGAGTAAGAAGATTTTAAATATGTTACTGTCATTTTCATTTTCTCATAATTTGTCTACCGCTCGTAAGCCAAAAAGTCGTTATTATGAAAAAATGACAGCTGGATCGGGGCTGTATCTTATAGTAGGTAGATGCCGAAGGATTTCCAGTAAAAATCGTCAAGTAGCTCTTGGGTCTTTGCATCTTTTCGACAACTCGTTGAATAATTATTTGTGCAGAAAGCCCCTTCAAATTTTCTTTTGGATGTAAACAACTAACAGTCGAACTGAGACTGAAAATAGCTCTGTATACATAATCAGAATGTACTCATTAGGGACAACTGGACCTAAGACGTCTGTTTCGGTCTGGGGTGTAAAAGCTCCAAGACGATTAAGCGTTAGGATAGTAATGGGGGAGATTCCAGACTAATGTGGGCACCCGTGCGTGGAGACTCGTACGGTGAGAAAAAGAGATCCTGGAGGCTGAACTAGCCAGTAATATTACTGAATATAATATTGTAATATTACTGAAGAAGCCCGAATATAGAAGAGCGGCAAAACGCCTAATAAAGATAACCCCTCAATAGATAAATCTTTCGTTTTGTTTTTTGTCTAGAATGTTATAAAAATTTTAGAAAAAATAATTATGCAGTGATTCTGTTTCCAAAAAATAATCAAATATAAAAGGATCCTGATGCAGTATATCCAGTCAAATTAAAATCATTAGATTCATGACTAATATCAACTGCGGCGCAGATAGAGAAATATTACCCCAAATTTACCATCCTCTTATTATATCTCACATAGATTACCATCATGGAGTTTATGTTCTGATTCGGGAATACCGTCACTTGCTTTTCGTAAAAATTGCATGATAGTAATTTTAACAAAATACAGATCATTTCTAATCACGTTAATAATATTAATCTTAACAATAAAAATAAATTAAATGATTTTTTCTAAATCCCACGAATACAAAACCAGCTGTCGTACGGGGATTAAAAAAAAGTTACTTCGATATTCCCTCGACGCATCAAATATAATTATTTTCTACACTTCGTTTTGGAAACTTCCGACTAAGTATTTTGTGCAAATTGGACTTATGTAAATTTAATAAACTAGAAGTTCACCCCATTATAAAAAATAACTTTAATATCTTAATTTTCTAGCTAAAATTATTTTTACAGATAGATCTAAAACTGAGGAAGGTGTGGGCAGTGCAATCTGTGTGGAAAATAAATTGTACCTACTCGTGCAAATTACCAAAAATTTCCAGTGTTTATACTAGCTTTTTGTCATCTGGGAAGAAACAAAATTTATACATAGAGACGGATACCGCACGTATCTCATATGCTCAGATTCCCATAGCTCTTTTACAGCTTTAACTAATGTAAAATCGTTTCAGCAGTTAATTTAAATACGTTTGTATAGAAATTGATACCAACACACATAGGAACGATGCGGAAATGAAGCGGTTGACCAAGTGGCAAAGTTAGCATGCATTCAAGGAATGGAGAGTGGCCTAGGAGTTCCCAGGGAAGATGTACAAACTGCTTTTCTCAATAAACTAATACAAGAGTGTAACGTTCTTTCGAATACCGCGAATAAAAACAAACTAATTAAAGAGCAGAAGTACATTCCATATCCCATACCTTCCCCGTTGCATTTGAGCAGGCAAGATGCAGTTTATGCAAATTAGGGTCATTTACACTTTACACGCTCAATAAATATCGCGATACGATATCGTAATTCAAATATCGTTAGATATATTGAGCACCTAGGGTGAGCCTTTAGAGATACAAAGTTGGTTAAATTAAACGTCATCGGTTTAATTTTCTATTTAATACAGTATAGACATACTTGCCTCTATTCACCTTATTTTACGTACACAGTTACTTAGACACTTAGACAGGAATCAATTTTTTTCTGATATTTTTTGTCAATCACTGCAATGAGCCAAAACCAACCTGGTTTCGTTTCAACTTCGAGTAGATATGCCTAGAATATCGCGAATTTTTATACTGCAATTATTTAAAATCTTAATTCACTTGATTTTTCTCTAAGACGTGGAGATCCAGATACACAAATCGAACTAAATTTGGAAATAATCTAAAAATTCGCAGCCCCACGAAATTAAAAATATTTGATAATTTTGCTAAATTAATTTGTATCACAATTTCTCGGGTATAGCACAGTATTAGTTCGGCCCATTTAACAGAAAAGAATAATTTTAAAAAATCGTTAATTTAATCAGAAGCCGCGAAACAAGCTAGACGAAAGAATAAAAAATTGTGTATTCGCTTCTTACGCATTTAAAAAGTTTTGTCAGCAAGACCCTTCTTTTTTCGCCAAAGTTTAAATAAGGAGATTAGGCCTAAAGAAGAATTCGGGACTTCATAAGCCGGGTATCGCTTTATTTTAGGTTAAAAATATACTAGCAGAAAAAAGTCGTCAAGGAAAAAAATATCAATTATGAAAATCACCATGACAGCTCACAGATATAAGCCTGTAACAATGGAGAAAGTTCAAAATTAGGCTTTATTTATGTACTGTGATTTATACTCTACTTTAATACATAAATAAATAAATTTATGTGTAGTGATGTATTTAAAAAATTTATAGACTACGGTAGTGTTTAATATAATGTTATACAAAACTCTTCTCCCTAAACTATAAAAAAAACGAAATAAAATCAGAAGGGTTGCTATTATTTTAAAAGGGTGTTTAATAAAAAAAAATATATAATCCGCTTTTATATTTTATTGAGGTTTGATCACAAAATCATAGTCTGAATAAAATATCTAGCGGAACATCTAGTAGAAACGGAGGAAAAGATGTTGCAGCAAGTAATAAACCATGTAAAAGATGGCCAGTGGAAGGTTATCACAAGTATATAAGTAAGACGGAAAGTCGAGCTTTCGCCCGATAAAGAAAGATAACGTCTGATTTATGATGAGCTAGAAATGGATCGATGGAAAACACTAGGTTTGCTCGCTATGTAATTTAACTAGTTACAAGTTACAAAGATTTTAGTGTTGCGGTTTAGCTTTTTATCGTGCACTTCTCGTCAATATCAAATTGGGAAATTTGCTTGCTATTGAATACTTGACAAGGGTTGAATATTTCATTAAGTTTGAAAAATTCACTCCAAACTCACGTTATTCTTCCAAACAACGGTATAATAAATATTTCAAAATTGTTTTTACTTGGAGCCGAAAACATTTTTTATTCTCTCTACTCTCTTTCAAGTGTTTGCAAAATACCGGTTTTTCTTAATGTCGAGTTTGTATCCTGTTTTTATGCCACAAGGTCCAATTTAGCACACCAAGTGAAACGGTTTGAATTTTACAGTTACAGCTTGACATAAGCTAATGTAAATAAACAAATAAATGATGACATAATTCAGCATTTTTTGCTGCACATTTTTGTGGATGATACCATTTTAGAGAAGTGCTCTTCCCTTTTTATTGAAAATACAATTAAGAAATAAGTGGCATTGCATTGTCACATATTCAACGAGAAGTATCTATAAAATTTCTAACGACGCAAGCTGGAAGAACATTGCAAATTGACCGTCTGCCACTCTTGGAAAGGTAAGTGGAAGTTAACTTGGGGATGGCCCGAGAAGAGTGGACTTTTGCTCTTATTTCGGTTTTTCGCTTATAACTTCAATAGTACGCACTTTTTGAGAAAAGCGTTTCTGTACAAAATCAAACTACATCAAATTTCCTACAAATTATGTTCCAAAGGTTTTTGCCTCGGACGGGCGGTTTAGGCGCTAAAGTTTGACAAATGTTCCAAAATCGGCCAAAAAACTGTTTTATCGTTCATAACTCTAAAACTACGCATTTTTAGAGAAACATGTTCCTAATATGCAAAAATAAAGTACATAGGCATAGAGGTTCTGTTTTAAAAGAGTGTTGGTGGCTTACGCCACCCGCAGAGAAGTTCAATAAAATCAATAGAAGAGTAGACTAGAAGAATATTATATTCTATTCTATTCATTATTGTATCTCTTTGTTGGTAGTAAAGTTACCAAATCCGTTTCAAAACGGAACCTCTATACAGTCAATTTACTACAAATTACGTATATTAGACTTTTTTCGTCAAACGAACAGTTTAGGCGATGGAGGGCGTTGAAGTCACGTAGCGTGTCCGACCGAGAGGCAGCGCGGATATACTAAAATCTAAAATACAAAATTCGTGGGTTTTTGTTCTTTTTTCAGTTATTCGCTTATAATTTCAAAACTACACACTTTTTGAGAAAAGGTCTTAAATATAAAAGTAAACTATATAATATTTCCTACAAATTATATGTGAAAGTTTTTTTCTCAGACAAACGCTTTAGACGCTAGAGCCTAAATTTGAAAAAAAATTGAAAATCGTCCAAAAAATCGTTTTTTTTTGTTTATCGCTTGTAACTCAAAAACTACTCACTTTTAGAGAAACGTATATCTATAGAAAAATAAGTTAAATTCAATTGTCTACAAATTATGTCTCTTACATTTTTTTGCCAAACCAACAGTTTAGCTGCTAGAGCGTTGAAGTATAAAAGAATAATAATTTAGCACTTTGACGAACAGCTTACTGTAGTGGTTTTCATCAAGTAGCTTAGTTAAACCAGTGTTCTTATATCCTCAATGTTTAAACTTTCTTTGACGGGTTTGTACAGCTATTATTTCCATAGATCAACACTGACAAGTTACATAGCTAATTTCATTCGAGATTAGAATTAGCTGATTAAAGTTTAAAACGTAAATAAAACTGCAAGGATGAGAAAACTATTTTGTCGAAAAAAAACGTTTCCACTCAAATATCGAATTTTATTTCTTGTACAGAAAACAAACTTTATCGGGAAATTGGAACAAAAAAGTAATAAAACACCATACGGCTTGTCATTTAGCTTGGTAATCATTTAAGAAACATTCTAAAATCTTTTTGAATAAATTTTATTTTTATAGCTCTACGCAGTAAATTCAGTCAATTTAGGCGTAATAACATTGGCCATTGGAACATTTTATGACAAAAATAATTTATCGTTGTCCTTATTAGTTTTTTGACAGGGTCTTTAGGTACATTTCGTACATATTTTAATAGTCGATATAGTTACTTATGTAATAAAATGTTTAAGTTATTCTAATATTAATAGTTAAGACGTAAGAGGTGCCCAAATGCGCACGCTAAAATGCCTGAAAAAGTATACGAACATAAAAACTCAAACAGGCTCTAAATAGTACTATAAAGAAATTGCGAGCGATAATAATTTTGAGTAATTTGCGACAAGGCTGTCACTATTCGGAAAATCGTATGAAAAGATTCGATTAAACGTTTTCTTACATTTCCCAAAAACGAAACATTTTATTCAATAAACCAGGCTTCTTAAATATAATTGAAAAATTTATTTTAAAAAGAAAATTTCTTAATCGAAATTCATGTAATGGGCTTCTCTTGTGGTGACTAATGATGTAACTTCTATAAACACTTAATTTAGCACGAAACGAAAGTTAGAAACCAATTTTTCAAAATCATAAAGAACGAAATAAAATTTTCACATTTGACTGATTCTTACGAAAGTTCTAATTGCCACGAACATTCTTTAATAATTAATTGAAAAGTTTTTGCGATCGCGATGACTTCGGTTAAACGCTTTTAGAACGAAAGTGAATGCGATAATAATTATTGTTATTGTTGGGTATTTTACAAAAACAATGAAGTTAATTCGAAATTACTTTTGGAGAAAATTAATACTTCATTTTCGTTTGTGACACATTTCCAGTTTTATGTGAAGCTGGAAAAGCAGTAAATCTCGGGACTTGAACAAAGTTCAAAATGAAAACGTGAAACAATAAACAATGTAATAATTGAGTAGAATTCCTTTAAGAAGCATTAATGTAGTAGTTAAGACGTCACTGCTACAATTTTCCCTTTTAAAGAGTCGTTAAAATAAAATATTCTTGACAAGTAACTAAATTTGGCCCAGCAAAAGTTTATAGCACATCGAGAACGTTAAAGGGAAAAAGAAGTTAAATCTTACTTATTTTAGGCTTTTTTCACCTAACAATTTAATTAACCGTCGAAATGGAGTCGGCAATTATAACGAATTCAACTGAGAGTGGACAATAAAGACTGAAATTTAATTGATATCAGCGACTCCTTTAGTCTTGGGGATCGTAACTTAGACAAAGAAATGTTTTCATTCGTTTTTCTGCATATAATTAGTGCCTCGTAAATCTCACAAGAAATCTACAAGAAGCCCGATTAATTTATCGACGAATTTCAATTTTAAATACTACGCAGGTAATACTGGTAGTTTTCAGTCAAGAAGCTGGAAATAATAATTAGAAAATAAGTTATGGTTTTCAGTTTTCATTGAGAGTTGAAAAAGTCGTAACTATGTTCATCCGGGTAATCAGGAATTTAAGTCTGAATTTCAAAGTACGTATTTCAAGTTCGCGAAAGTTTTTTGTTTCCACAAAAGTACACAAAGCTCTTAAAAGAAGAGGTGTTTAGAAAACTCAAACCATCAGATGCGTAAATAGAGGGACAAAAATCGCAACGTTTAGCCCTAGATGCACATCATGAGCCTGCGAGACCCAGCGACCGATTGCACTTCGTGTAATTTACGATTCTTTTAAAATAAATTCCACTTTTTATACCACACTTCAAAAAAATATTGCGTTACGATGTTTCTAGGTATTACAATGAGGCTGCATCAACACAAATTAAGAATAAAAAATCAGCCGGCCCGGATAATATACCTCCTGGGGTAATCAAAACCCTAGCTCGCAACATTCTTGAGATTGTTGCAAGAATCATGAACACTTATTTTAAGCTAGGAAGGCTCCCTACATAGTAGAAGATACCCAACCTAGTGCTTATGGAAAAGAAAAAGAAAGATCCAGATGACGAGCAATCCTACAGACCTATAATATGCCTCTTAGACGTTAGAAGGAAGCTAGTACTAGAAAAGCTTCTAAAACAACGCCTCGAAGAGCAACTGAACGACAAATGCATTATCCACGACCTCCAGTTTGGATTCAGAAGTGGCAAATCGACCCTAGACGCTCTACAAAACATGGAAGAAATAACTGAGAGGATTAAAAGAAAGGCATACCAACATCGAGAATACTGCGCCATGATAACACTAGATATCAAAAATGCGTTTAATTCGGCATCCTAGCACCGCATTATCGAAGCCATGAACCAGGCGGGCATAAGCAAATATCTTATAAGAATGATCCAATCATACCTCACAGACAGGTACATACGAACAAAAAATAAGCAAACAACCCAAACGCCGTGTGGAGTCCCGCAGGGTTCGGTACTGGGACCAACCCTATGCAATCTGTTCTATAACCAGATTTTAAACCTGAACCTGGGGAAAATGGCAATAGTTGTAAACAGTTGTAGCCCATGCCGACCGACAAAACCGAGCTGTTGATCTTAGTCGGAGGAAGAAAACTGAAAGAAATCGAACTCGAATTAGACTGAAATGTTCTCCAAAGCCGGAAAGCCATTAAGTACATGGGGGCGTAATCTTAGCATGACAACCTTGCCAAGAAGCTTCAAAAACTCTATCGACACTTGACTATAATTATGATTATAGAATTATGGAATAATGCCTGACACCTCAGGCCCTAAAGCTAGCAATTATTCTCTACGGTGCTCCAAACAGTACAAACAGTACCAAAACATGTTACTCAGGGCCCAAAGGAAGATGGCTTTAAAAATAACATCGGCTTATCGCATTTCACCGACCACCGCGCTACTAGTAATACCCGGGATTCCACCAATTACACTCAAAGTGGCCGAAAGAATCAAAGGATCTTTATACTTATACAAAAACAGAATCACAAAAAAGTAGCTAAAAGGGTCACTCTAAGAAGGTGGCAAGATATCTGGAACGAATACCAAGGATAGACAAAAGTCGTCGTCAAAGATATCGAAGCGGGGATACGCAGAAATCATGGTGAGGCGGACTATTATACATGTCCCAGGCCCTCACGGATCACGGTTCATTTGCGAGTTATCTTTATCGCATAAACAAAAAGGACAATGACGAGTGATGATCCTGGATGGCACGAACCGAACAAAGAGCAAGAATGCGGTTCCTGAGAGGGCTGGATTGCACGAATGTTTAAGAAAATACTGGGACAGAAGGAAAAATACGAAAAGGAACAAGACCAATATATTGCGCTTTAATTGACGATGCTTGCACAGTACCCTGCCTTGTTGCTGTCTGCTCTACTATCCACGCGCTTAGGCGCAAACATATTAAGAACTGTGCTCTGTGATATTATTATTATAAACCGCAATAGTAAACGATCTGTGATACTGTGTGTAACTGTGATACTTGAAACTGTGATACTTTCCCCAATGCCGGCAGCGACGACCAATCTCGTCAGTCTTCGAGTTCTTAAATATCTAATCTTTTACCTAATACTCCCCCAAAAAATTATTACCATCTCCTTTACCGGCAATACCTGACGTAATCCGCAAGTAGTCCCAGGTATTGTTCGACGATCTTTCGAGGAGGAGTTTTTTAGCGAGTAAGAATCTCACACAGCCATCAGTGCGGACTGCTGGTGGTGGTCTTCGTAAGTGAACATTTTTCTCCTACCTCAGAAAAAAAAGGGATTACAATGATTGCGTTGGGATTATCCGGAAAGAACTATCCGAAAAATTATCCAGATAACGATTTTAAATCCTTTATAGGTACGTATATTTATTTGAAAACTTCTTACCCATCTCAAAAAAAAATTATGATCAGATTTCGATTTTATTTTCACGGAAAGATTGGGTTTTGGATGCACTTTAAAATGATGTATCACACATTAGGGGTTGCCATTAGATATTTACAAGTAGGGATTGCTGGGGATGTTTTATCTTAAAAGCGTGTATCAATTATTAGATTTTGAGTTATTTCAGCCGTGTATTTCACTATACAATTATACCAAGTAGTTTCTATATTCGAGACAATTGATTTACATGGAAAGAAGAATAAAATTTAAATAAAACTTTAGTTCTGCGCACTTTTCCATTGCACAATGGAACAGTAAAAACGTAAAAACATTAAAACCTCCCAAGTCCAGGTATTAAATCGAAGCATTCTACTAGAAACTGTGCAAAAGGATATACAAAAGTAGAAATGTATAAAATAAAAAGTAATACGTGGGGAATCTACCCACAAACGTATGTTATTCAAAAGTCGAAATCGATTAAGTCGCACGTGAAAAGAAAAACCAAATTTATATGTAATTCAAATCTAATTCGAACTTCCACCTATCGATATCGACACTCAATATAAGATAATAAAAATCAGTGTAACTGCAATGCGATTACCTACTAACTTTGGTTTTCGGTTAGTTGATCTTCACTTTGTTATAAAGTTAGCTTCGTTCTACTTTACAAACTTCCAAATTGTCAACAAAGTTGGAAAACAAGTTAAATTGTTTAAACTAGTGCATTATTGGCAATTAGTATAAAACCTAACTTAATTGTAATAATAATTATTATTAGAACGACTGTGCAACCTGCGGTGCACTCGAATCGCTTAATTCGAGACTTGCAGTTTACGATCTCCTTAATACATCTAGTAGCGCATAATTTACTTTAAAGTCGCCATTTAATTAAATCTAGACTAAATAACTAATTGAACCACAACCGATCTATCAGTGCTTCGCCGACTGCAATGTCCCTTCAAGAAGCGGGGATGGTTTATAGGTTAGGGATAGTTTATTTAATTTTAGTTTTAAGAAATCGTACAATAATTAACAGAATGCTTTGGGATAGTTTTTTTGAATTTCACTTAGTATTTCACACCTTTCACAAGGTATCTAAGAGCAAATAAAAATTGTTTTCCGTAAAAATGGCAACCATAACACAATTAAAAAAAATTCTATACGATGTACTATCGATCTCCAAAATATGAAACTTGGTAGATTAGAATTATTTTTCGTGCGTTTACTCTAAACGGGCAAAATCGTAAATAAATCTGCAATTCCATAACAATTATTGGTGAGGCAGGATATAAACAAATGAATTGCCCCATATTTATTTATTTAATTCGCGCATAGCTCAAAAGCGCGAATTTGTTTTTGTTTTTCTGAAAACATCGTCGTAATGGGTTAAATAAATGTTGTAAATATCGGTACGTGCTTAGAAAACACCCCGCATAGCTTAACAAATGAAAAATTCTTTTAACTGGGAAAATAAATACTAAAAAGTACGGAATCCGCATTAATACGGAGTTCTTTAATGGGTCGATTATAACAAAAAAATCAACGAATGGGCACTACCTGTAACTACACAAGTGTATGTAGTCTAGAATGATTCGATTAATGTACTCGAGAGGATTTATGTTGGCTTTGATAACTTAAAAATATCGTAGTTATTTGAAAACCACTTTGAAGAAAAAAAATTCAAATAAATTGACAATTTTTAGACGCAAATATTACTTCTCTTTGCGCATTCCCAATCTTCCAAATTGTACAACGTCAAGCATTAGTATTAAGCACGTATGTCTATATTTGCATACCACAGCGTAAAGAGAAAAACCAAAAAAATATCTAACCAATTTGCTTCCGAATGTTTCTAATCGAAACGAACAAAAAATTAAAAAGAAAACTAAATTGTGACGTTGAAATATAAAGAGCTAAAAGGTCCTGGTAACGAGAGTTTCAACTCAATTTTTATCTACTTTTCCCTTGTGAATATTACATCAAACGAAGCAATAGAACAAAAACGGTCATTACATTATATGGCGTATTACCTAGTATTAGTTATTTTATTTGAAATTTTTACCACTAAAGCGATCGGTCCTCTGTCGTGGCACCGACACTTCTACGAGGTTCGCCCAAAAAGAAATAACTGCTCAACGTAAAAAGCGAATAAAATATGAAGATTAACTAAGAGTTTCTCGTTCAATCAAAGTTTTCCTTAAACAAAAAAGCGCGTCATCAGCTAAATCAAATTACTTCAATTTCGACAAATGAAGAAAGAAAGACGAATGCAAATAAAATTATATTAATTTGTAGGCCGCCTCACGTTGCCACGTATTCGGAGCTTAATTAAAATCTCGATTAAGATAACTAAGTCCATATAGTTAACTTTAACCTCGGGGCTTTTTTAGCTTTACGATTAGTTTACGACACTTATCACACCGTGAAGCCTTAACTTCGTTATCATCAATCTCATTTACTATTAATTAATTAGATTTTGGTAATAGTGCAAAACATAAAGCATTTCCTTGCTCTTATAAAGCGATAGCCTAATAAGCATCATATGAAAGATGACGATGTAATTTATCAAAAGTGTGTCAAGTTATGAAGCTGAAAATTTTCAAACAATAACCTTTAGAAATACCATTATACATAAGTTACTAATGAGATTTAAAATTTGGTAAATGTATTTAAGGTACGGACTCGCCAAAGTTATATAGAACTAAACTTAAACATTATAACTTTAGACAAAATCGATCCAACGAGAGTTCAAATGATTGATGTTTTAATACCTTCAAAAATTACAAATGATTGATTTTTGAGCTGTTGTTTAATCGTTTAATGTACCTAGTAGGGTTTCAAATGAAGAATGCGAACCTTTGCAAATTTCTTTAACGAAAGCCGTCAGTAAATAGAGTAGATTTAAATAAACCAAAGATTTCATTAGGTCATCTCACTAATAACAGTGTTAGATACTTTTTACTTTGTTGTTTTCACTGCTGTACAAAATGGCCAAATTTTTAGTGAACCAATATTTTGTTTAAATCTTGTTGCAGCCGGTGGTGATTGATGTTTGGATCCGAATATATTTTTGTATCGTCGGCAAACAATGCCTTTTTTGATGTTATATGGTATATTATTTTGCAGGAGTAAACTAGGTACAATAAAGAGCCCAAAACTGAACCCTGCGGCACTCCACTTAAGACATCTCTTGGCACGGGACGTGCTTCACCAACTCTAACTCTAAATTTTCTGTTTGTAAGAAAAGATGCGATCCACTTGCTCCACTTTCCTCTAACTCCAACATGGTCTAGCTTGTGCAGCAATCGACGCCTTGGTACCTTATCAAAGGCATTTGAGAAATCTAAATAAACGACGTCGGTTGGTTTGTCGTCGTCGACTGCTTTGCTCCAGTCGTTTACGCATGCCAGTAGATTTGTTGTTGTGGATCGACCCTTGACAAAACCGTGCTGTTCAGCAGGAATGATCTTTGCGTTTTGTAGAAATTCGGTCATATGTTCGGCCACAATATTTAAAAATAACAGGAGTGAGGCTGATAGGTCGATAGTTTTTGGCTTCAAGTTTACTTCCCTTTTTAAAGATTGGCGTTACCAATGCTGTTTTCCATATATCTGGAAGAACTCCAGTGTTGAAGGACTTCTCCATAATGGTGGACAAGGACAGACTCAGAGAGTCGGAACAAGTCTTTAGCAGATATGGCGAAATTTGGTCCAGGCCAGGATAAGTGTTGTTTTTTAGTTTTTGTATGTGCTTTTTTACTAAGTCTGTGGTAAAAATTACATCGCTTATGCACGAGTATGTTCACTAATTTTCATTTCTTTGATTGGAAAAGTCTACTAAATAGTAGCCTCATCCTGTCATCCTCTGGAACAATCACAGACAGACCCTCGACCCTAGATGGTTAACGATCCCCCTTTATGCCGCCTTTGAATTGTTGTTTTGAGGTTGGGCGCCGGTATTTATAGTCCTTTTAGGGTTTAGTGTTCTCTTTACCTCTTGTGTCGGCTAACCGTTCACTTGCAAGGCGGTGCATAGATGTTCGAGTTCCTTTTGGAGATGTTGTGCTGTGCAGATGTTTGTCGCTCGATTTCTAAAGCCTCTTTTTTGTTCTGAAGTAAACTGAATGTTTGGATGTTTGCAGATTTTACGTTTGTAGTCGATTGTATTCATTATGACTGTGACATTACCTTTATCGGCTTACAGCATCCACGTTAAGTTGTCTCGATGCTCAGTTTCCTCTGATGGGTTTATGCTTTTCCATGGTTTAGCTTTGGAGAGGAGTCTGGAGGCCCCAAAGCGCGGATATTTTGCCGCTTTCCGTGATAGATTTCTGATTCCTACCTCAATGTTAGCGATGTCTCCATTGGGTATAGAGGTCGGGGTCTTGGCAAAAACCCATTAAAATTTTCAGCAAGGCAACGGATTTAGATTAGGTATATCTCGCAATATTCGATGTTTTAATATGTATAAATAGGCCACTTCATCAGGTCCATTGTACTTTCTCCAAGTGGCTTCCTGGAGCCATCCTACTTGTAGGATGAGCTTCAGGATTCTTGAGGGAGACGTGGTCCTTATTCTGGCCATGTTAAACCAGAAGCCCACAACAAGGGACATTTTATCGACGTTAGAACTGGACAGTGACAAAGCACATGCTCAACCGTTTCGTCTTCTAGTTCGCATCTACGACATATATGGGATTATCTACCAAACCCAGTTTATGAGAGAGATGTTTGTGTAGTCGACAGTGTTACTGCAATTATCTGTAGATTAGTTTGGGACAGCTGTAGACAATATTTTGCCAGCTTTTTAAAAGGAGTCGGTATAGCTTTTGTGCTTTGGTGACAGCTTACGTAGTACTTAAGAAGACCATGGGTTCCCTTGCAGGTATTTAAGGCTTTCCTTACTGCCCGTCGATCGTTGATATCGTATTTTCTTGTTTAAAATTTTCCTATTTAGAATTTCATTGACACTGTGTAATAACCTCATCAGTTCAGTTTGAAAAACTGAGGCATATTTCTCCAGGTTGTCAAGAGCAAGCTTCAGATCTCTTTTAATTTTAAATCTATCGGCAAAGACAGTTACGTCTGCTTCGAGGTTTTCAGTTGAATCCATTAGAGTTTGGAAGTTTGCGGAGATACGAAATGCATCCATCTCCAGGAGAGGTAGCTTCTTGGAGCACTCCCGAAGAATTTTGGTCTGGCCGTAAATTGCATATCAGACGGACCATAGTCCCCATTCCCGCAGTTGTAGGTGCTTTTGTTGCCATCTCCTCCACATATACGTAAATCTAGTGGCCATACCAGCCTTTTCCAAGTTTCGTTTAATTACTTTTATCCGTACACTTATTAGTTTTTACTAGTGCGAAGACTGATTACTCGGGCCAGGTGACTGGCGGAAATAAATAATCATTATATAATTGGATTATTGCGTATCATACATTTTAGTGTGCCGTATATCTAAAAGTAGAGAAAACGTTAAGAATTGAAAGCGTTGCGGTTTGCTAAATTCTTTATTTAACACCAAAAGGATGTATTTTTGCAAATATTTCAAGAATTTAGAGATTTAATTTGGAAAATAATTAAGATTTTCTCTCAAACATTCTTTCGTAAATTAATAAAACAGCTAAGACAAAAGCTCGACTTTAACTAACCAACTGCGTCAATCCTCTGAACGCACCATTATAAACATAATTTATGAACGGAAAACAGGGAGGAATGCTACCTATAATATACCGTTTATTGTTTAGTTGTTTAGTACTTCTTAGTAAACTTTAGTGCATTCAATTTATACTTTTAGACCGTTTAATAGGTAAAAACATTTACTTACTAAAATGCCATTCTATCACCTTGCTTCAAGTTTAAGATACAACATGAAAACTTAATTTCGCCGTTCCTCTTTAGAGGAAAGAGGATTATTTGCGTTTATAATATGCTATTAAAAGTTTTGTCGGAATAACTAGCCTCAAGATTTGGAAAAAGCGACTGGTAATAGGTTATCGAAAAGAGGGGTACCGGAGGTACCTAAAAACAATTAGGCATGCCCAAAGAAGTGCCATGATCGTTATTTGCAAACGAAAATAGATGGTGACTTGCTACACAGCAAATGCAGTTAAAAATTTTTTTATTAGCATCTCTTTTTGTCTGTGATTGTGATGACATTTCTAATAAAGTAAAATACAAGAAGTTTAAACATTAACAAGGAAACGAGGGTAGGAACACCTCGAAATATCCAACTCAATAACATAAAGCACCGAAGCGTCAAGTAACAAAATAAACGCAAATTCGAGCTGTTACCTAAATCTCTCATATTCCCCCAAAAACGTAATTTTCCTTGTTGATGATTTTCTGCACGATTTAAACTGCGGATGTCACTTGATATCTTCTCATTTATAAGGTAAATAATACAATGAGAATATTTGAGAAAACTTAAATAAAAAATAAATAATACCTTTTTCCGTCGAAAAAGTAGAGGAAACTGTTAGTATATTATATAAAAGCCGAAAGAAAACCAACCCATGAAAAAACGCACATAAAATGGAAGCGCAATAAATTAGCTTTTTAAGGGCTTGTAAGTCATGGGAATTTTACAGCGAAACAAGCAGTTTGTACGGGAAATAAAACGTCAACAATTATACTTCCAGGGTGTAATAGCCCCAAAACTTAAACTTGATTAGTGATTACTTTGGTAGAATATATTTTTTTGTTATGCATACGTTTAATACATTAAATTTTCATCGAAATGCCACGCATGGAAATGATATCAAGGAAAATGCATTACTAGCAATATGGTTATTAACTTGGAACTAATGCACTCCAGTATTTAATTTATTGCGGCGTGCTCTTTGAACTTGATCATTTATTATGATATGAAACACTGAAATAGTTGAAAATTTTAGAACTAAAGTGCTCATTAGGAAAACAGTAGTTAACTAATCGAGAGCGTGACTATGATAAAACAATTAAATTTGGGTAAAATCTGTTCTAACACAATGTACTCAATGTTTTTGTTTCAAAAGTGCCTGAGATGTTATTTAAAAAAATTATTTTTTAATTACCGCATTTAATATACACGGTGGTGTATCCATTACTTGACCATTTAAGGATATCATGTGATTACTCTAAAACTTAAGAAGGATAAAGAGTAATAAGTAATAACATTGTACATCACATATTTGCAGGTTGCTGCTCGCTAGTTGCTTCTAGAAGAACGGTAAAGGTAGCTATCGAAAGAGAATTATTTTGCGAGTCTCTGAGTACTAAATGCTTCTTAATTAGCATCTTTTTAAATTACTTAAAGCAAATCATAATTCATAATCGTATAGCAGGATAAATCATTGACTTTATTATGAATTACCGAAATCGTGAATTATTACGAATAACTTGATTTTATTAAATACCTCCCAGATTACCTAAAATATAAAAAAATGCTCGATTGTATAAAATATTGACTAATATCGATGAGGAGAAGAAAACTGCAAGCGCTGCGAGGCGCGCTGTTCTTGATTAGCAAGTATTTAGTTGTATGCGACAAGGGCAGCGCAACTTTGGGCTTGGATTGGTCGGCGACCAATCAACCAATCGGATTAATTTTTATATCAAAATACGCATAATTGAGTCTTTTTAAAAATTCGTTCTATTTATCAACCGCTCCGGCGCACCATAAGAAACCGACTCGCAAAAACCGCCCGAGAAGGAAACTGACAAAAAAAATTTTTAACTTTGAACACGAATAAGTTTTTTTCTCGTCATCGGAGCGCTTTCTGTGACAAAAACGCATTAGAAGAACAAATACTAACGAGTCCAATGACCGCACAATCATAGAGCTAATATGGTGGCCAAAGGGGTAATTTTGCGGATACGCAAAATCAGAGTTAAGGTTTCTGACCAAACCCCTATCGAATAAAAATTAAAAAATGACAGTACTAAATACCCAAGACCGGCACTGCAAGACATTGGTCTTGCACTTTAAGTTCGTGTGTGGTCCCTACATTTAGTAAACAGACAGTCCTAATGGTTTTCTAATATGAGCATACAATAAACTTATTTTGTGCTACCTTAGAGGAAGTAATCTGTGCTACTAAAATATACAGGTGACAACAAATGAGATAATAACTTTTTTGATTATGAATTAATAATTTGAAAATTGAAATTTAGACACAACACATACCTATGTAAATGCACGTAACGTACTAATGAACATTTATTTGTTTATTTATTGAATTACAGGTAAATTAGCCTTTACTATAACATTAACATTAGTGTGCATGTGTACATATGCGACCCTTAATAACGTAGAGCCATGAAATTTAAAATCCTCCGGCGATTGAATAAAATGTTAAACGAAACAGTCTTTCAATCCAACATTAATTGTTTAACTAATATTTTGTTGAATTTTTTTATACATTTGAGTTAATCGATGAAATAAATTGAAATAGAATTAATTGTATAGTCACAATTGTTTTCACTACCTGGAAATAAAGTATTAATCAACAATATCATCACATTCAAAAATGTGTCAACGAAAAACAGTAACAAACTTTACAAAAGAGTGAAGAAGTGAGTTAGAAGGGATTTGCTAAATATTTATATTGGTTGTGAAATTTTATTTGTGTATTATTTGAGCACATGTACGAATGTACGTGTACGTCAGGAACTTACTAAAATTAAATTATACAAATACCAAACTCGAGACAAAAAAAACACCGCAAGTAAAATCCGATTTTACCTCTGATGATGAATCAGCTGAATCGACTACTGGGGAATTAAACTGTACAATGGGTTACCAGAAGATATTAAATCTTTAATTAAAAAGGCGTTTCTAGCCGCAGTCAAGTCAAAGCTGGTCGAGGGGGCGTACTATTCGATGGAAGAGTTTGTCAGAGATGCTGCTACGAGGGCCATCTCTTTGAAGAACTTTTGAAGCAATTCAAGTGGGAAACCTTCGACCATCCACCGTATAGCCCGGACTGTTTCTTTTTACGAAGCTTAAAGACTTTCTGGCGGGGAAAAGATTTGACACCGATGAAGAACTTAAACGAGGCGTGACTACGTATCTCAATACGCTGGCGGCGGAGGACTATGACGCTGGAATACAAAAACTCGTCTCACGTTATGACAAATGCGTCAATTTGCTTGGCGATTATGTGAAGAAGTAGTGTAAAGTATTATGCTCTTTCCAATAAACATGTGTATGTTTGTTAATATTTACGGGTACCACTTTCCGGATGGCCCTCGTACATGAATATTGTTTTTAATATGTTTGTAAACGTGTAATATAATCAATGTGTTTTCTATTCGTAATGACGAGCTGTGTACATCTCTATTTTTGTGGCAAATAAATTGTTGTATTGATGAACCGATATTGTATTGTTCAAGTGATAGTGTTCCCTTAGTTTTGTTTTACTGAAGACGATGATATTCATTTCAATAAACAAATCTGGCCGCTTTCTCCGGGAACAGTAAGAGCCAGTGACTTCGTAATAATAAAATTTCAAAAAAAGACACCAACCGTCCATTATCTTGGTAAAAGTGGTTTCTGAGTTAGGTCTATCAGAATACCCACTTAGTGTCGTACTTGAGCAAACATTTGATTCATGGACATGTCGAGGACGTGGCATCTTTCAATTTAACCGACGTAGTTGTAAAGTTACCAACTCCAAAAGAGACCAATAGAACAAACTGCATTTTTGTTAACTTTTCAATTTGACTTCTCTGATATTTTGTAATATACCTACTAAGTGAGTTATTTTACATTTATGACAAAGTTAAGCATATCATTTTATTGTTAGAATTTTTTTGAAAATCAATATCATTAAGTACCCCAAAAACTGTTTTGTTTAAAGAATAAATATGTGCCCCATACTGTATCTATCTGTTCCACTGTATGTATCATTGTGCCCCTATGACGGGGCACATTGCTACAAATCCCACTTTGTAATAATGAAAAGATAGTTTGTTTAGTTTATATAAATAAATTGATACTAAAAAATAAAATCTAGAATAGTCCAGTCAAATTAGACAAAAAATCGTGGAAAGTTCGGAAAAATTCGCATAGAGCTGAACATTGGTGTAGACCTTAAATACGCTATTACAAATGAAATGTCAAAAGTCCCCATCGATCCGAGTTATGCTAAAAGTTTTATTCAAAGAGAAAGGTCGAAAAATCGGTTTTTGTCAATATTAATCCAGCCAAATTAGATAAATGGACAGCACTTGAGGGGAAAACATTCAGGAGTTTTGAAAATTGGTATGGTTATTCGTTATAACCCTCAATACAACATACTAAAAGTCCCGGAGAGTGGGGGCAAGAGCAGGAAGAGGGAGCTGTTTAAAATCGACTTTTTATATTTTTTGCAAATAACTCGCCTGCCGCCTCCTATAGATCGCAGGTTAATAAATGTTATAATAAAAGTTATAGAAAACATTATTAGCTACAAGCTTTGTTATATGAATTTTGCCATACGTGTAACTCTTTTCGAAATATAAGAGAAGGAAATAGCAGAGAAGGGGTTACAGTGAATTTGTTTATGAGATGACGCTTTGGAAAAATTCGTATAGAGCTGAAAACTGGTGTAGACCTTAAATACACTATTATAAATGAAATGTCAAAAGTCTCCATCGATCGACTTCTGCTAAAAATTTTATTCAAAGACATAGTCGAAAAATCGGTTTTGAGCAAATACCTCTCAATATTAGTCCAATAAAATTAGACGAACGGATGGCATTTGAGGAAGAACCATCCAGGGGTTTTAAAAATTGGTATGGTTGTTCGTTATAACCTGCAGTACAACATACTAAAAGTCCCGGAGGGTGGGATGCAAAAGGGAAAGGGCAAATAATATTTTCTATAACTCTTATAAGAAGTTTCATCAATGTAGGATCTGTAGAAGGCGAGTTATCGGCACGAAATAGAAAAGGTCGTATTTAAACACCTACCCCCCCCCCTCTTGCAGCCCACCCTCCGGGACTTTTAGTATGTTGTTCTGCCGGTTATAACAAATAACCATTCAAAATTTCAAAACTCTTGGATGGTTTTTCATCAAGTGCCATCCATTTATCTAATTTGATTGGACTAATATTGAGAGATATTTGCGAAAAACCGACTTTTCGACTTTTGACTTTGAATAAAATTTTTAGCACAAGTGGGATCGATGGGGACTTTTGACATTTCATTTATAATGAGGTCTTTAAGAGCTGTAGCAATTTTCAGCTCTATGCGGGTTTTTCCGAAGTTGAATGTCTATTTTGACTGGACTAAGAATAGTTATTCTAGGTTTAATATTTTTGTTATTTATATCAATGCTTTATAGATAGTTATCAAACATTTATATAAATTATCAAAATATTAAAAAATTCAAGCGGCGCCTATTTCAACGCTCTTTTGAAATTCGTATCAATGCGCCCCAACTCCCCCTAATTACTTACATCCAAAACAATATGTTTGGTTATTTTAATCATTCCATATCCATATACAGCTATATCATTTGTGGCCATTTGTTGCATAAGCAAATAAGCCTAAAATTATGAGTTTTTAAACATACAGAGAGTGTCAAAACCGTGGAAAACGTTTATAAAACGTATTTTCGCAAAGAACTGCCTAACGTACCTCATGAGGCATATCTTGAGATGGCATATTATAGAGCTCTAACACAGGTTTCATACTTTCTTCGTTAACACTTGAAGCGTAAATACAAACAACATACAAATGAAAGCAGTGGAAAGTTATACCGTACCAAAAGTAAAATGTTTCGTACATTGTTTTAGGTCTAAAATGGACGAAAAAAAAATTAATAGAAGTAGTATGTATGCGAAAGTTTTGACAAATACTTACTTTAAGAATTGAAAAAGAGAGATGGATAAGTAATAAATACTTCCAAGGAAGGATATCAAAACCATACCAGAAATTGAACTGTTGACCATTTTACTAAACTCTGTCAACTCTGTGTGTTGTCGTCGTAATTTAACCCAATCAGATAGCCGCAAATCCTAAAATATCAAACAAAACCACAACTAGTACCGATTGTTATCAAATATTAATTTTTTACAATCAGGATAACCTGTCCATTTGTGTCATAAATAGTGTGATAGCTTTACAAGCCCCTATTTCTGCTAATTTTGGTACCTGATAATCTTTAACAGTTTTTGTAATCTGTTGGAATCTTGCTGCGATAGATGTTGTAAGAAGTACAATCAATAAATTACAGTACTGCCAAGCAAAAGTACTAACCAAAGCTAAAAACTAATAATAATTATTCAAAAGCGTAACCGCTTCGTGTTTCCAAAGCTGTTTATACTTCCATTACAATTCCAGCCCAATTAGTGTATTCAAAAATGTCAAACAATTCGCGATATGTGGATTTGAAATATAGCGGCAAGAAATAGTCTTTCTCGTCCATTAAAGAAACTACCCTTTGAGACGCACCAGCAACAAAACTTAGGTGTTCACCTAAAACGAGCTTAATAATTTTGTGTTTGAAACTAAAATAACCAGTTAACCAATTCCAATTAGACAAAAAATTAGAGGCAAAACTTTGAATCTAAGCTTCAGTTTTCGCAAAGGTTCGCACGGGAACACATATTTTTCCATTTTTCTACCCTTTCGAATCAATTTGGGCCAAACAGTGCCTAATCTCAAGAGACAAATTATGACCATCAAAAATCTCAAATTCCAAAAGACTACAACTGTTGATAGAATGCGTTAAAAACAAAAACCGTCTATAACTTGAAACTTACCCAAACTAAAAAAGTTTTCGAACGCAAGTTTTGAGTATAGTATTAGAAACGACAAATAAATTATTTCTAAAATTATCGTAATGCAAGTGTAAATTGTTTTGAAGGAAAACCACGAAAATTGTGCATTTTCACCAGTAATTCCATCAACTGGCACACTAGCAAAAAATTGACCGACCAATAGAATATTTTTAATTAATTTTTGAAAGCTGTATTCATTTAAACTTTCCACATTTGATATTTTCGTTCTTTTATTCCCCATATTCGCGATTTTATATACACCTAAGTATTTTTTTGTTTTTAGAAAAATTGATAGGAAATAGACACTTTCAACGGTATGAATTGCGCCGATAAGAGTATACGCTCTCGGAGTAGTGCTTTCAATTAATTTAACAGCCAACTACCAAAATGATTACTTAGTTCGTAATAACAGTTGTTATTTTTATATCGTAAAGTAATTTCAGCCGACCCATCTGTAAATGACGTTTTGAAAAGAGTAATAGAATATTAATAATGTTTTGATTCCAGGCTTTTTCAAAATATAAAAGATACATGAAGTATGTATTTGTGTTGTTATTCAATTGTTATTTAGCGATATAATCAATGATGTTTGTAAACAAGTAGCCACGAATTTAAATTTCGTGCCCATCTAGATAGACTCTGCTAAATACTAAAGTACTAGACCAACATTGCCGGAAAAATTAAGCAAAGATGTTGGATATTTTAATAACTATCATTTGTGCTATTATACAGGGTGAATACAAATTAAAGTAACAAAATAATAATAACGAAAGGCCTCTATTGAAGTCGTAAAAGCTTCATGAAGTTGTAGGTAAGTATACGAGTATATTATATATTATAGGATATACTTTCTTTCAAATGAGTGGACATGGCTTAACTACAGATTTTTGAGGCCAAAAACTTAACCCAAGTTATCACTCTCCAAAAGTGCTTCGTTAAGGCGCTATGGGGCGCCAAAGTTTTTCAAAAAATTTATATTTTTTTAAACAACAAAAGATTGCTTTCAGCGATTGGGATGAAATTGGAATGTAAATATGTAACGGAAAAATGCATTTTTGAACATTTTTGCTTTCTCCTGGGTCTCTCGTAAGTGGTAAAAAGTTGATAATCGAAGTTCAAAGGACTTTATATTTTTTTAACGGTTTGATCAATACCGTCCATACCTTTTGTTCTATTTCGGTATTTTATGTAAAGGGGCAGGTAAAGAGACAAGAGTTTTAACTATTGAACTTTTACTTCATCTTGCGCAGTCAATTTTTACAATTCATCGACAGATTAAAGAGATATTCAACTGTTAGTGCAAAGATCAGGGAAACTTGGATTTATCGTTAGGCCTCCATCATAGACAACATACCAAAAAATGAGAACCACCCTATTTCATGTAAGGAAGAATGTTGAAATTTACTAGACTAAATACACTCAAAGGCACAAAATTCGATCCATCTACAATTTTTATCAAAATTTGCTTATTTTTTAATTTAATGGTTTTATTGTTGTACTTTATTATCAAGAAGGTACACATTTGTAGAATTTCGTTACATCCATCAAACGTGAGTTTGTTAGCCGTCGTACTGAATACTATTTTTAATTGGTGTCTGAAGAAATTAAATATGGTTTTGAATCCAACCGATACTGCCAACGCCATTGCTTTAATTGAAGATGGGCGATCTCAGTACTACGCGGCTCAAGTTCTTGGTGTTACCAGATGCAGCGTTCAAAGAGCTGTAGAAAGGTTTCGAGAAAGTGGAGGCTACACCAGGAGAGTTGGATCCGGCAGAGAAAGGTGTACAACTGCTCAAGACGGTCATTTCCTTCGTCTGAGAGTTTTACGAAACAGAGCCACTACTACTGCGGTTAGTGTCCGTAATGAGTTGCAAGATGTGCGAGAAATAGCAGTTAATAGTGAAAGAACCGTGAGAAGAAGGTTGAAGGAATACGGATTGAGCGCAAAAAGACCTGCAAATGGTCCGGAGCTGACCAGGGAACATCGAGTGAAGCGAATGCTCTTTGCTCGTGAACACCAAAACTGGGGTATTCAGGAATGGAGACAAATGCTTTTCACCGACGAGTCCACGTTTTACCTGAAATCTTCAGATGGTCGTCAAAGAATATGGCGAAGGACTGGTGAAAGGTTTACTCAATGTAATATTGTACCAAAGCTTAGTTTTGGTGGTGGGTCAACTATGCTATAGGGTAGGATAACTTTAACAGCTCGTACTGAATTCGTCGTGGTAAATGTAGGATCTATGACTGGAGACAGGTACATTAGGGACATCCTCGAACCACATGTGGTACCTTTTGCCCCATTTGTAGGAGGCGATTTCATGCTAATGCATGATAATGTCCGTCCACACATTGCTAGAATCGTTCACGAGTACTTGGATGAAGTTGAAATACCCCGTATGATATGGCCTGCAAGAAGTTCCGATCTGAACCCTATTGAACATGTCTGGGACATTGTAGGAAGACGAGTTCGTTCCCGAATACCTGCTCCTGCAAACTTACAACAGCTAAGTGCAGCAGTAGTACAAGAATGGGAAGAAATCGACCAGCTTGACATTAGACGCCTTATTGTGAGCATGCCAAGACGAATGAATGCCGTAATTCATGCAAGGGGGGGGGGAATACGCGTTAATAATAGTGTTTTTTAAAATTGTGATTACAGAATTTATAAAAAAAAATTGCTGGAAAAATAGTGCAAAAACTGTGCTTTCGAATGGTATAATTTAAAAAAAAAGTGTGCGCCCTTCCTAAGCCCTTTTTTTCAATAATCTATTCATTCAAACCAATCTAAAATGTAAAGCTGTTTTTCTCGATGTTTAATTGTTTTATTATTTAGTAGTTGTTTCTTTATTTTGGATTAGTATCGGTTGGTTTTTGTTATAAACTTGTGACTTCGGGGTCAAAATTGACAGAAACTAAAAAAGTTTTTAAAATCTCGCTGTTTCTTGGATTTTTAACAAAGATCCGGAGGTCTGCCGAGGTCCAAAATTTCATTATATCATTAGGCCTACGTAATAGACAAGGTACCAAAAAATCAGAACTATTTAGATAGAATAAATAGTGTTTGCGATATCGACCATTTTTTTCTCGAGTGCTGCCCTCAAACGCTATAACGTTCTACGGAGACAAATGAGCACTCAAGAAGAGCAGGACAAGACAGACACAAGCCACTTTTGTAATTTAAGAGGTCTTCAAATACAGCTCGTCGATATCCATGGAACTTTAGTAAGTACACCGCTACCTTTAGACGATGACTTGCCAAACAAAATTATTATCTTAGAGGCATCCTGTCCGAGGTTGCCTGTAGATCCCCTTAGAGCTAGATTAGCATTTTCAAGAAAATATGTTAACTGGTAGATTGATGATTGAACAAAAATATTATTTGCAGATGAATCCAGATTTTGTTTTTACGGTTCTGAAAGACTAAATGAAAAAAATCCTGCATGTAGCATAGAGAACTAGGTAATGGTTAATGGTTTTGGGCTGCGTATCTTTAAGAGCAAGTACAGAGCTTTACGTTATTGATGGAGGTAGCCTAACTGTTGTACGCTATGTTTTTGATATTTTTGCACCTTCATCGAACATGCGTTCCTTGTAATCCTGACAGCTGGAATAGTAAACGAGCAATTAATTGAAGTTTATATTCGAGCAGTAGATTGACCATCTGGTTATCAAACCAGTCTAATAGTTCAATTCCATCGAATATTTATGAGAAATTTGAACCAACTACAGCAAACTCTTGTACGTAGATGGTAAATGGTAAGAAATTCCGCAAGATGATGCTTTTAGCCAATACCCAGATAAGAGGCCGGTTGCTATTGACTATTTACGATGAAAGCGATTCTCCAGTTGTTAACAATTTTCATTTAGGATACCTCTGTTTAAATGACTTTTTCGCCATAAAAATATAATTTGTCAAAATATATTTTTTACATTCAGTAGATATCTCTATAATCTATAAAAGTATCCGTTATTTGCTCGCATTGTTTAAGTATTTTTGGAAATTGCTATCTATCAGATAATTCGTCCAGGAACTTGGAACTTCATCCTCGTATAACTATGAGATTAAATTTTTTTAGTGATAACAATAAGCACTTCTGTTGATTAATTAATTGCCTATATAAAGAACTAGAGGTTTTGGAATTGTCAGTTGTGTGACTACAATTATATAAGATGAAGTCAGTTGTAATTTGTGCATTTTTCTGCATAACCGCAGTTGCGGCAACCTATTTTACTCCGGTATTTAATTATAATCGTATTATAAATTAGAATATACTGAGTACACGGCATTTATGTTTCAGGAACCAATTGTACCATTGAAAGACCTTAAAGGTATGTAATTTGCTTACTTATTTGCGTAAGTTTATGTTATACAGGCTATACAAGGTGTTTAGAAAGCTTTAATATTTAGATGGCATATAATATCGTCATTAAGTGGAGAAATGTTCCCGAAATAATCAATGCCCTTAAAATATTTAAAGTAAATATTTTTAGTATCCTATGATGAGGGCCGAATAATTAGTGGCCAACCTGCAATACCAGGACAGTTCCCGTATCAAGTTGCGAACAACTTTAGAACTTCCCAAGGAGGCTTCTTCTGTGGAGGAGCTTTAATTTGTGACAGATGGGTCCTAACTGCAGGACATTGCGCTCAAGGGCAAGTTACCGAATAAAATCCTAAAATAATAAATTAAGCCTTTCGTTCTTTTAATTTCTAGAGCAGAGTTATTCACCTTATACTTAGGTTCGGTAAATCAATCCCAAAGCGTTGAAGCTGGCCGTGTTGTAGTTACAACCAGAAATGCAACTGTACATCCAAATTACAGCTCCCTCTTTCTCACTAATGACGTTGCTTTAATCAGATTAGATGCACCAGTCAAGTTTACAAGTAAGTGGTAACTACAGGCGCTTATAGAAATCATTAATTTATTTTCCAACAATGTATGCAGTTGTCTAAATATGCCCTTATACATTTTTAGATAGAATTCAGCCAATTCCACTGGGAAAAACTCGTGTGGGTAATGGAGTAACATTGACTGTAAGTGGCTGGGGAAGAACTAGTAATAGTAAGTTGAACAAGAAAAGCCATTACTTTACGGAAGTGCTCATAATTTTCTTTTAAACAGACGGCCCTGTGAGTCCAATATTAAACTATGTAAACTTAACAACAATATCTAATGATGAATGTAAGCGCGTGTACGGTGCAGTAGTAGTCAGGAATTCGACTCTTTGTGCCAAGGGGCGCCCACAACACAGCACTTGCAGTGTAAATGATTTTAAAAAATTGTTATTATAATAAGTTAATCTTTTAAATTTAGGGTGACAGTGGTGGTCCATTAGTAATGGCAAACCGCGTAGGAAAATTCGAACACGTGGGTATCGTAAGTTTTGTCCATGCTGCAGGATGTGACAGTGGAAATCCATCAGGATATGTCCGTACAGAAAATATGCGTGCCTGGATTGTGAAGACAATTAACGGAACATGTACGTTGCCTTAATTGGAAATGCAAATTAATGTTGAAATAAAAAAATTGTATTTTTAAATAATATAAAGGTAAAGAGTAAAGACACAGAAAAAATATTGGGCACTATAAGTGATGGCATAAAAATCGAGAGTGATGTAACTATTCCATTTGTAATTCCTAAAAATTCCATTGAAAAAATTGCGGACAAAGTGTTCGCCAAACAACGTATAGTGGCCAATAATTATTTCTCTGACTGTACCTATTACTATTATAGAGTTTGATTAAAAATACTGTTTTTTGTAAACGAATAAACAAACTAAATTTTCTTTTAATCAATTGTGTACATTTCTTAAAAACCTAATGGACTTTTCTCAAGCCTACATTCCAAGAGATCTGCCTTTATTAAAATTTGAAAACAATAATACATTGCGTGCGGCATGTTAGGAAAGGCAAATAATGATATAACTGATTTTCTTAAAGCGAAACGGAGAGGTATTGAAATATAATATTAAAGTCAGATTTAAGCAGGTCTACACACATACATACGATATATTATGTATATGTAGAGTATTAATGTTTCATGTCTGCATCCCATTCAAGGATGGTAATAGTTTTCAGCAAGTTTATATTTTTAAGGCTTCTGATTTTTAATTTATTGTATTAAGTAACTTTTACAAGTAAACCTTCGATCGAAAGTAAATGCCAGGAATTTGACTTCACTCGAATATTTTAACAAAACGCTACTTAACTATCAGTGTTTAGAGAACAAATTTTGTTAGTGTTTACTCTATACTTTCTTTTTGTGAAACCTCTTTTTTGTAGACGCTATGAATCGCTACTAAAATTCCTGAACTTCATTTTAAGCCGGTTGACCTTGAACAATCAAATATTTTTCCCTGCGGCGGTAGTTCCTTGCACTTCCACGCAGCAGTATTTAATTAGCTCGAAAATTTCCCTAACTGCCAGCCCTTTTTTCATGCATAGCTTTTCTTCTCCTGAACAATTATTTACGTCGGCGTCGGAAAACTACTTTAAGGCCATTAAAGAGGAGCGTTCCAAACTTAAACCTTTTTTGATAAAAGCTAAAAAACAGGGAAAACACGCTTACCCGAACTTCAACAAATTGACAATAAATGGTAAACAGTATACAGTGGAAGATATCGAAAATAAGGATTGTGCTGACACTTTCAAAGTTGATGAGAGAACACTAGAGAACTTCGAAGTAGTAGAAAGACATCAAGTTATTAGGAAGTGGGGAGTGGTGCAACATTTGAGCGTTGAGGGCGAAAGCCCTGGAACTTGAGGTGTTTCTTGATGAGTTGGAGTCGCTGGGGCATTCTGCTGATTTAGTTTGTTTAACAGAACATTGGTTACTCCCGGGAGAGGAAGAAACAGTCAATTTAGACAATTATTACGTTGCAGATAGTTTTACGAGAACAGTTTTTTCTCACGGAGTGAGGATTTTTGTTAAAGAGAAAATTTGTAAATAAGGATATGCCTTCAGCATTGGAAAAAGATTTCAAATATACAGTAGTGAGTACTGGTGAAATAGCGGTTATTTCAATCTGTAGAGCCAATATTTTAAAGTCTGACAACAAAATTAAAGAAACTTGGAGAATAATTAATAAAGAAACCAACTCGAAAAACAGTAAAAAAACAGACACAGAAATAAATGATCTCCAAAAAAACAACGAGCTTATAAGTGATCATCACAGAATTGTCAATGAACTGAATGAGTTTTTTACTAATTGCGCTTCCCGGCTCACGTCTCATTTGGGTCCCGGACACACTACGATAAACCAACATAATAGTGAAAATTATTTTTTTATTCAACCTACGACGAGGACCGAGATAAATGAAACAGTGTTAGTCCTTAAAAATAAATCTTCCTAGGTTTATTCGAGTTCTAATTATTGCAAAAAAACGTACTTAAGTTTTTGAAAATTTGTTGTAAAAGTTTAGAAGGCTGTAACTCGAAAACAAGGAAAAATCGGATAACAACTATGGCTTTGTTTGTCTTATATTTATGTTTAGAATACGCTCCTAGAGTTTGGTGCGATCCTCCCGATTCACCCTGTGTGTTATAACGAGAGGCGTTTTTTATAAGACACCAACCTGATATTCCATACTTTTTACCACTACTTACTTTATATTAATATTTATATTTACTTTATTACTGTATATCTGCACAGTACCAATTTTAACACTGGCAATTGTTGGAATGTAAATAATAAATACACCTTTTGTGAAATTTTAAACACACATTTTGGACTATTTTTTCCACCAGGTTAGAAAAAGTTTGCGTCACTGGGCGGGGCTGACGTCTAAAATAGATTATCGAAAAAAGAGGCTTAGGAAAGGCTCACACTTTTTTTAAATTATACCATTCGAAAGCACACTTTTTGCACTATTTTTTACGCCTAGCAAAAAAAAGTGTGCGTAAATGGGTAGGGCCAGCTTCACGGAGCTCAGCGTTTGGACTTTTTAGCTGTGTACCCAATGTACTATTAGGTTAAACCATCTTAAACCATAAATTAAAATACCACACTTACCCAATTGTTTTTGGAGCACTAACTTATTTAAAATTTAACCTTATTTTAAATTTTTATAATACTAAAATAATAAGTAAATAGCGCTAATTAATTTGTGTTATACCGAAAAGTATCTTAAAGTTTAGCAAAGTAATGAAGTATTATTTTTAACTATAAATAGGTACTTTTGCAAGTAAAGTATAAATTAAACTAAAAGTTAAAGATAAAAGTTGCATTATCATTCGTTTGCGTATCACTATTCAAAAATTTAGCGCACGGCGCCGCACCAATAATATTTGCAGCTTTATCAGTTGGACTAGTTGATTACTAGAAAAACTACCGGTGGATGAATCAATAATCAACTTTCTGTATTTATCGTCATCTGCTTATTTATCTGTACATAGTGAAGCTTGCTAATGTATTGATTTCGAAAACTTATTGCGGTGATGTATCATAATATATACTATTCGATGTCGATGTTTTAGATATAAAAGGTTTAGTTTCGGTGGTTTCAGTCAATAAATCTTTAAATTGCAATTTTAACTTTTTACTAAGTTGTATAACATTTTCTGTTTTTATTATTAATTAGACTATGTACAGGTAATTTATTGCCTCCAACCAAGATTGATTAGCTTTTGTATTTTACTAGCAGTAGCGAGTTTAATTGATTCGCAACCTACAAAAACAACTCTTTCCATAAGAAAAGTGTTTGTTTGGTATTGAGGCGTGTTCAAACTTTTAACATTTGAAACATCAAATCTAAGGGGAGCTGGGATATAAAGTCGAACTGAAAGAGAGTAAAATACAGCCCAAATCTTTTTAGGGAAACAGGCACGTTAAATGTTAATATGTGACTGTCACTTTCACATACAACGCCATTTTTGCGGGTTAACATTTGCTTACCGCAATTACACCTAAATCACGCATTTTCTCTAATATTTCTTTGGTAGAGCCGTTCTAGAAGTCTTTACGCTTAACAACACCTTTACAACAGCTTTACGTGGCTTGGGAAATAACTTCAATTTCAATATCACCAAATTTGGATATGTTAAAATGCCTAACAGCTTGAGCTGTTGATACCGTCTCTGAACTCCTAGCATCTCCAACTGAACCATATAGTTTTAGATATAAAAAAAATGACTAATCTTTTCAAAATTTCCTACTTTATTTTTTACCACCAGAGACCGGGGAACTGGGTCCACCTTTTTCTGGAAAGTATTCTCATTGACGGTAGTTCTACGTAGCGCGACGCCGAGATCGCTAACTATGGAGTGCTGAAGCTCGTCCACAGGAGGCCCAGCATCGCAACCTACTGCAAGAGCTGTTTTAACTCGACTGCCCAACGAGTTTTCTGAGGCACTGCTGTTAAACGTTATACCCATATTTTTTCTTTTATCGCAGGAAAAACACGTCTCTTTAACGTCGAGGCGGACTAGAACCCCGGGATTGTCAAAACCTGTACTTTTCTAAGAAGCCCCTGGAGGGAAGGGAGGAATTACATATTGTTTTACATTTTGTCAAAAATAAAATTTTTCAAGCATAGAAAATTGTCGTTTTTCTCTTGTATTTTGTTTTATAATTAAAAAAGATCAAAAAATGCACTAATATGTCTTATTTACTATGTTTTTGTCGAAACCCGAACCGATTTCGTTGGCATATCAATATTATAGAATATTTTATGCAAATGCATAAAATTTCGAGCTCTAGCAATGTGTACATACGAGTAATAACACAAAACCAACTTTTCGCAGAATATCTTATTATTAATAACTGCTTGCTTTGCAAAGATATTTTTCAACAAGTTGGTTTTGTGCTGTGCGCTCAGTTGGACCATCTTGCGAGAGCATTTTGCCCATTTTATGTTGAGTTTAGTAACGGTTCGATACTAAACTATACTATTTAGTGGTATGGAATCCCACAGTAGGTACATGGTGTATGTTTGATATGTTTTATAGGACAAAATGACAATGCCTTAACATTATGAAGCGTCCAAATATTAGAACTGAATAATGATCTACACTCTCTCGGGCAATTTTTTCATAGATTTTCACAGAAGATAGATTACATAAACAATATAGTTTTTTAAAGATGAAGGAATAAATATTGTGACAACACATTTTTCTAGCAGCAAAAATAAAAAGCAGCCCACTCAATTTGAAACCTAAGGTAAAGAATGACAATGGCTTTAGTTGTCTCGTGGGTACATAATTTGCTATGTAACATATTCACACCATTAAGGGCGCGTTCGTAAAAAATCTACCCATAATTCATTTTCCTTTCATGTTTGGTGAAATACATAAAATATTTTCCTTTTTTTTATTCTGATTTATTGTGGTACTGCATTATGTTAAATTTTATGTAAATAGGAGAGCAGATTATTATTTTATTACTCGTACTTAAGTTATGGCTACTTTTTTGTTATGTACTACATTTAAACATTTATTATAACAAGGAGCTTAAAATAATGTGCTACAAAACTGAAATATTAAGCTGAAAAGTTAATAAAAAATGATAATTTTTACAAATCTAGAGCGAACATAAATTTTCCTCTCGTACTGTCAATTTTACCACATTTGAGGTGAATCTCAGTTTATTCAACACTTCGTTTACTTTTTATGATAGGAATTCCAAATTAGTTTTAAAATGTTTACCAAAGTTTAAAAAAAAATGCATACAAAAAACAATTTAATTTAGAAACTCGATAAATCAATATTCGAGTCTTGAGTGAATTAAATGACTTTGTAAAACCTTAGGCTTAGGCCTTAGACCAAGTAATTCAATACAAGGCATTGGTTTAATGTATTAACGATTTCCATTTGTATACTTCGACGTTTGAAAAGCTTTACAAAAAAATTTTCAGCTTGTCGAGTTTAGAAAAAAGAGAAAAGTAACCGGTTTGAAATGTAAACTGATTTTTTTGTGGGCAAAAACGCAGAGGCGGCGGTGGGATGTAAACTCTCGCAAATTCTGTCACGCTTCAAAGAGAAAGAAAATTGAAAAGAAAAACTTTTTTTCTAAAAAAAAGTAAATTAGACATTATGGGCGTATTTTAGAATATTAACGATAAAATTTTACGTCATCGACTGATATGAGTCGCTGTAAATTTTTTTATCCTTCGAAGCATGAAATCTGGCATTGTTAAAGGTTCGTTGGCTTTAATATTTGGATTATATTTTGAAGACATTGGTGAATTTACTTACATACTAACCCTAAAAAGTTGTTTGAGCTACGTATAAAAGCTTAAAAAGTTGAAGAGAGTTGCTAGTGTGCGTTTCTTTGAGTTATATTTTTGAGTCACTATGTAAGTTTTTATCAGCCACTTGAATCCCTCAACGGTGTACCTCTATAAATTTCTGAGCACGTTTAGATAGTACTGCAGGCAAAACGATTGGTAGTTTTTTAAAATCGCCACATTTTAATTTTTGTAGACAATTTCCAAAAACACGACAGACCATTTACCTTTTCGTTGGAATCTCGTGATCTCGATCTGGAGAGATTTACTAGGTCAAATTACGGACAAGTGAAAGAAAAGCTTTCCATAGCTAAAACCCGCTAAATTTTTACGGTTTTAACCCAACTCTGATTTTTTTGTGTTGGAGAAAAAAAGTATTTTTTTCAACGATATAATCCACATGGACATGTTGTGCTAGCAACAACCAAACTATTCCTACAACAAAGAAAATACTCTAGCCGTATTATGGTATTATAACAAATTCCTCAGCAGTCAGTAGTAAAGGTGAAATTAATATTTGTAATGAACAGTAGGATGCAAATTGTCTTGATTTAGGCAGAAAGTGAAACTTGATTAATTAGTTCAATTCATTACTGTATTATAAACTTGTTCCGTCATTTCCATATACATATTTTACAATTGATTTAAATGCGTTACACAACATTGAACAGCAGTAAAGTTAAAATTGAAATTTAGGTAATTTATACCTTTGTTAGGTAAACTGTTGTAAACTAAATCAAAATTATTTAACCCCAAATAAATTGGGGGGAATATTTTGTGTGATTAAACTCGGAAGTTGAAAATAATTTTTAATTAAATAAAGCGGCGAATGTATTTTGTACTTTTGTAGGTAGGACAGAGCGGGGTACATTGAGCCACGGGGTCAAGTGAACCTACCATGATAATGCACGCATCGTAGGCATAGGTGTATTAGGTAAGCCGATAATGCATATTGAAGGTGTAAGGTGTGTGAGTCGAGAGTGCAGTCACATTTGCATTGTTCGCCGGATTGAGTACCATGCGAGTTGTAGCGTGCAAATAACAGGGCAAATTCCCAGAAATTCTTAAAACATAAATAATTAATAAGGCCAAGTACCTACAAGAAAAGAAATAAAAAAAATGTAGAAAACTAGAGGCCAATATGCCCATTCTCGGGGTTCTCAAAGATAATTGAAACCTGCATAAAAATAGAATGACAGATAAGCAGTAAAACCCCCTACAGACGACCTGATGCGGTCGGTCTGACAGTCGGTCCGACCAAATCAGGTGTTGGCCTACACATGACCCAACTTGTGATCCAACCTTGTCAGAGACAGTGTTTTTTGCGGCTGATGTTGTGGTTGTGTTCGGTAAGACGGATTTGAGGTTATTGCAGGAGAATGTCAACGAAAATGATGCTAAGATGAAAGGGTGGTTTCAAAAAAACAGCTAAAAATTAAACATAGAATAAACCCACAAGCCATAAAATTTGGATGATACGGTGAAAGCCTGGAAACTTTGGACTTGGGAGAAAATGAAATAGAAATGCAAACAACTGTCTAATTTTTGGCTATGCAAATCGACCAAAATCTGGACTGGAAGTCACATATAGATTATCTTACCGGGAAGATTACTATAATTAATAATTACTTATGTATTAGGGCCTGGAAAGGATACTTATTGCCAACTAAAGGTCTTCTAACAGAGTGTAAGTGTATGGTATTTTGACGTGGGGCAAGTCTCCACACATAGATAGAATTTTTCGTTGTCAAAAGAGATGTGTCAAAATTACGTTGAGAATAACCAACAGCGAACACTGCAGACCTTACTTCAGAAAGCTCGGCATGTTTATGATGTGTACTACAGCGTGGGCAGTATTCGATAGTTTTTATGGAGAAATCGATAACTATAAGAGATATGGAAAAATGGATGGGCGCATCCTCGTTGTCTTTTTTTGAGAGGCACCCAATGGAAAAATCCAAATGTGCGATCTTCTTTTGTTTTGGAGCTATAAGAAAAACTCGATTTTTCAATTTTTCGCTAAATGCCGATATCTCAGTTGTTGTAAAGTTACAGAAAAACATATTCGCCCTTCAGACACTTTTTTTGTGACAAGAACAGAGGGTAATGGTAATAATAGTGAATTACAACTCGAAGTAAACCAAGTAGCAATCAAAGTAACTAATACAACTGTAGTATTGAAAATCGATTTTAGAGACCCCAACCCGCAAGAGTCACTTTCCCTACTCCAATTTTTATTAATAAGTTAGATTCAGTCGTTAAAAATAAATCGAACGCATTTTAAATAATTAAATATTTTGCTCAAACAGAACTTACATCTTGCTGCTACCCAAAGATGGCGTTTTAATGGGCTCTAAAATTTTCTTTTGATAAGAACAGTTTAGGAATCTTAAGCCTGAAAAACTTCGTTAAAATTCAATATTGAGAGTCCTCTTTCCAGCAATTAAAAAAAAACTAATTCCAAAATGATCATTGCGACGTGCCACCTTTCATTTCACCCGCCCGTTATTTTTCCATCGTAGCACCAAACGTTGATACGACATTTAAGACAAACGACTCTGTTTGCGCACAAGAACTAAGACGAAAAAGAGCGAAACCTAGGCTTCGAGGACTTAACTACCCTTTTCAATTCTTTTTAGTTAGATACATGTCAATGATATGGTATTGTTTTCCGTAACAAAATAATTTAATTAAATTTAGTAGAAAAAGAGTTGAATTGAAAAAGAAAAGAACAATAGGATGGAGTTGCACATTTTTGTACAAAATAAAAACCAATTAGTCCTGCTACTTCCATTAATCTTCATTACATTACAAATTTAAAAATGAAATTGTTTTTCGTTGCACCGTGCTGCAGACAACATTTATTTTAACACCTGGGATTGCTATTTAATAGGATGTTACATAATGTTTAATTAAAATTATACATAAATTTCGAATATTTTTACTTATTGCATTCTTTTTTACTCTCGTAAATATAGCAAGTTTAAAGGATGAACACACATCACACATCACGCACCTCGCACATATCTAACGACAAAGGGCTTTTAGTCGATTTTTTAAAAACTCGGTAGTTCAAGGGACAAGGGACAACGATTGAAAGGTTTCTTTACCAGCGACCGTTCGTTCGACTTCTCTTCGAGGATGTTAAAAGACACAAAAGCAACTTTGTGTGATTCTTTTACTTGATTATCGTAAAGTTATTCTATTTTTTTTATATAAACGTTTTGCGATTTTAAATGTTTACAACTGGAAATTTGCACAAAAAAATTATGGTCCCAGCTCCTACGGTGGGTCTAATATGACCAACGTGATGAGCTAGATACGATACTTTCGATAAGCGTAAATCGATTTAATTAAACTACCTTGCAAGGTTCACTGTTTAAAAACATATTCCAAACATATTAGGTAAAAATAAAAAACTTTTAACTTTTAAACGGAAAATATGTGTGGACGTTTTAGAATTACATACAGCGCTTTCAAAATAATAATAAGCATGTCGAGCAGTATAACTGTATAACTAATTCCAAAGGCATTAAAGGATTTTAAAATGTACTACTCACTGCTACGGTAGTTTTGTATAAATAATTTTGAAATTAAATTATGATCCTGGACTAAATATTTTGAACTGACTCACTGCACACTGCACACAGTGCATACAGCGACGTGAAAGATTATTAGAAAAACCTCGGGGATTGTATTAATTTTAATGGCTTTCAGAGTGGTATAAATGAAGTCTCGCTGTAGTTGTCATTACAAATTTCTCGCTACTTCTTAAGAGTTGAATTAAACTCTTTCATCGCATTAATGTCTTTTGAGATACTAAAAGTAAAAATATGCATAATGAAAAACCGTATATTAATTGGAACCGTTCGACATTTAAATAATTTTTGAAGTTATTACTCTACCGAAGTGTTTGAAATTATAGCTTATAGCTCGAATATGAATAAATGATATCAAATTTAAACTATTGATTGTTGTAACAAAGGGCGTTTATTTTTTTTAATTTTGCGCCAAGTATAGTGATAACCTACGAATAATTAATTAAAAAGCAACATTTAAACAAGTAATTTATGAGCAAGAGCAGAAGTCGGCTGTTTAAAAAACATTCCGCAATTGCACCCTAAAACTTGAAAAAAAAACTACATACGAAGAAAGAGCAAAAAACGTGATCCCAATTATGAGTAAAGCGTTGTAGTTGCGAGTTAAAATAATAAATATTGATCTAGAGAGAACTTGCGAATACAAAAATGTACATTTTCAAATCATACCGCCTCTACCGCGTTTATTTATTTTGAAATTGATTCTACAAGTTGTGTCAGAAAGGAAATTTTTTCCGTCTTCAAGGATTACTTTACGAAAAATATGAAATATTGACATTTCCAAAGGAGGTTGTTTTGTTCCAGTTGGATTAAGACGACAGAAATAATGAATATTGATATTTTGAGCCCCCTTCCACGAACTTTAGTCAAAACCATTTAAATAAACTTCACATTATTGAGGACTTTACGAAGGCCAGTAAACAACAAAACTTCAATGTAGTAATAAAATCGGGCATTTGGATAAGAATTTGGAGATAGATACGACATGGTCTGTTCCTTGATGTTTCGAGTATAAAAATGTTTAAAAAAATGGAGGGTATTGAAAATCACTGCGTTTCTTTAGGGGTAGTACTGTAGCAGCGTAGCAGCTCGATTAAGATTAAAGAAGGCTCGAGAAGACCACGTAGAGGTCAGAGCCTTTGATGCGAAATATAGAGTCCAGAGTTCCATCCTTGAACTCGCGGTCCAAATGCCGCACACAATATTGAAACGCGCACTAAAGTTATCTGTTTAACCTAATACCAAAATTTTCTTCTTGTAATAATCCGGCATGCTGAGAACATTTTTACTAAACCATGAAGTACAGAACAGGCTGAAAGAGCATTGCAAATAATGAGTATTAAAACCGACCGGCCAAAAATCAAAAATCGGCAAAAAGTTGTCTATTATATATTTTTTCTTTCTACCACCTCAAGTGTTTTTTGACGAAAAAAATTTAAGAGACATAATTAGTAGAAACTTGAATGTACTTTATTTTTGTATAGAAGCACGATTCACTAAAAATGCGTAGTTTTCAATTTATAGGCGATGAACAAAAAAAACAGCTTTTTTGGAATTTTTGTCAAACTTTAACGCACTCTAGCGCTTAAACTGTTTATCTGAGGAAAAAATATTTCTAATATAGTTAGTAGGAAATTTAATTTAGTTTACTTTTACATAAATGAACTTTTCTAAAAAAGTGTACAGTTTTCAAGTTATAAGCGAAAAACTGAAGAAAGAGCAAAAACTCGCCCTTCTCGAGCCGCGCCCTAGTTAAAGTTAATGCTGCCACTTTTAAGCGACAGACGCTCGGTTTTATTTATTTGCAATGTTATTCAGTCTACATTGATCAAAATTAACAATTTTGTATTTTAGTATTTGCAGGACACGCTATGTCCGATATACCCTAAACTTCAACGCGCTGTACCACCTCAGCTGTTTGTTTGACAAAAAAATGTAAGAGGCATAGTTTGTAGAAAATTTCATCTAACTTATTTTGGTTTAGCAACACTTTTCTGCTAAAGTGCGTAGTTAACGAGTTATAAACGATAAAACAATTTTGTGTCAGATCTTGGAAGTTTTTTTACACTTTAACGCCCGCTAGCGCCTAAATCATTCATCTTAAGGAAAAAACTTAAGAGATATAATTTGTAGAAAATATAATATGTTAAATTTTTGTATAGAAGAACTTTCCTCATAAAGTACGTATTTTTCGAGTTATAAGCGGATGCCTGAACGTGCCTTGCAAAGCAGAACTTTACTTAAAAGAAGCGGAATTTTCGTACTTTATTTGTTTTATCTCTATGCATATTTAAATTTTTTTGAATAAATTACATGCCAATTATTAATTAGATACCAACTAACCATGAAGTGTATTAACGTTTGCAATATTGTGTAGATTTACATTATAATAGAATAAGTTATTGTAAATTAAACGAGCTATCACACTACATATTATTAGGTTTAGGTGTGTTTATTTGTCTACTCCGATCATAGTAAGTGTAACGCTATTAGAGCAGAAAGAACAGGACAAATAGACAAGCCTATTGTTCCATAGTTCCATTAAAAGAAGATTCAATGACGTAAAATATAAATAAGTTTCATTGTTAGAGGATTTAGTCGAAAACGCTTAAAAACGTCATCAATTGTCATCGTTTTTCAGCAGCGCTTTAAGCCGCCCACAGACCTCGCGATCTTTCATCGGTCAGCGTGACAAACCGTTCCGTTATTTGTACCTCATGTTTGTCACGATGACCGATGACCGATGAAAAATCAAGAGGCTTGTAGCTGAACTTATTTTATTAGGAGAAACAAAAAATACATTCGTTATAGCGGCGCAGGAAGTTAATTTTTAATGATTGAATAAATATCGTAAAATAGCGCAGAAAAGGTATAAAGTGTTTACTGAACAAAACAATTTTTAACAAACAACCCAAGTTTTCAAACTAATGCGCTCCTTTTTAAAAATTGATTTTAAAATGGCTAGTCGTTAAAACAGGTGAATTGTTGTATTACGTGGATTTTTCAAAGAGAAAATGTAATTTTAAAAAGAAATAGGTAGTAACAATAAGAAAAAGTAGACAATAAATATGGCGAATGAGCAAATAATAGTAACAAAAGATTTATAAATTACCAATAGTGAGTAGATGCATTAAATTTGCATCTTAAATTAAATTTTTTATAATTTTTTACTGAAGCATACCATCTACGAGTAGAGTTGTTGTAATAAACTTAAAAATGTCATAAATGTTTTACTGTATTAGGCACAGCAGCAGGAGAAATATAACTCAAAAATAGTCAAATTGTATTAGGTAATTATAGGTTACTCTAGTTGATTAAATTTTTTCTGTTTAGGATCCCCACGAAAGGAATGGAGTGGTTTTTAGAGAAAAAAATTTAATTTTGTGTTTATACATCATATATTATTTGTCAAGAAGCTTCAAAACTCTTACACCGTACCGTCTATGGCAAGCAATACATTTTATTCGCAAACGCTGAGCACCTGAGTATTTTTTCTTTAGCATACAGCGAATTAGCCCTTTAATCGTTATAAGTTATAACTTATAACTTCCATATTCGAATTTATTCACCTATACAACGCATTATTGAAATGCGTATAAAGGCTGGGAGATTTTGCATTCCGGTCTCTTTCAACTACATATCGTATACGTACTATTTATGAGAAATAGCATTAAATATTCTATTTATGAAATTCGAGTAAATAACTAAAAGATCCCTATCACATAGCAATCGTCCCCTGACCTTAATTAACTAGGTGAATTTTCGCGGTTTAAGCATTTCCACTAGCACAAAACGCTATTAAATGCTTATTCATGGCCCCAAAGCGTAGCTTTAATAAGACGCCAGGAAAATAGCCGACTAACCGATGTAGATAACGCGAATACTACAATTAGCTTTCCAACAAATTAAGAAACTTTGCCTATATTTATCATCTTGTAATAACGCGGCCTTATAATATATACATTTTTTTATGAAAAACAAAACCTCCAAAAAAATTACCCACATTTGTCTTGAGAATATAATCTCTTAACTTACAGTAGAATTTTAGAGTTTATAAATTGAGCTAGTCAGCCAAATAAATACTTCATTATTCTAAAAGTTTTACTTTTTGTTATATACATCTACCTACACGGTTTTTACCAAAATTATATTCTACCTAAAGTTTGTTGAACTGACAACTTTGCTTTCGAATAGAAGCTTTGCCAAATCGTATAACCACATTAAGTTATTAAATATGACTTCAAACACAATTTCTAAGTTTGATGTTCATTTTTGCTTATAATGAATATATCTATGGATCGCTTTTTTCTACTTCGAAGTCAAGAGAAGCAATTTGATAGAAATGTCTTTTTGCCACCTGCCTCTTTCTTCATCGTTGCGGTTGCGAGAAAATCAAAAAGAAATCAGATTTGTTCGTAGTATATCTACCCAAAGTCAAATAATTAAAATTTCACAAAAATTGGTAGTACAGGGTAGTTAGTCTTTGAGGGCTTTTCTAAAGTACATTCGGTGCGGTAGTTTCACATGCTACGTGCGGGTCAAAGGTTTATAAGGAAGTTAGTGGCAAGAGATGAGGAGATGAGATACGTCGTTACCTCAGCTGACGTTATCAGCAACATTTCATTCCAGGGTGGCGACTTAGGCTTTTTATTGGATTTACAGTTCTCCAACGATATTTGCCTCCTGGATCAGTAGCTTAAATGTGCCATAAATCGGTATATGTAAACAGTAGCAAGTACCGATACCTTTAGAAAGCCAATAGGTAAAGTTTCATCGATTTTACACGAACACACATCTCACTGTAATAATTGTGAAATGCTCAACTTCATGCTCATGCATGATAATGATGTGTTTGCCTGCTCATATCACACAGTATTTACAACCCTTTAGACTGCTCAGTTTTCAAATCTCCGAAAAGCCGTTATTATAAATTTAAAAAATAAAACCCCCAAAAAAGAATTAAAGAGTTGAATTTTGGTAGTTTGTTAGCAATTGCTTGGGGAAAATCAACTACTTCCAGTCTCCAGCGCAATTTCGGGATTTCGTGCTACGAGATTAGTTTCCTTTTCAAGAGATGCAATACCAGATTATACATTTCTGTCTCTTGAGAGAGTGAAACAAATAACATCGATCCAAAAGGTAATCAAGATTCATTTCAGTCTCAAGGAACTTCCCAAGAAGATACCAATAACAACGTTCAAGTCAGGAGATAGCAATCGCCATCTAATGAGCTGCGTAGTTCCGTAGTTCCACATCAAATATTAGTGAACCTAGCTGTAGTACCTACTTCTAACAACATTCATCAAATACACGATGATATTTTTTACTGCTGGAAAGAAATTGGACAGAATAAAACCTGTTCCAGTTATAAAAGTGAATGTTGATTCCACTAAACGTCGGGGGCGCGCAGAAATCCTTACATCTCCGGATCGCATAGCAGAAAGGAAAGCAGAAGATTTTTAAAACGAAAAGGAATCTAAAAATATTGCAGCGATAAAAGTATCTAGGATTAAACAGAAAAATAAAAGATTTAGAAAGGACCGGAGTGGTCTAGCGGCCAACATCGTCGTATGCGGATTCAAAGGTCGCCGGTTCAAAACCGACTGATACCACTGGAGTGTTTCCATATGTCAAATACCCGGTCCTGGTGGTTCGGAACCCACCTAAAGCTGTAGGTCCCGTCCTCCCGTCTGCTAATAACCACAGTCGTTGATGCGGACGTAAAATGCCACATTAAAAATTCTATCAGCAGTTCTTCAGAATCTGATCAGCCCGTTTATGATGACAGTCATTCTAGTGAGTCATGGAATGAAAATGAATGTGGTGGATGTGGCGAAGACTACAGTAAAACAAGAAAATGTGATGATTGACCAAAGTGCATAATTTGTGGCAGGTTGTTACACGAATCCTGTATGAAGTATACACTATTCTTTTAATGAGAAGTTGCAAAAACTACAGAAGCCCCGAAAGATTTATTGTGTCATGAGTAAGATTGATGCTGGCGAGTGTTACTCATACACGCCGTTTATTTGCTGGACGGTAAATAAATTTATAGATTGAAACTCGATTTTAGACATGTTATAATTTGGAGTACCCCGATAGGCGTGCCGAATTTCTTTTAGTTGTTCTTTTGGCACGAACAACTTATATCTCTTACGCATCGCCGAGCTCGGCTAGTATTGCAGTAAATCATCTTTTCGGCGCTGCCAAGAAATATATTTCTAAGTAAATGTAGAATCACTTTCGATTCGTTAGTTGTTTTTTTGAGAATACGTCTCCATGAATTTATTTATTTTAGACAAGACATCAAAATGTGCCTCGTTGTGGTTGCGTTAGGAACATTCTTCTGTCGCACTACCCACTACCCGTATCGGCAATATTTTTTTCAATTATTTGGTGCAAATTTGTGTGAATGACGGTCAAGGGGTCAAGAAAACTTTCATGCTCTTCTTCGGGTGGTAACACCAAATATTACACATTTTAGGGTGCAGGATTGTAGTCGGGGAAGAACTTAGTTGATTTTGCAAAGTAAAACATAATAATTAATATGTGTGCATTGTGCATAGTTAGGGGTAGTAAAAAATATCATTTTCAATTTTACATTTTGACACAAAACTTACAAGAGCTCAGCTGTAAATCAAAATAATGTTGTTAGCTTTTCCGAGATAAGATTTACAAATTTACTTCAATAAATTTCTAAAAGTGAACAAACACATTTTATCGGAAAGTGCTTTCCGTATTTTCTGCAAACGCAAATAATATTTTCACGCCCAAAAAAACTTAAGGTTTACACCTTTTTTTTATATTTTAGATTGTTGTACGCGCTCGCCAAGTTTGCAAACGACGTCGCAGGAGTCCACTGTGAACGAAAGAGTTATGGCTACAAATATTGTGCGAGCGGCAAGTCTGGCGGTTGGATGGTATATTTTGGAACGTCGGTCTCAACGACTCATCATTCTTTGCTTTATCGCACTGTTACTTCGCAATTTCTATGGACATTTGATTTTTTTATTGAAGTAAATAAGAAATATATCGACATTTGCACTTTCTCAACATTTCTGGGCCCATTGACAAACTTAGCTTACGCGTAAGAACGCGTATCGTTACCAAAATTAGTAGGTATTATTTGAGAAGAGAAAAAAAGTTATTCGGATTGAAAATTTAAGTACCCACCCAAAGCTACATTTGCGTTGTAAATATGATAGTTATTTAAATAACTAGGCAATTAATCTGAATAAAATTTTACAATTTTATCTCTTTCAGCCAACTCTTAACACGTCGTTTGACCTATCATAGTAGTCTGAAAGCGTTGAAATTTATCCCATAGTTGGTGCAATATATCACAGTGTTATATACGAGTTTGTGGGAATTATTAGATGTTTTTTACGGCATATATTTGTACAATCTCGCTCAATCAATTCTAATTATTTGCAATGAGTTTTGTTGTAAGTTTAATCGTGAAAAATCAATTTAATTTTGTTGAGTGGAATCATGAAGGTTTAATTAAACGATATCTGTCTTTCGGCGCTACATTACCGGATATCGCTATACCTACACCCGTTTTGATTGAATTTTCAATTTGTGTATATACTATACGGGGCAGTCAATTGCAAGACGCAGTTTGAAGTGTAATTAATATACCAGGCGGTGTAAACTACTAAAGGTTAACATTGTTTTGCACGTTTTTACCGATTAGAAATGCTTTTCAGACAAAGCAGGGTGGCATCCCAAACTTTAAAACGAAATACAAAAATTTATAATCGATAGTCAGGGCCGTCCTTAGCATTTGCGAGGCCTAGGGCAAAACTAATTGCGAGGCCCACATGACTGCGCCGCAGACGATGTTTCAAAAAGAGGCGTGGCATAATTTAAGGTAGTACTACCGGTTTTAGAATTGACGTTCAGAATTTAATGAAACTTAGCATATTGGTACATTATAATATCATAATTAACCAGTTAAATTTTTGGAGGCCTACAGAGAACTGAAAAAAAGATAAAAATGTTTAAAAATTTTTGCCTTTAACATTGATCCTTATGGAAAATCACAGATTTTATTTTATTTCACAAAATTGGACGTTCAGATTTTTATAAAATTGGTATCAATAGAAAGAAAAAAATTAATTGAATTTTCTGTATTAATAAAACCTTAACTTTAGAGCTCGTGATAAGAGTAATTAATAAATAATTAAGAAAAAACTTACATGTGGCAACGCCGCCAAGAAGGTTAGACGCGCGCGAAATTTAAACATGTACAGAATACGGCTAATGCTATTTGTTTCACATTTTTCTATACCTTTTTTTAGTGACTTTTTTATTTTTCCAATGAAATATTCGTTTTGTACCATTTAATAAGTTTGATTCAGATATTTCATTAGTAAACAAACATTACATGTCAAACCGATAACCTGAAAGGTATTTTTTGTCTCTTTTGCTTTTACGCGGCGTTGCCAAATATAAATACGACGGAAGTCAAATTACAGTAAGCACACATTTGACACTTGTGGTATCGGTAGTACTACCTTAACGACTTTTAGTGAAAACTAAGGCCGTGGTCAAAAAAAGTTTTCGAGGGGGGTTTACAAATAGATCCTGACAAAGAGCACATTATGCGAATTTTGTGTCCTTTGGCTTAAAAATATAATAAAATAGCGCCGTAGGCGAAAATTTCTGCTTGGTCAAGGTCAAACGGCTTAAAACGAAGTTCCGCAATTTTAATAGCGATTGATATTGTCTCCAAAAAAGGTGTTTTATGACAAATTTTTTTTGATTTTTTAAGTGAAAATTGATTGGCAATATCTGAAAGAACAGGAAAAGTTCTCGTACCTTTTCAAGTAACGATTGTAGAGCCAAAACGACTATTAAGAAAAATTTTCCTAAAGAATATGATGGTTAACTATCGGTAGCGGGAGGCCCTAAATTAAGCAAAAAAGCGCGAGGCCCGGGGCCTGCCCCCCCCCTCTAAGGGCGGCCGTGTCGATAGTGACCTATTATAGTGAAGGTAATCCGGTGACACACTGTTATGCTATTGTTATGTTATGATTATGATTTGCGAAGCATATAAAATAATTTTCACGGTTTTTCCATTAAGTAGTAAAGTTTTTAAATAAATTAGTACTTCAACTGTAATCTTCGGTGCACATTATCAATCGTGAAGTATAAATATTGTGCTGTGATAGGACTTTATACTTTAAGTACCATCAGAAGCAACTACAGCGAAGATGAGCACCAAACCTGGTCACCAAAAAATATTAAGGAGTTTCTCTAAATCAGTGAGTACTTTACAAGAGCCTTTTTTGCAGGACATTCTGAAATCCACCCAAGATCTTGCAAAAGAAAATGAAAAATCTGTCATCATGTAATCATAATAGACGGCATTTGAAAAACTTTCAAGTCATCCAGGAGAAAAATTTGATGATTGATATGAAGGATAGGCCGAAAAGAGCACCTGATGTTTGCATGAACGAAATAGAAGAGATCTAAAGCGAATCAAAGAAACTTTGAAGGAGAACTACAATGAGCAGCAGCAGTATCCGAGAATAAAATGCGTGGAGATGCTGGGTGTACCTGAACGAAAAGGTGAGACGGCAATTGTTACTGTTCAACAGGTTTGTTTAGCGGCGGGATTTCGGCTGACCTCAAATGTTGGAGTCTTGTCATCGGCTCAAGAAAAACTTAAACAAACTGGCCGAGCCTTGTGCAATTATAATAAAGTTTTTGCATAGAGCTAATAAGGAAGAACTTTAGAAGTGCCAAAGAATAAAAAGAGAGGTCAATACAGAGAGCCTAGAAGCATCGCTATCAGGCTTGGTAGGACGCCAGAAGCTTATTTATATTAATGAATTGTTGACTTATTAAAATAGAATATACCCATGTCAAAGACAAGAGAATTTAATAAAAATAAGGGAGTCAAATATTTTTGGAGAGAAGGAGATAAGATTATGATGAGGTAAAATGATGGAAGCCGGGTCATTGAAGACAATTCTGAGTGAAACCGGAAACAAGCCAAGCCAAAGGAATGTTTTAAAACCCCTGTATATTTTATAATTATTTTAAATATAGTAAGATTTGCTGTTACGTGATACCGTTTGTTTAACCGGAAATGGGGTTAGCTCTTTTAAATTAAATACAACACTTTGTATATTTGACTTGGTTTTGAAGATTGTAAAATTATCTATCTAGTGATACCAAACATTTAATATTTTGGTCTGGCTCAACTGGAAAGGAGAAGTTTCTTATTTTAATTTGAAACGCCCTGTATAATTTTAATCGTTTTAGGCGTATATTTGGCAAATGAGCTGAAAATCAAGTTACCCCATTATTTCATCGCAAAATTTTGTTGAGTGATGGGGCTCATTTTTGGCTCAATGGCCGTGTCAATAAGCAAAATTGTTGCATTTGTAGTGAAGAGAATCCACAAGCGAATCCTCAAAAGCCATTACAACCAACATTTTGTGTTTTATTGGCGAAATCAGACGACTAAGACGACCTCCCGGGGGTCATATGCTCAAAATAATATTCAAACTCTAAATGACAAAAGATTTTCTATTAAATTAAGCCAAAATTCCGTTCATTTGATCAAATTATACATGTTTTATTTCAATTTAAAGTTCTGTACCTCCAAAAAAACACCCTTTATATGAAGAAAATATTATGTCCACCGTATAGAGGCAACTTTTGCGATAAACTTAGCATACTTTACCCTCACATTAGCATTATTTATTTTCGTTAATCATCAATTAACATTTTTTGAATTTTATTCCATGACTTACAAACGCATCGTAAACATTTCTCTCATTTAAGGCACTTTGATACTAAAAAAAATTCGTTCTGTTACATCAAGAGAGGGTTTCTCTACAAACTTTATTGTGTAAATTGTTTATTACGTTGGCTTGATCGTGGCTCTTGATACAGACACGCCGTGGAATACTAAAACTGCAAGTTTTAACACTCCGTAAACTTATTCAAAATAGTTTTTTTTAACTACAATGATCAAATTCACAAACATTTCGTACGACAGGCCAAAAAGGAAATAAAATGCTGAAAGAAAGGAGATCAAAAGTGGCGTTTGCTAGATGTTATAAAAAAATGTGGTAAATGCCACTATTAGTTCTGCTTTGCCCACAATCACACAAAGGGGGTTTGGAGATAAAAATGTTCAATTCTCCAGTAGATTGTAGGTTTCTTGGCTAGAGGACATTGAAGCACCAACCTCAAAAATTTTTCAGTAAATTATCCGACTATCCCCATGAGTTTACCTGAGGATCAACTGTGGCTCTTAGTAGGTACTTTTTTGGTGTTAAAAAGTATTATTAACGAAATGATTTTTAATAGCATGATGACTTCATAGATCTCTAAAGAAGGAAGAGGAGAATTAAATGGCGTCTCCTCAAATTCACAAACTTCAAAGCTCCTTTGAAATTTGTTATTCTCGTCTGGAGTACTTTGTTACCATATTTGTATAATTACTTTAAGCTTCCTTTATTTCCAGCTCAAACAAAAACTACTGCCAATTAAAAATTAAAATATAATATTCATTAATTATCGACGCAGTTCATTCTTTTTAATTGTACAATTATTATTAAAACGTAAACACTTTAAGGACATCTAATATTTTATAGTAGATAAGAATTGTTGGCATAAAAATTTTCTAAAGGGCACCGAAAATAAATTGCACTTCCAATCCCTGATTATTAATTGTACGAAATAAAGACTTAAGTGCACGGCGAATGCAATAGGGATTAAACTATACTTCGTCTGTCAAAACTTAAAATAAGGTTTTAATTTTAGCAGTAAATTTTCTTTAATACCCTTTTAATCACGCGCTGAAAAAGCGACTATCAAGAATATCCAATTAATGTTTTTAATTAATTATTTAAAAAAAATTTGAAATTTAAGTAGTAAAATTGGAGATTTTGTTACGTGATACAAAAAATTAATTATAATCTTTATGTAGGTACTACCTTTTAAGTTAACAAAGGACTAAATCAAATATTCAATAACTAATTGACAAAGTTAAACGCAGACGTCATTATAATTCATAAATACAAATGGATTTAGCAAAAAAACGTTTAATTTGTAATAATACTTTATCATGCATAAAATCAAATTAACACTTTTTCAAATTACCACCCAAAATTACTTTTTTTTGCTTATGCAACGCATTAGCTTTAGAAAATTTATAAAAGTCAATATAAAAGTTAATAAAATTTTGGCCCTTAAACTATAGTGATTGAATTAAGCTTAAAAGCTCGTAAAGTTTCAACTAAAGCAGCTTAAACTTTTCTATTTTGCTTCGTTTTAAAATGCGTTTTTTTAAAGGGAGGATATAGTTTCTAAATGTTTTTTTTGCGAATACCCAAGTTTCTGTAACTTATCGCGTTTGTTAAGGCTTTGTAAAACTTGTTAAACTTTCACCTTTGTACAATTTAAAAATCCGCCAACTTTAAAGGCCTCTAATTTCAATATTGATTAAGTTGATTCTGCTCTCGAAATTTATTGTTTCAATAATAGTATTCTAAGGTTTTTTTGTTTTTATTGCTATACAAAGAGGTTTTAAAAATTTTATTAGAGCGATTACAGACCTCAACACAACAAACAATTAACTGTTCCAATCAATGGAACGCGACTACGCCACATAAAATGCTTCTAAATGCTACATGCAACGTGCTAGCACCGATAAACATACTTTTCAACTATATTGGCATTTTGAACTTTTCACAATTTCACTTTAAATCGTATCAAACAAAAAATACAATCTTGTAAAATTGACAGCGTTTTATATTCACTGGCAACTTATTGCCATTGTTGCCATTGCCATTGCCATTGTTGTATCGTCTGCTACAGTAACGTGAAATAACTAATGATAACACTGATAACAATACATGGTGACTCAATAAAACGATAAATTGAGCTTTCCTATGTTATAGAAAACTATGATAGGTATAATAAATTCAATAATATGTAAGAGCTTTACTACTGCTCTTTTTTGGGAGTTTTCGCTTTATAATTCGAAAACAACGCACTTTATGAGAAAAGCGCTTATAGTTTATATATGAATATAAATTACATTAAAAACGCCTTTGAAATCCGACGATGGTATTTGTTTCAACTTCAAAGGTATCTGTATAACCAAGAAGGTTGCCCAAAAACCTTTCTCGAGGCGCTACACTTCAATGCGCTCTAGCACCTAAACTGTTCCTTTAATTAAAAAAATCCATGAGATATAATATGTAGGTGATTGAATGTCTACTTTATTTGTGTATAGAAACGCTTTTTCTAAAATTGCGTAGTTTTGGAGGTATAGGCAAAAGTTTTTAGGCCGATTTTGGATTTTTTTTTAGCGCGCTCTAGCGCCTAAACCTTTCGTCGGTCAAACAAACCTTTAGATATACAGGCTGTATCAAATTTCGTGTTAAGTACAGGGATCTCGCTTAATAGCGTAGGTAGAAAGTTGGTTAAATGGACAAAAACGATCCTCGAGTTATGCCTACACTAAATCAAAAAACAAAATTAACCCCCTGCATAACGTTTCTGAAATATGGCGGAAAATAGCGAAATTTGCATTTTTAATTTTTGGCTCTAAAATCGTTATTTGTAAAAATTTTTAGAAACTGAAAAGACTTTTTCAAAGGAACTTTTTCTGCTCTTTCAGACGATGTCAACGAATTTTCGCTATCATTATTACTTTACTGTATATTGATACCAACTTTTGTTTTTCATATGGGAGCCATTTAAAAATTTTATGTCATCGGATAAGGAAAAAAATGCTGATTTCAAAAATGTATAACATGTCCATAAACTAACCACAAATAATAAATTCAAAATTAAAATAATAGAATATTTTATTTAAAACTGAATTTTAATTTATAAATAGCAATATCCGTGAAAAACAATTGAATATGTTTTATAAAAAACAATTTATATGTGCTTCATTTGTTTTCCTGCAAATGTTTATAGAAATTTACTTATAATTATTTGGGTTATTTATGGTGATTTTTTTATCAAAAATATTATAGACATATTATACATTTTTGAAATCAGCATTTTTTTCTCTATTCGATGACATAAAATTTTTAAATGGCTCCCATATGAAAAACAAAAGTTGGTATCAATATACAGTAAAGTAATAATGATAGCGAAAATTCGTTGACATCGTCTGAAAGAGCAGAAAAAGTTCCTTTGAAAAAGTCTTTTCAGTTTCTAAAAATTTTTACAATTAACGATTTTAGAGCCAAAAATTAAAAATGCAAATTTCGCTATTTTCCGCCATATTTCAGAAACGTTATAGAGAGGGTAAATTTTGTTTTTTGATTTAGTGTAGGCATAACTCGAGGATCGTTTTTGTCCATTTAACCAACTCTCTATCTACGCTAATAAGCGAGATCCCTGTACTTAACACGAAATTTGATACAGCCTGTATAGTTTGTCGGAAATTTGATGTAGTTTATATTTGCATAGAAGCATTTCTCTCATAAAGTGCGTAGTTTGCGAGTTATAAACAATACACGAAAAACAGTTTATTAGCCGACTTTAGAATTTTAGCAACTTTAACGCGCTCTCGCGCCTAAACCTTTCGTCTGTCAAAAAAACCTTTAGATATATAATTTGTAGGAAATTTGATGTAGTTTATATTCGTATAAGAGCACTTCACTCATAAAGTGCGTAGTTTTCGAGTTATAAGCGATACACCAAAAACAGTTTTTTTTGCCAACTTTAGAATTTTTCTCAAACTTTAACGCGCTCTAGCGCCTAAACCTTTCGTCTTCCAAAAAAACCTTTAGATATATAGTTTGTAAGAAATTTGATTTAGTTTATATTCGCATAGAAGCATTTCTCTCATAAAGTGCGTAGTTTTTGAATTATTAGCGAAAAACCTAAAAACAGTTTTCTAGCCGATTTTGGAATTTTCGACCAACTTTAACGCACTCTAGCGCCTACGCCTTTTGTCTGCGGAAAAAACCTTCAGACGGCAGAAACCATTAAGAGATAATTTGTAGGAAATTTGATGTAGTTTATATTTATGTAGATGCACTTTTCTCCTAAAGTGTGTAGTTTTCGAGTTATAAGCGAGAAACCGAAAAACGAGCAAACACCCACTTTCTCGAGCCCCCCCCCCCCCCCAAGTTAATGCTGTCACTTAGGAGTTGCAGATGGTTGGTTTTATCATTTGCAATATTTTTTTAGCCTACATCGTTAAAATTTTTGTGATCGCTGGTTCGCTGCCTCCTGGAATACAGGGTGGTTCCAAAATGGCGAATAAGTTCTTCAATACGTTATAGGAAACCGTTATTTTAACTAAAGAAACATCCTAAAAAACGTTTATATGCTATATTTTGGAGTTATTAAAACGAAGTAAATTATAGACTTGTGTTACATGCACTTTTTATTTCTTAATAATTAAGAAACACCTAAATTACTAGAGGAAATTATGACAAGTTTCAAAATTTATCAGAATTCAGAGTTGATTTCTCAACTTAATTTCTTAACACATTGCTATTTCTTTTACTGTAATTATTATCCCCTACGTACTCTTGGGTGCAAGTATTTATGGAACATACTGTAGGTAAAACTAACAATATAAAAAGCTAATAATGCGGATTAACGAAACCCGTAAATATTGGTAGGAGGTAACTGCAAATCTATTATTACCATGTTAATATCAGGTTATTATTATCGCACACCACTGAAATTGGTATTATACGAGGATTTTGTTCAAAAAATTAAACCAGGTTAATTAATTACGTGCCCCGTTTTATTTAATCAACGAATCATTGAACGTTTTCTTTGTGATGCGCAATTTTACCCCAATAAAAACTATTTAAATCAGCGTTCAGGAACTTTTCAGTTGTTTTAATAGTAAATTACACCGCAAGTAGGTAGCTGTTCTAGTTGAATAAAAGTAATAAGAAAACGTTTTTTGTGTAAGGATAATACAACTGATGCTTCTTTCATACACTGTTAACCAAGACTTTCTGCGCGTTTTCATGAACCATTTATTTTTAACACGATTTCTTTTAGCGTTATAAAATGGAACATCCTTACAGCTATTTTACACGCAAAGAGAAGTATTACATTCATCCATTTTGCTCAAGATTTAAGTTTAAAATGCCACCTTTACAAATTGTTACGGGGAATAAAAAAAGAGTATTGTCGTTAATTGATCAACATGGCTTTGAAATTAATGTTATGTAAAGCGACTCTATTATTTGTTTGCCGTCGTAAGGATTCGGTCAGGCTGGCGAGCGAGAAGCAGTAGACGACAATGTAGTGAGAGACAAGCGCCCATGTAAGCCCATCGCGACTCACAAAAATCTCGAGGTGCTCTGCTTTTGGAAGACCATTTTTTGCCCAGTTACAATGAATTCTAAAACTAAAGGAGTATGGAGGGTCATCTTTTGTACAAACAATTGCAACAATATCCAGAGAGACTTTTCGAGTACCTTAAGATGACTGTAGAAATATTTGAGATTGGATTTTGGATATTAAAATTTCATAAAATCACGAAGCCATGTTGGTGCGGTGGAAGCAGAAAATTAACTAAATATTGCTCAGAAATCAAACAAAGTTGGATCAAGAGCGACGCGCTTACTCGCTAAGCAATATGTCGTTTACGTTTTGTGTCAGTATGGCCGCTTCAATTTAGTGTTAGGGAAAAACATAGTAAAGCCTCGTATCAGGACTCGACTCAAGCACTGCCATAAGCCATAAGCCTGATGCATCAAGCATCAGATTCCACATAGTGCAGGCATGAAGTTCTATGTATATAGTAGGTCAGTTTGTTATGAGTTGCTTGAAATCAGACTATTTTGATTCCTGTGTATGGCGAGGCTTGAGACTCGAGTCTTGCGGCGATGCTTGGCTATGCTCGGGCACGATTGTTTTGAAATTGATGGCGAGGGTGACTTATGACGATGCTCGAGTCGAGTTCTGATGCGAGGCTTCACTATGTTTTTACCCTTAAGTCTAAGTTTAATTTTTGTCACTCTGTCGACTTTTTATGATAAAAAAATTTGGCGTGCGTTAGCAACGTTTATGTGTGAATAATGGGCAGTTGTGGAGTGGATGAATATTGTGGAATAATTACGGGTCCCCTTTCAACTCGGGGCTTAAATCTACATCTGATGGGACCCAATTCTAACACATCATTTTTTGCTGAGGATTGCTCGAGGATAGGAACAAAATGCAGAAAGGAACTTAAACTGTAAATTGTGTCGCATTTTTTCGAGTCCTTGGAAATATTTCAGCGAAGGGGGTTCAACTTTCTGATTTCCTCCCTGGCTTACGGCCTTGACGTTATTTTATTGAAAAATGAGGCCCAGCCCTTTGGTATGGTATTTTTCCTATATGGTTAGGTTAGATGATAGTAATTTGAAATTCTAAAATGTATATCGTGAGACTGTTCCAACTACATTAGATGACTCGATGTCGCCAGAAAAAATTAAGGAATATGTTTATGTATTCTTTCACAATAGTGTTGATTAACTTGTAAAAATGGTTTTGCTAGAAGGCATTGTATATCCACTTTTACAATAATAACTTTTTATATTATTTTCCTTGCAAGTTTTGTTGGATCGATCGTCATTAACTTTTATTAAAAATTTCCTTTCTGAACAAGCAAAATAAAAGTAAATCTAAGAAGCCTTTAAGCGATTTTATCTTCCATCATTTATCCACTTTAAAAATATTTTAATAATAAAAATTGATTTTTTATATTCCGAGTCGGTTTTACATCAAAATTGTTATTTAAAACTAAAAAGATTTATACAAATTAGGGGTAGTTTTTTATCATAATTTTAAATAGACTTATTTTGGTAACTCAAAAATATTTTTTTGAATTATGTAATACCTGTCGGGTTTTGCACTGGAAGATAAATAATCGTAGAAGTTCATTTAAATTAAAAGTTTGTTGACTTGCAAGAACCTTTTAAGTTATTATTTCCAAGGTTTACGAGGTAAGAAAGGGTTATTAATTACCACTGCAATTAATTTTTTCTTTTATATATTTTCAACTAAAATCTGAGACGGTTTGAAAAAAGCTCGTTTTATTATTTTGCATATCTAATAAAGCGAATTCGGCAAGATTTTTCCCAGTGGAACGTTTTTTCCAACTCCGACGCGAAATAATATTTAAATGACTTAAAATAGTAATTTTTCCACGTCGTTTGTTGTACTAATTGGTTTAATTAGTAAGAAAAATGTCAAAAAAGTTAAAAATGCTTACGTTGCCAATTTGATTCGAGCCATTTTGCAAAAAAACTCTACCTGACGGGTAGAGCCGCCCACAAACCTCACGATTTTTCAACGGTCATCGGCCAACGTGACAAACTGTCGCGATTGAACCTCATGTTTGTCACGATGCCCGATGAAAAATCACGAGATTTGTAGATTTAAGGCCAAGTAACGGCCAAAAGGATTTCAATGAGTCATTTCATAAATACGCGAGTATTATGATTATTGGAAACGCAAATTATCAAAGAGACTAAAATGTTGTAGTACAGGAATGGCCAACAAGTTGATCGCGAAGTCAATTTTTATCGATCGCGAGGCCAATCTGGCAAGAGACGTAGGGTTACGAGTGAAACAAAGCTTTTACGTTATTTGGGGTTTCATTTTTACTTTGTTTCGAATTATGTATTAGAGAAGCACATGATTGAGACATGTCTCAATCCTCTCTCAAGAGATGGCAGAACACCCCATACTTAGTACGAGGTCTGATAGAATAACCAGAGCATATACCACGGAAAAAACCTACGGAATTAAAATTTCGACAAGGGAAGAATGGGAATGCAAGACAGTGAAAGTGAATGGACTTGTGTTCTACACAGACGATACTAAAAACTCAACAGAAACAGGAGCTGGAACCATCGGGGACGGCAACTTAAGCCTCGGGGAGCACGCAACCTTCTTCCAAGCAGAAATTTACGCGATTTTAACATGTGTGCAAATACTGTTAGATCAAGGTTATCACAACCGAAGAATCTTTGTAGCATCTGACAGTCAAGCACCCCTTTCGGCACTGAACGCCTGTGAGGTGGGGTGTGCACCTGTGCACTAGTAACGGACTGCATCCACAGACTGAGAAAGCGGACCATCTGGCTAAAGAGGGTAGTAAAATCCCTCATCAGACCCATCAGACCAAAACCAGCCTTTGGAATTCCTTATTAAACGGCAAAGAGAGAAATACAGTCACTTCTAGCGAAATGATATATTAAACACTGGAGGGAGACTCCCAGGCCGGGCCATTCTAAAGTCCTACTGCAGAAACCCTCTGACAAAAGAACCCACTCTCTACTAAGAATGAGTAGAGGTGAGCTACGACTGGCAACGGCACTGATAACGGGACATTGTCAGCTTAAAAAGCACTTGTATACGATGGGACTAGAAGAAGACCTACCATGCAGAGGATATGCAGAGGCAGAGGAAACTCCAATTCATCTTCTGCTACACTGCGAGGCTTTCACAAGAAGTCGTCACAGTATTCTCGGAGAAGAGAAGATGCTCCATAGAGAATTGCCCAAACTATTTATAGAGGAAATTCTGGACTTTATCAAAAGCACAGAACTTACAAGAAAAGAAGATTATATCTGAGACGCACAATAGACCCAAGAAGTCGCGGTGCAAGAAACCACTGGGGGTCAGGCATTCGTGTAGATCGAAATATTTGCTGGATTTGTCTAATTTGGGCGAGCAAATGCTTGCATTTGAGTAAATGGGGGTCACAATAAACAGTTAAAGCAAAATTAGTGTTAATGAAATGCAGCCCTCTATTAAATGAATATTGAAATAACCAACGATTAGTTCGAATGTTGAAAATGGTTTGTGTTAGTGCTTACCTCCTTTGAGGTATCACCTTCAGCAATCAAAAATATGCGCCTGCGGCGCTATTTTACATCCGGCGACCATGACGGCCCACTTTAACAAAATTTGCGCGGGTCGGTGACGTCGAAGCCATCCACCCTTGACAACAAGTCGATAAAAAGTAGATCTTATGTACACAAAAGTTGACCACCCCCTGCTGTAAGTAGATGCAAAGAATTTGATTTAATGCATTTCCACTAATTTGCACTTACAATATTTATTTACGGCCCCGTTAAACTTTTGTTTAGAAAAATGGACTACAAGCCCTACTTTATTATTAAAAAAACAACTTTTGATTAAATTTTTCAGTTTTCACCGATTTTTCATTAGGGTCTTTAACAATTAGATGAAAGAAGAAAGAAGCACCTATTCAGTAAATAATAACGATTTATTAAACCTAACTAAGTCTTCACAGTAGGTACTTCAGTTTAAGATCTAGAGTAAACTCATGAAAAAACTCCACTAAAAATCCCCTAACAAAATTTAATCAGAACAAATTGTGTATAAATTTCTCTAACAATCAAGAGCGCCCTGAAAAAACATTATACCTTTAATCATATTTAAGCTTAAACACGTATTGGGTTTCTTATTATTAGGCATCCGCCTTCATTACGAAATGAAGCAAAAATTAAATAATAAATTCAGTTTTTTTGCTAGCAAAATCCTACCTACGTGTCGTCCAAACTTTTATATCAATGTCGAAAAGTTTTAAAAATTAACGGGAGCAAAGAGTAATAAGAGACACGCGAGTTTACTTAAAAATTAATACAGATCCTATATTATTTAATAATAAATGTTGTCAAAAGCTTATAAGACAATCTTTGCCAAAAAAACATAACACAAAATGTAATTATCCCATTAGCGATATTATAACTCTCGAGCAGTAGTGTATCACAAGACATTTATTGTCTCTTTTAGGTAATATATTACACGCGCGGGATAGTATTTTCAGTGTCAAAATGACAAGCTTTAGAAGATTAGATGCTTGTGGTACATGAGTACTCTTGGGATCTCGGACGATTCTAATGACCGTAAAAATCGATGCCGAACTCATATTAACTATAGATAAGTTTAAAATTGTTCACAATTTTTTTAAATTTATATTAACAGCTAAACGAAGCTGAAAGAAGTTTAAAAAAAATCTATTAATCTAAGAACTTTATTAAAACGTTAAACAATAATTACGTTTAACGCCCTAAGCGTACTCCACAGTTAACATTGTACTAAAACCCGAAGCAGCAAATGAGCTATTAAACACATCGATCTTTTTGTTCATTTACAATAACCGTCGTGATTGTAGATGAATCTATTTTGTGCAAAACCTAAACGTTAATAATGCGAACAAGACTGATAAAAAATCTTCAGCTTCAAAAAATGCAATAGTTTAGAAACTTTGCATACTCATTTGTAGGTGTATGGAGTGAGCATCAATATCCTAAAAGTTTTGACAAATCAGGGGTGAGCTTTAGAGACACGTCTTCAGCGACTGCCGAATCTAGGTTTTTCGTAAATATCTCGAAAACTATAGGTTGGACTAAAATGTGATTTAATACAAAATTAAAGCTGATAAAATTTACTACAAAATTGAATGTATGCATGTTTTTAGTATTCCTAAAGCTTACCAAGTTATAACGCGTGTAAAATTGGCGTTTTTTGCCAAAATCACCAATGCAACAGCTCTAAAGCGGTTTGGGCAAAAAACACCAATTTTAAACACCTCACACCTTCGTAAACTTTAGAAATACAAAAAACATCCATAAACAAAATTTTGTAGAAAATTTTATCAGATTTAATTTTGTATACATTTACGCTTCAGCTCCAACTCATAGTTTTCGAGATATTTACGAACAAGCGAGACAAGTGACATGTCTTTGACTACTGCCGCTAAAGCTCACCTCTGTTTCATCAAGACTTTTAGGATATCCATCACTAGTGTCACTAGACAGCTAGACACCCTTACTTTACTGGACCATTGATAGGCAGTACGAGAAGGAAATTCCTTGCATTATACAGGGCGTCCCCAAAAGGCCAGTACAGTTTATTACCCTCAAATTAATTTTATTATAATTAAGTCTCAAAATGTGGTAAACGCGTTGAAACAAATTCCGTCTGTCGCCTATCTCAGTCTCCATTCGGTTTTATTCTGAACACAGATTGTTTAAAAATTAAATTAAAATAGAACGAAGTATTTGAAAACAAAAATACAATGCGATGCTTAGCAGTGATAAGGTAATACCGTTAAACAGTACAAAAGCTTTATAATAATCAGTGGATTCGGTAGCACGATGCCTACATAAAAATAACGGTAACTATTATGTACATTTACCTTTACGCATGACAAGTATAATATCATTTTAAATATTGTACTATATTTTTGCATTAAAACAGTTAAAAATCATTTTATTCACATTTCACCTTCTAAATTGCGCCAATTTCAGTTTTAAATGTTATAATTGAAATGATTTCACTTTTCAAATAAATACCTAAATTTAATGTTCAATTTAATATTAATAACGTACAAACGATAATGAATTAAAAATTAAACTGCTCATCCGTCGCAATTAATATTTATTTGTAACCAGTTACCTGTTTCATTAAAGCCTTTAATTAAAAACATAATGTATTGTGTAATACTGTCAGAGTGTGCATGTAGTGAATTGTACATCCCACCGAAATGAATTACAGGTCACGAGAGAGCTACTTTATTCTAGTAAATGTACTTTTGGAAGGTATGCAACATAGATAGAAGCCTAGTAAAATGGTTCCGCACCCTTACAAATCAAATTTACTATAGAATGCTAAATTTGCGAATATATCCCTACTAGCATACTTAGAGATTTTATGTTTGGCACAAGTTTTAAATTTTGTGCTAGTACAGTGTTGGATTATGTAAGTTTGGGGCCCTAAGCAATAAATATGGGTGAAGGCAATTTTAAGGAATTGACTTGGCAAATCTATAAATAATTATTGTCTAATAATTGAGCTTGGGTCAACACAAGAAAAGTTATCAGAAATTGGCAAAGCAAAAAATTATTCAACTATTCCGTGATTCAACCTCAACCGCTCACGTATTAAAAAGTTAGCGAGACCCCGTATGGCCGAGCAAAGGCTTAGAGGTCCGATCTAGAGCTTATCAGCGCGGAGCGGAGCGCGTAGCTCTAGTTGTTCATAAGTTCATAAGTAAATTACCAACAATAAACTTGCCCCTATTCACACCCTCTCGCTAGTTTCTCTTCTAATTCTCTCCTTCTATCATTGACAGGCATTCCTTCCTTTTACTACCATTTCAAGTTAGTTTCTTTTCAAGTGTACAAAAATATGCTCTCGTGGGCTCCTTGACGATGCAAGTGTGGAAGGCTCAGCCTCCTTAAGCCAAAACAAAAGAAGAAAGAGAAAACGGAAAATTTACAGTGGCCAGTGTTATTTGAAATTAAAAACCAACTTGACTTTTTTCACAAAAATTAAATTAGGCCACGCCCCTTTTTGCCTGCGGAGAGCTCATTGCCTCGCTCCTCTCGACGGGTCTTCTTTAACCTCCTCAATGTTGAAATTGATGAACCACCACTGCCAGTGGCGGCTTTTCTAAAAAAAATAAAAAGGCTCAGCCTCCCTAACCCAAAACAGAAGAAGAAAGAGAAAACAGAAAATTTACAGTGGCCAGTGTTATTTGAAATTAAAAACCAACTTGACTTTTTTCACAAAAATCAAATTAAGCCACGCCCCTTTTTGCCTGCGGAGAGCTCATTGCCTCGCTCCTCTCGACGGGTCTTCTTTAACCTCTTCAATGTTGAAATTGATGAACCACCACTGCCAGGGCGGCTTTTCTAAAAAAAATAGGAAGTCTCAGCCTCCCTAACCCAAAACAGAAAAGAAGAAAGAGAAAACAGAAAATTTACAGTGGCTAGTGTTATTTGAAATTAAAAACCAACTTGACTTTTTTCACAAGAATCAAATTAAGCCACGCCCCTTTTTGCCTGCGGAGAGCTCATTGCCTCGCTCCTCTCGACGGGTCTTCTTTAACCTCTTCAATGTTGAAATTGATGAACCACCACTGCCAGGGCGGCTTTTCTAAAAAAAATAGGAAGGCTCAGCCTCCCTAACCCAAAAGAGAAGAAGAAAGAGAAAACAAGAAAATTTACAGTGGCTAGTGTTATTTGAAATTAAAAACCAACTTGACTTTTTTCTCAAACACTAAATTAGGGCACGCCCCTTTTTGCCCGCGAAGAGCTCATTGCCTCGCTCCTCTCGACGGGCCTTCTTTAACCTCCTCAGTGTTGAAATTTATGAACCACCACTGCCAGTGGCGGCTTTTCAGAGGAAATTAGGAAGGCTCAGCCTCCCTAAGCCAAAACAAAAGAAGAAAGAGAAAACAGAAAATTTACTGTGGCCAGTGTTATTTGCTCCGCTCGGCGGGTTTTCTTAACCTCCTCAATTCTTAAATTGATGGGCCGCCACTGTACAGTAGCTATATACCTATATTTAATGTTATTCAAGATAATCAAGACACTACTTATTATCACTACAAGGGAAATGTGGAATGTAGACAGGAAAGTAGTGCAGAAAGAGTTGCCGTGCAAAGACGCCTTTTGCCTTTTTGCGTGTGAGTAAATGTATTTTATACCTAAATTAATGATGTTTACTTTTGTTTCTAATTATACAATTTAGAAATAGCACTAAAAAATAAATTTACGGGATCTAGGGAATTGTTCGCCAAGGACGCCAAGTGATAAATCCGGTAACTTTCTTCCATACACAGTACGTGGAGTATACTTCGAGACAAGAGCGAAACTTAAAGAAATGAATAATGAATAAGAAAAGAAAATGCGATTGTAAGGGTTTTAAATTAAATTATGGCGGGCAAGTCAAAGCTTTGAAATGTTAACTTGAGTGACGTAAAGGCATAATGCAATAAGGCGTTTTATTAACATTTTTTGACACAGGATGATGGCAATTACCTTTTATGCATTAGGTACTCTTAATTGCTATAAATGAGGTTTAATTTTTATTTATAATTGAAAAATAACTTTATATATACCCACACAGGGCTTTCCGAAATGTCGATTTTGACCTTATTGGGTCTTATCGGTCCAGGAACAATTACTGTTCGAACCAAACGGTTTAATTATTATCAAATTAATATTGCTTTCAAATTGGAATAACTATGTAGAATGGGACCCCCTAAAAGTCACAATAGTGCTACATATTTTTAAGGAAGATTCCAAAACTTCTCTGAGAAAAAAAAACACCCAACTAAAACTTTTTAAAAAGGGATAAAAATTGGTATGTACTACTAGATGAAATTTCTCAATTCTTGTGCCCACTAGCCACCTCCATACCATAGATGAAGAATCTAATTAAAAAATTAATATTTTTTTGTTTTGTCACACCTGATATAGAAAAAATGAAAAACTCATCCCGTAGTTCATCGAATTACCCGAAAATGAAAATTGACAATTAAAGTCAATCTTTTGATCACCTCGTGTAAGAATGAATTTACCACAACAACGACCACGAGTCATTAAATTTTATTATTTTAAAAACATTTTAAACTGAAAAGGGTGGCCGCGGTTATATAAAAGCGCAATGATGAGTTGTTAAAAATACAGGCACAGTTGTTGTGTATCGCGTTTAATTTGATTAGTCTCCACATTTTACAGCCGAGGGTAACTACGAGTATATCTCCGTATACGTCCGTGAAGTTGGCCCAACCCAATCAGAAAATTCGTTATCTCTCAATTGGAATCGTTTGTTTATCGTTTGTTTACGTTTGTTTAGCTATTTTCACCGTTTGTTTACACCCCCGTATACGATAACTAGCACCCCCATTTGGGTTGGGCTAACTTCACGGTAGCCAAACCCAAAGGTTTGTTTTGAATTTTTTCTTGTGGCAATCGTTTGTTTATCGTTTGTTTACGTTTGTTTAGCTATTTTCACCGTTTGTTTACACCCCCGTATACGATAACTAGCACCCCCATTTGGGTTGGGCTAACTTCACGGTAGCCAAACCCAAAGGTTTGTTTTGAATTTTTTCTTGTGGCAATCGTTTGTTTATCGTTTGTTTACGTTTGTTTAGCTATTTTCACCGTTTGTTTACACCCCCGTATACGATAACTAGCACCCCCATTTGGGTTGGGCTAACTTCACGGTAGCCAAACCCAAAGGTTTGTTTTGAATTTTTTCTTGGGGCAATCGTTTGTTTATCGTTTGTTTACGTTTGTTTAGCTATTTTCACCGTTTGTTTACACCCCCGTATACGATAACTAGCACCCCCATTTGGGTTGGGCTAACTTCACGGTAGCCAAACCCAAAGGTTTGTTTTGAATTTTTTCTTGTGGCAATCGTTTGTTTATCGTTTGTTTACGTTTGTTTAGCTATTTTCACCGTTTGTTTACACCCCCGTATACGATAACTAGCACCCCCATTTGGGTTGGGCTAACTTCACGGCAGCCAAACCCAAAGGTTTGTTTTGAATTTTTTCTTGTGGCAATCGTTTGTTTATCGTTTGTTTACGTTTGTTTAGCTATTTTCAGCGTTTGTTTACACCCCCGTATACGATAACTAGCACCCCCATTTGGGTTGGGCTAACTTCACGGTAGCCAAACCCAAAGGTTGGTTTTGAATTTTTTCTTGGGGCAATCGTTTGTTTATCGTTTGTTTACGTTTGTTTAGCTATTTTCAGCGTTTATTTACACCCCCGTATACGATAACTAGCACCCCCATTTGGGCTGGGCTAACTTCACGGTAGCCAAACCCAAAGGTTTGTTTTGAATTTTTTCTTGTGGCAATCGTTTGTTTATCGTTTGTTTACGTTTGTTTAGCTATTTTCAGCGTTTGTTTACATAAGTAACTATAGCACCCCTGGTCAATTTATGTCTGATTCAAATCGCTTATTATTTCGATTATTTCTCGATAGAAATACTAGTTAAATTAATTATTATTAACAGTTTTTATAATTCTCGTCTACTATATAATTAAGATCGCCCCACTTTACCTCACTGAAACTCAGAGGGTTCGGTTTATTGGTAGAAATAAATTATATTATCAGTTTGAATTTAAAGAGAAAAACACGAATTTTATAATAAGGGTAGCATACTCTTGTAATGGAAAATGGGAGATTGCTATTCTGTCAAAAATAACAAGGCAGTGCATAATTCCGTAATTATTGATTACGTTGGATCGTATTTCTAAATGTTGCAAGATTTAAGGAAACCTAAAAATCTCCCCCCCCCCTCCAACTTTAGATAGCTAAGGTGTAGTTTTGTTAGAAATTGGTAAGTACTATCTCCTATAAGTATGAAGCCAAAATTTATGAATTACCTCTTTTATCGAGTAATGAGATACTACTATTACACTACTTTAATGAGATTTATCTAATTGTGCCACCGGATTAAAGTGTTACAATTAATGTAATGGACACCTTTACTTAAAACTTTTTGAACCCCTTCGAAGCTTTAAAGTAATATGACGTAGGTATTAAGATATTATCAATGTAATAAGAAAAAGAAAAAGCATGATGTGTAAAATTATGAATGACATCTAGTTAGGTACATTAATTACTGATTACGGTGTTGTAGGATATAAAGGCACTTACTTATGAATTAATTTTTTCATTTAGTTAAACAGTGATGTTTATAGAGCTAAATTTGCTTACAAGACCAGTACAAATCAATGCAATACAACGATTAAAACAAAGAATCAAAATTGTGGGTTGACGTCTATAGTTAATAAATAGCAAAAAAAAACAGTCGCGAATTATTTTATGGGCAAATAGGGCAAATGCCAAAAGCCCCCGATTGGAAAGGGCCCCAAAATTATAACTCTATTTATTTAAAAATAAATTATTGTCATTTAAAAAAGAAATTTAAGGAGAACAATGATTGTGCCTACGGTGAAGACGGTCCTTTTTGTAATTGTCTAAAATGTGTAGTAGCATTGTAGTAGGTACCAACATGAATTTGATGAGCGGCGAGTAACTAATAACTAGGGCTGGGATTTATATTCATAAAAAATTTGAAAATAAGCGCATATATTTATATGCACGAATTTTCATAAAAATATGCAAGTTAAAATACAAATACGAGTATTTCGAAACGTCAAATATGTTTGAATATCACAATATCTACTGACGTTATCACTTATCACGTAATTTTACAATTTGCGAAGACCATCATTTTTTTAAAAATAAGAAATTTTTTAAAAAATAAGGTGGTTGTGAGAATCAAGGAGGTATCTTCTAAGAACGGTCCAAGAAAGCACGTGCTGACAAAGGTTTATTGCTAAAAATTGGAGATTCTAACTATAATCCTAAATATTTAGGACCCGCAATAAAGTCGCCGACGTCTAGTACAAATGTCCAGAAGATACCTTCCTGTTTATAATATGTTGGTCCCACATGTTGGTCTCCGTGAATTATTAATTTAAAAAGTTTTATCCAGTGGCGTATTAGCCTATGGACAAATAAACTAAAACTTATTAGCTTTTATTACTTTTGCTTTGTGCTACCCTCTAAAAGAAAATGTTAATTCATAGTAAAGTAAACTAAACATAGTAAAGTAAACATAGTAAACTAGATTAATTATTTTTTAGAATTTTAGAAATTTGCGTAAACAAACACTGCCTAGGGCTACATCTTAACCATTGTAAACCCATTAGCAGTTTCCAAAAATTCCTTAATGTCTCTGACGTAGGTCAGTCGTCAGTAATGGGTCTCCCCGCGAAGGTCTATTTTTGACAATACTGCCCTTACTGTATTGTCTCATTGTAGTGTATACCTACACTTTGCTATATAAGTAAGTAGTACACCATAAAGAAAAGATTAGTCGATTATTCTTCATCGAATAAGTTATTACTAATTAATTATATTTTTCTATTTCGGTACTTTAATCCACTCCTTAACGTACTGTTTTGGTCTCAAAACAGTGCGTTAAGAAGCTCTCTTAACGTACTGTTTCTGGAGGATTTTCTTCTGCTAAGTTTGCGTCAAGTTGCACTGACGTTTACAAATGTCAAATATCATTTATTAAAATGTTTATTTTTAGAGCTTATTAGAATCGAAATGTAGTAAAGAATAATGTTTTGACATATTTGTTAAAATTTAAATTACACAGACAGAAGTACGTGCATTATTTAAATTTAAAAAAATAAACTTGCGACATCTATGAATCATTGAACGAAAGATGGTGACATTTCAGTCAGTGCCACCACAATTATTATAAAAAGAAAATCTCCATGATGTTAATTATTTAAATATTTTAACAAATTATTTTATTAAAATGTGAAATAGAAAAAATAGTATAAATTACACGTTTCATAAGCCGTGTTAAGTACTCGTCCTTTTTAAAACTCACCGCAAGCGGCTCGTTTTCAAAACTTGGACTCGTACGTTAACAAGGTGCCTTATGAAACTTGTACTTTAATATACTATTACCTATCATTTTATAATGAATGATCTAAAACAATGTACTTAATGAAAATTGTTGTTCATTTGTTGTACTGTAGCAACAATTACATTGACAATTTCAGCAACTTTTTAGCAGTTTTACACTCTTTCACTAAAAGTAAATAAAATGTAATAAATTTATCATTTCTAATTATTAATTCTGCATAATTTTATCTCTTTAATTTTGCTCAAAAAGAATAAGGGACGTAGGAAATTATAAAAATGTGATTTAACGGGTTATTTCCCTATGTACGGGTAAACAATTCTACAGAGGTAGATTGGTTACGAAAATCTGTAGAGTAGATGATTTAACTTTTTAACTGAGTATCGGTGCTACCGTTCCAAATTGGAGTGCTAGTTATCGTATACGGGGGTGTAAACAAACGCTGAAAATAGCTACACAAACGATAAACAAACGATTGCCACAAGAAAAAATTCAAAACAAACCACTGGGTTGGTTCCGCGCAAATAGGGGCGCTAGTTATCGTATACGGGGGTGTAAACAAACGCTGAAAATAGCTAAACAAACGTAAACAAACGATAAACAAACGATTGCCACAAGAAAAAATTCAAAACAAACCTTTGGGTTTGGCTACCGTGAAGTTAGCCCAACCCAAATGGGGGTGCTAGTTATCGTATACGGGGGTGTAAACAAACGGTGAAAATAGCTAAACAAACGTAAACAAACGATAAACAAACGATTGCCACAAGAAAAAATTCAAAACAAACCTTTGGGTTTGGCTACCGTGAAGTTAGCCCAACCCAAATGGGGGTGCTAATTATCGTATACGGGGGTGTAAACAAACGGTGAAAATAGCTAAACAAACGTAAACAAACGATAAACAAACGATTGCCACAAGAAAAAATTCAAAACAAACCTTTGGGTTTGGCTACCGTGAAGTTAGCCCAACCCAAATGGGGGTGCTAGTTATCGTATACGGGGGTGTAAACAAACGCTGAAAATAGCTAAACAAACGTAAACAAACGATAAACAAACGATTGCCATAAGAAAAAATTCAAAACAAACCTTTGGGTTTGGCTACCGTGAAGTTAGCCCAACCCAAATGGGGGTGCTAGTTATCGTATACGGGGGTGTAAACAAACGCTGAAAATAGCTAAACAAACGTAAACAAACGATAAACAAACGATTCCAATTGAGAGATAACGAATTTTCTGATTGGGTTGGGCCAACTTCACAGACGTTCTCCGTATTATATCATTTTTACTTGTATATTGTAAAAGATGTAATTTAAATATAAAAGATTGTGGCTACATGCATTGTATGCTGATGTATATCTCCAACTGTTTCAATATGAAAGTGTTCTATAAACAAAAGCAACTAATAGTAGCAATAAAATATTTCGAAATTCCCACTCTGATATCCATCCATTCTTTTTAATAAAAATAGTTGAATTCCGTGAGCACTACTTACAATATTTGTTTACTTAAAACAAGACATAATGTAACAGCGAGAAAAGTATTTTTATTTTCAAATATAGTGAAGTAAACGTACAAAAATGTTATAAATTTTTCACCACAAGTTTTTCCAAGTTACAATTTCTTTCAGTCATCTAAATCTAAACCTACAATTTGTTTTTGGTTGAAACAAAAATTGCAAATACGTTCCGGTAGTATTTCGAGGAAAAATGATACACATTTTATATAACTTTAGAGTATTACAATGTAAAATGCTTTATGTAACTTGAAACAGGCCCAATTTATTTTACAGGGGCCTTTAGTGAAGGTGTAATTTTGAAAGAAGTTATTCGTGGTGGTGGAATTAATTAGACACTAATGAATTAATTTCTGGCAGTTAAAATATTAGAAGTGACATAACTCGAGGATGGTTTTTGTCCATTTAATCAACACTACTCTATCTACGCTAATAAGCGAGATCCCCGTACTAAACACGACATTTGATACATCCTGCATATATATGGCTAAAAATGGCCATTTCTGATTGACTTGTTTTAAACTTGGGCCATTAGGTATTTCGTCCATTTCAGTATGAGTGGAAATAATGCTCTACAATAAACACATTTTCCACTATCAGTTGTGAGAACCATTTTCAAGATTATTTTAGCACCTGAGCCAAATAATATGACAAGTGAATACTGCCCGAGCAGTTCCAAAGCACTCGAACCTTTTTATTTTGGCCAAGATTATTGTACTTGAATTTGTTTTAGCTCGCGCTTAAAGGAGTGGAGATTATTAGTTTTCCCAAGGCTTTAAGAAAATTAATACAATTCTGGACGAAATTTAAAGCTGAAAACTCGTCTACGGTGAAATATGATAGTTTTAGACGAATTTAAGTGGCGTGCAAATTGTGCCCTTGGTAAACTTTTTCAGAGACCTTTTTCTACTTGGTAACCCACTAAGCGATAAAAGTGCTTGCTTACACTGTTTCTTGGCGATTTGTAAATTCATTTATTTACGAAAATATCATTAACTGATAATTATTTACCATGAGAGTCAACTTCAGTATTCGAGAATTGCGAGAAAAGTTCCCCAAGCGCTTTTAATATTTTCGCTTCTCTTAAATTAAACGTTTTGAGTGAATTTAGTATTAAGTAAAAAAATAATTAGATTGGAGCTATTAAAAAAGGAGTCAAGCCGAAATTGCTTGTTTCAAGAGCTTAGAATGAAAAAGAAGATTACATCAAATTTAATGAAATTGCTTCTTTACCTGAACATAATAAACGAAAATGTCAAAAATCTTGTAACTTTTAGTATGACTATACACTTGACTTTTATTGAATATACCTACATTGTTGCCACATTTTTAGCCACCAATCCTATACAGGGTATTAATTAAGTAAGTTTACAATAAAGAACTAATATTTGATTAATTTTAAGATCAAAAGTTTATAAATATGAACGTGGGTCCGCAAAGACTCTATTCAAGAGACGGGGTGTTAAAATGCGATAAAAGAAGTATAACCTCTTTTGTATCACATGCTAACACTCTGTATCTTAAAGAACGGAGCAGTTGCGGGTCGGGCCCATGCTTATACGAATTGTTCGTCTTAAAATTAATTAATCAAATATTAATTCCTTAAATAGTGTACTTGCTTAATTAACACCCTGTATAACAGTCGTATTAAATTAATTTGCTTCCCGGCCAATTGTTAAAGCCAAAATGTCAATGTAATTGCTAAAAATTGCAAAATTGCATCATAACTTAATTAAGAAGTGCTTGTAAAGAATACTATAGGTACAGGGTGATTCCAAATTAACGAATAAGCTCTTCAGTGCGTTGTATGTTGTATGGGATAATGATTAAGGTAAAGAAAACACAGTAAAACAATTTTTAGCCGCTAATTTGATGAAAAATGAAGAACTTAAGTTGGGAACTGCACTTGGAATTATCGCAAATATTGAAACTTAGCATCATTCCCTGTAGTAATTTACATGTTTTTTAATTATTGGGCAATAAAAAAATGCTCATAACTTAAAACATATTAATTTTGAAAGACGAAATTTTTGTATGAAGTTGAAATTAATTCTACAAGCTCTCAAAATATTTAAAAGATATCGGCAACACGCCGTCCCCCGCTTTAAAAATCTCTGTAGTAATAATAATGGACAAGGTATAGCTCTTTTTAGGTAAAAATAGGTATGCCACTGTGTTTTCCAGTATTTTACCAGTTTCGTTTTAAATTTTGTGCTGTTAAAAACAACAATGACTGTAATGCTTTAATGGTTATACTGAAATCTTGTATCCCTTTTACCCCAATTGTTTTTTCCAGTAAAATACGTTAATAGAATTGGTTCATTCATAATTAACACCCTGTACACTGTACACCTTGAACATTGGTTCTGTACACCTTTGGACATCTTTTTTGCGCATTCTTATTGCAAATAACTTTAGTGACACCTCAGTAGTAAGTAAAAAAATTTCTTACCTTTCTGAAGTAACGGAAATTGAACTTTAAACTTCTTGAAGAATGTCCAAAACGGCAAAAAATAATTCCAAACGCGATCACTGAGCACCTAGCAGTTAACCAAACAAAGTTCAAAACTATACTAAAATGTTAAATGATTATTAGATACTATTTTGCGACGAAATGTGCAAAAATTCTTATCGAACTAATACAAATAGCATGATGACAACTTATTTCAACGAAGCAAAATCCAAACTTGACCTTGCAAGTTTTATTTATTTCGAATAAATGATATCGAATACGTAAAAATTACAAAAGAAAATTGAAATATTTAATTTGAGGTCAAAAATAATCTTGACCTCTGTGGGCCAATTCTACGCTTACTAATAGCACCTTAAATATCGCCAAGTGGAAAACTTCTTCAAATTTTCGAAAATTTCAAATTATTTTTAAAATATTCTTCGATCATTGTATTTTCAAAGATTCAATTATTAAAACCTTTTACTGAAATTAGCTCTATTGTGTCCTATTTAATTTCTACAGCTTTTTCAAATCAAAAGCGGTCGATGTGGCCCTAGCGGGACTTTTTCGTACGCGTTAAATACGTTGAAGCTAATTCTACAAGCTCTAAAAATATTTAAAAGGAGTTTGGAAATAGTACGAAACACAATAGTATGCTCAGGGGTCTCCCTGATTTCAAAAATCAAAAATTATAGGGAATCATATTTGAAATGGAAAGCTACTCTCATTTCCGGTTAAACGGGAAGTAAAAATACTACTTAGTTGGTATCTGAAGACAGATAATAATCTTACAATATTTTTAAAAATCGTAAAATATACAGGGTGTTACTAGAAACTCCTTTTTATTGACTAAATTCTGGTATAATAGGAAAATAATGTATCGACTTGCATCAATTATAAATTTTATAATTAGTTTTTTGAAAGTTTGACCTTCGAAAAATCATACACTCTCAATCTGGCCCATAGTAATACCTAGGTATCCTATTAATTTTGTAACGCACTGTATATCTTATCTAAAGATGTATTTTCTTAAAGAAGCTATTTTATTAGCAACTAAAGTGTCTTCTGTAACATTATTATTTTTATATCCAATCTCAGCTCTAAACTTTTGCATGGGTTTTTCATATAAATTGATTATTGATTAAGTAATTGAGGCTGGTTATAAAACATAAATAAGTAAACAAGATAACCTTATTAAATGTAAACATTTTTAAGAAAATCTAAACCCCTACAAAAAATCTTTATACGAAAAATTCTAAGACTATAATTACAGCCAGTTGATCCGCCTCGTAATTCCAAATTTAAAAAGAAAAGTTAAAGAGAGAATCTACCTAATCATCACTATATTCATTCCTGAAAGTTTTTCGGTGTTATTCCCAAACACCCCTTATAAGTATCCGAAACAAAAAATTGTCATTGATACCTCTTTTAAAATAAAAACTCGGATGTGGCCATACCAGGACTTTTTCAGTTCAATTGAAAAAGTCCTGGTATGGCCACATCCGAGTTTTTTTTGTATTTGAAAGCTTCTTTTACAGCCTCTCAAATATTTAAAAATATACAGGGCGTTTTATTTAAATTAAGAAAATTGGCGTTATTTCCGGTTAAACCGGAACTCAAAATACAAAGTTTTTAGTTTTTTTCAAATGCTAATTTTACGTTCTTTCAAAATAATAAGAAATATACAAAATGTTTCTAAACAATCTAAAAATTTCTTCAATTTCCGGTTAAACCGGAAGTGATTTTGACTCTTAAGTATTGTCGAATAATAAGGATTGATAAGAATAATACAATTGCCAACTTTCAAATTTTCATTTTTATTACCAAAAAAAGTACGCATTTTTAAACTTTTGGACTTCAAAAAATCATAACTCAAAAACTCTTCATAGCAAACGAATTATACTTTGACATTCTATTAAGAACTATGATTGCTAAAACATATCCAAAAATGAAAAAAACGGCCGGAAGGAATTTTGAGAAAAACGGCTTTAAAATTTTGGTCAACTTTAACTCCTGAAAGATAAGCAATTTTAATACAATTTTATAAATTTATTAGATTAGGATGAAAGGCTTATATTTTGCCTTTATAATACCGTTTTGATATTTTCAAAATACTAATTACCGGCAAAGTTATAACAGAAAAACCGATCAATGGGACAATCGTAATACTGGCCGCCATTTTAAATTTAAAAATTTGAAAAAATTTTTATTCGATTAGGTGTGAGATATACTAACTTATAGCCAACTTAAAACGACGCAAGTTTAAATTTGATAAAATGCGCCCAAAATAACCCCCTTATTTTGCTTCGCTCTGCACGGATTTGATTTATAAACTTGTTTTTTCGATGAAGTTTTGTTAAATTGCCTCAAACCAAATTTCATCTAAATCGGTTCAATAGTTTTGGATTTACGGCGTTACATACATACACACACACACACACACACACACATACAGACAAATTTTTTTTTTTGCTTTTTTCTAATCAGAATGACCTGAAACGTCGAGAAATGAAATAAAAAAATAAAAAAATTTTTTCATCCATTTCCATTTCAATACTTTTTCAAATGTTGCTTTGCAACTGAAAAAGTAAAAGGGAAATTATGTTGCAGTTATACTGCCTAAGTGAATGCTTTAATAATCACTAGGGTGTGGTAGACACCTGGCATGATTTCAATTCACATCTAAATTGTTTTTCTAGTACCAGTTCCCTCAACTACGTTACCGCGACTAGAAATTAAGTTTCATTTAAAAAAATGGAATGTGTAATAAAATTGAAGTAGCAGAAAGTAACGAAAAATTGAAAGCTTGCGTGAAAGCGTAATTTAGTTATCCTTTTTCATAATAAAAGTGTCGAATAAATTTTATTTCCATAGAACATTGGTTATGCTAGTGACAGAAATGATTATAAAATTTTATTCAATATTAATTTAAGCTTTTGCAAGTTCTGAAAATAAAATAAAACCTATGTAAACAGGGCGCATTTTTCATGAAATTTCATTTCTCAAACTTTGTAAAGAGGCTATAGTAAATTACCCACTATTTATAAATAAAATTAATTTGTACACTGAGTTAAAAAGTGAAATTAGAGGCTAGGTAAAGTTTATAGAATATTATTGGAATAAAACAAAATTTAATGACGATAATTAGTACAGTCGAATTGCACATTTTATCCTGCAAAAAGTCGGGTAGTTCCGATTTTTTGGTATGTTATATATCCCTTGATTAAAATCCCAAGTTTTCGACCTCGCCGCACCTCCGCTAGCTCCGTAGCAATGCATAACCACGTAAATTTACGAATTTTATCGGAAATTGTTGAATATCTCTTCGTCAATTAGTTTTAGCGAAAAAGTTGTCATATTATTTTTTGTAGAGCACTAAAATTACAACAATTTTGACGTATAACATTTTTCTCTAAACTTTCCAGTTAGCGAAAAGCTGCGCCGTAAAAACATAGTTACGGACGTTAGCGGCACATCGTAGGGCCAACCTTGCATTTCATTCTGATGCAAAACCCTTTTCCAGGTGAGTAGTAGGTATCCATAGGTTACTTTTAAGAAGTGGTACCTGCGACTGGTGCGCGTGGAAGGCACTTGTCTAACTTCCAAGAGCGAATAACAAAATCTCGGCGCACACCAGTCGCGGATCCCATCGGGGTACCACTTCTTAAAAGTCACCTATGGGTACCTACTACCAAAGAATATCTAGTAAGAGAAATCCTAAGCTTATGGAGTCTCATGCGCCTTCTTTTAAACGTAGTACACCGGTGAGATTCAGATGTCGCTCCTCATTTTAGCACAATTTTTCGTATACCTACGTAAGAGTAACAAAGAGAGCGACAAAAATACATAAAATGTTTGTCTATACTTAGCAATGACCTACCTGAAAATAGGGTGTTTTACGATCTATTTACGGCTAAGGGGCTAAGTTGCTTTTCTATTGTTATTTTATGATGGTTATATTGTCACGAAAGTTTTTGTTGATAGGAAGTTCAAAATCTTTGGTCTTTGGACAAAGGATTAAAATACCATTCGAATAGACCTTTTTTAAATCATTTAAACTCAAGTTTGGACATACTAAAATTGAATGTTTCATCTTCTCACACTCTCGAAAGTACTGTAAACTGAGCAGAGACATCTGGAGCTCAATTGTGTTACTACACTTTAAAAGGTTTTAAAATTTTACATTGGTTGCTTTTTCTGATAATTCTATGTTCTTTGCTACTACTCACCTATAAAAGGGTTTTGCATCATAATGAAATGCAAGGTTGGTTCTGCTAACAGCTAACCGCCGTATTAACACGCAAAATTTTCAAAAATACCTTAAAAACCTCAAAATGTAACCATTTTTGTTCATTTTCTTTTTACCACTTTCTCACTTCCCCTTCTGCGCATCTAAGGTCGGTGACGTTTTGAAAGAACACTTAAGAGATAATGAACAGAAGAGAGTATACATTTTGTAGTTTTTCAGGTACTTTTGAAAATTTACGTATTTTTACGGCGCTGCTTCTCGCTAACTGTAGGGTTTAGAAAAAAATGTTTCAGCTCTAAATTGTAGTAATTTTAGTGCTCTACAAAAAAGAATACTATAACTTTTTCAATAAAACCAATTTATGAAGAGATATTCAGCGATTTTTGGTTAAAGCCATAAATTTTTGTGGTTTCTTCAGTGCTGCGGAGCTAGCGGAGGTGCGGCAAGGTTGAAAACTTGGGATTTTAATCAAAGAATACATAGGTATACTTATACAACATATCAAAAAATCAGAACTACCCGACCTTTTGCAGGATAAAGCCGATTTTTATCGTAATTCGACTGTACTAAATGGGCAAGTTGATTATGACAATGTTGTGATACTCAGGTCAATCAATAGGTTACAAATTAGAATACGAGTCGAGCTCTGCATCCGAAAACTCCATAAATACCATATAAGGAAGGTGGTTGTGGTTTTTCGATCAATTGTTAGATCCTCTAGGAGTTTAGAGTCTAGAGTTAATATTAATACAGGGTGTTAATGGTCTTCTCAGTATCCTTTTAAGAGACGATAGTACATGTCAAACGAAGTGGTAATAGTTGCCTCATAAGTAAGATACGGACTCTTTTAGTTTTCGCAACAACCAATTTTAAAAATCTAGTAATCTATTTGTAAATCTCTCGGTCTTCTTGATCCGCAGACCTAACACCGTTTGACTTTTATTTGTGGAGTTGTATGAAATCCTGGCATACTAAATCGAAATTTTGGACATGGACGATCTTCGAAACCGGGTGCAAGCAGCAGCGGTGGAAGTTTAGCAACATGGTTTATGCCTTGAGAACTATGTAGGTCGTGGAAACACCGAGTCCGTTGTTGTATACATCAACGTGGTGATAAATTTCAAACGTCTTTTGTAGAAACTCTAATAAACACTAAAAAAATTATAATTGAAATGGGCAGTGCTAAATAAGTAGTGGATTACTAGATGTTTAAACAAAATATTTATGAGATGAGAAAACTTTTACCAAGGTGTTAAAAAGGTTGATGAACTTCTTTTGACCTGTAGTCTGTAGTGCCACCCCTTTAAAAGCTTCAGAGAAGACCGTAAACAGCCTGTATATATCCGTATCCAGTTCTGGAAGTAAAAATATTTTAAAAGTGTTTCCACATGTGGGACCCTACTTGCCTCAGCAAATAAAATTTAAATGGTAATACCCACTTTATGAAACCTCATTAAAAATACCTTTAAAAGAGCTGTTCAGTAGTATCAATTTTTTGCAAAAAGTTAAAAATCGTCTTTGCCATTTTCAAGGTTATAGTAATGTGTACTCTCCACCCTTCTCAAAAATTCCATCTTTTGTTTGGTCTTCCAGTATTTCAAAATCTTCCGGGCTTGTAATTGCAATTAATTTATTAGTCTATTCCACGGAATCGTGTACGCCTGGGGATCTCGTAACGGTAAAAGATACAAGATCGGGGATGTTTATAAAATATACCCTATTATAATAGAAAAACAATCCACGTTTTAAATTGGCAATATTTAATAAAGCCTTTTACGTTTCCAAGCCACGCCAAAGTAAGCAAAGTTAATAAATTAATAAGCTTAATAATTCTAGGTTGTCTTTGACGTAAGAAGTTGAAAGTTAATTATCTATCTCAAATTAATATTTAATTTCCAACCTTTCGTCAACAGATAAATTTTTGTTCATTTGCAAAAATAATTCTAAACAAAACCCCAAAAACTCATTAAAAATTGTTTTCAATTGTAATTCTTGTTGCCGCATTGAACAGAATTCGAATTTAGCCAAATGAGTGAAATTGATGGTAAAGCGTTGGATTACTTGATGTGACTATTAAATTGGCAATTCGATATTTTAAACACGATTGATCGTCTAGTTCACAACATTAGTTGATATGTATGATATGCTTTTGTTAAATTTTAAAATTTGTAATAATTCGCGATGTCACGCTTAAAATTATCAATTATTGCAATTTTGCAAAACTCGATATTATTAGTTTCGTGGTGTTAGTTCCCAAGGGTAACTAGACTGGACTCGGTTAAAAATAAACCCAATGCAGAATTACAAATTCTTGTACTTAGTACTCTTTAATAATTGGATTTCGGTAAAAAAGTGTTTTTAATTTTAATGAAATCGATGGTATTTTTGACGTTTCTTTCAATTTTTCAGGTTTGTGGTGTAAGGGGTTATGAGAAGTTGGAACATTACCGACTAAGGACCGGTTTTACATTTGTGTTCTCGACTAATAGTCGAAGTGACTATTAGTCCACGTCGACCATTAGTTGTAGGCGACAATGGGTTTTACAATCGTTTTGAATCCTCTAGTCACTTTAACAAACGAGTTGTTTCTGGTACCAAAGAAATGTATAGTAACATCCTAATTACAATGCGAATACACAATAGCGCCAGGGTCAGTCATAACCTTGCCCTTACTTTGGTTACCTGTTATCCGTTATCTACCTGTGCTTGTACTTATTATTTTTTTAAATTACACGTGCTATTTTACATCTGTAGATTTAATACTTTGACGTGTGATTTGTAAAATTACATTTTTGTAAAATTACATTAGTACACCTGCACTTTTTTCGTATGTTGCATACGCACAATCAAGCACTGTATATTTAAAAAAAAGGTTACGTAATAAATGAGTAAGGAAAATAAAAAATAACGTAAAAAAATAATAACGAACAGGGGAAAAGCTTAAAAAAAGGCAACTTAAAAATTTTGTAACAAAAAAAAGGTAAACATATTTATTTTAAAATTTTTTGGTATTTATTCTTTTGTTATATTTCTCCTGGTGCCCTGGCGGTATCAAAATAAAGCAAACAGACTAGCACTTTTGGTGCTTGACAAGCAGAATATCTGCTAGACAATACAACTAAAAGTTGGACGTCATTTTTTTCGTTGACTATCGATTGTAAAACCGAAAAGATGCTTTCAACTTTAGTCGAGCTTCGACTAATGGTCGAGCGCGGTGGACTAGAGGTGGTAAAACCAATCCTAAGTTTGAAGTGTGTAAAAGTCTCGAGCCTTGAGGTAGGACAACATAAACGCATTTTACGAGCAGAAGTGCGCCATAGCCGTTGCACCATGTATAAAACTCACTTCAGGTATCAAATTTGTCATTCAGAATTACTAGCAAAAGTTAACATAAAAGTTTTTTCATTGAATTATCTCAACATATAAAAGCGCGTGTTAATAAATCTGATCCCATCAAAAAAATTAACAACCGCTTTTTCTTAATTTGTATTGTGGCAGGAACATATACAGTAGTATATTTTATGTTGAGCATGTGTAGTTTCTTGTGAGCAAAAGTTTGTTTTTTTTATTTAAAAAGTTTTGGTTTAGTAAAATGATAAATTGATTTAGGTATTAAAGGTTACAATTTAAAAAAATCAATAAAACAATAAAATGCTTACAGAATATATTACTCGTATAAATATGTACTTCACACAAAATCTGATAAAAATTTTGTCTGGCGTGTTTTCTTTTAAATGAATGAAAATTAGGAAAATAAGTAAAACAATCGACGATAAAAGTTAAACTGACACTAGCAGTAATTAGAAAACTCTTTGGAGAAGGGATAAAAAAACATGAGATATGAAAATTGAATGATAACTGCATTCTCTCTTAAGCCTAGCCCACCCCCGATTTTTCATCGGTCGTCAATGATCGTAACAAGCCGTCGTGATTGGTTTTCAAGCCCTATGAGCCCACGGACCTCGTGATTTTTCATCAATCATCGGTCATCGTGACAAAGTTCAATCGCAATAATTTCTCATGATCACCGATGGGAAATGAAAAATCACGAGGTCTGTGGGCGGCTTTAGGCATCAAATAAACAACTGTCTGGCTCTCGTTAGGTCAGGTTCAGGATCTCTCGATAAAATTTTCGTGAGTCGATATTAACCCACGTGACGCTACAGTAAAGCGTCATATAAGACGGCTTTTCGGCCATCATCAAAATTTTTATTTGATTTTTTGGCCGTATATTGATTAGTCGGCGACCAATCGACCAAGCGGATAACATTTTATATCAAAATACGCATAATTGAGTCTTCTTAAAAATCATTCACAGCACCATAAGAAAACGACTCACAAAAAACCGCCCGAAGAGAAAATTTTCAACATTGAACACGATAACTTTTTTTCTCGCCATCCGGGCGCTTACCGTGACATAAATGCATTTGATGGAAAAATACTAACGAGTCCAACGACCCCAAAACCAAGAGTTGCAATAGATAGAACGCGAGATATGGGATACAAGGAATTTTCCAAGATGGGGGCAAAAGGGGTAATTTCGCGAATACGCAAAATCAGAGTTAAAGTCTCAGACCAACCCTCTATCCAATAAAAAATGACAGTGCCATCACACGTATAGAATTTTTGTAAATGCACTGGACCAGTGATATTATGTGATGCTAGTGTCATATTAATTTATGAAGGTTTCTTTTATCTAAAGTGATGTCCTTTTTTAACCCTACAGGACACGCATTAAACATTATAACAACTTATAACATTGAGGAGCGCGTGGGTCTGACCGTCTGGCAGATCGAACTGGAATTTTGTTTCAAATCAAATTTTTTATTAATTTCATACTAAGTAATAGAGTAATTGATAACAAAAAGGAATATTTATTATAATCCATAATCATAAAATCAGTGAAAAATTAAACAATAAGTGCGCCTGAATTATTCACATTATTTTACTTTATTTTCCATTGGAAGTTGTTCCATTTGACGATGAACCTGTTCATATCCTGCTCTATATCTAAACATTGTAACAAATTATATTCTAAAAATATGATAATTAATTATATTTAGTAATTATAAACAACAAAAACCAACCTTTTTATATTTAAACAAAATTTAAAAGAATTATAAGATGAAAAGGCGCGAACTGTCTGCGGCACCGAAAACGTTTAAAAATATAATATTTGCACTCATATTGCGTTTTTGCTGTATAATTAACCTCAGACCCCCAATCCCAAATAGGGTTAAAATAAAATAACTGCGTATAGAATTTTTCAAACAGGGCATTCTATAAGGGTTATTCGGAAACTAAGGTCCGTTTACTTATAAAACATAAAACATTCCAGATTTTTTCAAAAACCTTTATTTTTTAAATTCCTTACGCGTGTCTCTATTTTTCTACATAGTTTCCGTATTTGTTTAAACATTTGTCATAACGTTCTACAAGCTTCTGTATGCCTAAGTCGTAGACGTATGCCGCCTGTGAGGATAACCAGTCTTGAAGTGCTTCTTTTACCTCGTCATCTGTGGCGATGCGCTTGCCGCCGAGAAGCTCTTTGAGGTAGCGGAATAAGTGAAAATCACTCGGCGCCTAGTCTGGACTGTACGGTGGGTGGTCAATCTGTTCCCATCCAAAAGATCTGAATAAATTTTGGGTGCGAATGGCAGAATGGGGTCTGGCATTGCCATGCAACAAAAAAACTCCAGCCGTCAGAAGACGTCATACACGTCGCTTATCTGTCTACAATATTCCGCTGCTGAAACGCTTTTTGCTGTCAAAAACCGAATCACTGACCGTATTTCACAGTCGTCGGGCCGATCGATTGTTTTAAACATTTTGAAGTAGCACTGTACTTAGCGCACTGCAACAATACCAATGCAAACGGCGTCGTCTGACGAGCAAGGCATGCCGGAAGTTGGTACACATGCGCGATTCAATGTTTGCGCGACATTCGATTGGCTACGACGATTCGGACCTTAGTTTCCGAATAACCCTCGTATTAAAAGTAAATTTCAAAACCTTTAACAATTCAGTACAAGTCTGCGAATAGCGAGATTCCCAAGCGGGAATCCGAGTACCTAATCACAAAAATCTGGTGTGACCATTGACATGACGGATTTCCGATTAATTTGTACATTCTTGGTCGATCTTAGAAGCGAATTCGTGGTTTTGTTGAAACGTTAAATTTATTCCCATATTATTTGAAATCAACAGAGAGGGCCCATCCGGGTCAAGCGTAAAAAACATCGTATAAATCTACTTGTAGACAGTGAAAAAGATTTAAATTTCTAAAAGCTTATTGTGCGCAAATTTTGTTATTTTAAAAACTTGGACACGAGAGAGTTGAAAAGAATTTTTTAAATTTCATAAATTCTCCAAACTTAATTTTCTCAACACGTATTCTATAAAATTCCATTTTAAAAGAACGCGAAACTAATTTTATTCAAATTAAGTTTCATTTTTACAACAATTAAGGTTTTCTTTATACTTTTTTGTTATCTTCAAGTTTCTTAAGCTAAACTTAAACAAGTTATTTTTGGTTTTATAGAGGTGGTACAAATTAAATTTAACAATTACTACATTAATTTATTTTGTGTAAAAAAAAAGTTTATAAAGTTAAGCGTGGTGATGATATTATAAAACAAACGAAGTTGGCTTTATTCAACACTCAAGTTCATTAAGCCGATGTTCACGAAAAATAATTTTGGGGTGAGATACGTAAAGATTGGCCGAAAGTGTTTTATCTATTGATATCGCCTTTGTATAAATTTTTATTGCTGATGACCGATGACAGTTAATTCGGTTTTACTACTAATCTGGGTTACGTCGAGAGAGGCAAACACTGAGTATGAATCTTTTTTTGTTTCGAGTTCGAGAGCTTGCTTAAAAGGCTCAAGAAGTGCGATTTTGATGATAACACCTCATACTCGTAGATTCATACTTCGAACAGGCTCTCGCAACGGAACAATTTTCTATACACTTGAGTGTAGTACTTTAAACTGCTAGACACAGGGTATTTAAAAATGACACCAACAAATTTTTGAGTTTGCCTAGTCGAGGAGAGCATCTTGAATATTTTGTAGATATGTGTTAGGCTCCCAGACCGAAAACGGTCATTGAGCTGTTCGGGGACCTATCCACTATCCAGGCGTACCTAGAGCTTTTGTCAGCTGAGATTATTAATAATCTCATAAATTATATTAATAAACGGGTAGTTTATGATTTTTCAAGGTCAAACGGCTTAAAATGAAGCTCAATAATTTTAGTGGCGATTAGAAAACAAAGGAATAAATTACTATATTATTAGATGCTTCTAAAGCTTGGAGAAAGGTACGAGAATGGAATTTAAGATACGGTTTTTACTTATTCAAAGGATTTTTATAAAAACATTTATCATGATTCTTTAGCATCCCAGGGCTGAAAAATGCAACCCCTATTAGGTTTCCTATCAGCACTTTTCTCTCAGTTGATTTGTTCGGAATATTTTTGAGTTCGTTCAGTTTCCCGAAAAACTTATAGTTTTTGAGTAAAAAATTAATTTGTTTTATTGAATTTAATTTAATTAAATGTACGTTGTAGTGACAACAACAATAACTACAACGTACATTTAATTAACTTAATTACACCCTGAAATTTAAATTGTTTAAAAATTAAATTTAATATTTGTTTAAATAAAGCTATCAAAATTGTTGAAAAAACAAATCATAACTTAATTTTATCGCCGCCTTGTAGAGGGACGTAACCAAGTAACTTCGCAAGGAAACCTTGTATAAAAATAATTTATATAAAGTCCCCCTCCCCTTCAATTTTAGATAAAAAATCACAATCCTCCAGCGGGAGCTGGCAACAAGCTAACACACTTTAGAGGAGCTCTTATTTTCCAATAAATTATGTAAAATCCTTTTTTTTTAATTGATTTTCTTGTACCGCCGCGAAGAGTTCCTGTGATTGGACGGGGCTTTGGGCTACAGCCCATAAAGTCCGTGTTTAATTACACCCCTGGTTTTCTAGTATTCTGACGCAAAGCGAAACTCGGGTTGTGGTTCTTTTAAAAATCGACCAGAACGCGTTTCCGCGTTCCGCTAATCCTTATTAGTTAATGGTTATCACCACACGAATTTCATTTTGTGTCTGTTTTGTATAAGATCACAACGCGCTGTAAGCGTTTTTCTCGCTCAATGTCCGTTTTCAGTCTTCTAGCCAAACATATTTTATGTAACACGTGAAAAAACAATTTCATACTCTACAGATCTACATCAAATTGTACACATATATTATGATTATTGGCTGTGAGGGATGAAATCCCTTCTGCTTCACTTTTCAGCACGTCATTGCAAAACGAACCGAAATCCAGTTGACTAAGAAGCATCTATGACATAACATATAATACTACGATCTAGATAGATGATAGTTTATCATTTCGGAGAGCACACCAGTGCAACTAGGCATTTCCAATTATCAACAATTTATAACTGGTAGAGAAATGAATTAAAAAGTCTTACCTTTTTATCTGCCGACCATCTAGTAGTGTGGATCTAGTGTACAAGGTTTCGTGACGGTTACCTGAAACCGACCGTCAACAATGGGATGGGCAAGTGAACGGTCTGTTCTTCACGCGTCCGGTTGATGGCTGAGGTTGGATTCGCAGTAGCTTAAGGTTTCTCTAGGGAGTAATATACTGCACCATCCTACTCTCATACTATACCTTGGTAAAACTAATGCTCGGTACGGAGGAGTAGATAAGAACCTAGTCCCGAATATTTGAACAAAACTCAGATTTCTAGACTGCTGTGACGAAGCTCACTTATAAATACTTTAATAGATAGCTAGGTAGATAAGTGAGATTTCAGGTATTCGTCATTATAAAATCAGAAACCTGAAATCTGAAAGTTACTGCTTGGAATGGAATTTCATCTTTAAGATTCTCGTCGCTTCATATTATTTCAAAAACGTTCACGGGACAGCGATTAGGTACAATAACTTCTGAAATAGAGAAAATTTGAAGTTATTTGCATTTATTAAGCCATCAATTCGATGAACCTACAAGAAAAAATATGGCTTATCATGAACGCGGGAGAATCCTGAAAAAACATTCCCTAGCGATTCGAATAAACAAAGAACGCATTCAATCTATAATCCCAACGCTCGGTCGCTTAGCATCACGGTCTGGCTTCGCCGTCGTTGAGAAAGCACAAAATTGGATGTTCGGGAAAACAACTATTTATTGAAAATTTTTACATAAATCATTCATGGTAAGCCATATTTATCTGCAATATTGTCGAGAACAATTATTATTATTTAAAAACTGTACGGGTAATTACAAAAATAAAACAAAAAATGTGAACCCCGCCGTTTGTACCTATAATAAATTTTACAAGTTTGCTGAAATGGTCGCACAGTTTTGTTCTTTTACTCGCCCAAGGATGATTTTTATAATTTAGCATTGAAGTTCAAACCGGAGAAGCTTCAACTCGATTCTACATTAGGTATTGATTTATCGAACGAAATAATAAAACATTTTTGTAATTTATTTATTACATATATACACGATCTCTCTTAAAAAACGGCAGTATTCTATATGAAAGTTAGGTTAAAAAGTATTGATGATGATGATATAAACATGTCATTAGCCTGTTTTATCCGAAGAATCACAAGCAAATTGGTACAAATTCTATTATCACTATACCTATAAATTTAGCAAAAATTAATTCAATAAGTAAATTACCTAAAGCGATAGCAATATCATCTATCAAACAGTTATTTTTTTGGTTTAGTTAAAAATTTTGAACAAGGGGATTGTCTCTTTAAATCGTTTAAAAAATATACGATAAATTTTATATCACGTAAAGAAATCAGTTTCGGGTGTTTGTGTCTCGACGTTTTTGATGAGACTGTTTATAACTTCCTCCATCTTAGATGAGGTCCTCAAGTGGTGCCGAGGGTGCCTCCTTTTATACGGTTCCCACTCGGCGCAGGGTAAATGTCAGTGAGTTACTATAACGTCCGGAGCAGATTTTGTGGTTTGTACGCTGTAAGGTCTTCCTTTATCGTCCGGCATCGGTTTAGGGTCGACTCTTTCCATTTCTATTCTTGCTTCTGCACGATATTTGTTTTCTTTCTTATAACCGAAAGTACTAAAAGGAGCGGGGGGGCTGGGTTTCGAGTGAGATATTATGCTGTGGACCGGCGAACTGTGTTCGGAATTGTATTCGTGCGTGAAAAATAGACTTTCCCTTGTTTGACAAGCACTATCGCACATTTCCAAATTGATGCCATCGCCGTTTTGGCTGTAAATGTCGCCGTTAGAACTCAAACCGTGGTCGTTACGTATTAGAATTGGTAGAATATCGCCTCCGGGTACGTAACAAGACGTGTCCGCAATTATCGCGTTTGCCGTCACAAATCTTTGCGAGTCCGACGATTGAGAGCTGTTCGAACGAGATCCGCCAACTTTAGAGTGCTTTTTTTGAAATTCTTCTTGTTTGTCGATTTCGTTCAATTGTTGTTCCCTACTTTGCCTGATGTGTTCCTGAAATTTATAACCAATATTTTATTCCTAATTTTTAATTTTTATTTCCGCTTATGCTTTAATTACGCTAATTTACTTTAGCAAAGTCGTTATCTGATATTTACTTGTTTTCGAATTACGGTGTTTTTAAAATTTTCCTAAGCTACGTAAACATCTAACTTGAACTGTAAGAAAATTGGATAACAACTTTTGGGTTTATTTTGTCTTATATTTACGTGAAAACCAGTGAGAAATCTATGGAGGTCTGTAGAGGTATTTTTGAAAATGATTGTTGCGCTTTAAAAGGGCGTAACTCAAAAACAAGTGAAAATTGGATAACAACTTTTAGACTTTTTCGTCTTGTATTTAGGTACGTGTAGAATACGTTCTTAGAGTTCAGTGCGATCCTCCCGACTAGCCCCGTATTTAATCTGTTTTCATGGAAAATCGATAAAATGAAGTTTGAAAAGGGCGACTCAAAAATTATGATAATGTGCTTATAAGAATAAAAATGAGGAAAACTACAATTTAACAATAATCTTGGCTGAGATTTGAGAAACAACACTGTAGGTACATTTGGTCTACATTGTAGAATTAAAAATTGCAAATATTGGCTTCTCTATTAATTTTAGAGCATTTTAATTAAAATTTTTTCGCAATTAAAAACCCTAGTATGTAGCAATTAATTACTGCCACGAGTTTCAATAAAATGTAAAAAAATTGTTTTAAAAATAACCAATCTACAGGGTCCGTCCGTGAAAAAAGAAATTTTGAAAGTCCAATAGTTCTTTTTTTGCTCACCAAGGGGCGTGGAGGTATTGGCTTATTGTGTTACATTTAATGCCATTTATAATATGCTCGCAGGCTATTAGGATTTTCAGCGAAGAAGTATTGAGACCGAGACGTGCAAATGATGATAAAAACTTTATTCGCCGCTTCTTTATTTAGATGAAATACAGTTTCATTTAAATGGGTATGTAAATAAGCAAAATAGTCAATATGGGAACGATGGAAAATCCAGGTAAGTTGCATAAAAGTTACGGTGTGGTGTGCACTTTCAGATTTCGCCTTATTGAGCCATATTTTTTGCAAGACGATAGAGGAAACGCCAATACTGTTAATACAAACCGCTACACACACATGATCAGAAGATTTTTGATGTAACGCCTCCCTAGGCGTCCGGAAATTAATTTTTTACATCAGAATGGGACCACAGGTCATACGGCTCGAGTGTCCATGGCTGCTTTAAGAGAACTCTTTCCGGAAGGACTTATATCCAAACGTGACAATATCTCGTGGCTTGAAAGATCCCCACAGATTTATCCGCATGCGAGATTTCTGAAGAGCAGGGTGTACATAGATATACGCAAACCATAGCGAAATTAAAAAAAAGAATGGCACGGATTCAACCTGAACTGCTTCGTCGAACGGTGGAAAATTTTCGGTCAAGATTAGAATAATGTTTATACAGAAATGGTCCTCACTTGCCCGACGTCATTTTTAAAAAGTAAAGTGGCATAGGTACTTTACTCAACTCAAATCTGTAAAAAATTCTGATAATATAGATGTTTCATGAAAAAATTGGATATTTTTAATTTTCCCGCTTCACTGGCGAACTCTACCCTATATTTGCGACATCCACTGCATGAAACGTCCTATGGTTGTTAATAATTATTCTATAACTCACGAGCAATTTATCAATTATCTATACATTTATTGATAAGTATGAGTATAGCAGTATTGAAATCAGACATCAAAAAAAACAAATTTTAAATTAATTTTTTGATTGAATTTTCTGTTATGTTTTGAATTATTATTTTTACTTTCAAATACTTTACAAGGAAATGTACTCTGAAATTCTTTGAGTTTAACATGAGAAGCTTTGTCTACGAAAGAGTAAAATTGTCACTGAAAAACAAAGGAATTGAAAAATTTACTTGCCAGATTTTCTATAAAGTAGGAACCTCATTGAATTTATTCCATACATAAGGCGGAAACTTGAGCACTTTATTATTATCAATTACTAATAAAGAGCTTCTCACTGCTGCGCACATTAGAAATACCAAAAAGAGCCGACGTTATACAGGATGTTTCTAAAATACATCGTCAAATTTTCAAAGATAATTCCTAGGATCAGTAAGGTACATTTAAACCCAATTGGCGCCCCTTGAAAGTTACAAGTTTTTAAAGTTTATATTGGTGATTAAAAGACATTACAACTTACAACATTAAAAAGACTTTTGGTAAATTTAAAAATAAAATAGAAGTTGCGGTATTATTGCCATAAATTTTCAATATCGAGCGCCGCGCAGCGCCTGGAAGAAGCTCTATTGACAACAATCTCCAATTATTGTTAAATAATTTGTATCATTAAGGGTCCACACTATCGATACGCTCTCGGTGGAGCGATAGCGATGATTTGAAAAGCAGTCAAATTAGACTAAAATATGGTATTTCAGGGAAAAAAAATTGAAGGGTTTTGAAAATTGGTACGGTTGTTCGCTAGAACCTGTAGTATAACATAATAAAAGTCCTGGATGGTGGGGGAGAAAGGGAGGGAGATAATTATGCAAGTTATAGAAAACATTATTAGCTACAAGCTTGGTTATATGCATTTGTTCCATAAGTTTCGAGATACAACGCGGAGAAGGGGGTACAGTAAATTCATGTACGGGACACGTAAGTTTCGTGACAGGAATCAGTTACCAAAGTTATACACTATACTATAATAAGGTTGCGATTATTTGCAAAAAATGGGGAAAAGTCACCTTTAAACAGATCCCCCGCTCGCCCCCACACTTTTGGACTTTTAGTATGTTATACTGCAGGTTTTAACGGACAATCGTATCAATTTTCAAAACTCTTGGATTTTTTCCTTCAAATGTCACATTTTTATCTAATTTGTAATTTGAGAGGACTAGTGGATATGAGTATCGGACCAAGAGGTCCACGAGTGTATCGAGAGTGTATTGAGAGCGTAACGAGAGTGGAGCTATAGTGTGCATCGACCCTTTAGTCATTCATTAACATTAAAAAGTTTTTAACAAACACAAATTAGGTATTAGAAATTTCTTTGAACTAACTTTAGGTAAAAACGCACGCGGCGAACAGAAAGGGCGGCTTTAACAACAAAGTAAAATGGATATTTTTCTTTAAATTAATTTTTGACACAAAATTGCAGGCGCTGTAAATCCGCATCTACTTAGAAAGAAAGATCAAACAACAAACCTGAAAAGAAAAGTATCGCATTGAATGTAGTTTTGTGAGTGTCTGTCTGAGGGTTGTCGCGACGGTTTATAGTTTGATTGCGCTACAAAGTTTACATTGAAATTGAACTTCTTGCATCGGATAGCTGTTTGATGTTACAGACGACTTTTTTTTCAGCGTTAATTATTTGAGCATTTGCGAATGCGAAGAGAATATTTCAAAGTTAAAGCTAAAACGACGAAATTACTATTATTGAAATTGTAGTAATAACAAAACTTTAATGAAATAAAATTATACAATAGTCAACAGTTGTCGTTAAAATTACAAAACTAAACTTGTACGTGACAAATACATAGTTTGAATTGAAAACTTTTCTCTTTGCTTCGAGTCATGGTGAGAATTTACCATTGAAATTACATGCGATAAAAGTAAAGGCGAGATAAGTAATGTAACTTGCATGTTTCAGAGTACATGTCTGTGGTAAAAAGAGCAAGTAAAAATTACATGCACCGAGAATTTCAATTTAAAAAAAACGTCGACAGTTCGACTTGAGAAATTGACGTGGATCTGAGTTGGGATTTAGCATAATTATTCTTACTTGGAGTTTATGTCAGAGTAGTGCATGTAATTTATAGTTCAATGAGCGCCATTAACATCAATAAAATTAGTTTAATTCAATTCGTGCATTGAAGTTAGGTAAACTGACGTTAAGTCCCCTACACACGACCTGATTTGGTCAGGCGGTCGAGCCGATTTGGTCAGATCGGGTAGGTAGGTAGGTAGGTAGGAACACCTGATTTGGTCGGACCGACTGTCAGGCTGACCGCGTCAGATCGTCTGTATGAGGCTGGTTGGATCACAAGTTGGGTCATGTGTAGGCAACACCTGATTTGGTCGGACCGACTGTCAGGCCGACCGCGTCAGGTCGTGTGTAGGGGATTTTAGGTTGCACTAAAGTCCGGTTAATGTGACGGCTGAAAACCACCACAGTCAACGCAAGGTATAGGCGAAACTATGTGATTTGAGTTTTAATCACTGATGATTAAAAGATTTTTGTAACTCAACCTAAGTGACTGATTTGTGACCCAAAACGAATTACTCGTATAAGAATTCAATACATCAATGATACATGAACATCAAAAGTTTGAAGTATACCATAGGCCGTAGCAAGAAAAAACTTTCTGGGTGGGAGGGTAAATAAACATTACAGATTGTGGAATAAATAGGAAAAAGTTGCAAGAGCTGTATGCTTGCTTAAAATATATTGGGAAGATTTATTCTCTTCATCGTAGCCTCTATATGGATAGTCCTCTTGGGGCACCTACTACTCGATCGGCTTGTAAATTAACAAAATGCTTGGAGTAAGAACGTGTATTTTCCAAACCGTCTTTGCAAGTTCGATTACAAACGTCGTAAACTTCGGTTTCGTCTTGTGCTAAATATGGACGTATCGTGTACACACGAGAAGTGGGCACGTCGGGTGCCTTATAAACAAACAAGTCGTTTCCAGAATCGACCGGTATTAATCTTTGTAAATCGGCAGTTAATCCACCACGAAAAACCCAAGGTTCTTGATCGCCACTCATAAAAGTTTCTTTCCAACCTTTAGAGAACCCCAACTACTTTACGTACGAGTTGACCTGTAGGGATCTGGGACGAGTTCTCATCGCATTATTAGTTCCACAAGTCTCCAGGAAAAGACGGGCTACTTTCGCAGGAATTGGGAGGTTTTTATGGTGGATGGTGGTACTTCATCTACGTAGTTTAGGCTATTAAGTCAACACTCCCTGACCATACGTATGTCGTAGCACGGCCAAGTAGTAGTTAACGGTGTATTTATTCCTATTAGAAGCCTCAATTTACGCAGGTTCACCGTAGGGCCATTTTTATCCCGACCCTATACAAAAGGCGCCCCACGTTCGATACTGTGGGAATAAATTTTACGTGAAGTTGTGCTACAGATAATTTTATTAGAAGACAAGGTTCAAGTATTGAAGAATGATTTAAAGAAGATAAATTACAATTACTACATGGACACAGTTATTGTGCTGCGCTATAAAACTGCCTATTTTCGTTTTAAAAGGGAACATCGACAAATCATCAACATCAGTTGAGTCAGGTTGCTACTGATGCCGTCAAGCGTCAAGTGGAAAGTCTTGGTTATTTAAGAGTCTTAAGAGTCTTAATGAGCATCTCCCTCCACCAATTTCTATATTCCTATTTTATCTTCTTTAAGCCATTGCCTGGAGATATAAAATATTATTTTTGACAACTGTTGTTCCAAATCCCTTCCCCAGGACGTGAGTGAAAATGAGGACAGTTTATGACGTGGATCGAGTCCTCATATATCCAGTTTGATTTACGATGGCGCTCGAAAACTTTATCTCTTCCTGCATGAAATGCGAGTAAGATTATCACGTCAGTAGGATTTCTGTCAATTCGACCAAGCAGTATATTGAACCCAATGATAACTATCATAGCTATCATATTATTCTCCAGTTAATAGTTCTGATAAATTTTTAAAATGCTTTAAGTCAAGGGAGCGCCATAGTTATACAAGGGGGTCTCGTATAACGAAGAAGGCATCAAATGTTGCCAAATGGAGTTTAAATTCCTGTGTTTTGGATTATTTTTATCTATCTAATATTATGCGGGTGGCGTAGAATTATCAAAGGTAAAAAAGGGAGGGGCGAAATGCCCAAGTTTGAGAATCACTGCTTTTTAACCTTTCACAAACGATCGTGGCAGTTTTCTTTATAAAAAACGATAACAATCATGTTTCTAGCAGTCGCTTCTGCATCCGTTTATTTCTAACATTTCTTTTACCTACGGCAATAATAGTTATAGCAATTTAAATTAAAGGTAATTAATGCAATTTTTAATTAAGAAGAAATTTTATATTTAACATTTTGCCTTAAGGTTATTAGCAACTGTTTAAATTTGCAGATGTCGACGTAAAGGGTGTCCCAAAACATACGCAAGATTTAAATTTTGCGCATTTGTGCGATAAAGTCAACGAAAAAGAATTACAGCGTAGGTACAGTTGACAGTTCAGAGTTATTACAAATGCAACGCTGTACGAAAGAACAATGCTCAACATTGATGAGCAATATTTTTAAAATAATGAAGGTTGGGCAGCGACAGTTCGTAACTTCGGTACAAAATATGGTCGGACTAGCAATTTAACTTCATCAACTGTGAAGAGATGAATTTTGATTCAAGAACTGAAATCTACTGACCACGCGCAGCGAATAGAATTCATTGAAGGGATTATGGAACAACAAGTGCATGTTGATTTGTCGAACAAAATCATCTTGAGTAATGGGGGTCATTTTCATATCGATAACTTGGTTAATCGACAAAATTGTCACATTTGGGGCTTAGAAAATCCACGAGTGATTGTTGAGAGACAAATGCATCCACGACGTGTCATTGTTTGGTGCGAATTTTGGACTGGGAATTTTATTCTTTGAATATGCGGCTAGTCAGACAATAACAGTTAATGGTGCTCGCTATCACGACATGATAATCGAGTTTGTTGTGCCAAAAGTGCAACATATGGATGTGAAGGACATGTGGTTTCAATAAGACAGTGCCACATGACATACAGTCCGAGAAACAATACAATTACTGCACGAATCGTTTCCTGGTCGTGTAATTTTGCGTTTTGGTGATCAGAATTGATCGCCCAGATCATGCGATTTAACGCCGTTTTTGTTATTTTGATTTTTTTGAAGTCTCGGGTTTATGCCAATAAGTCCACGACCACCCACGCCCTCAAGGAGGAAATTGAGCGTTGTTATCAACAAAATTCAGCCACATTTATGCAAAACGGCAATGGAAAATTTCGACAAAAGAGTGCGTATGTACCAGCAAAGCCGTGGAGCGAAAATTTACCCGATTTGCTATTCCATGCATAACCCTATACCTATAGTCTAGGGCAGGGGTCGGCAACCTATTTGTACTGGCGGGCACATTTAGGAATTTTGAAATAGCGGCGGGCACCTCGGATGTAGGGGGGGGCTGGGCAAAAAATGTGAGAAAAAATAGCGCCGCAGACGAAAATTTTCGATTGTTCAAGGTCAAACTACTTAAAATGAAGTTCAGAAATTTTAGAAGCGATTGATAGTGTCTCCAAAGAAGGTGTTTCACAACAACTAAATATCTAGGTACCTACTCACTGTACTCGGCGAAATGCAAGATCGCAATTTAAAAAATTATTTAAAAAAATAAATTTCCCCGACATCTAAGATTTTTTCACTCTTCATTTCATGATTTTTGTTAAAATCGTCTTAATCATTGTATCCTACCTTTTTTTATTGTAAATAGTTTTCTAAAACCCCCACCCTAGTCCGTAGTTCTATAAAACCCTTAGTGGTACGGGTGGAAAAGAGGTAAAAAAATGTATTGTTCTTTACCGCCGTTACTATAATTCTGTAAAATGTACATTGTGTACTTAAAAAGGTTTTTGCATTTATTTGACCAGGTTAGAGGCGGGCACATTCAAAAAGTGTGGCGGGCACCAGGTTGCCGGTCCCTGGCCTAGGGTCTAGGAGGTCTTGGTATGAAAAATGATTCTGCGGGATTTTTTTTGCTGATTCTATAAATCAATAAAAAATTTACAATTTTTAATTATTATAAACCTGTTTTCTATAAAACTGCTTGATTTCCTATTGCCTGAATTTAGAGACACTCTTTACATACAGGCAGACAGAGCATAATATACACAGAGATGAGACAAAAAACAAATTTTGTTCATATTTGAGACCAAAGACTCTGTAATGGACCACCACATATATAATTTTACCTAGCCCCTCTAAAATATTTATATACTACATTGGTTGTTAATAAAAAATACGGATTCCAAAAAATATAAAAAGAACGTTAATGGTTTAATGAAAGTGATTAATATTTTGAGTTAACCAAATATTGGCTTCAAATATGATACAACGAAAAGTAAAAATCATATATTATTTTTTCAGCTTTTAAACCTGGGTAATTTTTATTCCTATTTGTGACAAGGAGGGTTAACAGAATCCCGCGACTGAATGGATATGGAGGCGTAATGTAATTTATCATATACGGGTCAAAAGTCAATGTTTTAAAAAGCACGCTTGGTTTGTAAATTGTGTACGCTGTACGGTAATATAAAAGTATATAATAATAAATATTAATTGCGTTACTTTATTTAAATGGACACAAACTGATATCTTTTATAAAAAATTTCATTATTAAAACATAAATTGCGTTTTATTTTAATTTATATTAATGATGGCTAGGCAGCCCAGAATTTTATACACAAACGATTAAGCTCTTATTTACTTATAGTAAATAACGAGAAATTAGAATTAAGTATGGAAAACATTTCTAATTTATTACGCAAAATTAAACGTTTAATGGCAAGCGAATTTAATTTGATTCAATTAGGACTTATTGCCATTTTAATTACGATTTAAGATTGTTTTAATTAATTTTATAACAAATTTTCCCCCTAAGGGTAGTTTTCATGTTATACTAAAAGAAGATAACTATACGTGCTTATTTATATTAAAAAGAAACATAAATATGTACCTGTATTATATGGTGATCTCGTATGAGTTTCTTAATGCAGCTGATCATGAAAGTTAAACACATTCCAGCCAATATAAGACAAAACACCACCATTATAATTATTATTCGAAGTTCGGAAAAGGGCGCACTCACGGTTTTCTGCAAATAAAATTGAAAAAATTAAAAAAGTTATAAAAGCTCTATGGCGTGATTTTGTAAATAGCGGCAATTGATTGATAAGCGACCCAAAATTAGTCCCCAATCCCTAATAATACAAGTCAGTTCATCTTTTTTTTCTCACACAAGTAAAATTTTGTCCCGAAAGCGCTTTCAAAATCAAGTACCTACTATACCAAAAACTAATAACACGTCGGTAAATTTAAAGGAATGAATAGAAATTGAAATTTATTTCTTTAATTTCTTCTTTTAGCGGATAGATCTAGACTCTAGACAGTGTACGCTGTCTCACTACAAACTATTGTTTTTTAAAACAATTGGTAAAGCTTGCAACTTGTAATTGCATATTTGCGTTTCTTTAAGTTGTGTTAAGTGCTAATAATACAAGCCCAAATTTTCCCTAGATTAACGTTTGTAGTTTTTGATAATTAATCGTTTAAATTTGTTAGTTGTTATTTGTTCTGTGTTATTCGTGTTTTTTTTATTTTGATTGTAAAAAATACAATAATGGTCCATTTAGCACCAACTGACATCGCTAGGGCCCGTAGCAAATATAGAAAATGGCCAAACTCATACTGAAGTTGCCAAAATGTTCGGTAAGTCGAAATCGACGATCTATCGTAATGTTAGTCGTTGTAAATGGAGACAAACTGGACTGCAAGACGAGACCAAGGCAGAAAACGCTCAACTACAGCAGTAGATGATCGATTTATAGCGTTGCAAATACTTCAAAACCGGCGTAAACGTCAACTCAAATGAGAAACATACTAGAGGAAGTTCGGGGAACCCGTATAAGTGAGCTTTCAGTAAGAAGAAGACTCAGAGAAGTTGGTTTGAAGCCGTATGCGCCTATAAAAGTCCTAAAACTTCAACGGCGTCATCGAGTAGAGCGATTACACTTTGCTCGAGAACACCACAATTGGAACGAACAATGGAATCAAGTTTTGTTCACAGATGAAAGTCGTTTTTGTGTAAATTCGGTTGATGGTAGGGAAAAATTGTCTTGACGCCAAGGAGAACAAAGTGCCCATTTTAATTTGACTTCTACTGTCTCTTTTAGTGGAGGCTAGATTATGGTGTGGGACGGAACATGTTTAGGGGCACGCACAGAGTTGGGCGTAATTAATGGAGATACTTCAAATGCAGATATGTATATTAGGGACATTCTGCAAGACCATGTGATACCCTTCGTCCCATATATCCTATTTTTAGGGGTGTGAACCGGTACAATTGTCTGAGCGGAGATACTAAGAATACACGAAGTATAATCTCGTTTAAGAGAAGGTTAAAGCAAAGTTACATGCAGCGATAAGGATGCGAAGTGGTTGTATTGGAGTATTGATATTTTCGGAATTGTTTTTTGTGTGTATTTATTAGCAGGGTGCTAAATAAATGAACATTATTATTATTATATATCGGGAGAAATTTTGTCTTAATGCAAGACAATGCGCGTCCACACGTTGCTCGCTGTGTAATTGACTTTTTAAACCAAGTATAACAAACATGAATTGGCCAGCATGTTCTCCAGACATGAATCTAATGAGACATGGTAGGCAGACAACTTAGGTTGATAATACCTGCAGTTAAAGCACAGAAATATTAAGAGCTGCTTTAATTGAAGAATGGCAGAGTTTGCCTCAAGAAATGATCCGAGAACGTCATCAGAAGTATGGGAAGACGGACTACTGCAGTTATAAGAGCTTCGGAAGGAAACACGCATTATTGAAAAATTTAACAGGTTTCAAAATGGATCAAAGCTTTGCAAAACAAGCTAAAATGGGTTAGTTTAAATTTATCGTATTGAATTTCAAGAAGTTTATTAAAAAACACTTTAGTGGAGAAAAACACATCGCATTTATATGTCGCGGTTTACATTTTTTGGCCAAAATATTACGATTATCTTAGAGAGCATTATTTGATTGCTCTCTACTTATCTATATACACTTATACACTATATTTATCCAAGTATAAAATTATATCAGTATTTTATATGGTTTATAAATATGGAACATTTTATGCTTTACTACTGAATTTTAACAAGAAGTTTCATGAAAATATCAAAAATTCCCTTTATTGAATAAATTGGCTTGTTCACATGATGTAATATCTGAATTGAGTGTTTTGAGATGATGCGATTCGGAAAATCAATTTCTTAAAGTAGGTAGGCAATAAGTAAAGGTTTTTTAAATTGAAATAATTCAATTATTCATTTCAAAGTTGCCCACGTTGTAATTTTTGTCATACACGTAGGCTCGTATTCTGTTAAGCCATACCACAATTCCACGAGTCGTGAAAACTCTTCCATAGGGATTCTGTAATCGCTTCAGGTTTCGTCTTTGTGTCACGCCCAAAAATTCATATAAAATCATTGTTTTGTTTGTGACAGATAATAATAGGTAATCCAAACTACAAAAAATGGAGAAAACGTTTTTTGGCGGCCGAATTTGGCCACCTTCATCAAAAATTTGTGTTAACAACATATCTTCCGTCGAGCTGTATGCTGTAAGAGTGTTTGGGGTTGTGTTGAAGCAGAGAACGACGAGGATATGAGACGCGATTTGCAAATTGTAAATTCGCTTATGACAGTTGAGTGCGTTTTTATTTTAAAAGCTCTTAAAAAGTATAAAATCTCACAAATTTTTGTTCGAGTATTTTTTAAGAACGAACAAAAAAGTTTTAGGTAAAAAAACTCAAATCATATTTGATATAGCGAAAAACATTCCCAATTCATGCTGCGCATCGCTACAGCATTAACGACAAGAAATGTAAAACGCCAGAGAGGCTTCAAATTAAGTAACCGCATGATTACTGTAACGTTCAATATTTCTGTACATTTCATCAAAAACCTCCCTTGTTATTTTCAACAAAAGTCGATACAATTTTAACGGTCGATCAATACAAGCCTGTCACTTTACATGACTGCAAACTGCAAAACTATTACAACGAGAACTTATTACGTTCGAAATAATTTAATTTCAGTAAGACAAGCTTTATACGACTTTTGCGCACAATTGGTTTTTCGTATAAATTAGGAGATGACAGGCGAGGATTAGTCGAGTCAGAACACATTGTTGCTGCACGAGTAAAATTTTAAAGAGAGCATAGTCCTAATTTATAATAAGGAAACACAAACGTACCACCTGTTGTCCTCGACGAAATCTCTAGCCGAGGCCCTTTTAAAAAATGTCGGCCAATACTTTAAAACAATAGGTCGTTTAAACAAAACAAACGATTAGTTGTTAGGGGCAGTTGTTTTAGATTAATTGCGGTTCGTGGAGAAGCCAAAAGAATGTTTGCTACGAGATTACAAACTGCAGATTATCAAGGAGACGGAAATGCAGAAGTATCGACAGAATGGTTTAAAGAAAGCATACTATTCGTACTTACCCAATCTAACTTAGTAGATTGAGTTTGATCTAGAAAAACGCGGAAATCTTCCCTATGAAGTTTTCTGTTGTGCGCCATATCTAAAGAAATAATGTCATTGTTGAAAATTGAGTTTTGATTGAAGACTAGTTTGTGAACAAGTTATGAGAGCCAATTCCAATTCAGGGTTCCGAATACGACTTTTATCGTTAGTCATAAGAAATAATCTATAAGGGTCAACTTTCGTCGTGTGTGGAGAGGTCGAATTTTACTTTATATTATAAAGTGCAAATTAAACGAATGAGCATAAACGAAAGTTTGCCAAGCTAAAATATAAAACGACCATCTTTCTCCATGAAGTGTTTTGATAAAAAGTCTTTAAAAAGATGTTTTTAGTCCGAAGGTAAACTTCGGTAATTTATTAGTCAAATTTCATAAGTAATTGCTCAACAACGTCAAACTGTCATTTAAATTCGAGTTATCCCCTTAAGGTAATAACAAAACTTTGGAGTATTCAATCTTATCCCATCCCTACCGCGATATTTTGTTTGTTTATCGAATTTTAAAACATTCGAGAAAGTTATTACACATTATACACAAGGGACATTAAGGAAGTATTTCTTCGTTTCGAGTCTTTAACTAATAATTCTTATGAAACGTATCATAAAACTCGATTAGAACTTGGAAAAAAGGAAAAATTTCGATAAAAAGCTTAAAAACACTTCAAGAAACATTTTAGTAAACGAATAAATAGAATCGCACTTAAAAAATAAGAAGAAACTTGTAAATCAAAACTAATTTTTCTTTATTTGCCCCTTTTTTAAATCGGGCAAACTAATTTATTATTATTCCTTAAACAAATATCAAATTTATAATATTTATTGCGTATACCCAGCTAGGATATAGGATAACAGCTTGCGGATTATCCTTTTTCATCATTTTTAAATTATGCAGATTCTATATAAACCTTGCTTAGGTACAACATTATATCGAGTCGACTTTGGCACGGAGTAAGAGACTCGATAAAACAGAAAATTGACAAAATGTTTGTACCATGTCTTGTTTCTGGTTCCATCATCCAAAAACGACAATTTCTTCATTTGTAATACTATTATTACGTGTAAGTAAGAAGTATTATACACGGCGATTCATCAAAGTGGATTTATTTGACGCTTCTGCCAATATACTTCAACAAGAATCGTGGTAGGGGGGGGAGGGGTCTTTGACTCAACATGACCAGAATGAGCCGTACATCTCCTGCCAGAGCTCTAGAGTTCATCCTAATTCAAGTGGGAGAACTGATGGGTCCGTGAAGGTTTCTTTGATGAGGTACAATGGACCCTATAAATGTTTAGGAGCCACTTCACCCCCCTAAAATAATCCAGAATAAAGACTGAATCCAGAATGCAGTTTAAACTGTAAAAGTAGGATCAATAGCTAATCGAATGTAAAAGTGATTTAGCACGTCGAGTTTGAATTTGAATTTGACGAAAATGTTCATTTTGGATAAAGAAAGGGCGAAACAAAAAGAACACGTATTGAAAGTACGAACTTACATAACGTAATTAATTTTAAACTTCAAAATAAATGATTTATGAACCTTTTTTTTCTTCGTATAAAATATTGCAATAAAAATACTATTCCATCAATAATAACTTAACAGAAATAAGATGATGAATTTCCTGCGAGTAAGATTGACTTTTGGCAGAAAAAAAGGATTCATTTATTATTCGAAAATAACAAATAGGCACCTCTTGCTACAATTTACAATATACCGTATGTCGGCATGTCCTTTTTAATTTCTATATAATTATAAGAAATGCAAACTTTGAGTAAACGTGATCAAATGTACATCTTTATTTATACTCGTCCGATCTCAAATAATAAAAATGATACCTTATAGACCCCAGAGTTTTTTATAAATGGCTCGAGAACTACAAACGACTCATATTTGTAACATCAGGGTCTTTGCCTCTATGCAAAGTTTGTCAATTTTCTCTAAAATCCCATTTTTTGCTTTTTACGAGTAATTGGTACAACTACACTTACTTATTTTTAGTGGATACTATGACTCGTTTGGAATCGATTGAGGCCAAAGTTTGATAGTTTTCTCTAAAACTCAATTTTTAGTTTGCAATTTAGTTTAATGGAGTTTCAGAAAAAACTGTAAAACTTTATATAGAGTATATTATGCGCCAATAGATTCCAAACGAGTCATAATATCCATTAAAAAATATAGGTATCTGCGTACCAATTACTCCTGAAAAACAAAAAATGTAGTTTTAGAGAAAACGGCAAAACTTTAAGGATCCAAACGAGTCATGACATCCATAAAAATATAGTATAGGAATCTGTGTACCAATTACTCGTACAAAACCAAAAGTGGAGTTTTAGGGAAAACGGCAAACTTTTACATAGAGGTATATTGGCCTCAATAGAGTCATAATATCCATTGAAAAAATATAGGCATCTGCGTAACTCCTGAAATTATAAAATGGAGTGTAGAGAAAACGACAAAACTTCCCATATAGGGTATTATAGTGACCTCAATCGATTCCAAACGAGTTATACCATCCATTGAAAAAATATAGGTACCAATTAGCTCTGAAAAACAAAAGATGCAGTTAGGACCGGGGTGGTCTAGCGGCCAACATCGACGCATGCGGATGCAAAGGTCGCCAGTTCAAAACCGACTGACCCCACTGGAGTGTTTCCATGTGTCAAATGCCCTGGTTCTGGTGGTTCGGAACTCACCTAAAGCTGTAGGTCCCGTCTGCTAATAACCACAGTCGTTGATGCGGACGTAAAATACCACATAAAAAACGGATGCAGTTTTAGACAACGGCAAAACTTTACATATAGAGACATATTGGTCTTAATCGATTCCAAACTAGTCGTAATATCCATTAAAAAACATAAGTATATTTACAATCTGCCTACCAATTACTTCTGAAAAACAAAAAATGTAGTTTTAGAGAAAACGGCAAAACTTTGCATATAGGTATGTTGCCCTCAATCAATTCCAAACGAGTCTAGTATGCACAAAAAATATAGGCATCGTCATACCAAACACCCTGTATAGTTTTTAGTTGGAATCTATCTACGTAAGTCTAGATTGACTAGACTATAGGGATACTGTTCGTAGAGGTATTTTACGGAATACGACCTTGCATGGGTTCATAGCAACGCAGAGGAAGCGCCCTAAAAGTATCTGGTTTTCAAATTGAATTTCACTCAGCCAAAGAAACAGAGACCCCACCTGGATAAACTTTCTCGAGATTTTGGGTATAATATGTTGATTTCCTGGAATTTTGAGACACAAAATTATATTAAAATCCTGACATAGTCAATTACGCTGAGTATGCTGACACTCAGCTGCTTACAATCAGCTAAACCGTATGCTGAGAGTCAGCATAGGATGAATTAAATAATTGTCACATTACTGTTGTGCTGACTCTCAGCCTCAGCATACGGTTTAGCGGATTGTAAGCAGGTGAATGTCAGCATACTCAGCATAGTTGACTTTTAACACTTTTAACTTTTAACACATAATCACTTTTAACAGTTTTTTCCGCTAAACGCACCCCATTTATCCGGTTCTGTCCATCCGCTGACAACTTGCACAAATGACCCGATTTCTTCTATTGGGTAAGCAATAGTAAATAAGTACTAATTTCTTTTTATATTATATACAAAATACAAAATTAATTTAATTGAATGATTTGCTATGAGCTATGACGCCGTGAGCTAATTAAGAGGGATGAAAACAGAAAAAACAGATCTCAAACAAATATGAAAATAAAGTGAACCGACGTTGCGTGGTCTAATAAAATAGACAAGCGGCATCGAAAAACATTTACCCGATATAGACTACATAGGTGGTACTCTACATACTAAAAGTTAATGAAAATATGAAAAGGCCCTAAAATTAAACTCATAAAGTTTAACACGAGCGTAAGAAAAGAGCAATTACTCACCTAAATGAGCCTAATTTTTGACAAAAAAATTGTTTCAAGTTAATCTCTCGTTCACAAATCTTCATTAAAACTTAATTAGGATTATGTATTGTAATTTAACATTTTGGTTATTAATAAATGTCGTTATTCGCTATAACTTGCTATATTTTGGAATATTTTGCAAAGTTACGGTCTTACCAAATTTAATATTGACAATACATAAATTAATTCGGTATGGGTAAGACATTTTTTAATAAAGTAAATATTGGTTTTACAGCAAAGTGCCTACATTAGACTATCTGCAATATCAGCTCAGTGGACGGAGTCTATAAAAACATCGAACTAATGCAGTAGCCTAACAACGGACATAACTGTTCGTGTATTCAAAAGCGAAGCATAAATTTGAAAAAAAATTCAGTCGAATTCTGTAGTACCTACAACAAATTAATAACTAAACAAAACGACTTTTTATTGTACAAATAACATAAAATATAGTATACGTATACCTATGTATACACATAGGTACATACACAAGATGTATGTACACAGCTTTTATATATTATGTGCTAAAAACCAAAGAAGAATTTACTTTAAAAAAAGAAAGGAAGCTAGAGCACACATTTATTTTTTAACCCCCTGCGTACCGTGTTGATAATTAATTAACAACGCTGACTTATTTATTACACGAGCATTGTATTAGAAAAGAAACACTAATCGATAAAATTTATAAATAAACGAAAATCTCTTAAGCTGCGTACAGGGTATGCAACAGAACATCGTACCGTAACACAATCTCGTATAAATTTTGGTACGAAAACATGTTACTCTGTGACAATACACGATCTCGCACCTATATTAATGATCATAAACATTCGGTATGGCAGCTTTCTAGAATATTCGATTGCTTAGAAGGCAAGGAGGTCTTTAGTTTTTCTCTAGCTTTTCTGAAAGAATAGCCTAGGAGATGGATTTTGCGTAGTCAATAAGAAAAGCATTAAAACTTGGAAGATTTGAAGAATGGAAAAATCATAGTTTAAACCAGTAAAAGAGAACCCCTCATTGGGTCATGAAGATCCAGTTTGGTTAACATACCGAGATTATAAAAAGGCTTTTTTTCCCTTGCCTCGGGGCGAGACGATGTGGATTGTTAGGATTGTCCGAATTCGGCACAGCTAAACAGACTGTCAAATAGAAACTTAAGAGAAAACTCGAGGGAGTCCTGCAGAAGTCGCTTGCAATACTGTAAATTTGCATTGGAAGCAGCTTCTTAAAGTTTTCTTGCACTTACAGTCAAGAATTACGTTTTTCAAATTTCTATCTGACAGTCTGCCCAGCTGTGTCGAATTTGGCAGTGCGCCGCGAACAGCGGAGGAAGTTAATAAACGCAAGGGACTGCCGAATTCAGCAAAGTTGGGCAGACTGTTGCAATGCAATGCACATTTACAGTATTAAAGTAACCTTTAAAAGACTTCTTAGAGTTTTTTCGCACTTACAGTTCAGTTTTACATTATTTAACCTTTTTGCTTTTGCAACAAAATGACGAATTTTTTCCAAGAATACACCAATACTACAAGTATTGCAGCTTCCGCGTAAGATTTTGTTTGACTAAAATTTTTTTAGAATATTGTACCGTTATCTGTTATCGCAAAGTACCGTTATCGGAAAGAATATAAATACCCAACCCTTTCACCATGTTAGTCACTCGAGAGAAATTTCTGCGCTAATCAACATGTTTCCTTTACTTGACTTTTCGTTACCTCAACTCTTCGTGCTTCCAGTCGAGATGTTGGTCTACATTTTCCGACTTCTTTCACCAGACGACTTAATGTGCGTCTTCGTGAGTTGCCGCTACTTCATGAACGTTTGCAAAGGGGACCCTGTTCTGAGGGACACCATCAAAAACAAATTGAGAGAGCATAAGCAAATGTTTCCTGAAGGTGGAGTTGATTTGGCAAGAGGGTTGACCATAAATCAAAGTTCGCCAAATCTTTCCAGTAATAAAAGATCCAAACCTGCAGTTCTGAAAAGTACAAATGATCTTTCCAAAACTAAACGACGCTCGAGATCTAAACCTTATAATATGAGGTGCTAGGAGATTTCTTGACAAAAAATGACAACAAGTGACCAACTTTTTCAACAAAATGACGAATTTTTTCGAAGAATATTGCGACTACAAGTATTGCAGCTTCCGCGTAAGATTTTGTTACTGAAATTTGTTTAGAATATTGTACCGTTATCTCTTATCGCTAAGCACCGTTATCGGAAAGAATAGAAATACTCGATCCTTTTACCGTATTAGTCACTCGAGAGAAATCTCTGCGCTAATCAACATGTTTCCTTTACTTGACTTTTCGTTACCTCAACTCTTCGTGCTTCCAGTCGAGATGTTGGTCTACATTTTCCGACTTCTTTCACCAGACGACTTAATGTGCGTCTTCGTGAGTTGCCGCTACTTCATGAACGTTTGCAAAGGGGACCCTGTTCTGAGGGACACCATCAAAAACAAATTGAGAGAGCATAAGCAAATGTTTCCTGAAGGTGGAGTTGATTTGGCAAGAGGGTTGACCATAAATCAGAGTTCGCCAAATCTTTCCAGTAATAAAAGATCCAAACCTGCAGTTCTGAAAAGTACAAATGATCTTTCCAAAACTAAACGACGCTCGAGATCTAAACCTTATAATATGAGGTGCTAGGAGATTTCTTGACAAAAAATGACAACAAGTGACCAACTTTTTCAACAAAATGACGAATTTTTTCGAAGAATATTGCGACTACAAGTATTGCAGCTTCCGCGTAAGATTTTGTTACTGAAATTTGTTTAGAATATTGTACCGTTATCTCTTATCGCTAAGCACCGTTATCGGAAAGAATAGAAATACTCGATCCTTTTACCGTATTAGTCACTCGAGAGAAATCTCTGCGCTAATCAACATGTTTCCTTTACTTGACTTTTCGTTACCTCAACTCTTCGTGCTTCCAGTCGAGATGTTGGTCTACATTTTCCGACTTCTTTCACCAGACGACTTAATGTGCGTCTTCGTGAGTTGCCGCTACTTCATGAACGTTTGCAAAGGGGACCCTGTTCTGAGGGACACCATCAAAAACAAATTGAGAGAGCATAAGCAAATGTTTCCTGAAGGTGGAGTTGATTTGGCAAGAGGGTTGACCATAAATCAGAGTTCGCCAAATCTTTCCAGTAATAAAAGATCCAAACCTGCAGTTCTGAAAAGTACAAATGATCTTTCCAAAACTAAACGACGCTCGAGATCTAAACCTTATAATATGAGGTGCTAGGAGATTTCTTGACAAAAAATGACAACAAGTGACCAACTTTTTCAACAAAATGACGAATTTTTTCGAAGAATATTGCGACTACAAGTATTGCAGCTTCCGCGTAAGATTTTGTTACTGAAATTTGTTTAGAATATTGTACCGTTATCTCTTATCGCTAAGCACCGTTATCGGAAAGAATATAAATACTCGATCCTTTTACCGTATTAGTCACTCGAGAGAAATCTCTGCGCTAATCAACATGTTTCCTTTACTTGACTTTTCGTTACCTCAACTCTTCGTGCTTCCAGTCGAGATGTTGGTCTACATTTTCCGACTTCTTTCACCAGACGACTTAATGTGCGTCTTCGTGAGTTGCCGCTACTTCATGATCGTTTGCAAAGGGGACCCTGTTCTGAGGGACACCATCAAAAACAAATTGAGAGAGCATAAGCAAATGTTTCCTGAAGGTGGAGTTGATTTGGCAAGAGGGTTGACCATAAATCAGAGTTCGCCAAATCTTTCCAGTAATAAAAGATCCAAACCTGCAGTTCTGAAAAGTACAAATGATCTTTCCAAAACTAAACGACGCTCGAGATCTAAACCTTATAATATGAGGTGCTAGGAGATTTCTTGACAAAAAATGACAACAAGTGACCAACTTTTTCAACAAAATGACGAATTTTTTCGAAGAATACTGCGACTACAAGTATTGCAGCTTCCGCGTAAGATTTTGTTACTGAAATTTGTTTAGAATATTGTACCGTTATCTCTTATCGCTAAGCACCGTTATCGGAAAGAATATAAATACTCGATCCTTTTACCGTATTAGTCACTCGAGAGAAATCTCTGCGCTAATCAACATGTTTCCTTTACTTGACTTTTCGTTACCTCAACTCTTCGTGCTTCCAGTCGAGATGTTGGTCTACATTTTCCGACTTCTTTCACCAGACGACTTAATGTGCGTCTTCGTGAGTTGCCGCTACTTCATGAACGTTTGCAAAGGGGACCCTGTTCTGAGGGACACCATCAAAAACAAATTGAGAGAGCATAAGCAAATGTTTCCTGAAGGTGGAGTTGATTTGGCAAGAGGGTTGACCATAAATCAGAGTTCGCCAAATCTTTCCAGTAATAAAAGATCCAAACCTGCAGTCCACCGAGGATAATCCTAACAATCTACAGCTTCACTAATTTCCGAACGAATTAACATCAAACTTGGCGAGCGCGCAAAGCCGTGTGATAAACTCTCGTTCAACTCAAACTAAATTTTTTCGCGCGTGCCTGGAGGGCACGCAAAACTGTGTGAAAAACTCTCCGTCTAATGCACCTATTATAATAGTTATGGTAGCCCTGTAGGATGTTCTGGTACGACGTTACGCGTTGATGTTCATGGGGTTGAATGAAGTTCGATGTTCTGTACCATGTGTGGATGCGGCTTTACGAAATTGCTTGAGCAAATTTTTTATAATGTGCCACAGGTAAAAAATAAGAAAATACTTTTAAAAGAAATGTTAAATAATTTGAAGGTGATATTACGATTTAAACGGAAGTTGGAGAAATAGGCCTAAATGTGCCTTTTAGAAGTGGCCTGTTGTGAAGCTGCAATCAAGAAAGTAATGGTTTCTTTGAGGCATTCCTATGGGGATATTTATTAATGTGCCACATTCAATATAAAAGTCTAATAGTACAATTCCCAAGATCATCTATCTATCTATTCTCTCTTATAATGCCTTTAAAAATTTACAAAAGGGAACTTCAACTTACGGAAGAAAATTTTATAAAAAAATTACTCAATAAAGTTGTGTTAAATGAAAAAAATCAATTAAGTCGGCTGAACGTTTTCTACGTAAAAAGAAGTAAATTATCAGGATTTACTTTAAATGTTTCTCCAACTTGTTTTTATATCCACACAAGTCGTTATATTAGTTCGACGTGATTTTCTCTTCCCAGCTTGAAATCGAAACTTGGCACGTAAAGAAAATCTAACCTCTACCTCTAGTACTCTTCAAAATGAATATCCTAGACTAATGCCTAGGAATTAGAGAATGAACTATGATAAATCAACTATCCTTGTAAGGATTACCTGGGTGGGGTGTACATGTACAAGTGTATTTGTGTTCATATTTGAAATAGTGATTTCTTTATTTGTCTATCGTAGATCGTATTTCATGAACTCTGAAATAGTATAAAAGACTGAACGAGTCTCCAAATTTACGCCATGCAAGCACGGCTGACCTCTGACTAGCAACAAGAAATCTCCCAAAACGTTCTGGTATTAGGTAGGTACCCACTAAATAACTGAATATCAATTCCAGATAAATACCCAAACCGCGTTTACAAATGAATAAAGCATTAAAAAGTAACTCACGTTGCAATTTTCCTCGTCCCACTGCGATCTGCAATTTTCATTATCGTTGCATTCTAAATCCTTGTCGATGCAAGTGGCGTCGTCGCAATCGAACTCGTCGGGAAAACATTCTACAAACAAAAAAAAACGAAATTAAACAAATATAAAAGTCGCAATTATTTAGACGTAACGATTTATAATTACTTTCACAGTTTGAAATGGGTTTGAATTTACACAATTTTGAAAAGGATAATTTTGGTGTTTACTTACGCGAATTATCTCTACCAAGATCTCTATATGCGGTAAAGAGCGCTTTGAATGCTGATTTATTTGCTTTAGGTCTAGCAAAAAATCGTATAAACATAACATTTTTCTTTGAGTTCACGGTGTCTCCTATTGATCCACAAAAACTATGCAATCTCGATGGTATATCAGTTCTATCGCTAAACACATCGATAAAATTATTTTCACAGTCGTTTGGTTTTATTAGAGAAAATTCTAGAAATTTCATTGATATCTGAAACAAATTACAGATGGTTCAATAAATACGATAAAAAACAATCAAACTCTAATTTACTTGTGAAGCTTTTATACTACTACGTCTTCGGGAAATCTGGGTTTCGTATTGAAAATTTACCCAAAAAACGATTTAGTGGATAAAATATAACAAAGCGCTTTAATCAGATGCCATTGCAGAGCATTTCAGGTTGACTCAGGGTGGTAAGTTAATCAATTATCATTATACTTTTGAAGCCGTATTTCTTAACGAGAAATCTCTTGGTATCAGTTTCAAGTATAGATTTCGAAGTATGGACGTATTTTTTAGAGAAAGTCCTATATTAAAAAAACGGGAAATCAACAAATAACTCGTTTAAATCTGCCACTGGAAGCAGCTCGAGAATGATGGGGTTTTGCTTGTTTTTCAGCTTATCGCTAATAACTCGAAAACCACGCGTTTTATTAGAGAAATCATTCTATATGAATATAAACTACATTAAATTTTCTACAAATTATATGTCTTAAGTTTTTTTCCGTAGACAAAAGGTTTAGGCGCTAGGGCGCGTTGAAGTTTGATAAACATTTCAAAATTGATCAAAAAACTGTTTTCTTGCTTATAACACAAAACTACGCGTTTTGAGAAAAATATGTTTTTATAAAAAATAAAATACATTAAATTTCCTACAAATTATGTTTCTTAATTTTTTTGTCAAACGAACAGTTAAGGAAATTTAATGTACTATATCGGGGTAGGCGTGCCCGGGAGGCAGAGTGCAGATATACTAAAACACAAAATTTTTTATGTTGACGATGAAGAATGAAAGAACATGGAAAAGGAGTAATAAAACCGACCGTATACCATTCCAAAGTGGCAGCTTTTACTTGTGAGCGGCTTGAGAAGGATAGGTTTTTGCCCTTTCTTCATTTTTTTTGCTATAACTTCAAAACTTCATACTTTTTGAGAAAAGTGCTGCTATATAAAAGTAAACTACATGAAATTTTATACAAATTATATCATATAGGTTTTTTCTCAGACAAGCGGTTTAGGCGCTAGAGCACGTGAAAGTTTGACAAAAATTACAAAATCTGCCAAAAAATTGTTTTCTTAATTTATCGCTTATAACTCGAAAATTACGCACTTTTCGAAAAAAGTGTTTTTATACAAAAATCAAGTGTATTAAATTAGTTACAAATTACGTCTCTTACAGTTTTTGCGTCACACAAACAGTTTAGGTGCTACAGAGCGGTAAAGTATAGGACCTCGGTGTAAATTTTAAATACATTCCGACAAATGGCTTTAAGTGCACCCTTCGTGATGGCGTAGCCTTTGAAGTTGAAGAAAATTGCGTCCGACGTTAAAAGTTTCTGCCTCTCGGATTATAAGAGTATTTTCTGATACGCATAGCTTGCTCGCGTGCTCTTGCGGTTATTTGAAACCTTTGAACCAAGAAGTTCCTATAATAATACATATGCGTGTCATTTAACGGTTTATTGACAAAAATCAAATTTCAATCAGGACCAAAGTTGCAACAGTATCGCCCAAAGAATACAGCGATGAGCAACTTCACCATTTCACTAATTTGACACTTCCGCCAATTTGACGCATAATGACTAACATTATCTTGCTGATTTGCGTTATTGAACTAAACGAATTCAACATATTTATCATTTTTATTTAACTGCCACAGCCCAGAGTTATTGTACCTACTCAAGCATTAAATTTATGTTAAAGTAATCAACAGGTACTGGGTACTGACTGAAAACTGAACGCGTTTAAAATTAGTTATGCTAATGCTAATCCTATTATAAGTTCTGTTAAAAGTAACTTTTCAACTTAGAAAAGGTTTAAGACCATGCGGCCATCTAGGAATATTTTTATTGTGGGACACCCTTTAAGCTGGAGTGTTGTGTCGAAATTTACATAAGCATTGTCTAAAACTTTTGTTTTTTTTGCATTAATAAATTCTTGCGTAGAAGTTTATTTACAGCCCTTCAGGAAACAGCGAAAACGCGGACATGCGCGTACGCATGGTTTTGGTTTAATCTTCGCAGTCCCAAAATAAATTACAATCATAGTTTACCAAAACGGGGTCATCGATGACCCATTTTTTATTTAGTGTTTTCGGATGAAATAAGGAAATTTTGGTTTCAATCTAATCTCGCTTATTAGTGATTTTATCAAAAATGTTACTTTTCGTAAAAGTTTTTGCTTGTTTCAAATCTAATATTCATAGTTTCATTTCTGCAGATTTTTATACAAGGTGTTCTTTATTAACGTTTCTCTAAAATTATACATTTTTCGATATTTTCCAGCAGTATATTATGTAGTTTAGTATTTTAGAAGAATACACAGAAGGAAATTATATAAAAAAATTTATCATAAAAGTTATTCAAAAAAATAAAGACTTTGGGTCAGTCGTGACCCGGTTTCGGGACTGCGAAGGTTAAGAACAAAATAAGTTTGCAAACTTATTTCTAAAGTAATATTTACTTATTGCTCGAGACAGTCACATTGAGTTTCTTACGCATCCATTTTATAGAGAATTCCACCTTTAGAACTCTACACTCTACAGGTTACAAATAAAATTGGAGAAAATAAAATTAAACTGTTCGTTTTTCGTTGAAGAAGGTTTCGAAGAAATTGAGGTTTATGTATTACCAAAAGGTAACAATAAAATTTATACATGGGATATTTGATCAGCATACAAAAGAGGAAAATCTTGCCAATAAATAAAGGCACGTTCGAGCGCTTTTTTTTATTTCTAAAGTGATGCACAATTTGAGCTAAATTCTCGAGTCGAAAACACTTAATAAATCTACAGCAACTAATTATTTTAAGATGAGAAAATTGAAAGTTAGCCGAGTATAAAAGTTCACAAATAAAAGTTTTAATTGCTTACCAATTTATTCGGAGCCACCGTGATTGACCAAAGGCAATCGATCGGCATATTATATTTATTAATGTAATCTGTTACATTTTGTGGAATATTATCGACTCCGATAATTCCCTCTTCTTGTCCAATTCGATCAATTCTACATGACATGAATTCCGGCGAGGTCACTAAAAAATACAAAATACGTAGATGAAATTTAAAAAAAGTAATTGTAAATGAAACGAATATTAATGCAAGTGATGAGTTTTGTAATATCTCTTATTCAATTTTAATACAATTTTAGAACACTGTAAGTGAACTTTTTAATGAAAAAATTTATTTTTATGAAAAAGAAAAATTTTTATGTTTAATAAAATATACACTATACATGGGTATTTCAGTAACAAATGTTGAGCTTGTAAAAACAGGACGAATAAACCGCGTTGCTACAACTTTCCGGTTCACCTGAAAGGATAAGGTGTTGCTACGCTTTTAGAGACAACCCGAAAAATAAAAGACGAACACAATATGTAAAATGTCCGAATGAAATGTTCCGAATTTGAGAAATATTAAATAAACTTTTCCGTTGATTTTTTTCGTGCGCAACATTGTGAGGAAGACAATTTTTAGAAAAAGTTTACCCGAAACGCAAAAATTAAAATTATGCGATTAAAACTTAAAAGTTACTCACCACTTGCGTCTCTTTCTTGATATCTAAAAACAGCCCTAAATCCTCTCGCTTCGATATTTTCGTCGGATTTAAATTGAATCCAAAGATATCTGTCTGTAGATGTTATTTCCGGTGGAAAATCTGTACCACAAAACGGTACGTACAATAAATCGTTATAGCCGTGTGGTCCATCACGAACTTCCAGAAAATCATTTTTACAGTCTTTACTTTTTTCTATGTCGAAGTAGTCTCGAAAATCTAATACTACTACGTGACCCTTGGGGGCTGTAACAAATATAAACGTTATCAAGTGGACCATTCTCTATACATATAAAACGATATTAGTTTTAAGACAACAAATAATAGCTTCAATAATGGCTTAACGTGATATACAAGTGCAATATTATTTTCGGTCTTATTTTTGTGAGTTATGGCATCTATTGAATTTTATATCTTGCGCTACATTTTTAATGCGGATTAAACAAAATAAACTACGAAATACAGTCTTGAAGCGTATAAAGGTTTCGTAATGGCACTAGGGGGATTTTACAAACAGATGGTTCAAGTGGATGAAAGAAATACGCTACAATTAGTTAAGAAACAACGTAAGACAACTTAAATCTTGATAAAACTGCATAATTAAAACTTGCAAAAAATTGTTTCAGAAAATGCGGTTTTAGCTTAATTAAATTTCTTTTTTACGTGCAATCGTTTCTCTAATAAAATAATTTTCTTTTTTCTTGGTGGTAATAAATTATAATTTACCTACAAGAATGATGTCAACTCAATAGAAGACTTCAAACAACAATCGTGTAATGTGTTGTTGGCAATGTACGGTGTACGCACACCCAATCAAGTTTACAGCAAGAAACGTAGAGCGGGTACGTTACCCGCGCAACTATTCATAACGAGTTTAGTTTTTCATTGCATTTTCAAAGTTTTTCCCTAACGTTACAAAAAGATATTATTATACTTTACAAAGAATACTTTAGCGAGAATTTTTTGCTTGGATTTAAAATATTTAAATTCGTTGTGTATATAAAAATAATAATGGTTTAATGTGACATTATTTGTCCATCAACGTAAACGTAAATGGTAAAAAAGGATATGTCGACGTAAACGGTAAAAAAGGATACGTCGACGCTTACAATAACACCAGCATTTATTAGTCAACAGAAGTTTTAATCTAGGAATAAAGCTTTCCGTCTCAATTTCTAGTAAAAATAGATTTGATTGAATTTATTTCTCGTTGTTTTTTGTGTAGGTACCTATTGAGTGGAACGAGGGGGTAATTCTCGCAGGGCAAGATTTGAATATATTTTGGCGTTCATACAAAAGATGTTTCAAAACTAGATCGTCTTACTACGGGAAGGGGATTATAAAGAGCACTAAAACAGACAATTTTTGCCAATTAACCTTTGACCGCAAAATAACCGACTTGAACGTAAGAAGTAGCGGATTTTGCAAGATGACGCATTCCAGTTTGGACTCTGGATGCGATGTTTTCGAAACGATGCGATAAATAGAAAGAGAATGAGTCCCGTACCTTAGTCCATGCGATATTTTGATCTTACCAATCTTAGATGCTTTTTTTGGGGGGGGGGATTAAAGATCTGTTGTACGAGACATTTGTAGGTGAAAAAAAAATTGTGTTCAAAGTGGTAGCCACTTACGCACATGTAAAAACTATTGTGTGAATATCACTTATTATCCGGGAGAAGGCGAACACTTCTACTAAACGATAAGATGTCCGAAGACCACTACCAAGGATGCACTTAAAACCGTCTGCCACAATACTATATTTGAAATCGACACGAAAATTAATTTTTTGGCACCTATATAAATTGATAGTATACCCTTCTCGAAGCGCTATACGCGCTCTAGCACCTAACCTGTACGTTTGATGAGCAAAATCTAATTATAGGAAATTGAATGTACTTTTTTTTTGTTTCAAAAGACTTTTCTCGTAGTGCGTAGTTTACGAGTTAGAAGCGATACCCCAAAAAGCAGTTTTTAGCTAATTTTGGAATTTTTATCAAACTTTAACGCGCTCTAGCGCCTAAACCTCTCCTCTGTCAAAAACCCTCAGATAGATAGTTTGTAGGAAATTAGATGTAGTCTTTATTCACTTAGAAGCACTTCTCTCATAAAGTGCGTATAGTCGAGTTATAAGCGATACCCCAAAAAACAGTTTTCAGCCAATTTTGGATTTTTTATCAAACTTTAACGCGCTCTAGCGCCTAAACCTCTCGTCTGCCAAAAAAATCTCAGATAAATAGTTTGTATGAAATTTGATTTAGTTTATATTCACATAGAAGCACTTCTCTCATAAAGTGCCTAGTTTTCGAGCTATAAGCGAAAAGACGAAAAACAGTTTTCAGTCAATTCTGGAATTTTTATCAAACTTTAACGCTCTCTAGCGCCTAAACCTCTTGTCTGCCAAAAAATCTCAGATAAATAGTTTGTAGAAAATTTGATGTAGCTTATATTCACATAAAAGTACTTCTCTTATAAGTGCCTAGTTTTCGAGTTATAAGCGAGAAGACGAAAAACAGTTTTTCAGACAATTTTGGAATTTTTCTCAAACTTTAACGCGCTCTAGCACCTAAACCTCTTGTCTGTCAAAAAAATCTCAAATATATAGTTTGTAGGAAATTTGCTGTAGTTTATATTCACATAAAAGCACTTCTCCCAAAAAGTGCGTAGTTTTCGAGTTATAAGGAATACACCAAAAAACAGTATTTCAGCCGATTTTGGAATATTTGTGAAACTTTCACGCGCTCTAGGGCCTAAACCTTTCGTTTACAAAAAAACTTAGATATATAGTTTGTAGGAAATTTGATGTAGTTTAATTTCATATAGAGCCACTTTTCTCATAAAGTGCCTAGTTTTCGAATTATAAAGAAGAATAAGAAAAAATAGGAAAAACCAACCCTTCCCGAGCCACTCATAACTTGATACTGTCACTTTAAATAGCAAAAGGTCGGTTTTATTACTCATTTGCAATGTTCGTTCAGCAAGCATTGTTAAAAACAATATACTTTACAGTACTCTATGTACTTTACTGTATATTTATTATGTACTTTTACGTACTTTATCGGTTAGTAAAAGTGCTCGCTTCCTCACAAACTATTAAGTGTCAATAGTCAACCAAGAGGCAATGTCATTTGTGTATTGAAGTAAATAAATATGTAAAAATAAATGATGTAGTTGGAGTAAGTATTCAATTCACTGAATTGGCAATATTTAGAATGACTACGTACTTTCGGTATAGTAAACCTAATAAAATAAAATAAGCCTCTCCATTGGTACTAGAATTAATAATATAACTAGTGTTTATCCAAGAGTGTAACAGACTCTTGTCGTTGCAAATCAAAATATAGCCGCCAGTAACAAAAAATACTTTCTTATAACATTTCTCAAACCTTTGTTATCCCAAAGTATTTTATCATTCAGGAGGTGAACGTAGCACGAGTATTCGGATTATTCGGATACTAGGTATAGGTATAAATTCATAAGTAGCCTAACCCGAACCCAAGTTTTACGTTTTCTTGATGTTTTCAAATCAAATTATAATACGAAATAAAGGTTTTTTTACATATTATAGTATAGCGAAAGACGAAAACAAATATTAACCTAAATATAGAAAGATGAAGTAGGTAAGATACTCGATATCAGTATTAATTTATGAAATTAGTTTTAGACATAATAAATAAAAGTTTTACGAGCACTAATAACGCATCTGAATTATTTTCACGACCTATTAATTTTACATCAATCAACTTCGATTCAAGAAAATTAGTTTTTCTCGTCGATCAATTAATTAAAGATAGTTCTTCGTGTCATAAATAGGAGAGCGCACCTATTTCGTTGTATAAAACATCAACCGGCGTGAAAAAGTTTTATCTCCAAGTAATGTTCATTTGGTGTTGCTTATCTGCGGCCCTTTGTTACGTCTAGACAAGCCTTAACACCCCGAGCACGCTTTTCCCATTTCGCAAGAGCTGAAATTACAAACTGTAAGCAAGAGGCAAGGTAGTGGTAGTTACACGCTTTTTGATATTCCGCGAAAAGTTTCGTTCTATTTTACATTAGTATAGTAAACAGTTTCTAATTTCCTAGTTGGATTTATTTTCGGAGTTATGTTCGAATTTGTGTTTAATTACTGTATGAAGTGGTATCCTTATCATATTATAAGGTAAATAAATGTAAAACGCCAAAATGATAATTATTACCTTATTAAAAGTTAATTAAATGAGAAGGCTCAAAAGCGAAGAATCTATGTACAGAGCACCTTTTTCGGTTATTCGCTTATAACTCAAAAACTATGCACTTTATGAGAAAAGTACCTCTACATAAAAATAAATTAAATTAAATTTTCTACAAATTTTGCGCCTTAAATTTTTTCGTCAAACAAACAGGTGAGGTGGTAGAGCGCGTTAAAGTTTAGGGTATATCCGGCAAGCAGAATGCCGAAATACAAAATACCAAATTTTTGATTTTGACCGATGCAGGCTGAAAGCACATTGCAAATCAGTAATAAAAACAACCTTCTGTCTCTTAAAAAATGACAGCATTAACTAGAGGGCGGCTCAAGAAGACTGGGTTTTTGTTCTTTTTTTTAGTTTCCGCTTATAACTTCAAAACTAAACACTTTTTGAGAAAAATGCATTTATGTAAAAGTACGCTAATGAAGATTTGAAGTATACAAAAATAAAGTATATTTAATTTCCTGCAAAATATGTCTTTTAACTTTGTTTTTCTCTACCACCTCATCTGTTTGTTTGAAGGAAAAACGTTAAATGTACTTTATTTTTGTATAGAAACAGTTTTCACTAAAGTAGTAGTAGTTTTCGAGTTATGAGCAATTAAATAATTGTTTGGCCGATTTTTGAAGTGATTTAACTTTAACGCGCGCTTGCGTCTAAATTGTTCACCTGAAGAGAAAATCTTAAGAGATGTCATTCGTAGAAAATTTAATTTAATTTACTTTTATGTAAAAGAACTTTTCTCATAAAGCGCGTAGTTTTTGAGTTATAAGGGAAAAATCGAAAAAAGAACCAAAGTAAACCCTTCTCGAGCCTCCCCCAAATTAATGCTGCCACACTATATATTGATATTAATTAAGAACTATTAATTTAAAGTAATGAGTATGCGTAGACACTAGTTTCGCCTTACAAAAATGATAGAAGTCGTAGAAACTATATTTATTATGTTGTTTTAAACAAAATATTGTTTCTAAGACAGTAGTAACTGAATTTATTTGCAATTTCAAGAAATAAATTCAGTAAAATTAATGGTCTGTAACTTACAGCTTCTTTTGAAGATGTTAATGTTAAGAAAAATCAATACAAAGTTGTTATTTTGATACTTGAAAATTACAGTTTGTTCCACTCAACAAAGTTTAATATCTTGATAACTGATAATAAAAATTCACACGATACATAAAATTTATGATGGGGAGTGATATTATAGTATGTTATCAAGTTCTCGATTATTTTATATAGCCCTGGTCTTCACATTTATTAAAAAATATTTCTCTAATAATAAAAAGTAGAAACTGCGAAAAATATTTCTATCCTTTAGATTTAGACCAGAAAGTCCATGTAGATGTAGACTAATAAAATGAAGTCGTGAAATAGTGAATAACTGTTAGAGCATTGTATTTTTTAATTTAAATATCTGCGAATCACTGCATAAATACAGGGTGAGTCGGGAGGATCGCACCGAACTCTAGAAACGTATTCTACATGTAAATATAAGATAAGAAAGTCGAAAAGTTATCCGATTTTCACTTGTTTTCGAGTTTCCACCTTTTAAAGTTTAACAATAATTTAAAAAAATATCTCTATGGACCTCCTAACATTTTCTCGTGTTGAATACGTTCCTAGAGTTCAGTACGATCCTCCCGACTCACCCTGTATTATCGTTTCGAAGGTATCACGAGCTATAAAAGACGCTACGTCAAACGAATGGCCAAAAATCGCGCGTTTTTATTTGGCGATCCTTTAGTGGAATTAAAGTGGACGCTATTTACGGCGGATCACTTGCATTGGCTTTGTGTACTCCCTCGAGGCCCGGGTTAATCAAGTAAAACATCACCGTTACTACCGTGTTAAATACATCATTAGAAGTTACAGAAGAGATACTTTTAATCGAACTATTAATTTCTTGTTGTAATATGTATAAACTTGGACGTTCAGGTTACATTCGCTGCTCTTAATTCCCGTTCTCAATTAATTGTACTTATTTCTCGTTTTCGTTAGCATTACAAATTTAATTCCATAAGTACTATATCTGTAATGCCGTTGGTTGTAGTTGCATTGGTTTTAACTTTGTAAATACCTACAAAATCAAGAAATAAGAAGGAAAGGCCGCAACTTTTCAAATCGAACCAGCAATTGTTAGTTGTTGAACGATACGATTGGATAAACTTCAAAATTATTAGTTACCAGACAAACATTATTAAAGAGATTAGACTGGTATATCTGTAGACCTAATGGTGTCTGAGATACAAGGGTACAAAGCCTTTCAAATCCGGAGATTCGCCGAAGACAAAAACAAAAACGCTTGCTGTTGTGGCAAACATCTTCAGAGATATTTTTTCCTGTGTGGTAAAGGTCAAAGTGACCGTACCGAATCGTACCGTACAATCTCCTGATCCTAATAAATATTAAGAACGCTTTTAATACGGCGTCATGGGAGATTATTCGTAATAAAGTCGCAAGCGCCGGATTCGATAGTACAATAAGGTGAATAATCAGCTCCTACTTAAGAAACAGGAAAATAGCAATCGGTAAGGATCTGGAAAGAGAGGTCGTTGGGGGGGTTCCGCAGGACTCAGTCTTGGGCCCGTCCCTGTGGAACCTCCTATACAACGATATTATGCACATTGAAAAGCCTGATGACACAGACATAATCTGCTACGCAGACGAGCTAGCCATCTCCATAACTGGGAAGAAGGTGATGGAAATCAACACCAAAGCTGAAGAGACAATTTACTACTTGGAAAAGTGGCTGAATAAAAACAAAAGTTGGAGATTGCCTCTGGCAAGACCGCCGGAATCCTATTTACAAGAAAGCTAAAAAGAGACGCTGAAATCGATATTAAGATAGATGGCGTAGAGCTAAAAGTGACCAGAATCGCCAAATACCTTGGGGTTCATCTAGACAGCCGCTTAACTTTCGGAACTCACGTCAAGAAGGCATGCAATAAGGCAGCCAGGATGGCGGCGGCATTGTCGTCAATCATGCCTAACATTCACGGCCCTAAGGCACCAAAGAGAAAAGTGATTGCGCACTCGGTGCAATCCGTAGTAATATACGCTCGACAGGTATGGTCCCCAGCCATGCGTACACACCGTCACAGAGATATGGTAATCAAAACACAGAGAGCACTAATGCTCAGAGTCATACAAGGGTACCGCACAGTCTTAGCGGACGCGGCTTCAGTATTGGCAAGCATGGTCCCGCTTGACCTTTCAGCTGTTGAAGAGGCTAAAAAATGCAGAGACGAAACAATTGCTAATTGGCAAAACAGGTGGGACTCCTCTCAAAAAGGAAGATGGACGTTTACTCTAATCCCAAACCTAAAAAAGTGGTTAAACAGAAAGCATGGCGCACCCAACTATTTCACGTCTCAGTTCCTTACAGGGCACGGAAACTTCGGCTTCTACCTTCACAGGTTCAAAAAAGTGGTATCTCCAATATGCATCTACTGTGATGAGGTGGACACAGCTGCGCACACCTTGTTTAAATGCCCGAGATGGGCCGCCAGAAAGTTACACTCGGAGCTAAGACTAAATCAACCGATCTCTGAAGAAAACCTCATAGAAGTGATGTGCGCAAGTGAGGAAGCTTGGAATGATGTAGAGAAGGTAATGAAAAGTATCCTTCTGCAAAAGAAAAACGACAGTGGCTAACGTGACTAACATCGTATGGAGAAAGGGAGCTGATGGAAGACCTAACGGTAGTACCAGCTCCCCTTATACTACGCTCAGAGGAAAGGGTTTAGTGGGTAAGCGCCAGGGTGAACAACTTCCATGGTGAATCCCACACTACCCAGGGCGCACGAGCCTTAAGGCAGTCCTGGGTGTCTTCTCGAAGATTCCTAAACCTCTAAAAAACAAAAAGGTCCAGGAAGAGATGTTTGCTACAGCAGCCAACGAAGCGTCAGAAATCTCTTAAAGAACCACTCGATTACAGAGTATTAGCCCAGAAACCACTCACACTAATGACGCGGTCGTGAAAGCATAAATTTTCAAATAAATCGTGTATATTTTCACAAATTTACTACACTTTTATCTCGGATATCAATAGGTCTACACAGACCATAATGGTCTTAAATTATAGAAAATATTATCTTCATTTAAAAAGTAAAACTGCCTTTGCCGAAGAACTAGTCCTTCTGGGTCAAAATTAACAAAAACATAAAAAAGGTAAAGAATTTCGCGGATTCTTGGATTTTTGAGCCTCCCCGTACCAGGACAACATTTTGGTGGCCGTCGGATTTTGGTAGTACCCCAAGTAAGGAATTATTTGAAAAAGGTCCTAGATGTCTCGAAGAAATCACAATTTGCATTCCACTGAAATGGATTAAAAAATTTAAAAACAATATCAGATTAGCCATAAAAAATTGCTTCTCTCATTTTAACTTTAGTTTACATTTAACAATAACCCAGATCCCCGTGAAAAAATCACTTTGTATAAAAGATTAGAACAATGGATAAATTAAATGGAACGATTAAAAATGATACAACACAAAGCATTAATTACCTGCTGGTAGGTAACCGCACAAAGTATAATTGCAACAATTAAAAGGACTAACTAATACCTACGTACCTACAAAATTAATTTCGAGCAGCAAAATTTGTACAGTTGGCTTTATTTCTTTAATTATCCCGTATTGTTAAAGTAAACAGGAGTAGGTATTCTCAAGTAATCAACAATGTATAGTACACACAAGAGCGCCCCATTTATTTTGTTCTTGTCAGACCTACGCTGGGATGATTGCCTCTGTTCATGCGTTAAATAAATTTCGGAACATTTTAAGATACGATCTTAACAATTTGCTATACCTTATTTAAAGCCACAACGTGACTTACACTTTCGTTATTAGGTTGTTAAATTAATAACAATGCATTTATGCACAAAGCTCCAATAACAGTAATAAAAATAATATGCGGGGTTCGCTTCGACTGCGCCATGTTCGTTATTGTGTTTTTGAGTAGAAAAGCAACTGCGTTATTTTCTCATGTAAAAACAAGACGGGTGCTAACAATGGAGTTAAGCTAATTAATAAAACAATTAAATTAAATTTCTATAGCAAAACGTCAGCTTGGTTTTTCAAGAGGAAACTATGCGCATGATGACCTTTTTACTCAGGAGCAAACACTTTAGCAAAGTATTATGCAGTCGACCTAATTCCATCAGAATATTTGAGTTGTAATTTGTTAATTTAAAAAAAATCACCACCAGTTTCTATTATTTGTAACTCGAAATGTAACTTTTGTTGCATAACATTATCTAATGTTGTACAATTTATGTATGCATAGGGAAACACGTCGGTGCACTGCATAATACATTAATGCCAGGTGCTGGTTGATAGCTACAAATTAATGTAAATTTTAGGTACAGAATTTATCATTGATAAACGTCTAGGATTTGAACTGTTTCGCATTTTACATAATTTCTCCCTACTCAACCTGGGTAAAATTTCACAATTAAATCTATCAAAGTCTCAACTATCGTTAGGAAGGAAAAGCGTGCTGATTATATGAAGATGTCATAGAAACCTAGTAATGTACAAAAATCATGAAGCTTCCTATGTATTGCTTGCGTAGAATATTCCCAACAAGTTAATTGTGTGATAGACAATTAACAATTTGAACGTATGAACTGTACGCGAAAACAAAAAGATACAATGCAATAAATCGTTTCCAAATGCACAATCCACATGCAAACAAGTAACGTCAGATTTGTTAGGTTTTGCGGATTTAAAGTAGCTTTAAATGCAATAAAGTGGCAAAAATGACAAGTGGCTTTCGAACGACTTTAAAAGTATCACGAAACACGTATATCGTTTAAAGCGCATTTAAAATTTTTAAAGGTCTATCATATAAACTGGCATTTCGACTTGAACGTAATACAAATAATCTTAGGAAGCTGCATATTTTCTTAGCAGATATGATATAGATGATATAAATAACGCCACTCTTTAAAATGCGTAAGATTTTATTTAAAAATTTAACAGAAGAAGCACCAATCCACCACTTAAGTTTTTGGTCGAGCTTTTTATGTGAAATAAATGACCCACTACACTAAAGGATTTTCCAATAGAAACGATATGATTGTAAAATGGTATGTTAACCATATTTAGCAAAGTAGAGATGTCAATCCCTCTCATTTTTTTAGTAAAATCAGCCAATTCATCATGGCAAAATCCACGCTTCCACGACGTTTGGTACTGATTTCACAACACTCAGCTCCAGAAAATTTAAATGCATAGATTTCTCGTCGTTCTTAAGGGGCTATTAAAGCAGATTCTAAGTAGCCGTTACAGTGCTCCAGCTTGTAACTGATTTGGCATTGAAATAGTAATGCTATCAAAATGAAATAAAAAATAAACGTTAAATTAAAGACGAATCTAGAGTCCTGCTGGAAAATATTTTGCGATTTATTGCTACTAAATTTAAAAAAAGGTGAAATCACTCATTTTACGCTTTACTTTGAAAGGCATTTCCACGAGTACTGACAAAAAATTTAAAAACACTCAACCAGGTATGTACCTTGAATTTTTTTCTATAAGAAAAAAATGGGCAAAGAATGCGAAAACTATCGTGGAATTAGTGTGATAGCGTCAACAGGAAGAATGTATGCGAAATTGATAAAAAATAAAATTGAAGAACAGATTTAAAATAAAATTGGGGAAGACCAGGCTGGATTCACGACAGGAAGATCATGCATAGACCGATCACTTGTATACCCTGAGCTTTGCCGATGACCAGGTAGTAATCGCACAAGATGAAGAAGACCTAAGCTATATGATCAGAAAACTGAAAGAAGAATATACGGAAAACGGACTGGAAATAAATTTTAAAAAAACAGAATACCTTACAACAGCGAAAGAAGCGGTGACCAATCTCGAAATTGACGAAGGCATGGAAATAAAAGAAAGTGATAAGTTTAAACACCTAGGTTTTACAATATCAAAAAACGCAACAACGGAAGAAGAAATAAAAAATAGACTGGGTCAAACCCGAACAAGTATAAAACAACTCAACTCCATTCTCTGGGACAGACACATAACAAAAAACACAAAAAGAAGGATATACAGTACTATGATACAAAGCATAATGACATACGGAGCGGAAAACTGGATAATAAATAAGAAAAACAAAAACGCCATAACAGCTACCGAAATGCAGTGCTGGAGAAGATGCTGCGGGTTAACAAGACTGGACCGCGTAAGAAATGAAGAGATCCTGAGAAGAATGGAAGTACAGAAGGACGTGCTCGTATATATAGAGGAAAAGCGACTAATCTGGTATGGACATGTTAGAAGGGCGAATAGGAACAGATGGATCCACAAAATCAGCGAGTGGAGCCTAATGGGGAAGAAAAAAAGAGGCAGACCCAGAAAATCATGGGCGGATGAAGTGCACGAGGCCATGGAGAGGAGAGGACTGACGGAGGGAAAGTGGAGGAATAGAGAGGAATGGAAGAACTGGTTGAGAGAAGGAAGGCGGCGTCAGCCGTAAAATCCTACAATTATAATATATAAAGAAAGTTTCATTTCAAAAAACAAAAAAATAATCAAATTTTTCTTATAAGAGCTGAGACTCTGCATCGGGCTTGTAGTTCTTGTAGTAAACGTGTGCTGTACGCTAGCAGTATATCCAGTTAACAATTTCACTTTAGAGTCCTCTTTTATAAATTGCACCTTTCAGCAACGATACTTGGCGTATTTTGAAAAAAGATTTAGGTTTCGTCCCTTAGAAGTGAGAGTGTGTCGACCATAAACTAGACCATCGTATAGCCATTGTGAGTTTGCCTATTGGACTCTACAGCAACTCAAAATCGTTCCTAATTTTGGCAAAAAATGATCTTTTCAGACAAATCTCATTTCTGGCCAAATGGCTTTGTCAAAGCAAAATTGTTGCTATTGGTGTGAAAATAATCCACGGGACATTCAATAGGCGCTATTGACGTCTAAAAACTGAATATCGAAACCTGCATTCATGAAATTAGGCCTTATTTATTGTAAAAAGTCTTCACAAATTAAATTCATCCATTTTACTCTGGTAAACAATCCGAAGGTGGTCATTTGCAATTTACAGGGTGTTTAATAGATAAAATAATTTAATCGTTTGCGCTTCAAAAAAAAGTTGGGGTTGTTTTTGCTTTATTTCATTTTTAAAACATATTGTTCGTATTGGAAGACCCTGTATCAGATTTCAAAACGAACTCTTAATCATCTACCAAAAAAAAAGTTTAAACTTCACCATCACCATCGATTAGCTAATCGCTAAGCACCGATGCATTAAATTGACGCGTAAGTGGTTAACTTACGGTTATGATTATGAGCAACGAGTGCGTAACCGAAACGTTTTTTCTCAACATCCTGAGAATTTCTAAGTAATCAATATTTATTTAAACGAATTTTAAGTCTCGACTCTTGAATTAAAGTTAAATGGCTGTGGGCACCTATACTTCGTTAGTTAAAAACAATAAAGATTTCGATTGCAACGATAAGACTTTAAAACGGAAGCGGAATTACTCTGTAGCTTTTTACGTTTTTCAGTCTGGTTGTAGTAGGTATAGGAATTACATTAACTCGAAGTTGTATTTCTACCGTTTTCAACGCGGTAATTAAGATTTAAATACAAAAGACACTGTTTGCTGACTAAGCGATGGCATCGATAGAAATGGAAGTTAAATGGAAAAAGGTAAAAAAGTGGAAATTCGTTTATTTTGTTTTTCGAAATGTGATGGTAAATGAAGAAAGAGATTTTATAAAGTCCGGAATGCTTACTTTGTTTTTAAAAGTGTACTCACTTTTATAGCCTGTTGTTACAGACTACGCTTTTCGTGAAAAATTACAACTAAATAATTTTGTTTTATTAGCTACCATTTTTGCTTAATTTTAAATAAGATCGATGCAAGTATTTTAGTTGTAGTTCGTTAATAAAAAAGTTAAATTCTTAACTATGCATTTTTTTGCGTTTTATAGTTATTTACATACCGAGTGCGGGAAGACGATTTTCCCACGTGAACGCAGTTTTGAAGCGTGAGCGACGTAGGAGCGAATGTTTCATTATAGCGTGAACGCGGTGAAATTGTTCACGCACGAGAATTGTACAACACTTTTTGTAATGAACAAAATAAAAGTTTTATGTAATTTTAATTTTAAATGCCCACGCTTAACATTCATTAATATTGGTGTTCATGTGCTACAGGGGAGCACACCCTTGCATTTCACTCAGAGGTCTTCGGTTCAAACCTCGCCAATGGCAACTTTTTCTTCAAACAAAAATTTTAAAAGCGCTTCCCGAACTAGTGCGGGAAGTGTTTCCCGGTTGACTAGAGAATGCGCGAAACGTTGCTTCCAAGGCAGTGAGTACAAAAAACCTCTTTATAGTGTTTTCGAAACTAGGACAACACGAAGCTTTTTCTACAGAAACAGCTTGCGAGTCGTTGTGGTATAACGCCTTAAAAAAAATTAATTTTGAGATAATGCAGTGGCTTGTTTGGCCGCTGCAAGCAAACTTGTATAACACACTGACACGGAAGTAATAGTAAGATAAATCTACTTTTAATTTAGAAACCGCATCTTTACTCATCCCATACAAAAACTGTTGAAAATGTCCTCCACCGTTGAAATTAGTGGTCGCACGAAACACCGATCATATGTTTTTTTTTTGAAATACAAATTTGCAAACTGGTTGCGAATTGCTGCAAATATCGAGAAACGTGCTCCGGATTTTAGTTCACTCATTAGTATGAAATTACACATTATTTGGGTTATTCGAGAAAGAAATACATTTCATTCTGGGCCTAGCGAGTAACTAAAGGTAAAGTAGAGGTTTTAATCCAGCTAGTGCAAAGTCAGTGCCACTTCATTATTATGGAACCACACTGGTATAAAATTAAACAAAAACAAAAAGCGATAGGTACAATAAATATCTAGCCCGAGCCAGGTATAAGTTTGGAAAAACATTTTTCAAATATAAGTGTGTTATTGAAGTTTGATTTCCCCCACATCCCACATTAACAAAAAATACGTAACTTTCCGCACTTTTAGTACGGTAAAGTTAAAGTACATTACTTCCTACTACCATTTTGTATTTTAATTTCAGTGCACTTTCACGAGAACATGAAACAGAGAGTAAAACTAGTTTATTATAAATTTAATGCTAGCAAATATTTCTCTTCCAGTGAAGGTAGGCTTGGTAATTAATGTTACGTACACTTAGGCTCCTTATTTCGTCTTGTTTAAAGTAATAAAATACTGGAGCTCCATTAGTTTTAGTTAAAATTGCCTTCTACGAAACTAATGGCAAAAAAGAAACTATTTAAATAACAAAATTAAGCACCACCATTAAATTTTTAAATGTGATAAGGCATGGTTGTGTGTACGAGGTTGTTTCATAAATTCATCCCCTCTCTGTTGGAAATCGTAATCGAGACAGAAAACGGCCGATGATGGCCATAACAGGACTTTTTTTCAACAAAAACGCTTTAGTAGTTCTTGTTTGGCGGCGTTACATACACACACTGACACACCTACGCACAAACACCCAGACCGACTTTTTCTAAGAGTTTTTTACTGTTTTGGGTGCAGGGTGCAAAATGTCGAAAAATTAAATTAAAACATAGGTAATGTTTTTTTCGATCACAAGCATTACTTTTTCCAAATAAACGTAGTCAACGAAAAAGTAAAATTGTGGCGATTGGAGAGTAAACATGAAAGTGGCCGATATGTTCAAATAATTATTATTTGCAATAAGAAACGCCATTCCGGCAACTTTTGGATGCGGCCTCGTATAAGTACTGTTAAATTTGCTTTGGAGGCTTTGCTTGTTCGAGCCCACAATTCTAAAATCGAGTAGGCTGATAATAAACCTACTCCTCCATTTAAAATTCGTAATTTTTAGTATTTTGTGCATATAGGGTTATTCTGAGTGTAACTAATACCTTCAATACAATTTTTCATTTGTGTAAATATTCTGAAAAACAAAATAAAAGTGCTACAAATTCCAATAAACGATCTGGATACGCTTATGGAAGAATTGAATTCAATATCTAAAATTTCATTTACTGTCTAGGAGACGTTCAGCCTACCGTAAAAAATAATGAAAGTGCGTGATATAACATACAGTGTGTAAACGGATTGAGTTGCAAATAGGTGTAATGAACAATAATTTTCGAATTTGATGTTGATATTTTGGAATGTCGCCCTGCTTGGTCAAAAAACAATTTTAAGCAGGGTTTTAGTTTGAAAAAATATAGTGGGCCGTGCCAATTAAGAGAAAACTATTTTATATTTAGGTAAAGTGCCTTTTAGGCCAATAATACGACAAAATTGTATTTAAACAAATTGTTCAGAATATGAAACTATGACCTTATGCCTAATTTCAAAGAGATCGCAAATTAAGTTTTTTTAACAGTCACTTCACGAATTTCGCTTTGTGGCATCTATACCTGTTTCCAAAACGCGTTTTTTCACTAAATGTCCGTTTTCGGTCTTGGAGCCTAACAGTTATATTAATTGGACATTGTACGAGGATGTATTGATATCTAGTTAGCCTAGACCAGTTCCATGCATAAACAAAATATTGCGTTACCATAGCAACGAACAATAACCTATTAGAAGTGTCAGTGTAAAGTTTGACGTCAAAAAAGTAAACCAGAGTTAAGCAATAAATTAAAAGAAAAAAGATGTCCACCGAAATTGTGAAAATCGAAAAATTGGAGTATCGAGCTATCATCAAGTACCTGTATTTAAAAGGGTTAAGAGGTAAGCAGATTTACGAAGATATGGTTAATACCCTTGGTGATCAATGTCCTTCGTATGCGACCGTGAAAAATTAGACTGCAAGCTTCAAAAGAGGTAAATTTTCAATTGAAGATGATGACCGATCGGGAAGGCCAGTTTCTGTGTCAGTCCCCGAAAATATCGATGCAGTTCATGACATGATTTTATCAGACCGTCGAATTGAGCTAAAACGGATATCTGAAGCACTGAATATTTCGTACGACCGCGTTCATCATATACTTCACGTCAATTTGGACATGAGAAAAATTTCTGCAAAATGGATCCCCAAATGTTTGAATGTTGACCAAAAGCGTGCAAGGGTAGAAGCATCGCGTTCAATCTGTGCTCGATTTGAAAACGATGTAGACTTTTTAAACCGAATTGTTACTATGGATGAGACTTGGGTACATTTCTACGATCCAGAAACAAAGCAACAACCGATGGAATGGCGACACTCTGGTTCTCCAAGACCTAAGAAGTTTCGTGTCCAAAAATCTGCTGGAAAAGTTCTTGCTCAGTTTTTTGGGATTGCCATGGAGTAATCATGATTGATTTTTTGGATAAGCGTAGAACAATAACTGGAGATTACTATTCGACATTACTGACCACTCTACGGGAAAAACTTAAAGATAAAAGACGCGGAAAGCTATCCAAAGGTGTTTTGTTTTTGCAGGACAACGCCCCTGCACACAAATCTCATGTTGCCATGCAAAAAATTCGTGATTTAGGGTTTGAATTACTAGAACACCCCCCTTATTCCCCAGATTTGGCTCCGTCCGACTATCATCTCTTTCCTCAACTGAAAAAAGTTTAAAAGGTCGTAAATTTTCTTTCAAGGAGGAGGTAATAAAAGCTGTGGAGGTCTGGTTTGCAGAGCAAGAAGAAACATTTTTTTTGAAAGGTCTAGAGACGTTGCAGGTTTGCTGTAATAAATGTATCCAATTAATAGGAGAATATGTTGAGTAATAAAATATTTTGACATTGAAATTTTGTTTGGTTCTATAGTAGGCTAAGAATTTTTCAATATATCCTCGTAATATTGAATTAAAATTTGAAAATTGTATTAAACTCGTTATCATCCAATTAAAATTTGCGTTCTCTTTGAAATTTGGCATAACGCCATAATTTCATATTCTGAGCAATTTGTTGAAATACAATTTTGTGGTATTATTGACCTAAAAGGCACTTTACCTAACTAGAAAATACTTTTTCTTAATTGTAACGGCTCACTATATTTTTTCACCCTAAAAACCTACTAAAAATTGTTTTTTGACCAAGCAGGGCGACATTCCAAAATATCAACACCAAATTTAAAAATTTATTGTCCATTACACCTATACGTAACTCAATCCGTTTACACGCTGTATAACATATACATGGGTTAGTCAAAAGTCAAAATCTTCTTATACCCGCCTAAGTATTAGATTACGTATTTTTTTACAACCAGGCGTCAGACCTACTATACGAAGCCCGACTAGAACAGTCTATGCGCTCGACTGGATTACATCATCTGAGGATTAAATTAAAAATTAATAAAGTAAAAAAACGCACTGTGCCTCCTAGCTCTTGGCCAACCCTGTACTTATCTAAAAAGTACTAAAGCAAAATTTATTTAATTCTATTTACAAACGATTCCAGCAGGATTTTCCGAAAATTCCTACTCACCAATTACAGACAAGTTTAATCCTACTTTTGTTTTTTTCCCATTCTCAAACTGTTCAATATTTCAAAAGTTCTTAATAATTTAGCTACTTAATTTTCTTTTTCAGTTTTACAATAAAAGCGCCCTCCAGAGCCGTGTTTTAATATTTAATTATTTTTGTTTTATCGAGATCTATTAAAAGTGTTGTTTCAATAGTCGAGTTAGAATATTATAAATTTTGTTAAGCAATTTCCATATCTATTAAATTCAGTTTGGTGTACAATGGTCCGTAAATTTGTTATCGAAGGCGGAAATGGCAGCGTGGCTTACAGAAATACAATGACAAACGTCAAAATCGGGTAATTTACAATATAGTGCTAGACCATAACGAGAACTATACTGATAACATTTCAGGTAGTCTACTTGGTTTATCTTTGAAACGTGTTGAATTGATAAGGAACACTGTAAAGCTATGTAAACTAACTGACCTTAGCAATGAATATGCTATAATATGATTTAGCGCTTTTCATATCAAAATATTTATTCATGAGGTTTAACTGAGTTTGCAAATTTGGCGTTGATCGAGTTAACGAAATTAATATTGCAGCGAGGTTAATAACTACAATTTTGATATTAATTGACGTAGATATTGAAGGCATTTGTCTGAAATTTCTGTAAAGAAATATGTTTAATATGTATTCAATCACTATAGTTTAAGAAAATAAACACCCGGATAATGTTCAATCGTTTGTTTCCAAAGGGTAGAATTTGTAGAAGAGTAGGATAGTTAACAAACTACACTAGTAGTCACAAAAATTAAAGGATATTAAAAAAATTCCAAATTCTAGAGCGATTTTCAACAAAAAATAACTTGAAGAAAAATGGTCGTAGAGACAATTTAAAGAAAGGAAATTGTAGCCTCAAGTGTCTAGTTTTCAGATCTGGACTATAAAATTTTTTAGCGTGGGCGCTTTTCACGTAATCATCCGAAAACCAACTAAAAATAATGTTTTCAAATTTTTTCGTCTTTGAAATGGTCTGTGGACTTCAGAAATTTTTTTTTCATCAGGCGACCATAAAACTCGTATACCAAATTTAATCAGCTTTAATTTGACCTCTTAATGAGCTACGTACGATTTTTTGCCGCGAAGTAATCGTCGATCAAAGCAAAAAAGGCCATTTTAACTTTGACAATCGATTACTCGTGAACTAAAGATCCTACAGAAAATGAAGGTAGGGTTTTGGAAACTGCAAAACATTCTCTATAAGACACAATCGGTGGCAATTGACAAAAAAAATATTTTAAAGCGGAGATGATGGCTGAAAAAAAGTTGAAAATTTACAAATTAAAAAATATTTGGAAAAATTGGTACAACTTGGATATAGTGGTATATATATATATTGGGATGTTCCGTGATATAGTGGATGAACAAAGGATATCGTCGGTAATTTTTTAACCTCAAAGTGTCTCCAAAAACTTTTAAAGTTGCAAAGCTCTGCGATTGTTTTTTCTTAGCGCCCCGAAGGTTTAAATTTATCGTATTGGCCAAAAATCACCGTAACAAGCAGTTTTTCGATTTTTATGCAGTTTTTCGACTTTAATGTGTTTTTTGGCAACAATCCATATTTCTCTCTCAAAAACATGATTCGTTGGGAAAAATCGAAAAGAAAACTTCATTTTCTGAACGATCATGTCGTACGTTCCTGAGTAATCGATTGTCAAAGTTAAAATGGCCTTTTTTGCTTTGATCGACGATTACTTTGCAGTAAAAAATCGTACGCAGCTCATTAAGAGGTCAAATTAAAGCTAATTAAATTGGGTAAACGAGATTTATGGTCGCATGATGAAACAAAATTTTCTGAAGTCCACAGACCATTTCAAAGACGAGAGAAATTTTTGAAAAATTATTTTTAGTTGGTTTTCGGATGATTACGTAAAAACCGCCCACGCTAAATAATTTTACAGTCCAGACCTAAAAACTAGACACTTGAGGCTACAATTTTTCCTTTCTTTAAATTTTCTATACGACCTATTTTTCTCCGAGTTATCCCTTGTTGAAAATCGCCCTAAAACTTGGAATTCTTTTAATATTCTTTAATTTTTGTGACTAGTAAGTGTATTTAATATCTGAAAAATATTCTGAGTAATAAAGTCTTTACCTTTAAATTCGCTATTCGCCCTAAAGTATTAGTTTCACCGGCCCTCACATTTTCTCTAAAAGGGCCTGCGGATCACTAATGTGGGCTATACACTGAGACTTTCAAATTCAAAAGTTGTGTAACAACTGAATTATAACTTTTCAACTTTTAAGTAACTCTAACTACTTCCTGCTATTTTAAAGTTTTTAAAGTTCGACGATACAAAAATTATAACGATTTGTCATGTAAGTGATTTTCAATTTTCATCCTCATTATAACTTATAACAAGCAGGGTAGAACAACCTTTTTGGAAAACCAATTTGCATACACTTCCTTAAAGCTATGTAAGCACTTACCTAAGCTAACAAAGACTCGTGACACGTTTTTACACACAATGTTACGACACTAAGAAGATATTTCAACAGACTGAGAAGATAATAAGTTAAGGAAAATCTAAGATTTTTTAAGAGATATTTTTTCAGGCGAACGTGCAGTTACAAAATATTTTTGGGTGGAAATTAAACATAAACGGATATAGAAGACAACAAACAAAGGGTTTACAGTCAGCTTTTCCAGTCGACCATTTTAGACGTGGCTTCTGTACTAAAATCATAATTTTTCCCCAACGTTAAGGGTTGTAAAATTTATGAATCGATAATTTAGTTCAAAAATAAACGTAAAAATCCTTTTGGTATCTAAACGACTTCATTTCACCAACTTCCCAAGAAAAGTAAATGAATAATTTATATTCGTTGTGTGTTTTGTTTTAGAACAAGAATAATGACAAACTTTAATAGTTTCCATAATTTAATAATAATTAAGTGAACAGTAGACTAGCAGGGAATACATTTGCTCAACGTAAATGGATTTCTCTGGATAGGTAGTTAGTTGAATGTTAGAGTGGCACAAAAGGAAGGAAACATTCTGATGCTTTTAAGCGTACAACAAGCAGTACGCGATATCAATTAAGAATCAGAAAAAATCGCATTAAAGTTGACTTAATTATAACAACAATCAGAAACTGAGGCTCGGAAGCTTTCTCTTTGAGTTTAAATTTAAAAGTCGTATGCAAAACTTCCCTAAGGAAGATAACAATGTGTAAAAATAAAAATAAAACCCTATACTCCTACATTTGCTCGACCAAGTTATCTCAAAGGAAACTCTGTACACTGTAGGTACTCTATACATAATATAAGATTGAATTTAACACGTTAAAATAACAAGTATAGTAGGTACGTGCATTTCTATTCAACGCTTCTTTTCATTTAAATAAGATTCCTCCGATTCTCACTAAATAAATTAAGGTTCAACTAACTTACCTATTTGAATTTGAGAGACTCGATAGAGCTTGTGCGAATAATAGTAATGTAAGATGCTTAGAATTTAATTAAACGATTATACAAGTACTTAAAGGGTTCTTTCTGAATTGAAGTTCATTGTAATCAATTTAAAAGTGCTCTTTTGCTTTGACTAATTTATATTGCAAATTTAAAGCTATTAATTTGACCCGTCGGCTGGTTTTTGAAATATCGAAGTTAATTTTGTTAATTTACAGAGGGTGGTTGATAGTAATCGATTTACTATTGGGTTTATTTTGTTTTATATGGCTACTGGAAACTAGCGTGTTTTAAAAATAGTGTAGTTCAATTCAGGTTAATATAATGGTACGTGTGGACCATCCAATTTGCAATAAAATTCTTTTGATTACAATTGATTGCAATTAACGCGTGGACTTGGAGATATATGTGGGCGCTTATATCTAGTCTAAACATACTTCAATACAAGATTTGCACTTTTAAGTTTATTTTAAGATCGATTACGATTCGTTAAATGGGGTACTCTTCTTTTCTATCGTAAATAAGAGAAGTTTTATAGGTAACACGTAGACGTAGAGGGTTATGAATATTTATTAATGGCCACAATTTCGGGTGGCGCTGTTTGCGTCCCTTTCATTTCTAAAGTTTTAAGCACATTAACTGATGAAAGCTATATTCTGGCCCTACAAGTTAATTTCAAAAAGTAATCCAGATGATTATTATTTATAATACATATAAAGCACAAATTTTTTCCTAAGAGCGATAGGTAGTAAAAAAGTTTTCTCCTCGTCAACCCATTCGTGAACACTCTGTATATTTAAAAATATTTAAATAATGTGGTTTATCTTTAAATAAGCTCATCAAAAAAGTCTAGAGATATTTTTGAAATATAAAAATTCTCATTAAAAAAAGAGATACCCAAAAAAGTTATATGTATAAGGTGTTACCAACTGTTTAATTTGTAACAAACCCAGGTAAAATTAAATTTTCTCCAGCTCTGTAGATAATTTTCCATAAAGCCAAACAAACACAATTAAATACAAAGTATGACCTCCGCGTTGGTTAATCGCAACTCTACACTTACTACACCTATCATTCATAGACAAAATAACGTCGTTAGTATCTCCTTGGGATAAACGTGCCCATTTTGCCATCATAAGCTCCTTGAATCTAAAACCATTACGAAGATTACTTATGTGCGGAGTGGTCTCGTTACAATACGTGCGACATGAGGAAGAGCATTGTCATTTATGACACGGAAGTTCTAATCAACAGCATCAGCAAATTGATGCACAATAGGTCAAAGAATATTATCCGAATATTGCCAAAGTCTCAAAAAACTATTTGGGAAAACGAGCTCTTTAAGCTCACTTTAAGACTTATTTATTTGCTCAGCTACATCGACTTGACTTACGCCAGCTAGAAATCAAGGGGTGTTAAATCCGAAGATCGTGCTGGCTATTCTAGATAAAATTTAATATCATATTTATATTGTTCCGTATCTCAAGAAATTATGATCCGAATTCGATATTATTTTCATAGAAAGATTAGGTCTTCAATCCGCTTTAAAATGATATATCACACATTAGAGGTTACCATGAAGGATTTCCAAGTAGGGGTTGCTGGGGGTAAAAGGATACAACATAAAAGTTAATCAAGTGTGGTTTTGAAGTTCCCCCTCTGCATCTAAATCGACGTGTTTTTTCTTAAAAGCGTGTATCAATAATATTTCGAGTTATTCCTGGTGGGAAGTTTTCAAATGACCACACACTCCGATGCCAATGCATTTTTATAATTTTATGGGAGTGGTATTGGAGCCAGAGCGATAGTGTGAGCACCTGTACGATACCGCTCCATTCCGTTATCGTTTAGTTCTGTTGTACTATACACCACACAAATACACCAAGATCAAGAGTGGGTGGAGATAATATAAGAATCGGACCGAGAGTGCATCGAGAGCATATCGAGAGCAGCAATGTGGACATGAAGAGATTTTATCGAACCAAGAGCCACGGGTGTCAGCAGGAAATTTTGTAAGAGGGTGCAAATTTTTTTTAAGAGTCGGGTAAGGGGCGTGGCCTATTTTATTAAATATGTGGCCCAGCGCCGAATTTAACGATGTCGTCGCTGCACGACATTAAAAGAGTTTTTCATATCGACAGTGGAGGATAATGTGAATCAACCCTAATTTATACATACCTTCAAAGTACAAAGTTAATTTTTATGAATTACAGAGGTGCCCACTGTCGCATTGTACACTTATTATGAACCTTTGGAGCTTGAAGAAGCACGAAACATATTTTTGGAGACATCCTGTATAAGACCAGACTTTTAACACACGAAATTGCAAATGTTTACAAAAATCCTGAATCTAATTAATTCCAAAAAATTTAAAAACTGTTTAACTATTGTTCGAGCGTAAAAATCAACGTTTGTGTTTTTGATTGTATAACGCATATATTTGTACGTATTTTGTTTAACAAAACACAAAAAATTAACCCAAAATAAAAGTTCCACAATAAAAACAAACGAACCACAAATCCACAAGAACAGTCGGTTGAAATTTAGCAGGACTTTCATTTGCGGTTGACAACATAAAGGACAAAATAAATATTAAAAAAAAGAAGTAAAAGGCAAAGATACTATTTTTACTATTTAGTCCAATCATCTTAATATGAACTTTACGATTAATTTTCACGTTTGAGTTTTAGGAAACGCGCAAATAAATGCGAGAGTACTACGTTTTACAACTTAATGCAAACATTTTATCAGAGCAATAAAATTGAAGTTTAAGCGTGGTTTATTGACTGAAAAGCAATATTCTTGATAGTAGTAAGTGCAGCGAAATAAAATAAAGAAATAAATAATATTATTGCGCGTTTGTAGTTTTAAAATTGTTGAACGAAAACGGCACACTAACACTAATTGATAACTGGAACGTTCGCAACTTCACGTAGTGTTTATGTGTTTATTATTATTAAATTAATGCAATAATGCGCGGTATCGAATTTAGTAAATTAAATTCAAAATTCGAATTTAATATGTATGCGCAATATAGTGCCAATTCGACTGTATTTAATCTGAGCTGGTGTGCGCTTGAACGTGTTCAGTATGTTTTCTCTATTACCGAATCGATTTGGCATGTCAAATAAGGGTTATTTGTTTAATCAATTCTTATTTTTCGTTATTTCCTATCTATGGGAAAATTGGAGTTTACTTTTTCTTCAATAATACTATATCGAGATTTATTTTGAGATCAGTTCAGGGGTGTATGAGCAACAGAAATAATACAAAAGTCACTGAAGTGTTTACACTTTATAAATTTTTATTTGTATAAGGAAAAATTGTTGTTGACTGTTCAAATGTTTTATCCTACTTCTTAACGCGCCTCGCAGATAGGAACAGCTTCGTAATACCGAAAAATAAAAATTTACTGTTGGGTTTTAGAACGAAAGTTTTAAATTTGACGTATGCGTTCGATACCGTATTCGGGCTATTACACATTTCGAACATTCAATTTTTTTCAGGAGACAAGTGCGATTTAGCCGAAATTTGGCCGTTAAATTATTGTGGCAAGAGATCAATGTTGTATCCGTGCATATTAAAGAGCACAACTCAATGGATGCGACTTAGAAGACGAAAGACAAGAAGATGCACAACTTGAAAAAATGGTAAGATTTTGATTCAACTAGCCAGTAGCGTCCCTGGGATGGGTTTGTTCATACAGTGTGATTTCGGTTAAGAAGATACAACATGTTGAGGTACTTCAGACACAACATGAGAGATTTCTAGAAACGAGCCGCCCTGAGAGGCCCCGATGGAACCAATAAAGCTGCTTCAGTATATATTACGAATAGCCCTTCCTCTACAAAATAATCCAAAATATAGAATTTCGAAAGGCTTACACTGTCATCTTAAGATCCTCATTTAATAAAATCCACTACTTTCAAGTACTTAGTGGCTTTAGACAGAATTATTCGACCAAATTTGGACTCCTTTTGACAACAGTTCTGTAAAATGCCAATTCTTAATTAACCCTTGGTCTCCAGATCTCATCAGAGCATGGAGAATATCACTTTAATTCTTAATTTATGGTCGGTTTAATTAAGTTTGACAATAAACGCGAAAACAAATAATAGGTGAAACGCATTTCGACCGAATCCACCAACACGTCCAGAGTTATACGTGCTTTCCGGCGAACGTATACGTTATCCATCAAGGATGTATGACAGACACCAGTTTCCATTTATTTTGACAACTTGAAGAACAGTTAAAAACAATTGAAAGCTAGCTTTCAAAAAAGTTTTAAACTGTGACTACACATTTGCATACGTTATTTGTATGCTAATTTTTGTAAAATTTGGCAATCATTATTCGCTCTGTCGTGAATTCAAAAAATTGTAACAATATTCATATTACATAAAAACAAAATTGAGAGCACGAAACTGATTAGCGAATTTGCGCTTTCTAAATAAAATAATTAAATAGCCCCGTTCGCTAATTTAATTATTTGTCCTCTTAATTTGAATCTAACAAATCGGCGCTCAATTCGGACCATGCCGTAATGGTGCATCGTTAAACAACAATTTATTAAAATAAAATTCCACGATAAATAATGGCAATATTACAGTTTCATTTTTCAGGTTACATAAAAAACGCGATCTCATTTTCATGTAAATTTCTCGCTTTGTCTCTTTCAGTTCTTAATAATCTCTAAAAAGAGCAACAATAGCTCAATTAAATGAGGCGTAAAACTGCAAGATTTTTTTTTAATTTATCAAAAAGGCGTCGTCATAATTTATTGCTTTGTGCTATCACTTATCGCCGCCTCCTATATGGTGTAACAGTTGAGAAAATTAAAACTTTTAACGGGTTAAATAATTTTCTCCGATGTTTGTTTGTAATAAATTATAAAATCAAAAAGCCAACTAACTTGCCAATGAAAATGCTTGGAAACTTTTAGACGTTCTGAATATTGTTTAATTTATCATACGTATGCACTGAGAGAATTTGCCTTTACGTATTATATCACTAATTCCGCTTCTGCTCTCACCGAATGAATTTTCAATTTTGATTGTCGTGACTTCTGTTTAGCATAAAAATGAAAACTACAATTTACGTTCCTTAAGCAACGCTCTTGCTAAAACAATAATATTTCTCATTTCAGTTAGTACCCAATTAGTTATTAAAACTTTGTTATTTAGAAATAAACAGTTCGTTGCGCTGGCAGTTTCAATATTAAAATTTGTAGAGAAGAAAATTTATGTCAAGTTTGTGAAAAAAGGAAACATTCGCATTTTAGAAATATCCAATTTAACAAATATCTTCAACAGACATCGTTTAACATAAAAATGAAAAGTTTTCACCCTTCAAAATTTACTATTATATTATAGTATATATTATACCGTGTGTTGACCAGGCTCTGAGACATGGGACTTCCTCACGTAAAACTGAATACTTAAAAATTACTTGAGTGGAAAAGCTACAATTACATTTAATTTAGCATAATCACCTGATTTCAATCACCCTGTATAGCGACTCTTATGTGCTTGATTGAGCCTCTTCGAATATTTCCTTCTAATCACAAAAACTACGAACTTGTTTTTGACTACGTTTATTTTACTTGTAAGAAAATTGATGTTGCTTGTAGGACTAGAAGGATGAGACTGAATATTGGATAGGTACGAAAATGTAAAAGAACCAAGGAACGAAAAGAAAGTAGGTAGTTTTGGAAAAACCCAACGAAACATGTGCCGGATGCCTAACAATGGCATTAATACATAAAGGGCTACCATCTTTGGCGCCAAGTAAATACAAACGAAAAATGTGGAACGAATACTTAACTACTAACGAAATATTATGAACAATAACTAAATATAAACGAAATCTGAACAGGTTGTATAGTGATTGAGAAGAAAACCCGCAACAGTTGTGATCCAGAAATTTCCATTCTTAAGGCTGGAGAATTATAGGTTAGAATTCTTACGTCGTCCTGAACATCTTTAATACTCAACCGATACAACTGAGGTTTTTGTAGGGTCTAGCCAAACAGGTTGTCTATGGCTTGACATATTTTTAAATTCAAAAAAGTATTAGAAAGTAACAAAAAAAATTTTTTCCGAAAAGTGGCAAATTACAGTCAGTTTAAATTGATTGTTTTCTCTTGCGTATAAATACTTAGAACGATATAAAATATGTCAAGCCATAGAGGATATGATATAGAACATATCTATAATAATTGATTTAAAAGAAAATGTGTTTCCTATGCCCTGAGGACGACGTAAGATTTTCCCCATAAGCCCAATGTTAATTAAGCTTCTCAAAAATTCTAATTGATGTCGCCACCCAGCCGTCGCTACGATTCATAAACGTAGATAAATATTACTACAGGTAATGATAAGTTTGACCTGGAACAAATTGCAAGAAACAGATTTTTTGCGGTAACTTGTTCAGAATTTTACGCTGATTACGACCATATAAAGTCTATGCCAAAAATATGATGGAAAATGGCAAAATTTTGGCATATAATGTCACCATTTTTCGAGGTTATGATACAGAATACGCCTGAATGACGAGTAACCAAGACAGTTATGTGATACACACATCCTAAAATTAAATGTAAGAGACGCTACTGAAAATGTTAGTTGGGTTGCATAAATACTTTTATGCACCATAACCTATAATTCTCCAGCCTTAACATTTAAACCCTTGCACTGTGCCAAAATATTGCAATAGACGCCCTTAAGTGGACAAGTGATACTAGACCCTACAACTGGGATATCACGTATTGGACAGGCACATGCAGGAATGAACCATTGCTTATGATTCCAAAGAATCATCTGATAATCATCTGAGTAATTTTGTTTTAAAGTTCAAATGTAATTTGTCCGTAAGGGCTCGAGGGCTCCTTTCTTAAAAGCTCAATTTTTAAAAGCCAGAAAGTTTTAGACAAGTTTATTATTCCCGTACCTACAGTGTAACAGAATTTGAGATAAGACTTTCAAGTCGACTTAAATTGAACTTGGTAATTTTCGCATTAGCCAATACTTACTAGCAGTAGTTAATCGTTCGCGACGCTTTTACGTATTTACTGGATGTCTAATTGACAAAAAGTGGACCTTTTTTCTTAAAGAATAATTAATAAAATTTAAATCTTAAAAATGTTCTTAAAAGCAATTACTCTTTGTTTTATATTCCATTGCTTCATTAAATTTTTAATAAACTCAAAACTGCCAGGTTATTTAATAAACAAGCAACACCTCATCTCACTAAAAGGCTTTGATGAAGTTTGTAAAGCTGCGCTTTTAGTTTTGTTCTAATTATTTATTTGTGATAGCTACTATCCTGTTAAACCTGCATTTGAATTTCTACCCTTGAAAAAAGTTGGCTCAATGGAGTCTTTCTTTATTCCAGTCACTGAATCATGAATTGTGAGACCTGCTCGTCCACAGGCTCATTCCGGTTTACCCCGAAATGGGGCTAACTTTTCTATTTTAAATACAACACCCTGTATATTTTAAGTGGTTCTGCAAATTGTAAAATTATCTATTTAAGTGATACAAAACATTTTATAATTTCACTTCCGACTCAGCCGGAAATGAAGTTACAAATAGAAACACCCCGTAAAATTTTAGATTTTTGAAGTTAGGGAAAGCTTCTGAGCTTTCTGTTTAGTACTATTTCTGATATCTTTTTAAATAAATTACAAGGAGTTGGTAGAAGTAGCTAACGAGTACGAAAAAGTTATGTTATATCAGTAGTTGTTTGTCTGGATATAATGGACTAACATATAGTTTAAATTAGCAATAAAGTTCGCAAACAACTCATTGTTGCATAGCTCGTCACATCTGCTACTTGACATTTTTTTACTTTTTGAATATTATTTACTTTTCATGAATAGAAAAGTTAAGTGTATTGATTCGTTAAAGTTGAACAACGTTCCCGAAGTCTCCGTAAGTAATCAAATAAGTTTTATATAAACTGTTGTAGCTGTCGTGTCTGGATTGGAAGCAAAACGCGAACGTGATAATTTAGATCTCATAATTTTTTTGGAAGTATCGTCGCAAAATAAAAATAAAGTTAAATAAAAACTCTAGAGGCCCCATAAAAATTTTGTTTAAATCTAAAGTTGTAATTTTCACTACTTATTTAGCATGTAGTACTTGGGTAAATAATTACTCTTAACTCCCACTACAAAGGCAACAAACGCTCGTCTTGCAATATTCCTAGTTCGTTTCATTCTTAGTATTGTCTTTTTACCCTTGCGGTGAATTTCCTTTTGAGCTCTTGTAGTATTCGCTCTTTATTGATTCAAAAGCCTTTATTTGAACTTATTTATTAATCTCGTTTTTTTTGTTTTGAAATGTCGTTCACTCCAGAAATCGTTTTTTACAGTCGTTAATCCATTTTTCTCAAAATTTATTTTGCCAAATCGTAATTTTTTTGGTTACTGGAGTTATGTAAAATAAGCGATAAAGAAAAACTGCCAGTGACGTGACGAACAAAGCAAACAAATTCGTTAGTACTACAATCGAAAGTTTTATATCGAGAAATAAGGAAACCCTATGTGTTTTTAGCATCACAATCTCCGCTGATTGCCAGACTTGCGGCTTTTCAAGTACGGCACTCACAAGCAGGTGTTCTCGTTTGACTAAAAATCGTCGCCAGCCCTTGAACTACATTTTAGCTAAAGAAAAATGAGCGACAGGAAAAAGACGATATCCCTGCAATAAGATGGATACTCTGGATAGATAGCCCAAATCACTCTGAAACAGTCACAATAATTTCTTCAAGTATCACTAGCTGTCTTTTTTTGAATTGATTAAGTGAATTCAGTTGCCTCTCTCATGACTTTTACATTAAATTTCTGGTTCTATAGACTAGTAGTTTTGGTACGACATTTTACTAAAACTCGAAATGTAAAAAGCCAACTACCCCGCACGTATTTTCTATTAGAACAGCTTAATGTTTTTGCTCTTTACTTCATAGTTAAGGAGCAAACTAATTTGAAAGATTATTTTCAGTGAAACTATGCATTTGATACTGAAGAGAGCTTTTCTGCTTTTAAGTGCGCTTGAAAAGTACTAAGAAACATGAATATTCATATATTCTATTAAACCCAACTGCTTTATTTGAATTTTAACTTTACCATTACAAACTTTTCTTCCACCTATTGAAAATTTCAAATTATTTTTAAAAAACACGTAATGGTTGCGTAAGAAGTCTAACTTTTAGTTCGTTAATTTGGCGTAACATTCTACGAAGGTTAAAAGTCTTGTGAAACAAGAAGATTAAACGTTAACGAAATGCAGACGAAAGAAAAACATGGAAACGATAAATAAAAATGAATTAGCACACAGTGATAGTAAATCAACTGTATGTGTTAATTTGCTGATGAGATAGCTGCAGTTCGATCAATATAGTCAATTGTGAGTTCTTTCAGCTTTTCAATTTGGAGTTTGGGGCTAAAATCTAATTACCAAATTTATAATTTTTGGCTTTTATTTTTAATAAAAAAGTTATACAATGCAATTACTAAAAATACCAGGTGAACATTATTTATTTGCTTTACGTTTTTCCTTCAAGTGACTTCTAACATTACAGATATTATACGTTTAATTGCGTATTCTGGTTAATCTATAGGGTTGTGTATGGAATAGCATATCGGGTAAATTTAGCATCCACGCCTTTGCTGGCACATACGTACCCTTTTGTTGAAATTTGCCGTGCCCGTTTTGTATAAATGCGACTAAATTTCGTCGACAACAGCGTTTAATATCCTCCTTTAAGGCGTGGGTGGTCTTGGGGTTGTTGGCATAAATCCGAGACTTCAAAAAATCTCAAAGAAAAATGACCAACTGCGTTAATGAGGCATTAATTGAACTATTTCTCGGGCTGTATGGCATAATTTGGCTCCATCTCGTTGAAACCACATGTCTTCCACATCCATATAGTACAATTTAGGCACAAAAAACTGGATTATCATGTCACGATAGCGAGCACCATGAACTGTTATTGTCTGATCAGCCGCATTTTTGAAGAAGAATGCTCGGATGATGTCTCCAGCCCAAAACTCGCACTAAACAGTGACACGTTGTGAATGCATTTGTTTCTCAACAATCACTTGTGGGTTTTCAGGACCCCAAATGAGAGAATTTTGTCGATTAACCATGCCATCAAGATAAAATGGGCCTTTATCGCTGAAGATGCATGAATCATTTCCTGGTCTTGTATTTTCGCGATTTAGTGATCAAAATTGGCCACCTAGTGATTTTTGAAGTCTCGGGTTTATGCCAACAAGTTCACGACCTCACACGTCTAAAGCGTCGTCCAGACTAGAGCTACAACGTGTAATGCAACGTGCAATGCAACCAGTGCGGACGGGGCGCGCTGTTGCAGTGTGGACGGGAAAAAACAATTTAATTAGCAAACTACTTCTTGATATGAAAAAGATTTACATTAAAATTTATCAACTTGCAGCACTAGTCTGGACGACGCTTTAAAGGGGGAAATTGAGCGCTGCAGCGCCACATTTATGCAAAACTGCCATGGCGAATTTCAACAAAAGAGTGCGTACTATGTGCCAGCAAAGTCGTGAATGCCATTTACTCTATATACTATACCTATACTGAATAAATCCATAAAAAAATTTACAATTTGTGCTTTCTATAAAAATAACTTCTTTCGTGAATTTTGGGACACCCTTACAACTAATTTAAATTCTCGAAAGAAACTACTGCGGTTAACATTGAACCTTTTAATAAAATTTTAAAAATGGTTATTATTTTTCCTTTTCTACGTTTGCCACAAGTCACAACCTTTAGCTTGTCTACAGAATATTTTGCGTGTGATACCCCCCCCCCCTTTTCTGCGAGGATCTAAAGTTTCAGAATATGTTTATTTGTACCTCTGGATTTTTGCTTTTGACTACTCGAATTCTTTTCTTAAAGAAAACAAGCTTACGCAATACCAACAACCAATACCTACCCCTAACAAAAAAAAAGAAGATATGTTTAACGAATAAAATGGAAATATACGGAGTGTACAAAAATGGCTTGTCATATCAATTCCTAACCAAAATGTGCCTTTTGTTCACAGAACATAATAGTAGAACATAACTTAGTCCATAGCCACTTGGCCACCCTCTATAGGTCTCTAAATTGCAAAAAATAGAAAAAAAGCAGTCGAGCACAAAGGCCGTAATAAACTGCCTAAAAGCATTTCTTAATTCTTCGTCTAATAAACTGAAACAACCTAATTTATTTTATAAAATTTGGTGTGGCGTTTTTCTTTTATGTCGTTGACAAAGCTAACGCTTTATGCATCAATCTAAGTTGAAAATATGTAAATTCAAAAAGTTTTCAAGGGAGGATTGACACATATGTTAAAAGGTTTGTTTTAAAATCGCAAGTAACAAAAGTTGGAAAAATTTTCTTTGATGTTTGTACTATTTGTATGTGTAAAAAAATTACCTAAAAGCTCTTTGTTGGAAACCAACATTTCAAATTTGGACGAATGTATTAATAATTTTTTTCGCAACTAAAGGTTTCAAAAAGTCATAATCCAGTTTCACTCTCTACATCATACTATGCATAAAAATTATTTAATAGTCTTACGAATCACGTGGAAAATAGACCGCTTGTGCCCCTATTTACAAAATTACGAGTCTAAATTCCTAAAATAAAAATTGTACTTTCCGAAACTAAACTAAACTCTCCACTTTTAATTATTCATCCATAATTATTTTTTAATATTATTGTGACAATTTGACCACGGTTTAATTTAAGAAAATACAAATTCCACTACAATTAGAAACAACAAAAATAACAGAGTAGACTTTTCAAAAATTCCGATAACATACTATAGTCGAAACGTGATTCGCTTAATCAAAATTTTTATTGGGACGTTTGAGTACGTTATTAGTTTCAACTTTCTGTCGATTGTAGGTTCTTTGGTTGTTTTCAAACCTAGATTGGGTTTTAAAATACAATTTTAAAACAAATGTAGTTTAGATTTGATAACTCTTTGATTTACGACCTGGTTTGAACTTTATTTATCGAGTTATTAGTTGAAATGTAACTTTTCGAGTTGGAGCTCGACTGTTCTATAGAAAATTTTAATGAAATGTAAATTCACTACGTGTATCAATGTATTGAAGTTAAAGAAGAAAAAATTGATAATACAACCCTTTCATACTAACTGTTCCTTGTTATATGAATTTGTGGTTGAAAACGAATAGTTACAAAAGCAACAAAAGGTATAACACAATGGCTCCGTTTCATCAAATGAAATTGCTCTAAAGAACGAATGGAGACGTACGAATCTGGAGGAATTACAAAATTTACATTTAATACCTACTACATTTTGTTCTTAAGTTCTCTTATTTTTTGTTTTCAGCTGAAATAGATAACGAGTAACCCTCGAAGAAGAATGTATCGATTTAAATTTTTTTTGCATAAAAATATAGCAATTTAGAAGACATTTGAGGCAGGGCGTCAAGTTTCCATGGTGGGACAGGTGGGATAGAACGCTGATTACTGATTACGCAGTCTATAGATTCCCCCCTTCCGTTCTATAAAATATTTTTTTTCTATAATATATTTGTAAATCTCGTGCTATATTATAGGAGAAAAGTTTTGAAATGAACACACTGTAAAAAGACAAAAGAAGAAGATTTTATTTTACTTTACCTAAAAATGATACCAACGAATTTAATATAACTTTATATCTATGCACTTATACGTAATAGGTAAAACTAATATGTAAAATGTAAATAGAATTAGAGTAGCCGAATCCGTTCTCTTTAATCTTGGATCCTTTAGAGACAACTAACTTTGCAAAAGACAAAAAGGAGTAGCATTTTGCTGCAGTCCGTCATATATTACTGGAACGCTAATGTAGAAATGTCGTTTGAAGGCTTTACGCTTGTTTGAGCTTTTTAAAAGCTTAATTTTATCCCGCACAAATATACTAATTTTCAACTTAGATTAGTTAGTAATTATTTTTTTGGTCAAAAACTTTTCGTATAATATTGAGTTCTGGCGAGCGAAATATTAAAAATTAATCATTCCAATAGCAGCAAAAAAGTTTCAAACAAATTTTTGTGAAACTTTAATGAATAAATTGTGTTACGATTACCAGACGTTGTTAGTAGAGTACAACGTGCAATAATTATTAAATTATAACGAGATTGAATGAAAGCATAAAAAAGTTAAGTCTACTATAAGCTATAAGGGATGTTCCACACTATATCGCCACTTTCGATACGCGTGTATTTGTTTGTTGGTTATCACACAACTGAGTGATAACGGAATGGAGCGGTATCGTACAGGTGTTCACACTATCGCTCTCGGTCCACTTTCGCTCCGATAAAATTATAAAAATTTATCGGTGCGTTATAGGATTGAGATCGGAGGAGAGCTCATTGGTTCTTGTGTAAGAATATTCTACCGGGTCGAGAGTGTATCGATAGTGTGATCCGTTCCTAATAGCACTAAATTGTAAAGCCTTTAATAGTTGATCTACGACAGTACAAATACTAATATAAAACATTCTAGATTTCATTCCAAAGTTTCCAAAAAATATTAAGAAAATTTAAAAGTAATAAAGGATCTACTGCATCCCCAATCTCTAACATTTATCCCTTTCAAGTTTTCCTCTCCTTAATTTCTTCGTTATCCCCTCTATTCTCCGTCGTTCTATTTATTCCATCAAAGTGACCCTATAATTTTAGACCACCCTGTATCAATTTCATTTAAAAACTCATTTTGTTCGAGTGTTTAGTTAGGCCAGTCAGTAGAGGGTTTCTATGATGCAATAAATGGGGTAGAAGCTTTTATTTTTTTAAATTGTTTATATGGGTGTAAACATGTAAAAAACAAAAATGCTAACACCGGCGACCTCGGGAGACTTTTTGACAGCCAAAAAACCCCAAAATTTTAGAACTTGCTTTGTTTTTTCGCCTATAACTCCTAAATGGAGCATCTTCACGAAAAAGTATTTCTATAACAAATTAAAGAGCATTAAACTCTGCGTCGAATGAGTATCAACACTTAATAATTTGGTCAAGCGGTATGGTCGCCAACCGCGGTCAAAAAACGACGATTTTTATATATTCAAAAATATTTCAATTACAATATTTATAATATTATAATTATATTTCAAAAACTGACATATTGCATTATATATGAGTCTGCTGTTTAGAAATTAATACTTGCTTAGTTAGTAAAAGTTAGTAGTTAGTAATTAGAAATAGCTCTTGAAGTTGAATAGCGCACTTCTTGATTTTCCAATTTCGATAAAAACTTTTTTTAAATCCTTCATAAAATAAAAAGGGGGGGACCTGGCACCACTTTGTTTCTAAAAACCTTTAACTACGTCCTTATTCTATCAGATGTGATATGGGAAATCTTTATCGTGGCTCTAAGTTGTGAATAAGAAGCTCTTGAAGTTGAATAGCGCGCTTAATAAGTGTCACAATTTCGAACTATCTGTTTTTTAAATTTCTTTGCAATATGTCAAGACGAGACCTAACACCATTTTTACTTTCATAAATCTTTAATTACATCCTTTATTCAACTTCATACAGTGCCACATTATTTATCAGTCGGTAAGTTTAGTGGCTGACTCCTTTATAAGACTTACGCGTCTTACTCCGGGGTTTATCCATAACCAGAATTCGATCCTTCTCCGCGCTATATCTCGAAAAGGGTTAAAATGAAAAATGAAAAATGAAAAAAATGTGTATAACCAATCTTGTAGCTGATGATGTTTTCTATAATTTTTATAATACCCTTCATCAACGTACGATCTATAGAAGGCGAGTCATTTGCCAAAAACAATTTTTGTAGCCTTTGACCTTGAATATCTCAAATTGCTCCGCCAAAATTTTTCTGATTTTGTGATATACTTATTTGGAACATTTTAATGTACGTGTAGACCAATATCTAGCTTCGTAGGAATTATTCTGACCAAAAATCCTTATTCGACTGGACTATTTTCTTACTATACCAACTGCCGGACATCAGAATATTGCCAATTTGGGAGAGGTATGCTTGACCGAATTTAAAAATTTTAATACACATGAACGCAGAATTAGATGCTCTACCACTTTTATTCAATGAGTTTTTCTGTTAAAGTACTAATTTCTAAACAGCAGACTCATAAATAATGCAATATGTCAGTTTTTGAAAAAGTTGGAAAAAATCGTCGTTTTTTGACCGCGGTTGGCGACCATACCGCTTGACCAAATTATTAAGTGTTGGTACTCATTCGACGCAGAGTTTAATGCTCTTTAATTTGTTATAGAGATACTTTTTTGTGAAGATGCTCCATTTAGGAGTTATAGGCGAAAAAATAAAGCAAGTTCTAAAATTTTGGGGTTTTTTGGCTGCTAAAAAGTCTCCCGAGGTCGCCGGTGTTAGCATTTTTGTTTTTTACATGTTTACACCCATATAAACAATTTAAAAAAATAAAAGCTTCTACCCCATTTACTGCATCATAGAAGAATGTTTTGGAGCTCTACTGACTGGCCTAAGTCTGAAACATTCAAAATTGCTCGCAATGATTAGGTAGGTGCCTACTGCCTAAAATTTAATTTAAACGAAAGACCGCCAAGCCCATTCAAAACAAAGAAAAAAAATGAAATCCGCTTCAAGACAAATTTCTACAATTTCAAAATTATTCGTTTTCAAAATGCGCGCTAAATAGATTATAATTGTCTAACTTATTAGTTTTATCAAAGTGGTTAAATTGTAATTTGTCGAGCTGGTGCTTTTAACAACATTTAAACTCATTATATCTGTCGTTTGTACCACAAACTGGATTCTTTACAGAATAATACCCCAGATACGCATTTGTGAATTTCAAATTTATAAGAACAAACCAAACGCTTACAAAATAATATCCTTTTGAATTCAAATAACATGTATAAGAGGAACTTGAAAGTACAATCCGTTTTTAGTTAAAGTTGCAAAATGATCGAGCACTTAACTATAATTACTTATTTATACACATACGAGGTGCGGCTATTAAATAACGGGACTGTCGTCGTAAGAGCCGTATCAGACACTTTTACACAAAAATGCGTACATAATAATTGACTAATGTTTAGTTAATACACGTTGCAAGTTTCAACTGCCAAGCTAAATTAGTCTTTGTATATGGTAACGTGTTTTCAAGTTTTACCGGAAAAACGTTAAAAACTAAAATCAAACAGCGAGTTCATGTTTTGTTAAATTAAAGAAAACTCCCACGGAAGTACGGAGAAGACTGCATGTCTCTATCTCGAGTTTTGTGATTAGCATAAACGGTTTTGTGATGGAAGACACAATGTGAAGAACGATAAACGTGCAGGGACAGATACAAATGTTGAGAAAGTCAACGAAAGTTCAAACGAACAGACGATGAATAGACATTATTATAAAGAAGTGCTGAGTAAATTAAGAGAAAGAATTTGTAAAAACGTCCAAAATTTTAGTCTGTCAACTCGAGCGTGCTTCACAACTCCAAAATGGCTAAAAAACTCTTAAAAATAGATCCACCTTTAGTTGCATTAAGAGACGCCAAACGATTTGTGATAGATTGTGTGGAGGCCGTAAGAAATCCAAATACCATGCTCGAGCAATGGGATATCTCTCGAGGACAATAGTCACGGAATGAATAGATTAGGATCGAAACAATTATGGAATAGTTGGTTATAATGTTATAATACAATGCGGGCGTTAAAAGAAGACGCCGTAGGACTCAGCTGTACCAACACTTCACCACTGATGAGCCCCTAGAAGTAAAGAGGCCGCGTTAAGAACGAATCCCATATCATTGGCGCCTCCTAGCTTGGATGGAGACGCTTTCGTGTTGGATATGGCCACAACTGCTGTAGCCGTGGGAAAGATCAAAATTCAAAAACGAAAAAATGAACCGATACCGAAAAGTTAGGCTCAAGATTCAGAAGGACGTTATTTATAATATTTAGGCAATATTTATATAATATTTATTTAATATTTGGCATTGCAGTCGGCGAAGTACTGATAGCAATACTTTGCAGCTGTTTTAAAATAAGTTTCATTAAATTTAAAGAACTCAGGTAATTAAAATATCATAATTTATCACTTAAAAGGAAAGAGATCCTTATTTTAGCAATTTATATAGAGCATGAGGAAGTTCCATTACTTGTTCATTAAATTAGGTCAAACGATCTCTTCCATTATAACACTGTAATTGCGCAGAGAAGAGCAATTTAATTGTTTTCTGATTATTATAATTTAATTTGCACCCTTTCAGCTTCATCTGCGAATATCTAAATTTATTTAAAAAATTATTTAGGCTTTAGTTAGGTTTCTCATATATCGTTAATTTAATTATAACTTTAACTTACTATACTTTATTAATTATTTACCTTACTTCGTTTAATAGATTCTTATTTAATGTGATAAATACTAAAACTTGGCAAAGTTTGCAGTGTAAAATTGCTCTTGCTAAATAGGCTTAAATGTTGTTTATTAATATAACGCGTTTGTGCTTAGTTTTTACGTTGCAACTTTTACCGCATTAGTAGTAATAGTACCAGAAGGCAAACAAATATGCACACACCGTCAAGGGATTATGAAACGAAAAAAAACAACAATTGTTATACAAATTTAATACAAAAACAGCTCTTTTTTTCAAGAAAACTTATTTTAGTTAGGCTAGTTTTAATAGGGTTCCGAATTTATTAGTTTATTACATCCCCCGAGTATTTGAGTTGCGGCGCTCGAGAAACTTCGACAAAATACATGATGGAAGAAGTATGGGACAGTATCGAGCCTTAAACGAACCAAAGGCCAGTCGAACTAAAGCCATAACAATAAAACAATTGTTAAAGAAGAACATTATTTACTGGTGCTGCAACTGATTATATACAGGGTGACCCGGAATAACACCGGCAACGCTCTACAGTGAGTTCCCAGGACCAAATAAAGACCTTTGCCCCTCTTGAAATTATACCCTAAAATGCAATGGAAAAAAAATCACTTTATCACCGAAACCAGTGGAAATTTTCTATTGAATTTTATACAGCCAACCTATCTTACAGTGGTACTCAATGTGTGGTAGAAATTTTAAGAAAATCGCACTACTAGAACTACCCGTTCAAAGATGGCGTTTACTTTCAACCCTTAAAAAATATTGTTTTTGCAGAAGAAATTAAAATTATTTTGCTTTATTCCAGTAACAAGTTTTATAATAAGGGATTTTTGTCTCTTCCATATTTCTTCTAAAACCAACGGTTATTGAGAAAATATGAAAAATAATTTCCACTCTTCAACTAACCGGTTAAGGCTGCATTTCATTCAAAAAGATAGTTCCAACACTTATTTTGAGTTAATTGCTCAAAGTGCCCCTCATGTACTTAAAAATTCGAGCATTTGCTCGGCGTAGAAGCATTCGGCGAAATCAGGTAAATTCTAGGGATATTTCGATCAACACCAATATCTGTACCTTTTCACCTCTCGGACAGGCCTCAGATGAGAAACCGCCGACACTAATGACGCGACCGTGAAAGCTTAAATTATCAACAGTAATGTTGCATAGCGACTTGCCGATAATACTGACAGGAGAGATGCACGACTGCATGTTGCGACGAAAATTTGCACGACTGCGAAGCAGGAGTGCAAATTTTCCAAAGCAACAAGCAAGAGTGCGTCTCCGGTCAGTATTATCGAAGCAAGTCGCTATGCACGAAATGCATTTTGCGTGACTATTGCATAAGTAAAAAGAAAAAGCTAGAGAAAAAATTAAAACTGCTTTTGAAATCTAGTAGTAACAATTTGTGGGTCGCTTTGACAACATAGCCTAAACATAGCAACAAGTAAACAAATCATTTTTTCTGTAAAGCCAAAGCGAAAATGGCAAAACGTTTTGGTGATAAATCTGTGCTAAATATAGAAAAAATTGTGAGTTTTACGATGCCAGAAAACACCAAGAAGTCCAAAAAATATATATGGAGGCAATTTGAAAAGTTCTGCCAAGAAAAAAACTACATACTGGATGAAAACTTGTCGGTAATGAAAATCGCCGCAGTTTTGGCTGATTGGGCTTTCAACATGAGGAAAGAAGACGGAACTGAGTACAAGGAAAGTGTCGTTAAGCTCTTGTGGAACAGTGTGGCAAAGCTAGTACAGGAAAATTATTACAAAAATTATGGAACAGTGTTTGATCCTTTCAAGGATGTTACCTTCAAATTAGCCCGAGATGCCAGAAATTCAAAGCGCCGTCAATTGCAGCAAATACCAGAAAAAAGAAAAACCAGTTCGGCGGCGATTACTCCAGAGGAACACACAAAAATTGTTAAGCTTTGGGATGAAGACACACCAATAGGGTTACAAAGAAAATTTTACTACCTGGCTGCCCTAGAATTGGCATGGAGGGGCGGAGAAGCATCCAAATGTATTTTGCAACACTTTCATGAAGAGGTCACGAATACAAGTGCCCCTACAGGACAAATAGCATATAATACTATCTTCAGCAAGACTGCTCAAGGTGGAGACAAGCGGCTGGCAGAAACAAAGTGGCTAGTAACGAATACAGAAAATCCCAATTTATGCCCTATGAGGTAAGTTACACCAATAAATAAATAATAATGTTCGAAATAATAATATTTTTCATTATTTTAGGCTCTACAAGAAGCTATTGAGCAAGAGGACGCCTCAGATAACCATTGACCGGTTTTTTCTAACACCAAATTCGAAATGGCAAACAGGACAGTCATTGTGGTATAAAAATATCCCAGTAGGCAGGAATGAACTTTCGAAGTGGACTGTGGAGGCTGCAAGTAAAATTGGGATTGATGTGAAGAAAGTTAAGATTACAAATCATTCTCTGCGCTCTTCGTCGGTTTCTCATCTTGCAAAGGCGGGTGTGCAAGATCAGGAAATCATTAAAATGACCGGTCACTCAAGTGCGGGGTCCATCAAGCCCTATTTGCAGCTGAATGCAGAGCACCATCTCAACCTTGTTGAAAAAATGAGAAGTCAGCGTAACAGTTCTAAAAACCTGGTTCACTCGACAATCACTTCAACGTCGACATGTCTCGAAGACAGCACCAACGTTACAGAAAATATTAATTATAATAATTGTGTTTTTAACATTAATAAATGAGTATTTCTAGTTACTTGGCTTAACGTACACTTATTTTTATTAGAAAGCTGTCGGGCAGGTGAGACGTTAAAGTCAGACGTCGAACCAAATGGCTATAGGACATAGGTTGTCTAGAGGGGTCAATCCTACTCTACCCGGGTGATGTCCTTGAACGCACTCCTGGCGATAACCCGAAAACGATAAGTGCACACCGATAAGTGTTCACCTTACACTTATCGTTATTAGTGGTCTGGGATTGGTCTGAATTATGAAATAAAAGTTTTCTTATTGGTTCTTGACATACGTATGCAATAGTCAAATAAATCGTGTAGATTTTGGCAAACCTTTACACACTTGTATCTCAGATACCATTAGATATATCTACAGAAACCATAATGGTCTCAAATTGTAGAAAATATAGCCTATACTTTTAAATCGTATAAGTCTGCCTTTGCCGAAAAATTAGTCCCTCTGGGTGCAAATTAACAAAAACTGAAAAAGTAAAGAATTTTGTGATTTCTTGGATTTTTGAGCCTTCTCGTACATGACGACTTTGACGACCATCGGGTTTTGGTACCCCAGAAGGTTCCAGCTAATAATCTCTAAGTTAAAACAGAAATTGAACTATCAAGCTTCGTCCTAAAACACATTTGACATACAAGTTCAAACTAATAGTGGTAAAATCATCACTGTCTCCAATAATAGTTAGCAAAAACCTACAATAAATCGAAAATGGGGTTTACATCCATGGGTGTCTTGTGAGTTAAATTGCTACATGAGGCGATTTAATTTATTATCAAGCTGCTCTGTTCTGACCAAACTGTAATTTAAACCTGATTAAGTGCAAAAAACAAGAAATTTTCATTTGAATAATAAGGCGAAATTGAAATTAACTTGAAAAGAGTCGAGTCGACAGGAATTGATCAATAGCTAAGCCAAGATAGAAACGCAAACAAAGTCAAAAGCGCTAACTAGTAGAATAAATGCGGAAAATTTGAACACCGTAGTTAGGCACGGTTATGCGTCGAAGGTTTTGTTAAAAGTTTTACACAATTGGGGCTACTGGTGGAGGTAATGACCACAACACATCGCAGCTCTATCCCATCACCCTAGTTGACAGGACTAACTTGTATAAGTAGTTCCAGTCGCCCTGTACGCCTGGATGTACCACGACGCCCGTTTTTCATCTTTTATGCAAGCTCTTGCACCGGCAACTTTTATTATTTGTTTATTCATTTAACTTGTAGTGATATCGTATACTAGCTAGGCACGCTTGCTAAAAATGTTCACATCCATTTCATTAGGGCAAATAGTAATTTTGCAAAATTAATAGAAATTAATTATTTAAACATTCTTCTTTTTTAAATTTAATTTCCCACGAGATTTTAATTCATACAACCAACATTAAATTTTTAGGTCCATTTAGGCGTTTTATATATTTTTTAACTATGCCAATTTGAAGGAACTTAAACCCCACTACGACTAGGTTTAATTTTTTCTTCTAATTATAACGTTAATGAAACTCGCTCGTAAGTGTAAAACATTGTATCTTCTCCTATTTAAAGGAGAACGTAAAGTAAAACTTTGAGAAAACTATAAATATCGCGCAAAAACTCTTTTCACTTGTTTTAAGGTAATGAAGTTATTTATATTCCCAATTATTTTTAGAATAGTGATATAGGTACCAAAAACACCGTTGAAGTATTAACTGCTGTTAGTTGTTGAAAACAAACCCAACTGCATGTTTAAAAAAGTAAAACTTATTAGGTAGACGAAAAACAAAAGCTCGAAAACTGCTACATTTTGTTATGCGAATATACTTACAAAATTACTTATTCTTTTATTTCGTTTGTTTATATTTCTCGTTATTTTTAAGCTTATGTGAAAGTTTTGCATTTTTTCAGAAATTAATTAAAGGAAAAATGAAGAAAAAGAGCTTTGTTTAAAGTTAAAAAGTTAAAAATTTAATAAATGTCAGTTTTGTTTGATTCTTATACATATTTTCATTTTATTTAATTACAAAAACCATCAAACCATACTGTTTTTGACTTAGTCAATAACCTTTATGAAACTTTGTCGTGTTTGCTCTCTTGTTTAATAAGATGCCATAATCGATTGATGTGGTTTTTAATATATACTCGTATAATATTTGATCACGAGACCTAATTAAATTTAAGTTTTTAATGTACTGTCATTCAAGGTTAGTTAAAAGTTTGAAAATTCAAATTCGAAGTACAATCAGGCGGCTACAAATTGCTGGCCGTGCGCCCTCTCTGGAGTAGAGACGCGTCAGCTCGGCTAGCTATCCTAAGAAATTACTTGTAGACCATTAAAAAAGTAGTTGTTCTTTGTTTTTGCTCTAAACGAACAAATGGTGACAAAAATAATACAAATGGTTTAGACGAAAAGTGGTTACGGGTTAAGTGGTAGAGCAGCCAGCAGCTTACCGTAACGCTGAACTTAGCCCCAAAAATTTGGCTACCAATCATTTTGTTAAAAAAAATTTTGGATAATAAAGACATTTATTATTACTATTATTATTTAAAAAGATTATGTCGTAATGACACTCGATGTTGGTTCTGTACACACACCTTTTGACATCTTAATATTTTGTAATAAGAAAAAAAAATCTAACCTTCCTGAAGTAGCAGAAATTGAACCCCAAACGGACAAATAATTCCGAACACGATCACTGAGCACTACATAACCGAACCGAGTTTAATGATATACTAAAATATTAAAATTCGAGTCAATTTGATGATTATTAAGTCGTGATTTGTATAACATTTTAATTTCGTCGACGCACGTGCAAGAATTGTTATCGAAGTAAAATGTATGGCGCGATAAAGACGACACCAAATCCACAGTTTTATATTCTCGAATACGTAAAAATTAGAAAAGAGAATTAAAATTTTCACTTTAAGGTCAAAAATATTCTCGGTAAAATTATTTCGACCTCTGTGGTCCAATTTTGCCCTAACTACAGCACTTTCAGTATTGAAATGTAGAAATTAAAAAAATTTCAGAAATACAAAATTATTTTGACAGTTTTTTTGCGCCCAGTTACGAGTGTAAGAATATTTTGTAAATTTACGCAAGATACTCTCAAATGTGGCTTTATCGAACCCCGTGACCTGTGAATAGTGCCCTAACTATTATAGCATTTTGAATCCCCCTTTTAATTTATTTTCTATCACTAGCACTGTTTCAAGTCAAACACGTTCTTGATCCATTCTCAACATGGAACATGGACTTTTTAAACAATTTTTGCAAATTTGAAAGCTAGAAGTACGCCGATCTAACAACTACACGTCCTCGCATAGTCTAGGATCCTGTACTATCAAGTAAGATGACCGAGTACAGGAAAATTACTCGAGCCAGAAGAGCAAGAAACTTAGGTGAAGATAAACTGGGAACAAAAGCCCATCTTGTTGATTTGAGGAGCAAAATAAGTACTTTCTGTGATAAAGTTACTTAACTAACTTATTACTTGGATAGATACCAAACAAAAGATTGTATTTCAAATTTTTGTTCAACTCGCCTATAAATTCAATAGATTCAATTCAAATATAAAGATGTCGTTTATTTGGACGTAAAAATTGGAAAATTTTAATGTTCACTAGTGTTATCAATAAAGAATAAAATTATGATTTAGCTATTCCGATATCAAAACACTGGTAAAAATGAAATAACTATTCCCTACTCTACATTTTATGCGACTATAAAATTTATCGACAAAAGATCGTAAAGTTATACATACCTTTTAAAACTAAAACGCATCTAGTGTGGTTGGGATACATATCTGGATATCCGGGACTAGTAAATTCCATAGCTTCAAAATTAGGATGCTCAAATTTAAAGCATGGATGATTTTCGTCCATTACTGGCAGCATATTGTCCATATCACTTTGTGGATATTCGGGCAACATGGTTGTGAATTGGGAAATTGTATGGCTACCTGCAACAAATTAAAATATTAGAATTAGTTCATCTCATAGGTGGTTCGTTTTATCCTAAACACCTACACAGTATACAGGGTGTTTCGCTATGAAGTAGGGAGAAGCCCAAAATGTATTAATACCTACTTTTCATTTGAAAGTTCTGAAAGTTCTGCATTTCTTTATTAATATACAAATATAATGTACAAAATCTACTATTTACGAATGAAAAATAATATCGGACTAAATGTCCACCAAGACCACGTATCCAGAAGTCAATTCGTTTATCAAAATTTTCTACTAGCTTTTCGCATAATTGCGGCCCTATGTCACCATTTACGCGTCGGATGTTGGCTTTCAAGGCTTGAATGGATTGTGGCTTATCAGCATAAACTTGATCTTTCACATAGGCCCACAAGAAATAGTCTAACAGCGTCAGATCACACGATCTAGGCGGCCATTGGACCACAGAATTACGCGAAATTATTCAATTAGAAAATTTCATTTGTAATAAATTAGTTTTTAGTGGCTGTGTGGCATATGGCGCCGTCCTGCTGAAACCACATATGAGGATGTATTGATATCTAGTTAGCCTAGACCAGTTCCATGCATAAACAAAATATTGCGTTACCATAGCAACGAACAATAACCTATTAGAAGTGTCAGTGTAAAGTTTGACGTCAAAAAAGTAAACCAGAGTTAAGCAATAAATTAAAAGAAAAAAGATGTCCACCGAAATTGTGAAAATCGAAAAATTGGAGTATCGAGCCATCATCAAGTACCTGTATTTAAAAGGGAAGGTCAGTTTCTGTGTCAGTCCCCGAAAATATCGATGCAGTTCATGACATGATTTTATCAGACCGTCGAATTGGGCTAAAACGGATATCTGAAGCACTGAATATTTCATACCAACGCGTTCATCATATAGTTCACGTCAATTTGGACATGAGAAAAATTTCTGCAAAATGGATCCCCAAATGTTTGAATGTTGACCAAAAGCGTGCAAGGGTAGAAGCATCGCGTTCGATCTGTGCTCGACTTGAAAACAATGTGGACTTTTTAAACCGAATTGTTACTATGGATGAGACTTGGGTACATTTCTACGATCCAGAAACAAAGCAACAATCGATGGAATGGCGACACTCTGGTTCTCCAAGACCTAAGAAGTTTCGTGTCCAAAAATCTGCTGAAAAAGTTCTTGCTTCAGTTTTTTGGGATTGCCATGGAGTAATCATGATTGATTTTTTGGATAAGGGTAGAACAATAACTGGAGATTACTATTCGACATTACTGACCACTCTACGGGAAAAAAATAAAGAGAAAAGACGCGGAAAGCTATCCAAAGGTGTTTTGTTTTTGCAGGACAACGCCCCTGCACACAAATCTCATGTTGCCATGCAAAAAATTCGTGATTTAGGGTTTGAATTACTAGAACACCCCCCTTATTCTCCAGATTTGGCTTCGTCCGACTATCATCTCTTTCCTCAACTGAAAAAAGTTTAAAAAGTCGTAAATTTTCTTCCAACGAGGAGGTAATAAAAGCTGTGGAGGTCTGGTTTGCAGAGCAAGAAGAAACATTTTTTTTGAAAGGTCTAGAGACGTTGCAGGTTCGCTGTAATAAATGTATTCAATTAAGAGGAGAATATGTTGAGTAATAAAATATTTTGACATTGAAATTTTGTTTGGTTCTATAGTAGGCTAAGAATTTTTCAATATATCCTCGTATCACTCTCATCCATATCATCAATAATAGGCTAAAAAAATTTGTCAACATATCCCGATAACGCTATGCATTGACAGTAACAGCATTTCCAGCCTAATTTTCAATAAAATACAGTGTAATCACTCTTCCAGACGAAAAAGCGCGGTAAAAAATAACACGAGCAGAATGGAAAGGCTTCTCAACAATCACTTTTAGATTTTAGGAAGCCCAAATGTGCCAACTTTGCTTATTAACATAACCATTTAAATGAAAATGAGCTTGGTCTGAAAAGATGATTTTTTTTAGAACAACCATCACCGTTCAATGATGAAATTAGCGAATCGTCGACGAACAGCACGGTCGGCTGGTTTTAATTCTTGCACTAACTGAATCTTATAACTTATAAGATTTTAGAGCCAAATCTTAACGCAAAATTCGCTATGTGGCGATCTTGAAGAGGCCTAATTGCTGAGAACGCATGGAATTAATAAATTTGGATCTTGCTCAACACTTTCACTTACAGCAGCAATGTTGTTAGCAGATCGACCCGGACGAACACGGATTGTTGTTGGTATGCCATGTACCGAACTACTTGACTCAAATTTAACCACCAAATTTTTAATAGCGGTCTCAGAACGACGATTATAACGACCGAATTAGTCTAAAATATTAAACTACATACTTATGTGTGGCAATTAGACGAAATGCATATTTATTTCATAGTTAAACTGCCTGTTGAATAAAATAATGCGGATAAAAGTGAATATCAGTAATTATTTAAATCAAACCAAACTCATGATAAAATAGTTATAAGTTATAAGATCAGTAATAGCTAATAAGGTACCGAGTAAACTATTAGAGCTATGCCCTTTTGGTAGAATAAGGATCGGTCATTTTGTCATTTGGATTGCCTCTAACGTTCCGATTGGGCGGATTTCCATTTGCAACTTTACTATAAAGCCGTTTGTTAAAATAATTGTCAAATTCCGCTTAAGTTGAAGATATTTTCTCTTTGATTTTGCCATCATCGTTGTTCTTTTACGGGTAGGGTAAATTGCTTATGAGTTTGACAACAATAATTATTCATTAGTCTATCAATTTTTTGGTAATACTTGATTGATTTAAGTTTAAACTTTTTCAAGGACATGATCAAGACCATTGCTAACCGGCAATTACTTATTTGTCTTTGAAACAAAAATCGCGTGTCAAGTTAACGATTCGCTTAAGCTTTAACGTTAAACCATTACAGACTACAACTTAAAACAATTAGGCAGCAGCCGTTTGACAAATTAAAGCTAATTACTACAGTAATTTCAATTTCAAATCATTACAGATATTTGTGTAATTTCCAAACTAGATGATTTTTATGAAACAAGTAACAGCCATTTAAGCCTAATTTGTTTGTTCGCACGAATACTAAGCCGACAAAAAAACAAGTAAGTTTTTAGAGTAGCGCAACATTTAATCCCGTAATTATTTAAAAAGAAAACGTTAACTTTACTAATTCACGACGTTCAAAGTTCATTAGCAATTAACACGAGAAATCGTGAGTTGAATTAAGTTAAATTTCCTCAAATTGAATTTTCAAATCTTGAGTAAGTGATAATATTGGTGCTTTAAATTCTATATATGCTAGATAGTCAGGATATGTAAGTTTCAATTTGCAATTTCCTCTCTAAAATTGATAGTAAATTTTCGAGTTTAACGTCTATTTATTATGTGTAATTAATTTTGTTTTATACTGTGCAATAATTACTGTTAGTAACTTTACATTAGTTTGACGCAATAAAAATAAAAATGACTGAGTAGAGGTAGCCTCACTGTCCGAACAGTTGAGGATCCTGGCATTGGGCACTAGTGTTTATAAAGATGGGTCATATATCGTACGTATTATACAGAATAAGAATAATCTTCTAATATGCCTCAATAGAAGTTGTTTCATTAGGGACCAAATTTATATTTCGTTTTACTTTCCCACAAAAATGCATAGGCCAATACATTTTACCAATTTCGTTTTTACCTATAACTTTTTGCTATAAATGGGACACAGTTATGTTCTATACATTACAAACATATTATCCTATAAATTTCCACCTCAGACTTTTTTAATAAATCAAGCCTAATTTCATGAATACAGCGATTGATATTAACCGTTAACCCGAGAAGGCGGTACTTGGTACCGCGTAGCAAAATTTAAAGTTTTATAACAATTTTATTAACACACCTAAGAAGTTGCTGACTTGTCTAGCTTGAAAATATTGTGTTATCGACGAATTGACCGGATGTAGACTATATTTTCTACAATTTGAAACCATTGTGGTTTCAAGAACCTCTCAAAGAACCTCTCGACCACGGCTCATTAGGCCAAAAACCACTCACACTAATAATACATAACGTTTTGTTTAGTTTTAGATTTTTGACAAAGACAGGAGTGACCTTGCTTCAAATGGGATAGTCACTATTTATTGGTATGTTGTATATGATAAAGGCCTAATAATAAATTCAAGTTTTTGTCCTCGGCCGGCCTCCGGATGAGCAAACTTTTGCACACTTGTACCTCAGACATCATTAGGTCTACAGAGACCATAATGGCCTCAAATTTTTGAAAATTTAGTCTACTTTGAAAAAGTTACTTCCTTTTCCGAAAAATTAGTCCTTCTGGTTAAAAATTGACTAAAATTGAAAAAATGTAGTTTCTTAGATTTGTGAATCACCCCGTACAGGACGACATTTTGACGACCATCGGATTTTGGTATACCAGAAGGTAAGGAGTTATTTAAAAATGATTTCAGCTTTTAATCTACACAAATAATTTCTAAACGAGTTTGATGCGGATGTGAACTAGTACTAGTGAACTAGTGATGGAGCCATTTGTCTAAAAATGAAATATGCTCGAAAATATGACTTTTTACCTAAATTAGGATCAATTATGAAAAACTTATCATGCTACGATGGTCTAGTTCTAGGGCTGATACAATCTTATACGGGGGTGTAAACCCAAAGTTGGTATAAAATACGCCAAGTACAACTCTTCTCGAATTTAGTGAAGATCCGAAGAAAAGAAAGCACAGCTAGGTCGATCATGGTGAACCAAAATTTACACGAAGTGCACGCCGAGTATTGTGAGATGATGTTTAATTTTGCCATACATGTGAATTGTCAGAGTATATTATAGAGTTACTAAAAACAAACGGTAGGCATTAACATTTCTATTTTGACATGCAACGATATTTTAAAATTTTGTCATCCCCATTGAAATAGTATATAAAAGAACGAATTTCATAAGTCACGTATTATAGCACGACTCCAAGTTTAAAATGCGACTGGCGTAGCCAGGAGCGTTTTAATGGAGGAGTGCTATAATCGCTATAATGACTTATGAAATGAGTTCTTTATACAATTTGTTCTATTTTGCGCCTTTTAAAGTCAATTTTCAAAGAAAAAAATCAAAATATAAAAATTTAGGGATTTTTGTGATGGTTGGCTGGTTGGCAGTACTAATTATTACAAAGCGACATTTCGTAATTTAAAATTCAAATAAATTGTTTTGTACTTTGAATTGGTCGTTAATTAATTAATTTTAATTATTATGTTAAAAAATAGAACATGTTAATTACAAAAATTGTCGTTTTCTCTTTCCTCGATTTGACAAAATATGTCAAATTAAATATTACTACCAACTTCGAACATCAAATTTTACCAAAATTATTACAGCACGCTAAATCTCATTACGACACGCAAATGGATGCTATAATAGCAATCTTACAGGCGCAAAATATAAAATTAGTATATTAAAGTACAAGTTTCATAAGGCACCGTGTTAACGTACGAGTCCAAGCTTTGAAAACGAGCCGCTTGCGGCGAGTTTTAAAAAGGACGAGTACTTAACAAGGCTTATGAAACGCGTAATTTATACTATTTTTTCTATTTCACATTTTAATAAAATTCATTTGTTAAAATATTTAAATAATTAACATCATGGAGATTTTCTTTTTATAATACATGTGGTGGCACTGACTGAGATGTCACATCATTTAGTTCAATGATTCATAGATGTCGCAAGTTTATTTTTTTAAATTTAAATAATGCACCTACTCCTGTCTGTATAATTTAAATTTTAACAAATAAAAATGAATGAAATATGTAAAACCATTATTCTTTATTACATTTCAATTCTAATAAGCTCTAAAAATAAACATTTTAATAAATTATATTTGACATTGTTAAACGTCAGTTCAACTTGACGCGAACTTAGCAGAAGAAAATCCCCCAGAAACAGTACGTTAAGGAGTGGATTAAAGTACCGAAATAGAAAAAATCTTTTATAAGTCACGTTTTAATGGGTTTGTGGAATTTTCTACCGATATTTTATTTCCAAAGGTGTAAAATTGCTGGTGTTTTAGCTGCGATCCTGTATATTTTAATAAAGTTGGCAATATTGGTAGGTGTACCTAATACACAGACTGCAGAGAACGAATACCAAAACTTGCTTTAGTCAACAAGTCAACAATAGAAACTCCATAACCATAACAGCACAAGTCATAATATGTAAATCGCATATTAAAATCGTGGCTAAATTAGAAATAGAACAAAAGTTTAATTCAGATATAGGTATAATAATAGATGTAAGAAGAAATTAAACGAGAAACGTTTTAGCTTTAAAATATAAAAGCATCGCGATAAAAAATGTTTAAATGCTTGTTTCGAATTTACCGTTGCATGTAAAGCATTAATTTTTTTTCATCAACAATGCAGCCAGTTTCCTTGCAGATATTTTAAATACGGTGCTCTACAAAAGAGACAATTCAAAGTATACCTAAAAGTATTTTTGTATTTTTCACAATGAATGAACCAGCTTCCATTACGTTCATTTCGAAATATTATACAAAGCGACGCTTTATTATATTTTTGTCTTAAGTCTTGTTATTTGCTTTGCATTTTAAAGAAATATCAATGCAAGAAAAATGCAATGGTCTCGTAGAATGTAGCATAAAACTAACTAGATAATGCGTTTTTAAGTAAAGTACTTACTCTACCTATAAGCATCTGCATTTGATGGCATTATATACAGAATGTCCCGGGAGGAATCTACCAAACTACAGGGGTGTATTCCTTGGGTCATTTTAAACAAAAAAGTTATATCAACATAGGTCCGATTTGGAAAACATAACGAGTTATGGCTTGTTGAAGAAAGCTGAACAAAATTTTAAGGAGTACTTAGGCTTTGAAAACAATTAATTACTGTGGTAATGTGGTGATGGGACCACAAAAAATAGGCAACCTAACTTTTTATGTACCTTATGCTTTATACTTTCGATTAGGATTAAATTCGTCTGTTAGACAAGTGAGTAAAATATGAAACAAAAAATTAATAAGAGTCATGATGGCCAGGACCATGGCCTGGACTGGATTGCCTTAGGCAACCCATTCGCAATATATTTGTTAAAATATTATGTTTGATAAAAAAATACTTTTCATCTGGTAAGCAGATGGGAACGGAACGACCTTAGTTCTGATCCTTTACTATTAAGGTAGTACTACCGATACCACAAGTGTCAAATGTGTGCTTACTGTAATTTGACTTCCGTCGTATTTATATTTGGCAACGCCGCGTAAAAGCAAAAGAGACAAAAAATACCTTTCAGATTATCGGTTTGACATGTAATGTTTGTTTACTAATGAAATGTCTGAATCAAACTTATTAAATGGTACAAAACGAATATTTCATTGGAAAAATAAAAGAGTCACTGAAAAAAGGTATAAAAAAATGTGAAACAAGTAGCATTAGCCGTATTCTGTACATATTTAAATTTCGCGCGCGTCTAACCTTCTTGGCGGCGTTGCCACATGTAAGTTTTTTCTTAATTATTTATTAATTACTCTTATCACGAGCTCTAAAGTTAAGGTTTTATTAATACAGAAAATTCAATTAATTTTTTTCTTTCTATTGATACCAATTTCATAAAAATCTGAACGTCCAATTTTGTGAAATAAAATAAAATCTGTGATTTCCCATAAGGATCAATGTTAAAGGCAAAAATTTTTAAATATTTTTATCTTTTTTTCAGTTCTCTGTAGGCCTCCAAAAATTTAACTGGATAATTATGATATTATAATGTACCAATATGATAAGTTTCATTAAATTCTGAACGTCAATTCTAAAACCGGTAGTACTACCTTAAGCAACAATCAGTTTAGATTAGGTTGATATCAATAAAGACTTAGATGCTTCCTTTTGGAGTTTCAAGTTAACTGTAAATTTTCACACGAGCGCTACAATAATAAATTAATAGACAATAAGCACATCAAAGGAAAGGAAAGACAAACTCTCTTATATACAGTGTGTTATTTAAGTAAGTACACAAACTTTAAAAAATTAATACTGGATTGATTTTACAACAAAAAGTTCATTTCATATGCAACAGTTCTGTTTTCTAGATAAGGGATGTTAAAATCTGATACTTATGAAGATAAATTTAAAAACTTGTGTCAAGAAGCGTTTATACACGAGGCTTTCATAAAAAGGTCGCGTTCAAATTTCAAAACCGAAAAATATCAAATTTTGCGACATTTGCCTCCTTCATTTTCTAAAAATTCCAGATAATAGAAATAAATTGTGTACTATATCTACCATTCAGAACCAAATTAACAAAAATCTTTCCACGGCAATTTTTGAAAATATGTGCTTACCAACGAAGCAAACAGAACCAGGTGTGTACTACCTACATAATAAGAAATTCTAAATTACCTTTAAGAAAACGAATTTTCTGGACTCATCAGTCTTCACGATATTTTCTTAAACACGTAGTTGAAAATTTATAGGGTGTTTTAAACCCTCTAAATACGATGATTTTCACAACACTCCACTCGCGTCATTACACCGAACTCACAAAGAATCGAACTAAAATGTGTCGAGGTACAAGTTCAAACTTTGATAAGTGACTCGCTTATCTCTTATTAACACCACCTGATTCGCCATATTCTGTGTATTCAAAGTTGTCGTTTATAAAAGTTTTAATTTCACAAAAATAATGAAAGTTCATTAAAATTAAATGCATTCTTAATTAAATAATTAGACGAAAAATCTATACAGAGGGTGTAATTCCATTATACCTACAATATTAGGAGAAACACAAAAAATGCCCAAAAATTGTGATTTTCAGTATTCAATTCGAACGCCCTTTTTAATCCTTAAATATCCACGCCAATAAAGTCAGAGTGAATGCTCATATGTGGGGGATCTTTAAAAGACACCACCGAATTTTAGGACGTAGAAATATTTATCGTCAAATTCAAGGAGAAAACGATGGGGGGGGGGATTGACTCAGAAGTTCTCTCCTCCTTAACTATTAATGTTCAGTAAGTTAAAGAACGTTGATTGTCATCACAATCCAATCTACGCCCACTTTAAGGCAGAATGCAGTATAAAACTCAAAGAAATTTATTTTCTACTTTTTCCAGGAGTTTTTTTAAATTAATATTGTTATCCTAGTATGACCAGGGGTTGGTATTTGCAAGTTTCAACTTCTGGTAATAATAAAGAACCTTTCTTAGTAGAAGAATCTTCCGCCAAACTATTTAATTTTTGTATCTTTATTAACAATTTAAGAAATATTTATGTAAATCTGATTAATCAACAAACCGCTTTTCCTAAAAAGGGCGTGTAATACCAAAGAGATGGGCCTAAAAAAAGTTTAAAGGGAATATTCCTCTTAATTTTCGAAAGAGTCACCTTTTCGCCACACATCACCTTGTCTATTACGATACATGATTCAAGTACAGTCTGGCAATCGAGATAAAGTGATAAAATTGAAGTAGTAATCCGAATTGTTTTCTATGGCTTAGGTACCTATCGGTAATAGTTATAGCGTCTAATAATTATTTAATCTTAGCAAAAGCTTACTCTAAAGCATATGTTTATTTCAATATATTATTTGCACGGTTTAAAAGTCAGTTTCGGACATTTGCCACAAAAATATGAAATTTGCAATACTAATAGTGTTCAGTTACATAAATTACGTTAGTTCAAGGTAATGTTTAATAAAAGTTAGAAAAGTATGACGTAAATTAATTGTTTATTACAATTTAGAAATGGCACCTCGCAGTTAAATGAAAATAGGTTTCCCGACAATTTCTTATTTGGTATAGGCACTTCGGCCCATCAAATTGAAGGAGGATGGAACTTGAGTGGTAAGACCTCTGGAATTTTTTCTTATAATGTACAATATACACTATAGCTTAGAAGTAACAAAAAATTACTTGTTTAAGGGAAAGGAGAAAGTACGTGGGATAGGCTAACTCACGAACACCCTGAAGCAATTTTGGATAATAGTAACGCTGACGTAACGTGTGATTCGTACCACAAATATAAAGAAGACGTTGCTCTTTTAAAAAACTTGGGTGTTCAAGTGTACCGCTTTTCTATAGCTTGGACTAGAATTTTCCCAAATGGGCTCTCCAATCCAATAAATGCAGACGGAATTCGTTATTATAATGACTTAATTGACTTACTAGTCGAGAATAACATTCAACCGATGGTAACTATTCTACACGTCGACATTCCCGATGCCTTAGATAAACTCGGAGGATTTTCGAACGAGCTCATGATCGACTGGTTTGAGCAGTACACAAAAGCTATTTTCGAACATTTTGGCGACAGGGTCAAGTTTTGGATAACATTCAATAATCCGTACTTTCTTTGTGTATTTGACGATGGTCGCGTTGACGTGCCGGCTAAAAGAAGACTTACCGGATTTTTCGATTACATTTGTATCAAAAACGTTTTAAAGTCGCACGCTCGAGTCTACCACCTATACAATCAAAAATTCAGATCATCTCAAAAAGGTCTAGTAATACCGTGGTTTAATGGCGAAAGTTTTATATAAAAATTTATAGGAAAAATTGGTTTGGTGCTCGATTCCATATGGTTCAAACCAGGTTCGAACTCTTCGAGCGATATAGAAGCCGCGCAAAGATCGATGGATTTTAAAGTATTTATCTATTAGCTATTTAATCACACATGCTCATCCAAACGCAGTACGGTTTTTTTACAGATCCAATTTTTAGCGAAAAGGGCGGCTATCCCGAAACCGTTAAAGAATTTATTGGAGCTAGAAGCAAAGAGGAAGGGTTCGAGAAATCGAGATTACCCGAATTGAGCGAGGACGAAATAAAGTACATTCACGGCACTTGTGACTTTTTGGGGGTGAATCATTACTCGACAGAACTAATTGACGATGTAGAACCGGCTCCAATTGGAGAGCCGACGTTTCAGAAAGACATACGAATCAGATTTTATTACGACGATTCTTGGCCAGTGGGTGCATTAGATTCGAATAGAGTACGATTTGGATCAATTTGTCGATTATCACTATTAGTAACGCATCTTCTGCATTTTTAGATCGTACCTTGGGGGTTTAGGAAAATCTTAAACTACATTAGAAATCGATATGGCGACATTGAGATCATTATTACAGAAAATGGCTTTTCTGATTACGGTGGTTTAAACGATACAGTTCGCATCGATTATTTCAAGGTCTTCTAAATTTACCGCATTTGTTCTACTAGGCGCTTATTTTAATTTTGTATTTTAGAAATATTTGAGTGTCCTTCTAGATGTCATATATGAGGATAAAATAAGGGTAACGGCCTACTGTGCTTGGTCTTTAATGGACAATTTTGAATGGTTGAATGGCTACGTGTAAGTTTCGTTTTGTTACATTTCAACTAATTTTACAAAAATACCATTTATTTTATTTTAGCATAAAATTTGGCTTGCATCACGTAGATTTCAATGATCCTGAAAGACCGAGGACGCCAAAGTTATCGGCACACTTTTATAAACAATTACTCAGTGAACGAAGAATTCCGAAAGATTTTCCTATTAATTAATGTTTAACTTACCCTATAAAAATTTTTTTAAATTAATTAACGGCCAATCTAAATATATTAACTCGCCCTTCCAACATGTAACAAGCACCGAATCGTTTTGAAATATTTGTAGCTGTAGCAAGTTATTGAAATTAAAAATTTTGTTCTTTCCAAATATTTTTTTTAGCAAAAAGGGATACTTGAATTTTACTTTTACGTGATTATTGAGCAGTTCTTTTCAAATAAAGTTTGTCTGCATTCAACTACAGCACGTATTTTCTAACGTAACGAATAGTTTAAATCCTTTTGATATTTCTGAGTGATGGTAAACGTATCTATAAAATTTGGTAGAAAGGCTAATCATTAATTTACTTTTCGTTAAATCGACCCTTCACGTGGTCTGACGAAATATTTTGGTGGATGACTTTGAGAAAGACAAACAACCGTAATTAGTGCTTAGAGAAAAATTTTAATTTAACCCGTAACCACAGCCGGGAGTCAAATTAAGGTTGAAATTAATAAAACGGTAAAATCCAAAACAAAATATCTTGAAAAGTATAGGTATGTTATTATAGCAATAATAATATTTATTAGCACATAATATTATATTTTTAAGAAACTGGGGTAGGTCCTTATTTTATGTAGGCCATACTGTCGTTAATCAAGCCGAATTCAATAGTTTATCATTTCGAACATGATAAAGTAACTCACAAGACATACACGGTTAGGAAAAGGACAGTGGGCATTTATATACAAAATTATTAAGAAATCATTTAGGAACTGGCACAGTAGGTAATTAATAAAGCAATTTTAATAAGATTTTTAAAAATTTGACTATAAAATATAAAACTTGAGCAGTTTGTTGCCCGAACTATTTTCTGAAAGAAGTGCCTCCAGCAAAAATTCATTTTATAAATATCAGAAAAAGTACACTAGTACACATCCTTTGATACATCCTTTGTAGTACGATTTATTCTATTTAAAATTAAAACTTTTTTTGGAACTTTTAGAGTGGCTACACACTACACATGTCCACATTTACAATATTTGGGTACAAAATTCTAAAAAGTAGGTACTCCTTATGTCAACAATAATACCTAGCCGGTCATAAATCTGCCGGACCCCGGAGCTGTTGACCATTTAACCAAACTAAAGTAGTTTGAGTTGTTAAATAAACGTGTTGGGTAAAAAGAGATACAGTGTATTTTAATAAGAAATTACTAGCAAATCATATTGGTCAAATTATAAGTTTATTTTTTAATAAAACCATTGCAATGGGAATTGGTTAACACTTAAATATCTGTGTTAAATGTTTTTAAGTATCAAAAATTACAAAGATGTAAAGTATTGTACGTTCACTGCTTCTGGTATAGAAATTTAGTTAAAAAAATTGAAAGCTGGCAGAAATATTTTACCAAAACGATACTTTAAAAAGTACATAAGAAATTTATTTAGGGAACTGAAATACCTACTATTATAGCTGCTGCCGTCTCTGATAAATTCTGCACACTGCATTATTTTGTACCTCCGCAACAAAATTAACAAATTATAAATGGGAAAGACGTCGGCAATGTTCAGAAAAGATGTATTTGTCAAATACTTTAAAATACTGGGAATTAACCCATTAACGCCCAGCGTATGTTTTATCATACTCAAATAGCACGTGTGTTTATGATATTATTTCGGGGAAGTGATAAGATAAAATATGTGCTGCGCGGTAGGAATTGGTTCTTTATATGTTAGTTTAGTCTCACAAAGTGTTGTTGTATTATAAAGTGCAGTGTGCTAAACAAAATTAATTTTTAAAAACAAGGTTTAATTTTCAAAACTTAAAAAATGGATAGTAGGTATGTATTAATTTTGTATTTCCAAATTTCATTTTCTAAAATAGTTACTGTGAGTGGTTTTATTTTCTTTGAAGTTTATTTCATCGCCTTTACGTAAATTTTTCCAAAAATTTTAATGTTCTTATGTCTCAATTATCAAAAACATTTTGCGTATGATATATCATACGTTGGGAATCTAAGTCTACAAAAATTATATTTCAGATATTATAAGAAGAAGTATGATCCATCTAACGCCGAAGATGCAGAAGAACTTTTAAACTACTTGGAAGAGCTACAGTCTGATGACGAAAATTATCAACAAGTAGATAATGCTGATTTTTTAGAATTTGTTCTTTTGCCACCGGCTGACGGAAACGACAGTGACGAGGATGATGCAGCAAGTGATGGTGAAGTATTGCCTAATATTAGACATATTGGAAAAGGGGTACTGGCACAAAATATGGAGGTCGTAACTATATCAAAAGACGGAGAAAAGAATGTTTTTGAAGAGAAGATGGTCAGCTCAGATAGCGAAAGCGACTTAGAAAGCCTAGCGGATAAGCAGAAAAGGCTTAAATCTAAGAAGAAGGGTGGAATCAAAAAAGTTAAAAGACTTGAAAGGCAATGGCAGCAAATAGATTTGGTTCCAAGAGGTGGAAAAATTGATAATTTAAGAAATGAAGAACCGGATCTGGTTCAAAAAATGAAAAACGAAGAATGGAAACCGATTGATATTTTTAAGCTATTCTATAATGAAAATATAATGAATTTTATTTGTGAGCAGAGTAAGATATACGCAGATCAAAAAGGCTTCCACGATTTTAATTTAACAGTGGATAACTTGTATAAGTATTTAGCCATCATACTTTTGTCGGGGTATTGTCCAGTGACATCAAGAAGGATGTATTGGGAAACAAGAGCTGATACTCATAATGCTCTTGTAGCCAACAGTATGTCCAGGAATAAATTTGAGACTATCCACAGGTTTATTCATTTTAATGACAATAGCAAAATTGATAAGGAAGATAAAGTGTATAAAGTGAGGCCATTACTTAACCATATTAATAATATATGTGCCGAAAGTATTCAGCCATTGGGTAAATTTTTTTCGTTAGATGAAGCCATGGAGCCGTACTACGGTCGACACAGCATTAAACAATTCATACGCGGTAAACCAATACGTTTTGGGTTTAAGTTTTGGTGTTTGGCTACTTTTGATGGTTATCTTATAAAATTTGACGTTTATCAGGGAGCCGGTGATAAGGTGGAAGGAAAAACTCTTGGAAGCAGTGTTACTGAGAAATTGTGTTTAAACTTTTTGCCCCAGAACAGTCTAGTCTTTTTAGATAATTACTTCAACTCTTTGCCGTTATTAGAAACTTTGACTGAAAACCAGTTATTTTGCGTTGGAACCATACGATCTGATCGAATTGAAAAAGCACCTGTTGCAGATTTAAAAAAACAGAAACGAGGTACAAGCCATTCTTTGCAAGACAGTGCTTCTAATATTACGCTAACTCGTTGGCACGATAACAGCCAGGTGACTATGGCAACAAATTTAGACGACAAAACATTCACCACCACAAAGGGATCCTGCAAACGTTGGTCAAGGCAAGAAAGATCATCAATTGCTGTAGAGCAACCAAGCATTATAAGTTATTATAACAAAGGAATGGGTGGAGTAGATCGATTTGATCAAATGCGTGGCTTATACAGATCAAGAATTAGGAGCAAGAAGTGGTATTGGCCCATTTTCAGATTCTTACTTAATGGTTCCATAGTAAACATGTGGTACCTATATCGTTATGTAGAGCCGAATATAAGCATGGTGGAGTTTTTACGAAGAATTGTGCTGGCTATATTATCATCTTCTCCAAATACATCTACAAGCGGGCCTAAACCTAAGAAGCATTCCGGAGTTTTAGAAGAAATAAGGTATGACGGGAAGGACCATTTGATTGACAAGCAAGATACTCAAAGGAGATGCGCTAAATGTGGCAAATGCACCAAATTTAAATGCCTAAAATGCAATATAGGACTTCATCCCGACGGCTGTTTTCGTATATACCACCTAAAATAATTTTTTTTTGCTTATATTTTCATTTTCAAATTTATTTCGTTTCTGTATAATGTTTACAGTCTTTAACATGTAAGTTCCAATAAAGATTTATTCAGTTTTTAAATATACCTTTATTTCCCAACGTATGATATATCATACGTTAAAAAAAACATACTCTCAGTACGAATTTTTTAATTTTGAGTATTTTTACCCTTAACTTGTATTATTATTAGTATTATATTAGAAAATCAATAAAAAATTTCAAAAAAAATAGTTCTGGGCGTCAATGGGTTAAGATACTGAGAGTACTTAAAAATACTGGGAGTACTTTTAAATACTGGAATATTATCGTGCAATACTTTCAAAATACTGAATACTTTAGTGAAGTACTTAGAGTAATTTTTGGTTACGCAGTACATTTTCAAGTACTAAGTAGTACTTGGTATATATAAAGTACACAGTACCAGTACTTTTTAGATCGGTACTGGAAATTCCAGTACCAGTACAACAATTTAAAAAGTACTTAGAGTAAAGTACTCCAAGTACATAAAAATACTGATTACTTTTGTCAAGTACATTTTGTACTGAGTACCTCAGCTCTGCTTATGGTGTGATAAACTAGAATAACAGTTGATGTTAGAGTGACGTAAATATTGAGTGAATGATAATAATAATTATATAAATATGATAACGAACGACAGATGAAGGGGTGATCAATTAATATAAATAATATGAGTGATGATGTAAATAAAGTAATGATAGGATATACCACCGTATGCAGTATGCAGTGTTCGATGAAAACTTTCGGCGCGTAGGCCCTTCACAACGATGAATTACGATGTTGAATACGATGGAATGACCAGCGGCGTCGCTGTCGAAGACAACTAATGGACAACTCGCAGAAGACTCCAACGAAGGAAGATTGATGGCGTCGACGAACGGACGATATCAGATGAACGAAGCGGATGATGAACCAAATACACGATACCAGAGGACCGAAGCAGATGAGGAGCCAATACAAAATGGACGACAGACCAGATGGATAACAAACGACGACGAACGGGAGACAACCAACGAAATCGCGTGTAGGTGGATCAAAACAGGAGCGACGAATCCGTCAACGACGGTGTGTTATAATTAACGAACAAAATTCCAAGACAACGCTGCACTCCCGCACACGCCGTTTACGTAGCTCATGTATCAAAAATAAATAAAAAAATACGAATAATATGGCGTTGCTTGACTCACTACCGTTATCTCCACCCCACGACTTAATTAATTATATTAACAAAAAACTCCCAACAAACGAAAACTTGTCTGCTTTTACAGATCGCCGAGCTACCAATCCTCGAACCACATTTTCTCATTTTCCACTCTCTCTTTAAAAGATAACGAGAGAAGAATATTTTGAAACGAGACAGCCAGCGCCCTCTCTTGCAGCTCTAACCTAGCTCGCGCATTTATCTCGACCAGGATGAACTTGGCTACGAGAGCGTGACCTGCGTTGTAAACACATAGATAAATACAAGGATCCAAAACAAACAAGCGAAAATGTAATGTGACAAAACTGTAACGTAACACTCTAAAGCATATGTTTATTTCAATATATTATTTGCACGGTTTAAAAGTCAGTTTCGGATATTTGCCACAAAAATATGAAATTTGCAATACTAATAGTGTTCAGTTATATAAATTACGTTAGTTCAAGGTAATGTTTAATAAAAGTTATAAAAGTATGAAGTAAATTAATTGTTTATTACAATTTAGAAATGACACCTCGCAGTTAAATGAAAATAGGTTTCCCGACAATTTCTTATTTGGTATAGGCACTTCGGCCCATCAAATTGAAGGAGGATGGAACTTGAGTGGTAAGACCTCTCGAATTTTTTCCTATAATGTACAATGTAACTATAGCTTAGAAGTAACAAAAAAATTACTTGTGTAAGGGAAAGGAGAAAGTACGTGGGATAGGCTAACTCACGAACACCCTGAAGCAATTTTGGATAATAGTAACGCTGACGTAACGTGTGATTCGTACCACAAATATAAAGAAGACGTTGCTCTTTTAAAAAACTTGGGTGTTCAAGTGTACCGCTTTTCTATAGCTTGGACTAGAATTTTCCCAAATGGGCTCTCCAATCCAATAAATGCAGACGGAATTCGTTATTATAATGACTTAATTGACTTACTAGTCGAGAATAACATTCAACCGATGGTAACTATTCTACACGTCGACATTCCCGATGCCTTAGATAAACTCGGAGGATTTTCGAACGAGCTCATGATCGACTGGTTTGAGCAGTACACAAAAGCTATTTTCGAACATTTTGGCGATAGGGTCAAGTTTTGGATAACATTCAATAATCCGTACTTTCTTTGTGTATTTGACGATGGTCGCGTTGACGTGCCGGCTAAAAGAAGACTTACCGGATTTTTCGATTACATTTGTATCAAAAACGTTTTAAAGTCGCACGCTCGAGTCTACCACCTATACAATCAAAAATACAGATCATCTCAAAACGGTCTAGTAATACACTGGTTTAATGGCGAAAGTTTTATATAAAAATTTATAGGTAAAATTGGTTTGGTGCTCGATTCCATATGGTTCAAACCAGGTTCGAACTCTTCGAGCGATATAGAAGCCGCGCAAAGATCGATGGATTTCAAAGTATTTATCTGTTAGCTATTTAATCACACATGCTCATCCAAACGCAGTACGGTTTTTTTACAGATCCAATTTTTAGCGAAAAGGGCGGCTATCCCGAAACCGTTAAAGAATTTATTGGAGCTAGAAGCAAGGAAGAAGGGTTCGAGAAATCGAGATTACCCGAATTGAGCGAGGACGAAATAAAGTACATTCACGGCACTTGTGACTTTTTGGGGGTGAATCATTACTCGACAGAACTAATTGACGATGTAGAACCGGCTCCAATTGGAGAGCCGACGTTTCAGAAAGACATACGAATCAGATTTTATTACGACGATTCTTGGCCAGTGGGTGCATTAGATTCGAATAGAGTACGATTTGGATCAATTTGTCGATTATCACTATTAGTAACGCATCTTCTACATTTTTAGATCGTACCTTGGGGGTTTAGGAAAATCTTAAACTACATTAGAAATCGATATGGCGACATTGAGATCATTATTACAGAAAATGGCTTTTCTGATTACGGTGGTTTAAACGATACAGTTCGCATCGATTATTTCAAGGTCTTCTAAGTTTACCGCATTTGTTCTACTAGGCGCTTATTTTAATTTTGTATTTTAGAAATATTTGAGTGTCCTTCTAGATGTCATATATGAGGATAAAATAAGGGTAACGGCCTACTGTGCCTGGTCTTTAATGGACAATTTTGAATGGTTGAATGGCTACGTGTAAGTTTCGTTTTGTTACATTTCAACTAATTTTACAAAAATACCATTTATTTTATTTTAGCATAAAATTTGGCTTGCATCACGTAGATTTCAATGATCCTGAAAGACCGAGGACGCCAAAGTTATCGGCACACTTTTATAAACAATTACTCAGTGAACGAAGAATTCCGAAAGATTTTCCTATTAATTAATGTTTAACTTACCCTATAAAAATTTGTTTAAATTAATTAACGGCCAATCTAAATATATTAACTCGCCCTTCCAACATGTAACAAGCACCGAATCGTTTTGAAATATTTGTAGCTGTAGCAAGTTATTGAAATTAAAAATTTTGTTCTTTCCAAATATTTTTTTTAGCAAAAAGGGATAATTGAATTTTACTTTTACGTGATTATTGAGCAGTTCTTTTCAAATAAAGTTTGTCTGCATTCAACTACAGCACGTATTTTCTAACGTAACGAATAGTTTAAATCCTTTTGATATTTCTGAGTGATGGTAAACGTATCTATAAAATTTGGTAGAAAGGCTAATCATTAATTTACTTTTCGTTAAATCGACCCTTGACGTGGTCTGACGAAATATTTTGGTGGATGACTTTGAGAAAGACAAACAACCGTAATTAGTACTTAGAGAAAAATCACAAGATACGGATTTAGCAATTTGAAAGGTATTAGAGAGAGAGTAGCAGATATACTTCAAGATTGCGGCTCATTTTTAATATAATTTTTCACTTTTTAACAACAATTTCTTTTTTCTGTTTTTTATCTTTCTCCATGTATTAAATTTTTGGTTTGAAAGGCCTGTAGTCGAAATATCAACGAAAATGTTACGACAACTGCTCGGACAACTGTAATCCATAACCCCAAAGGTGCTTACAATCGAAAGCGAATACGCGAAATAAAAACGAAATTAGATCCAAAAATAGTTGTTCGATATTAATTTAAAACGTTTTTAGTTTGAAATTTTCTTGATTAAATCGTTTTTATAACACAAATTGTACTTTTTCTAAACAAAACTTTAAAACTTGGAAATTAATCTAGGAACTTTTCAGAAAGTCGTAATATAAATTGCTCGACACTTACAATTTATTTTTAACTACATATACTCTATATTTCTTGTAGTTAATTTCAAATTCTTTAACTTTTTTTATTATTCAGTTGATTGCATTTAAATTAATGCTCTCGTTTCATTTTTCAAATGCCTCGATCTTTCTTCCAGAAATTGCAAAATATAGTTAACAATGGTTAAAAGCTATGCATAACAATGCGACCAACACATTCATTGTAAAAATGTTAAATTCGTTTAGTTGAAAGGTTGACAGGTATTAGTTTATTACACCATCAATAATTATCACTTTTTTCCACAAAGTCTATTTTTTAGATAATTTATAAGAGACCAGACACGCCCTCCTATTACCTCTCAAAGAGTAGTAAAGAAAGTGTTTTCCTATCTTTCTTGATTGTGGGTAAATTGGGAAAGTTGTAAAATTAAATTATCAGCGCAGTTTTAGAGATTCGTCGTTTGAAATTACTAGACAAATTTAATAAAAATGTAGAAATTAACTTTCGAGATAATGAAGTTTTAAAACCTGCGGAAATAATCGGAAAATTGCAAAAATCTACTAGTTACCTCAAGTTAGTGTTTCACAAGTCAGCAAATGAAAGGTATAAAATTACAATGTTATAAAGTTAACGGCACATGCTAACATCCGCTAAAAAAACTCCTAGACGGAGTAATAGCAACCCACAACCCATAATCAGAAATACGCTTACACTACGTTTGAATGTACCCACTTCAAGTACCCGGAGCTCATTAGGTAATTTTTTGTTATATAACTGTGGTGCAAAATAACAATAGACCTATAAATACGACAATACGAGCGTAGAGTGTTAATATTCCTATTTGACGTTGACTAAGCCTCACAAGGGTGATCTGCACCGCTATAATCATCGAGGTTGGTGTGAGAATGAACAAGGCATGCGTAGATATACATATTGGGACAGTTAAAATGTAATTATCGGTATGTTACTCTTACTCATATCTGCAATTCTGCCGATATCCGAGAGCCGAGATTTGCCACTAGCCGTCTCTTTGTAATTTTGAGAACACGTTGTAGCTTTATGGTTGTAGGTACCTTGTCAGACCCCACCAACACCCCGTACATCCCCGTCATCAATTGTATCAAAAAGGGAAAAGCGATACTTTGTTCATCAATTTTCTCAACACGAAAAGTTTCCCGACAGTAACGAACAAAGGTCATCAACATACTCTTCAAATGTTAACCCGCGGAGTTCAATGAGATGCCCAGGAATCTGACAGACGTCCCGTCACACCTTACACCAAAAACTACTTCTTAAGTCTTTGTCACGTTGAGGCATAGTTCATTCGTCGTGAGCCAACAACCCACTGATTTCAGGGCAAGAACAGACTTACTCCGTATTGTCGGCATATAAAGCTTCATTAGCTTCCAACGGAACACTGCTTGGTATCCTTTTTAAGTACAAGCATTGTCTTTGACATAAATATCGGCACTAATGTTGTTTTTTAAATTCGAAACCGTGTATTAGATTATTGAGACTTCCCTAAACTTATAACACCAGGCAGTTGGCATATACCTAGTTACTTTGGGTAATACTTTGGGAATGGCCAGAATAAGCACCACCCCCGCCAGACTCCTAGAGTTCATTCTACAAGTAGGATGGCTCGAGATCTGATGGCCACGAAGAGGCCGCTTGGAGGAAATACAATGGGCCCGATTAAGTGGCCTAAGTACATGTAAATGATCCAGATTCAGACTCCATGCTAATTTTAAATTTTTCCGAACGTTCCTTTTAGGAATACCATGAGCTTAAAACCAACCCTAAACCGCGCATGTATCTGTTTTATATTTATAGAGTTTATGCCACCCCCTGCACCTACATTTGATGCCCATGTCTCTTATTGGAAATCAATTTTACAAACATAACATATTATTAAAAATATGCATTTTTTGCCAATTCTCTATTCTCTCTATTTTATTCTTACTAACAAGTGTGTGCTCCATAATATGTTGGCACGGCAAGAAGAGACAGCTGGTTAAGCTGAAATCACGTAAATGGAAAAGTTCTGTAAGAAGTCATTTGTTTTGTTTTTTTGAATCACAAAGCTGGTAAGTTCGAGTTAAGAGGAAATAAAAACTAATAAGGCTCGAATAATGGGAACATAAATTCATTAAAAATGAGAAGTTTAAATTGTTAGGATTAACTAAAAGCTCTTGGAAACTTAAAAAGCTAATGGATAGTTTGTTAGCAAATAATATTCTTAATCTTGCTAGTTAAGCTATTTTATAAAATATATCGCCGAGTTACATAGTTTCCATTAGTATTGTTGTCCAGGAATATATTTATAAGGAATTCCGAAGCATTTTTGGTTCAACTAAAGCAAAATCGGTAACTTGTAACTTTAATAATTAATTATATATATTATATTCGTTTGTAATTAAATCTAAATCAACTGCTGGAACAAAATAAATTACGGGAACAATACTTAATAAAGGTAATATTGTTCAAATTTAAACTCTGTCAGCATAAATTATTTCAATTTAATTTATTCGTTAAATTATTCGGGATTCGTTTAATTGAAATTCTCCAAATTTTATTTAATATTAAAAACTGAATTGGAGAAGTCATTATTTTTGTAAATTACCGAATTTATAGAAGACGTTTTTAAATTAAAATGGTAGGTACTCGAGACATATTTACAGAATGAATGGCTTACGATCAGCCAAAAAAGTCTGTCCGCTCATAGGCTACTATTGCTCAAACGTCAAATCTAATAAAAGTTTGATTCTCTCTCGGGTTTTACGCAAAAATGTTTTTCAAACTTGGTAATTAGTAATTAACAAACTTTACAATTACAAAAGTGAATGACAACAGGCAATAGAAAATAGCAATGGTTTCGAAATAAGCCATTGTTTTCAATTTAATTTGTAGTTGTATTCAAAATAAAGAGAATAAATTACCTACTCAGGTTAATCAATAAAGGAACTTGAGTAAACAACGCATTATCGAATATTAATTATTCGGTCCCTATTTTGTTGGAGGTAAAGTGGAAAACTCGGTAAAACTATACGATCACTAGCAAACCAATGCCTAATGGTAAAAATTAAATTCCCTACTTTTCTTACATTCGCTAGTCTACAGTCTGGCTATTCTTTCAGTGCCAGCATGAAGATCTACATTATTATTAAAAATGGAGAAATGTTTAATTAAGCAAAAATGTTTGATGATTATTATTTGGCAGGTATTCGGGCAACTCTGTTGTAACGAGGGGCCTTCCACAGAGTCGGTCATGGGTCATGGGTCCTGTGTTGTTCTTAATTTTTATAAATGGCCTCCCAAGTGGTGTTTCGTTGGAGACTAATGAAATTTTTTATGCCGATCATACGACATATCATCTGCCCGTGAGCGAATTTCTCAAGAGCGCAACTCTGTCCTTACCCTGAGCTCGGTGGGAACGGTCGAAACAAAGGAACTGTGCCGTAACGCGACGAAAACTAAAGAGGTGTTTTTTGGTGTAAGAGGTGACGGAGCATGTGGCAGATTCCTGGGCATCTCGTTTGACTCCGTGTTATCATTTAAGGAACATGTTGATGACCTCTCTTCATCACTGTTGGGAAGTCTTTTCGTCTTAAGGAAATTGACAAACAAAGTTTCGCTTAAAGTAGCTAGTATCGCTTTTCACTCTCTAATACAATCGCTGATCTTGTACGGGATGTTGGCTGGGGAAAAACACCTGGTAAAACGAGTGTTAAACACTTTTGAATTTACGCCATAGAGTCGCTTTCCGTTTTACCGCGGAATGGGAATTAGCTTTGGTTCTTCAAACGGACCACTTTGTATATTTTAACTTTTTTGAATTCGGAAAGCCAATATTATAATGAATGTATTGTACCGTTTAAAAAAATATTAGATAGTCTGAAAGATACTCCCTAGTAAATTTAATTTCGCATCTAGGCATCCATCGTTGTATAAACAATGTCAGGAAAGCTTTGTGAAAAAAAATTTAATAAAAACGTCTTTTTCCACGTCTCAGTTTTAGAAACAAGATTGTAAACGATTTTATAGACTGGCGCGAAGAAAAGGCAATACATTTTATTGTTAATCGGTGCAAAAAATCATATTTCAGCTTAATGATTATTTAATAAATTAGAGATGGGGATAGGGATGCTTTGGAGACGCAAGAGAATCTTATTGTTCGTTTCCCTAAAGTGAGGTACGAGTTTCATTGCAAATAATTACAATTACTAACTATACTCAGTTCAAGAGCTCAGTCGATACTTGGTTCAATAATCCATGTTTTACTGCTCTGAATAGCATTTTGTTGATGTGGTGTATCTAGGGCTTTTTCAAAAAAATGCGAGGTACGAAGAAACTAATATATTAGGGGCCCTTCAAAATTTAAGCATTCGGGATTAGGTCATGCAAGTATCTACATAAGTGACATCGTGAGTTACAAATAAAATGAAACAGTGGCGCAGGCGAGAATTTTTGCTTGTTCAAGGTCAAACGGCTTAGTATGGAGTTCAAGAAGTTTAGTAGAGTTTCCAAAAAAGATATTTCACAAAAACATAGTAGAAAAATTAATAATTCAATTATTGCTATTTTTCAGATAAACAAGAAATATTGCTTGAGAATTACGGGGTCCCTGAATTTGATCCTTAAATTTTGTCCACTCGTCTTAATTTCTGTTTTGGAGTCCAATTTGTTTTTGTCTACTATATTGAGTTACCAAGTTGAAATCCCCAATATTTCGAGATCCGGGGCAAGACCCCCTCCCCTCGATAGGCCCTGGATCTATCGACAGACATGCTTTGCAGTACAATAAGTTTTATTAGTGGAAATATCCATCCAACGAACAAATTTAATAACAAATTTATTTCGCAATGGGTGTGGACCTCTCTTAACTCGATGAAATCATTCAACCTCTTCCATCTTTCTTATTAGTGTACAGCTGTTCTTTATTACCAAGATATTACGTAGATTTTCCGAATAAATTTTTTTATAATATCGAAGTTATCATTAATTTCGAATAAAATTGTATGATGGACAGATAGGTACTTAAATTTAAATTGATTATCTGAATAATTAAGTTATTTATCAATATTTTAAACAAGCTTAAAGTTGCCACAACTTGACATCATTTTCACAAAATAAATCGTATATAAGGAACGGATGATTTTAAAAAATTCTAATTTCCGGAATTTTCCATTTTGCTCGCTAAGTTTGTCACTGTTTTCTTCTTTGTGGTAGGTTCGATTACATTTTCGGAGTGAAAAGAGGTCCCCATTCTTTATACACTTTTTTTCGAGTCAAATTTAATTACTTGTTTTTTTAACTTGTGGCGTAGTACTTATAAAATTAATTATTCTTCTAAAGCAAATTGAATTCTTAGTGAATAGATTCAACAAAGTTCATGTTGCGCGATGTTGACGCGAGTTATTCGAGTTGTGAATAAATAATTGAGAAGCTATCAGTGATGGCAGATTGCCAATTAAAACTTCAATTTATATACGCTTTTGATCTATCTTTCACTTCTATTTCGACCCCTTATTCAAGATCAAGTAAATAAGGACAAGATGATATTTTAAAAATGCTTGCTAAAATGAAGCTTTTGTGTGGGTGAAGTAGAAGTCGGAATGCTTTTTTAACACATAAACGATCTGAGAGCTTTTGTAATCTTGAGCTTTTTTGTACTACTACCCTCAGCACACCAAAAAAATCGATCTTGTTAAAAAGATAATAATTTAGGAAAATGAGATTTTATAATAAAACTTGTCTGTTTTTTTAATTTTTTGCACATTAATAAAAATAGAAATTGAAAGTAATTTTTACCTGTTTTGAACTGACACAAAGAAATGCGTACGAAGTTCGCTGCAGCAACCACTGAAACAGAAAAAAGATTTAGGTATTTAACGAAATTTTGCGTGAAAAAGCGATATTAATGGCATTTATTTTTTAGCAAAAATTACATTATCTACTACGCCGTTAATTAGTGTCAGAATTATTTGGTTTCATTTCTGAATAAAATTGCAGTTTAAAGAAAAGCAACAACAAAATTCGTCCCTTATTATGTTATAAGAGGAGTGCAGATAAAAATTTTCCTTTTGCGTTTCATTAGGAAATGGCAACGGGCACGTTTCGCAAGAAAAATGACGTTTGGAATTCTTTTAACTTTCTCGAAGGTGAACAAAAACAATTTCAAAGTTTTTAATTAAAATATCCACAATATCATAAATAATTTGCTACCTATTGTAATATTTGCCCGTTTTCCAATTTTCATGTCTCGCCCTGCGGGACAATTTTAGGAATGTACCTACCTACTTAAATACCGTCATGTACCTATGCATAAAGCATGTTATTATTTAACTGTTTTTTGTCTGCTTACCTGTGAAATAACGACCTACCTACTTGGAAATTTATGTGATTAGTACCGATACATTGTAAAACGCCTTAATTAATGATGAACTACTTGTAACATTAATTATTTATCAATGTTACCGAGAATGGACTATAACAGAGTATATAAATTAGTAACGAGAGCGATATTAAGAAGATCATAACGTAGATACGTACGTACGGAAATTCATTACATAAACTAGTAAAGTTTCCAATAGCAAATTAATGGTTACGAAGTATTTAATTCAAAAAATAACTTATCGTGTCCCCCTAATGGTTTTGAATTAAGATTATCGTAATTAGTAGAGTTACATATTAGACTTAGCATAAACAGAAGAAACCGTTACTACCAAAAGTGTCTTATTGTCACGCGAAGAAGTTGTGTAATCGGTTGCCACCACTATCATGGTCTTTCCAGATTTAGGCAACCAAACAGAAAAAATGTTTTTATGGTGTCTTATTGGTGCCTCATCCATTCAGGGGTCAGTCATGGAGTGAAGTAAATCAAAGGACATAACGCTTTTAAGTTTCAAGTCTTTCACACACCAGTGCGGTGGTGAGAGAGCCGACCACGTGAGGAAAACTCCCACTCCTTAGTGCACTAAATTCAAGACAAACGGGAATTAGCACGTTTCAATCAAACATTTGAAACTGCGTTACAAAGCTACTTGAGAGAGACCATAGCCTAGGAGCCCGAGAAGAAACAAAGGCAATAATTTTGAACGCAGTAGTTCAACTCTCAAAATAGCGGAAAACTTGGGAGTCACATTTTATTACGGACTGACCTTTGTCCGACTAGCAGACAAAGCAGCAAATAGAGCTGTCAACATTACGCGGGCTATTATGGGGACTACACTGTCAAAGAAATAGGTGACCCACAGAAAATAAAATAAGCTAATCTGTCATATTGTATGCACAGAAGCCTACTCCAAAGCCAGAGAGCTATGCCCATTAGAATATACAGTACATATAGGCCGCTATCGGCGGGGATTTACCCATTAAACAATTAACCAATCAGAGACTCCAGAGTAGTAGGATTAAATTCAAAGATCGAAGCTAAGCAGATCAAACAGGAAGAGAGACAAGAAGCATACAAGACGTAGTAGCGGCAGTAGCAGGCCACGACCAAGAGTGAGTGGATTCAGACAATAATCAAGAATATTGCTACCTGGACCACAAGGACTCATGACTCCACGAACCTTACAGAGATATTGCCCCGTCATGACTGTCTCAAGAGTTACCTGTGCGGAATTGGCAAGCAGGAAACCGACTATTGCTGGTTTTGTGGAGGAAAAAGAGATGACGCTGCACACACGCTGATTAACTGTCGTAGATGGAACACCGAAAAGCTAGAAATGGAAGTAGTAGTACTACTGCAACTGGCTCACCCCTAGTTCCGTAACGTAAAGCTGAATTCTAGATCAGAATTTCGCCTCAATCTCTGCATTTGAAACTTCATTGCTCTACAAAGCAAGGTGCAACATAACCAGCAGAAGCATGTAGGTGTAAATGTACAATATGTGTAAATTTCTACAGAAATTGTGTTTTAGGGCACATCAAAGGACTTGGTGAAAGAAGTGTAGCATTCAACCAACCAGCTCTAACAGTGCGAATTACTGACACCATCTGTCTACCAAAGTTACGATTTGTGGGTTTGAAATGTAAACCGCATTATAACTCGATATTGCGACTTTGTTTGTTACGTGTTGCATTAACTTGTTGGTATCGTGTTTATTCATCCTACAGTCCCAAACTTTAAAAAATAAGTCGCAAATACAATATACTATTATTTAGAATATTAATTTAGTTATTGTATTTCGCAAAAGACGTAAAGTATTTAACTTGTTTGTTGCGTATAGGAGATATCGCGGATAATTTTGAGTTAGTCGGTGCTAAAGTGCCTCGGGAGAAGCTTGGAAACTGTTAACACAGATAATTGACAGTGCCTGGTTACGGGGCTAAGGATAAAATACGAGGATATTTTTAAGTTCGTGCTTCATCTACGTATGGTCCTGGCGATTAAGCAAAGAACACCATGTTCCTGACCGTACCTCACGGATCCCCTTCCAGGTTCTAGTTTGTCCAAGTCGTGTCGTTTAAATTTTACTATACGACTGTACTTTAACAAAAAATGATTGTCAATTTTGAATGATGTCACAAGTAAAATAAGAGTCGCTACATCTTGAGATGCGCCTCTGAGATCACTAAAAATAGTTTCTGTCCTTGGTATTAGAAGTTCAAAAGTTTCAAAACAATATTATTTAAATTAAAAAAACTACTATAATCTATAAAAGTTATTGTAACAAGAAATAATAACATTTATGGAACGGAAGAGCATTGTAAATTTATTTCTAATATGCACCGAGAAATTTAATAAAATTCTATTTCTAGCATTCCTTCAAATCATCGGTCAGGAAAATAGCACTTCAATATAATAATGTGTATAGCTTAAAAGAGATAGAAAATAGACTTGTGAAAGAATTAAAAAAGAAAAGAAATATTACAAAAATACTTCCTAGTGCAAAAATTCCAGTTATTGTCTGGCAAAGAAATCGAAATCAACTGAAATGATGAATTCTTTCGACATTTTTAGTTAAGTCCCTCATGAAATAGAAGCGGAAGGAATGGTTAAACATTAAATAATGAGAACGGAGAGACTTACGCCACACGAGTGAACTTCTATAATAATATCACGTCCAAATTAATGTACGTCAACATTTTTGGAAAAGATATCTCTCAATTAGATAAACTCAATTTTTATCGATTACAACTAATATTTTAACAATGAACAAAATAAATTCATTAAGAAAGTACGTTTTATAAATAAACACGGTACAGATGAATTTAATTATTTTAACGTTTTGGAGGCTTCCAAAAATTTGACACACTAATGATTTAGAGCACAAAAATAGGCCAAGTCTGCTTTAGCACAGATTCTTCGATTATTTTTAGAATTTCGACTTTTAATTACATTTATTTTAAAATTAACTAAATTGGTATCTTTTCGAAAAAGAGTTTCTTTGAATAAAATTAATGTTTCTACTCGATACTAGAACTGAACAAATTTAGGTTTTAAGTAAGTTTCGTTTGCCAAATCAAGTTAATGTATATAAATCACAAATGTATAGGAGTTTCCGACAGTTTTGTTGTAGATGAATTTATAGCGAATGTGTTTAAGTTACTGCACGTATTTTCGTACATTTTTTTCACCAAAGTGTACACTACTTACACATTGTGTACACTACAAATTTTTTTTAAATTTTTTGGGTTAATTAAATAATTCTAATACGTATTAGGTATAGGCGTGCTACCGGAAATAGCAAAGTCTTGGGTTCGATTCCCGAGGCGCTTGGTGGAAAACAAATTTTCTCATTTAAAGTTTTTTCACTTATGTGTGTATGTTGGGGTTCATTTGCAACGTATTAGTATTGTGTACACTGTACACATTAAAAACCGTGTAAAGAGAGTTAAGTTCAGTTGTCTCCATACCACATTAAAAACTGAAAATATTCTTCTGTGCATAAAGAGACAAGATTTGAATCTTTTTCTACAAAATCTTTACTAATTCTTGTGATTTAACCCATTAGTACACTTACGTTAACTGCAATAATCAAGTTTGTACGACTTATCTTCGCTTTATACATCAAAAGATAATATCATGTAGGTTCTGGAAAGGGCTTAACCCCAATTTGTAAAAATTTTTACTTATCACCTTTTTCACGCGCATCGGCGAATTGATAGACGCTTTTAAGAAGAAACATGTCGATTTACATGCGGAGGATCAAACCCACGTCATTTTTTTAAGGGCATCAAAAACAATCTGATGGGACTCGACCCCCCTTCCCACAAACTTTATGGGAAATGGGGTCCTGCTAACTTGAGAGAAGTATTTTCTAGTTCTGATCATTTTAATCGAAAATGTCCAAGAGCGCGAGTAATTAGTAGTTCTGAGTTATTGTAGTTTCGAATAGTTATTTTTTCAGACTTTGAAGCTCAACTCGCTCAATGTCATTATGTCATTAACCCTTATGTGGCGGCATAAAAAATCATACATAAACGGCGAGCGGTGGTACCCGGGTACCACCGTGTCTTTTACATTGTTTTAGGCTTAAATTTGAAGCAAACTTAAATATTTCTTAAGTTAATTGAGAATAGTAAACATTTATGCTAATAAAAAATCAATTTAAATTGATGAATTAATTATTAAAATTCCCTTATTAATAAAAAAAATAAAAAAAACAACAAACTGAACAGCTATAAAATCCAAACAAAAATAAATTTAACTTTATTATGAAAAGAATATTGTGATAAATGTGCTATTGTGGCAACTATCAAGCCTATAGCCAAGAGGGGACGCCCCCCCCCCCGTTTGCAGAGACCAGGAAAAATTCCATTAAATGCAGGTAGCTTAAAAGAAATAGTTGCTGTTCTCTAGCAATTTAGTGCAATTAGTCTTCGCTGTGTTATGAAGTTCATACTGTTGCTTCATACTGTGAATCGACAGACAGACAGACAGACAGACAGACAGACAGACAGACAGACAGACAGACAGACAGACAGACAGACAGACAGACAGACAGACAGACAGACAGACAGACAGACAGACAGACAGACAGACAGACAGACAGACAGACAGACAGACAGACAGACAGACAGACAGACAGACAGACAGACAGACAGACAGACACATGCCTTGCTGCATTTGAATTAAATTAAATTTCACTATAGTCTCAGAAAAAACATTTAAAGTTTTACAGGTTTCCAAAGATATTCGAAGACTTTAATGATATATTGTAATTGTATAACAGCGTAAGCCCCCGTATGAAGGACGTCTTGCTTGATCTCTCAGACTACGTGGATTAATTACCATCATAAAACTTTTTGGCGGCACAATTTTTTTAACTTAATTTCAGTCCGGGGCGGGGGGGGGGAAGGACTTGCTCCCCTACCTTGCTCAAACTCTTTTCTGGTTACGGCCTTGGCAACAACGAGAATAGAAAACAAGAAACTCGTATAAGGTGTATGTAGCATTTGTATGAGTATCGTATACGTTCAGCACGAGAATCAAACGATAAAATGCCTTCAATGTTGAGATAAATAATAATTACTCATGATTTTCGATTATGTTTAACATTAGTGATATAAAAATAACAATTAACCAAAATATTACAAACAATACCTATCTATGGTTTTGGAGCTAAAAAGATGTATGGTGGCACCCGGGTACCACCAACCGCCAGAATGTGTTGACATTTCTTTAAGGTTCAAAATCTGCTACTGGATACGCCCATCGTACATGAAATTCTTAAAAATGACGTAAAACGATCTACTTGAAGATGTCCTAAAAGCTAAAATCGATTCGGTTTCCCAAAAATTAAATATTTCATATTTTATACGTAAAAAGTACCCGGGTACCACCGTCAGCCACATAAGGGTTAATACGATTGTAACCCGTGTATTAAAAAAGTTAATGTATTTTTTTTAAATTAAGCTATGTCAGCCGCTTAGGAGATACATAAGACACATGTTATAAAAGTAAATTTTGCTCTAGCAGAAAAAGTGGAGAAGATGGATGTGGCGACGTCTACTTTTATACTACTCGAACTAACTATTAGTGTACCTAGTACCTACTTTTAATAAATTTATAAACTATTTACTAACTCATAGAAAAAATTCCAATAGAGCTAGTGCATAGCAGCCAATTTTCTATCGGCTCAGCGAGAATGATGAAACAACCCCCAACGAAATTAATCTCTTAAGTCACTTCTAAAACCACGTAAGATATTACTTTTCCTTTTGCCGCAGGCAAAGAAGTTCAATGTTAGGTATTTTGTAACGCCGCTTTCATTTTACACGACTTCTCTTTATAGCAGATAGGAACTACCACATGCTTTGAACCTCCATCCCGGTGTAGATGTTATTTTACTTTATGTAACTTGATAACTTCTCTACATTTTTTATTTTAAACTTGTTTCAGAAAATATTTAATTCTGGTGGGTTCTGCTTCTACAAGCGCTTGATCAATTTTTTCACTACAAAAATACGATTATTCCTTGGTACACTCTGAAGGCGCACAGTTGTTGGCACACAGATAGTCGCAACTCTTCGTCTAAAACAAAATATTTTATAATATTTGCGATGAGAATTATTTTACGTTAAAATCCATACTTGATGGGTATTTTTGTGATTAGTGGATTAAACGAATGGACTGACAATCGTCGAATCCATAAATTGAAAAAGTCGGAAAAATCGTTATGAAACTTAACGATTTTGTCGTGCTTGGGCATGCAAACAGTTTTTTAGCACTCGATGAACAATTTCGGCAAGTGAACCACTTTGTTACTTTTTACGGTACCTGTACAACTGGACATGAATCCAATTTTTTATTATCTTTATGCTTTTCGCTTTTGTTTGTTAATTTGAAATATTTTTTTACATATGAAACGCTGAAAAGATTGTCGCGTTGAAAAATGTGTAGCTTTTTATTTTTTTACAACAATTCTTTTTGCACATTATTGTTAGAGGAACTTATCTTATACAGAGTGTTCATTGAGTTGTTAAGTCCAAATGTTTAATTGAACATTCGGCCATTTTTTGCCATTTGCATCGTTTCAAAATATAAGTGATAGTGTCCGTTTCAAAAAACGTCCAATTCATTGCCACTCTCTTCTAATAATAATAATGCATTGTTACCTAACTGTGTATGGCTAAAGGCTATGCCATGAATTTTAAAAGCCAACGATTAGAATTTATTGTTTCAATGGACATATTTTCAGTTCCACGATGAATCTGTAACTTTATCATTTCATATAATGAAGTTGAATGTTGAACGAACACTTAACTTCTGCTTCAATGACAGCAACTTTCCTCTTCGTTTTTAACTACAAGAATTGGTAACAAAAATGTGTTTTAAATAAATTAAACAAGTTGTTTTCATGAAAACTTTTTGGTCGCCTAATCCGACTCTAATCTCTCTAATGGGTGATTAAGGAGAAAAGAATTAAACCAATTTCATCTCGCTACGCTTACAAAAGTTTTAATTAGTACAAAGTTTACATTTCTCCACAATATTTTCACAACTTTATTTTGCAAACTCGAAATTGTCTAGTTAACAAGCGCGATTGATGACAAACAAACAATATATTTACATATTACCTACCTATACCGTGGCTCAGTATTAGAATTCCACAATGGACGTTCTTAAGCTTAATAAATTTTTGAAACTTACATTTTTCGGAAAAGTATGCAAATTAGGTAAAAACAAATTTTAAAAGAAAAGTCATTTCCTGTTTACATACTTTTTACCGCAGTTGAAAAGAATATATTCTATTCTTAAAATATTCGTCGCCGCTAGCTCGTGATTTCTGGTCATTTACATTAGAAGCGGATCCATGACACATTTTTGCCGTACCGAATATATGTGTCTGCTGTACTTTTGGCTGCACTCATTTTCGTGCCAACAAATTTAAATTGTAATAAGCGTTATGTTATATTATATTTTTAACTTTGAACAACTCTTGAACTAATTCCGACGATTATTTACATAATAATATAACTACGACAAGCAAGAAATTGAACTAAAATTTTATAGATTTCTGCTTATTGTTTCATTTACAAAATTTCTGTATCCTACAGCGATTATTAAGCAGAAAATTTAGGTTTATGTCTTGTACGTTTACAAGGGTTATAATGGTTTTATGTTAAGTAACAATTTACTTTTAATAACCGCTTAATATTCAACTACAAACTTATACAATGTATTTCTAATTTAACTCGAGTTGTTAAAGATAAGTGGTTGATATTAACAACGAACGCCGAACAATTCCCACAATATTAAGTTAATTTCATTTTGAACAAAAATAAATTTAGCAGATCTGAGACATAAGAGCCGAATTAAATATGTAACAAGAAGGCTTAGGGATATTTATGATGTAACTCTGAAACGAAATTAGAAGATTTTAGTTGTTACATTTTCTATACTTACTCCTCCTCCCCTATAACAACGTTAATTGCTACGACCCATCGAAAGAAATATCAATTTTCGACCACTTTGAGGTGTGCCGTTCCTATATAGTCACATTTGTACATTGTACCTACATCTAGAAATTTAGATAGATGCTTAGTGATTGTCGCCATCATTTCGAATCGTTATTCAATTTCCACGGTGCTTTCCGCACAGCGTCGCCTTCTTTCAAGAATTTTTTTTCACCTTTTCTTTACATCCGATTTTTCTTATACCGTAAGTTTTTCTATGTCAAATTGCCTCGATATATCTGTGGTCTAAAGTAATACGGTAATAGTTCTTTTGCACTCCTCCGCACTGTACTTCGTTTGAAGTAGTTGCGAGCTATTTATGTACACGGTACACGCTATACAGACTGATTCAAATTCCCTGTGCACCATTTATTACTGACTAACAATATAAAACAGAATGGAGAATATCTTCAAGAGTTTTCCGGAAAAATGAAAAATTGTAAATTCTGCTTTGACTAACTTTCTGGTTTGTAGAAAATTTTTAATGTTGAAAAAACGTTTTGTTTGTCACTATGTCTTCAAGAACAAAGTACAGACATGAAACAAAGAGTTCAAACAAACATAGCACCCCGAAAGGTGTTAAACCAGCACGCTAGTAATAAAACGACTAATGGCGTTTTTAAGACTTTTTTTTTTCTACAATAGAATTTGACTTGTGGGAATTTTACTACAACTAGTTAAAAACTCGTATTTTTTGTTCATTGTTGAGAAAAAAGAAAGATAAAAATAATAGCGAAAACTTTACGGAAGTGGATGAATTGTTTTAACAGAATGTGACCTTTCCACCCGGTATAATTGTTAAAATAAAAGAGGATTTTACTGCTACAAATCCAGGGAAGATTTTAATCCAATTTCGTTATTTACAACGAAAAAAAACCTAATCTCTTGAAAATCCAGGTCTCCTTTGGGACAAAATTCATTTTCGTAAGCTGTTATTGTAAGTTAAGCACTATTTAAGAAATTTTACTCCTATACAATTTTAAACTTTTTAAAAGTCTTTTGTCCACTAGCTCTAGAACGTAATTAGGTTAAAACGAATTTTCAAGTTTAAATAGCCATTGAAAAATTTCTATGAAGTCCTTCAGATCTTATTTGATCCTGGGCTACTTATTCAGATTTTGTACGGTTTTGATGTTGAGTACTTCGGAAATCCTTATTAAATTTTTGAAAAGAATCAATCGAGTTTCTGTTCCTTGCAACATTTTTAGTTACATACCTACTAGTCGGCGGTACCACCTTTAAAACCAGTAAACTATTTTAAGACAACACTTTAATTTTAGTGAATTTAAAGTTCATACTTTTGAATTTTTCAATGATGCTGTTGCATATTTTGTATAGCGGAAATCAGCCTAAAGGAACTGCTATAGGAGTCTGTGGAATGAACAAGGATATTAACAGACGACCATATAGCAAGACCATCGCTTGAGAGAAATGAAAAAGTTGTACGCAGATACTGATGCAAAGAGGTGTGAAGAGTATGAAAGAGCAGAAAAACTAGGTGAGTTAAAGGCCATAAAGACTACAAGATTGAGAAATGTAGTCATACCTGCGCAGGTTACCAATTTTAAGGAGAGTTCGGATTTTGAGGAGATGTAGGAATAAACCACATCACAATATTCGATAACAGGAAGGAGGAGAGTTAAGATAAGAATACGCTTAAGGGACATAGGAAGGTAATCTTGCGAATACGAATCATCTGGTATGGTCATATGGAGTCTGTACAAAACGGTTTGGAAAATTTTAATAATATGCGGTCTCCAGGGGAGGTTTTCGTCAAGTATCAGTCCCAGGTTTTTAACAGTTTGTACAAAAGGGATAATCTCAATGTGACTGAAAACAATAGGTAAAGCCTGTCTGTTAAATTTCGTTATTTGAACACTATTGCCTTTTAAAATGCATTAAGATTTGTTAGGACGTAGCCCCACTCCATAAGATTAGTCCAGTCGTGAAGTCGTTTAACCCTAAAGCTACCGTACGGGGTACCCGGGTACTTTTTTGAGTTTAAAAGCCTATAACTTTTTTTATTTTAAAGGAATATTATTGAGACTCTTTGACATCCTGTAAAATTTAATTCTTTATACGAAAATATTAAAGAGGCACAAAAAAATTAAGTGAGATGGGATATTTTTGTAATTTAATAACTTACACCTTAAACCTACCGCATGGGGTACCCGGGTACCTCGCTGTTATTTGCTTGTATTTCATGGGGAATCAATCAATTAAAAGTAGAAGTATTCGAATTATCCATTTATATTACACATTTTTATATTATAAATAATAATTATTATTATAAACAATAATTATTACTAATTAGAAATCGCAAAAAGAGTTAGTGATGAACTTTTGTACTTGCACAATCGTTAGATCTAATGGAAGGCGGTGGGATATGCCCATCACAGACAAAATTTTTTCAACTCTCTCACCTCTTCCTCGTTTTCCTGTTTGGCATCTTTTCACCATTCTTCCAAATTATGCAACAACCAATTACCTTCAGTCGTTCAGTTTTATCCCGTTCTTGAACGAGTATTTGTGGCTGTGGTTTTGTAATGCTTACTTTGACGCCAAGAAACGATAACAATGCAATTTCCCTACGTTGATTTGATTTTGAAGGCAGATAATAGGGTGATTTTCAACAAAAATTATTTCTATGATTCTGGACACGGATTATTTGGAAAGATGTTGCAGTACAAAATAAAAATAAACCCTGTTGTAAATGTCCACGACGCTATGCCCACAGAAAGAGCATGTTAGCTTCACAAAACAGCTTTACTTTTGAGACGCAAATAGTCATTTGCTGGTTATAAATAAATTTTGGATTAGGTAAAAAGGCGTGGGAAACTAACAATTGTCTTCTGGGCAGTGTCGAAATAAAGCACGTGCCGACACAGGGTTTATTTGTAAAAATATTGCAGTGTAATATAACATAAACTCCGTTGTAAATACCGCTCCAATTTGACAACAAAAATTGATATTTTAATTTAAAAAAAAAATAAAAATTTAAAAAATAATACATTTGCAAGTTGCAATAATAATTAATATTGCCCAAATATAAACTAATTAGCTATATTACTACTCATTCTCCATATAAAACATGCAGGGTACCCGGGTACCCCGTGCGGTAGGTATAAGTTGTAAATTTGTATGGTACCATGAGGGTTAAGGTCATCTGCGTAAGTTGGAGAGATTCATGAATATCATCAGCGTTAGCATGTATGTAAATTTGAAGATCATCTGCATAGATAAGAACAGTGAAAAAGACAGAAAAAGAATTAATAAAAATAGTGAAACACAATGACCAAGGATGGAACTTTCTAGCACGCTACAGTTTAATGGAGACCATTAGGAGTGATTCTCCCTAGCGGAAACCCTCTGTCTGGGCGTAGGCCCAGTAAGGTAGGAGTTGACCACGACACTCCAGGCGCGTCAACATGAAAACTTTTGAGTATGGCAGTTAGTCTGCAGGTGGTCCCGGTATTGTCACAGTCTTGAATGGTACGGGTTTGTAAAGAAAGTCAGCCTCAGGTCGAGCTAGTAAGTCCACCTTCCCGTCAAGAGTATCGACCGTATCTCTATCACGGCCAAATCAATCATTTCAGCATCTCTCAAAAAAAGTCACGATTAATACTTTGTAAGAATCTCTCCATAGGGGCATATAGTATTATCTATACAGAATTGGTAATAATAAGATCTAAAAGATAGCTAGAATTACCCCAAAAATGATATGTAGATCGAGAAAAGACTGCGACTAAGTTCATAGAAGCAAGTAAATATTTAAGCAGAAGTGGCCCGTATGTCGTTTTTAAGTAAGCATGTGTTTTTAAGTCTCCAAGCATTAAAAGTTTTGGTAGTGTGGAAGAATAAATGGAGTAATGGTTCAAGATAATCAACAGATTGAAATATCTATTCCTTGGGGGATCACAGCTTCCACAAAAAGACACTCCGTGCAAACCATCCATTAACCCATTAACGGCCAAGGCAAGAAAAAATTGCAAATTCAAAAATTTTTTTTTTGAAATATGTTCAAAACACTTCAACTAAGACAAATTTTGCATTAATTTAAAAAAAATTATTACAGGGAAGGAGAAACGCTAGGGTGCGTATACGCACCTTTGGCGGAATCCAGTATAAAAGTTTTAAATTTACAAAAGTACGATAATTGTATAATTTAACAAAATAAACTATTTTTCTATATGAAAATTGTCAAAACTTTACACAAATAAGTAGTTTTTGCAAAATCAGTCTTTCGTTTCTGCAAAATCAGCGTTTCTTTGCACAAGCTTCTTCTCGTTTGATCTTACGGCATATGGTAAAGCGGCTTTAGAAGGCCTTTCATGCTTTGAAGGAAGACACTAAACATTGTCCTCGGCTTCAGGAGCCCCTGCTTCTCCACTAAACTTTAACAAACTTAGCACTAATTGCGAACGAACGTCTAGTTGTGGAATACGGGATTTATTTGTTATTTTGTAAATCTTCCAGCTATTTATTACAACACTATCGATCATGTGACGGCACCAGGGGGAGGGGGGGAGGCAGGATGGACACGTGCCCACCCTTTAAGTTGCGGTGCCCACCCAAATATTGCACCAGTTACCAGTTTTCAGAGGTTTAAAAAATGCGAAATAATTTCCACTTTAAGTACTTTTCTGCATCTTGTCTCCAATTTCTAAAAGAAAGCTTAAGAAGAATATTAAAATCAAAATCAAACTATGTATGTGTAAAATAATGCCAAATTGACCAAATCTGCTTGCACCCCCCCCCCCGACCCTCGAATTTTTTTTGGGCTACGATCTGACGCTTTTTATATTTATCCTATTTCTCTAAAAATGTATATGCCTATCACGAGAATATTGTGCCCACCCTTTTTAAAAACCCTGGCACCGTCACTGCGATGGTCCACTCCTCCTTATACAGTGTTGCTAGCTCTCTCAAAAGAGTGTCATCGTCCGAATCGTCATCCGTACATCATCATTTTCTATATCTAATTGTCTACATGTGTTCCTGCAATATCCGCTTCCAGTTTCCAGCGTTCCTTCTCCAATAACGTTATCATCGATGTCTTCTTCATCGGTAACTTGATCCGTTTTTGATGGCACATAAATAACATCGATGGAATATTGCTGCAATGAGGATCTTCTTCTGATATAGATATCAATTCGTTGATGGTTAGTGGTCTTTTCAGCTCCTATCCCGAAAATTGGCTGATTTTTGGATATCCAAAATAAAACGATAAAGAAGAAAACTAGGTTCAATAAAAAAATTGTACAATGTAGTACTCCACTAACATTTACTGAGGTCTGAATTCACGCTTATTTTACACAAACAAGAAAAAAAATTTCTATACCATTATTGGCCAAAGGTGCGTATACGCACCCTTTCGATAAACATGCAATTATAACCATCTATTTTCAAAAAATAACCCAAAACCTTAAGTTAGTGTGTGAAACTTATGTATTTTCTAAATGTTTAGCATAAAAAAGTCATTATTGTTTCAAAATTAGTTAGTCAAAAAAATAGTTTATTGGGAGTAGTCGTAATTCGTTAAATTATGCCATATTGGATAATTTTTTAAGTGTATAAGAAACGATATTTTCAGGAAATAAAAATTATTGTTACATTGTTTGAACTATTTACAACAAATTATCGTCAAAAAAAAGATTACATTAGGGCCCTTGATTGGCTAAAAAAAATTAAATCTAAAGGTTTCGTTTACGCACCTTTGGCGGTTAATGGGTTAATGGAGATCATCACGAGCAGCATACATTGCAACTCCACCACCACCAGGAGCGCCCCCTATTATTCTTAATCACCGTGTAACCAACCAGACCGGCAGACGAGAGACGAAGAAAATGAGGGCTTAAGCTAGGTTTAGCTAACAAGAATAGCGTGAATGTTTAAACTTATAAAAGTGGCTCTGAAGTCATCAAAATGGGGAAACAGACTTTGCGCGTAAGCGAAAGGAATTCTGAAAGGGTGAAAAGGACTCCGTTATAGTCTCTGACTCTAACTCTGACTCTAACTCTGACTCTAACTCTGACTCTAATTCTATACCTGATGGTTCCTAAAAAATCGCGTAGGCAAGTATTTCAAATCCTGCATTAAGCCTAGTGGTAGGTAGTGCGGGAGGGAGAAGCATAGTCGATCCAACACAATTTTTTGTATTGCTTTACCGGCTGCTCACACAAATTTAGGTACATTTCCGAAAACTGTTACCACCTTCGACTTTGTTTAGTTTCAATTGCCTCTTCGACATTTGAAAAAAACGAATTAAGATGAAGATGAGTTCCTTTGGAGTGGTGGATGAAAATTAAGTTCCGATTTCGGCATCGGCATGGTAAAGGTAAAATAACCGACAAAGGCTACAGTGAGTCTCTTTGAATAATTTGCCTTTTTGGATATACATGGCCCTTGACAAATTAACTTTTTATTATTTTTAATCTAAGGGACAAAATAGAAGCGCAAGACGCTGGTGATTTCCTTGACACTCTCTGTAAATGTAGAGTGAAATACTCATCAACCTTAAACTTAAAGGATTTCATGAATTATCATCTAGAAATAATAGCCCTTAAACTTTGTACAAGCACTTATTTAAATATAATAACGTAAAATGTGAACACGTAATGTACCGACATAAGTTAGAAACACGAAACTGTAATATTTTACACTTTCAGGAAAGTTTAAATTAAGTTTGTAATCGTTTATTATGAAATTTCAAAGCAAAAATTAACAAGGTCTTTAACTTAATATTTTCTTTAAAAAACACTTTTATGGCTTTTGAAACTTTTAAGCATTAAAAAGTTAAAAGCGACTTCTGTAGGCGCATTTAAAATTAAGTTTGGGGCGTCCGTTTTTTCAAAAACACAAATTTTTTCGAGTGTTGCGAGAATTATATAAAGTGGTAGTTTGAATGGAATAAAGTACTGCCGTAAAAGGTTCACAATGGATTATTGCTGGTATTAAGAACTCTTCTCTCGAAATACGTCTTACGGTCTTACTATTTAACATTTATTACCACTTGACTTCGTTCACTCGGTAGTTTAATACTCTTTTAGTTAATAAGTCAAATTTTCTATTTTTTAATTGAAATTATTGTGAAAGTTAAAGGAAATTAAATGAGAAACTTGAAATAAATTTAAAGGCAATTTGTTCGAGTGCCGAGACTTGTTGTTTATAAAAAAAAGTGCGGTAACATATACTTTGTATAATACACACGAGAGCCCTACAAATTGCAACTCGGGACAAAGAGTCGAGGGTTGCAATCGCTCGAGGACGGTAATGTACTTGACGACTCGACACTCGTTCTCGTTCAGTACGCACTATTTTTGCTACATTAAATTTAGACGCTCTATACTATTACTGCTATATTGATGTTATAACAATTAAATTGCCACATTGCCAGTATCGCTGAACTGCGAAGAAACCTGTTACTGGCATTCGTAATAAAAATGAGTACTAAAAATGAAGCTGCAGTTAACGAAAAGAAAACATAGTAGCGTTGGGTAAGTTTGCCACTCATAAAAATTAAAAGTCAGATATGGTTATAACTGCTCGTACAGTTCAACGAATGGAGCAAAGAGAAAATAACATAAAAAGTTATGTTTGTTTACTTTGCTGAGAAGTTCCAAGTTGTAAACTGCGAGGCAAATATTCGACTCTAGAAAATATTCTTGTTGTAGGTACAAGTTTTAGACTGAAATCGGAAGGCAATAAACCTATAAAAGTAAAAGATTAGTGCGGACATTTTTAGTGAAAAACGCAATACTTAAGGTTAGGAACTTGCACAAGAATTTTTGTAAGGTAAGACGTCAAAATTTTTATTCTGGATTTTTAGCAATTAAAAGATCTAAGGCCGCGTTTTCACACGCGAGAAGTCAGGTAGATTCTTAGATAGAGCTTAATGTAAACTGAACTGTAAGTGCGAGAAAAGTCGAGGAAGTCTTGCCGAAATCGCTTATAATACTGTTTACACTATAGCTTACAGTCAATGGCCTCGTCTTTACATGCGAGAAAACTTCGGCGAGACGTTGCAGCGAGAAGTGTCAGACAGACTGTCAGACAGAAACTATCTTTTAATAATGCCAGAAAACTCCTAAGCGGTTTTGCAGAAGTCGCAGAAGTCCAATTCGTATTTACAGTATTTCAAGCGACTTCTGCAAGACTTCCTAAAGTTTTCTCGCACTTATGCCGCGTTTTCATATGCGAGAAAATTTGCGCATGAAATTTTAAATATACTCTCAGATAAAGGGCACAGCTTAACGTAAACTGAACTGTAAGTGCGAGATAGCGTTGAGGAAGTCTTGTAGAGGCCGCTTGAAATACTGTTCACACTATTTTTTACAGTATAACGAGGCCTAAGGGATTCTTCTTAACATACGCAACAACTTCAGCAAAAAGTTGCAGCGATAAGCTGCAAGAGTGTCGAACAGACTGTCAGATACAAACTAGCTTTGTAAAACGCGAGAAAGCTTCTAGTAGGTCTTACAGAAGTTGCTTCCAATGCGTATTTACAGTATTTCAAGCGACTTCTGCAAGACTTTCTAGAGTTTTCTTGCACTTATGCCGCGTTTTCACAATCGAGAAAATTTGCGCTTAAAATTTCAGATATACTCTCAGATAAAGCTACAGCCTAATGTAAACTAGACTGTAAGTGAAAGAAACGTCGAGGAAGTCTTGCAGAAGTCGCTTGCAATACTGTTTACACTATTGTTTACAGTAAAACGAGGCCTAAAGGCCTCTTCTTAACATGCGAGGCAACTTCAGCGAGAAGCTGCAAGAGTGTCAAACAGACTGTCAGATACAAACTAGCTTTGTAAACTGCGAGAAAGCTTCTAGGAGGTCTTGCAGAAGTTCTTTCCAATGCGTATTTACAGTATTTCAAGAAACTTCTGCAAGACTTCCTAGAGTTTTCTCGCACTTATGCTTTATCTGCGAGCTTTACCTGAGAGTATATCAATGACTTCTGTTAGACTTCCTTTAGCTTTCTCGCTCTTACAGTCCAGTTGACATTAAGCTAGTTTCTATGTCTTTCTATTCCTGCAAATTTCTCACAGGCGATTTCTCGTATGTGAAAACGAGGCCTTAGTATCGAGAAAAAGATTTTCTTCACAAAAAATATGAGTGATGTCACTACGAAGAAAGTTTTGAGAATTATTTTACAAAAAACCGTAACTGCAGATTAGCTTGTGACTTAAAGCACCCCCGAAGTAGCTAACACAGTACTAATTTATCCGTTACTTGTAAGACAGAGAACAGAGGACGTGCTTGGTGCTTGGTAGGTACAATCATCGTAACGTTCATTTGAGATTTGAGATAACAGTTGCTAGATTCAATTACATTAATTTGTTACTATATTTGTTTTATTCCATAAACCACTACGAATCAAGTAAAAGCTTGTACTTTCATTTTACAAAACAATCGGATTCAACATTACTGTAATATGTCGTAGGGCAAAGTTTAGCCAATCATACAAATAGAATTTGTTTGATATTCAGGATACGGAAGTTGGTAAGCCTTTAAGAGACTTATAATCTTCCTAAAATAGATTAGGTAAATGTTGCTTCCGTAAGGATACTGACAGGAATACTTTTGTAATTTGATGTACAACATACGTGTAGGTGAAAACGGATTATATCCGTTTCTCTCTACAAAAAGAAAACTAGAAATGCTTCTCGTTGAATTTTTGTGTAAAAATTTTACACAAGTTTGTAGAAATTTGAGAGTATATTACAAAACTTCTGCACGAGGCGAAATAAAGTTTTTGAAATGTTATACCATTTTTTAATTACTAGCATGTAAAGTTGCATTTGGATAGAATGTAATATATGTAGGATAGGCAAAAAAATAATTTAATTACTTTCATAGGTACCCACACTAAAACTACGTCATCTTCGTAATAAATATTTTCACATTTCGCTGTAGTTTGAAGTCGACCCACTTCAAAACAATTCACCCGATGATGGAAGTACAGATCAAATAATGTATCAACTGTGTAAATTCCAACACACTTTCGGTCAAATACGCCTAAATTAATCTTATGATAAACGTCAAAATACCCTAAGCCGAAAACCTAAAGTATTAATAGAGCAGCATTGAATCGCTAATGGCAAATTAATAAATCGTTCTACGAAACAGCTGCTGAGTACTATTTTATCAATGCTTACCCAACTATAACTATGCTTTAAAAATATGCATGCATGCTCCAAATCGATTCAACCGATTTCCCATCTTTTCCAAGATCTTCAAGTAGGAAGCGAGTTGAAATAACTCTACAATAATAGCTAAGTAATCGAATAGACGTAAATTGTACTAAAAGCAAAAGTTTACTTAAAACGATTACAATTTTTAATAATTAATTTTCCGTAATTAGTGAAACGAGGCAATAAGTATAATAAAAGTTAGCTAATTATAGTCTTCTATAACAATAAAGTTGGCGATATTTGCATGTAAAATGCTATAAAGAAATTAGTTGAGTTACTAAGATGGAAGAGCTGCATGAGAAAATTAGTCGTTGAATTATAATACGATATACTACTTTTATGTCACTTTAGTCCTTATAATATAACGCGTCGCACCTGCGTTACGCTATTACTATATCTACTCTAGGTCTAACCGCTTTTCTGAAAATGCATAGAAATTCACTTCTCACAATTTCTTAGACGTAAAACTCCATAAACATAAGTTTGCTTTTTCAGTGTTTCAAATTTAGATATTAGTGTCATTAGTAAGAATACAATAATATACGAGGGCGCTGCAAAAACAATTTCCGAAAGTAGTAATCGTGGGAGCGAAATTGTGGCTACAGAGTTGATAGCGTCGATAACGTCACAACATGCACTGGAGCTTTTCTTTATGACCCCATAATTTCCGTATTGTTCATAAAAAAAGAGAACGAAGTAATCTCAAGAATGTATGATCCCATTTCTATTTTATTTTCACTGATTATGTCTTCGATGCACTGTTATGTATGATGTAACACACATTAGCGGCTGCCATTAGAGATTTTCAAGAAGGGGTTGCTGGAGGTGAAACGATGCAACATAAAAATGAATCAACGGTGGTTTTGAAGTTACCTCCCTGCATCTAAATTGACGTGTTTTTTCATAAAAGCGTATACTATCAGTTAGATTTCAAGTTATTTAGATATTTCAGGTGGGAAGTTTTCAAATTGACCCTCTGTAGGGTGCCGGTACATTTAAAATATTTAAAAATTGACTTAGCAACATAATCTTCATATATTTATTATATTAAACGAATTAACGAATTAAATGGCTTCAAAAACGAGCTCTTGTACCCAAACGAATGTTTGAAATGGTAAATGCAAAATTTTAAATTTTAATTTAAAAACTAGGTTTGATAAAAATGGGATGTCTTCTAAGTAGTCTATGTATAAATATACATAGTAATATTTTTTAAAATTGAATAACATGGTATACCTATGTATTATGTATAGCTGTATTCAAAACCAAAATCTGAAATGTATAAATATCAGAGTGAGCCTTTGTCTAAATGGGTCTCAATTGATCTGCATGGAAATTATAAGAAAATTATTTAGACAAAAATCGTTAGTCACTAGACGTAGAAATATTAATTTAGACAAAAATGTCGTAAACAATATTATAAAGCAAAGAACGGGAATAAGTGGAGAAAAGAAAAAAGCAAAATAAGACTAGACTGTGCCCATGCATCGTAATATAAATGTAGTGGTAAGTCTTAAATTTAACAAAAACAAATGGATAATAAACTCCAATGGAAAGTAAGTTGGGAGGATGTTGTCAAAAAAGTAAGTCGGAAAAAAACCTGCACGAGAAGGGTTGGCTAAACAACGCAATAGGTTCAAAAGACCACGAGGCATCTCTTACGCTTTGAAACCGGATATACATTAAAATAGAGCGTTTTCCTTTATACCAGAGTTGCTTACTTTTAAAGAAAAATTTTGTAAAGTAAAGTTCGCCGTAGTCGCTGCTTTTCCCTTGATAACAATCCCCTAAATTTAAAAATAAAACATTTTTTATATAGAACTCGAATACGCACTTAATTTAGAAGTAAAATGTGAATTTTTATCCAGCATTTATAAATGGGTATTAGCATATTTAAAAAAGAAGAAATTAACCGGAAATTAATGAAAAGTTATGTACACCCTTTTCATTTCTTTAACGAACCTCAAATTTTAATTTTTTATTAAGGAATTAAGGAACAACAACAGTTGTCACGTAAAAATGAAAAATTTACTAAAGCTCCAGATATTTTTGTCGACGAAAAAATATAACAATGACATTTTTGTTAAATATCACATGTCGAGATATATAAAAGATTATAAAAGTTGACACCTCTTCATAAAAATGCTTGATGCAGGAAACTATCAAATTTATTACACTCGACAATTGGCGAGCGAATCGATGTAACGTATTACGAGTTTCCTCTAAACCTAATGGCTATCTTAACTAATGTTTTCTTTTAGCCAACTTTTATTGAACCCTTCTTACAAGCAACCCTACAATTTGTAACTTTAACGTTAAATTTTAAAACGTTTTAACAGCATCGCGTATTTCCACTTGTTTTTTTTTACTAAAAATTAGAGAGACGATGTAGTTTGTAGAAAATAGAAAAGTAAATGAAAGTTAAAATTGCTAATAAAGAGTCTTATTATTTGCAACTTACAAAGTCGACGAACAAACTCTAAACTCGAAAATAATCGTTTAAAATCGGTAAGTAGGTATACATATAGAAAACTAATAGTGTACTGTACATATTTATTACGTTTCACAGTTTTATTTTTGCATAATTCTGCTTGCTCATGTAAAGATGCATAGAAACAACTTAAAATCATATCATAGCAAATTGAGATGATTTGATCCAATTTCATCGTCAAAGAAATTTTGTAATTAAACAACTCAAAGACTTCCCAAGTGATTTAATTATACCTTTCCAAACACGGTAGGTGACGTGTGGTAATTACTCAGACACAAACATATTTGTATTATACGGGCTCGGTACAAAAATGTTTAATCTACCATAGCACTGGCCTTTCGTCTGAAAATCGAAGTCAATGAGTCAGTCAAAACTTTAGTTCGTGACATGAAAATGTTGGCTGGAATCGATCATTTTCATGCTCTTCTATACTCTACTAATCTACGAGTAAATGCGCAGTCAAATCACATACCTCAGTCAAGGAGGTGGCGAGTAGAACTTTGACAAGCAATAAGACCACGACCTGCTTCGTGTCTAGTCTAATAGACAATCCAGAGCGAAGCTAAGTTTACGCTGTTTATGTTGCTCTTTTCTGGGCTACCTCGTATACTACTCGAAGAAGAAGATTGATTACCTTGAATCAACGCGAATCAATTCTAAAAGTAATATCTTAACAAGTTCTAAAAGCATAAAGTAACAAAGACGTCCTCTCTTTTATATAAAACAAAATTTAATTAAATCTTTGATTATATATATTTAATTATAAATACTCTTCCTCTTCGTCATATTAAGTCTTGTACAAGAATTTAATGTATTTACTTGTCTTGCAAATTTAATCTATTTACTAAGCTTCCAAAGATCTGCAAAAGACAAACACTTTTGTAAACATTGTTTTTCCATTAAAACTTTCCTATAGGGAACATTTTCAACGATTAATAAACATTTGGTAAAAGTAAAAAATAAAATTTCTTTACGAGCTCGCGCCAAGAAGATCCCATGAATTATTTTTGTTCGAATGAGATAAATATTTAAAGGCTCGTGCAAACAAAAATAGTTTCGAGCTTAATTGTGTATCAATTTGAACAAGAGATGGAGGTGACGTTTTGTAAATAATCCCTAAAATTTGGGACCATTTAAATTTATACGCAATTTGGGTAGATTTCCTTCTATTTGTTTAACCTCTTTAGTTCTATATTTACTCGTGAGCTCATAAGAGAGTCGAAAATTAAACTTGTCAATTCTGTTTAATTGAAGCAACTTAATGAAGCTCTCGATATATAAAATTAGATCCTTTAATGTGGTAGGTGTATTGTGAGTTGATTGAAATTAACCGGCCACTAAGAGACAATACGAAAGCCACCTTTCAAAGATTCTCGTTGCCTTTAAACAATTTTTGCACGATATAACACGAATGGCGATTGGTCCTTTCTTATTAGAATGGCGCAAGAATGACGTTTAGTCTCGTGGAATTCTCTGGCAACCCTCTAAATTTTTGCAACTTCAAACCACCTATCGGGAAATTTTTTTAACTCGATCAAAAAAGCTTTGCGAATTCGTCATCGGCACCCTCAAAACTACAAATAATTCAAATGTGTTTCGTCTGAAACTTTCCTTATATTTTTAGTTTCCAGGATGTTGATTTACGTACCTCTTCGACCCAAACAGAGGCCGTCGGAGAATGGGAAGGCGAGCGGAATAATTTTCAAGTTTGTAGCCGCCTGAGCGAAAAGGACTTTATTAAGGCGAGAATTACTAAGAGGAACCTGGTCATCCGCGACGTCGACCTCTTTTCGTCTGTGAACATTCCTTTAGGGCCCATCTACTCTCTCTAATAGGTTGTTATTTTCAAAGTTATAAACTTATAAAAATGGACCTAACAATACATGGATATAGAATAACCATAATAGGAGTGTACGCGGTAAATGAAGACTACCCAATGGCTAATAAAGACGAATTCTTCGAACAATTAAATGAAGAAATAGAAAAAATTAGTATGTCTAGGGAAGTAATAGTTTTGGAGGACTTTAATGGGAGAGTGGGAAGAAAGGATAAAGATAATGTGATAGGAAGTTTTGGAGAGGACGTGGTAAATGATAATGGAAGGAGAATAATACAAACATGCGAACAAAATCAGCTAAAAGTCCTGAATGGATACTTCCAGCACAGAGACGTCCATAAATTCACATGGAGACAGGAAACAAGAAACCAAAAAACTATTATTGACTATCTAATTACAAAACAAAAAAGTGAGCTAAAGGTCAAGGATGTAAAAGTTAAAAGAGGTGCCTCATGTGGTAGTGACCATCACCTACTTAGGGCACAAATAGTATTTTCTATTAGAACAGGATTTCAACAAGAAAAGAAACAGGAGAATGACGAAAATGAGAAAGTGACGGAAACACGATACAACATTACTAGTTTGGAACAGGAAAGTACAAAAGAACTATTCAAAACTAGACTAAACAATAAACTACAAAGAACATCTTTCGATAGTATAGAGGAAGAGTATGAATACATAAAATCATGCATAAAAGCAGCAGCGAGAGAGGCATTAGGATGCCAGGAAAAAGAAGGGAAACGCCAAAAACCATACTGGTGGGATGAGGAGACCGAATCTGAAATAGAGAACAAAAGAAAACTATACAACACCATGTTAAGCTCCAAAACCCTAAATGATAAGCTTGCATATAAACAAGTACAAGCAAGGGTACGAAGAATGATATGTACAAAAAAGAACGAAAAATGGGAGAGAACATGCTCTAGACTCAACACATATCTAGGTGGAAGAAAAAGCACAGAAAGTTGGAAAATACTAAAGAATATGAGACGGGAAAGGAACAAAGACATAATTTCCCCAATAACAGGGCAATCATGGAATCAGTATTTCGAAAAATTACTGACAGAAGATAGAAACGAGTTCCAAATTACTGATAATAACACAAATATAACCACTCAAGGATCTCCAATAAGAATATCTATATCAGAAGTTAAAAAATCAGTTAATGCACTAAAAAATGAAAGAGCGGCAGGACCAGGAAATATTCCTGGAGAACTTATTAAATATGGAACAGAAAAACTGACCCAGATGCTCGCAAATTTATTCCAAAGATGTATAAATAAATCAGAAGTACCAAAGGAATGGAAGTTGTCATACATATCAGTAATCCATAAGAAAGGGGATAAAAATAAATGCGACAACTATAGAGGAATATCCGTAACCAACACCATAAGCAGGATATATGGAAGAATACTCAAAAATAAGATAGAAGAGGAATACAGTGCAATGGAGGCAGAAGAGCAAGCAGGGTTCAGAGCAGGAAGATCCACCATTGACCACCTGTTTGTGTTAACTCAAATCGTAGAAAAGAAAATCGCATATAACCAGGAAGTTCATTTGCTATTTGTGGACCTTAAAAAAGCTTACGACACCATTCCTCTAGTAAAATTATGGGAAGCATTACAACATACTAACATAAATGCTGAAATAATAAAAGCAGTCAAATCACTTTATAATGGTGCAAGAACACAAATAAAAATAGGAAATAACTTAACAACCGGGTTCACAGTAACAAAGGGACTCAGGCAAGGGTGTTGTATATCGCCAACACTGTTCAAGGTCTATCTAGAAAGCGCATTAATAAGATGGAAGAGAAAATGCGAAGCAATGGGCATACCCGTGGATGATACATCAACAATCTATACTTTGGCATTTGCGGATGACCAGGTGGTGATTGCACAAGACATTGATGACATTGAACATATGACACGCAAACTAATTGAAGAGTATGACAGGTGGGGAATGGAGGTGAACATACAGAAAACAGAATACATGTGTATAGGAGGAGAGCAACAAGATCTGCCTATCTCAGACAAACAGAACATCAACATCAAACACTGCAGCTCATACAAATACCTAGGCGTAAAAATATCGAAAGGAGGAAGTCTGGACGAAGCAATAGCCGACAGAAATCTTCAAGGCAGGAGGGCTGTGTCCATGTTAAATGGCATACTATGGGATAAACACATTACAAAGGAAAACAAACACAGAATATACAACGCAATAATTAAAAGTATAGTAACCTACGGTAGTGAAGTGTGGCCTATAAAGGATAGAGCAGAGAAATCACTAAAAGCCACAGAGATGGACTACTGGAGAAGAGCGGCAGGAAAGTCTAGATTGGAAAGGATCAGGAATGAAAGGATAAGGGAAATAATGGAAGTAAAGCACGACATCGTGGATGACATAAGAACTGGACAACTCAGATGGTACGGCCATGTACAGAGAATGAACCAAGACCGACTCCCGAAGAAAGTAATACACTGGACACCGCAAGGAAGAAGAAAAAGAGGAAGACCCCGGAAAAGCTGGAGAGAGGGTATAGACGGAGAGATCCGGACGAGAGGATTGGAGGAAGAGGCTTGGAAAAACCGAGATGGGTGGAGATTAGGAATCGGAAGACGGATAACGTTGTAACCCGATGCATATATATATATTTTCAAAGTGCCGTCAATTCAGAAAGGCCAGCAACATCAAGTTTTTGTGGACGCACAATGATAGGATTTTCATGCGAAAGCATTTTTGATTACCAGTGTAAACGGTTTCTTCGATGTCCATTGATTTTAGTGATAATTCATTCAACTTCTATTACCAGAATGTGCGTGGTATGAACACAAAAGTATAAACGATTTTAAGATTAATCTCCTTTCGGACGACTATGACGTCATTGCTCTTACGGAAACATGGCTAAGTGACGGTGTATGTGAAAAGGAATTTTTTGATAATCGTAGTGGTATTTAGCGTGGTGGAGGCGTTTTCTTGACGGTTAAATCTTGCATTGCATGCTTAGAGTGGTCGATCGAGACTTCTTTGGAGGATCTGTGGGGCAGGAAAAGTAAACGCGAAGTTTCTGTTTACTCACGTTGTGTTGTTTGGGAATAGTCAACGCCTATTCGAATTATTTTAAATTTATAGACATGAAAGGGCGGTTTATAATATTCAAAGCGTCGTTGATGATGTGATCAAGGTCAGTAGTTTGAGTAAATTAACTAGTGAAACTTTTAACGAGAATTGTATCGTGGAGGATGAGGTAGGAATGGCACTCGAGACTTTAAAGCCGAAAATATCAATTCACAAATCTGGAAGCAGGCACAATATTACTAATTACTAACTACAGACTTGTAGCTTTGTTATCAGTACCTAGCAAGGGTTTGGAAACAATTTTATATTCCAAAGTCTTTCAGCATGTAGCACCGGCACTTTTTCATGCCTGAACGATCGGTTTGCTCTAATCTTATGTAGTACTTGACACAGAAATTATCTAATGCAAATCTCAAATCAATTTTGCTTATGTAGATATGGCAAAAGCGTTTGATAGGGTCCATCATGATGTCTTTTTGGAAAAGCTGGACAGTTTTGGTTTATAAATGCCTTTGCTGCAGCTGTTTGCTTCTGATCTTAACGAAAGAACTCAGTACGTTGTATTTGCTGGTCACAGGTTGTGTTACTTCGGCACCTATTCTGGAGTACCCCAGGGCTCCAACCTTAGCCCTCTTTTGTTTTTATGTGTTCAGAGATTGTTCGCTACTCGGAATGTCGGTTCTTTGCTTATGATTTTAAAAGAAATTCGATGCTGAACTTTCGCTTTTTATGTTAATTGTAGATGGTAATAATTAGGCGTACTCTGTAAGCTGCTGCATAATAAATGAAATGGAAATTTTTTGTTGGGTACAGTTAGTACGAAACATTAAAAATTTAGTTTCATTCGGGTTGCGGGAATACTCCCCGATGTATCAATGTATCAGCAATCCCAAAACACGGTTTTATGGTTAGACGAAACCTTCTAAATGCGGCGGCCCTTTTTAGTAATTGTTAATGTTTTTATTCTGAAAAAACTGTTTATTTTCAGAGAAAAATTTTACTTAATATTTTAAGAAGAAAAACAAAACTGCAAGTTGATGAAAATCGCTACTAAACACAGTTATTGTATTTTCAATGTTTTTCATAACTCTAGTATCTTTTAGACAATTATTTGTTAGGGCCTTATCAAAATTATACTACTCGACTCTCGCGATAGTGATATTTATGCTACAATTACTACGTTTGAAACGCATGAACCAACAGGGTAGAATTAGTAAATCAGAGTTACAGTTAATTAGCATGTCACGCAATACACCTAACATAAACTCCCACTAATAAATAATTAATTGCAATAATTGTCCATCCGTATAGAGTAAACAAAAAGAAGCAATTCCAAACTTTTTTAAATTTCGAATATTAAAAAATTTTGTAATGAAAGATGGAGTAGGTACACATTTCAAAATTAAATTTTTATATTTAACTAAAAAGGCAATAAACGTACAATTTTGTCTCGATTATAAATTATTGTAGAGAAAAAATAAATTTACTGTTTACTCATGAAAATAATATTACTAAATAAGATAAACCCAAACATGTTCCTGATGCCAAACTCGGAAAACTTTTCCAATACCAAAAACTATAGATACACAACACAAAATCCGTAACTTAAAAAAAACTGCAAAAAAAGTGAGCAAAATGTTTTCCAGAAATCACATCATCGCAGTATTATAGTAGCGTCTGCTTGATTTTATAAATAAAATTTTAAACCGCTCCAACGAAATTTTTGGAAAATGCTTTTCATCGAAGGACGAAGTGTTAACAAAATATGTTAATACTTCTTCTTTGATAACGACAATTTTATTCTGAACTTTTTTTTTTCACAAACTCAAATATTCAGTTGTGCGACATAAATTTTTCGCTAAAGGAAAAAAGCCCTAAGCTAAGCTTTGTCGAAAACACAAAAATACTTGTTGAAAGCGATAATTAATTCTTCCCAATGTTCTCGGCCTATCTTGATGGTAACTAATGGAATTACTTGACCGTTTTCTACACGTTTTTACATAAGAAAACCCTTCAAGGGTGATTGATACACTGCTTCTAGCTAACTTTTCAGTTTAAAAGTAACAAAGAAATTTTTTAAGGGTCGATTCTAATTTGAATAATTAATTTGTGCTCGAATAGTATAACATACCTAACTAAGTACACAAATTTTTATAGGATGGTATAGTGGTATTCCCAAAGCGCGTAGTATAGGTACTATAAGCTACAGGTAAACTGGGGAGCTAATTTGCTCGGAGTAAATGTACTTTTAGGGGATGCGCCTCGCTAACAGATTAAACTTTTGCCCATTTCCGTTGCTTCAAATTACGTTTTGGTATGGAAATATAGCACAAGAGTGAACACCTACTTACAGCGTTATAATTATTATACTGAGAACAAGCTTTCAACATTAAGGCTTTAAAGATACGCTTTATATTAGGGGATAAGTCTCGAACATTTTCTTCTAATTTTGTTTTACACGCTTGTAACCGAAAATTGTCGTTTATACGTTTAAATTTTAAGGAGTAGGCAATATTGCGTGTAACTAATTACGTACTTCCGAAATTTACAGTTGAAATACAATTGAGTTAAACATAAATAATTCGATTAAAAAGAAATGGCACTCATCTTATTACTAAAAGTAGTTAGTCGAATCAAGAACTTTTACAGACTTTAAACAAGCGCATGACAATCAGAAAAAAACTATATATATGAAGCATTAGAGAGCTTCAAGACAGCTAGTGAGCTGAGATGGTTAATTAGAACCACCTCGGAGCAATCAAAATGGAAAGTACAGTGTAGGAATAAACTATCCAAAGAGTTGAAAGTAAATAGAGATTCGCAAACATCAATGTGCCGCGTATGAGAAGTGAATTAAGTGAACGAAGAGAAAACAAAATGTATGGAGCTGCGTGGAGGAAAAGTTACCAAAAGAGAGCAACTAGTAATTATAACACATGGGAAGAGTATAATTTTAAAAAGTCGATAAATTCAAGTACTTAAGAGGTGCACAAAGAAAGCACAAACAGCAGTAGTAGTGGGGAGAAGAAAGAGAAGACGGCCAAAGAACAGATGAGCAGACGTAGTAAAGGAGAGGAGGGTGATTTGAAGCTAGTTGGCTGTCTCAACTGGAGAAGGAGGTGCTGGACAGAGGGCTAGAGTTAATCAAGCCAATGGCTTCTTTGGCCTGTAGCGTTTACGCATAATATACAATAGTCGAAGTTATATCTATATTTTTTGCATCAGTATTACGCTGATGCCATGGTAGGTGGATTTCTAAAGACACGAGAACGGAACCGCAAAATATCTATCAAAGTCAAAAAGACTTCTAGAAGAACTTTGCCTTTCTACCTTTTTTTTTAAATTGATAACGGAGAAAAGCCAAATTCAAGAATCACCTCAACTCAAGCTTTTGCTAACTCCACCCACTTTAACAATTCGTCACACAAGAATTTTAGTGCTCGTGGATTGGTACCGATCTGTTTCTTCTTTTTATTTTTTTTTGCCTCTGAAGTTACGTAAATACCATACCCTTTCAAACACCTCAATGCCCTTTTTTTGACATCCAGCCATTTTTAAGAAGTCTTCCCGTTGTTTACGTGTTCGATTAAACTCTATCTAAGTGGTTTATCAATTAAACCTGGATGTCCTTGTTTCGCTTCACTCTTTTAAACTCGCCCAGAAAATTAAAGATTTTCTATTGCCTCATCGAGAGGTAATTTCAATTACCTTGTATATTTTATAACAGAGGAAACACAATTATAAACATCGAACAAAATCGACGTTAAGCAATTTCAAAATTAAAATATTGCCAACTTCGTTCGAACAAAGAATAAAAACTAAAAAAATACAAGAAGTTTTTCATTTATCTTATTGATTTAATGTTAGCATTGAAACTATACAGACTGACTCTTAAATTATATTTTTTTTGCCAGCTCGAAATATTTCTTATTTTACATTTTTTTCCAATTCATTTTTGCAACCTAAGAAAATATTTAAAAGCGTTTCGGCTTTTAAATCCAATTTTTACGGCTTCTGAAACAAGCGCATAAATTTATTATTACCGGACTTTCAAAACGCAAAAGCGCTCATCTTTATAACACCAAAATATTCAAAAAGGAAAAATCAAAGTTTAAACTTAATTAAATTTGCAGACACGCCAGAGGGTGAAGTGAAAATTGCACTTTTTACGTGGAGTAAAAATTAATAAAGTTGCGACGTTGGTGACAAAATATCCAGCAATGTCGCAGGTGAGTTATAGAGGAAATAGAAATTCTAACCTGTATTCTATATATGTAGCCTCGAGTATACAGGGTGGTAAGTTTGGATCCGCGCCATAGCGAAAGAGCAAGCAAAATAAAATTTTTATCGTATTTTTTTAAGAGAAAATCAAATATCAAAAAAATTAAAAAGCAACAATTAATTTGATTTCTAGATAAGTATACGTTGGTTTCTGTCAATTAATTTTCCTTTGCAATAATAAAGAAAAGGAATACTAAAAGTTCCTAAACGGGATTGAAAGTACAGCTGAAGTATGTGAAGAGCTATATAATCGCCTAAGCTACAGGCACCTAGCTTCGGGGGCCTGGTGTGGCCTTGGTGTGGCCACCCTGAAAATTCTTCTGGACTCTGACTGGCCACCCACTACAAAACCGTAATGATTACAATATTAAATGGGTATCATTTATCAGATTGAAAAGAGAGTTTTAACTTTGGTCCTTCCGATGTAATTTGAAATATCTGCAGTTTACTCGAAACCCCTCGCTATCATATTATGATGCAACACCGTAGCTCTCTGCACTTAGTCTGCTCTTATTAAAGACAGTAAGAAAATCAGAACTCTCTAAATGACGCAAAACTGGGCACTGGGCATTATTCTAATAATCCGTTGAGAAGGGTCCATGCAGGGTCCTTTTGGACACCTATAGTGCCTGTAGTATGAAAGATTTTGTGACGAAGTTCTCCTTACGGAGCCCTGATTGTGAGTATATGGAAAACTTTTCACTTTATTCTTTATTCTATAAGTCTCTAAGAAAAGATGGTTCATCCCAGCAGGGCCTGGTTACTGAAGTAAGGCTGAAATACAACGGAGAGACAAAATGATTCTCCCCCCCCCCGGACTACGGCCTTGATATGAAGTAATAAGGTTAAACCGAGCTTATACGAAAACTCGATACAAACTTTAAATCTACTGACATAAGTTAATTTTTGTTGCTCGCCCAGTTTTCGGTAAACCTGCCCCCCCCATGACTGCGCTAAAAAATTATCTAGTTACCTGCCTGCTAAGCTACTGTGTAAATGCAAATGGGGGACTGAAAATACCTAATGGACGAGTTGTACAAAGTTTCGTTGAACCCTAGTTCTATTGACCATCACTTCACGTTGTATCGTACTATGTCGACTCGTTCTCGTGACTGCACACTTAAACTACAGTTCTACCGTAAACTGGTTTTGAACAACACCATTTTAATAGTAAACTACAGATTACCATGAACTTATGTTGAACATTGTTATTACAACCGGCCCTATAAGTTATAAGTTAAAGTCTCTTTTTGTTTTTACTTAATTTTATTTTTTCATAAAAGAAATTGTTTCATTTAATATTTTTTCAATTATTACGTTAAGCATTATTTTTCTCAAGCAGGCGCAATTTATTTATTTATTTTTAGTTTGCGTCCTCTTAGGAGTACAATGGGCTATACTCTTTGCTTTAGCTTCGGAAGCAAAAATGAAGCACAGTAAATCAGTATTTATTTCATAAAAAAAGTTTTTTTTATTGACACAAACAAATAAAAGCGGGAAAAATTTGCACCCAATGACTTTTCTCGTATAAAAGCCCTTTACATTACGATAAGTATGTCAATATGTGTCGTCTCAATGCATAAAGAAATTGTTTGCTCTCCTTTCTTTAAGAAAATGACTCGATATATTGTATTTATCTTGTTGCAAAACTGCTCCAATAACAAAACTTGTGTAAACATTTTTTGTTGAAAAACTCACTGCGCGTTTCAATTATTGCAACTTTGTGTGGTAATACAAGACAAAAAGTTCTAGTAATGGCGTGGCGGCAGAATGCAGGATGAAAAATTAGAAAAAATTATTTTAAGTGCTCCATATAAAAGTTAAAATTTGCCTGTTTTATTAGAGTTCAACTTTTTACGCGTTAAATGAAACGAATAATTTTTGAGCGATCATTCTGTGGTATTGTTGAGGTTGCGTAAGTACATCTTCTAACTTTTCGCATTTTCAGCTAGTGCGCGGTTAATCGCCCTATTCATTTATTATAGAGTTATTATTCTGTTCTTCAAGTCTCGTACAAACTTCAGCATATACTAGGGGATATGTGTCACCACCAACATTAAACATCATCATCATTAACTAGAAACTAGAGACTAGAGCATCTATTGTCGGATACAAACATCCCTTATAATAACCCTCTACTACTAAACGTTACTACGTTATGGAAGCACTTACCACCTGCCTGTTTAATTCTGTTAGTGCTTGTTAGGATACTCACCTGGAAGAAAAGAAAGGTATATTAATTAACTATTAACTAATAAGTAATAAGAAGTAAATTCTTTTTTTAAATGGAATTTATAATAATTGCCCGCCGTAATAAAATAAATAATCTCTCAGTCTCCCATTGAAGAAAAGCCAGGCAGTTACGATATAAGCCATTTCTGAACCTAATAAAGTTTTGTTGATGGCTTTTTTGTGTTTTTCCGCTTCTCCATTCAAAATATTTGAAATACTTACAACAGGGTCGGTGCGAGGGGTTCTTGCATACATATACTAAATATGGCTACAAATGCATTTTGGAAAAATACGTCAATTTAGAAGCAGTTGTACATGAAGAAAACAAGATGTTCTGGACTACTATGCAAGAAACTTTTCGAGTCTTGACCTAATGAAAAAAAAAACTAAAACCCCACTTTATTAACTGCTTTGCAAATAAAAATGTCAGTATTAGCCATAGATTCAGCCGAGCGTAGTTTTACGCGACTGAAATTAATTAAGAATTATCGCGCAATTAAAGTCTTTGAAGAATTAAAACTTGTACCGCGAGGGTTGTTATTTTTTTAAGTCAAAAATAGTAGCTTGGCTTTGAAGGATTATAAAAATTCTCGAGGCTACTTAGGTAAAGAAAAAACTAGCTACTTGCCAACTTAGATAGAAACAATAATACCTAAACGAATTCGCTAAAGTTAAAAAAGAATAAAAAGTTTTCGTTGCTTGATGTTTTCTGTTTTTTAATAAAATGATTTAAAAGAAAAGTTTCCTTTTCTCCCAATACCTTACAAGTTCTTGACACCGACATTCAATAGGATAAAGGGTCGGTTTTCAGTTTGCATGCGAGTTTACTTACGTCACTGACTGTATGTAATTCCTTTTACAACTTTTAAGTAAAACCGCGTAGATTACGCCCATAAAAGAGGAATAATTCATTAATGATTTTAGAATCCTAAACAAGCATCCAGAACTGTTAACGATAAATTTTTTTGAACTGAATTTTTGAGTTAGAAAATATTTAACACTTAAAAATGTAAATTTGCTGAGTTAAAAAATTTAATCGTTTGAAAAAGAGTTAATTAAAAAGAAAATAATTAAAGAGCAAAAACTGTCATCGCGTTTAGTCCCCACGATAAAAAGAATGGGAAGATCGATGGGCTCGAATAACATGCAATTTAACATCCACGCGCAGGGCAAGGCTTAAGAAAACACGAAAAATTTGATTTACTAGGCCACTTCTCTGTGTGCGTGAATTTAGTTGTCCGCGGTATGTTGAGGGTGGCTAAAGAGGGCTTTCTCTAATTCCTAGAGAATATCTAGTGATTGTTATTCGCCGATCCAATTATAATTTTCAATTTCTAATTTTGTTTACTTTTGCAGAGTAAACAAACGTTCTGCTGGTAACGTTGTGACCGGACTTCTATTTGCAGAATTGGACTAAATTACGCGAATAATGAAATGAAGTTTATACAAGATTCGATGTCTTTGCCAAGTTTCTAAGGCTTGTATTGGGAAAAAGCTGAAAATCATTATCCCATTATTTAATGAAAATACAAGAAAGTGAACAAAGGTTAATGATAGATAATGTTCAGAAACGACGATAAACTGACAGACATTTTTTCGGAGTTAATACTTTTTGAGTAAGTTATAACCCAAACTTCATTTTTTAAAAGACCATAAGAAGCAACGATCTCGTTAAATTGACTCTTTTTACTTATTTTCAGAAAGGCGCATTTTTATTTATTGATTTACACTAGTGTTATCACAACTATAAGAAATTTAAATTACAATAATTTGATGAAAATGGCGTAATAAAAATTATCAGAACGGGAAATCCTCTCGTGCTATCATGGCAAACTTTATACTTCAAAAAGAGCGAAGACTTTATCTTAATTTTAACCTCAAGCAGGTATTGATAAGCATATTTGGTAAATTTCAGCAAAGTTTATTCTTGTCTCCTTATCTCTAGATTTATTTTTCAAAACGATTTGGACAAAGTGGTTCGGACCAGCAATTTTCTCATTTGAGCGACAAAGTGTCACTTTGTACTTTTGGTACACAAATGGCCATTGTTTCTAGTTTGGCAACTAAACAACAGTTTCAATTACTCTTTGGAAATTTCTGAACTTCAAATTCCTTCCTAGTCTCAACGGGTAAATAAGCTCGAGTAAATAAGAAATACGTACATAATCACCATATTCAGAAGTTACGTAAATTAATGACTTTATAATATTTAAATACGTATGTACTGCAAAAGCTGCTACAAGTTGTCGGGGTATAAATTTAACCTCTGAACTAAAACCAACATCAATGGAGAAAGCCACCTCATCAACACAAACATGCTAGTCAGATCTTGTACAGACATTACGACATTATGCAAGCAATGGGAGCACGAGTTTGTAAAGACAACAGTTAGTTGAATAAACGCAGATGGCGTTTAGGAAGCGCGAAACTTTTACCACGTTAACAGATTTATTAGTACAATAAAATTAGGTTTTAATTTTAAAGCGAATCAAGATTTAAACACACACTACCTACTGATTTTATAAAGAAACCCCTGTTTCTATCGTTGTTTGGAGAACAATTTATTCCAAATGAATAAAGAAATATCTTCTTATAAATAAAATGGAAAAAATAATACTCTCATCTTTTTCTCTTCAACTGACGAGATAAAAACCGAAGTTTACGCTTTACTGTGACTCATGAAAAAGAATTACAGCTGATTGGTTCCAAAAGAACCACTACGAGACACCACCATGGAAAATTAAGGCCTATGCGGAAGCCTAGGCTCCACTGCGGCTCAGTAAAAGAAAACCACAACAGAACAGTTACCAAAAATGACAGGCTTAGCTTTTACAGTGGCGCAGTAAGAACCACTACGAAAAACTACCAAAAAACAGGCAGCCAGCGTAACTTACTAATTTTCGTGTTAAGGGTTACAAATGAACTCTACATTGGACTATAATACTGGACTACACTGGACTAGTCCGGGAGGGATCTTTTCCTACAATGGGAGGACTAAATACGCGCATAAACGGGCGACTTACGTCCGATTGTATATTACTCGCTTAATCAAGCACAAGGATGAACGAAGCTTACCTACTAATGTCAATAGACAATGATAAGGCAAATTTGCCATTGAGCGTGCTTTGAGCGAGTGATGTGCAATGGATTCCAAAGATATCAAATTCAGGGCGATGAGACAATCAATAAAGGAGTAAATGGGCAATTAAGATGAAAATTAAAATGGAGTTTCCCTCCATTGTTTAATGGGTCACTTTACCAGAAGTGTATTAATTTCTCCCTTTGCCTATTTATAGGAAATGTCAAAGGCTGGTTTTGGTCTAATGGCTCTTATTTTGCTGCCCTATTCCTCTTTAGCCAGACCGTCCTCTAGTCCGCTTTCTCGTTGCGTGGTATGTCGGCATGAGCTGGCGCCTATACCAGATTGACAAAATTTTTACCCCATAACTCGTTCAGTCTGCGGATGCAGTCAGTTACTAGTCCGTACCCTACCTCACAGACGTTTAGAGCTTTAACGGCTGATTGGCTGTCAGATTCTACAAAGATTCTTTGGTTGTGATAACCCTGATATAACAGTACTTGCGCACATGTAAGAATGGCGTAAATTTCTGCTTGGAGAACTGAAGTAAGTATCCACCACACGATGCCCAGGATTCTAACCCCTTGGGATTTCTCTAACCAGTGAAACCAGTTTTCACAATCGGGTATTCTGTACGACTTTATTGATCAGATGGAATGTAGTTCTGTTACCATTGGATCCATATGAAAATACCAATTGCAAGCGTATTATTTAAGGTCGATTTATTAATTATTGTAACAATATTTGATAACCAACCTAAGATGTCGTGCGGGCTGATAGTAATTAATTACAAAATTTCTAATCATTTGCTGATACCATACAAAAATATATCAAGTTTAGCACTGCCAAAATCCAATTTCCAAAATTGTTAAAATTAATTTTAAACGCAGCATGTGCTCTCTCTTTAAAATTTTCGAAATAAAGGGAACGATATTAACGCTACAAGTACAGTCAATAACCAATATCGAAACTTATTAAAGTGTCTCAACTATAACGACTAAAAATTGATTAAATTATTTAACAGCCCGAAATATTAGTCTCTATTTTGAATTTACTTGACTACTTAAAACATTTAAATATCTCCAGAAACATATTTTTATATTTTGCGTCTGTAAGATCGCTATTATAGCATCCATTTGCGTGTCGTGATGAGATTTAGCGTGCTGTAATAATTTTGGTAAAATTTGATGTTCGAAATTGGTAGTAATATTTAATTTGACATATTTTGTCAAATCGAGGAAAGAGAAAACGACAATTTTTGTAATTAACATGTTCTATTTTTTAACATAATAATTAAAATTAATTAATTAACGACCAATTCAAACTACAAAACAATTTATTTGAATTTTAAATTACGAAATGTCACTTTGCAATAATTAGTACTGCCAACCAGCCAACCATCACAAAAATCCCTAAATTTTTATATTTTGATTTTTTTCTTTGAAAATGGACTTTAAAAGGCGAAATAGAAAAAATTGTATAAAGAACTCATTTCATAAGTCATTATAGCGATTATAGCACTCCTCCATTAAAACGCTCCTGGCTACGCCAGTCGCATTTTAAACTTGGAGTCGTGTTATATAATACGTGACTTATGAAATTCGTTCTTTAGTATACAATTATACTACTATCAAATTTATAAAGAAAATTTAAAATTGACAAGTTCTAACAATGAAAATAAATTTGAAACTCAAATCGTAACATCTCCCTTTCTAGAAGAGTAGGGACGACTGAAGTTGTACAATTTTTTTAGGCTAACTATATCCTCTCCAAAGATTAAATTTTACAAACTTATTGGCCACCAAATAGAAACATGTGCGAGTGACTTTGGTCGATTTAAACTTAAAGATAAATTTTCTTTCCAATATATCTTACCCTTAATACATACCCAGAAGCAAATGTTTTTCTAATCTCAGTTAAAGCTTTTACAAGAATTAGAAGCTGCGATAGATATCAGAGGGTTTACGATTTTCCGCCAAAAACTACGAAAAAGTAATCTCAAAGAGACTAATTACTGATGTCTGATATCGCACTTTTGGAAATTGTGATATAAATAAAACAGTCGCATTTTCGAAAAATTTGTTACGTTTTAATGCAACCTCAAATCGAGACGAAACAATATTTAGGCCTTACGCGAACATAATGGTTTAATAATGCAGTGGCGAACATCCCAAATTTTCGATAATTCTCGAGTTCGTTTGTTTTGTGTAAGTAACAAGTTTGCACTACTATTGTGAAAGCATTTCGATCTATACAAACCATTCGACTCGTAAAGTATGTGCATCGAATATTATTGTTTAACACGAACATAACTTAGATTTACTAACTAAACTTGTAAACTCCACTACTCCACAAATTACGTAACGGGACTTATTTAAAAATTAAATTTAATCGTCGATCCGATTTCATTTACATTTTGTACAAAAATTTGTTATAGCGATTCTATTCAAAAGGTACACAGAGTACGATAGTGCGAAATAAATGGGACGAAGACAAACCCAATTTCTGCCGTTAATGGCATATTAAAAGGACGTTAATGGTTTTTGGAGATTAACTGCTCCCCAAGTTTGGATAATGTTCGTAAAGATTTGACCGATTCTCTCTTTTAGGTGGTTCGGGCGAATAAAAGATTATTTATGAAAAATTTTGGGGTAAGTTTAATTATCAAAAAGTATAAATCATTCGTTTTGATTTATTTCGCAACACAATCGCCTTTTTATCATTTTAAAATATGTTTTGATCTGCCCATCTTTGCCTTTTCTTATCATAATTTTCGAGTAATCCCCAAACCGTATGTACGACGAAAGTAATTTCAGTTAACGCTTTGTGCTTGTTAGTTATGCTTTTACTCCTTTGAGGTAATTTCGTTTCGCCGAAATACTGAGCATAACCAGAATTTTGAATATGAGGGCAAGTATAACTGTAAGTAATTTCCTTTGAGATTCAAACACCTGGAGACAACAGAAACATTTTTCTTAAATTCGTGATTTATCTGCATGTTTTGTTGTAAAGTTTCCTCGACTCAATTCTATTATAAAATTGATCTAATCTAATATTTCAAAGCGATGCGAGCTTATCGCAAAATGACTATTGTCGGCAGACACACTTTAGATAATATGAACTTGTTCACATTATTTTTGAAATAAAATCGAAAACGCTTTTCTTTTTGTATTTCGTACCTACCTACTGTTAAAATAATGTATCGTTATTTTCGAGTTTTCGTGCTAAACGCATCGGGGCGCTTCTATACAGAATTTAATTTTTTATCGATTCTCGCGCAAAAATTCGCAATGCCGAGTGGTTTTTTTTATTTTATCCGTAAGCGGCGTAAAATGTTACGCGGATTTGCGAACAGTCTTCAATTTATAAGTGCGGTTTTAGGAAAATAACGGGCGCTCGACGCAAACAACTTTGATGTAGATAAGGTCTATTTTACGCGGACGATAAAAACGGGACACACTAGGCAGTTAAAACGCCTGACTGTATAATATGCATATTATTATGCATACTGACTTCTTCATCCGATGATAAATCTCGCACAACTCGACTAATGGCATTAAAAAACGTTTTGAGAATAAAAATTAAAAAATAAAGAAAAAGTAGAAATTTCAAAGGGTTTTCAAAACATCCAGATTGTCGTTCTTTGTTGTGATAGCCCTTTTGCAATAAACGGAAATACAGGTTTTTTAAAAATGGTTTTAGAATTCTGGCATTTTTATTTTTTCTTTGTAAAGTACTACATGTAATCGACACCTTTTTGATCAAACTGTTTTTTACGAGTCTTCCAACTGTATATTTGAAATAAAACTTCCTTTTAACTCCTTTATTACATCCCGAAAATAGATTTTTAAAACCCATTCAATCTTAATCGCTTTTAGTTTTCACCTTTCCAATCTTCTCTCTCTCTCTCTCTGTACAGTATACTACAATAAAAAATAATTTCCCTTACGTTTCCATACTATGTTTTTTGATGTTATACACTTTCGGAAGACCAAGTTGAACTTTTATGCTGCTTGTTTTATAATATCAATAGATAAAATATGGCGAAGACAGGTGTTACATGCATCGTTTCGTATAGAAATACAACTTTTCATTTTCTTTACGTATCCGTTTGCTCAGTTTGATAACGGTTAGATACGTGAAATATGTCGGCTTAAAACTGAAAACAGCTTTCTACTATTTCTACCATTAAAAAGAGGGCTTTAAAACCTTTCCTAAATAATAACCTACGACATTATTTGATTAACTTTTTTATTACGTGCCAATAAAAATCTAAAATAATAAATAAATCACTAAATACTCTTAGTTTTAGAGATACCTAGGTACATTTTGTTTGTTGGGTAATAAATAAAAGGTGTGTGCAATAACACATAAAATATATACCAAAAGAAGTAGTATTTCTTTTATATTCCTTAATAAAATTTTAAATCCCATTTTGTGAAATACAAAAAATTTATTAGGATTGCAATATTTAATGAAACGAACTTGATTTATCGAAATTTTATAAAAATTACTTTTCGGAAAGCGGTTTTCAATTCTTTTTAAGTTTTATTTTTTATTTGAATTCTTGCCGCAAGATAGGTTTAGAAATTTAAATAAAAAGGCAATAGCAAAATTGTATTTCGACAATACGAGAAACTTCTTTGCAGTTTTAAATTTGGTGGTAGTTGCAAGCGACTAAATAAATTAATAAGGATTACTGAAATGCAGTTAATCTAGACAGCTTTTCAAGCAGAAAAACAATGTCCGGTACCACATCGTGATCATAACACGATCAGATTCAATGGAAATGCAAAAATGTAAAATTTGGCTTCGAAATGGAACAGAATTGCTATTTTCCAAAATTTCCAAATTCTAAACTTTCTACGCCTATGTGTGCATTACAAAATTCTAGTTGAGTCGCAGCTGGAATCATAATATACACTCAAAGGCACAAAATTCGATCCATCGACAATTTCGATCAAAATGTGCTTATTTTTTTATTTAATGGTTTTATTGTACTTTATTATCGAGTAGGTACACATTTGTAGAGTTTTTGTCAGCAAATGAAAGTCAAACGATTTGTTAATCGCATTAAAGTTGATAAAATTAGAAATATCTTAAAATTTGATTAATTTTCGTTGCATTTGTATCAATAATTTTTGCTCTATCAAACGTCAGGTTGTTAGCCGTCGTACTGAATACTGTTTTTAATTGGTACCCGAAGAAATTAAATATGGTTTTGAATCCAACTGATACTGCCAAAGCCATTGCTTTAATTGAAGATGGGCGATCTCAGTACTACGCGGCTCAAGTTCTTGGTGTTACCAGATGCAGCGTCCAAAGAGCTGTAGAAAGGTTTCGAGAAACTGGAGGCTACACCAGGAGAGTTGGATCAGGCAGAGAAAGGTGTACAACTGCTCAAGACGACCATTTTATTCGTCTGAGAGTTTTACGAAACAGAGGCACTACTGCGGTTAGTGTCCGTAATGAGTTGCAAGATGTACGAGGAGTAGCAGTTAGTGAAAGAACCGTGAGAAGAAGGTTGCAGGAATACGGATTGAGCGCAAGAAGACCTGCAAATGGTCCGGAACTGACCAGAGAACATCTAGTGAAGCGAATGCTCTTTGCTCGTGAACACCAAAACTGGGGTATTCAAGAATGGGGACATATCCTTTTCACCGACGAGTCCAGGTTTTGCCTAAAATCTTCAGATGGCCGTCAAAGAAAATGGCGAAGGACTGGTGAAAGGTTTGCCCAATGTAATATTGTGCCAAAGCTTAGTTTTGGTGGTGGGTCAACTATGGTATGGGGTGGGATAACTTTAACAGCTCGTACTGAATTAGTCGTCGTAAATGGAGGATCTATGACTGGAGACAGGTACATTAGGGACATCCTCGAACCACATGTGGTACCTTTTGCCCCATTTGTAGGAGCAGATTTCATGCTGATGCATGATAATGCCCGTCCACACATTGCTAGAATCGTTCACGAGTACTTGGATGAAGTTGAAATACCCTGTATGACATGGCCTGCAAGAAGTCCCGATCTGAACCCTATCGAACATGTCTGGGACATGGTAGGAAGACGAGTTAGATTGGGATCTAATCTGCTCCTGCCAACTTACAACAGCTAAGTGCAGCAGTGGTACAAGAATGGGAAGAAATCGACCAGCATGACATTAGACGACTTATTGTGAGCATGCCAAGACGAATGAATGCCGTAATTAATGCAAGGGGGGGTAATACGCGTTATTAATTGTGTTTATAAAAATTTTGTTTCTTGAATTTATAAAAAAATTTTTTCGATTTTATCAGTTGTGAAGAAATATTGCATTGCTTTTGTAATTGAGGAAATAAAAATGTCCGTGTTAATTTACTTAAATTAGAATTTGATACACGTCTTGCAGCGTGAACTGCAGCTCAAAAAAAGTAAAAATAAACAAGCTTTGATGAAAATTGTCTGTGGATCGAATTTTGTGCCTTTGAGTGTATTTTTATGATTTAATGTACTTAACGCTAGCGTTGATGTTGCTCTGCTTGCCAAAATATGCAAGTTTCGGAAAGGATTTGAATCTTGTTGGCGTCAGTCGGAATGCTTATACTCGGTCTGGAATTCAAAATTTAACAAGCAACTATTTCAAGACGTGTAGAGAAGTTTGAAATACGATTTAAGGACGCCCTAAGTGCCTGTTTCTTATAGGTTTAAGAGGTTTAGTTTGTCAATTAATAATTTCTCAAATTAACTACTTTTTCGTACTACTCAATTTATTGCAAAATCTTTAAAAATTGTTAATTATTGCATGGAAGGAAAGCAGCTCACGTATTCGCAATCAGATAATTTTGGCAAATTGAAGCCGAGAATAATCGGTATAGGTACTCTAAAATATAAAAGTAGCTGGGCGTTCTTTTAGATTTTAGATGAACGATTAAAATTTCAAATTTGTCGTTTTCTGTTCCTTTTTTATAGCGTTAGCATTAAAATTGGTTTAATAAAATAAGTCGAAATTTACATAAGAGAAAATCGATCGAGGATACGGCCAGAGACACTAACGTTTTAGTAGGCATTATTAAATTTGAACTTCTTATTACTGTCTGCAAATATAAGCATAAAAATTCTTATAAAATTGTGAGTGTACAATGCAGTACTTACTACTACATTGTATGTACAAACCATTTAATTAATAAATTATTCCCTTAACGCTTGCGTATGGTATGCGCAAGAATGTATAAAAAACATTAATTTATTTTTTAAATTATTTATACTATCGTAGTAGTTGCGCTTTGAATATTACGTACATTGATTTATAGCTAACGGATTAAAGAGAGCCATCAACAATTCAATAAGTTTGAGGAGGCTGCTAAATGAGGTTGTTTAACGACAAAATCGTTGCATTGTTGGCCTTTAGATACCCTACGTTCTAAAACCTTCAAGTGATGAGTTCTCTATGATTAATGATTATATTATGTTACGTTGAAAACGTGAAAAAATAAGAGTAGGTAATGGATTCGAGTAGGTAGGTAGACGAGTAGATGGTAACAAATGGAAATAAATTTTCATTATTATTACAAAACGATAATAATTATTGCCAGTTCATCGTTAAACCATAAAACAGTCGATTTCAAAAATTTAATAACTACGAATTTATTCAGTATCAATATTTGCTTTTACTCGCTAATCAAATTACTAGATGTGCAAATGAAGAATAGAATGACGATATCTGTTTAAAATTAAATTTTACGAGTTACGTATGGCTTACATTTCTTTAATGTAGCTCCTTTCAAATATTGAAAGTTTCTCCACACTTTAGGGGTCGTTGTATTCCAGCGCCAGTCTATTCGTGTCAGCAATTAATACGAGTAGAGAGCGCTACAACGTGCCGACTTTCCTGTTTGGTATCTAGAAACTATACATCTCTGATTTTTTTTGAAAACAAATCAAAATGGTAACAGTCAGGTCTCACGAGTGGAAAAGATGTTCAGACACTTGCTTCTCATTACTACAGGTTTTAAATAAGCCTTTTCATTCATTCAACAAACTCGGTGAAGAACACACTCGTAAAAAAAACGGCGTAAGATTAAGTTTAAGCAAATGGCGATGTAGAAACTATCGAAAATTACCTGCATTAACGCTTTGCTAGGTAATACGATTTAATGGAGAATCGTAGTTTCTGCATAGTAAGCCACTATTAACATGAATTTACCTCTTCTCAATTTCTGGTGAAGCGGAGATTTTGGATCGCAATGACCCACTGCGATTCGACTTTAAAAATGACTTATGCAAAGTTTAAAAAATATCAAAATATTTCAATTCACACAGAACAGAATGTATTGAAAATAATATTAAAACCCTGCTGTAGGTTCAATATGGCCCAAAATGAACTTCAACTATTATCTATACGAGTAACTATTTTTTTTAAATTGTGTTTTCTGACTTTATTTCTGACTAGTGGGTATATCTTTTCCACAAAAAATGTAAGTTTATGTTTATTTATAATTTTTCATGTAAAAGCTGCGGTTCTTGTTTACGAGTGACTTCTCTAAGAGCTATTTCCACAAGGAAATTTACAAGCATTTTGCATTTATTTTCAAAATGGATAAACAACAATGTTATTCTATTACTACAAATTAATAATACTCCTTATTTTTGTTTTTATAATACGATTATACTAACAGTTATTGTTTATGGCAGGTGCTCGAATTATTATCTTACGAAGTTTCTTATAAAAATAACTATTTTAGTTTTCACAGTAGTTATTCATTTCCATTTGTATATGCAATAATATGCAGATGCTGAAAATGATAAAATTGGCTTGCAAATTTTATTGTTAGTTTCAATTTATTTGAGCTAGTAGTCGTTTATAATGCTAATACTTAAAACTACTGTTTTCGTAAATTATTTCTAATAAATTAGAAACTATCAAAAAAATGTCTGCACGACGGGATATCATTGAAGCTTAACTTTTAGAGCTTGCAGAAGCTTCCAATGGACTAGATGGCTTGTCGGAAGAAGACAAACGATGAAAGCGGCAGTGACAATGACGTGGATGAAATTGATAGTGCCAATAGTGAACCTGAAGCTTCGTACATTTTATCAAAAAATGGAAATCTTGAATGGCAATTAGAACCACTTGAAGTCAATCAAGGTCGGTTTTCGAGTTTTAATGCTATAAAAGCTACACCAGGGATCTCTAGATACGCACCTTCTCTCCTCAAAGATGTGAAATCATCTTTTGAAGCTTTATTTTATTCACCGATTCAAAAAATAATTTTTTAAATGGCAGACAAAGAATGCAGAAGCGCAGAAGAGTTTATAGAAGGTAAATGGGTCGAGTTTGACATCGTAGCTTTCAAGCGTAATATGTTTATAAATCGCATGGGGAAGCATTAAAATCTGTATTGAATAAAGAAACGAGTTCTTCGTTTCGATAGTAAATCTACTCGGCAACTCAAGACAAACTTGCAGCTATTAGAGAAGTATGGGAGAAATTGGTTGAAATTATTTTATAAAGTTATACCTAAACTACCAGTGAAACCGTCATTGTGTACTGTGAACGAACACTAGTGGTCTTTAGAGGTAGGTGACCATTCAAGCAATACATTTCCAGTAAACTGACAAAGTACGGAATTAAAATTTGGGCTTTGTGGGGACAGCAAAAGTTCCAATCTCTTAAAGGCTCAAGTCTAATTAAACTGGGAAAGAACCAGGGTCGGTTTCAGAGAAAATCAAAGAATGCGGGTGGTATGTGTTCTTACAAACGAATTTCAAGGTCAAATATCACCTGTGACAATTTTTTTACGTCGCATACTTTGGGGCAATTACTTCTAAAAATAAAACTTACAATGCTTGGCACTGTACGTTATAATAAACCTGACCTGGCCCAAATAATGAACAACACAACTCGTCGTTTTATTTCACCAATAATACAACTGTAGGGAAACATATTCCACAAAAGTACAAAAACGTAGTTCTTCACAAAAATCGTGAAATCAGTGTCAGAGAAGACAAGAAACCTCAGATGATTGTGAACTACAACACCACTAAAGGAGCTGTATAGACACTCACGGCTCACGGCTCTTAAATCTTAAATTCTGAAATAAAAACCGTAAAAGGAAAGTAAAAGTTAACAAACAAAATTTGATGAAAAATTTGGTACAACCAGAAGTGGTAAAGTTCAGTTCAATATGGCGCATGAAGTGGATAAGAACTATTCTGAAAAAATTTTGTTATCTTTGTTCACGTTCAATAATAAAGTTAGATATGTAGCGAAACGTATGTCTGCTGAAGCTAACAGGGCGAATCGAGAACGTATGTCGTGCCTTGAACTCAAAGTTCCCATTGATATCTCAAAAGATAAAAAAATTAATAGGGGTGATCTTAGTTGTTGGCTTACAGGTTAACACCTACCACTGGTATGCCCATTTTGACATTTTAGTTAAACTGTGTGAATAATTAAAAGCATAATCAGGTTGCCATTACATTATTCAAAACCCTCGTATGTTGCCACCCTCCATTATTTATCCAAGCAATTAACGGTGCCCCAATAAATGTATTCCGTTGAAAAAGAACATTAATATCAAAAAACAGCACATAAACAGAACACAACATCACAACAAACGAATAAAAATTAATAGGTAAAACAAAAAACAATACGAAACGAAATATATGGTTGGCCCTAATATATTAAATATTTAAAAACTCAAAAATGTTTATACCCTTAATAGATTTTCCACAGTGCATTTTTGCTTGATCAAATTCCTAACCGCGACTTGAATTATTCAATAAATTGAAATTTAACGTCGGTAAGCAAAACTCTTCTTAATGCTGTATTTTTTTATAAAAAAAAACAAGTAAAAAAGAAAATGCAATTACTAGCGCCATCATCATCTTTATGTCGTTTAAATTTCCTGATCCCTTATCTCGTGACATTAAATTCTTTTATATCCAATAAAAATACTAAACGTTAAATGCAAAAGTATTATAATCTTATTATTGAAATTTTGATAAATTATTTAATGCAAGTTTATTGAAGACTTAATTTTCTCGACTCGTTCAAATTTAGTAATTTTTACCCTCGTGAGATGGGTGTTTTTTATAATTGGTTGGGATGTGAGTTATATCATCAGGTTAGAGAGGTGTTTCCTAATACGCTTATAAGGTGGTTCGTTTTTCATTTCCCACCCCATATCTTCGGTGGTAGTAGTGGAGAAAAAGTCTAAAGAACAGCTTCTTGAAAAAGACACTAATTTTGGTTTTAAAATGGAACGCCTTGGTCAGGCGACTCTGCCTAAAATTATCTTTTTTTTAATTTACGTAAATTTCTATTTTAGCAACTCCAAGAACTTAAGTGGCAATTTACTGGAAACCCTTCATCCATTCTAATTAAAATAACAGTCATTCACAAAATAAATATAGATATTAGGTTAGCCTCCCCATTTAACAGAGGAATACATCATACTAACCAAATGGGGAAGTAAAGTAATGCATTTCTAAAAAAAGAGTTTCAAAAGATTTAAGTTAAGGAGACCCTCGGACGTTCTAAATATAATTTTAACTGCACCGATCGTTCCATTCCGACTCTCCAACTGATATGGTAGTCAAGTTTGATATTTTGAATAAATGTTTCGTTGGAGCGTAAACCTTAACTGACACGTAATTTTCAAAACGGCCACATTTAAACAGCACAAAAACGTAAATTCGAATTTCAAAGTTAAAGAGCATTTCAGAGACGTCATCCGCCGATAACGACAATTTGAAAACTTATTGGACCAATTGTTCATGAACCGTAAACAAATTGTATCAGTTTAATTACTCGTCAATCAGTGGGTATGCAGCCACTGAAGCTTTAGATAAAATTGGCACAGTGGGACAGCGGCATAGTTACGAAACTAATTATAAAACTGAAATATATGAGCAGTTAATTTACTAGAGGAAAACTTACTGGAATAAGAGCAGTAATTAAAAAGATGAACACTAACATCTACATATTTTTTTTAAGATTAGTTCAGATGCACTATTCGAAAGTGAGCACAATATTTGTTTTAATAATGGAATTAATAAATTATTAAACCAAAATACGATAAGTTTCTTTTATCTTTGGTGTGGTGAAAAGTAATAAAACAGTTATTCTTGGGAAAAAGCAAAGAAATTCTCATATTTATTTAAATTTTGTAATACTTTACGTGCCTAACAAAATTTGTAGTACAAAACGCTTCAAGTATTGAAGTGAGAGCAACTTGTTCAAGTTTTTAGAATTTGTATTTGGTTGATCTCGAAAAAAGTACAATTGTCTGTACAAATTTTGAAGTTTACTCGTAGCTCCACAGTCAAAAATATTTTAAAAATTCAAATTGACTTTGCTGAGGGTTAGCACATTTTAAAAATGCCCGCCATATTCTGCAACACTTTGCAGCTGCTGAAAATGGTTTCTGGTGGAGTGTTACTTCGCTTAAATGATCCAATATAGTATAGAAATCCAACGGATTTTAATATGATGAGAAAGGAGACCGTCTAATAATTGGGCATCCTTGCCTTCATTACGTCTAATCGGAAACGTCTCAATATACACGATGTAAATACGGTGGAACAAAGAAAATAATATGTATATTATAGCTAATTTTTTTACTTATACTTGCTATACAAGGTGTCTCATTGTTAACGTGACACCCTAAAGGGGTAAAAAGGTGAAAATAACGCGATATGCAATTATCAAGTAGCCATGATCAGATGATCACTAAAACAAATTGGGAGTACTTCCCATAAAAAGCAATGATTTGATACAAATGCACAAAAACAGTCAAAACTGTACAACCCAAAACTTTAATAGGCCATTTACGGCAAACGGTGGAGATTACGCACATGGACTAAGAGTACCTTATTTTTATACTTTTTAATTCTATTTTAGATGATAATCTTAAATTTAAAAAATTGTTGCAGACGACGAATTTATAGCTAATATAAAATTGAAAAGTTAAGTTAACCGCCTCTTACAGTGAAGTCAATTTATGAAAATTATTCTATATTGTGCGACACGTGTACAAAATTTTAAATAAATATTTTGGCATTGGTGGAAATGGCAATAAAAAAATATGGAAAACTAATCTTTAAGGCTCCATATGTTCTAAACGGTTATATTTAATACTTAGATTTACTCGCCTTATTTTAACCTACGAAATCTGACTGTACGGCGTCCCTTTGTTAATGAGACACTCTGTACATTCAGTTTCTATTTTTGTATTTTTTGTATTTTGCTGTTACAGGACTTTGATAATCGCATTTAGGCTTTTTTCTTGCCAGAGGCTAGGATAATTGATAATACTATTTCTTGAAAAGTATAACATATTCATCAGTGAGTCAGTGAATAACAAACGGTGGTGTTCGACGAATTTTCGTAAAATCCATCGGTGACAACGCTTGGATCGCAAAATATGATGACAATAAAAAATTTGTTTGAGTAAGGCTCCCCAACTATAATGTGCGATGCCTTCATACTTGTCTCGTTCAGTTGAAATTCCACCCTAGTAACTCTGTAGAACCTTTGGAAAACTAGCTACCAATTTTCCCCAATAATCTCAAGTTTTGAATGTTAAACATAACGCCCAGCTTATTTTTACATTTTCAAAATTCTAGAAATAGCTACCCGAGTATGTATTTTCTAATATACTTACGCCTAGTAATACTTGGTTTATTTTATATCTATAGAGTGCTGTGATGAAACTCGAATCGTTATCGGAAGTAATTGCACAAGTGCATTAAAATTACCGATAATTTTGCATGACAGCGTGTTGTCTAAAAACTGCATGAGTTCATTTTCATATTTTGGAGAAAGAGCCCGACACTGAAGGTGGTGGGATCTTTTAACAAAATATGAAAATGACCGAATGTAGTTTTTCCAAGACAACACGCTCGAATGCAAAATTATCTGGTTATTTTGATGCACGAGTGTAATTCGGGGGAATATTTCCCGAATACAAATATTAGTTTAAATATTAAATTCCTATTTCTTTTTTTTAATACAAAATATCCATTTTAAAATTTTAATAGTATATTAAAGTACAAGTTTCATAAAGCACCTCGTTAACGTACGAGTCCAAGTTTAGAAAACGAGCCGCTTGCGGTGAGTTTTAAAAAGGACGAGTACTTAACACGGCTTATGAAACGTGTAATTTATACTATTTTTTCTATTTCACATTTTAATAAAATAATTTGTTAAAATATTTAAATAATTAACATCATGGAGATTTTCTTTTTATAATAATTGTGGTGGCGCTGACTGAAATGTCACCATCTTTCGTTCAATGATTCATAGATGTCGCAAGTTTATTTTTTTAAATTTAAATAATGCACCTACTCCTGTCTGTATAATTTAAATTTTAACAAATAAAAATGAATGAACTATGTCAAAACATTATTCTTTATTATATTAATTTCAATTCTAATAAGCTCTAAAAATAAACATTTTAATAAATGATATTTGACATTTGTAAACGTCAGTGCAACTTGACGCAAACTTAGCAGAAGAAAAAAAAAAATGATGTGACATCTCAGTCTGTGCCACCACAATTATTATAAAAAGAAAATCTCCATGATGTTAATTATTTTAACAAATTAATTTTATTAAAATGTGAAACAGAAAAAATAGTATAAATTACACGTTTCATAAGCCGTGTTAAGTACTCGTCCTTTTTAAAACTCACCGCAAGCGGCTCGTTTTTAAAACTTGGACTCGTACGTTAACAAGGTGCCTTATGAAACTTGTACTTTAATATACTATTTTGACTATACTTGTCAAACTGACTTTATTTTTAATTATTATGGATTCACAATGAGATTACCGTGGATACGTAAGCAATGCAATTATCGCAGTGCTCTTTTGGTTTCTACAGTGCAGTTACCGCTGTAATCAATCGATAATTGCACTCCTCTAATGGGATTTTTTACAAACGAGGGAAATATTCGCTGTAATTATCCCCAGAAACGAGGAAATTAGAGGTGGATTCGAAGAAACAAGGAGCTAATGTAAAATCCTAGTTTTTAATGATGGGTTCAAACCATGTAACTAGAAAATAAGTGGAATGGTTATAAGCTACTTTGAGGGTATCTAGAGTGATATCAAGGAAAGAAAACCCCACCACGTCATTACCGTTCAAGTTGCAAAGTAGATTTGTAGTACTGCAGTAGAAATAGAAGCGAACGTAGATGGTGATGTGGAGTTATAACCAATTATTACGTAGTCTCAGATGTTAGGTTAAAACGTGCTAATTCATGTTTTTTTTTATTCCACTAAGTAGTAGTAGCTTTAGTTGGGTTTTTCTTTAGTTGGAATCGCTCTAAAAGTGAAGAATCAGGAACTACGAAATTCTTCTTTATGCAACTGACATCAGTTTGGTCTTCCCTAGATACTTCATGTTCTTCGCGCGTTCTACCCTTTTACTTATTTTCTAGTTCCATGGTTGAAACTAACAGCTCATTGCAGATGTTAGAAAAATATCATATTTTTTGAAAATTAGCAGCCGGCAAATTCCTTCTACAATCCTCTTATTTCATATTATTTGTGACCCAAAAAATCGAGTTTTTAGAAAAATTATTATTAGAACTACTAAAGGCTTTTCATGAAACCTTTTTTAATAGAAAATTAATTACTCTAGGTAATGCAATTCCGTTTTCCATTAAAATATCGAGTTGTAGATTGATAAAAACGCGATTCAATTCCCCTTTGAAAGCGTTTTCAACACTAACCTTTACTCTAAATTATTAACTAATATAACTAATAAGGTAATAAGATAACAAAATTCTAAATTAATTAAAGAGCACTCGTTTAAAATAGTACGAAATTCGAAATAAACGAAATAAAAGGAAAGTATTTTTTTCTCTACACGTGAGTGAGTTACTCGTATAAAAGCAATGAAACTAAAATAAATGTAGGTTTCAGCTGTGGCATTAGACCTGTAACGACACAAAATTTGTATTGCTTACAAAAGCGTGTTTTTCTAATTATTTTAAATTTGAACAAATACATTTTAACAAAACGTTTGCTCCCGTTTTTCCTAAATGTAAATAAAATTTTCCCGAGCAATTAAAATTCGAACGTAACACAAGTTTGACAAACGTTACAAGTATTTAGTATTTTTAAAAGTTTATTTTTATAAGGAGTTCACTTCCTATCTAGAGAATTCTATTAATAAGTGACGTACAACACACAAAAGATTTACAATATTTTTTTACCGGCTCATTTTCCGACGAAGTTAAAGCTCTCGGTCTTATATCATCATCATCGATGCTTTTAATTAGATTTTCGCTCAAACTTTTTTTATTTAACGTTATAAACAATTACAGAAAGTTGCAGATCAAAAAGTTAACGCTTTCTAACTTCTTTTTACCAACTCAAGACAAGAATTTCAAGTTGGATTTGTTAAAATTATCGCAAGTGAACTTTTTCGATGGTATTACGTTGATGAGAGTTTGTATAAGCCTAGCCCAGACCCACCTATGAAATCACGAACTTAAACTAGCATTTCAAAAATTGATTGATTAAAGTGTTTATCAACTGTTTGTTTACGTTAAATCGTTAAATTGATATGAGATTATTTAAGTGATGTGTATTTTAATAATAACATAAAATTATAGCACCGAATGAACATAGTGTAGAATAATACGAAAAATAAACAGTTCTACATAATAATTACTACGGTATTTGATTTTAATTACTTATGTACATAGCACGTGAAATCGTTTTTTCCGTAACTCGAACAGCCCGTTTCTGTATAATAAAGTTCAAGCTATACACACTAACGAAATAGTCATTTGGTTATCGGTTCTGAAGCTGTTTTCGTCTCTTCCAACTTCCGGTAAAATTTGTGAATGGGCTGAAGTGAATGTTTGAAGTTTAACAAATGCAACCCACAATACACACGTGTGTGGTAGGTCAGCTAAAATGACCACCTTGTGACAAATGGAACGCCTACTTGGAGCATGCTTATGATCATTATTAATCTAATTTAGTCGATTATTGAATTAGCCCTTTGGTTTGTTGGCTAAAATTTAGAATGTTGTATAGTTAACCCTGTGTCCTAACCCGACACCTCTGCAGCTGACAAATTTAGATTAATAAAACTAAGAAAAAGATTTTGAGGATACGTGCGTTTTGATTACGTCCAAAGGCCCCCGTGTAGTCCCAAAACTATTGTAACGGTTCCTATCCATTATTGAGGACTTTGTGAAGGACAGTTTAGAACAAAATGGTTACAGTAGGCACCTACTACAAAAAAATAAAAAGTTCAGAATTTTAAAGAAAATTTTAGTTTTAATACAAAGTATACTATTTAGTATAGAGGGTACGACTCTTCTTAATGTCTTACAACCCCACAATTGAAGCACCTTTGCTTGATATGATATCGCAAAACTCAATCTCGATGCTCTTTTGTAAACAGCTTTAAATAATAATTAAAAAAGAAATGGCATTAAGCTAAAATTATATATAAGCCTTTAAAAGCTTCTTATATCTTTCGTTACATTTTCTTTATAAAAAGTACCCTTAATTCAATACCATCAATTTACATTTTCACCAATCCATTTAAAAAAAACTTTCTCAACTCCACGTTAATGTTTACCTTGTTTACGCTTCGGGATAAGGATAATTTCGGTCTCGTCTTACACGAAGATAAATTTGTATTTTCAATTTTTGTAAAAAAGAATAAAAATGTCAACCAAGTAATAATAGGGTTTGGTAATTGGATTGCCTTTAGTGAGCGTATTTTGAAATTCTTCCTCTTTTAAAATTCTCATTATTGTCGTAACTTGAATTACGTTTACATAAAGTTAATTACAATTGAACTTTTTGTTCACTTCATCCTACATCATTCCGTTGAATTTATGGCGTCAACAAAGTCCAAGTTAATTATGTGTGATGATTTCTAACTTAGATCTACACTGTTTTTGTTGTAATATACATTATACACACAGTAGTAGAGCAGTTAGTACACACAAACGACTGTTATAAGTTATAACTTAAGATTACGTTACGTAACGAAATAAGAAAAATGCGAGAGTTTACACTAGATTTTGTAAAAACGCGCTAACTAAAGAAAATTGTGCTGAAAGTAAGCGGGTTAAAAATGTCAGTCATAAGATAGGTTATAAACCTTAGAACATTCAATTGGACCGTTGCCATAATTTCGGTACTAAACATTTAGGAAGTTGAGTATCTATCTGCAACGACCAACGTAACTAAAAATATAAAAAAAACGTAAATTATAGAACACACCATCAAAATTTACACCTAACAAGGCACTAAAAATAAACATTTACGCGGGGTTTTGAATTAATTGAACACTCAAATTATTATTCAATTTGTTAAAGATTCAATTACAGTGTAATCGCCCATTACTATCAACCGAGTAGTGTTATGCGGAGAAGTATGTAAGTGGCCATAAACTCTAACTAGTGGTATCGCATGAATAAACACGTACCATGTTTATTACACAATTACACAAAACTTGACAAAATTCTCCCCAATTTATTACATTTTAATTTCCGTTAGAGCACTTAATTAGTTTTAATTGAGCCATGTAATAAAACTTTTTTAGTACTTCGAAAAAATGTTGAATTAAGTTTGTCGCTTTATTGCTAAAAGAAGAAGATGGAAAGCTCGTTTGCCGTTGTTTAAGCAGTGGGATGAATGTTCCTTGTTGTCGCAGATACGAGAAAATCTAAACAAGAAACGAGGCACCGAATTTGTAAGCCGAAAGTGTAACATTTCTAAAACTGTTGTAATTTTTTTCATTTTAAAGACAAGTTTCGGGGCTCTAAACTTTAAACATTTCTGAAATTTGACCCCTTTTTTGCCTAAGTAATCCTAATTTCCTTCTTTCTAGTACTTGGGCTTAGGAGTAACCGCCTCATAATCATTTGAGAGGGAGGTAAAACATTAAACATATTTTGGTTTAAATGGCTGTTCCTAAAACAATACGAGAAAAAGTTAGTCGGACTGATCGTTCGAAAAAAATGAGAGGGGGGACACGGTGGCCCTTTTTAGTTTATCCAATAGTTTTAGTCTGTACCTACTGCAGCTTACCTCCTCTTTTTCCGAAACACTCACCGCGCTTCAAAACTTTGAACTTATTAGAAAGAAAAATGACACTAGCGTTTTAATTATAGAAAAGACCAAAATTATTTTAAATTCTAATTACTACACTTGTTAAAGTTTAAAAACTTATAAAATTGTTTTACCAACTTTTTCTATATGAGAGTTTTTTGTTAGGTACTACTACAAGGGCTTCCGAATTTAACGTAGATAAAACAAAATTTCTGATGCGCACTTATACAAGATGTCTTCGTGAGGAACTAATAACAAACATGTAAATTATCTACCAACAAGAAAGTGATGTAATTTTAATACTCAGTTAAAGTTTCGTCGATAAATTTGTATCAAAGGGGTTTCATGGCATTCTACTAAACTTTGTTAATATAGTAGACTCGATAGTCCTTAAAGAAAAAATTAGACACTCAGTATTGCTAATAATTAGAGCGTGTACGTGAGAAAAGTAGTCAAAATTTATTTAGAATTAATGGCATTTCTTCGCAGAACGCAAAAGCCTTGTTAGAAATATTTTCAGTGTTCTTCGTAACTCGAGTCGTCCATATAAAATACAAATTTAAATTACTTACTTTAAGGAGGTTGCGGGCGGTTTTGGACCAATTTTTTTCGCCGTGCGTAGAGGGGAGATTCGGCAAGAAAATTGGAATCTTTCGAGGAGGTAAGAAAAATTTGGGTGGGGCTGCAATCTGCAGGGCTCGCCAATCCAATCGCCGCATCGAAGGCGCAATCTTGAGGGTTAAAAATTTCGCCGAGAGGGTGAACCGATTTACACGCACACGGGAAAATTATGGTAAATCTCGAATAGTTTGAAAAAATGTGCAAATTAATTAAATTAGTTTTTATTTGACAAATCGTGAAAAAAGAGTCGATTTGCGCGAACGCAAAATATACGGTAATTGCGTGGCGACATAAATTATAGGCGGCGCCAATCTGGACTTTTGAAGTTACTATTTTTCAGGTTATTATTTTATAAAAAGAACGTCTACTGTCGAATTATTTAAAACTTCTATATAAATTGTATGTAAAAATTAAGGTGTCGGTCGTAGGGCCGACCATTGAGGGCCGCAGGCCTGACCGGAGGCCCCGCGCTACTTTGTAATGGTCGACGCCTTTTTGGCGTAATAAAAACTCTTACGTTGGACGCCAATTGTAACGTAACGCCTTATTTGTTGATAAAATATGTATTTGACTACTAAATAAAATTGATTATTACACTTTGAAAATGTTTAGGGCGCCAGTGTATTTTGTAGTTGAATACACAAACTAGCTCACGTCGGTATCGCCGTCAACTCTCTCTCTCTGGCCGTTGAAGAAGCAGAAAAAACACAGTTCAAATTATAAGTCGGATATAATGATCAAATAACATGGACTAACTCGTCCACAACACATACATAAAATAAATAAATCAAAAACCGCCAAAAAGACACGAAATACCAAAATACATTAAATACGCGAACATACAAACAAATCCGTTACGGGAAGCCGCGAATCCGTTGCACATTTAATCTACGACCTTCTTAGTCTAGCAACGGATTCTCGTCTCCCGCAAAAACACAAAAATGAGCAATTCCCAGATTCCCAACTCAGGTAAATACTGGCGGGTTTCTGGAAATTATCAGTACAAAAACTTAACAGATCTTACTCTTAACTATCCTTCCTACGGCGCCCTTACGGCCGTATCTACTCTAAGTAACAACCTCCTCCTGATGGTCTACACTCCTAGAGCTCTACACCTTCTCCGTTGACCATCCACGCAGCAGTTTGACCTCCCGAAAACGACAGCTTGTACTCCGTTGAACTGAGGGGTTCACACTCTTTATTTGACCAATGCGAGATGATTAATACGAGTTACTTTTATCCCGTTTCGATTACTATATGGTCTTATTTAATTGGTTGCCTGAAGGCGCGTCTTCACCGACCGACTGTTTTTTATCTATATCGGATATTTCGCGTGTTCAAAATCAGTGATACTAATAACTGTACTGTCTCAACTGGACCGTTAACGCTAAGTGTCTTTATTTTGGGTTGACACTTCTATCAAGCACACCCGCGAACAATCCAACTACTAATTGTGGCTTCCCGAGCCAGCACTTTAACTTTGTTTTAATTCGATGCGTCCGAATTTATTATAATTTCGACCGGTTCGTGCTTTGCCCGAAAACGACTTACTCACTTTACTTATTCTTGACTTTTACTTGAGACCTTTTTCCAGGACTTTACTTTTACTGGTCTCTCTTACACCGTACTTAATTTAGATTCTCCTTTTTGAGAATCCCTTGAATCACTAATCTACTCTTGGAAAATCTTTCCGCACTACTCGTTTAAACTTTACTTCTTTAATCTTTTTTGCGACCAACTTCCGTTGAATGGTCTGGGATTACTTAACTTTTCTTTACTCTTTGAGAGGCTTATGGAAACTTAACTTCTCCCTTTGGGAGTCTCACGAAGACTTCTTCTCCCTTTGGGAGGCGTACGAAGACTTAACTATTTTCTTACTTAACGCGACCGAGATTACTTAATTTTCCTCCCCTCGGCGCGCGCAATCGGCCTTTGCCCAATCAACGCCCGTCCTGTTTGCGACTTAGCGGCGCTACGGATAATTTATGAGTTTGTTTCCTCGGAGATCTTAATTTCATGTGCGTCTGCACTTTTGGTAATTATCGTTTCTCCGAAACTCTAACGGATATGCTGACATTTACCGCTGAGAGATCGTTTTTTATTATTAATCCCAGGACCTTTGGCTTGTTTATTTAAAATATATTATTTCGAGAACTCTCTTATTCCGTCTTACTGGCGCCGGTGTTTTATTACTACGTTTCCTTATTCAAACTAAGTAACTAAAATTTGGGGTCGTTACAGTTACTCCCCCCAATTTTCGGTTAGATTGGTACAATGTACCCGAAAATTGCCAAAGTCGTTCACAAATTTTGAACTTGCTAACATATTTACATTCCTTACTACCTACTCTTACTAATCTATATAAAAAAATTCCTAACCTATCTTAACTATCTCAAACTCATAACTGAAAATGGGTACTCTTGCCCTAACTTATCTTAAAAAAATTAGAAAAACTCCATTGCCGGACTACCGTAGGCATGGGGTACTAAAACCTAAACTTAAAACTTAAATAATTGTTCCTGCTAATATAATTAGCAGCTTAAAAATGGTTTTATTGACCTAAAGTCTTTGAATCGCGTGTTCAATACATTTCTATCGGTTATTTCCCGACATGTCAAGCTCCTTCTGACTAAAAATGTCCAAATCCTTATTGATACCAGGATCGAGTTACTACTTAACACTTTATTTCGTGTATTGATAATCCATAACTCTTTCTTTTCGTCAAATCCAAAATTATTTTTCCTATTCGTAAATCCGTTCTTCGTAAAATCTCCTACTCCCCCTAACCTTTCTTTAAATTTATCTCCTTGGTTTATTTGTTTACCAAAGCTCAAAACTTTTATAATAAAATTCATCAACAATAATAGAATGGTCATCATTATTTTTACAAACGACTCTACAGGCAAGCGTTTATATTTCGTATTTACGACCCACAATCTCTCGGTTCTCCCAAACTTATCTTGTTCCTTAAACCGGTCCTGTATCTTATTAATCTTGAAATCGTCAATCACCTTATATTCAGCAGCCTTTAACAACATTCTTTGTTTAATTATTATATTAATAAGCACGACTAAAATCAATTGATAACGGTAATTATTATCACTAGCCTTAACGCATAACTCATTGTGCGCCCCTGTTTGAAAATTATTTTGAAGCCGGACCTGTTTTGTATTTAAATCGTCCTCATTAACTTCATTCGTTACTATCTGAACCTCCTTTATTAAGTTTACTTCATCTTTACTTCGTACCATTTTCAACTCTGCATTAAACGTTTCTAAAATTTTCATTAATCTTACGTCCTCTACTGGACGCTCCTCATATTTGATCTCTTTACTTGAGACCCTACTAACCTCCTTTTTTGAGACCTTACTAATCTCCTCATTTATTTCATTATTTGAGACCTTACTAATCTCCTCATTAATTTCATTATTCGAGACCTCACTAATCTCATTATTTACTTCATTATTCGAGACCTCACTAATCTCCTTATTTATTTCATTATTTGAGACCCTACTAATCTCGTTATTTACTTTATAGTCCGAGACCTTACTAATCTCCTTATTTACTTCATTACTTCCAATTACTTCATCTACTGCTCCTTCTATTGCAGTTACTTCTTCAAAATTAAAAACGTTATCTTTTACTACCTTGGTACGCTTCTCGTCAATGATCAAAACTTCCTCTACTACTTCTAAAATCGGTTCCTCATTATAACTAATCGTAGCTTCATGAACTTCAAAATTGTTTGCTACTAAACTTTCTACCTCATCTAAACCGTTATCATCAATTTCCTTAATACCTTCCTGCTTAACTATTAACAATTTCTCTCCTACATCTGCTTGAATCTGTTTTACTTCTACTAAGTCTGTCTCCAAGCTAACTTTAACTTCAGTGTGAGCAACAATCTCACAAACTTCCTCTTTAAATCCCTCTACCTCTTCTAATTCTAAAAACTCTTTACTAATTTCATTTATTTGCGCCTGGTTTACTATTAAAACCTCGCTTGTCTCTACTACTTTAACAAAATTTTCCTGAATACTGCTCTGTGCTTCCTCCTGAATATTAATTTTAACTTTATTTCTACTAACTACTTCGCAAATTTCTGCTTTAAACGCCTTTACTTTAAAGGATTCTAAAACTTCTTTTGTTTTCCGAATATTTTCCTGCCTTATTTTATCAAAATGCAATTTTACTAAATTTATTGCTTCTAATTGTTCATCACTTCTAAACTTAACATTATTTTGTTCATAATATTCACGTTCATAATCGTACGGTTTATGCGTTAATTGCTCCTGTGTTCGGTTCCGAGTCCGAGAGAAAGGAGCTACTCCCCCCGAACTACTTAGTTTTCCGTATTATTGTTAGTGATCGGTGCCGCACGTGCTGGCACTTCGGTCACTTCGTTCGATCTCTCATGGAAATTATTCCTAAAACCGCCGCGTCCGCGATAATTATTTCCTCTGAAATTATTATTTCCTCTACTAAAACCGCTATCTCTTACAAAACTAGGGCCAGACACATTTCGATTATTAAAATTTTCCGCCAAATTTAAATTTCTAGCGGGTTCTTCGCGACGGATTTCTTCGCGCTCATTTCGATTATATGGATTCACCCCTGCCGGTTGATTATGGTAACCACGGTTGGGAAAATTATTTCTCTGGTTGACCTCTCGGTTTACGACCTTTAACCTTTTAAGGCAAGCAATTAACTCAATTCGATTACTAATTTGAGCATTACCTACGTGCCGCGCTATTTCTTCTGGAAACTGAGTACTAATAATCTTAACGAACCTATCTTCTGCTATTTGGTGTTTTAAATATCGTAATTTCTTCCACCATTCCATAACATATTCTTCGCAACTGTCTTTCCTACTATCATATCTGCTAATACGAAAATTATTATCTATTTCTATCTGCTCCTTATCTGACCAAAATTCTTCTAAAAATGCCTTTTTCACATCGTTCAAAGTTACAAAATCATCCGTCACGTATTCAAACCACTTAAACGCTCGACCTTTCAAACATTTACCTACTTTTTCTATCTTTGCCGCCTCTAATGTAATTCCTGCCGATTTTAAATATTCGGCTAATTCTTCCCAGAACCGTACTGGGTGGATTTTACCTGGGTAATCTATAAACGTCGGACTTTCTAGGGTTGGTTTATTACAACTATGTTCTATACCTACATTACCCCTCTCACGTTTAAGTCCATCTACCTGTTCATTCAAACATTCAAAGTTTCTCTGAATCTCGCCTAAAGAGCTTCCTATTTTACTTTTAACTTTTCCTACCACCTTCTCTAACTCTTCACACTTTTCCGCGTTTCCATCGACCTTCTCCTCTATTCTGTCGATGTCATTACTAAAACTTGACTCTACGGTACAAATTTTCCTATTTACTTTACCTATTTCGTGCTCCATGTCAACCCTAATCTTTACTTCTGACTGACTAATTAACTCGGCTCCTCTTTCTTTGCAACTTTCTATCTCATCTTTTACTTCCTCGCGTAATTTGCCTAACTGTACTTCGGTTATCTGACTCATTTTTTTTTCTAATTGCTCACCTAGGTGGAGCATTTTCTCCTCTAACTGCATTTTATTTTCATGCATTTCCTCTCTTAACACCTTTTGACCTAAATTCGTATCCCTCAAACCTAAATTCGTATCTCTCAAACCTAAATTTGTCTCATTTTGTCCTTTTTCTAGCCTTACATTTCCTTCGATAATTTTCGCGTTTAAATCCGCAAACGCTTTGGTCATATAAACCAATAATACGTCATATCCGCCTGGGTTCGCGTTTTCTTTTATTTCACCAGTTTGTGGAACTGGTGTTGAACTAATTAATGTTTGTTCAAATTCCGCGCTTTCTCCCGTTTCCACGCCGCTATCCTTAACTACGTTATTTCCTTCATCTACCTCTTTATCTGCCATTTTTGCAATATTTAAAATTTTACCGGTACGTAACTCCATATACCGCGTTAATTTCGCGCCTATTTTGTACCGACGGATTCGTGAATAGTAATTATTTTCCGCGTTTATTTACCGCTAACTTCCGAATAAAAAAATCAAAACTTTACGTTACTTATATCCGACGCTTCTCGACAAAATAGATTTTTTAAACTTTACTTGAAATGGGTTATTTTCAAAATTTACTTTTACTCGCATTTACCAAAAAAATTTCTTAATTTGACTTGCTTACACTTCTTCCTAAAAACTGTCGTTCCCTTTGTCAAACTGCTCGTTTACAAAATCTTTAACCTTTTTTACACAAATCAAATTTTACCGCTAAGAAAAAAACTAACTTTCCGACCCATAATCCGAACCTGTGCCTTTCTTTCAGAGCTCCACGTTGATGCGACAATTGTAATGGTCGACGCCTTTTTGGCGTAATAAAAACTCTTACGTTGGACGCCAATTGTAACGTAACGCCTTATTTGTTGATAAAATATGTATTTGACTACTAAATAAAATTGATTATTACACTTTGAAAATGTTTAGGGCGCCAGTGTATTTTGTAGTTGAATACACAAACTAGCTCACGTCGGTATCGCCGTCAACTCTCTCTCTCTGGCCGTTGAAGAAGCAGAAAAAACACAGTTCAAATTATAAGTCGGATATAATGATCAAATAACATGGACTAACTCGTCCACAACACATACATAAAATAAATAAATCAAAAACCGCCAAAAAGACACGAAATACCAAAATACATTAAATACGCGAACATACAAACAAATCCGTTACGGGAAGCCGCGAATCCGTTGCACATTTAATCTACGACCTTCTTAGTCTAGCAACGGATTCTCGTCTCCCGCAAAAACACAAAAATGAGCAATTCCCAGATTCCCAACTCAGGTAAATACTGGCGGGTTTCTGGAAATTATCAGTACAAAAACTTAACAGATCTTACTCTTAACTATCCTTCCTACGGCGCCCTTACGGCCGTATCTACTCTAAGTAACAACCTCCTCCTGATGGTCTACACTCCTAGAGCTCTACACCTTCTCCGTTGACCATCCACGCAGCAGTTTGACCTCCCGAAAACGACAGCTTGTACTCCGTTGAACTGAGGGGTTCACACTCTTTATTTGACCAATGCGAGATGATTAATACGAGTTACTTTTATCCCGTTTCGATTACTATATGGTCTTATTTAATTGGTTGCCTGAAGGCGCGTCTTCACCGACCGACTGTTTTTTATCTATATCGGATATTTCGCGTGTTCAAAATCAGTGATACTAATAACTGTACTGTCTCAACTGGACCGTTAACGCTAAGTGTCTTTATTTTGGGTTGACACTTCTATCAAGCACACCCGCGAACAATCCAACTACTAATTGTGGCTTCCCGAGCCAGCACTTTAACTTTGTTTTAATTCGATGCGTCCGAATTTATTATAATTTCGACCGGTTCGTGCTTTGCCCGAAAACGACTTACTCACTTTACTTATTCTTGACTTTTACTTGAGACCTTTTTCCAGGACTTTACTTTTACTGGTCTCTCTTACACCGTACTTAATTTAGATTCTCCTTTTTGAGAATCCCTTGAATCACTAATCTACTCTTGGAAAATCTTTCCGCACTACTCGTTTAAACTTTACTTCTTTAATCTTTTTTGCGACCAACTTCCGTTGAATGGTCTGGGATTACTTAACTTTTCTTTACTCTTTGAGAGGCTTATGGAAACTTAACTTCTCCCTTTGGGAGTCTCACGAAGACTTCTTCTCCCTTTGGGAGGCGTACGAAGACTTAACTATTTTCTTACTTAACGCGACCGAGATTACTTAATTTTCCTCCCCTCGGCGCGCGCAATCGGCCTTTGCCCAATCAACGCCCGTCCTGTTTGCGACTTAGCGGCGCTACGGATAATTTATGAGTTTGTTTCCTCGGAGATCTTAATTTCATGTGCGTCTGCACTTTTGGTAATTATCGTTTCTCCGAAACTCTAACGGATATGCTGACATTTACCGCTGAGAGATCGTTTTTTATTATTAATCCCAGGACCTTTGGCTTGTTTATTTAAAATATATTATTTCGAGAACTCTCTTATTCCGTCTTACTGGCGCCGGTGTTTTATTACTACGTTTCCTTATTCAAACTAAGTAACTAAAATTTGGGGTCGTTACAACTTAGCTCTAGTCTGTAAAAAATTTTCTACTAATAATAAATAAATATATTGATTCTTGTCGTAAATCTTTTAATTGAATAAATATGTTGTAGATATTTAATTAGTTTCACAACAAAATTCTTAATTTATTGTAATACCATTTTATTTATTAAATCAACTTATGGTTATGTTTCCAATGTGCCCCATCATCTATATCTTCAAAATGTTTTGATAAAATATCATTTGTGTGTTTTCAGATAATAGTGCAGAAAAATGTAGAAAAACCTAACGAATGCCACAAATAAATGTCAATTTTGAAAAAAACATTTTTATATTTTGCGTCTGTAAGATCGCTATTATAGCATCCATTTGCGTGTCGTAATGAGATTTAGCGTGCTGTAATAATTTTGGTAAAGTTAGTATGTTCGAAGTTGGTAGTAATATTTAATTTGACATATTTTGTCAAATTGAGGAAAGAGAAAACGACAATTTTTGTAATTAACATGTTTTATTTTTTAACATAATAATTAAAACTAATTAATTAACGGCCAATTCAAACTACAAAACAATTTATTTGAATTTTAAATTACGAAATGTCACTTTACAATTAGTACTGCCAACCAGCCAACCATCACAAAAATCCCTAAATTTTTATATTTTGATTTTTGTTCTTTGAAAATGGACTTTAAAAGGCGCAAAATAGAAAAAATTGTATAAAGAACTCATTTCATAAGTCATTATAGCGATTATAGCACTCCTCCATTGGAGTCGTGCTATAATACGTGACTTATGAAATTCGTTCTTTAAGGTTGCGATTTTGCCCATGTTAGAAATCTTGCAAATAGTGCTTTACTGGAGCGGTTGAGCAGCGAAACCTATTGAAGTTACAAAAAAATTATGTAGATAAAAAATAAAGTAGAAAGATTGGGCTACAATGTAAGCTAAATTTTGTTGCTGAAATGTTGATATTTAATAGAGATAAAGCTTACTGAAAGTGTGGAAAATTGCTTGCTTTTATTTACCCACTTTTGGGCCATTTTAAAATAAAAAAATGAATATTCTGAGATATACATATCGTACTCTACACTTTCTTCTTCACTTTAAGACTTAGTTTTGAAGAATAATTAACATAATGAACCTGAACCAACCGCTCCAGTAAAACGCTTTTGAATTTTTATATTTCTATTATAAAAACAGGGGCCTTCTGAAATTGGGAATAAATTTGCCTAACTATGTCAATTTTAATGTAGCTATTTGATAACAGTCGTCGTTATTCCTAAAGTTGCTTACTTTTCAAAATGAGCCTATACCTTTCTCACTCTAGAATATCGCAACCTTAATATACTATTTTAATGATACCAATAATAAGAAAGTTGTAGCCATTATACAGGACTTTTCCCGCAGCTTGGCATACGTACGGGTGTCCCGTTATTACACGGAAATATAACTACCACATATTGCTGAGATCAAAATAAGTCGATTAAACCATACTTACCTATAGGGAGTTTTTGCACCTTTAGTGTTACTGTCATATGACAGTAACACTAAAGGTGCAAAAACTCCCTCCAAAATAGTTATAATCAATTTTATCGAACGGAATAAGTGGCAATCTTCTAGCTTTCTAGATTGAAAAAATTAAACCATAATCAAAACATTGAGACACAAAAACCTCTTTTTCTCCAAAATTATAGGACATAAGCGATTTTTAAAAGAGACGTAAAATGTCTAAAATTGATAAGGCTTTCATAGAAAAAACACTTAAAGTGCATAAACTACCCCTAAAAAAATTTGAATCAATTTAATTCAACGGTAAGGGTAGTTTTTACCCTTAGAGATTTTCAGTCGACATTTTGTGCACACCCAAAAGTTGCACTTCAATTAAAATGCCCACATACCAAATTTTATCAAAATCCAACTAGGCATACTTGAGTTATTAAAGAAAAACGAAAATTTTTCTTCAACTTCAAAGAGCCCTTACGGGCCAACGAAGCGTTTTCGGATATAGGTAACTTTGGTTTAATCAACTTATTTTGATCTCAGCAATATGTGGTAGTTATATTTCCATGTAATAACGGGACACCCTGTATACATGGTCGTACGTTGAGACCATTTTGAGATATGCGAAACTAAGATGCAATTACTTCTTTGCTATTACCGCCATAAAAACTGCACAAAAGATGACACGACGTGTTGTATCCCCCACACAAACTGTTTTTGCAAAAATTATAACACTGCTAAACTCCCTAAAAAACTAAATTTACAAAGCATTTAAGACACTACTTTCTATAAATTTTTTTTTTGCTTTTCTGTCTTCAAATTAATTTTTGAATAAGTAATATCAAAATACAGCAGAGGAGAGTGAAAATGGACATGAACTCCCCTAAAGCTGCCGATCTTGGAAAAATTTTTGCCATTTTCACCACTGATAGAAATTAAAAAATTAATTATTTCAAACAAAGACTCAATTACTTTCGTAGTGTACCTACTACTAGTAAGTACTACACGGTCATTATAATGCATCGTACTAAATCTAAAATTGTTTAACTAATCATAATAGTATAGTAGTTTGTAGAGTCGACTCATATGTGAGCATAAATTATTATTGAAATTAGGCCATGTCATTTCCATTGCACAGTTTGTGACTGCTTAATAATGCGCTATCCTAATTAACATGTATTCTACAACTAACTTCTCCGACTACATTTAATCGTGACTGTCGATTGTTTTACATTATTGTCAACAACTTCATTTATATACGAGACCGTGTGTATATCAAATCAATGCAAACAGTTTAGCGACAAAGCCATTTAGCAACACTATGCAGTGTAGTCACGCTAAATTCTGCAATTAAGCGCCTAATTAGATAATGCCTTACTTGCTATGTTAAATATACGACATAGTACTTAATTATTTGGTGTTTTGGTGTTCTGGAGTTCTGGTTCTCAGTATAGCTTATTGTAAGCACTTTTCATTAAATACCTACTGCACACTTTTTGATTTAATATTGTTGAAATTTGAAATCTTCATGGCTTACACGAAATATTTAATTATATAGGGTGAGTCCAAAATGACGGATAAGCTCTTCAGTACGTTATATTAGGAGACGGTTATTTGAACTAAAGAGAAATCATAAAAAAATCTATCTGCTATATTTTTCTAGTTATTAAAGAAGTAAATTGAGATTTGGCAACATGGTACGGATGTTAATAATCGATGAAAGATCAAAGCATAAGTGACGTAAGTCATCATAAGGGTAGTTTCAGAACATCGTTGCCACATTTTTTTAACAACTGGATACAGAAATTTCGATATTCAAAATTAATTTTACAGGATAATAAGATGTTATAGGAGGATGTTTTTGCCTAATAATTAAAAAACACGTGAATTACTAGAGGAAATGATGAAAAGTTTCAAAATTTGGCAGAGTTCGGAGTTGAGTTCTCAACTTAACTTTTTCATTTCTCAACAAATTAGCGGCTAGGAATTTTTTTAGCATTTTTTCTTTACTTCAATCATTATCCCCTACAACGTACTGGAAAGCTTATACGCCCTTTTGGCCTCACCCTGTATAAAAAGCGCATATTTCGAAGGAGTAACTATTCGAAAAATACAAGTACTGCTTACAAGTATTACCTGCACCTCACACTCATTATTATTTGTATGCTATAAACACAGGGTGTTAAAAAACAAAGGTATGGGGTTTGGAGGGCATACAGCACAGTCTAAAATAAGCCGAAAATTCGATAGCAGATGCCCTAAAATTAACCGTTTCCGAAATATGGGTGATGATATTAATGTAATTTTTTTTAATTTTAACAATATCAGTTCACAGTAACAAAACACTTAAATTATATTATGTGGAAGCTAATGTTATGGTTAAATTAAATGTTCGAAAAGCCCCCCTTCGTTTTCAGCCCAAACATTACACCTCCGAATAAATGAACGGCGTGAAATTTAATTAGAATTTAAAAAAATTGCATACAAAAAGATAATGAGGATGATGGGCCCTGGTTACCCTCTAAAAGCACGCCCCCGAACAATTTTCTTAGAATTCATTTTGACCACTAATTATGAATAAAAAATAATTTTTTATATTTTGCGTCTGTAAGATCGCTATTATAGCATCCATTTGCGTGTCGTAATGAGATTTAGCGTGCTGTAATAATTTTGGTAAAATTTGATGTTCGAAGTTGGTAGTAATATTTAATTTGACATATTTTGTCAAATCGAGGAAAGCGAAAACGGTAATTTTTGTAATTAACATGTTCTATTTTTTAACATAATAATTAAAATCAATTAATTAACGACCAATTCAAACTACAAAACAATTTATTTGAATTTTAAATTACGAAATGTCACTTTGCAATTAGTACTGCCAACGTGCCAACCAGCCAACCATCACAAAAATCCCTAAATTTTTATATTTTGATTTTTTTCTTTGAAAATGGACTTTAAAAGGCGCAAAATAGAAAAAATTGTATAAAGAACTCATTTCATAAGTCATTATAGCGATTATAGCACTCCTCCATTAAAACGCTCCTGGCTACGCCAGTCGCATTTTAAACTTGGAGTCGTGCTATAATACGTGACTAATCGTTCTATAATATACTATTATTTTACTCTAGATATAGCTGAAAAATCAACGTCGTTTACCGTTTACTCTTCTTTGAATGCACCCTTATTAAGACAACTACTTATTAGGACTTTTCGCCTTGTACTCGTATGCCCTCCAATTCCTATACATTTGTTTTTTAACACGTTGTATGTAAATAGGGAAAGACTTGACGTAGTTTTGATCCTGCTAAAAAATTATTTTACCGTGGGGTTCCAGTACTAAATTCGAGCATAATGATGAAATGTCTATTCCATTATTTCGAGCTGGGAGCTGGGACAGTTTCAATTGATTTCTACGTTTCCTAAAATAGAAAACATTAGTGTGAAAATGCCAAAGATTTTTAAGTAGGTAATGACCCACAAGTTTTTATTGTTTGCATAGCAAACTTTTCAACTACTTTATGCACCTTTTCTATTCTATTTCTATTTTCTTTGGTTAGTATGCCCAAAAATATTAAAATTATCTCTTAGAATTTAATCACTTAATACCGTAAGATGCCGACTTTTCGGCGGGCACTCTGGATAATCCATATACATAATATATTCTGTACCTACTAAAAAGGCCAATTTTAAGTAAGTGAACGCAGAAGTTTTTACTTTCAACTACAAGTTAAACAGAAATAGAAACGTGGGGATTTGAAAGTGGAGACTAACAATTTTAAGAGGATTAAAAATAGACTTTAGTGCATTTTTGTACTTAGTTAATTTGCTGTAAGCTGTTGCCACTTCACATTTGTTACCTTCTAAACCAATAATAGAATACCATCGCTTCATTATTTGTTTTATAAATTGTTTGCTTTATTACAACTAATAACAAATATACTAAAAATATTATTTTAAGGAAGCGAATCGAAAAATAAAATTATAATGAAAATTGAAATTTTGGTGCTATTCTCCATTTACATTTAATTTTATAATTTATCAAACAAATAATGTTTAATTTCAATTTTAATTAAAGGGTTTTAAATGTATTTGCTTTATTTAAGTGTAATAAAGGGTGGGTTAATAAGAGCTTCACCATAAGAGTGGTGAATAAAATCTGAACGTAAAAGAAAAAATGGTTTCATATTATTGGCATCTGTCATAAACAATTTTAGTCATGGATAGATACGCGGTGGCACAACGCGTTAAGATTATCGAACCCTATTATGAAAATGGGCGTTCAAACAAAATTGTCGAACTTGGGCCAATGAAATCCCAAGAGAGATTGTCGAGAAACCAATGCATCCTCAAAGAGTCACTGCTTGATGTGGTTTTTGGCTGCAGGAATTCTTGGACTCGCTTTTTTTCGAAAATGATGCCGGCAGTGATGTTACTACGAATGGTGAACCCCGTCGTACCATGATAACGGAATTTTCATGGTCCAAATTGGATGATATGGATGTGAACGATATGTGGTTTCAACAAGACGGTGCCACATGACACACAACCAATGCAACAATGAGTTTATTGCACGAGAAGTTATCGGGGCGCATTATCTCGCGAAACAGAGATGGCAATTGACCACCGAGATCGCGCGATTTGACACCCTTGGACTTCTTTCTTTGGGGCTATCTCAAAAGTATATGCCAATAATAAGCCAGCAACAATTCAAGAACTAAATGACGAAATAATAAGAAATATTGGTGGAATAGAAGAGAAATTATGACAGGATGTCATCCTAATTTTTAACAAACGGATTGGTGTGTGCCGCCGAAGCTGTGGTGAATACTTTCTTTCACACAGAATTTTTATTGATCAATAAGGATGATTCAATAAAGAAATCAAAAGCATTCCAACGCAATAATTTTTGATTTACTATTCGCATGGCGAAACTCTTACTGGCTCACCCTTCAGATATCCTGAAGATTATTACAGAAAAATTGATAACAATTATTGGTAATTCGGTAAAAAATAATTTCATATTAAATTTAGTAAAAAAAAGTATGTTACTGTTAGTTGTTATTAACAATAAATTGTTGTTAACGTTTAAGTATCAAAACAACAATAAAGCCGTTTAAATTAAATTAATCCCAGGCTATACGAGGCCCATTCAAATAACTGTGGGCGCTACTAATTAAATCTTGGGTTTATCGAGCCAATCCTGAAACCAAAATTCAGAGTCTGCAGAAGAAAACCTTTACCTCGGCCGGAAAAGCGCGTCAGTTAAAATCAACATCCGCGTTGACGGCGTTATGCTTATAGAAAGTGTGCCTTCGGATGTCATAAAAGACTGCTACTATTTTAGGACGCCTTGTAGAGTAATTGTATGTAATAAAAAACGGTCAAATTAAAGACCGAATTAGTTAGAAGTGGATACTAAAATCAAAAATTAAGAATTACAATCGCTAATTGGCCTATTCAAATATCAAATTTGGTTACAAAAATGTACCGAAGGTCGTAGATAATTATTTAAAAATATTAATAATTTGTTCTGCACCGTAAATTTTGATGTAAATTGTGCATTTTACGTGTTAAACTAAGCACAAATTTTTTTAAAATTCAATTGTACGCGAACTGTATAAATATAAGAAAAATAAATAACGAGTTGGTTGTTTCAATATGAAATTCTTCGTAGTTGGTTTAACTTTGTTATTCGTGAGTTATTCTCACCAAGATGATGTGGGTAAGTTCTCTTACGTTTAAATTTTCTTTTAAATCCCAAACTTGTAGAATTTAGCCGAGTTTTTGCGACTTAAGGCAAGTTGTATTGACGAAACTGGAATTGACGGTGCGATTTTAATGTCGGCGGATGTATTCGAAAAAAATAAAAATTATCAACCATTTAAATGTTACTTAAAATGTATGTACGTTGGGTCAAATTCGATGAAAGAGGATGGGGAATTATTGGTAGATAATTACAAGAAATTAAGTTTCGATATGGCGCCTGAAATTTGGAATCGGATTGTGGACAAGTGTAAGGACTTGAAAGGAGCCGATCCGTGTGAGACCGCTTATTTAATATCTGTCTGCGTACACGAAGATCCGAGTTACCATCAATAAACACACAATTTTAGAATTAAACACCCATTAAATAGAAATATTGCATAAAAACATACCAAATGTAGCGGATTAATTAACTAAACTAGTAAAACTTTAATTGGTAATCTTATTTTGTTCTTCTAATTTTTTCATGAATCCTGACGTAACGGTCTCATATATCCATGCCCATATCCCTATAGAGTTATCTTTCTCCAAAACCACTCAATTAACTTTTTTTCTAACATTATAATTGTGCGCTATTTTGAACGCAATATAAAGGATTAATAATATTATTTGTAACGCTTTTTAAATACAATACAAACACTTATTTATTTTATCTAACTCGAAGCAACAAAGAAGTTCAATAAAAACTTTTTTAATGTACAATAAATAATGCCACACCATAGCGCAAACTAAGCATCATTAAGAAAAATAAAAAACAACAATAATGTTGGTTTTACTATCACTATGCGGTGGAGCACGGCTTAACAGACCCAAAACACCCTGTATAAGGCGAGTGCTAGTTTCTGATGTTGCAGCTGGTCTCGGTTGTTATAATAGATCGGTAAACAACGTATTGTTTCTAGAGAACGACGCCGAGTGGTAATTATGTTGATTAGATTTCAGAGCACATGCAATTAGAACATTCGCAAAACCATTCTTAAAACGGAGAAAAAATTTCACACTAAGTTTGCGGTTCTTATGAATATTCTGTTCAAATTACCCTAATAGACAGGGCTCTTCAAAGAAAATGCAAGGCCCGAACTAATATTTTAGAGGCTTTTTAAAATTTAAAATAGTATTATGGGCAAACATCGAGAGTTAATGTGTATAGACCAGCGATGGCGAACCTTTTTTGGTGGCGGGTCAATCAATCAATTTTATTTTTTAAATTATGAAGTCGTGGGTATATTATTTGCAGTGACAGCGCCAGAGTTTTTTAAATGGGTGGGCACAATATTTTCGTGATGGGTGTATACATTTTTAGATAAGTATAAGAAACGTCACGTTTAAGGCCGTAGTCAGAAAAAATTTTCAGGGTAAGGTTTGCAAGTAAAGTTGGACGATTTTGCATTTCTAGCGTTAGAAATAAAATGAAATAGTGCCGCAGGCGCAAATTTTTGATTGCTCAAAGTCAAATGGCTTAAAAACGAAGTTCCGGAAGTTTAATAGCCATTGGTAGTATCTCCAAAGATAAAGTTTCACAAAAACAAGGGATGCAAATTTTGGTAATTTTTTTTGTCTCATTTTCTTTTAGTTATAAAACTTTAGCTTAGACTTCTATGACCTATGACTTCTATGACTATTCAGTCTATGACCCGCGGGTCATAGGTTCGCCATCGCTGGTATAGACCCTTGATCAAATCGCTTAAAATGAAGTTCAGGAATTTTAGTGGCGTTTGATAGTGTCTCCAAAGAACATGTTTCACTAAAAACAAAGTTGAAAAATTGAGAATAAAATTACTATGTACAGGGTGAGTCTAAAATGGCGGATAAGCTCTCCAGTACGTTGTAGGGTAGGGGATTATAATTGAAGTAAAGAAAAAATGCTAAAAAAATTCCTAGTCGCTAATTTGGTGAGAAATGAAGAAGTTAAGTTGAGAACTCAACTCCGAATTCTGCCAAATTTTAAAACTTTTCATCATTTCCTCTAGTAATTCACGTGTTTTTTAATTATTAGGCAAAAACAAATGCTCCTATAACATCTTATTATCCTGTAAAATTAATTTTGAATATCGAAATTTCTGTATCAAGTTGTTAAAAAAAATGTGGCAACGACGTTTTGAAAGTTCCCTTAAGATGAATTATGTCACTTATGTTTTTATCTGTCATCGATTATTAACATCCGTACCATGTTGTCAAATCTCAATTTACTTCTTTAATAACTAGAAAAATATAGCAGATAGATTTTTTTAATGATTTTTTTTAGTTCAAATAACCGTCTCCTATAACGTACTGAAGAGCTTATCCGCCATTTTAGACTCACCCTGTATATTGTTTCAAATAAATACAAGTTAGAGAATTACGGGGCCCCTGAATGTTACCATTGAATTTTTTCTACTCGTCCTAATTTCTGTTTTTGCCATTTTTATTTTTTTTATCTAACATATTGCCAAGTTGGGTCCCCGGGACAGTAGCTCCTTTTGACACTAGCCCCCTCGATAGTCCCTGAAAACAGCAAAACAAAAAACTTCCTAACAAAAATGTCAAATTTGAGTGCTTTAGCGCTCAGAGTTTCTATGAAAATTTAATGACTAAATATAATAATCACCGTTGAGAGATTCTGAAAAAAAGTATGGCTTAGTTTAAAAAAGTCATGATGTATTGTCCATATTGGAAGAGAATTTGTTTTCAAAAATTGATTTTGTTCATGAAAACTTTTAAACAGATTGATGTTTCAAACGAGCAATTTTTTTTCTCTTCACAAAGCCTCCGACCATCTATTTGGTCACGTCAAATAAAAATAGCATTTCAAATCTTCTTAAAAAATATAATGCCGACTTTTGCTTTTTATTGACACAGAAAAATAAGCGATGAATTTAAATTTTGGTCCTTTTTGATAAATTAATAATAACGTAGCAACAATACATTATGATTAAAAAAGTTTGATAACTTTATTATAAAATATACAAGCAGCAAAGCCGAAAGTTTGTATAAAAAACAGAACTTCCGTTTTAGTAAGATTTTACATTTAAAATTTTATGAAAGAAAAAAAACTTTGGTAATTACAAAAAACAATAAACGTTTGTTTTAAATAAAATGGTTTGTTGCATTTGTTATAAATTGTTTCGTTTTACATAATTAAAAATTTACCGAGTAAATGTTTTTAATATTTTATTGAGCTTTTGGTTGTTTTTCTTCTTAGACTGAAATATTCAAATTCTACCCTAAGCACATCTATACCTACCAAATGGAAAATTTAAGATAGGCAGACTTATTTTTATTGAAGTTTTCTGATAAATTACTTTTTGCTACGTTTGTTTTCTAAATTTACTTAGGAATTCAGTTTTCTAATATAAAAGTAAATCGTCTGCACAACAGACGGTATATATTTAAAATTCGTTAGGACTCCGAGCCGAAGAGTCTAAACAAGTAAAGTCAAAATTATAAAATTCAAAATTGCGGTTTCAGAATGAAGAAATGTCTATTACGCGACAGTTTGACATTCTGTCGATTTCAACATGCCTAACCTGCTACCCTAACCAATATATTATAAACATTCCGATTTGTGAAACAAATGTCGTATTTTTCTAATAGTGGGCTTCCCGTGCGGTTACTTAAGTATTGGGTCACACATTACAGTTTAGCGGGTGCGGGTAAAACGCATTCCGGTCAATCGTATAACGCGAGCTACACATAGCACGCTAAACCGAATATTAGTCAACAACTTTACGATTATAACGAAAAGCTTAATTATTGTAAATATATTCACATTATTTCTAAAAAGATTGAAAAGTTTACAAGTTTTGTAGAATATGTGTTGCCTAAAGCAAAACTGTGAATATTTGAATAAGTTGGTCTTTGCAAAATAAAAAATACATACCTACGTATTATGCAAAATAACGATAGGTACTTGTAACTGAGTTTTTGTTTTAATAATCATAAGTATTAACAATAATTATTACGGACACGACGCAAGGAATTAGCAACTAATAGCTAAATAAATCAATTCATAACTATAACTATAAAATTTACGGAAATTGCCCTGTAGCAATTTAGGAAACTCGTTAATATTTACAGCAAACAGTAATATGTTTAATAGAAATGGTTTTCTAATTTACGTTGCACGTAAATTTTAAAATTTTCCATTAAAGAGTGTCGTATTCAAAATATACATCAATTACGGAAAAAAATTTAATGAAAACTCGTAGTACGTACAATGGTGCCTTTACAAAATTTAAAATCGAAACACTTAAAAGAGTAGTAGGTACGCGATTATTAAACCTGAGACGAGTATTCCACTATTTCACGTAAGGAGCTTCTTCCATTACAATTACAAAACTTCAATCTTTTAAAAAAACAAAGAAAAAGTAGCAATGAATCTCTCGTATTTAAATTATACGAAAGCAATTTTTCCAATTATTAAAAAAAATATTTCAAAACGTAGTATTCGCTTACAATTTAAACCATAATTTAATTCCAAAAACATCAAAGATTGCTAAAAAATTCAACCCTGTTTTAAACTTAATGACTTTTTTCCTTATAAATTCTAATTTTCATTTACTGAAGCTTTAGAAAGTGTCCACAGAATTCTTTTTATGGTAGATTGACAATTTTAAGACACACTTTGGTATAATGAGTCTATAAAGTTGGATGCCGGGTATACCTAAATTTAACGCTGCGTTAAAAGCACTCCCATTTGATATACCTCCCCGCGATACTCTACTTTCAACTCTCTCTGTAATATGCGTACCTATCAACCTATCCCATTCGTCAAATTAATATTTTTATGAATTATTGGCGATCTATCAATTAATTTTAAACTCTATTTTGGGGTGTTTAACAGTTTAAAAGTATATGGTGCCGTATTTCAAATTATTATACGGAGGCTGTATAATAGAAAGCCAAACAAATTGATTATTGGCCAAAAATTTGCACATTAATACTAAAAGGAAAAGGTAAGAGAAGTCAGTTCATCCAGGAGACCCACGCGAGGGCGTCATCGATCAATATTGGCTTTTAGTCCTGTACAAACACGAAGTTAAATTTTAGAAACACGCTCGGGCTGCACCTTCCCGTGGGACCTACTGAAATCGGGCAACTATGCAACAAGTCTTGTGAAGACACATCACCTACAACTGCATAAATGCGTTCTTTTTGTTTCTTTAGCATAGCGTATTGGTATTTGGGCATTCGAATCTTTCGTAAATACTTATTTTCTCTTATATTTGGATGCACACTTCAAAGTACGCTCTCTACACGTACTGTATTTGGACCTTACTTTAAATATTGTTTTTCGTTTCGAAAGAGGTGAGTGTTGAGAGTGGGAAATTACATGTTGAACTCGACGTATCAGCTATCCTATATTAATTAACTTGAAAAAATTGTTTTTTGATTCACCTGAACAGTAAACAGTATGACCACTGGGATGGGCAATGGGCCTTTAGGTGTATAATTACAAAATCGGTAGTAAACAATCACGGATTTTTGATTAAGAAAACTGATATTTTCAATCATAGCAAGCTCTGACATTTTCTCAAGAGTTGTATTTTTTGATCAACAAGCGAAAAACAAACAAAGGCAAGCAGAAGAGTTGTTGTTATGTTATAATACGTAAGAAAATCGCATTTTTAATTTTTTGCACCCCCCTAATTATGCACAGATTGAGTTTAATTATGCTATCAAATTATTTATTTTTTTAGTTTGATGACGTCGCTAACTCTGCTACCTAATAATACCTAAGGAATAAAATTAAGACAAAATGTTCCAAACTTTTTACCAATTGAATAACTACATAAACGAGTTCGCAGAACTTGTCTCGCTATTTTCAAAAATATTTAAAAAAAGTTTAATGAAGAAAAAGTATAAAACCATTAGGTAATTAGTATCGACAACTACTTTCAACTTTCGACGTACGACTTTCATAATTGAACTGTTTTACCATTTATTGGGTGCATAGACACATTATACCACATCAGAAAAGTTTAAAGGTGCTCGCACACTTGTCCACTTTTATTGTCCAACTTTTTTGCAAAATTATAGAATTGCACGTGCACGTCGTGTTCATACTTAGCAGAAAGATAATCAAAAATGCAACACAATTGAGTTATGCAACTTAGAAGGTAGAAGGTCGAAGGTCTCAAAGTGTTACTAGCCGGTTATGAAGACGTTTTAGGATAACTGGAACAAAAAAGAAGTGGACACTCTGCGACAACAGCTGAGAGAAGATTTTTGGCTTTAACTGCCAAGCGACAACCTATAATTACAGCACCTGTGTTGGTTACGAAGTTACAGAGGGCACATTCGTTGGCCACGATATTGTAAGAAATCATCTGCACAAAACCAATCTTCGTTATCTGACCACTCTTTCTAAAGGCCATCGCGTAGTACGATTAGACACTTTCACATCTTGGATGCAAATGATGAGTCCAAGTTTGTATTTTACCCATATTCTCTTCGAACGAGAGCGTGGGAACGATTCGGAAATGAAGAATGTGTGAGGTACGCAGAGGAAGTACACTTACAGCGGTGGTACTGTTAATGGTATGGAGTGGAATAATTATGGGCGGTAAAACCAAGCTCATTTCTCCAAATAGTTTTCTGAGAACTCAGTTATACAGCGTGTCCACGGCTGGAGTTGATAAGAGAAAATTGCCTTTGAAGTTTCTAGAAAAGTAAAATTTTTATAAAGAATATACCCTTTTTGCGTAGAATCGAAAATAAAAAAGGTTTTCCTCTTCTCAACTCCTGCCGTGAACACGCGTATTTGGATAATATTCTTCGACCTACTGTGCATCCATTTACTGGTGGTGTCCGTCGCATACATGAGAATGCCTTTCCTCATGTAGCGTATATTGTAACGAACTGTTTAAACAACGAGGAAATTAAAGTATTGCCATGGCCATCACAATCCCAGCACCTAAATCCAATAGAGAATGTGTGGGATATGCTTCAAAGAAGAATCTCGCCGCACATGGGTAACATTCACAATGGTTTTAGATTTTTAGTTTCTGGCAGCAGAATCGGCACGTTTACCCCAAAAAGATATTAAAATATTATTTTAACGGATGGGTAGATAAGTGTTTGTCCTGACACATAAATGGCGTCACTAAAGAAAAAAAACTCGAATAACTCGAATCGGCCATCTTTCAAATGAATCGTGTCAAAATTTGACAGCAATCAGTCGACTGGTTCGTGAGATGTAGCGTTTTGAGTGAAGCAACTTTTGTTATTGTGAAAAAAATGGATAAAAACGGATTTCGTGTGTTGATTCATCACTGATTTTTGATGGGAAAAAATACTGTGCAAACCTAACAATGGCTTGATATTATCCAGACTCTGCGCCAGCACAATCAAATATAAAATATTGGTTTCGTAAATTTAAACGTGGTCGTACAGACACAGACGATGCACAACGCAGTGGACGCTCAAAAGAGGTGGTTACGCCAGAAATCATCAAAAAAATCCACAAAATAATTTTGAATGACCGTAAAGTGAAGTTGAGCAAGATAGCTAAAACTCTGAAGATATCAAAGGAACGTGTACATCATATTATTCACGAATATTTGGACATGCGAAAGCTCTGCGCAAAATGGGTGCCGCGCGAGCTTACAATCGACCAAAAACAACAAGGTGTCGATGATTAAGAGGAGTGTTTGGCCATGTTTAAGCGTAATAAATCTGAGTTTTTGCGTCGATATGTGACAATGGATGAAACATGGCTCCATCACTACACACGAGAGTCCAATCGACAGTCAGCGGAGTGGACTGCACACGACGAAACCAATCCGAAGCGTGGAAAGACGCAACAGTCGGCTGGCAAGGTGATGGCGCCTGTATTTTGGGATGCGCTAGGTATAATATTTATCGACTATCTCCAGAAGAGACTGACGATCAACAGTGACTATTATATAGCGTTGCTGGAGCGTTTGAAGGATGAAGTCGCTAAGAAACGGCCCCATTTCGTGAAGAAAAGAGTGTTGTTTCACCAAGACAATGCACCGTGTCACAAGTCAATGAAAACGATGGCCAAACTCAATGCATTGGGCTACGACTTGCTTCCCCATCCACCGTATTCTCCAGATCTGGCCCCCAGCAACTATTTCCTGTTCGCAGATCTGAAGAGAATGCTTGCTGGCAAGAAATTTAAGACCAATGATGAAATGATTGCCGAAACTGAGGCCTATTTTGAGGCTAAAGACAAATCGTGCTATAAAAATGGTATCGAAAAGTTGAAAGATCGCTATAATCAACTATGTTGAATAATAAAACTAAATTTCGCCAAAAAATGTTTTTTTCTTAGTTAGGACAAAGACTTATCTACCCAACTGTTCTCTATGTGTGTAGCTGCATTTGCAATTTACAAATAATCATTTTTGGCATTCAAGAGCTTCTTTTGACTGGAAAAGAGCTTTAAGAAGGTAAGAGTCCCTGGAGGGTCAGGAGTCATATATCCGATAAAAACTACTGGAAAAACTCACGAAATCACTAAAATACAAAAGAGACGACGATTTTCTTTTACCGAAACCAGGCATCAACAACACTGAAAAGTAACGATCGTTTAGACTACACTCCTCGCGTTTATCCAAATAAATGGGACGAAGGTGGATAGAAATCATAGCTGTGTGCAGCTCTGAAGCCTAAAAACTTTGGAGAAAAGACGCTAAAGCTCTTTACATTTACATTTAAATGCCATGTCAGCAACGATATCGACCGTGATCCAAATAGAATCCACACTGAGTCTATTCAGCGTGAGATTTGTCTCCCTCAGAGTATACCGTGTGTAAAGGTTTAAAGCTGGCCATAGGGATTAAAATAATTTTCAATATTTAAATAAATTAATGCACATAAACTTTATTCACGACAATAATAATAATGCTATCAATAGAAAAATTAAATTATCGTACCACAAATGATAATAAAAATGAAAATCTCAATTTTAGCTTACAAAATTTAAGTTTTACGGGAATAAATGGCAATGTTTTACGCTAAAAAATGTAAAAAAATGAATTTTTTTAGCATAAAACATTGCCATTTATTTCCGTAAAACTTAATTTTGTAAGCTAAAATTGAGATTTTTATTTTTATTAATTTTTATTTTCTTTTGTGGTACGATAATTTTATTTTTCTATTGATACCATTATTATTATTGTCGTGAATAAAGTTTACGTGCATTAATTTATTTAAATATTGAAAATTATTTTAATCCCTATGGCCAGCTTTGAACCTTTACACACGGTATAACAAAGACAGGTAGAAGAAGCTTTGGAGAGCTGGTGTGTAGAACAAAAAAGGACATTTCAATTTTAGTCTATTCAAGAGGTATTGAAGTGCTTTATTGACTGGAAAAGAGTTTTAAGAAGTTAAGAGTTAAGAGTTCATTAGTAAACGACGGTTTTCACCACACACCTCGTGTTGTCCAAATGAATGGCACGAAGAAGCAATTGGAGCTGTGTGCAGCTCTTTATCCTAAATGCCGAAAAAGACAAACTATATATTTGAATTCAAAGTCAGCAAGGATGTCGACCTTAATCCAAACTGAATCTACACTGAGTCTATTCAGCGCGCGCCCAGCTCTACTCATTGGATATGTCTCCCTCAGACTATCGGAACTACCCCGTCTTCTCTAAAGAAAGAGAGGTAAGAACCTCTTAAGAGCTGGTGTGTAAAACAAAAGAAAACAGTTCAGATTTAGGCTTTGCTACAATAAGAAGAGAATAAGTAATAGAATAAAAGATATAAATTAATATTATTATACGTATCAGAAAAATAAAACTACAAGTTAAACTTTAAATTAACATAAGTTTGGGTATTTAAGGTATTTCCGAACAAACGTTTTGGCATTCCAAGCATTTACGAATTTATACCTTGTTATTAAAATCGTGGGTTGAAATTATGAACTTGATAACTTTAACTTGGTGGTTAGTACTAAAATAAGACATTCGAGTAAATCGATATTAAGCCATCAATAAAATATAAAAAAAAGTTTGTGTACAAAATAAATTTGAAGGAGATACGTTTTACAACCGAATAAAAAGTTCGTTCTTTTAACAAGTTCGAGATATTCGAGGCAGTGTCCTTTATTTATAATAGTCATCGAGTTATCCTCCAAAGTCACGTACGTAAGCACAAATAAATCTGCAATAACTAACAATATAACGGATGATGTTTTTATCGGACAAATTTTCCTATCGAGAAAAAAGAGAAGAAAATGAGGCAATAGTAATAAAAACGCAACTCTTTTAAAGAGTAACTCGAATTCCGAGCTTTTCGAAAGGGGTTTTTGAACATTTTCCCTACCACAATATTACTTTTGCCACTTTTACTGGGTTTATTATAGCTATGTTTGCGAACGATGTTTAATCGAGATAAAATGTTTGTAAAAGTTTTTTAAGTTTTTCTTAAATCATAAAGTTATTTATTTTGTTGCCGATGACTTCTGTGGAAAAACACGCAGTAAGCGCTTTCCTTTTTAAATAGGTGACACTTTGACAACTTCAGAATCCACTTTTAGACACATCAAATTTTATTTTGCAACTTTACTAAAATTATCCTTTTTCAATTTATTATTTTTGATGTCCACCAACGAAAACGACACGGTATCGAGATGGCCACGACGCTAATCAAACAAAAACGGCTTGGTGCTTAGTGAAACATTTTGTTGTAACTTAACACAAATACGCAGTGAAAACATAAATTGTTTATCCGTACAACAGTTGAGTTATTCGAAGGAAACTTGGTCAAACCTTGTTCCTTGGGGCAAATAGGCATTTTTAATACTTCGGACATTCAGAAAGGGCAACGAACACCGAATTAGTTCGAAATACTACCTTAGTTAATGAAACTTTCTTAGTTACAACTGGTTAAAACTATTACAAGTATTTTACTCGAGCAATATGTTACTTCTGGAGTTTTGTTTGGAGAGCCAAATAGGGTATACTACTGCCTTAATTTAAACTAACTTATTTTTGTCCAAATAGACTCTATTGTTTTTGATTATTTTGATTCCTCGTCCTCGTGTTTATTTCAACCTACCCATACAAGTAAAATAGCTCATAACTTCTAACTTCATTTCCATTTTCATCTAACACTTTCACATCGCCCCATCCCATCTCGATTCTTGATTTCACAGTTGTGTAACCTACTGTTACATGCCATGTTATCATAGTGAAATCGCCCATTTCATAAAAAGGATGTTCAATTCGTGAAACGCATGTCTGCATCTCAAATTAAGCGACTATTTATGGAAATGGAGAAGGTTAATTGCAATTTGAGGAGCTCGACTACTATTTCACCTGCTCATACCCATTGTTCAGTTTTATACAGTGATTATCGGCATTCGCCCTCCTCCAGATACGGCAGCAGTTTTTTGTAGTTCAGCAACTAGCGTTATTTAAGGTAAAAGAAGTACGTAGCAAGGCCTATAAATTTATTGAAAAATTTACTCTTGAAAGACAGAGATAAAATGCAAATTTCTCTACTAGAATAATAATTTTACACTTTTTATAGAAAGTCTCAAAAAGAATGAAAACCCCGAAGACGAACCATATTCCTGCAAGTACATGCAATATCTTTATGTTGAGGTTTATAAGTTTCTTTGAAATATTTTTATTTTGACTCTATCATGGTATGCTCCATTTGAATATTATATTTTTAAATAATTGAAACGATTCGTACTTTTAGAAAACACAGGATGGCCAGTTCAGGTGTGAGACTGTGGACGACGAATTCAAATTATAATCGAGTTCTAAAATCACGTGTGTGAGTCCCAAGTCCCCCTAATCGATTTAAACTAATCCAACATCAAAATGAACATTTCATGCTAAAATAATATTAAACAAAAGTAATATGTTGAAATAAATATTCCTAAAAAAATGTTAATTAATTATACTGCATTGTATAGCAAGAAAATATGCAGCTTATGCAGTAATAATTTATCAACGCTTTGAAAATTTATTTATCATTTTTCACGTGTAATAGTGTAATATAACTTTTGAAAAAGCTAAATTTGTTGAATCCGATTTGTTACGGCAAGTAATTTTTATCTCTACCACAGTTTATTTAATTAAAAGTTGAACACAATTTAAAACATACGTTTTATCTGCAGTAAAACATGAAAATTTAATTCAATTATTTGCTACGAGATTTATTTTATTAATGTTACTGAAATCAATTAAGGACGATACATTTTTTAATGCCGTTTAAACAATACTATACCGGGTGTCAGCAACAACTCACATTTTGGCAATTACGCTATGAAAGTGAAATTCGGTAAAGAGTAAATCAGTCGTAGACAAATTGTAATGCTCTGATGAAGGTACCTTCTAGTACTATGAGTTTTAGAAGAAATAAATAAAATAAGTTGAAGCTCCTAATAAAAAGTTGTACTATGCAACCCTTAATACAACCTATAAAATTGCAAATGAGTAATAAAACCGACCGCCTGCCATGCCTAAGTGGCCACATTAACTTGGGAGTGGCTCGAGAACGGTAGAGTTTAGATTCCTTTTCGGTTTTCGCTTATAATTTTAAAATTACTCACTTTATGAAAAAAGTACTTTTATATGAATAAAAACTAGATAAAATTTCTTATAAATTATATTTCCTAGTTTTTTTTCCTCAGATAAATCGTTTAAGCGTTAGAACGCGTTAAAGTTTGACAACAATTCCAAAATCGGCAAAAAATTGTTTTATCGCTTATAACTCAAAAACTACGGACTTTTAGAGAAAAGTGCTTCTATATCAAAATAAAGTAAATTAAATTCCTTACAAATTATGTTTCTTAGACTTTTCTTGTAAAGCAATCAGTTTAGGTGCTACAGCGCGTTAAACTTTAGTGTATATTTGACGCAACGTGTCCGGGAGGCAACACGCGAAATACTAAAATACAAAGTTTTGGGGGTTGACCATTAATAGAGATAGGCAAATTACGTCTTAGTAGTTAGGTAAATTTTAGTTAAGCCCATTAAGTAGTTCATAGATAGTGCCCCTGAAGCGTTAATTATCGTAATTAGCCGGCTTGCAAACCTAGTGTTTCTACTATGAACATTACACAACAATTTGTGTTCCGAATTGTTTGGATAGTAGAGTGAAACCAGAGAAAGAATAAAGTACCACGTGATCAAAGCTACTACTACTTAGTACAACAAAATCAAGGAAAACATAAATGAGCATGTTGTAACCCAACATCTGCGACTACGTAACAATTGTTAATAACTCCACGGCACTATCTACGTTCGTTTCTATTCAACTGCAGTACAAATCTACTTTGCAACTTGAACAGTAATCACGTGGTGGGTTCTTCTTTCCCTGGTATCACTATACCTTTGTTAAATGCAAAAACTCAATTTTTTTAAAACAATAAATTATCAAGATTAATTTTATTTATTTTTTAAGCATTTTCAAGGTCAGCTCTCACGGCTCGTGAGGTTTGGAAATGCTTCTACGCAACTAATAAGTCGAAAATCTGTGCAATTGCACACCAGTTTTCATTTAAAGCCCCTAAAGTTGCGCTTACAGGTTTTTTTATTGGATTCTCTTTTACGATATCTAAATGGGGGCACACGATCTGTTTACGATTTTACCTTTACTTTTCAGTCAATAGTATACTTGCGCCAAATTTACCACAAGCAAAGGATCAAAAGTACTAAAAATCGTATAATGATTTAACTGAGCTCTTGTTGCAATTTAATAAAATGGGGCTCTTCTATTATTGATTCAGGCCGTAGGCCTGCTTGATTCAATCGAGATTTGTGCTCTAAAAAGCACAATCGAAGAAACGAAATTTAAATTAAACGAGAAAAAGTTTATAACAACGGATCGTACGTTATATCTCGACAACATTGCGAATTCTAGAGAAGTATGTTACTTCTTATAAAAACCTCGCATCAGAAGCATTAATTTACTGCAATCTGTAATCTTACAGTAAAGACTACTCTGTGCATAACTTGTCTAAATCATATCGCGCAAATTATAATTCCAAGTTTCCAAGTTTGAAATTGGCTAAATGTGCACGTGCACTGCTTACCACTAGAATTAGCTTAATTTCCATTTGGTAGGTACTCACCTGAAACAAAAAAATAGGTTAATAAAATCGAGAAAACATTACCACTAAACCTTTGTTAGTAAATAACTAAAAAGACAGAAATAAATGTTATTAATTTGGTAAAATACAGAAAAGAAAGAGAAAGCCAAGTTTTTTGTGTATTTCGGCTTGCCGATAAATTCAAAATTAAATTTATATTAAGATGAACTCGGATCAGTCCCATATTAATTAATCTTTATATTTATCTATATCGGCCATTGAAGCCAATACAATCCTGTAAGCCGGAACATCGATCTTCAAGCTTTATAAACACAGTAACGCTGCAGTTCAGTACATAAAGTGCTAAAGTTTTTTAAAAAGTTTTGACGTTCGGGTCTGATGAGTGATGAGTAATGACATCGTGCTCTGACCTCTGACACAACATTCACATACAGGAAACCGACGTCACGTTAGTTTTTCTAAAAAGATCGGAAATTGACACAAAAAACGATTTATATCAAATTTTAAACTCGCAATTTAAAAGGCTACAATGAGAATGGGTTACCTACTGAAAGTGATGGCGATGCTTAAGACTACGTTAAGCTACATACCATTTAACATCGAAAACTACATAGCAAATCAGACAAATTCGTAACATAACGATAAAATCGCGGTAGTCGAGTAAAAGTAAATCGAAGTGGTGGTTCAAATTAACCAAAAACCTTTCCGAAAGAGACCAAAAACACATTTACGGATCAAGTTCTCTGATGTGGAAGGTATTAGTTAACAGCTTGATTAATGATAAGTAGAGTAATAATTCAACACAAAACATTTTCCTTTCAACTTGAGAAAAAAATTAATTATCTTTAATAATTAGCAAGTTTTAATTATAAATTTATTGCAATAAAGTAAAATAAAATTAAAGTCGTCGACTGGAAAATAGTTTACTTATACACTGAATGTAATTTTCGTCTAAGAAAAATAAAAGTTTTTCGTTTACTTGAATAAAATTAGATTTAATATCTAATTTTCCGTACCAAGTGCTTAATTTTAAGGCAGACTTAGATTGCTTCGTTATTTTTTGTTAAATAATATTCTAATGTTACGCTCATTTCATTTATTTACTTTAACTTAATACTATTGGATCGTCCTTTGTATAGTGCACGACGTTAAGCTGTCCGTTCAGGTTAATTTTCCATTTAAGTCGGCGCTCTTAATAAGAAAGCCATAAATAATTAATTATTTTGTCCTAGGGTAAATATGTAGGTACATTGAAATTACACAAGAGTTTGAGGGCTTGGCAGTAAAGTTGTGAAAATGTAACACGGGAGAAAACTGTTGGTATTGTTAGAAGAAAATTAGAAAAAATTGAAAAATCGTAAATCGAAGTCGGGGATCAGAAGTCCAAGGTTAATCCTGAAATATGAACAAATTTTTCAATAAAGTAATAAACCCTAAAGTAATTTATGGTAACTTTTTGTATTATTTTTATTAGTAAGTAACGATGTGGATTTTGTTATGGTTCGGAGTAGTTATAAATCCTGAGGTTCTGGCTTCGAACTGACAAAAGGAACATCGTTTATACGCTACCTCTGGGGAAGATCGGTTGTCACGGAAATTGTCCTTGTTTTATTCCATAATTATTAATTACCACTCCTTTTGATCTTTAAATTTTGTTTCCCGTGTTCAAATTTCAATTTAAATTCAGTACTTTCACCGTGTTCATGATTTTATTTCGCCCACAAGTGCAAGTAGTGTAGATGTGAGATCTACGCTCGACCTTGCATGCTTTGCGTTCAATTTAAAATTATAATTTGTTTTTGCTTCTATTCATTATCTCTTGTAATATATGGTGAGTAAAACGTTATCTTCGTGCGGTAGCTAAGCTGCTGTAAATTTAACACGGACCTTATTATATTGTTGAAACTACGCCATAAATAAATGTTTGTGCTTTTCCAATTTCAATTACGTCCCAGTTCCTTGTTAATTTTTTTTTGTCAATATATAATTTTGTTTGCTTCCCCCTTCAATTAGTCATTGCCTAGCAAACCCCCTCTCTTCGAATTAAAATTAAGTCGAAAAATATTAATTTTATTTTTTTCTTGCCCTGTGGTGGTACTCAGAGTAGACTGTCTCAGTGCCGTTTCTTTATAATGTACTGAGAAGATTCTTTTTTTTCGCGGCCTTTACATAAATGCAGAATGCAGAACAGCTAATAGTATGCAGGATTTTGAGATAATATCCCTTCTATGGAGCTAACATGGCTGGACAATAGGAATGTGTTTACTAATATTTCATTATCGGTTCTACGAGTCTTCAAGAAAAGATGTCCTTTGGTGAATGGACATAGATCTTGTGGTGCACAGGGTTTAGTCATAAGGTAAGGCTGAAACACAAGTTTTTTTTGGGGGGGGGGTGCTAAAAAAGTTTTATGCTAGCAGTTAATCCTCGTAGTCTGAAAGATCAAGCTAAGACGTTGCACATGGGTAATACGGTTTGTCCATTCTTCTTGGCAGCTTTTTTTCCCAGGGTCCTATTGGGGCTATTTTTTTATTCCAAACCTTTACAGGCAGGACTACACGGTATCTGTTTATACACACTACAACAGAGCAGTCAAGCCCAAAGTTGGTGTATGGGAAGTTGTCTCATCGACGGTCGGATGAGGTCGGTGCGATTCGGGCTAGTGACGTAGGTAAGATACCTAAGAGTCCCGCTCGAGTACAGAATTCTTACGGAAATAGTAATATTTTTATCATTATATTTGAAATAAAACAAAATAGTTGCTTATTATTAACAAAGTACCTTTTCAAAAATATTATCGTGCTAATTAGCTATATGATAAGTCTAATTCTAGCTAATTTTGGTTTTATATGGTTTTATTCAAAACCGAATTGTCATAAGCTCTTCAAATTACGTTTCGCTGAATCACAAACGTTAGCTTTCTCAAATTACAAATTAAAAAACATTAACAAACGATGTTTTAACATTTTAAAACCTTTAAATCAGTAGTAAAGCATCGCAACTTATTTGTGTTCCGGTATCTTACATACGTCACAAATCGTTCGTACAATGTAGATGAGACAACTTTCCATACACCAACTTTGAGTCAAGCCTTCGACTATCCTTAGAAATTGGTAAATTTTTACAATTAGTGAAAATCTTATTTATCATGCGTCTGTCTTTGTGTCACTTCATAGCACAAGGAGCGCTTGTTATCATGATATTTTTCATAACCCCTCCAAACGGGGGGTTAAATCCCCCCCCCCCCCCCCGGGCTCTATCCCTAACAGTTACGGCAATATACTTTTCACTATAAAGTTAAATTTCTTTTTATGAGGGCTACACCTGTTGGGATTGTTTTGTTTTCATTTTTTTAATTAATGAGAGTATTACTAATTAATTTATCATTTTGTCGATTTTTTATTAGCGTAAATGCTAACTATTCTAAGAGCGTAAAAAAATTAAGTTTGCCTGAAATTGAAGCCTAATAAAATGTAAAACACACGGTGGTGCCCTATAAAATTTATTTCATTTCGAACCATACCCATCTTCGTCTTTTCATTAACTCCCTATATAATATTATACTCGATTCGAGCAGTGTAAATATTTTTTTAAGTTAATTAAGTTTCGTTAAAGACATTATTGCCTTTCATTTTGTGCTAAGATAATTTCCAGGTCAGAGTTTTTGCAAGCCAAATGGCGTAATTTTAAAATAATCGTGAATTCGTATCAAATAGGGGCATAATGTTCCAGGATATTTTTGTAAAAAGGAAAAGTTTCGTTATCGAAAATTAAAACTGACTAGACCTGTTATTTATTTTAATCCTTTGTTACAAAACTAAGATTTTAAGGGAGTTTCTTGTTCAAATGTTCAATGGCAGAGCTGAGCTAACAAAAATATTTAATTTAAAAATTTAATTGTTTACTTGAAACAATTTGGTGCTCAGCATTAAACAACAACCTTAAATATTTTATGAAAAATTCTAAAAATTTGTAAATTAATTCCCAAATTAAGCCGAAGAAGGTATCTAGATACAAAACACTTGAGTTTAAAGGAAAATGTAGTTCAATTTACAAATACAATAAAGAAAAATATTCTTGAGTATCCAAAGAAATATTTACATCGATCAAATTATTTCATTCTTTCGTATTTTAACAAAAATATTCTTATAAGAAAAATTCCATTCCACTTTTCGTCCGTTGTATTAATCTTCTTGCGTGTTTTCTGTTGCGTTTCCAACATAATTTTATTGTTTTAGGATGATGTTTATATGTTATATTTTTTCTGCAATTGATCAGTTTACATATTTTCGCGAAAAAAATACTTTTATTTTTTTAACTTCGTCTCATTCAATTTGTTAAGTCTTCAATTTTATTCCGAGTCGAAACATTATCCGAAAGAAAAAATAAAACGAGAACGGCAAAAATAACTAGTAGTAAATTGGATAGAAAAGAAGAAAAAAACATGGAAATGCTAAAAAATGCTTACGATCTAACTAGACAAGTATAAGGCCGAACGTATAATCTCGCCATAAATTCGAAGGTAATGGATCGAATCCATTTTTGAAGTTGAAATTACATTTTTGTTAACGCAACAGTTCTTTTAGAAAAAAAGCAAAATACGAAGCAATAAAAACTAATCATTGCATTTGTTAAGTGTTCTTTTCACGTTTCCTTTGTCAACTATATCCCACGACGTACATTATAAATATTCATCTTACTTTTCAACCCAGCCACATCACAGATAGATCGTATCACAAACGTGAACGCTTTCTCAAGTAGCTCCTCAAGTTTACACCTAACAATAAATCTGAACTATGTTCGGGAACAAAAACCGAATCTCACCATCAGTTTTCACTTAATGCACCTTAGAATAAGGTGAAAATGATGAAAAATGTTTAAACTTCGAGCAGAGATTGAATTGCATTTCAACTTTTTAAACAGAAGGGGGCTTTAGTTACACAAATAAATAATTATCGATTAAAATTTAAGTACTTTAATGATAGCAATAACAACTAAATCAAGTGCAAACTTGGAAAACTACTTATAAACTTTATGTTTGGAGCTTTAAGTTTCTGAGCTCACTAAATTTATTCATGAAAGGGTAGCTACTGACTGAAAATTTTCACAAAAGAAGAAATTCTTACTAATAGTAGTTGGAAAAAAGTTGCGAAAAAAGAACAACAAGATGTACGGACGATTTTAAATTTACAATTTCAGAAACTTCGCGAGTGGCGCTTCTTTGTGCAATTTTTATTATAGAAATTACATGTAGGTACAGGTAAACGCAATTTTTAGAACGTTTTTCTAAAACTAACAACAATTTAAATTTCGTTGGTGTAGCAAGCATTAATAATTAATTAGAATGGTGATTGAAAAACGTAAATCGCACGAATAGAGAATTAAGTAGGCATCTAGTTATTAGAGTTAAACCACGGTTAAACCAACCCAACCACTATGTTTTTATTGTATTTTTTACTGTATTTTACAGACATAGGTCTCATGTTACTACTAGCTACTATTCGTTATTTATTATTTTTTATAGACAGCGATTATCGTCTTTGGCACTTTTTATAAAACATCCCCAATTCGTCTGGTTAGCACTTGGATTAGCGGGCCGTGCTTCAACGGGTACATATTACATAATTATACATATGGCTGTAGTGTAGGTTAACTTATAATTAAAACGAAAGCCCTCTTGATTAGTAAATTACATACACATACTCAAGTAAACTAATAAATAACGTCGATTAAATAGAAACCAATATAACTAGTGAGTAATCAACAGTGAGTCCGTAGTCCGCCGAGAGTCCATCGAGTCACGGTTTATCCCCAGTGAAACCACACTTGTATGTTGACCACTAGCGTGGTCTCCATCCAGCCTGGTTAGTCTGCTCTTCGAAATTCTTGACGCGGCTGATTCGTTGAAATAAAGTTCAGCAATTTCAACAATAGTGAGGGAAAAGATGTGAAGAGAAGAAAAAACGTAAAAGTTGAAAAAGAAAGTGGGTTCCCACGTTTCCAGTGCTTGGAAGAGAAGGTCGGTTGAAAGGAAGTTTTGCATGCTGCTGCCTAGCTGCCTGGCCGCCTCATTTGTGTGAAGACAAGACACAGTTTTATTTTGTTACGACAATATTCATATTCCACTGCACCGTGCCCGACAAAAAGTAAACGAAACTAATAGTCTAAGAATCTTTGTAGTATCTGACAGTCAAGCAGCCCTTAAAGCGCTGCGCGCCTGTGAGATGGGGTCCGGACTAGTAACAGACTGCATCCGCAGACTGAACGAGCTAAGGGGAAAAAATTTCGTTAACCTGGTATGGGTGCCAGTTCACGCCGACATACTAGGGAACGAGAAAGCGGACGGTCTGGCCAAAGAGGGCACCAAAATAAGACCTATTGGACCAGAACCAGCCTTTGGCATTTCTTACAAAATGGTAAAGAGAGAAATACAGTCACTTCTAACGAAATGGCACTGGAGGACACTGGAAGGAGACTCCCGGGCAGAGCTACTCTACAATCCTACTGGAGAAATTTTCTGACAAAAAAAAACACTCTCTACTCAGAATGAGTAGAGGTGAGCTACGACTGGCAACGGCACTGATAACGTGATAACGGAACATTGCCAGCTCAAAAAGCACCTGTATACGATGGGACTAGAAGAAGACCCACTATGCAGAGGGTGTGCAGAGGCAGAGGAAACTCGAATTCATCTTCAGCTACACTGTGAAGCTTTCACAAGAAGTCGTCACAGCATTCTCGGAAAGGAGAAGATGCTCCAAAAAGAATTGCCCAAACTACCGATAGAGGGCATTCTGGACTTTATCAAAAGCACAGAACTCATATAAAAGAAGAGAATAAATATCCGAGGCGCACAATAGACTCAAGAGGTCGAGGTTAAGGAACCACTGGGGGCCTCAGGAAAAAAAAAGAATAGTCTAAGACCCGAACTAAGGTCGTTCCGTTCCCATCTGCTTACCGGATTAAAAGTATTTTTTATCAAACATAATATTTTAACATGGGTTGTATAAGGAAATCCAGTCCAGGCCATGATCCTGGCCACCATCCATCATTAATCATTACTCTTATTAATTTTTTTTCATAATTTACTCCCTTGTCTAACAAACGAATTTAATCCTAATCGAAAGTAAAAAGCATAAGGAACATATAAAAGTTAGGTTGACTATTTTTTGTGTTCCCATTATACCGGGTTGCCAAGTATAAAGAGGTGAGTCGATATGTGCTCATCTGCTTTCTCATAGAAACATAATATCAAAATAAAGATAATTTAGTTCGGATCCTGTACGGGATCCTGTTCGGTGCGGGAGTAAGGGTCCGGTCGCGGTACGACTATGTGTGCTGTGTCCTTTATTCGTGTGCATTGCATTACGGGCAAGACAAGAAAATTACATATTACGTTAGAGTTAAAGAGAAAAATTTGTACATCGTCATTTCTGTCGATTGATATATTACAACGATTTTTTGCCCAGCTTGTAGAAAATACAAAATTGAAAAAAATGGGAAATAGACGAGTTGTTATTAACTTTGAGGGACGGTTTCCAGCGGGGTGCTTCGACCGCAAGGAAGAATTCCTGCAAGGTCTATGGTATGTTCCAAATTTCTTGTCATAAATGAGTATTTTATAAATTTTAACAAGAACAGTTCTATTTATTAGAAAAAATACTAAATTGTACTCGTTATCACGTATAATAAAATGAATAATGAAAATAATCTTTAATGAAAAGTGTTGTGGAAAAAAGAAAAAACCTGAGCATTAGTTAATTAAAAATTTTTTTGTGCGACCGAAAATTTGTAAGTTCATAAACTACCGAACACCATAAATAAGTCAATAACTTGGAACAGCAGTTCTGAATGGCTCTATAAATGTTCAAAGGAATTTATATGAACGCAAACTTCATTTTAGATCAAACTATATACGCACACACGCTGTGTACCAAAAAGTACAGTCCTCGGCAAACATGTTTGGAAATTTTACCCTTCAAACGAAAATTTAAAGTAATTTTGCATTTAAAACTATTCTCAAGTTTGGGATCCGACGTCGCTTTTGTTAGAAAATTACTATTTTAACATAGAAGTAGAAGGCGTTTTGTAATGGGGTAGTTTATCGCGTCTCTTTTGCTGTTCATTAGTGTGCATTTTACAACAAAACGTTTGGAAAATTAACTTTTTTGCAAGTCGGGCACTATTGTTTTTGTAAAATCGTACATTGTTTCGAAAATTTCAATTGTTTTCAGACTTAAACGATTAATTATGTAATTAAACTATTGTAAATAAACGCTTTTTTATATTTTGCATAGTAATTGATTCACTTTTCTTAAATGTCCACACTAAACCACACCGGTAGCAAACAGATAGTGTCTTTATTTAATACTAACTTAGAAAAGGTCAAATTTACGGCACTTTAGGCCGGCCGTTCTTTAGATGCGTTTTCGTCCGAATTTTTTTTATCAGAAATCGGACGAATTAGTTTCGTCAAATTTCGCATAAATGGCATCATCCACTGGACAAGCTATCACTTTTACTAATTATCAAATATCCGGGAAATTCTTTCTTTCTTTCATAAATTAGGATTAGATAGATAGGCCCGAATTTGCACGAAGATTTCGTACCTAGTAGGTGCACTTTAATACGTTTTACCGAAATGGGATCATTCGCACTTTTTTGCACGATTTTCAAAGGCACAGAGCCGCAGGCAGAATATGTGAGAAAACCGACCTGATCTAATAACTTCAGCTTAAGTTCACTTAAATGGTCCTAAACATTGACATTGAACTGACCATTGTCGATAAACAATTACAAGGCAGGTTAAACTTAAGTTTAAGTGAACTAACGCCTAAGCTTCTAATGTACAATAGACCCTAAGGTCCAGTTGTATAAACGAGCTAATCTGAGAGTCGGAGTTAACTCCGCGATTAATCTAAATCAACAACTAATTCTGAGTTAAATTGAAATATATTGGACTCTAGAAAATTGATGGGTTAACCCTGTTACCAAGTGCCTACGAGCTAACCTAATCTAATCCGCGCTAAGATCTAACCTTATATTCAGATAGTGGAGTTAACTCTAAATCTGCTATTATCTCGTTTATACAACTGGGCCTAAGAGATAGGTTTAATCGGCATTTTTGCAACTCAAAAATCTACACCAGAACTTAGGTCAGGTTATACCAAACTTTGCTATACCCTAGTTCTATTGACTATTAGTTTACGTTGAAGCGTGCTATTTCGACGTTCTCGTGGCTGGACATTTGGACTAGGTTCCGTTCTACCGTAAATTGGTTTTGAACAACGAAGTTTGAATAATTAACTACAGATCACGATGATCTTATGTTGAGCGTTGTTGGTAGAACCGGCCCTTAAGCTGTGTTGCACTAATTTGTTTAACCAAGGGTTCAACCACGTTACATCACAATTGAATTAGGCTTTGGTCTATTTGACGCACGGTTTAAGTTTCGTAACTACTTATAACCTTCTTCACGTACCTTTGTACAACGGGGCCTTAGTCTTATTCATTTTTTGACACCTTATGTAGGTACTACCGGTACTACTTACTTGGAAGTATTTGTAACGTGTCAGGCGCACGAGCCTTCTCTGGAAAGTTTTCTTATATTATACTGCTTAGGTCTAATAGGCCGGACATCAAAACTCACACCCTTATAATATAAAAGCACGAAAAAAAACTGACTGAATGCAATATTTTTAGCGATTGAACAAAATCCAATAGTTATTGGAGCGGAATTTTTTATTTATTTAATCCGATTTGTTCTTCAAAAAGAGTGTATTATTAAACGTGTTACTATAATAAAAGAGGAAGAATACAAAAAAAATTCTTTGTCGAAACGTACGCCAAAAAATATAAAAATATGACTTTTTAATTAATTTTTTTTTCTCTATTTATCTAAATTTTAATTAAAATACTTATTATACGTTTATATCAGACTTAACTTTGTTAAACAAATAGCTTTAGAATTTACTCGGCGTATTGCTATTGCTATCCAAAATACCAAATACATACTAGTAAATACTAAAGATTTTTTCAGGATATTGAATGTATATACAGGGTGAGTCTAAAATGGCGGATAAGCTCTCCAGTACTTTGTAGGGAATAATAATTAAAGTAAAGAAAGAATGTTAAAAAAATTCCTAGCCGCTAATTTGTTGAGAAATGAAGAAGTTAAGTTCAGAAATCAACTCCGAATTCTGCCAAATTTTGAACATTTTCATCATGTCCTCTAGTAATTCACGTGTTTTTTAATTATTAAGCAAAAAAAAATGCTCCTATAACATCTTATTATCCTGTAAAATTAATTTTGAATATCGAAATTTCTGTATCAAGTTGTTAAAAAAAATATGTGGCAACGATGTTTTGAAAGTACCCTTATGATGAATTATGTCACTTATCTTTTTATCTGTCATCGATTATTAACATCCGTACCATGTTGCCAAATCTCAGTTTACTTCTTCTTTAATAACTACAAAAATGTAGCAGATAGATTTTTTATGATTTTTCTTTAGTTCAAATAACCGTCTCCTATAACGTACTGAAGAGCTTATCCGCCATTTTAGACTCACCCTGTATTCATGTACTACCTGCCTGCCAGTGTGTGCGTACCGCAGTTTATAAACAAATTTGTTTTGTTTTAGGCAATTTGGGCTAAAGATAATAAAACGTGGTATTTTATTCCAAAATAATCAAAATTAGGAAGAAAATTGTAAGGAAAATAGTGAGTTATACAGCACGTCCACATTAAAGAGGATATATCAAGCGCTAAATGATATACCGTGTGTAAAGGTTCAAAGCTGGCCATAGGTATTTAAATAATTTTCAATATTTAGATAAATTACTGCACATAAAGTTTACCTATGCCAATAATAATGGTATCAATAGAAAAATAAAATTATCGTACAATCGAAGTTTTAAATTTAAATTTTCTACTTGTAATTATTATAAACATTCTGCAATTTAATTTTCTGATTTATTAAAAAACATTTTTTTGCGTAAATCATTGCCATTTATTCGAGTATCTAGTTCCCGTAAAACTCAATTTTGCAAGCTAAAATTGAGATTTTAATTTTTTTTGTGGTACGATAATTTTATTTTTCTATTGATACCATAGGAAATCTTTATGGTATCTCTAAGAAGCTTCCGCTAATGAGAGAACCAAGACTAAGTTCAGTAATTTACTGTTCATAAACTGAATAGGGGGGGAGGGGGATATTGAAACAACAACAGCTGAGAAGAATGCTGCTACTGTCATTGTTCGATGTGGACTTGACAAACCATCAAGTCAATATGAAAGCAAGGTACTTGCTGAACGTTTTATTGTCATATCGTCGCTGAAATTAAAGTTAACTGAGGTCTTGGTCAAACCTCTGCGTTTTTACTCAGCACAAAAAAAATGCATAAGACCTTTTTGTAGGAAATTTTATGTACTACAATTTTGTATAGGAATACATTTTCGTAGGAATCATAGTTACGGAGATATAAGCAAAAACGAGGAAGTTTTTAAGCAGCCCACCCCCGCTCTCCCCCTACCTCCCAGGGCTTTTAGTATGTTATATAGTTGTTGTATTGCAGGTTCCAACGAACAACCATGCCACTTTTCAAAACTCTTGGATTTATTTCCCTGAACGTGTCTAGGTAATTTGACTGAGCTAATAGTGTCAAATTGAGATCATTCATTCGGCAATAAAATATCGAGGAAGCTGTAAAAGAGGCGTCACCCCTCAAAACAAATCCCCGAACGATTGAAAGAACATAGGAGTCATCGGAAATGAAAGAATTAATTCTACAACTCTACAAGATAGAACATATTCCAAACTTTGACAGTATAAGCAAACTAGGGTAACCTCAAAACAGACTGAATACCATCGAAATGGTATTATCTAATGAAAACTTCCCTATCTGAAAACTAACGCGAACTTGTAGTTATTTTATCTTTTGTTATTTTTACAGAATTACACAATACACACGTTCATTAGTAGTTAGGAAAGCTGAGGCTTCGCTGCAATGCATTAAATTTTTAATTATTAAGTTTTGCATAAAATCTGTGAATGCCCTCATTTGCAAATAATTAGGGTAATTATGTTGTAGAAACTAGTAACATAACCGCCGAGTTTATCCATGCATTATGATTCAAGAACATAAAAAGCTGCAGATAGAAAGCATCGCTTTACTCGTATACTCGTACTAAGGATACCCGCGCCACAATATACACGAATTTACATTTCTAATACAAAATCAGGATGTTTTAGTAATACTCTTCTTCGCTCATAAAAAGTACCGTTGCTGGTTTTAGTGAAATTTTTTCGTATTTCAGTTAAGCGCAGATTTTAATAACGATACTAGGAGAAACTTGAAGAACATTTTTAAATAATAAAACGTTTTCATTTCAAACTGCCAGCTATTCACATTGTGCTATTATAATAGTGGTCGCATTTACACGAAGTTAAAAGAGAACTTTCGAGCACAACAACAAGAATATCTGTCTGTAGGCAACATAGGTGGTAAGGTGGTAGATAAACTCGAGCATCTTTTGTATGTGGGAACTTTGAATGCATTAGTTTTACATTTTCCTCATAGCTGATTGGCGGAAAGTAAAGAAGCGAGAAGCGAGACGGATCATAATTTAATTAAAAATTAAATTGTGATCAATCCTTTATCAAAAACTTTTGAGATAACTTAAAACTTCCGAACGAAATATAATAATTGTACTCGTAAATGGAAAGCATAGAGAATTTCTCGAAGTTTTTCGTAATTGTATAACTTGCATTTAAAGTTCTTGGTAATTCCAATTCTTAATGTAATTTCGTGTACGGGAAGCCTTAAATGCTTAAATAGAAGATACCGTTGTTCTAATTAGACACAAAAATTAAAATCGCAGTTACTTTTTAAACCACTTTAAGTTTTATTCGTAAATTTCGAACACATCCGGAATAAAGATACTTTAATACATCAAACCTCAAGCGACTAAGCCCCGAAAGTTTTCAATTCATCAAAACGTTGAGATATGTCACAAATTTGCATTAAACGTCACACATTTTGACAAAGATTGCTTTTGTTTGGACTATTCTCCTCACATTACGATACCGTTTGCAATAACGAGATTTTGAAGAATCGGTCGTTTGAAAAAAAAACACTTTAAGAACCAACATTGCACGCTTGGTGTGACAACTGAAGCCGGACATTAATTTTTGTAAAAGAAACAAAGCTTGGCGAGTATCTTTTGCTAAATACGTCCCTTTATGAACACAGAGTGTTCAGAACTGCACTTTAGGAAATAGCTACACCAAATTTGGTGTAATGTAGATGTAAAAACAAGAAAAAAAAAAACTTCAGTGAGCATATATCCGCAAATGCTTCTTTACGGCATACCCTAGGCTCTCATTACGGATTTAGTCCAGTCAAAATTGATGCCATTTTAGGAGAAAAATCCAAGAGTTTTAATAATTGGTATGGTTGCTCATTAAAACATACAGTGCAGCATAATAAAAGTTCCGGAGGGAGTGAGGGAGCGGGGTGAGTGAGGTTGGAAGGGGAACTGTTAATGGTGACTCTATTTAGTTTTTTGCAAATAACTCGCTTCCTATAAGTCGTACGTTGATGAAAGATATTATGAAAGTTATAGAAAACATTATTAGCTACAAGATTGGTTATATGCATTTTTTTAATAAGTTTAACCCTTTTCGAGATATAGCGCGAATAAGAGGTTACAGTGAGTTTGTTTACGCGATGACGCTGTATAAACTGCGGAGTAAGACGCGTAAGTGTCATGAAAGGAATCGCTCACCAAAACTGTCCATTCATGGATAATCTGGCACTGAATGAGGTAGAATAAAGATGTACATAAATAAAGAATTCTGAAAACAAAAGTCGCGTTGGGTTTCGTTTTCCCCTTTTGTGGAGAGGTTAAAAAACACTTTTGTTGAAATTGTCAAATTAGTGAGAGCACTATGGAGCTTCAGAAGCTTCTTATTCACAACTTGGAAGTCCGATAAAGATTTTTAAAGGAAATCTTCATCGTAACTTTAAGTTGTGAATAACCCAGGTAGCCAGTTGACGTATTATTACGTCATAATAACGGCGTTTAATGGTGATCATTGGACGGCGACGTCAATCGACCTATTGAATACGTATTAAAAACGTCATAATATATCTGACTACATAGAGACGTCATTCCAATAATGTATGTTACGTGAATGAGACGTCAAAATTACGGACATTGTCCATTTTTTGAGTTTGGTAAACGTAAAAAAATCACGTGTTATAGACGGCACTCTGCTACCTGGGAAGAAGCTTCTGAAATTCAATAGAGAGCTATTGCCTGTTTCGTCTACCCTAAAACTTTAAAAGTATTTCTCCTACGTTAAAACTCAATAGGTCCTTTTTTGTAAGAAATTTTGTCTACTTTTATTTTGTATGTTAATAAATTTTTTGTAAAGTTGGTAGTTACGGAGATATAAGCAAGAAACGAGGAAAAGTCACCTATAAACTACAGAACAGCGGAGACTGTAGAGTTTCAACGAACAACCATACCAATTTTCAAAACTCTTTAGACTTTTTACCTTCACATGGCGTATTTTTGTCTCATTTCACCGAACTAGTACCTAATTGAACGGCTAATTAACTCTCGGTACCAAAAACGCGATAAAATTGAATATAAAGAATTTTGGAGATTACAAAGTGCATGCTTCCGGGAGTGTGTTCCTGCTTCAACTTCTGCGACAATTTTGTTCAAAAACGATTCATTCTACATCTTTTGACTAAGTAATCGTTATTGCTTTCAGTCTACTTGCCAAATTTCATTCACATTTGTACCTCAAAGCTTTTAAAGCCCCACAGCAATGAATTAAGGGATGGCTAAAAAATAATATGTGCTAACGCGATACGCGAGTTTGCAAAACAAGTAGGGGTTTGCAAAATAAACAAAACTTTTTTTCCTTTTTTGAAACTCAATCCTGAGACATACTGTATATTAATTGCTACTATAAATAATATTAATGAAAGTTACGATATCATATTTTAAACCTTTTCAATACGAAAAAATGCGTTGCCTTTAGAACAGAGTATAAGGTATAAATAAAAGCTTTTTTTTTGTCTTATACTAATGTATCGTGAACCGATTCTAAAAGCACTATTATATATAACGATTTGTTGAATTAGTATCATAAGCTAAGCTCGTAATACTTTGGTCTGAAAATAATGTCCTGCGGACAATCAAAAACCAAGATTTTCAGCAGTGAGCAGAAAAAAGGAATAATCATAAAAACGAGAAAAAAACAAATAAAACATAAAGTAATATCACAATGATAGGCATGTAATATAAAAGCTTGTGAGATTTATACAATGGTTTTTTCCCCTCATAATAAAGTAGATCTTTTTGCAATAAAATTAAGTGTTTGGTTTTAAAGGGGGGTTAAAATTTCAAGTTAGGATTTGAATTTATTTGTTGTTGCGTTACGCATTATTTAAAACTATACCTTGCCCGTATGTACCGTAATCGTGAGCATTAATAACGATTTAATTTAGATTATGACGGCTTAACCAAAAATCTAATTTGAAGAGCGCGACTTAATAATACCATTCATAGGACTATATTCAAATTGACGAGCGTAACAAAAACGAAAATTTAGTTTGTAAAGTATTAACTTTGAATCGTTTGAAACGAGGAGCTCGTTTCAACTTCTAGATCCTAATCAGTGGAATATTACTCACGAAGGCCAAATTAAGATTCGAGCTAACTCAAAATAATATACGGTTGCCGATTTGATTAAATTGTGGTTTAAGTGAATATTGAGTTCTAAAACTAAAATTTCGTTTCAATTCAAAAACAAATTTCAGAAAAATACAAAATTGTTTTGCTAGTTTGCTTGCGTCCAATTAGAGCGAAAAAATATTTTGGAAATTTAAGCAAGGTACTACTCTCCAATATGTCATTATCGAACCCACGAACTAAACTTAGTTTATATATGGGGTGTTTTTTGGAGGTATTGAACTTTAAATTGAAATAAAATATATGTATAATTTGATCAAATTAACGGAATTTTGGCTTTGTTTAATAGAAAATCTTAAGCCGTTTAGCGTTTGAATGTTATTTTGAACGTATGACCCCCGCTACTGCCTCTAATATGGTGTATCTTGTAGGTTGTAGGTCCAATATTCGATCATTTTTCAAGCATTAGTCGCAGTCTGATTTCGTAAATAAAACACACAATGTTGGTTGAAATGGCTTTTAAGGATTCGCTTGTAGATTCTCTTCACTTCAAATGCCACAATTTCGTTTATTGACACAGCCATTGAACCAAAAATGAGCCACATCACTGAACAAAATTTTGCGACGAAACAATGGGGCAACTTGATTTTCAGCTCATTTGCCAAATTGACGCCCAAAACGATAGTCTCGTGGCTTAAATTCTTATACGAGCTGGATAAGGCCTTAAGCCAAGATCTTATTTACTTAAAAATTTTCTAAAAAAGTGGTCGGACAGAGGTCCAATTGTCTTCTTCGATACTTTTCCTAAGAGCGGGTATATTCTCTTCGGTACGCACTCTTTTTTATGCCACAGGATAGCTAACATCAAGTAGCGTAAACGAAGTGCGAAATCGATCTATGGTTTGCCGAATTATTGATCGGATGGGCGATTACGTCGATCATAAAACGATCTGTACGTTTCGAGAATAGAACCACGATTTTCAAAATTAATTTACACGATTTACCATCGTTGCTCTGATGTCAATCTTTGCATGATGAAATGGCAAACATTACTTTCTAAAGATAATCACTCAACTTCGACACATAAGGCCGTAGCCAGGGAGGGGATCAGCAGGGTTTAAACTCCCCCCCCCCCCAAAACATTTTCAGAGGTTAAAAAATGCAAACCAATTTACACTTTAAATACTTTACATTTTATTTATAACACAAGAAGTGCATTGTCCAACTCTAATTGCAACCCCCCCCCCCAAATATTTTCTGGCTACGGCCTTGTCGACACATGATAACTGATATCAAAGCTGTCTCAATCAAAAGTTCTATACCTCTAAAAAACATCCGTTATAAGAAGTAGTGCCCTAGCTAGAGCACTTTTGGTATTGAAAAGTGTAAAAAGCGGAAACTTATGAAAAAATCAATTGTTTTAGAGGCATCTGGCTTCTTTGCGCCTGTTCAGAGCGCCAATTTTTTTTATTTACCTTTTGGTACTCTAAAATGTGCTCTTTTCAAACCCAGTAACAGAAATTAGTTTCTGTTAAACACTGCAACACCACAGAATTGCAGAACTTTCAATGGTGAAGTGTAAACTATGAAACTTTTCAAAAATTTCCTGCGCCCAATATGAGCGAAAAAATATTTTGAAAGTAGTTCCCTCTCTACTCTCTATATACGGCTTTTCAATTAAAAACTGCCGAGGGCTATAGCGAGAAGTATAAATTTATTTTTTGTCGCTGTCGTCAACGATTTTTCGCTCACTCACGCGGCCCGAGCCCGAGCGCTGAAAGGGGCGATAACAGGACTTCTTCAAGACTCGAATTATGAATTTAGGAATTAATTTCCTCGAGAACAAATTAAACCAAAATAGTTTAACCTTTTTGCTTTAAGTTTTAGGTTATACTGTTAAAATTATGTTTGTTTCTTGGTTTTGAATAACGCCGTTAATGGTGGTTAACCCCGATGAGGATAAAAACTTTAACAATGTCGCAACACTATCTTTAATAATAGGTATAGTATTATACTTGGCTGGTAAATTTCCAAAGTTTTCATCCCCAGAAACCAGAAAGTATTAGTTAGCTAAACAACAGTAATAGATAAGTAGTACAGACGAGGTATAGGGTAATATGTAAAAGAAGCGATAAAAATAGAGTCTAGTAGTTTATTTATTATCGGTTAATTGAAATTGGTTGTAACTTGTAAGTAACTTACGGAACGACAAGTTAATAAAACAGGCGTGTACAAACTTTTGATGTCTATAATTCTCTAAACTTTACAGTTTACACTAATAACTAACTTCCGCCAAAGTTCAATTGGTTGTCAATCGAAAATGGAAAATTACTTTAAAACGATTTTTAAATTTTATTTATGTTCATCAAAAGAGTTCGAGGCTGAAAGGTTTCAAAAAAGCACAGTTTGGTGGTAGAGACGTATAATTAACCTTTAATTAAAAGTGGTTTCCACCGACTCACAATTTCGAACGGATGATTAATTCTCAAGAGAACCAAATTTTGTATTTAGATAAAAGTCAATTTTATATCTGCCCTAGTTAATTAAAACGCGGGTTTGTTTCAAAAAATGTATTTTTCTCAATTATTCCGAGCTTAATTAAAATATACGAAAATAATAGTATAATGTTTAATACGCAAGTGACACTCGCAACCCTATACAATTTATTTACGTAATCCTCATAACGCTAAAGTGTGCCATTTCAAATTCTTAATGGTGTACTTGTAGTGTTTCTAAGCTTACTATACAAAACGAACTGTTTTGGTTATTATAATAATGACGAAAGTAACAATTAATTATTTACACTTTAACTAAACGTGCGGGTATAGTTTTGTTTTAAACAAGACGTTATTTATCAAAGAATATTTTGTTTTACAACTACCTATTACCTTTATTGCTCCATTAGCGACGCTCCATGCTAATTAATCTAGAGAGGCGTCGCTAATTACATTTAGGCGTTTTGATAAGAATGTGCCTCTAATGATGTTGGCGATATGCATCGTAGGCTGACAATATCGCTGCGAATCGCGAATGCAAACCCATGTAAGGCATTCGGAACATAATGAGAATCAGTTCGCGTTGAACTATTTGGAAAATATGTAAAATACCACAGTTTGTCATTCGATAAACGTTCAGAAATTTATTGGAAGTTCATTTAAAAGCAATCGGAAATGAAAATTTAATTTGATTTTGCTTGAAGTACCTACACGGTGTTATTTTTTATATGTGGGTATATGAAATATCCACTAGCTTTCAAGAGACCACCCATAGCCCATAGTCTAATTTTTCTACTGAAAGTGGCAATCGTTGATACCCTGTGTAAACTTTCAGAGCTGGCCATAGGGCCATAGGTACTTACACAATTTTTAATATAAACCAAATCAAAAATTATAAGAAGTGGTCAAACAAGCCGACATTTTTACATAAACCATATCCTAGCCCATTACAAAAAGAATTTCTAACAATAATTAACTCTCTCTCTCTGAATGAATTGCCTCTGTCAAAGAATTAATATTTGGGTGGCCCCCATAGAAAGAAGTCACAAGGTGCTAAATCCGGAGATCTGACCGGCCAATTGATATGGTACTCCCTCGACCAATCCAATGGTTTGGAAATGAATTATTCAGCCAATTTTTAACGTCTAAGTCAAAATGAGCAGGGCAGCCGTCTTGTAGGAACTAGTTCTCCTGATTTTCCCTTGGAACTTCTTCCAACGCTGGACCAGCTTTAGAAGTTAACAGATCTAAATACCTTTCCGAATTTAAATTACCTTCAATTTCAAAGGGACCGATAATTTCGTTGTTAAAAATTCCAACCCTAATATTAATTTTTTGAGGATATTGAGACCTCGAAGAAATATTAATGTGAGGGTTTTCCTGCGCCCAATACAGTATTTTGAACATTAGGTTCGTTGTACGTAAACGTACTCGTCAGTAAAACAAATTGACGATAAGAATAAGAGATGGGCATTTGCACAATTTTGCATTTTTTTCGCAAAATGTAACCCTGATCTCTTCGTCAACAGGAAATATCTCCTGATAGGCCAGTCAGTAGAGGACCAAACACCCTTCTATGATGCAATAAATGAGGTAGAAGCTTTTATTTTTTTAAATTGTTTAAGTATATGGGTGTAAACATGTAAAAAACAAAAATGCTAACACCGGCGACCTCGGGAGACTTTTTGGCAGCCAAAAAACCCCAAAATTATAGGACTTGCTTTGTTTTTCGCCTATAACTCCTAAATGGAGCATCTTAACGAAAAAGTATCTCTATAACAAATTAGAGAGCATTAAACTCTGCGTTGAATATTACCAACACTTAATAATTCGGTCACGCGGTATGGTCGCCAACGGCGGTCAAAAAACGACAATTTTTCCCAACTTTTTCAAAAACTGACATATTGCATTATATATGAGTCTGCTGTTTAGAAATTATTACTCTAAGAGAAAAACTCATTAAATGAAAGTTGTAGAGCATCTAATTCTGCGTTCATGTGTATTAAAATTTTTAAATTCGGTCAAGCATACCTCTCCAAAATAGGCAATATTCTGATGTCCGGCAGTTGGCATACGAAGGTAGTATTTATAGTAAGAAAATAAGTCCAGTCGAATAAGGATTTTTGGTCAGAATAATTTCTACGTAGCTGGATATTGGTATACACGTACTTTAAGATGTTCCAAATAAGTATATCACAAAATCAGAAAAATTTCGGCGGAGCAATTTGAGATATTCAAGATCAAAGGTTACAAAAATGATTTTTGGCAAATAACTCGCCTTCTATAGATCGTACGTTGATGAAGATTATTATAAAAATTATAGAAAACATTATTAGCTACAAGATTGGTTATACACATTTTTTTCATAAGTTTAACCCTTTTCGAGATATAGCTCAGAGAAGGGTCGAATTCTGGTTATGGATAAACTCCGGAGTAAGACGCGTAAGTCTTATAAAGGAGTCAGCCACTAAACTTATCGACTGATAAATAATGTGGCACTGTATGAAGTTGAATAAAGGATGTAATTAAAGATTTATGAAAGTAAAAATGGTGTAAGGTCTCGTCTTGACATATTGCAAAGAAATTTTTAAAAACAGATAGTTCGAAATTGTGATACTTAGTAAGCGCGCTACTCAACTTCAAGAGCTTCTTATACACGACTGAGAGGCACGATTAAGATTTTCCATACCACAACATGTAGAATAAGGACGTAGTTAAAGGTTTTTTATGCTCCATTTAGGACTTATAGGCAAAAAAACAAAGCAAGTCCTAAAATTTTGGGGTTTTTTGGCTGCCAAAAAGTCTCCCGAGGTCGCCGGTGTTAGCATTTTTGTTTTTTACATGTTTACACCCATATAAACAATTTAAAAAAATAAAAGCTTCTACCCCATTTATTGCATCATATAAACCCTCTACTGACTGGCCTATGAGGGCACTGCAGTTTAAAATGGGTGGTATCGATGCGTTTTTGGCACTTTTAATACCGTCTGGTGAGATACATCTCTTTATGTGCAGTAATTGATCTAAATATTGAAAATTATTCAACTACCTACCCAAGGTTTAAAAATAAGGATAAACGATTAAGTAGTAAAATTAGACGATATTTTTCGCTGAAAACCAACATTTTCATTCACCAAACCTATTATTTTTAAGTACAAAACGAAAGTTGTACAAAACAAAATTTTTAAAGATTTTCGCTTCCATCTTTCATTACGAAAGCGTACGTGTGTATTTGGGAAGTTAAAACATTTGAAGAACGTCTAGTGGTGTGTATAAACTTTGTTTTTTAACTTTCGAAGGAATTTAAAAAGAAAAATACCTGCTTTATATAGCAAGTTATTTTATCTCCAAAAGTTTTGTGCAGAAAATTTAACAATAACTAAGCAAATACCCAACTTTCAATTCAAAAATGAAAATTGTTAAAAATAAAAGATATTTTGTACAAATATAAAATTTTGTTAACAAGAATTATTGTTAATACAAAAAATTAAATTTCTCCTCACGAATAGACAAACCGAGAAATATTGCTAAAGTATGCAAATTTCAGTTATAACTTTTGTTTTTTTAGAACAATGTAAACGACGTTGTTTTATTAAAAATAATTTTAAGAATCGGAAAGGCAAATTTGTTGTAGTCGGAAGAATCTTTTAATTTACTACAACAATATTGATTTATAATACATTAAAAAACTAAATATGAACTGTGGTTAAACGCAGATGACAGCATCCGGGCCAGAGAGACGAGATATCGTTTGAAATCTCGTAAAAGATTCAATACGATTCGGGTATTCGGGTTCGATTTTACATAAACTATTTTTATGTTGGCTTTTTTTTTTAAATTAGCATGGAAATGTGGGCAATTGCTTTTATAACATTTGTGCAAATGATCAAGTAATTTCTCCAAATTAGGATTATAGCGTGGATAATGTACAAACGTTACGAGTCTCGTGGGGGTTTCTTTGAAAGTTTTGAAAACCGCCTTCCAAGTTACACAAAGAAATTATCGACTCTTTATATAATACATCTTGTATTAGCTTATACATATTTTATTTTGTGTTATTTTTTAATTCCTTAAGCTGCCACCCTCTCTTGAAGAGATGAAATTTAAAAAAAAAGACAAATACATTTTTTTAAATTGCACTAGCTGCGAAAAATAATTATTTTTAAATTTACGTTTTGAAATCGTCTGAGGTAAATAGTTCAAATGGGATGCGTAATATTATGTGCTTTCCACGCGAGAGAAAGGAAACGCAACGTATGGTAAAAACAAGAGTGAGGGAAGGGTGTTCGAGGGTGGATAATATTCATTTCGAAATTTAAAATATTTGCACCTTCATTCTGTAATTTTCAAATTAACCTAATTCGTATGAAATTTATTGTTTCGCAAGGTTTTGAAAAGCGTTATTGTTTCAAAATAATTACCTTCATCCCCTAAATTTTAGAGGTAATCTAATTTACGTGGTTCTTAGCAATTTAATGGATTTTTAAGTGCATTAGCACATTCATATACTAGAAGTAACTTAAATACGCAGCCAAACTTTCTTAGCGTACGCTCGACGCTTTAGATATAATAAGGTGAACCGTCCTTCGAAAACGGTTAGCCGTAGGGTTCGATCTAAAAATTCTTAAAGCTTTATGAAAAATCGAATAGTGGTCATCGGCGTAGTTGATGACTTCGTAGGTATTTACCAGAATATAGAGAACTCTAGTAGTTCAGGCAACCAAAAATGGGCTCCATCCACGCACGGTTGAAGGTGTCTCGGTTTTTTGTAAATATCTCAAAAACTATGGGTTGGAGCTAAAATGTGATTTTATACAAAGTTAAAGCTGATAAAATTTTCTACAAAATTGAACAATACAGGTTTTTAATGTTTTTAAAGTTTTCCGAGTTATAAGGCGTTGCAAATTGGTGTTTTTGTCAAAATCACCAATGCGGCAGCACTAACGTGGTTTTAGCAAAAAACACCAATTTTCAACGCTTTATAACTTTATAAACTTTAGGTATACAAAAAACATGCATACGTTCAATTTTGTAGAAAATTTAATCAGCTTTAATTTTGTGTAGAATCACGTTTTAGCTCCAACCCATAATTTTTGAGATATTTACGAATAACTGAAACAAGTGTGTCTTCGACTACGTCCGCTAAAACTCACTTCTGATTCAGCATAACTTTTAGGATGTTCATGAAGTATGTAAAGTACGTAAAGTGTGTAATAAGTACCTATGTAAAGTTTCAAAACTATTAGACTTTTTTAAAGATAAAACCCTTAGTTAACTGGACAATAGCTCGGTTTATTTTTAAGCGTAGACTTTTAAATTACAGTTGGTACAATAATAATGAATAGTAGGTCATCGTTTCTTTAAGACTATCCCGAAATGCTGCAAACTTTCTGACATCGTTTAAAATATTCGTTTGCGAATTTTTGGCAAGCATCCACAATGATACTTACAAGTATTTTTATTCCAAAGACTTGTTAATTATAAAAACCTAAAATTAATTTTTCCAAAGTATCGCAAATAAATTTTTTTCTAAACTAATAACTTTCGATAATCCGTAGATACCTACGCATAATAATTAGACAATTCGCATTCAGTATGAAACTAATTCGTTTGCTTGAAAATATGAAAATTAACATAATGTCGTTTAAGTGCCTTCATATACGCATCAAAAGCAATTTTCCGTCAATAACCTCATCAATTTTGGGTTAAATGTTAAAATAATGTACCAAGAATTTCATTTACTTTCACTTTCCAATTATTTTGCATTAATCGCTTTCGTTGCGCGACCATTTTCTCCCGTTATATCCAGAAAATAAATTGCCTTATTATATTTGCGATCGGCGCAAATAATTTACCCACAATTTTCCTCTCTCTTGGATTTTGCTTTAGAAATTTTATGAATTATTTTACGTTAGTTTTTTTTCTCTCTAGTTTATGCTTTCAATGGTGCTTGATTTGTTGCTTCACAAAATTAATTTAATTGCCACACAGAGAGAAAGCCGCGCTTTCTTCTTTGTTTTTGGTTTAGCGTCGCAGCGGGAGGCGGGAGCATTGGGAAAATCTACAGACTGTGATTTATACGTCTGTATATAAGGAAGGCTTAATTTAAATGGCTTATGTGTATCTAACTAATGTATGTTGAGGATTTGGACGACTTGACGTACACACTTACAAACTTGAAAACTTTATGCAGATGTAAAGATGAGTCGACGCAGAAGCGCAGCTTTATTTTGTAAAGTGCAATCGGGAAAAAAATCAGTTATTTTAGTAGCGATGTGTAGCGCAGTTAATTTAAATTTGAATGCGAAACAATTTGTTGGAAACAATGCGTGCAGGAAGGACTAATAAATAATTAAAGGCGCCAGTCGATTAGAGAAATTAATCACATTGCTGATATTTGCAGCTCGGTGAGTCGCAAAATCGAATAGCTACAAAGCTTTAATAACCTAGGTATTTGGAATATACGCTAAGCATAATATCAAATATCAGTCTAGTACAATATTATTTGTAGGAATCGAAGACAATTATAATTTCCCACGAGCTCTCAAAAATCCAAAGAGAAAGAGAAATTGTAGGCAATTTCTTTGACGTTTGAAGAATGCAGTTTTGAACAGTTTTTAGTACACCCATTTTACAGTCTGAGGAAATTAAAGAAAGTATGGAATTCTCAGCTAACTAGGGAAAATTTGAAAAAATCTACTGAAGATAATGTCTTTGTTTAATTTTGCGCGAAGGTAAAACCCCTCAAAAAAAATTTTGGCACTACTAGATCGGAGCCTACCCAGTATTAGGTCGCGTCTGTTAATAACTAATAAAATCAGTCGATGCAGACGTAAAATACCACATTAAAAAAATAGTATATTATTATACACAAAGGTTGAAAAAGGTACTATTATAATAGAGGTGTAGCTTGCTAGGGGTTGAAGTTCAAATTGGTAATTCCAGAATTTCATGAAAGCTCAAACGATGTTAACAAAGTAGGCTTAAGGTACGGACAGAGTGCAGGCCGATTCAGATGCAGATTCCGATTCAGAAAGTCGGCGCATGCTGTGTCGGAATCAGATTAGCATGTGGTGGTTATAGTGGAAGCGTTTTTCAGAGTCATTTATCTGTAAATATTGGCTGAAAGTTAGTTACAATCATGGAGCCATCTGAAGACATAGTGTTTTTATTAGTTGCGACTGAAAATGTTGAATTAAAATTAAAGAAAAGTAGAACTTCATGAAATTAACCAATTACGATATAAATTTTGTGAATATCATTACCTTTTTCCCCAATTAAAAAAGGATAGAGAACGATTTTTTGAATATTTGTCCCAAATTTGGGGCTTTAGTAACACTTTTGCAATTAGTGCTTCTGCATTCATTTTTAAACTACACTATGTGTACGCCGATTTCAAACTGAATCGGAAATCAGAATGAATAATTCATTCCGGTATCTGACTCGGACACCTGCGCGCTTATTCAGTTTCCTGCTGCAACTATGTCCACTCCCATTGAACAACACAGTTGAATTCTTGCGCCAATTTTCTGAATCTGAATCGGCCTGCACTCTGTCTGTACCTTTAGTTCGGGAATTAAATCTGAAGTGGGGGGGAGGGTAATCCCCGTTAATATTTTCGTAGAGATCAAAGTTCAAATGCCAGGTGTTAAAACTCATTGGAGATCAAACAAAAACGGCTATCTCCAATGTCATTTTCCAAACGTGGATAGCTAGAATTTCGTTGGTCGCCCCTTGCATAATTGTTGAATCTCTCCGTAAGGGTTACGGTTGAAATGAAACCAAATTATGCTCATTAAAGCTCAAACGAAGGTCAAATCTTTGATCTTGGTGGAAAACATCCACCTCTATTATAGGACCTAGCGCTAGGATTGTAGCCAGAGATGCGAAACACCGAAGGTTGCAAGGCGCGGGGTCTATAATAGTCTTCCCAACCGTAGTGTATACTACAGCATTTTTTCACAAACCTAATATCCTAAATTTGTAATAAATTTTTCTATTTTAATGTGAAGCAATAATCAACAAGTAATTGAACCGAGAAGAATTTTTGTATAAGAGTTGAGCTTAACCGTTTTGTCTCGTTTTTAATTTTTCTTTTTAGTTTGATTGTCTCCGTACAATTACAACAATAAACTTTTTGAATGGTACAATTATTACTTTAGTGTCTTGTGTATGTATAAATGAAAACTTGGCAGTATTCGGGTTAGTTGTAACAATAGAGCAAATTAGTCAAAGAATATTAACAAAAATAAACTTCAGTTTTTGTAATCTTTATTCGGTTTTATATAATAAAAACAGACGGAGTGTTTAAGTAAAAGTTAACAATGCTAGCAGAAAATTGAGAATCTCCAATAAAGTCTTTCTAAAGTAAATACAATTTCGCCACAAAATACTAATTTTCTTTCGCAAACAAAACCTTTCGAGATTGGGTGTCGTTTGGTAAATATCTGCAAAGCGAAAGTCTATTTTATGAAGGTAGTCAGATTTAATATTATATTAGAATGGCAAATGAAAATACGTTTACGATAATAGGAAAAAAAATAGTATTTTAATTTCAAATTTGGCGCCCCAATGAATGTAATTTTTAAATAGAAAAATGCGTATAATTAAGTAGGTACCTATACTAGTATTTTGAATTCATTCTCTGTTGTATTAGTAAAACATGCTCTTAATAACAAGCTTTCGCTACACTCAAGGCCGCTACCGAGACGAGAACTCTTTAAACAACTGAAAAATAAACTATTGGAGCGTCCATTCTATAGTCTGCAAGAGTTTTTTGAATGTAACGATACATTTTGAAGTGTCAATTCTATTTTTAAAGTGTTAATTGTGTGAATGCCCTTGTCGATTTATTTTAAAGTGTCAATTGTATTTTTTAAAGTGTTAACTGGGTGAATGTCCTTCTGGTGTTGTCGATTCATTTTAAAGTGTTAATTATTGTATTTCTATTTTAAAGTGTCAATTGTATGAATGTCCTTGAGGTGTTGTCGTAAGTTAACCCGTAAGTGCAGACATGGAGCAAATTGACTCTGTTTTTCACTTTAGTAGTATTTAAAACAGGGTTTCATTTGCCCTATCTGTATTAGCCTTTGGGTACCTTTAAGTTGAACATTTATCTATATTATCAAAGTATTTTTAATGTTGTTTTTGCGTTCATCGAGAAGATATTAAATTTCAAACTGTTTCCGCCGCGTTCTAGAGTCACGTTTTTAGATGTTATTGTATATTTATAAAATAACTAGTAGCATTTTTCTGCTTGTTCAACGATTTTTGTACTCGAAATTTGTCATAATCCCACGTTTTAGAGTCATAATAAAGAAAAAAATTTAAAAAAATTTAAAATGTCATCTCTAAATTTTTACTTACTTTTAGAACGTCTTTATCTTTGTATTCAATTTTCATGTTTATGGTTTCGTTTTGATGAAATTTTTTAAATAAATAATCTCTCTCCTGGTTCAGTCTTTATCGACAAACCATAAAAAGTAAAATATTTTTGGTTATAAGTGTAAGAAACACATTAAATTGCAACGGAGTCAAGCTGACTCCATGTCTCTTCTAACGTAACTAAATTTTATGTCTGCACTTACGGGTTAAAGTGTCAATTATTGTATTTTCATTTTAAAGTGTCAATTGTATGAATGTCCTATAGTTTTAATTTTGACTGACATGTAATGATTGATGGTGTAATAAAATTATAAAAAAAATAAAAATAATAATAATCCTGGACTTGACTACTAATTCATTTTAGAGATATAGATATAAAGTTTATGTTTGGGATTCAGAAATTTTGAGTTATTCTCCCTTATTTAATACTAGTTTCAGTAATTTAAACACCAAAAACGACTGATGTGGCCATAACAAGGGTGTTTTCTTTAAAAATACTTAAAAATAGGATAGAAACACTACAAATATGTCACATCCAACTATGGTCTCTATTTTAAAAAACACAACTTTGGGTTATAAAAAGGTGCCTAAAGAACGTGCTATAATTTTTCCTGTAACTTCATAACAACCCAGATACCAACATTTAGCAAAAAATTGAAAAATCGAACTTTGGCTTATAGCTCCAAAACAAAAGAAGATCGCAAATTCCGGTTTTTGGCATTGAATTCCTTTCATAAAAAGAGAAGCAAAATGCGCCATCCATTTTTCCATATGGAACCATCGAATTTTGTCTACCCTGTACTAAAGATCTTTCTTCTATAACATAAACTCAAAATCCACGCTATGTTTAGCTTTTTTTCCAAAATAGAGGCTGTTGAACTTGCCTAAACTATTACTTTTTTCTGAAGATGTTCGAAGTACCTACTACAAATAAATTTTGATGTGACCCCTCATAATTCAATTTAATTTAATTCTAAATACAATTAATGTTTATTTCAGGTACCTAATAATTAATAAGGATTGGTAAAGCAGTCTGTACTTTGTCAAATATTTCTCGTGTAAATCGAACCTGAGGATTCCTATTGCAACTTAATTGTTCTCATTAGTCATTTTCGTTCATATTTAATGAACGCCCTTGTGTATTTTATGTAAATTTGATTCCCGTTTTTGATTTGACATACTACTGGAAGAATATTCTTACAGATAAGCTACATCCAGAGAAAACATGAAACGACTTTTCAAAATAATTGTTACTTGCATTTTCATCAAGAGGTGTTTACAGCAGTGTGCTGTGCTCTACCCTTTTATCTCACCAACGCTTTGCATGTAAGGATAATGCAAGTACAAAGTTTAAATTTCGCATAAGAGTCAGAGAGCGAATGAAAATTACAATTTTCCCGTTTATATTAATTTTTGCATACAAATTTATGGGGAAAATACGAAAGATATTAATTAAAATTCAACGCAAAGTATCAAGTCTAAAATTTGCAGTACATAAATTATAAATTTCTATCACGAGTACAAGTTATTTACGACTTTTAGCGAGGGATGTAGTTGTAGGTATCTTAAATTAACTGACACGCGGCAAAAACTTTTTTTTTTCGTTTGCTAAATAAGCAACTTCGACAAGAATGGTAGTGGTAGCTGATTATAGCTATGGCATTGGGCCAGTAAACAAAAACTTCTCCGATAATAAAGTACCCGTTAGGAAGTCGATTTGGATAAAGGTTCCTTTAGTAGCTATCTCCACTTTAAATCAAACCATATATTACACCGTCGAAACTATTATGAGTTTCTATCTTCCACCGCGTATTCAGAAACACTTACCACTGCGCTTAAAGCGACACTTGGGGGTATGAATCTAATTTCGTAAAGTAAAACTATTTCACTGAAGCTTTCACGACATATATTTTCGGAAAATTCGCGATTGTCTAGCGTTTGTGAGTCTCGTGACACTCGAATAAAACTACAAATAGGCTGTTTTTTTCTTTAAAGTGGCAGTAATAAGAGCAGCGGGTCTATTGTTTAAACGTACGATGTCAAATACGGAGCTTATATTTGAATATAGCAATATTTTCAGGTTTCTGAACCGCTCGAGTTGGATTACTGAAAATAGGCTCAACATAAATAAAATACGAAACTGAAAAAATTTAGGGAAAGGTAGATTAAGACACAAAGAACATCAAAATGAAATTAAGTTTTCATGTAATATAGAGTAGTTTTAAGGAAATTTTGAAAAATGGTTTCTTGTTGCTCGGAAAATATGAAAGTTGGAGGAAATTTGTTAACGCCTTTTTTTAAAATGTTTATTTCATGCCCGTTTTACAAAAAAAGAAGTTTAGAATTAAGAAATCTACCAACAATCATAATTCATAATAATATCTTCTAGGTTCTTTACTTTCCAATTTAAGGAGCTCCGATGGGAAGGTCAACTTTAAAAATTGTTGTTGGAGAACTTTTTAGAGTTGGAGTATAAACCGACATTTAACAGGAGTTAACAGAGCTGATAACGCTCAAATGTATAATTGAAATTTTTTTACTTTCTGAAATAATTCAGCAATACGATTTCCCTATAAAAAATTAGGGAGTGAGTAGGGTGACCGTTGAGGACTACGTTCCAAAATTTATTAACAATGGAGAAACATGAAATGTAACAAAAATTTACCTCTTCAAATGAAAACTCTCACTTTAAGCTTAATACAAATTTCATATTTTCCGAGGAATTGACTATGAGCCATTTGTTTTAAATTTAAAATAAGTTTCTTCCCTTGTATTATAAACAAATAAATTATGTTTAATTTGTTATTTCATGTCGTAATCTGCCTTTATATAAATTTTCAGTACAAAGAAACTGATTTTAGCGATATATAAAAAACCTACATACATTTATAAATTATAAGAGAATCTGAGTTAGCCGTGATTAACCCAAATCAACCTCACTTGGTTTTAGAAAATACTCGCAAAATTATAAGGTTTCTTTTTGGAAAAAAATGCAAGTGAAAGAAAAATTTTTACCATCAGTCCCTCTATAAGCACATTAATTCACGTAAGCTGTGAGCTCAAAGCTCGGAGAATTAGTGTAATTACGGATAGTAGTTGCAAGTTTTTGTATAAGTGAGACACGGAGAAGAAAATAAAAAAATTTATCTGAGAGTTTGAGGACGCCGTTTAAGCAGATTAAATATCGTTCATTTTATTTTGATGGTTGTTCCAGAAACGTGTATAATAAATATGACAAATAAAGCCCTCAGAGGATTATATTTGGCATTTTGAAACTTTGTGAATAAGATATTCACAGAGAAGCTACCGTTTATAGAATACAAAAATATTTTAACGCGTCAACGTTTTTATGTGTAGAAGTTTAAAAAAATTATTAATTGGACAAATGCAACTCTAACAACCTGTAAGTGGTTCTGCTCATTTAAAAGCTGTAAATGCATTTAGGGTTGATCGACACCATAGCTTCACTCTCGATACGCTCTCGGTCCGATAAAAGCCCCCCATGTGCGCACTATAGTGATACGCTCTCGAAGCACTCTCGATAGAATTATAAAAATGAACTGATATCATAGCATTATTGGATCGAGATAGACGGCAAGAGCGATAGTGTGACTACGCTCACGTACAAATATTTATTTTATCGCACCGAGAGCGTATCGATAGTGTGGACGTCCGTTAAAACTTAGGTTTTGTCCAGTCAACTAAGGATTTCACCAATTCACTTACAAACAAATTCAATACTTTGAAAACTTCACATACTTAATTGTAGGCGTCTTAGTGGTGAATATTCTGTAAGTCTGATGTCTGTATGTATACCTGGTGAGCCTTAGCGGCAGTAGTGGCCAAAGACATGTCACTTTTTTCGTTTTTTTGTTAATATCTCGAAAACTACGGATTTGAGCTAAAACATGCTTAAACACAAAATTAAAGCTGATAAAATGTACTACAAAACTGATTAAATGCATATTTTTGTGTTCCTAAACTTGACCGAGGTATAGAGCATTGAAAAGTGTTTTTTTTGTGCCAAAACCACCACCAATGCAATTGTCTGCTTCAATAATGGCGTTGGATTTAAAATCTTGAACCGATGGTATTTGAATATAGAATCAGATAAAAGTGACTAAAAAGCAGCTGAAAAAACAACTTCCTCATAAAAGCGGTCGCTTGTATATGCCCACAACCCTTCACTTTCTTCTGGACACTTTGATTATGAGGAAAACAAACATTGATGCCAACAAGATCTTTTATATCCTCCATAATAAACAGTATTGCATTGTTCATATACTGTTTGAACAATTTTGAAGGAAATTCTTGCATTGATACTTTGTATGCAATGCAAACTCTTACAATACATACAGCGTTAACTTGGTTTAGGAAAAAAGCATCAATTTTCAACGCCCTCTAACTCGGCAAACTTCAGGAATACAAAAAACATGCATATATTAAATTTTGTAGCAAATTTTATCATCTTTAATTTTGTATATAACCACGTTTTAGCTGCAACCCATAGTTTTTGAGATAATAAAGAAAAATCTAAAAAATTAGTTATAACTAAGCGCCACGTGAAATTTATTGAACCGGTCTTCCAAATTACGCAATTATTTTTCAATTAAAAAAGCTGCAAACATTTAGTTACTGCATTAACTTTTGAAAAACGACTAGAAAAAATTACCCTTAAAACCCACCCTATAAACTTATCAACATGTAAATGAATTTTATTCGAAACGGAATAAAAAGAGAATTAGAGGAATAGCAAGATATTTAAAGCGTTTTTTACGTCGATATTGACTAATCTCGAAGGATTTCATTGAATTACCCCTCCTTTTCGGCGCTTGTGTAAAGAGCCCACAAGAAAACAATTACTTAAAAAGAAACACAGATCAGCGCGATATAAGAAAAAATAATATTTTAAGAGGTACCACTAAAAGAAAATCCGCCAGACGATATCCGAACGCTATTTTAAATTTTCTCCGAGGTCCCGCAGTGTTTACAAAGATTTCCTCCCGCTTTTGTTTGTTTTAAATATTAAAATACCTCCACGGCCCGTAAATTGAATTTTAAATTCTTTAAACTTTTATAAAAAATATAAACTTTCGGTGGTGTACGTTAAATTAAGAAAGTCAACTTTTATATCCATCTTTTTAATAAAAAGTCGTCGCTCAGTTTGTTGTAGTATTAATAATAATAACTACTTAAGAGGTTAAGGTGCTCTTGTGTTAAAACTTTACAACCCTTTAAAATAAAAGCTATATATAAGTCGGTATACCCTTAAAGTTAAGAAAATATACTTTACTATTTAAAGCTATATTTATAAACTTTCTCTAAAATTACTCCAAGTTGCGAAAGTTTGTTAAAACTTTCTTTATGGTAACACTTTATTAGGTTATGCAAGTTTTATCCATAAAGTGTGCAATAAAAAAGGGTGTTTAGTTAAAAAATACATGCAATTATAAGAGAAGTAAAAATACGTTAAATTCTTCAGTTTACAATTAAGTTAAGTCGTTTCTATAAAAAAAAAACTTTTTTGTTTTAACATCTTTGTAGTATAACCATCATGAGTCGGTTCAAATTTAAATTTTCTACATCAAGATGAATCTCTAGAGGAATACGAGAGCTTAACGAGTAAATTTTAAGCTTAATGATTTTGATGTAACGTCAAGTACGAGTTGGTTTAATGAGATTTACAATTAAAATTTTATATAATTATTTACGTTTCCTTTTTTTAATTTTCTGTACGAGCGTATTTATTCTTGCAGTTGGCTGAAGAGAGAGGCGGTTTCGTAAAAGAAACAAAATAATAATGAAGAACCTTTATTTGGTAAAAATGTTCGTTTTGAGGGAAAAAATTTGGTCCGTTTGTCTGCCAGTAAGATCAATAACTTACGAACGCTTTGAGATAAATTTGATGGCACGACGATGTACAAACCGAGAAACCCACAAAGATTTCGGCATCTCCAACTGATGCGTGCGCATTTTGTATTTATTTATTTAAAATAGAAATTTTAACAGACGTTTTCAAATACATTCAGACAACGTAACAAAACTTAGATCTGTTGGGTCTAGTTGGATTGTTTGATCCGTCGAGTTGATGTACAAATGTACATGGTTATAAGTCCTAAAGCTTTACTGGGCATTTCAATATATTTATGAAGAGACAGTAATACCCCGAAGTTTCTATTACCAATTCAGTATTTTAGATTATTTCGGCAATACGTTTGAAATAAATTTCCTAAAGATTGCTAGAATACTTATATTTGTATTTGGATAGAAGAGGAAACGTATGTTGAGAAATAACGAACCGATGTCAGTTACATAAAAGAAATCAACTAAGACGTGTACGAAATTTAAACCGCAGTCACACAGATTTTTTCCCTTTTTGTGATTCAATCCGGAGACTATACTATATGTTAAGTGTTAAAGATGTAACTACTTAACCTTCGCAATCCCGAAACCGGGTCACGACTGACCCATAGTCGATATTTTTTTGAACAACTTCTATGATTAAGTTTTCCTTTTGTGTATTCTCCTAAAATACTAAACTACATAATATACTGCTGGAAAATATCAAAAAATGTATAATTTTAGAGAAACGTTAATAAAAAACACCCTGTATAAAAATCTGCAGAAAGGAAACTATAAATATTAGATTTGAAACAAGCAAAAACTTTTACGAAGAGTAACATTTTTTGATAAAATCACTAATAAGCGAGATTAGATTAAAACCAAAATGTCCTTATTTCATCCGAAATAACAAAATAAGAAATGGGTCATAGATGACCCGCTTTTGGTAAACAATGATTGTAAATTATTTTAGGATTGCGAAGGTTAATAAATATTATTTATTTAACAAAATCTACATAGTCTGCACACGCTAAGGCTCCTGCATATCCCTAACTAGCCGGCAAGGCTGTTTTAGTTTTGTTAAAAAGAAGAATCAAAAATCAAACAAAAACGAACAACAAAGCAAATCGAAGTTAAAACCAAAAGTAAAGGTGGAAAAAAGTTAAAGAAAAAACAAATAAAAGAGATAAAAAGTAGCAAAAAAAATGTTTAAATGCATGGTCTTGAGTTTCCAGCCGGCAGAGGCTGAAAACTCCGCCTCAAAACGACGACTCCGTATTCAAAAGTATCCATAGAGTTTGATAACCTAATCTCGGCAGGCACCAGGCAACCCGTTCCAAAGAAAAATCGCGCGAACGGCGAATAATTTGTAAAGTAATTAGTGCGATGAACAGGAATAGAAAGGAGAAAGTTGTTAGCAAATTTTGTAGTGAAATCACGAACAGTAAAGAACAGGAATTTGAATCAGAGATACACGGGACGACGGGACTACTAGAATTGAGGACTCGAAACAAAAGAGAAAAAATGTGAAGATCTCTTCTTTGATTGAGGGGTAGAAGAGATGGCTGAGTTCGGAATCGGGACACATGGTCGAACTTTTGCAGATTACAAACAAACCTTATACAGGCGTTTTGAAGCCTTTCTAACTTAGGGAAGAGTTCTACAGATAAATTGGAGTAAACAATGTCGCAGTATTCGATAACAGGGACGACTAAAGTTAAGATCAAAGCACGTTTAAGATTGTAGTCGAAGAGAGTGAAGTATAAAAGACGCAGATTGGGACACAAGTCCGTAAGATTTAGTCCAGCAGAGTATTCTACGTAAGTCGTTGTTTAGTAAATCAATAGTTTGTCGAATGTCGTATGAAGATGAATGAATGTAAATCTGTAAGTCGTCGGCGTACGAGTGATAAGAGCAATAATGAAAACAGTCAGAAATAGAATTAATAAAAGTATTGGCCCAAGAATAGAGCCTTGAGGCATACCAGCATACAATGCACGGCAGGCAAACTCCTCAACCCCTGTGGAAACCTTTTCTGAAACCCACCTAGGCACGAAATGAACTAGCCAAGAACAGTCTCGTCGAAGTGTAGCGTCGTTAAAATACAGGAAAGAACGTCAAAGTCTACAGAGTTAAAAGCGTCACTAAAGTTCAAAAGCGTCGGCACAGTTGCCATATGTGCGTCCATACCGTGTCAAATATCGTGAGTAACTTTTAAGATACTGTACGTAATAAATTACCCTAATACTAGAAAAACACATTTTAGGTCATTTCATGTACAAAACCGAGTCGACTATTAAGTTTATACGTTTTAAAAGGGGATTAAGTGTATGTAGCCACAACATCTCTTTGGGATGTCTCTGATAATTATCAAGATTATACGGTCAGATTATCGAAGCACTCTTCAATTAATTAAATTAATTTCAAAATTAATTGTAAGCTTACTAAATTTCCAACAGCTTTTTTGAAGTAAATTTATTTTTGTTAAAAAAACATTAATTAAGTGTAAAGTCCATTGAACGTATTATATAATAATTGGTATGCATTTTTCGTATCTGCATAATTTTTTATTTTCTAACGGTGATGCTTTAATGCTGGCTTTACAAATTAGAGTTTGGCTGACTAATTTCCAATATTACCACGTCCATTAGGAATTCTAAGTGCCTCTCTGAAATTTCATTTAAACCACGTGTAGTATTATACTAAAGATGTTGTAGACCGTGAAAACTGAATTTGCCATTGATGAAACTCCAAAACTCTACTACCGTATTTTTAAAGAATTCTTACCTCGAGCAAGCGTAACGTCTTTAAGTCATACCACATAGTGGTTTTTATTCTTTAAGAGCTAAAGTGTATTAACCCACTTTTAGTTTTTTAAGGAAAATAACAGAGAAGTGGCTTTTATTAGCGTTTAATTGTTTGAAATGAAAGATAACTTGAAGTTAGTATGAGCTACTTTTCCTGAAACTCTCCCAGCTCAATTTTTTCTCATTGTAGACTTTAATGGACTTTAATGTATTAATAAAAGTTTTAAAATTCAAATTAAGTTTTTTACAATTAATTTTAGAGCAAAAGTTAGTTCCTGCAAAAAGATCTGTATATTTTTTAAATTATTACAATAAATCGAAAAATAGTAAATGCATGCGAAATACTATAATACTATTATAGATAAAAGCGTTTAAAACATCGACCTAGAAGGTCGGCTGAGGTTAAGGTAGTCTGAAAAGTTCAAGCCTGGACCAGTCGTAACAAGAAAACAGCCGCCCGAAGCTCACGCTTAATTAACGTAAATTCAACATCGCGTTTGCCTTATCGGAGAGCCCTCCATCACGTGCTTTCGAATTATTTGAAGGAGAAGGTCAACAATTGAGAATCATATTACCAAATTCTGGAGCTGGTCTGGTATACCCTGGGAAACGTGACGAAATGCGCCGTTTAAACTTTGTGAGATCACGCGTAATGGTTACGACGTGGTTTCATTTCCAGTAATTATTAGCTCCAAAAACGTTCATTTTATAAACCTTATGAAAAAAACGTAAAAAGTGATACTTTAACAATTTGTTTAATGAGCGTTTGTATACACCTCGACCCAGAACAAAAGAAGTGAAGAAGACTTCGTATTAAAAATTCATTACGACGCTCGCCAAAAAGGGGTTGAACTAAGTTCGCTTATCCACACAAAGACACAATTTATGAATAACAAATATTTCCATCAGGAAAAGTGGTGCGGCGTTCGAAACTATGCATACCTATTAGGTACCTGCATATTCTTGCAGAAAATTTTAGGATTTAGTCTAATCAAATCAGAACGAAATTTACTAAAAGAAACATTTTTAAGCACAAGATCGGTGCAATTTTGCCAAATTAGAATATTATGGAGAGCGGAGAGCGCTTTGATAAAGTTTTGCCAACTGAATTTTAAAAAGTTAACTTTGCACTGTTCATCTTGCAATGAGCAAAACTAATCGGTATTACTTTTCAAAATGCACTTAGCCTTTCGACGATTGAAAGCGTGTCTTAAGTAACCCGACCATAGATGATAGTTATTGTTAAGTCGCGAAAATAAGTTATGGGCCACTTTGGGATCATTTCTGTTGCTCGTGTATTGGCTTTGATTCTGTTTTTATGCGTTGGTGAGAGTAGTAGTAGAATAGAGTCGACATGTACGTATTCAAAATTTTCATTTAATCACAAAATACCGAATGTAGATAACTTGTTACACAGGGTGTCCTACATCTAGATTACAAGTTCAAATGAGTATTTGAAAATTATATTTATGCAGCTTCGCTCTAGAGGTCAAGTCTTTAATGTGGGGTTGTAATCACTATAATGATGTTATATCAATAGTTGTGCAGCAAAACTAATTAAAAGTGCTAATGATATTCAATTTTAATTGACAGCTACATTTACGTTACTTACAAGGAATAAACAGTGAATTCAGAGACCCAGAGACGATTGCAACGTAAATATATGGTAAAATTGAATCACGGTGTTGTACTGACTGTGTGTAGCGTTGGTAATAAAATTAAATCTGCGTGGACTGTAATAAGCAATAATTGACATTTTAGGTAATTTCTTTATGATATTATTCGTTCATCATAAGCACATGGGCCGAGCCCCATGCTTGCACATAAACCGAGTTTTCGAGGTCCACAGTAATGAAATAAATAAAACATTTTTTATATTTTGCGTCTGTAAGATCGCTATTATAGCATCCATTTGCCTGTCGTAATTAGATTTAGCGTGCTGTAATAATTTCGGTACAATTTGATGTTTGAAGTTGGTAGTAATATTTAATTTGACATATTTTGTCAAATCGAGGAAAGAGAAAACGACAATTTTTGTAATTAACATGCTCTATTTTTTAACATAATAATTAAAATTAATTAATTAACGACCAATTCAAACTACAAAACAATTTATTTGAATTTTAAATTACGAAATGTCACTTTACAATTAGTAATGCCAACCAGCCAACCATCACAAAAATCCCTAAATTTTTATATTTTGATTTTTTTCTTTGAAAATAGACTTTAAAAGGCACAAAATAGAAAAAATTGTATAAAGAACTCATTTCATAAGTCATTATAGCGATTATAGCACTCCTTCATTAAAACGCTCCTGGCTACGCCAGTCGCATTTTAAACTTGGAGTCGTGCTATAATACGTGACTTATGAAATTCGTTCTTTAATATACTATTATAAGAATCTTATACAGGGTTCAGAAACCAGAAGGAATTCATATTTGATTGATTTGCAGACATACATATAAATATGAGTCCGCAAGGGCTCTGTTTTCTAGATGCGGGGTGTTAAAATCTGGTAGAATTGTGTAAAAATTATAAACATGTGTTAAAAAGCGGTTATACGCGAGACTTTTACATAAAGACGTCATGTTCAAATTTCAAAACTGAATAATGGCAAAAATATAAAATTTTGCCGACATTTACCTCCTTGATTTTCTAAAAATTCAAAAAAATAGAAATAAATTATGTACTGCTAGCTATTCGGAACCAAATTAACCAAAAATCTTTCCACGGCCATTTTTAAAAATATGTTACGTATATCAAGGAAGCAAAAATAACCAGGTGTGTACTAATAAGAAATTCTAAAATTACCTGTAAGAAAACAAATTTTCTGGACTCGTCAGTCTTCACGATATTTTCTAAAACACATAATTGAGAGTTTATAGGGTGTTTTAAACCCTCCAAAGACGACGATTTTCACAACACACCACTCGCGTCATTACCGTACACGCCGAACTAAATTTCAAACAATCGAACTAAAATGTGTCCGAGGTAGGTACAAGTTGAAACTAACAGATAAGTTAGTGACGCGTTTATCGCTCAACTCGCCATAACGCCATATGTTTGTGTATTCAAAGTTGTCGTTTATAAAAGTTTTAATTCCACAAAAATAATAAAAATTGATTATTTTATTTCATTTTGTATTTTTAATTAAATTAATGGACGCAAAATGTGTACAGAGGGTGTAATTCCCTTACATTAGGAGAAACACAAAAATGCCCAAAAATTGAGATTTTCAGTACTCAATTCGAGCACTCTTTTTAATCCTTAAAATACCCATGCCAATAAAATCATATTAAAAGCTCATAATTAAGGCTGAGAATTATATGCACTAAAAATCTCAAAACATGTAGCATATATGCTGTCAAATATAACCGATATATGCTCTATATTTTGGATTATATGCACAAAAAAATTAAATTATTTTAAACGAAATTTGTTTTTAAGTAAATACAGAAGAAATAATAGAACATTTTTATTTATTGCAGTAGCAAATCAAATATTTTTCCAAATTATCATCATCACCAGCTATCCACGATTGTATAAGCGACGACCTAGCACTTTTCGTGTACGACTGACACTACACACTAAAACAGTAAAATGAAAATGCTAAAGCGTTTTTCTTTTGTATAATATTATTATCTACACACCTACACAAGATATTAGATTTCACTGCAAATTAGTAGAAATGATAAAGATAATAAATCTGCAATGTAAACAGTTGTAAGAAACCCGTATCGTAACCCAATAACTAAAAATTCTAAAAAATATTTGCATTTATTATTTTGATATTTTGATAATATCTGCAATTTTATTATCAAAATATGCTGATATATGCACTATTTAGGAATATATGCTTAAATGTCTAAAAACGATGAAATATGCAATTGTATGCACTATAAAATTTGGACCATCGGACATCACTAGCCGAATTTGTACAGATATTGTTATTTCAACACTTTGCATATCAGCAAACAACATATGCAATTCCATATAATTCTCAGCCCTACTCATAATGTGTGGGATCTCTAAAGGACCCCACCGAGGTTTAGAAGTTCGATACATTTTTTATAAAAGGAAAATAATATTGTACACATAACTATACTACGGTGTTTGTCAAACAGTTGGTATCGTACTATGAGAAAAAAAATGTATTGCCGAATTTATGGGAAAATTGATAAGGGTAATGTTTAATTTGGACATGCCAAATAATGTTGACTGAGGAGCGCAATCCACTAAATTCGAAAACAAATAATTTTTTCATACTTCTTAATTTTTAACATTCGTGAGGGTAAAAGTTTAAGCCAATACCTACAAGGCCCGCGTGTACCGTTTGTGACAAAAACTAAAGTAGCAAACTGGCAGGCTAATTTTAAAATTAAACTATAGTTCAGTGCAATTAGTAATCCGCGATCGGAATTATTCCGGTAGTCCCAATTTTTTAAATTTGTTTTATAGAAAGGTCTCCTAATGTTAAATCCAAATTCTCGACCTCCGAGACCTTGTGCTCGAGCCGCCATCTTGAAAAAACTAACCAAAATCACGGGTAGATCTAGTTTTTTAAGAATAACTTGATTCCTGTCCACCGTACGTTAATAAAGGCAATAATAAAAGTTACTGAAAACATTATTAGCTACAAGATTGGTTATATTCATTTCTTCCATAAGTTTACCCTTTTTGAGATATAGGACGGGGAAAGGGTAACTATGAATTCACGTACTGGATAACTGAGCAATAAGACGCGTAAGTTTTATAAACGGAATCAACCACGAAAGTTATTCTGTCTTGGATAATCCTGCACTGCATACGGTAGAATAAAAATGGAAGTAAGGATTTCTAAAAACAAAAGTGGTGCTAGATTTCGTCTTCACCTTTTATGAAGAAGCTAAAAACACTTTTGTTCGAAATTGTAATATTTATTGACCTTAAGAAGCTTCTTACTCATAACTTGGAGGCGCGATAAAAATTTCTCGTATCTCAACACATAGAATAAGAACGTAGTTGAAGATTTTTGATAACCAAAGTGGTGCCAGGCTTTATCTTTGGCGTTTATGACGAAGTTAAAAAACACTTTTATTGGAACATTTGCTAGCGATTTAGTTTTGGATTTTTGACAAAGGTCCGGAGGTCCGTCGAGGTCGAGAACTTGGATTTATTATTAGGCATCGATCATGTATAACATACCAAAAATTCCTAACTACCCCATTTGATGCAAGGTAAATAATGCGGATCATTGTCAAAAATCTAAAATTAAACAAATCTAAATCGTTATAGTTTTGGATTTTTGACAAAGATCTAAGGGTCTACATAGACCATTTTGGTCTTAAACTGTAGAAAATTTTGCTTACTTTTAAAACGTATAAAACGACCTTTGCCAAAAATGTAGTCCTTCCGGGTCAAAATTGGCTTGATTTCTGTTGGTTTTTTCAAGATGGTGGCTCGAGCACAGAGTCTCGGAGGTCGAGAATTTGGATTTAACATTAGGAGACCATTCTATAAAACAAATTTAAAAAATTGGGACTACCGGAATAATTCCGATCGCAACCAAATTTTTTGCGCTAATTGCACTGTACTACTACCGCATAACCTTAAAATATATTTTTGACACTGACTGCACCTTTGCTGCGCAATTTTGGACTTGGATTGGTCGGCGACCAATCGGATTAATTTTTATATCAAGCTACGCATAACTGAGTCTTCTTGTTACAGTCGTCAACGGCTCCGAAGAACCATAAGAAAATGACTCGCAAAAAACTGCCCAACGAGAAAATTTAGAAAAAAATTTAAACACGAATAACGTTTTTTCTCGTCATCGGAGCGTTTAGACTCCAAAACCATCGAGTTGCAATAGATAGAACGCGAGATATTGGCCATAACGCATTTTCCAAGATGGCGGCGAAAGGGATAATTTCGCGGATACGCAAAATCGGAGTTAAGGTCTCCGACCAACCCTCTATCGAATAAAATGATAAAAAATGACCTTTTAGGTCACACGTATATATATATTATATTCTAATATGGCGACCGATGTGGGTGAAATTTTGGTTGGTGCTCTCGCTAAAGGCTGTAAAAGTGCAAAAATACGGCAAAAAGTGGTCTGAAGTGTTTCACATGTGGTGCTATTATTAGCCATGCAAGCTGTGTAAAGTTGTTGAGAAATATTCAATTAATTGATGATAAGACAATAAATGGTTGTGTTGAAGTGAACGATGTAATTGCCGACCTTGCGAACGCATCATATGCTTCCACTGGGACTGAAAAATTTTACTTAAGGCTAAACCGGACAGCTCGGTAATCTATTTCTAGCACGGTAGATGGCGCGGAAACTAATTAGCTATTTGTATAAAAACCATTTGATTCATTTTAGGTTTTATTGCTCTAATGTACCTACAAACATAATAGAATTCACGCCGACGGAGTACTTTTGTAATTTTTCTTTTTTCTTAAAAAATATATCAATTATCTCTTTTATAGGAAAAAAAAATCAAAAAACTGGGGACCAGCAAATAAAAAGCATTCGTTACTGAAGCTATCCAAATTTTCAATTTAATTTAATTTTTAATTTTTGTCCATCAAAACAGCAAAATAAACTTTTCTTTGACTATTTTACGCGCCGGCAAGATTGAACCGACAGAATTATGCAAATTTGCGATAACGTGCTAACTTGTTTATGCTTCAAGGGTGTCTTTTAATTCAACTGTGTAGAGATAAGTGCATTTTAAAATTTGTATTCTTTCCTCTTCATTTCGTCTAATATTGTGCTATGGATTATAAATAGACATACAACAACAAGTAAACGCCAGCTTCGGCTAGGAAATAAATAATTTGGTTTTAAAAACTCGATTGTTCGATTGTTGTGATATCAGTAATTGTACCCTCAGTATTATCAACTTTTTAAGTCGCCTTTAAAAATTAAAACTCCATTTAATTCAAAATCTAGCCATGCTATTGGTGGATATTTGACATAAATGGAGTTTAAATTTTTAAAGGCAGTTTTAAAAGTTGATAATACTGACGGTAAGAGCAGAAATTTAAATTATCCGATTTTCAATGTTAATTCTCTGTGTACCCAAATCCAATATACAGGGTGTCCCTAAAAGGTCTGTACAACGCTGTACCACATATTCCTGAGATTAAAATATGCCGATTAAATTTTTTTTAAATGAAAAAACACTTTTTAAGAACTTGTTCTCTTTTAGAAATGCACTTTTGTAATTTTCTTTCTTTCTTAAAAAATATATCAATTATCTCTTTTATAGGAAAAAAATCAAAAAACTGGGGGCCAGCAATGAAAGGGCCTTCGTTACAGAAGCTAACCCAATTTTCAATTTAATTTAATTTTTAATTTTTGTCCATCAGAACAGCAAAATGAATTTTGCTTTGACTGTTTCATGCGCCGCCCAGATGGTAGTAGACAGATTTTACAAATTTGCGATAACGCGAACTTGTTTCTTCGTCATTACGATAAGTTTTTCGCGTAAGGGTGTTATTTCATTCAAGTGGTAACTACTGTGTAGTGATAAGTGTATTTTTAAATTTTTATTCTTCCCTCTTGATTTTCGTCTAACAATTTATTGTGCTATGGATTATAGACATACAACTAAAAGTAAACGCCAGCTTCGGCTAGGAGCAAAAAGACAGAAGCATAATAATATAAAACTCGATAGTTGTGATTTGTCATATCAGTAACTATGGTTGTTATTAATATTTCTAAGAGCACTTATTTAAATTATCCGATTTTCAATGTACCCAAAACGGTGGGATACCCATATGAACTAGTGTTTGTACTAGTGTACCTATGGTCCAGTCAGCAAAAACTAAAAATGGGCTTCACTTTCAAAATATCCAATATATTACAAGTTTTTAAATATTTAGGGTTAATTAGTTAGATAGATCTAATACGTTGTAAATGAACCCCAACATACACACATAAGTGAAAAAACTTTAAATGAGAAAATTTGTTTTCCACCAAGCGCCTCGGGTGGAAAATAAATTTTCTCATTTAAAGCTTTTTCACTTATGTGTGTATGTTGGGGTTCATTTACAACGTATTAGATATATCCAATATATGTATAGTTTTGAAACTTTGCATACTCATTTGTCTAGTGATGAATGGTAAATATCCTAAAAGTCCTGATGAATCGAAAGTGAGCTTTAGCGGCAGTGGCCTAAGACATGCCACTTTAGGAATACAAAAAAGATGCATATATTCAATTTTGTAGAAAATTTTATTGGCTTTATTTTATATACAATAACGTTTTAGCTGCAACCCATAGTTTTCGAGATATTTACGAAAAACAGAAAAATTATGTCTTCGTCCACTGCCGCTAAAGCTCACTTCTGATTCATCAAGATTTTTTGGATATTCATCACTAGACGTTTACAAATACATATGTGAAGTTTCAAAACTATTGAATTTTTTTGAAGGTAAAACCCTTAGTTGACTGGACTACAACTAACGTTCATAATACTGATACATACTAAAATTCGTTTTTGGCATAGCATTTGTTGTCGTTTTAGTTGCATATACAATCAGTACGATTTTTTAAAGGTCAAAATTTCAAAAATTTATATTTTCTTTTGTAATTAAAATTTCTAATTGCAACTTGGTATAAAACAAAAAACCGGGAGGTTCTTAGCGAGAGACCCAAAAGAACCTAGTTATTAATTATATTATAGTACTTAGGAATACTTTTAAACAATTTTATAATTCAAAGATTTGTAGAAACATTTATTATTGAAGATGCTATGTGATAAAACTAAACTATCCCTGTAGGTATGCTTGTATTATTTTGTAATTTTATGTTTATGTTTGCCAATTCAAATCTTTATAAAAAGGACGCACGACGTACGTGACGTAGTGAACCGAATCGTCACGAGCGGCGCAAAATTAATCAAAGAGAAGTTTATTCTTCTGTTTAGATTAACAAAGAGTGAAAAAAATAATTTTTTTTAACTGCATTGTACTCAGAAAACATGCTTCTTTACATGCTGGCTACCACTTTTTTTCAAAAAAATTTCCAAAAAGAATTATTTTCAAAATTTTTGAAAAAAAAAGCTAAATTTAAAAAAATAGTCCGTCAGCGTGAATTCTAATAGTGTTATAAGTCATTTGGCCATTTCAGAACAAAGAAAATTTTTTCAATGTGCTTAGAAATAGCTAATTACTTTTCCGATATATTTGTCTCTTTTTCACACTTGGTCGACTTGGTTGTCCGGATTCGCCTTAAATGAATTGAATAAACAAAAAGACACGATTATAGAACAGCAGCAAGTTATTATCGATTCCCTGAAGGACCAGATTGTTCTGTTGAATAGGTGTAAGCAACTTGATAATTGTTTTTTCACTAATGTAAAACCAGTAGTGGACAAGAAAAGTAGTTGCAAGACTACAACTATTGACGAAGCGGTAACAGTAGATAAAACCACGGTAGCCATATCGGAAACCCTCGGTGCTTCCAAGTCGAAAGTAAAGCAATATGCCGCTGTAGTAGCTGCCTACTGCTGAGTGAATCCTACAGTAACCGACACCCCAAAAGTCAAGGAAGATGAATGGACGAGAGTTTCTGATAAGAAAAAGCGTTATAATTCCAAAAAAATGGTGCTTGGAGCCGGGGATAGAAGGATAGGAAAATTGGAGGCTGTTCCTAAGGTAAATTTTATTCATGTGACTAAATTACACCCAGATACAGACGTGGGCGACGTGATCGAGTTTTTGAAGCCGAAGTTTCCAGAGGTGCAATGCGAAAAATTAAAGTTAAAGTTTCCTCAGTATTACTCTTCGTTCACGGTCACGATTAACGCCATCTATGTGGCCACAGGGCATTGCGGTGAGACAGTTTTTTCGTGCCAGGGTGCTCAGGAGTTCGGGGTCCTCGAGTACAGACTGATGTCCCGACAATTAAGGTTTTTCGTGGGACTAATACATTTTAAATTTAACAAATTGCCTGATGCTACACGTGAACTGGAAATGAGACATTTTAAGGCTAAGGTAAAGAAACTTTTAGTTGAGGGCTGTTACTTTTCAGCAGAGCAATTTCTTGCAGCTAAACTGTGACACCGAAGATGATATGTTTTATTTTATTTGTGGGTACTTGTTTTAAATGTTGTATATTCTGACATGTGTAATCATTATTGTAAATGAAAAACACGAATAAAAATTATTATTATTATAGAATTTTCGTAAATGTAGTACTGAGCTATTTAGCAAACCAGCAGCCAACGTTCTTCTGGAATAGTACCATTCCTGGATAATATTGCTGTTTCAACTCAATAAGCCCCATTTTATCTTGAGCTTTTGTGGTGTGTTTTATACATTTCATAATCCATTTTTACTTTTTTGGAAGTTGTATTGTGAGCGGTTATTATGCAAAGTAAGTGAAAATAATTTAAATAAATATAAACAAAAACATCCCCGTTTAAGAGCTTGAAGCAATGCCGAAGAGTTGTACTTTTTAGTTTTTAATTTTCAACTCGTAAGTTGAAAATGATAAAATAAATACAAAATTGTTAAATGTAAATTAATACTCATCTCATCTTTACCTATTAGAAGAAGGCGATGAACTTTGATAAAATTTAATAAACAAAACGACTAAAGCAAAATTCTTGTTTGGAGAGCATCCTTAAAAGAACAAGTCTCGTATTAAAAATTTTAAGCTTCAGTAAAATTTAAAACTTTCGAACTCCAGACGCCAAAAATGTCTTTTTATTGGAACGAAATCTGATTAAATTTCTACAGCTCTAATGTGAAAGAAATAGCGATAGATACATATTATTTTTATTTGGCAAATATTATTGAAGAAAGAATTTCGATTATTGTTGATTGCCTAACGCCTAAGAAAAAATCCTTTTTGATTGCTTTAATAATATTGGTCATGTCACTGTTACAATAGCGGTTTATTATCATTTGATTATGATTGATTGTATACGTTAATGAAATTATCAATAAGCAAGCAGTTAAAATAATAATGTTGATTGATAACATGTTTTATACCAAACCGTCTCTATTTATAATTATTTTTTATTGAGGTCCAAAGCGAAATAGAAAAGATCATTTGGATTTTCTCTAGACAATCCGCAACATGTGATGTCTTCAGTTTTAAGCCGATTTCGGTCATTACTACTTTTATTTTATTCGATTCGTATTGGCCTTTCTCCAAATTTTTTTCTATACGTCCTCACAAAAAGTAGATGTGCGCACCATCCTTGCCGTCTTTTAGATTTTAATAAAAAAAAACCGTTTGCTTCCTCCAACAAAAACTTACCTCAAATTATAAAGCAACAGATTTCACAAGCCTTTTATCTGTTTAAAATTTAAATGCAGTCACGAATTAAGGCTTCAAAATTTATTTCGTCAAAGGAATTTTAAATTTTTTATCTATCCGAACTTCCACTACACTGAAGATTACACTGTTCTTAATCAAAATACAATAAAATTTTTAGCATAAAAAGTTTATGATTAAGTAAGTTTTCCTTAAAAAGTTATTAATGAAAAATTGTTTTCGTTTTTAACTCGAGCGAAAAAAATTTCGAATTTAATTTTTAACATCAACAATGAAAGTTGAAATATCTCAAATTACGAGAAAGGCAATTTTGGAAGATGAAGAAATGTTTAACAAGTAACTTTTGACGTACCTATCAATCATCCCCTATTTCCAACTTTAAACATTTATTAATTCAGAATTTGTTATAGATCACGAAATAAGAAGTTTTTTTACTCATTTATTGATTATATTCTAATTCGTTTTTAACGATAATCATTTTTTAATTTGACGCGGCTCTATTTCGAAAATTCGATTTACGCTCGCGTAACTAAAGTGGGGATTAATAAAGAAAATTGTACATACCGTTAAAAGTAATTATGAAAACGAGAGCGGTTTTACGAGTGCGTTTTATTTTTATGAAAATTCCTTCAGGTGTGATCTAAATTTAATAATATTTACATGAAACCTGCAACGTGTGCACCGCTGCACAGATTTGAAATAAACATTTGTTCACGTCTGTCAAATGAAAAATAGAAACTACCCTGGTTGTATTAGTTTTGAATTAGAAAAAAGAAGAAGGAGCGTGATTTGGTCGTAACGTTTGCAGTAATTCGCTTTGTGTTACGAAAAAATTCCGTTTAGGATATTAACTTTACTGTTCAAATATTCGATATTTACTCGCGCTGACTACAACAATCATACAAGACTTCGTGGAATATTTAACTGAAAAATACAAAGCATGGGGCACTAGCACTAGCAAAGTAGTTTTTACAAAAAATTGTACATCACACTCGTGCAGAAGATTTAAAGTTGCGGCCAGGATCAGTTTGTCTAGTGTCTAGTGTCATATGTAAAACGATACACCAACAGGAAAAATAATAAAAGTTTGAATTGCGTAACCCATTATTCAAAAACATCGGCAAACCTAAAAATACGCTTTGATCTTATTAATTTAATTACGAGTTCAAAATACAATGCGTTTTTCACATTTTTTAATTACTCATCATTGTAGTTTAGTTTGGCTTAAAATTATAATTTAAAAAGCATAACAGAGCTGTAAAAAAACACGCCGGCTGATTTAAATTCGCTTTTAAATTACCATAATATGGGATCTTGTTTACGGTAAGAGATAGAACAACTTGGACCTTAGACGATCTCTTAACGATCAATTGCAAAAAAATGGTATTTTTTCAGTTTCTCGCTTCTTACTCGAAAACTATAGACTTTTTGAAAAAATAGTTTTATTCAAAATTAAAATACATAAAATTTTCTACAAATTATGTGTCTTATATGTTTTCTTTAAGGTTGCGATATGCTAGAGTGAGAAAGGTATATGCTCATTTTGAAAAGTAAGCAACTTTAGGAAAGACGACGACTGTTATCAAATAGCTACATTAAAATTTATATAGTTAAGCAAATTTATTCCCAATTTCAGAAGGCCCCTGTCCTTATAATAGAAATATAAAAATTCAAAAGCGTTTTACTGGAGCGGTTGGTTCAGGTTCATTATGTTAATTATTCTTCAAAAATAAGTCTTAAAATGAAGAAGAAAGTATGGAGTACGATATGTATATCTCAGAATTTTCATTTTTTATTTAAAAATGACCCAAAAGTTGGTAAATAAAAACAAGCAATTTTCCTCACTTTCAGTAAGCATTATCTCTATTAAATATCAACATTTCAGCAACAAAATTTAGCTTACATTGTAACCCAATTTTTCTACTTTATTTTTTATCTACATAATTTTTTTGTAACTTCAATAGGTTTCGCTGCTCAACCGCTCCAGTAAAGCACTATTTGCAAGATTTCTAACATGGGCAAAATCGCAACCGGTTTAGGCACTAGAGTACTAGAGGTACTAGAGTGCGTTAAAATTTGACAAAAATTCCAAAATCAATCAAAAAATGTTTTTTAGTTTTTTTGGTTATAACTGGAAAACTATGTGTTTTTAGGCAAAAGTGTTTTTATAAAAAAATGAACTATATAAAATTGTCTACAAATTATGTTTCTTATATTTTTTCTTTAAGGCAATCCGTTTAGGTACTAGAGACGATAAAATTAAATAAAAATTCCAAAATGAATCGAAAAGCTGTTTTTTAGTTTTTTTCGCTTATAACTCAAAAAATACACTTTTTTAGAGAAAAGTATTTCTATAAAAAAATAAACTATAAAAATTATCTACAAATTATGTTTCTCATATTTCTTCTTTAAGGCGAGCGGTTTAGGCACCAAAGTGCGTTAAAATTTGGCAAAAATTCCAAAATTAATCCAAGAGCTGTTTTTTAGTTTTTTTGCTTATAACTCAAAAACTACGCGTTTTTAGAGAGAAGTGTTTTTATAAAAAAATAATCTATGTAAAATTGTCTACAAATTATGTTTGTATATTTTTTCTTTAAGGCAATCGGTTTAGGCACTAGAGTGCGTTAAAATGTGACGAAAATTCCAAAATGAATCAAAAAGCTGTTTTTTAGTTTTTGTGCTTGTAACTCGAAAACTACGCGTTTTTAGAGAAAAGTGTCTTTATAAAAAAATAATTTATGTAAAATTGTCTACAAATTATGTTTCTTATATTTTTTCTTTAAGGCAATCGGTTTAGGCACTAGAGTGCGTTAAAATGTGACGAAAATTCCAAAATGAATCAAAAAGCTGTTTTTTAGTTTTTGTGCTTGTAACTCGAAAACTACGCGTTTTTAGAGAAAAGTGTCTTTATAAAAAAATAATTTATGTAAAATTGTCTACAAATTATGTTTCTTATATTTTTTCTTTAAGGCAATCGGTTTAGGCACTAGAGTGCGTTAAAATGTGACGAAAATTCCAAAATGAATCAAAAAGCTGTTTTTTAGTTTTTGTGCTTGTAACTCGAAAACTACGCGTTTTTAGAGAAAAGTGTTTTTATAAAAAAATAATTTATGTAAAATTGTCTACAAATTATGTTTCTTATATTTTTTCTTTAAGGCAATCGGCTTAGGCACTAGAGTGGGTTAAATTTTGACGAAAATTTCAAAATGAATCAAAAAGCCGTTGTTTAGTTTTTGTGCTTATAACTCGTAAACTACGCGTTTTTAAAAAAAAGTGTTTTAATAAAAAAATAAAGTAGATTCATTCTTGTCAAGAATGACAAGAACTCATTTCTCAAGGTGAGCTCTATTTTCACAATAGCATATATTTATTTAAAACAATTCATTTAGTGATGATATTTAGATGATATTTTATTATTTTGATGAAATAATTGAAAATCATTTAATTTCTTAATAGATAATAGAAATTAAATAATTTTCAATTACTCAATCAAGTTATAAGCGAAAAACTGCATTTTAGCAGATTTTGAAATTCTCGTCAAACTTTAACCCGCTCTAGCGCCTAAACCGTTCGTCTGAAGAGATAATGTGTAGAAATGAAAATGAAGTTTATTTTTATATCAGTGCACTATACTCAAAACGTGCATGCTTTTCAGGTTATGAGCGATAAACTGAAACAAGAACATTTTCTTCACACTTTTTCGCAATTTTCTCAAAACACACCACTTTTACGAGGTGGCAAAGTTGAAATTCGGATTCGGTATCCAAAGATACATACAAACGCTACGGAAGGAAACTTGTATGCGTTTTTCTTGGATTTGCGCTTATTTTGCCCTGGTGACTGGACTAGACGCAACAATTTTCCGGCGAGGTACACAATACACATATACACAAGCTACATAACAGGCAGTTGGCGCCACATTGAGGTAACGCATAGAATGCCTGTATATGGGATAAATGGAATGAGGTCATGAAGCAACAACCAAAAATCTTGATAGCTGAAATGAGTGAGCGACTAACAGAAGAGGATTTACAGTAATGTCTCTCAAAACATAGCCTAACAATCCTTTATGTTCATTAGTGCAGTGGGAAAGTTCGCGGAACTGGGAAAATAATGCAATAATGTATATATGTGTTCATTATTATACAATTACAAGATTATAAAATATGTGGTTGTTAAGAAATAATTCTCAAAACCTAACATTAAATAGTCTTTTTTTGAACATGTCCCGCGGGAAACATAAAATAAAGTCCCGAGACTGTGACACACCACTCAGTTTTCTTATTATTTTATTTTTATTATAACAAAAGCTGTAATTTAAAAATCAAGTTTTTTACTGCCTAAATCGTCTTAAGACTTAAATAAAAAAATTTACATATTCTCTTGTTTTATTCATTAGAATGAATTACATGTATAATAAAATTAACTCCAAGGCAGGATATAAATGTGAGCAAGACGCACAGAAAAACCTTTATTTAGTAATCTCGTCTTGTGATCTCTCTCAATGCTATTTCGTATCGATTTAGTAAAAACTTTGATTTATGAGTCAATTTTATAGACAAAACAAATAAACGATGTAGTCCGTATACAACAAACTGCATACTGCATTTGCAAAATTTGTTTCTTGTAGTAAATATGATTATTGATAATATTTTGTATATTACTATACGGTTCGGAACAAAAATGTGCCCTATTCGTAGAAATAGCAAAATGTAGATTAGATTACTTGCATCAAAACGACTTTTACGGTTATGTAATTACTTTTTTATCAATTTAAAGGGAACAATATACGTTTTTCTAACTGAAGGATTACTCAATCCAATATATCACAAGAGAAGTTAAACCGCTGGAAGCAATAAGACGCCTTTTTAGTGTAATATCACTTTTACTAACGCAAAATGAAAGCTTTGTAGCCTAAAATTTTTAGTCGCGGGATGGAACTAAAACAGATTTCTGAAATATTTTATTTACGCTTTTCGTTTTGCTGTTATTACTCTTTTATTTGTAGCAGAATTACTGAGAGTGAACTATTTCATTAGTCCCACGTTCTGAAATAATTTAAATTACCGATATATACGGTATACGAATTAAGGCTATTAAAGCGGCATACGGAATATGTCATCGCGTGTATGGGAAACTTCAAATATGTGGAGACTGTGATACAATCGCAACCACAAAAATTAGAGCTCGCGTTCAGTAAAGCGTTTCAAACGTGTAACTAGAGAACAACAAATATCTCAAGGGTGTAATTGTAGTCAGTAGCGGAACAAACGCCGAACTAGTGTTAAATTTTTGGGCGGACTACCAGGCCACTAAAATTTCAGGTGAGGATGTTTGGATGTTATCGTTTTCTAGTTGATTTGTCCGTACTTTCAGTTTTTCAGCTTCTCATTATGCAATATCAAATTTTACTTGTTGAAGGTAAACGCTAACACAGGGGTGCCAAACCTTTAACTTGACGCGAATCAATTTAGAATTTAAAAGATTTTGGGGAGCAACAATCAGTAGCGGATTTGGATGACAAACATCTGACAAGGTGAGAACAAAACATTTAGAAACAAACTAAATAACTGCGAAATTCTAAATTATCACAATCACAATTATAATTCCCCAGCCCTCTCTAGCCAATCATGCATATATCTTTGAATGCGTCCAATCCACAGGTCAAAATCTCAAAAAGTTTATACCCCCACAATAGTTGTTGCAAACAACTTTGGCGGTCTGATAGCTTTATTGGGCACATTGAAACATATTAGAGACAGCAGAGCCGAGCAGTCAACACGTACGATTTTGACACAGAAGACAGCATCAATAGCAGAAGTAAGGAGCCTAGGTGAAAACCCTGAGGTACGCCTGCCTCAATTTGAACACCATTTGAAACAAAGCCGTCGATTTTTACAATTTGACTACGATTCAACATGTAGGAAGACAATCACTTATGAAGATCGCCACGAATACCAAGTCTATACAACTTCCGACGCAATAGATATGTTATGATTAACGTTGTCAAAGGCTTCCGAGAAGTCGGTACAGATAGCATCCACCTGTATTTTGTTGTCTAGAGCAGCAAAGGATATTCGGTGTAAATGATGAGATTAGTTTCGGCAGAACGACCTCTCAGAAAATGAAACTTAGAAATAAGCCTGTGACTAGTCGCCTGACTCATATCGCCATTATTATGAACAGTCACGGCGACAGCCTTTTTCCACTTAGAAGAAAATAAACTGTGTCTAATCGGCTTTTGAAATAGTACAGCAATAACTTTGCCTAAACCAGCGCTCTTAACAAATACACCCGGGGACGTCATTCTCTCCAGGACCCTTCCTAATATCTAATTCAGTTAATATACCGATAATATCGGACTCGATTATGTCCAGAGTACTTACACAGCTGGAAGAATCATCGGCCACTACATCACTATCTGTAATCACACCAGACGTTATAAAATTGGAACAGAAATGTTTAGAAAACAATCCCGCCGCGCCAGAACCGCCCAAAACCGTTTCACCGTCGTACGATACGCAATTTGAAACCGAATTGCTGCTTCTCAGATTAGACACGAACATAACGAACATAACATAACGCCATATGTAATTAGGGCTGCTGTACAAACAAATAAACAAAGTAATTTACGAACAAACAACAAAGACAAAAAGTCAAATAAAATGCTCAGTGTCCTCCCCTATTTCAAGAAACTACAACATATCTGCCGCAAGAATCTTTGAACTCTTTTGAAAACCCCAACATTGGCTCAGATGTGGTGGCATACTGATCTGCTTATTGCTGCAGCTTCTAGAGGCCATTTACAGGCGTACCGTACACTAAAGTTTTCAAATATATTTAAAGAAAAAGGCTAAGCTGTTTAAATCGGTCGATCTTGCAGACCATGATATAGGTCTGCCCCTTCCTACCCATCTTTGTCCAAAGTCTAACAGCAATCGAATAATGAGTCAGAGACTGACTGTGTTGGAACCACAAATGCTGAAAAATGAAGAATCACCCTTATCTGTAAAACAGGCCATTTGGCCCATGTTCGTCAAGACTTTTCTTTATATTTTGGGTCATACTAAGTTGGTGACACATGTTTTTTAACATCCTGTATATTAATTCTAAATTAATGTTATTCAATACTTCAAAGCTTTATCAAAAATACTGGGTGAGCCACGAGTTTCTTTACTGGATCATGTTGTGGCCCATGTTCGTCAAGACTTTTCTTTATATTTTGGGTCATACTAAATTTGGGACACATGTTTTTTAACACCCTGTATATTAATTTTAAATTAATGTTATTTAATACTTCAAAGCTTTATCAAAAATACTGGGTGAGCCACGAGTTTCTTTACTGGATCATGTTGTGGCCCATGTTCGTCAAGACTTTTCTTTATATTTTGGGTCATACTAAATTTGGGACACATGTTTTTTTAACACCCTGTATATTAATTTTAAATTAATGTTATTCAATACTTCAAAGCTTTATCAAAAATACTGGGTGAGTAACGAGTTTCTTTACTGGATCTGGGTCCATCCTACCCCCCTTAATTCCACCACTGGGTGTAAGATAAAAATTAAATAATATTCACATTCCTAAACTATTTTCGTCCACATTTCATTGTAACCCACCCGACGAAACAAATGTTTATTTATTTAAAGATACACAACAGGCAATTAATTCCCCTAAACAGACAAAATGATGGTCTGAAAAAAACATACCCTTCCCTATTTTTTATTAATTTTGATCGATTCGGTTGCAAAAACGAGAGCAAAAAAAATTTGACACTTTACAAAGAAAATTCCCGAGTAAACCTGAATTGAAAATTAGACATTTATACAAAACCAAAATTGCTTTTTTCATTGAAAGGATTTTTTGTGCGGTTGTACACTGTACAGCTCGGATAGTATAGCTTGCAAATTAAAATTCAGGTTCGTAAGTTGTGAGGGTCAAGTGATATGTGGCCTCAAAGCTCAAAGGATTTATAGAAGTTGCAAAATTTCACGACCCAAACTATCAGAACTAAAAAATTTAAGATTCATATTCATATAGGCTATCGAAGTCACGTGCCACTTGCTATTTTAGCGTTGAAGCCTGGATAAGTTTTTCATGTCGATCCGACTTTTTAGTTATAGGATTAATATGGCCGTAGTGCACTTCAAGAAGCTGCTGATAGTCATAGCTCCATTCTACAGGGTGTTCCCGAAAAGTTTGTACAACGTGCTACTATTAGATATTCCTGAGACAAAATTAGGACGATTAAAACACAAATTTGTGTCTATCCAAAAGTGATTCGTTAAGTCGCTATCAGCTACGAAGATATGCGAGTTTGCGAGCCATATTTTTTTCACACATGCCACAATGTCTACATATTGTGTTTTTTTGATATATCACTCCATAAGTACCTACAGGAATTCTCTCAAACAGCTAAAACAGCAGTGCTTGCCAATAGTGCAGTTTCTTCTCATATTGTTATCATTTTAGTAAAAAAAATAATACCAACTACTATCTTTGCTGTCTCTGTCTCGCAATTCAAAATTAAAACAAAAATTCCTGAAAATGTAATTTGAAGATTCTACCCGAACGTACGAAAGGTAAAGAGAAAAAATTGAATAAAACCACTCATTCGAACGGACGGTTTTTGAAAACGCCATGTTTCGATCTCCCGAAAAGCGCGTACAAAGCGTAGATAAACAACAGCAGACAATAAAAATTAATAAACTTTATTCGAGGGTTTGAAATACTTTGAATTAAGCTTTTATTTACCAACGAACGCGGCGAGCATAAAAATATACCTTCCAGTATAAAAAGTGATACGAAATTTTACTACTCGGCCGGAATAGGAGCCTGCAATTCACGAATTGGTACTCCAAACGCATCCCTCATAACAGAACTAGTAAATTAATTTTCTTTTGTAGAAAACTCGGTTCTTTATTTATTTTATTGTTTCCCACAAAATAAAAATACGTTCTTCGGAAGAATAAGCTTTGCTGAACACTCCACATTTCTGTGCCTATTACTTGGCTTATTATTTATTATGTTCGAACACAGTTGCGTTAATTTTTCATTCATTCAGAATCGTCCAAATAATGTTTTTCTAAATACTCCTCACAGAAAGTAGGCTTATCTGTATCATGCCACCCTTTACGTGCAGTTTTTGTAATTTGAACAGTTGTAGTACCTAGTTGTAAACTTGTTACGTCGAGTACGTTATACTGTAGTTATAAATTACATTATAACGATGTTTGTTAACAACACTTGAAAACTTACGAACTCATTCAATAGAGATCCTCGATACAAATTAGAAATGCATAACTAAATCAAACTAAAATAGAATATTTATATAAAGTTCTGGTTGTTAAGTGAAGGGTTTACAAGATAAACCGTGATAATTGATGGATAAGATGCCTGCCTATCAATAATAGTTAGATGACCCTTTTCATTAATTATTCAAATTAAACCAAAGTGTGTACCTAATGAAATTTTAAGCTTCCGAATAAATTTTTTAACACGATGTTACGGGGGAAAAATTATTTCGTAACAAACAAATGGGCTCGTGTTGTTAGCGTCGAAAATAAAAATTGTTTTGTTAAATTTTACTTCATTTGAATGAATTTCGGCAAAACATTTGACAGCTATTGGGGTTTTTTGTAAATGTTACACATTTGTCCGATAAACTAATTCTGCCAAATTGGTACATTTTTCAGTCTGAAAGAAACTGGAGCTTGAACCGAAATTGATTGAAATCGTCTTGAAAATATAAAAGACCGAATTTACCTACAATTGATTCTTATTCAAATTTTTTTTTATAAAATTTGAATTATTACGATAATCAAATTTGAATATAAAGCAAAACATAATTTATTTCATGCTTGGGATTCAAAAGAGGTGAGTTTTCAATTTAACTGGCGATATTAAGAAAGATCTTGCCAGTATAAAAATTTATGGAACACACACAGAGGGGTTGATTTCTACTATCTTGGCCCACTTTTTTAAAGTGGCTAGTTGGATAATACCTGAACTAAATTTGGAAGATTGGCTTATATTTCTAGAAAATAAATGGATAACTTTAAACTGTCTCTTTTAGCTTTCAAACCACGCGCTCGATTTTCCACGAACGAAAAAGCATTTATACTATACTGTCTTACACAAAGTCCGATCTTAATAGGTTCCACCGTACGTATCTACCTCGCGAGAAACCTGTTGCTCGAACAAATTTGTCGAATGTGGTCTGTCGGGCTATATTTTTCCAAAATGTCTATATGGGACAAGAAAGCATTCGTCTGCTATTTGGGTGATATGCTGATGTCTGATGTATAATAAAATTTAAAAATTATAAATGGCGTCACTCGACAAAGCTAAGCAATTTAAATGTCACTTTAAAATGACTCCTTGGTTAATTAATGTTATGAACACTGCGAAGAAAACAAACTTGGAACAGCTACCAAGACCGTGTTGCAATAAATTGAAAACGCGAGCTTCGCGCAAGGGAGGATTAAAGACTAACTAAGGCCTGGCTGCAGGGTACAAAGTGGGCAGAATTCGATGGTTTTTATGGAGAAATCGATAACTAGAAGAGATGAAAAAATGGATGGCTCTACCTCGTTCTCTTCTTTTTTGAGAAGAGCTCAATGGCAAAAACCGGAATTCGCGATCTTCTTTTGTTTTGGACCTATAAGCCAAAGTTTGATTTTTCAATGTTTTGCTAAATGACGACATCTCATCGGTTGTTCTGAAGTTACAGAAAAAAATATTGGCACGTTCTTTATTCTTTAGAAACTTTCGTAAGAGCTTTTGCTTATAGCTCCAAAACAAAAAAAGATCGCGAATTTAGATTTTTGCCATTGAATTTCTCTCAAAAACTACAACGAGAATGCGCCATCCATTTTGCCACATCTCTTCTATTTATCGATTTTTCCATTCTCCATCGAAATTTGCCCACCCTGTACAACAAGCCACTAGATGCTACTCAGAAGTATACAACATCGTTTTTATGAGCCGGAGTGTCCAAAGTAGAAAGTGAGTAGTACATCAGGAAGGAACACTAGTTCTGAAAAGCACATGTTGCCACTTTTCATCTAAAACCAATCCAACCAAAATTGAACTACGTAGACTGGCTCCATATACGAGGATATATTGAAAAATTCTTAGCCTACTATAGAACCAAACAAAATTTCAATGTCAAAATATTTTATTACTCAACATATTCTCCTCTTAATTGGATACATTCATTACAGCGAACCTGCAACGCCTCTAAACCTTTCAAAAAAATGTTTCTTCTTGCTCTGCAAACCAGACCTCCACAGCTTTTATTACCTCCTCGTTGGAAGAAAATTTACGACCTTTTAAACTTTTTTTCAGTTGAGGAAAGAGATGATAGTCGGACGGAGCCAAATCTGGAGAATAAGGGGGTTGTTCTAGTAATTCAAACCCTAAATCACGAATTTTTTGCATGGCAACATGAGATTTGTGTGCAGGGGCGTTGTCCTGCAAAAACAAAACACCTTTGGATAGCTTTCCGCGTCTTTTCTCTTTAATTTTTTTCCGTAGAGTGGTTAGTAATATCGAATAGTAATCTCCAGTTATTGTTCTACCCTTATCCAAAAAATCAATCATAATTACTCCATGGCAATCCCAAAAGAAGCAAGCGCAAGCAAGAAACAAGCACTGAAGCAAGAACTTTTCCAGCAGATTTTTGGACACGAAACTTCTTAGGTCTTGGAGAACCAGAGTGTCGCCATTCCATCGATTGTTGCTTTGTTTCTGGATCGTAGAAATGTACTCAAGTCTCATCCATAGTAACAAAGTTTAAAAAGTCTACATCGTTTTCAAATCGAGCACAGATCGCACGCGATGCTTCTACCCTTGCACGCTTTTGGTCAACAATCAAACATTTGTGGATCCATTTTGCAGAAATTTTTCTCATGTCCAAATTGACGTGAACTATATGATGAACGCGTTCGTATGAAATATTTAGTGCTTCAGATATCCGTTTTAGCCCAATTCGACGGTCTGATAAAATCATGTCATGAACTGCATCGATATTTTCGGGGACTGACACAGAAACTGGCCTTCCCGATCGGTCATCATCTTCAATTGAAAATTTACCTCTTTTTAAGCTTGCAGTCCAATTTTTCACGGTCGCATACGAAGGACATTGATCACCAAGGGTATTAACCATATCTTCGTAAATCTGCTTACCTCTTAAGCCTTTTAAATACAGGTACTTGATGATGGCTCGATACTCCAATTTTTCGATTTTTACAATTTCGCTGGACATCTTTTTTCTTTTAATTTATTGCTTAACTCTGGTTTACTTTTTTGACGTGAAACTTTACACTGACACTTCTAATAAGTTATTGTTCGTTGCTATGGTAACGCAATATTTTGTTTATGCATGGAACTGGTCTAGGCTAACTAGATATCAATACATCCTCGTATGTGAATCTCAGAAGACTCGATAAAGAAGAGTCTTCATCCGATCATAAATTGGTTAACGGTTTTCGTCAACTTTATTGACAGTGACTGCTCCTGTTGCTAGAACGGTTTATATTACTCGTCCGACAATTTGGATTTGTTTGATGTGTGTTAAGTGTTAAGTATTAAGTCAACTTAAATACTTTAAACTAACAAAGCAGATTTACTCTTTAATAACATCCTGCCAGTTCTATTTTAACAAAAATCTCATGCACTTTTTACTCATTCTAAAGTATTTTTGCAAGTTCGCGAGAAACAAGTTGTTTTGGAAGAAAAAGTAAAGTTTCAAATTTGTTTGATGAACTTAATCTCCGAACCCACTTTAGAGGCGGCAAGAAAAATACTAAAACTGAAACGACATCTGCAAAATGTAAGCTTTAAAATAGTGTTTAACGAGACAACGAGACTTAACAAAGTAGGTATACAAGGTAAGTGCATATGGGGGCGCCAGTCTTTATAATAGACAACGCCGAGCGCCTCAGGATTAATTGGGGTGTGCAATGCACGGTTTCTACAAAATCTTAGTAGAGTGTTTTGAAGTACAATCTTTGACACGTTATAAACTAATTTCTTTTCCATTTTACTTGGGATGAAGTCAACGACATGTTTTTCTAAATTGCAACTCCCCGATTTTCATATCGATTGCTTTGTACAACGGTTACACAAAACTGATGTTTAGTACTGGTAGAGATAATTTTGCAACCTTTTAGTTGGACTATAAATAGTGCCCTACTAGATCCAAAATAAAATACGATTTTACCACCACATAAATATACAGGGCATCTCATCCGGGCTGAACTAGAGAAATTAAGATATTTCTGAAAAAATTTAAAGATTTCCACGAAAGTGCACGATTTCCAATTTACCAAGTTTAAATAATTTTTGTACATAACTACTAAATTAGCAATGATGTTAGAGCTCTTCAACAAAATGTTTACTTATGCAATTGCGACATGATGACATGATGATAATTTGATTGATCGGAAAATGTGAACTCATTTTTCCAACAATGAAAACTAATAGGTATTTAAATTTTGTTTCGAGAGCCCAGTGTGTCTCCATTTTTAGCTGTTTTTTAAAAGGTAATAATTACGCTGATATGGGGATTACAATAGCCAATCACATTTGGAACCTGGAAGCGCCCAAAAGTTAAAAAATTGTTTTTCTTGTTTAGATTTTGACAATAACGGATATTTCATATGAAAAATTACTTTTGTTGCTCGAAATTCAATTAAACCTCTAGCTTAAAAGTTATAATTAATTTTGTTAGTTTGAAAGTGGCTACCTCGCCAAGTTTAATTTCTCTGATTGGATAAGTATACAAAACGTCTTAGTAGAAGCTTGAATATTCTTAAATTTATTTAAACTACGAGTTTAAACGAATAATAATTAACTTTGCAAGGCCTTATAGAGCCTGGGTAGAGCAATATGTACAATAAACAATAAGGCAACCAAACGAGAATAACAGTTAATGTAAACGGTGAAAGAAATTGAATCTATATAAACATATACAAGGTGTCCAAGCATGGTTATTTGAAGAAGTATAAGAGATGCCAAGAGAGTTAAATTAGACAAAAGCTGCTTCATTGGAAGGCCTAGGGCGCTATTAGCCATATTATGCCTTTTTTTTCACCAAAATGCTTAGGTGGGAACAAATTTTGCTAATTTCGTTTGCATCAGTGCTTTGAGTCCTGACAAGATTTTCTTCGATACTATTCACACATTTTTAATATGATATTTACAACAGAGGTCCTGCTACAGAGGTACTTTTCATACAATATACATGGTAGGGTGTTGATAAATAGTTATTTATGTGTCTAGAGCGTAAAATGAGAGTTTTTGATGTGAGGTCTAATTTTTAGCAGCGAAGCGGAGCTGAGCTGCTAAATGACGACCGAACATCAAAAACGCATTTTGCTCGAGATACATACAAAATTTTTCGTACGACGGCAATAAAAAATTAGTAACTTTTGTATTTTGTAAGGTTATGTTTTACGTAAATTACGTTTCTAAAAATTGTTCCAGCAAATAACTGTTTTGAGTTTTGATCTTTCGTATTATAATTATAAGTACAACTAATAGGTACTTTCACAATTTTGCATTTTGTTAAATAAGTAATTAATTTACGACTTCAATATTGTCTAAATAATTATTCAAAGTTTGAATTTTGTCTAATGAGCGTGCGCCATCTAGTGGAATAAAATTGAAATTTTACAGAATCAAACAAAAAGTATATAACCGTGAAGTATCTTATTGGTTATATACCTGTCCATGTATAATTTTTACGATCATATACTTGTATGTAAAACAAACTCGATCAAAATGTCCGACTTTAGGCGTTACTTCACGAAGCGTAAAGAATGTTTTTAGAGTCGGTCGTACGAAAAAAAGTTTATACGCTTTGGTAGGAAGTGCCAACTTCCAGTAACTTTTGTAATTTCACCAAAACGGTATTTTAAGAATTTTCCGATAAACTAATAGTACCGGTCTGAAGTAGTTAATCTTTGGTCGTGATTTTGCTACTTCTAATGGGTGATAAGCCAATAAGAGTTTCACCATGTCATGAGAGTTGTAACTAACATCTGAACCTAAAAAAACTGTTTTATCTGCTATCTACAGTCATTGGAAATTCTAGCCATGGATGGATAGATACGCGGTGGTTAAAATTATCGACTGAGCGTTCAAACAAAAATGCATGTCGATCATTAAGTAATTTTTTTGGATATAAAAACGAAAACCCGAGAAAAACGAGATGAAAATCCAAGAGAGATTGTCGAGAAGCCGATGAATCCTCAATGACTCACTGTTTGGTGTGGGTTTTTGGCTGGAAGAATTATTGGGCTGTTTTTTTTTTCAAAAATGATTCCGGCAATGCTTTAGCTGTGAATGATGAACGCTATCGTACGATGATAACGGACTTTTTATGACTCCAATTGGATGATATGAATGTGGTTTTAACAAGACGGTTCCACATGCCTCGCAACAAATGCAACAATTGCTTTATGGCACGAGAAGTTTCAGGTACGCATCAGTATCTCGCAAAGCAGCGATGTCAATTGACTTCTTTAGACTTCTCTCTTTGGGGCTATTTCAAAAGTGAAAGTAACAATTCAAGATCCAAAGGACGAGATAATAAGGCATACTGGTGGAATAGAGGAGATATTATGCCAGGATGTCATCCTAAATTTTAACAAGTTGATGTGTGCCGCCGAAGCTGTGGTGAACATTGGCCGATATTATCTTTCACACGTAATTGTTATTGATTAATAAGCATGATTCTTATTTACTATTCACATGGTGAAACTCTTAACTCTTATTGGTCCACCCTTTATGGAAGAAATGTTTATATTTGTTTCTACGGATTATAACGCAAATTAATAAACAATGCACACACGGGACTGTCCGACTAGTTCAATTTGAAATTGATGAAGTAATCACTATTAAATACTATATTACCGTCAGAATCAGTAAATATTTATAATCAAGGAGCTATAGGATGATAACGATAATTTCAGGAGATGATTTTTATTTCCTGCCAGCACTGATAAAAACAAAATTTGCGAGCTAAAGCTTCTCGATATAATATATAGGTCTATCTACTAGAAGTAGATCAATAATAATATTAAATTTATTATATTTTCAGATATCAATAATACAGTATAATTTCAAGAAATTAAAAACCAGCAATTTTTAATTTATTAAAAAAAAAATTTTAACTGTTCCGGGGATGCACCGTTAGCTTATAACTTATAACTATCGAGTTTATCGCCTTTACCTAAATAGTGATTTCCATCACGTTTGTTGGAAAGTTCTCTTTAACTCACTTTTATCGAAACAATATTTTGATACAACGTATTTGCCATAAATGTAAATAAAGATATTGAATGAAACTTAAACGGTATTGAAGCGCACAAACAAATTTTCTATAAAAAAATACAAATATATAGATATACTGTTTGGTTATATTATCTTTGCAATCGCGCATTACGTAAAAAGGAGAATATTTGCCTTTTAAGAAAAAGTGCTTTGGGCTCTATAATCCAAAGAAAAAAAATCGCAAAATATTATTTGATAAAATATACGAAAATGTTAATCCAAATTTTTGTAAATACATTTCCATCAAGAATAATTGAAGCAACTGTTTGTTCGCTACAGATTGATTTGGAGGTAAGTATCTGTTTCCATTAAAAAAGAAGTACGCTGATGCCGAAAATAAATTTAACACCCTGTGTATTGTGTACGTAATACAATTTTTAAATAGATTAAAAAATTGTAATGAACTTGTAATGAAAATGCAATGTAAGAAAATGAAACGATACTGATCTCGACGAATCACCCTGTATACAAAAACTGGATGAACAAAAAACTTATTTACGCGAACTTTATAAATATATGCTGTTTACTTAGTTTATCTTAAATTATGTTTGTTTTTCAAAAGGAAAGGGGGTTGAAATTTATTACTGTAAACCCTTATAGAATTGTTCAAACAGAATCCGAATATTGTTTACACATTTTTTATGATAAACTATCAAACTTTTTTTTTATTTTTTTGGGATAAACTAGAAGGCGAACCCGATGACCACGCTTTGGTAGTTTCGACAATAGAAAACACTCGATGACTTGGGGAAAATGTCGAGTTTCTATAATATTTAAACATTAACTGTTAATTCGGTTAGAAATTCGGACTGCAAGAACAAAATAAAAACTTTACAATTCAATTATACTAGTAAAATTACCACGTACTTACTGTTAATTGGATTTTCAAAAAAAATTTAATTTTCGTTAAAAAAGTAGAAATGAAAAGAAAATAAGGCTAAAAACGAAAAGTCTGAAAAACACTGGCTATGTTAGTAATAAAAATTACGTACACAATAAAAGTAGAGCGGCGCATCCTCTTGATAACATTAGGGATAAAGAGTACACTCACTATTCACTCCATTTAATTTTTAACACTGAATATACAAGTTATAAATATGAATCGCGCGAAGGTATTAATTAGACTAAAATTATCACCGAATACCGAGGTTAGTCTGCTTTTCTAAATTTTTCGAAGACAGTCTCAGAAATTAAATGAAGTTATTCGCAAATTGACCTATTAAACTATTTTTTTAAATCTATTATTAACTAACTGTTTTGCCTATTTTTTCCTAAATATTTCCAACTTGAACGACCAATTATTTTACGTAATTGAAATAATTTTAAACGACGTTCACATTTCAAAAGTAATCTAAACTGAAAATTACAATCAAAATAGGGACTCCGCGGTGAAATTCGCGAAATTACAAAATTAAAAAAAAATTAATTTAAACGTTGATATAATTTAGAAAAACTTAATTTTTAATTTATTTATAATATTTTTTTTATTTGTAACGATAATGTTCGTGACGAACGTAAGTGTAATCCACATGTTTTTGAAAATCGAGTACGTTGTTCGACGGCGTAATGTTCGACGACAACTGGCGCGTTATTCCTGCAGCCCTGCAATAGCATCTGTCACTATCCTGCGGGATAACTTTGTCGGTTCAAATCGTATAATTTCGGCACCAGAGATTTTATCGAAGATTTGATTTCTAAAATATTGTCCAACTATTTCCTCAAGAATGATAATTCCGAAAATTTAGGTTTTTTTGAGGCAAGAAGATGTTTATAAAATTTATGTTTATAAATATTTGTGGGGTATAACTTGTAATATTTAACAATTTAATTTTGTTTTACGACTTTTACTGCTATTTTAGCGAGAGAGCATGAGGAATACTAAATATCTCTCGCAAAATTTGCGCTCGAAATTTAAATGCAATGTGGAGACTGCATTTAAAATTATGCGGTTTGTGTGCACTGCTTTTAAGTGATATTAAATTTAAATTATAGTTTTAACACTTAATTATTTACCATTTCTACTCAACTTGCGTTTTTAATTAAATTAGCTAATAAGTCAACATTCAGGAGTAAGTAATCTGAAATAAAAAGTTGGTCCACAAGAAAAAACGGAGTTACTATAAGAGAAAAACAAAACGCGCTGGATAAAATCTGCTATATAATAGCATTAATTTGTGACCGTTTTTAAATTTAATACACCCCATAATATACAGTGTGTCCTCGGATTGACTATACTATACGTAGTAATCCGTCAATGTCTATGTCACGACACTAGAGTTTTGAATCGGACACATGATGTTAGTGTTACAGACAGTGTCCGATAAACCTCATATTTATATTTATGCAAATGCCAGAAAATTTAGAATAAGAATAAGCCAATACAATCAGTTTTCGTTATATGTTATGGCCGTTATGAGAGCCGCCGACGCTTGTTTAAGTCCATAATTCTATTTTAAAATTAAGGCGAAATGAGGTTTTTCGCATGTAAAGGGTGGGCCACCTAACGTTTGGAATTTGAATAGGCTATAAAAAAACGGATGAATATTTTTTCAAAATTATGAGTTAATTTGAGAGATTGGACATTTTCATTTAAGAATGAAACACGACATTATTCAAATGAGTGTCACGGCTGGCTTGACAGTACCGCATCCGATCAACCCAATTTTTCATTACATTTTCGATTGTTTGGGCTCAGATTGCATGAATAGCAACTTCTATTTCGTGTTTTAAGGCATTAATGGTCTCTGGAAGGTTAGCGTAACACTTATCCTTAAGGACTCCCCACAAAAAAAATCCAACGGAGTCAAATCACAGCTCCACAGCTCCACGGCATCACTGGGTCTTCAAAAATGGTCCAAGGGCCGCTGTTGTCATGCTAAACGAATTGTTTTTCCAAAAATTTAAGAGTATGACATGGATGACATTTGGTTTCAACAGGACGGGGCCACTTGCCACACATTTAACGTAAACATCAATCTTTTGCGCACTTTTTGCGCACCGTTTTTGTAAATCGAGTAATCAGCCGAAATGCTGATGTCAATTAGCCGCCTAGGAGCTGTGATTTGACTCCGTTGGATTTTTTATGAAGAGCCTTTAAGGATAAGCGTTACGCTAACCATCCAGAGACGATTAATGCCTTGAAACACGAAATAGAAGTTGCCATTCATGCGCTTGGAGCCCAAACAATCGAAAATGTACTGAAAAATTGGGTATTTAAGAACCGCTCTACTGAATTAAATGCTAATTTTGGTTACGAGACATCATTATTTTGCATTTTGTACCGTTTCAAAATGTATCTAATATACAGGGTGTCAATTTAAGAAAATCACCACCTCTAATATCTTCGCTTTAGTATAAAATATCGAAAATTCGCGAGACCCGCCAATTTCATTACTGAGGGGGACACTGTAATCGAGTGTTTGCGTTCTCCCTAGACCAACCCAACCAACCAAGAGGGTAGGCAATGCTTTAATAGTTATTGACACCCTGTAATTACCTAACGAAACGTCGAAAACTTACCCCAATTGATTGTTTATATCAGTAGAATATTCTAGGGAATAGTGAAGTTCATATATTCGTATTACTTAAGTAACACCCTGTACATTTGAAATAAACCACGTATTAATTGAGTGATAATGCCAAGTTATCGTTTAGTAAAGCCATTGAGTATATAATAACACTGCGTTAGTGATCTTATTACCTACACAATGGTAAAGCCAAACACAATTTTCAATGTGGAAAAAAGAAAACGTCATAATGTCGTTCGACATTGGTTCTGTAACACTGTCTTTTTTACATGTGTTTTTCCGCAATCTTATTGCGTATAGCTGGTAGTAAAAATGCAGTACTTAAAATGTTTGAGTGTAAAAAAATCTAACCTTCTTGAAGTGGCGGAATAAGCGGAAATTAAACTTCAAACTTCTTGCTGAATGTCACAAACGGCAAAAGATAATTCCAAGGGCGAGCACAGCACATAACCAAATAGAGGTCGATGATACACTGAAATATTAAAAATTACGATAGTATTTTGTATAGCGTTTTAAAAGACACACGTGCAAAACTTCTTATCGAAGTAAAATGGATAACGGCAACTATTTTAAACGAAACAAAATGCAAAGTTTTATATTTATATCAAATAAAACGTTAAAATTACAAACAAGAATTTTAATTTTTAATTTTAGGACAAAAATATTTTTGGTAAAATTAATTAGCTCAACCTCTGTGGGCAAATTTTGGTCTAACTGCAGCATCTTAAATATCGCAAATCAGAAAATCCTAAAATTTTTGAAAACTAAACTGTAACTAAACTTAGTTAATATGAAATAGTGCTTTAATAGTGCACTTAGCAGTACAGTAGGTACTCAAATATCATGCAACATGGGTTACCCTGCCACCCTGTAGGCTGTAGTGTAGGTATAGTATATAATATACACTAGTCACAAAAATTTAAGGTAGTACTACCGATACCACAAGTGTCAAATGTGTGCTTACTGTAATTTGACTTCCGTCGTATTTATATTTGGCAACGCCGCGTAAAAGCAAAAGAGACAAAAAATACCTTTCAGGTTATCGGTTTGACATGTAATGTTTGTTTACTAATGAAATGTCGGAATCAAACTTATTAAATGGTACGAAACGAATATTTCATTGGAAAAATAAAAGAGTCACTAAAAAAAGGTATAAAAAATGTGAAACAAGTAGCATTAGCCGTATTCTGTACATATTTAAATTTCTAACCTTAAATTAAATTTCTAACCTTCTTGGCGGCGTTGCCACATGTAAGTTTTTTCTTAATTATTTATTAATTACTCTTATCACGAGCTCTAAAGTTAAGGTTTTATTAATAAAGAAAATTCAATTAATTTTTTTCTTTCTATTGATACCAATTTCATAAAAATCTGAACGTCCAGTTGTGTGAAATAAAATAAAATCTGTGATTTCCCATAAGGATCAATGTTAAAGGCAAAATTTTTTAAATATTTTTATCTTTTTTTCAGTTCTCTGTAGGCGTCCAAAAATTTAACTGGTTAATTATGATATTATAATGTACCAATATGCCAAGTTTCATTAAATTCTGAACGTTAATTCTTAAACCGGTAGTACTACCTCGATTGTCAAAGTTAAAATGGCCTTTTTTGCTTTGATCGACGATTACTTTGTGGCAAAAAATCGTACGCAGCTCATTAAGAGGTCAAATTAAAGCTTATTAAATTTTTTAAACGAGTTTTATACTCGCATGACGAAAAGAAATTTTCTGAAGTCCACAGACCATTTCAAAGACAAGAAAAAATTTGAAAAAATTATTTTTAGTTGGTTTTCGGATGGTTACGTAAAATCCACTCACGCTAAAAAATTTTACAGTCCAGATCTGAGAACTAGACACTTGAGGCTCCAATTTCTTTGTTTTAGATTTTCTATACGACCATTTTTCTCCGAGTTATCCCTTGTTGAAAATCGCTCTAAAATTTGAATTTTTTTTAATATCCTTTAATTTTTGTGACTAGGTATAAAATAAATAAGTACAAGCAACATAATAACAACAACTAAGTAATTATAAATTACCTGTTATTTCTGTAATTAATTTTTCATAGAGAAGGAAGTTCAAAAAGTCAAATTTTAAACGATAACAAAAATTAATTTTTACTTGAGGAGCTATCAGGAACTGCACATTGTGACAGCCTGTAGGTACCGATACTATAATTAAATTACCACAATGCTTTCCGCAAATCTATGCGGACTCTTCACAGAAGGGTTTGAAGCAGCGTGCATGCATTTTAAATTAACCAACCCCCAATCTTAGTCGCTTCAATTCCATCCTAGCAGAGTGCAGTTAAATCTAACTTAAACTTCAAACTTAGGTTTACCATATACAAATCTTGAGTAGTTGCCAAATTAATTAACGCAAATTGTTAGTATAACATGTAACACTTATTTTCTGCTTTTTATTTTTTATTTTCACCAACAACTGACTATTCATACCAAATGCTGCATGTACAAAATTGTAAATTTATTTAATTAATTAATTTATTAGTAATTGATCCCAAACGATCTCCTTATTTGAGAAGTTGGGTGCATGTAAAACCAATGTAGTACTCGTATACCAAAAACAATTCGAGTTTTAGAAAATTTTACATGGTGAACGAGTTTCTGGATGGGTAAGTAAGTGCTGATGTAAATTGCAAAAAATGCGAATTTTCAATCATACCTAAGTAGTATATCAATGGTGTATTGACGTATATTATGGCGAGGTGTTGTGGCGCTTCCTGCAAACATTCCAATTCTCGAGTAACGTACCAAAAATAGAATGAATCAAAAAACGGATTTTAGGTGAAACTTTCAAAACTAGAAGCCAGCAAAAGCAAGTTAGTTTAGTCAAAAAATGGTAGTTTGGCGGGGGAAAACATATAGAACTTATTTGCTCTATCGTTCTTTATGTGTTTTAGGATTCTGAATTAGAGTTTCAACTATGCCACCTCGTATTGTCTTTTATTCACTTATAACTTGAAAACTACGCACTTTCTGGAGAAAAATTTTTATATAAAAATAAGCTATATAAAATTTTCTATAAATAATGTTTCTTATGTTTTTTCGTTTAGACAAACGATTTAGGCGCTGCAGTGCGCTAAAGTTGGACTTGTTGTCACAGAGGTTCGTAGGAGAGCACCTAATTTCTAATTCCTTCTCCCGTTGCTGATGAAAGTATTTTTTTGTTCTTACATTTTTCCATTTGTATTGTGATTTAGATCTTATAATATTTTTGTATTGTTTGTAATTAATATTGTGTTTTATTTTTGTTTATACTGTTTATACACCATTTTGCTTGTAGAGAGTCTGCTTGTAGGTTTACTCGGTTTACGGTTTACTTTGAAAGGTTACAATAATAATGATAATAAATGTGTAGATAGGTAATTAATTAATCACATATTACGTACGTAATTAAAATAATTACATATCGACTAATTCAATTTATTGTTCAAAATAAGAATATTGAAAAAACAGAGCTCATCACGAGAAATGATAGTGTTGTTATTAGCTGATCCGTTACGTCCGTAAACCGCACCTAAACCGTACGTCTGACGTAAAAAACGTAAGATAGATAATTTGTAAAAAATGAAATATAGTTTATCTTTGTATAGAAACACTTTTCTCTAAAACTGCGTGTTTTCCGACTTAAAGCAAAAAACTAAAAAGCCAGCTTTTTGGCTAATTTTGAAATTTTCGTCAAACTTTAACGCGCTCTAGCGCCTAAACCGTTTGTCTGAAAGAAGAAATATTTTAAATATAATTTGTAGAAAATTTTATGTAGTTTAATTTTGTATAGAAATATTTTTCTCTAAAAGTGCGTATTTTTCGAGTTATAAGCGAGAAACTGAAAGAAGAATTTTTTCTCTTGTAGTTTTTTGCAATTTTTTCAGAATGCATCACTTTGACGAAGCTGGCGAAGATGGCGAAGCTGAAATGCGGATTCAACATTCTAAAATACACTAAGAACGATAGAGACAATTTTTCTAGTAAATGGACTAACTATGCCCGAATTGCGGAGGCTAGGAAGTGAGACCTTCTAGTACAATATTATTTATTGGCATTGTGTATTGTGTGTAACGAATTTCTTTAAAAATAATACAGTTGCTCGAGACACGCGAAAGCTAATAATTAAAGCATTAATCTACTGCAAGAACATTGAGTTTTACGCTCTAATTGGGCTTAGCGTGTATTTTAAGCCGGCTCTGGAGATAACGTGCTTGACAAAAAATGTAAATGTACAATATAAAGCATGAAACTTGAAATGAACAGAATATCAACTTAATGGATGGGTTCTGAGATTATCAGATGAGCATACAGAAAACAGAAGTTTGACGATAAAACAGAACGCAAAAAGTAATTTTAAAAACATTTGTATATTTATCACTATCATTGTAGCTTAGGTAGGTATACCAGTTAAGGTTTAGGCGACCAGCAGATTGCAGAAGCCCAAAGTTCACCTTTAATAATTATTTTTTAAATAATCATCTGTAGTAAGCAAGAAAGTCACTAATATAATGTTACTTAAAAATTTAGTACAATTATTTTAATAAGATAAAAAGTTTAGAACTCTTCTTCTCTCTCATCTCACTCTTCTCTCATCACACTTCTGAAACGGTGTGTTAATTATAACGAATACAATTACATAACTTGACATTTTCGTGTTTTTCGTTAATTTAAGTGTTGAATTTTAAAATAAAGTTTTCTCACAATTTCAAGACGTTGAGTAAATTTAGTTAATTAGATTTAAATAATTTGCGGAGCAACGATTGTGATATAATTTAAAATTTGCACAACTTCGCAAAAAATGGGCATTCGGCAAGATTTCAAAATAAACCTGATTATTTGACAGTCTAGAATTTTAATGTATAAAGTTAGTCAAAGTTAAACTAATTAGTGGAATTTGATGTTTATTCCCTCTGTTAATAAAAACGCTTTAATCGCCGCCGACAAATTTCATTATTAAAGTTTGCTCTAAACTCAAAAATGTACTTTTTGCAATTATTTTTTGTAATTCACGTTCATGTGCGTATAACCATAAATCTGTCACCAATCTTAACTTACGAATTTAATATTATAACTTTTACTGCTCTAAGTAATTGAAAGCCACTTCTTTACAACACAAATTTTAGATTTCAGATCAAAAACAAACTAAGATTTGAGGTTAAGGCGTTCTTAAATATTTAGGACTGAATTTGTACAGCAAAACGGCTACACAGACTGTCCGATCCGTTCGATGAGTCAACGCCAACAGTGTTTTCTAGTGTTCTTTATTCTCTTAAATTAAGCCACCCATAGACCTCTTGATTTTTCATCGGTTATTGGTCATTGTAATACACATAAGGTTCAATCATGACGCTTTGTCACGATGACCGATGACCGATGAAAAATCACGAAGTATGTGGGCCCACGAGACGTGAAAACCAATCACGTCAACTTATCACGATCGCCGATGACAGATGAAAAATATTGGTAGAAACAACACGGTAGAAATGAATAATTGTGCTCAAGAAGACTTCTCGAAGCTTTTTCACTTCTTACTTCTTTTACCCTTTTATTTGATAGCTAAACTGCAGCAAGATACTAAATACCTTTTACGTAAATGTACATTTTTTAGCGGCAGAGCACATTTTCAATGAGCTTTTATAATAAGCAATTTGTGACAGCATCTGCCAGAGTTAATTCAAAATATCCGTTTATTTGATGTAAGTTGGAATTCTCTTCATCTCTTCAACGTTGTTTTGTAATTTTTGTAAAAACTCGAATAACGTATACGTAATATTTAGATAATTAAGACGGAAGTTCTTTTCGAGAAATAAAATAAAATAATTTATTAGAGGAATAATTAGAATTTTAACATTTATTAGCATTTAAATGGAGGGTGCGACTGAAGCTACGTAAAAATTGGAAACCATCATTTAAAAGGTTCTCGTTGGCGCATCACCCAATATGACGTGTGACCGGTCAATTCACATTTGTTGCTCACAGACCTCCGTGATTGTTCATCGGTCATCGTGGCAAGCCGTCGTGATTGGTTTTCAAGCCCTATTTGAGCCCACATACCTCGTGATTTTTCATCGGTCATCGTGTCATCAAACCTCATGTTTGTCAAGATGGCAGACGACCGATGAAAATCACTAGATCTGTGCGCTCATCGGGCTTGAAAACGAATCACTACAGCTTGTCACGGTGACCGATGAACAATAACGAGGTCTGTGGACGACTTTACACTCTCAAAACTTTTTTTGTTCTCATCGTGTGCAAAAAGGTCCAAATTTACCAAAGAAATGCTCAAACTTCTTTTAATTTACTTAAATCGATATCACCAGTTATTGAACAATAATTATTGAAACTAGTTAAACTAAAGGTAAATAGTAAACATTTTTTCCAGTGAACGATTTTTGAACTCTCACTGTAAAGGGTTTACACACAATGAGAATAATAAATACGAGTTTAATAAATCACGATCTAAACTGTTGACACTGTTACGAATTACAAATAATCATTTATTTGAAGATTAATAGATTTTGAATGTACTCAATAAATTATTATTTGCGGGACTTGATTTCAGAGTTTAACAAATTATACTTTTCAAAATCACAATGAATTATTTAAATGATTTGTTTGGTTTTGGTAAATATGTAATTACGGTCGCCGTCAACACAAGATTTGGCATAAGAAAACGATTACGGATTATAGGGTTGGTACTAACCTATGTATTATTCAAACATTTTCAAAACGAATTCAACAAATGTGACGATTCTTTTTTTAAATTTGTTCAGTCGACACACATTATTATACAATTTGGAAGTCTCGTAAGGCTCATATGGGTATGTCTGCAGTGCTTCGCGATTTCGACACGAGTCGCGCTCATTATTTATTAATAATATAATATTAGGTTAAAATAAAGGTTAGGTAATATAAAAGTCGTAGAAAACATTATTAGCTACAAGATTGGTTATATGCATTTTTTCCATAAGTTGGGTCATTTACGAGATATAACGCGGTGAAGAGCAGAAGGGGTTACTGTGGATTCGTTGAAAGGAGTCGGCCACGAAAGTTATCCACTCCTGAATAATCCAGCACTGCGTGAGGTAGAATAAAGATGCAATTAAAAATTTCCGAAAACAAAAGTGGCGTTAAGTTTCTTCGTTATTAAAAAATTTGTTTGAAATTGTAATATTAATGAGCACGCTATAGAACTTCAGAAGCTCATTATTCACAACTTGGAGGTACGATAAACATTTTGCTTGAATACTCTATGTGCCTCTAAGTTGTGAATAAGAAGCTTTCGCCAATGAAAGAAACAAGACTAAGTTCATTAATTTGCTGTCTCAGAATTTGAATAGGGAGGATATTGAAACCACAAGAAGAGCTGATGGGGATGCTGGCCATCGTGCCATTGTGCGATGTGGATGTGGACTTAACAAAGCATCATCTCAATAACAAAGTAATTTTCTTAACTGAACGTTCACCGTCATATCTTCGCTGAAGTTAATGTCAACAAACACAAATAGAACCTCTTTTATAGTAAATTTTGTCTACTTTAATTTAGTATAGATGTAAATTTTCCGTAGGGCTGATAGTTACGGAGATAAAAGCAAAAAACAAAAAAAAGTCTTTAAACAGCTCTCCATCTTTCTCCCACTCGTCACACCCTACGGGACTTTTAGTATGTTATACTGCAGGTTCCAACAAACAACCATGCCAATTTTTAAAACTCTTGGAAATTTTCCCCTCAATTTATCTTATTTGACTGGGCTATAATATCTGTTGTACCTATACATCGGTTTGTACGTTTTAGGTAAAAAACTAGTCATTTTGAGCAGTTTTGGAAGAATTTCTGTCTGCTTGTCTACATAGCGTCTTGCTATGCGTCATGAAGCATGAAGCAAAGAACTCGTTACAAACTTTGAATATAGGCTTGCGTCTCTCAATGAACATAAGTAATCACAAAACTAACGCATTATATTTCTTTAAGATTAAAGTTGTTTGTGCTCAAATTTTCATTTTATATAAATAAGAATGGATCGCTTTTTTGAAAATAATGTAGGGCGTTATAAGTCAATTTAAGATGTTACGTTGGTAGCACTAAAATACAACGGTAACAAAACAAGGTCCAACAACGCACCAGGAAGGGGCGCTTGCGTAATGTGGTGTATGTGAAATAACATAATAGTTACAAATGGTTGTCTAAAATTCCCGATTTTGCCAATAAATAAGACTATATTTTTTAATAATTCTAACAGGTTCGTTATTATTAAATTAATCGTTAAATAAGGTTTAGTTTAGCTTCACAAATTTACATTTTGAGGTAGATAATTACTGTTTGTGCTAAATAGGGTTATGTAAAGGAATATTTGATTAAACTTATTGTGAAACAATTAAACTTTCACGAATTATTCTAGCTGAGAATGGCAGATCAACAACAATTTTTTTTAAAATGGAACGATTTTCAAAGCAATATGGTATCGTCTTTTCGACACCTTCGAGACGAAAAAAGTTTTACAGATGTTACTCTAGCGTGCGAAGGACAAACATGTAAAGCTCACAAAATGGTTTTGTCGGCCTGCAGTCCCTATTTTAAAAGTTTATTAGAGGTAATAGTTAGATTTAAAAGTGAAAAAGCCTCGACTCATAACCTCGCTTTGTCTTTTGTTTATAGGAAAATCCTTCGAAACATCCTATAATAATCCTTAAAGATGTAGCGTACAGTCATCTTCAAGCAATCTTAGAGTTTATGTATGCGGGAGAAGTAAACGTGAGTCAAGAACAACTACCTGCTTTTCTTAAAACTGCAGATAGACTTAAAGTTAAAGGTCTCGCAGAAGCTCCACAAGCTATTAAACGAGAATAACTCTTAATTACTGTTTGCACTATTTGTCAAATTTTTTTTTAACTAGATAATTTAATTTGATCACTCGCAATATAATGTTACAAAACGTTTGTCATTGTAACGAACTAAACCCACGATGTATAATTTTTGTTTTGACTTTCTTAAGAATTGTATATTTTCATATTGAAAAGGTAAGCGAAACATCCCTTCGATAAGAGTTACTTGCTAAGTTAAATCAAAATTGAAGTGTAAATAACGAGTCGAAATTTTTTAAGTGTTAGGTAAAGCAAACGTGCACTCGAATGCATTTGTGTAGTGTAACTTAAGGGATACATACTGGTTATTTCAAGATTTGTTATTACCAGATAAATTTATGCTATATTTAAACCTTCGTGTCGCTTGTTAAATGTTAGAATTAGAAGTAAAATTAGTAATTTAATTTTGCTGTTTGTTAATGAGTTTTGGCTTATTACTAAACTGAAGATTTTTTAAATTTTTTCGATTCCACGTTTCAATAAACTGCACGAGCAGTAACTGATTTATTTTGACTTGCATATTTTATACTTTTAACCGTTACCAAGTATACAGGCTGTATCAAATTTCGTGTTAAGTACAGGAATCTCGCTTATTAGCGTAGGTAGAGAGATGATTAAATGGACAAAAACGATTCTCGAGTTATGCCTACACTAAATAAAAAAACAAAATTTACCCCCTCCATAACGTTTCTGAAATATGGCGGAAAATAACGAAATTTACATTTTTAATTTTTGGCTCTAAAATCGTTATTTGTAAAGATTTTTAAAAACTGAAAAGACTTTCTCAAAGGAACTTTTTCTGTTCTTTCAGACCATGTCAACGAATTTTTGTTATCATTATTACTTTACTGTATATTGATACCAACTTTTATTTTTCATATGGGAGTCATTTAAAAATTTTATGTCATCGGATAGAGAAAAAAATGCTGATTTCAAAAATGTATAATATGTCTATAAAAATTTTTATAAAAAAAGCACCAAAAATAACCCAAATAATTATTAGTAAATTTCTATAAACATTTGCAGGAAAACAAATGAAGCACATATAAATTGTTTTTTATAAAACAGATTCAATTGTTTTTCACGGATATTGCTATTTATAAATTAAAATTCAGTTTTAAATAAAATATTCTATTATTTTAATTTTGAATTTATTATTTGTGGTTAGTTTATGGACATGTTATACATTTTTGAAATCTGCATTTTTTTCTCTATCCGATGACATAAAATTTTTAAATGGCTCCCATATGAAAAACAAAAGTTGGTATCAATATACAGTAAAGTAATAATGATAACGAAAATTCGTTGACATCGTCTGAAAGAACAGAAAAAGTTCCTTTGAGAAAGTCTTTTCAGTTTTTAAAAATTTTTACAAATAACGATTTTAGAGCCAAAAATTAAAAATGCAAATTTCGTTATTTTCCGCCATATTTCAAAAACGTTATGGAGGGGGTAAATTTTGTTTTTTGATTTAGTGTAGGCATAACTCGAGGATCGTTTTTGTCCATTTAACCAACTCTCTATCTACGCTAATAAGCGAGATCCCTGTACTTAACACGAAATTTGATACAGCCTGTATACAGACTAATTTAACTAGAAACATGCTGGTGGGTGTAAGCATGGCGTAATGAATCTGGAATAATGATTAGTTTTAATTTAAAATAAATGGGTAATTTTTATATATATATTGTTTATTTGATATTGCTAAATGTCACACATTACCAATAATATCGTAAGACTATTATTTTATTTTTGATTTTCGATTTTAGTTTTTAAGTGCCAGAGTTTTTATATGATGTTTATTAATAATTTTTACCATATTGTTACCACTTAGGCAATTTTATATATTCCTTGAACCAACATTTTTTAAAAACTAGAATAGATTCTTTTTTGCAGCTTTATTGGTAATTTTTCATAGGTATTTCTAATTGTAATAAAAATGTTTAAATAATATCTGTTTTTGTTGACTCGAGTGAAGCGTAAAATTCAAGTTGCTAAGAAATAATGTTTCTTTGTTCTTTATGATGAGAACGAGCCAAGATAATAGATCATACATTTTTTGTACAAAAAAATTCGTGGGTCAGGGGGCAGGAAATTTAATTTTAGATTAAATTTTGCACATTGAAATTAAACCGTGATGCCACGTACATTTTTAACTGAAACTACAACTGTATGAGAAAAGCAATTCGTGTTTTGCTTATTCACAGTTTCCTTACATTATTATAATATTGCAAGTAAGAAATCGAGTTTCTCTTATTTTGATACTCTAACTTTCTTTAAAATTAGTTATCAAAACGACATGCAGTACCAGTAGGTACAGCAACAATAATGTAAATGTTGTAATCCTATACTCATCATTGTTTATTTGATCTTTATAATCGTTATTTTTATAAGCTGTGAGTAATTAGGCTATTTTGATAGCAGTAACTGTAGATGAGATCGAAACAATAACGTCACTTAATTTGTAGTTCTTGAATATTTAATTCGTATTGTAATATTCTGCACTATGCGCACTGATTGATTTTATTGATTCTGCAAAAGGACTAAAGTTTAGCATTTTTCTAAAATTGTTTTAATTTGCCTAAATACTGAGTTTGACTTACATACGACGACTGCCGCATAATTTTTAGTTTTATTCGCGTCTACAGACTCGAATATAACTTTAGCTTCTTGGCTTCCGCATGCGCGTTTACTATAGCGCCAATTTACAATAAGTTAAAAACATACGAGTATTTAGTATCACCTAGTACCCATAAAATATTTAAAAGTTTTATTGAAATTTTATATAAGAAACTAAAGCTAATCAGTGATAAGCTCTAGATCGGCCTGTTGGGTCTCTACTAGGCCCTACGGGCTCTCGTTTGAGTCTGCAGCCCTCCGGGCTTCCAGCTCGATCTTACGAGTCTCGCATCGGTCCTTAAGACGTCTATGCTCGGCTCTTCGGGAACCCATTTGTCGGGCGTTTGGCCCTCCAGGCACAGAATACCATACTGTATACTTCAATCGTGCATCATGAGATTACTTTTATCATTCCTAATTTTGAATTCTACATAATTTTTGTCTCTATTGCCACCACATATTTGTTCACTTCAATTTCACTTTTCCAGTTTGCCAAAACAATTTTTAGCGTCGTTTCACATAAATCCTTGTTTCTAAATCCCGATTAATTTGAACTGATGATTTTTATTTCTAAAAACTCTCTGTAACTGATCTTTTATCACTACTTAAATATTTAGTTCCATTTTTGTTAATTCCGTATAATTTTGCAAACAATACTTCTTATATTTTCAAAGATTAAGTTTTTCAATCGCGGTGTATCAATCTATTTTATAAATAAAGAGAAACCTATTATTTTACGCCTTGAATACAGGCAACCTAACGCACACTAAAAAATATTTGAAAACAAGACAGTTTTTTACTTGTGTGAAAAGATGTCCGTTGTTGACGCACTTTTGGTCACCCTTGCTTTTATATGTTTTTTTATATTTTTAAGGTTATGGGTTATGGTGGTGTAGAACCTGTCTTGAATTTTCATTCGATGCCTTTTATCAAGATTTCGAAATTGTGGTTTTGGATTTGGAATGTTTTAAAGTGTCGTAATAGTATTTTTTTAGCAATATACACAGATGTGGAATGTGGACAAAGAGTTGATAAGAACAGGTTCGTGACTTTTACCTGGAATGGGCGGAATCATGGGCTCCGCTAATATAGAAACATTGGTTCATATAGGAATTGAAAAGAAACACTGTTTATCGCCAGATAAGAAAATGGTAGTTTTTCTCGACTTTACTCCTTCCATAGATGACGAACTCGAGGCTACGCGCAGTCAAATTGTAAATGTTCTATATCAAGAAAATGATTGGGCTTACGTAATTGCTATGGATTCTCGCCAAGAAGGATTTATAACGCATTTGTATTGCTCGCCGTACAATAGTCCTAGAAATAGACAACCTGCATCGTCGGATCAAGCAGAATCTAGTCATAAAACGTAAGTTTATTGTTGTTTTAAGTTAATGTTTTATAGTGATATTGCTGGAGTTGATACTAGTTACTGTGATTGTGTGATTGAATAGGCTAATCTAGCTTAAATCATCCTAAACAGCAGATAATAATTAAAACGGTTATAACCAAAACCTTTTTCAATGTGCAGTAAGCGTCAACATATACATGCAGATATTTTGGAAAATTACGTAATGTAAAAATTTTTTTCTAAGGTTTTGAGTAGGGGCTCGGTGGTGCCCTCATATTTAGGGAGTTGGAATAATATCTGGCGTCAATTACAGTCATTACGCGATGATTACTGGTGACATTTACTGCACCTTGAATTTGAATGGAGTGTAGGTACCTATGTAACTAATAAGAAATCTCTAATTTTAGACAGAAGAATTGAGAAAATCTCAACAAGCTACCTGCTACCTGAAGATGAACCACTGGTTACGATTGAAACGCATTTTGCAAATTCAGATAATATGCATATTATGGAAGATGTTTTATAATATAGGTTCGTTAAAAAAGGAGATAACAAGTAGGTATGTAAAAAGGGTAATTATTATATATTCATTATGATAAATTAGCTGCAACCAACCTACCTTGTGGGTATTGCCGTTGAGAGTAGGTTGGCATCTGAAGTTAGTTAGAAGTTAGAGGAAGGGGCACTTTTAGTTTAGAGTTAGAACGAGCAAGATGTTTATGTTATACCTGCGTTCGGGGAGCTTGCTATTAGTACTAATAGCACGATTTTGCCGTTCGGGGAGCTTGCTTTCAACGCTATGAACGCTTTCGTGACGTAACGATTCGAGTACCGCTGACGTCATTGTTCGCGCTATCAACGCTTTCAATTTGGAGGTGAGGCACGAAACGCTTTCAAACTATTACCGTGGTAACCGTGTTTGTTTGCTCTTCGAATGCAAAGCGGGAAAGTCGTGTGCGCTTTATAAATTTTTTTATTTAAATTTTTGATATATTTTTGATTAGTATCATCAATGGATATTGATGTTGTAGCTTGTAGCATTAGACGACGGCAAGGGATTCATTAAATTAAATTTGTAGTCTTATCTAGTTTATCAAGTTATCATAAATAAGAAAAACTAAGAATGGAGCACTCGAAACAGGGACAGTTTCAAGTTTTCGAAACTTTGCGTTATGAAAGGCCACTGCCTATTCTCATTCAGTTGTCTGCTAATTTTGTTAATCGATAGTTGTTATGTCGTTGATTCGATGTTATCGTAATACAAAACATACCGCTCATTGCCTTTACCGTTTTGTTTTATCGGCTTGAGGTTTGCTTCATAAATAAAAAAAATACTTTATTTATTTATGCTCTGCTTATTTGGTTCTGCTTATAGTTTTGAAGGTTTTGAGATCATTTTAAGTTTCGAGTTGAGTTTCGAATACCCAAAATTTTGGTGTCGTTTCACCTCTAACAAAAACTAAAGTATAATCTAAGAAATTTCTGGGTATTATACCTAAAGACTTGTTTTGGCTCTTTTTTTTCAATTCTCTGTACCAAATTTATTTGTAGTGCCTATCAGTTCAGCTCATTGCGAGTTAAGTTAACTGTTAACAAACTTATAGGGCAAAAAATTTGAGGTTATTTCTGAATGTTTACATTTTACGGCTTTTTCCGCCTCTGCCGCCATGTTGATTGCATGAGACGCTCACAAATGCGTTCGGGGAGCTCGTAAGCGTCCTACGCTAAAAGCCTCCCCGAACGCACAGTAATACGTCATGATAGCGTGTGGTGCTAATAGCGTGAAAGCGAGCTCCCCGAACGCACCCTATGTCGTTATGTGAAGTGAATAATAGAAAGATACAATAAATGCTTATTTCTAATCGATTGTGTTAATTAACCAACCGGGGCGGCTTTAGGAAGTCATCTCTTACATCATCAAATTTTTTTAATAATCCGAAAAAATTGCAATTTATCGAAGAGTTTAATTTACGACTGACTCTTGTTTGATCCTAAATTCTAAAGCAAGACCATTTAAAATTTATACTACAGTACTACAGTGGTAACAGTCTTAGTTTCAATGTTCCCTTTCAATTGGTGAAGCATTTTGCTCCTGAAAAATTAAATTTTAATTAGGAAGTATTTTATCCATTTTATACTTTTATATTATACTATAGAGTAATAAGATAAAATTATAAATAATAGCTTAATGTTAGGTTTAGGAAACTCAAATCTTTTGCTGTCTAAAAGTGTGAAATTTTTGGGGATTGATTTGACGGATACTTTAGACTGGACGGCTCATTGCACTGGAACGGTCAAACGAATTAATTCTGCAATTTACAAGATTAGATGACTGAAATCTATACTTGATAATGAGGCTCTCAGACTTTTGTATATTTCAGAACTTCATAGCCGAATTATATACGGTGTTCTTTTTTGGGGTGCCCCACCACAGGCACTAAATGTCTTTTATGGCCCAGAAACGTGCAGTTAGGTGTCTGTCCGGAGTCTCATGTTGGGAATCCTGTCGGTCACTGTTCAGATCGTTGTGCATTCTGACGCTGGTATCTCTCATGATATTCGAAATGTCAATATATGTGTATAAAAATAAAAATAACCTTAATAATAGAATTAAGAACGAATACAACACCAGATATAACGGCTTGATTTTTCAGAATGTGGCCAAGCTTATAGTGTTGCGGAAAAAAGCTTCAATATATTGGGTGTCAAAATTTTTAATAGACTACCGAGCGGGTTAAAATCCTTGCACTTTCGGAGTTTCAAGTCGGGATTGAAGGAGTTGTTGCTCGAAAGATGTTTTTACACCCTCAGTGAATTTTTTAATTGTGAGTTGTCTTTTTAGTTGTTTATTGTTTATTTGTGTGCGTTATTGTGATTTTTGACATGCCCTATAATTTTATTGTAAATTCTTTAGACCAAATATATATTTATTATTATTAAGAACTTATAACTATATACTATTAATACTGGGCCTTGCGCTTTTGATTGCTCTACATCTGGTCAATAGTTATAATATTAGTGTGTGTAATGAATCTTAATAAGTGGTTTTTAAGCAACTGTGTAGTATTATAATTTACTGTTGAACTACCCCTCTTGTAAACAACTACATTACTAGTAATTAGAAAAATTAATATTGTCAGTTATGATGGTAACAGTTTTGGTTTCCATGTTTCTCTTTTTTATTAGTGAAAATTTTTAGGTATGAAAAATTGAATTTAAATTAGTAAATTCTAATTTATTCATATTATGCTTCTAATGATATTTATATTTAATGAAAGTTTTCTCGTTAATAGTGATTTTCTTGTTTTAGTATTATATATTCGTATTTGCAGTATTGCTTATAAAATTTAGTTTAAACTATCTATTACACACTTTTCGTTCTTATTGACCGTTTTCTAAGTTGAAATAATGTCAGTCAGAATTTGTTAAAATTTCAACTTTGTACGCCTACCAATAGATAGGCAACACTTTGTACTTTCCCACTTATTTATAAATTTTGTATTATTTACGATAGAAATTTGCAGAGTGAGTGGTCACATGATCACCAAAAGTTAATATAAGACCGAGTTTCGGCCATAGTTTAGATCGTTATCTCTACTTAAAATCAGCTTCGGAGAGAAAATTTCACGGTCCCTCTTGTAAAAAATGATCCTTCGTTTTTGAAATTTTTTTTGATAGGAACTTGTTTCTTGTAATAAATACTCTCAACACTTCCACGAAGTTTTAAACCAATTGCTTATTATTTAAATGCAACAGATTAAATTTAGTAATTAAGTTTTGCTTATTATTTTATTCAGATGAATTATTGTAAGTTTAGTATTATTTTATACAATTAAATAGTTTGTAATACTACGATTGTATTTTTTGTACCTCAATTTTTATTGTATACATCGAATTCGAAATAAAAACTAATTAACTGATGTATTTATTTGATTTTTTTACCCTAATGAGGTAATGAATAATGAGCAGAGTGTATAGAGACAATACCCGATAATCAAAATTCCCAGAACTACCCCTAAACTCAAAATAATAAATAAATAATGCTAATAAATAATTGCTAAAGTATTTTAATTTGAGTAGGTGTAACGTTGATTTAGGGGAATTTTGATTAGCGGGTACTATTTCTCAACCCTTGGACTACCTTCATGTAAAATTTCAGCCCTCTATCACCCCCGGTTCAGAAGTATAATGCCAAAATCCCCTTCTTTTGCCATAAAAAACAAACTGCTAAAAGCTGATAAAAATTGGTTTACGGGCCATTTGATACATTAGGAGAGCAGAAGATCTATAAGTTCGTCGAAATAAATTTAAATTGCTAAATTTTACGTAACGTTATTGCAAATACGATAAGCGGGTTCTATTTTAAATTTATTTACATATTTTTCTATTAAATTATATTTATTTCGGCGATCTTATAAACCTTCTGCTCTCCTAATGTATCAAACAGCTCGTAAACCGATTTTTATCAGCTTTTAGCAGTTTGTTTACCTTTTTTATGGCAAAATAAAAGGATTTTGGCGTTATACTTCTGAACTGGAAGAGATAGAGGGTTGAAATTTTACATGGTGGTAGCCCAAGGGTCGTAAAACGATACCCACTAATTAAAATTCTCCAAACTACCCCTAAATTGACGTTATAATTTCTTAAAGTACAACACTTCAAAAATGATTTATTATTTGCTTTTATTTATTATTTAAGGGTAGTTTAGAGGATTCTATTTAGTGGGTATTACTTGTAGATCTTTGGACTACCCTCATGTGAAATTTCAACTCTCTATCTCTTCCAGTTCAGAAGTATAACGCCAAAATCCCCTTATTTTGCCATAAAAAAGGTAAACAAACCTCTAAAAGCTGATAAACATCGGTTTACGAGCCATTTGATACATTAGGAGAGCAGAAGGTCTATAAGATCGTCGAAATAAATTTAAATTGCTAAATTTTACGTAACGTTATTGCATATACGATAAGCGGATTCGATTTTAAATTTATATTTCATATTTTTCTATTCAATTATATTTATTTCGTCGATCTTATAAACCTTCTGCTCTCCTAATGTATCAAATGGTTCGTTAGCCGATTTTGATCAACTATTAGCAGTTTGTTTACCTTTTTTATGGCAAAATAAGGGGATTTTGGCATTATACTTCTGAACCGGGAGAGATAGAGGGCTGAAATTTTACATAAGGGTAGTCCAAGAGTAGACAAATAATACCCGCCAATCAAAATTTCCTCAGCTATCTTTAAAATTACGGTACTCTTTAAAGTACAACACTTTAAAATTGCTTTTTAATTTACTTTTATTTATAATTTAGGGGTAGTTTTGAGAATTTTAATTAGTGGTAATTACTTCTCAACCCTTGGTCTACTACTTCTTGTGCTTAGATGCTCATTAGGGTTTAAAGGTTTTAATTCAAAATCAAATACACGAGTTAATTAGTTTTTATTTCATATTCGATATCTACAGTAATTAGTATGTTTAACGTTAACTAGTAAAATATGTAGGTACAACAAATAATATAGGCGTAGCACAAAATATACATATCTATAAAATTAATAAAATAATACTAAACTTAATGCAGTACAAATTACAATTATTCGTCTGAATGAAATTACAAGCAAAACTTAATTACTAAATTTAATCTGTTGCATTTAAATAATAAGCGATCGGCTTGTGTTGAGAGTAATACGAGAAACAGCTTCCATTCAAAAATGTTTTCTAAAACGCAAGTTCGTTTTTCACACGAGTAACTTAAAATTTCTCTCTTCGAAGCTGATTTTAAGCGTTGATAAGCTTTTAAGCGACTGCCAAAACTCGGCCTTATATTAACTTTTAGTGATCATGTGACTACCCCACTCTGCACATTTCTATCAAAAATACAAAATTTATATGCAGTGGGAGAAGTGTACAAAGTGTTGCCTATGTGTTAGGGGTAAAAGTAGTATAAATTGTTTACTTGAACATTATTTAAACTTAGAAGTGAACAATATGGCACAAATAAAAAAACTACCGACCCATATCCGGGCTCATATCCGGTAAGGACACTTGTCTCTATTAGGTCTACAAATTGGCACCATCAAAGTTTCAAAATTCCCACTTTTTTGGAAAGTTTTTAAAAATTTCCGTAAAATGATTAAATTCGGAGATATTTTTTTACACCTCAATCTCAATATTATAACTATAATTAAATCTAATTTGTACTGATACATTTCCTTAATTAGTAATTACCCATTATTAATTAAAAATTTCTTCAAAAGACCGTCTTTCTCTTGTAGGTACTCGTCTTCCAGTTTTGGAGACCAAAAGAAGTTTGTAGATGAAAATTTGCGTTTCTTCTTAATATTCTCGTTCTGGTTACTTTTCAATTAAGTTTCTCAATGGATTGGAACTCGCAATGAAGTGCCTGTAACAAGAAAAATGTTAAAGTAATTTCAAATACATTAATCGCAATTTCGCAATTACATATTTATTGTACTTATAAGCTTTTTAAAACCTTTTAGAGCTTTTGAAAGCTCGGAAGATGCTAATTACTAATTACTATAAGCATAAATAAAATTAATAATCCTTAGTAATAAAACAATTGTTATAAAATATGCTTGGAGTTTGTTAAGTAGAGATATGGGATATGGATCTAAACTACTATCAGTCTTATATTAATTATCTTCTACCCTTTTTCTACCAAAAATTCTAAATCAACCAATCTATTAACATGTTTAGTAAATAAGTCACATATCCAAATGCCGAAACCACAATTATTAACGCTCAACCGCTAAGACTTGTAAAAGTAACATAACATAACCAGGTCTATGCAATTTTTTAAAACGATAGCGCTACGTAGTGGGTTAAACAGTTTTAGAATCCACTTGTACTTACTTCAAACCGAAGCTGGAGCAATGTTGAGAGCACCCAAATCTGTACATTGTCATCATCATTTATCGCCATACCAGAACACTAATTGGAATTTACACAATTACGACACTTTAAAACATTCCAAATCCAAAACCACAATTTCAAAATCTTGATGAAAGGCATCGAATGAAAGTTCGACACCACCATAACCCATAACCTTAAAAGTTAAAATTAAAAATTCATATAAATTATAATAATTTAAGCTCGATTAGCCTATTCAATCACACAATCACAGTAACTAGTATCAACTCCAGCAATATCACTATAACACATTAACTTAAAACAACAATAAACTTACGTTTTATGACTAGATTCTGCTTGATCCGACGATGCAGGTTGTCTATTTCTAGGATTATCTCCCTCATAATAATTCTGACCAATAAAAAATATCAAAATTGTACCACCTGACTTGTTTAGATAAACGGGTAACAGGTCTAGACCAAATTTAACAGTGAATAAACAGCCTCCACCTTTTGACGTTTACAAATGTCATTTCTGAATTTAAAAAAATAAGGTGTGGCAAATCATGCACTATGATGTAGGGTACAAATTATTGGTACACGTCTCAAAAAAGTTTGCTTCATATTTTTTTCACAAAATTTGCTATAAAATCCTGAGGTATGACTTCATTGTTCCTTTAACTTTAGTACCAAATTTAGAATCGTATAAGCCGGCTATGTTAGTAAAAACTTTCAACCACGACTGTTTTGAAAAAGTATCTGTCGTTTCTGTAGTTACCACGTCATTAACAATGTAATATTAAAATTGTAGTTTTATTCAATTGTTCTCATTTTAAAAATAATTATTAATTTAGAATAGAAAATTTATTTTTTCCGCAAACGTCAAAAAAAGTAGACATCATTAACGTCAATTCATGATGTTGAAGTATGATTTCACAGACGCCACTTTTTTGTACGGCCGTGAGCGGACAAAAAAGTACTTTTTTGTACGCTGACGGCCGTACTTACCAAAAATGCACAGTCCAATTGTTGCTTTAAATTGCTTTAAATCACTTACAATATTTCTGACATTATAAAATATTATTGAACTGTCAAATTTGTTTTTGACTTGGCAATCACAAAACCAGTAACCACGGAAATGTAGTGCGCAGTTTTATAATTATTATTCTCTGAATTTATCAACTTCGTTGCAATCGTTTTGAATTTTTATTTAAATATTAATTAGTTCTATAGTCTGGATGCCGTTTGCGGAAAAAATAGCATGTTTCATTCGGAGCAAAAGCACTTTTTGTGGCTCGTCTGAAATTGTCGGCCTCACTGACGTTCGGCCATCAAACATTCAGACTCGCCACAAAAAGTTATACTCTTACTCCTAATAAAACAATATACTATTTTTGTTAATGGTAAGAAAAATATGAAATTATAGTATATTCTATTTGAGAGATAATCGTAACATATACCCCTCGACCTACGAATTTTACCACCCAAACTGCAGGTAGCTTAGTTTTTTCAAATTCTTGCTTTTGAGCAAATGTTCTCGACTTAATAATTTACCAAAAACCCCTCGACCTACGGTCTCGGGCTCTTAATATATAGATTATTAAGTCTCGAACATTTTCTAAGCAAAAATTTACAAAAACAAGCTACCAGCAGTTTAGTCGGTAAAATTTGTAGGTCTCGGGATATAACCTATGACTATTGTACGGCGAGCAATACGAATGCGTTATAAATCCTTCTTGGCGAGAATCCATAGCAATTACGTAAGCCCAATCATTTTCTTGATATAGAACATTTACAATTTGAGTGCGCGTAGCCTCGAGTTCTTCATCTATGGAAGGAGTAAAGTCGAGAAAAACTACCATTTTCTTATTTGGCGATAAACAGTGTTTCTTTTCAATTCCTATATGAACCAATGCTTCTATATTAGCGGAACCCATGATTCCGCCCATTCCAGGTAAAAGTCACGAACCTGTTCTTATCAACTCTTTGTCCACATTCCACATCTGTGCCTATTGCTAAAAAAATACTATTACGACATTACGACACTTTATAACATTCCAAATCCAAAACCACAATTTCGAAATCTTGATAAAAGGCATCGAATGAAAATTCAAGACAGGTTCTACACCACCATAACCCATAACCTTAAAAATCCATATAAATTATAAAATCAAAGATGACCAAAAGTGCGCCAATAACGGACAATATAATAGTATATTAAAGAACGAATTTCATAAGTCACGTATTATACGTGATATACAATGATATACGTGATATAGCGTGATACACGCTATAATCGCTATAATGACTTATGAAATGAGTTCTTAAAGCCTCATTGACACGGTGATAGTATTTTATGAGAGTAAATATCATGAGAGTAAATCACGATAGTTACTGTCGTGAGAGCTACTTTAAAGCCTCATTGACACGGTGATAGTATTTTATGAGAGTAAATATCATGAGAGTAAATCACGATAGTTACTGTCGTGAGAGCAACTTTAATTTCAATATACACGGTGATAGTATTTCTAGCGATAGCAGAGAGAGAGAGAGAAAGAGTCTAATTTACACGATGTTGTTTAAGCGAGATAGTCGGTAACTATCGTGAGAATTACTCGCAACTATCTAGCTTGACTTGATAGTTGAGAGTAACTATCATAATAGTGATAGTGCGATAGTAGTCTATTTACACGATGATAATTTTGGTGAGATTTGCTATCATGATAGTAACTCGCACAAACTATCGCGAAAACTATCACCGTGTCAATGAGGCTTTATACAATTTTTTCTATTTTGCGCCTTTTAAAGTTCATTTTCAAAGAAAAAAAATTAAAATATAAAAATTTAGGGATTTTTGTGATGGTTGGCTGGTTGGCAGTACTAATTGTAAAGTGACATTTCGTAATTTAAAATTCAAATAAATTGTTTTGTAGTTTGAATTGGTGGTTAAATAATTAATTTTAATTATTATGTTAAAAAAATAGAACATGTTAATTACAAAAATTGTCGTTTTCTCTTTCCTCGATTTGACAAAATATGTCAAATTAAATATTACTACCAACTTCGAACATCAAATTTTACCAAAATTATTACAGCACGCTAAATCTCATTACGACACGCAAATGGATGCTATAATAGCGATCTTACAGACGCAAAATATAAAAATATACATCTTTCAAAACCTCACCGACCTACGCAAACAACCAAATTTCGTACAGCGCCGTAACCAAGGTTACACACCAACTTAAACACACGGATTGGGCTTCTCTTTTAACCGCTTTCTCTCTTCCCCTTCTGCGCATCTAGGGTCGGTGAAATTTTGAAAGATGTATACATAACGGCAACGGGCATCTTACACACAAGTAAAAAACAACTGTCGCGTTTTCCAATATTTTTAGTGTACGTTAGGTTGCCTGTATTCAAGGCGTAATATTTTAGTATAATGTCAAGTGAATTGAGGATTACAAAGCCGAGATATGAATACCGAAGAGACGAACTAGAGATTAGTTTAACCGAGTTTTTAAATTTGCTTATGATAAGAAGTAAAATGTAATCGGGTAAGTTGGTTTTTGTGAATTTTTAAGTAAGTGTAACGACGACGGGAATTTGTTCCTAGGATCAGAGTTTCGATAACAGAGAAAGCTCTAATTCGGATCGAAAAGAAACAACAAGTCTAAACTAATAAAATAGTAATAGCTTTATTTCCCAAGTATGTGCTAAAAATATATACAGTGTGTTCACGGATAGTGGGAACAGTGAATTATTCTTCTGTCGTACTAAATACAAAAAAGAGTTTAAATTGTTTATTATTTAATCGAAATTTACTATCGGGAACTGCTGAGATAAATTTTTTTGTATTTCAAATAAAATTTGCTAAATTTATACTATAAAAATATATACCTCAGCAATTTTCGATAGCAAATTCGGAGTTTAATAAAAAACTATTTAAACACTTTTTAGTATCTAGTACGACAGAAGAATTATTCACTGTTCCCACTATCGGTAAACACACTGTATATAATAGTAAGATTTAAAAAAACTATTAAATAATATAATAACGGACTTACAATACGGCTTTGGGAAAGTCGGCCTGGTGCGCAGAGATCGGCATTTCAACGGTCAAAACTGGGCGTCTAAATACTTATTGAACGTATAATAGAAGACGTTTCTTCTTCAAATCACTTTGAATATGCTTAATTCGTGGAGGTTAAAAGTGTGCAAGCAAATTTCGGTAAATTTTTCTATTTTATTATTTCTAATTTCTACATAACTTGTAGAATAGAACTCTAATGTAATTGCTCAATTTTTGTTGCTTATTTCGATCGTGGTAGGCTAAGGGCCGTTATTTTGAGTACCGGTTAGCGCCGATTAGATTAGTTTTTGATACAATATGGTTAAAGTTAATCAGCGGTTTTCGGTATTTTGTGGCACGATTATCGTTAAAAATGTGCGTGTCTCGTATCAAATTAATGTATTGTGATCTAACCAGCCGGTTAATTTAAAAACCCGGTTAGTTAAGAAGCATTTTAACCGGTACTCAAAATAATGGCTCTAATAGTGCGAAACAATTATTAAAGTCTCGTACTCTCGTAGTCAGATACGTTTAACAACTACATACGATTGCATTGGAAATTGATAGGATTTTTTAGCTAAAATACTATGTACTTTATGTAATAAAAAATTTAAACGGGTGGTAGCTGAAAAATTAAACACGGTGTAGGTATATTAAAACATCAAACGCATTTACTACTAACAATACTAGAGCTACAACATTCTCTTTCAAAAAATTAAATTTTTAAATTTATTTATAATTTCAGAAACTTTAATTTTATACGCCACATTTGAATATCGAATAGCATTGGAAATTTAATCAATTTTAACGAACATTTTGTCGATTCCATTTTACAATTTTACTTTAAACGATCAAGATGTCTTCAGGTCTAAAACAATTGAAGTTTAAAACAAGCTTGTGGGCTACAAAATGGGCAAATTCTAACGAAAAATCAGAGGTATATTATAAAGTTAATTTTTAATAGTTTAATTAAAAATAATTTCATAGGAAACTCCTGTTGACTTACCAGGATTAATCAACATATTACAATCATTAGGATTTTATATTCGTAGTTCCGACGTTGGCACAAATGAAGAAGAAAAATCGAATGCAAATGATAATCAAAAAGGAATTACCGTATCTCTAACTTGTAATCACTCGGGACAGACATTTCGTTTAGAAAAACTAACAAGTGAAAATGCGTGTCAATGTGCTAAGGCGCAAGACGATAACTATCGAGATGTGTTTTGGGAAATAACAGCAACCAAACCTTCCAATAATCTAGTATACAAAATATTATTAACAAAAACACATCAATTATAAGTTAATTTCCTTTTTTAGAGTAGTTCCGTGCTAGAAACTGGAAGCGATCTAGTACCTGCTTTATCGAAAGATATGAATCAGGTTGTTAGTGATATCTCCAATCATTTATTGACAATTATAAACAAGGCACGAGAAAATAAGTCTTCCGATAGCAAAATTAAACAGACTAAACAATTTTCTAAATCTAGTGAAAATCTCTTTAAGGTTCCGTCAGTTGTTGTTACTTCGACGCGTATGAGGTAATTCCAAGTTCATTTAAATGGAATAATTAATTCCAAATTTTAATTTACAGCTTAGACGCCTTATTATCTGGTCCAATTTCGCCAGACAGAAGTATAGCCGAGTTGAAGAGATTTGAATCGCACTCCACATTAGTGAGCAAAATAATCGAAACTTGACGAAATAACGTTAAAAGTTTCCTTTTTAGGATCCAAATTATTCTACAGATAAACTTTTATGTAATAACCCAAAAGTTTCTTCAAAAATTATTTCGTTGATGAAGACTGCTCATTCGGCTTTATCAGAAGCTCTTTCATTGGGCGACCATAGCTTTTTAAATTGTAGCAATGATTCAGTTTTTAGTTCGTCTACAAATATTCAAGAGCACGCGGTAAATATTTTTTTCCTCGAGTCTTAGTAACCTCAAAATGAAACTTTTTAGAAATCTCTGGAAAGATTGGATTTGGGAATATCTTCGCGTGCTGCATCTAGTCCAGCTATAATACTTTCACCAGTACAACAGAAGAAAAACGTAAAACCCAAAACTTTCCAACTATTACCAAAAGCGAGTAGCGTAACAAGTTTGAAAAAAAGTGTGGAAAGGAGAGGTTCTACCGCCACTAACGTTTCGTCTCAACCTAGGACTATTTCTAAGTCTTCATCAAGCTTGTATGCTCACGTCAAGTCTACCATACCGAAAATGTCGAAAAAGAAATAGTTATTAGGCAAATCAACTTTTGTAAGACCAGCTCGTGTAATTAATTACTTTAGTTTGAATAAATTTGTTTTCATTTCGAGTTTTCAACACGTGAGTTATTAATACTAGGTATATTGGGTAGAAATAACCCCAAATCTGACCAATTCGGCGTAATTACCTACTACTTGGCTACTATAGTCAAAACCAGGAGAGGTGTCCTATGACTCATTCCAAAAAACTACGTATAACTTGAAGCACACTATATCCTTTTTTATAAGTTTGTTATTGCTTTGTGGGAATGCAACAGAATATTTTAATACGTCATTTTTAAGTCATTTTAGCGATGAGTCATAGAGCACCTCTCTTGGTTTTGACTATTATAGGAGCTAGGGACTACTAGTATTAATAGTTTTAACAGGCGATTTAAGCTGAGTTTAGATTAGTAAGTGGCGATTTTTACTATACCAACTGGATAAGTTTAATCGAAAAACGACTAGGACGCAAAGAAATAGTAAATGGGATGTTTATGTTTATACATTATACGAGGATGTATTGATATCTAGTTAGCCTAGACCAGTTCCATGCATAAACAAAATATTGCGTTACCATAGCAACGAACAATAACTTATTAGAAGTGTCAGTGTAAAGTTTGACGTCAAAAAAGTAAACCAGAGTTAAGCAATAAATTAAAAGAAAAAAGATGTCCAGCGAAATTGTAAAAATCGAAAAATTGGAGTATCGAGCCATCATCAAGTACCTGTATTTAAAAGGCTTAAGAGGTAAGCAGATTTACGATGATATGGTTAATACCCTTGGTGATCAATGTCCTTCGTATGCGACCGTGAAAAATTGGACTGCAAGCTTCAAAAGAGGTAAATTTTCAATTGAAGATGATGACCGATCGGGAAGGCCAGTTTCTGTGTCAGTCCCCGAAAATATAGATGCAGTTCATGACATGATTTTATCAGACTGTCGAATTGGGCTAAAACGGATATCTGAAGCACTGAATATTTCATACGAACGCGTTCATCATATAGTTCACGTCAATTTGGACATGAGAAAAATTCCTGCAAAATGGATCCCCAAATGTTTGAATGTTGACCAAAAGCGTGCAAGGGTAGAAGCATCGCGTTCGATCTGTGCTCGATTTGAAAACGATGTTGACTTTTTAAACCGAATTGTTACTAAGGATGAGACTTGAGTATATTTCTACAATCCAGAAACAAAGCAACAATCGATGGAATGGCGACACTCTGGTTCTCCAAGACCTAAGAAGTTTCGTGTCCAAAAATCTGCTAAAAAAGTTATTGCTTCAGTTTTTTGGGATTGCCATGGAGTAATTATGATTGATTTTTTGGATAAGGGTAGAACAATAACTGGAGATTACTATTCGACATTACTGACCACTCTGCGGAAAAAAATTAAAGAGAAAAGACGCAAAAAGCTATCCAAAGGTGTTTTGTTTTTGAGGGACAACGCCCCTGCACACAAATCTCATGTTGCCATGCAAAAAATTCGTGATTTAGAGTTTGAATTACTAGAACACCCCCCTTATTTTCCAGATTTGGCTCCGTCCGACTATCATCTCTTTCCTCAACTGAAAAAAAGTTTAAAAGGTCGTAAATTTTCTTCCAACGAGGAGGTAATAAAAGCTGTGGAGGTCTGGTTTGCAGAGCAAGAAGAAACATTTTTTTGAAAGGGTTAGAGACGTTGCAGGTTCGCTGTAATAAATGTATCCAATTAAGAGGAGAATATGTTGAGTAATAAAATATTTTGACATTGAAGTTTTGTTTGGTTCTATAGTAGGCTAAGAATTTTTCAATATATCCTCGTACATACTCTTCTTATGAAATGTAATTTTAACAAAATTTAAATTAATTTAATAGATAGAGCTGTTGTTACATAATATGTTAGTACCTAATTAAGAAGAATTAATTTATTGCTGCACTTATATTTTACATTTAACAGTCAGTAAGATAAATACAACTTACAAATGTACTTAAAGAGACATTTTCTAAAATAAATTACTACACACGTTATGATTGTCTTATAATAAATATACATACTTATGTAAAATATATTGAAAAATATTTTATTACAAAGATTTTAAAGTAGAAAATAGATATGTTACTCGAAATTACTTATTTATTGTTTCAGTTTCGTTACATCTACGAAAAAACTTACCACTATTTTAGTGCCTTTATACAGGGAAAGGCCCGAAGGTATAATAAACATACACTTCATTCAATAAAATTTTTTTTCATTTAAAACGTGGTTAAAATGACATAAAATTAAGAAAATGTAAGTTATTATAGCTTAGGGCCACATTACACCAATTTTGTTAAAAATTATTATTATCATTACAAGAGCACACATACAGTTTATATCGGTGTTTTAACAATAATTAACTCTATTCTAATGGTTAACTTACACATAATACTTCGTATCTACAATTTAATTTGAAATTGACTATTTTTCTACGATGTGTATAAATATATACCTACTTCATACTGTATAAACGTTTTTGCAGCTTTATTTGCAGAATAGAATCCAATTTACGGATATAATAATTTAGTACTACCGTTTTATAATAATAGTACCTATAGTTACAAAGAATTTTGCTAAGCGTTTATAGTTAGTAAAAAGGCATAGGCAGTGAAGCATAAATGAAATCAAAGTATTTCGACTATTTAAATATTACACAGTCTATCGTACATGACAATCAATACAAAACTGTATCAAAAAGGCTTTATAGGAATGTATAATAAAACGTAGCTGCGTATGCCCTCTTTGCACAATTTTATTTTGATGGTTCTGTATTCTGTATTGGTTACACATTATCACCCTTTTCTTTACTAGAGGCATCTTGATTAGTACTGTTTGGTTTACCATCATCTGTTACAGCTGACAATATAGTTGATACTTTTCGTTTAGGCGTGTTTTCGGAAAAATTCGGAGATACCTTAACGTCACTAACCGAATAACAGACAGAAGAAGAGAAATTTTTATTGTCTGTTTTATAACAGGATTGCCCAATACTATAATGGGTAAGAAATCTCTCTGTTAAAATGATCAGATTGTAGATAATGTAGATGGTGTAGTACTATTCGAAAAGCATCGAATTGAGTTTTTCTTTCGTCAAACCTCTTGGTGTAAAAAAGTGTCACCTACGCACGAAATGACAGTACTTCTCATCTGACCAACAAATGTGTTCTTCATCTTCTTCACTTCTACAAATACTCCAAAAACTTGTGAAATGTATCGCTCTTGTGGTACAGTGGCCAAATCAGCGCACACTATCGACTGTTTAAGATCGAACAAAATTGTCAAGTTTGCCCGTTAAACAAAACGCCCCTTTTACGAAATCTAAAAAACGTAAATTTGTACGGTTTACAATTACATAATTACGTATCTACTAATAGTATAGGATCCGAACTAAGGTCGTTCCGTTCTCATCTGCTTACCGGGTGAAAAGTATTTTTTATCAAACATAAATATACCGCCGTGTTCGCAATAAAATTTTCTTTAGTTTGCTATATTATCTTTCTATGAGAAAACAGATGAGTAGATACATATTGCTATATTGACTAACCTCTTTATACTTGGCAACCCGGTAATGGAACCACAAAAAATAGGCAACCTAACTTTTGTATGTTCCTTATGCTTTATACTTTCGATTAGGATTAAATTCGTCTGTTAGACAAGTGAGTAAAATATGAAAAAAAAATTAGTAAGAGCAATGATGGCCAGGACCATGGCCTGGACTGGATTTACTTAGGCAACCCATGCGCTATATATTTGTTAAAATATTGTTTGATAAAAAAAAACTTTTCATCTGGTAAGCAGATCAGCAGATAGGAACGAGACGACCTTAGTTCGGATCTTAGACTATACCGTTAACTTTAAACTTAAATTGTTAAAAAATTAATTAAACATTTAATAAGTACATGATACACGTGTAAGTAAATTACACACAGTTAAACATACATCATCTACTTTAATAATTTTCTTTTAATGTTTACTTAGGCCTTAACTACCGTAAGGGAAAAAATCCCTTATTCTAATCAAGTTTTAACAAATCTATGTAGTATAATAATTATATGTTATACAACTAATAATTAATTGTAAATTAGTTACCTATACAATAATTGAACAGGAAACAATTTTATAGTTTTAATATAACTATTATTAGGTACAATAATTAGTCTTGTACTAGTTTTAGTTTCTTAAAAATCTACCTTTATATAAAATTTTAGAATCGATTAGAGAATATTCTATAAAATACTTTTAAATATCACATGGAATCTTAGATATAAGAAAATATTCACAAAATAAAGCGCAGATATAAATAATTAATAACGGTTTAAAACTTCTTACGAGGCGAAGCCACCGTGTAAGAATTAGGGGTCTGAAATCTAAAGTATACAATTTTATTGTGTTTCTGCTAGATTCCGGGAACGGTAAGAATATGAAAATGAAATAACGTGCACGGCGATCTATTTAAAAATCAAAAGTTTATGTCATTATGAAGGATATGAACGACTTTGTTCGCATAATACTGGGGGCAATTGCAATGCATTTCCTCTTTCTGTTTTCAACGTTTGCTTTCCTCATAATCAAAGACAGACAAGCAGTCGCTTCTTTGAATAAGTTAGTAGGTGAGTTTAGCGGATAAAGCTACTTAAAGTAATCGTTCAACTATGGTGAGTATGCTGGTCTTAAGCTGCTTGCAATCCGTTAAACCGTATGATGAAGTCAGCGAACATCACTCTGGCAGCTATGACTGCTTACGTGATTACTTTAACCATCTTTGTCTGCTAAACGCACCCATTGCCTTGGGGGTAGGTGGGTGTATCGTAAAAATTGTTCTGGGTGTCCTGTCGCACTATTTCAGTAGCTGATTTTACGATTCTTAGTCACTCTCATCTGATGTTCCATGATGGTCATACAATGAGTTCAATACTTTAAAATCCAATGTCATTGAAGCAGACAGTTGCATTGGTGGTTTTGGCACAAATAACACCATTTTTTCAACGTCCTATAACTTGATAAACTATAGGAACTCAAAACATGAATATATTCAATTTTGTTGTAAATTTTATCAGCTTTAATTTTGTATATAATAATGTTTTAGCTCCAACTCATAGTTTTCGAGATATTAACGAAAAACCGAGAAAAGTGTCATGTCTTCACAGAGATTCATCGGGACTTTTCGGATATTCATAACTTACTGGACACTGAGTATTGAAGTTTAAAAGTAAGATTTTTGTGAAGGTGAAACCCTTAGACGACTGAACGACTACTGTTCTATAAAACTGTGCCATCAGGAATAATCTCATCTTCTCATTTGGACTGGACTTTATTTTACAGCGACTGTAATGCGATTCGATTTCAATATTCTCATCCTGAAGCCAATGTCTGCTTTCCTCATTGACTTCGATTCCCGAATGTGTGACAACCACATAAATATTACTCGACTTTTGCGGAAAAGCATCCAGAGATTAAAAAATCCCTCTCTAGCGTTCATAAAATTGAATGGCTACGGAAAATTCTGGAAACGAGAAACAAATTGTGAATTTTTTTTGAAAACTGATTGGCTTATTTTTTCCAAAAATGTATTAGTAAACTTTTATATCTCGCTTTATTTGAAATACAACTTATTTTGCAGTCTGAATAAGTATATAAATGCAGTTAAGAGTTTTGACCACTAAAGCTTATTACGTTATAACTTTTCCTCAACTTGAAAATAATTTTTATTTTATAGAAAACTAACTGCGGTTGTATCCACGCTCGTATCAAAACGCTCGTAACGAGATCAAATTAAATTTAAACTTTTATAACTCTTTTAAATTCTATGTTACAGCACGTGTAAATTTTCGCACGATTTTGATTTTGTTATATCGTTCATACATATTTTTTGTAATATTTCCCTAGCAATATTTAAACTCAAACTCGTTTTTGATCCGTGTAATTTATTTTTGGACACGGCCTTTTTTTTCTCACGGGATTCTCTTAATCGAATTTGTTTTAATACTCCGACGAGCAGTTCGTCTACATTATGCTGAATACCACTTGAAGTTTCTATAAATTTACAGTCCCTGGATACAGCTAATGCCTTTCCATCTGAAACAATAAATAATTTAAGTTATAATTGTTGTTTCTGCAAAGTTAATTTAAACGTATATTTAATTTATTTAGTAATTAGTAATTACAATACTACTGCAACTTATTCGTCTCAATACGCCCATTTTTAATAATATGGAAGATTTTGATTCGACCACTTATCCTTGCAAGATTACAAGGCAGTAACTTACTATATTTTCGTCGAAAGATGGCTAAGAGAATGTAATTGGTTCGTAAAGAACTTAATTTCCCAAAAAACTACCTTTGAGCCGGTCCTGAGTGGTTTATACCTAAATACATCGCGCAGAAAAAAATTGTAAATGGAAAGGCGCTTTGCGACCTTTAAGTTAGAAATAACATTATATTTAAATCTAATACGTTGTAAATGAACCCCAACATACACACATAAGTGAAAAAACTTTAAATGAGAAAATTTGTTTTCCACCAAACGCCTCGGGATTCGAACCCAAGACTTTGCTATTTCCGGTAGCATGCCTATACCAAATACGCTAGGAGGTCAATATAATTTTCACAAAGCAATCCGGCATTGTTTAATATTTAAAAATTTGTAATTATATTTAAATGCCATCTTTTCATAATATATCTACGCCATTACCGCATTGTCCTGCGTTTGATACTTGTACAATGTACAAGAGTACAGGATAGGAAAAACTCGATGGTTCTTATGGAGAAATCGATAACTAGAAGAGATATGCAAAAATAGATGGCACATCCTCGCTCTTTTTTTTAGAGAGGAACTCGATGACGACAACCAGAATTCTCGATCTTCTTTTGTTTGTGAGCCATAAGCAAAAGTTTGATTATTCAATTTCGACGTCAACGTCTCATTTGTTGTAAAGTTACAGACAACTTTGGGTTGTAAACCAAAAACAAACGAATATATTTAGAATCCCTTCGGTTCATTTGATTGTTGTCAAGAAAGTGCCTCAATGACTATGGGACTATGGTCTGTCAGATACGGAACTTACTAACACACTAAAATCCTCGAGGAGTGCTCCAAGAAGCAACCTCTTCTGGAGTTCTGTCGTATCTCTCCAAAATATTCATTCAACAGAGACTTTCAAACTCTAATGGATTCAACTGAGAACATCGTAGCGGAGATAAATGTCTTTACCGTAGGATATAAAAATTAAAAAATACCTGAAGCAGGTGTTCACACACCTGAGCTTGCCCTCGACAGTAGCCTACAGCTGGAAAAATATGCCTCAGTTTTCCAAACTGTATCTACTAATGGGAATACAGCGCCAACGAAGTCCTAAACAGGAAAATTCTGAACAAGAAAATACTAATATCGACGGACAGTAAAGCTGCTTTGCAAGCTTCAAACACGTGTAAGGTAGCCTCTGGTTTCTAGGTGGAGTGCATAGAGCTGCTGAACCAGATATCAAAAAACAATGTTCTTACACTCTGTTGGGTCAAAAGACATCAAGGAAATGAGGGTAACGATAAAGTAGACGAGCTGTACAAGAAAGGCTTCAAAAGTCTTCCTTATGACCCTGAGCCAATCATCAAACCAGTTGTATGAACTGTTAATACTCTCCTTAAAAATAATACCCATCAACTGCAGACTGAAAGATGCACAAGCAAAGTAGGGGCCGCCAATGCAAAATAACTTTAATTGGTTCCTTATAAAAAGCTGACAAATACTACGAACAATCGCAGGGACACTCACGGGACACTGACGACTGCATAAACATCTCCACACTCTGGGTTTGATTGATAATTCCATATGTCGTAGATGCAAACTAGAAAACAAAACCGGTGAACATGTGCCTAGCCCTAACGTTGACAAGAAGATCCGTGTTGGGGGACATGGCCAGAATAAGCACCCCCCTCCCGCCAGAATTCTGGAGTTCGTCCTATCTGATAGGCACGGGGAGGCCACTTTGAAGCAGTACAATGAGCTCCAAGTAACCTCAGTGCAGTGACCTTGCTCCCCTTCCCTAAATAATCCAGATCCAGTGCCTCAATAATTTCACAACAACCGAGATATCGACATTAAGCTAAAAGTTGAAAAATCGAACTTTTACTTATAGCTTCAAAACAAAAGAAGATCGCGAATTCTGGTTTTCGCCATTGAGTTTCTCTCAAAAAAAGATACACTATCCATTTCTTCATATCTCTTCTAGTTATGTATTTCTCCATAAAAACCATCGAATTTTACCCACTCTGTAAATTGTGCCTACATTAAGGGAGTTGTTTAATTTGGAGTACCAATTAGCACGATGGGTTGCATGTTAAGCGGCCATGGTATTTAAAACGTCACTGTGTTTAGTTACAAGCAACCAAATCCCTGTAATATAATTTGGCTTCCTTTCAAATTAACGAATTAATGAAAGATAAGGTTTTGAAAATGAAAAAGATGATTAGCTCCTAAAACATGAACCATTAAAGGGGTAAAAGGGTTTGTTTTTAAGATGGCCCCATTTGAATTTGAGCCTCTTTGTTGACTTGGACAACATTTACCACTAACTTATCGTAATATTGCCTAAACTGTTGGGCCATTTAAAAAGAAACTTTGTTTGCTCCGCTGGCCTACACACTGAAACAAACATTCTAAAACTTTATTTTTGAAACTTTCAAAAATCGAAAGATTTTATATTACATTTATCTTCCAAACAAATAAAAAATCTGAAAGTAGAATGTTAAGAAAGAAAATGCGATTAAGTGAAAATGGCATAACTGGAAACTATTGATTTGACAATAAGGACGGAAAACGAATTAACAAAACAGTTGAATAAAGAAAACCAAACGGCTACATTTGCAAGATTCATAAGTTTATTAACCTTTCTAATCTGGGTTGAGCGAAAATGTATTTTTTATTTACAAAGTCCTACTTTTTATATCACATTTATTTAAATTTCCGTTATTTATGAAGCTTAACTTGGAAAGAATCACTCGACTTATCTCTCGCGTATTACACAAAAATAATTTTAATAAAGCCATTTAAAAAACTAAATTAAAACATTGGCATACAACCAACTTGTGGAAACTTAGAAATGGGAAAATTTGAAAGCAGATCTTGTTATTCAATAAGAAGAAGACTTGTTATTTCTAAGACTACCATTCATAGAAAACTGTCAGGCGAAGTATAATTTGACGCAGCTCTCGAGCTTCGCATGTTTTACATAAAGTTTCGTATTGCCATGCTCCTTTTAGCCTATTCTACCTAGCACTTAAAACATGTCTAGAATTAATTATTAGTACCTAAAAATAATTTTAAAACAACTCCGCGCAGGAAAAAACAATAACGACGAAAGCACATCAGGAATTTTACGTTTCGACGTATACAAGGTACGCACCTGTTGCACCTACCTACAGAACAAAAGATCGTAGAAATCGCAGGAGGTAATAAACAGAAATTCAGTATTTTGAACAAAATTATTTTTTCAAACTGAATCCAATCACGGACTGCTTAAAATTGCCTATTTAAAAACGTCGTTAACCCGCCTAGGATGCACGCCTAAAATACTTTACACTTTTACACGACATGGGCCTGCGAGACTTCAGTGCGCTCCGTAAGTCCTTTGAATATAACTTAAAAAGCGATGAACACAAAAGGCACCTTCTAGCTGTTAGGATAACATTTATTATTATTATTGCGGTTGAGGCTGGCTTCCAGTGGTTCCTTGCATCGCGACCTCTTGGGTCTATTGCGAGCCTCAGATGTAATTTTCCTTTATGCGAGTTATGTGCCTTTGATAAAGTCTAGAATTTTCTCTATTGAGAATTTGGGCAATTCTCTTAGGAGCATCATTTCCTTTTCGAGAATGTTGTGACGACTTCTTGTGAAAGCCTCTCAGTGCAGCAGAAGATTAAATGGAGTTTCCTCTTCCTCTGCACATCCTCGGCATAGTGGGCCTTCTTCTAGTCCCATCAAGTACAGGTGCTATGCAAGCTGACAAAGCCCGTTATTAATGCCGTTGTCAGTTGTAGCTCAGCTCTGCTCATTCAGAGTAGAGAACGGGTTCTTTTGCCAGAGGGCTTCTCCATCAGTAGAACTTTAAAATGTCCCTGTTCAGTAGTTTCCGTCCAGTGTTTAATATGCCACTTCGTCAGAAGTGAGTTTATTTCTCTTTTTGCCCTTTCATAGGGAATGCCAAACGGTGGTTCTGGTCCAATAGGTTTTATTTTTAGAATATCATAATAAATATATCATCTTCCTTTTCCTTCCTTCCTTCCTTTATTTTAGTTGTAAGCGTCTATACGATGTTCTAATTTGTGGGTTTCACAAGACCCTAGCGTGTACCGGTGTACACACGGGGTATTAGTAAATAAAAATTATAAAAAGATTATAACGCAATATTTTTTTAAAATGTGGTACAAAAAGCACTAGTGAGGCATACCTAAAAGAAAATTTTAAAAAAGTGTCAAATCGTAAATTACATGAAGTTTAATCGATCGCTGTACCTTGCAGTACTTTGTGAGTCGGCTTTTGATATATTACTACTGTCAAAAAATATATTATCAAAATTGGTTGAATAAAAGTTCTTTAAAGACGGCCTTTCCACAATGGTGTGCATCCTAGGATTAAAATACATCCAACAACTGCTATAGTAAATTAGTCATTAGCAACCAGGACCGACGGCAGACGACTTAACGCGCCCTCCGACTATATTTATACAAGAAGCTCTTATAAAATGTTTTCTTAATGTCGTCAAACATTTCCAACTTTCCAAACAACCCTCGTACGTAGGTACCTACCAAGAAAAATAATTTAGACTATCAACGTTTTAGGGATCATTGAAAGGTTTTAAGCTACCCCCTGGAAATGGCAAGCAAATTGCTAACGGTTATTAGATTATCACTACGAGGAATTTATCGCAATATTCCTGCAAAAGCGCAATATAAACTTCTCACGAGCGTTGTACAAGAGAAACCTAAAGTGTTATTAATTTGTTTAAGGTAAACACGTTTAAAGGAAAAGGGAGTTTCCAATTTTTTTCATTTTATAATTCTCATTAAGTTTTTTTACATCGAGTTTGGATTAAGGTCGGGTAAACTGACGATTAAAGATTTATGAAAGGATACTTCATTTGCTGGTAGGGTCAAAATTTATTATTGATAACTATACCTATATTATGTTGATGCGCAAATCAGAATTACGAGTATCTCCCCAAAAAAGTTGGTGGAAACTCATTACGAATTAATATAGAACATTAATTTATTAAATTAAAAAACTGCAGTCGGTTTTAGATTTTACTCATAATTCAGTTAAATTAGCAAAGATTGACAAATATCGTCTTATCTCATGTCGCCTCCTGACTTCAGCTACTAGTTGTTTGTGTGAGGACTTATAACTTATAAGTTGTAAGTAAAGTGCGTTCCCATTTCTAGACCGACCACAAGCAACCACTGTTTTGCGGTAGTGGTGTGGTTGTGTAGTCGTACGAATCAGTGAGTTAACCGTAGAACTATTTGCATATTTATTTGTTTTCAAATTCAAGTGCCTGGCGATTGGACTGTTATGGCTTGTAGCGTTTTTAGTTAGGCCGGATTTTTTCCAAGATCATAAGCTTTAGTAGAATCTCACTGTAGAACATAGTAGGTAATTTTTTGAAACACCCTGTATAAAGAATATATTGCGCTTTCACAATACAACATTTATGTCGTCCTATTGTGTTAATTTGTTTTCTCTTTCTATACAGGGCGTTTCCTATAAGTGCGTCATAACTTCAGAGGCTGTTACAAGAGCTCAAAAGAAGTCGTTTGACCCCAATTTTCTTATTCCGAAAGTTCTATCATTCAGAGATACAGTGATCAGATCAGATCAGATACAGTGATCAGATTTGCCAACGAATTTGCAAGAAACCCACGTATCTAAATTTTTATTGCAATCCCGTTAATATTTCGATGAGCGCCATCTTGAATCCGTCATATTGGCAGTTGAAAAACAAAAGTACCACATCTATCTCATAGACTTAAAAATGCATAAGGCATCCCCACAAAAATTATTTTTCCAACTGCTTCCATTTCGCTACAATAAATTTATAAAAATTTGTAAGCTTCAGTTAAAACTCACTGTATTTCTGAATGGAGGAACTTCCGGTATAAGAAAATTGGCGTCAAACGACTTCCTTTGAGTTCTTGTAACAGACACTAAAGTTATGACGCTCTGATAGGAAACACCCTGTATTATTGTCAAACTTATTATAGTCAGCTATTCGAAACTACAAGCAATTTTCATGGTCAGCAAGGGTGCACGAGTTAAATTACCACAAATTTAGTTTATCACCATTTCCTTATCCTTATACTCAATAAACAATAAAGCAAACACGCACAAAATCCCTTTTTGCTATAAACGATTTACACGATCGTTATCTTGCCACAATTAATGTAAAACAACACCTTGTAATTCAATTTACAATGAAACAAAATTTATCAAATAAGAAGATAAGTTATTTAAAGAAACTTTTTAACTTTTAAGTCATTTTCTTGTTCGTAATGCGTAGTAATATTTTAAATTTTCTACTTTTTGACCTTTTCAAAACCCCAAGGAAATTATGTACGTTGTTACAAGTTTAAAGAGTGGTAAGTTGATAAAGTTCAAATAAATATTATGCTGAACAAAACTGGAAATTTACGTCACTTTTTATTAACTTGGAGTTATTGATTACTGCAACTTAGCTACAACTGAAAATTCTTAAAAAATCGAATTTACACTATTTCCCCGGCATGATTCACATGCTTCATAGAAGTTTGATAATAAAAATTGTGTCTTGGAAGATAATAGATTGGAGAATGAGTTCTGAACTTCTGTAAAAAAAATCGCGTTCATAAGCGATGTAACGGCGTTTCCTCGAAACTGTAATTTGAAAATTTTCTTCGCGAATTTTGTTCATAATCGCATATTGCCGAGGCAGCCTTGACAATAATAAAATCGCAAAATATGAAATTTCGGGATGAGTAATAAAAGCGCGAATCATGCCCGAGCGAAATTATATATTTATCAAAAATTCCGCCAGTTTGAACGGCCAGGTTCACAACTCCGCTGTTTTTTCAGCTAGAGAGTCAAATTTTAATAGGTTAGTTTTCTGCCAAAATATAAAAAGTACAGTGGCGTATCAACGATCTCTTGTTTACGTAAAACAAGAATTACTTTTTTATCTTCAAAGAAGTACTATACCAATATACAGGGTGTCTCAAAATTGACGCCCGTCCTTTCAGAATATGAATCGGGGGGCTAAAACGAATTAAAACGTAAGAATAAAAAAATTGCGTTATGTCCATGTTAATTAATGGTTAATTAAGCTCGTATTCACGCTGCTGTGTCACTTATAGACGAAAACATGCTACAGAGGGTTCGTGATTCAATGATAAATCGTGCAAATATTTGTATTGAAGTAGGAGGCGATTTGTTTGAACACCTTTTATAAGTTAATTTCTTGTTTTGTAACAAATATTCGTTTTTAACAAAGTTTAAACATTGAATGTTAGATCTTTGTTTTTTGTCAATAACTCTGTAACCATGGACATAACGCAATTTTTTTATTCTTACGTTTTAATTCGTTTTAGCCCCCCGATTCATATTCTGAAAGGACGGGCGTCAAATTTGAGACACCCTGTATATTGGGATGTTCCATGTTCCGTGAGTACTACTTTCGTAGCTAACAACTGAAAATCTCGTATGTTCCACTTTCGATTGTATTTGCCAAAACAATAATGTCGAAGTACGTAGGGGGAGAAAAAACATCTGGCGTATTATACGTTTATGAAAATTCTAACGTTCATTGCGACAAAACAAAAATTTTTAGGCGAATACAGAAACCTTTAAAAATGCACAAAATTGATACCCTATAGCGCCTCTGAGCCTGCCTTATCATTTTCCATTGACAATGGAAATCAATGGAATTCCAATAAGAATTCCAAATGTTTGTGGCGGGAGCTCAAGTCACTGGAGATTAACAGGCCTAGGGGTGGTAAGATTCCGGCTCATTTGAGCGATCCTGGTCTGATCAATGATTATTTTTTGAATGGTATACCTAGAACACATGTAGATAATACTCAACTGTTAAGTTATTACAACACCAGCAAACTCAGCAATGATGCGCTGGATTTCGAATTCAATGCGGTGGGCGTGTCTGATGTGGTAAAAATTATCAATAGTATTAAAAGTAAATCTCAGGGTGCAGACGGCATTAACATAGATCTGATCAGGTTGTGCTGTCCTGTTATTTTGCCCTACTTAACCCATGTTAGTAACATTAGTATTTTAGAAAGTAAATTTCCTAAATTATGGAAAAGAGCTTTGATAATTCCACTACCTAAGAAGAGTGATGTAAGAGAACTCAAAGATATAAGGCCGATCAGTTTGTTGCCTGTTTTCTCTAAGATATTGGAAAAGGTTATACAGCTACAAATGCAGCACTTTCTTACCGGAAGTGGTGTTTTGCCGGACTCGCAGTCGGGCTTCCGAGCTGGGTACAGCTGTACTACAGCTTTAACTCTAATAACTAACAATATTTTGGAGGCATGCGATTCCGGTAAGGTTACTGTTCTGGCATTGCTCGACTTTAGCAGAGCTTTCGACACTCTTAACCACGAATTACTTGTGGCCATACTGAAATACATTGGGATTGGGCCTTCTGCCCTTGCCCTTCTAAGGGATTTTCTACAGGGTAGATTTCAAAAAGTTAAATTAGATGAAAGTTTTTCTAGATTCAGGCCCATAACATCTTGCGTGCCTCAGGGGTCCATACTTGGACCACTATTATTTACTATTTACACCTCAGGCTTTGCTGGGTTCATTCGCAACTATTCCATTCATATGTTTGCTGATGACACCCAACTGTATCATTCATTTTACGTAGATGACTCTGCGAGGGGCATAAAAGACATTAATGATGACTTAAGCAGGGTACAGCTTCTGGCTGCCGATCACTCATTAGTAATAAACGCCGCCAAATCCAATATCTTATTATTCGGTAACCAGAAGAACATATCTGCAATGCGCACTGCAGCTTTTAAAATTGGTACTGACAGTATTCCCATTGTTGAGGAAGCTAGAAATTTGGGATTAGTGATGGACAGCGCGTTTAGATGTAAAACTCAAGTAACTAACTACATAAAAAAGGCGTATATCAATCTTAAGTTAATCTACCAGCACAGGCACTCGTTTAATGCTCGAGTCAAAACCTTGCTGTGTGACGCGCTGGTGTTGTCTCACTTTTCCTACTGTTCCCAGTTATATGGACCCTCGATCACTCAGGATTTCTCAATGAGAATACAGCGGGTTCAAAATTCCTGTTTGAGGCTTATCTTTGGTATTAGAAAGTATGACAGGATTTCGCATACACTTTCGCAGGCTGGTTGGCTTAACATGCGTGATAGGCGGTCGTTTGCATTTTGCTGTTTTCTGTCATAGGATAGTCGTCGATCGGATGCCGCCATACTTGTTCAACCTAATAAAATTTAGAACTGATGTGCATACATTAAATTTACGCTTTAAAGGCTTAATCACGCCACCTGGTCACGGAACGGCATTGTTCGAGAGGAGCTTTGTCTATCAAATTGCTAAGGTGTATAACAGCTTACCCGAGTCTTACCGAATTCTGAGTTCAATTGCTATTATGGCTTGTTATTAGTGACATGTTTTACCGATGTGTTTTAAGATCATTTTAAAGCAGGTTTGTTGTACTTATTTTTAATTTCAGTTTTTTGTTAACGAGTGTTTTCTTAGTTACTGCGATACTACCTAACAAGATATTTCATTACAAGAAGTGAAAGCAAGAGTATAATCACCCACGTGTTTTTGAAGAATTTTAAACTGCGCTTTGAAGTGTCGTGTGAGGCCGATCACATATTTATTTGTGTTTCCAAATGAGAATGTATAAAATGTGAAAAATAAAATTGTACTGAAATGCTTATTCCTTTATTACTATTATTTATTTAAATAAATAAGGTTATTATTACAAAAAAACTCATAATAAATTAATAAAATTATTGGCTATTGATTTTGGCATTTAGTGACTTCAACTTTTTCGAGAGGACGGTGTCCTTTTTATTTAAAATTTTCATTTTAAAGTCTTGCTCTTCTAAAAATTTTTCTTTTCTATAGCCCCACAAACTCCTACTTCTCTTCAACAAGCAATTCACTTTTGCTCATAGTCTCAGCCAATTTCTGTTCTCCCCAAAATTTAATCCTGTAAATAATCATAACTCTATGCATGTTATTTGTGATATAAAGCAGTTTACGAACTTTTTTCACTGCATCGTAATTTGCAACTGACTGTCTGTTTTAACATTTTGGCATTATATGCCGACCAATTAAAAGAAGTTTTTGCTTCTGAAAGAAAGTACTAAGTACAATTAGAATTAGCAACAGAAATCAAAATCTTTAGTTCTCGTAATAATTTACTTTCTTCGCAATTTTTACCTTCCAGAGCTGGTTTTTGGTTTTCTTTGATTATCTCTAAAATGTTTTTTTTCTAATAGTTTCTACTAACTAATAATTTGTTCAAGGATAGTAGTCACAAATTTCTTTCATCCACCAATATGATGATCTTTGATTATATAAAATCAATAATATTCGGCTATCGATAACTTTTTCATTAGCATAGCCCACTCTGAAATGTTCAATCACGTACTTATACAACATGTCGCTTGAAGGTTTTTGCGACAAATTATGTTTGGGTGAACTCAGAATTTTTGCTTTTTGTCCTCTCGTAATAGCAACAAAAGGATTAAAGTGTCTTCATCCAATGACGTGTCGTGTCGAACTGGTTTCAAAGGTTTTGCTCGCGACAAGCAATGGGTACAAGTTGCAAGCAATCGTATAGGTATAGGTACATATTGTGTGATCGGATTTACACGACACTTGAAAATGTAGTTTAAAATTATTCCAAAACACATCGGTAATTATATTCTTGCTTTGCTTTGGTAACACACTTCTTACGATTCAACATCGTGTTATCTAGTATTGGGTATTGGAGTACCTAACAAAACGCTTTCGTTAAAACAAATTATATTAAGTAAGTACAACAAACCTAGTTTTAAATTATCCCAAAACACATCGGTGATTATATTCTCGTTTTGCACACACTCTTCGGATGAAACATGTTACTAAGCCATAATATTAATCGACTAAACTATCTTGAAGCAAATTTAAATTTTTAGGTTATGTTGCTATGTACCTATAATACCATACAACGTATACACTCTTTTGTGTTAAAAATCGTTTATAATTGCGAGATTAGCATCCTCAAGTAAAACTACTACTACAACTAAATTAAAAGCACTTTCAACATACTACAAATTTTAATAAATTTGTCATGCGTCATAAGTGCGAGTAACTAACTAACTTATAGTTTCAAACTAAAAGTAAGAATAAATTTAATGAAAAACACATATTATGTTGGCCAGCGTGGCAGTTAGTCCTAACTAATTTCTTAACTGGACATTGAAAGAGCCAGGGTCAGTGGACTATGACTAACATAACTTTATCAAAATTACATATGTTATACGTTTATTGTTCAATGGTCATAGAAAAAAATTATTATTTGATAGGAAATTAATAGTCGCCATTATTTTAAAGTTACGCGAGTAGTAAAGCTGCAAACATTATTCTTCTAATGTTTATATGTCCTATTTCGTCGTAATAGTCTTGGCTGTTAAGCCAAAACAAAAATAATAAAAATTTAATATGGGTTTACAGATAATTAAATTTTCATCTTCCAATACATGTCCCTACATACATCATTGAATTCTTTACGGATATCGAAATGGCTTCCTTTATGAAAATTTTTCTTGTAGGCATACTCAATTCACAATTGATTCAGCACCCAATTGGTGATTTTTTTCTCACATATTCGCAGTTCAGTTCGTGACGCCCTGTCAGGCGTTAAGACATTGGGCATAATAGTATTTTATGTAACAAGTCCGCAAAACAGAGCTTTAGCGGACGAATCGAGTTTTACGGACGAGGCGCTAGCCGAGTCCGTAAAATAGATGAGTCCGATAAAGCGTTTTGCGGACGTATTACATACAAAATTTTTTAGTACAAGCTCCCTAAAATGATTACCAAAATAACAATTTATTATGAAATTTTGAAATAGTCGATATAAATTAAATTCAGATAGGTGCCTTGTCCATAACAAACAAAATAATGAAACCTCGGCCATGGAAACTGTCACATTTTGTTTACAAACAAAAAATTAAAAACTATTTGTAATAAAAGCGATGGGTGACGTTCCGTAAATCTCTATTTTGTTAATAACGTTATAGTCCTAGAGATAGTGAGATTGTGGACCAAGATTTTATGCAGTGCGCCTTTCCAAGGACAGTATTCTACGTGTACCCTGATGATAATAATATTATAAATCAAAAAAAAGCTGCTGTGTCCCATGTGTTTGGTAATGAAATTTAAAATCAAAATTCCTCGGAGAACCATCGGTATGCCGTTAAGGTGGGCCCAGCGGGCTGGCATAGTCACGTGAATTTGAAGGATTTCCGCGTTTTTAAAGAGGATGCCACTGATAACTGATAAGTATACACAAGTTCTTGTTGTAAAAGTGCCTACACCAAGATGGCATACCGATTGCGCATGCCCAAGTATTTTTTATCTTTTGGAGCAAAAGCGTAATTATTTTTTAACATGAACACAAGATGATTTTTTGATTTATAATATTATCATCAGGAAACACGTAGAATACTGTCCTCTGAAAGGCATAACTGCATAAAATCGTGGCCCAAAATCTGTCTATTCCGTCTATCTCCCGGTTTATTATGCATTTTTGAATAAAAATCAAATTCAGTCCTTTAAAGTGTTGCTAAGTTACCATTATGAGCTTCGGTCCGCTAAAGTGACATTTTGCGGACTAAAATTTCTTTACAAAATTACTATTTTAGGGAGCATGTACTAAAAAAGATTTTAGATTACTGTCGCTAACGAATTTTTCGAAATTTCAAATTCATCAAAAGCGTTCAAAACTAAAAAAATTTCAAATAGTTCTTTTCGCCCTTTAAAAATTAAAGCATAGTTTCCATAATAACTATAGATCTGATGGTTAGTATTAATACGTAGTTACAAAAAAATTTCGAAATTAAATGTGTCAACGGTCCCTAACGCGCCTCTAAAGTTTTAACGGTTTCGCGCCAATTATGTCCAAACGCACTCACCTAACTCTACAAATCTTGGAACGTAAGTTGTGGCTCAACGAGCACAATGCACAATACGTAGGTACAAAAAATTTCGAAATTAAATGTGTCAACGGTCCCAAACGCGCCTCTAAAGTTTTAACGGTTTCGCGTCAATTCTGTCCAACCTCTACAAATCTTGGAACGTAAATAGTTCTGGTAGTACTCAACGAGCACAATTTATAGCTCTAGTTCGACGAAAAATCACGAAAATCGTTCAAACAGAAGTCCCTGGGAATAGTCGGAAGAAAACGTCTGTATTTAAAATCTCTAGATTATTCAAATATTACTTATGTTGTTGTCTCCACCTTATCATGAGATTGAATCTAATAAACATTCTGATAAGCGTTAGTTTCTTCTAAATAGTAGGTACATAATGAAGCAGACAATTTGGAAAGAAAAATTAAAAATGAAACAAAATAAAAACATTCACTTTTATACAACCGAAATTTTCTTTACTTTTCCGCATTGGCTTAATTTTATCCATTAATCACTCTTAAGAACCCAGTAAATTTTTTCAAGAAATTGCTGATAATAAAAATTACCTACTCTACGTAATTAACTAATAAAAAAACAAACGTTAAATACTTTCAACAAATTTAATCATTAACGAAAACTAAACTTCACCTTCAAACTTCACTTCATCATCAGAATATCGGTTACGTTGAACTTGAATCAAGTACATTATAAAGTTTATTTTTAATAGTTTAATTAAATAATTTCATTTAAGGAGACTCCTGTTGATTTACCAGGATTAAGCAACATAAATTCGTTGTTCCGACGTTGGCACAAATGAAGAAAACTCGAATGCAAACGGTAATCAAAAAAGAATTATAATTTATTTAACTTGAAATCACTCGGGAGGGACATTTCGTTTAGAAAAACCAACAAGTGAAAATATGTGTCAATGTATTAAGGCACAAGACGATCACTATCGAGATGTGTTTTGGGAAATAACAGCAACAAAACCTTCCAAAAATCTAGTATACGAAATATTATTAACAAAAACACATCAATTATAAGTTAATTTCCTTTTTCAGAGCAGTTCCGTACTAGAAACTGGAAGCGATCTAGTACCTGCTTTATCGAAAGATGTGAATCAGGTAGTTAGTGATATCTCCAATCATTTATTGACAATTATAAACAAGGCACGAGAAAATAAGTCTTCCGATAGCAAAATTAAACAGACTAAACAATTTTCTAAATCTAGTGAAAATCTCTTTAAGGTTCCGTCAGTTGTTGTTACTTCGACGCGTATGAGGTAATTCCAATTTCATTTAAATGAAATAATTAATTCCTAAATTTTAATTTACAGCTTAGACGCCTTATTATCTGGTCAAATTTCGCCAAACAGAAGTATCGCCGAGTTGAACAGATTTGAATCGCACTCCACATTAGTGAGCAAAATAATCGAAACTTTACGAAATAACGTTAAAAGTTCCCTTTTTAGGATCCAAACTATTCTACGGATAAACTTTTATGTAACAACCCAGAAGTTTCTTCAAAAATTATTTCGTTGGTGAAGACTGCTCATTCGGCTTTATCGGAAGCTCTTTCATTGGGCGACCATAGCTTTTTAAATTTTAGCAATGATTCAGTTTTTAGTTCGTCTACAAATATTCAAGGGCACGCGGTAAATATTTTTTTCCTCGAGTCTTAGTAATCTCAAAATAAAACTTTTTAGAAATTTCTGGAAAGATTGGATTTGGGAATATCTTCGCGTGCTGCATCTAGCCCAGCTATAATACTTTCACCAGTACAACAGAAGAAAAACGTAAAATCCAAAACTTTCCAACTATTACCAAAAGCGAGATGAGTAACAAGTTTGAAAAAAAGTGTGGAAAGGAGAGGTTCTACCGCCACTAACGTCTCGGCTCAACCTAGGACTATTTCTAAGTCTTCAAGCTCTTGTATGCTCACGTCAAGTCTACCATACCGAAGATGTCGGAAAAAAAATTTTATCTAAAAATTGCTAATCAATTTGTAATAGGCCAGTCAGTAGAGGGTTTCTATGATGCAATAAATGGGGTAGAAGCTTTTATTTTTTTAAATTGTTTATATATGGGTGTAAACATGTAAAAAACAAAAATGCTAACGACAGCGACCTCGGGAGACTTTTTGGCAGCCAAAAAACCCCAAAATTTAGAACTTGCTTTGTTTTTTCGCCTATAACTCCTAAATGGAGCATCTTCACGAACCAGTATTTCTATAACAAATTAAAGAGCATTAAACTCTGCGTCGAATGACTACCAACACTTAATAATTTGATCAAGCGGTATGGTCGCCAACCGTGGTCAAAAAACGACGATTTTTCCCAACTTTTTCAAAAACTGACATATTGCATTATGTATGAGTCTGCTGTTTAGAAATTAGTACTTTAACAGAAAAACTCATTAAATAAAAGTTGTAGAGCATCTAATTCTGCGTTCAGGTGTATTAAAATTTTTAAATTCGGTCAAGCATACCTTTCCCAAATTGGCAATACTCTGATGTCCGGCAGTTGGTATAGTAAGAAAATAGTCCAGTCGAATAAGAATTTTTGGTCAGAATAATTCCTACGAAGCTGGATATTGGTCTACACGTACATTAAGATGTTCCAAATAAGTATATCACAAAATCAGAAAAATTTTGGCGGAGCAATTTGAGATATTCAAGGTCAAAGGCTACAAAAATTGTTTTTGGCAAATGACTCGCCTTCTATAGATCGTACGTTGATGAAGGTTATTATAAAAATTATAGAAAACATTATTAGCTACAAGATTGGTTATACACATTTTTTTCATAATTTTAACCCTTTTCGAGATATAGCGCGGAGAAGGGTCGAATTCTGGTTATGGATAAACTCCGGAGTAAGACGCGTAAGTCTTATAAAGGAGTCAGCCACTAAACTTACCAACTGATAAATAATGTGGCACTGTATGAAGTTGAATAAAGAATGTAATTAAAGATTTATGAAAGTAAAAATAAATGGTGTTAGGTCTTGTCTTGACATATTGCAAAGAAATTTAAAAAACCGATAGTTCGAAATTGTGACACTTAGTAAGCGCACTATTCAACTTCAAGATCTTCTTATTCACAACTTAGAGCCACGATAAAGATTTCCCATATCACATCTGATAGAATAAGAACGTAGTTAATAGTTATTTATGTGTCTAGAGCGTAAAATGAGAGTTTTTGATGTGAGGTCTAATTTTTAGCAGCGAAGCGGAGCTGAGCTGCTAAATGACGACCGAACATCAAAAACGCATTTTGCTCGAGATACATACAAAATTTTTCTAACGACGGCAATATAAAATTAGTAACTTTTGTATTTTGTAAGGTTATGTTTTACGTAAATTACGTTTCTAAAAATTGTTCCAGCAAATAACTGTTTTGAGTTTTGATCTTTCGTATTATAATTATAAGTACAACTAATAGGTACTTTCACAATTTTGCATTTTGTTAAATAAGTAATTAATTTACGACTTCAATATTGTCTAAATAATTATTCAAAGTTTGAATTTTGTCTAATGAGCGTGCGCCATCTAGTGGAATAAAATTGAAATTTCACAGAATCAAACAAAAAGTATATAACCGTGAAGTATCTTATTGGTTATATACCTGTCCATGTATAATTTTTACGATCATATACTTGTATGTAAAACAAACTCGATCAAAATGTCCGACTTTAGGCGTTACTTCACGAAGCGTAAAGAATGTTTTTAGAGTCGGTCGTACGAAAAGGTTTTTTAGAAACAAAGTGGTACCAGGTCCCTCCTTTTTATTTTATGAAGAATTTAAAAAAAGTTTTTTCCAAAATTGAAAAATCAAGAGACGCGCTATTCAACTTTAAGAGTAGAATAAGGACGTAGTTAAAGGTTTTTTTGAAACAATGTGTTGCCATGTCCCTCCTTTGCATTTTATGAAGAATTTAAAAAAAAGTTGTTTTCGAAATTGAAAACCCAAGAGGCGCGCTATCTTGCCCGATCTTGCCAGTCTGGCTTAATTATCTACTACTTAGCTATAGTAGGAACTAGCGGCCAACTCTTAGCTGTACAGTTTTAACGGGCGATTTAACATGAGTTTAGACTAAGTCGTGATTTTCACTACAACAACTGGATAAGTACAGCAGCCGAAAAATGTAAAACCTGAAACTTTGCAACTATTAATAAAATCGAGTAGCGTAACAAAAGTTCGAAACATAGAAAGGAATAGTTCTCCCACTACTATCGTTTCGGTTCAATCCAGAACTATTTCAAAATTTTCAAAATTGTACGTTCATGTTAAATCGATATACATATACCGAAAATGTCGAAAAAGAAATAGCCATAGAAGACTTCTTTCTCTAACTTACAATTTATTTTTACGAAATTGGTTGCTTCAAATCGAATGAATATAGTACCTATACGTAAATAATTTTACGTTACGTACCTTGGGTAGAAATGACTCTCGATCTTGCCAAATCAGCTTTATTACCTACTACGATAACAGTCTTTTCGTGCGTGTATCCTTCTCTCCAGAGATAATTTAAAGTTTCTTCTGCGTGTTGGAAGCTCGGCTTGGTTACTATTGAATAAATGACGATACATGCGTGCGGTTCGTAAGTGCTGAGCGAATTTTCTGCCTGAAAACAAAAAATATTACTTGTCAATAAGATTTTAAAGAATTAAATTTTTAAAACTAACTTGCAAACAAATATTTTTAGAAATTTAAATTTTAGTATCGTATTAATTAATATCTAAATTCGGTTGGTGCTGTTTTCCCTACCCTACCCTAGGTTTGAAATTACCAAAATAAAACAGCCCAAAAGAAAGTAATTGCGCATTAAGGATTTATCATTTAAATCCCTAAGCTGCCACGTGTATAACCCGGTATAACATTTTAACCTTTTTTTTATATATTCTACTTCTACTTCTGTATCAATCTCCAATAAATGTCAAACAATCTAATCAAGTAAGCTAATGTACACTTTGAAAGTGTTAAGATGTTCTTAAGTTATTGATAGCAATAAAATTGATTTTGACGTTAACAAAATTCAAGATAAACTTAATCGATCACTTGAAAAGAAAGTCTTTCTAAGGTATCTGTAAAGAGGTATTACAAGTAGGTGATGAAAGATGCATTTCTTTTTACTTTTTCAATGTTTTCATATTTTTCTTTCGTTTTCTGGTAAAATTGGAGCTACAATGCGCTAAACTTGAAAGATAATAGCAAAAGGTATTAGTTTCGATTAAAACAGTTATGTTTCCACGATGTCTTTAAATCGCACCCATTACTGGTATTCGCTGAAGATGCCATTACTACATTACAACAACTGTACTAATCGAACTGTCGATTAGAATTTCAAGATCAACCTAATATGTCATTGAATAGCCTTTTTTACTACATCTCCACTAGTTCCAGCGACTAATATTCTGGATCTGGATCATTTAGGAAGGGGGGAGCAAGCTCCCTGCACTCAGGCCACTTAATCGAGCCCATTCTCGAGCTTTCCCACTTGTAAGATAAAGTCCAGGAATATGGTGGCGGGGTAGTGTTTATTCTGGCCATGTCGAGCCAGAAGTTTTGGCTTTTTACTCTTTTACTTTTACGCCAAAAATTCTAAAGGATTCATACTATGATACCTAAAAGCCTTAACAATAGTCTAAAATTTTCAGAATCAATTGTTGGTAGATCGTCCTTCGAGTGGGTTCTTTTAACCCCTAACTCTTATTTATTATTAGCCTAATCAACACTGCTACACTGAAATGCCAAAGAAAAATCTCAAATTCTAGGGATGATCTCTGTCTCAAGTATTGTCAAACTAGAGCTAGAGTATCTTAAAGAAAGAATCTTAAAGGCGGTGCCTTGTAATTAATTTCCTTAAATTATTTTTGAAACGTATTCATCTAAAATCTAAACAAAAAATGATTCATCGATCAATTATTGAAAGTTAGACCTCGACGAATATAAATGAGATTTAGTTACAAATAATGCGATTAAAGGGGAATAAAAAAACAAAATTTAAAAACAATTTACTCACCGACATTTCCGATGCGGGATGATCGATAAATATCATTTCGGATTCTTCGCCATCTAATAATACTGAAACGGTACGCTCTCCAAATTCATCATCTAAAATTAAATCAAATTGTTTTGAAAAAACTAAATGATGTAATATTAAACTTGACTTTATTTCATAAAAATGATTAGTTTATTCAAAGATTCCTCGTTTCTTTTACATGTCATACACGCATATTTCGTTTTGAAAAATAATAATTTTTTTCTATTTCGGTACTTTAAATCCACTTCTTAACGTACTGTTTTGGTCTCAAAACAGTGCGTTAAGAAGCTCTCTTAACGCACTGTTTCTGGGGGATTTTCTTCTGCTAAGTTCGCGTCAAGTTGAACTGACGTTTACAAATGTCAAATATAATTTATTAAAATGTTTATTTTTAGAGCTTATTAGAATTGAAATGTAATAAAGAATAATGGTTTTACATATTTCATTCATTTTTATTTGTTAAAATTTAAATTATACAGACTGGAGTAGGTGAATTATTTAAATTTAAAAAAATAACCTTGCGACATCTATGAATCATTGAACTAAATGATGTGACATCTCAGTCAGTGCCACCACAATTATTATAAAAAGAAAATCTCCATGATGTTAATTATTTGAATATTTTAACAAATTATTTTATTAAAATGTGAAATAGAAAAAATAGTATAAATTACACGTTTCATAAGCCTTGTTAAGTACTCGTCCTTTTTAAAACTTGGACTCGTACGTTAACACGGTGCCTTATGAAACTTGTACTTTAATATACTATTGTTGGTTCCTTTCAGTTACATTTATTTTTTATTTGTAATTTATAATTTAAAAAATGATTTTATAAATTAAATTACGAAGCATAATATGAAGCTGCAACTATCATTTTAATTTACTTCCCTCCCGGAGTGACTCAAGAGCAAACCTGGATGTCGTATAAGTAAATCTAAATTTGTTGATCTTGGTATTACTCTTTCATTGGCCAGCGCCAATGATACCAAGTGTGTTAAACCTTGATACCTGACAAAAATTAATATGAACTTACCTAAACTAGCGTCATACGTATTCATATATTCGGAAGTCATAAATTGTGATACAAGAGCAGTCTTTCCAACACCAGAATCACCAAGCATAACTACTCGATATTTTGGTACTTCAACTTCTTCGGGAGAACCTAAAGGTGTCGAATCTACAGTGTGATAGCCGGAACCACAACACGATCCTTCGAAAGGAGACCTTTCACCAGAAACGTTGCTCGCTCTGAAAGAAAACCGAGAGTTAATTAACATAGAAAGCACCAAGACGATTGTTTTTTTTTAATTTGAGTGTAAAATATGTATCATAATTATCTAAATTTTCATGTGGACTCCGCAATTCGTGTAATTTAAGTTTTACTGCTTTTACTGTATAGTGGAGTGCGTGTAAATTGTGATTAGATAATTTTCTACATAACGTAAATATTGCAAAAAAAACGTCGGAAACAACTGAAACGTTGACCTGAAAGCTAAATTAAATTTGTATGTTTGCTTAATTTTCATCAAATTTTGTTGAATAATGTGGACTCGTTCTGCTTTAAAAGCCCGTTTCATACTAATTTATTGTAGTTATTTACTTTTTTAAATACACAACAACCAAACCTTTAACGAGTTCATAAATACTTGCAATATTAAAATAGGACGAGTAACGAATTTACAAAAGCAACAAGCATACGAGTACCTACTTATTCAAAAATTGCAGGCAATTTCCTAGTTACGAGTAGTATTCGGAAGACAATCTGACAAGCTATATAAATTATTATATGAGTGAATTTTGATCTTTCATATTCACAAAACAAAATTATTTTTATTAATTAAAATCAAGATACAGAATTTGTCATTTTTTCATAACCATTTATAACTGCGGCTTTGGAAAAAAAATTGTTGGAGTTGTTACGCTTTCCGGTTGTTATGGTTGTTATGTTGTTATAAACAAAAACATATTGATGTAAATTAAGTAAAATTAATTTCAGGTTTTTTAAGGTAGTACTACCGATACCACAAGTGTCAAATGTGTGCTTACTGTAATTTGACTTCCGTCGTATTTATATTTGGCAACGCCGCGTAAAAGCAAAAGAGACAAAAATACCTTTCAGGTTATCGGTTTGACATGTAATGTTTGTTTACTAATGAAATGTCTGAATCAAACTTATTAAATGGTACAAAACGAATATTTCATTGGAAAAATAAAAGAGTCACTGAAAAAAGGTATAAAAAAATGTGAAACAAGTAGCATTAGCCGTATTCTGTACATATTTAAATTTCGCGCGCGTCTAACCTTCTTGGCGGCGTTGCCACATGTAAGTTTTTTCTTAATTATTTATTAATTACTCTTATCACGAGCTCTAAAGTTAAGGTTTTATTAATACAGAAAATTCAATTAATTTTTTTCTTTCTATTGATACCAATTTCATAAAAATCTAAACGTCCAGTTTTGTGAAATAAAATAAAATCTGTGATTTCCCATAAGGATCAATGTTAAAGGCAAAATTTTTTAAATATTTTTATCTTTTTTTCAGTTCTCTGTAGCCGTCCAAAAATTTAACTGGTTAATTATGATATTATAATGTACCAATATGCCAAGTTTCATTAAATTCTGAACGTTAATTCTAAAACCGGTAGTACTACCTTAAACAATTTAAATAAATCAATTTTGTTATTAAAATGGGATCAAAAAGATTTGGCCAAAGTAGTATGCAAGAAATTGACGAGCTGCTAAGTAGTAAAACTCCAAAAAATACTAAAAAATCCCACGATTCTGTATGGAAACAGTTTATGGAATTTTGTACGGAAAAGGAATATATTATCGAAAAGAAAACTACCTCGGAAGAATTGAATATCATCTTGAAGAGCTGGGGCCAAAATATGAAGCGGAAGGATAAAAGAGATTATAAAGAAAGTGTCGTTAAGCAGCTGTGGAACGTAACCGCAAAATTGCTGCAGGAAATGTTTTTCAAAAAATACAATACAAAAATAGATCCGTTTTCCCATATTATTTTGAAGCCGGCAAGAGATGCGAGAGATGGAAAAAGAAAATTTCTTCAAGGTATACCAGACAAACGCAAACAAAGTTGTGATGCATTAACAGGAGCCGAATATACCAATTTAATTAATGCATGCGACGAAGACACACCAAGCGGTCTCCAAAAAAATTCTTTTTTATAGTGTCTTTAGAGCTAGCATGGCGTGGTGGGGAAGCCGTTAATTGCAAGTTAGAATTTTTTAAAGAAGAAATCGACAACACTGGAAAAATGACCGGAAGAATAGAATACAACAGCTATTTCTCAAAAACTTGTCAAGGGGGTGCACACAAGCTGGCGGAATCTAAGTGGCTGGTTGTAAATAAAAATCCAGATGTGTGTCCTGTGAGGTAAGAAATAAAAAAACTTTTATGGCAGAATTTAACATTTTGGCGAATATTTTAGATTATACAGAAAACTTCTTTCAAAAAGAAGTACAATCAAAATCACTCGTTTCTTTGTAACTCCAAACCCATTTTGGGCAAAAACTATTAGCACGAGCGCATGGTATAAAAATAGTGCAGCTGGTATACACAAAATTGGGAAGTGGGTGAGCTCCACAGCCGAGTTAACAGGAATAGATATTAAAAAGAGAACAATTTCGAATCATTCAACTCGTTCTACAGCAGTTTCAATGTTAGCGAAGGCTGGAGTTGGAGAGCAAAGTCTTATTAAAGTTACAGGGCATAGCAACATAAACTCAATAAAACCATATCTTCAGATGGATCAAGAATACCACGAAGAAATAATACAACAAATGCGGCAAACAGTAACTGGTACTGCCATTAACGTGGGAAGTACTTTAAGCAATCCATCTTCCAGTAAAAATGAACCTCATCAAATCGTGTATAATAATTGTTCCTTTATATGTAATCAATAATAATAACTAAAAGTGTATTAAATTATGAATAAAACTTGAGGGTTATGATAATTACATTACAGGTCATTTTCCTTATGTAGGTTTAAAAAAATTATAAAAAATTATAAATAAATTATGATCTGCATAAGAAACAAATTTAAATTACACATTTGTCAAAAAATGACGTAAAACAGGAAGTTAAGTCTAAAAACAGGAAGGCAAAAAAATTGTCACTCAAATTTAGTACTGCCCTATAGGACAGTCATAAATTGTCACCAAATTCTGCTGTGATTGGTTTAATTTGTTTAAAATATGTAATACTATTGGTCTAAAATTAAGTGAGTCGGATTGTCTAATAAATTTGTTATTTCTATGAAGCGTAATTACGTCTTGTCGTGTTACATTAGTCCTAGACTCGAGTGCGGTCATCATTATTGACTTTTCACGAGAAATTAAATAATTTATATACATATACTGTTAGGGTGTTGGGTTATTTGTTAGTGCAGTTCAGATGTTTGGCAAGTACTTACAGTAAGCACCAAACTGAGTGACCCACTTTATTTTGCTAATAACTTTCTATTTTTCAACGTAGAGAAATAACGAAAAATACATTGGAAGACTTTTTTAAATGCCTATAAGGTGTCGGTCAAATTACCTCCATTTATTTCAATACATTTCTCCAAACGTTTGAAATTTGAACAATACAGTGCTGAAATATTCGGGGCTGTACGTACAATACAATACGTACATAGGAGCGTAATGCAAACTCTATCTAATGAGACCAGAATAAAATTACAGGCAAGTCTGGATTTGAGGGGGTTTTAAGCTAAAATTTTTACAAGAAATAGCGCCGCAGAGAAAACTTATTGAGTAGGTATTCAAGGTCAAACGGCTTAAAATGAAGTTCAAGACTATTAGCAGCGATTGATAGTGTCTCCAAAGAAGGTGTTTCACAAAAATGAAATAACCACTCACTATATACTTAGCGGCATGAAAATATAACAGTCTATGGTATTTCTCAATCCCCCCTCCCTCCGAGACAATAGTAGTAGGAGAGTAGCCAATATTCTTGTCACTTTTAAAATATTTAACTCCCTACCAATTCGGAACACCGCTTTGTGTCTCTGTGTGTGCTTCTCGTCTAAACCAAGCACCAAGCACTTTAGTCTACATTTTGGTACATAAGCAGATAAGCACAGTGGCTGCTAGCTGCGATGACGCATGCGCATAACGATCCTTCTTCTAAGGGCAAAGCTCTCTCTGCTAAGAAAAATAGGCAGAAATAGCTTGGTTACACTTTAGGTAACTTATAACGTATGACTTTTCCAAGTAAGTTTTAAGTCCAAGGCAATTTTAAAAACCCGACTCTGCGACCTTTAGTTTAGGATTAAAATTTTCCGAGTGATGAGAGGAGAACCAAGCTGCATTCCATACCCATCGACTTATTGATGAGCCTCTTTAAGTATCCTGTTCCTGAAGCTGCTACAAAAGGCCGTCAGCGGTCAATATAGCCAAATAACTTACGGGCAATTAGTAGCTAGTAGGTACTTAACGAAAACTGTGTAAAGGGAAATTGATTGATTGATTTATAATTTTTAAAATCCTAAACAATTAATTGAAGTGGAAAACCAGACGAAAATGTGTAAAATTGATTATAGTACAATTTAAGCCAAACTTTCGCGAAGCGAAATGGAAAGTAACATCTAAACGACGTATAAAAGGAATTGACTTTAATTTATAAATGCGATGGAAATGCCGATTGATTTCACCTCATATTTTGAAGTAAATCTAATAATTTATTGATCTCTCTACGGAAATTCTTTGTCGTGTTTACATCTAGATTTCATTGTAGTAAGTGAAAATCCATAAGATGGAAAAAGATAACAACATTTAAAGTTTATTTTACGGCTCGGAATGTGTGAAATTTCAAGTAAATGTGGTTTGGTGGTTTTATTTGGCATACAACTGACTACCATTCTAATTTTAGTATTGACATTTTGTAGAAAGCTTACGTGCTTCCACTCAACTGCAAAAAGCAAATTTGTTCTTTAGTTATTGGTGGAGCAAATTAATTTGGTAAATAAGAAATGAATACAAAAGCTTTAAAGCGTGCGAGTGCGTACGTTGTTTTGATAATTTGTGAAATGTCGACGGAAAATTTATTCTTTATCTACACCTTGTTCCATATTATCATGGCGTGAAAGTGATTGAAATTGGCATGCAGCAATCAACACCGCAACGCATTCAAACAAGTTTAGAAATAATTACTCAATTATTGTAGCATGACCGTAGAACTAAACAAGATTAATGAATTTCTAAATTGAAACACTATACGGGGCGGGGCAATTAAAAGTTTGCAATTCGTTTAATTTAAAACTAGGCAAAAACGGTATAAAAGTGTCTAACGCAGTAAATGAACTTGCTGGACAGACGCACTGCTGACTCATCACATCGGGGTCACCAGTTTAGCACGCGTTAGGTGGTCGTGGACTTGGACTGCAAACCGAGGCTCCACGGTGTCGCGCCGTGGTGCTTTGCCCACTAAGCTACCTCGGTCCTTGCAATTCCCTTGAATTTCACGCGTGCTCGCGTTAGTCCGGGGTAAATAATCAATAAATAATAATTTATCAAGTCAAAAATAAAGAAGGATATCAGAGAGGCATACACTGTCTCGTGTCTCAACATTTTCTGAAAAATTTTTTGCGTTACAAAATAATCGATGTATAGAAGTTCACCCTGTATGCGTAAAGTTAAAGCTCGTAATAATAAAAATTTTGTTATTACAAAGTTTCATTTTTGTGTTTCCGAGTAAACATAAAACTGCCAGTTACTTATTAACAAGAGGCCTACAGCCCCAACAAAGACCAAACTCCTTCAACGCCAAAAATCGAGAGGGCTTTCGGCGTAACGAATACCCAAACTTGAAGAAACACAATAGTTTCCTTTGTAGTCATCGACGTTAACCAAATTCTTAGAAAGTGACTTTAAAATGTTTCCCACAAATATCTTTTGACGAGAGCGTCTCGCTAAACATAAAATTACCCGACAAGTTTCCACCAAGTAAGCAATTTTAGGAGAATATTAAAAAGGGAAATAACATGACACGGAAATTTTATTCAACTATATGTATAGTTTGGCGCAAATTTGTTTTTAGAAAATTTGCACAACATTAATTTGAAAAGTTTTCTAAATTTTTATTACTTTTCAAACTTTCCCTGATTGCAAACTTTATTGCTTTTTGTATTAGCTTTAAATATAACTTTCTCATTAAAATTAAAAACGTGGAAAACGTTTCTAGAAGTTATTTCGAAACTTTTCAGTCTAACTGTGGAATTTAATTTTGGGTTCAAAAAACTTATGTCATTACTAGTAGTCTGTAACTTTATTTATGAATCGTATTAAACGTATTATCGATTTATTTTTTAGGTGACCGCACACCCCACAGCCCACACGGTGGGAATTGTTTTCAGGTTAATTGAAACGATTTAAACTACTTTTGTTTGTATGCGTGGAAAACTTGAAGTTGGGACGTGGGAGTTATTAGGTGGCTCATTCAAATAGCTGATTTACAGATTTAAAGGCTACAACAGATTTATTTATTTTCGTTTTTAAGAAAACTTGAGAAAACTTTTTACGAAAATTGCTTTTTTGGAAAGAATGGAATATTCTACGATCTACGATCCGATACGACTACGATCCGATACGGGATACGCTACTGCTCAAGTGTCTGCATTATATAAATTTTAAAAATGGGAGTGTGACCTACAAAGTAAACCAATAATTCTTTGCCAACATATAAGCACTTGGCCGCACTAAAGCGACGATGCTAATTTCAGTTCAACATTTTGTGCGTAAGTTGGTTAGCATGTGGGCTCTTTTGAAACTGAAATAAAAACTGCAAGTTTTATTTTTTTAACGGACGTTTTACGTCCGTGTAACTACTTAAGGCCGGTCATGTCTGCGACATGTCGTATCATTTTTAAACCAAGAAAACAAGAAATAACTTGTTTACGACACGCCTGTCAAGTGTACGAATCTCAATTAATAAACACAGGTTTAAAAATGATACGACATGTCGTATAAATGGATGACCGGCCTAAGGTTTACAGACGCTACCTCTAGCTTTGGGTGGGTTCTGAACCATCCCGACCAGGCATTTAGATCACCTAAAAAAATCTAGAGATGCCGGCCAGACTCGAACCAAAAACCCACGGACCTTAAGTTTTATTATTTCTGGCTTTGTGCTCCGATACAGTTTGAAGCTTATTTTTGGATGCCTTTCTTATGTTTCTTTAATGCTTGCCTTTGCGGAACCATTTCACTTTTTTCATCTCTATCAATAACTACAGAAACACGCGCAATTTTGTTCCTACTTCGTCGTCTTGCGTACCCCAACTGTGTGCGAGTACAGCGAAAGATCCTCACCGGGAGTTGTAGTTCTTCCGGATCCTGCTCGGCCTACCCACAAATGCGCCAGGCGCCAGTCTCGAAAACTGATTCCATCAAGCACCCTGAACCGCAGTAACGAATTAGGCACGTAGATTAACGTACTGTGCGCACTTCAAGAAACTACAAATCACTTAAAAAGATGAATGATGAGGAAACTGTCAATTTATACCTGTAAATTCACTTAGAAGAATCCCTGGCACCTTATTGTACGCAATATTTGACACTGCACCAAATTATTTAAACTATTTCAGCCATTTGCGTTGTAAGTGTTGTAACGTTGGAGTTTAACTAAAATTGCTTCAACACACGCACAACACCCTTAGTAAATAGTATATCTATTATCAATAAATAATAAATAAAGTAGAACGTTAGAACTACTTTTTTATACAAACGTTACATCGTTAATACGATTCAATCTTTACTTTTCTGTACTGACATTTATGTCATCTTTTCTTCGTTATTTGTATTGTTATTTGTTGAGTAGAATTTTGTAAAAGTAATTACGTTTTTATAATTTTTATCGTCGATCAAATTCAACGATTAACTATACGCGCGGTGTAACCAAAAATAGAGCTTTTAGAAATTAGCATTTAATCATTTCGGTGTCAACGGTATGACCGATTAGTTTAATCATTTAATGTAACAACTTAACGTCGTAATTAAGTTCTCAAGATTTACTGCTTTACTTTACATTATAAATACGAGCCGTTCATTATAACCTGCAACTCTTGTAATTGAACTAAAAAGTTTAATTAAGACCAATGGCAATAGCAAGCAATACAAAAGTAATCCGAGTTGGAAGAAAGAAAATTAATGAAAACTATTTGTAACCAACACTCTGAGGTGTTTTCGTTGCCACTGCGGGCGGTCGCGTCTGGAAGTTACTTCTGAGTGCTTACACTGCACTGCACTTTCAGCTTTCAGCAGTCCGTTTCTTTTTTTTTCGAGCAAATAAAGGGGCTTCCAACGAGGACTATGTTTTTTAATAAATTTTTTTTTCACATATGTCAAGTAGAGGTCTACCATTTACTATAATGTCTTCAATTTCAATCGAAAATCGCTTAAAAGTAATTAAAATTTACTACGGAAATGGTGGATCTGTTAAAACTACATACCGCAAAACTTTGGATATTTTCGTTCGTTATAATCGCCATTCTGAGACTGCTAACAAATTTGATGGTTAAATTTGAATCAAGTGGTTTTGTACATGACATACCAACAACAATACGTGTTCGTCCGAGTCGATCTGCTAACAATATTGCTGCTTCAAGTAAAAGTTTTGAGAAAGATCCAAATTTATCAATTCTACGGCTTTCTAAGCAATTGGACCTAACCAAGCCACCACATGACAAATTTTGCGTAATGATTTGGCTCTAAAACCTTATACGGTTCAATTAGTGGAAAAGAATTAAAGACAGCCAACCGTGCTGTTCGTCGACAATTCGCTAATGTCATCGTTAAACGAGGTGTTGGTTTTTCTAAAATTTAAATGGTTATGCTAATAAGCAAACTTGCCGCATTTGGGCTACAGAAAATCCAAGAGTGATTGTTGAGAAGCCTTTACATTTCCCTTGTATTTCTGTTTGGTGCGCTTTTTGGTCTGGAGAATATGTGGTTTTAGCACTGATCGAATAATTTCGCGTAACTCTGCAGTTCAATGGCGTCCTAGATCGTATGATCTAACGCCGTTAGAATATTTCTTGTGGGTCTATTTGAAAGGTCAAATCTGTGTAGATAATCCACAATCCATTGAAGCCTCGGAAGCCAACATCTGACGCGTAATTGGTGATATAGGGCCACAATTATGCAAAAATGGAATAGAAAATTTTGATAAAAGGATTGACATCTGTATATACGTGGTCTTGGTGGACATTTGTGCATAGAAAATTTAAAAACAAAGTTCTTGTTGACCCTTTAAAACCTATTAGTTTGCTGCTAAAAATGAGTCCAATTAAAAACGTCGAGGAAAATAAAGAAACAAACACGCTATTATGTGAAACGTGCGCCAATTTCCCTTAGGTCATCTTTATAAATTAAAAAAAATTGTATCTCAAAGAATTTGGACGCGAACGAATATTTTTCCGCAGATACTTAAATATTGAATTTTCTTTGTAGGGCGAGTACAAGATGATTCAATTAAAAAGTTAATTCTTTGCCAGTGAAAAGTTCTTCGGCGTATTTCTATAGACCTCCCAATCTGTCTCTAAGGCGATTGTGTCGTAGAAGTCTACGGTTGTAAAAGTCAGACATTGTATACCTAAAAATACGTAAATTTTCTTAAAAAGAGTTCTAAACCTGAGCCTGAGGCTCTTGTGAGACGCAACGAAAACCCACCTAAGGACGAAAAAACTTGTAGGTGCCTACTGCTAACTACCTGTTGATTTTAATCGATACAAAATTTTTTACTACGTATAGCGGGAAAATATTACGTATTTAATTTTTTAATAAGGTTTAAAAGTTTTTGCACCAGTTTTATTCAATTTTTACGAGAAATCACCGAGCTCACTAATCAAAATTATGCTGCTTTCTCTACACGTTTTCGTTTATATAGACGTCTGTTATACAATAATGCTCTTCTTTTCTATAGCTCCTCAATAATAGTTTCTATTTTAATTTCCACATATATGAGTTAACGCAATGTTTGTCAACATAAATAATAATGCTCTTCAGTTATCATGTTCTATCCTTTCTTTTTGGAACACAAATATTGATTACGGGAAATTTAAATAAATTTGCATCAACAATTGATGCAATAAAGCAATTTAATTATTTTCAACAATTATTTGCCGTGCACTCGTTTCAGGTAGTAAGTATTTACATTTATCGAATTACACTTCATTAACTTCCAACATTTCAATTTCCGATTCTTTTCATTTAGAGAAATGAGGACACTCTTCCTCTATATAAAGGTATAATTAGGCAATTTCAAATCCCAACTAATTGGTTTGTTGTTTATATTCGATCTTTTAATTAATTTTGCCAATTTTTCAAAATCTCGAATTAGGGACTTAGAAAGGCGAATCAAATCCTGTAGTGCACGCTACATGTACCCACTTTCAAGCAAAACTAGCAAACTTAAACTAACGTCACCCCACGTTTTGCTGCAAAGAGAAGCCCAAATCGTTACTTTATTTTAACTTTTCAGTTGACTATATTTAACGATACGAGATATGAGGGAACGGTTTCTACCTTTCAGAACCACTCGGCACTATAAATAATTAATGATTTAAAGCTGTGAACTGTGAAAGCTTTGGTCATAGTTTTGAAATATATTTTTTTGAATTTACTTTTACAGAGGATAATTAAATTATTTGCCTAATGAAATTGGCAAAAAACGGGGTTGCTATAATAGCAGTCTAGTAGTTCATAATAGTTGATATACATAATTTATTACAAGTTTTACATAATATGAATGTAATAAGGGGGAGAGATTGTCACAATTGTAAATTTTATTAAGATCGATCAAGTTATAAATAATACAAGAAGAATTCTACAGAATTCTGTTCTATCGCCCTAAATTTAAAATCACATTTTATGTGATTTTAAAGAAACCAAATGTCGTGGTGACATTTTTAGCATGCAATACTAAAAGTACCTATTCACGTACAGGCCGCCTGCAGTTCGGAACTGCAGATCTCGAGATCTGCAGATAAAATTTCACCATACACACGCAGGTCGTCGACAGACCGCCGGCAGGCCGTGATCTGCAGTCCCGTCAGATCTCAAGTGTATGTTGCAAGAACTGTCGATCTCGTCGTACGTCTGGAACTTTAAACGTGTTTGAAAATTTAATACTAAAATCATGGGAGATACAGCGTTTCTAAGTGAATTTATTGATTTATACCGACAATTTCCATGTTTATGGAAAATTAAAAGTGCATCATATTCCAATAGACGCGAAAAAACGAAAGCTTATGAAAAACTGCTCAACTTTTATAAGACTGTAGACGAGAATGCAACGCTAGATTCTGTTAAAAAAAAAGATAAACAACTTTTATTTTGCAAAATCACCATTATAGATATATAAATGCTACGCACAATTTTGCTCAACTGACAAAACTGTTGAATTTATCTGTACGTGTATGGTGAGATCGTGAGATCGCCTGCAGTCCCAGAACTGACAGTCCCAGGACTGCAGATCTCATCGTTTAAAAAAACTGAATCATGTGTGGCGCGCTGCGATTTAGATCTTCAGTTCACATCGACAGTCCTGGGACTGCAGGCAAACTGTACGTGAATAGCTACCATAAGGTTTGACCAAACATCGAATATATGAACGCGTAAGTCAGGCAATTGGTATGGATTAGTAGGTAGGTACCTACACTTTAATATTTATACGGCAGATAGAGGTAATCCATTATTACGAGTTACTGATGGTAAACGCAAGAAACTCATGTTCAGTTATGATGTTGTGATTGTTATAAATGTATGTAATTTGACGTGATACGGATTACTCGGATATATAGGCTCTTTTTAAAATATCTTTTCACTATCACCCATCACTAACGATTGCATAAAATGCGATTCGTTTCAACGACTCGGCGTTGTAAGAGAACTTCAATCTCTAAGGTAAGCACTCACTCGATCTTCGATTTATACATTTAAATAAGCCTTTTAGCACACACTGAGTGGTAGAAGCAGTAATATATTATTACGCAGTGTATTATTCACAATTCACAATAATACCATATCATAAGTTAAAACACTTTGCAAGTTTCTCCATTACTCACAACCAAATTCAATTAAATTGTACTACCCAACTTTACAAATTTACCAAGTTCGAAATGGAAAAGAAAAAAGTTTAGTCACTTAACAACTGTTTTATTTACTTACAAATGTAAGTATTTTGTAAGTAACGTAAGTATTATTTGCCTCTTTTAAATATTAAATTAGAGGAGTTTTCTATTCTAGGATTTTCAAGTGGTGGCGTCGTGGCGTGTATTACCGAACTGACATGTACTACATGATGGATTTCTTAGTATCATTTTCAAAACGTTAACATTTTAGTCAAAGTTTAGCTTTTTATATTATTACTTTCCTGCTCTACTTTCTTAGAGCTTTTTATCAACCCTAAGCTTGAAGATATGAGCAAGAACAAGGCAATATTTTTTGTGTACCCTATAATAGTTTAGTTTGACACCCACAATTCCCACAAGCACGCCCTTCTTGAAGCGCTATACTTCAGCGCTCTAGCTCCTTAACTGTTCGTTGCACGAAAAAAATCCAAGAGACATAATTTGTTGTAAATTTAATGTGCTTTGTTTTTGTATATAAACGCTTTTCTCCAAAAGTGGCTAATTTTCGAGTTATAAACTATAAACAAAAAAACAGTTTTTTGGTAGATTTGGGAATTTTTGTCACACTTTAACGCATTATGAAACCTAAACCGCTTCTCTTAGAAAAAAACCTTTCGGATATAATTTGTAGAAAATTGTATATAGTTACTTTTATATAGACAAACTTTTCTCAAAAAGTGTGCAGTTTTGAAGTTATAAGCGAAAAACTGAAAAAAGAGCAAAAACCCATCTTTCTTGAGCCGCCCTCAAGTTAATGTTGTCACTTTTAGGAATAACAGACAGCCAATTTTATTACGTGTTTGCTATGTTTTTTTAGTCTGCATCGTCAACATCAAAAATTTTATATTCTAGTACAGTATCTGCACTCTGCCTCCCAGACACGCTATGTCCAATATATCAACTAAATTTAAACGCGCTCTAGCATCTAAACTGTTGGTTTGAGGAAAAACTGTAACAAACATAATTTGTAGGAAATTTAATTTACTTTATTTTTATATAAGAACACTTTTCTCTAAAAGTGCATAGTTTTCAAGTTATAAATGATAAAACAGTTTTTATGTCGACTTTGGAATTTTTGTCAAACTTTAGCGCGCTCTAGCACCTAAACCGTTCGTCTGAGAAGAAAACCTAAGAAATATAATTTGTAGATGTAGTTTATTTTAATATAGAAGCAGTTCTTACAAAGTGCGTAGTTTTCGAGTTATAAGCGAAAAATCGAGAGCAAAAACTACAGTTCAATAGCCAGACGCCAACTCTACAACTCGTGAAAAAATTATACATAATCTATAATTCTGGAATTAAAACTTCTTAGAAGTTCTATTTTTAGAGCTATCTATCGATAGTTTAATACGCGACGCTGTAGTGTAGAACCTTCCCTAACAGAAAGAAGGGAGCTGCTAGAAGAGAGTTATAATCACTCATCGTACGATCGTACCATGTTAGCTGATAGAGATATTCTGATACCTACTACTTACGAAAACGATGCTGCAAAGGATGTCAAAGGACCAATCCTTCATTTATTATAAGCAATAATATACTACATCCCAAATACCAGAGAGAGGGGTAGGGGGAGAGAGGGGGTGACAGGATGAGGGGGGAGAAAGAGGGAAGAGAGAGAGAAGAGGGGGAGAGAGAGAGGGTGAGAGAAAAGGAGAGAGCGGGAGAGAGAAAGAAGGGGAGAGAGGGGGGGAAGGGGAAGAGGGGGGGGGGAGATGGCAAAGACAGTGGACCAGTAGCATCGACAAATTAAAGAAAGTTAACCCGCTAGTTTAAGAACCAAGACAGTCTAATTCAGAGAGAAGAGACATGAAATAAAACTGAAGAGACTGAGACTTAGGAGATAGGTGCATTGCTTTCTCATAAATATATTTTTAAGAAAGATGCACCACCCCTTTGTGTTAACTGCTACCTGCAACTTACTGTTTGTGCCATATATACGAGTATATTCGTAGAATGTTTTAATTTCTAAATCAAATACTGACGACATTTTCTCATTTTTAAATCAAATAGGACTAACGGTTATATAATAATATTTTTATATTTTGCGTCTGTAAGATCGTTATTATAGCATTCATTTGCGTGTCGTAATGAGATTTAGCGTGCTGTAATAATTTTGGTAAAATTTGATGTTCAAAGTTGGTAGTAATATTTAATTTGACATATTTTGTCAAATCGAGGAAAGAGAAAACGACAATTTTTGTAATTAAGATGTTCTATTTTTTAACATAATAATTAAAATTAATTAATTAACGACCAATTCAAACTACAAAACAATTTATTTGAATTTTAAATTACGAAATGTCACTTTTCAATTAGTACTGCCAACCAGCCAACCATCACAAAAATCCCTAAATTTTTATATTTTTATTTTTTTCTTTGAAAATGGACTTTTAAAGGCGCAAAATAGAAAAAATTGTATAAAGAACTCATTTCATAAGTCATTATAGCGATTATAGCACTCCTCCATTAAAACGCTCCTGGCTACGCCAGTCGCATTTTAAACTTGGAGTCGTGCTATAATACGTGACTTATGAAATTCGCTCTTTAATATACTATAATATTTCTTGATTTATTACTAATTATAATAATAACATGTAAAAAATATATCATCGCAATTAATAGGTGCTAAAAATGTAATAGTTGATGAACCTTTCTAATAAATTTTCATAAAAGAAAGTTGAAAACTGTACTCTATAAAGTTCGATAATTTTAAAAACAGCCTATCGTCAGATTAATCAAGGTTAATTTTAGAACCCATCATTATTATTCAGCTTACAAAGAAGCACAAAGATTTTTATTTGTTATTCTTTGATAATCCCTGAAAACGAAAACCCTTTGTAATCTCAAAAACGTTCAATATTTTCGCAACGTAAATATATCAAAAATATTTTAATATCGCGTTACATTACTCCGAACCGTTAATAATTTAATTTAAAATAGAAATAGAAATTACAATTTTCAGTTAATTTCTAATTAACTTTTTACTTTTCTATTCTCATTTCATAATTCTTAATCATAATAATGAAATGTAATATTCAGTGCTTATATAAGTAGGTTGTAAAATAGTTAAATTAATCAAAATGAAACCCCAAATTGTTTAGTGCTAAGCTATACAACACTTCGTAGAAGAAAAGGCTTTGAAACTAAAATTAATTTCCTTTCAAATTTGCTTACATAAAGTGTATTTTCTGTGTAGTTTATTTTACTTTAATCAATGTACCAAATAATTTTATACTAATGTATTTACCCAAGTTTCGACTATGTATTTATTATTTATTAAAAGTGGCCAATAAAGAATTGTTCGGAAGCTGAGGTAATTTTATTAATTAAAATTTAACAAAATCCAGCCTACCCAGCCCCAGCCAATGGATTATTCACTAAGCATCGACTCCTTGAGAGCCTTTAAAACGCTACTTTGTTAATGACTGTCGTAAAAAACCTGCGCTACAGTTCTGTAAAAATTAATAATATCTAATGAAGTTCATTTTTTTAAATGACACTAATTTCACTATCCTTGAGGTTAAATGAGCGATTCTGTCATGATGCGTCTGCTTTTTTGATTAAAGTACCATGTAAAAAAATATTATGAACACGAACGCCACAAATTTGTTATAAACCTATAAAAAAAGTCTGCTGACCTCCAGTTGTGCAATTTAAAAATGCGATTTACTATCTCACCTATCAGCACAGCATAGGAACAGCGACTGATCGTCACCGGCAAATTTTATTTCTTTACGTGTATTTAAATGTAAGCGCGCCCATCTAACAGCATCAGCACAGCACCGACAAGGCACGTCAACGCCTCAACCACGACACATTTCTCCGAGAGAATATTTTGCGGGTGGCGTGCTTGTGATGTGCTGATACCGTGCCGATGTCGTACACTCACTTATCAGCACATTTCGCTTAGTGCAACTTACAATCAGTGGAGTATATGCAGGAGCCTGAAGATCCCGGGCTTGTGGCGCAAATTTTGGGAATTGCAAATATTTAAAATTTAAATTCGTACTACGCATTTACAGTTTGAAGAGAAAAAAAAATTATTTAAAAACGTTTTCGAATAAAACTTTTAATTTTAATTAGCATGTGTTGAAATTGCGTCTGCGACATCCGAAAATACTTAAAAAACTTTTCTTCATCACTTATTAGATGCGGATATAAAGTGAAAAATTCTCCTTCCTGTTTACGGAATTTTAAACTCAGGTGCATCCAATATCTTCTTTTTTTGGCGTTTATCATTCCCTTCTTCATCTAATGATAGAGCAATCATAGCTAATTCTAAATTTGAAAACCGGAACATTTTCTATGTCACACGAATCTACCTACTTCTACAAACAAAATCGAACAAAATGCAACTGCAATAAAGATGTGAATGTGAAGCCTAGAGTCGGGTACCGCGGTGGTGCTGATCCCGTGCCGAGGCGTTAAGCCCCATTTACATAGAACTTAGTGCAGATTGATGGTGTAGTTTGCTGGTCTAGAACTCGCCAAGTGGGCAACGTGGCATAAAACCATTTACATAGACTTTAGTGGTAATTATTTTTTTTTCTTTTTTTTTTTCCTATTTTTTTTCTTGATAAGATTAAAATAGTACTACCGAAAACCAAAATGAAGAAATAAAATCAAAGCAACTATTTTGTCAAATCTTTGTTTAAATTTCAAATAGCTGGGCCGCGGGGGAGAGATGTGCTTCTATGATTGGCTGGTGCCGATTTACTAAGAAAAGTGGTCTAGAAGTTTAAACATTACAAACTTTCTGACCATTGTTAGCAACGACCTTGCCAACTATACTTCATTGTAAACGGGCACATTGAAAAAACCCTATTCAAGCTTTTAGACGATTCTTGCCCTTACTAGAACGATTAGACTACTGTCTATGTAAATGGCACTATAGATGAACGTACACACGACCGTCGAGTTTACCACTTGGCGGTGCTGTGACGATGCTTGTCGGGTGCTGTGCTGATAGGTGAGTTACGACCTTTAACCTGTTGCTATTTCGACAAGCCAATCAACAAACTCGATTACTGCACTTAACCACCCTGAAGTCCCTAACAGCGCTTTACCAGACCGCTAAAGTGCTTTATACAACTCAAAGTGAGAAGAGAATAGAAACCAGGGGAAATAGCCAAACCTAATAGAGACAGAAGTGAAAGTAAACAAAACGTTTCAAAAACTTAAAAAATTGAAAAGCCACATTAATTTACGCTCAGTAAGATTAGAAATCTACGAAAATGGTTTTTGACACTCAAACAAATGATTCCATTTTATATACACGTTTTTCCCCTTACTAAATGCATTTCATCCCAAAAGAAAACACCGAATGATTTTTAAGCATATTGAGGCGACAGCCGAAGTCGATACATATTTATTATGTTTACAAAGTTTCCATCTTCATTCTTAAAGCTTCTCTACATTTATTGGATTAGTAAAATTGAAAATGGCGTTTTTTATTATAAAAAAAAACTTATTTAAATTGCACGCACGAAAATTGAATCCGATCCATGTATGTACGATATGTGTGATATGTGATGATTCTCTTTTAAATTACAATAAAAAAATTACCGAGACGAGACTGAAAAAATTGTATCCACTCCAAATTTTCGTAAAAATGTTAAATATTAATTCGTTATTTTCTTTTGGGAAATTGTTTTTGTAATCGCATTACACGATAAGTTTGCCACAAAGTATAAAGTAAGTCTACGAATACAGATGTGGCAAACTTTTTGTCTCTTATCACGAAACGACCCATAGAACACTTCGCAATAATCAGATCTCAAAGCTCCTTTGGGAATGTGTTAGGTCGGCGAAAATTCGATAATAGATCGTTTAAGCAATGAACAAGGAATTATGACTGAGACAAACCGAAGGATTAATTTTGAAACTTGTTGATACGTTTACGGCAATTTTAGACGTTATTTAAGAAAATAATTAATGTTAAAAGACAGCGTGCGGCTCTTGGGAAAACGATTTATTTGCAACTAAAGGAAAACTTTCATCGACACTTACTAGTCTCATACTGGTAATGGTTTGGAACGCTACATGGCAGTTTTTCTTAAGTTAAAGTTTGTGTTTGTTGTTTAATATAATAGCATTAGGTTTCATTTACTTAGGAACACGTTCAAAAACGCCCACATTTTAAGAAACCGATGAGTTTCTTGCTGTAAAGTGGTATAGCGCTGGCGCCACGAAGTGGTTAAAAGCGGGGTATATTTATGCGTTTTCCATAACGTTTTGTAAATCATCAGGGCTTTTTTGAATCTCATCAACTTTTCTAAAATTTGGTTTTCAATATTAATTGAAAAAGTTAAAAGCATTTAATAATTTGAAAACAATGTAAAGTAAAATATAATGCGAAATCTGAGAAAAAAACATTTTTTTATTGTAAGTCGACACGAGTATAATTCACGACTTCCTGATACTTTTAGTTTTCGAGTGCTTATAAAGAACAGCTCAAGTTCTTTGCAACAGTAATATTAATGGCGCCATTTCTAGTATAAATGGAAGATTTTTCGACCTACTTTTTCGAAAACGAGAGTAAAAAGTAAACTTTTAACAACAACTTTACACATCGGGGTTCTTGACTATTCTGATAATTGTTTATTATTTTGAAAGAACTAGTCTACTCGGAAAATTGGTACGCTCTTACTTAAACGAGGTACCTACTGAGTGTTTGTAATCAATAAATCGATTATTTTGCCATTTCAGAATGTTATTTTAAGAGCATAGTAATATAATAATAGAATAGTTAATTTTTGTATACTACGACAGCGAGTTACATTACACAATTATCATAATAGATGCCATTTTGCCACAAAGGAAGTACAGGTAATGAATCTGAAAAGTAACCGGCCTTATCGAATTTTGGACTTTTCCTTTTTAAGGGGGCTCTAAAGTGAAATTGTAAGCTCGCTAGCAGAGTCTCCACTCTTGCGTTAGAGTTTTTCGAAAAAAATTTCTTTTGCAATTAAAACTTTTTCCTAAATCCTAAAGCTAGCTCCACTACCCTTACAGATAGGATGATAGATAGATAGGATGTTGGGTTTAGTGGTACTATTTTGGTATCAGCAATATGTTGTAGTAGCGTGTTGTTTCAGAGACACCCTGTATAATTAGTGAAGCTAAAAGACGTAAATATCTTCAAAACAACCGAAGCGAATACGTTCAAAATGTACCAGGTGCTTCGCACAATAGGTTTGACCTCCCAAATTTAAAAACGAAATATTAACTGTGAGGGGGGGGGAAGATCTTTTTCTTTAAAACCCCATTATTTCTGTAAGGGCAGTGATGCTAGCTAGGTGTAAGGTGTAAAAGCTAGGTGTAAGGTTTGGGTTCTAGCTCACAGAGCTACCTTTTCACCTTTCTAGAACGGGGGGGGATAGAGTTAACTTAATCCCCCAAAAAGACTTTTAAATATCTCCAAAACGGCAAAAAGGAATCGGTTCAAAATCGGGTGCCAAGTGGTGCTAGCTCAGTAGACTCCCCAAATTGAAAAAAGAAGTACTAACTTGGGTAACAGCCGGTGCTAGACGTGTGCTTTAGAGAGTTAGGTTTTCATAAGAAAATATTCATGAGGGGGGGGGGGGGGGCAAGTTAATGAACTACGCCCGTCTCGTAGTGATTTTTTAAATTCTTTGCCAGTATTCGTGGAAAACCCTTTCAAAGTGCGTCATTTTACGCATTTTACACTCAACTTCGAAAGATATTTCCACGAGTACTGACAGAAAATTGTAAAAACGCTACTAGACACATACCTTGAACCTTAAAAATCTGAAAATAGCATCTTTATAAAATTCTAAGGAAAGAGCGGAAACTACATTGGGCATATCTCTTGGACGTTTCCTATACGCTAGCGAGTTTACAATAAATTTCACTTTCAAATCCCTTTATGGCGTTTAAGAAATAGGCAGTTAGTAGAAAAATAGTTGGTAGAAATTAGGTAGAAAGTTATATCTCCAGTACTCAGTACTGGACCTGGACATACTTGTATCCATTAAAAAATAGTAAAATGTGGGTTGGGATCTTAATTTTAGAACACCCCTGTATAAGTTTAAACTAAAAGCACTCTTTATAACTTGAAGAAAATAGTTAAATAGTCTACTCTGATGCAATAATGAGCATAACCTCATTAGTTTTCACATCATCCTGGAGCTGCGAGCTGCGTTTACTGCTTATTTCATACATTTGTATACGAACTTATTATTTCTATCTTGCCTCAAATGCATTACTAATATTATAAACCCTTACAGTCGCAAATTTCGAAACTTGAAAGACAACCGGTGAAATAATAATAATATTCTGATAAAGATAGATATAGTTGCCGAGGTCGTTGAACGAACGCAACCAAAACAACGTCGGACTGAAATAAATGATAATAGGGTTCATTGATTATCAAATTCTCTAGGGAGAGCTTTTGTTATTATTGAAGTTAAAACGAGCTTTTAGAATTATCATAACAGGGCTCAAATCTGTTTGTTCCTAAAAGCTTTTAAATATTCGCGTCTATTAATCTAAACTTATTGCTTAATTAATTCGAAAACTTAATTTATTAATTTCAAAAAATTACCCTAGGTTACAATAATGTTAAACGAAAATGTTTTTATGCACATTTTTACATTAAAAAATCTGCACAAAATAAAGGCTCGCAAAATGGAAAATCGATGGTGGTATTTACATTAAGCTCGTGATTTTCTTTTAATTTATACGTAAAAAATATACTGGTGATAAGTGATAAGTCTACTTCTGGTGTTATATTAATTCAACTACTAGTACTACCTCCTATTCAAAAGGTTTTTTTGAAATTTTGAAATAAAAATGGAACGTTTAATTTGGTGTTTGGTACAGCCGTTAGACCTACATAAACATCTCGGTGTCCTAACCTGCTACATCTAATCTAAGTACTCCCAAATCGCTCGACTTTTATGAAGTCTTTTTGTCTTTCAGTATTAGTTTGAAATGGCACATAGTATACTATATTTGGGTTGTGGATTACGCTGATTTACCAAATTTTTTTTTAAATTCTATCATCGACGAAAAAAATATTCCCCATGTTGTTATGTTGTTCTTGAAATTTTCATTCATTTTCGCGGAATATTTTTTGTTTTTGTTTTTGAATAAGTTTTTGTAAAAAACATTTTAACAAACAACTGAATAGTTTTAAAATTCATCGACTGTAAGTATTAGGATACCAGAACTTAACCAGTACTTAACAATAGTATGCTCAGAAGCTCTTCCTGATTTAAAAAAAAACTAAAATTATACTTCAAACATTATATACACTAGGGGACTAGGGCATAAATAATTATTTTAGATGTATGTGATAATCAACCCTAAATTATAAGGGACGTTTCCATTTGAAATACGAAGCTAATCTGAAGCCAAAGTTCGGTATTATACACTAGTCACAAAAATTAAAAGATATTAAAAAAATTCCAAACTTTAGGGCGATTTTCAACAAAAGATAACTCGGAGAAAAATGGTCGACAAAAAATTTAAAGAAAGGAAATTGTAGCCTCAAGTGTCTAGTTTTTTGATCTGGACTGTAAAATTTTTAGCGTGAGTGGTTTTCACGTAATCTTCCAAAAACCAACCTAAAATAATTTTTCCAAATTTTTTCTCGTCTTTAAAATGGCCTGTGGACTTCAGAAAATTTTTTTTCGCCAGGCAACCATAAAATTCGTTGAAACAATTTAATCAGCTTTAATTTGATCTCTTAATGAGCTGCGTACGATTTTTTGCCGCGAAGTAATCGTCGATCTAAGCAAAAAAGGCCATCAAGGTATGGGAAACTGCAAAACATTCAGTATAAGACACAAAATATCCTATCCAAATTATCCTAAGCTCCATGTGAAACGGAACTAAGAGAAAATATGTATAAGATGCAAAAAATAAAATGAGGATCTTATAATCTTCAAACCAACTTAAAATATACAGGATGTTGTATTTAAAATAGAAAATTTAACTCTATTATTTTTGGCCACCCGATTTCGTCAAAATCGTTTTAGTGGTTTTTGTTTGAAGACGTTTCAGAAAAATTCCACATCTACACAAGCAGACTTTTTCTAACATTTTTTTTTATTAAGGGGGACCAGAAACGTCGATAAATAAAAAGTTTTCAATCGTACCTATTACTTTTCAAAATTGAGGATTCAACAAAATGGTAAATTAAAAAAAAAAGTTGTTTGAGTAATTCTGGAACTTTCTCAAACTTTTAACTTTTTTAGGCTCTAGCGCCTAAACCGCACAATTCCTGGAAAAACTTAGAAGACAAAATATGTAGGAAATTTATTTTAGTTTATTTTTGTATAAAAGCAATTTTTTAAGAAAAGGCGCAGTTTTTGAGTTATAAGTGAGAAACTAAAAAAACAGGTGGATTTTGAAACTTTTTGTGAAACTTTAACACGCTGTAACGCCTAAACCATTTTTCAAATGAAAAAACCTAAGGGACAAAAGATGTAGTAAATTTAACTTAGTCTATTTATGTATCAATAGCCCCTGTATTTTAGACCACCCTGATGAATACCTATCTACAGGGTGGTACGTTTAGATCTACGCGAGAGGAAAAGATGTGGAACTTAAATGTATTAATTTATACAGATCAAACTAGTCTTTATTAGTAGTGGGCCCTTAATAATAGCTTCGGCGAAGGCGGAATTTTTACGGTGAGAAATGCACCCGAGGAGGTGAATCGATGTACCACGCACACCGGAAAATGGACACCTTATGTTTACTGTACAAGAAGAACGGGCGAGTTAGTCTTTACAAAATCTTCCTATATCCTCCATTTCTTCGGAAAGAATTACGCTCGAGTAAAGTTAAATGTTTTTTTTTTATAAATTGAGTACCTAGAGGCTGTTAAATAAACATGCAAATTCTAATTAGTATTCTTCTAAAATTTACCGCTCTACGCTGCAGCCTACGCAAGGCTATTAATAAATCCGCCCCTAAATAAAAGATGTACATTATTATTTTATTATGCAGCTTTTTCACAGGTTATTAGTCTCTTTTTGTTTTTAAAATTCTAATTTCAATATTGTGAAAATTTAACCATACTTTATATCTGCTTTTAAAGAGGGTATGAATAAATAATGTAGGCATTAGCAGCAGGCGCTATAAAGACCCAATAGCAACAGGAACTTAAAAATTCAACATTCAAGTCGACCTCAACAACAGCTCAACAGAAATAAGATAGTCAAGAGTGTAGTTTTAGTAATAAAATTGAGTAAGTATGCCTATTTTTCTTTGACGCGATGACGCCTATACTTTTTAGAGCGCCCTTTCATTTCCGACTCTTTTATGTATTTGCGTTCCGCTTTACCCAACATTAAACTTCGTATGGAATAAAAGTTTTTTTATCCTTTAGATTTAGATGTTTACGAATATTTCCACCTTGGTATCTTAAATTAAATTAAGTTCAATATGTGCAAGGATTACTTCAGAATATTATCCATCCCCTGGGGTTTCTTGGAATTGCGGAAGCTTAGAATTAATTATTTCGTCTCCTCACTGAATCGATTTCAAATACCGCCGCCGAGTATTGTCTTTAAAAACGTACATTTCACGTTTCCGTCGTAGTTGCTTTAAATAAATGGATAACACCTACAACCCACAACAGTCAAAACAAACGCAGTTAAAACTTTTGGTGCATCCAATAAGCACAACTTTGGGATTCCAGTACGTATAATAAGCCGACTACAAGGTCTAGTTTTAAGAAGCTAAGTATTCCATGGAAAGCAGAGAATGTTATGCGACGGAATTCACGGCGTCGACGGCGTTCTACTTTTAAACTTTACTAATATTTTAAACTTTAGCGAGCGTCACACCAGCTTACAACATTAATCAGGGATTCGAGCTTTAAACACGGCTCTATTTACTTTTTTAATCGTCAAAGTCGTCAGACGTTGCATCGTGGTTTCGAATTTATTAAAACGCGCTAATTAATCCTTAATAAATGTATAAGTTTGTTAAGTATTAACTAATAACTAATACTTTATTTTTATTAGAAAAGTTGAAGATGATGCTTTATAGAATCTTGTAATCGTTGTGTTTATTGTTTATTGATGCCTTCTCGCCTTAGGTCCAACTATATTATGTTTCTCTAGAATATGTTGTTGTAACGTTGTAACCATTTTGATGTAAACTGCCTATCGCCACGTCTAATAAAGCATTGGAACTGTTACAATTGTTTTGGCATTCCGGACGTTCTTGAAGGGAATCAAAACACACATATCCTCAAAATGTCACTCTTATCCTTTTTATCTTTAATAGCCCAAGTTAGTTAAAGGGGGGGGGGGGCAATTCACCAGAACAAGGAAAATCTTGAAGCAATAAATTAGTTATTGATATATCCCGCTCAGAAATCATTTATAAACTTGTCTCTTTACAAAATAGGGGCAAATGACTGATGGTCCAACGGGGGGAGACTGGGTCTATGGTCAAAAATCTACATGTACCTGCAAATACGATTTTTGATCATTCTTTCAAGTTTCCAGCTCTTGATCTAATTGGCCCTAGGCACAACAGATTAAATTTAAAGTAATTAAGTTAGTTAATGCGCGTTTACATTGCATTTTCTTATTAAAACGCAAAAGAAAACAATTTATCTCGAAACTACCACCCATCGTAACTTTATTTAGGTGCTTTTTACAGCACGAGATTTTTGTGAGCCTTCACGCAAAGTTTCAATTACGACAGCTCCGTATTTAGTTAAAAAAATTATAATAAAACAAAATAAAAATGTTTTGTGTACTTTTTAGAAGTTGTTTCGTGTTCCGTCTTGTCTGCCCACGAATTTTCTCTTTCTGCTGCTGCTTCGCTAACTTTCTTTACCACGTCTACGCGACTATATCAAATCCTTCACGTTTTCCATTTTACGAGAATAAAACTGGTCTTTCACGAAACGCCATAAATAATTTATAAAATACTAAGGTTATCCCGTTTTACAATTTTTAGTGGCAACATTTTTCTTATTGCATTAGTTTTTTAAGACTTCAAATTTCAACATCTACTTTATTTAGGGATTTGAAGTAAAATTAATGTGTACACTGGAATACGCCATTTCAAACTTAAACTTAGGAAATGTTAATTAAAAGTTTTTTATTTCCCTAGCTTCAATACCTTTGATACCGTTCCAGCTTGTTGTTCGTTTGCAGAATTTGTGACTCTCTAACAGTACGTTCCTAGTTGATAAAAAAAAAATAGGAAACGACTGTGCTACTGTGTACAAATAAATTTTTCCGTACTGATTCAGAACAATAAATAGATAAACAAGGACAGAATAAATACAAAAAGAATTGAACCGGATTATTCGCGCAGTTTCTAAAGTTTCTACAGTCGTTTCAGAAATGCATATTGCATATAGCTGCTACGAAAAACAATTACCTGTACAATTTATTTTAGTTATTTGCGTTTAATTATTATTTTTATTTACAAAAAAAATTGATAAAAAACCACCTTTAAATGCCGTATTTTTAGTATTCATATTTATTTATTAATAGACGAGAGGAATACAGCAACACAAACAATCAGTTTGTTGGGATACGACAAAATTAGTTGGGTAAAGTAAATCATAAAGTAATTGATTGGAAAGCAGTCAAGTTGAAATTGAAGTGAATTTATCGCAAGTTAGTTCTTCATCGTTAGTTTTCTATTTTAATAATAGGAAATAGGAAGTTCCCAATTTTCATTAAAAGAAAGAAGGTCTCTCGCGTGCAACGTTCGTCTCATTACTAGAATGTTAGTTTATGGATCGGCGGAGAAAATGAGTCATTTATTAATACACATTTGATTCAGCAGAAGCTCAAAAGACTTGATTGATTTTATTCTGGTTTTTCACCAAAGTTAAACTCTGGGCTGAAACAGTAGGAGTTCCTGATGCCGAGGAGAATGTTCAGTTGTTCAGTGCCCTAGTTCAAAGCATGGAAAGCCTTCTAAAGTCGCTTCACCATATGCCGTAAGAGAGGAAAATATTGAACACCTTGTCAAAAGAGTAAATTGCGCAAGAAAAAAACGCTGGTTTTGCAAAAACTATTTATTTGTGTAAAAAGTGTCAAACTTTTATATTGTTTTCTGCCAAAGGTGCGTATAGGGGAGGTCGAGGTCAATTGTAACAATTTTTTACATTTTAGTTTCTAGGATCGAAACTAATAACTTTTTCCGGTCGAAATTTGGTAAGAATGTAAACTGAACCTTCATCTAAAAGATAAGCTATGTATAAGTTCTTAAAAAAATTAATGAAAACAGAGAAAATTAAATAATGCTCATAAAGTCGCTGTTACAATTGAACCCGTGGTCGGGGGTAACACCCCATTGGGGCAATTGTAACACTAGTGATTTGGTGCAAATGAAAAAAGTAAACATGAAAAACAAAAGCTATAATATAAATACATTTAAAACGATAAAAATATTCAATATTCAGAAAAAAACACGTAAAAAATAGAACATATTTTTAATTATCGGCACAATTTAAACAGAAATAGTACAAATTATCCATTGTTATCCATTGTGTTTAATTTTTTCTGGGGATATTCTTTTTTAACATTTGCGAGGTAATTTCCAAAATTGTACAAAAAACAATTTTTTAAGAAAGTCATACGTGGTCAAAGCTAATATACCTTGCTAAATTTGACTCCCGGCAATTTGTTACAATTGTCCCCAATGCAAATTTTTAAACTGTTGATATTATTATAACAAACTGTAATGAATCTAATTAAAAATGCATTATACGTTAAAAAAAGAAATCCATAGGCGATACTTTGACAAGATTAAATCAAGTTTAATCTTTATAAATTTAGCGTAAACCCAAAATTAACAACTTCCAAAATTATTATTTGTCATGCTGTATAATATAAATCCAAATAACTTAAAAACACGTCGTGTCAGAATCATGAAATTATTTTGAGATGTCTGGCATGGTATTTGAAATATTACAAAATAGTTTGCGCCCTTTTTCAAAAATTAGGATAAAAGTTATACCGCTTGTTACAATTGACTCGTGTTACAATTGACCTCGACCTCCCCTACGCACCCTTCTTGTAATAATTTTTTTTAAATGAGTTCAAAATTCATCTTAGTTGATGTCTTTTCAACAAATTAAAAATAAAAATTTGCAATTTTTTATTGCCTTGGCCGTTAATGGGTTAGTTAAAAGACTAACTAATAAAATTCATTCAAGTTTTCAATTAGCACACAAAGTCATTAATTTATTTATAAAAAATAAATATATCTTTTAACTTGCAAGAAAATCATGAACGATCAAGTGAGAATGCTTTATGTTCGAGACTAATTTCTTAAAATCCCAATGTCTTTCCTTAATGAGAGTATTTAATGCCCTTATCGAAGAGAAATGGTCAAATAAATATCTTTTTCTATTTCGGTACTTTAATCCACTCCTTAACGTACTGTTTTGGTCTCAAAACAGTGCGTTAAGAAGCTCTCTTAACGTACTGTTTCTGGGGGATTTTCTTCTGCTAAGTTCGCGTCATGTTGAACTGACGTTTAACAATGTCAAATATAATTTATTAAAATGTTTATTTTTCGAGCTTATTAGAATTGAAATGTAATAAAGAATAATGGTTTTACATATTTCATTCATTTTTATTGGTTAAAATTCAAATTATACAGACAAGAGTAGGTGCATTATTTAAATTTAAAAAAATAAACTTGCGACATCTATGAATCATTTAACTAAATGATGTGACATCTCAGTCAGTGCCACTACAATTATTATAAAAAGAAAATCTCCACGATGTTAATTATTTCAATATTTTAACAAATTAATTTTATTAAAATGTGAAATAGAAAAAATAGTATAAATTACACGTTTCATAAGCCTTGTTAAGTACTCGTCCTTTTTAAAACTCACCGCAAGCGGCTCGTTTTTAAAACTTGGACTCGTACGTTAACAAGGTGCCTTATGAAACTTGTACTTTAATATACTATTTTAGGGTATCACAAATATGAGTCGAATATACCTTTGTACGTGTTCGAACTTTCTATTGACATAAATATATTGGCTAAATAACCAAGGAATAGTTAGTACGTAAAAGGTAATTAAGGCACACGTATCATAAAAATGTTTTAAATTATATACCTACATGTGTCAAGAAGCGTTTGTACACGACACTTTTACATAAAAACGTCGTGTTCAAATTTCAAAACTGATATGAATAATGACCAAAATATCACATTTGCGACATTTACCGGCTTCCTTTTTTTAAAATTCAAAAAATATAAATAAATTGTGCACTACTATTCGGAACCAAATTAACAAAAATCTTTCCACGACAATTTTTGAAAATATGTGCTTATCAACGAAGCAAAAATAACCAGGTATGTACTAATAAGAAAATCTAAAATTACCTGTAAGAAAACAAATTTTCTGGACTCGTCAGTCTTCACGATATTTACTAAAACACATAGTTGAAAGAATATGATATTTTAAACTCTCCAAAACGACAATTTTCACAACACTCCACTCGCGTCATTACCGTACACCGTAATTTCCGAATCGAACTAAAATACGTCGAGGTACAAGGTGAAATTAAAGATAAGTGATGCGCTTATCGCATAACACCTGATGTGCCCGCCTTATGTGTATTCAAATTTGTCGTTTATAACTTAATTAAATGAATAGACGTAAAATGTGTACAAAGGGTGTAATTTCCTTAGATTAAGAGAAACATGTATAAGTGTTAGCGGGCCGTGTGTAAGGAACCGGACGTTTGTATCTATCTTGAATTGATTCTAAAACTAAAAAACTTTTTGTCTTAAAACCAATTAAATATTAATTCCTTAAAGTTTGCGTACATACTTAACTAACACCCTGTATAGGGTATATAGGAACGAATGATAAACCGATCTAAGCCGGCATCAGTTATTCCAACTTTTTAACTTATTCCGTCTCCATAAAAATGTCACAACTCGTAATTGAAAGCAAATGTGAGCTTTTCTAAAAAATAGAAAATCTTTCAAGCGCGTTTTCGTCTGCATTTTTTCGTTGTGCATTTGATGATAAATTCACAAAAAAAAGGGACCAACTAAAAAGGTTTGGCCAAATGTTTTAAAAGCATCAGAGAGTGCAACTTCATCCTCTATTTAATGGCCATGCAGACAGAAAAGCCATCAACATGTTTATTTTATAATTTTATTTGGACAAAAATATCTACTAAAACTCTAGTAAACAAGTTAATGAACTCTAAATAATAAATACGATGACTTTTTAATTGATAAACTTCGTTAAAAGAGAGTTTGAATAAAAATTAATTAAAACGACCTTTAATGAAATTTCCACGAGATGGTTTAACGAATTTAGTTCTTTTTCTATGTGATAATAGCAAATTAATTAAGTGCTCGAAACAGCCTACGGGGCTTAAAGAATGGATGAGAAGAAAATCAATATTTTCAGCAACGCCAATGACGTTACTAGCGATATTAGAAGATAAAAACAGCTTGCCGAACCCAATGTAAACGTAAGCTGAATGAAATACCGAAAATTTTGATTTCGATAAATTTCTTTATCACACCTATAAAAGGTACCTATTCAAATCTTCACAAATTTTCTATTGATTGCATTTATTTTTTAAACTAACTTTATGCTTTATACCTCCCTAACCTAAAGTAGATTACGTTGTGTGCTATTTTAGGCCCAAGGAAAACACAATTTTCTGCTTTATGATGATAATTTAAAACGATTTGAGCCACTTTGGGACCGCTTCCGTTATTGATTGACGTAAATATTTAAGTTTCTTAAAATGTTCTCTTAATACCCTCTTTGCGTGTTTAACTAATACAAAAATTGCAGTTTGTTGCTTGCCGCTACTACCACATAATCTACTAACTAACTTGCTACATTATTAAACCTTCACAAAAACCCACATCTTTCTGATAAAGTGCTTGGAACGTTTTCTGCGAAGTTGTAAAAAAGCGCGTTGGACGTACTAATCATAATCAAATATTAAAAAGTGCTACACCCCTACATAACATGTCAAAAGCCAACTTTTTTATTTACTGTTTCAGAAATCGAGCGTGTTAGTTACAATTTCCTGAAAATGAAATGTCGCAGATTCGAATTAGAGGTGGTCGTTTAAGAAAGCTAAAAGCGCCATCTTGTGTCTTCGCACCAGGGAGAAACTACATAAAACCCAAATCGCTATCAATCTATCGTTAAGAGGGCTAGGTACCGTGCCGATTAGTTTCGTAAGGAAAAAGTGTACAGGGCGATCGACACTAAAAGGCAGGTCTTAGGTCTTACTCATCTCTTGTCTCAACTAAAAAAAAGAAAGATAGTTTTAACAGTCCTCCTTCTATACAGTATAATTTTGACTTTAGTATCGTTTATAAAATTGGGGGAAGTAGAAAATTTTTCATGTATTGCTTATTTACAGATTTTGACTTTCGACTTCACCGCCATTTTTGGGTCAACTGAGCAATGTGGCCACCCGTTGTAAGCCCACGGTAGTCCCAGATAGACATAGGTAGGTAGGTACTTATAGTAAGAGTTTTTCAGAGATAATGTAAGACCCGGGGCAACTAATATTTTAGAGGCTCTACAAAATTTAAAATAGTATTATGGAGAAACAGGCTTAGATTTACTTTTTAGGGGGTCGTAGACTGGAGATGTATGTTATGGGCATATCTAAAAAGGCGCCACAGGCGCAAATCTGTAATTGTTCAAGGTCAAACGACTTAAACTGAGGTTCAGAAATTTTTGTAGCATTTCATAGTGTCTCCAGAAAAAGAGATTTTCCCCCAAAAAATCTTGTTGGAGAACTACGGGGCCCCTGAACTTTACCATTGTATTTTTACAATACTTTCTAATTTCTGCCTTTGTCCTCCCCTTTAGTTTTGTCTAACATATTGCGTTGCCAAGTTCAGGCCACTAATATTGCGAGGTCCATGGCAGCCCCCTCCCAATAGGCTCTGCTTATAGCAGTAGTTATAGGTTTACATTACTTGACTACATTGACTTTGACTTATTTGAAGTCAAACAGGAGATTTTTAATCTAAAAATCAATATTCATTCATGGCTATGGTATAAAAAATCTTAAAAGGAATCTTTAATGTCCATCTCTTGAGAGACGCAAAAAGTCAAATATTGAAATATATAAGAAAAAGGGTCTCCAGTCTCCAAAGTGCTGAATACAGTTTGTTGTTTTGTAAAAGCACATTAAATTTACACAATTTTTATCTTTCTTTAAAATGGAGAAATTTTTTATTTAAGAAAAATCTCTTATACTTTTCTCAAATGTTATCAGAGGGTCATTAAAAGCTTTTAAAGCCCGTGTGACGTACTTAACTTTCGGTTAGCTGCTTAATAATTAAACAAAAAGAATATCAACTTTTTAATTAAAATTGTATTAAATTTCAAAAGTTGTATATTATTTATTTTGGCATCATTTAACAAAAAGTGTGCTTAACAAATAAAACGTAAGTAACGCAATTAAGAATCCAAAAGCGGAGAAAAGGCGTTTAATTTGTTATTACACCACTTGTTGCTCCAAGTTTTAGTATTTCATTCAATTTATACAGTAAGCGAATGCGAATGAACATTTTCAAGCCACGTTTTCTTCCAAGGTTGAAACATCGCCTTATTTTAAAAAAATAGAATTTTCTTTTCCTTTTTCGATTTCGTCGAAAAGGGTGTTTGAGAGCACAAGAACAAAATAAATATTTGTTTTCGAAGGTATAAGGAAATATTAAATTGCTTTCATTTGAAACAAGTAAATTCTTAAAGTAAACGAGAATTCTTACTGTTACCAAAAATACTTATAGGAAAAATGCGCTTAACTTTTGTTAATAAGCACACGGCAATTAAAAAGAAAAATTAAAAATGCTTTTATCGTTAAAAATCTGCTTTGTAGTATAAACTCGAGAAAATGGAAATTTTAAAATTAGCTTATACAGGGTGATTCATTAAGGATGGACCAAACAAAGCAGGGTGATAGAGGACCTCGATACGCATCGATTTGACCCCCATGTGTATAATCCGAAACTTGATGGTTCGGGAATTATCATGATTTAAGTGTATTTCCAGAAGAACCTGATTTTTCCATAGATATTTTGTCATGCTGACTAAACCGTTCGTTCTAGCTTGATGAAATTTTCCAGAGGTGTAGTCCAATAATGAGCCTATCACACTGTATGTTAGCATCCTCAATGTAACTTGACAATAGTTGGGAAAAAAAAGATCTTTCTAAAATTTCATTACAGCAGAAGCACTCTCCCTTATTTTACGTTCTTGCAGAAAATTTTGACCTGGAAATTTTTTTTTGGAACATGTTTTAAAAACTTCTCTGTTCTATTGACAATGTACCCTACAAATGTCATTCGCCTAATCTTATAGCTTCTCATCAAAAAAATTGTGTTACTAGAAAAAGGCGATATTTCATGTTCCTTGTCGCAATACATTGGAACATTTCAATTGTTGCGAATTGTCATATACAATATAACAAGGGAGCGGGATATATCCGACAATTTTACGCGCTATCTTTTACAAGTGCTTGTTGCCTCGAAAACTGCCCAAGCGCGCAGCGCGCGGGTAGTTTTCTGTGTCAACAAGCACGCGTATTGATAGCAAGGAAAATTGTCTGAAGATATCCCGCAAACGCGTTATATTTGATAAGAGAATCGCCTGATTTTAAATTTAAAAACTTAAATTTAAATTATTAAGTTTGCCTTGATTTTTGTTTATGCGAAATTAGTTGTCAGATTATACTTGTCATAGAGAAAGTCGCAATTTTGTAGTTAAAAATGTGTTCGAGGTTTGGCAACAAAACTTTGAAAGATATTGACGACGAAATTAAAAAAAACATGCCAATTAACACCGTCCGCTCTAAAAATTCGGTGTGGAAACAATTTGATAAGTTTTGTAAAGAGAGAAAATATGACGTTGAAACTGAGCCCTTAGCTTCTGAGAAAATCAACGATATTTTAAAAGATTGGGGTCTCAATATGAAAAAAACTGATGGAATTGATTATAAAGAATTAGTGGTGAAACAAATGTGGAACTCAGTTGCAAAGCAAATTCAAGAATTATATTTCAAAAAGTTTCAAATAAAAATTGATCCGTTTCAAGATATTGCATTCGCAGACGCAAGAAGTGCCCGTGATTCTCGTAAAAGAAAATTACAGTTGTTACCTCAATTTAGAAAAATAAGTTCCGCAGCGCTTTCAAAATCCGAAGTACATGAAATGATAACATTACACGATGAAAATACGCCAAATGGCTTACAAAAAAAATTTTTTCATCTTGCGGCTCATGAATTAGCATGGCGTGGAGGAGAAGCTACAAATTGTTTGGTATCTTTTTTTAAAGAAGAATATGACAATAAAGGTGCACATACTGGGCGTATTGAATACAATCCAGTTATATCAAAAACGGCACAAGGGGGATCTAAAAAACTTACTGATTCGAAGTGGCTAATTTTAAATAAAGTGGCTGAATCTGTGTGTCCAGTAAGGTGAGAAATAAAAATATAAAGTCAAAATTAAAAATTTGGATAACTACGATTTATTTTTTAGAATCCTGAGAAAATTGCTGTCCAAAAGGGGTCAAAACATACAAATTCATAGATTATTTTTAACTGCTAATCGTACTTGGAAAAAAGATGATCCAAATTCTTTATGGTTTATAAATTCTCCAATTGGAAAAAATACTATATCTAAGTGGACAAAGAGCGCAGCTGAGGCTATAGGTGTCGATACAAAGAAGATCAAAATTTCCAATCATTCGCACAGAGTTACTACAATTTCACATTTAAGTAAAGCTGGTGTTCAAGAACAAACTTTGATTAAGATGACTGGGCACAGCAGTAGTACATCTATCAAGCCTTATTTGCAGTTGGATGAAGAGCACCACAGCAAAGTAGTTCAAGAAATACGGCAACAATCTACTTCTTCTGTTTCTAATAATGTAAATAAAAAGCCGCTTATTGAAGGCAATGTTCCAAATACTTACAATAATTGTACTATAAATTTCACAAATTGTACAAATATTCATTTTATATAGGTAATAAACAGTTTTTTTTAATAAACGTTGATAGAAAAATAAATTACTATATTCATTGTTCTATAGTTGCTAGTTTTAAATTATTTAATAAAATCGGTCGTCGAATATTAGTCTAGGGAAATTGTCGAATATTTCTCGTCGCTCTTGGAAACATGAAATTGTTGCAAAATCAAGATTTTATTGGCAGTAAATAAAACAATGCAAGCTTGTTATTGGTGTATTTTAGTCATGTGACGTATGAGGGCGATTGTCAATAATAGTGACAGAAGTGAAAATACAGGTTTTGTTCTTTAGTTTTTCGTGATCAAATCTAGTTACTGTGGGCTCAGTTCTCGCTCATTATTTGGATTTTGGGTGTATTGTTCGTTATTTAAGTCAAGTTATGCCTTATTCGCAACGGGAATATGCAGTAATGCATTACTACTATGGTTATGCAAAAGGAAATGCTCGGCTTGCCGCAAGATTGTATCGAGCTTAAGTGATGTGGTGGACCTCAACCTGCAACTTACCCGGATCACCGGGTTATTTTACGCGTGCATAACGCATACATGGAGGGCCGTTTGCCTGGAGCGAGTGATCGAGAAGGAAGAATTAGAGGGAATCCTGAGCGCGTTGAAATAGTATTGGAAGAAGTCATTGCGGATCCTTCCACAAGTACCAGAGCAATTAGTCGTCGAACGAGAATCGAGAATGAGTGAGAACTGAGCCCACAGTAACTAGATTTGATCACGAAAAACTAATGAACAAAACCTGTATTTTCACTTCTATCACTATTATTGACAATTCGCAACAATTGAAAACTATCATCATCGTTCCAATGTATTGCGACAAGGAACATGAATTATCGCCTTTTTCTAGTAACACAATTTTTTTGATGAGAAGCTATAGGACTAGGTAAATGAAATTTGTAGGGTACATTGTCAATAGAATAGAGACGTTTTTAAAACATGTTCTAAAAAAAATTTCCATGTCAAAATTTTCTCCAAGAGCGTTGTAAAATAAGGGAGAGTGCTTCTGCTGTAATGACATTTTAGAAAAATCTTTTTTTCCAACTATTGTCAAGTTACATTGAGGATGCTAACATACGGTGTGATAAGCTCATTAATGAACTACACCTCTGGAAAATTTCATCAAGCTAGAACGAACGGTTTAGTCAGTATGACAAAATATCTATGGAAAGGATCTTCTGGAAATACACTTAAATCATGATAATTCCGAACCATCAAGTTTCGGATTATACACATGGGGGTCAAATCGATGCTTATCGAGGTCATTTATCACCCTGCTTCGTTTGGTCCATCCTTAATGAATCACCCTGTATATGCACGTAGGTAGTGCGAAAACAAAATCGCGTAATTAGCATAAGAAAATGTGGAAAAAGTAACGCCTACTTGTTTTCATTTCAATAGATCGAAAATTTTATTCAAGTTAAATTAAAAGTAATTTGAAACGAACTGGAAAATGTCGACGGTAGACAAGCGTAAATAAAATAATTTTCCCTGAAAAAAATTTACCTATTGCATAAAATTTTCCTATTAAATGCGGAAGTTTCCAATGAACCTTAAAAAGGTGATAAAAGTAAAATTTCCTCCAATAACGTTAAACTTGTAACTTGTAACATTTGCAGCATACGCGTTTAGTTAAACTAAATTATTTTCAAAACTATTTGCAGAGCATACTAAACAGCTACTAAACACAGATAGCATTTCCTCGTATACTTTTTAAACTTTTTTGCTTGTTAAAAGAAAGTCGCAGTTAGACGAGACGTTAATGAGCTAATTTGCTCGAATTTGGCTTTTTCAGCGCTTTTCTGATATTTCACTTTAAATTATATAACGACTTTCGCTCTTATACCTTTTGCTTTGCGAGATGCATTTACATTTTAAACTACTAATAAGGAACTGCTACTTGCTATGCTGCTATTCACTATTATAATAGTTCCTTGAGTCCCTTGAGAAAAGCTGTTGACTCATGGCTTTTAATTGCTGTAGATCTCCAAAAAGTTTAACGAGGAACTATCTACACCGGATTGATAAGAATATCTACCGTTAGTGTATAAAATACGTAAATACGTCAAATATAAATTCAGTTAGTACTAATTTTACATTTTTAGTTAAATCGATAGTATGTAGTGAAACTATGCGGATCCGGAAATTCAGGCAAAATCTGCCTATATGTCTCATTACTTCGATTGTTGAAAGAAATTCGAAATGTTGGGTTGTTTACTTTTTCTCTAAAGAATTCTTATTCGAATACCTATTTATTCAAAAAATTTATGGACATCAAGGGCACAAAAAGACATTTTATTTGTTTTATTGTACCGAAAACTGAGCTCGGCAAAATAAATTTGTCGTGCATGGATAAACCATAATACCGCAGTAAATAAAATGCAATTTCAAAATAATCCCACTCAGACGGCCTTCTAAATTTTGTTTAGAAAAATTCTATACATAAAATAACAGAAATAAATTTCTGCATTTCTTGCACTAAAAGGAAATACTGGATGGCTGTCATACACACTACACAGGGTGCTCTTTGAGGTGGCGACGTTTTTTATAAACAATCATAATCGAAGTCCATTCAAGATGTGCATATTGGTGGTCAGCTTTTAATTAAATTTTGAATCTTGGTAATGGTTTATTTATCTTAAAGTGTTCAGAACCGTAATGAAAAATTTTTCAATGTACTAAAGTGAAAATCCCGCTGTGCGTCTGCATTATTGCCGCAGTGCTGTGTATCTTTGGACTACATCAGTTCATCGTTGCTTTGGTTAAAAAATTCATAATTGCTAACAAAAAGAGAATTTTCAATAAAATAAATAAAACATTTAACGCACCCTATACAATTAAAAAATAAATTTTAATATACTAAACAAGTAAATGCGAGCCGACTACGTTGTTCTATCTAAAATAATTTCATTGCAGATAGGAAATCATAATGAGACAGAAAAAGAAAGCAAATCCTATCGGGTCAAATAAGATAAGAAGAGAAACAAAGCATATCTCTGAGCGTCAAATCAAGTTGTGAACTATCAATTCGTCTCTTTTTAACTCTCAATAATGTAATTGCTATGGCGCTCGCTCTTATAGAGATTCCTATCCGCGGGTCGTTTTTTAACGTGCTGTATAGTGTGTATCTGTTACAGTAGAACAGTATACAAACATGAAGATTGACAAAAGCATTACTAAAAGGTTCATCGATGGTTTCTCGGACTGACGATCATGAATCTTAACGCATGGAGTCGCTGAAACTGATTGGGAAGCTAATTGATGACGTTGTAATTGAGAACATCTCTGATAATATAAATCAACTATTGGATAACCAAGAGAAAATGCGTACCTTGCTCGAAAAGATGATGTGTTAAATAAACGTATTCGAGCTTGATAATAAGAGTAAGAACATAGTTATTAAAAATCTGTAGAGGCAAGTGTCAAAGTTAAGTTCTAAAACAGATAAAGGTGGCAAAATAGGTAAGAAACTGTTCAAAGACAAAATGAGTTATTCTAAGGTTTGTAGGGGTAGTTCAAGAAAGAAAAATATTTTAGAGGCGCCAGCTTCCAGGTTACAGCTCGCCTCTGTTGATAAACAGAGTACAGGTCGTGAACCAATCACGATGAGTGAAAGGAAAAAAGTAAGAGTTGATGACAACGCAACTAGCAAACCATCAAAAGCGGGTGCAAGATTCCAATACCTGGATGAACTTATGAAGGCTTGTTTTTGACCTCAAGGGTTGGCGATCCAAAGATGACGCCCTAGATATTTTAGCAGAAAGAGCCGATAAATATATGGGTGGAATAATCTATAAGCTTTGGTTACAAAGTCACGCCTGGAGAAAATACAAGAGGTAATTCCTATTTGGATAATATATTGACGAACTTGGACCACGAGCTGGTTTCTGTATGCGTGAGGGATCTTGTCTATCCGATCATTTGTTTGTTGCCATCCGGCTCCGAGCAAATACTATTAGAACGTCTCATGGTAGATGAAAAAATTATGGCTGGACAGGACGTTACTTTGAGTCCGGAGCTCTGTTTAGCCACAGTCAGTTTGGTTTTAGAAAAAAAGGATTGACAGTTGGAGCTACAAGGCAGCTATAGCTGGCAATTAAATATGTGAGGCTTTGATGGAGGTGTTCTGAGGAGTTATGTTCTGCAATTTAAGTAAAGCGTTTGACTGTATTTCACACGAAATACTGCTGAGTAGACTATAGCATTGCAACTTTAGCGAGAGTAATTTAAAGTTTATGGCGTCTTATCTGGAAGACAATGGGCAGTGTGTGCTCTATGGCGGCAACTTATCAACGGGTTCAAAGGTCTTAAGAGGTGTTCCGCAGGGCTCAGTGCTGCGTCATCTACCATTTTAAATATATTTATGTTAACGATTTACCTGTAATTGTTGCCGGATCTGGAGTCGTACTATGAGCAACGTCGGTTGGCTTTGATCAGGGGGGCAGCTTGCTGATAAAACGGAAACTGTCGTCTTTGATCCGAAAAGTGAGGACGATTGTGTTGGATTTTTGGGTTTTATGCTTGACCCTGCACTGAATTGGGGGAAAGAACATATAGATAAGCTGTCGCTATCTCTTGCGAGTTGTGTATTCATTTTGAGTCAAATATGTGGCAGAAAGAACTTACGTGAATGCCTTTCGTAGTTTACCTCAGACTAAAGTAAGTTATGGGATACTGATATAGGACTTATAACCTCGTAATTGCAGTTAATTGAATTTTTGGTGTTTTAACTCTTAAAACTTAAAGGAGTTCTTTTGCCCGTCGAAGAGCGAACGCAGACTGTAATTTTACGGAATTAATTCCTAGTAATACATCGTTATAAGCACTTAAAATATTAATAAACTTAGGGCAAATTAAAAACGCCCGGTGAAATTGTGAAATTATAATGAAATTCTCCACCTGAAACGTCAATTTCCGTTCACACAGTAAATTTTAGACCTTTTTATTATTAAAACTTTAACAAAAAAAGTATTTTAACTTTATTAACAATTCCATAGATTGAAAAGCCACTACTGTTGGTTTGATGAAATTGTGTAGTAATTTAATCAAATGCAAATCCGTACCTACTTTGCAGGAAATTAAAATATTGTTAGAAAAGCTTCGCCTAAAATATTAAACTGCCGTTGCGGTATTACACAAAATGTACTACCGGCTTTGGTTTTTATTGCTCTTTTAAAATCTAAATAGAAATTTGAAAGACAACTTTTATTTACCTATCCACCAAAGTTGTTAATATAAGTTAATTAGTCTGAAAGGTAATTAGAAGATTTGCTTTGATAAAGTTTTCAAACAAAGTTACGGTTGGTTCGCTCGAATATCTTTCTCTTCTTAAGAAAAGAAGAAGGCGGATTTAAAATATACAAGCGTTCAAATTAGAAAGTACATAAATACACCAAGTTGATAAAAGTGTTTCTTACATCTTCCCTGCTTAGTTTATGAACAAATTGTGCAAGAAAAAAAAATTCGCACAAGGTGTGCAAAATGAAAAATAAAATATAACGCAGCTTCGTTAAACATGAAACACGTAGTACTCACTTGTAACAAATACTGAAGAGATGATAATGATCGAGGCGAGACTTTATCGCGCGATAAATTTTTCTACCTCTTTTAGGTTGTGTTTTAGTTTGTGAAAAGTGGTCGCATAATTTTTACATTTACTTGAGCCACAAAACAATTTTCAACGTGAAAGAGTGAAGTTATTAAATTTAATAAGGGTTTTAAATCTCTCTTTGCGCTTTTAAGAAAAAAGTTTCAGGAAGACTTACTTCTTCAATTAAATTGTACTTAACTATCTTTGAAAATGTAATCATTTCTCCACTTTGATTGTCGAACAGAACAAAAGTCAATAGAAAGAGTATTTCGTCTTTTATAAGTTATACATTAATATTACTCGATTTTAAGTATGAAGTATGTATGTAGTGAAATCCAAAGTATTAAGGGAGGCTTACAGATTAAAAACGCACACCTTTACAGGAAGGAATGTGCAAGAACATGCCGCAATCTTAAGAGAGTACCATACTCAGTAAGGTGTCTAACAGTAACCAGAGCATATATCATCGAAAAAACCTACGGAATTAACAATCTCACAAGGGAAGAATGGGAATACAAAGCAGTCAAAACGAATGGACTTGTGTTTTACACAAGGGGCTCTAAAAACCCAACAGGCACAGGAGCTGGAATTATCGGGGACGGCAACTTGAGGTAAAGAGTAAGCTTAAGCATCGGGAAGCGCGCAACCGTCTTCCAAGCAGAAATTTACGCCATCCTAACATGCGCCCAAAGAATCTTTGTAGTATCTGATAGCTGAAAGCATGGGGGGGGGGGGGTCTCTAGTAACGGACTCCATCCAACAAGCTAGGGGGGGGTTGTTAACCTGGTATGGGCGCTAGCTCATGCCGACATACCAAGGAACAAGAAATCAGATGGTCTGGCTAAAGAGGACAGCAAAATAAAAGCCATTGGACCAGAACCAGCCTTTGGCATTCTCTATGAAATGGCAAAGAGAGAAATAAAGTCACTTCTGGTAAAGTGGTTTATTAAACACTGAAAGGAAACTTCTGGACAGGAACATTCTAAATTCCTTATTGAAGAAACCCTCTAACAAAAAACATGCTCTCTACTCAAAATAAGCAGAGACGAATTACGACAATAATAACAGGTCATTGCCAGCTTAAAAAGCAATGAGCATTATGAAGAGGATGTGCAGAGGAAGAGGAAACTCCAATTTATCTTCAAGTCGTCACAGCATGCTCGGAAGAAAAAATGATCCAACAAGAACTATCCAAATTCTCAATAGAGAAAATTCTAGACTATAAACTATAAACAAAAACTACATGGGAGGCGCACAGTACCACTAGGGGCCAGCCTCAGAATTGCAATAATAAAATAGAGTGTGTAATGAACCAGTCAGAAACCGATATGTCTATAACTGTTTAAATATAAAACAATTGATTTCTGATACAACAATGGGTCGTAAGTATTTTCTACAAAAATTAAAGTTCATCATTAACTAAATTTCTGAGCAATTATAACAACAAAAGCTAAAAGCATTAGAACGAATTACAAAATTGATTTTCTTTTCGTTATTAGAGTGATAATAATCATAATGTGGTATCAACTTACTTGCTGGTAGTAGAGTTAACGCTAGTATTCGATCGCGATCTTCGATTAATGATTGAATCGCCGCAGTTAACGACCCCTCCTTTGTTCGTTATACTAAAAGTTCGAAGTCGATACAAGTCGTCACTTAGTCGAGGGTTGTAAGCTTTTTCCGGCAGGGAACACACCCTGGGTCGTATATGGTCTGGCACTGCGAAACAAGAAAATTGAGTTATACTTTCAATCACCTTTTTCACCCTTAGTAATAACTTTTTTCATGTAAATTACGTTCTACTAACTCATACTGTGAAATACGTTGTTTCAGAACTTATCTCGGCGTCCTAACAATAGTTTCTTAAAAAGCTAAAATTGAGGTCGTAGGTAGTTGTTTTCCAACTTTAAAGTACATGTAAGAGAAAATATAACTTACGTTATTTATTCCAAGTTAAAGTTTATAACAACTAACTATGTTGTTGTTTTCAGAAACAGTCTAGTCGTACGAACGTCCTTATTTCAATTTTTCAGAACACCGATTTTCAGCTGTATTGTGAAATATTACACTCCTTGACAAAAAACACTATTTTTTAACTCATATTGCTTTGCTTCTTTTCTGACATTTCAAGCAAGTATTGTAACAAATTCTTTTGTTTTTAAATAATTATAATACTCAATTAAACTAACTTTCCCTCAAAATTGTTGTAAATTACTGAAACAATTAACGTTGGCTACTAGTTCTTTATTATTATCCATTGCGTCAATTACGAGTGTTTTCGACTAAAAAATGAATAGGTAGCACAAGAAATTTTTCAACGGATGAAGTAGTAAGAGCAACGAATTTGTTGGAAGAAGGATGCTCAATGCTGAATGTTGGTAATGCGATCGAAAGGTATTACAGCCTAAGTTGCATGGCTGCATGGCAACGATGTACTAATCTAAGGGATGAGCGTTTTTTAAGATATCCGCTCTAAGAAACAGGAAGAGTCACTAGTATGTTTTAAAAAATGAGCTTGGAACTGCTCGAAACCTTGTGGTATCGTTTCGAACAATCAGATGACGTTTAAATGAAAGCGGATTAAGCAGCAGAAAACCAGAAAAGAAATGGTTACTTATCACCCACCCTAAAATTGAAAAATTGCCAGGAATTGTCAATAATGGATTGTTAGTGACGCTTAGAAAAAGGTTTCATTCTCAGAGAAAACGCAAGTGAGTCTTAAATCTCCCAATGGACGATGGACATGAGCGTGTGCGACATAGGGTAGGAGAGAGATCTGCAAGTTGCTACAAGGAGTCTCCAAGGATCCGTTTTGGTGGTGACTATGTTGTGTTTTGGGGTAGAATATGCTTTAATCGCTGCACAGAGTTGGTTCCAACGCATGAGAGTTCTACCAATGCAGATTATTTTGATTCTTTTGTGGGACTCAATTTTTCATTCATACAAGGTTTGGCAACAGGATTGAACGGTTTTTAATAAGCCACTGTTAAGAATCAAAGTATATATTTGGACTTATTACTATTACAACGAATCATTTCTTCGAGTTTCAAAGTGTTTGGGGACGCGTAGAGTACACTTTGGACTTTAAGAATCCTCACAGAAAAAAACCCGGGACAGTCAGGTCCGGTGATCTTGCGCGGTCCATGCAATGTCACCAAACCTGGAAATTCAAAGTGTGCTCTACGCGTCCCCAAACACTTTTGGAACTCAAAGAAAGGATTCGTGAAAAATTAAATTTGATAAATGAAGATTTACTCAGACGCGTTATGGTTAATTTCAGAAACAGATTGCATCAATGTATAGAAGAAGACGCGGTGGTCATCTTAGGGACGTGATCTTGGCAAACTAAAAGTGTTACAAGAAAGTTCCTGAATTGTGTTTTTAGTTGTAATAGTAATAATTCCAAATATATACTTTGTTTCTTAACAGTGGATTATTAAAAACCGTTCAATCCTGTTGCCGAACCTTGTATAAGATAACGCCCGTCTCCACTTCCCACGTAGCTAAACAAGTTACCGATTGCCTGAATGCTATAATAGATCTGTGTAGATATTCCGTCACTGATGTGGTCACCTAATAAGAGTTCCGGTTGAAATCATATTGAGCATCGATGAAGAAACTCTTAAAAAGAAGGTCCGAAGTCAACCACAACGAACTCGTAATAGATGCGGTAGATCCTAGAATGCATTTTTCGCGGATTTCTTACAAAAACTATTCCACAAACAAAAAACTAGACACCCTTTTCTATTTTAAATATTCCCATAACAACATAAAATTCAAAAACATTATAAACGTCACTATAAAAGTCACATTTATTTGCATTAAAAATTTTTTAACCTTAATTTATTTAATTTAACGCGGGAATTTCAAAAATTTACAAGACACATCTCCGTTTTTTATAATAGTAAGTTTATTTTCAAAAATTTATGCTTTTCGCTAACCTAATTTTGATTTATTTCCTTTACAGATTTTTAAGCTTTATTTTTATTTTTGTAATTTTTTATTTTTTATCTGATGAAGCCTTAGGGCGAAACGCGTCATATTATATATTTTTGTTTCAAAACGTGGCTTTATTATCTTCAAAACATTTTTATTAAACTTGACTGCTTTGCATAATGTGCATTTGCATAAATCAAGAACGGCCAATGGAAGTTTTTTATAGCAACTCAGCTTTTAATATAAATTATTAATTTTCTTATAAAATGTTTTGACATCCAAGACGTAGGTAAATTCAATTTATGTACCTAACTGTATAGGCATTACACATTTGTAGAAAAATGTATATATTTACTTATTTACAAAAAAACAGTCAAAAAGTAGTGATGGTTGCTTATGGTGAGTTTTCGTACGCTAAATTTCAAACCCTTCATGTACACACCCACACACACACACACCTACACCCATAATACAGAGATACCGTATTCCGAAAACAATTGTGAAATCGATTCTCAAGGTCCCAAAAAAGATGCATTGGGTATCTCATCAACTTTATTAGCTGGATCACCATACCATACATTTTCATAAATGAGAAAAAAGTAAATTGCAACACTTTTGAGGCTGCATTAATGGGAAGATGATGACACAAGGCTCCTTCCTTTAATTTTTAAAATAAAATGAGTCAAAATTTAAAATGATTATGTTAACACCAAGATCTGAGATCAAACATTATTAGCACTATCTTGGTAGATAATACAGATTTGCAGTTTACACGTAATAATATTAGATTTGAGACATAGAAAACTAGACAAGTTGATGTTGGAAAATGAGTACATAGAACGCCATAAGGCTGCAACGTTTATACCTTGCTTAGCAATTATTGAATAGAGCCTTGAGGAGATATGTGTAACATTCATACCACAAATTACGAATTACTTTCAAGTTCTATTTTGTGCTACATGTGTATAACAAGAATGCTGGTATTTTAAAGAAAGCCCAAATTCTATATTAATTTGCATACATGTAATAGGTATTGTTGCGTTTCGAATTTTTATTTCATGCTGTGATCGTACAAATATTATAAAGAAAAAATAGTCTAGACACCATATTGCTTTTACATTTAAAATACTAATGTTGAACAGTAACTTTTTAAGTTAAAACAGCTCACTAAGAGCCAGCGAGAAGTTAATAAGCAATTCTATGTCTAATACAAAAAAATAGTAAAGTTAAAACTGATCTAGAGCTAAAAAGAGCAATGACGCGAAGAAAGATGGGTAATAGTTTTATCTAGTTCTAGCGCAAGAGTGCGTTTTCATAAGTGAGAAAATTCAGATAGGCTCTCAGATAGAGCTACTTACAACTTAATGTAAACTGAATTGTAAGTGCGAGAAAACTCGAGGAAATCTTGCAGAAGTTTACACTCTTCTTCGCATGGGAAATCACTTCTGCGAAAAATTGCAGAAAAAAAGAGAGATGGAAACTAGCTTAATGTAAACTCGACTGTAAGTGTGAGAAAACTCAAGCAAGTCTGGATCTGAATTATTAAGAAGGGGGAGCAAGCTCCCTGCACTTAGGCCACTTAATCGGGCCCATTGTACTACCTCCAAGCGGCCTCCCCGTGCCCATCAGATCTCAAACCATCCCACATGTAGGACGAACTCCAGAATTCTGGCGGGACGGTTGGTGCTTATTCTGACCATGTCGAGCCAGAAGTCCCCCAACGCGGATCTTCTTATCAACGTTAGAGCTGGACAGTGACAGAGCACATGTTTAGTGGTTTCGTCTTCTAGTTCGCATCCGCGACATATGGGATTATCTACCGAGCCCAGAGTGTGAAGATGTTTGTGTAGTCGACAGTGTCCCGTGAGTGTCCCTGCAATTATTAGTAGATTAGTTCGGGACAACTGTAGACAGTATTTTGCCAGCTTTTTGGAAGGAGCCAGTAAAGCTCTATTGCTTTGGCGGCACTCTTCTTTGGTTGTCCATCTTTCAGTCTGTAGTTGATAGGTAATATTTTTACGGAGAGTATTAACAGTAGATAACGGTTCAGGGTCACATGGAAGGCTGTTTGAACCTTTCTTGACCAGCTGCCCACCTCGTCTGCTTTATCATTACCCTCATTTCCTTGATGTCCTTTGACCCAAAAGAGTGTAAGAACATTGTTTTTTAATATCTGGTTCAGCAGCTCTATACATTCCAGCAGGAGACCAGAGGCTACCTTGCAGGTGTTTAAGGCCTGCAAGGCGGGTTTACTGTCCGTCGGTATCAGTATTTTCTTGTTTAGGATTTTCCTGTTTAAGATTTCGTAAATACTGTGTAATATCCCCATCAACTCAGTTTGAAAAACTGAGGCATATTTCCCCAGCGATAGGCTTATGTCGAGGGCAAGCTCAGGTGAATGAACACCTGCTCCTGATTCCTTTTGATTTTTAGATCCATCGGTAAAGACAGTTATGTCCGCTGCGATGTTCTCAGTTTAATCCATTAGAGTTTAAAAGTCTCTTTTGAATGTATATTTTGGAGAGATACGGTCTGCATCCAATTCCAAGAGAGGTCGCTTCTTAGAGCACTCCGACTCGAAGAGGTCTTGCAAAAGTTGCTTTCGATCACTACTGCAGCTGGCCCCGACTTGCCCCGCTTTAAGTCACATTGATAATTCTCATAAATTTCCTACATGTTTAAGACTGATCCTTACTACTGTTTTGGCAAGACATTATTGAATTTTTTTTAAAGAAGCACCCTGTAAAATGAAACCCGCTGCTAATCGAAACCCAATTATTTGTAAATTAGAACTTGCCCTTTTCGCGAAAGTTTTAAAAATTTAGTTATGGAAAAGCTTTCTCGCAAAAACAAACTTCTCATAATTTGTATACTAATTGGCTACGCAATTTAAAGACTAACTTGGAATTTTTACAAGCTCTTGAATGCAAATTAAATTATTGTAGGTACTTGAACAAAATTTATAAACCTATTCACGTTTTTGATAAAATTTACCATAATCTGCACAAGAGGACAAATAAAAATGTTTAAGGAAAACTTTTATACTTTACGTAAAAAGCAAAAATGTGCCAAGGTCGTATAAAAATAGACAAGATTGTTATACAACTAGATAGAAACATATAAAATAATTACAACTTCTTGGTTTTCACCAAATGAAAACTTTATAATACGCAACATGTAAAGTTAACTTCAAAAGTGAGGAAATCTTTTAAGCGGCACGAAATTAATTTTTCTTCTTCACAATTACCACCTAATTGTAATTTGCCTTGGTGGTAATGAAAAAGAGATTACGATAATATAATAACCACAAAGCGTAAATTAAAATTTAGTTAATATTTTGATTAATGTAGGAAGCTAGTAAAAATTTGGAGTAATTAACCGCCATTTCGTTGGCAGGCAATATTGTAATTTACTGAAATATTATGTTTGTAGGTTATTCCCTCAATTTTCAAAGTTAAAATGAATTAACTTCGAAGCTAATTTAAAGTTTCCTAAGTGCTTTAAACAAATAACGCAATTATTGAATGTAAAGATGAATATGTCGCTATAAATTCATATACCCCCTGCGCGCAATTAAAAATTCAAATGAAAGTTGTGTTCAGTTGTTTGTACAATGTTACAGTAGACTGTGCCTTCTAAACTGTGCCTAATAGTTTCTCTTCATTGTAAAGCAGCTCGTTCTGACTTTTTTCTCTTCGTTTCAGCTAAATTGAAAACGTCATTGGACATGGATAGCGTCGATAGAACCGTCAAGAAGAACCTTTCAAAACATTTTCCAGCCCACGTGTGGCTCAAGCCGGATTAAGAAGTTATCTTGAGTGTTACATCGAGTACTAAAAGTTACAAAATGCTTTGTTTCCAGGAGAGATGTAACCCAACCCTTGCGCTTCCACATGCGGACAATTTAATCCTTCATTAATGAGAGGGGATCCAAACCGTGGAGCAAGTGGCCCAGTTGTATTAATTGACAATTAACATCAAACTGAATTGGAAATAGTTCATTAATAAGGAACGACTGTTTGCATCGGTCGTAAAGCGAAATTATTCGTTTTACGATATCCAAAACTCAATTAGTGACGTCGTAATAAGAGTGACGTTAATATCGCTAACAACGTATAAGAAGCTCTGTCAATATTTAACTTATTGTAGATTTTGTATTTCACTTCACTCTCACTACGTTTTCAAAACGTTTCGCAAACAAAAAGTAAAAGCAATAAAATCCACTAAAACGCCTTTTAGGTAAGTATGTTAAACTGGTTAAGCAAACATCTATTTGATGGAAGTTGATTTTCGTTTAAGACGCTCCAAAATGAATTATCGGTTGAAGAAATTAAATTTGTGTCGAATATAAATTTGTCAACGAAACTTTTTTTTAGACGCGACTTTTAATCAGTGGCAATTTTTATGTTATTTACCTTGACATTTGCTCGTGAAAAAATGCGCTAGGTAATCTCGACGCTTTTAAAAAATGCCGTCTGAAATTTTGCTCGATTTTAGCATAAATTCCCGAGCCTTCCTTATTCTTATCGACATACTTTTTGTGCATGTCTACAAATTTCGAAGGATTTATTGTAGACTCACGATTTATAAATTCTCGAAAGTTTGAAAAATTTTTACGTATGGTATACTTGATTCATTTTATTTCGTAAGCGAGATTACTTTTGCTTTAAATCTTTATTATGTTGTTTACAGAAAGCACGCTTTTCTGTAAAGCTGCCTAACAAAAAATATCTTACTTTCCATTAATCTGATTTGTCGGGTTGCTCCTTATTATTTATAACTTATAACATTTTACTCTTTACGTTTTTATAAAAAAATGTTTTTCTTGCCATAAATTAGTTTTTCCCACGTTAAATCAGGATCTAAATCATTAAAAATTAAAGAATTACTCAATAAAGAATGTAAAACTGTAATTTTAAATTTTCTTAACTTTGCTAATTGGAAAAAGTTTTAGTAACTTGTACAATTTTAACTTAATAAAAACATGAAAACTGTTTGTTTTATGGTATATGTCTTTTTTTTGGTAATACCTAGTCCACGTATTTTAAAATTTTTAATTTTCTGAGGTTTGTATGGGGTCTTTTACGAGTAATCGTGTAAGTGACGCTTATGGACGCTTTTCATTGAATAATTTTCTCAATTGAACACGTTTTCAATAACAAAGTGATTTGCGGTGTTCTTGAAGTGGGCGGTCCATGAATCGGACACTCGAGTTTTTCAATACACCCGATTGAAACACTTAACATTTTATTCTTGGAATTTATGTCCGACACCTAACTACATCTATTTAGAATTTAGACCTAATTTCAAGTAGTTAGCATATACAGGTGTCCCGGAAAATCACTGAAAACGCTCTACAGTGAGTTCCCAGGACTAATATGCACCCCTATAAAATTATCTGACCCAGTATCTGTATGCTGCATTCTTCCGTCCACTAAAAATAGTCTGAAGAAAAGTATTACCAGGCTGGAAAGATTCAGATAACGACATACGCGCATACGCAATACTAACATACAGAGGCAGAACTCCCTACCACTACTGTCCAAAAAATGATGGATATTATTGGACCCATGGAACTAAAAAATAACTAGAAGGATTGAGCTGGCGAAGAACATGAAGCTCTTGGCGCAGGACAAGCGTAAAGAAGGTCCGATAATTTCGTAGTAGGGAAGAGTGAGAGAGTACCCTGGCGTACTCGGCCGCGCACACTTCTGAGCAACACCCCCCCTTACTTACTTTACTGATGCTTCACTTTTAGATACTCCCAAACTAGCTTATAACTTATTTTCTAATTCCATGATTGGATCAAACATTGAAGATAATTTAAAATCCGAACTCAGAAAATGTGGCATAGTTCCTTTAAAAAATGTAGAAGAACTTTTATAGAACATACCAAGGGTTGTATGCAATCAAGACGACACAATCGGTGCTCCTCCAGAGCCTCGAAACTAAAAGATCGGAATCCACTAAAATATTTGCAGAAGCTGTGCAAGAAATAGGATGTTTTGTAGTTTTTTCTTACGAAGGAGAGTTATATCCTGGCCAAATTGTGGGCTTTAACGACAATAACGTCACGATTAAAATCACTAAAATCGTAGAAAAGCCCCAAAAGCCCGATGAAATGACTTACTCCTGGTCTACAGTTCTGGGTACTATAGAGCCACCTAAACAAGTTTCAAAAAGAGAATTCTTTTCAGTTCCTGAATTGAATAATATTTTATTTTATTAAGCTAAGTACGTTTACCTATTACCCATCTTTTTGTTGTATTATTGTATGCATGATGGTATTCTAATGTTTTTGCTGTTTTAATAAGTTTTGTTTTTTAGAAAAAAAGGCAACTTTTTTGGATTATTTTTAAAGAAATTACCGTTGGAGAAATCTCTAACAAAAACAGTTCCTAGTTTGCTCCATATTTTGTTCGTAGGTCGTTTATTACAGAAGATTTTATAAACTGGCGCAAAGTAACCCCGTCTATTAGATTATATAACACCACAGCATAGTTGCCAGAGCTTTAACCCTTAACCCAAGACGACGACTTGTGTGACTACCATGTAAAATTTAAAGTTTCATAACAATTGTATTTACACACCTAAGAAGTTGCTGACTTGTCTAGCTTGAAAATATTGTGTTATCGACGAATTGGCCGGATATCGCCGTCACCAGTCTTTAGTATCATTAAATTAGAGACCCTTTGCCAAGGTTCACGCGGTTTGTTAAACCGACCGTCGCCGGCCGACGTAACGTTATTAATTTTATTACGCGAGTATTTGTAAAATGTTAAAAATCAAATAATAATGTTTTGAAGATAATAAAGCCACGTTTTGAAACAAAAATATATAATATGACGCGTTTCGCCTTAAGGCTTTATCGGATAAAAAATAAAAAATTACAAAAATTAAAAATAAAGCTTAAAAATTGTTATAAAAAACGGAGTTGTCTTGTAAATTTTCTAAATTCCCGCGTTAAATTAAATAAATTAAGTTTATAATAGTTTTTTAGCTTTCTTATTAATGATAATAATATTTTGAAGATAATAATTTTGGCTTTATTATCTTCAAAATATTATTAAATAAATTAAGGTTAAAAAATTTTTTATGTTTTACTAGTTCATTATTATCTTTTTATTGCTTTGTTACGAGATATATTATACTAGTCATTATACCCCCACGGGCATTAAGGAATCTTAACGCCCGCGGGGTATTAAAAAATCTTAATATTCCAACGAGTATTTAAAAGATGCAAATTTAAAAAAATATATATTTATTTCGTTTGATATAGTACATGAAGTAAATATTAAGTCTACTTAATATTGAAATGACAATTCTGAAAGGATCCAGTAATAGTAACATTGGCTGCTGTGAATGTCGATGCCGTATTTGTAATTAACTTATCGCCTTCATTCACAGAAATGGCTGACGTTGGTAATAAATCGTGATAGGTAGAAGGCACACCAGCTAACATTCTGGAAACCTTATTTTTTGAAGAAATGCTATCCTCTAAATATCCTTCTGCAACCGAAGAACTTTTCCAGCCACCATGTCGTTTCAATGTAGTCATACTAGCCCCTGCTTCTGCCAAAAGAGTTGCAGATGTTCTCCATAAACAGTGGCCAGTGAATTTATCTGCATCGCTTAAACCCAGATATTTTGCTATGTGGGAAGGTATTTTTCCAAACGTGTTTTTCCCCACAGGCTGTCCAAAACAAAGGCCATGTCTGTATCCTAAGAAAAATCTTTTTTCAGAGCATCCATGTGGTCGTAAAGAGATGTATTTTCTTACCACCAGCATAATACTATTCATCTGATTTTCATCGATAATGGTAAAAACTCGCTTCTTATCAGTCTTTGTTTCAGGTATATTTATTACAAAAACTGAGCCTCGGTCTTCTACATGATTAATTAACATATTAACCAATTCTTGTCGTCTACATCCACCAAAAACACCAAAAATCAAGGCAACTTTTACCATCAAAAATGTCTCATCGGGCGCATTATGAATAAACTGTAACACTAGCTCTCTGGACAAAACTTTAGATTTTTTTGGTTCATATCCTTTTGATCCTTGTTTTAAAAATTCTCCTAATTTATAATAATTTTTAACGTTTACATTTTTATTTACTAATAATGTCTTCTTCAACATGGAGTATTTAGCCCACAAAGAATTCGGGGAAAATGATTGAGCCAAATCTCCGAAATATCCAAGCAGCACAGTCTCGTTGATTTGGTCAACGTTGTTTTCTGTCATCCAGTATTGAAATTTTTCGTATTCCTTATTGTATAGGACTTTAGACTTCTGGGGTAATAATTTTTCGGTAGCTTTTTCAGCTTTTATTATAATTTCATCTGGAATTTTAGTTTCTTCCATTATGACAGATATGCACTTTTACTTTAAACAAATATAAAACAAGTAGTTTCTTAGCAACTTTAATTGACTTTAATCAGTGCTTACTATAAAAATTTGTCAATGAAATCACTCATATTATTTATTTATTTATAATGAACTAGTAAAACATAAAGTTTTATATGAACCACGGGCATTACTAGAGTTTATACCCTCAGGCGACTTACAAACACGAGGGCCTCTGGCCCTCGTGTTTGTAAACTGTCGCCCACAGGGTATAAACATCTACTTAATGCCCTTAATACATAAATAACTATAATACAAATAAATGTGACTTTTATAGTGACGTTTATAATAATATATAAATTATAAATTATAAATATACTAATAATTTATAATTTATTATAAATTTTTATAATTTATTAAAAATCAAAGTAAATATATTGCGAAATTTCTTTGTTTATTATTGTTAAGTATAATTTAATTGAATTTTTAAATTCAAGTAGGTACACTGTTAAAATATAATTTTCTTTAGAAAATGGCATCTAAAATAAATTAAATTTTTTTGGCTTATTTTATAATTTAAGCTTTGCATTTTAATATTAGTTAATAAAAAACTGATCTTTGCGTCTTATTCTGTGCGTTTTACTGTTATACAATAAGAGCAGGGTCTGAAGCCGATGTTCGCCCATAGCGTAAAAAATATCAACGTCGCGAGTTAAGGGTTAATTTATGTTGTGTAATAAAATCAGAGTTTTTTCAACGATTTTTCAATTTTTTCTAAAGCAATTTTCAAATTTGCTGTTAAAAATGAAGTAAGTAGGTACCGTTTACGGTATAATTAAAAGCTACCCGTGCTATGAATTGGACAGCTAGGAGTGAAATAATCATCAGTACCTATATTAAAGTTAAACAAATTGGGGTGATTGGTATTATTATTCTGATCATATCATATCCCGTCAGAAGTTGCTGGCGATTCTTGAGCATTTTTTAGTAGTTGCTAATTCCAACTGGTAACAGAAATTGTGTGCATTTAGAGAACTAAGAGCCGTTATTTTGAGTACCGATACTCAAAATATCGACGCTAAGCTAGCGGCTTATAATCCACTATACCGTACTAAGCTAAGAGTCAACATAACAACACTCTGGTAACTAAATTCATACTTTGATCACTCTCAGCATACGGCTTAGTGGATTGTAAGCCGCTGAATGTCAGCATACTCAGCATAATAAGTGACTGATTACTTTAAGTAGCTTTGTCCGCTAAACGCACCCAATGTTTACAAGGTAAGGTTCCTTATAGACAATTTTTGTTTTCTTCTCTGATATTCTTATACCGCCGAATTTAGAACATTGGGCACCAAAATTCTAATCCGCCCCACACAAGGGTAAAATGCGCCGTTGTTCCTATATAAGCCCTGGATTTGTCATTAGACTAACAAAGCTGCAGCCTAGGGTCTCGGATTAAAACGGAGTAATATACTAGTGAGTAGATATTTTGTTTTTGTGGAACATCTTCTTTGGATACATTATCAAGCAATTCATTTTGTAAAACATGTTTTTAAAATACTTTTGTATCGTTGTCCTCTTTATAAGCACACCAACCTGTCAATTTCAAAGCAAGTTTACCCATGAAGTGGACACTTTTCAAAAAATAATAAATGACTATTTAACGGAAGGTCTTATTTATTTATGATTTTAATACAAAACCAAAAAATTGACCAATTTAAGGGAAGCTCCCCCCCCCTATTCGTTCCAATGCTGGTAACTTTTGGGTCTTATTGCCTCGTCCACTACAAATATAGCTAAATTTGGTTATTTTTCTCCAAAAACCAAGCTAAGTTAAATTACTAAGAGAGGAGAAGTTTTGTAAAATGTGCGCTTTTTATCGTAAGACTAAACGTCGTTTAGTAAGTCCAAAAATTGATGTTTATTCGAAAAACTTTAACCGGACATAAATAAATTATTATGAAGCTTTAGTTATATCACAAACCAACTTAAACAAATATCCGGTCCTAAATCAAGAACCTTCAGTAGTAGATACTTAATCAAGAAAAAGGCAAGTCAGTGGATTTAATACGAAACACTTAACATTTTCCGAGTGCCTATTACAACTTGTGCTCCAACTCTCAAACAAGACACTTAAACGGTTCAAATCGAACAAAGGATTTGTTAAAAAGAAAATTTATTTCTTTTCTGTCATTTTTATTGTATTTCATAAATCCACATTTAATATTATCTGCCCGCGTAGGAGAAGGGACATTTGGAATAAAAAGAAAATGCAATTAAATCAACGTGTTACCTAATTTTACCTTCATCTAACGTACGTAATCGAATAAGCGTATTTTACAAGGAAGCTACTTACATTATAATAAGCCTCTTAAGTTCCAATATTATTACATTATCCACCGGTAGGTACTTAATTCAAATTAGAAAATAATAAGATATTTACAAGAGTAAAATCCGATAATCGAAATATATACCCTGTAATTAATTAAATAAAGGAAACGAAAACGTATCCCTAGTTTATTTTGCTTCCAATTTGAAAAGCTTGTCCCCTCAAGTTAATTTATTCATTACGATCCATTGTAATTTACCTAATGGTTTTACGTTCAAGTGGATTTCAAAATCAAACATCGATCGACTTGGCTTAACTCTTGTTTTTCAAATTTCACGTAAAGGGTTTACAAATTGTTGCTATACGTAATGTATAGGTAGGTAACTTTAATCGAATTCAAGCGGCAATTTAAAATGTTGAATGTTCACCGAGGAAATTAATAATGTGTTGCCTTCCATTATTAAATAGCTATGACGTTGGCTTCGAAAATTTCGGTGGAAATTTGCGTAGTTAAAGCGCATAAATTGTCAATAATTTAATAAAATACAATCTGAAGTATTTCTTAGCCACAATTTTCAACTTTAGACCAATACTGTAACAAAACTTTAGAGAATAAAAGCAAAGTTTAATTCAAAAGTTTATTTTGGACTCAATTTCATTAAATTTAAATTTAATCTTGGGGATCGCCTTGAATTTTTCCGTAACGTGAAATTGATTTGTACGAAAATTTCTGCCCCTTCACTGATGGTTCCTTTCATAGGGCAGTTAATGAATGTCGCTATTGAGCCGGAATTACATTTCAAATCAGTGTAAAGAAAGAAAGTCACATGAATCTAACTCGCATTGGATTATTTAAACCCTAATTTTAATTTTTCGTCTAAATTCACCACAGAAGCTTAGAGCACGTCAGTAAGTAGGTGCTCCACTGGCTTATTTAAAAACTCATTTTTACGTAAGATGGAAAACGATAGCCGCTATCTGAGAATTTACATAAACATCTTGAATCTTCATTCGCCGTATACACGATAAAATAATTTTTTACCGACCCCTAAGCCTCTATTGTTAACCACGATATTAAATTTGAAAAACAAAAGATAGATTTTTGACTTAAAATGTTATTGCAAAACTTTTTTATGTTTGCTGAAAGCACAACCCTTTTCTAGCTCGATAAAATGGTAAAGCGGCTTAAGAGCGCTGTTCGAAAGAATAGAAGCAAAACTAAACTATTATATAAAATACATGATACGATCGTAGTGCCTTTTTAAGTAAAGCCCGATAACACTTTGTTTGACATAAATACATAAATATAAAATGGCAATAAACTGTAGTATCAAACAGCTTAAAATGGCAAGAAAAATCGGTGTTAAATTCTGTTTTTTTATAATCCAGTCAACGAAAGCCAAAAATGGTTCGAAAACATCCAATAGTTTTGAAACTTCGCATGTTCGTTTCTATGTGTCTAGTGATGAAAATTTAAAAGTCATGATGAATCAGAGGTGAGTTTTAGCGGCGGCAGCCGAAGACATGTCATTTTTGAGGTTTTTTGTTAATATCTCGAAAACTATGAGTGACAGCTGAAAAAGTTGGAGGACAGAAGACAACGAGAAAAACAATAGACGTTTTGGCACAATATACACCAGTTTTCTACTCCAGCTAACCTAACCCTATAACGTACTGAAGAGCTTATCCGCCGATTTGGAATCACCCTGTAAATTAGCCCAGTCAAATTAGACAAATTGAACCTGCAGTACAGCATACTAACAGTCCTGGGTGGGAGGACGAGCGAGGTCAGGGGAAGCTGCTTAAAGACTTGTCCTCGTTGTTGTTTATATCTCCGTAACTATGAATTCTACAAAAAATGTATATCTATACAAAATTAAAGTACACAAAATTTCCTACAAAAAAACCTTTTTCACTTTTCTCGTGCTGAGTAAAAGCGCTGTTATTGTTTCAATATCCTCCCTATTCAATTTCTAAGGCAGCAAATTAATGAACTTAATATTGTTTTCTCATTAGCGGGAGCTTCTTAGAGATACGATAAAGATTTACTATATCACATCACATAGAATAAGGACGTAGTTAAAGACATTTTTAACAAATTTTTTATCGTACCTCCAAGTTGTGAATAAGAAACTTCTGAAGTTCAAAAGCCAGCTCACTAATGTTACAATTTCAAACCATTTCTTTTCAAATTTCTTCACAATAGGTGAGGACGAAACCTAACACGATTTTTATTTGCAGAAATATTTAATTACATCTTTATTCTACCTCATGCAATGCCGGATTATCTATGAGTGGATAAGTTTGTTGGTTGATTCGTTTCATGAAATTTACGCGTTGTACGTACAGCTATATACAGTATACAGTAACTGAATTCAGTAATACCGCTTATCCGCGCTATATCTAAAAAAGGGTTAACTTGTGGGAAAAATAAATAGAACCAGTCTTGAAGGAAATTCTATCCACCGTAATTTTGTATATAAATAAATTTTTCGTAGAGTTGATAGGTGCGGAGATATAAGCAAGAAACTAGGAGAAGACGCCTATAAACGGCTCCTTCCTACCGCGCTCGGCCCCCACCCTCCAGAACTTTTAATATGTTGCAGCGTAGGTTTCAACGAACAACCATACCAATTACCAAAAGTCTTGGATTTATTTCTCTCAAATGCCATATTTTTGTCTAGTTTGACTGGGCTATATTCGTTTCGGAAGCTTATGGCCTATTAGGAAATGAAATTTACAATATGCAAATCTCTATTATCGAAAGATCAATACCTAACATATTTACCGGGACTTGCCCCTTTGTTTGTTTTTTATAAAATAGCAATTATAATGGGGAATAGAAAAATATTTATTTTAAATTGAAGCAGAAACAATTCATTCTGGCCAATTTAGACATAATACTCCTATCGGTGCTTTGATTGTCTGTCGGTGTCAGTGCTACGTTCGCTTTTACTTCATTTGCTCGTTTGCAATGTGCAGCACAGGCACAGAGACAAACATTTAACTTAAGATTCGTCTTAAAAGTTCTACTATCAAACTGCACTTCGGGTTTTAATATTGGCGTCGTGTCAGCGTCTCTAGTAATCCCATAGTAGTCTCACGATCGTATTCTCTATATAATTTTAAAGTCTAGTTTCTACTTCCTTATTTTGAGAGTTAACTGGTAACGTAGCGGTTTCAATTGTTTAATTAACATTTTTATTTAAAATTAAATGTAGCATTTGTAATATAAATACGCACCGCACCCATACAGGAGAAATTATAAATTCCAAAATGTTTGTTGAAAATCTAATAACATTTTAATGTAGAAGTTTCGTTTCTAATTTAATACAAAAGTGGAAGTAAATTTGCTTATAAGCTTTGATTACTCAAGACTTCTTGGTTTCGGTAGAAGTTTAAACTTATATAATTCGAGCAACATTAGAAACTTATTGTAAACGTTAATTTTAATTTTGAGAAATAAGTTAGATGTATAGTAGAACGAAGTACACATTTATTAAAAGATATAGAATTTACAAAAATTATAAGTTCCTGTAAATAGTTATCGTATTATCAAACACCATTATCAGTGAGTTATTGCCGATGGCCTGAAATGATGAGGGTAGCCACTGGGGAACCCAGGGCTTTATACCTGGCCCAGTTTTGTTTCAGACTTTTTCCTCTGTTTTAGTGGATATTTTAGATCATTGCACGCTGATGACATTTAGCGGAATAAATCGGCTCCAGTGTGCAGCTAAGGCTGAAGAGATTTTGAAAAACTGTTTGGTATGTCATCAAAGAATTCTTTATAACAATAAGGCGTTTGTGTAATGTTTAGCAAAACGCCGATGTTCACTTTGTAAAAAGAAAGCTAAAAATGTGAAATCTGCGTAACACCGTTGGAAGGAGGAGGACAGAGGCGCCCTCTGGGACCAAAATCCCTCTTACAGTATAATAGCTTTAAATATTACCACATCGGTAATTAATATTATGCTTTTGAGTGCGCCCAGGGGAAAGCACTCCCTTTTTAATCACAACTACAACAAATATTGGTTTCAGTTAATAACAATTTTTTTTAGGTTTTTAATAACAAAAATTTACTGAACGTGAGTAGGTCAACAAAGCTACATATTATTCCATTTCCATTTACACATCGTCAATTCAACGGTTTCATGACACCCTCTAATTCATTTTATTCTTATAACTACTTATAACCTGCGTAAACAGACCCTTGAAGAGATATTTCATTGTTTAAAGTTTAAACCCTAATCAATTAATATGAGCTGTACGAGATTTGTAGATGAAAAATAATGAAAATTGATAGCAGTTGCGTGTTAACGAAATTTTGCGTTAATCTCAGCTGTTGGATGTCATTTCAGAGTTTTCTCATAAATATTTACAAAACCCAATAGCAAAAAAATTGTACACAAAGCACAAAATAACAAAATGTAAAAAACTGAAACATGACTATTTAATTTGGGGATTACATTGATTAAAATCATTTGATTACATTCTACGAGGCGTGAAATTAGAAAAAAAAACAATAACATAAAAGAATGGTTTATTATAGTGATGATACGATTTGAAACTCAATTGAATCGTAGAATTTGTAGGGGGGAATGCGCTTAAGACAGACTTCGTAACGACCTGAGTTGGGTACGTTGAGCAAGATAGTGGCTCCAGGCTGTCCGAGGTTCTCTAATAAATTTTTCGAAAATTGGATTTGGATGATTTAGCGCTAGTTGCGGATTAAAAAGAACCTCAAAAGCTAGCTCGTATGGTAGATACTATTATACCCAGTTGGGGAATTAAGAGCGTCTTTTGTTGTAACAAATTGTTGGGACTTTGGATATGGTACGGTTTTTGTTTTGTCAAAACGTTTGCGAATATGGTGTGATATGGTTATGGTAATGGCTAGTAGAGAACCATAACTGAAATAAACACATTTTTGCCGACTTTTGTCAAATTATAGCTACCTTCGATATTATTACATTTAGCATTATACATCATTTAACGCTAAGCCTTTTTTTGATTTTCCCTATTAATCATACATTGTTTTACCCCTTCACAGTTGGGGGATACGACGGAAGTGTCAACTGTGTGGCGTCCTTAAAACCACCTCAACCCACCCCTTCTCCATTGAGAAAGCCGGCGCTATATTTTTTTTGTGTTACGTTTCCGCGACTTTTATTTCGCAGGTCACCCCGCGCGGGTGTAACGTAACAATAGCCCCAAAAAAGAGATCTACCTACGCACTACACATGTTTACGTTATTTTTCCACATCGCTCACGCACTTCCCTATATTTTTAATATCATGACGCCAGTTTGTTTACTAGTCTATTGTTACGAAACTCTATATTCCTCCGTTCATTGCTATTCTCAAATGCACAAACTAGTGTTAGTTGCATCGCAAGAGATCGGAAGTGTAAACATGAAAATATAACTTGCAACGCAAATGATGATAAACTGAGAAATACCGTTAATGAATAATTCAAGACACTGGTGGTGAACTTGTTGGCAATAGAGTAATGAAACTTGTAAGGTGATGCCATGTTAAGAAGACCCTAAAAAAGCTATTAAAATGTATTTTTTTCCTTTTGATATAATAACGTTGGAAAGCGTTTGAGCCTTTTGAGCCCATACATTACGTCGCGTGCATTGTGTAGACGTGTGATGTGTGCATACCCACAAATATTAACAATAACCCCTATTTTCATACAAATTTTTGAATTGATATCCATGTACGTTTGAATAAATAGAGACATTTTATATGACAACTCTTTCGAAACGCTTCAATGTATTACGGTTTTAAAAAACACTCACCGTAACACACATTTCATTGTCGCACAATACACAACAGTTCGGAAGTATTTGTTTGCTTAATCAATTTTCGCTTTATTTTGCTCATTTTAATCTACTACTCTAACAAACAGATATTGTGAGTTTGTATCCCAATCGCAATCGCGGACAGCAAATATTAGAAAAAAATATTTATGCGCTGTAAAAGTTCTTAATTTGATTTAGAAGAGATGTTAAGATCACCCAACTCGAGAGTTATTAATTATGAAGGAAAGAATTTTCAACGATGTCTGGTGCAGACTTGTGCGTTGAGCGTGGCACTTATCATAACCTCACTTGAAAGCGTCCTGTTTTACATCTCGTATCTTACATTAAGTTTCCACTTACAAGTTGAAAATTGGGTCGTTCAAAATTGTAAGTGAAGGGCCACACTCTAGAAAATTACCTACTACTTATTTTAATTCCAGATGTTACTTTCTGAAGTGATACTTCCGCGACTCTAAGCTATACAAAGTGACCCCATAAAGACATAAAGGCGGATAATTAAAACAGGGTGTTTGATAAAGATAAATATTTTAATGGTAGATAGGAGGCTACCTAAGTTGTTCTAAATAACTTTGTAATGGGTCTCAGAGCTTCCATAACGGAGATACTGGGTATTTGATCAATTTTTAGTATTATTTCATGGAGCCATAAGTTATTGACCACCCATTATATTTTTTTAATTTCTGTTATAAAGCTTACTCTTAAGACGATTAATTTATTCAAATATTAAACGAAATCAAAATTCAGGTTCGGCTTCAAGAAAAATGGATAAATATGTGAAATATCAGAACAACGCCCTGTATATAATTTTTTTTTAAATTTCATTGAGTATTTGTAAAGAACAGAAAAACTGAATTAAAGTAAGTTTTATTTGTTTGCGAACGTTGAAATTTTTTTTCGAAAATAGAGCATTCAAAAGATCACCAAAAATTTCGTTTCAATGCGTTTTTTTCTCGTTATTTTTAGTTTAACTTGAGCACGTTTCGAGTTTATAAGCGGAAATTTAACTGCAATAAAATTATTTAATTTTAAATATTAAATTTTATTACGAGTCTCTTCTACAAATGCAATTATAGAAATGGATTAATTTATCTTAACTTAATTAAAACCACAATTTTACTGTTGATGAGTTCAACGTTTAAGTTAGTTACGAGTCAGTTACGTTACTTTAAATCATACCGTAGCTGTTAAACAGTAAATTGGAGTTGCGGTAAAGGCTTGGGGAAGTAATTAAAGGAGCCATTATTTCAATATCAAAAAGTTGGTCTCTTATACAGGGTGAGTTATAATTAGATGTAAATAGATATAGACGAATTCTGCATAAGATTTGAAAATTTAGTAGGTAGTCTATATAACGGGTCCTGGCTCATTAAATTAAATCGCGGTTATATTACAATTTTCGCGAATGATGCGCGGTTAAATTATTCGATTGCGGTTGCAATCAAACAAATGTATTGAATTGATTTTACGGAATATGTAAATTGAGGCAGAACCCGCATACAATATCTACTAACTTGCAAAAAATTTTGTTCCAAATGTTACCTATGCATAATTAATTGATCTACTAATTATTTACACGTAATTATAAATCACCCTGTATATATTCATACAATAAAACATTTTGAAATTAATTATAATCGACGGTAGGTACTAGAGAAAAATGAGAAGCAATACTATAATAGGCCAAATTAACTCAACCACCACAATTTCTTCAAGTACAGAGAGAATGACTGACGAATGGAAGACATGGACATGAGGACAAGTTTTAAAGTAGCACTTATATTTAGGTTAATGTGAGTGAAATAAATACAAATACGTTAAAAAAACCTACAAACCTAAATATTAAATGATGTATTGTTTTGCTAAATCATTGTCACGCTATTGCGTTAATTCTATAAGCCATTTAATTAATTACACGCGTTTATAAGGCGCTCAATTGAACAAACCGTTAATTATCAATATGTCATGTGTTGGAAGTTGGAACTTTTAGTTCTTAAACAGCCATAACCCTAAACTGCCGTGTTCATTAACTCTGTCAGTAGAATATTTATGTATTTTTTATTATATTATCAATAATAGGTTTCTTCTCTTATTCTGCAAAATAATCAATTTTAAGGGCAGTTAAAGTTGAAAATTGCAACACACTGATGTTTTCGTGTAAGAAATTTGATAATAAAGTGGAAATGAACCGTAATTATTTCAATTATATTAAGCATTGTTTCTTTCTACTACATGTGCTTAAATAGAGTAAAATTTCAGTTGTTTCCCAAAACCTCATTAACTAAAATACAAAGGCGGCGGCACTTTTATTTACGGATAATAATATTAAATGATTAGATAAGTAAACCAACAAACTGCGTTTGTGCCAAAAAATAAAGACTGGAAGTTAAAATTAATTAAGAAATGCATAAGAAACGTTCATTATCATTTTTTTAAATTTCCACAGAAAATCGATGCAGCGCTGTAACCACGACAAACAAGAGCTAAAGTAGAATAAGCAGGCGACTTAAACAAAAAGGAAAAAAAGAAAGAGTTTTTGCCACTTTTAGGTCGTGCCCTCTTATCGTACATAATAAACGACGCATCGTCCCACTTTTAAGTAAGAGTAAAGAAAAAAGCCTTTAGGCGATTTGTGTTCAAAACAAAAATGATTTACGGCATTAGCTGCGAGTAACTTTCGTGGTAATTTTATTTCACTTTATTGTTAGAAAGCGGTTGGGCGTACTAAAACAAACAAGGCGTAATTGAAAAGAAAAGCGGCAAATAATTATTTTTGCATTACGAACAAAAAAGTTTAATCCATGTCGAGAAAAGAACGGATACTAAAATAATATAGAACAATTGAAAAAGTGGCGCAAAAATGTTAAAAAGGTTATATTTCTAACGAAAGTCCAGATTGTTTCGAGGGTTTTTATCTAAAAATGTAATGAATTACAGTCGCTCTAGAAGTTGAATAAACTTTTGTACGAAAGAATATTATACCGGACGTACAAAAAAGTATTTTGACGGAAGTGACAAAGCCCCTGCTCTAGTAATTTATTTATTTTTTATTGTGCACCTTGCAGGTATAAACCCAAGTACAAGATACACATAACATATAGTATAAGTGTTCAAATTGAAAAACAAATAAACGCACATAGCATAACAACATAACAAGAACCTCAAATCGGACCTGCCGGCAGCTCTCTACAAACGCTAAGTATGACATAAAAAAATATCTAAATTAGGGCTATAAGCATGTTGATTATACAGATAGCAGAAAACTACCAGCGCATATCTTCTTATATCAATCTGTGTTAGACTTATGATAAAAAAATATGAAAATTAGGCATCAATCTCCTATTGAGAATGTGGATCCGCAAAGAAGCAAGAATATTAAAACAAGCTGTACTGCAATGAAGAAGCTTGTGAAAAAATGAGAGCAATCCACCGCACCTGCGAGAGCTGAGACGTTCAAAGCAAAGTTTCTCGATTAGATCCAAATGATGATTAAATTCCTGGGTATTAAAAGTACAAGTAACGTCTCGATGTCTTTAATGGAATTTTTTGTTTGGGTTTCCATAATGTTATAGAAGCATACTCCAAGAGGGACCGGACAAAACTAAATTATACTCTCGGTATAGTCAGTGGATTTCTAAATAAAGCCTAGCATATAGGATAAAAAAGTAAAGAGTACGGTAAGACTTATTGGCTATGATGTTCTCAATATCCTGGCATATGACAAATGACTCCCAAGTCCTTGATTATGGTTATGGCCGACTCTAGCCAACTGACCACTACCCATTACGATAAGGAAAACAAATTGGTGCCTGTTTGTTAGTCATTTTCTGTATACAACCTTGCCGTAATTAACCAGTAACTCATTCTCAACACTCCACACAACGATACAACGATTCACTTCTTCCTGTAGTTCAAGACAGTAGTTGTAATTGTTAACCGCTTAATATATTTTTAGATCGTTCACAAATAAAAACCTATTTGTGCAAGTAACAGTGTCAGGAGGGTCGTTGATAAAATTTAAGAAAAGAACTCAGGAAGGGTCTCTTATTCCGACCCGGGACGCAACTCGTGAACGCCCGATTAGACCCTTGCGAGACCTTTATAGGTGCGAGAAGCACCTTTGTACGTCACATATTAGATGTAAACTGTAAATAAGACGCAACGATTCTAAGAGATGCGGAGACAGTAATGGCGAAGCTTTCCCAATAATATATTATGATCAACTTCGACAAAGGTTTTAGCAAAGTCCGTATAAATTACGTCAACCTGACCGCCCACATCAAATACACTTGAATGATACCAGCGAAAAAAGAACCCACCAAGTGGTTACCGTTCAAGTTTGTTGTGTAGTAGATTTGTGCTGCAGTTTGTTGCTTAGCAATAGCGTAGACAATGCCGTGTGGTTATTAACAATTATTACGTAGACACAGATCTTTGCTTAAAACGTGATAATTCGTTTTTGTCTTGATTTCGTTGTACTAAGTAGTAGTAGCTTTGGTCACGTGGTGGGTTCTTTGGCTCGTATCACTATCTACTGCTGATGGGCAGACACCGCAGACTCGACGTGTTCAAACTTTTTTATTGTAGGCACCTATGTTTTATTTCCTCAGGTGGAACATTTGGAATTGAAAGCAGATCCAGACCGGCATGCACTGGAGTCGAACTGTCAATTTTATACGAAGCAGGGATTTGCCTGAAAATACGACTAAAAATATATATTTCCCCTGCCCCACACGACGGAGAGGTCAATTAATTTGTGTTCAAGAGAATGTATATTATAAGCTTCTAAGTCTAGAAGTTGAAGGAGGGAAAAATAATTAACAAAATCTATATCTTGAAAATACACTGTTTAATGTTTTTACCCGAGTGTGAATGACTCCTAATCTTCACCGATTAATTTCCGAAGGTAATTTGTAAGTTTGAATAACTACCTACTGATTCAGATACTTTGCTCATTGTATATTAGTTGTATTATTTTTACGCTCCCACCCTACACAATACAATTCATTACAATTAAGTACAATTAATGTACTTTATAAGTTTTCCAATAAAACATCTATATTATATGAAAGAAGTTTTAACTCGTAATACACAAACGCAATCTTTAGCATCTAACTCGCTCACATTCATTAACCTCTTGGGCCTTTAACGTCTCACATTATTCCGCAGACTGCCAACTTGCTCAGTTCTTCTTATGTGTATTTAACTGTAATACTGTAATATAAGTTTAGTTTTTATAGTCCTTTTTTTACTTAAGGGACTTATTTGAAAACTTTAGTTAGTTGTTCGAGTCTTAAAGCAACAAAAAATCTAATATACATCAATGCTTTTATAGTGTCAATTACACCATTGGGATTTAAAAGTAGATTTAGGTTAGGTATGAAAAATAAATTATACGGTCTGAAACTCTAAAGAGATTCCCCAAACTATACAGTCAAATGTTTTCACTAAAATATGTATCTAACGAGTATTATTATACTACTTAGCATAACTGACTAGTTCAAGAATAGTTTTGCCATCAGATACCTCAGCAACCGGACATTTTCGGTTCATTGGTTTCTTTCTTAATTTGTCAAAAAAAACAATTTCTGAAATTTGTCTTTATACTTTTAAATCACCCTGACTATGCTAACGTTACTGTGGTCTTCAAAAACTGTTCAATAAAAAATATCAACGTCGGAATCCGACGGAATCCGACGTTCGTATTGGATAGATATATTTTTTCAGATTAATCATTTCGTCTCGAGTCTCAAATCGCCTACAAAATCTAAGAATTGTGTTGTGAATACGTTAAATCTTAAAAATAGAAATAAATTTACGAAAGAAATCGCGTGTGCATTTATCTTAGCATGACAGCCCAGTAAATTTGAGTAACAAAACTTAAGGTAGTACTTTCGTGACAGTCGGAGCAAAAAGTTAACGTCAGAAAATATAGTACAATCGGTTAGGATTCGTAATGTATCAACCCAAAACTTTTTCTGTGAATGTACTATTTTTAACCAATCCCAAGCCAGTATTCTAAATCTGGCAACACTGCCCGAGTTTGAAAACGTCATGTAAACGTCGAATAACCTCAATGTTGACAGCTTGTTTATAATTTTGCGTGGAAATCCATTTTGTGATAAATAAACAATACTAAATATCATAAAAATCGTTTTGCTATTATTTAAATAAAAGTAATCATCACCTACAGTATATCCTGTGTGAAAAAAATTTGAAAAAATCTAACGCATGCGCGTTTTACGCTTATTTTGCTGTTACAAAAATACGCTGTTGCCAGCTTGTTTTAGTGTATCCCTTCCACTAGTTGAAAAATATAAATTTTTCATCATTTATTAATTAATATCTCAGAAACTGGATGGTGACTGTTAATTATTATTTTTTCAAAAGATTTATTAGTTCTTGCTTAATGTTGATTTAGTTTTTAATAAAAACGGTAAGAAGGGTTTATTAGTTATAACTAAATATCTAGGTAAAAATTTTGATTTTCCCTATAGTGCAATGTAAAAAACTCTCAAAAATTCAATTTTTAAAATTGAATATCTCGGAATCCGTATGGTCAAAGTTTTTCATTTATGCACCATTCGATCCGGAATTATTTGTGAAAATTAAAAAAAAAATTGTAAGAAAATGAATTTGGCGTAAGTACTACCTTAAGGTAGTAAATCGGGCAGTGTTGCCAGATTTAGAATACTGGCTTGGGATTGGTTAAAAATAGTACATTCACAGCAAAAAGTTTTGAGTTGATACATTACGAATCCTAACCGATTGTACTATATTTTCTAGCGTTAACTTTTTGCTCCGACTGTCGCGAAAGTACTACCTTAAATGAGAATAAATCTGACTCAATTAGTAGAACTAGAAATAATATTTTGCTTAAAATAAAGTCCGTAAAATTGTTAGTAGTCCGGTCAATTTAGACTAAAAAATGAGAGAAGTGGTGCATAAAGTCCCAACAAGCTGAAAATCAGTAAAATTGTTCAAAACATAATTATAAATAAAATTTAAAAGTTCCCCATCATTCCCGTGTGTGGAAAAAATTTTATTTGAGGTTAAAGATAAAAAAAATGAGTTTTTCGCGATTTTCAGCAAAACGGTAAGTTTTATCAAAAAAGTACTTCACACAAAAATTATAGATCATAATATTATCTATAATAATTGTATCAAAACTTTTTTTCCTACAAGCCACCGTTTCTGAGATAAAACGATTCAAAAAGTTGTATCGTCATAATATGCATGGGTACGCCACGTATACAGAGTGTTGCAGGACGTACTGTACAAACTTATACTATATACTTGCCCTATATACCAAAAGCCCGTTATCCCTTATTTGCTGACATGCTTCAATAATACGCTGCTGCAGTTGAGCTCGAGTATTTATTTGTACTTCGTACACTAAGCTTTTAACATGACCCTACATACCAAATTTGATCAAAATCAAGCTAAGCATTTTTGAGTTATTAAAGAAAAAGAAAAAACTTTCTTCAACTTTGAAGCACCCTCACGGGCTGAGGAACCATTTTGATATATAAGGTAAGTTGGTTAAATCGACTTATTTTGACCCCACAAAAATGCCCCTTAAGTTTGTACAGGACGTCATGCAACACCCTGTATACATCTCTAGAGATGTTATATATATATATACCACTTTTTGAATCGTTATATCTCAGAAACGGTGGCTCGTAGGAACAAAAGTTTTGATACATTTCTTATAGATAATTTTATGATCTACAATTTTTGTCTGAAGTACTTTTTTGATAAGACTTACCGTTTTGCTGAAAATTGCAAAAAACTCATTTTTTTTACCTTTAACCTCAAATAAAATTTTTTCCACACACGGGAATGATGGGGAACTTTTAAATTTTATTTTTAATTATGTTTTGAACAATTTTACTGATTTTCAGCTTGTTGGGACGTTATGCACCTTCGAATGTCTAAATTGACCGGACTATAGGGGGTACTTTCAATTACTTACTAGTAGATGACTGTGATGCAAACTCACGAATATTATGAGAAGGAATAAATTATGTAAAAAGCTCAAATATCTGTAACGCACCCAAAAAAGTTATAAACGCGCTAAATTTCTTGATACTGCGATATGATTTGGGTTCGATGTTGACTTTTTGATTTTCTAAGAGAGCTATAACTTTTAAAAATAATTTGAGAGTTTATTCCTACACTTTGCGAGTATACTAATAAATAACAGTTACTGATTTTTCAGTCAGCTTTATGCCAACTGAAGTGTTATGCAAACGATTCCAAAAATATTTTTATTTTACATTAAATTTATTGTATTTTTGTGTAACTTTTCAAAACAAGGGGAAATGTAAATATTTGAAACACTCTGGTGGCTTTTAAATAGTCCAAAAGTATAAATGATCGATTGCCACTTTTACTAATACAAAACTGTTTTTCTGTAACATGGGAGAAAGTAAAACGGTCACGAATTTATTGTATGTCATGTATAATGTTAAGAAAAATTGATTATCCGCTCTAATTTCTTATTAATCAGTCCAATTCATGATCACTATTATTTATAAACTCGATTCAACTAAACAGAGTTTCTACTTGTTGCGTTTACTAAAACGTATACAGTGCTTAGTGCTTGTCTAAAGTAGTTTTAGTTCGCAGATCTTTAAACTTACACAAATTATTGTTGACTGCTTCTAGTCTGGGTCAACTTTAGACAAGCTCTAGACATTGTTATTCAAGTATGACAAATCTGAAAGATCGAAGACTTTCTTAGAAAGTTATGACAGCTTTTTCAATATTTTTGGCGTAATTTGATCTAATCCTGGATGCTTCTAAAGCCCAGTTGTATAAACTAGCTAATCTCGGAGTCAGAGTTAACTTTACGATCAACCTAAATCAACAACTAATTCTGAGTTAAATTGAAATATATTTGACTCTGAAAAATTGATGGGTTAACCCTGGACCAAGTGCCTACTAGCTAACCTAATCAAATGCACGCTAAGATCTAACCTTATATTCAGATCGTGGAGTTAACCCATTTAAAGCCACCGTTGCGTTTTCGTAACCATCTCTACGTAATTTTTTTAAACCCTTTTGTAAGCAAAATTTGACGGTTCAAAAGTTAGATATGTTTTCTTGAAGTACTAAAGTACTACTTGTTAATTTTTTTGTCTCATTACATATTTACTATATAGGAGTAAATAATATACAAACGTTGCTTATTTTTAGTATTTCCGACAGGGGGTAGTAATTATTTTTTTTTCCATGGCTATTTTAACGATTTTAAAAAATTATTTTCTAATTGCAACGTACAAATAACTGGACAATTCAAATATATTAATTAAATCTGAAAAAAAAATTCCTTAGGTAACAATTTTTCACTCTAAACTATGATGTTACGAACACGCAACATTGGCTTCATATTATGGGGAATGTAAGGTGAGACTATTTTTTGCAAGATAGCAGAAGCTTGAGTACGGTAAGTGATATTTTGCACGAACAAATGGTTCCTTAATTTATAGGTCAATCGGCAAAAATGTATATCAAAAGAAAATCAGTACGTTTCGGCCAAAATACATAAACCTTGGACTTTTAAATTTGGGGCCTTACTTTAAATGACGGATATTTCTTCTAATTTATTCTGTATGGTGGTAAAAATGTCAAAATTTGTTGAAATTCGTGATACTCGATTAGGACTGGGTGGTGAAGTGATAACCAAATCTATTCCCATTCCAGTTTTAACCTATTCGCCTATTTTATCCGAAGTGAAATTCGACAGTGTTAAGTACAAAATCAAAAAACATCAAAAAAATTAGAGAAAACTGTGCAATGACCAAAGTACGACAGTGTTTATGTCTGTAAAATGCACACATAGACAATAAACACTGTAAACAAATGTTTTTTTTTACGCGGCATTCAAAATTGACCCGTATCGTATGCACCCCATTCAAGCCAATGTTGCGTTAACACAGCATACGGTTTTACATAGTAAACAAATTTTTAAAAAAACTTTTTTGCGAAATTTTATTATTCGGCCTTAAATATGCAATTTTAATGAAAAAAAATTTACACTTTGTTTTGAATTCTTATAGCGGTCTTAAATGGGTTAACTCTAACTCCGAGATTATCTCATTTATACAACTGGACCTAAAGTGTTGATTTACAAACCGGAAGTAGGTACTATTACACTTTTAGTAGGCATTGACTCGAAAATGCCAGTTTACGAGCTTTTCGTGATTTGTAAAAATTTCATTAAGAAGTTTTATGTGATGACCCTGCATAAACAACTAATAGAAGCCATTTTACAACAAACGTAATCCCTTAAACCTATAACAGTATAACGTCCTCACTCAAAGTGAAATTTTAAGCCCCGATTGGAGACACCACAATTAATGAACACAATATTAGGATCTTAGAAGGAAAATTATTGTTGATGGATGGTTACATTATACATTATAATAATTTATAATGTACCTATTTATACAGGGTGTCAATTTGAAAACTTACCACCTCCATTATCTTTGCCTAAATATAAAATATATGGAAGTTCTGCGAGATCTAGTAATTTTATTACTGATGGGGGCGCAATCAAGAATTTGCGTTCTCCCTAGATCAGCCTCCAAAGTGAGGTAGACTTAACCTCTCAAATCTTAAATGGCAAAGGGGCCGAGTGGCCCTTTTCTGACAGCACCTTCAATTGCCTTTACAACAATATGCTGATTCTTATTTTTGGGTAAATAGTTTTGATGATATTGGTCGCATTCACCGGACTGATGCCGATCTTGCTGCTACATATGTAGCGGTACAACGTCCGGTAAATTTATATGTAATAATATGTCAATTACCCTAGGCCACTGACTGGTGAGACTCTACATAAATTCTCATCTGAATTCAAAATGTAAACGTGGTCCATCACAAATTCAAATTGACAACAACTTTTCAAAATACGCTACCACTCCGCTCCCAATAAGTAGCGGAAATAAAATATGCTCAAAAAAATGGCAACCGCTACACAACATGTTGCGAGAGTAGCGCTCGGTAGCGGTGTTGTCAGCGGTTCGCAACAGTTCCACGACAGTTGCACAACAGTTATGTCCGGTGAATGCGACCATGAGAATCTTAAAGAGCACTACAGCACTAAACTGCTGTAATTGGTAATTATAGCGAAAAGTTTCGAAACATAAATTAATATTGTTTAGAACATAGTGGAGAACATTTTCAACAATTCATTCATACTTTTTTTGCCTGCAGTCAGAACTAAAATTGATGGGTCTCGTGGAATTTCAATCTTCAATTTTCAAGTACCTAATGTTCCAAATTGTTTTACTTGCTGGATTATCTTTACTGTAACTGTAAAGAACCCTCAACTGCACTATATGAAATTCTACTTGAATATTCCTCCACATTCTTTCATTCTAATCTTGAAATACATAGAAGGTGATATTTTTGTAGAACAGCACCGCACAGCATTAACAGAACAGCACTCCATATTTGGTAATAAATAAGTAGTTCATTTTTTCTATTATTCACACAGATTTTTACACCTTTTTCATTTGCACAAACACCTACTTTTACGAGCGGACCTGAAAAGCCCGATTGATGTGGAAATTTGTATATTTGAAAGGCCATGCTTTGCAGATTGCTTTACCGCAATAAATAAATGACAGCATTTAGATTAAACAATAGAACCAAACAAACGGCTAATTTAATTGTCTTTAAAATTCGCGTTCGTCCATTCCGAAATAAAGGTTGTCAATTTTCGAGTAGCGGCCAGGATGACAACCCCTGCACATCATTAAAAATAAAAAAGGCAAATTATTGATTATAACAACATAATTAAATGCTTTATTTTCACATCGCGTTTTATTTTTTCGTCGTGATTTTTATTAATGGAGATTATTAGGTTCAATTTATACCGTCTATTCAAATATTGAAGTTATACATTTCGGGTGATTTTTCGAAAGAAATTTATTTTAAATTTAATTAGAGTTTTTAATGCTCAAAAAAGGCATGACATGACAAATTTGTGTTATTTTTAGCTCGATGGCAACAAATTATTTCGTTTAAAACTTTTTTTTGGTATTATGTTAATACAAAATCAATAAATATCCTGCGGGAGTAATTTACCTCACTGGAAGTTCATAACGTTTATAACATTTATAATATTCACAAAAAGTTTATTAATTTTGTATCATATTATTATGTATACGGGGTCGTCAAACACTTATTAACCCCGGTTTTACATGAAAACTAATAGCGATGGAGAAATTTTTTAAGAATATAATTTGTTTATCAATGTGTCCTCCCAAACATACAATGTAATGGAAAGAGTGGGTTTTTTAATTTAGCTTATTTAAAGAAACTGTAGAGCAATTGGAAAATAGTTCACCCTGTACAATATTTTACTGTAAATTTTATTTTTAAACGTTTGAAATAGGTATGTGGTTTGTATTTTTAAAAACTGCATCATAAGCAAGTAGTTTATTCTGGGAGTCAATACGACAAGATAACAACACTAAACAGTTATTGTTAGTTGATGAAGAAACAATAATAAACAATAAGCAACTTAATTATGATGCAGCTTTCTAAAGCACCCATTTTAATTCTTAGTTTCAAGATAAAACTTAAACTGCTATCTGGGTAACATTTCTAAATGAAACAAATGCCCTAAATTCTAGAGGTTTTTGTGTAGGTTGGGGCTTTTACAAGTTACTGATGTTGAGGAAGAAGCGCGCATATTACTAACCTTTTATTACTAGCAAAATTGAAAAGCTCAACTTTTAAAATTCTCGTCGCAAACATATTATAAATTGACTCTTACAGAAGATTTACGTTACAGATTGTTCCCGAGTTGTAGAGAAAAAACAATAAATCATTTTCGTGTGTTAAAAAGAAATTTTCTATTTATCGCAAATACATCTTACAAGTTTACAAAACTTCTGAAAATTAGAACTTTGGTTAAAAAATGTAATTAAGTCATTTTATTTGTTATTTGGATGAGTAAATTTTATTATTATTACAGGCGAAAATTGAAGAAAACTGGCAACTCATTATAACTTTAACGAATCTTGCAGGAAGTTTTAATCTAGAGGTGGGTATCTCATAAAATTACTTTTTAATGCAGGTATAATTATGTGGCTAAGATAATATATTTAACTAACAAGATATCTTAGTTGGAAGTATAGGGCATACTGATATTGGTATACTGAGTTGGAAACTTATTCAAAATTCAAAATATTACAAATTTAACTTTTTTATTAAATTTTTTTCTAACAGGTTTTGTAAGGGTGGTTCAAAAGGAACACAAGATTTGAAATTGTACCAAACTGTTCAACAGTTAAGAGAATTATCGATAAATTCGATCGAACTGGTTCGGTTGTGAATGACAAAATATCAGGTCCTCCTCGGCCAGGCCGGTCTATTGGAAATATTGCCTTAGAGTGAATGCAAGTGTTGGGTAGAATCCAGGCACATCCAGGTTTGTCCCCGTTTGCAGAAACTCGCCCCTTCTACAAACAGTTTGAAGAGAATTTTAAAGAACGATCTCCATCTGTATCCATATGAAGTTCAATTGACTCAAGAACTTAAGCCAGGTCATCATCTGCAAGCCGTACCTTCGTCAACTGAGTGTTTTGTTTATGAGAAAGCAATGCATCTACAACCATTTGATGCGAATTTTGGGCTGGTACATACTTCTTCAAAAACGATGACGGCAATGCCGTGGCGATGAATGGTGAACGCTATCGCAATATGATAACGGAGGTTTTGTGGCTTGCATTGGTTGGTGTGAATCTAGATGAGATTTGGTTTCAGCAGGACGAGGCCGCCTGTCACACTGCTCGAAAGACAATGCAGGTGTTGCATGAAAGACTCCCTGGCCATGTCATCTCACGAACTGGTGGCCAGAATTGCGACTTCATCCTATGGGGTATTGTGAATTATGTCAACCAACCAACCGCAATTCCTGAGCTGAAGGAAGAAATTCGACGTGTACTTGGAAAAATTGAAACGCAAGAATGTGAAAATGTAGTTTCCAATTTTTCTAAAAGGATAAATGAGTGCCAGCAGAGTCATAGCGGACATATGTTAGGTGTTTTATTCCACTTATATAGTTCTCACATTATGTGTACTTTATATTAAAATAAAAATATTTGCAATTTTCGAATAAATTTTGTGTTTTATTGAGAAATTAGATCTTGCATTCTTTTTGAATCCCTCTTATAAGTAAAGAAAAGTATACTCAAAGCAGGCACATGCTCATAAAATAAAAGAATAAAACCTAAAACAAAGTTTCAACGTCCCTTAAAATCCGGAGGTGGTCAAGCGGCTAGCGCCAAATTAAGATCTGGCGCTCGCAGCTCTAAACTGTTAATTAATTAAGCAAACGCCCTATCATTACACATTTTGTAATTTTTTTAAAGCTAATAGTACAAGCAATCTCTAAAAACAAGTGAATTTGATTAAAAGTAAGTCGCTTATCGCGATGTTCAGAGGTCTTCTATAAATCGATTTGACTTGAAGCCCCCACTTATAAGTCGTGTGTCCAGGGGCCGTTTTTACGCATATCTGTTTGTCAAAAATGCCCTACATGTGCGTAAAGAAACTGATTTATTGAGTTCAATGTAAATTTTAACCCTTTCTCGTAATTCTAGTAGTGATCAAAATAAACTAATATAAAAAGAAAAGCTTGTGGAAAACTAGTGAGCAGTATTATTGCTTCAGTTTCAATACAACAATTGGCAATTATCACTATTAATTACTCAGAAAAAAACTTTTTAGGAAAAAGATGAAATAAGCAACGCCATTTGCGGAAACAAATATTCCGTGGAAAAAACACGTCAAAGAAAATTGCTAATTTGAGTTGATATGGATACAGAAGCGCGAAGGAATAAAAGATTTCCTGATCCATTTATTGAACCTTTCTAATTTCATTTTACATTTCACAATTCCATAAAAATTAAGCCCATAGAAATGGGCGCTTTTTTAAGGCGGATTTAATGCGAGAATATAATTTATTCCTTTCAAAATTAGACAGTACTGTGCTTCTAAGCCTAAATTGAACAATGCCAACCGATGTTTATTATAACAAAAAGCAGTTAAATACTAAATAGTACGCTAGAGGAGCTTCATCGTAATTTCAAAAAATAATCCCCATGGACGCATTTCAAAAGCCATATTTTATATCAAAAAGTGTGTTTATTTTCGATTTATAAAATGAAACCGAATAAACATTAATTTAGAAGCTTTTTCAATTTTTCTCTTTGAAAATTTAAAATCGCGTTAACAATAAATTAATAATTTTTTTCCGTGTCCAAAACCAATATTACGGAAATTGATGTTTCTAATCCGTAAATAAAATAAAACTTGTGCATGATGTAGGTAGGTAGATATATTAATAAAGAAGCTAAAACTTTTATATCTAAGCTTACAGGTGGTTACTCATGTGAAGCGTAATTGAAATAAACAATGAAGGTTTAGGAGCTTACGATGCCAGATAATTCAGTTTACAGCAGGTAAAGAAAAGGGAAAAAGTTCTTGTAAAACCTAATTTTTAATAAAATGTTTTTAAACATGCGATTAAAGCTCTGATTAAAATATTAAGTTTACTCATTTTGTGTATATCGTCGTACTTCTTCAATTTTCGAAGTTTTTTACGGCGGTTCGATGTAATTTTAAAACATTTCTCCGAAATGAGACGCGCTAGATTGTCTTTTAATTGGTGCAGAAAGAACTTTGAGTTATGGACTTTCTTTCTAGATAATGAACATCAAAGTTTTTGCTCCACTAATAAGTTTTGGCCATTTTGATTAAATTGTTCGCTCCTTATTACTTCGTGAATCGCGTTTTAGGGTCGACCCACACACCGACAAAATATTCTTAAAAAGAACCTATATACGATCGGACTAAGAGAAGACCCACTATAATACAGAGAATGTGAAGAGGAAGAACAATAAACTCCAATTAATCTTCGGTTACACTGTGAGGCTTTCACAAGAAGTCGTCACAGCATTATCGAAAAGGGGAAGATGCTCCAGAGAGAACTGTCCAAATTATCAATAGGGAAAATTTTAGATTTTATCAAAAGCGAAGAACTCACATAAAGGAAGACTACATCCGAGGCCACAATAGATCCATCGGGGGGGGGGGGTCAGTCTCATAACCTCAATAATCAACAATCTCTCTCTCTACGCTCTCGGTACGATCTCGATCTCATAACGCTCGGATACCGATACATTTTTATAATTTTATCAGAGTGTATCGCAGCGAGACTGGATCGAGAGCGATAGTGTGGACAGCTGTACGATACCGCTCCACTCCGTTATGGATCAGTTGCGTGCTAAACAACAAACAAATACACGAGTATCAAGAGCGTATCGAAAGTGGAGCTATAGTGTGGACCGACCCTTATTGTTCCTAGAACTAATAATAGGTAGTTCAAAAATGTTGGTTTCTGCCACGAACTAAAAATGCTACACTTAGTGAAAAAGATTTTTTCTACACTATACACTATACACCTCAAGAAGAATAATACCAACAAAATAATGACTTAAATCTCTATAAATATTGGATAAAAATTAAGAAAAACATTAATGCTATTTGGTTGAATCAAATACTCTAATACATTTTTGTAAAAAATATTTTACAAATTTGTCGTACAACAAAGCTCGTCTCGCTTGTTACATTAATCTTGCGTTGGTTAGGCGACAGCTATATCGCTATACGATCTGAAAAGAAAAGAGACGCACCTAAGTTTGTACTAGGTCATTCTTATTCCTCACGATTCGAAAAAGATTCAAATCGTTAGTCGTTCAACAAGGACGACAAAAGGACGAAAATAAAATAAAATTCGTCGAATTTGTAAGAAATCAACCTCGGAGACGATTTCGTTAGCTTCATTTGGTTAGGGAGACACTGAAACGAGCTACAAATAAATCGAATTAGTCTAACAGGTCGGACATAACTGTTAAAAAGTTTGATGTTGTAACTGAGACGTTTCGGTTTTCGAGAAAAAGCAGTAAACAAATAAAGCAAGTCAAAAATATAGGACGTTGGACCTAGACGTGCTTAAGCTTGATTTTTCTTACTTTTACTAGAAATGCAAAGAAAACAAACTATTGAAGTGGCGACGTGAATAAATTGAATGAAAATTATAGATAGTATTAGCACCCTTATTAGCACCTGTAGAAAAGCCTATAGTCTGTCTGCTTTAAAAGGTGTGGGTGGGGATTAAAAAGTTAAGCGTTAAATCGTTAAACTAACACAGTTCCTACTCATTTACCATAATTTCACTTTTGGCTTAATTGATTAAACTTCAAGGGAAGAATTAATTATATTTATGATGTAAAGGGTTTTTCGATAAGAGCGATATGATTTTAAAGCCAAATACAACAAACTCGGTTTAAAATGCAACCAAATTTATTTTATTATTTTCAAGCACAAACAGACCTGTCAATGTCGGGTCCACATCGGGTTCGTTTACAAGGGTCGATTCGACTAACTTAATATTTGAAGACTTTTTCAATACATTAGGCCAAATTTCACGAATGTAGGGTTTGATATTCAATTTTATAACGTCAATGGCGTCTGTTGAATCTCTTATAGATTATTTTCACACAAGAAACGACAATTTTGCTCATTGACCATTTAACAAAAATGAGATTTGTCTGAAAAGATGATTTTTTACCAAAATTAGGATCAATAAATTTGTAACTTCTGTAACGCCACTATTTACAGCACCAACATTCGCTTTGTCTTGAATGCCCTAAACAAAATAAGAGGATGGTGTGTAAAGGAGGAACTAAATGTAAACCCTACAAAAACCATCATAGTCCCATTCACTAACCGCAGGAAGCTAAATCTGAAAGCTCCACAGTTACAGGGACTATCGATACAATTCTCCAAGGAGGTAAAGTACCTAGGGGTAACTCTAGATGCAAAACTCACCTGGAAATCACACATAGATAAAAGCCTTTCCAAAGCGACGGGGACCTTTTGGGCTTGTCGCAAACTATTCGGAAAGACCTGGGGGCTAAAACCGAAGATGATATACTGGTTATATATATCGGTAATTAGACCCATTGTCACATACGCTTTGCTCGTGGGGTGGACAAAAACGAATAAAATCACGACTCAAAGCAAGCTGCAGAAACTGCAGCGGCTAGCGTGTTTGGGTATAACAGCGGCTATGAGCACAACCCCGACTGCGGCTATGGAGGCACTTCTGGACCTGTCGTCCCTGCAATTGCTGGTGAAGAGGGAAAGCCTACAGGCCGCCTTAAAAATAACCCAAATCAAGAAATTCAAACCGGGTGACAAAACAGGTCACCTAAAGATTCTGGACTTCTTACAGCCTCAACTCTTTGAAAAACCCTTGGATGTCATTCCAAGGGCATTTGACTTCCAGACACCTTTCGAAGTGGTCATTCGGGACCGCGACATGGCTAGAAGTCAAATAATACAACAGGAACCAAATTCCTCTATCTGGTACTCGGATGGATGTAAAACTAAACAGGGAACAGGTATAGGAATATATGGCCCAAAATATAGGGCATCGATATCCTTAGGAACCTTCCCCACAATTATGCAAGCTGAAACACTTGCAATAGACCTATGCGCCCAGGAATGCCTACGAAGGCGTATAAAGGGTAAAAAGGTTTATATAATGTCTGACAGTCAAGCCGTGCTGAAGGCACTCAAAGCCAACAGCTATGAATCCCTATTCATTTGGGAATGCAGACAGTCCCTCAAAAAACTGGCTAGGGGCAACAAAGTTGCCCTGCACTGGATGCCAGGGCATGATGGAGTTATAGGAAATGAAATAGCTGATGAACTAGCTAGAACAGGCTCAAAAGCTATCCCGATTGGACCAGAACCCTTCTGTAGGCCATCCAAAACACACAGAACAGTAAAGATCCCAAAATGGGAAACTGAGAACAAAAAATCTCACTGGCATAATGTACCAGGACATAGACAGGCGAAGAAATTCATTGAGTACTCGTCTACAAATGCTAAAAAGCTTCTTCTTCTATCAAAGAACGAAATCAGACTTATCACAGGTCTGTTTACTGGACACTGCCCAGTGAGGTACCACCTCAAAAAACTGGGATTGGAAGATAGTGACATATGCAGGCTATGTGAAACGGAGGTCGAATCCGCCGAGCACATTCTCTGCAATTGCGATGCACTAGCTCGACTTAGGTTGAAACACTTAGGGCAGGCACAACTAACGCCTGAAGAAATGAAAAGAAAGCCTCTCAGGAACACTCTAGGCTTCGTTGACAAGATCGAATTCCTGAGAATATAATACGAGTAGGGTTATGAACAAAAGATCAATGCTGGTCGCAGTTCTGTAAGGCTCACGTAGCCAATCGACCCCTGAGTACAATACAATACAAACATTCGCTTCAATTTTTGCATTTGATGGATGTTTTGTTGGTGGTTTACTAACTATCATCAGTGAGTAAAGAACTGCGTTAGTATTGTGAAAAGTACAGCCCTTCTAGAATTTAGTAAGGAACTGACGAAAAGAAAGCTCAGTTAGGTCGATTATTTAGACTTAGACCATAATTTTTACGAAATGCACGCTTAGTATTGTGGGATAGTTAGCAAACGTTGTGGAAGCGCGTATTTTGCCATGATGAATTGTCAGAGTACACTAAAAACAAATGACAGGTAATATGGCTAACATAAAATTTTAAAATCATATCGTCCCTATTGAAAAACCTTTTACTAATGAAAATCGAGAATATTTCCAGTTATTCTATCTTTAATGGTCCGAAAAGTTGGAAAATTTCAACATACCAGTTCCATTTTTGACAAATTGGAAGATAGAGAATAAATACTGTCACGAATTTCCGAATATCAATTTCCTGCCTTTCTCTCATACTCTGACATTAATATCAATATGTCAACTACTGTGCATTTAACGTAAAAGTTAATTCATGTTCAACAAAAAATAGGTATTTATTACATTTTACTACATAAGTTTTTATTAAAAAGTATTACTCTCAATTTGACTGTTTTCAGGAGAGCAAAAATCTTTAGATAAACTAAACTGAAGTGTTTTAAATATTTTCAGAAAAAAATAAATTGCGTGAAAATCTGCAAATTAAGGTCTCGGGCAGGCTCGCGAGCGATTTATCACGAGCAAAAAGTCGTGAACGACAGAGCAACAAAAAATAAATTCAAACGCGCATAGTAAAATCACTAGATAAAGTTTTTTCTGACTTACGCCACCAGCAGAGAGGTTAAAATAGTGAATAGATGCCTCCCTTAGAAAAATCAAGTAAGTAGGTATTGCTGAAATCTGTTTAGAGTTTTTAAGGATTTTTGCCGCTTAGTTACAAAAACTGAATCCGCTATAGGCCGCTAGTAGTGCATTTATGCAAGAAGATATAAAGGGATGACCTACAGAAAGTATTCACTTTTTATATTTAAATACAAGTTTTGTTAAAAATAATTTAATTTGGTTGAGACCTACCTACTTAACTTCTCTAAGGGAGGAGGCCCCTATTCACTATTGTAACCTCTCTCCGTGTGGCGTAAGTCAATAAAAACTTTAAGAAGTGGCCTCAGTATAATAACAAATTAAAACGGCGAGCGTGCCCGAGCGCTAAGTCCTTTAAAGCGTGAGCTTATATTATGAACTTTTTTCTACAAATTAAGCTAATTTTGGGAATGTACTTAGCAACCACCCTGTATAGATATGTTTGTGTATTGCATTTCTAAAAGAATGTAACGATAAATTTTACATAAACTAATTAACAACAACTTCTCCTATATGGGGCGTACTTTTACGTGTGAATTAAACAGTAAACGTACGACAATTTAATTAGTTTGAATTCATTAATTAATTACTTATATAAATTACTGTATAATTTAAGATAAATAGCGTTAATTTAAATTATAAACTAGTCTAGTACATTCTGATATATCGCTTTAATAAATTAGGTATATTTGTTGAAATAAATTGACTCGGAGACAAGACGTAATTATTGTCATATTATCAACAAGCAAATAGAAAATTAATTACTAATTATGTGTTAAATAGGCAATTTTCAGGCAGATAATTGAAATTCTTGATTATACGACTGGTGACCTATAATGTTCCAATACTTAAGTGGCGCGTAGATTTTTGGGTCAATTTTTAAAAAAGTTTGTATTTTCCAAAAGCAAACAATTGTTTACAAATGCACAAAAGTATAACTTTGGCATTATGTTAGACAGTTAAAAGTAAGTGGTTACTTTTCTTTAACTTCACGGCCAATTAACCCTATTGAATATATTTTCAACAACTGCTCAAGATAAAAAGAAAAACTCTGAAACGTTCAAGTTACGTTAATATTTTCTAAATTTGAAACGGAAACGGTATCAAGAGAAGCCTAAATATAATTTCGCCTTCATGTTTTCTCTCGAATAAACTTTAAGAGAAACGCAAAATTGTGTACCCATACATACAATAAACAAAACATTCTCGCAGGTGAAAAGTTGGAAAAAGAATAATTTCAGAATTTCAAATTTGGTTTGATCGGAAAGCTGAAAACCCCAGTTTGCTCCTCAAGTGACAACTCAACTATCTTGAAACTTACAAATAGAGTGAGCAAACTGTTTCAAATGTTACAAAAATGGAACGTCTGCTTAAATGTGATGGAAAAGTTAATTTTCTTCCCTGCAGCGCTTCTTCACCGCTGGAGAATAGAACATTTTGCACGGGGTCCATTATTATTGGTCCCTCGAGTCTCCAGAAAAAGAGTTACTCCCACAGGGCCTAGTCCAAAGAGTAAGGTTAAAATACAATGGAGGAGCGCGAGCTATGTACCAGTGGGGTTGTCACACGGCTAAGAGCGGTTTACGGTGTGTTTTTCGTAAAAGACACATCTCGGCCTTACACAGACATAAATATGCAGTACAGGGTGAGCAAAATTCGATGGTTCTTATAGAGAAATCAAGAACTAGAAGAGATATGGAAAAATGGATGGCGCTTCTCTTTTTTTTTAAGAAGAACCCAATGATGAATACCGGAATTTGCAATCTTCTTTTGTTTTAGAAATATAAGCAAAAGTTCGATTTTTCAATGTTTCGCTGAATTTCGATTTCACGATTGTAGTGAAGTTATAGAAAAAATATTAGCACATTCTTCAGGCACTTTTGTAAGGACAATGAAATCAGCCGAAGGGATTTTTAATATCTTCGTTAGTTTCCGGTTTCTAACACAAAGTTGTGAACGAAGATAGCGAATTCCAATTTTTGCTATTGGGTTCCTCTCAAAACAAGGAAACGAGAATGCGAATCTTTCCATATCTCTTCTAGCTATCGATTTCTCCATAAGAATCATCGACCCCATAGCCCCGCACACCACATTACATTAAACTTCGATGAAATATTATGTAAATGCAGGAGAGTTTGATAAATTCTGGCAGAGTTGCGTACCATCTCCAATCTTCAGTATTATTTTTGAGTATGTCTAAAGCACGCGGATTAACCGCTACTGTAAACCAACTACTTTAGCCATTGCCACAAAAAAAATCTGGAGAATGATACAGTCATGAAGTTGAACAATTCCCAATTATCTGGCGACTCACCTATATTAGCGTCCATTGGGAAATAATTTCTCATTAATCATCTGAGACTACCTTAATTGCATTGCAAACTTTCCCCTGATTCGCGTACTATACAATCTTATAAAAGCAAAACGCGTATTTTTAAATTTTAAGAAAAATTGTAGCCCTTCGGTGTAGTAAACTGTTTTCTAAATATTCACCAAACTTTCAAAAAGTTAATAAAAAGAAATAACCTTTTTGGGGTGGTTTAGCACTTGTGTGCGCAAAATAGGAAATTGTTCTAAATCTGCTCCTGATGGGTAATTTATTTTTTATCGTATAATCTTGGCGATTCAACTTGTTTATTTTTGAATTTATTAGACACAAAAGGATCGCCTTTGTCATACCCAAGTTCAAGCACCAATTTTAAGGTAGAATAAGCAAGACAACAGTCGCCGTAGATAAACAATCACAGTACAAAAAGTTTAAGCAACCAGCGTCTTTCCAATGTCTTCGTGACATTTATTCAACAAGAGACGATTCAATCAGCAATCAGCAAGACTACCCAAGTTGGGAAATTTGAATCACATCACTGTCCCACAGATTATGATTCTAATAATAATTGAATTCAATCGCAATAGTAACAATTTTGTAATACAATTTGCAATCGTCTCCCTTGGCAGTTTCAACTTACATCCAGCTTTTGATTAGTATTGTTTTGTTTCTTGAGTACAAATTAATACTTTTTAATAGGTAATCAAAGCAGGCAACGCGAATAAATTTGACTTGTAGCTATAATACAAAATAGAAGATAGGTTAGTTGTACGGGGCTGTACGTTACGTAGTACGCTTGCTTTGATCTCGCTAAGCGTATTCGAACCTGATTAATTTTGTTGTCAAGTAAGTAGATTCTAGAGAAGTCAGTATCAGGCATAGCCAACTAAAGATTTTAGAAAAATAAATAAATAGCAACTACAAAAGAAAGTCAAGCCATTGTCGAATTTTAAATACTCGGATATTTCATTGAAATATTGTGAACTATTAAAAATTGATTGAACGCGATCATCGAATAATGTAGACAATAACTGCAATTAATTTAATTTCGCTACACTACACCCTACACTCAATTAATACTGGCTGAATGCACAAAAATCTCTAATAATTGAAATAATCATTTCGGAAACTTTCCTAGTTAGAATTACGTTCTCTTTACGACCACACAAATTTAAATTAACGACTTGCGAGGTTACGAGGCTCAAAAACGATCGCATTCGACATTAGTGTCTCCACCACATTTCCACTCACTCAAATTTATCCGAATTTTTTGCTACTAATGCAAATTAGTATTTACTAGATTAACGTTTTTCTAGCAATTACAATTACGCGCTCACTTCTTATAACTTCCCAAATAATGGATGGACGATGGACGATAAACCTTGAACGAATCATAATAAGAAAAATGATATAAATGGCATTTCTTGCAGAATAATCCTTTTGAAAATGAAATAAAAACGTCACAAGTTTACGTTTAAGCACAAGAAATAAATGGTTTTAACGTCGTTTGAATGAAACAAATAAAAGAAAAACACATTTAGATAAAAATCTACGAGAAAAAAATTAAAGAAAAGGCATAGATACGAAAAATTTACCGTAACGTTAAATGTCTCGAATGATAACTCAAACAGAACAAATTTACGAAATGAAAATCGGCAAGACGTTATCAAACACAGAAAGCGGAAAATCTTGGAGTGGAAATAATTCGAGAATTCAATTTCTAAAAAAAGTACAGAGCGGTATTAGTTGAATAACCTTTTATAATAGATATTTTTGGCGTATATTATAAGAAAGGTATTAAATTTCCTTCGGCACGTGTTATAAGCTCATTCAATTTGCTTTTTATGACGAATACGTAACTTTTATGAAAGGATGGGGAAAAATGGAGGATTTTGGTGGTCGAATACAAAAAATCGATTTATTCCTGGAATAATCAATGGCAGAACCAAAAATGTTTAATTAAATTATGATCACCCCATCTATAACTTTTGTATTTTTTCAAATATCTATCTGAAATTTCTATTTGTATTTGAAGAAGTCGCACGGTCTCGGTGGCCAATTCTGGTCACCAATGCGTGCGATGATCTGTCAAGGAATCTCTCATACAGAAACTGGCACAGTGTGACTCGTTGTCCTGTCTTGCTGAAATCACATCTCCATACCGACCAATGCAGACCACAAAAATTCCGTTATCATATTGGGATAAAGTTAATCATTCACTGCTACGGTACTAGCGTCGTCGTCCTCGAAGAAGTATGGCCCAACCAACAACCACCAACCCAAAATCCGCACCAAGCGGAGACTCGTTGTGGATGCATTGCTTTCTTATGCACAAAATACGATTATATGATCCCCAAATCTGGCTATTCCGGGTGTTCACGTACTCATTCAAGTAGAAGCACCTCTCATGGCTAAAGAAAAATTTTCTGACCATTCATTGATTTTTAAAACTCAGTTTGCGAAGGTACGGCGTTGTACATGATCACTAGGCTTAAGTTCTTGAGTCAATTGAACTTTATATAGTAGCAGATGGAAATCTTTCTCTAAAATTCACTGCTTGTGGAAAGTGCCAGTTGACCGATTCCGATGGATTCTCCCCAAACCTTGCATTCACTACGGTAATATTTTCAGTAGACCGGCCTAACCGAGGACGACTGATATTCTCTTATCCACAACCGAACCAGTTCGATCGAATTATCGATAAAAACTGTCGAATAATTTAGTATTTGGTAGCGTTTCATAACTGATAATCGCGTCAACTCGACAGTTTGCCAACTTTTAGCCCAACACTCTTCATTAAGACAAAATGTCGCCAATTTTATATCTTGCGTTCCTTTCGAAAAATGCTCAAGATATGGCAAGAGAATATTGCAAAAGATATAAAATTGAAGTCGTCGTATCTATGCTTTTCCTTATACATATAGGTAGATTGTTTTTCAGTCATTGATAAACGTGGCGATGACGTTTTGTGGGTGTGGGATGTACACTTTTTTAGTTTAATTTTAAAAAAATACTCGCCTATTATAGTCCCTCGTTCTGTTTTTAAGGGGACCCTTAAAATGACGTATCTACCTACTTACAATTTGCAAAACCGCACAAATCTTTATAAACCAGCCTCCTTTACCACTTTAAAACTGTCACTGAAAAAAACGAAGTAAAAATGACTGTAGCGCGTATCACTCGAGCAAGGAGAAGTATGCCCGGGTATTCTAGAAGTATTTTAGAGCAGCTGTAAATTCCTAGCCATTCTCCTCTTAACGCGGCCGCTAGAAAAGCTTCTCTTAAAACTTCAACCAATTTCTCAAGTTTAATTTAAGTCAAAAACGGTCGCTGGAAAACTGCCCAAGTTTGTCAACTTTGTTTTTTTTACTGTAATTAAGTTCTAGTTCTAGTTGTAAAAATGCAATTTTAGGAAGAGTCGATAATGATAGTTATTATCTCTAGACTTTTTGTGCCCGATTTACATTTAAACTCTTGAAGTTCTTCACAACATTATTTTCAAGATCGAAAGTATAGTTATTATGTTTACTTGTTTGACACAGTTCGGAGTAAACAAAAAACAACCCAAGAAGAATAGAGCGACGAAATTCAAACTTTATGAAATATTCCTTTTCTCCGGCTTCGAATAATTTATTTTTTAGTAATTTGAATTTTTTGCTTCTCTCTGCTTTGTATGCAGCTACTGCAATGAAACCTTTTATGGGTTTCTTTACGCTTCGTTGTATTTTGTATCATAAGATTTCCAACCTGAAAGGAAATATTCTTAAATTTATTCAGTGCACCTAATTCAGTTGCACGAATACCTCCATTTATTTGACTTTTTTTTCAAAGTAGAGCTAACTTCAGGAACGTTCATATTCAAAACTTTTCTAAAAATTCAATCTTCTGCTTAACGCTAGTCTGGACTTTTTTTTAGTTTTTTACAGTTTCACAAAACGAAAAATTATAATTGTACGAGCAGTATTTTTTCTCTAAAAAGACTAAATACACTTTAGCATTCAAATCATTAGGGAATAAAGTATTTGCACAATTTTAGAACTGCTATGCTGCGTCGTCCGTCCGGATGTACCTCAAACTTCAGAAATCTCAAGCAAATTACCAACCGTTATCAAGTTTATAGTAACCATACCGAGATCTCCAAGAATTGTCACGAATTTTAATCACCCAGTATATGTATATATTTTATAGATACCATTAAATTTACACTAAAATTTTTATAGACAAAATATTTAATTACAATAAATTGAAGTACTAAAAGTTGGGCAGCATTTACGGTTTATATGTACTTTATATTAAATTTAATTTACACTATTAATATTTTAATTACATCAGCTGGAATTAGATTGTTTCATTAATGTAATAATCATAATTCGTTTCCAAATACCTACCTATACAGGTTGTATCAAATTTCGTGTTAAGTACAGGGATCTCGCTTATTAGCGTAGATAGAGAGTTGGTTAAATGGACAAAAACGATCCTCGAGTTATGCCTACACTAAATCAAAAAACAAAATTTACCCTCTCTATAACGTTTCTGAAATATGGCGGAAAATAGCGAAATTTGCATTTTTAATTTTTGGCTCTAAAATCGTTATTTGTAAAAATTTTTAGAAACTGAAAAACTTTTTCAAAGGAACTTTTTCTGCTCTTTCAGACGATGTCAACGAATTTTCGCTATCATTATTACTTTACTGTATATTGATACCAACTTTTGTTTTTCATATGAGAGCCATTTAAAAATTTTATGTCATCGGATAGAGAAAAAAATGCTGATTTCAAAAATGTATAACATGTCCATAAACTAACCACAAATAATAAATTCAAAATTAAAATAATAGAATATTTTATTTAAAACTGAATTTTAATTTATAAATAGCAATATCCGTGAAAAATAATTGAATCTGTTTTATAAAAAACAATTTATATGTGCTTCATTTGTTTTCCTGCAAATGTTTATAGAAATTTACTTATAATTATTTGGGTTATTTATGGTGATTTTTTTATCAAAAATTTTATAGACATATTATACATTTTTGAAATCAGCATTTTTTTCTCTATTCGATGACATAAATTTTTTAAATGGCTCCCATATGAAAAACAAAAGTTGGTATCAATATACAGTAAAGTAATAATGATAGCGAAAATTCGTTGACATCGTCTGAAAGAGCAGAAAAAGTTCCTTTGAGAAATTTTTTTCAGTTTCTAAAAATTTTTACAAATAACGATTTTAGAGCCAAAAATTAAAAATGCAAATTTCGCTATTTTCCGCCATATTTCAGAAACGTTATGGAGGGGGTAAATTTTGTTTTTTGATTTAGTGTAGGCATAACTCGAGGATCGTTTTTGTCCATTTAACCAACTCTCTATCTACGCTAATAAGCGAGATCCCTGTACTTAACACGAAATTTGATACAGCCTGTATAAACAAATAAAACTTGAAGCTGCTAAACTGTGAACTAATTTTATAATAACATTGAATTAAAATTTTGGATTTTAGCCTCAATCTCAGGGGACTGGTATCCGAATTACTTAGAAGAAAATCTTGCCAACGGGTAAAAATGGTAAATATTAACATTTTTAAAATTTTCTAATAATTGACACATTTTTCTAATGCGCCAATCTGATCAGATATCTGGATGAAAAATGCTTAAAAAACGCTGCTGTTTAATGGCTTAGCAAAAGAAATGTTAAATTATTGTAAGGGGAGGTTTTGAGAAAGTTTTAGTCTAGAGATGTTAAGTCGCACGACCGAGACAACCAATCGACTGGTCCATTTCTTGAAATAATCGACTCACCAAACGTTTCTCTCAATTGAAAGTGTGGCAAGTGGCTTAAGTTCTTGTTTCAAAGCAATCTTATAAAGACGTAGACGAAGATCTTTTGGCAAAGCACGCCTCAAAGTCGATTTCTAGAAACCCAATTGTTGAGCACGACGAGGAATCATCGATACATCTTTGTCTTCTGTAACGTTCTCTCGTACAGCAACAATCTCTTCTTCGCTCCGTGCATTTCCTCGCCTAATTGGCATTAAGGAGACTTGATGTTGACTCAAATTTCTGTACCGATCATATAAAAGTTCTTCGAGTGGCTGTTAGCGCGCGCAAAGTTGTCGCGACTGAACGACGCTTTTCATACAAAATCTGAACAATGTGCAATCGTTATGGAAGCGTGTAGTGTTCCATAATTAAATTGTAGACTTTGACAAACAGAAATATCGGTGTAGTTAAAACAAAACACTACACACATTATCGACAACTTCGATTTCAAGATACGCCGCTCTTATTCAAAAATCGATTACTATTTCTTCACCATTTCTCTTTTTCCTTTTAAAACTCAAAGATTTGTCTTAGGATTTTTTAAGGTTTGTCAAGGACTAAAGAAATTTGAGTCGTTTCTACCTCGATATTTTCCAAATTTATTCAAGTGACAGCTTTGAAAATTCTTCTACTATTAATTATTCCTCTAATAAGATTCTGTTGAATATCCGAGTCGCATCTTTTGCAATCGAAACCGAATTTTTAAAGAAATACATCGAAAAAAATGTTTAAATTTTGACTTTTAAAGAAAAATTGTTGTGGCATGCCATGAGAGAATAACTTAAGTGATGTGAGGCATGAGTGTCTCTCAAGTACATAATGGCTTGTTCTTTATACCTCAAAAATTTTACTTGAAAGAAAAATAAATCAGAAGCACGTCACGACGCCATCATCTCAAGTTTTATAACTTTTTTCATCGTCTGTTCTTTCTAAGCTTTCGTAAAAGCAAAAAAAATATAATTAAACTGAAATTTTGTGTGTCTTTGTTTTAAAATTTTACATTAAAAATCAACGCTTTGAAGACATTATCTCTTGTATAAAAAATGAGTTTGCTATTTAATTTTTCCATTACGAAAATCCAGTAAGCGAATCATGATCGTGATCTATCTACAGCTAAAAAGATGAAAAAATGGGAGCGTGAGCTCCACGGATAAAGTGTGTGGGGGGCCCGTGGGTGTATTTCCTATTTTCAAACTTCAATTGCCCTGTTTTGTGACATTTTTCGAGAAAATAATTATTTTTCAACTTGTGGTTTTTTAAATAGGAGACACGCGCGCAAGTATCGCCTGCATAATTATTCATCCATACGTAAACGCTTGACGAGAATCGTCACCACTTCTCCGGCTATTTTAGAATGTGCTGTGTGCTCGCTGGGTCGTTTCAAGAGATTTTTCTACCCGCTTGTAGATTTTAACCCCCCCCCCCCCCCCCCCCGACTTGGATTTATACAGTGTGTCCGGGGATAGGTGGAACACGGGCGATCTCGCTTATTAGTGATTTTAGCAAAAAATGTTACTCTTTGTAAAAGTTTTTGCTTGTTCCAAAATTAATATTCACAATTTCATTTTTGCAGATTTTTGTACAGGGTGGTTTTTATAAGCGTTTCTCTAAAATTATACACTAGTAAACTAAAGAAATTTTGAAGAGAAAAATCAAAAATTCATAACAAAAAATTATTTGTACACTCATGCTTTATTCAAATATACAATTTGAAAACGATGCGGTACTTTTAATATTTTTAAACAATTTCAACATTATTTTTTTAACAATTATTTTATAAAAAATTTTTATTAGAGATCGAAACAAACAAACAAATAATAATTACTACTCAATACAACTGCTTCTTACATTCATACAATCTTACAATCCCGTGGCGAAATTCAAAATACGCAGCTTGAAACATCGTTACATCAAAATTTTTAAAAATATGAAAAGTGCCGTATCGGTTTCAAATTTTATATCTGAATAAGAAATTGGCGTAGAAATAATTTTTTGTTATGACTTTTTTATTTTCCTCTTAAAATAAGAGTAGTTTACTGATGTATAATTTTAGAGAAACGCCAATAAAGACCACCCTGTATAAAAATCTGCAAAAATAAAATTGTGAATATTAATTTTAGAACAAGCAAAAACTTTTAGAAAGAGTAACAATTTTTGGTAAAATCACTAATAAGCGAGATCGCCCGTGTTCCACCTATCCCCGGACACACTGTATTTGAGAAAACCCCAAGCTAAAAACTTTAAAGAAAGTAGTACCTGAGGAAAACATTTGGGATTGTTCAAGGTAAAGCGGTTTAAAATTAGGTTCAGAAATTTTAGCTTAAGGGTAAATGTAGGTCTGCTCCCCACCCACCTCTAGCAGCAAATCAAGCCAATATATTTTGAAAATTGTCATTTAGATGTAAACTATAAATTAAAATTCATACCTTGAGGCCTCATTTACTTTAGGCGAACTAGGCTGAAGTCTAGGACGCTGAGTCAAAAGGGGCATCGAAATGCATCAACAATTTTTTTTTCTGAAATAAGTTACCTACTTTGACTCTTTCGTCTTGAATAATAAAAAATTTCATCTTTCTTCCTCTTCAATCAAAGGGTGGCAAAATTTGGCAGCGCTATAAACTATAAACGCGCCTCTATAGAGACAGTTCTGTGTACCTACTTGACAACTTTTTCAGTTTAACTTGAAAAAGTAAAATTTTATTTGTGAACACCCTGTACGCCTTATTGTTATTTTATGATACCTGTTCCATTAGTTAATGGAACTAAAAGTACTCCTGAATAAAACTATATCCATTAAATAGAAAATTATTACCTATTACCTACATATTATTGGTTAATAATAGCATATTACTCGATTCTACAACAATAATATAATTTATGCTTTTCTTTAGCAATATCTAATAAATTCCTAATGCAAATGAAGGATTTTTTATTGAGAAATAATTACAAAAGCGGTTTGTAGTGATGCTTTTAAGACAAGTAAATTAAAATTTAAAATCCTTCTCGTAATTATAATTATCGTAAGACACCTGAAGCAATTACTTTTACATAAAACGGAAAATTCAATTGGAAAACGTTATACTATCTTTTTTAGTATCGAAATAAAGCAAAAAAAACTAATATCTTTTAGATTTTAAAGCCCCACATCCAAGTGCTACAGAAATTGATTTTATTCGGATTTAGGTTACTATTGTGCAACTCCAGCTGCATTTCATTGCAATTTTTTTCATAAAATTCATCTCCAGACTATTTCATAATTATAGGAAATCTCAATTTAAGAGCAATTCTCTTTAGTGATTAATTGTAATTCTTTTTATACAAATTAGAATCATTACAACAACTGCACTTATCAAACTTAAATTAAATCGTAATTAAACTTGTCTTTTCTTTAAATTTCATAACAACTACCAAATTGTTTTCAACTACTTCTAGTCTACATAATTTTCTATTACTTTATAGCCACGCGTTAACAATGAAAGCGTAAGTAATTCAATTTGTCGTTAAACTGTGATATGATACACCTACGAAATGAGCCCAATAATGTGTTTCAAAACTGTAGATTAATAATATTATTAGCTCAATTTTGGAGGTTAATGAGAATTATGTGATAAAATTAACGTCAAATGTGTTATATGTGCGTTATTATTAATTTAGTAAAAGTAATAAATGAAATTATCGGAATGTAAATATATCTATTTTTGTTGTGGTCTTCATTTGAGAACAATTTATAATCGCGAAAAGTTTTTGGCTTCGAATTTCATAAAAATGTGCTAAACAACTTAATAGTAGTACTGAAAATTTAACACGTCATATTCACGAGTGTTTTTCTTTTATTGTTAAAACACAAATTAAAGAAAAAAAGCATTTATCTCTTAAATTCTACAGGATGTGCCACAGCAGCAATGCGGAATACTTGCCGGGAACCGGTAAGGTTCTATGACAATCGCCAACAATCATTAGTGATCATTGATCATCCAATTAAAAAAGTAAAATTAAAAATTTCATCAATCGAAACTAGGGAGTACTTGATTCATAAAATTTGAGTTAGTTCTTGTTTTGAACTAGGGAGTTTGAAAAAAGTTGACTAAGCAGGAAACGTAGAGCAGGACTGATAAATATGTGTATATAACATATAACGATTAACGACGTTTAGTCAACGAAAAGATAAAATTATTAACCTTTTTTGCTAAAAATTGGTACACCACTGTGTTTTCCAGCTTTAGACCAATTTCTGTTTAAATTTCGTGATTCTTGAACATAAAACGTTTTTTAATGGTTTGCGACGTCTTGCAATTTAAAACATACCCCAATTCTGTTTACTAGTAGAATACACCAGTAAAGTTGACCCATTCGTATTACTCTAATCTAAATATCACGCTGTATATTTGAAAAGAATCAGCAAGTAGCCCTTAAAATTTTGTAGGTAATAAATAAAAAACTAACGTTTTGAACTTAAGACTTCTTACAGAATGTCCAAAATGGCAAATAATAATTCCAAACGCGAACACACCACATAACCAAACAGAGGTCAACACAACACTAATATAAAAATTCGAGTGATGATTATTTTGTTTAACATTTTAAAAGGCGCACCTGCAAAAATTCCTATCGAAATAAAACAAATGGTAGGTATGATAAGACATAATATTATACAAAATTTTATTTATATCAAATAAATATTCTCGAATACGACAAAATTGCAAAAGAGAACTTAAATTTTTTAATTTGGGGTCAAAAATATTTTTGGTAAAATTATCTCGACCTCCGTGAGCCAATTCTGCAAAGTACTTAAATGTCCTTAAATAATAAAAATAATGATAATGTTTATTTGTTTATACTGTCATAAATAAAAATCGTACAAAATATTATCTATTACATACGAGACTCGTGGAGACAAAAAAAGTCGCAAAAATACAAGCACAAAAAGGCGGACAATAAGACAGAAATCTAGAACCTGTTCAAAAAACCTCGTTCAGGCTATACGGCTCGACATTTATGAGCAACTCAACCAATTTTCTTTAAAAAAATTTACAACTATGAATACAGTGAAGACTGGGTGGAAAAGAATTGTAGAGGTTCAAAATGAGGGCTACTGCCCGTACCAGGCTACCAGACAATGAATGCATTGAATAAATATATAAATAATTTTTGGTAGGATAGCAGCCCGTTTTCACATTTTTTAAAAAGAAATATTTGTGATAGAAACCACACAAAGTTAAAAAATTAGACTTCCTGGACAGTCCTCTGCAGGACTAACGACGAGGAAGCCGGAACATAGTTCTTACTTGTGCAGTTTAAAAATTTTATGCTTTGAAGAGCTACCACCCTAGAGAACAATTAATACCTAACCTCATCAATGACTGGAAATTCTAGCAGTACACGAAAAGTGTAAAATACAAAACTTAGCTTCTTGGGCAGAAGGTCAACATAATCACGCCAGCCGAGAGCACTATCCAAAAGAACTCCCAGACATCGGCAACTGTCTGAAACCGTTAAATGGTTACTATCATCATAAATGGTCTCCGGTAAAGCAACTCGACAACGGTTGGTTCTAAAAATTACACACTCTGTTCTCCCATAATTAAGGTACAACCTGTGATATTTAACTATTTCCCTATCGAGTCTAGGTCCAGATCCGGAAAATTATCAGAACACAACAGAAGAGTGAAGTCAGCCGCATAATTAAAAATCTTGTGAGGAGAGTCCCTCAAGATCAGAGTCAAGTCGTTGATGTAAATAATAAATAAAAGAGACCCTAGGATGTACCCTGAGGAACACCCAACTCAACCTCGCGACTCCCTGAAGTGAAGGACATCCCGCGGTCCGACAAGGATGTCAGCTGCAAACGGCCGGTAAGATAACTGACAAACCCAAACAAAGCAGCTCTCCTGATACCGTACCTCCAAAGTTTTAGGAACAGAATATTGTGATTGACACAATCAAAAGCTTTTGAAAGATCGAGAAAAATTCTACAGGGTATTTTCCTGTTCTCCAGACACAGGGATATCGACCGCAATAGCTCAAAAAGAGCCGTTTCAACCGACCTATTCTCCCAAATCTCATGCTGCAAACTATTGAACAAGTTAAATCTGCAGAGAAACCGAACAACTCTGACGACTGACAACCTTTTGTATAAGCTTAGAGAAGAGACTCAAAATACTAATTGGTCGAAAATTATTAAAATCATCAGCTTTACCCTTCTTAAAAGAGGACTTCGCGATTGCGCTCAGGAAAAACACCAGACTTAAAAGAATTATTAATGGCTTTAATATGACATGAATGCACCTTTTCAACAGAGACGAAGACACACTATCCATACCACAACTACGACTTGACCACTTAGAGCATGAGCTGCATTCAGCAACTCCTCCTCGTCACATTCAAAAAAATTAAAAGAGTTACTCAAAGGACGAATCCTGCTTTCAAAAACATCAGTCAGACCCTCCATCAGTCTGAGGGTAATGCTACAAAAGTGGTTATTAAAATCCTCGGCCAATTCTCGACAATAATTCAAGTCAGGGTGATGGCTAATGGTAGTCTGAGGCATGTAGACCTCAGTTAATTAACTATTTCCCAAGTGTCCCTGGATTTATTTTCCGACAGCATTATTGCTTGAGTGTTCTTAAACTCTATTTTTATTTACTTTTTATACATTACTCTATATTCAGGATTAAACTGAGACAAAGTGAGCAAAAGATCAAGACGGCTATTTCCACAAAGACAAATTCTAAGTTCTAAAATAATAATTCGAATGTCTAACTTTTTTAACCGGTCTCAAAGGGAAAGAACTATAAAATATCTCAAAGAAAACAGACATAAAGCTAGCCAACTGATCATGTGATCATTTACCAAACCCTCATCATCTCATCAATGCAATAGAGCGAATCCCAGTTCTGCTCGACAAGTATACAGCCAAGAAATTCGCAATGTTTGAGCTGTTATAAATACGACGTGTCCACGAACGCCAGCTCAAATTCAAATCTGAGAGTTTCGTCGAGATAACCAGCCTTATTGAGCCTGAAATCATTTTAAAAAACGTCTATCGTATATCAAAACTAACGCCCTATGCCTATGATTTCCTGTTTTTATATTTTTATAATAATAATTACTCCAAAGTTATATTTAAAAAACTAGAAAATAGCACGAATGTTATACTGGCCGCCATAATGCGACCAAAATAGCCCCCTTATTTTCGGTCACTCGGTCACTCGGCTTTCGGACACACTTAAGTGGCCGAAAGCAAATTTCAACAAAATCGCTTTAGTAGGTACTCACACCCAGACAGACATTTTCTAAGAGTTTTATTTTTTTAGCGATTTGGATTTAAGAAGGCCTGAATTAAATTTAAACAAATGTTTTTCCATCTTTTTTGTATACCTACTCTGTAGTGGTCTACTTTGAAAAAGTCAAAAGTCTTTCGAGATCTGATAAAAAACATTCGAGGGTATAACAAAAGATGGACGGAAAAAAACATTAAAACAAGAAATGTCGGAATTTTAAATTTGTACACTAACATTTTGTTGTAAAAAATGGCTTGAGTAGGAGATAAAACTCGCGGGCATAACTAAAACCAAACAAGAAACCTGGTTCGCCCATTTATTTGAAATAATGCGTATAAGGCTTGCTACAAGAACGAGAATAAGAAATGGGTAGATGTTAGAGTAAAACGAAGTGATGCAAGGTCTGGTTTCGAGTTTCGAGGGAGAAGATTAGGCAGTAATGTTTACCTAGTCATATTTTACATTCGAGCTTCGATAAAACAAAGTCAAAAAGAATTAATACTATACTACTGCTTATAAAGTGCATGTTAACTTTTATATCACAAGATGTATTTAAGACTCCGTCAGCTCGAAACCTCGTCGTGATTTTTGTTGTACGATTTATTCCGATTGTGGCACCACTTTCGTTGGGGACAATTGGAAGATTAATCTTTCTTCTAGTCATAATTTTAGAAGAAATTGTGTGCACCCAAATTTTGACTTACAAAAAGTTCGGTACTGTATTGATTAACTTTATCTTTTATTGCCTAGTTTCATCATCTGTTGGGGAACGCTTCTCTCCTGTTATTGCAAGCGTTTTTTCACTCTCACTCTATCATTCCATTAAATGAATTTAGTACGTTGTGCTATTAAAACGTGCGTATCGTGTACCATTGAGTTGGAATCGCTTTGTCCGTAAAGCAAATTACGCTTTAAATATCTTCTATCGTGCATTAGTTCAATTATTTTCAATCATTATCAAAAATAAAATCATTTAATCCGCAATTATGGTTCATAAATGCTTCGTTCTCGTCTTTTCCTCTGCAATGATCGTTGTAGGATTTTTAAATGAAATTACAATAATGCTATGAAAAGGAAACCTCATTAATGCGACAAACTCGTTTCGAGCTTTAATTTTCAAAACGCGTATTTTAATTAAACTAAAAGATCAAAGGTCTAATAGGTTGAGAAATATTTCAAATTATTTTTCTGGCTCGGTTTGATGTCATGAAAATTAATAAATTTAACCAAAGTTAGAATGATGGCTATATGCTAATTTTATTGTTTTCTAAAGTAAAAATTTATTAATTAACGAAATAATAAGAACGTAATTATTAAAAAAGGAATCGGCGTTTCTCTCAAAAAGTAGAACATTGAATGGAAAATAAGTATAAATCCTGTTTGATCCGTTGGAGTAGTAATTAAAACTGGAGACGCCCTTTACCCTTTCAAGACACCTCTTGTTTGTTCTTCCAAAGACAAACAGAGCTTGAAATCCTTTGCACAAACATTATGCGTGTTGATATTCATTCACCCACACCTACTAATATCTGTTTATTAACTTATTAACTAAGCTCTACCCACTTGCATAATATAAAAACTTCAAATCTTTCGAGCGTTTGATCCTCCACCTCTACATAACGTTAAAAATCTGAATGTCACTTTGTTTGATTTCGTCGTTAAAATTAATTTAGTCGATCTATTTGCCAAGTTTGAGATTTTAGAGATTATTGGGTAATGAATTTGAGTTAATAATTTGAAAATTACGGATCCAATATCACGAACGTTAATTTGACGGATGAGAACAGTTTACACAATAATTGCTATACTATATCGAGGGTTTGTTGATTTAGAATGGCGAATCCAATATGGTGAATGATAACAAAGCTAATAGGAAACTTTAATGGATACATTAAAAAAATTGTTATATTTCCAATTGCGTAATATACCTACTCGAAGTAAAAACTTCCAAGCTGATAATGACTGATCGAATATGGTCGCATTGGGCGACTTTTATAATTGAAACTTTTTCATTAAAAGGTTAAATTTAATTAAGCAGGAAATGTTGGCTAAAGGGAATTTTTTTGATCAAATCATTAATTATTGCTTTTTGACTATTCTTTTTTGCTTTAAATTCGCTACAAAGAGAAACTTGTGGCAAATAAACGCCAAATGCTAATTAATTACAAGTATCGATGCACAAATGCACACGAACTAATTTTTCAGTGCGGACGCTTAAAGATTTGATAAAATTAAATTTCGAACAAAACACCATTTAATTAGTATCTATACAGCGTAGTTATTAATTTGGCAAAGTTTTAAGCTGATTTACTGATTAATAACCTAAAAGGAAGTTTAAAATATAAAACAAGTGGAATTTTATTTTGTCGCCGATTCAACATGCAAATTTCCTTATCTCTTGTTATAGGCATTTTTGGCTTAATAATAATTTACACTCGACTCTATACAATTTTATTTGACTACGTTTCAGCTATTAAAACGCCATATTCGTGTCAACATGTTTTGATGTTTTGTTCGAAGACGTATTATTATAATGTTGACATGAATATGGCGTTTAGAACGCTGAAACGTACTCAAATAAAATTGTATAGAGTTCGGTGTATAAATTATTAAGCCAAAAATGCCCATGACAAGAGAGAATTACATATAAAACGAGTGTGATTGATATCCAAAAGATATCTAGGCTTCAATACCAAAAAATTACGTGCCCCGATGACCTAGCAATTGCTGGCTTTACTATCGTTTCAAATTTCAGCTCTCAGCTTCTTATGGCTTGGCGCTTAGGTTGTGGAAGTTCTCCAAGTTGTGCACGGGCGGACGGACAAACCAACGAACCTAAACCAAGCTATACAATTCAACCTTTAAACTATTATTACGATCAGCTTCTTCGACAGGCCTTTGCTATCCACCCCTGAGCCTAAACCCCCTCTCTTCTATTCTAACCCATAAAAGTAAAGGGTAGGCTATATAACGTTTAGAATTTTTTCAGTACAATTTCGATTGTTTGGGCTTCAATCGCAGGAATGGCAACTTCTATTTCGTGTTTCAAGGCATTAATCGTCCCTGAATGGTTAGCCTAACACTTATCCTTAAGGGCTCCCCACAAAAAAAATCCAACGGGGCCAAATCACAACTCCACAGTTCCACGGCATCATTGTGGGCCATTTTTCTTCGAAAATGAACAAGGGGCCGCTGTTACCGTCAATAGCGAACGTTACTGTGCCATGCCAAACAAATGTTTGTCTCCAGAAATTGAAAAATATGACGTGGATGACCATTTGGTTTTAACAAAACGGGGCCACTAACCACACAGCCAACATAACCATCGATCTTTTGCGCACTGTTTTTGGAAATTGAATAATCAGCCGAAATGCTGATGTCAGCTGTGATTTGACCCCGTTGCATTTTTTATGGGGAGCCCTCAAGGATAAGTGTCACGCTGTTACGCTAACCATCCCAGAGACGATTAATGCCTTGAATCATAAAATAGAAGTTGCCATTCATGCGATTGGGTTGATCGGATGAGGTACTGTCGAGCAAGCCGTGGCAGTCATTTGAATGATGTTGTGTTTCATTCTTAGTTGAAAATGTCCAATCTTCTAATAAACTCATAATTTTGAAAAAATATTTATTAATTTACTAGTTTTTTTTATAGCCGATTCAAATTTTAAACGTTAGATGGCCCACTCTTTATGTTCCGAATATGTCTAAAATTGAAGGTTCTGATGATAAAGATAACATATCGACTGTTTTTAATTCGTTCTTCCAACAACTAAAAGCATTTTCGTCCATTATAAAATTGTTTGCCGATGTATGGATTAGTTCTTGATATCGCGGTTTAACATCACAAGCCGGGCTTTCGAGCCCTTATACTTAATTTACATATTTTACACGTTTTAATGATAGGATTAGCATTAATATGAATATTAATATGCAATTTGATGTTTATTTTACAATGTTCAAGGCACATATCGGTAGTCGGTGGTGATCCAAGTTATGTGTATTCCTTTGCGTCGTGAGCAACTTCTGAAGTAAATATTTATTAAATTGCGGAAACTCAAACTCTTCAAATTTCCGCACAATGTTTTCTCTATCGATAGATATAAAAAGTTTTATTTCTCTAAGTTTTTCATAGTGGTGACCCGGTTACAGCGACGCTTACACAACGTCGCCGAAAGTCATTAGCCATTAGACGTAACCCTCTGTCAGTTTTAATTTTTATGAAAACTAAACGAGCTAATATCTTTTTAATCCACCAAACAGGACAAAATTATTCAATCATTTCTTCGCCTCAGGGGTACGGATAGACGGACGCAAAATCAACCTCGGATAATATTTGAAAAAGAGCGTGTGTAGGGTTGAAATAATTTCAAAAAGCATGCATTGAAACGCTTTTTTATTAACGTTTTACTAAACTTAAACCCTCTACATACGACCTGATTTGGTCAGACGGTCGGGCCGGTTTGGTCAGATCAGGTCGTGTGTTGGCTTGTCGTCTGACATTTATTGTGTCGGGTCGTCGGGTGTTGTCAGATGGCCCGGCCACCTGACTACCCAACCGCTTGACCAAATCAGGTCGTGTGGAACGTTGTCAGACGATTTTAGCATGGTTTTAGCCGTGTCAGTCGAGCTTCATTCGACCGCGTCAGGTCGTCTGTAGGGGGTTGTTGGATCACAAGTTGGGTCATGTGTAGGCAACACCTGATTTGGTCGGACTGACTGTCAGGCCGACCGCGTCAGGTCGTCTGTAGGGGCTTTTTTACTTTGAAAACTTTGAAATATTATATTTAAATCTCATTTTGCGCAGTAAGCTTGTTTTCATATGAGCACTAGATTTATATTCGATCTGTATAATATTTAAAATACCCACTAAAGTTGTTGTTTCCCACATATATTTTGGTATAAAACACCGAAACAAGGTTTGTTGTAAAGTTTAGGGCGGTTCATTCCCTGTACCCGCAAAATATTTTATTATGATTTTCCAAATAATGTGCTATACATGTCTAAAGACTTATAAATTGGTTTTTGAAAACTGATCTATTATTAACAACAACGTAGAAAAAATTTTAATGAGAGAAAAATAAAAAACGTTTTTCTTAATTAAGAAATAACTCTCCGTTCCGTGTTTACTTAAAAAGCCCTGTAATGAACTTGGAGAGAAAATTATTCAGTTTACTTTTACTACAAATTCAACTTTATGTTTTTCAAATAACAACTGAGCTAAATGAGATACCAATATTTTTATAAAAATATTAAAACCCGAGGCTATTAACAACAGTAAACAGAACTTTTGAGAGTCAATAAATCTGGCGAAAACCTTGTTCTCGTATTAAACACAATGAGACATCGATTTTCCGAAAACTGCGTTTTAGTATTTGGTTACTTCCACATTTATAACGAGTGTTCGAAAAGTTGACTATTTGTGCGCTCTCGTGAAAAGCCTTTTCTCACATAAGCAGCTCGTTGCAGAAATTTGCTTTTTCTCGAATCCGTGAATTGTAACAAATTTCACTAAGCTCAATAAGTTTGTTCAAAACAAAGAGGTCCTTTACTTCGCTTGGCTGATTTTCAATATTTTATATTAAATCAGTCATGAAAATGGCATTTCAAGTTTGGCTCCATGAGTGTGGGTTGAAAGTTAAAATAAAGACACGGCGCTTATAACGAGCTGTCAATTGCGCATTCAATTCCTCAGGCACTCTGGTGCCGTTGCCGTTTATACACGCGTGGGAGGTGTAGAAAATCACATATGCAAGTCAATAGAATAGTGTTTGCTCAATTGTTGGAAGGTAAAAATTGTAAATTGACGGTTCTGCATAACTACCTATAGGTAAGTATTTTAAAATAAGGACCAGTTCACAAAAAAATTAAGAATTTTTTGACGAAATAATTTCTGCAAAGCTTGATGTTTGTATAGACGTATACGGAGAGCAATTTTAGATATTCACGGGTCAAGTCGCCAAAATTGTTTTTTACAAATAACTCGCATCCTATAGATCATACGTTGACGAAGGTTATTATACTAAAAGTTATAGCACGCATTTATAGCTACAAGATTGGTAATATTCATTTTTTCCTCTTTTCCTCCACTCTTTTTGAGATATAGCACGGAGAAGGGGTTACAGTAAATTCCTTTACGGGAAACGCTTAGTGATGAGCAAAACAAGACCAAGACCAAGACCAAGACAGTCTTTGTCTTGGTCTTGGTCTTGCATACTTAGTCTTGGTCTTGGTCTTGCATTGGTACCTTTGGTCTTGGTCTTGGTCTTGGTCTTGCATATCGAGTCTTGGTCTTGGTCTCGGTCTTGCTTGCAAGAGTCTTGCAGTCTTGCAGTCTTGATTTTTTCACACCATATCTGTGATTGATGACTCAATTACATAGACTTATTTTCTTATTATACGCAAGATGAATAAATGCCTTTTCGTTCTAAATTAAAGCAACTGCAAAGTATCTTTATTAAAATCAGTTCTCAGAAAAACTAAAAATTTTGAGCCTTATTTCATTTTGCCTAATTGCCTAAAACATCATGATTTACGTAGTTGTAAATAAAGAAAAAGTCGCCTGAAAAAATGGCTATTTTACCGTTTTTACTCTTTTTTATCGTTTATAATTTTATAATGCTTCTACAGCTAGCTGTTTCAACAAAAATAGCATTTCTCTTCTTTTCAGTTAAAATTATTGGAAAACATGTAAATAAACATGCTATCTTAAGTAGAAAAATATTCGAAATCTTTGACGGTGGACAGGTGGACTGATTAACAAAACTTATCTCTTTATGCTATGAAATAAGAACCCGATTTTGTTTGTTGTTTTGTCGGGATACAAAAGCTAAAGAGTAGATGCTCTGTTCATGTTAGTTAACAATTTAATTTAATTTAAATTATAAAACATACTAAACTCAACAACTTAAAATGCAAAATGTTATGTTTATTTGCAAACAATGCATTCATTTTCTTTAACTTTTTAAAACAGTATTTTAGCTGCAAGACTGCAAGACTCTTGCAATTTGGTCTTGCGGTCTTGCAAGCTTGGTCTTGGTCTTGGTCTTGGTCTTGCAATTCGAGTCTTGGTCTTGGTCTTGCTAACGCAGTCGTGGTCTTGGTCTTGGTCTTGGTCTTGCATAAAGTGCAAGACCAAGACCAAGACTGCAATACCAAGACCAGTCTCGCTCATCACTAGAAACGCTGTTTAAACTGCGGAATAATGTTACAATTTGAACAAAAGCGTTTATTAATTTCTTCACCAAAGGCAAACACGAAATCTAGCATGACTTGTGTTTTTAAAAATCTTTAACGTCCGTATTCTATGCAGTATAATAGAGGAAATCTTTATCGTATCTCCAAGTTGTGAATAAGAAACTTCTGAAGTTCAAAAGCCAGCTTACTAATGTTACAATTTCGACAAAATATTTTTTTATTTTCTTCACGCAAAGCAACAAATCTTTATCCTACCTCAAGCAGTGCCGGATTATCCAAGAGTGGATAATTTTGGCGGCTGATTCCTTTCGTGAAATTTACGCATCTTTATCGTACTCGGCAGTTTATACAGCGTTATCCTGTAAACGAAATCATTGTTACTCGTTCTCCGCGGTATATCTCTAAAGGGGTTAAACTGATGGAAAAAATGTACAAATCAATCTTATAGCTAATAATGTTTTCTATAACTTTCATAATAACCTTCATCAACGTACAATCCGTAGAAAGCGAGTTATTGGACAAAAACAATTTTGATGACCTTGAATATCTCGAATTTATCGATCAATATTTTTAGGATTTTTTTGGATTTTGAATTTAGACTGCACCTTATCAGTTTTACCAGAAATGTTATCAACTGTAGTGTTTCTAATGAAACGCGCCCAGAATCTTTTTAGATTGACCGCTTCGTAAATAAAACAGTTTTCTTCTCATTTCCGCACATCAGCTCGATTTAGACCTAATAGGACCTCCATCCAAACTTGCCCTGTATATTGCAAAATTATTCTGTCATATCGTAATTTTTTCCGGAATAACAAAACTTCGAAACAATTTCGGCTTTCAATAAATTTTCTAAAATAAAAATATAACACTGAATTAATAGCATTGGCTAACCGCCGTCGTGAAAAGCTTCCACAGCACGCGTATTTAGAACTATCTACGAATGCTTCTTTTAAAATTAAATTTTATAAAAAGCCCGAAAGTTAGAGTCTTTTTTGTTTCGTTCGAAATGAGCAGCTTTGAGAGAAAATGAGAAAAAAGTACTTTAATTGATTAGGGAAAATGTTGAAGCCAAACAATAAAAATGAAGAACTTCATTTAAAATTACAGAAAGAACAGCTATTTAATCTAAAACTTTATCCGTCTGTTGCGTAGTGGCACATCAAGTAACGAAAAATATAAAAAAGAACTGAAGAATACCAAAAAATCTCTGATAATCTTCCTAAAGCATTGTTCGTGCATTCTTAATTTGACTCTTATTACGCGCTTTCACTTACAATATTTATAAGGAAAATGGAATTAACTTTAATTTCCTTTGTTTATATTTTTAACATTCAACAAGTGCTTCAAGTAAATACAGGTTTCTCATGTTAAAGTTACGTTGACCTCTCATTTCTCAAGTCTCGTTTTTTAAAGGTGTAGACAAACCTTACAATTTGCCCGTTTTAAAACATAAGCTTCGAGATCAGATCGCCGCTCATTTTTCCTATTAGATAGGCACTCAGATGTGATACAAAGGAAAAGTAAATATAACGAAATGGGTATCACAGATAAAATTGTTATCGACTAGGACTAGATAGTAATCGTTAATTCAATTATCGGAAAAATACAAATAAATTATCACTAGTTTTCCGCTATTAAAATTCGAAAGCTCCAAAACTATGCGAGCTTTTCCACGTTTAACTTTAGTGTATTTCCATGTTATAAGAAAACCGAAGCACTTCAAACCCTTCACCTTGACCCCAATAAAATATTTACAACTTCACATCGAACATTATTCGAGCTAACTTTTAACGTAAAAAAATGAAAACTCACCGGGTAGTTCTAAGAAGTTCGAAGTACGCCTCTGACGTCCACGCGCGGTATTTTGAAAATTGAGCGGTCCTATGTCTTCGTTAGACACGTTAGACATATTCGAAGCCACCGATTCTCTAGATCCCCTTCTCGATGCTAAGTAAGCCAAACCTTTTATGGAACCACTTCTTCTTCGAGGGGAACTTGGCCGACTTAACGAAGTCATCGTGGTGTTTGTGACGTCGTCGGTTAAATCGGTTAAATCTGACGTGGATTTTCTACATCTCTGCGTCGGTTTACCTTCAGACTCGTTTATGGATTTCGACGAACCGTATCTATCGTCGTAACCGGGATTTGTACGTATGTTACAAGTTGGCTTTTTCGACTTTTTTTCTTTTATGGACGAATGTTTGGTGCGTTTTCTAATTTCCGAATTTAGAGCGTAAACCGGATTTACTTGAAAATCGGAACTGGCCAACGAGTCCGAGTCGATCGAATTGCATATTTTATATTCGACGCTTTGATAATCTCCGGTCGGGTGTTTTGTCGTAGACACGTATTCTAAACTTGATTTAGAGCTACTAGAACCGTTTCTAGAGGCCTGATATTGTTGGCGCGTTAGAACTTTATTAATTTTAGATTTTGGAGGCTGTTGTATACTAAAATTGACGTGGTTCAGCGAAGTGTTGAATAAATCCGGAAATGCACTCGGCGAAGTAGGGGATTCGTTTTCGTAATCAACTGTCCGCGGCGATTTTGGCGATTTGGGCGAACGTATAACGCACGTAGTGAATTTTTTTTCAAAATTTTCCGAGAAGTCGAAAACTTTGTCATTTTTCAGTATAGTTGGACTATCGCATTTTGAATTGCTTTGTGGAAAGCTGAAAGCCTTTTCAGTTTGGTTTGCTACGTATTTTTGCAAACTCGCCGGCGATTTAGGGCCCGTGGTATGCGACACACTTGGCGATTTTGGCGATAGTAGTGGCGATCTCGGAGAATTTTGGACGAACAAAGGCGACTTCGGAGGATTTTGTGTGCTGCTTTGAGATTTAGGTAAAGCGTAATAATCACTGTTGGTAGAAGGAAGATTTTGACTGTAATGGAAGTTAACAGAAGAATTTTTTAAAGAAAACACCGGACTCGACCTCTCAGAAGAAAACGACGCTTTCTCGTACGAAGAACTAGATTTTCTCGACGATCTTATCGAGGCCGATCTCGAAATAGTTCCTGGACTATTTATTTCCATAACTTTTAAAACTTTTTTTTTTAGTTTAAATTTATTTGATATGGCATATTTTTATTGCGTTATTTAAATTTCTGAAAAGGATTATAGAAAAACTGAAGTTAACGGACTTTTTGAAATTAACTTATAAATTTACGACTTACCGCCGTACGAACCTTCTTACACAATCACCGTCACACGAATGAAATTTTCCCTTTATCCTGCCTGGCGTTTTTCCAATCGAATCAACCGAACGCTCGATACGCGAGATAACTCAGTACGACCGACAAAGACGGCAAATGTTGGGGACGTTACGTTTAGTAATATGACGGAGTTGACCGGGAAACCTGGGAAATTGCATTTTCTTCACGACTTAACAAAACTTTCGCCGACAACATTAAAATGTAGAAACAACGGTTTTAAATTGTAGAAACTGTTTAATCACGTCAAAAGAGGCATCTCTGGGCTTCTGATAGTTGTTAATTGAAGTTTCGATACACCTCACGTCTTTGAAATAATATTTGAAACAAAATCGAACACTTCCGAACTTCCACAAGTTTGTCTGATCTTAACGTCGACTACTCCAATAACGCTTTGAGAGTTTGCGCCATAAATTTAGGCAACAGGTAGTAGAAGTTTCTACGAAAATTATCAAACAGGTGACACAGCGCCGAACTGTTATTTTCTTTTAAATTATTAGTTACTTTTGTTACGTTTGTTTACTTATAATCACTCAACAGAACCATTACATTCCACTAAGTCCACACAATTACGTTCCTTAAATATTTCCTAAATTCTCTTCATAAATTTTCACAAAATGATGAAAAATGTTTTAATACCTTTTTATGTGACAATTTGTAATTTAATCTTTTGCGCTCTTTAAATCTCATTAAAGGCAAAGTGGGCATTTAAACGAAAATGAAGCCAATTTAGTGAAATCATTCGTTTAGACAAGAGCTTAGATAAACTCGATAATGGGGATTTTGTGGTTAAAGGTTATGTAAGGACAGAGCTTAGAGAACGTTATACCGACTCTGAGAGTAGTTGAAAAGTTGCTCAATTCAAATAAAATGAGATTGAAGATTTTATTTTTTATTTTTGTAGAACTAAAACGGTATGAAAGCATCGACTTGGTTCAAAATTCGATTCAATTAATGTTATTAAAAATGCAAACTCGTATAGTCTTACTTGGTATGGGAATTTTATTTTCCTACTAAAACTAAAAAGTAAATAACCGTGTAGGGATGTAAGCTCGGAGAGCGCTTCAGGCAGTTTAATAATATCTTTTTCATTCCCCATCAACTTGTAACCAATTGGATGTAACACGACCTTCGCAAAATCCATAATAATGGAGAGGTCTTAAATGGGTTTAATTAAGGTTCGGGGCTAGGGCCCAAATCAGACACAGACATCCACAGACACTAGTCGTAAATGCTACCCACAATTAATAACTTAGGTATTCACCAATTGTGTAAAAAGGATTATTTAATAAGATCTTGTCCACCTCCTTCCCAAACGCCGGAACATCGCTTATGTTCTTAAGTAAAGAAGGTAATGCATTATAGAGTTTCACAGATACCACGGAAAAAAATTTTATCTCTATGTTCAAGCCGACTCCCCGGTAGCGTAATCATAGACTTATTTCTAGTCCTTCTGTCCTAGTTAATTCTTCTGTCACCAAACACCCAATACTTGTAGGACTTAACATGTTTTTATAAACACTCAAAGTGTTGAATAGGGGTCTACAAGAATCAGTAAGTTTTTTAAACAGACTTTTGAAGTCTAAAAACTTTTACAAGCTGCAGGGAGAATCCCCACACCAGTAAACTATAACGAAGCACAAAATGCACCTTTGCAAAGTAATACATTCTCAAGATTTCTAACAACACTTGAGAACGCAATCGTCATATCACCTATGCGTGCCTAAAGACCTCACTCATTAATGGGAATATAACTAAAAAGCGGCTTAATGAGGGACAAACAGCATCAACTCGGTTTTCAGACCATTCAAAACTACCCCATTTCTCATTGTAAGGGCCTCCCATCAGGTGAATAGTCTGATCAAGTTTTAATTGGCACATAAATTAATTAAACAACGACCGATCCACCATCAGTGAAAAAAGATGACAGGCCGACGTCATGAAAGACATTTATATGAACCACGAATAATTAGTCCCAGGGTACTTCCTTAGGGTATACCCGTCAAAACAATTTGATATTCCGACCTATAAGTGTGTGAATTGTATTTTATTTGTACCCTTTAATCTCTCTTGGAAGTAAGACCTTAACCAATAATTCGGAGTTCCACGGATGACGTAGTTCCACAGCTTTTGCAGAAGTGCGAGACAGTATCAAAGGCGCGGGTGAAATCGCAAATAATACAAGCAGTCTGATATCTTATATCCATGATATCAATTGTGTAATCCTTTTTGGGAGATAGAAGGTTTAGAGTAAGAATTAATGATGTAGAATCGTCCACTTTTGTTTTAGAAAATAGTATCCCGCAGGGATCAACTATAAGTGTAACTCTGTTCGGCATAGCTGTTAATAATATAATGAATACACTTCATGTAGACATAGGTAAATGCTTATATGTCGATGATTTAACAATTTTCTACAGAGCAAAAAATAGGGAATCATTTAACGAAACTCTACAGGAGGCGGTTAATACAATTGTAAAGAATTCCGAATCCAGAGGTTTTCGCATTTCAGTAGAAAAAACAAAACTTATTCACTTTTGTAGACTAAGAAAAGCCCACGATGATCCCGAGGTTTATATTTATAACCGATTAATCGAATGTGTCGATGAAATACAGTTTTTGGGCTTAACGTTTGATAGCAAACTGACCTGGAAGCCCCATATCAACCGTATAATAGCTAAATGTAAGAAACAAATTAACATCATTAAATGCATGGCTAACATCAATTGGGGTGCAGATAGGGAAATATTGCTTCGAATCTACAAATCTCTTATTTTATCTCAAATAGACTATGGCAGTGTTGTTTACTCATCTGCTAGAAAAACCCTTCTTAAACGGCTCGATACTATACAAAACACATGCTTAAGACTAGCTATTGGCGCTTTGCGCACAAGTCCATCGTTGAGTTTATGTTCGGATTCGGGAATACCGCCACTTATGTTTCGTCGAAATCGCATGATAGTTAGTTACTTTAATAAAATACGGAGTGTCTCTAATCATGTTAATAATAGTATTCTTAATAATAAAAATAAAATTAATGATTTTTATCTAAATCCCACAAAAACAAAACCAGCAGTCGTACGATTTAATGAGATCTTAAAAAAATTAAATTTCGATATTCCCACGACTCATCAAACGGGATTCTCTACACTTTGTTTTTGGAAACTTCCGACTATTTTCTGCAGATTGGACTTATGTACATCTAATAAACTTGAAGTAAACCCAAATATTCTGAAAAACGACTTCAATATTCTAATTTCGAACTATCCGCTAGCTAAAATTATTTTTACAGATGGGTCTAAAACTGAGGAAGGTGTCGGTAGTGCAATCTGTGTGGAAAATAAATCGTTCTCTTGGAAATTACCCAAAATTTCCAGTGTTTACACTGCCGAGCTTTATGCCATCTGGGAAGCAGTAAAATTTATACATAGAGACGAATATCACACGTATCTCGTATGCTCAGACTCTCTTAGCTCTCTTAAAGCTCTAACTAATGTAAAATCGTTTCATCCATTAATTCAAAAAATCCTAATTAAGTTATTTATTGTACGAAACAAACAAGTCACGTTTGTATGGACCCCGGCACACGTGGGAATAAGTGGAAATGAAGCGGTTGACAAAGTGGCAAAGCTGGCATGTAATCAGGGAGTTGAAGGTGACCTGGGAGTTCTTAGGGAAGATCTACACACTGCTCTTCTCAACAAAATAATTGAAGAGTGGAACATTCTTTGGAATGCGACAAATGAAAATAAGCTCAAAGAAATTAAAGCAGGAATACATCCCCTACCTCTTCCGTTACGTTTGAGCAGACGAGATGCGGTCGTGCTAACGCGTCTGAGAATAGGTCACACAAGACTGACTCATAGTCATATTTTGGCGGGTGACGATCCTCCTATGTGTGACACATGTAGCTGCCGGCTAACTGTGAAGCACCTCCTCGAAAATTGTCTGAAATACGCTAATAAAAATAACTATCCGGGTTTGAAGGGAGGTATTCTCAATAGTCTGGTGGAGTCATGTAAAACACTTTAGCATTCTTAAAGGAGAATAACATATATAACCAACTGTGATAAATCTACTGTGATATAGTTACTGTGATATTTTATTTACCTATTTATTTATTTATTTTTACTTTGTAAGTTTGATCTGTTGATTGTCTGTCTGTTTATTACTGTTAAATATTAGAGTTGTAATTAGGGCCGTTTACACCCACTCAAATAGGCTAATGACCTTAGTTGTCGATGCCTTTCTTTTATATAAAAAAAATAAAAAAATTGTGTAATCGTTGACGGTAGTAGTAAGACGCTTCCTAAATCCAAACTGTCGAGAAGACATGAGGCCTTTCTCGGCAGTTTAAGGAATGCCCCATTTTTTTAGTTTTTCCCAATTTTAAAGAATCAATGAATTACTCTTTCAAAACTGAACTAATACTTTCCCCATTTAACTGATTATCTAACTCACATCATAAGAGAGATTCCAATAGCAAAAATTAAAATTGTATCCTATACTGTCGTAATGTAAAACAACATTTAGCCATAAAATATTGATTGGGATATTTGAATACGGACCAGACGATAAAAATAAATCAAAATTTAATTCGGTGCTCAAATAATTCGATTTATTTTCCAAACTCTTCGTTCATTAAAAATTACAACCCCAAATGAAACAGTTATAAGCACGACAACAAGTTTATAATATCCCTCTATTGTGTTTCAACTAATTTGCATATACATTGCAATATCTAAAAGTTTCGACTGATTTTGTATACTAATATTCCTTTTTTGTGTTATTATTGTGTTAAATAATGAAAATTTAGATTCGTTTTCGGTGCACTTAATTTGAATTACTATGCAAAACTAGATGATTAAACTGTAATAGACTAATTATGGATTTGGCACTTGAATAAATTTTCAAACGTGGGTAATACATTTTTTGCTGCGTTATGTAAATTGTAACTGTTAGTTCTTTTTATGCCGATAGGTTTTATTCTAGAAACAAAACAGATTGATGTTATTTGCTTATTTCCAACAGACTTGCGATATGCTTTATTGTTACAATAATTAAATTGCGCATTCGACTACAGAAACGATCTATCGCAAGGCTTTTAGTAGTTTCGTATATAAAGAAATTTTTTATCGTGAGAAAAATTTTGTGGTAGACAACAAGGGTCACAAATATTCAATAAAGGTCTAAACCTGTTGTGACAAAAGTAACATCTAGAGTCTAAAGTCTTAGAGAAATCCGTAAATCGAATTCAATTGAAATAAACTTCTTACCCATCAACTACTAGAAAAATACACAAAATTGATTTCGTGCTGGTTTTAATCAGTTTTTATTTCTAATTAATTTGCTTTTAAAATTATGCTCCAAATTTTGTTTAGAATGTTTTTATGTTTTTAATTAAAGCCAATTTTTTAAATCACACTTTTTTGCTTTCAAAGGGGCGTAAAATGAGAACGTCTGCGGTCCTACGTCACAGAGAAATTGCAAGCTGATAAACTTCTTTCAATCTAAAGATAACCGGCACTAATAAATATTACATAATTAATCTGAAAAATATGAAATCAAGAATATCATGATAATGCTTCAAGCAAGAGGCGATCAAAAATTGCTAAAAGGCTATTCTAGATGATGAGTTGAGGAGTTTTACAAAAATATGGACTTAGACCACGATGCAGAAAATATTGTTGTTGTAATATCACCAGAAGCCGGTGAGCTCAGCTACAGCGAGCATCTTGACGACGACATCGGAGTTAATAGTTATGTATCCCCTGTCAATGATATCGTGGGAACGCTTGAGATACGCGCTGCAGCTCTGCACGGCGCCAGCATTAACTCAATCTTGAGCCTGTTCCTAGTATTTTAAAAGTTTAATGTAAAGAAAAGAAAATGATGTGAAAATGTATCTCTTTGGAGGAAGCATGAACCGCACTACACTGAATTCGGGCATTCGCCAACAGTATTGTCTGAAGAAATATTTTATGCTAAGCTCTGCGAGTAGGGTAAATGTGGGTGAGATGATATTTCTCAGAGATCAAATTCACATCTCGTGGAAGACGTTAAACCTACAATTGACTCGTTGGACCTACTCCTAATTTAAAAAAATCTCTACTTAAAATTTTAAAATTTTCAAAAATCGCATTATTTAGGCCATAATATGAGCATGTAGACTACAAGCTAGAAATTTAAAATTTACAGGATAATGAGTTCATACCTTGACCTTCAAGAGCCTATAATATCGTTTGGTTATTGTCATCGTTTATGCGTGTACAGGCATGATTAATGACTAATAAAAAGTTACACACGGTGTATCGACTGTACCTATTTATTATTAGGCATTGATTGTGTACCATATCAAAAAATCATAACTACCCATTAACTACCTGATGATATCGTTCCACTGCTTTAAGATATTGTCTCATGTCATGGATGTATCGCTATAAGTGATGCAATATGATAGATTAACAAATTTTGTACACTTTCAAAATTTCGAACCACCTGTACACCCATAAACGATGACAATAACAAAACGATATTATAGGCTCTTGAAGTTCAAGGTATGAACTCATTATCCTGTAAATTTTAAATTTCTAGCTTGTAGTCTACATGCTCATATTATGGCCTAAATAATGCGATTTTTGAAAATTTTAAAATTTTAAGTAGAGATTTTTTTAAATTAGGAGTAGGTCCAACGAGTCAATTGTAGGTTTAACGTCTTCCACGAGATGTGAATTTGATCTCTGAGAAATATTAGCTGTTTGCATTCAACAGTCGAGACACTGGAGTCAATTAAAAATCACGAAAAAGCAGTAAGATTCACGGATTTTCAGCACCGTGTTATTTTTTTACGGTATCTATTGTGTGAATTTTTATTTTTTGTACAAAACTACTATCTTTTAGCTCTGAAATGCTACCTTGAACGTGTAGGTATCTACAAAAGAAAAGTTTTTACAGCTCAAAATCTTAAAACATAAAAATGAGGTTTTTTAAATGCTTTAATAAGGGTAGGGAAGAACTGACGCATACGAAAATTAAATGACGGTGGATTTCCTTCTTTGGGTTCCTTCTTTGGATTCTCACAAAGTTTGAGCAGAATCTAAAATAGTGGAGCAAGAATAAAAAAATTTTATTACTATATCATGATGTGGAATGACTCATTAGGCATTCATTGTATACCATGCCAAAAAATCATAACTACCCATCTACTACTTTATGATATCGTGCCACTGCTTTAAGATATTGTCTCATGTCATTCATGTATCGCTATAAATGGTGCAATATGATAGATTAGCAAATTTTGTACAGTTGTATCTCGGACACCATGAAGTCTACAGAGACCGTATTGACCTCACATGGTAGAAAATTTAGTGTACTTTCTAAAAGTATAGAATTGCCTTTGCCGAAAAATAAGTCCTTTGTGGTCAAAATTGACAAAAACTGAAGCAAGGTAAAGATATTCACAGTTTCTTTGATATTTGACGTAGATACGGAGGTCTGTCGAGACTAAAAACGTGGATTTATTTGTAGGTCTCCGTCATAGACAACATACCAAAACATCGGAACTACCCCATTCGATGCAAGGTAGGATGTTTAAAATTATACAAGTGCTTGTGTTTATTTATTGAGAGAACAGACGATTTTGAACAAACATACCATGGTAACGCTCGACAGCAAGGGAAAATCGACCTTAACCGATACCCTGCGAGCGTTGCTGGAAAAACGATTTAAAAATTAAAGAGCAGTCCTGACGAAAAAATAATAAATGAAAACGCATCCTGAAATTCCAATCTGCAACGTTATTAATGGGTGTTTTTGGATTATATGACGAATAAAGAAACTGTAGCGGTTTTAAACGGAAACATTGCCTTGCAATAAGGAAATTTAACCAGAGCAGTTTGAAGATTAAGGTCGCCCATCTAAAAGCGTGCTTTCCGAATTGTTTTCTTTTGATTTGCTAATGTTATCTTAACTCTAATAAAAATTGTGCTTCGACCAAAATTTGCCCAATGTTTTGTAGATTCAAATTGGACAAACTATGTTTTTTGGAATTTTTCACATTAACCCCCCTACACCCACCGGGGTGTACGGTCGTCCTGTACGGGTACAGGACGACCTTTTGACGACCAACAGGTTTTGGTACTCCAGAAGGTATGGAATAATTTAAAAAAGGTTCTAGCTTTTAATCTCAAAGTGAAAACAGAAATCATTTCTAGACGACTTTTATGCGACTGGGCACCCTACTATTAAGAAAAATGTTTTTGTTGATATTTTACCAAAATATACATTCTAATAACCACACACGTCTATTTTCGTAAGTTAAATCTTTAAACTAAGGGCACAATGAATTTTTTTAAAAGGTGCGGCATCTATCCCACATTTACCCTATATCGTCAACGAGACCGATCGCAATACAGTTGTAAAAAACGAACTAAAACCTGCGAGTGTTTCTTGACATTCTTTTACTTTTTGGATATAGCTCACTGCCGTTCAATAATAAAAATACGCCATGCCTCGTAACCGACATTTAAAAATTAAAAACTTCACCAATAATAACGACAACGCTCTTGCCAAAGATGACAAAGGCAGGGGGTATAAAGTTTGACCTTTACTCAATTTATTGTGGACAAATTTTCAAGCGTTTGGAAATTTGGAGCAAAAGTTATCAGTAGATGAAACTACATTACTTTGGGCGCCACAGTTTGAAGCAGTTTATTCGAAGACAGTCCGTTAGATTTGGCTTTAAGTTTTGGGCTTCAATCAGGCTACTAATATAATTTTAATCTCTATTCTGGTTGCGATACAGCAGATAAAGAGCTGAATGAAGTAACATTATGATCATGAGTAGTGCTGAGTATGGTTCAAACTATGCCAACCCCATCCACCCATCCAGTCACACCATTTATTTTGATAATCTTTTCACCCGCGTTTACCTCGCTGATTCTAAACCTTAATATTGGCATTTATAAGAAACTACTTATTGAGTAAGGTAATTCTGCTGATGTGTACAAAATGATAACAGAGTCAATTATTGAGAAAAAAAATTCATATTAGGATGATACACTGATTTCTTTTACGCACGATAATTAATATTTAAGTGAAATTTAAAAAATATATATCTAAATATTAACGGGTTAATTTTATATTTTTTGCAAGAGTATCATTTTGTTGGCTAACTCCTACGTCCAAGATTCAAGTCTCCGAACTAGAGCATGTAACTCAATTGTAAACTTGAAATTGTGGTTTTATATTGTTGTACAAAACAAAAATAAAAAGTTTTTAAAAATACCCTACGTTTGCAATTTTAACCCGTAACCCCCGTGGTGCTGTCGTCATGAAAGCAATGCCATTTTAAAAGACTTTAGTTTAGTATTTATTTTACTACCTATCTTATAAATTTGTTTTTTAGTTGTCTATAATATTAAATAGTTTAAATTGAGGAAGTATTACCTAAGCACTGTTCTATATTCATATTACGAGGGCTGATTGATAAGTTTCAGGAATTGAAAAATATGGCAGCAAAAACGAAATACTAATAAGACAGTTGACAAGTATAATCTTTAAGTCGACTGCTCTCAAAATTTTAAATCATTCTTTCTATTAATTTGCCTGCTACACTCATTTGAATAAAAGTATTTTACATTTCTTATTGAAATGGAAAAAGTTGAGTTACCGTGTAGGGATTAAATATTTATTTTTGAAAGGCTTAGCATAAGAAGAAATTCTTTCTGAGCTCACTAGTGTTTCTGGCGACTCTGCTCTATCGAAATCTATGATTTATTTTTGGGGCTGAGTTTAGACGTGGTCGTACAAGCACAAATGATGTTGAACGTTCGACCGACCAAAAGAGGTGACTACCAAAAAAATAATTGCAAAAATCCATGATATTGTATTAAAAGATTGCCGAGTAAAGTTGAGCGAGATTGCTGACATTGTGAGGATCTCATATGAACGCGTTTTCAACACCATACATGAACATTTGAAAATGAAAAAGCTATCAGCAAGATGGGTGCCGCGTTTGCTTAAAGTCGATCAAAAACTCACTCGTTTGACAACTTTGTTTGGATTTTAGATTTGTTTCGGCGTAATCTCAATGAATTTTTGTGTAGATTCATAACTGTTGACGAAACATGGATTCATCTCTATACACCCGAAACTAAAGAATGGATAGAAGATGGTGGAAGAGTCCCTAAGAAAGCGAAGACGATATAATCAGCTTGAAAGGTTATGGCAACTATTTCTTGGGATGCGCGTGACATACAATTGATTGTCTAACAGGAAAAACTATAACATGACAATACTATGCATCGTTATTGTATCGATTGAGTGACGAAATAAAGAAGGATCGACCACATTTAAGAAAGAAAACAGTCCTGCTTTATCATGAAAATGTACCGCCACATTCATCGATCCACCATATTCTTCAGATTTGATCACCTACTTTCTGTTTCCAATATTAAAAAATGGTTTGGTGTGCGGAAATTTGCTTCGAATGCTGAAGTAATCGATGCACCAAATGCCTATTTTGGAAGGTTTGACCAGATTTATTATTCGGATGACATCAAAAAGTTGGAATATTGCTGGAATGAGTGTATTGAGCTAGAAGGAGAATATGTTGAAAAATAAAATTGGGTATAGGCGTATAGGGTATAGGCGTGCTACCGGAAATAGCAAGGTCTTGGGTTCGATTCCCGAGGCACTCGGTGGAAAACAAATTTTCTCATTTAAAGTTTTTTCACTTATGTGTGTATGTTGGGGTTCATTTACAACGTATTAGATCTATCTAACTAATTAACCCTAAATATTTAAAAATTTGTAATTTATTTACGTATGATTGTTGTATCCATACTAATTTGATTTATATATATTTCGCTGTCTCGACGCATTTAAACAATGCCGGATGGCTTGTTTGAAAGTATGTTGGCCTCCGTAGTGTATTGGGTATAGGCGTGCTACCGGAAATAGCAAGGTCTTGGGTTCGATTCCCGAGGCACTCGGTGGAAAACAAATTTTCTCATTTAAAGTTTTTTCACTTATGTGTGTATGTTGGGGTTCATTTACAACGTATTAAATCTATAAAAAATAAAATTGAGAAAAAAGTTGCGCCTTCTTTGTTTTTCCGGAAATATATCAATCCACCCTCGTATATTGCCGGTATTCCATATTCGTAATTTCTGAGTTTCTTAGGGCAAGTTTTACAATAATATGTTTTAAACTATTAATTGAAATGACTGCTATAGTTTAAGTCAACTAATAGTGGACGACGGTCTGGTTACAGAAACGATATTTTTAAATTTAAATGCGAAATTTGAGGAAAGCGTGTTCTGAAGGTGAAACTAATGCTGGAAATGCATTAGTGAGAGATGTTGCAAGTCTCAAAAGAGCACATATTCAAATATAATTTATTTAAAAAACTAAATATTTGATTAATATCTATTAATTACAGTTGAGCAGCAAACCAATCATCAATTAGGCCCTGTCTGAAGTAAGGCCTATCTGATGTCATTTCCAATTCTATTATGGGATTCGATGCAGGGGAAACCGTCTTCCCCATCATCAGGTGGAACATTTACTTGGAGATCGACAGAAATCTACGCTTCCATACCAAAATAAGCATTCGTTGTAATTTGGGACTCATTGTACAATGTACTAATGCATGATTTCGTAGGAGCACTACAATGCAGCCTCTGCATTCGTACCCGATTCGTTGTTGCCGATTTCTCCCGCCTCACACATGTGCCTTATAATGCGAGACTCATTGAACACAGTGTTTGTTCGTGCGAAGGGCCAGGCTAACGAGTTGCGGCGTCGAATATTTCCAAGCCAGGACTACCAATAACTTGAACATCTTTCGAAAATTAATTTGTGCGATTTCGATATACCTCTCATGTTGGACCTTCTAAAATTTCGACAGGATAAGCAAATAGTAATAACTAATAACTAATAACAAACAAATAAATTCAAATTCAAGTCGACTAGAGGTGGTAAAACTCGGCCTTAATAGCTATATATCATGATATATCTGACGACAAATTCAAAGTATTTTATTTTTCGTAGTAGCTACAACTTTATAAACTTATTGAATATCTTCTACAAATTACCATTTTCATTCAATAAATTCTAGTTAACAAATTACGAATTAGTTGATAATTTTAAGCTCGATATAAACGATGTGCCTCAACAATCCTATTAACTACAGACAATTAACTACGAAACTAATACCTTTTCAATTTATTTAGTTATTTGTTTTAGTAATAAGAAATATAAATGAAATAATAAATTACTTATTTCGAATCTTGTAAACCTAAGATAGTAATTTATTGTAAGGCTTGAACAGCTCGTTTCTCGCTCCAGAAGAAGGGTGTCTTGTAAATTAATTGTCAACATACTGTCAAGTTCGTGGTTCAAAGAGATTTAAGGCCGAATTACGCGTAACTCTGATATATTAAATGTTTGCACACTTAAAATTATTTCATTTGAAGCACTACTTGATGACGATTTAATGTTTTTACGAAAGGACAACAAATTTGAAAATTAAACTTAATCGTATAGTAGCTACAACCGCGAATTAGTTGCCCCAATTAATGCTTAGAGAGTACACGATGGGTCGCAAATTTTGCATGTAAACTATTAACTGTAAACGTTGACTTTACTCGACTTTATACCAAGTGTAGAATTTTAAAAGTTGACATAGGGAATGCAATGTTGAGTTTTACTTTATTATTTTACGTTGATAATTTTTTTAACATTAGCCTAAAGAGGTAAGACTTTAGTTACTATAGTTTTAAGAGTGCTCCACCTATTATTTTTTGGGCAGTATTTAAACAATTGTGTATAGAAGCACAGATTAAGCGAATTAAGAAAAAAAAAGAAGAAAAGAAATCTACAGGGTGTCAACTGTAACTTGGCCAAGAATGTCCGGGTAGGTAGAAAACCGATAGGCAAGTGTTTTAAAGATAGGAACCCATGTCCGGAAATGCACCCGTACGGAGCTATGGCCGTTTTTAACTTTTGGTTTTGCACCTGAAGTACACGCTACAAGTCGTGTTTTAAAATAATTGTCTGCCTGGCAACCTATCGTTACCTAGGAAATACATTGTTGCCGCTCAGGTGTACCTGTGGCGCTGTGCTCCAAGTGCGTTGCAGTTCATAGCCCCATACGCTAGATGCACGTCGGCGAGCTCCTGAAAGGTTAACCTGTTCATTGTTCAGCACACGTTTTATTGACACACTGTTTCTGAACTGACATTCAATGTATTTCCTAGGTGCCAATGAGTTGCCAGGCAAACAATTGTCAGACACACGACATGCTGCCTGCATATCGGACGATAAAACGTAAAGTTAAAAACGGCCGTAGCTCCGTACGGGTGCATTTCCGGACATGGATCTCTATCCTTAAAATACTTGCCTATCGGTCCTCTACCTACCCTGGCATTCTTTGCCAAGTTACAGTTGACACCCTGTATATACCCTGCGTAAAAATTATATTCAGACACTTAGAAAATTACCTACAACGTCCTAATTTTTAAAATCTGAAACTTCTAGGGAAGGTTAGGTTTTGAATTTTATAAACAAACCATCTCTAGTGAAATGTTCAATATTTCTGCTCAAATATAACTAAACTCCGCGAGTATTTCTTTAAGTTTTTGCTACGTTTCCTACAGACCTACAGCATGTAGGTAGGTCTACGTTTTCTGCAAAATAACTATGGTAAATCATTTTATTGTGTTTAGATATTGAAAGGGAAAGTCTTTTTAACCAATTGACGTTTATTCTGCTCGGTCTTCAATTATTGTGACATCAATATTTGACGGCTTCCAGACGTTAATAACGCTTTTAAGCATAAAATTCAAATAACTCGAAATGGTTTCTATAGCTACCTCAGCGTGTTAGGTAATATGTAATATTGTAGACCTTTTTGAAATTAAACCTAATTTGAAAATTTAATATCAAAATATAAAACATATTTATAATATACTTTTTTCGACGCCTAATAAAGAAAATTTTATATTAATAAATTCGCAATATTTAATATTAATACACCCACTTCATGAATGAAGGTATTCATCGCTGTGGCTACTGAAGACCTTACAAGGGACTTAATAAATATATTTATCCATAATTATCTAGTACCTACATTTAATGTATTTTGAAATTTGAAAAGGAAATTCTCATTTAGTTTCTTCCATACATCGAATAAAATAGTTATTCCTTGAATGGAAGCCCTCACATTTAAATAACAAATAATAACAATTGAATGTTTCAAAACAAAACAATCTAAATGGATACGCTTTTATAGTTAATGATTATATAATATTATGTTATGTTCAAGCTTTTTGTTTCGTAATTACTTAATGAGTACATGTAAACTAAGTATTCTATAATAAATCATCTAGATCTATGAATTGATACAAAATAGAATTTTCATTTGTTGTTTCTCTGCCAAATAATTCCTTCGCAATATTTTTCTACACTCAAAGGCACAAAATTCGATCCACAGACAATTTTCATCAAAGCTTGTTTATTTTTACTTTTTTTGAGCTGCAGTTCACGCTGCAAGACGTGTATCAAATTCTAATTTAAGTAAACTAACACGGATATTTTTATTTCCTCAATTACAAAAGCAATGCGATATTTCTTCACAACTGATAAAATCGAAAAATTTTTTTTTATAAATTCAAGAATCAAAATTTTTATAAACACAATTAATAACGCGTATTACCCCCCCTTACATGAATTACGGCATTCATTCGTCTTGGCATGCTCACAATAAGGCGTCTAATGTCACGCTGGTCGATTTCTTCCCATTCTTGTACTACTGCGGCACTTAGCTGTTGTAAGTTTGCAGGAGCAGGTATTTGGGATCTAACTCGTCTTCCTACCATGTCCCAGACACGTTCGATAGGGTTCAGATCGGGACTTCTTGCAGGCCATATCATACGGGGTAATTCAACTTCATCCAAGTACTCGTGAACGATTCTAGCAATGTGTGGACGGGCATTATCATGCATCAGCATGAAATCGCCTCATACAAATGGGGCTAAAGGTACCACATGTGGTTCGAGGATGTCCCTAATGTACCTGTCTCCAGTCATAGATCCTCCATTTACGACGACTAATTCAGTACGAGCTGTTAAAGTTATCCCACCCTATACCATAGTTGACCCACCACCAAAACTAAGCTTTGGCACAATATTACATTGGGCAAACCTTTCACCAGTCCTTCGCCATATTCTTTGACGGCCATCTGAAGACTTTAGGCAAAACCTGGACTCGTCGGTGAAAAGGATATGTCCCCATTCTTGAACACCCCAGTTTTGGTGTTCACGAGCAAAGAGCATTCGCTTCACTCGATGTTCCCTGGTCAGTTCCGGACCATTTTCAGGTCTTCTTGCGCTCAATCCGTATTCCTGCAACCTTCTTCTCACGGTTCTTTCACTAACTGCTACTCCTCGTACATCTTGCAACTCATTACGGACACTAACCGCAGTAGTGCCTCTGTTTCGTAAAACTCTCAGACGAATAAAATGGTCGTCTTGAGCAGTTGTACACCTTTCTCTGACTGATCCAACTCTCCTGGTGTAGCCTCCAGTTTCTCGAAACCTTTATACAGCTCTTTGAAGGCTGCATCTGGTAACACCAAGAACTTGAGCCGCGTAGTACTGAGATCGCCCATCTTCAATTAAAGCAATGGCTTTGGCAGTATCGGTTGGATTCAAAACCATATTTAATTTCTTCAGGCAACAATTAAAAACAGTATTCAGTACGACGGCTAACAACCTGACGTTTGATAGAGCAAAAATTATTGATACTAATGCAACGAAAATTAATCAAATTTTAAGATATTTCTAATTTATCAACTTTAATGCGATTAACAAATCGTTTGACTTTCATTTGTTGACAAAAACTCTACAAATGTGTACCTACTCGATAATAAAGTACAATAAAACCGTAAAATAAAAAAATAAGCACATTTTGATCGAAATTGTCGATGGATCGAATTTTGTGCCTTTGAGTGTATTTACATAATTTTCTTCATTTCAAATACAAATACCTCTTTAAAGTAAGAAGAACCTACTCGATATACTTATTTCCAATAACTTTATCGACTTTACACACAAAAAACTTTCCGCCTCGGACTGTTCACTCGCCACTTTTATTCTCATCTACTATTCTAACTTTTACTGAACTCTCAGTAACTCTTTATTCCTCTCAGTAACTTTTTATTTCTCTCAGTAACCCTTTATTCTTCTCAGTAGCTTTATATTCATCTTGTATTTATACCCTTCTGTACTTTGCCTTTATTATGTACTCGTACTTCGTACTTGTTACTTATACTTATTCTTCCTACTCGTCACTAATGCTTCCCCATGGTTTCTCCCCAGTCAAGGATGAAAGATTCTTTGTCCGTATCTCAACCTTATCATCTTATTATTTACCCTCAATCGCGTAACTTCTCTTTACTCGTTCATCTTGTATATTAATTTGTAATTTCTTTTCTACATTTCTTTGGTACCTTCTCCTAACACCCTAATTTTTATACCTTATAGCTTATAACTTATAACTTATAACTTATAACAAAAAATATAACCTCTTTGTCCGTGCAATCGCCTCTTACGATAAGTAGGACATCACTATGTTCCTATTCTTTGCCGGGACACATACGGCTATTTTGCTTTCATTTACATATACTCCTTGGTCGAAAATATATACAGTGACTCATTTTAAGAACTAGACAGCCACGGGAGGTGAAACGTGCAAGACCGGTCAATCCATAGGCCTCTGTGTATTGGGAATGACCCGTCTTGCACGTTTCACCTCCCGTAGCTGTCTAGTTCTTAAAATGAGTCACTGTATACATTTTCGACCAAGGAGTATAGGTACCTACTTCACATCTGCACAGTTTGGAAATATATTGCTACCTCGCCGGTAGCCAGTGCCGGATTACGGTTTTCAAGGGCCCTAGACCAAAAGAACAGAATGGGCCTCTTAAAAAAGTGGTCCGGCTCTGGGTCGGATCCTGGAAAAGATACGGCCCGAGCAAATTAAATAAAGGCGGACTCCAATTGATTGCTAATTTACTTTATAATGTTTTGCTGTTTTTTAACAGCATGTTCAGGGGCTTCAGAACCCTGAAGCAAGGAAAATCGGTGTGCCCATTTGATTCTCAGAAGAGCTTTGGGGAAATTTGTCTTTTTAATTTTTTAAATTTTGATCTCCCACAGGTTACCTAGCGCCGCAGCCAAATTTTTTTTGAATTTTCTAGATCCACTTTCAGAATTGGGCGCATTCAGGGAACTGTAGCGAATGTAGAAGAGCTGCATTGTTTGAATGCAAGTGCTTTAAAATTTTCGCAATCACAGCCTTGTCGTTTAAAGTTAAAAAAGCCGTTGGAGTTTTGGGCCCCCAACATCTTAGGGCCCTAAGCCAATGCCTAGTTGGCTTATAGTAACCCAAAATAAGTGTAAATTTAAGCAAATAAGCACGTCCACTCTTTAACGTAGTTCATTTCTCATTTACGAAGTCCACACTTCCAACTTTCATCAATCACGTCCATAAAACAAAATTCTGGCACAGCTACAATGTATAACACCTAAAAATCCGGCTCTTTCACCATCTCTCACAGTTCTTGGTCATCTCTTAAAAAACATCTGAAGGCCGTTTGAATGGTTTATGATAAAAAATTAGATTTTCGGTATTTTGATCTTCCTAAGTGTGAGTGTAACTGTGCAACTCATCGCGACTCTCTGAAACATGCTGGAAGGGCATCAAAGACTGTAGCTCTAGACATTTCTATCGTAAGCAAATAAATACGCGCCTACCAGCTAGCAGATAGTTGTCAGTAACTGAGTATAGTCAAAACCAGAAGAGATGTTCTATGACTCATCGCTAAAATGACTTAAAAATGACGTATTAAAATATTCTGTTGCATTCCCACAAAGTAAAAACAAACTTATAAACAAAGATAATGTGATTCAAATTACGTAGTTTTTGGGAATGAGTCATAGGACACCTCTCCGGGTTTTCACTATAGTAACTTTAAACGTGTTAAGCGATATCAAAGATGATAGATCATTCTTGATGATATTGAAAAATCAAACAAAGTGCCTCTACTTTTGAGTGATCGACACTCGACACTGTAGATATTTATCGAGATGTACAAAACCTTTCTATTACAGTAAATTGTAACGCGAACTACAGGTAATAGGGAATAGGGGTCTACTTGGGACACCTTTTTATCACTTATTTTTAAATAATTTTCAAACAAAGACGTATTTTGGTCTCAAAAAATTTAGCTATACCGACATCACCACAATCCAACGCGTAACTTCTAGAAAACTATAAATTGTGAATAATTTTCAAAAATAAAAATTTATTTGGTGGCCAAGTTATACCCGTAATTGGGGCTACTTTGTCACTTTATTAAAAGCGTATCGAAATCGTCTTTAAACCGCGTTTTATGACCATGTTACCCAAGATTTAAATACAAATGATAAAAAGCTCGGTCATATGCAGTCTTTAAAGTCATTTTCTTGTAATATAAGAAATAAACAATAAAGGAAAGCATCAATTTCATGGGGAGACCAAGTTACCATGGGGTATCCAAGTAGTGGCTACGACTACGGTACTTAACAATGTTTATTTATGCATTACCTTAGGTACATAAATAATTGAAAAAGTTAAATTACCTTGCAATTTGTGCTAATTTTATTTCCAGTACAACGTACAACTAATTTCGAGTGTAAAAAGCACCACTTAATTTGTCTTTGTTGTAATTAAGTTGATAAAGTACCAACACTAAGACCAAATAGAAAATTTATTTAGAGGGCAACGAAGGAAAATAGCTCTTCAGTTTAAAGAAGCAATTTTATTAATTACTCTAACAATATGTTTTCAAGATTGATTTACTTAAAACTTTTATAATTACTAAGCCAATTTGTGGCATTTAGATAATATATTTAATCGATAACAGGGGTTCGAGTATCGGTGTTCTTGAACTTTAGAACAAAACAACCCCTAAGTAATTCAATATTTGACAAATTTTTGTAAAGAACGATGTTAGGAAAATTCACTAATTATTATCTTGAAAATATCCGTCGATGAGGCCGTCGTCGTTATTTGCACGCGCGCTGTTAAATAAAATAATGTTTTCCTTTTTAGTAAAAGATTAAAAACTCGACATTTTTGTTCTTTTGACCTCCCAAGCTCAATTTACCTTTCTTAAGGCTCGTGTCCACTAGCAAGTAAAAGTTTCGCAAGTTAGGTCTGAGAACAGGTGCATACTGTGTAAACCACGTGTACACGGCACATAGAGTAAAACTGCTGCAAGTATACAATCGCACGATTTGCTAGTGTACACGTGCGACTTGGCAAGACCGACTCGGGCAAATACTTTCGGAGCTGTTCCAATGGTTAGACAACAAGTTTTCAAATTATTTATAAGAAGGACGGAAGACTTTACTGTCACAACGAAAGTTGACCAAACAATTTTTTAGAAGTGCTGTGGCATTCTTTTAAGCATTACTGGACTGGTCAACTGCGTCCATATATCTTAAAATTGTAAACCCTTATTACTACAGCTTGACCGCCGTAAAGAAAAAAAAGTTAAACCTTTGCGCAGAGTTTTGGTCAGAAAGGGCTACGTCTGTCACTCTCCTAAAATACTAAGTACTTGTATGACTCGTCTTGCTATACAGTGGCGGATATGGGTGGCGTATTGTATTTAACTATTTTTATGCAAATTTCATTTTTAAAGAGTGACATAACCTTCTTACAACTCACTAGGTGCCTAGGTAAGTGAATTATTTAAATTATTGGAATAATTACTATTGAAATATTATGAGTATAGAGCACCATCCTGGTGGTACGCCACTGGCATTTTTAGGAGATATCATAAAGATAGAACTACGGGTTCTAATTGGTTGAAAAAACGAGTATATACGGTATGAAGCGAAAACATATTGCTCAGAAGTTCTGCGCGAGGTTCAACTTTTTTTTTCCTTTTGGCGGTCAAGCTGTACCCTCAGGTAGTAAAATACGAAGCAACTTTGAAATGATTGACAGTTCTCGACAAAAATTTTCGCAAGTAAATAAATCTTTTCGGTGTGAGAGGTATAAATTTGGTCGACCCCTAACTTGCAAGTGTACACGAGCGTTTTGCCAAAACCGAATGAAGCAAAACTTTCGAAACAGTTCCGAAAGTTCTTTGCAAGCGTACAAATTACTTATATACAAGATGAAAGAAAAACGTCTTTGAGCGACCAAAAGATACTTATTTGCTAAATGACACTTTTGAATTGTATCCCAAGCAAAAAACGAATAAAAAAATAAGCCACATTGGTGAAATTAGCGCAATTGTTTGAAAGGACTGAGATTCAACGGAGATTACATAATTTTAAGGAAATAGATAAGCCAGGAATGAAAGAAAATTCAAAAAAGTAAAAGTGGCCAAAAGACAGACGAGTTACGTATTCTTTGGAATATTTTGATGTAATGAAATTTAATTCTCTTTCACCATCTTTCACTTGTGTACTTGTGTTTCCTTGGCCCTCCTTTGTAGTCAAAAGTACCTAAATACATATAATGATTTACGACAAGCTTTGAAGTCGGTATCTCGACAAACAAAGTGGTCGAGAATAAAAAAAAAACTTTTGCTTTCATCAAAGACTTGATCTGCAAATCAATTTCGTTTACTCCACAATTAAAAACAATGTGTATATTAGTAACATCAAAATATGTATACTAATTATTACGGACTAAATTAAAATTTTTACCGTGCGTTTCTTTTTTTACGCAATGTGTAGAAACAAATAATATACGTAGTGGAAATGCACGGTTATGATTTAAAAAATAAAAAAAATCTTAAGTTACTGCTCAAAAGTAAATAATATACAGTGTATAGTCTTGATAAAGACTGATTTGTTTGAAAGAAAAATAGCACATAAAAACCAAAAAACAGAAGCTGTAGTTGAACAACTAAAACTCATTCCAATTTGACTTCGGCTTTATTTTCAAATTTGAATTTGGTAATTCTTAGTAAATCAACATATACCTTTACAAATTTGTGTGCAAATGGATTGTAGGGGATTAAATAAATGTCTTCCCAAAATTTAAAAGATAATTTCCAAAGCTCTTTGTAAATCGATGAGTTTTATGGTAGGTATACTACCTGCTTCTTTCTATAGCCGGAGATATTTCAATAAAGACGTGTACACTTGAAACCACAAAAGCTACTTGCTATAGTAATTTGTGTAGAGTAAATTCGATAAAAACGTAAATTGTGTGTACACGGCTACGCAAGCAGTGTCTGAAAAATCTATCACAAGTTGCTTGCTAGTGGACACGGGTCTTTATTCATTGTACCCCAGAGTGCGAGGAAAACCTCATAACTCTTAAAAGGTATTAGAGCTTTTCTTCAAGTTCACGACTGCTTGTAACTGTACGTTCGTAGGTATTGAAACAACTTCACACTGTTGTTTTTGTATTTTGTGTAATTTTCAAAATGAAAATACAAAATGCATGAAAATTACTTTGGCACGAATGGTATTGAATCTGGAAATTGAGTTTTAATTTAGTTATATATTTATACTACACGTCATACATCAGAGATAAGAAGTTTGAACAAATAATTGAAGTAAACTGAAAAAGTTTTTTATTATAACACAGATATAATAAAAAAATTACTGTACTTTTTCATAAATTTTTCTAGCGAGTAGGTGGCACATACATTAAAAAAATGAAACGAAAAAAAAACCAAGTAGGTAGGGGAGAGTGACAATTGAATCGGAAGTTTTATGAAACGGACACTAGCATTATCGTAAGAACTAAAATGTATTTCACTTTGATATTTTCAGAAATTCAACTTTGCATATTTACCAACCAACTATGATTTTGACATAAATCAGTCTTTTAATAATCGGGAAATAAGTGGGTCTTTGTTTATTCGCATAAAACGTATTTATTATTTGCACGTTTGAGTGCTTCAAGGTAAGGTTGTATTCACTTAATTTACTATTATAGTAGGTATAGGTTATTACGATTATTATGTACTATCTTGACGAATATTAAAAATAAATTAGGTTTAGGTAAATCAAATTTTCTGTAAAAATGCCTTTGTGTATTGAACCGGACACGCGAAATGCATTGAGACGGGCGCCCATTTGAATGCATTACGTGAAAAGCATATAACATTATTATTTTATATTTTAAAACGGTACAAATGATGTCTGTTAACTACATCTACAACTATTCATCTAATTCAGTAGAGCGGTTTTTAAATGCATGCGGAGCACCTCATTTCGTCCCAAATTTAAAAACGGAATTACGGGGTCACGAAGCGTCGGCGACTCCCATAACATAACAAAAAATGATTGTATTGACTTATTCTTACATTCCTGATAGTTTCTGGCACTGAGAACATAAATGAAACGGACACTTTCTGATCTTTATTAAAAAGCTAACAATTTTCCATTTCTGATACAAAAGTTAGTTTTACTCATTTATGTCATTAAGAAGACACATAGGTATTAGTATTTCACAAAAAAAGAAGTGCAATTTACGTTGTGTTCGTGCTATTCCTAATATCTTTCAATGTGCCCGGCAGAGATAGAATTTTAATTTAAATTTTAAATTTAAAACTAATAGGTCATAACCAATTTGAATTATCTCCAGATGCATCTCCTGAAGACGAATGAATTTTCACATTTTCTAAATAAAATGCTTTGAAAAAAGTTGTTTCTTACTAATTCCATACAATAAATTATTCTTTTCAATAATGACAAAGGGTTTAAGTCATACAAGTTGATTGTGAAGATTGATTATGAAATTGGACGTTAATGTTGATTATCTTACTTTAACCGTGATTAATAAAATGGTGGGACACAATTTTATCTTTAATCATAATTAACTCCCATTAATCGTGATTAAAGTATTTAATTATTTAATTATAGTTGGTGGGATTGGACCTTAGTTAAAGATTTTTTTAACCAAAATCTTTATCACATTTCCAAGTTGTGAATAAGAAGCTTTTGAAGTTCAATAGCACTCTCACAGATGTTACAATTTAGAAAAAAAGTTTTCTTTAAACTCTTCACAAAAGGGGAAGACTAAACCTGGCACGATTTTTGCTTTAAAATATCTTTAGCTACGTCCTTTTTCTATTTGACGTAATATAGGAAATCTTTATAGTACCTCCAAGTAGAGAATAAGAAGCTTTTGAAGTTCAATAGCACTTTCATAAGTGTTACAATTTCAAAAAAAAATTTTTTAATTTCTTTACAATAGGTGAAGACGAAACCCAATACGACTTTTGTTTTCTGACTTCTTTAATTACATCATTATTCTACCTCATCTAGTACCGGATTATTCAGGAGTTGTTAACGTAGGATCTATAGAAGGCGAGTTATTTGCACGAAATAGTTCAAATAGTGAAAGGTCGCTTTTAAACAGCTCCCCCTCCTCCCTCTTGCACCCACCCTACGGGACTTTTAGTATGTTGTACTGCAGGTTATAACGAATAACCATACCAATTTTCAAAACTCCTGGATGGTTTTTCCTCAAATGCCATCTATTTATCTAATTTGATTGGAACAATATTGAGAGATATTTACAAAAAACCGATTTTTCGCTCTTTGTCTTTGAATAAAATTTTTAGCACAAGTGGGATCGATGGGGACTTTTGACATTTCATTTGTAATAATGTATTTAACGTCTACACTAATTTTCAGCTCTATGCAAATTTTTCCAAAGCGTCATCTCGTAAACAAATTTACTGTAACCCCTTCTCTTATATTTCGAAAAGAGTTACATTTATATGGCAAAATTGATTTAACAAAGCTTGTAGCTAATAATGTTTTCTATAACTTTTATATAAACATTCATTAACCTGCGATCTATAAGAGGCGGCTGGCGAGTTATTTGCAAGAAATAGAAAAGGTCGATTTTAAACAGGTCCCTCCCCGCTCTTGTCCCCCACTCTCTGGGACTTTTAGTATGTTGTACTGCCGGTTCTAATAAACAAGTCCACCAATTTTCAAAACTCCTGGATGTTTTCCCCTCAAGTGCTATCCATTTATCTAATTTGGCTGGATTAATATTGTCAAAAACCGATTTTTCGACCTTTGTCTTTGAATAAAATTTTTAGCACAAGTCAGATCGATGGGGACTTTTGACATTTCATTTATAATGGGGTCTTTAAGGTCTGTACCAATTTTCAGCTCTATGCGAATTTTTCCGAAGTTGAATGTCTATTTTAACTGGACTATATTAGGGTTATTTCAATATTTTGATTCCCATTATCTCAAAACTACAATTTTTGACATATCACCCTTATCACGCGCATCGGCGAGTTATCTCGGGCCTCACATTTTCACCGGAAGGCCCTGGCGATTCCCATAAAGTGTCAAGGGGACCACGGTCCACTAATGAGATAATGAGCAAGTGGGATTTATTGTTTTAATTACTGTTAGAAGAAGTTGAAGATAAAAAATTATATTAGAGCTTCGTGTCCTATTTTCCAAACAAAGATTGAACAAAATTTTTTTGCAACGCTCATCATTCGGCACTTGTTCAAAGATGATAAGAAAGTTCGGGAATATTTCAGTCTAAATTTAGCTCAGTTCAACTATGGCAAGAAAATTTAGAAAACATTTCAACCGATTTTCCATCTTATGCAATTGAAACAGTATTTTCCTTCGGGCATGTTTATAGCCTTTTCCTTGCGGCTGCGTCTATACTGCTCTCCACCCAGTACAGCCACACGCCTGTATATTATTAAATAATTAGATTAATATACACAAATTTTATAACAATAATTTATTATTAGCGTTTATTATCAAAACAAAACAAAATTCAAAATTTCTAACAGTAGTAGATCTTAATAGTTTTTTTATATGTCAACACGCATTTCAAACAAACGTACAACAATCAATCTTACACACAGTAGTAATATAAATAACGTTTCATAGTAACTAGTAGAGAATGTCATTGCTTCGGATTTTTTCAATTTAAAATTAAATATTCATAGATATAAAGCTATATTGTCCCTGACTCACCTACTCACTCACCGATTCATCAAAATTATGGACCACTCATACAGATGACTTACAGACTCGAATTTTGCACGAACTTAGGGCTGTGCCAATTTTCCTTAAAAACGAAATTTCTTAAATCTGATTAATATTTAGCTCTATATTAATTCGTGGTCCAATTTCTTTCAAACTTGCGCGTAAAGCGCCATTTCTCGATAGAAATGCGAAACATTATGTGGGACGTCGCTCGAAATTTCGATATACTTAAACTTGGAGCGCCTCGGCGGCCTTTACTCACTCGTTTTTATAATAGGTACTAATAAGGACTAAAAATTGTTTTTATCTAATAATTACTTAATAAAAACAGATATATAATTCGAATATATAAATTGGATCTACATACTATGACTATTCTTTAATTATCTAATTAAGTAAGTTTTTCGATTTTTATTTAATTAATTAAATGTAAACATATTGCAACAAATATATCTAAAGGCAAAAACATACAGTGGTGGTGGTGATACAAAAAACTAAAAATTTGTTTAAAAAATTAGAAAAAACAATATTGCACATGGTACGAAAAATGTTATTAAATTTGTCTAATTTGATTTTAATACAAAAAATATCGTTGCCAATAGGACGGCTTTATTTGATTTGCACATTTTGACTACTGTCTTAGACATAAAAATCACATGAGACTAAGTAACTAAGCGAGGATTTAAACGATGATATAGTCTTAAATTCTAGTTCTTGGAAGACACAGTAATATTTGTTGTCCAAACGATTAATACGCAAAATACTCTCTAATTCAAATATGTGTACCTAATCGATTTAATTTTTCAATTAAACCGGCACAAACATTTTGTGATTTAACAAAAAAAAATAATAATTAAGTTACGTGCATTCATTGCATCAATAAGTGCACAAATCGTATGTAAAAAAATTTGACTAAGTGAGAAAATTAAACGCGAATCACACTTAAATTATAATTTATATAAAACTAAATACCTAAATTAATCTTTGATTATTTAGGTAATATATTTAACAGTAAATAGGTAATGATGTTATTTTAAACTCTGATATAAAATATATTACATATATATTAATTTAAATTCAAACTATCGATATAATTCTCTTTTAAAATATATTATCTATCGTTTTTAAATTTTTTACTTTATTTCTTTGTCGAAATTAGTATAATTATATTCAAAACGAATAAAATCACTTTTTGAATAATACATTTTTAATCTTCTAGTTATTATTTATTTTATCGAATTTACTTAAATTATTATCTCGACGTACTGACTCGATGCAAAATTTTGTCGAACTTTTTCGTGTTCTTGTCTGGCCATTGCTTCTGGTATTATTCGGGCGTCAATTGTAGCTATCGGGGTCGGCATCGGAGCCATAGGCATACACTCTGGTGGTAACTGAAATTAATACCTTTCAATTAATAAATTTTAATAATTCACTTTGATCGTTTCAATGCGGGATTTGTCAAGATGAACCTCGCGTAATCGCTTACTAGAAACGTTGTAGAGATAGATAAACAAAATTCAGAATTCAAAACGCAGTGTAATATTGGTTTGTCAATGCTAAAATCTGTAGTTTAATCAATGACTTTGGACGATCACCAACAACATAACTGGCAGCTGACAACAGTGTAGCCTGAGGGTGCCCAAAAAGTTTTTAAATTATCGAAAAGGGGATGATTTTGAAAAGTTTAGAGTAGTGAGTAGTAAATATGAACGGAAGAAGTCAAAGCATATACGATACACCCACCTAGGCTTATAGGGGTAGTTTATCAATGCATAATGCGACAAAAATTATCAGCTTAATAGGCAATACTACTGATAAAACACGTGCACGAACTTAGTTCCAAGGGGTGCGATGCACCTGGAGATGCTTCCGACACCCGTGGCTCCTAATATTAACGTCCACTTGGAGAGGCGATACGATGTTTATAATAGTAAATAAAGGAAAATAACTCGACTTGTATGCTTTGATGGTAGTAAATTAAGATCCACGCCTGTTATACATCTTTCAAAACCTCACCGACGCTAGATGCGCAGAAGGGGGAGCGAGAAAGCGGTGAAAAGCGAAGCCCAATCCGTGTGTTTAGGTTGGTGTTTAACCTTAAGTCCCCTACACACGACCTGACGCGGTCGGCCCGACAGTGCCGTGTAGCCTACACGCTAAATCGTCTGACAACGCTCCACACGACCTGATTTGGTCAGGCGGTTGAGTAGTCAGGTGGACGGGCCATCTGACAACACCCGACGATCCGACACAATAAATGTCAGACGACAAGCCTACACACGACCTGATATTCTACCTGATCTGACCAAATCGGCCCGACCGCCTGACCAAATCAGGTCGTGTGTAGGGAACTTTAGTTACGGCGCTGTACGAATTTTGGTTGTTTGCGCAGGTCGGTGAGGTTTTAAAAGATGTATACATCCGTAGTGTCCCAGAAGTCGCATATTTGTGGGACTTTTGGTGCCATTGTAAGTACAGCATTAAAAATGCACGATTTATTTTTAAGTTGCCGAAACCTGATCACATCAGTTTTGTAATTAAAATAGCTCATTTTAATAGCCCACGCAGAAGCCTGAAAATCCTCGCAATCACATCGTTGAAACTTATTAGAACTGTAACTATTGAAACATATGGAGTACGGTAGATATGAATGCTGACATGCGTAGGCTATTGTTTCGATGAAATAAGACCGAAATTAATTGTTAGCTGAGTTCATTGACAAACTATTCCTGTATTTCTATAACAATTTCTTGAATAAGTAGATTGCAGAAAGTAAAGTTGAAACTTGTTTCTGCGTGACACAGCATACATTATTTATTTACAAAAAAAAGTCGACTCACCATGGCTTGTTGTGGCTGTTGTGCAGCTAGAGCAGCAGGCGGTGGTTGCATCGTAGGTGCATAATAATTAGTAGGCGATACTGGCGGACTAGGATAAGGCCAATAAAATATTGGCGGTGGAAAAAATTGCCTCGGCGCAAGAGCTGGCGCGGCAAGCTGCACAGGAGCGTAACCAGAAAAATTAGCTCCATGATGGAACGCAGTCGGTATTATATTGCCACCTAAACACAAAATAAAATTAGCCCAATTATTCGCCAAATAATGTTTTGATAAGCAACATTTCTATAAAAAAAACTTCAAAAATGCATGCCTCATGCCTTAATGAATGTTTCGTTTATTCTGATCTTATTAGGTGACATTCAAACGAAAAGAAATTCATTTAATTATACGTTAGTAATACTACTGAAACAAAAATTTACAAATAATGTATCTTCCATTAGCTCTAAGGTATGATCGAAACTAACATGCTATGGTTAATGATTGTGCAAATGAATTTCCAATACCATCCACGTTTTCTTGAAACCAAAAAATGGTTCAAAAACCCACATAAATAGAAAAGCTGCAACGAATAATTAAAATATTCTACTTAACTGTGACAGAAGTTCGTTAATCAATGTAGGGGATAATAAGTAAAATAGACTCACCACAGTGTAGCAGAAATTACCATTCCACCATGTGGCGCCAGCGCACACCACGAACGATGCCATGTCCCGGATAACCAACAATCTAGCCCACATAATGTTCTGTCTTGTTCATTTAACGACAACACGAGCAATGTGTTAGTGAGATAATTTGCAATAATAATTTTTGGAAAATTTGTCGTGGAATGATCAAGACGATTTAGCAAAGGAAATCTAACATTAAACCCAAAAAGCATTATTGTGACAAAACATTTATTAAAGTGTAAATTAATTAGAAACATATTGTTTGAAGTAAGAGCTGCATACAGTAACAGAAATAAACAGGTGAAGGTACACATTTTCCTAACCCTTTCACTAGATATTGATGGTTACGATTGCAATTAGATCGTCCCTTAAGTGCCTAAGGTGTCCGACTAGCATTAAGTCAAAAGTTACACTCGAACCACAACGTCCAACTCGCCCACTCCACAGTTGTCCAGAAAATGATTTCAAAAAGCTTGTTAGAAGCACTCACACATCAAAATCTAGCGAGAAGCATGAGAAAAACGCAGAAGGCTTAGACTAAACCTACAACCAATAATTTCAAACCACTCGAAATATGAAGATTAATTAAAATACATCATACTTCGACTTATTTCCCCAACAATATGTCACTCACGTCTATCTAAAACAACTTAATACCTAAGAAATCAAATTAAAAACCATAATAATTATAATGTTAAGCTGCCGAAAAGGGTTTTAAAAAAATGTAAAATATTGCAACCCCTTCGCATATAATATATATTAGATATATATATTTATCGAATCCTGTCATTAATGCAATTATTTTATTCAAAGACATCTTAAGCAATTAAAAAAAACTTATAAAACTTACATAAATCTATGTTCATCAAAGAATAATTAGTACATAATATAATAACAAGTACAGAAATAAAATATAATTTAAAGCGCTTAGCTGTCTTTGAATAACTACCAAAAAATTATTATTTTTTTAAAAACAAAATTAAACCCAATCCAACCGTATTAGTGGGCAAACATTTTGTTACAACAAAAGCCTCAATACACAACAATTGCATTACGTTATTTTCGGGATACTTTACCGTCCAATTGTTTCTTTTTTACAAATCGTACAAAATTTTTATTAATTCCACAAGCCAGTAAGTGAAGTGAGCAATAGGACGCTTCACTAATTAAAGATAATTACATGACAAAGTAAATTATGATAAAAATTAATTAATTAACATTCACTGCGTAATAGTCAATAATAATTAAGGCACTCCAAATAAATTGTTTCTACACCAAAACCATCATAAACAAACAATAATTTCCTGTTATAAAAGGAGTTAAGATATCTCAGGGGTGTTATTATTTTTAAGGACTTTACGAAGTCACTAGTTAAGGCACTTATTTTATTAAATTGGAATGTAATAATAAGTCTCAAAAAGTTAAGTAAATATCAGGTAAAAAGTCGTCTAAAAATTACTTAATAGTTTATAGCTATATATCATTTATTTACAAGTCTTTTCGAGTTTCCTTTAAATATACATTTTTGGGAAAAAAGTAGAAAAATAATTCCTACTTTTGGAATAAAAATTTCAAATATCAACGATAAGTAATCATCTTGATTGTCATGTCAAAAACGAGTAGGTAATGCTTTTTAAACATTGGGATAAAACGACTGATAATGTAAAGGCACCGTTCCTTGTTGATACGCTCGCTTAGCGGGAGTATTTTGATCTGTGAAAGCCTCGCCGTAAGTACGTTTGACGGCCATGTGAGGCACCATTGGAATTACGCCTTGCCCTGGTATCAATTGAGAATGATAGCTCATCGGAGGTCTAGCTATACTTAAAGGGGTTACGCGAGGAGGAGGTAAAAAGACAAATTGTTGTTGGTGAGGCAATAAATGGGGCATCATCGGTACTCCCTGGGGAGTCTTAAGCATTGCATTTTGATGTAAATGATGAGAAGGGGACGTTCCGGCAACGTTATGATTCAACATGGCTAAATTATGCTGGGCAATTTGATTCATTAAAAGTATGTGTTCGTTTTGAGCTTGAACTTGTGCTTGAGCTTGACTCTGGCGTACTAATAAATTTTGTTGAGCAATCATTTGAGCTTGTTGTTGAGCTAAAATTGATGGGTTTTCCCACGAGGCGGGAACTACGCCCTGAGATATCTGTGCAACTGTTGACGGTGGAGGAGGAGGGGGAATATTAGTTGGTGGTAATGGAGCTAATGGGGGCAACATACCGGGGCTTAATAACGCTGGAGCTGCTTTTGCTGGCGATACCGAAGTAGGAATTCCACCTGTTAGAACGAGATTCATATCTTCTCCGGAACACTGGAATACTTCTATGTAACGTTGCTTTTTACCAAAGATCATATAACGGTGGTGCTTTTGTTGTGCCGCATTGAAAGCAGATTGCTCCGAATCCATTTGGATGAACGCTTCTCCACTCGGTTGGCCCTAGAACAATTTTTAAAAAATTCAAAACTATTTTAACTAAAGAGAGTCGCTTTTACCTGCGCATTGTAAACCATGTGAACGCCTTGAAACACAATATTTTTGGCATGATCGCCCAAGAAGTCTAAAATGTGTTCTACTTGGGCTTCGTAGGGAAGGCCTCTAAGACGTATGCAGTCCTTTCTCGTACCCGAAGTAATAATATGTTGAGGCAATAAAGGCACTTGAGGTATTTGAGCAATTAATGGTGCAGGTTGTTCGTACGTTTTAGGATCCAATGAACGATTTAGCACCTATTTAAAAAATTAAATAAAATTCGCGGTTATTTCCTTGCCCTTACGAAAATTAAAACTTTAATAGGTAAGTCATTTTTAAATTACAAAAGGCATGAACGTAAATGTAAATTAAGTGACGAATAAAACACTTGTATCCAAAGATCTAGAAGGCCAAAAAACGTTAGTAAGGATAATTTGAGAGAGCGTTGGAAGAGCTCGTTGAGTAAAAACAAAGGTGGACTCCAGTCTACTAAAAGGAACTACCGTCTGCTTATCAAGTGATATTAATCGGTCGTTAGTATGTGCTAAATAATAATCTTTTTATAGAATAAATTACTCAAAACTGTGCAAGCCTAATCTAGTACGAGTAAGGTCAGTATGGATTTGTAGTTACAAAATTAGAAATTTCATTTTACTCATCAACGGTCTAAAATCATATCTAAAATACCTATCTAGTGGTTTTTAAGTTTCATTTAAATTTTTATTACAAATGTCCTATTGTTAATTTGCACAGCGTAACCTCCTTGTAATAAATTTATGTACCGTCAGTCTACAAGATACATTTTAATTAAAAATGACCGTTAATTTGTTTCTTTTAATTCCCGTACTTTATATAATTAATTTTGTTTAACAATGTAAGATTACATGCTCGTTTTTTTTAGTTTTCCGAAATTAACGTCATCAAGGTCGCTTTTATGAAGCCAGTTAATATGTTAGTGCGCGCAATAATATTATAAGAAAGCCTTTTACGACAAATTGAGACTTTTTCGTTTTGAGATAGGCGTATTTCCTTTGCTTATGATCTACGAGTCTATAGCATCGCACCACGCGGTGTAAACCAAATCAGGATTTTCGAGAATAATTTTTTTCAAGAAAACCCTTTGGAATCTTCACGATATTTTTGCCAAAACCTGATATTACCAAATATTCCATAATCCATTTATATTTATACTTGGTATCAACTGTTGGTAAAAAATCCCTCAATTAGAATATCGTGAAGATTCTCAACTGTTTCATTTTGGAAGACGGTTTTGCAAAAAAGTAGTGCCATGTGCCATATTCAAACTTACAGTTCATAAGGTTTGGAATTACCTCTACACACTGCGCCAACTGATCAAAAAGTGTTTTCTAACTACTGCGCGAGCTAAATTTTTGTGGTTTCAGATCGCGTAACAAACGAAAGTTATGAAGCTGTAAATATTAATTTAAACAAACTATGCATAAGCCCCTTACCTGTTGTACTTCGGCAGTCGTAGATCTAAAAAGTTCTATGTATCTAGATCCGATTGACTCCCTATGTTTCGAAAGCGCTTTAGGAGCATCGGATTCTTGAGCAAATAATACAAAGGCATCGCCAGTAGCGCGACCGTCGGGTTTCTTAACAAATAAAACGCCATCATTTCCGTCTAATACAGTACAAGGTTGATCGCCGGTAGAGAAGAATTCGAGCTAAAAGTCACACTCTGTATTTGTTCTTCGTAAAAAAATACAAATACTTACAACTTGTTTAGCAGTGCAGTCATAAGGTAAGCCGCGCATTCGCACAATAACAGCAGCACCTCGTGATAAAAACGCTTGTGCTTCCCCATTAGATCCACCGGCAACCGATAGAAAATCTTCACCAGACGCACGATAAACTTCGATATATCTAGGTCCAATGTGATGTTTGTGTCGTTTTAAGGCCATGTCTCTGTGTTCTTGATTAATAAAACGAATTAAAGCTTCACCGTTTCGTCTTCCTTGTGGAGATAAACACAATGCTACACCGCCTCTGTTTGTGGAAAAAACATATTTTAAACAGTTTATTTTATCATTATTATGAGTACCTTATACTATTTTTGTAATGTTTAAAAATCGTTCACTTATCAAATTTAAATAAATACTGGGCAAACATAAATAAGAAAGATAACTGTGGTTCCTCTTTTAAATACCTCTCTAATTAAGAAGTTATTATCTCTTCAAATTCTCGTTTTAACGCCATTAAAATTTCTTATATTAATTTTTTATAATTGTTTAGGAATAAAGTCTGCCTCGATAACTCATAACTAGAATGACAAAGTAACTGATTGGCTTGAAATGTGGGATAATCAACGATTTATCAGTGACATCACATTATACAGTGTGCTGACTGAAATCAGGAGACAGGAGTTGACAGTGTTGCAACTCCTCTTATTATTTTTGAGAAAAACGCTAACGCAAATATAATAAAACCTTTAGTACAAAATGCAGGCTGAAAAAACATTGCAAATGAGTATTAAACCAACCGCCCGCCATTCCTAAGTAGCAGCATTAGCTAAGTTTTTTCTCATTTGCTTATAACTTAAAAACTAGGCACTTTTTGAAAAAAGTGCTTATATATTAAAACAAACTACATCACAATTTCTACAAATTATGTATTTTAGGTTTTTGCTTGCAATGAACGGTTTAGTCTCGAGAGAACGCTAAAGTTGGACAAAAATTCCATAACCGACAACAAAAACTATTTTTAAGTTTATCGCTTATCTAACTCGAAAATTACAAACTTTATAAAAAACGCGAACTTATATCAAAAAAATACATTAAATTTCCTACAAATTAAGTCTCTTGGGTTTTTTCTTGATATAAACGGTTTGGGCGCTAGAGCGCATTAAAGTTGGGCAAAAATTGCAAAACCCTCAAAAAAACCTTTTTTCCTAGTTTATCGCTTATAACTCGAAAACTACGCACTTTTTAAAAAACGCGTACCTATATATCAATAAATTACATAAAAATACTTTTTCGGATAGAGAAGAGGGCGTTCTAGCCTCTAAGTAACTCCAAAATAGATTGCATTAAAATAATTAGTCTTATCGGGGGCGTAGAAAAAAAATTTTTACAGGGTTACTCACAACGGCCCTTCTTAACCTTCCGTAGATAATTTAGAAAAAAGACAAATTCAGCATATGTGGTTAATGTTTTGACCCAATTATTACTAAAAACTTCAGATATTGGAATAAACAGTCTTACTAAAAGGCTGTTTTTAAGTTCTTTACGTAATTCTGAAGAAAATCAAATTACCTATTGCAATTACTTTAAATGGTCACCGATGACTAGAAAACATGATGTTTTGTAATTAACGTTTGCAGTGTTGAGTAAAAATTCTAAACAATTAAAATTAAACATTTTAATAAAACAGTGAATAGTATTAATTGTTACCCATACAATTAGTAAATTGTTAATTACTGCTTTCAGTGCATTCAATCAAAGATTTTGAAAAAACATTTGGAACTTGATTTATTACTAAACATTAAGCGATTTTATGGATGTATAAACCGTATTAGGAACCTTTACAAATTGTTAAATGTTCGGTGGATTAAAGCAAAAATTTAAATTGGGAAAAAATCGACTTACTTTTCCAAGACCTGCCCCTTACACTATGAGGACTTTCAGTAAAATTGTGAAGATTCTAGACATACGTATTTCTCAATATTATGATTTTAAATAAAATGTTATGAAAAGTATTAAACCAAATATTTCAACTTAATCCCATTATTTTAAAACAACTCTTAATTTCAAAAGGAAATGATTATTATTGGAACAATTTTTACATCCTGTTTATTTTCGCTATTATAGTATAAAACTTAAAATATCAACACCGCTATCGTTTCAAAAATTCAAAATCACTCACTTGGCGACATTAAGTCCTCGGAAAAATTTCGCTATGTCCTGATCGCTGCTTTGCCACGGTAAGCCTCTTGCTCTAACAACACAATTACCATCTATCTCATCGTCTTTGGAACTGAAATAAAACAAAAAAAATTAAGCTACAGATAGATAAAAACGAAATTTGGAAAGAATTCACAATTTTTTTTAAGTCTAAAAGTCGGTTCGATTTAAAATGACCTTAATCAATATCGATTACAATGTTAGCTCATTATGAATTTATCGAAAATTATGTAAAAGCATTTGTAAATCATTTTCAAAAAAAAATCATTTTAGCTCGAGCGCTTTTTGGTCCAAAATCGTCCAAACATAAAATGACGGAATTTACAAGCAGATAAAATGATTTAGAGATAATACGATGAGTTTGTATTATGTAAGGTTTCTTATCATATCAACTTGTAACTTTCTTAAGGCAATACATTGTCAAGTTTTATCTAACACGTATTAGTTTATATCCAATTTTGATGAATAGACGATTTTTTTTAAATTCTCAATAAGTTATCGCACAATAACCCTCGGCTAATAGGGTCGCCCATTTAAAAGATACGACAAATTTGAAATATTCTATCGAGGCGAGGGTTGTAATAAACGAGAGAAAAAAATTGTAACGTTCGCTTCACTCGAACTGATAACAATTGAGAAAAATACCAATTACGTGAACGCGTTAGAAACGCGTATATTCATTCAATTGGATATTACATATTTCTATCATATTGATTTTGATTGTAATATACTATCATTGAATTTTATCTCTAATTAGCGATGCTAATTAAACTTATTAGTTGCACTACTTTAGTAACGAAGCTTTCTTCATAGTACCTAGTATCTGTAAACTTCTATAAATATGCCATTTAATTTAATTCACCAAAATTTAATTAGATACGTACACAGGTACACACGTATACATTCAATAAGATCTGAATATTTGGGATATTTTGAAAATAATTAATAATGCCCTACAGAGTGTTGTAAACAAATAATTGATAGCAGGGTGAGTTCGAAGTCTCAAAAATTGATACCACTTTGATAGAAGATGTGCAATATAAGAAAACTTTTATCGACAAATTGCGACTCGTTCTTCGGCAATGGTCGTGTGCTCTAAAATATAGTAGCGTTTGTAGAAATTCGTAAAAAATCGACCAGGACGCGTGTTGGCAATGAAAATGTGCCAAAACGCGCTATGAGCCTTTATTAGTGATACCGTCACCCGTCACCCGTTAGTGTAATATAATAGGTACTTTTATAGAAATATAGAATGCTTATGCAACCTTGCTTGTTACCTGATGCCAACGTAGAAGTTTGAGGAAGACGAAGGTACATCATTTACTACTACGAAGTTGCTTTCTGAAATCGTAAATGCATTGCGAGCATCAAGTCGCTACGATTGCTAAAAGCAACTCCATATAAAAAAATGATGTGCCTTCGTCCAGCTTCTACTTTGTCATCAAGAGCAAGTACGACTTCATAGCATTCAAAATTTTTAAGAAGGTGCCTATATATTTCTATAACGGCTGATGGTATCACTAATAACGGTCCACGACCAGTGCAGGATTTAACTATAGGCCAACTAGACCTTGACCTAGAGCCCTAAGACGTTGGGGGCCCAAATCTCCAGAAGCTTGTTAAACTTTAAACGTCAAGGCTACCCTGCTACCGGGCGATAGCCCGGTGGGCCGTTGGTATTTTAAGAAATTAGGTCGCCAATGATTACGAAAAGTTTAAAGCACTTGCATTCAAACAATGCAGCTGTTCATTGAAGTGAAGTGCTTTACATCCATAATTGTTGTATTGTTGCTGTTCTTTTGGCCTAGTATGCAAACAGTAATCCGGCACTGTCCACGACATGTTCTGGTCGATGTTTTAAAAAACGCAACACGAGTTGCCAAAACGCGTCGTGGTTGGTTTTTCCGCTCCGGTCCGGTTTTTTGTCCGTTTCCGGTCTGGTGGGGCCTAATATTATATAGTCAAATATAAATTATGAAATAGACCCGACATGATTTGAATTTTACATCAGTATTTAGCATATTTTATTTAAAATTGTTTTCATAACTTCAGAACGCCCTTGAGAACTTTTCGTCAGTTATTAATTAGTCAGTTTTATTGCCTTAAAAAATAGTTACTTCGCACTACCCAGCATTCAAAAAAGGGGGGCTTTTCAAGCACTACATTAATTTAGTTTGCGTATACGTCGCAACAATAATAATAATAATTATTAAGTTTGTTTTAGAAGTTAGGGGTTGAAATAACGAATTTTGAATTGTGTCAGGTTAAATCTTTGGAAATTGTTAAAAGTTTAAAAAATGTGTAGGTGAAAATATCGACAGTCACCGGACGGAATTGACTATGCAAGGTTCCAAAATATTCGAGTTTTCAATTCAAATAAATTTTCTCGATTCAATTTGTTTGAAGTTTGCAGTTGGGGACTTGGGACGATGTACAAGTACTCATCACTTTTACTATTATACAAAGTCGTCGGTATTTAATTTTCTAATGCGCTTTCCATTTTTCAACGAAGTCGAGATTTTTACTAAAACATCAAATATTGAAAATGTCGAGTGATAATAAACTTTCAAGTTTCAAGCCCATCCCTAGAAAAACGCCTCTAATTAAAATCAATTTAAAAGTTCGATAGTTCTTTCTAAGGCCCGTACTTTAACAAAATGCGAATTTCAAACTTTCAACAGTGACCTTTTGGAAAATATCGTTTTACGAACGTTTTTCAGCTTGCAACAGACACAAAATAAAACATTTTACAATGCCAATTCGTCAATCACTCTTAGACTTGCGTTTAAATTAGATTTTCGGCAGCTTACGACGCCTTATATTGAATTTTCCCGAAAATTAATTAAAGCTTAAGCAACACACCAGTATAGCAGTATTGTCTTTCCACTTTTGTTTAAAACTTATTCGATTTATCCACAAAATACTTCTTAATCTTAAATTAGACTTCACAAACACCAATCACTTAATTTGGCCAATGAGATTCTTTTTATCAGACCTAGGCTTTATTAAAAAATTAATTTATTGGATTGTAGGTATGATATGGGGTACATTGGGTGTTTAAATAATGAATTAATCAATTCAGTTTTTAAGCTAGGGGGTTTTGAAATACCGAGCAGTTTTATCAAGTCACTATTTATATCAGTGTAGCACTTTTTAATTTGCATATTATACAAAGTACTACGATAGATAGTACTAGGTAAAATAACGAGTAGAGATAAGGTGAAGTCCTAATAAAATGACGCATGACTCGACGCTATGCCAACTAAGAATAATTAGACTGAAAAATACTCTTATACCTTATAAAGGGTGAGTCGGGAGGATCACACCAAACTCTAGTAAATATAAGACAAGATAACTCCAAAAGTTGTTATCCGATTTTCACTTGTTTTCATGAGCCAAATTTTAAAAGGTCGTAATTCGGAAACAAGTGAAAGTCTGATAACTGTTATTTGGGTTTATATTTACGTGTAAACTAATGAGAAAATGTTTTGAGGTCCGTGGAGGAATTTTTGAAAATTTGTTGTAAAACTTTAGAAGGCTGTAACTCGAAAAGAAGTGAAAATCGGATAACAACTTTTGGGTTTTTTGTCTTATATTTACGTGTAAAATACGGTGCGATCCTCCCAACTCACCCTGTACATATAATTAACGCCCTTGCTATAGGATCACCCCTAACAAAGCTTTTAAAACTCTCTCTGACCTTTTCCTGTTCCGTCATCCGTCGACGTGTAAATGCTCGACAAGCTGAAATGGTCACTCATTATTTGACGAACTTGATGACATTTAATTTACTACTTAAAATAATCATCTCAAATAAAATTGAGCTCCATCGAGTTCGCACACACGCAAACTTTAAAAATTTTGTACAATATAAACTCAAAACCGCTACATGTAAAGCTACGCTTAACGGAATTCTGTGGCTTAAGTTAAGGAGTAGAAAAGCGAAGCTTAATGCGTAAGCGGAAACTGAAATACGCAACATTGTAGTTAAGCTCCGCTTATAGTTAAGCTTAAGCTTAAGCTCCACTTGAAATACTGGCGGTTAGACAGCCAATTCCAACTCAAAAATTATGAAAATGCCTTTTTTGTAAGAAATTTTGTATAGCGATAAATTTTCCGCAGGGTTCATAATTATGGAGATTTAAGCAAAAACGAGGAAGTCGTTAAACAGCCCCCTACCCCGCTCGCCCCCAACGAACAACCATACCAATTTGTCAAACCAATTGTCAAAAAAGCCAATTCGAAAATAAAAACCGGCGCGAGTGTTTAAAAAAACGTAATTTTTACAAATTTGGCTCTTTCTCAAAAACATTTGAAAAATCGCAGTTTCTTCAGGAAACTGATTTTTTTGTATCACCCGTTACGAACAGTTGTAGTTCAGTCAACTTAAACAAAAATATGACTTTTGAGGGAAAAGAGTACGGTTGTTCGTTAGTAGGTACCTGCAGTATAACATATAGTGCGGGGCGAGAGGGAGATGTTAGGTGACTTTTCCTCGATTTTTGCAAATAACTCGCCGCCTATAGATCGGACGTTAATAAAGGTTAGAATGAAAGTTATAGAAAACATTATTAGCTACAAGATTTGTTATATGCACTTTTTCCATAAGTTTAACCCTTTGCGAGATATAGAGCGGAGAAGGGGTTACAGTGAATTCGTTTACGTGAACAGCTCTCCCTCGCCCCGCTTGCTACAACCTTCCAGTACTTTTAGTATGTTATACTGCTGGTTCTAACGAACAACCATACCAGTTTTTAAAACTCAAAAAAGCTCGATGGTGAAAGATCACGATCACGATATATTTCAATAGGAACTGTTGATGGCACCCAAAAAAGCTCATTTGAACAATTACGAGGTTATGGAAGGTACCTAGGTTAATTTTTCTTCAATTAAAAAAGGAACTACTCATCTTCGGTCTAATAGTATTTCTAGTAAATTAATAAGATGCTTGAATTTGAAAGGCATCGTTGGCAATTTTTCACAATAATATACACGCTCTACGTGTACATGTGACTTTGATAAACGAATATGTGTTTCTTAAATAATAAATTTCGTATACATTTGACCTTCACGCTGTCATCTTTGCAATTTAAATGATTCTTCTTGTTTGTTACCTGCTAACTGTAAATTTTTGGAGCACTTTTAAAAACACGTTTTGATTAGAGGAATAATGTTTATATAATGCAAAAAATGCATCACTGTATAAACAGCAATAAACGTAAATTACCTAAAAATATCGGCTCAATATTTTCTTAACGTATGATAACGGCTTATCATATCTATTTTAGTAATCTACTGAAAATTTGACTACCAACTTGTTAATCAAAATTTAAATCAAATATTCGGTACCTACGATAAGACAAATAAGATAAAACCAAATAAGTAAAGTTTCTTTTAAATACATAACATAGGATATACATATAAATAATGATTAATATTTTTATTTAAAGAAAAAAATTTATGTTGGCAAACACAACCAATGCAATGGGTCAAAAAGCCAACACGCGCTACAAAATGATAAAAACAATGGAGAACTTCTAACTCTAATCAAAGCAGTACAAAATAATTTTCTGTTCATCTCAACAGTTCGATCACCTTAAAATTTACTCTTGCACCGAACTTAATTAGTTTTTAGTGGTTAACGGAACAATACTTAAACGAAATGTTGAAAACGAAAACCGAAAACTTTGGACTCTCGGAAGATAACTACAATTATTTCTGATAACAGTTCAGCCCTATACGACTAATTACCAGCACATGCATGGTAACATAAAGGGACGTTATTTTCAACACGTTACCAAATGAGAGAAATTTTAAAACTTACCCAAAATAACGTTCGAAATTATCACAAGTTGTTCGAGAAACGTTCATTAAATTTTAAAAGTATATTAAAATGAAACTAATATCACAGAACTGTAAAAACGACCAGCGAAATTTTTCCGAACTACTTTTCAACTCGTTCAACAGTAGTTGATTAATAACAATGCAACTTTTACTAAATTATGGGTACTTGCAACAACGCGAACGTTATCGTACTAAACGTAAACTTTTCTTATTCGTTTCAAAATTTGAATTTTCATAGAGTTAAAGAAAGATAACACCAATGAGTTTGATAAATTTTTATCGAAGTGGGGAGAAATTTATCGAAAGACTATTGGTTATGACCAATAAACTGATAAGAAATCATAGTACTTGCTTGTACTTGTAGTTATAATTATTATGAAATGTGAATATTAAAAGTCGATTAAACTTTTTATTTTCGTTTTTCCACAAAAATTATTACTTTTAAGTTCAAACAAAATGGACGTTACCTACTTTGAATGTTTAAAATGAGTTAAGTACTACTGATAACCACGTAGAAATTTAATTGTATATATGTGCACCGAGAGGTTTTATCGTAAACTAACACGTTTCATTTATCTATGGTAATAATAATTTACCTATAGCAAACTAATTTCACGTTAAAATTATTTCGTATGTGTTAGTGGAGGTTGTCGACGTTCGGTGGGTTAATATTTAATTGGAATGATAAGTTTGTAATTGAGAAATTGAATAACCGCCTTCGAAAATTTAATTTTAATTTCCGTAGCCGAAAAGTATGGTGCAGAACTAAGCAACCAAGCGATGATGGGGAGAACGAAGAAAAATAATTGTTTTCTTATCTCGAGGTTTGATTACAGTTTCTAGAGTTATCAGAGCAATTTTTAAAGTTGTGAGGACAACGATTAGAACGTTACTTAGTAATGTACCTACATCGTTTCGATAATTTCATTATTTAATATCATTTTCCGCATCTGAAACCTGAAGCTATTAAAACATATTATTGCCTCGAAAGCTTAAAAACGCCCCACTTTCGTTATTTAAGTTTTAACGATTTTTAAGAAAATGCGTTAAAAAGCGAACAATACATTTTACAACAATTAAATTAAAAATGCAAACAAACAATCGACATATACATTTCCCCATTCCTCGGGATTGTATAAATATTGTAATCGTGATCATGGCACACTTTTGTAGCATGTTAAATTTATTCTTTTCCGATTTCAAAAGTAAAACCCAATATGGCACCGACAAGATGCAAAATAGTACCCAAAATAACAACAGTAAATTTAGTGACAAGAAAAGGGAACTTTGACACCCACCACTTTAGTTTGTGACGTCCACACACCCGACCAATAATAATAATATTTATTGCCAATGGACCAGATAAAATGGTATACAACATGTCAAAAAATCATACAACAAACAACAATTAAAAAGTATAAAATTCGTTTACAGAGTAAAATGACTTACAGATTAAAAATGCCCTCAAGTTTCTCTTGAAAGCATCGACAGTCCTTAGCCCTCTCAAAAGTGTAGGTAAATTGTTATAAAATAATAACCCCAAGTGATGTGGGGATTTCTGACTAATTTTAAACCTGCAGCGAAGTACGTGAAAGCTGTTTTTTGTCTTGTGTTAAAATTGTGATACTCACTATTGATACTAAACTTACTTTTGTTTACAAATACATACACGCAGAGCTCATATATGAAGAGCCCTGGCAAGGTCAGAACATCAAAATCTCTAAAAAGTTCCCTGCAGGAAGTTCTCGGCCCAACTCCAGCCACAATTCGCAAGATTCGCTTCTGCGCAACAAATACTTCAGACGAAGAAGTCGATCCTCCCCAAAAACAGATGCCATATCTAATCCTGGATTCAACCAGCAATAAGTATGAGACCACAAACTGCCCACGGCTCAAAACTGTCTTTAAATTTCAGAACAAGTAGCTTATAGAACCGAACCTACGCGCTAGAAGACCGCAATGCTCCTTCCAGTCAAGATTTTTATCGACCGTAACACCAAGAAGCCTAAAATAGTTAACTGGTTGAATTTCAAGAACATTTATCTTTAGGTCTAGTTCCATATTAGATCTATTTTGAACATGACGGAACCTAATATAGTTGGTCTTACTTTGATTCAGGTGAAGCCTATTCAAAGAGAACCAATCAGCGACATTGGAAAGAATCCGAGAGCACTTCTGCTCCAAAACGTCACTCCCGCCAGAAGACACCAACAATGAGGTATCATCGGCGTATGAAGAAACCACAGAACAGTCCCCCAGCCGGCCAAAAAGATCGTTTTCATAAAGAACAAAAAGTACCGGGCCCAATACTGACCCCTGCGGTACACCCAAGGTCACAAATCGCTCAGAAGAACTGTAAGTAGAAACAAGTCCGGCACGCACATGCCTAACTGAAACAAACTGCGCACGTGACTCCAGAAATGACGAGATCCAGTCCAATACTACACCTCTTATACCCATATTGCAAAGCTTTCGCAATAAACGTCCATGATCGACACAATCAAATGCTTTGCTTAAATCACAGAAAATGCTGACAGGACACTCGCCGCTCTCAAGACAATCTATGACCAAAGAAAAAAAAGCATGAAGCGCGGTGCCGGTGGAAAACCCCTCCCTGAAGCCATGCTGGCAGGCGGACAACAAATTATTCCTGTCGATGAAACTCTGCAGGCTAGCCAAAAAGCAGTATTCGAAAACCTTTGAAAATGCAGAAGAAATTGCTATAGGGCGATAATTATTAATGTCACGTACACAACCCTTCTTATATACAGGTACAACCCTACCAACCTTAAGTCGGCGAGGAAATCTACCACTACAAAAAGAAATACTTATAAGGTGCGTCAGAAGCCCAACAATCACACAGTTGCCAGAGCGCGAGCCGCCTACTCCGCCCTCTACCCGCTCTTCTCAGGAACAACTCTGGACCTCAGGAACAAGTTGCTGCTGTACAAGACCGTCATCCGACCCATAATGACCTACGCCGCTCCCGCCTGGGGGTATGCCGCTCCGACTCACATCAAGAAGTTGCAGACAGTCCAAAACAAGATCCTGCGAACCATAGTCAACGCACCATGGTTCGTGCGGAATCGGAACATCCACGAGGACCTCCAGATGATCAGCATCCAGGATTTCATCCGAGAAGCGGCCGCCAAATTCTACGACGCAACGATCGACCACGACAACCCCACCATCCGTGGATTGTGGGGTTACAACGTCAACGAGACGAGACTCCGAAAGAGACCCAAGCTGGTCTTGGACAGGGTCTAGTTCTCGCACACCAAGCCCGACATTGATTAATGTTCGCCTCCGGCGAACCAAGTAAGACGCGTATCGTCAGCGACTTCGGTCGCACTTCATTATAACTGTAATTCTAATTACCCATGTTTTATCTTTTCAGATCCATCCGATGAAGAAGCAATGGACCCAGTTCCGAAGTTTCGCAGCCAATCAAGATTCACGATTCACGAACAATCACAGATGCAGCACATTTAACCAGAGTTACAGGTATCTCGTCAGGCCCAGAAGTTTTTTTATTTTTAAGTTTATTTTTTATAACACTGAGCACCTCTTCCTCAAGAAAAGACACAACCACCATGCTGTGATTCGCCTCCTTTAATTTTTTCGAGTCCACATACAACAGTTTAGCCGAGTTTAGCACTGCGGCACTGAAAATACCATTGTGAAGAGCCAATAAAATTTTATTTGATAGCTAGTCCCATCGTCAATAGTCAACTACAAGGGTTAGCCCTTGGACATGCTAATTCGGTAGTCATGAAATACCAACAGACTTAGCTGGCCCTAAGTCGTTTTCTGAGATGATATGGGCCAATATTTCGCATTATCGGCTTTCTACTCACTAGCATAATTAAGAGCATAATACACCACGTGATCATTTTACTGGCGGCTTAGGCTACAGAACGTACTACCCTTTAGTTTATATACGAACCCAAAACGAAATCGAGCTTAATAATTCCACTTCGAGATGGGACGTTTACAATTTTTGGTAAAGCTGATGCTATTTTGTTCTTTTGCATTTAAATTTTATTTTGTATTTTGAACCTTGTTCATTTGAAGCACTTGATCAATGATCGTGAGGATATTATTTCCGTAGTTTCTTTAAAATATCTCATTAAATCCGATCATGTAAAAATTTTGGGGAAAAAACTTGCAAAATTTTTTTCCCGTGCGCTCTTTAGAAATAATTTCCAAATACTATTGTGAAAACCGCATTTTAATTGGATTACGAATAACGACGATTATGGGAAATTTCTTTTCAGAACACTAGTGGATAATACCTTTATAAGTAATTTAAATTTAAAAAAATTCCCATGCGCTGTTCAGGGATGACTTTCGAGAATTACCTTACAAACCGCGTTAAAATCGCATTGAAAATAAGGAAGATTTTGGTAAATTCGTGTAAAAAGACTTGGCCTATCCGCTTAAGCCACCTGATAATGTTTTTATCTTAATTTGACAGTACTTGGGACATCAGATCAAAATTTAGAAAAAAATGTTTAAAATTACTTACCAAATTCCTGGCTCTAAAACCAAATTTATAGTCTCTGGAACTTCAAACCTATGTCCTGTAACAAAAAGGTGAATTAGTGCCATTATTTTAAGATGAGAACTGCGGGCCTAAGAAGGTCCATAAATATAAAGGTATAGGGGGTTACGAGCTATTAACACTGTAAAAACTTGCTGAAACTGAATGTGTGCTGGTTTTTGATGGTGCAGATTCTAAGTAGCCGTTTCAGGGCTCCAGTTCTCGACTGATTATGCAAAACAAAAGTTGAAATAACTCATTTTACGCTGGACTTTGAAAGGCGTTTCCACTAATACTGACAAAATATTTAAAAGAACACTCTGGCACAGACATACCTTGAACCTTTTTCTATAAGAGACAAAAGTTTTATTTGAAAAAAAAATTCCTACAAAAAATTATAATACAAGAGGCGAGACTCTGCATAGGGCATATTCTTAGAAAATGTTGGCTGTAGGCTCTATCTCTCTCTCGTACACTAAAATTTTTACATGGATTGAGTTCTTGCTCCACCCAACCTCAACATGCTATTATTCACTTCGCGCACGAGTATATCCATTTTATCCGTTATATCTAATTTCATGAGAGCTTTCACAATTATATTGTTTTTGTTCCAAATAATTCGTTACGGAAAATTAAGAACAGCTCGTGTTTGGAAAAACAAGTTATATTGGAAACATCCATCAAACGAGGATAAATAGAGATAGAGAGTACATACCCAAGTCTTTTTTATTGTTTTTCAGGGTGTCGAAAAAAGGTCATGCGTTTCGATTTTCTAGCGATAAATACAAGCCCGCAATTAAGAAAACAAGACATAAAGTCTGCACTTTTTCTTTTCCGTGAAAGTAGATTCAAAACTCAAAAATTAAAAAATTGGAGTCACATGTTTTTTATTTGTTTTTGATTTTATCGTAAAAGTGGTCTGAGACAATTAATTATTGCTTTATATTTTTGATTGAAACGCCTAAGATCCGTTAATTATCAAACCATTAACTTTACGATAAATTTATTAGAGATAATTTTGCTATAATTAATTTGAATGTAAATTGATATACATACACAAGTAAAGAAAATTCATCCGCAACGGATACTTAAGGCGTAATAAGTAAACCATTAAAATTAAAATTTTGAAATGTAGGTAATTAATCTCTACGTTTTGCATAATTTAATAGAATTTGTTATCGTAATGAGTGTAATAAACTTGCTGAAACGACAAATTTGAAAATATTGCAGGAAACACGTTGCAATTTTCATTAAAACGGAGAATTTTTTTTAAAGTGTAATAAATGGAATAAATTCCGTTCAAAAATAAAAACTTTAAAAAGCGATAAAAATTTTAATTCGCAATAAAAAAATATGGAATTTCAATTTTAATGTTCACAATAAAAGGAAAAGCTATAAACTTGGGAACGTTGAAAACTGGAAACGCATGAGAGCAACTGAAAGTAGCAATTAATGTGCTAAGTATAGGGAGACGTAAACCGTGCGTTGTATCTTATTTGGGACGTATTACAGTAGAATAGGGAAAGGATTGGCCAACCAAAAATTTTTTTGAGATATAATGACAATTTCGGTTTCTAGGTGGATTTGAAGATTTAAATCTTAATAATTTCTTTTGTTTCCAGTTAACGTGCTGAGATAACTTTTCCTTCTGTGAGAAAACATCAAAATTTTAAATCAGTGTGAAAATGCGTCCTTCCCCATTTATGAGGTTGGTATCAAATGAAAAACTAAAAACCTGGGCTATGTTATGATGCTATGTAGGTGGGCATGCACGTAAGGATATACCTGACAAGTTTACCCTGTTAAGGTCGCCTGTACAGGTAAATCTGAGCGTGTGTGCTAAAACTGACAGCTATCCTTAGTTGTACAGGCGACCTGTGTCGCTTCTTATATTGTTATTCTTCGCCTGCGAGTAGCACTTAACCACAGGTGGAAAATATTATTCTAACTATTTTCAGGTCGCCTGTACAGGTACAGTTTTTAGCACATACACGCTCAGGTTTACCTGAACAGGTATACCCTTACATGTATGTCCACATTAAACCTAAAGTTCATTTTCTAGTATCAGTTCAATTTCAAGTATTCATTTTCAAATATGCAACCGCATTGCTTCTTTTTGCGGTTCATTCCAGTGTATCGTGTGTACTTCAAAAGTTATACTGGGTCAAATACCACAGATATCACTTTTATATGATATCGAAAATACGAAAATGGTAGATTACGATATTATTTTCATGCAGAGAAGGTTCTTCTTTATCATTCTTTTTGATAAAATTGGAGCACATCAAGTAGGTACATATTAGGTGCATTTTTGTTTTATTTATGACCTTTCTCAACTCCGCTGTCCGTAGCTAACGTTACAAAGTCATTTCGGAGCAATCGTAGTGCATCATATTGTGCAAAATCTGTAGTTTTCTAATCTAAATTTGTAGTTTTTTGGTCTCACTTTGCATGTATTTGTTTTTTGTATTTATCAAGTTGAGGTTTACCTCTCTGTATACAGAGAGTTTTGTTGGTAAATGTTTTATTTCCTTTAGTCATTTATTCTTTTCAAAATCACACTAATATCCGGGTGGTAGCGTGCACTTTTACTAAACGACAGACCGACCACCTGTCACTCATAAGCGGCAGTTTAATTTGAGGAGACTCGAAAAAGGCGAGTTATTCTTCTATTGCTTATAATTTGAAAACTACGCACTTTTTGAGAAAAGTACTTCGACATTAAAATAAACTACATTCAACTTTCTACAAATTATGTTGCTTATGTTTTATCTTGCGACGAAAGGTTTCGACGAGAGAGCGCGCTCAATTTGGACAAAAATTAAAAAACCGACAAAACGAACTTTTTTTAAAGTTTATCGCTTATCACGTTATAACTCGAAAATTACAAACTTTTAGAAAAACGGGTTCCTATATAAAAATAAAGTACATTAAAATTCCTGCAAATTAAACGTCTTGGGTATTTTCTTGAGATGATCGGTTTAGGTGCTACAGCGTGCTCAATTTGGAGAAAAATTCAAAAACCGACAAAAAGAACTATTTTAAAGTTTATCGCTTATAGCTTATAACCTTACAACTCAAAAACTACAAACTTTTAGAGAAAAGTGTACCTACATAAAAATAAAATACATTCAATTTCCTACAAATAAAGTAGCTTGGGTTTTTTCTTGAGATGAGCTGTTTCTGTGATAAAGCGCGTTGAAGTTTAGTGTATATTGGACGTAGCGTGTAGGAAGGCTAATTGAGTGCAGATATTCTAAAATACGAGATTTTTTACGTAACTATGCAGGCTGAAACAACATACAGGGTGAGTCCAAAATGGCTTTTTGAGAAAAGTGCTTGTATACAAAAATACACTACATTAAATCTCCTATAAATTATATCTGAAAGGTTTTTTCCTGAGATAACCAGTTTAGGCGCTAGAGCGCGTTAAAATTTCACAAAAGTTCCAAAATCTGCCAAAAACCGTTTTATCGATTATAACTCAAAAACTGATCACTTTTTGAGAAAAGTGCTAGTATACAAAAATACACTATATCAAATCTCCTATAAATTATATCTGAAAGGTTTTTTCCTGAGATAACCAGTTTAGGCGCTAGAGCGCGTTGAAATTTCACAAAAGTTCCAAAATCTGCCAAAAACTGTTTTATCGATTATAACTCAAAAACTGATCACTTTTTGAGAAAAGTGCTTGTATACAAAAATACACTATATTAAACCTCCTATAAATTATATCTGAAAGGTTTTTTCCTGAGATAACCCCAGTTTAGGCGCTAGAGCGCGTTAAAATTTCACAAAAATTCCAAAATCTGCCAAAAACTGTTTTATCGATTATAACTCAAAAACTGATCACTTTTTGAGAAAAGTGCTAGTATACAAAAATACACTATATCAAATCTCCTATAAATTATATCTGAAAGGTTTTTTCCTGAGATAACCAGTTTAGGCGCTAGAGCGCGTTAAAATTTCACAAAAGTTACAAAATCTGCCAAAAACCGTTTTATCGATTATAACTCAAAAACTGATCACTTTTTAAGAAAAGTGCTTGTATACAAAAATACACTATATCAAATCTCCTATAAATTATATCTGATAGGTTTTTTCCTGAGATAACCAGTTTAGGCGCTAGAGCGCGTTAAAATTTCACAAAAGTTCCAAAATCTGCCAAAAACTGTTTTATCGATTATAACTCAAAAACTGATCACTTTTTGAGAAAAGTGCTTGTATACAAAAATACACTATATCAAATCTCCTATAAATTATATCTGAAAGGTTTTTTCCTGAGATAACCAGTTTAGGCGCTAGAGCGCGTTAAAATTTCACAAAAGTTCCAAAATCTGCCAAAAACTGTTTTATCGATTATAACTCAAAAACTGATCACTTTTTGAGAAAAGTGCTTGTATACAAAAATACACTATATCAAATCTCCTATAAATTATATCTGAAAGGTTTTTTCCTGAGATAACCAGTTTAGGCGCTAGAGCGCGTTGAAATTTCACAAAAGTTCCAAAATCTGCCAAAAACTGTTTTATCGATTATAACTCAAAAACTGATCACTTTTTGAGAAAAGTGCTTGTATACAAAAATACACTATATCAAATCTCCTATAAATTATATCTGAAAGGTTTTTTCCTGAGATAACCAGTTTAGGCGCTAGAGCGCGTTAAAATTTCACAAAAGTTCCAAAATCTGCCAAAAACTGTTTTATCGATTATAACTCAAAAACTGATCACTTTTTGAGAAAAGTGCTTGTATACAAAAATACACTATATCAAATCTCCTATAAATTATATCTGAAAGGTTTTTTCCTGAGATAACCAGTTTAGGCGCTAGAGCGCGTTGAAATTTCACAAAAGTTCCAAAATCTGCCAAAAACTGTTTTATCGATTATAACTCAAAAACTGATCACTTTTTGAGAAAAGTGCTTGTATACAAAAATACACTATATCAAATCTCCTATAAATTATATCTGAAAGGTTTTTTCCTGAGATAACCAGTTTAGGCGCTAGAGCGCGTTGAAATTTCACAAAAGTTCCAAAATCTGCCAAAAACTGTTTTATCGATTATAACTCGAAAACTGATCACTTTTTGAAAAAAGTGCTGGTATACAAAAATACACTATATCAAATCTCCTATAAATTATATCTGAAAGGTTTTTTCCTGAGATAACCAGTTTAGGCGCTAGAGCGCGTTAAAATTTCACAAAAGTTCCAAAATCTGCCAAAAACCGTTTTATCGATTATACCTCAAAAACTGATCACTTTTTGAGAAAAGTGCTTGTATACAAAAATACACTATATTAAATCTCCTATAAATTATATCTGAAAGGTTTTTTCCTGAGATAACCCCAGTTTAGGCGCTAGAGCGCGTTAAAACTTCACAAAAATTCCAAAATCTGCCAAAAACTGTTTTATCGATTATAACTCAAAAACTGCGCACTTTTAGAGAAAAGTGCTCCTATACAAAAATAAAGTAAATTTAATTTTCTACAAACTATGTCTGTTAAATTTTTTTTCAAACAAACAGATTAGGTGCTAGAGTGCATTAAAGTTTAGATTCTTTCAACCTAAATCGTTAAAAATTGTATACTGTTCGTTAGTAAAAGTGCACGCTGTCTGTTGAACTATAAAAATTGTTTAGGGAATTAAGAAAACAACAACTTTTATTGAAGGCCAGACCTTGCATAACATGTACTCGTTGAATAGTTTACTTTTTATCCTATTAGGATTAGGGCGCTCAAAAAAGTTAATCAAATTTCATAAATTTTAAAGAGACAACTTGATATTTTTAGACGTATGTGCTATTTACCCCTTACTTCGGAGGTTTGAAGTAGCGACTTATTTACGAAAAAGTAACCCGTATAACTTTTGAAGCGCACACGATATTGATGGAAACTTTGGATATGTTATTAAAACGACTAGATTAAGATGTACAAAAAAATCAGCTAGTAGCTCAAAACTTTAGATTTAGATGCAGGTTTGAATTTTTAAAGATCGAAAATAATATTGTATATTATGTTATTACGGTAATTTTCTCTAAAATAGCTAAGGGACCAATTAATAGTAACAACTGTTTTGTTTTACATGGTCATATAAAGGGCTAGGATTCGTATTCGAGTTATTCGAATAATCGAATATTCGGTATGTAAAATTCAAGTAATTCAGAGCCAGTCACTCTGGAAGTGTACGGTGACGTATAGCATCTTAAAGGATCTTAAATTCAATGCGTTGAGATTTCGGAGCATAACCTATTGATTTATAAACAAACAATAGTTTTAAAAAAGTCAAGAAGTCGACACTGTTTTCCAGTCCGTCTTAGGATTGCTCGATTGCTGAGGAACGATTTTTACAAAAAAAGTTTAAACTCACCATCACGTAACAGCCTTAGTACTATATTGACCATGTCTTTTGCTTCTTTTTTATAAAATTCATTTTCAGATTCGGCCTTTAATTCTAAATCTATAATTATTGTTAAGAAAAACTTTTTTTCAAATTATATACAACAAACTTAAAACTAAGCTGACCGATAAGAAGTTACAAGTTACGCTCGGCAAGCAGTAATTTTATAAGTCCACGTATTTAGTGTGAACGAAGTGGAGTTTACAAAACGTATGGAGACGTCAACGATAAGTTAACAGAACCTAAAATACGTGTAAAAAATATTGTGCCAAACGGGTTTCGAACAATTGTTAAGACTTTTTTAACTTACCAGTAATTAAACGCCGGTAACACTGGTAAAAAATTTAATTGCTATCGATAACACTAACTTTATTCGTGTCTTCATAACTATTATGAAGTCGTAAGTTACATGTCGATTCCACAGGTGTAACATAAGTCGCGAAAACAATATGTGCATGTGCAGGTATAACAATTAAAAAGTTCTTTTTAGCATAGAATCGACGTACGTTATACACTATACTACATATGAATGTGCGATTCAACACCTTGCAAAAAAAATTTATAAAATTAATTTAATACGTATCTCGTGTCTCGAACCTTTGAAATTAAATTTAAAAAAACCTCGTTTATGTAACTTGTCTCAGTTTTGCTTAAATTACTTTGAAATTGTAATTTGATTCTTCGCCGGTTTGAAAAGGTGCATTAAATTTAAATTTGTTTACAGCTACGTAGCACCATCTGACGTTCTTAAATGTAAGAATTGCTGATATTAAATAAATTCCACTTGTAGAATTCTAGTTTCTTGTTAACGTTTTGTTAGTAGCTAACAGATGGCTAGCGCAGTGCTTAAGGTAGTTTAAAATAAATATAAATAATAGTATAATAGTAGAGAAAGAAATGTTTTACAATTAGTTTAATTAGAAAATTTACGTTTCACTAAGCAGGGCAGGGCCGATGAGGTATTTCTAAAAGAACGTTTTTAGATAGAAATATGCGTAAGAGAACAAACATGGACTTTTTAGGGCGCGATGGAACGTATTTATAAGATCATCGGGTCATTTGCAAACGTGAAGGGGCGAGGGTAGTTGAAAATGTTGTACAGCCGTTTATGCATTAGAAAATCGAGTTTTCTCAAAATAAAAATTATTCAAAAAGCGACATCGCTTGATTTGACTCCAAGGAGAATTACGTTGCTCGTAAATAATGTTCTTGTTACATCCATGATAGTTCAATCGCTTATATTTATGAGCCTGGACATGTTAATCGAACTCTAAGGAATAAGCAGCTAAGGAACACGTGCAAATTTTAAGAGTCGGGTAATCGAAAACCATCATCCAATCTATAATTAATTGGATCTTTTAAAGCAAAAGTTTGTCTCTGAATATTAATTAAATTCTAGACTTCCTAGTTCAACGAACTAATAAGGATTTAGAAAAGTTTGATGTTTTAAGCGCGACGAACGGAATAATACTCGCAAGAGTTTAGGTCCGCATTAAATTTGAAAATCGTTTAATTTGCGTTATAAAAGAATTCAGTTTTGCTGATGCTGATGAAAGGTTTGTAAAGTGAGATTATGAATGGATCAAAAAGTTAAGAGAGTCAGGGGAATTTCCACAAAAGTAGTAAACATTGATTGAATATTGTTGGAGATAATAGGTTGACCCTGCTTATGTTCTTACACTACTGATAATTATGAAACCTAAACAAGTTGACTTGTTGACAGTGAACTAAAATTGCCACAATAGTAAGCAAAAGTGAATGCAATTTCATTCATGATAATAAACGTCGAATGGTGCCATAACAGGTAATATGAAATAGGTAAATGAAATGTATTAAGACTTGTGCAATAGCTGGGACGCTGAGACCACTTAGTGGAACAAATGGCTCTTGCGTTTGAAAAGATTACTATTAATTCCGGTCATTGTCCACGCGATTGTGTTAGTTCCAATATGTTATCAATATGGGTCAGAAAACAGCAAAAAAAGTTGACAATGGTAATGTAAATTTTACACTCCTGTGGAACAAATAGCACACAGTGAGACAGGCGGATAGATTCATATTATGAAGTACAAGGTCGGAATGAGAATAGCCCTATCGTGAACTAAAAGGCTTCTAAAAGGAATGCGTTTGGCCGAGTAACGACCCCGTAGAGTTAAACCGCGGGTACGTACTCTCAGGGAACGCGAGAATGTCGGCTTAATTGCCCGAACTACTAGAATGAAGTCCTCGTAACATCGGGCGACACCCTGTTGTATTTGAACCTTACCTTCGTAACTCGTAACTTAAAATTAAATACAAACTTAATTCTAAAACTACTCATAAAAAGGATACAGTTAAGCATATCTGGAATGCTCTGAGGTAATTCGTCAAGTTTTCCAGTAAACCTAGCAACTTCTTTTCGTAAGTCATGGAAAGCTGAATAATAATAAGGCAGATCTAAATCTTTCCTGGACGCTTCAGGATGTAAACATTGTCTTAAAGGTAATTGTCCATCAGTTACAAATTGAAAACCAGGATGATGAGGATCTATGTGTATGCTATGACAATATGCATCAAATTCACGTAATGCATGTTCCAACAGTCTTCCAGCAGATTTGATTAATTCGTCAGTTAATACGGATTCTGATGTTAATTGATCTGATAAAATGTTTTCGTTTACATCAGCAGTTAGCGGTCGTATTGGAAACTGCTGAAGTCCAATAACCTGTAACAAGAAAAATTGTCATTAATAATTAGAAAAAAGTTCTAAATTATTTATTAAATTAATCGAATTGACACAGAAAATAAATTGGAAAAAATCAAAGTGTGACCACTTGATAACTTTCCAAAAAGGAGGTCTCGGCGATTATAAATTCTTTTTTATCGCTCAAACTACCCATTGATATTCCTAATGCTCATCAGTTCGGTATTAATGATCCTTCCATATGTTGTAGGTACTGCGATAGTAATACGTTTCTTTACAATTAAATAAGGCACTTTTAATGGAATTTTCTTAAAAAGGTCATTTTTGTTAATTTTTATTGCTAAACAGGTGGCGTTCAATTATTTATTTGTATACGCGCAATCAAAATTTTCTTTAGAACTTTCAGAAACCAATTACACTTGTACAAGTATATGCAATCGCATTTGTCGACAAAAGCTTATTATGTTGTTATTTTAAAATGTTTAACAATCGATGTTAAACTTGAATAATTGCAATATTACCATTATAATTTATAATAATTAGCTGCAGTTGCATTGAAAGGTACGCAGAACAAAAAATTAAAATTTTCATGCACTTGACTACATATTTCAATGATGTAATAGTGTAGCAATACAAAAAATAAGAATGACATTTTTTAAATATTTGCATAAGTATTAATAGGTAAGGTATACCTTTTACTTGTCGTAAAATCTAAAATCCACCGACTGGATACCTACTTCAAAATGTCCCCCAGAATACGAACATACTGTAGCTGTAGGTACATAAATGTACATACCATTATAATTTATGTACTACAGCTCAACTTTGTTCTTTTAAAACATATTTCATCGTCGCTTTCAGTTAGTTTTGTTTTATTCAAAGGCTCAGAGCTATAGGATCTAGTTTGTTTAGCTTATCGGCGGCCTATATAATAGGCCGCAAGTAGTTTATTAAAGGAGTAATTATTAGTGTACAATGATTGACTACGTACAACCTACAGTAGGAATAAATAGCAAAAAATACTGGGGACTTTCCCCAAAATTTCATATTAAAAACCCCAAAATCCAAGCAAAAGTGTTTTAGCTGTAAGAAAGTGAAAAAATGGACACGAACGAAAACTGCATTTAAAACCGTCTGTCGCAATATATTTAAAATCCACATAAAAAATGCAATTTTTTGGTATGTAAATTATAATAATTTAAATAAAATAAAAAACCAATAATTGGTGTACTCTAATACGGTTTAGTTTGACCTCCGCCAAAACCCACCCTTCATGAGGCGCTACGCGCTCTAGCACCTGAACTGTTTGTTTAACATTAAAAACCTAAGAGACATAATTTATAGCAAATTGAATTTTATTTATTTTTGTATAGAAACGTTTTTCTCTAAAAATGCGTAGTTTTCGAGTTATAAGTGATAAAACAAAGAGAAAAGTTCTATGACCGATTTTGGAATTTTTGTCAAACTTCAACGTGCTCTAGCGCCTAAACTATTTATTTAATGACAAAAATGTACAAAAGATAATTTGTAGGAAATTGATTTTAATTTATTTTGTTATAGAAATGTTTTTCTCTGAAAGTGCGTAGTTTTTGAATTATAAGCGATAAACAGTTTACTAACCGATTTTGGAGTTCTTGTCAAATTTCAACGTACTCTAACGCCTAAACAATTCAGTTGATGAAGAAAATCTAAAATACATAGTTTGTAGAAAATTAACTATACTTTATTTTGGTATAGAACTAATTTTTTCCAAAAGTGCGTTGTTTTCGAGTTATAAGCGATAAACAGTTTATTTTCAAATTTAAACTTCAACGCGCTCTAGCGACTAAATTATTAGTTTGATGAAGAAAATACAAGAGACATAATTTATAGAAAATTTAATTTGCTTTATTTTTGTATAGAAACGATTTTCTCCAAAATGCGTAGTTTTCGAGTTATAAGCAAAAAACCGAATATTGCGTAGGGCGGAAATTGAATTAAATACGACCCTGAATAAACCCAATGAAAACTATAGACATCCTAGTGCGGGACGCGATGTGTAACAGATCATAATAGATAATAGGTATCCAATGCTAATGATGTATGGAAGGTCTCATTGAAGGGTTTTTTTGTTAATTCCTAGATAGCGTCCTAAAAGAAGATGCTTAAATTGAATATGAATGTTAGTACAATAAAAGAATTGAGGTGTCTGAAAACGTGTCTCGAGTATTGAGTAACCAGTGTACCAAATCACATCATCCATATGCTTTAACTATTTTCTTTGTGGTTTCATTTTTTCTTTAGTGTGTGTGCATGTGCATTCCTGTATGTGCGTTTTTCTTTAACTTAGCATCCATATGTTACTCACTGCTCACTAATTGATAATATTTTAATATATTGTTATAAAAGTGACATGCGATAATCAACCTTGACTATGGAATATTCGTTTATTTTTCTATATCGGACCATAATAATATAATCGGGTTGTAATAAAATTTACAACATATTTTAAATTAGTAAAAAGTGCACATCACGATAATTTGCTTAATAATAATTGCACTTCGATGTATTAGCAACCACTTATGTACTGTAATAAAAGACTAATCATTCTAATTTGAAATTCAACGTTATACCTAACTGTAAGAGCTTAAGGAAAAAAGAGATAAAATATAACTGAATTTCTCCTTTTTTATAAATCAGACTGATGATTGATTTAGTGGTGTTTTTCACCGAATTAAAACGATATTATTCGATTTTCTTGGCATGGCAAATATCAAATAGACAAAAAAGAGGGCTCGCTAAATAAAAAAATACTGTTATAAACGTCAAATGAGTAATATCATGTAATATACAGTCCAACACAAAAACTAAGTTATACTTGGGCCACAGATTAACTAAAGTTAAACTTGGTTTAAGTTCTGTGCTAGAGCAGCTAATTTTTCCTGCAGAGGTATATGCAAAACTGATTAAAATCTATGCAAGATGCAGTGGGAATCGCAAAACCCCCCTGTTTGATGCGAAGTACACTGAGAACCGATTTGTACAATTCTTCGCCTCTGTATGAGTAGATAACCACGCGCTAGATGTCAATATATTTAAAAAAACTTAAAATTTATGACAAAAACAGCATCCCAAGACCTTGTCTAATTGGCAAACTGTAAAAAATTTCTACTTTAGACAAATCATTTTACGACTATTCCGGCGTGTGTGAATTGTTAGCCATATAATATTTCAATCATTTATATAGGTAGTTATACAATTATATTTTATGTATTACAAGAAACGTTTAAAACGCACGCGAATTATGGGCAGTTATTTACACATATAAATAACAGTTTCATTTCGTCCATTATGCTCATTGATAGCTACTCAATGAGTATTTTTCTACCACTTTAGAATCCAGTATCGCTACAAATGTAAAAAACCGCACAGAAAATATATGGTAACTTGTTACAGAAACACATTAAAACTTGATATAACTATATAATTACCAGTCTTGCATAACATGTCTGCTGGTGAAAGAGATAGATATAAAGTTAATGACATCAGAAGTTCTACCTGCATAAGTTTGGCACCTGAAAAAACCGTTGTTGAGCTAAGTTGTGTGTTAAACTTTTTTTAATTTTTAATAGAATCGTCAATTACTCGCCTCGATTTGTACGAAAATTGAAATACAGAGTGCCACTATAGCGATAAGAACAATACGAAGTTTTAAATACCTAATTTGATTAATAGTTTATAAAGAAAAAAAAATCTTTGAACAGACAAGTGAGTCTAAGTTAATTACGAGGCTAATATATACGACGGTATGGTGTAAAAATTCATTAATTCATTAAGTGCCGCTTATATAGAACTAAAAAGTACAGTTGCACAATATTCACTTTTATTCGCTGTAACATTCTCACATGCTATTGATGAAATTTTCCAAGTTATTTCTTTTATGTTTTTAGTATTTTCTAGAAAAATTTAGTTACGGATATACGAGTTCATCCACATTGTGCTTTGTATACTATGCGCTAGTTATCTTTTCACCTATTAACTGAACGATAAGAAAGATAATAGAGTCATCGCCAGGAGCTAACGAAAATAAATGACTAACGTGTTGAAGAACTCTTGAAGTTTAACCCAAATGCTTGAAGCGAAGCACGTGACTTTAAAAGGTTTAAGGCGATGCAAAGCAGAAATATTCAGTTAACAAATAATGAGATAGGTACTCAATGGTGACTACAATAAATAAATTGTATTTGACTAGCGTTGAAGAAGTCCTAGGTGCCTGAAGACGTTGTTTGTGTACGGTGTACGATCTTCAATTTTGGCAGTTTAATAGCATTTTTTTTTAATATTTTGTCTCAATTGTCCAAAAACAATAGACTACTTAAATGCTTCTTTGTTATACATTAAAAATCGCAGTTAGTCATGGAAATGAAAACAAGCTAATAGGAGCTGGATGTACCCACAGTTTAATTAGTTATGTTTTTACAAGTGTAAAATATGTTTTTCTTAAATTCACTCGCAATTGTTAAACCGACTGTAGAGTTGTCTCAAAAAACAGGAATTGTAATAATTTATTCGGTGTTCAGTAAAGTAAGTGTCGCTTCCCAACAGACAATTCCTAAAAAGTATGAAAAATGACTTTAGTTGCTAAGCTGCTTGCCCAGATATTATTTATGTGTGTTCGTACCTATTCTATTAATTAAGAGTTAATTGTTTTGTTTATAAATGGGATAATTAGTAAAACTGAAATAAGAAATTTGTAATATTGGAAAAACCAAATCATCTTTAATAGTTGCTCAGCAGGGCACATCCTGTGCTCACCAATTTTTTGTTCTTTTATCTGTTTATGATTTATTGTTCACAGTTAGGTATTAAGTTCAAACTTTTAATCAAATAGCTCTAATAAAAGCTCAGTCAAAATCAAATACTCTACACCCGAGTCGCAACAACATTCACAATTGACAATATGTTCCAGTAAACTAAGGGTTTCACCTTCAAAAACAGCCAATAGGTTAGAAACTTTGCATACTTTGTAGGTGTCTAATGACATCTGAAAGTCCGGAAGTGGCCGAAGACAGATCACTTTTTCGGTTTTTCGATTATATCTCGAAAACTATGGGTTGAAACTGAAACTTTGACTATATGGTGCCAAAACCACCAATTCAACTGCATACATCAATGATGTTGGATTGAAAATCCTGAACTCATGGTATGAGAACAGAAAATCAGAAAATTGTCAATGAAGAATCGTAAAAGCAGCTGTAGAGGATACCCATAACTATTTTTACTATATACATCCAGCTGCCCTTCGGGCAGTAACTTCTTCAAAGACGCGGCTGCTTGAAACGTTGAAAACAAAAAGAGGAAATGAAATTCAATTGCCCACAATATTATTTCTGCGATGCGACCTATAGGTCGTTCATATCTTCCATAATCTATATACAGCACTACTTTGTTCAATACTGTTGTAAACATTTTGAAGAAAATTCTTGCATTGATGCTTTGTATGCAAACTCTTCCTATACGGTGCGCTAAGGCGGCTTTGGAAAAAAATACCAATTTTCAACGCCGTATTATAAGGCCGCGTTTATATTGGCGAGCGATAAGCTGTGAGCTGTGAGCGGTGAGCGATGAGCGTTTGGAACAAACAATCAAACACATTTAAAATCTACAAACGTGTGTATATTGCAACGCAATTGCAACGAGAGTTGAGCGGTAACGCTGAGCGATGCCGTCGCCGCTCGAAATGACTTGATTGTGAGCGATATATGCAAGCGTTTGTTAATATAAAATATGCAAAACGACGCATTTCTTAATAGTTTCAGTTTATATGTAACAACCTGTGGTCAGGCATAGCAAGTTTTTTCGTGAAATCTTAATTTCCAAAACTGACATTCTTAAAAATTCAAAAAATCGCGATGAGTCTTTACGCAACTCGTACTTAATACAATTGATAAATTTACCATTTATTAATCTACGTTTGTTTTGGGAACCCCATTTCTTTTATTTTTTCTATTTAATAGAATAGCTTTCTACATAGCATTAAATTTTCCAAAAATCACAGCAAATGGAACGACTTGGACAGCGACATACTTACTACTAACAGCTTAGTACTTTTCTCAATATACACATGACACCGCTATAACTCTCAACGCTCATCGCTCACCGCTCACAGCTCACAGCTCATCGCTCGCCAATATAAACGAGGCCTAACTCGTAAACTATGGGAATAAAAAAATATGCATATATTCAATTTGGTAGAAAAAATTATCAGCTTTAATTTTGAATACGTCCACGTTTCAGCGCCAACTCATAGTTTTCGAGATATTAAGGGAAAACTAAGGCCGCTAAGCTCGCCTCCGACATATCGGCACTTTTAGGATAGTCATTACTAGACAGCTAAAAATGCGTATGTGAAGTTTCAAAACTATTGGATTTTGTTTGAAGTTGAGGCCTTTTTTTGGTTTTTGTTGACTGGGATTGCTCAACGAACTTCTTTGTTACCTTGTGGAGAAGGTAGGCAGTTTAACAACAACTTACTATAATAGCACAGCTCCTCACAGCTACTAGCTTTTCAAGCCCTAAAAATACGTCTTATTAGCTAGTTTTTTTATAAACAAACGCAAGACTATTTAATGGAAGTGAAGAGTTCCACAGGTAACCCCCAAATGAAGGTACATGCTTTACGTTAATGGATTTTGTAGATCATTCTGTGACAATCCAATGGCAAGTACATTAATTACACAATTACGTAATAAGTTCAGCTTATCCTAACTACAGCAAAAACGCACTAATGCTAATGCACAAGTGCATTACATAGCAAATTACATTGACTTAACTGAATAATAATTTGCAGTTCCAGTGTGTGCTAAGACTAACTTTTTGTACAGCAATAGATCTAACGTATTTAGTATTTTAATTTGATTGCCCTACAAGACGTCAACCAATTAAACAGTAAGTACTTAATAATCAAACTTACCTACGTCAATGATCGTGTAAGTAACGTGATTACATGTGTAATAACTTATTTTATAAGTTTATTCATATTCTGGTCTATGATAGTTCTAGTTAAAACAGCTCAGATAAAATATTGAAGTGCTAATTACTTAAATAGTATCTTAAAAACGATCTAATTTGAGTACCTATAGGCAAAGGGGTATTTTGGTTACTATACAGCGTGTCCGTGTCGGGAGTTGACAAGAGGAGAAACATTTTTATTTTTGATTCTAACGAAAAAAGTATTCTTTATGTAAAATGCTGTTTCTCTAGAAACCTCAAAGGCAGTACCTTAATCTCAGTTTGGACATACAGAATTTCCGTCGAATGACCACACCTACAACATCACCGGACTTTACACCCCTTGACTTCTCTCTGTATAGGGCGTTTTAAAGAAAAGAGTTTATGCAAACGACTTGCCTCATAGTCGAGAAGTACTCACGCAAATGTAAGAAGAAGTGTATAAATATATTGTGTTAGTAGTATTACTCATCGATAGGAGTATGACTGTTATCATTTACGTAGTTACTAGTTATTCATTTATTGTTTGTCATTATGATTATGTGACTACCCTTTATAGTGATAGATGTAGGTTAAATTCATTCATTCATAGTTTGGTTCTCAACGTGGAAGTGTGTTTGGTGAATAGTGTAATAGTTTAGTTTACCTCACACAAAGAATAAGGGATGCCGTAAATGAGATTAGTTTATAGGCTGTTTCTAGATATTCCGAATTAACTTCTCGACTCTACCTTCGTTTGAAAACAGCCATGAATTACACTTACAACGCTTCCTTATACATTTTTTTACAATTTTACCCATCTGTTCTCATACAAGAGGAGGAGTCGTCTTGACTGATTAAGTGATGCTCAGCCACCCAAAAAACAAAAATCAAATAGTTTAACAGTTGGAAAGCTCTTAAAAACGATATTCAGAAGTAGCAAACATTTTTACATGCGTCGTTTTAGAAAAATAGTTTGGTGAGTGCATTCTCCAACTCGTCCTTTTCAAGAAAATGCCGATGTTGACTATAGTCAACATCAATAGCTTTTGGATCCTAATCGAATTAACTGGAAATGAACGTGACAATCAGATGATGACTTAAAAGATAATTCGATAAAAGGCCATTTTGTTTTGACAGAATTGTACAAGATTTCAATCAAGGGGACGTTACTTTTTGAAATTGACACCCTGATTTATACGAGCTGTCTTGTAACAAAAAATTCTAAAATTACCAAATTAAGAATTTTCTTTAAAAAAAGTTGAAGCTCAAAAACGGTGTAATCTAATTAATTCAGGGCATGGCATGTCTCCGGATAGGCTGGCTGAACAAGAAGACTAAAAAAATGATTTTCAACTTTACACGTTTCCAGAACCGCTATTCGAAACATTGCGAAACGGAGCACACCTTTTCAAATTAATTGACGAGACTTGATGCAGAGCCTACAACTTCCAACAGGTAAACTAAGGTGCTAAAACCATTTTATTTGGTGCTAAATTTCCAAGTCTTCGCATTAGTGCTCGTTTAATTCGAGTTATTTAGTAAGAAGTTGCCTACTAAAAGTTTATATTCAATATTTTCTAGCACGGTTAAGTTTTATTCCAACGTTCCTTGTACGTATTCACTTCAATGAATGACTGGAACAACTCGTCATCTCGTCTCGAATACAAACGTGATTTTTTTATTATTAATTTGAACTTTAATTTATAATTAATCTATTAATAATTACGTAAGGAGTCTTTTTAGAAAAATTACAAAACATCTTGATGCAAAAAGTGAACTTTTTCGATTGTGCACCTATACATAATAATTACAGAATTACACTATCGTTGTGGTGGGACGCACTCCTCTAAACTTGAATTTAAGTTAACTGGCCTTGTGCCTTTTATGGCGTGTGTGGGAAAAATGGGGTTTACATACGTGTAATAACAATAATTAATAACAAGATGTGCGTATACACGATTTTTGATTAAAAAATGATTTTAAATTACGACAAAAAATAAATATTGAGTTATTAAAGTCTAAAGACGAGTTAATAATTTAAAGTTTGGCGTAACTCAAAGCTTTTGAGAAGCCTCACTGCAATTTCCAATATTTTACCAATTTTTTTGAAATAAAAACTTGACACAATGGTTATTAATAGTAGTTTAGTCCTGAAAAGCATTTCATGAGAACTAAGAAGGTTCATTTTAATTAGGTGAGCATGATCGACCGCATAGAAGATGGAATGTAAGACGTCTACGGTCGTTAAACGTAAGCCCGGAACTAAAATGAAGCTAATGTGGCCAGCATTGCGTTCTTCTAACCGCCAGTTATTAGTTATTACCACAGGTTGTGCACTCCGCAGTCGATGGCATTTCAAGTTGAATGGCTCGAGCTGGAAACCTGAGATTTATTTCGAAGTTTTTTCTTGTAATACACTAAATTAGTCATGAGTGATGCCAAATTCCTGATGTAAAATATTTATAGATATTTTACATCTCACTATTAACATCTTATACAGAGGGGGCAAGTTTAAATTTGATTTCAAGATGTCCCTACTTCAAATTCAAAAAAAACATTTTTTTAAATTTAATTTCTCGACGATTCGTCTCTCCCTGAAAGTTTATAAAATTAGCTAACTAGTGCTGATACCAAACATTTAATATTTTTACTTCCGGTTCAACCGACAGTGATATTATTCTCATATTGTATAATTTTAGTTTTTTGAAATTGGGGAGAGCTTCTGAGCAAACTATGGTTAGGCACTGTTTTTGATATCTTTTTAAATATTTTCAACTCGTGTACTAAGAAGTCCTGTTATGGCCACCACATCAGTCGTTTTCTAAATATACCTATTCAAAACATCGATTATCATATTCAAAAGTAGAAATGAAGATCGTATCGTATCTACAATCACGTTTGCGAACAGTTAAATTTGTGCCTACGTCCTGCTCGAGCCTATAGAACCTGTCGTATTAGTTTCGTAATAGCAAATCCTGTTTAATGTACTAACAAGAGCCTATAAATTAAAGTTACATACTTGTCTTTTTTATTGCTAGTTATTACGTTACGTTACATATTAATGATGGCTTTAAAACTAATCATCAGTAACCCATCAAGTGATATGAATAAAAATTATGGCGTCTTAATCTATCGTTGAAATCACCAAACCACCGAAGGTTCTAAATAAACGGTATTTTTTTGCAACTCAGTACAAGTACACTTCAAAAACCAATCTTTTTTCTATTAGTTGTTAGAAATAGAAAAAAAATAAATTACCTACACCTAGAAGTAGGTACTTATAATAAGCAATCAGCCTACTTATTCATGCACTACTTTGTTGCAATTTAATCGTTTCTTTTATTAATTCGATTTATCTAAGTTAGAAATATTAGTCACGGTATTAAAATGCGCGTTACACCTGTTAGATAATTTTTTTTCTGTACCTACCAAGTGTGTTTTCATTAATTCAACTAATAGTAGTATAGAAATACGACCGAATTGGGCTCTAGTTTTCCTCGACGATCAAAAAAAATCGTGCTTAAGTTGTCATTATGGGAAAAAACAAAGTCGTATCTATGTTCTAGTTATGAACTATTTTGTTGGATTAGAAAGTACATCGTTTACAGGTAAATATAGAACATCTTTAAATTATAGTATGTCAATGCGGTTAGTTTGTTTTATTATAATAATATGGCAATTGAAATAAAGATTATACCGACCATTATTGGGATATTACAAGCTGCAGCTTTGATTATATGGATGGGGGGGGGGGGGTGTATGTAATTTTTCAACCAACACCATCGGGATAATCGTACAAAGGTTGCACAGCTATTTTGGCGCTTGAGACTACTCGTCGAATGAAACGCAAACGCTGGATGAAGTAGTACCTACTACTAGTACTACTACCGGTACTACTGTTGGCAGAAATCAGCCTCAGAGATGTTGAAGCCTTAAAGAACTACTTTCGAATGAAGGAAAGTACCTTTTTAAAACTGTTAGACGGTTGAACCGTTTTTGAAAAAGATATACACAAATATGAGAGAAAGTATAACTCTTAATAAGGACAGATTAGCCTTAGCCCTGAGGTACTTGGCCACTGAAAGAAATTTTAAATTTGAAGACTTAGTCACTTGCACTGCTGGTTCTGCCAGCTCGTGCTGAACTGGCCTCTCAAACTTCTCAAGAAGCGGCAAAATACACCCATGAGGAGGGTGCGTAAACTTTATTTGCGCTTCGTACCGGCCTCCTTTCTTCTCTTCTTCAATTCATTTCTATAATTTATTCGTAAACTGTTTATTTTTTTAACATCATCCCTAGTGCTGGACTTCGGCTTTATTCCCACTAATAAGGGTATGAACTGAATTTTTTCCTGTTTTTTTAAATACATTGAGGTGATCAGATTCCACAGTTTTGGGGAGTGTTCGATGAAGAACATCTTGTTCCTCACGCAGGAGCCGGATAACTAACAGTATCTTCATCGTTGATCATAAGAACCTAAGAAATACAGCGTTCAGAAGTAAACATGAACCCCGGAAAATATGTGAACTAATATTAACAATTTTTAAAAATTTGGAGCGGCAAAACATTCAGCCAATCAGAACAAGAAAAATTTGAAGGGTACAGTCAATAACAAAAATCTCGGCTTGTCAGTTTTTTTCCTGTTTTGACGGTTAGAATTTATTATTTATTTTTTAAATTAAATCGATATCAACGATATGACTAGTAAATCGAAGAAGAGTGTTCATTCCGAAGCCAGAAACGTAATTTAAACTGTTATGGAGTTCTTCGATAAACAGAAAGCTGCTGGTGAATGGACCTTTCCCTTAGAAAAGGCAACTGAACTAGCTGCTGCCGCTACTGGAAAATCAATCTCTTTTATAAAATAGCTTCGGAAGGAAACTGCAACAGCCGAAGATGGATTTTTAAAATCTCCCTCAAAGAAAAAAAGAAGTGGAGGTGCAACAAAAATAGTTTTTGATGATTGTGACTAATCTGTCACAAAAACTGACACATTTTTAAATTTGCCGCGAAAATACTTTTTGCTTTGACTGTACCTTGAAAATTAACGCGCCACTAGCCACGCCCCTCCAGAGCTCATGTTTGAATCTGTCAACTGTATTTCCAAAATTTTTCTAAACCACCCTGTATATTCGAAAGTGCGTAATTGCTTTTTATCTGTAGTTTTTGAGCCGAAAACTATAAAAACTATAACAACCCAGATATCGAGGTTAGACCTCATATTAGCTCATAATAGTTTTGTGGTATTGGGGGTCCCCGTACCTGTAAAAGTAGCAAATGCAACTTAAAACACAATACGAAATGGCGATTGAAATGAAATTATAAATTGTATTATTATACTAGTTCTAATTTTCCTAAAGATTTGTTTTATGTGTACAAAGAACAGGAAATTCGCAATTTCGTTTGGTTGCATTAAGTACATGTCATTAGATAATAAGCGAAGTGATACTCGTACTCGGCTACTTACTATTTTACTGTTTAAAAAGTATTAGACGAAGAAAAAATTAAAATCAAGGACTTAACCTAGTTCTCATTTCATTAATTGTAATTATTACACCTCGCGTCTTTCTTAAGCTTCTTGAAGAACTTCTTGTTTGTGTAGCTTATAAACTTCGCAGAACTCCGGAGAAGCAAATGTTTCAGCTTCGTTGAAAATGATAATCATGTCGCTTTTATTATAATTGTAGAGAGAAATTGCAACTTGTCTTTTTGTACTTGTTCAAGTTTTGTTCTTTTATTAGTAAATGCGCCGAAGTATAATTTTTCGAGCATCCATTACGTTCGGTCTTTTTCATAAACTTCCGGATTGTTGTTTTGACATTATAAATTGAATTACCGTTTTTGCAAATTCTCTCTTCTATTATTTACTCTTTAAAAGCGCATTATTTTTCAATCTTCGTGTAATTACTTTTATATGTATGAAGAGGAATTTATTTTAGTCTGCGTATAGTGAGAAGCTGTTCTTTGGCTAGACGAAATCAAAATTATCAACGGCGACAGCAGCGTTATTAGTTTTGACTTCTGGTCTACAGTCTACACCGCTTTATTGGGTTATATTTAAAACATTTTTCAGTTTTGGGTGGGAATGCTCTTTAATTGTAAAGAGCCAAGTTTTTGGGGCATTTGGGACGCCTAGTCTGTTTATTTTTCTAACGGCCAGTGTGGTCCAGCGGCTAAGAGCGTCCGAGAGCTTTAGCTTCCGAATCCGACTGACACCTCTTGATTCTTCTGTACTCAATGCCTTAGTAGGGTGGTCCGAAACCCACCTAAAGTAATAACTTTTGCCGTTGAAGGGGCGGGCGTAAACCAAAAAGAAAAAATATTTTTTTATTACTCTCAGTTTCATCGTAAATCGTCCGTAAATCACATCAACTTTAGTTTTTCAAACTGAGGGCACTGTCTATTTTGACTTTTTTAAATTTATATTTTGTCAATGAGCTAACAACTGCCGTTTATAAATATTTTTTAACAAATTTAATTTGACGTATAAGCAGCCATGATCAGACCACTAAAATGCTTCTGTTGTGTTGATGCTCTCGAGTGTAGAAAAATAACAAAATTTTCTTTTTTACGCAGTAAGTATTATACATTTTGACTCGACGGTTTTGGAAGTAGGTACCTAATAGTAATTTTACCTGAAATACTAAAACAAGTATATTTAGTGTGGATCATTACAATATTCCAATAAATTCCAATTCCATTTCTAGCGGACAGGAATATAAATTTTATTAACTATCATCCTGATGCCTTCTTTGTAAACGAATTATGATTTGTTTCTTATCGAAATATTGGCAAAAAAGCATTTTATTAAGCATTGAAATGTAGCAATAATCCACAATGATACCAATTTTAAAAATTATTTATTCTGAAAAAAGCTTGAGACTTCACTGAGAACATTCTTTGGTGCTCGCGCTGTTATTTTCATCTAAAGTCTAAAATTTAAAATGGCACCCTAAATCCAAAAATAAGTAAAAATTAGCAGGGTGTTTTATTTAAAAACAAAAATTTGGTTTCGATCGCACAGTATCGGCACTTCTTTTTTTAAGGTCCTTGGCAACTTTGAGCATTATTCTTACGTCTAGTGGTATCATGTCTCATTATTTTATCTTAACATTTTCTACGCATTTCTTATTTTAGTTTTATGTTAACGACAAATTCCCACTTAACGTTTAAAAAACAATTGACAATAATAACAAAGTAAATTTTTAGTTGTCACAGTCAAGGCTAACATGTTAAATTTCTTTTATTCGAGTAAAATAATTAATTGATCCTTCAGTTTCGAGTAAATTAAAAAACAGATTTGGGCGGAAAATTCTACATTTAATTTTAAAGGAAAACTTCTTTGTTATTGGTAAGGACTGGGATTACGTGAAAACTATTTTGCTAGATTATCATCTAATATACTAATCACAACACTCCAACAGTGATTTTTAAACTAATGCTATTATTATTATTATCAGGTTTTCCTTATTTTCACTGGTGTTGCATAAAGAAGCTTAAAACTTGCCATCTGATTTGATTTGCCAAAAAATTTGACACAACTCATTTAGACTATTTTTCCGGCACGATTCATGATCTTCATAGAAGCTTGAGAATAAAAATTCTGATATGTATGAGAAGATAATAGACTGAAGAAGGAGTTTTAAACTTTTGTAAAAAAAATCGCATTCATAAGCGAAATAACAGCTTTTCCACGAAACTGTAATTAGAAAATTTTCTCCACTGATTTTGTTCAAAATTTCACTTTGCTGAGGCAGCCTCAACAATCTCCTTCTTTGAACCACCCTCCCAATGGAGCAAAATTATTGCCATGAGGCACTCGGAGCCTTTAGAACGAACTGAGACTTGCTGGAAACAAAATTCCGTATTTATACCAAAACTATCACCCATTTTGTGGAGTTGAAAAAGGGTCATCTCAAAAATATGATCTCTCCATAAATTTCTTTTTTTTTAATTTCTATTGAATTTATTGTTTTTTCGAGGGTTGATTGAAATAAATAACAAAGCGGTTAACTTTATAGAGGTATCTAAGTAATCGGAAAAGCACTCACGGCAATTTGCAACTGCTTTTATGTTTTCGTGCTTTTCAATTAAAATTATTTATTTTTAATCCAAACACTAATGTAAAAGAAATGTTTAGGAGTTGCCGTAACAAATAAGTATATAATTATAAAAGCAGCAACACAACACCTTTTTATAAAAGTAATTACATACTATAATTTTTGGTTAGAAAAATAAGGTATTGTGCTTGCTGTACTTACTCTTAAACAATGTTTTTTACAAATTTTTTTGAGATGCTTTAATCACTTTCGCAGATATTTTTGGTCCGGCGTGAGACGTGAGACTTTTTCATCGTGGGCCAAAATTATCATACTTCGTATGTAATAATAATAATTGATTATTCATAATAAACGAGCGCGTACTACATTACGAGTATATTATTTATATTACGGGACTACTTTGTAAAGGTTAACTCAAATATTATTTTGCATAAATCTCTAATTATAAAAAACGAACTATTATAATTACGAATTATGAGGTGTATTTTCATTACTACTTTAAATTTAAAGCATATTATTATAAATCGATTTATATTTTTGTAACTAGTAAAACAATAACAATAATAAAAACAATATCAACAAATAAATTCCGGAAGTGGTAGTGGTAAGCCCCATATATGAAGTTGTATAATTTTGCGTATTAGAGTAACTGCTTTTAAGTGATCGAGTGGTAATTAATTTAACGAATTCAAATTTCGTCGATGTTACAACTTCTTATAAGACAAATTAACATATTTGTATTAATCGTCAACAATTTTCCAAAACCAGATTCTCTAAGTAGGTAATTATTTCTTCATTTATATGTAAATTAGAGCTAAATTCGTCCTGGAAAATAATAATTATTTGTGTCTCAAACAAACCATTTCTCAACAGTAAGAGCCTTAACTTAAATTGGTAAACTTAGTCGGGAATTATTAAAAAATTACTAAGTAAATTATGCTCGTGTGGTAATTATTTTTAATGAGAGAAATGACGAAAATATAATTATTATAAATATGTTGGTAAACTAGTTCTGGTTAGTTGGAAAAATATTGAGGTGTCTCTTATAACATTTTTAATTAATTTATACTTTCAAGGAGGACGTGAAAAAAGTCACCATCGGCAGTTCCAAAACGTTTCCAATTCTCACACTCTCACAAATTGCTTAAAAAATCAAACCACGAAACAACTTTCTTACCGGATCCCTCGAAATCCCTAAATGGCTTGGTCATTGTCGCATTGTTGCATTTGGCTAGGGAAATTTTGGTTTTTCATATCTACTCTAAATTTGACTAAACGGGCATCTCTTGTTTGGAGCTTTTCTCAAGTGAAATATGACTAGACAAATAGTAAACTAATGAAGTCTATTATAGTGTGGTGCACAGTCTCAAAATTCAAAAAACTTTTCCTTTTTTCAATTTATCTCAATTTTGACCCAGAAGGAATAATTTTTCGGCAAAGGCAGTTGTATACTTTTTAAAAGTAAACTAAATTTTCTACCATTTGAGACCAGAATGGTTTCTGTAGACCTAATGGTGTCTGAGATACAAATGTATAAAAGTTTGCAAATCTGGAGGTCCAGAGAAGACTAAAACTGTATTATGTCTTCATCATATGCAACATACCAAAAAATCATAACTATCCCATTTGAAGCTAGTTAAGTAATTCGATCTTTGTCAAAAATCCAAAACTAAACATCTTCTGGGCTAAAGGGTCGTGGTCGAGAGGTTCTTTGACAGATTGCTGATGTTTCGTTTGCTGCTGTGGCAAACATCTTCAGAGGTGTTTGGTCCTGTGCCATAAGGGTCAAAGTGACCGACCGAAGGTTCAGGAGATGTTTGCCACAGCAGTCAACAAAACATCGAAAATGTCTCAAAGAACCTCTCGACCATATCTCATTAGCCCAAAAACCACTCACACTAATGACGCTGCCGTGGAAGCTTAAATTTTCAAATAAATCGTGTATATTTTTGCAAACTTTTGTACACTTGTATCTCAGATACCAGTAGGTCTACAGAGATCATAATTATCTCAAATTATAGGAAATTTAGTCTACTTTTAAATAGTATAAAACTGCTTTTGCCGAGAAATCAGTCCTTCTGGGCCAAAATGGACAAAAACTGAAAAAAGGTACAGAATTTCGCGGTTTCTTGGATTTTTGAACCGCTCCGTACAGGACGAAATTTTGACGACCATCCGTGGTTTCCACCGTTCGAGTTTTTAATCTCGAAGTGAAAACAGAAATCATAATTTAATACCCCGTGCAGTCCACATGATTTGATTTTTTGTTATCCGTGAAACCCAAGATTTCGCCATTACTACCTATACAAAAACAAACGCACCAATGATTGGATGGTGGATACGGATACGTTGCACTGTTTGTGGTAGGTAGATGCATGGCGTATGGACATAATGGACTACCTTTATGAATCTCTTTCAATTTGTGGAAAATAGGTTTAAAAAATAAGTAATTACCGAGTTATTTAACACTTGGTTCATCTCACCACGACAGTTGAGGTGAGATGGCCCATTGCAGGCCAAAATGTTTTTATATTTATGTTTTTGTTTTAAATACATAATTTAAATGTTTTGCTTAGAAATTATTAATCCAATAAATTTTCTAAATAGGCGATCCAAGTCTCTCCAAGTCTATCTTGGAGCTTCTATAATACGAAATACGACCTAAGAAACTACAACGGTTTTTAAGCCCATCCTGCGAGTCTGCAAGTTGTTGTTTTTTTGAGCAGAGACCGTGAGGTAACAGTTTAATTTAGTTAATTATGTAAAATAATTTTGCTAGTGAAACAAGACACGCGGCTTTTACCGCAAATCATCACACACTACATCCGCAACCATAAAACTAATATGGAAAGCCCAGCTAACTATTAGAAAAAAGTTGCTGAAAATTTTACACACCAGACAAATTTAGTTATTCGGGTTTGTGACGCGAATTAATTATCTTATTATCGTGTTAACAGGTATCAAAAGAACGTTATACCTGGGGGTGCTACAAGTATTAAGGTTATCCGAAGACTTGGAAATTATAGTAGTTGATGGTTGCATCAATTTTTCGTTTAAAATTTTTTTCATGCGTCTGAATAAAAATTTGTAACAGAAACATGAAGTAAACTCCTTGTTTACACTATTTTAAAATTCCATAATTATTCAGTTTGAAGACTCAAAACAGTTAAGTTCATCCCGATAAAATCTTCTTGACGCAGTTTGCATAATTCATCATCAACTGTGTTTGCCACACTGCGGCGAACAAAAATTAGTTTTATTGTTTTAAATTTATATTCCACTACTTATATTATGTTCCAAACAACTCAACAACAAAATAAAGCAATTGAGCTCGTTTTTGAATGACGAAACGAAAATATATACGTGTAATGAGACGTAAAAAAGAGTATAAAAGGAATAAGAAGGGAAAATAATACATTGCTCAATTCTAAATATAAATTCGAAAAATTTTTACTAGTCGAAAAGTTGTTCCTATAAAAGAAGAGATTAAATACCTGCTTGTCTAGTATTTTTATAGGGTGAATGCTCTTCTTCACTCTTTTTCAAATGGCCAACGAAGCGGTAAAAGAGTCGTGTCGAGCAGACCGACTTTGCTTAAAATATTTTTAAATTAAATATTAAAATTATACGAAAATTCATTAAGTGGCTTTTTTGACTGCAATATTTATCGATAATTAATTTAAAATGTAAATAAATATTACTATGATACTGCTACGGGGGGAATTACAATTCATTTATGATAATGATATTCTTCTATTGTTGCTTTTCGCTTTAGGGTTGATAGATCGTGAGAGTTCCGGTAGGGCTCCTTTTCCGGTGATTTTTAAGTACATTTTTTAATTTTTTTTTCTAATATTAACCAAACTTGTAATCGCAATTCTCTTAAATACACCGAGAACCGCACTTACGAGACATGGGACAGAAAGTCTTCGATGAGGGAGCTACTTTGTATACTGATAGCAGCGACAACATGATGGGATGCAAATTTATTTGTGGCCCATTTTCTTGAAAATTATTTTGCAAAGACATAACTTCTTAAACCGAGAGCTAGGAACATTATTCCACTAATCTACATCAAATTTTCTACAAATTATGTATGTTAGGTATATATTTATGCAAACGGCTTAGGAGCGCGTTCAATTTGACAAAAATTTCAAAATCGGTCAGAAAACTGATTTTTTTAGTGTATCGCTTATAACTAAAGCCGTTGATCCGTTATAATCAACACAATTAAGAAATTTATTGTGCCTACTTTATTTTTGAATCAGCACACTTTTCTCACAATGTGCTTAGTTTTTCAGTTATAAGCGATAACTTAAAAAAATCAGTTTTTTTGACAAATTTTGGAATTATTCCCAAATTGAACGCGCTCTAGCGCCTAAACCGTTTCCCTGAAGAAAAAACCCAAAAAACTTAACTTGTAGGAAATTTGACGTAGTTTAGTTTTATATAGAAACACTTTTCTCCAAAAGTGGGTAGTTTTAAAGCTATACGCGATAACTTAAAAAAGTCAGTTTTCTGACAAATTTTGGAATTATTCCCAAATTGAACGCGCTCTAGCGCCTAAACCGTTTCCCTGAAGAAAAACCCTAAAAGACTTAATTAGTAGGAAATTTTATTTAGTTTAATTTTATATAGAAACAATTTTCTCCAAAAGTGTGTAGTTTTAAAGCTGTAAGCGATAACTTAAACAATTACTTTTTTTGACAAATTTTGGAATTATTCCCAAGTTGAATGCGCTCTAGCGCCTAAACCGTTTCCCTGAAGAAAAACCCTAAAAGACTTAATTAGTAGGAAATTTTATTTAGTTTAATTTTATATAGAAACACTTTTCTCCAAAAGTGCGTAGTTTTCAAGCTATGAACGATAACTTACGAAAACCACTTTTCTGACAAATTTTGGAATTATTCCCAAATTGAACGCGCTCTAGCGCCTAAACCGTTTCCCAGAAAAAAAACCTAAAAGACTTAATTTGTAGGAAATTTGATTTAGTTTAATTTTATATAGAAACGCTTTTCTCCAAAAGTGTGTAGTTTTCAAGCGATAAGTTAAAACTCTTGTGGTAATTTGAATACGTGTCATATTGTTACACGGCCAATATAGACGAACGGAGGGGTGATTTTGTATTGATTATATGTATGTAAAGTACTTTTAAATAAAAATAATGATCCTCTGGAATAATTCAAGTGGTGTTTCCTAGCATCAGGTGCGAGTATTTTGCACTCTGGGCGAATATAAATGAATACATGGACAATTTTCGCTAGTAAGTATAGTTGGTTTCGACACAACTGGAAAATTTGTGGTATGACACCAACTAAAGCGATAACTTTTATACATGAAACTGTTAGATAAAATTTGATTTAAACCTATTACGAAACTTTTTTTTTAATTTACAACACATATTGTAATCGACCATGAAATTTTGGATAAATATTATACTCAAATGTGACCTTAAAGAATTTTTAATATGATTTTACAGCCAAAATTAGAAAGACATTAACTTTTTACAGTTACAATAATTATCAAACATTTTGAAGACGTACGAATCAAATTACATTAATTTCTGATGGTTTTTATTTTTTAATTACTGCAAATTTAATGCGTGCCTATAAATAAGTCCTTAATAATTTTCTCACGGGATTAATTTAATTAAATTTACCAATGACGTCAATATAAATATATTCTTTTTTCTACTATATTCAAAGATTCGAACACACAAAAAAGAGCTTATTTTTAATTTTAAGTAATTTACAAAAAAAACGAAAGTAGTTAGGAATTAATCAAGAAACAAACGAGTCGTAACGAATATTTAATACTTATTTACTAACTATTCGTTAATTACTTTTTGAGTTGAAAGAAGAATTATTTTTCGTTAAAATTACACCTTTTTATTAAATTTATATTTCGAGTCCGTAACTGTTTTCACAATGGTACAGAAACTACTATAGTTAACCCATTTTTTATGTTCATAAATAAATATCTAATTTAACGTTAACTTTATTGATGCAGTTTCTATTTTTTAATGTTATATTTTTATAAAATTATATTTAAAAGTTTTAAAATTGCTAAAAACGACTTTCCTCGAGATTCGTCTTTTACAGCTAGCAGACAGACTATCAAAGCTCAAAAGCTCAAAGATCAACATGGTTTATAAAGTAGCAATAAAAGTAAGAATAACTTTGTATCGGTAGTAAAATAAAAAGAATTAAAAATGATTATAAAATTGCTCATACCCACGGTTATTATACCTGAACACTACCAAAAGCTACAGGATCAAGATCAACACAACCGATTGCACATCCATATAGGTCCTATCCGCTCGAATTAAATTTGTAAAAATTAAAATTAAAATAGTGACGGTCTACTTACTTCTTAAATTTAATTAAATTTAACAACAAGAAAATATAAACTTCGTTACTTTTTGAATGGAATCAAATTAAATAATTATTTTTTAATTATAATAAAGTTAACTTTCTGATTTCTGTATAGTGTAATTGTAAAACAACCACTGGATTACGAAAAATTGTTTTGCTTATACTAGAGACTAGAGAGACGAAGCTTTGTAACGGCATTGAAGATTTGAAAAACTTGAGCGAGCGCAAAAATAGTTGTACAGCTGTTTTTGTTTATTTGTTTTTCAATAATTACATTAGTTTTCTAGCAATTAAACGAGTTTAGTTACTAATTAATAAATTGACGATAGTTTAATAGTAGTGTTACTATGTTTTACGAGCAATAAATACTAAAATAAACAAGAAGTTGAAGGTTGTGAAGATCACTTTAAAGAAGAAAAATAATGTAATACCTGTTGATATTTAAAGAGTAATTGCTTTCACAGATGAATTTTGAACCGTTGTACATGAAAAGAGACACTCGAAAATTTATTGTCAAAAATTTTAATTATAGGGCACATACATTACTCAAGTTTGTTACTAATTGTACCTACTATTAAATCTAAATTTCTAAACTTTTTAAACGAAATGAATAATTGAAAATTTAGTAGTGCAATTTTTAATTTTTCACGTCCGTTCCGGAAGTTTCACTTTGATTTTAATACATTGGCCTTAGGCGCGACACCGTTTGAACAGAGCGATTTGATTAAAAAATTCTAGAAATTCGATTTCTTCGACGCTTTTTGTCTTCCGACTTACCAAAGTGACGATTTTAGAGAGATCAAAGTTATTAAAAAGTGACAGATCCGGAACATTTCCGGCAATTACTTTTCCTTACTGCTCAAAACTAATCATTATACTACTAGATACTAGAGTCTAGTTTGTCTAGCGTAGTAGGTAATATAAACCCAGAATTTTATTTGGCATCTTAATTGAAATGCATTAGAAAATTAAAATATTCTTGGATAGCTGTGCCCAAAGCTTTAAGAAAAAACGAAAGAGGTGCCAATTTTGTTACAAATTTGGGAATATACCTTAAAAATTGTTAACTTTAGGCCTAAGACACTAAATACTTTTTTACTTCAAATTAGTAAATGAAAAACAATAATTCGCCCTGTATACCCCAACTCTCTAGATTTCACAGTTTATAGGTTTAATCTTTATCCTACCCTTCTCTAGTTAAATTTCGCTCCGCGTTCTCAGGATACCCTTACATCATTGAAGACTTGTAGACTTGTAGACATGAAGACTTATAGTCCGGTAGAGAGCGAGCACTTTTACTAAACGATTAAGTACAAAATTTTTAACGATGTAGTCTGAAAGACCAAATGGTCATCGGACTTCAAAGGCGTCTGCCACCACGAAACTGCATTTGGAACCGTCTGCCATAATACATTTCAAATCTACACAAAAAATTGTGGTATAAATTTTTCGAGATCTCCAAAAACCCACCCTTCTCGAGGCGCTATACTTCAACGCGCTCTAGCACCTAAACTGTTCGCTTGATAAAAAAATCGAAGATACGTAATTTGTAGAAAATTGAATGTAATTTATTTTTGTAAAGAAACACTTTTCTATAAAAGGGCGTAATTTTTGAGTTATAAGCAATAAATCAATTTTTTGACCTATTTTGGAATTTTTGCCAAACTTTAGCACTAGCCCCTAAACCGTTTGTCTGAAGAAAAAAACTTACGACATGTAATTTGTAGAAAATTTAATGTAGTTTGTATTCATGTCGACTCACTTTCTTCATAAAGTGCCTATTTTTCGAGTTATACGCGATAAAACAATTTTTTGCCCCATTTTGGAATTTTGGCCAAACTTTAACGCGCTCTAGTCCCTAAACCGTTTGTCTGAGGGAAAAAACTTACGAGATGTGATTTGTAGGAAATTTAATGTAGTTTGAATTCATGTCGACTCACTTTTCTCATAAAGTGCCTATTTTTCGAGTTAAACGCGATCAAACAATTTTTTGGCCCATTTTGGAATTTTAGGCAAACTTTAACGCGCTCTAGCCCCTAAACCGTTTGTGTGAGGGAAAAACTTACGAGATGTGATTTGTAGGAAATTTAATGTAGTTTGAATTCATGTCGACTCACTTTTCCCATAAAGTGCCTATTTTTCGAGTTAAACGCGATAAAACAATTTTTTGCCCCATTTTGGAATTTTGGCCAAACTTTAACGCGCTCTAGTCCCTAAACCGTTTGTCTGAGGGAAAAAACTTACGAGATGTGATTTGTAGGAAATTTAATGTAGTTTGAATTCATGTCGACTCACTTTTCTCATAAAGTGCCTATTTTTCGAGTTAAACGCGATCAAACAATTTTTTGCCCCATTTTGGAATTTTGGCCAAACTTTAACGCGCTCTAGTCCCTAAACCGTTTGTCTGAGGGAAAAAACTTACGAGATGTGATTTGTAGGAAATTTAATGTAGTTTGAATTCATGTCGACTCACTTTTCTCATAAAGTGCCTATTTTTCGAGTTAAACGCGATCAAACAATTTTTTGGCCCATTTTGGAATTTTAGGCAAACTTTAACGCGCTCTAGCCCCTAAACCGTTTGTGTGAGGGAAAAACTTACGAGATGTGATTTGTAGGAAATTTAATGTAGTTTGAATTCATGTCGACTCACTTTTCCCATAAAGTGCCTATTTTTCGAGTTAAACGCGATAAAACAATTTTTTGCCCCATTTTGGAATTTTGGCCAAACTTTAACGCGCTCTAGTCCCTAAACCGTTTGTCTGAGGGAAAAAACTTACGAGATGTGATTTGTAGGAAATTTAATGTAGTTTGAATTCATGTCGACTCACTTTTCTCATAAAGTGCCTATTTTTCGAGTTAAACGCGATCAAACAATTCTTTGGCCCATTTTGGAATTTTAGGCAAACTTTAACGCGCTCTAGCCCCTAAACCGTTTGTGTGAAGGAAAAACTTACGAGATGTGATTTGTAGGAAATTTAATGTAGTTTTAATTCATGTCGACTCACTTTTCTCATAAAGTGCCTATTTTTCGAGTTAAACGCGATCAAACAATTTTTTGGCCCATTTTGGAATTTTGGGCAAACTTTAACGCGCTCTAGCCCCTAAACCGTTTGTCTGAGGGAAAAAACTTACGAGATGTGATTTGTAGGAAATTTAATGTAGTTTGAATTCATGTCGACTCACTTTACTCATAAAGTGCCTATTTTTCGAGTTAAACGCGATCAAACAATTTTTTGGCCCATTTTGGAATTTTGGGCAAACTTTAACGCGCTCTAGCCCCTAAACCGTTTGTGCGAGGGAAAAAACCTACGAGATGTAATTTGTAGGAAATTTAATGTAGTTTGTATTCATATAAACTGATTTTCCTCATAAAGTGCGTATTTTTCGAGTTATAAGTGAAAAAGCGAAAAAATATCAAAAACCCACCCTTATGGGGCCACCGATCGTTAAAAACTTTCTTTGCCGTTTAGTAAAAGTGCTTGCTGCCTCTCGGACTGGTAAATTATATTAAGTGGTGACCTGTGACGTTACAAAGCATATATCATCAGACATTATTCATAAATACTCCTACATCACTACAATTATTTATGAATATTGTGATTTACGTTCGCGTGTAAAACTCCAAAGACAATTTATTTGATTTAGGAATATATATCTAAATTTTAACCCTTTGCGTCCCGCATTCTATCTCCCGTCAGCACTTAAACTAAACGTTTAATTTCGTGATTTCGCTAGTCTCAATGTCTCACTGATCTGTCAAATCAATAAGAAGATTCCCTCACATTGCCAGTCGTGACTTGGCCAGATTTTCATTTTTATACCCCTAATTCAAATGTCCGTGGTCAGCTGGTTAGTGATGTAAGCTACTGTACCATTGTATTTGATCAAAATTGCCCATAGGTAGTTTAATATGAAGTACACGATTTTAGTCTGTGATTTAACTTGTTGACTCAATTTTTATAGTTTGAAAATAATAAAATTAATGAAGTCATCAAAAAATCCATCGAGACTCGTAAAGGGGATTCTTTGTGAGTTTTTTCCATATTCATCAAACTTTGAAATTTGCATTAGAAAAAGAATGACATGCAAATTTTTTTGTGTCAATGTGTCAATTTATATTTACGTTTTGTTTTGCTTTACTTTTGTTTACTACTAAAACCAGTAACTGCGAGAAGACTTGCATCACCATTTTCATTGACGATAAAAATTGATTTCTCGATTATCAAATTCTTATCTACGAGTTAAACAGAGATGCGTTATAATTTATAATATCACGGTGATCACGACTCACGAGCACAAGAACTAAATACGTTTCGTATTACGATTCTCTCGGTCTTGGTCAAATTAGAACGAATTAACTAATTTACATAGTATGAATATTAATAACAAATATTTTAAACTTTGATTTTATCAGCACACACTTTTCGTTTTATAATGGGCGATCATAAACAGCCTTGTGTTTGTGACAATACTGTTACACTAAAATTTTTTTCCGAAGACGCCTCTAGTGAAAAGTTTTCAGTCACTCCCCACACGTTAATTAACCAATTATTTTGAAACTCGATTTTCGAACTTATTATTGGCTCATTTGCATCTTTTTTGCAATATTATTGAAGGTCGATTGCTTGTTAATTGTAAGGCTTTAGTCCTAAAAGCGTGTTCCGTTATCACATTAACATGAACTCGCCTTAAGCGTGGAAGCATTTGGGTAGTTAAAAAATGTAAACTATGAACATTATTTCTACCGTAAACGTTAATTAGGAGAAATTATTTAAAAGTTGTAATTATATTTAGCTTACAAACTTTAAGATTTATATTTTTTATATTATTAACATTGGCTTACTTTTTATAATTTGCCAAGTTTTTCTTCGGGCAAGTGCTTTTTCAACTACACCGAGTCCGCCATTTAATACAATTATAATTATAACTGAACTACAAAATTGAAGATAATTTTATATCCCTTTATTCAAAACTTTCTATCTCGTAAACTTCTGTAATGACATTTGTGCATGTTTGAAAACAAATTTAATTATTGGGGAGCATAGGATGAGATATTTATGTTCAACTATGGTTCAACGTAAATCCTACTTGTCAGCTACTTTTGTATAGTTATACCATTTTGTAAAGTTCTTTTTAACTTACGCCACCTATAGAGAGGTTACAATAGTGAATAGAGGCCTCCCTTAGAGAAGTCAAGTAGGTAGGTAATTGTTGAAATCTGCGTAGACCTGTATTGAAAGCTCGGGTCCAATCAAATTAATTTTTTTTCAACAAAACTTGTATTTATATAAAATGTGGTTGTGTTTGAAACGACAACATTTGGGGTGTCAGGCAAGTAAATATTTTCTGTAGGCCATCCCTTTATGTTTTCTTGCATAAATGCATTACTAGCGGCCCCATAACGGATTTAGTTTTTGTAAATAAGCGGCAAAAGTCCTTAAAAGGTCTATGGAGATTTTAACAATTACCTACCTACTTGACTTCTCTAAGGGAGGCCTCTATTCACTATTGTAACCTCTCTATGGGTGGCGTAAGTTAAAAAGAACTTTACAAAATGGTAAAACTATACCGCCTGGGCTAGGATGAAGCTTAAACAGCTGATTATTGCAAAAACTGATGGAAAACTCAACAGATGCTTGAAGACATTCAAATAGAACCAAACACAAAAATTGTTAAATCTCGATTAGTTTATATTATAGTGTAGTGCAGTAGTGCCCAGTCGCATCAAAGTCATTTAGAAACGATTTCTGTTTTTACTTCGAGATTAAAAGCGGGAACAATTTGAAAAATTGTCGTCAAAATGTCGTTTTGTACGGGGTGACTCAAAAATCCAAGAAATTTTACCTTTTTTCAGTTTTTGTCAATTTTGGCCTAGAAGACTAATTTTTTAAAAATAGCAGTTTTATACTTTTTTACAGTAGGCTAAATTTTCTACAATTTGAGACCAGAATGGTCTCTTTCGACCTAATGATATCAGAGATACAAGTGATCAAAAGTTTGCAAATCCGGAGCTGCGGCGAAGACTTGGATTTATCATTAGGCCTTCATCACATAACAAAATACCAAAAAATTATAACTATTCCATTTGACGCAAGGTAAATAATCCGATATTTGTCAAAAATCCAAAATCTAAATCGTGTACTTATTAGTGTGAGTGGTTTTCGGAGCTAAGGCTAATGAGCCGAGATCGAGAGGTTCGTTGAGAGATTCCTGACGTTTCGTTTACTGCTGTGGCAAACATCTTCCAGAGGTGTATTGTCCTGTGTGGACCTGTGAAGGTCGAAGTGACCGTACCGAAGGTTCAAGAAGAGATTTTTGTCACAGCACCCAACGAACGTCAATAATTTTTATAAGAACCTCTCGACCACGGCCCATTATCCCAGAAACCACTCACACTAATGACGCTGCCGTGAAAGCTTAAATTCTCAAATAAATTGTGTAATATTTGCAAATTTTTGTACACTTGTATCTCGAATACCATTAGATCTACAGAGACCATAATGGTCTCAAATTGTCGAAAATTTAGTCTACTTTTAAATGGTAAACTACCTTTCCTGAAAAATTAGTTCTTCTTGGGAAAAATGGACAAAAACTGAAAAAAGGTAAAGAATTTCGAGGTTTCTCGGATTTTTGAACCACCTCAGAACGACATTTTGACGGCCATCAGGTTTTGGGGTCCCAGAAGAATCATTTCATCATTTGCAAAAGGTTCCAGCTTATAATCTCGAAGTGAAAACAGAGGATGATGAATCAGAGGTGAACTTTAGCGGCAGTAGCCAAAGACGTGTCACTTTTCTCAGTTTTTTGTTCATCTCGAAAACTATTGGTTGGAGCTGACCGAATTCTAGAGCGATTGAAATTGGTGCCAAAACCGCCAACATAACTGTTTGCCCCAATGATGTTGGATTAAAAATCTTCAACTCATAGTATGACAATAGAAAATCAGATGAAAGTGACTAAGAATCGTAAAAACAGCTGCAAAAATAGTGGACAGGATATCCAGAACAATTTTAACGATGCAGCCATCGATACTCTCCAGGTAATAACTTATTCAAAGAAGCCTGCCCCCAACCCTTTACGTTCTTTTGAACATTTTGAAGCAAACATTAAAAATAGAAAGAGGAAATGCACAGAGGCGGATTGGCAATAAATTACCGGCCCGGGAAATATTTGACGCGGCCCAATTTTATTTTACCGTCCAGGATCCAAGGTAACCAGTGGCGGTTGGTAAATTTTTTGGTGAGAGGCTCAAGTTCAATATTGATTTTATTAAAAAAATGAAAAGCGCCGCAGCCAAAATTTTTGGATTGTTCAAGGTCAAACGGCTTAAAATGAAGTTCAGAAGTTTTAGTAGAGATCGATAATGTCCCCAAAGAAGGTGTTTCACGAAACAAAATATCGACTCACTACAGGTACTTAGCGAAACGCTATTTGTCGCAAATTTTTCCATAACTTGTGTGTTAAAACAAGGACTTTCCCCTGTTTGCACTGATGAATTAAATTAAAAGTATTTTTACTATTTTTCGTCAGAACGCATCCACAATTTTTTCGATAAACCCCAGAGAAACCGACCCCAAAGCAACCGGCCCACCGGGAATTTTCCCAGTGTCCCGATGGTCCAGTCCGCCCCTGGAAATGCATTTCCATTGTCCACACTATTATTTTTATGATGCGGCTAAGATCGTTCATATCGTCCCTAATGAACTTTGTTCATATGTTCATAGACCGTTTGAATAATTATGAAGAAAATTCTTGTATTAATATTTTGTATGCAAATTCTTATGATACAGCGCTAGCGTGGTTTTGGAAAAAACGACAATTTTCAATGCCTTATAACGCGGTAAACTGTGTTTCCTACCCATAGTTTTCGAGATAATTAACGAAAAACCGCAAAAAGTGACATGTCTTTTGTCTTTGGTAACTGCTGTTAAAGCTTACCTCTAATTCGTCAGGATCTGTAGGATATTCATCACTAGACACTGAGTACGTGAAGTTTCAAAACTATTGGATTTTTTGGAGGTAAAGCCCATTTTTTCTTTTCGTTGACTATACAGTGTGTCCGGGGATAGGTGGAACATGGGCGATCTCGCTTATTAGCGATTATAACAAAAAATGTTACTCTTTGTAAAAGTTTTTGCTTGTTCCAAAATTAATATTTACAATTTCATTTCTGCAGATTTTTGTGGTTTTTATTAGCGTTTCTCTAAAATTATACACTAATAAACTAGGAAAATTTTGAAGAGAAAAATCAAAAATTCATAACAAAAAGTTATTCGTACGCTCATGTTTTATTCAAATATAAAATTTGAAAACGATGCGGTACTTTTAATATTTTTAAACGATTTCAACATTTTTTTATTAACAAATTCATAAAAAATTTTTATTAGAGATCAAAACAAACGAATAAATAATAATTACTACACAATATAAGTGCTCCTTACATTCATACATCCTTACAATTCTTTGGCGAAATTCAAAATACGCAGCTTGAAACATCGTTATATCGAAATTTTTGAAAATATGAAAAGTGCCGTATCGGTTTCAAATTTTATATTTGAATACGAAATTACTGTAGGAATAATTTTTTGTTATGACTTTTTTATTTTCCTCTTAAAATAAGGGTAGTTTACTGATGTATAATTTTAGAGAAACGCTAATAAAGACCACCCTGTATAAAAATCTACAGAAATGAATGTGTCAATATTAATTTTGGATCAAGCAAAAATTTTTACAAAACGTAACATTTTTTGATAAAATCACTAATAAGCGAGATCGCCTGTGTTCCATCTATCCCCGGACACACTGTATAGTATACCTGGTCTCCGCTTTTCAAGATCTCCATTTTCTTCCATTTGAGCTAGATTGATTGATTGATTTCTTTCTTTCATTTATTTTTAAACATGAAGCGTTTCTTAGTTTTGTTTTTTTGACATTTCTGCGACTAAAGAATTAACCTTATGGCCCTAAAAATTACAAGTTCGACCAGTATTAAAATCATTTACGCAATAGTGGGTAGGTTTTTACTTTAAAACTCAGAGTGGTTTTTAATTGGCTCTTTAACTGTTTTTTTTCATTAATACCTATACAGAAACTGCAGGAAATGCTAGTTTTTGTTTTTCTATAACTAAACAAAAAGTCGATGTCTATAATTAATTATTGATGATTGATGCTCGAGGTAAATCAAAAACATGCCGTATCACATGAATCTACTTTTTTTCAGTTTTTAACGACCTTTCTTTGCAAAATTATAAAGTTATAATCGAAATTTAAAGATATGATTGTGTGTGAACTTTTATATTTTTCGGCGCGATGAAGGGCAACTTTATCCGGCTTTATTTTTGCTTATTCAACCAGTTTCATCAAATTCTGTCAGTTACTATTTTTAACTACCTCAATCCAAAATAATCGGGCACTTTGATTGCCCTTCTTTCTACATTTAGCACGAAGCAGCTCGAAACGAACTGTTAGTAGTCTGTTTACGTTTCTCCCTCGATTCGAATAGTTTTTATTTTAAAAATTATTTGGCCGATTCAAACGATTGTGTAAATAATACTGGTGGGAAATTAATAAATAATCGAGTTTCGTAAGCCTTCTTCGAGTCGGAATGTACCTACTACATGTCTGCCTTAACTTTATTTTTTATAATCCACCGCACTAAATAAATATTATTATGTACGTATTTTAAATAATGTGGAAATTAATGTGGCAATAGTATTTTTGCGTGTTGATTGTTATTTCCAAAACAAAGTAAGCATTTTGTACTTTCTAAGTCATAAAATGAGCATTTCAAATTATTTCAATAACTTGCGTAAAAAACGTTACGGTTAATCTCATTTTCGGAACACTAAATAGAAATTTAACGAAACAGTAGCATCCCCGGTATGGTCATTTTTGTCTATTTCAACAACACCGGTTAGAGATCATCAATCTGTAGAACAAACGTCACCTGCAACCTGCAACTGTTTGTTTGTTACAGATTGATTTTGATTAAAAATTGAAATTTATTTACTCGACACGCCGGTCTTATCTCGACGAGTTTTTAACTCGAGATACAAGGGAATATGTTGAATGCATCGATAGATGGCTCATTAGTAAATAATCGTGGTTATCTTACCTTATTTTGAATCACATCGATAATAACGTAAATGAGAAGAACGATCTCTTGTTCGTCGGATCCCATAAGAGGTCCTTGTAAACCAGCGGTTGCTACGTATAAAATACATATTTGATGAGGTCCTATCATGTTGAAGCCTTTTCTACTCATTTGGTGTGTTTAAAACAAGAGGAAAATATCCTCGCACTAAATACTATTTCCAAAAACGTGTGTAATCATACACAACCCGCCATGCTGCCACGCGACCACTTGTTGAGTTTCACACGAAATTTGGCCGTTTTACGAATTTGTTGAATTTTTAAAATTTAAAAAGGTATTTGTAGCGAGTGCTTTAGAATTATCCTTATCTAATTAAGTAAAAATATCTTATCACTTTCGAAACGTGTAATCACAGCAGATGTAAACTAACTAAAAAGTAAATTCACGAAAATTTTATATTTGAATGTTCAATAAGATATCACATTAATGACTTGGCATATTATATTCATTTAGTATTTAAAAAAAAAGCTTAAAACGAGTATTAATCGTATTAATTATTAAAAAACAGAGTAAGATGTTTCGAGTTGTAAGTAGGTGTCAACAATAACAAATCGAACTTCGAAAAACTTAATCGACTTATTTCAGGTACCCCAAATGACGAATTTCGCCCAAAATATTTTTTGACGTGGCAGCACAAAATTAGCCCACTGTAATCACTTAAAAATACACTTTTTCGTAGTTCTTGCACCACCAACGTCCACGATTTAACAATTTTATGCGCAAATATCAACAGGTAGGTTTCTAAGTTTCGTAACCGTTTCACGTGCGCGTACTACCGACATTTATCTTTTATAGGCTATTTAAAAATGTTTAAATAATTGGTGTTGATTTATAAAGTGGACGAAAATTATTTAAAAGTTTTCATTTTGTATACAAGCTGTTAGATAGCCTCAATCTTCACCGTACACTCGTACGAGGGGCCGCGTATAGACGACTGGTTTTCTACCTTTCTACCTGAAAGGTACAAACCAATCGAGAGAAGGCAATACGTACAGTCTAATGCAAGGTAACTGTAATCATCGCGCACATTCTACGTTATATAATTACGAATTTACACCATTATCGCGCGATTTGAAAAAAAATTTTAAGCGAGAAGAACATAATGATTAATTGTCCATCGACGTGTGCGCTTTAAAAAACGAGCAAAAAAAATAAACAAAATGTGCTTAATCGCTAATTGAAGTTATAACATCAAACGCCGACGATAGAGGGAGCGAACACACAGGTAGAATACGACCTTGTAAAAAATCAGGTATCTACCTTCTAACTCATCTTCAATAAACATTTTTCGTCGTTCTCCCACGTTCTCTCCAATACTAGTTCTGAATATTTTTATTTATTTCGCTCCCGACTCCCGGACAAATTAATCTTCTAAAAGTTTGTAAATACACAAATTGAAAAATACAAACAAACGATAAATTTGTTATAGTTGGTAGGTACAAGTGCAATTTGTTATCCATTCATATTTTATATTTTCATTCTTCGAGAAACGGTACTTTTTATGTATTTATAAATAACTTAAAAGTATTTTGACTTTGCCGTACACTCGAAGAAAATATGGAATCTCGCAACTTCCTATTGGTTAAGCACCTGTTTAATGACCAAATCTTATTGGTTAAGAACTTGATCATAGTAAGCCATTACGTACGAATTATGTTATACGTCGTAAAAACGTAGCACAAACTACAAACCCGATATATGTATCACTTCGTTAGTACTTGACATTTGTCATTGTGCTCGTAAGGATTTGAAGTACGACATGGAGCTTTTCTGTAAATTATTGTTGTACGCGTTCGTAATTATGTTAAATAATATGCAGTTATTTGGTTTAGCAAGAATGTAAATCGTCTGCTCGGAACCGCAAATTATCCATTTACAAAGTTTGGTCGTCAATTTGCAATTGATATCTTTCTGAACCGCATGGAACCACCAACCACTTTCTGCTTAGGTATACGGTATACGCGATACGCGAGGATTTGTTTATTGTTATTAAAATAATTAGAGCACAGAGAAGGGTACGTTTTAATTCGGCAAGTTACAAACTTTCTATGTGGTTCTAAGGTCCAAAATCCATTTTTTTGAACTTACGAAATGATAGGGTTAGGTATAACGGAAAAATGAGTGCCAAATTTTCTTTCCTATTAGTAAATTTAACTTCAAGTTCAAAAATTTTAAATGAGGGCCTGTATTTTGTTTCATATTTATTCAAATACAGTGAAACTTCCCGAAGACGAATTTCAAGAGACGAGAAAAAAATTCGAGTTGGAGAAAAAAACGCCAAACAACATACTACTTACCTACAAAAAAATATTTGTTTATTTCAAATGTAGGTAATCGCTAGTTTTTTTGTTTTTTGCTTAGGTAAATGTTTTTCATTTTCGACAAAATTTTCTAAAATATTTAAATACTTATAAATATTATCCGGCAATTCCAAAATCGGTCAAAAAGCTGATTCTTTTAGTTTTTCGCTTATAAGTCGAAAACTACGCACTTTTTGCAAAATGCTGCAATACAAAAAATAAACTACATAAAATTTTCTATAAATTATGTGTCCTAAGTTTTTTTCTTCAGACGACCGGTGTACGCGATAAGGTTTAACGACAATTCCAAAACTAGCCTTTTAGTTTTTCGCTTATACGAGTAATATAAGTCGGAAACTACGCATTAGGATATTATTAAAATAGAGCTGACTACAAGAAATGAGGGCTTTGTTCTTGGCTTAAGCTCCATTTACATAGACAGTAGTCTAATCGTGTTGGTAATGATGGTAAGCGTCGTCTAGAAGCTAGAATAGGGTCTTTTCAATGTGCGCATTATTTACAATGAGGTTTAGTTGGTAAGGTCATTGCTAACAATGGTGAGAAAGCTTGCAAGCTCCAAACTTCTAGACCACTTTCCTTACTAAATCGGCACCAGCCAATCATAGAAGCGGTTTTACTGTCAAGAAAGTATTTGTATCTGCCGAAATTGACTGATCGTCGTCCAAAAATATATTATTTTCAATTGTTACAAGAGATTAAAATACCGTTCAAGTACAGAAACCTTTAACTCAAGTTTGGACATACTAAAAATGAATATTTCATCTTCTCATTCTCTCGATGTTACTACGTTTAAAAGAAGGTTCATTCGGTCCCATATACTTCGTTTTTCTGGTACTTTATATGCTTTGCTTCTATGTAAACGGCGCTACGTCCGATAGTGATACACTAAACTTCAGCGCAATCTAGACTCTGGTTCCTAACCTAAACCAAAGAACATACAATTATCTAGATATTATTTGCCTAAACCTTACGTCTGACGTAAAAAACCAAAAAGACGTAATTTAAAACAAATTTAATGTACTCTATTTTTATATAGTAACACTTTTTTCTAAAAGTGCATAGTTTCCGAGTTAGAAGCGAAAAACTAAAAAAGGAACTTTTTGGCGTATTTTAAAATTTTCGTTAAACTTAACGCGCTCTAGCGCCCAAACCGTTTGTCTGAATAAATAAACTTATCCAATATAATTTGTAGAAAATTTAATGTAGTTTATTTTTTTATAGAAATGTTTTTTTCAAAAAGTGCGTAATTTTCAAGTAAGACGCAAAGAACTAAAAAATAGCATTTGTTTCGTAGTTTTTTTGCAATTTTCTTAAAACGCCCCACTTTTACGAGGCGGTAAAGTTGAAACTCGAATGCAGAATCCAAAAAGACAAAAAAAACAATATTCTATATTTTTTCTGGATTAGCGTCTTAGAGATGCAAGATGTGCGCAAGATTTCAATCGGTATTTGTATTCCGACTCCCAAGAAAATGTCTAGGATGCTTTCAAAAATGGCTCAAAACTGGTAACAAAATGTAACTGTCAAAAGTGAGCTTGATGACAATTCTGGGGGTACCTATCCACACAAGCAAGGGAACAAACGATTTGTTTTCTAGACCACACTATCACACTAAGCTACAATCTGAACACTTTTTCATGCTGAGGAGTGTTCTCTCGTCTTTGGTTTAGAAACTACTATCTTTATTCTTTATGTACTTCGGTTTTTCGCGAAACGCCATCTCAACTATGCATTGGGCTATTGGACATGCCCCTGCTACATAAGCAGTGTATCAATAAATAAGTTTGACTATTGAAAAACGCCGAGGATTTATTCGTTATTGTATTTATTATTGATGGTTTAAACAAAAGTTCTAATGTACGACACACCTGTATATAGTGTTATTTAAATCCACAGGTACCGGCATAGCTAAGAAGGTCAGACAATAAACATGGACATATGGACAAGTATATAAACTTAAAAAAGCAATCTTGCCAGTGTTATATGTATCTATTTTCTCGTAGTAACATTAAAAGAATTGACATTTTAACAAAAGGTATACCATAAACCATTTATGGTTTTTTGAATGATATTATACAAAAGTGTTTTTTAATTTACGATTTTGACTTTCGTGCCTATAGTAGGTACCTTATATTATTGATCAAATAAGCTAGTTTTAATGTTAAGGGGTTTGTATTAATTTGATTGTATATTGTATAGAATTTTGCTAGTCAGTAGAAATAATTATTATTTTATTTTTACTCTATTTATTATTTCGTTTATTATAATACGTAGTTCATCAATTTATCTTTATTTGCCTTCACCTGTCGTTTGTAGCTATACGAAGGTATAGATTCTTTCACGATGTTTCGAAATGACTTCTTGGCCTGACCTATAGTAAGCCGGTTGAAAAGAACCCAAAAATAAAACTTACAAAACCACCTGATACATTTGTTCAAAATTTTATAATAATTCTTGTAAGTAAAATTTTGAACTAATATATCAGGTGGCTTTGTAAGTACATTGTACCTAATACTCTATTACTTACAACATTATACATTTTAAGCAGAAAATTTAGCTGTGTCTATTTCTTACTCTGGATGAGTATGGGGCTTCGTACGGTGTACTAAAATCGCGCTTACACCTTACAGTAATTTTAGTAGCACAATAATAGCAACTCGAATGTGCTGTGTGTGGATTGTCCATGTAAACTAATAACATGTACTCATGTTATCCTAAGTCCTGTGATAGACCGAGCAATAGACCATATCAAAGAAATAATTGTTACGTGTAAGGGTGGCATATTTTGGAAAATTCTATTATAGGCACATATTTTTGAAAGCTTACGGTTCTACCGCATCGAGTTTCGTTCAGTTTTATAGCGAAACGAAACTTCTGTTGTAATTTGTGTATAAAATATGGCTATATTTAATTTCTAATTTATTGTAGAAATAAGGCCGTCACACACGTATAATAAATTATAAAAAATAATTAACACTAAAAATTATTAAGTAGTTAATTACAAAAACATTATAAATGAAATTGACGTTGTGCGTGGAACAGTAGAACCAATTTTGGTTACGTGATTATGTTAATAATTATTATATTCAATAAATTATTGAGAACAATGGCAAAGTTTTAAAAAGGAATTTTACTTTTGATTCTTTTTCGAGTTTTACATAAAATGCATTCTGAAGGTATTGTTTTAATTTACTAATTTACACATAAAAGTTTTTGTTACTACTATGTTTTTCCTTTTGTGTAAAAATGAATTAATCGACGAATATATATTAACATAACCTTTACAAAATTTTTATTTCGCTCAAATTCAAACGTAACTGCTTATTGGAGAACCCGAAATGTTAATTTAACGGTGACTGTAAAATACAAAAATAAAGAAATTCGAAAGAATCGAATTCTTCACATTCCGATAGCAAAAACAAATAAACAATTAAATTATGGTTTTGCATTAATTTTACTCAGTTGAGACTTGAGGATGGTTTCTTGTGAGTCCATTCGATAGCACAGAGAGGTAATAAACTAGCTATAAGCTAACAAGGTATTAAGGTATTAAGACGGTGTAAGTTATTCATTAAGTTTTCAATTATAATCCGTCTAGAGACCGTCCGGAATTTTGAAGTTTCTGTAAATTTAACTAACCCCAATTTAGCCTGACTTTAATATGTCAAAATTATTTAAAAGAAAATTCATGAAATATTTCCACATTGCACGGTATAATACTTTTAAGATTACAAAGCATCACATTAAAAAATATTCAATCTTTTTAACTAATATAAATGATGTGGATTTCCATCAAACGGACACACTTGCGACCGAGTTTTGGTTGCAAAACTCTACTACTAAATGGACTGAGAGAATAAGTTGCGGTTATGTGTCCACTACACACGGACAGTACATACAATCATGTTGTCTATAACGACGACTTCTTTTATTATCGGTCGTGGATTTTCTATAATTCAATCTCTTAAATGTCAAAAGAAAAACGAAGGAAGTCGAGTTACTGGGGGAGTTCGTTTTTAAACTGCCGATGGGATTATGGAACGGAAGAAATAATGGACGACTTGATAAATGACGACAGAGCAATTCATGAAGAATTGCGATCTTCCTTTTATAATTTCGTAAGAATGTCCAGTACTAAATTTGAGAACTTGATAAATGTACTGAGTTCAAAAATATTTGTAAATTTAGGATTTTTCATTATTTGTTCTTTTTGATCCTGAACGATTCCAGCAGCTTTTGTAAAATTTATATTTAATAAGTAAATTGTAACATCGGTAGAATACAAGTTGTTTCTGCTGTACTTTTGGATTTTGGATATTTGGATTTTGTACCTACTGTCCACAGTATAGGAAATGATGTTTCAATTAAATTTATATATTAAAAAAATGCAAACCGTAGTAATACTTAACTAGACTCATTAAATTAGGAAAGTGAAACTTTGTCACTTTTGACTAATTAAAAGAGAAAAATAAGAGTTAATTTATATTTCGTAAGTGCGTTTATGTTTCTCGAATATAAATGCTTCGTATTTTAATTACAATTTTTAGTTACAGATTATACAATAACTATTTGAAACTAGAGAAATATCTTGACGCGTTACCCATCAAGGACTTTTTTGAAGAAAGAAACGTATAGGTAATATAGGTACCCCTGGTATCAGGACCAAATAGGCCACCTTCCACGCAAAAAAATTTTACATTTCCTAAACATGATTTAGATGATAAAAACTAGAAAAGGGGACGAAACTAATGGCGAGGTTGAGGGATGCACCGATTTAAACAATTTAAACGTATTATATCATGCCAGAGCAGTAATACTATAAATGAAGAAAGCCACAGCTATCGTTATGTTGTAGGACAACTTATTTAAAACCCTTTTGTTATCTCTAGTATCTTGAACCAATACTTATAGACTGACAGTTTTGGTAGAAGAGCTGATCAAGGACGAAAACTTTCTACAACCGCTCAGTAAGGCAGATTTTTGCGTAATTGTGCGCTAATACGTCGCATATCTACTGTTAAAGGGCTAGAACCTAAAACGTGATCTCAGAAGAGCCATTGGAGTTCAAATTTGTACAGGAACCGTAAGAAAAAGGTTGCGAAAAAGCGGTTTGAGATTTGAAGTCAAGGAGGCCGTTAGTCACGATTACCTTTAAATCACAAAAGAAACTAGCTGCAATTTGTGTAAGAACGTGTAAATGGGAGTATCGAGCAGTGGTTCTTGGTGATCTTCAGTGACGAGTCCAGATTTCGATGAATTCGAGTTTGAGCACGCATAATAGGTGAACCCCATCTGAAGGATTGGTTCAGGAGGTACACAAGCTTGGAAATGGATCTGACATAGTGTGGGTAGGTATTTCATTTAATACAGACCTCGTTGTTGTATCTGGGCAAATAAATGCTGCTCGATATATCGATGACATAAACATAAATCATGTGATAAGTGCTGGAGTCATCATAGGTTCTGGATTTCTGTTCCGGCATGATAATACAAGACCACATATATAAGGTCAACTCCTAGAGTAACATCAAATTCCAGTAAGTTATGGACTGCCCAGTTCTTAACCCGGATCTCAATCCAATCGAGCACTTATGAGGCGAGCTTGATCAGCAGATCAGAAACAGACCTGTGGCTTTAGAAACTCTTCAACAGCTTTTGATAGTTTTTCGAGAAGAGTGGATGAATATACCCCAAACCAAGAGTAATTCTACCATGTTCGGTTGTTTATTGTAGCGATAATATTTCAATGTTTATTTTTCAACTGTCAAAAAAACAGCTATTTTTCAGAGTGATTCCCTAGTTTATAGGCGCAGTGTAGGTATTTATAAACAAAAGTATTTTTAATATTAGGCAAATTACGGTACTAGGGCGTCCCCAAATACGTAAAATGTTCTTTGTTTAATGCTTCCAAGGCAAAGCAGGTAAGTCATGCTGATAAAATACATGCTAAAACGGAATTGAAACAGGAGGGGGGGGGGGTAAATTTGCTTTTTTAAATTAATTCATTTAAAGTTTAACTCTACGCTTTAAGACTTATTTGAGATTGTTAAATCATATTGTATTGTATTGGGTATGTATAGTATAGACTATAGACAATAGCAAAAGCCATAGAAAAATCTTAAACAATATAATATACAAGAGGAACAATTAAGTTAATATGTAGGTACCTATATTACATCATGTTTATGTAATACGGAGCCATTGAATTAAAACCTCAATCCTGATAGAATCCATTTGCTAGCAGACGAGATTAGGGACATCTTACACTTGTACCATTATCGCCACGGCCAAAGGACCCAAATTTATTGCTCGTTACTGCATCATGTGTACTTCATGGCGCACATGCCCTGTTGGGTTAGGTAGTTTTTGAAAACTTAATCGCTAATAACTATCGTGTCTCAATAGCCAAAAAACTTATTGCGGAAATTACTTAGGTATTAAGTGGTACAAGTCCTCTAAAACACGACTTAATATACTTACCTTGTAAGAAGTTTAAATTTAATTAATTGGCATTAATAAAAAGCAAAACTCATAATATAAAATACATGGATTATCGTTAATGAGTACAACTTTTTCTATGGAATTTTAAAACTTTTGTTTTGTTACATAACGTCTCTAGAATATAATTTTCTCATGTGTGTTTTTATCTATTGTTTTCTTATGCGACTAATATAAATTTCATCTAATATTTCAACTTAATTGTTATTAAAATAATTACCTACCCAAATAATATGTTATAATATTATATTAGTATATTATTTACTACCTACTTCTTCCTTATGGTTCTAGTATTAGATCAGCATTGTTGGAACAGTTTCGAAAACTGAACTGTACTTAATAAAATTCGATGGATCTTGCAATTCCATCATCCCCATACATTAAAAAATGGATTTGGTCTGTGTGTCGGTTTGTCGCTTAGCTTAGCTTAGCTGCAAGTTAGGGTACTTCAATCATTCAGGGGTTTTCATTAGCTGTAGGTGTAGGTACTGTTAATATTAAAATGCGAAGCGGGATTATGTCGATTATTTCTGATTTCTGCTAAATGGATACCTAATATACTATTAGTAAAGAACTCCATACTAAAGGAACATAATTGTAGTATGGGAACCGCAAAAATATCAAAATAAATCTGATTTTTTTCAGTTTTTGTGATTGGTCTAAATCTAATGAATACGTTATTATTAAGCAATAAATAATGAGATACCGTAAAAACTGGTCCATTATTATTTAATATCTATCAATTAAACTATGCATTTATAGTTAGCATTGAAAGTATATATCTCAATTATATATAATCCAATACCTTACCATAAGTAGTTTTAGACTTTTCTCGAGTCGTATTTTTATATATCCAAATTAAAGCAAGTTACGCACTTTAAACAGGTTAAGTTACTTTTTATTCCTTCAATTATTGTCTTGACGTAAAAAAAGTGATTTGCATTTTTAACAATATATTTTCAACTTCCTGGCGTCACCGACAATTATCAACGTTACATACGATTAGGCAAATAATTGTCGTTACACTGAAAACTATTCTAGAAAAAGAGGCACCACTACATGAAATTTAACATTTACCTTTCATTTCTCTGAAAAAAATCGTTAAATTTTCATTATTTCGGTATGATACCAACTTACCGAGATGCCGCGAGCGTTGAAAAGTTTATGTCGACCAATTTTTAACCATCGTACATCAATAATACAACAAATGCTCTATGCGCTAGTTTTTATTTCCAGTCACACCGAACACGAATGGTACGTATTAACACACGACATACCTACCTTTTTAAAAAGCTTGGACATTTTAGAAACTTTTTCATCTCTTTTATGTTTTTCGACAAGTCGATGGTATTTGTGTAAAAACATTAAGATTATTATGGTTACGCATTACGCATACCTACTAGTCCGGTCAAAATAGACATTTGAAATAGCAAAAATTTCCACAGAGCCAAATATTGGTGGAGACCTTGGGTAGTAAACCATTGGGAATAAAATATCAAAAGTCCCTATCGATCCCATTACACTACCTCACAGGAGGTGTGGAAATGTGTGCACTGTGCATATCATGTAGAACGTAGCTCTTTCAACTTTTCGAAAAGCGATATCTCCGGAATGGTAATTCTTCGAAAAAAAAGTATTAAGACCGTTTTTGTAGATAATTTTAAGATCTACAATTTTTGTCTGATGTATATTTTCGATAAAACTTAGCGTTTTCGAAAAAATCCAAAAACCTGAAATTTTGACTTTTGACTCCGAATAACTTTTTTAGCACAAATGGGATCGATGGAGACTTTTGATATTTTATTCCTAATGGTATACTCAATGTCTCCACCAATATTTGGCTCTGTGGAAATTTTTGTTAATCGACCACTATTTTTATGTCTAATTTGACCAGACTATACGTATAGTTTACGAATACCTAACATGGAAAAAGTCAAATAGTCTTGCCGAATTTATCCCACAATTTTATTATTTTATTATCTATAATTATTATTCGAGAAAAAATATCGATATTTGCTTCCTTACACGAGTTATTTTACTTTTGTCGCATTTATGTATTCAGAAATCCAATTGCTCGTTAGCTCCTTACTCATTACTCAGAACCTAATACATACTGATATATTATAATATTTATGTATATCGCTGAAAAGAGGATAAAAACGCTATTAAATATGTGAGCCATGGTTTTTATAAAAAACACAACTTCGTTTTATAAAACGAAGATATTAAAACTTTCTTCGACCCATTTTATTCTTCCATATTTATTTTTTTATTAAGTGCCTAAGAAAATGGTTAAAAAATCGAACTTTTGCTTATAGCTCCAAAACAAAAAAAGATAGCGAATTCCGATTTTCGTCATTTCTCTTAAAACAAGAAACCGAGGATATGCGCCATCCATTTTTCCATATCTCTTATAGTTTTCGATGTTTCTTTTACCAGCAACAACGAATTTTGCCTACCCTGTACGTAAACGCCATCTTATAGATACGTAAACGTAAAAGTAGTTGATATCTTGTTCAAAACTTGATTATCAAGAAACCTTTTAAATTAGAACACAACACACAAGAATTAAAATAGGCGAGAACTTTTACAAGTTATTACTTTTTCGTTGACTTTGTAGTAGGTATGTACTTACTTTTTGCTTTGAAAAAGTAATACCTACTAGGATGAGTGAAAATTAAAAGTTATTTTTGAATTTAATACCTCGACGTTTCTGATGGTCTCTCTGAATCCAAAAAGGAAAAAGAATAAATTAGTTAAAAAAAGTCAAAATAAAAATGACTAAAACAGTTTTTCGACAACTTTAACAAAATTTCATCGAAAAACTGCTTTAAAAAATCGATTTAGGGTGGCCCAAGATAAGAGGGTTATTTTGGTGAAATGACCCACATTTATATTGCGTTATAAGTTTGTTAGTAGTTATAGTACACATTGAGCCCTAATAAAAAAAATGTTTTTTCAAATTTTTAAGTTCTTAAATAGTTTTCGCTTCTAGAAAATTTGAGAATTTTCTAGTCTACAGTCTACAGATTCAAACATGAGCTCTGGAGAGGCGTGGCACAGGTGGCGTGTTAATTTTCATGGTACAGTCAAAGTAAGAAGTATTTTGGCGGCAAATTTAAAAATGCGTCAGTTTTTGTGACAGATTAGCTAAATACAAGATTATTTAAAAAATCAAACTTATTACTCCTCAATAAAATTAAAGACAGTTGAAGTTGAATTAAAGTAAAATATAAACGAACTCAATAAACACACACACGACAACGAACAACTCTCTGCAAGTTCTAACTTTTTAACTCTATTTTTTTAATTTTACGTTGTAACTTCTAACCGTTAAACAGGAAAAAAACTAACAAGACGAGATTTTTGTTATTGACTGTACCCTTCAAGTTTTTCTTGTTCTGATTGGCTGAATGTTTTGCCGCTCCAACTTTTTAAAATTTGTTAATATTAGTTGGCATATTTTCGGGGGTTCATGTTTAGTTCTGAGCGCGGTATTTAAAAAGTGCTGTAGTTAGAGCAGAATTGGAACACAAATGTCGAGATAATTTTTTACCAATAATATTTTTGAACTCAAATAAAAATTTGAATTATCTTTTGTAATTTTGACGTAGGTATTCGAGAATATTTATTTGATATAATATAAATAAAGCTTGATATATACCTACCTTGGCTTTTTTTTCGTTAAAATTGTTAGCTTATCATACCTACAATTTGTTTTACTTCGATAAGAGTTTTTGCACATTAGGTCGACGAAATGCGATAAGATTTTAAACTGCTAGAAAATAGAAAATACTACCTAATATTCGAATTAATAATGATTCGAATTTCAGTCTTTAGTGTATCATTGAACTCGTTTTGGTTATGTGCTCAGTATCGCGTTTGAATTTGCTTTTGTCGTTTGGTACATTCTGCAAGAAGTTTTAAGTTCAATTTTCATCACAGTGATGGTTAGTTTTTACTTACTGCAAAGTTTTAAAGGCTACTGCTATTTTACTACCACTTATACGCTTATGTCAAACTTGTCAACTAAGTCAAACTAAGTCAAACTTGACTATGACCTCAATAAGTAGGTAGTTTCTGATGCTTTTCAAATGTACGGTCAGCGTAAAAATTATTGGGCACCTATAGGTTGTTTGATGACTATTTTCTCCGCAAATTCGTAATTTCTGCCTTGCAATTTTTATGAATTACGAATGGGATGTTTCATAGATTTATCACTCTCGATTTTTATGCCATTATCTGCTGAAATGTAGATGAAAAGAAGAAAGTTATTACTTACTAATGCTCAATACATTTTAGTGTGACTGTACGTGGTGTTGGAATGGATCAACTAACTTTAGCGTTGTATTCTACTGGTATTGGAATATGTTTTTGACGCTTTGTTAGGAAATTACTGTTTCTGGTCTCCTGTGAACCCCAAAAAGTCAAAAAAAGAGGGGGGGGGCGACTCCTCCAAAAATTCTTCTGTCCCCAGGCTGGTCACCTAACTACAAAACCGTAATGATTACAATATTCCATGGCTAAGATTTATCACTTTATCAGATTGAAAAGTGAGGTTTGAGTTTGGTTCATTCCGATGTAATTTAAAATATCTACAACTTACTCGTAACTTCTCGCTATTATATGATGCAACGCTGTAGCTCCTATTGTCTCTTTAAAGACAGTAAGAGAAGCATAACTCAGTGTAGACTCTCTTAATGCCGCAAAACTGGGCATATCCTTATAATGAGTTGAAAAGATTCATTCTTTACGCTTTACCCCGTAGTCTCTCCTTGCAGGGTCCTTTTGGACACCTATAATGCCTATAGTATGTTAGATTTTGAGACAAAATTCTCTTTATGGAGCCCTGATTGCGGGAAAATAGAAAAGTTTTTACTTATTGTATTATTCTACTAGTCTCCAACAGATGGTCCATCCCAGCAGGATCTGGTTACTGAAGTAAGGCTAAAATACAACGGAAAACTTTTTTTAATGGTTTACCCCCCTCCAGCTACGGCCTTGATATGAAGTAATAAGGTTAAATGAAAACATAAGTATATTTTTCTGGCCCTTCCAGTTTTCGTCAAGTCCTCTCCGATGCCCTCTAATGATCTAGTTACGTGCCTGAATTCGGCGCTGACAAATAATTTGAAAAAAATTTTGGTTAAATTTACGTGCTTTTGCAAAAACTGAAAAAATGAAAATTCTCATTTTCCTTTTTTAGCTAAAATAACTTTTTTATTTGTTAATACCAAACATTTTGTATTTTAACATCCGATTCAGCCTGAAATGAGATTAGGTTTCATATTTCAAGTAAAACACCCCCCTATAATTTTAAACTTGATTTGAAGTCGGGGAGAACTTCTGAGCATATTGTTGTTTGTTTCTATGTATTTCCGATATATTTTTAGAGGTACCTATTAGCTTCTTTATAGAGAATAGGCAAAACGTTAGGGAAGTAAGTAGTTGATTAATTCTTCACTAGTATTTATTGATCTTTTAGAAATGACCCGTAGTTACTAGAGTAATTTTCACGAAAAGTGAATGAACGTTAATATGTACTTGTTATTTTCATACAGGTACCTACCAAGTCTAATAAATTCTATATTGTGCCGGTGACTAGTCTGCTTTCAAAACGTATCCCGTAATTTCGCCATTCAGCTAGCCCTAACGTTCTGAAATACTATAAAGATGTAGAAAGGAAAATTCAAAAAAATTCCCAATCGCTTTCACGTTTCTGACGTTTTATAATTTCAAAGTTCGTCGTTCCAACTTTCAATAAACTATTTTTTCCAAACCTGCTAACTGCTACTTTGAGCAGTTGTAACTAAATTGTCATTATAGCAACAATAAAAGTACGACTTTGAAACCAGTTAATAAGCATCGTTAATTACATTCAACGCAAAGTGCATTATGTAAATTTTAATTTACTTCCATTTAAAAAAATGTAAAATTGTTACCTACCTACGCGTACAAATCTATTTAAAAATTTTTTTTCTATATAATTCTCGTAAAGGTTGGTTACTAAGGGAGACACATTTTATAATTATTAATAATCATTCTACTGTACCTAGAAGAACTTGTTAAGTCGAAAGATCACTTGCCATGACAAACTGCTAACTTTTTTAATATTATTAACGGTACAGAAATTTTTTCAAGTGTAAATCTGTACGGCACGAGCAAAACACGTTTGCCACCTGAGCGTTTCTATTTTATTATACCGCAAATCACAAAATATTAATTCTTTTTAAATTAATAATTGAACACACAATAAATCATCATAATTTAATTAGTGTTACATTTAATTAATTGCCATACATTATTCGGAAGCAAACTGGATTCAGCGTTGTACCTATACAGTCAGTCTCACTGTAGTTATAAGTTTGTGTTCGAGAGGATCTCGCAAATGATAGGGGATGCTCAGTTGCTCAGGTTGGTTGAATTATAAATACGAGATGTATTATAATGGAAGAAAACCCCATTTCTTAAGCTGGACACACACGTAAGGGTAGACCTGAAGGTTTTATCTGTTCAGGTCGCCTGTTCAGGTAAACCTGATTGTGTGTGTGCTCACCTGACAGGTATACCTGACTCAAAAAAATTTGAAAAAATTGACTCCTTTAAAATTAAAAATATTTTTCACTACTTTTCAATTTTATTTAAAATCAAGCTATCCGGAAAAATACTTACTCGTCAAAACGCAAAATCACAAAGAAACTTCTAATTTCGGTTTCTTTGTAGATTATGGTGCTACTGTTCATATCCACCAAATTAGAAACACCGTGTATAAAATATCGAATTAAGTAAAATAATAATTAAACTTGGATTTCTGGTATTTTGGTAACCAAGCAGAACCTATGTTCATTTGTTCATATTACAATTTTTATAAGCTGTCGAAGTTTCTTACGCCCATTATAAATCACCCTGTATAGGTGTATAAATAGTCGCTATTCTTTGCCTACGCATGCGCACACATCAACTGATATTGGGTATATTACTTGTCAGGTCTGGTAGAATTTATGAATTTTCATAAGTTGTAGGTGTCAAGTCTACCCGTCTGTTTACCTGAACAAACGACTCAAACAGGTACACCTGAAGGTTTACCTGACAGGTACACCCTTACGTGTGTGGATAAACGTAATACCAAAATGAAGCTTCTTCTGGTTTACCTTCAGGTATACCTGACAGGTAAAACCTTCAGGTCTGCCCTTACGTGTGTGTCCAGCTTTAGACTGCCAATATATTTGGGACACCTTGGAATGAGTGTGTTAAATTAATGTTAACCCACATCTTAAGTTTTGTAAATTTCAGTATAAATTTAAAGAAAAACAATTATTTAGAAGTAAATTAGTAATTATTAATTCTTATATACAAATTCCCCAAAATTAATTTACGATTTATCTCACATAATTATAATGATTGTCTATTGTTTCTCTTATTTTAATGTTAATTGTACAACTAACAACCAACATTAGTGTATAGTAGTTGAGTAGTTCTATTAGCCAATAAGGATTTAATATCTTAACTTACATAAAAGTGCTTCATTTTAACCTTGCCACGTACTAAATTTAAAAATGTTTTGAAGATAATAAAGCCACGTTTTGAAACAAAAATATATAATGACGCGTTTCGCCCTAAGGCTTCATCAGATAAAAAATAAAAAATTACAAAAAATTAAAAATAATGCTTAAAAATCTGTAAAGGAAATAAATCAAAATTAGGTTAGCGAAAAGCATAAATTTTTGAAAATAAACTTACTATTATAAAAAACGGAGATGTGTCTTGTAAAATTTTTGATATTCCCGCGTTAAATTAAATAAATTAAGGTTAAAAAATTTTTCAAGCAAATAAATGTGACTTTTATAGTGACGTTTATAATGTTTTTGAATGTTAATGTTATGAAATGTTATGGGAATATTTAAAATAGAAAAGGGTGTCTAGTTTTTTGTTTAATGTATGTTTATTTGTTTTATTAGGTTAAAGTAAATTGAATTCAAGTTGTCAATATCGCTGCGATAATTTATAGAATTTTGATGTTTTTTAATCTCAATTATTTCTAGGTGTAAGCGTTTGTTTAAATTGTTTTCTTTTTGCAGAATTTTAGGTTCATTGAAGTTGAATTGATGTAAGTTTTGAACCGAGTGGTCGCTTAAGGCAGTATTTGGAAAATTTGGATCTATAAATTTTTTTTGGACAGAATATTTGTGTTGTTTTAGTCTTGCTTTAAAATTTTGTTTTGTTTGGCCGATATATGTGGCATTACAATCATTACAATTTATAGAGTAAACAATTTCTGAAGTGTCCAATAGTGGTGTTTTATCTTTTAATACTGAGAAAAATTTTTGGCCGATGGTGTTATTATTATAAAAAGCTGCTTTAATTTCAAATTTAGATAGTTCTCTTTCTAATTTGTTTGAAAGTGTTGGTACATAAGGTAATTTAGCGTATTTAGGTGGAGAAATAATATTTGAATTGTTAAATAAATTATCAAAACAATTTGGTTGTAAGTCAATTGAATTATTTAGTTGTGTAGATATTTTTTGAATTCGTTTTTTTATGTTTGTTTTTATGAAATTTAAAGGGTAGTTATTTTTTAATAAGATGTTTGTAATTATATTTAAATTTTGTTTATGAAATTTTTGATGTGATAATTGGATTGCTCTGTCAATTAAACTATTGATAACGCTTTTCTTGTATTTTGTAGTAGTAGCAGAATTGAAATTAAGATAGCGGTCTGTTTTAATAGCTTTTCGGTACCAATTTGTTATAAGTTTTTCAGTGTTATTGCGTATTATTGTTAAATCTAGGAAATTGAGAGTTTTATCGTTGTTTTCAAGTTCTAAAGTGAATTTAAGTCAAACAAAACAAACAAAAATAGACGAAATCTTAAAAACCTTCAACAATTATCATCCTCGACTTAAATTCACTTTAGAACTTGAAAACAACGATAAAACTCTCAATTTCCTAGATTTAACAATAATACGCAATAACACTGAAAAACTTATAACAAATTGGTACCGAAAAGCTATTAAAACAGACCGCTATCTTAATTTCAATTCTGCTACTACTACAAAATACAAGAAAAGCGTTATCAATAGTTTAATTGACAGAGCAATCCAATTATCACATCAAAAATTTCATAAACAAAATTTAAATATAATTACAAACATCTTATTAAAAAATAACTACCCTTTAAATTTCATAAAAACAAACATAAAAAAACGAATTCAAAAAATATCTACACAACTAAATAATTCAATTGACTTACAACCAAATTGTTTTGATAATTTATTTAACAATTCAAATATTATTTCTCCACCTAAATACGCTAAATTACCTTATGTACCAACACTTTCAAACAAATTAGAAAGAGAACTATCTAAATTTGAAATTAAAGCAGCTTTTTATAATAATAACACCATCGGCCAAAAATTTTTCTCAGTATTAAAAGATAAAACACCACTATTGGACACTTCAGAAATTGTTTACTCTATAAATTGTAATGATTGTAATGCCACATATATCGGCCAAACAAAACAAAATTTTAAAGCAAGACTAAAACAACACAAATATTCTGTCCAAAAAAAATTTATAGATCCAAATTTTCCAAATACTGCCTTAAGCGACCACTCGGTTCAAAACTTACATCAATTCAACTTCAATGAACCTAAAATTCTGCAAAAAGAAAACAATTTAAACAAACGCTTACACCTAGAAATGATTGAGATTAAAAAACATCAAAATTCTATAAATTATCGCAGCGATATTGACAACTTGAATTCAATTTACTTTAACCTAATAAAACAAATAAACATACATTAAACAAAAAACTAGACACCCTTTTCTATTTTAAATATTCCCATAACAACTTAAAATTCAAAAACATTATAAACGTCACTATAAAAGTCACATTTATTTGCTTGAAAAATTTTTTAACCTTAATTTATTTAATTTAACGCGGGAATATCAAAAATTTTACAAGACACATCTCCGTTTTTTATAATAGTAAGTTTATTTTCAAAAATTTATGCTTTTCGCTAACCTAATTTTGATTTATTTCCTTTACAGATTTTTAAGCATTATTTTTAATTTTTTGTAATTTTTTATTTTTTATCTGATGAAGCCTTAGGGCGAAACGCGTCATTATATATTTTTGTTTCAAAACGTGGCTTTATTATCTTCAAAACATTTTTATCATTCACAAGAAAGCTAAAAAACTATTATAATTTACTAAATTTAAATTTACAATAACTGCTGCTGTCTTAATAAGTCTACGTTAATCTCCTTCACGTAATGTAAACGCGACGTAACGGTGCGTTCTGTAAAAGCTGCATTACAGATGCAGTGCAAAATTTCAGTTTCTCTCGTGGATTAATAAAAGCAACAATTAAAGAATATCGCCACCCCAGCACTCCACTAGTACACGAAAACTGTCGATTATAAGACGTTATCGACGTTTGTCAATATTTCGCTCAATTAGTAATTTAAACAAAAAATTAGTTGAAAGACATTTTAGCAGTTAAAGGGGGAACACACGATCAAACATGTCTTAATACATCGCAGTCCGCACATCGTATATTCGATGTCCGAAGAGTTGTGTTTGATGGCAATGCGGCGTACGCCACTGTTATACTGAAAACAATGTACCCCTAAAAAATAAAAATACTCGCAAGAAATGGTGTAAGGATTGTGTTTTAGAACGGGAACAATTCTCTAAAACAAACGTACTGGAAGAGTTAAGAGTAGAATCCGCTGAGAATACGTATGTTAGAACTTCTAGAATTACTTACACTTTTAATATAATGTGAAAATACCAATTGAGAGCTGCACTACTAAATACATGAAAGACCGATTGCAACGCTTTGGCGTACCGAACTGCGCGTTGTACGAGCACACGGCCGAACATGTACGTGCGACGGACTTTTGTATGCACGTACATGCTCGAAACGTTTTCGGTCCAACACACGCACGTTGATGTATGACAAACATGTATGCGCGTACATGTACATGTATTAAGACATGTTCGATCGTGTGTTCCCTCTTTTAGAAACTAATTATAGAAAACAAAGCTGCCCGTTTTTTCTTTAATTTCTTTTAGCGAAATCTTGGTTTTTATGACGGATAACACATAAGTGGCTAAAGAATTACAGTTCATAGTAGTTTTTGGGATTCGCGGATTCGCCGATATAAGAAATACAATAAATAGCGAATTTTAATCTAAGTTAGTAGGAGCCATAAATTTGGCATAGTATAAATGTACAATAAAACAAAAGGGTTAGATAATAGACGAGAAATGTAGTATTACTAGAAGGGTGTAAAAATAAATAAAGCATTATACTTTAGAATTGAGACACAACATCGTTGGGAGAGACATGTAAACTCGTAGAGCATAACCGTGTTTCCAAACTTTCATATAAAAAAAAGTTTTTAATTAATTAGCAAAATGTAACTTAATCTCTAATCTGTAGAATTAATTTAAGGATACTCAAAAATAAATTACAAACAATTAAAAAAAACAATTTAATAAGAATATCAAATTTATTTAAATGCGTGAAGGTATTACTACAATATTCATAAAAATATAATTAAATTTCAATGTTATCAATGTATTCATTAATTTTGTATATGTGTTACCGGCAATTTGCGAAATCCGGCAATTTGCAGACTGCCTAGACAATCTGCAAACTCACTAAATCGTTAGGCAGTCTGCAGATTCACTAGTACTTTAGGCAATCTGCAAATTGACTATGGAATTTTAGAGAGTCTGCAGAATGTCTACTATTTAGTGAATGTGCGTTTTGATAATATATGGATCTCACATTGACTAGGCAATATAAAAAATAGCATTTCAAATAGGTAATTTTAAAAGGAACATTTATTAACTCATAGATAGCACTTAGCAAATAAACATTTTTACGAAAGAACAATAAACTATTTGTTTTTAATAAGAACATGTGTATTAAAATATTAACAAATACATATTTTTACGTAACAATAAAAATATTTAAACCCAGAAATGCTAGGTTATTTGTTTTTTATAAAAAACATTTTTTTTTCGCACAATGTCTAGACTATGTGAGGTATGGTAGGTACATTTTGAAACGGCGTTGGTAACTTTACCACCAGCAGAGAGGTACAATAATGAATAATCTCTTTCTATTCTATTCTTCTATTGATTGTATTGAACCTCTCTGCTGGTGGCGTAAGTCAAAGAGAACTTTACCTAGCGATTTTAGTATATGCGCATACTGTAAAAGCACATTGACTAACAATACAGACAATTTGCAGATTGCCTATAACACCGTAGTCATTTTGCAGATTGCCTAAAGTACTAGTAAATCTGCAGACTGCCTAACGATTTAGTTAGTTTGCAGATTGTCTAGGCAGTCTGCAAATTGCCGGATTTCGCAAATTGCCGGTAACATATGTACTTCATAATTTTCATGATTTTACTCACAATTTTTGATATAATCATACTGACTGAGTTACTGCAATACAAAATTATAAAATGACGGGCGACAACGGGAGTATTGAACATGTGAAAGATGGAAGTAGCATAAATATGGGAAATCATTCTTACATCTTGGAAATTCTTTCTCCCCATTTTAATCTAAGGGGTCGATTGGTAGCATTACCAATAAGAAGAAATTTTTTCCGCTTCTAATAATATCAAAAACTTTGTTTTGTTATACATATTATGTACAATTTTTAAAATATGTTAAATAAAATTGCCATATAGTATATGGCATATATACACATATACACATATATTACAATATAAAATATAAACATCAACAATATCAAAACGAGTTACGATAGTATGTTATAGCATAGCGAAGTATATCAGACTACCAAAGCTTAGTTAAAAATTGAGCGGCGTAGTCGAAATATTTTTTGAATACTTTTGTAGCTTTGTAAGAGAAACAAAGAAAGGGATAAAAGCATGGAAAACGATTGCGTATTATCAAATTATCGTTTATCATGGCCAATTTTGACCATTACCGTCTCGTATTTTGAAGTTTTCTTTTCCTTTTCCATTGTTCTTTTGATTGTTACTGTTATATTATTGCAAACAGGATTTATGAGGGCAAATAGGTAGGTATATTTGTTTTAACAACTTTATACCTGAATAACAATGCTTCTTCCGTGTGCCCCTTTACAAATAGTATACCGTTCAAAAGTAGGTACATTATTTTGTATTAAAGCTTCGTCTTACTATGGATGTCTATTGCAACATCTTATTCACTCTAATATCCCTGTACCACAGGGAGTTTGAAACTAAATTTTGTCTCAATCGGTCCTATTCACTTTGGGAGTCTGATATACTTCGTCTATGGTTATAGGTACCTACTATTATACTTCTAACTTCTAAAAACTTTAAATAGTAGTTCTTATATACGAGCTTATACAATACATAGTATAATATACAAAGTATAATACATAATATAACAAAACAAATAAATCAAAGGATTTTAGTATTTTCCTACAAAAAACACCGATTCCAACTTTATGTTAATACAGTGGTAAATAAGTAGGTATAACACTTCTTTAATCAAGTCTGGAATATTCCATGCTGTTGTAAAATGATCGCCCGTCATTTGACAATCGCTCTCTGTATTTAACTAACGTTTTGCCATGACCTCGCTCTCCAAAGCTTACTTCACAAGAAAAAAAAAAACGCTTGGTGCCAGATCGGGAGATCTGATTGGCCAACTTACAGAACCACTGCTCTCATGCTACCAATCCAGAGATTTAAAAGTATGGTCATTGGAAAAATGTCTCCCTAAAAAATTAAATGGGTACATTTTCACCCATCCTATAAATTAATTGACGAGCTTAGAGTTTTCCGATGTCATTTCCTTATGTTCTAAAATCACTAATCACTTTTCGCGCGGTATAATAACAGACGATTGCAACAAGTTTGTGGTCAACATATTTATAATTAGGACACGGTCTAGAAATATTGCACAAATTTATTATTTATGCAGCAATGATAAATAAAAATTACTCGTCAATGGCAATGATATTATTTTGATGTGAGCATTATGAACGATTAACAACACTGACGTACTTAATATTTTATAATTATGTTAAGCGGCAGCACATTAATCGATAATTGTCGACTTTGTTTTTTTAATAAAGCTCGAGTTACTCCCATCGATCTTTGTAAATATGTAAATAAATCAATAAAACGCTTAAATTTCGAGAGCTCTGAGATGTGAAAATGTATTTGTGCTCTCTACTTTCTAAGCTGGAAGTCGGAAGAATTTGTTAAAAATAATAAGTACTTTAGTGTGACCGTATAGTTAAATTTATTTCAGACTGAAAATATAATTTAAAAAATAACGAAACGTTCTGTCGAAACAGAATTCAGCCAGACAGAAGCGTTTGTTCAGCAGACTTTGTTAAAGATCCTTATTTTATAGCTCATATAAGCGGTAACTCGATAGAGCAAGACGTCTGCAACGGGCAGTGTGCAAATATACTAAAAGTGAGTACAATTACAAAATGTTTGACAAAACAGGCCGAATAAAGAACTTTGCAAATGCGTATTAAATTTGACCGTCTGCCACTCCTAAGTAGCAGCATTAACTTAGGAAAAGCTCGAGAAGGGTGGATTTTTGCTCTTTTTCAGTTTTTCGCCCATAACTTAAAAACCAAGCACTTTTTGAGAAAACTGTTTCAATATAAAACTAAACTACATTAAATTTTCTACAAATTATACTTCTAAGGTTTTTTCTTCAGATAAAGGGTTTAGGCGCTACAGTGCGTTTTACTTTGAAAAAAATTCCAAAATAGACCAAAAAACTGTTTTTTGGTTTATCGCTTATAATTTGAAAACTACGAACTTTTCTATCAAACGAATTCATGTAATACAATCAAGAATAACGCCTATGTATCGAATCTACTCCAAATTAGTAATGTTGAGTTAGAAGAGATCATAAATTGTTACTTATTACTGCGGATTCAAAAGTTCTGAAAGTGCTCAATAGCTCGCTTCGGTCGAAATATATATTTTGAGTTAAGTACCTAAGGATTTCAGAGAAACAAGCTTCTATATTTTATATTATTATTCCACCTCAATCATATGTACTTTTCATGGATTTTTAACACAACTGTATGGCAAATTTGTTAAGATTGCTACTTATTATTATCAAATTAACTTTCTCATAGTTTGGAACACAAATTTTACTGAATTATACAACTTGCGTAATATGCGTATGACAAAGAAGCATCACCGACAATTTTTTAAATAACTTCGGTATAAATATCGAAATTTTAAAAATCATCGAGTATAGAAGAGTAAGCGGTAGCAGTTTGGCAGAACCGCTCGAGAGGACGGATTTTCGAAGGCTTCCAACTTTTCAGAATAGGCTAAAAATTTAATTGTGGATACTGGGAGCTGGGAGTAGTTTTAATTGTGATTTTAACTAATTTTGATTGCAATAAAAGCTTAATAGATCGATAAGTGAAGAACCATTAAAAGACGAAATTTTTCATTCAAAATTTTTCAAATTCTTCTCATTAATGGAAGTTTCTTAAACTAATCGGTTACTTGTAAAAATATTTTCTAGACACGAATTATTTAAAGTTACAAATAATGCGTTACTTTCTAAGTCTAGGTAATTACACAAAACTGGGCTTTAACGTGAAGACATTATTTTTTCGAAATTACTACCAATTAAGGAAATAACGACAAGTTCCTGTTTAAATTCATAGGTAGATACTTAATTGCAATTTGACATAATACCGTTGCCACAAGTAAAATTTTGGTATTCGTTTTGTAAAAAGGTTTGGCTTTTACATAACTTGATATGGCATGGCAAGGCTGAAGAACAGTCGAAGAGCCGACTGACAAGATACCACTAGGCAATGACCGCACCGACGAGTACGTTGAACCAAAAACTCCATTTCACCGAAGCGGACAACTTAGTTCCGGGATGATTTTGTTATTTATTTTTACGTAAATTTTTTAAACATAAGTGTTTGGCAACATTCGATAAGTCGGTCCAACGTATCTTGATGAGACGTCTTTAGAAAGCACAAAAAATGACATCGAATTCAAAATTTGTGGCTAATGGTAAATTGTAGTAAGTACCAACGGTGTTGGGACTTATTAACATTTTTTGCATATTGCCTACTCATCGATCATTACATCACCATTTAAAATACAAAAAAAATTGACCGAGTTTGGAGTAATTTAAATCAAACAGGTAACTGTAATGGCGTGGAGCTCCTTCTAAACAACATCATATTATTTTTATTTTACATAAAATTTGACGTCTAAAAGGCACCTTTAACAAAATATAAATTTAAAGCAACTCTCCGGCTAAACAAACAAGCGATTGCGTTCATTCATTTTTACCTAATTCTTCTATTCCGTATGTCCTTATTATGGCGCATTTCTGCAGATACTTGATGAATATTAAAACAATCACGGATTTTTTTTCTAAAACTGTATTCATCTGTGACCCAGCCTTCCTATTGTCTACATTTTATTTTTTTTACTTTCAATTTTGCATTCCATTCTTATAGGTAAGAAGTAACGGTGTTGTGATCCACACCGGGACGTGTTTCACATCATAGTTTTGTGTTAGACATAAAAGTCGAATTAAATAAATATCATCCTTTAATAAGGCTTATTGTTTGCTTAATTCCGTTATAATTATTGATATCTGCGAAGGTTTGACATATCTTCAAGAACAAGTTTTATGAAAGTTGTTAATGGGTTCGCTCTGATGGATAATGAATTCGGTGTAAAAAGATGCCATAAATTGAGTCGATTGGTGGCAGCATTTGCATTCTTCTACTCAAAGAATGTTTTCTTAATGAAGCTGAAAAATTGTAATAAAAAAACAATTTTAGAAATTTCCAGAATTAATTTTTAACCTCATCTCCCTTGCTGGTGTCACATTTCACGATATCACGATTATGTTACTTACGGTCTCATGTTCCGACCTTCCTTTCTTATGAAGATCTAGTTTATTTTGATGTTATTTCTGAAGATACCGCATACCGCTGTGGAACTTCTAAGCAAACAAAGATTAGCTGACAATTATTTCTGCCTATTAGTACAAAATTTTAAGTGATAGAATTGGGTAATCCAATATGTACACTGTCAATAGCGTTAATTTTTGAAAACGTGAACATTCCTTGGATGAAGGTGAGGGTCGCTAATATAACTATTCATTTAGCAAGTCTATACCGGTTCACTCTCTACATAATAGATAATAGTTACCGAGCATTCTTTTAATTCAGTCGAACTATCAATTTTAACTCCATTCTTGACTGAAAAAGCCTTTCTCCGTAGACACTCGATATTTGGAAATATCGATAACTTCTTGATGCCTAAAATTCCTTAAATTCCAACTGTTGGTTCCAGAGAGGGTGAAACCTTTACTTTAAGATAACTTCCACTTAATCGACGAGTTAACTTCAAGAGAGTTAACCCGCAATTGAGAACTTAAAAGTTAAAACATTAAAACTTGGAGCATCTCTGAGCTTGGGCACATTTTTGTAGTAAAATACTATCTAAGCTAGACGCATGGACGCATCTGTCTGGGAAGTTTTTATCAATCTCTTAAGGAGTATTTTGACATAATTTAGTAGCTTCGGTTAATATTGGGTTGTCTCAAAGATCTCACTTACAGAACTGTTCTGCGTTCTGCACCCGCCGCCGCGCCGCCAATCGTTTCTTTCCCTGCTGCTATCTGCTATTATTGTGAAGCACCCCACAGTGCACTGTGCGTTGCATTCCTGGCCTAGTATGTGCTAGGTCTCTATAAGCCCCGTGGTTAATTTTTTGCAATATTTAATTTACACATTATACTTACTTATTAACATAGAACTAGGATAATTCTATAATTGTTAGTTATAAAGTAAATAAAGTGTTATTAGTTATTTTATGTTTTACTAGTTCATTATTATCTTTTTATTGCTTTGTTACGAGATATATTATACTAGTCATTATACCCCCACGGGCATTAAGGAATCTTAACGCCCGCGGGGTATTAAAAAATCTTAATATTCCAACGAGTATTTAAAAGATGCAAATTTAAAAAAATATATATTTATTTCGTTTGATATAGTACATGAAGTAAATATTAAGTCTACTTAATATTGAAATGACAATTCTGAAAGGATCCAGTAATAGTAACATTGGCTGCTGTGAATGTCGATGCCGTATTTGTAATTAACTTATCGCCTTCATTCACAGAAATGGCTGACGTTGGTAATAAATCGTGATAGGTAGAAGGCACACCAGCTAACATTCTGGAAACCTTATTTTTTGAAGAAATGCTATCCTCTAAATATCCTTCTGCAACCGAAGAACTTTTCCAGCCACCATGTCGTTTCAATGTAGTCATACTAGCCCCTGCTTCTGCCAAAAGAGTTGCAGATGTTCTCCGTAAACAGTGGCCAGTGAATATATCTGCATCGCTTAAACCCAGATATTTTGCTATGTGGGAAGGTATTTTTCCAAACGTGTTTTTCCCCACAGGCTGTCCAAAACAACGGCCATGTCTGTATCCTAAGAAAAATCTTTTTTCAGAGCATCCATGTGGTCGTAAAGAGATGTATTTTCTTACCAACATAATACTATTCATCTGATTTTCATCGATAATGGTAAAAACTCGCTTCTTATCAGTCTTTGTTTCAGGTATATTTATTACAAAAACTGAGCCTCGGTCTTCTACATGATTAATTAACATATTAACCAATTCTTGTCGTCTACATCCACCAAAAACACCAAAAATCAAGGCAACTTTTACCATCAAAAATGTCTCATCGGGCGCATTATGAATAAACTGTAACACTAGCTCTCTGGACAAAACTTTAGATTTTTTTGGTTCATATCCTTTTGATCCTTGTTTTAAAAATTCTCCTAATGTATAATAATTTTTAACGTTTACATTTTTATTTACTAATAATGTCTTCTTCAACATGGAGTATTTAGCCCACAAAGAATTCGGGGAAAATGATTGAGCCAAATCTCCGAAATATCCAAGCAGCACAGTCTCGTTGATTTGGTCAACGTTGTTTTCTGTCATCCAGTATTGAAATTTTTCGTATTCCTTATTGTATAGGACTTTAGACTTCTGGGGTAATAATAATTTTTCAGTAGCTTTTTCAGCTTTTATTATAATTTCATCTGGAATTTTAGTTTCTTCCATTATGACAGATATGCACTTTTACTTTAAACAAATATAAAACAAGTAGTTTCTTAGCAACTTTAATTGACTTTAATCAGTGCTTACTATAAAAATTTGTCAATGAAATCACTCATATTATTTATTTATTTATAATGAACTAGTAAAACATAAAGTTTCATATGAACCACGGGCATTACTAGAGTTTATACCCTCAGGCGACTTACAAACCCTCGGGCCAGAGGCCCTCGTGTTTGTAAACTGTCGCCCACAGGGTATAAACATCTACTTAATGCCCTTAATACATAAATAACTAATAACAGTAGCAGAACTAATTAATTATTGTAGAATATTAAAATAGCAATTAATTAATCTATTCCAGGCATCAAAAAAGTAGGTGATGTTGTGAACTGCCCAAGTTAACTGTAACTGTTTTAAACTAGGATTATTTTTAACTAATTTTTTTTGTTTTAATATCTTCGTGTCGATGAGTTAAGCAATAATAAATAAATTCATGAGGTCCTAAAAAATGTTTTCTTTAAAATTGGTACCTACTCACAAGCGGTTCGATGCTCGAATGCTCGTTCTTTTTCTTATACAACAGTCTGTGATGCAGTGACAAAGGTGCGAGTAATGGCATCCCATCACTGAAAAGAGACCCTCGAGCTTTTTCTGATATGGAACCAAAACTTGCAAAAATCAGAACCCTAACTATGCCAATGCAATCAGTAATTTCTTTGGGATATTTTAATTCAAACTCAAATCGCCGTTTTATAAATCTTATTCATTAATTAATTTTTTGTTACACGTTTGAAGTTAGTAGACACTATTTCAAATTAATAACAAAATTATTTAAAATAAATTATGCAATTTGAAGACCCGCAAAGTTCCAACGAGTCGCCACTGTACAAAAACTCTGCATTTACTTACAGGAATTTATTTTACCGACATATTGTAAACAATTTTATAGGTTATGTAAATTTAGAGTCGGTGTTTAAAATTTTTTGTGATTTTATAGAAATATAAAACACTTATTTCAAATGGAAGAATTTGAGTGGAATGTTCAACACGAATGCCATTTATTGGAAGCAATGATGGGCCATAAGCCAGTTGGTGAGTAACCCACCCCATAACAAACATTTGTGACCTTCACACAAATAAAATTATTTAAGGGATAAATAAATGGTTCCAAATGCTATTAATTTACCATAAATTTACCGAACGAGTCGATAAAGAATTATTATCCGAATTAATATGGACTCATTTGGAAACGTTGTACAATTTGGAGGCATTGGATGATAACGAATCGATTCCATTTCCAAATACAGAAACCGATTTTGAGTTACCAGATCCAGATTTTGCATCGTTGAAAGAACAGAAAACCGAAGAGAAGAAAAATGTTCAAAAAGGCAGAGAAACTCCAAAAATGGTCAAGGAGGTTTTTAAAAAGGATGACAAAACACCAGTTCGTAATACCAAAGATGTTCAACGTAGAGATAGTAAAGATAACAAAAACTCCATTTCTGTTAAGAAAGAAATTAAAAAAGAACCCGAAAAGCCTGCAAAGGTTATTAAGAGTCGACGATCTTCGAATACTTCCAGAGACGAAGGTAAATCGCATAGGAATAAATCGGAAGAAGTTGTAAGAACCACTAAAAGACCAACCAGAGCGAGTTTAAAACCTGACGAGACGAGTAGTGGTAAAGCTAGTCCAGTTACAGTGACACCTCCTGTACCTGCCAAGAGACGTAGAATATAATCACCGAAAGTTTTTTCTTTTTAAAACTCATTAATTTTTCATTTATAATTAGTATTATTTAAGTATCAAAAACTGTATATAAAAAAACAAAATTCTAGAGAAATATTAAGTATATTTCAAGAGCTCGATCTAATAGCTTCATTTGTTGAGTTTAAAGATGTAAAATTCTTTTATGGGTAGCAAGATTAGTCATATAGGTACATATAATTTCTGTAAAAAATTATATTTCATAGAATGAATTGATTTCTGTATTTAAAAAACTTATTGGATAGGACGTGATTTATTTATCATTTAGTGATCGTAAGATTTCACATAAATACAACTTAATTGTGGGTTTATAACAAAAATATTGCCAAATTTGTTTAATAAAGTATAATATTTTCTTGTTTCTTATTTTTTTTTAATGTACTCTCGTATTTAAATGTCAAATCAATTCGAGTCTTTCTACTAAATCTGATTTCTTTAAATACGCCGTAATAAGAAAAAAAAACAGTTGATATTCATATACTTAGGAACAATTATAAATATAAAATTAACTACATTGCTTATTTAAATAAGTAATACAAAAACATGTCGATGATTTGAATATTTTTAAAATTCGGAGCACATCACTTTATTTAGAAATTTTCACATCTACGAGTTGCCAATTCTTTACCAACAAACTTGCAAAATATTTCAAAATAAAGTTATATGCACTACACCCTCATTTTAAACCATAACGTTGCAAAACTGCAACACATATAAGTTCATTAAAATTAAGTGTCGATTTATTAAAAAACTCTTAAGATATATTTGGATACTTCCAAAGGAGTAGGAACTAATGTATAATCTCTATTAAGTCGACGGATAACCAGCTTTTACGTATTTTCTTTTACAGATTGAACAAAAGAAACTAAAAGAACTTTTAAAAAATGTCTGAAAATACAATTAAAAAACACTCGCACCTGTACTCGTTTAATTAACTTTAAAACTTAAATAATACCAAGTTTCGTTGCTATTACAAAAAAACTTATTGAGCTATAAGCAAATAAACTAAGCTTCATGATTATAAATTAATAATAGGACATTAGATACAAAATCGAGATTAAAATTAAATTTATTTAATTCACTTTTGTATCATGATAAATTCGTATTCAGTTGGTTGAAGTTTGAAAAGAAAACTGTAAGAAGATTTTTATCACATACCCTAAAACCATACTTCAAATACAATAGTAAGTTTGACCCCAATATAAATTATGCGCTTATCACATTACCAAAGAGATACTATAATAGTTAAGGAAACATACAGTTTAATATAATATAATTGCAACGACAATCTTACAATTTTCTTGTAAAACATTACAAATAATAAGAGAAGAATATTACTCCATTTGATTTACTTAATTAAAATTTTCTAAACTTATAAAATTTATTTAAAAAAAGGCATTTAGTTAAACTAAATCACAAGTTTCAACTAAATCTTGAAAGCAGCTTTTTAAACTGTCTCTCGATAGTAATAGCCTCAGTTTTTAAAGCTAATTTAGACACAAATTGCAGCATTACATGTATATAACGTAATAACAAAATATACAAATAATTTTAATATCATCAGATTTACATATAAGCACAAGATTTACTGCCACAGGTTTGAAGCTAAAGTGGGCCCCGTATTCGTCGGTTTATTACTTAGAGATAAATTCGCAAATTGTTGTTGAACATTTATGCCCTGAGTAGGAAAAAATGGATTAACTACGGCAGCTTGGCCGGAAAACGCCGTAGGCTGTGTCGGAACTTGGTTCGTTTGTCCATTAGAAAATTGGGCGTTGGAATAAAACTGACCATTATTAGATAATCCACCGGTGCCGTTAGCTTGAAAATTATTTGGAACAGACGGAAACTGCAAATTTGCTTGAGGTTGTACTGCACAGCCTTGAAATTGATTATTAACTGGAAACTGACCTACGGGGGGCTGTTGTTGCTGATATGAAAATTGATTTGCCGTAAACTGCTGAAACTGATTAGCGGCGTTAAACTGAGGCGCACCGTTCTGCTGCTGTTGTGGATAAGAAGCAAAATTTTGAAATGACTGTTGATTTACAAAATTAGGCTGTGCAGAATAACCGGCATTAAAGTTATTAACAGGTGGCGTATTACCATATAGGGCCATTATATTATCTTTAGTGAGTTTGACCTTTTCTTTTTCAGATGGGGCAATTTGATTAAAAAAGCTTTCCTCTTCATTTTTTAAAGCGTCGCTTTCTACTTTTGGTTCTTCTGTTGTCGGCGCAGCGGCTGATATGAAATTACTAAAATTATCTTCTCCATTTTGTAATCCTAAAAGGTCTGCACTCGGTTTACTTTCGTTATTTATAACCGCAGGAGGTGGTTGTATAATACGATTTGGTTTTGGACTTGCAGTTTTAGGCTTAGGCAATTGTGGAACTTCGACTGTGGTTAACTGTTTTTTCTCTAATGCAGCTTGTTTCTTGCGTTTTTGACGTTCGTTAGCCTCGTCGATTTCTTTCTCCCAATCTACTTTAGGTAATGGTTGTGACACCCATTCTCGCGCAATGTACTTTTTATGCTCATACTTAGCTCTTATGAAAGATTCTAAACTGGAATCGCTTTGCGGTCTACGAAAGTTATCCGGTAAGTTTGCTTCGTAAACTGCTCTCGCACGTGAATTCCCCATTTGTTGTAACGAAACAACTTGTTCGGGTGTCCATGTATCGAGATTGACGGATTTAACTTTAGAAATGTGCACCCCTAAATTTCTATGAATTCCAGCACATCGTATACATAAAAACACTCCCAAATTCCACGAAGCCCATCTAGGTCCTAAAATAATTATACACCAAGTTACACGATGCTAGTCCAAACATAAAAAAAAATCAATTTTTACCTTTTGAATCACAATCTACACAATATTTGTTGTCTTCGTCCTTCAATAAACCATTTAATACGGTTTGACATTTTTCCTGTATTTGTTTTATTTTATCTTTTTCACTTTTGGTGCTCATTTTGATCTAAAATACAACTACGAATACCTCATAAAACTATACGAAAATATGTGAAGGGGTGGTTAACCAACTTGAAGACGTCAAACTATTTCCTAGAGGCGTTTTGTGCGCACGTCACGTAAAAAGTTCGATGTTCAATCTTTTACTACAGAGCCATCTCTTTTTCCTAATTACTACTCATATTCAAAATAAATTTTATTTGAATTAACACAAAAAGTGCAGGCGGAAGACATCTATTGCTATTCTTTGTTAACTCCATGTCGGAGCCAGGAATGGGTGTGTAGACAATATCATGTAGACTTTAGAGTGAAAACGCACGGGACGATTTATAATAATTGTCCCTAATAGATATCAAGACATCAAATGAGTGTTAGCGCACAGGCAATTAAAAATTGACGATGTTATATATTGTTATCCATTGTGGGCGATTAAAAATTGCATAAAAGGTGTTAAATTAATCGTCCGTGCGCTACTAGCCTTACTCTCATTCTCAATGTATGCATCACCAAACTCTTATATTATGTAAATCCTGTTGCCAATCAACATTATCTCCAATACATACAGTGTGTATGTATATCCGGACTAACTTCACTATAATAGATAAAATCGATTCAAAAGTTTTTATGCTTTGAAAAGACTTCCAAGGATCAGATTTTTAGTTTAAAAAATCAAGGCGATCGTGGGTAGTGGGTATTGAATTTTCTTTTTATTAAATGCCATTTCGGTACCTAGTTATTGAAAAAAATTGTTCTAAATATGAAATTGTGACCCAATGCAACATTTCAAAAGTATTGGCTGACTTTGATATTAAATTCGTTGAATTATTATCCGAGATGAAAAGCAAATCTTCGATTATTTATTTGTAATTGATTGTGTATCTAAATAATTTGCAAATTACTTGTTCGTTAGTTGACGATGGGCAACGATTACCTACTATTTTGTTTATGCGGCGGAGAAAATTTGTCATCAACTCGAGTAAAGAACGAATTTAACATTAAAAGTGAACCAATATTTTTGAAATTTTGCATTGAGTCACAATTTCATATTGTTCTGAACAACTTTTCTCAATACCATTTTGTAATGCTAATACCTACCTATTGCAGATTGCAGAGTTTAAACAATCATAATCGAGAAGTTTGCCAATTTATTAACAAATTAAGAACCATCCTGGATCTTAAGAGGAGTTGATATTATTTTAAAAACTCATTTAATTCAGAAATTACTAGGGAATACGACGAAAAGTCTGCACCTGTACTGCTATCAACAATACGTGGCTGGCAGCTTATCTTTTTTCAAGTTTACGCCTGCTGATCAATGCCTTTTTAATTTACATCTTCGACGTGAATAGTTGTGTTTAATAAAATTTCGTCTCGTATTTTTAATTTTTAATTTAGTCCTTATATTAAGGGTGGAAATTACGTTTGGTGTTCAAACTTGTTTAAAGGTAAATTTTAAGTTTAATTTTTTATCAAATTCAAAATATCTCTTCTATAAAAAGTGAAAACATTTACTTGCTTGATGCTGGTGACCTATAAATAATAAATACTACCTCTAGTATTATTATCACTTAGGTTTTTTCTTAAGATCAACGGTTTATGCGGGAGAGCACGTTAAAGTTTGACAAAAATTCCCAAATCGGCCCAAAACTATTTTTTTCAGTTTATCGCAAAACGATAAATTTCTTTGACCTCGATTTTAGAATTCTTATTAAATTTTACCGCGTCGTAGCGCCTAAACAGTTTATCTGAAGAACAAAAATCTACAAATATAATTTGTATAAGAACTTTGACGTAGTTTATTTTGATATAGAAGCACTTTTCTCAAACAGTTTGTAGTTTTCAAGTTATAAACGAAAAACTGAGAATATTTAAAACAGCTAAATTCTGTTTCGACAGAATGATTCATTATTTTTTTTTCTTATAATTGTTTGTGGAAATTGGACTACGTTCTCTACTGTAAAGAGACCAAATATCAAATATCCCAACAAACGAACGAGTGATTTTATGTTGAGTATGGAAAGTACTTTTAAATACGAATAATGAAGAAGTTGCCAACTCTTGGACTACAGGGTGCTTACAGTATTTTCTGTAACATTTTAAGGGGTTATAGTACAGGTCAAAAGAAATCGGTGAACCTTAAAACACCCTCCTAAAAGTTTCCTCCTAAGCGAGATATGAGTTCTTTTAATTTTCACAATAAACGATTTTTCAAATCTAGTAATGTGCTTGTTGATGCCCTGGTTTCCTCGATACCCAGACCTAACACCAGGAATCAGGCTACCGCTCGATTCGCCGCTAAATTCGTTGGTGTGCGTGAGGGCTCTTCCAGCCGTACGCCTCTCGTGTCTGGTCACTCCAAATACGTTATAATCGGGTAAATGTTATTCAGTGGGGCGAAGGACGTTCTTTTCTTCACAAATTACACTTTTGAGAACGAGATTTACCAACATTATACTCAATGTAGGATACATTTTATCTATTTTATTAATCCAATTTTACAGTCAGTGCTTTTTATACTTTTAGTAAACCATCAGGAGGAATTACATATCAAGTTTGAGTTATAGGAGAGATAAGAAACAGCGAACGAGCTTTAAAGGCAAAAGGACTACGAGAGTAAAGGTACGAGAACGTTTATTGTGTACATTTATTCAATTGGTACTGATTCTTACGTTTCTTTGTAGGTAGGGTCCACTTCAGGAATTTTATGAAGAATGAAGAGGGGTGAGTCATTTTTACTTTTCCTTCTAGTGATAGTGGAAGTGGAAGTGAGGGGCTAGGTAATTAGGTAAGAAAAATAGTTTCAACCGTCAATCCAAGCAATGAAAACCAACTAATTGTTTATTTTTCCATTTTTAGGTTAGGGAACCTGGAGCACCGCCACGGAACTTGTTTATTATTATTATTTTTTTATTTTATTAATAGTGAAACTTATTCTATGCTTTGTGACTCTAGGTTGGGAGGTCCACGTTGATTCAAGAAAGTAGGAAACCACGCTGGCTGTTCAAATTGTTCAACACTACCTCTTAGTAAAAAACAACAATAATCAGGTGAGTATCAGTATTTTAATCATTTCTCTTGCACTAAATTAGTGCAAAAATTACGATAACTGGGCCATTGACTAATTTTATTATCTTGTTACTATTGACGTAGGAAAATCAAATGTTCAAGCTGGAAGAGCGTTAGAAGTCGCACTAGTTCACAAATTGGTCAAGAGTTTTCACTTTAAAGAAGAAGAGGAACTTAAATGATGGAGAGCTTATCTCCCCATAAAATGCCCATCTTTGCTGTTTCTCTATCTTGGTTTTCTCACGGATGAAAAGAAGCCAATTTTCGTTTTTTTAAGCGTAAACAGAACACAGTTTGAGATTCTAGGTAAGGTGCTTGTCTAACTTTGTCTAATTTTTACACTTTTTTAGGTAAGAATCACTAAACACTTTAGGAATTAAAGAGTGCATCGCAATCCGCAATCAGAGATGTAAATATCAGCAACTACGAAACTAAAGATAAAAAAATCAAAAATCCGATGAATGATTTGAGGTACCTATCAGTTTGCTTCGAAATTTATTGAATTTGAACTTAACTCATTAATTTGTTTCAGGCAGTCATAGTAATTAGGTGTATTACTCGTATTCCACTTGGCGAGTTTCAGAAGAAAATTAATATTATAAACCATTTGAACATTTATTGTGTACAGAGTAACTGGAAGAATTAGACAACAAACAACGCTGTAAGAGTATTTATTTTATTGTGCTTTTTTCCACTCTAAGATGCATTTAATTTTATTTTATTAGAGATTTTACCATCCAGTTATGGTGTAAATGCAATTCTATCGATATCATTCCATAAATCAAGATAGCTTTAACAAATACTCGGTTTTACGTTCAATTCAGTATGTGCTTCAGTATCGAAATTGTAACGAAGACTTGAAATAAATTCGATTTTGGCAGAAAATTAGTTAAGGCGTTCGTTAAGTGGACTACGACGGTACAAGATTCGTCGGACTATTAAAGAAATGGCAATGGTTGTAGGCTTATCTCGTTAAGGGGTTATTAATAGACATCATCCGCAATGTAAGATATTTTCATCTATTTTATTAACCCAATTTTATAGTCTATATTATTTTCAGTGAACCAGGAGAAATTACACAGCAAGTTTGAGTTATGGGGGAGATAAGAAGCAGCGAAAGAGCTCTAAAGGCAATAGGACTACTAGAGGAAAGGTACACGCTCGTTAATTGTTCAAATGTAGATTTTGGGGAATATTAGTGATGACGTTTGTAAATTGGAATATAACGTAACAAGATGCATAGAACAAGATTAGAGAAAATTCTTAGGACAAGATGAACAGACTGACATTATCCCCAAGGCATTATATAAATTTATCTATTTTATTAACTCAATTTTATAGTAATTTTCAGTGAACCAGGCGAAATTACACGGCAAATTTGAGATATGGGGAAGATAAGAAACAGCGAACGAGCTCTAAAGGCAAAAGGACCACTAGAGGAAAGGTATACCCTCGTTAATTGTTCAAATGAGGATTTTGGGGAAAATTAGTGATGCCGTGCGTTAATTGGAATATGAGTAACAAAATTCATAGGACAAGTAGATTAGACCCCTGTATAAGATATCCCCAAGGCCCCAAGGTACGATGTAGTTTTTTACCTATTTTATTTGCCCAATTTGAGGTACCGAAGTGAAATTCGTAATTTGAATACGCGTACAAGAATGCTAGCTTGAATATTACGCATTAGAACGTACCTTTAGAGCATGGGCGCCGGCAGAAAATTTTGTAAGGGAGTGCAAATTTCTTATTAACGCAATGTTTGAACTTTCTACTGTGTGGTAAGCCTTGATTATTTTGCAGCTGCTTAATTCACTTTGATTTAAGTGTTATCTTAAATAATAATAAGTATAGCATTGATTGCTTACGGAAATGCTACTTGATTAGGACATTGTTATCGTCCTTACCCTGGTATTCTTAGTAAGATCTAGTCTCGTTAAAAAGTCTAACCATGCGACTTAGTATGGAACGATTTCTTCCTGTCGCACCACAAGCATACAGTATTGCACATCTTTGAGCAAATTCGTTGCTCCTACTGCTTCTTCCGCTGACACAATGGATAACAGTAAATAACTAACAGCTAACGATAAATTCTAATTTTAAAACAAAACATTTTTTGATAATATGTGCTTGAAATGCCAGAAGCGATGCAAAGCCTAACTACCAAGATTATTACTAACCTAAAAATTACCGCCAATCTCGAGTTTAAAAGAAAAACAACATAATGGTGCGTTAACTTAGTCAACTTAGAAGTACATATATTTGTTTTATAACGTTTTCCCCAAATTTTTCACTGCACCCATTTTCCCATTTTGCATTTTGAAACGTAAATCAAGAGAAGACGACTGTAATTTTACATCATAAACTGTAATTTCGCTATTAGTCCAGTCAATGGGGAGAATAACAGGCCATTGCCCTACAAAAGGTGGTGTAGTTCTGATTTTTGAATATGTTATTCAGTTAGGGGCCCTGATGAAAAATCCAAGTTTTCGACCTTGAGGGAGGTCCGCGCGATCCGCCATCTTGGATTAAAGGTACGAAAAATTGTTTTTTTCAATTTAATTCTTAAGGGTTGATCCCACGACAAAACTGTTAAATCCAGCTTTGGAGAGGACAAAATGCCCTACAATATTTGTTCCATTCATTTTCTTCTTATCTGTTACGGTTTCAGAGATATAAGCTGGAGAAAATTGCTATTTTTAGAAAAAATAATTTTTTTTGGTAAACTTCGCTTGGAGACTTTTTTACCGTTCATTTGAGAGAAAATTCTTTTGAACAAAAGTTGTAGGATTTTAAATTGCCTTCAAACTGAGTGTATTACTGATATTTTAGCTCAACCAGATCCAAAGTTAGGGCAGTTTTATGATAACCTATAAATGTCGAAAAATGAGTCATGAGTGTTCGCAGCTCGAAGTTTTTGTTACAGCCCGCCCCCCCTTATTCCACATCAACCCATAACAATTTCTCTCCTATTTGAACATTTATTCAATTTATGGTTATGGGGGGGGGGGGGTAGAGATGTTGAGCAAATTTTCTCATTTATATTGCCAACAACCTGTCTCATATGTCGACAATTATTATGGGAGGGTAGTGATTCAAAAGAGCGGATTATGGGGGGGGGGGGTCGACCTCATATAAGATTAAAATCGGTTCAGGGGTTTGGCAACCACACGCGTTCAAAGATTGCGGTAAGTCGCACTTCTCCATGAAACCAAGTTTGTCAGTATTCTTTTGGCCATAACTCCAAAACTTTTTGTCCGATCCGCAATTTCTTTTTTCCATCTCCAAGCTGGTTAAATTTACTATCAGATCCTTTATATAAAATTTTGATTAAATCCTATAAAATACTCACACTAGCCCACTGAACATGTGGAAATCGTCATATTTTGCAAAAAGGTACACATTTAGCGTGCTGGTGTGAGTATTTTATAGTATTTAATCAAAATTTATTATACAAGGTTGATAGTAAATTAAACCAGCTTTTAGATGAAAAAAATAAATTTTAGATCGGACAAATAGTTTCGGAGTTATTGGAAAAAATGTGCCAAGAAAACTTAGATCCCACAGCAGTACACGGTTTTTAACGTGCTAAGATTTTTATTTTGTAGGGCTTTATTAAAACATCATACATGCGTCCTAATGGGATATTTAACCAGCTTTCAGATGAAAAAAAGAAACTACGGATCGTACAAATATTTTTGGAGTTATAGCCAAAAGAGTACCGACAAACCAGGTTTTATGGAGAAGTGCGACTTACCGAAGGGTAGCCAATCTGTGAACGCGTGTGGTTGCCAAACCCCTGAACCGATTTTAATGTATTATGAGGTTGTCCCCCTACCCTCCAAAACAAAATTTTCTAAAAGGTCTTTAGTAATAATTAAGACCTACCTATTCTTGGTCTAAACAAGTAATGTACTGTGTCCCTAATAGTACTATTGGTTAGTTGTTTAAGATCCCACGGAAAATACAAAAATATTATTTATTATTTAATTAATAATTAAATTTGTAAAAAGTTTTAAAGCGACGCTTAAGATCGTGAGTTGGTTCACTTAGAAATTGAAGTTGTTTAACGGTCAATATATTACGTTAGTTTGAGAAAAGTTTTATAGGAGAAAAGGAAAACTGAAGAGTTAAATAAAATATAAAAGATTGAGTTTTGAAAAAAGAAAGAAATGCAAGTTTGGGTAACGTATACCTATAGACTTTCTAAAAATTTCAAAGTTTAATACAAACTTGAAGGGCTCAACACGAATCACGCCTTTACTCTAGTCTCTATCTAGTAGCATTGGCGTTTAAGCAATTATTGGGGTCTAGGACATTTCAGCGTCGTCCTTTCATCGTGTCCGTCTCGACGCAGCTGCTTCCCCGTTTAGGCAATTTATAGGCCACCCATATTAGCTGCGTACCGAAGAATAAATTGCTTTAAAATGAACGTCCCTAAGCACAACAATGAGTTGTAACTAAAGATATACAACAAATAATTTAAAAATGTTTATGACGGTTTAAGTATTATCAAATTTTTTACCTCAAAAGAAAATTTTTACTTAAAAACGAAAATTTAAAAAATATTTTGTCATAAACTGCTTCCTTTATGATACAAAGAGAATATTAAATAAATAAAAACGTATGCAAATGCAAACATTCAAAATTTTGCTTTATAATATCAACGAGCTTTGAACTTTTGGCGTTTCCAAAATATTACAGAAAGTTTTTCGGTACAGTTTCATCATTTTTTTGTTAGGTGAATAATTTTATCTTCACTTACTTAATTTGTACAGAACGAAAATTTGAATTTACAATTTAGTCCTATGACCTATCCTATGACCAAGAGCCGTGATCACCATCGTATTAGTATTATTATACTCCTGCGGTATTTTACAGTTTTACTTTTTCTTCTACTTCGTCTACTTTTAAAAAGAATTACAAAAAAAAACCTTTTTTAAAATCTAATTTCCCGACGTTGCGGGCTTCCCTGAATCCAAAACACTAAAAAAATAAAACTCTTAGAAAAAGTCCGCCTGTCCGTCTAGATGAAATTTAGTTCCAGATATTTTAACAGAATTTAATCGACAAAATAAGCTTTTAAACGAAATCGTTATAGGGTATTCTCTATACTGTTTTTGATTTCTTTTTTAATATTTTCAACGCGTACGAAAAAGTCTTGTTATGGCCACCTTATTAGTCGTTTTTGCTATAATTATACATAGTCAGTACCTACTACGAAGAAACACTTTTAATCGTTCTTAAACAACTAGGTATTCAGTCGGCTAAGATTAATAATTCGTCCTAAGATTTTATGGTGGAGTGTGGAGTAATTTCAACAATTACAAAAAAATTTGCCGCTCATGCCATGATCATCCAACTCTGAAAGACTGCCAAAACTGATTACTTGGAGGTTTTATTTTAATGTTTTTTTGTTATTATCCATGATGTATTTTTCAACGTCTTCACTACGGGCATCTTTCAAACTTTCTTTCAATCATTCAAACAGAAATACAAAGCGGGCTAATTGAATAAATTTAGGAAAAATTTGGCTCCCTTAGTTGTTTCTCAGATTTTCATGTGTTGAGGTCCTCTGGTAAGAAACCCACCAAACACGGAAACATGGATATTTGTTCAGTTTCGTGAAATGCTCTCAAATCAAATCAAATCAAATCAAATAAATTATTGGTGCTTTGAAAAAAAAAATTTTCTTACACAAGTCGATTACATGTATACACAACCCGAATAGCTACATCACTAACATCAATAAATTAACACATAGCAACAAACAACACATTAAAACTCATACTCTAAGAACTCCCCAAAAGAATAAAAGGCCCCACCGATCAGCAACAATCTGACCTTCTCTTTAAATAATGCCAGCGGAAGCCGTTTATAACTCTCGGGAAGCTTATTATAGAAGTGAATACTCCAAAAACTCGGGCCATCCTGACACCTTGAAAGCCTCCTGTAGGCCGGTCTTAGACCATTCCTAACTCGCGTGTTGTGACTGTGAAGGTCCGCGTGCCTTTTGTAGAGCTCCAAGCTCTTCTTCACATAAACCAGGTTGACAAATATATACAGAGACGGAAAAGTCAGCACTCCACAACTCACAAAAGCTCTCCTGCAATCATCCCTATATTCAAGGCCCTGTAATATTCTAATTGCTCTTCGTTGAGCTCTAAAAATCCTATGTGAATCAGCCGCATGTCCCCAAACCAGCAAAGCGTACTCGATATGGCTCTGGCAGAGCGAATAATACGCACCCCTCGCAACCCGTCTGGATACACAACTCGATAGATTTCTCAGAATAAAAATGTTCCTATTCAAGGTCTTACACAACTCATCGATATGTGCATTCCAGAGCAGTCGATCGTCCAGATATACCCCCAAAAACTTGACCGGTTTCTGAGATTCCAAAGCCCGATTCCGCTTAACTGAAAAGAGCATATTCCGAGTCTTGCTCGCATTTAAAAACAGTCTACTCGCCGCGAACCACCGATCCGCCGATTCCCGCGCATCGCACGCATCAGCCACAGCGACATTGGAATTTTTGTTTGTAACAGAGATAGTGGTGTCGTCTGCAAAAAGGGTCGACTTAGCCCCCGCAATGTTCGCAGGTAGATCATTAATATATATAAGAAAAATAATCGGGCCCAAAACTGAACCTTGGGGCACCCCGGTAGTAATATAGCCCTGCCTTGAGCTGACGTTATTCACTTTAACCATCTGTGTTCTATTCGAAAGGTATGACTTTAAAAGGCTAATGCTTGTTTTATGAAAGTTGTATTTTTCCAATTTCTGCAGCAGTATGTCGTGCGATACGCAGTCAAAAGCCTTACTTAAGTCGCAGAAAACCGAAGCTGTGCAGCAAGAATTCTCGAAAGATTCGAGAATGTACTGCACCAAGTCCAAAATCCCCAATGTTGTGCTCCTGTTACGTCTAAAACCGAATTGGCTGTTAGTAAAAATGTTATTTTGTTCGAAATATTTCACAATTCTTTTGGTCATTGCTTTTTCAACTATCTTTGATAGAACAGGTAGCAGGGAAATTGGTCTATAATTTGTTAGCTCATTAATGTCTCCCTTTTTAAAAATAGGGATTACTAAAGCGCGCTTAAGGACAGTTGGAAAAATACCCTCTATGAAGCACATATTTATCAGTTTGGTTACCGGTCCGATTATAATGTTTTTAATATCCTTTATTAGACGCGTATTGAAGCCATAAATGTCTTTTGTATTTTTATTTTTTAAGCCGCCAATTATATCCCTAACTTCATTCTGAGTGACCTCATCAAACTTAAATGGGAGTAGTGGGACATTGTTAGTCTCCAAAATAAGATCCCCTACAGCCAGATTGGAGACTTTGATTTCTTTTATAAGATTGTTCGCGGCTTCGACAAAAAAATCGTTAAACCGATCTGGGGAGATGTCTATCGCCCGACTTTTTTCAGATCTCTGGCCTCTGTGCTTGTTAATAATTTGCCACATGCTTTTTATAGGATTATTAGCTTTTTGTATAAGGTTATCATTAGCTTTAACCTTAGCGCTTTTAATAGCTGCTCGATATTTAGCTCTATATAATTTATAAGAATTTGCGTTGCCATGAGTAGGATATACCTCGCCGAATTCCTTCATAAAATGCAACGTTTCTCGCATCCGTTTCAGATCAGAATTAAACCAGTTAACGGAATGGCCTGTGGCATTTTTAACTTTGTATTTTTTTAGTGGAAATGCTTTATTATATGCCTCATTAAGGATCTCCACAAATCTCTCAAATTTACCCTCAACCCGACACACGGCGTCGTTAACAAATCCCCACTCAGTAGCTTGAATCAGAGAAAAGAATATAAGTCTACCCCTATTAGTTATTGGTCTACTCACCACGCTAGTCACCCCGACTTTTTGTACTAGAGGACATCTCACAGTCAGCATTTGACCCCTATGATCCGAAATACACACATCGACCGTCCTCGCTTCACACAAACTTTCATCAAAATTAGTAAACATGTTATCTAGACAATTTTCCCCTCTAGTAACCTCGTTAAATGCAGGTCTCAGTCCAAATGATTTGAACAAACCACACAATTCCGTCGCTCTATACTCATCTGTCCCAAAACGAACGTTAAAGTCACCGGCAACGCAGATCCTTCTCCCTATCCCTCTCAGTATCCGGTAAAAATGATATCGTTGCAATGTATTTATATGCAGCTATTCACACATTTCCGTCACAGCTACGGCTTTTAACATCAGTGTTGCTTCAGTGTCCGTTCAGTTTTATTTTAAATACGTTGTCAACGTTATTTTATAAGTTTCACTGACGGTGTTTAGCGGTCTACTTTGAAAATGCAGTCATATCGCCAAACACTGACTTGTAACTGAAGAAACGGCACGGACATGTGCGAATATACATCACGGTTAGCACTGATACTGAACGAACACGGAACTGACACGGAACTGGCACGGCACTGATATGTATGAATATACCTTAATACTTGACGCGGTACTAATTTTATAATTCATTATAAGAAGCTCTTTTTGTAAAGGAGGAATTATTTTGAAATGAAGAGAGTATTTGCGCATAAAATAAGCGACTTAAAAATAATCTCCTGAGTTTTCTTGGCATGCAATAACTTATTACGACTTTTTGATAATTTTTTTGACACTTTTGAAAGCGCTTTCGCAAAATACTACCAATTTTAAAAGAATTCAGCTTTTGTAAATGCACTTCGGGCAAAGGTCGGTGCGAATTTTATCATAAAATGGCCAATGACCCTAATAGAAAGCATTCTTCGAATTTTTTGTTAACGGGGTCCTAATATATTAAAAGTTTATCATTAAAGTGTTATTTTTGTCGTGCTTGTCACCCTTTAAAAATTCAAGATAGGCGATATTTTGAAGTTACAATGTAATATCGACACGTTTAGAATTTTCAAAATATTTGACCTGGTTTATACACATAAAATGATTGAATATTATATCTCGCATGGATCTTAGTAGACTGTACATCTGTACAATAAAACAATCATGTATAAGGATACGTATCGACGTACTTGGCGTATATCGCATATTTATCGTCTTGGGTGAAAACGAATTTTGAATAATACATAACTCTGAAGATATTTGTTTGAGTGACAGTGTTGCAAGTTACAGCATATATGCCTCACCTAGATAGACTAATTGACTTAACGCGTTCTCCAGAGCGCGGACGTAATCGAGATAGCACATTTAAATATACAGGGTGTCCAGTGGCTGAGGAATAATGGAAATATTTCTTTTCTCCGCAGGAATATTAAAAAACTGTTTGACAGGTCAAATTGATTGAATTCAAACCCAACATTTTCCAATTATTTTCATTTTTCTACCACCTACCTTACGCGAGCAGTGACGTCATCAAACTTTTTTAAATTGCAACCCCATATTTTTTTAAAATACTATTTGGATATATTATAAAATTCTAATTTCAGCAATATACACAAGTTTGTCTTTTGGACTGACAGTCTCGAAGATATAAATTTTTTAATGTGTATATAACGGTGGAAATTAATTTTTATTATTATTATACTACGTTATTATTCGAGATACTGCATCTGCTTCTAAGCATTTTTTGTCTGCTCTAAATGCACTAGAATGACAAGAGTAGAGAAAATGAGATTTGGGGGTAATAGTGAGGGAAAATGTTAATAAAACAGTTGAGAAATGTGTCCCCAGTAATAAATATTAAAAAGTCACGAGATTCAAATTTAATAGAAAAAAAGTAATTTTCAAAATTTATATGTCAAAACTATCATCTTGGGCGACCGTCAAAATTATCGAAATAACCACTAGTGGCTATTTATCGACAATTCATCACACGTGCAATTTCCTATACAGTTCGTCTTGGTTGGTTGGGAATTAACGAGTACTGTCACTAGATTGGTCGGTTTGTGACACTTGACTATGAATAAATTGAATTGGCGTGTATAATACAACAAGAGATTTAATTGGTTTAAACCTCTCGAGATGAATTGTCATAAAAAAATAACGAAATGACGTTGTGCTGATCAGTACGTAACTTTCATAGTTTAAATTTTAGCTTAGATCTCAACCCTCGACGTTCACTTTATTTTGAATTTTATTAAAGGATCTAAAGGATGTCGAAGGGTATCGATGCATCAATCAATTTGGACTTACCCAGCTTTTCAGGTAAAGTCATATTAGAGATTGAAAGAGTAAAAAGTTGTGACAAATCATTAAAATTATGAATTTTACCTGAAAAATTTCACGTTTAAGACTTTTTATTCGCAACGAATAATAATTAATAATTCTTGAAGTTTGAGATAAATTATGTAGGTATTCATTAACGAATAAAAAGGAGAAAAATAAAAAATGGAAGTTTTCAGCGAAATTTTGTATTTGGGCGTTTCAATGATTGCAACAACTTTTTTAAGGTTGTTGAGAAGGGGAGTGGGGATAAGCTGCGGTGGATGCTCTGTCCTGTGCTAAATACATAGGATAAAGAAGGATAAAGATATCTATTGCCAACTTCAAATAAACAAAATTTTAATACTTAAAACCAATGAAAATATGCTTTCTTTATTAAAAATACTCAATTTTTAACAATTTTTTTCTAAATTTTATTCTTTTAAAGAGTTTTGGTCAGTTAAAATATTTTTAAACTTATTTTTAAAAACTTTCAATATGATGTGTAAAGTACGGCATCGCTGTAGACTTTTCGTAGTGTCATAACCAAAGATGACAATGACAGGGGGTTTAAGGTTATTGCGAACAAATTTTCAAAACTTGGTAATTTTTATGCAAAGCTTATCAGTTGACGAAACGACGTTCCGTTACTTTGGGAAATTGAATAATTTCATTTTTATAAAAATAGATCAATGATTATTGATTTTATTAAAACTTTAAATAACCCATCACTTTTATTTGAATCGTGCGCGCTTTTTCCAATTTATCTCATGTAACAGCGTTGCCAAGCGTAATGATGATTGATAGCTTTTGTACTATTTCTTTGAACAATAATTTAATTTTCTCAGAAACTAGAAGCAGGACTTTTTTGAAATTTTGTACCCTTGTTTGTAAGACTTTCATAAATATTTTGATAGTTTTTAGTAAGATTGTCATTTCTGGGTGCCGGGATAATGGGGTTTTAAAGAGTGTGCAAACCCTAGTTTGCATATAAGCAATGTAAAAAAGTGCACAAAACAGTCAACTTTGGAATTTTTTATCTCAACAACTAAGAACAGGATTAAGTTCAAATTTCGCTATAATGTTCTTTATCATGCAAAAAATATACTGTAAAAATTTCAAAAACTCATATACTTGGATTTCCTTCTGAACAACCTTAAATAGGTACCTATAGTCGGCGCCAGATTAACTTGGGTATGACTCACTGCAGTATGTACTAATGTACTAAGAAATACCACTTAAAATTATTTTGTCTTTGTTTACGTACATTGTAAAGTGAAATAGATGAAAACAAGTATGTCTGCTCTAGTTAATATAGGAACCACGGAACATCCCAATTGATAGGAACCAGATAAGAACGTATGTCGTAGTGTTTTTGTTCGTTTGCCATTTGACGTTTCAGGTTTCACGCGTTTTTTGAGGTTATAATTCTATATTTTATAATAAATCAGTTTTTTTTTCTACGTTATTAAGGCCGGTCGTCCATTTATACGACATGTCTGCGACATGTCGTATCATTTTTAAACCAAGAAAACAAGAAATAACTTGTCTGTCAAGTGTACGAATCTCAATTAATAAACACAGGTTTAAAAATGATACGACATGTCGTATAAATGGACGACCGGTCTAAGGCCGGTCATTCATTTGACAGACAAGTTATTTCTTGTTTTCTTGGGCCGGTCGTGCATTTATACGACATGTCGTATATCATTTTTAAACCAAGAAAACAAGAAATAACTTGTCTGTCAAGTGTACGAATCTCAATTAATAAACACAGGTTTAAAAATGATACGACATGTCGTATAAATGGACGACCGGTCTAAGGCCGGTCATCCATTTGACAGACAAGTTATTTCTTGTTTTCTTGGGCCGGTCGTCCATTTATACGACATGTCGTATATCATTTTTAAACCAAGAAAACAAGAAATAACTTGTCTGTCAAGTGTACGAATCTCAATTAATAAACACAGGTTTAAAAATGATACGACATGTCGTATAAATGGACGACCGGCCCAAGAAAACAAGAAATAACTTGTTTACGACACGTTTGTCAAGTGTACGAATCTCAATTAGGCCGGTCGTCCATTTATACGGCATGTCGTATACGACATGTCTGCGACATGCGTTAATAATATAAAAATTTAAAAAAAATTTTTGTCGTTCAAAATTCCCGGCTATTATAGCGCTCTCTACGGTCAAATCTCGAATTATTAGTTCTGTTCCAATATCCGAAATACGTTCACTAGGATTGTTGCATACGCTTTATAGAAATGAGTCATACCCAAGTTAATCTGGCGCCGACTATAAGTACTTTTTTGCGTCATCTCAATCGTTCTATGACTTTACTCGATACGCCAGTTTTCATTTTTTAGTTTTCAATTTGTTAGATTTAAACTCGACAATAATTTCATTCCACAACAAGAGGTGCATCTTGATGACTCCGTAACTGACAAAATTTTAGACTAATCGCGTTTTTTATTAAAAAAATTAGTCCAAATCTACTCCTGTTTTACTATTCCGTTCACTTACCTATACATTTCTTATTTTTATTATTATAAAAGATGCATCCGTCTCTTTTTATATAAAAAAAGTAAAAGAATTTTCCTATAATACTTTATTTCGAGTTTCAGGAAACTCCCCTATAGATCAAGAAGCATCAATGCATCAATCAAGTTGGATTTCAGTTCTGAAATCGGTTTTGTGAAGTGTCGAGTTCGTATACAAAGCCGCCGCAGTTATCTAATCAAATTCAGTATGTTTGTTTAAAGTTTATAGAAAAAGTAGCGAGTGTTTGGTAATAAAAGCTTCGTTTCGAACTGAAGTAGAAATGGCGAAAGAGGTTTAGCAGTACAACGACTATAATAGAAAATAGAAGTGTAACTTATCTTAGTTCATTTGAAAATTTTTTGAATTTTGTTAGAGGTGGGGACTACCTCAAATTTTTTTTTGTTAATAGTGAGCAAAGTGGGAAAATTTATAGGTACATATAAAATCTTGAGACAGTTTGTGGATAAAGAAAGGCCCAAATAATATTTTAATAGGTGATTTGCATCAGTAATGTCATAATAAATTACGTTTTAAAACAATAAATAATATATATATTTAAATGCTATTCAAAGGGGAGTAGGTCGGCGGATCGGTCTTTCTCTCTCAAGTCTTTTACACCTTTTACCTTTGACTTTACGGTATTTAAATTTATACGGTGATAGTTTCTTTGTATTTCCCTCGACTCGAGACGATCCAAACCCAATACACACGTAAATTTAGCTTAAAACAAGTTGGTAGTCAGAAGAACAACTAAATAAAAATGTTGTCGTTATCCGCAAATAAATTTACTCACTTAGATGGAAAGCTCTTATATTTCCCAATTTTTAAAGAACAAAGGCCAATCGATCGATTGCGTTGAAAAATGAGTTCATTTAAATTCTTACATAAAAGTGTCTTCGGCGCCACATTTATGTCAGACTTTATCCTTCGTGTAATATCATTTTCTTATTAAGTCGAAAGTCAAGAGGTATTTAAAAAACGGCTGAAGATGAAAACTCACGTAGGCACGGTTTTGGCTTGTAGTGAAGTCGATGAAAAATATGTTCGAAAGAATTGCTATTAATTATGAAGACTCGAGTAATCCAACATCACTGAAACATCCTCATCCTATCGAGCGCGCGTATAATTGAAGTTGAATATGTACCTATCAAGGGTGAAACTTGATAAAGCGGGTAAAAAGACGGGTTGTTCGAATTAATTTTATAAATTATTTATCCAATTATCAGTTATTGAATTCTGAAAGGAAGATACTTATACTTTTAACCAAATCTTAACTTGAACAAAGGCATTTGTCTTCCCTTTTTTTTACAAAATACCTCAGGGAAGAGCATTGTTATACAACAATGTTCAATTTTTTTTGAAACCATGAGGGAATGCTCGTGTAACAGAAGGCAAAACATTTTTTTAAAAGAACGTAATAAATATACCCGTCAAAAATTGTACACAGACCATAAGTTATGAAAAAGCTCGTTAGAAATTAAAAACAATTCAACAATTATTACTCCCAAGTAATTTTGCAAACACTCCGTTGTGTGCAGGTTCAAAGGAAGTTTGGTAATCTTTCCATTAGTTTAATTTCTAACAAAATGTCCGTACGTTTGAAAAAAGTTGCATTTAATCTGTTTTGCCTACAATTGTCCATGAACGGACGGAGAATGATGTATGCATTGAAATTTGCTGGGTCCACTACCCGAGCTAATACAATCGCTTCAATTTCAGCTCTCCATCTCTTATATAGTTTGGGCTGTGTAATAAGTAATAATCCATGGATACATCTTTCAAAACCTCACCGACCTGCGCAACAACTAAATTTCGTACAGCGACATAATCAAGGTTACACACCAACCCAAACACACAGACTGGGCATCTCGTTTAACCACTTTCTTACTTCCCCTTCTGCGCATCTAGGGTCGGTAAGGTTTTGAAAGATGTATACGGGCGAAGGGGCATTATGAACTTCAATTTTAATTTTCTGGCTCTGCTACCTTAGGTAACTAAATAATCGTTTCAAATTTTAGCTCTTCTCTTTGCTAGTGCCAGTGCATGCAAGTGTTAGTGAGATTTGTATGAACTAAATTAGAATAGCCATTTGCACTAATTTTGTCAGTATGGTTGCTGACAGCTGTTTCGATACACTGTATCATCTTCAGAGCGACTTTTTAACTGTCTGAGTAAGGGTTGCGTCCGGTATTTATATGTTCGAAGTAACGGTATTTTTCCTTATCTCGTGTTCCGTCAAGACTTTTATTATCGGAGAATTGTTGAGATCAATTTGGTAGTTTAATAAAGTGTAGTTACTGTTGTTGTGTTTCATGATTTCTATGGTTTCTAGGTAATTTAGTTTGATTCCTTTAGTGGATATATGTAGAATCTCGGGTTTATGAGTGAATGTGTGGTTGTGGTTAAAGATGTGTTCGGCATAGTTGGAGTCAGGTTTTCTGTTTCTGTAGCTTCTTGAGTGTTTTTTGAACCTTTGTTAAAAGGTTCTGCCGGTTTGTCCTATGTATACTGCATTGCAGTCGGGGCAGGAGAGTTTGTAGACTCCTGATTTTTTCATAGAGTTTATTTTGGTTTGGTGTTGGTTATAATAGAGCTGAGGGTGCTGTCAGTTTTGAATGCTACTTTTTTGTTGCTGTTGGTGATGAATTTGTTGAGTTTTTCGGATAGAAGTCCGATGTAAGTGAAAGCGGTGTATTCTTTTTTGGTATCATCGTGTGTCTGTGGTGCGTAGACCATAGCCAAAGTCTTTTTGTAGAGTTTTTTCTTGAGGATGTTGGTGATTAGGTTAGGACTGTATGCATTATTTTTAGCGATTATGTATATTCGGTTTAGCTCTTTTTTGTAGTTTTTGTCCGTCATTGGGACGGAAAGCAGTCTGTGAATCATACAGTGGAAGGCGGCTTGTTTATGTGAGATGGGGTGTGTGGAGGTGTTGTGTATAGTCGTGTCTGTGTGGGTCGGTTTGTGGAAAATAGCAAAAGAGTGTTTATTGGGCTCTCTGGATATGGAGAGGTCTAGAAAGTTTAGGGTTTTGTTGTCCTCTTTTTCCATAGTGAAAGTGATGTTTTTGTGGAGTGTGTTGAGGTATTGAAGGAAAGTATTTAATTGCCTGTTCGTCCTCTTTTTCTATAGTGAAAGTGATGTTTTTGTGGAGTGTGTTGAGGTATTGAAGGAAAGTATTTAATTGCCTGTTCGTGCCGTTTCAGTAGACTATTATGTCGTCGACGTATCTGTACCAGTAGCTAAAGTTTGATGTATGTTTGGAGTTGTGTATTTGTTTTTCTACGTGATTCATAAAGATTTCAGCCAAGAGAAGATAGAGGAGAGCCCATGGGTAGTCCTTCTTTCTGTAAATAGACTTTGGTATCGAAGTTGAAGTAGTTTTGCTTAAGGCATGTAGTTGTAAGTTCTAGGGTTTCTTCGATAACAGGTTTCCGCAGCAACTGGCCATTTGTACAAGAGGTTTGAAGAGCATTTTAAAGAAAGATTTCCATCTGAAGCCATAAAAAGTTCAATTGACTCAAGAACTTAAGCCACGTGGTCATGTGAAACGCCGTTTAAGCTGTTCGAAAGTGGCTCTCTCTAATTTTTGGCAAATAACGCGCCTTCTATAGATGGCACGTTGATGAAAGTTCTCATAAAAGTTATAGAAAATATTATTAGCTACAAGATTAGTTATATGAATTTTTTACATAAGTTTAACCCTCGAGTGACAATAAATTCGTTTACGGAATGACGCAAGCACACAGATATACAAAGAAAAAAACACCACCCGTTGATTTACAGTTTTTTAATACTTTTTCCAAATATTTATCCTGAACGGAAACTATAAGGTGTATAAGGAGTAGGTGAGGTATTAATAACAGGATAACTGACATTTTGTCAGTGCGTAACTTATACTATAACGCTGTGTAAAAAAGTTAGTGTTATTTAATATTTTTGAAGCTAAAGTTAAATGGACATATATGGGCAAGTTTTCTGTAGAGACACATTTCAGTTTCTTATAATACTATAAATAATAAATGCAAAAGAATAATACACATACAAGGAAACGAGCAAATATACTTTATAGTGGGAAAACATTCGTAACAATAAAAGAACGAACGGAGATTCCTTGGCATAAATCCAACTGTTCAATGATGCATTAAATCTGTGATAGCTCCGACGCTACCAAAGTAAAACGAACATAATATATTATATTAGTCCAGTAATTCTTTGTATATTAATTCATTACTCAGCAGAAAACATTTTCCGTATTATTTCTTACGTCAATATTAGTGCATAACGAAAGAGTTTGTTTTCCCATTTATGTGCGGTTTTTTAAACTACCGCTAAAATACCATTATCGCCCGTATAATTTTTTTATTATTTGTCGATTTAATGGAAGACGGGGCATGCTTATACTTATAAATAAATAATAAATATACACAAGAATACGATACAAAATAGAGAGCTTATAAATTGAGCGAATATCTTGTTGATCCTGTCGTCGTACTATTACCTATTACACATTTGAGTGCATGTTCCGTATGTATATCTTAGGATCTCTTTTCTGTCATTTTGTATCTATGCTTTCAAATAATTTTTTAAATTCATTTCTGAATGTATTTACAGATTTATTACGAAATTCTTTGTTCTTAACGCTTTAACCGTGAAAATTAAGTCAAATATTTGCTCTTTGAACTCTCAATTTTAATTAAATTTGTTTCTTGAAATTGACTAAAATTGGGAAATCTTTTCCATTGGGTTTACTTTTTCGATTTGTACCTACACCTTTAGAGAAATATTGTAGAGTTATTAGATACTTCGTTAAACGATACTTTTTCGCCGGCATTTAAAAAAATTATAAGTAGTTCATTTTATAGTTTAATTTAATAATTGCAAGTTCACACATTAATTTATCGTATCAATTTCTATTATTAGATTCTATTTTTGCTTAAAGACAACTTCCGGTTAAACTGGAAATTGGCCAAGTAAAACACTCAGTATATATTTAATTTTCTTTAAATATTGTATAATTATTTTAATTATAGGTATTGATAGGCACTAATTTTTTTTTATTTTTACTTCCGATTGAACCTGTAATGAAGATAGCTTTCCTATTTTAAACAGAACACCCGGTATATTTTTAATATTTTGAGAACGTGTAGAACTAGCTTTAACACGTACGAAAAAATCCTGTTGTGGCCATATCAGTCGTTTTTTTGTGTGTACGTACATAAACTAATCTTGGTTCGGAATAGTATTACGTGGATGGAAATTTAAACTGAAAGTTTATTGACTTAAAACCCTAAACGTTTTCAGTTTCAAAGAATGACATTAATCCACGAATTTTTATACACTGAATATTCTGTAAATTCTGGCATCGATCTTCTGGATCATTTCGTAAAGAAGCTACATGTAAACAATAAACATATGCCTCTTAATGCTTCTTTCAAAAGCACAGATTCAACTTAGGCTTGTATTGAACTCTATTTTACTAATGACAGATAAAAGATAACTTGAATGAAACTATATTGCTAGAAAAGATTTACCTACGTTTTCGACAAATATTTAACAGTTTGCCCTATGCATAAAATAGTCTCAAAAAGGGTATACTCTGCTTACACCACCTGCATGTGCATTAAGCACTCTACTAGATTTCGGTAGAACTACGGTAGAACGAGTTCAGTAAATAAGATTTACAAATACTTGAAAAGACTACTTCGTGATTATTTGAGAAAAAACGGACGGATTGGTTGAGAGTGAATAAAATTTTTCTTTTAATTTTTGCGAGGAAACCTCGAGTTATAAGAAACTGCCATTGATAAAAGTGGTAGCGAATCAAATGTTAATGGCCAAGTGGACAATTTTTTAACTTTTAAATTATTTTTACAACCTTAGGCTTAAGAACTGCGTTGTAACATTATTACAAGTAATACTAAGGCATACCCTACACCGCGTATACAGAGCGTTTACTGTCTTTTCTGTAATATTTTAAGGGGTGATAGTACAGGTCAAAAAAGTCGAAAAACCCTAAAACACCTTGATGGTAAAAGTTTCCTCCTAAGCGAGATAACAATTCTTTTAGTCCCTAAAAAGGGCACTCGATTGTGAAAGAAATTAATCGTTTATTGTAAAAACTAAAAGAACTGTTATCTAGCTTTAGGAAGAAACTTTTACCAAGGTGTTTTAGGGGTTTTCTACTTCTTTTGTCCTGTACTGTCGCCCCTTAAAATATGTATTACAGAGAAGACCTTAAACTCCCTGTATTAACGTGATATTGACGGATCGCAACAAGGCTCCCAAATTTGGCTCTGTTTTCTACAATTTGGCAATACAAAATTTTTTTTCAAAGTATGATACCGACATATTGAGCATTTAATATGATTTTATTTGTATGCGCATTTAAGAGTTGAAAAGGGTGCTCGAATTGAGTACTGAAAATTTCAGATTTTTGCTCGCTAATACCTTTTTGTGTTTCTCCAACTATAAGGGAATTACACTTTCTGTACACATTGTACGTCCATTCATTTAATTAAGAATACAATGCATCAAAATAATCTGCTTTCATTATTTTTGTGGAATTAAAACTTTATAATAAGCTTTTTTATAAGCAACAACTTTGAATATACATATTGCAAATCAGGTGTTGTTAATAAGCGATAAGCGCGTGACTTATCGCTAATTTCAACTTGTAACTCGACGCATTTTAGTTCGATTCTTTGAAATTTAATTCGGTGTACAGTGTATAGTAATGACGCGAGTGGAGTGTTGTGAAAATCGTCGTTTTTTGAGGGTTTAAAAGACTCTATTAACTTTCAACTATGTGTTTTAGAAAATATCGTGAAGACTAATGAGCTCAAAGAATTTGGTTTCTTAAAGGTAATTTTAGAACTTCTTATTAGTACGTACCTACCTGGTTATTTTTGATTCGTTGGTAAGCGCATATTTTCAAAAATGGTCGTAGAAAAATTTTTGTTAATTTGGTTCCGAATAGTAGTAAGTACTACACCATTTATTTTTATTTTCTTGAAGAAAGGGGTTAAATGTCGCAAAATTTGCTATTTTGGTCATTATTTGATATTTGAACACGACGTTTGTATGTAAAAACCTCGTGTATAAACGCTTCTTGACACATGTTTACAATTTTTAAAATTTATTTTCATAAGACCAATCTTCTATCACATTTTAACACCCCGTATCTAGAAAACAGAGCCGTTGCGAACTCATGTTTATATGAACTTTTTGTCTTAAAACCAATCAAATATTAATTCCTTAAAATGTGTGTACATACTTAATTAACACCCTGTATAGGCCAAGATTTTACGTACCCTTTTTTCTTTTTAAGTTAAACTTTTTCCTTTTAACACGAAAATATCTTTTTAGTTTAAAAGTAGGAAGCGATATTTGCATTTGCATTACGTCCTTATACTATAGCTTTACCTATAGTTTTACGTAATATGAGCACGAAACGTTTGGAACTGGAAAGTTAATCTCAATCTTTGTGTAATTTGATGCTGGGCCTTTGAAAGCTTCGCGCTGCCCTCTAAAGCCTCTTTCGGCCTTGCATTTCCCTATACGACTTTCTCAGTCTCCGATGTACTAATCTTTTCACACTTTTAGCAGACTTTATCCTATCTTACAAGGGTCTCTAGAAGTACTTATCATTATCAAACCGTAGTATACCTAACTCACGCTATATAAATCTTATTAGGTTTTTATATTATCTAATTCTATATCGTTTTTCTCGATTCTATGATCGAAATACCTTAGTGAAAGAGGTGTTGAATATATCCTGAAAAATTTTTCTTTCATCAAGATTGTTCGTTAAAGTATTATGTCTTACTAGAATTTAAAGTTTCATCCGAAATTTTCTTTTAATTTTACCAAACACGTTTTGTTAATCCCGCGCCACACAAAGTTCGTTGTTATAAATTAAAAAAGTCTTGTCGAGGTTATTTTGAATCTTCACTTTTACGATGAGAAACACCATTTTCAAACGTAAACATTTTTCTAACTATCAATCGCGCGCTCACTCGGCCGTTCATTCAATATGAATGGAAAAGTACAAAAACAGTGTTAGCGCAGGTTTTTTAAGCGTGAAATATTGAAATTTGCCTACTAGCCGAAAGGGATATCGTATAACAGCATATTAAATATACCCAAAAGCTCCTTGTATGAGTCTCCATTTTTTGTAGTCGCGGAAGGGGCCTCATCACGGTTGTAAAAAACTTAAATTCTCCGCAGATTTAGTGTACTTTTTGAGTTGACTAAATTTTCTATCTCATCTACTTACTAGTTAAATTGTTAAAAATACTTTTTTATTTTATAATAGTTTTTTAGCTTTTTTGTTAATGATAATAATATTTTGAAGATTAAAAAGCCAATATAAAAATAAAAACATAATTACGCGTTTCGTAATTGAAACGAAAAAAAAAACAAAAATAATCAAAAAACGTTTTTGATTATCTGATCAAGCCTTAAGGCGAAACGCGTAATTATATTTTTATTTTTATATTGGCTTTTTAATCTTCAAAATATTATTATACTTTTTTATATTTAGCGTCTGTAAGAAAGCGGTTACAGCACCCATATGAGTGATATATGATTTTGAAAATTAGAACAAACAATCCGCCAGTCAGAAATAACAGACGTTTACTCCAAAATAAAATATCTATAGAATCTTATGTACATTATTAATAAATATAGTATACCATAAAGTAATGTAAACATTTTTACTTTTGGATTTTAAATTTCGAAATATCTCACTTGGCAATTAGTACACTCCTCCATTAAAACGCTCTTCGCTACGCGAGTCGCATTTTAAACTTGGATTCGAGCTACAATACTTGACGTATGAAATTCGTTCTTTAACTTACTAATTATTTTTTAAGATAATTAAAAGAAAATACGTATACTGACAAGACTAGTGGTCTGGTAAGTATAATTGACGGGTAATTGGAAATTCAAATCGATATGCTTTTACTACAATCGAATAAAAATACTTACGAAACATTTTAAAGAGTTTATTGAAACAAACAGTCGATAAAATCTAATTTAGTTAGTTCAATTTATTGATCTCGTATCTCTTAGTAATTAGTTTTGACTGCGACAGAGTGTCGTCGCAAGTTAATAGACTAAATGCCTATTGCGGTATATACCAATTTCGCGTTTTAATTATGCTATTGTTTTAATATAATTCTGTTAATGCGCTTAAGTGTGTAGCAATAAGTAAAAACATTACTCTTTACGCCAAATTGACTGACAAGTTGTGTGTGTTTCAGTAAACATATTACGAGTAGAATCTATTTAACATAAATATTTAATTAATGTTGGGTAAAGAGCGTGTATGTGTGGAGTGTAGAACGTGAGAACGTTAAATTTTACGTGAGATATTGAAATAATATTTTTCCATAAATAAACTTGCTGAAAAGGTGCAATAAAATATGTTCTCTTGCCTATTTGTAACATACCTAGAGACGTGTCTCATTTTACAGTGCAATATTGTCCCATGCTCCCATACCTATACTTTTCACTTTTGAGAAGTATATCCTGAATACTTATTACATACTATTTCTACCAATTTGGCTTACTAGAAGGTTCGATGGCTAAGCTTCTTAAAATAGTTATCAACTACCTGCGCCAATAAATTAGGGGAACACTGGGAAAAGTAGCTTTCGTTTTTTTTAAGTTGAAAAATAAACATTAAAATGTAGTAAGTTGGTGACCTTATCCGTAAATTATGGCAGAATTATTCAGTAGACTCAAATTAGCTTACAGCTTTAATACTAAAAAAATTAAATAATGCGGCATTAGCGGCATGGTTTCAATTAATTTCCAAATATCCTTTTGGAAGATATTGGCCCATTCTTCTCGAAGAGTTATAAAAAGCTGTTGAAGAGTTTCTCAAGCCGCAGGTCTGTTTCTGATCTTTCGATCAAGCTCAACCAATAAGTGCTCGATTGGATTGAAATCTGTGCTCAGAGCTGGCCAGTGCATAACTGGCAGATGTTCTCCTAGGAATTGTTTAGTTTGGCCTGCTACAAGTGGTCTTGCAGTATCATGAAATGCATGGCCTATGATAGCTCCAGTAGCTATCACATAGTTTGTGAGTGCGTCATCGATGTATCGAGCAGTATTTATTAGTCCAGGTGCAGCAACGGAATCTGTATGAGAATAAGATAGCTGCCCACATTACGAGTATGTCAGATCCTCTTCCAAACTTGTGTATCTGCTGAACCAATCCTTCACGATGGCGTTCATTTATGAGTGCTCACACTCGAATACGACCATCGCTACCATCTAGACTCCTCGCTGAAGATCTCCAACGACCACTTCTCTATACCCCAATTCACATGTTCATGCGCAAATTGCAGTCTGTTTCTTTTGTGTTTTAAAGTCAACAGCGCCTGATGAACCGGCATACTTAACCTCAAATTGTTTTCTCGCAATCTTTTTCTTACGGTTTCTGTTCAAATTTGAACTCTAGTGGCTCTTTTATGTCACTTTTCAATCTGTCTTGGTGAGTGGTTTTCGACCCTAGCCAGCTCTTCTACGCTTCTGCAAACAACCTACAGTTAGTATAGTATTATTTCTTTTTGATGCCTCTAAAAACTAAAAGAACCGCGACCGTATTGTCACGAAAAAAATCACCCTCAATGCTTCATTCAGGCCGTCGTACCGTCTAAACTAGAAAATGGGTCTAATTATAAATTAAGCCCAGTGTTTAGAGAAGTTTATGAGGACCTGGAATATCTTCCAGGCGGTACCAGGATATAATAAAACTCAGCGTGTACACTTACACTATGATTTATTCTTTTATTGGGGACATCTTGTGCAAAACTCAAACATTAACTCAAAACTAACAACTATTAACTAAACACAACTGACTCTTAATTTACTAAATTTCCCCTTTTATAACCTTACGGCGGACCTACTTAAAACTGCTGTGTATGCTGTATCGGCACATTTTTCAAATCTGATTATTAATACTTACTTTGATTATTACTGAATTAATTCGCGCGTGCCACTGTTTCGTAATTTCTTACTCGTGACAGTATCAGTCTTATTTTTTAGACTCCAGAGTATTACCAGCTGAGGCAATTTCAAAGTCTTTGAGGTTTAACTTTTTAAGTTTGAAACGTTTTTTATGAATAAACAGTTATTAGCTTGCATAAATCACACTTGCTCATTGATCAATATCTGTTAAAATTTTTAAGTGGCTCATCTGCTTTTTTCTTATATCCCTATGTTAATAAAGACGTAATGTAGTACACACTTGGGTGAGCAAAAGGTAATTTGAGATTTTTCGAGTTTGAATATAATGGTTTATTGAGATTTTATGACGTGCCGTGAATTGGGGTTTTCTTTTAACCGATCACAATATACTATTATAATGTTTCAAAAGATGGTCCTTGGGTTAGGAAATTATATTTTTGCTTAGTCAGCCGAGTGAATGATGAATGATGAGGCAATTTTTAAGTTAGACGCTCTTTGAAGCTTTTTCATGTTCAAGAGCCCATTTACTTTTGCTGCATTATAGAGATAGTTAAACTACAAGAAAACTTTCTAGTGGGTACGTTCTCAGTTGCAATATTGCAATCTCGTCTTGAATGCATATTCTCGTTTATTGAAAAATTCCCCAAACTGAAATTTGGTGAAAAAATGTATTGAGCTTATTTGGAGTCAAGGCGAGACTCTTAACATGGAAGTTGGGATACGCGAAGATTTATTTTGTTTTAGATTTATAGGATAGCTACCCATTCTCTTGCGCACTTTAAGGCTTTAAATCGCACATAATTATCCTATAAACGTCGCATCCTTGCGGATTTTAAATTGTTAATTAAAATGCTGTAGACTCTAGTCTTGGTTCCACGCATTATTCAAAATATTCTTCAGACCTTTCTAAACCGCGCTGTACAGGGCGATTTAAATGTGTCTGCCTTAGCTTCTAAGATAAGTTCATCACCATCATCGCGAGAAGACCCTGTATATAAGCTACGACTGCAGCGAGTACCTACAAGTAATAAAAATCAATTTAATGTACGGGTGAAACTAGTATTACGTACAAACTAATCGATGCAAATAATCGTGCTTGTGAGATGTGACACCAGATGATAATAATAATTCAACTAAGAACGTAATTCGTGTCCTGGCGATGTCTTACAATTAAAGATCTCTTCCACAGCTAAACGAGCAAACATAATAAAACCGCATTGTTTAAAAATTAGAAAGGCTTCTTATAAAGAAAGAAATCTTCAGTTTACAGCTTCAGTGTACTTTTAATTTAATAAAAATCGATAGGGAGAAATAAAAGTTTGAACAACTTTGGAGGTGTAAACAACGCCCGAGGAAACTTCCTCTTATTGGAAATGCCGTCCTCCCGGAAATCGTCGATTAAGATAAACTTCCGAGTCGATATAAATAACTTTTAAAAAGATTTTCAATAACCTGTTATCCAATTTATTAACTCGAGCCGTTTAAATTTACACATTTTTTTATAAAATAATATTGGGTGCTCCAAAATTTTGTTTTTTGTAGACAGGATGAGAGTTTTCTGAGGTCAAATAAGCTAATTTGATGAAAATGTAGTTTAAAAATAGAAAATCGTCCATTCGAAGGGGCTGAATTGAAAAATAATGTTTCTATAATTCAAATAACTCGGTGCTCATCGTAAATAAATAAGCAATTCAGCTTTCATGAGGTATATTTCTCCCAATTTGAAGTATTGAGCTTTGAGGACCATAAGGAAAACTTAATATGTAAATAATCAAACTGTCTGAACCACTTCTGAAACAACTTACCATCATCTTGACCTAACTCGAGACTACGGTGTATTGTTTAATTGTCTATTTTAATCAAATCCTTGAATTTGTGACGCGTTGTTTTTTCTAATCACTGTCTTAAGTGGCATAACATCTTGGATATGCAAATTTAGTTAAACTGTGCTTTGTAAAACGTAAAACTGGCAGTAAAGTGAACGTTTAAAAATGTGCCCTGCTTATAGTTTGAATATTATGAAACGTTCTTCTTGCAGTGTATTCATGAATAATTTTCTTTTACGAGCTTAGCATTCACCATTTTAAATCTTTTTCGCCTCTTCTATTACTTTTTCGTTGACTTCGTCCACGTTAAAATAGTAATACCTATACCTACTAGTATTACTATACCGTTGTTTAGTTCATGTGCTATGAGCAGACCCTAAGCTATTTTAAAGTCAAAATTTCAAAACTTTATAATCAAAATTTGTAATTGCAAGTTGGTACATTAATGTATTCTAGAAATTTCTATTATTTGTTACAATTTTTGTTTTAAAAATACGCCAACCAATCGGATTAATTTTTATATCAAATTATGCATAATTGAGTCTTCTTTAAAAATCATTATATTCAGCAACAGCTCCGAAGCACCATAAGAAAACGACTCGCAAAAAACCGCCAGAAGAGAAAATTTTCTCGTCATCTGAGCGGTTACTACTACACAAATGCATTTGAAGGGAAAATACTACCGATTTCATGATATAAAACGCCAGATATGGGTCACAACGTATTTTCCAAGATGGCGGCGAAAGGGGTAATTTCGCGGATACGCAAAATCAGAGTTAAGTCTCCGACCAATCTTCTATCGAATAAAAATAAATTAAAAACGTCAGTGCCTAAAACTTTTAGGTCACAAGTATTATTTTCGTAATATAGACTACCCGTACAATTTTAGTTTTTTGAAATCAGAGAGACCTTCTGAGCATGGAACGTAAAAGTTCACCCATACCCAACACCATAAACGCTTGCCGTCATTGTAATTGCTAAACTTCGCCCAAAAATGTGATTTTTTGAAAGAAATTAATAAACGAACACTGTTATTCTCAAGCGTAAAAGATTGGCATTTATACACGTAAAGAGTTCGCTTACTCAAGAAGAACAAAACAAAGATGCAACTTGATACTTAATACTATAGAATTGTTCGAGCTCGGATAAAGCTTTTTAAGATTGGAAGGAGCACTAACAGCTTTTCTCTTTTCTATTAGGCTTCTTGTAATCTCATAAAACGAACTTTGATTAAAATAGAAATTAAAATAAATCCGAAGAAACAACAACTAAATTGTTCAAACAATTCAGTTTTTCATTGGACTTTAAGTTTTTCGATTTTGCACAAACAACTTTATCGTTTTAAAGAAAACTGATCTGAAAACTTCGTTTTCACTTTTATGAAGCACTCGAGAATAATACAATTATTTATCTTTCACGTAATCACACAAGTTAAATTTTACTAATTGTTTACTTATCTAAATTTATATCTCACAGCTTCACCGTGCGCAGCTTTCGACTTCTGTTTCTACTTTTGTTAATTATAGAAAAAAATATTGAAATTAAATTCTGTTTCTTGGAAGAAATTGATAAAATTATCCGTTACGCCAAAATTAACATTTTTTTCAAATAATTTTTAAAAAGATTACAAAACAAGGCATTTACGACAAAGTAAAACTTAATTTTTTACTTTTTTATTTGTTAAATTTGAATTTGAGTTGAATTGTTTTTACTCATATTTTTGAAAATGTTTCTGAATTTAATTTCTTTTTATTTATCGAGTTTTTGAACGCTTTCTTTCAACTGCACTTTTCCATTTTAAGAAAACAAGCATAAAAAATGCAAAAGTTTATTCGATAAATAAAAAGAAATTAGATTGAGAAACATTTTCAAAAATAGAAGTAAAAACAATACAACTAAAATTCAAATTTAAAAAATGGAACAATAAAAAATCAACTGTCGTAAATATCTTTTGTTCTGTAACGTTATTAAAAATTGCTTGAAAAGCCATGTTAATTTTGGCAAAAAGTAGTAGTAATTGATTTTTTTATACAAATAACGGCCGCAGTTGTAAGATTAATATGACGTGTTTGGATTAATCTGCCACTTTGTTTTCAATCCGACTCAAGGTATGAGAGAAAGACGAAAATATTGCACCTATCTATTAGCTTTGGTATGTAAAATTTTTCATTCCTTCCTTATTAGTGTTTCTGTGTTATTATTGTAGACTTGGGACTCTTGGGAGAATTAAAAAAAAAAGGGGGTAAAAGTCTAACTTTGTCTTATATCGAATGTAATTGAAGACCTCGTCCCCATCACAGATTTTTACCAATACCTTGCGGTTTCGTTCTCGTGTCTCCAGAAACGCGTACTTTCAGTTTCAATTGTTTCAAAGTACATTTCTTTCACATTTCACTTCGTCACATTTTTTCCCCAAACGTTTCGCCTTGGGCATTTAGTTAAATTGTAATTTTTAGTGGTTGTCTAGTTATTTTTAAAGGAAACATTATACCACTGAGAAAGCCATATTTATCATATTTAATATTTACGTCTTCGTCTTCTGCGTCTTCCGGCAGTCCCATCGCGGACGTTTAGTTAGAACCTTTGTCGAGTTTCGACAGTTTTTGGAAAAAAGAACCCTGTTTAAAACCCTATAACTCGGTAATTACCAGAAATACGAAACAATAACGTCTGATGGATTTTGTGGCAATTTTTGTCAGCTTTATTTCTTTGTTGTGACATTTTAGCTGTGACCAATACAGCTACACCAACCAAACAAGTCT